>CM056995.1:78369894-83169894 GCA_029891345.1 Dryococelus australis
TAACTAATGATATAAATGGATGCACGTTAAAACTTTTTTATCCAACTTTTATCGAGTTAATATGTTTGAAGCATGATACTTTTATACTTTTATCTCGTTAAGTGTAAAACCAATTCCCACCATAGTTGGTACACAAGTTGGAAGAAATTTAACTTGTTATTTTAGTTCGATAGACTATACTTTTATTTTCAGAATGCAGCCATTAATAGAAAAGGGCGGCAGTGTACAACTCTAGTGCATATCTTTAGTAAAACAAAATGTTTTAATGAAACTTGGTAAAATGGCAACACGAAAGAATAATCACATTCAATATTTAGTGAGATTCTTCTGCAAATAAAGTGTGAGAATGAAGCACCTAAATTATTATGCTTGTAATTAATTATTTTCGCAAATTTTTTTTAACGTTTTAGAGCAAAATTAGACATTTATATGTGTTTTACATGAGACCTACTTTTCGTGAATGATTAATAAATCACGCACGTATTCTCAAAACGGTGTCCATTTGTAACTAAATTTTTAGAAGAGAAATTTAATTTGTTTTGAATAGGTGGGCAAGAGCTGCAATAGAGTTGCAGAAATCTCCCCAAAAGTAATTAATGCTGCAGTAAATGGATAAAGCCCAATTAGTGATGCAATTCTCTCAGTGAGACTAAGCTTAGTTCGCCTTGACATTCAACATCTGGAGCATCCAATGTAGGGAGCAAGGAGTTTAGTAGAAATCCCACAATAAAATTATTAGGAGAAGAATTTGTGATAATGCAGGACATTTTAAATGATACAGCTGATGGCGCCATTCATGGCATGAATTTGAGAAACCATATAGTCACTTTAGCCTAGCGAGTGGGAATAATGTAATGTGACATCTACTGTGATTCTGTATAAGCAACGTACTTTGACGATTTCAATGCTGTCATGATGCTCACAATTTATTACTTCAGATGTAGGACTACTGGTACCTCCTGAACATCTCAGAAAGCTGCTAAACACAATTTATTTAAGTAAAAGAACCCGGTTGAGAAAACTGAAATGGATATTCATAGAGTAATACACTAACCTGCCAAGCGGACATCTGGTACTCAGATTTGCTATACAAGCCCAGCTCGTTACAAGGCAAATTTTAAAATAAATTGTCTTACAAGAAACCAAAGCAATGATGTCCGATTTATATTTGGGCGTGTGTATACATACGCTCATTCCTTGGAAGGTCCGAACATTATTACTCGAAACTATTTGATTAACTGCACAAAAGAGAAACCTGGAGTTTCAAATTACACTGAATGAAATGGAATCTTGTATTCCTATTCAGTCGGTGGACGAATGTTTTATACTTAATTGTTCAGTAAAAATAGCGTATTTTGACTTATTATTTCTATAGAAACATGGTAGTACGAGTGCCATTGCAATTGTATCAAAAATCTCGTCACGTTTGCGTGCAGCATACCTCAGTAATACTCTGCCTTGTAATCATGGAGAATAAAACTGTATAGGTCTTAAAAATCTGTGCTTTGTGTTCTTAGACCCTTTGAACTTTATATCAGAGTGTATCAAATTAATGTAGAGAAACAATTATGTTCTCAAAATCGTGTCCTCTATTTCCAAGCATAAAGACACTGTAATTCAGTGAAAAATGATAGAAATCAGAAATTGCGCAAGAAATATTTTTCTGACTTCATTCATGAAAAAAAAATGTCGCATAGTATTGATATGGTTTTTGATATCTGCAAAATAACTGAGGCTTTGCAGGGCAAGATTGTTTTTGGCTCTTAAATATTTTTTTTGGTTAAGGTGCCCATTTTAAGTTGGCCACCAGATAGCAGACTTCAGTGCTGTGCAGGTGTCTGACTAGTAACGTTTTAACAAGCAACTAATAGAAACGAACATCACTTGGGGTATGAAAACATGTCTACAGCTCGTAATAAAATTAATTATCTATGCAATTGGCCAGTGAAAAATGCCAAAATGTGCAGTTTGGACATTCAATTTTAACACAGATGAAATACCCTTGGGGTGCTGAGTTGTATACATTGAAACTTGGTCTTAAAATTTAATATTTAAAATAATAGTCACAACTTTACAGTTTTTTGAGTCAGCATTTTTACCTTAAGTCTGCAACGCAATATAACGTTGCTGTACAGTGCCACACACTATCCACCAGTCGATAACCTTGTGGAAGAAATGAGAGAAAGAAATAGGGTAGTGGACAGCTGGGCTTGTTGACCAGTGATGAAGACAAAAAAGAGGGGGGGGGGGGGGTGGAGGAGAGAGACATGCAGAGTGGAAGGAAAATAGGATACAGTGTATTTTAGTATATAATTCTTTTGAGTGACCATGGTTTTACAAAACGAAACTAGCTTTCGGTAATAGTAAATATATTAGTGTTCTTATAATTATATTAGTAAATATGAAATGAGATAGCTGGTGGAAAAAAACTAGGAAAGAGCACTGAAAGTCTATTCGTACAAAGTAAGCATGAGATCATAATATTTCAATGTTAAATAAATTAATAATGATTTACTCATTTGTATGAAAATTAATTTACCCTATACTTTAAAGATTTACTTTAGAGTGAAATCATAAATTTACATAATCATTAGTTAAATAATATACAATGTAAAATTGAAAACTGAAATTATACTGAACATGTTTAAAAAATGATGAAA
This sequence comes from Dryococelus australis, assembly GCA_029891345.1. Lineage (NCBI taxonomy): Eukaryota > Metazoa > Arthropoda > Insecta > Phasmatodea > Phasmatidae > Dryococelus > Dryococelus australis. The sequence goes on from CM056995.1 coordinate 78,372,555, forward strand.
ACTTATAAAAATATTTTTATATGTATTTGACCTATATACATTAACATTATAAAATGACTATGATATCAATGTTCCTATCTTTAGATATTGTGAGCATAAAAATAGTGTTCAAACAAAAATATTACAGCGCAGAAAAATAACAAACATAAAGGGGAAAATAAGGTGCTGATAATCTGAAATTGCTATGCCATGCATACCATTCCTATTTTTAAGTCTAACGATTCATTTATAAATAGTGTAAGCATAATTTTAATTCCTTCATTTATTTCAGAATTGACAAGTAATTTATAATCTAAAGTAATAGTGGAATGGAGAGATTTGGGCAGCTCTTAACAGCGAGGTGTTGAGAGCCAATGAGGGTGAAGCGAGGTGAGTATGGAGCAGCACCGGAATGGAAGGGCGGGAAACGAGAGATCACAGAGAAAACCCGCGGACCAGCGTTATCGTAAGACACGATTCCCACATGTGAAAATCTGTGAAATTCTTCAAAGTAGCTTTATTTCTGCATTAGATACTAATAGCCTAAAAGGCTATATAATGAGTAATTTGTTTGAAAAACTGACGAAATAGGCTATGTCGTTAATTTTTTGGGGACACAACATCTTGAAAGCGAATCAATCCGTCCTATTCAGTTTCCACTCATGATTTCAATTTGTTACTTGGATTACTATTGCGAAACAGATGGTGCTTGGATCCCTATCGCAAAACAGGTGACGCTTGGATCACTATTGCTGAAATGTAAATATGATATTGGGAGATGGCTCTTGGTTTAACAGCTGTTGTTTGGATCATTTTTGCTAAACTAAAATAGAACTTGTTGGGAGTAATGAAGGGGTAATCTCAATATTTGTGTTTTGGTGCTTGGACCATTATTGATAGTCACAGTCAAATTAATTTTTTATCTTTTGGTTGAAGGTTATGGTTAATCAACACATCACATGTTGCAAAGAGGTATACCACGACCTGGTTGCAGCAAACTGATCTCATCAGTGCTCTAATATTTTCTATGTGATACAAATCTAGCATGTGAGCTGGAGTACGACGTAAATACTTGATTAATGAAAATTGATTCAGCATAAAAGCTGCTGACAATATTGATAGTGATAACGTAATTGAAATTGAGTAAATCTTAAATTATAACATTGGGCATAATTTTCTGTTTGTACCTGTATAGGTCATAGGCCTAAATTAAATTAGGGTTATATTATTAGTAGTTATATGTAGGTTTAAAAATATTTAAAGGCATGTTGTAACAACATTCTCACCTTTGGGTTATATTTCGTACTCTTGCTGGAGTTATTTGTAAAAATATTGTATATTTAAATTTTCTCAAAATATGTAACTAGAATACACTTAGACAGGAATGTGTTATACTGCAAGTATCGAGGCAGTGATGGCCATGCGAGTAGCACATGTCCTTTTAATTCCTATTATTTTTTTTTTTCAAAGAAGGACTTGTCTCGTACAGTGTGGGGACATTGGATACAGGACAAGCAGCTTGGACAAGCAGGAACTGGGAGGGTATCGGCCGTGGCCTACTTTAAGGAACCATCTCAGCATTCTCTTAGAGTGATTTCGGAACTTCATGGAAAACAGTTAACTCGATAGCCACACCGGAAATAGAACCAGTGTCCTACCGAACGCGAATACAATACGTAAAGATGCAATGATGGATGAAACTGGAAGACAACTAGGATGATTTATTACTAACTTATACTTATAAATCATTTTAAGCTGTTGTGGTACGGTGCCATGTTGGTCTCTTCTCGTGTGGTTTATTTTCTTCCTACGTGAGTAAGAACAGGGCAGCCGACGGTTGCGTTCTTTCTAGGCTGTATGCACGCGTGTTTGGTTTTTGTTTTTGTACTACAAAACACAACGTATATAAATAACATATTATGGCTCGCACAAATATATAATTTAAAAGCTACAGTACGCCAAGTGTTCCATTAATTGCTTCCCTCTTAAAAGTTTATCTTCTCTTGACAGCACAAATTAGTTAAATGCTGTTAAATTTTTTTAAGTTATTTGGTTTGTTGAATATGTAAAGCATCTTATAGCACTCTTCGTTTAGAGTATTTAGCAGATGTCACTGTATTAACAAGTATAATAGTAGAGAACGCGTCTTCAAGTTGAACTAATTTATTCCAGTTTCGTGGTTAATTTAACACCTCTTAAACCAGCGGAAATTTTACTGTCATAACTGCATATGTACATTTTACCATAATCACAAATTGCATTGCTTAAACTAATCTTAGCCGTGAATTAAGTAAATTAAGTACATGACTTACATTTTAAATAATTGCTTAACAATCTCATTTGTGGTGATAGTGAATGTTGTTTTATTATATTTTATGCACTTTGGAGTAATTATTAACATAACAGAAACAAATTTATTCATGTAGCAGTTTGACATTGTTAACTGATGAACGCACGGATTCAAGTAATTAGGTGGCTTAGGGAAGAATACAAAATGAGTGGAAAGAAGTAATTAAAAAGGGCTTTCAAAGATGTTCCCTTAAATCTGAAATGACTGCAACATCGTTCTCAGAAGTACTTAACTTCCTTATTTGTGTACCAAGCCCTCACTTTGAAATATCTTTACTGCATTATAACCGTGTGTACTGTGCTGGTGGATCGTAAGTCCTCACATTGTTATATGTTGTTGTGAGTGTAACCGTTTCATTGAGTACTTCAATCCGAGGACTGGCTTCATCAACTCCAAACGCATATCCGAGGACTTTCAGTGCTGCCCTATAAACTGAGGACTTAGGACATTTCTCACTTTCATTATTATTTTGCATTCTATGCACTGACTTGAATGAGTCCTCACTTTCCATGTTAATTTATTTCTGAACAGGTGCTCGGATCGTTCTTTTCATACATTTTGTTTATTTGAGTTTAAAGTTTGCAATTTAGTGGTAGATTTCTCAAGTAATTTATTTTACTGTGCTTTTGAAATCATTGCTGTGTCTGCTTCTAAAAAATGCTTTAGTTATTCTTGGAATTGTAGTGCAGAAATTAAAATTTAGCGTAAGTTATCTGAGCTGTTGCTGTTAAACTAACAATATTGTCTTATTATATTAATAGTTTTTTCGGTTTGGCAACTTTTTTTAATAGTATGTATTTCCCTTAACAACAAATATTGTATGTACCAGGATATAAAACAGAATACCAGTTATCATTTTAAAAGCAGTTTGAAACACGTTAAGATTATGTAAAAATATTTAGTAGGCGCATATTCAACGTGTGTAAAAATATGTCCCTGATGGTAAAATTAGTTACAATATATGCTACAATTATTCTGAAAGGCTTGTTACAAGCATCAACGAAAAAAAAAATCTTAATAAAAGAGTTAACAATAATGTTATTAAATATAATAGCGTGTGTCATTCTTAAGGGAAGTAAATAAATACAAACTTTGACCCCCTATACATTTGTAAAAAATAAGATACAAATAAGACAATTTATATATATATATATATTTATTTGAATTTAAATGGAAAATTCTGCTCACGAAATCCTCCAACTGTTGACTAATGTGATTTGGATGGTGTTCGTTACAAATCTAAACAAAAACTATCCTTTACACTTAACAGTTTCGTCTTTCACGTCCTCAAATTGTTAAGTCCTCTGTTTGCACAAAAATATATAAACTACCTTCAACTACCTTTTACACATAATGGTCTCGTCCTTGGAGTCCTCGAATTGTTAAGTCCTCTGTTTGATAAGAAGATGTGAAAGTCCTCGGATGAGCACTTGGAGTGGCTGAAGACAATACTCAGACTGTAGCACACAATTAAGGTCCTCGCAAATTAAGGTCCTCGCAACATGCGTTAAGCACGTATGGAGAGAGGTGTGTGTGTGTGTGCACATGTGTGTGCATGCATTGTGTGTGTGTTTATAAGCACACTCATTTCTAAAACTTGGAGACAAATTTCGGCAGTGTATTTCTGAAAAAATATGACCAAAATGTAAGTACCACTTTTCTCGCCAAGTGATTAATAAGGAAGCTGTGTACTCCTCAAAAATCCTCATTGAAATTGCTTTATTCTGTATTTTGGTTTGCCTACCTGATATGCAACACACATTCTGTAATACACTTTCTGTTTTGAATGTTCAACATGAATTAGTTGTCAAGCGGTTCACCTGAGTGTGTTCCGACAAGACTACCTTTTTTTGTTAATTAAGACGTAATGATTCATAAGTTGTCTTTAAAAATGTTCTTAGAACGTAGTGTTACAAAGTTTGATACAAACATAGGGGGGTATATTGTTGACCACAATTTTAGAGGTCTAAGATCTCCTTAATGCAAAATGGCACTCACAGATTTGTTACTTAATGTTAATTTGTTCATGATATTTTCAACTAAACACATTTTGTAACGCAAATTTTTTTTGGTTGGGGGGGGGGGGGGATTGAGCTTAGCTCCCTTCATAATCACTTTAGGGAATAAGTTGTACATACATTTTCATCTTATATTATTGTTAGGGATTGCTTGTCAAAGTTTGTCCCAATGAAATATAATTTCATTTTGCATTAAGTATTAGATAATAATTTTGATAGTAATTTTGTGTATTTTGACCACAGGGAGCTAAAATTTGGTTCATCAGATGTTTTATTTCATTATTACACTCCTGTCATGTTCTTCCTTTAATCCTTTAACCCTCCCAGTTTTTTACACATTGGAACTGTGCTGGATGATGACACTATTTGGCGGTTTTTTTCTGGGATCTCCCATTCTCCCCATCCTAAGATTTTAGTACTGCTCCATATCCATCTTGCTTCACCCTCATTTGCTCTGAAGACCTCACTGTTAAGAGCCTTTGGTGTTGTGAAGAGGAGTGCTATTGGTGTGGAGTGTGCATGCAGGTTTGCAAGGAAGTGTCATGTTGCAGGTGGCGTGCCTCAGCTGTATGTGCGGGTGCTGGCAAGGCTGACAAGCACGTTTCTGTTAGGGGTGAGAGTGGCGAGCCAAGTTGTGCCCACTGTGGTGGTGTCCACGTTTGCCAGTCAACTTGTAGAGCTAGAGGAAATACTTGCACACTATGCCACTGCCCTGCTCTCCCGCCAGTCCGTAAGTTAACCACTTTGCACCCTTTCTACAGATGGCTGATGTTACGATTCAGTACGCTGATAAAAACAACAGCAAATTTTTAGCATATTTGAGAAACACGATATTCCATGCAAATTGATGTCTTTTGGTTTACATAATATGTACAAATACAGTAATGTGAAGTGGCCATTAGGCCTTTATTTGATTTGGTTAGTCGCTATCCAAGTGGCCTTTGGTACACATACACATAAGTCTGTTTTGATTGTCTGACGTGTTTTATGTTAAAGCTCTAAAATGTACTGACACTCCATTGGCTTCAAATCTCCTGTACTTTGGGGTAAAAGTAGTCTAAAACTATTCTGCTGCATGAGTGGCATGTTGAGGTGCCAGTTATGTTACAGGAAGTCGTGTCCCCTAACATCTGCTGTCTAGTCATAAGTCCTGATCAGAACACCTTCATTTTACAAAAGAAACTAATGGAATGTGAACACCAGTTTAATGCTTTTTTTCGTGGTAAAATGTGGATTAATGAACAGTATTCATCAGAATAAAAACGACTCTCACATTTTGGCATTGTAGCACTCGAAGATCAAACTTTTTGGTGTGTTGACCATCATCATCATCTGCTCATAGTTGGATTCACAACAATGTGCATTGGAATGCCTGCTTGAGGGTTTCAGGTTTTATGGTTTTGAAGACATGGTGCATCTGTGTTTTGAATTGTGACAGTGTTCATCCTGAAAAATTGTTTTCCTTTAAGAGTAATCATAGCCGTTTGTCAACATAGAAATTTTGTTTTTCAGCCATTCTTGGATAAGAGTCCAATAATGTTTTATAAGTCTATCTAGTTGAAAGACAATTATGTGAGAAGACCGACTCAATCAAGTTCTGGCAATGTTCGGCAAGACAGCATGTTAAGGTACTATTATTAATCATTCCTGTATGAGTTTCAAAACTGTGATCATTTCATTGGTTACTCTGGCACAAATCGTAACATGAAGGGAATGTTGCTGAATCTGTTCTGAGAAGAGGGAATTTTTCTTGGCTTAGAACTAACATTCTGAGAATGGTAACTAAAATACACGTCATATTTATGTGTCATAATCTTACTATGATGTTCTGATATGGGAAACAAAGTAGTTAATTTTTCTATATCATCAGTCATTTCATTAAAACAGTTGTTTGAGGTGCATAGTAACAGTTTTCACTCCTAAAATGTTGCATGAAGGTTTTTAGAATCTGCGTTTCTTGTAATTGCTTCCTTGTCAGTTTCCATGGTGAATGAACCATTAATTCATCTAAATAGTCATTGAGGTAATTTAAATGTTTGAGGGGCTTTCCACTACATTTTGTGTTTTAACGCAAGATTTTCTGCTCCAGCTTACACAAGATTATCACTTGGGTAGCTGCTGGAAACGGCTAATTTTTTTCTCATTTCTTGATTTGTCTGCCCAGTTTGTGCAGTTTGTCCTTCTCTTTGATTTCACACACCTATAATGAAACATTCTTCACTTGTGAATGGCTTGTCTCTGTCATGGCTGACAAAGATAAACCAAAGAGAATGTACCTATATAGTTACACATCTAGAGAGAACATGGGATAGGGCAAGCTGCAAAGCAAGGTGAAGGCCAGCGATCAGTGTTTACTCCCTGATTCATATTCTGGAAGAAAACAAAAATGGCCATATTTGGCCATATTCATACTTCAAAAACCTTTCAAAATCGCTATCACTCAAAAAATATTTTACAAAAATTTTGAAATTATTATTTTTGGCTATTCTTTAAACCTTTTTGCTGTTAATGCTGTAATTAGTTTTTCTGGGTTTGTAAAATTTTTATTTAAATAAGTATAAAGTAATAATGCTACTCTTAATTTCTGCAAATACACAGAGGAAAAAGTATCATCATGGAAACTCGTGTTTTTAAAGATAGGTGGTAATATGAGCATGTGAAATGGAGAGGAAATATCAAATCTTATTTATATATATCTGTATCAAAGCACTTCTCTTCATAGTTTTCTATTGATGGCTTGTTAAATTTGGAAAATTTCTCAGCTGCTCATGGCAACGGCAGCTACACCCTTCTGCATAATCTTTGGAGCACGGTTACACTAAATACTGAATGAAGTAGTGATTATGAATATGTTACTACAGCCATATTCAAACACATTCAGTTCAATAACTACCAAAGTGAAATATGTTCTGACATTTCTAAATGAATGCAAAAGAAAATTTAATTGGGTCCAAAACAGTTTTACACAATTATTTATATTCGCTTCCAATTGTTATTAATGTTGATCTTTTTCTTAAATTTAGTACAGCTAAGCTTACTTTGACTGGGACAGTACAAAGTATATTGCTATCTGACCTGGATTTTATCTGTTTCAACTAATGCAGAAAATTCCCATCTTTGGCCATCGCACTGTTCATTTACTTCAGAATATGCAGTCGGAGTGCAAAACAGAAGAAAAGCAGTTCTGATTGACTTGCACACACACACACATTTTGCTTGTCTCATGTATAGCTTGAACTCCAATGTAGGTCTAGACAACTATCCTTGACAGTTGCTCATAAACACGTAAACTGCAATAATAATAATAATGTTACTGAAATGTTAATTTTTTTTCTACTGAAGGTCTCTGTAGTTGATAAACATTTACTAATATGAATGAACTTTGTGAGCACGAAATTCTCTTTTAAAATAGTGTTCAACCAAGCATTTGCTCTTTCATCATTGCCAGGAAACTTAATGATATGCACTTTTAGGCTATCAGTATTATTTCTATGACATTGACCAGCACATAATTTAAATCCCTAGGTTTATTATTACACTATAAGCCACATTTTTAAAACCTGCCACATGCATAAACTTAGACTAACCAAGTTGCCTGTCACATTGACCAATTATGTTTGTCTCATAGTCATGACAATACTACGTTAGCCAATAGAGCTTTTAAAACCTTGAAGTCTTAGTGGTAATGTCTCAGCCAACCATAGCATGGATGTTTCTTGGAATCTTGTTTCTTTTTTTTTTTCCATTTGGATCTCAGGACATTTGATATGGATTCAATTAAATCCAGAACTGATCTCAACACAAGATCGGACTAAGACATTAAAATTCTCAACGAGCCCTATGCAGGGTCCAGAGCTTGCCTAGACATGCGCTCACTACACACACATCCTCTTTAGTTCCATGGCTCTCTTGAACTTCTCTGAACTAACTCACACCAGAACATTCACCACCTCTTTGGAGGCCATTCACATTGCAGTAATCAAAAATTCTGATAGAAAATAATTTTGAAATGCCTTGTATTTACAGGGAACACTGTGAGGGTGCTGTTGTGATTTACTAGTACAATGATCCAAGGATTTTGTTTACAGAATGAGCTTGAAATGGTGGGACTGTTGGAGATCTGCCATAGTGTAGGGGAATTGCACCTTATGCTCGCCAATTATTGTCCACAAACCTGGAAAATGGGAATGTCACAGCCAGACATGAGCATGTACAATTTCTCAGGTCTGCACCCATACATCACCAGTGGACAGTGGAATGTTTTAACACAAAGAATAAATAGCTGTGACCAAGAGATAGCCAAGGAAATTATTGTAAGCACACACTTTAACATCTTGAGTATTTTTTATATATGTGTAATAGGAGGTATGTTTATTTTTGGGCATTTTGACTTGCATTGCTTGGCTTAAATGTGTGTTGTTTTTAAGTGATGGTATTTATGTCATTTATTACACTAGCAGACAGTCTTAAATAACAACTTACTACTATCGTAATTTCCTTTTATTAGAGAATGCATAACACTTTAACCTCTTCATGTATGAATTATGTAAATTTTTATTAACAATTATTAAGTTAATGTTTGGTTAAAGTATATCAAAACCAAGTTTCCCAAATTTCTGTAGATTTTTGATAGTTTTATTGATTTGTTGTCATATGCCACTATCATGTATAAATGGACATCATATTAAAATTGACATATTAAAAAAAACAGCAGTTATAATATTTTTCAAGTTTAAGAAATTGTTAATTTTTAAACACCTGTTATGAAGATGTTATTCATATAAATAAATTGTAAAATAACAATGAATTCTCTAATTGTCTGTGCCTCATCAGTGAGCAAGCCTTGTCGCTCTATTCCTACGGAGTTTTCATTGTTACCACGCATCACGAGACTAAAAATTGTACTGTCTGCCGACAGCAAGAATGGACGTTCCAGCCAGAAGATTGTACTGTTCACCAGCTGAGCCACTGAGGCTATGCATCCAAGGCATTGAGTACCACAGCACGCCGCCAGATGGCTCTACCAGTATGTTCTGCCGTATCTTGTTCTTCAAGCCAGCTGGTGAAGTCATGCCTAGAGGAAGCTATGATACAGCAACCCCTTCCCCATCGACCACCCCTATCCAGATGACTGAAGGAGAAACATTAGCCAGAGAATAAATAGCAGGTTAGACGCTGGCTCGTAACCAGTCTTCATTTTCCCCACCCCAAACTTTGCTGGAGATCTTGACCAGTCTGCTCTTTAGCTCCAGTCTACCTTGTTCCTTCACCACATTTATGCTGAAGGAATCATTCTACTCTTTGGTCTCCACCATAACTTGTTGCATTAGCTATCCTTCTACCAGCCTTTCTTCACCGCACACTGTGCTGAATAGCCTTACTATTGCCAACATCATTTACACTAGACACTGCGGCCCCTGCTGGGTTAACGCAAGTAGTAGTAGTACCAGTTCAATTTAGTTACATAACGCTCTTCTACCCTGCCATTGTTAGCATAGGACCAGGTTGCCTTCACCTGGCTCGCGTTGGTTAAGCTTCCGTAATTTCTTGCTGACGTTAGGAGGTAGTGCGTCACCATCTTGTTTACTTCCGGCAAAGGAATAAACAGATGATATAGCCAACTCAGGGGTATCTTTCCTGTAGTAGTAATTCCTCTCTCAGTGAACTTCACGCCCGTCCAAGGGATTGCAGGTGACCGGGGAAGGTACTTCAAAAACGCAATACACTAGCAGAGTACCTACATGCACATTGGATGGCCACCCTTTCTATGCACCACGGTGTACAGAATGGTAGAGCCCCGACATTAGGTACTCAGTTTCTTGATGTCAGCTTGCCTGCTCAGTGGATACTCTCTCCACCACACCTCCGTCGCCAGAGTTAGTGGGGGGAGACTGCCCCTCCTGAGACACTCGCTCATGTGCTGGGACTGTCCATCGGCGAGACCTGACCCTCAGTATTCGCAGCGTTTCGATGCTGAGTGCTGGAACAGGGATACACCTTTGGTTGGCAGACACTGCACGTGGCTGTACACCAGTGTAGGACAACATGTTACCTGCTGTCTTTTCGCGAATGTGAGTGTGTGATTCTGTCTTAATGTCCTACTCCCATTGGAGTGGTATCCGAGAGATGGTTAGACAGATGCTCACTGCTTCCTGGCTGCACTCACGAAACTCTCTCCGAGAGATCAAGCCTAGGCATTGCGCCACTGGCAAAGACCATCTAGAGATTCCCGAGGATACCTTCAAAGCTCCTATTTGTCTGAGCGAAGAAACTCACCCCGTGTTTGCAGTTTTCTTAAGTGGATAGGACCAGTCCTTAGGAATCACCAATCCATGCCTTTGGGACTTGAGCCGGTGGAACCAATCCCTACGACCAACAAACCCTTCAAACTTCTGCCAACTGACAAACCTAGCTGAAACTCATGCCAGTCGGAGTTGACACAGGTTAAACAGCCTCCACAGGTTACATGTCGCCCAGTTATACCGCCCAGAGCAAATTCACTGAAACAACAAAGTTATTCTCATGAACCTGATTTCGTGCCGTGCCGCAAAGCTGCCAGGCCAGTTCTTTACACTGGACATGCTCCAGTACCTCGTAAAGACTGAATCGTTCCAACCCCCCCCCCCCCCCCCCACTCTCGGGGTGCACCTGACCTAGCATCCACCTCGACTCTGTGACGTCGTGCCGTTCCTACGTTACCCTCATGGCGTCGCGCATCAATGCCTTATATTTCAGGAGTGGGATTTTTTAACTGTTTTGTAGGGGAGCCAAGCTGTTGTAATTGCCATATTCAAAGGTGGAAAGAGACTCGCAAATACCACTTTTTAGACTTCACTGGTTGTGAATAATGGGCAATCATGCAATCTACTAATTCCACTTCTCCCATGTGTTTGTTATACAGTCGACTCTCAATGTATCGTTATCACAGGTATCAATAAACTGTATCCACCAATAATTTTTTGTGGTCCTGGCGAAATCCTTATGTAATTAATGTTAACATAAACTGCTTGTATTGTTAATCTTATGGTGCATCAATCGAAGTATATTTTGGGTCCCTTCATCTAGTATTTCCCGCAACTATAGTTTTTAAGCTGGTTGCTTATGCAAACGTCTAGTAACTGGATGTGAAATACGTCACGCGCACCTTTGTTTATTTCTCCTTTGCGGCGCTTTGTCTAGTGTGCTGTCTTCCCAACACATCTGTCGACACTGAGGCATGGTGTGGCGTGTGAGACTAACTTGCTACTTCCCCCTACACGCCTCTGAGAGGGAAGTGGTTACCTATAGCAACAAATGTGGTGACCTAGCGTTCTCTCTCTCATCCTTCTTTCTATCTCTTTCAGCCACTTATCTTCCTTCCTCCCCTCATGCCGACAAGAGGGGAAGCGGGTGTCTATTAGAAGGAAAAAAACAAGTCTTTTGGCTGCGCAGACTAGTTTTCACATGCTGGCCTATAGCAAATGTGTGCCTGGCGAACGTAATTTTATCAAGATTATGCGTCGCTCAAAATAGTTACACCTATAATCACTTGTATTTCAAAGCAAATGGTTTCGCCTGAAAATGTTGCAAAACATTTTAATGAGGAATTATTATTCGCAAAGATATTTTCTTTTGTAATTGAAGGTAGTTTTTTCCCGTAAGGTTGGTGTTTCATTTTATCTGGCATAAAATTAACATGATTTTAAAATGTAATATTTATTTAACTCAAGTGGCAGCATCTGTGCGGATAAAATTATATGCCTATAAACATATACTTCACCTCCCCTTATCACCATAAATTGTATTTTAAGTGTAAGGGCGTATTCGACACCTTTTTCCGTCTAATAATGGGTAGGTAAGCACCGAGCCAAATCCAGTGTAACTCGTGACAGAAAATCAGAGGAAGTTGTTTTGAATGATGAATTATTAAAGACAGTGAAGAAATCCATTATAATTGCCATTTTAATCAATTTATGTCTGAAAATTACAAGTTTTCTTTGCAGTAAAATATAATTAATTACTTTAAAAGACAGACATTTGCCATGGGTGCAATGTGTTGGCTCTCGGCAACAAGTAGAGGCCTGGAGGGGTAATTCTCCCACCGCCACCCCTCCAACTCACTGCTGTGAACTCACACTGCCCGATCGATAACTTCTCCGCGCTCTCGTAGCTGAACGAGTGCGCATGGGACATTCAAAATTTGACTTGCTTTCAGTGTCATATTATTTTCATTTTCAGAGCGTTTGAAAGTTTTAGGTCAGCTTGCATTTGGTTTCAGATTACAATCAGTTATATACAGTATTTTGAGATGTTATTTTCTTTATTTAAACAAGTTTAGGGGAAATGTTTTTCAATGTATTATTTATACTATTACTTTTTGTAATAGTGTAAATTACACTATTACAACTACATCTACTGAAATCCTGCATGTATGGACTTTTTTTGGCAGTTCCCTGAATAATGATAGCACGAGAGTCAATTGTATTGCCCTACTGAGTACAAACGAGAAATTATAATTACTTTTTTCTTTGTTGTATCGATTTACTTCTGCTGCAGGTTCAGCTTCAGCAAATTAAGAGACTGTATGAACTATTCTCTGCTGTGCACACAGCACACAACTACAATATCATCTGTAATGGCTATAGTAGTTTCCCTTTTCAGCTGTTCGCTTGGGACTAACTGTGAGGTTGCTCCTTGTGCCCTTTTGAGTCTTAGTGTTCCCAAAACGAAAATATTGTCATTTCAAAGTTTCAGGATTATTGGACCTACATCACCAACTGGTCCCAAGTTACTTAGTTACTTTGTAGAACTCGAATCAATGAATGTACCCCTCAGAACTAGCCATAATCCATACTTATGATACCCTATCGCAGGGCTGCCGATTATGCGGATTTTGTCCATATTTACGGATTTTTATGCCATTAATCGGATTCACAGAATTTAAAGAAATTTCATTGATATTCACTCGTGCACAAATAAAACTGGTTAACCAGATTTATTGAAGGAAGGGATTTTTTTACCGGTGTATTTACTTATGTATACAGAATTGTAGCATATTGCCTTAAAAAGGCTATTGTTTACTAAAAGTGATTACAGACATGAGTCAATTTAAGAAATAGGCAAACGTAACTGAACAGTCCACAGGTGGACGCACGGTAAAATGTAAACACAGCATCTTCACCTACAGACAGAGCGAGTAAAGGCCAGACTACAATTTACATATACCTAAAACATTCACAGTTATAGCAATAAGCACATACAAAACACAACACAAGCACAATGGCCTAGCTACAATTGATATAATGATAATAATATTAGTTTGTTTATGTTGCTACATTTGTGCCGAAGAAATTAAGTTCTGTATAGTTGGTAGTGGTATTTTGTCAAAAATAAATCTTTTCAAGTGATGTTGTGCTGTATTTACATTAGCGCGACGTGACAGAAGTAATGCTTCACCCAATCACAGACAAGTATTTTGTGACATCAATGCGACAGAAATCTCAGGCTCGGTGGATTTCCTGAATATAAATAATTTATAATTTTGTTGCATCACGGATGCGACAAGCATCAATAAATGAGTCTAATTTCTTGTTGCAAGAGTGGTAGCAATGTTAAGTTGGTCACATTTGTAATAACATGCTAAGGAATTATTTTGTTGGTGGTGTCAGAATATTTTATCTGTAGTTAATTATTTATAATTTTTTTTGTAAGCATAGTTGGTTGTAGGTACAGCTATAGCATATTTTCTTGAGTGAAATGAAATATTAATTGTTACATGTTTAACGCTTCTTAAAACTGTGGTTTTAGCAAACGTGCGCAGTGTTGATTTTACTGAACGATTCTATAAATAAATTATTTAATGCTAGTGATGAACAAACGTGATTTTAGTGAAGTTAACTTTTGAGGAATCCCATAGTAGACCACGTGTTCAAAGGGTTACAAATTTTACAAACAGTGCCTGAAAAAGCAGCACTTTCAACACTTGTAGTGTGTAAATAGTTTTTTGTTTACCTGTATCATGAATTTGAGTGTAAGATTAACTTTGGACAAATTTTGTGTGTGTTTGTACTGCTGCATTTGTACGAATTCGAACAGCGGCGTATGTATAATGTTTTTTTATTGAAGTTGAAATTTTCAAATTTGCAATAATTTGAATGTTATTTCCATGTGAGCAAGATTTTCCACTGCTCCATCAAAAGAACATGCTACTCAAAATGCCACTGTTGTCTCACGAAAGACGTAAATCTAAAGCCCCTATCCTGTTATTGTTTCCTTTTTTCCCCTCAAAATAAAATAAACAGAACCCATGCAAACATAACTCTTCAATAGTAAAACAGGTTGGAATATGCCAACCTATCTATAATATCCTACATTGATATCGTTAGACCCATAGTATTTTTTCCAACTGGAAAACTATAAAACATAAAACATTCATGTGGTGGTTTGCACAGAGGTTGTTTGTGATTTTACTTTCTAAAAGTTATTCTTCTTCATTCCTTCTCATAAATACACAGATGGCCTTCTGGAACATTTTTGTATTTTCAGCCATGAGTAGTCAAAATAGTGTTTTTGGTGTCATGTCGCGTCACAGTGTTTTCATTACAACCACAAAATTCAGTGACGTCACACCTGTCACGTCGCATCTGTCGCATCGTGCCTGTCCCGCCAATGTAAAGCCAGCATGAGACTTTTTAAAATTGGAAATTATTTTCATTTCAATTTTTGCTATTAACATTACCTAAAAACAAAAGAAAATTTCTGCCCAAAGAATGAAGTCAAAATACATACTTTCTTCATTTGTAAATAAGTTTTCATTTGATAACATAGTATAAGTATTGAGTCTTCTGATTGGCTGAATATTGACACACAGCAATATTAATAAGCTAAACCAAGTTGAACTTTTCTTGTTACTATAACTGTGCTTAGGTAAGTGCTTATCGCTATATGTAGCCACTCAAACTGAAAACAAGCAGTTTAACTCTTATGTATATCACTGTGTTGTGTTAGTGATATGCTTATAGCAATTGTAGCCCGGCCTTAAGCTCCGTGGCATTGCCACCTGGCATGCTGTAGCGCAAGTGAATAATAAATTAAAAGAGAAGAATTTTTTCCTTTTTAACTGGTTTTGGCATTAAAATTGCCTACCACAGCAATTTTAATGAAATACCGCCCTAGTCATTTGGAACAGCAATTATCCGTGTGTGTATTAAACTACACGTGCGGTACTGTTAGCAAGCGAGATCAAAAACACTGCGTAACACAAAACACGCATATACCTTGTTCTTAAAAAAAAAAAAATTTTGAAAAGTGTTAACGCGCTGAGGTTGAACCGGTTTCCCAATTTACTTTCATTAGCACAGCTCTCTTCACATGCAATGATAATCTCAACTATGTAGCAAGATGTATAGCATTTTGTTTTACATTTAACATTGTGCATTGTGACTTAGAAAAAAACTTACATATGATAATTGTTTGTGAAACTACGGATTTGGTCAAAATTCACGTTAATTTTAAACTCTACAGCAATGTTAACGGTACATGGAATGCAGAGTGCTTGACCAGCTGGCACCATGGAGCAAGCTACTCTACTGACATAAAGCAAAAAATGTCGAACACTGTTGCCAGTTATACTGAACATTTCATGGCTGCCACATCTACTTTTTCAATTACGATCACACGTGTTTATACTGTTAACAAACATTAGCATCTTTGCATGTCGCCTACTCTTCAAATGAGGAAGAAAGCAAGAAATTTAAAAAAGTGATTTTTTTATTAAATGGCCCAATGACATAGAAACAAACTTTGTTAGAATCCATTTCATTTTTAATTACCTACTCTTGTATACCAAATATTTGTACTCAAGAACAATCTTGCTGAAATTTTTGCTTGAACAAATTTTTTTTTAAAATCAGAATTTAACTTGCAAATACTATTTCCTGATAGAAGTGTCTTAGGCCTATTTGTGTTGAGTGTAGTTTTTCTTGTTATATCTGCTTGAGTGAGTGGTAGCATTATGTAAATTTGTATTTCAAGAATTTATTTTCATTTCAAACAATATTCGTCTTTCTTGCAATAAAAATAAGCAGATTTTTTTGTGCACATTTCATTTTTAATTTGCTAAATATGAACATATTTTTATTTGCATAATCAGGATTTTTCAATATATTGACATTACATCTTTCAAGATTTTTCAGAATTTTTGTTGTGTTGTTTATGATTTAGATTTCAAGGTCAGTGGCAGCCCTGCCCTATCGCTTTGGTTTAGATTTTATTTACAGTTTGACTAAAATTTTTCCTTTGAAAGGAATTATCATCTTATCAATACATAGGTGTTCACCAGACTGTTGGACTTGATGAAACCTTTCATGCAACAATTGAACCGCTGGTTGTAATTTCCAAAAT
This sequence comes from Dryococelus australis, assembly GCA_029891345.1. Lineage (NCBI taxonomy): Eukaryota > Metazoa > Arthropoda > Insecta > Phasmatodea > Phasmatidae > Dryococelus > Dryococelus australis. The sequence goes on from CM056995.1 coordinate 78,389,283, forward strand.
GCATATCTGTGTTCACCATGAGGTTTCAAATCATTGTTGGTGAAATGGAGAAATCTTTTGACTTCATCAAAATTATTTACAGACATTGAGTTGCAACTAAATCTAATCTCGGAGAGAATGGATGTCCAGTAAATCATACTATTTGGGTATTAGTATGCTGATACAGAGGAAGACTTACTGACTACCACGGCAAGAATGGACGTTCAAGCCTGTATATTGTACTGATCACCGGTGCACCAAAGCTATGCTCCTCAAGATAGTTAGTACTACTAATCATCGCTAGATGGTACCAACTAGTATGTTTAGTCGTTTGTCTTCCATCTTCCCAGCTGGCCGGTGACATCACGCCAGAGAAGCTATGCTCTTCACCACTCCCCGCTCAGCGGCAACCCCTTGTTCAAGAGACACGTACTCAATGAGCGCCGAGGCAGCCGTCTGGCAGAATATAAAAGGAGAATTAAGAATCGACTCCGGAGCAGTCTTCAGTTTTCCACCGGAACTGGCCAGCCCGACACTTCACCACGCTAGTCGGCCCCCAAACTAGCACCTCACTATACCTTCCATCTTCACTGCACTTTAGTGCCAGAAGAGACCTCTAATCCTGTTTCCTTCTGCGCCTTGCTTAGTAATCCAAGCATTGTGTCGAAGAAGTCAAACCCGAGCCGTCTATACACTAAACACTGCAGCCCCTTCTGGGCAACAATGCGTAGGAGTTCAGTCAAAGTTATTAGTTGCTTTCACAACGCTTCGACTACCTCTTCCCATTTATAGTTCAGAACCAGGTCCCCTCTACCTGGATTTACATAGGCTTAGCTTCACGCAAACTCTTGTAAATGTAGGAGTTACTGCATCGCCACATGTTTACTTCCAATCACATGGAATAAACTGTGTGTTTTACTGATCCTTGAGTACCACTTTCCTGTAGGCTTAGCACCTATCCCAGTTGACCTCTACCTTGAGAGGAAATGCAGGTGATCCCGGGAATTATACTCAGCCAATTAAAACACTACTTGCCAAACACATGCACTAGCATCGGCCAGCCTTTCTGCATACTTTGGTAAGCAGAACAGTAGAACCCACGCACAGGTACTCCGCTTACCAACCAGCTTGTCAGTTCGGTGCTCACCCACTTCCACAGCACTTTCAGTGCCGGAAGGGGTTGTTCCCTGGATTGGGAAAACTCGGCAGAAGCAAAACACCCACGTGTAGGGACCGCAGACAGCGAGGCCTGATTTCCATTGTTCACTGTGCCTAAGTGCCAAACTCCAAAATAGGGTGACCGTCCTGTCGGCAGATGCTCACGTGGCTCGACACGGTAAAATTCAGACACTCTGCCTTTTCAGCTCAAAACAGATGTGAGCGTGTGTTACTTGTACTACTTCAGATGCACTCCCATCGATGGGGCCTCAGAGAGCAAGTAAAGCAGTTGCTCATCACCTCTGAGTTGTTTGCTAAAGCTGACCCCCGCCCTAGTCTCCTACATTGGACAGCTCACACCCAGAGAAGAAGCTCGAGCACTACATCATCACCTTGTTTCCATCGAACCCGTGGCTCAACGAGTACCTCAGCCAACCAGACTAACTGTCGACAGATCCTATAGCTTATCTCACCTCAGTTGCTCTGTCACCACTGACACAAACACCATCTATCCAATGTCTCCAAGCACCTGCAGCACCAACATACACAGTCGTCCCGTCAACCGCAGGACCAAGCTCCAATAACATTCGTCGCCCAGGTATACCATTCAGAGTACCAAGCCTGAAGCGAAAGGTTGTGTCATATGAACCTGAATTTGTGTCCTGCTGCAAAGCTACCTGACCAGTCCTTTACACAGGGAATGCTCCAGTATCTCGCAAGGACTAACTCTCACGCGAACCCCAGCCAGAATAGGGTTGCCTGATTTAGTGCCCACCAAAAGACGTCCCCCTCTTGACGCTGTGTTCTTCCAGTCGACAGGTCATCACATGTCAAAAGGGTAGGTAGTATTGTTTTCTGGCACCCAACGTGGGGCCTAACTGCAAAAGAATTGTCTGCGCAGCTCGGACAAATCAGCCCGACTCGTGTAAGAACTGAACAGACTGGAGAGTCCCCTAAACACCCAGTGGCGCTCTAGCCACAGCAACAGCTCAGCAGTGAAAGCATTAATTGTGTACTTCTGAAAATTCTTCATTGACTATTGCCATGTACCTTTTTATTTTATTCATGCATGATCAATTAGAACCTAAATTATTAGGGACATATTATTCCTGTACATATTTTCTGTAGAACAATCAGAAATGGAATGAAATAAATTCAGTTTACACAAATTGAAATGTCACACTTTTAATATAATCTTGAATTATGTAACTGTTTCCTACATTGCCGTCAACTATACTGAGAGCATATCAGTACATGGGTATGTGAAAAATTTGAGATGTTTTCAGAGTTTGATTTCAAAAGTGCTCAGTGAAGTGTGAAATACGCTTGGATGCATCTGTGTATGGCGACAGTGGCAGGGGTATAACGGTCCTGATTATGTTGAATATGTTGTAGAATGACTTATTGCTGCAGAAGCTGGTTGCTTTACAACTGTTTGGCAGCAGCTGTGACAGTCGTGTGCAGCAGGCAGCTATCGCCAGACACTTTGTGTCCCTTCCGTCTGAGCAGGTGACCAAGTTGGTGTGCAGCCTGCCTATGCTGGCGCAGTCTCTAGAAAAGCAGGATCTTCTGATCTTGGCCAGAGACCTGAGTGAGGCTGTCTCCTCCTGTCAGGAGGTTCACACATCACTGCTGGCTGCGTTACAACGGGAGGCTATGCAGGAGGACAAGTGAGTTGTAATATGTGGCAAAAGCTAATTTTTCCATTCGTTTTCTGTGGCGATTGTTCATATTACTTAGATATTTTATATTTTCACTGAAATGCATTATTTATCTATATACCAGTGGCAGCTGGTGACTTTTGAGTCTGGGAGGACTGTGGCGATCCTAACACAGGCCATTACAAATAACTTTTTCTAACTAGGAACAGTGATCAACAAATTGCGTACGACAGGCTTCTCAGGCTTATGTAAGTGTGGCTTATGTAGTATACAACAATTAAGTGTAGTTGTTGGAAAGAAAAATGACATCACTCAATTTGTAATGCTCAACACCGTGGCCACTGGTTAAGATCGTATCACTAGCAGAGGTATGGTTTGTTCTAAGTTTGTGTAGGCTATGTGCCTTTGGTACATTACACAAGAGAAAAGATAAAATTACTAATTCTAGTATACTAAAGATAATAACTTAAATATACTAAAACAAATATTTTTAAAACCCAAACAGTTCATACAAAATGCATGACAAATTTAAATTAAAGGATGAATGTGGAATATCTTAATTATCATGTTTGTAAACAAAATTCATTCTTCAACCTGTATGTGCTATCAAACTGGCAGTGATTATTCATCTTACAGTCATTAAAAATTTTATGTCATTGTTTATATTGACGCGTGACGCTCTCTAGTCTGTGACTACGTCAAGGTCATGGTTGGTTTTGCTTACACTAGGTCAGGCATATTGGGTATATAACTTTAAGTTACGGTTGGTGTACTCGTGCTTTGCTGTTGTACAGTACCAGGCACGTTAGCTTATAGCAGGGTACGAAATCTGGGGTAGCTTGAACTGCCGTACGTTGGACGGGGATACACACTGTGGGGTGTGGTTACCACTACCAGAAGGTAGTGTTGGTTGTCGAACCAGATGGGTCGCGACGAAGAAAGTGTTGTGCAGACTTCTGCAAGCTTACAGATGGAGAGCTTCTGGTAGAGATTTTCTGGCAGAGATGATAGAAGCTTCTGAGGGTGCTGGTGGTTGGTGGTAGATGAAGCTTCTGGTAGGTGCTGAAGATGATGATGAATACTCTGTAGTTCTTGTAGTGGATTGTGAGGACCTGGCTAGCAGTAGAGAGCCCCATCACATGAGGTGATGTAGCGTGTTACTAGAAATAACTGGCGTTCTTGGGCTGCACACTGGTATTTACATTACGCTGGTCATGTCCACGTCTGGACTGAAGTGGGAGGTGTAATGTTGCTCTGTGACGTCTTTCATGAGCGAGGCCGAGTAACCACCCTCTGCATCCAGCGCTCGGTTTCGGATTACTTCGTGGCAGGTGGCCGCTCGGTGACCTTCTGCGTGCTTTGTAGCACTTCAGGGAGGCTGATGTATTTTCTGACTGCTTGCGCAACATGCATTTCGTGTGTCTGTAATCACCCTCCACAACAAGGGCGATCCTGTAGGCACTCATGAATGATTGTCTTTGGTTTGACCATTTCTGGGGTTACGTAAAAATACGTGGATAGATGAATCATAGTAGTTTATCATTTGGTAGAAAGCAGCATGTGTCAATCGCCCTCCTCCGTTACGATGATTGCTCATCTTGTCGAAAATGTGGTGCAGGGGAAGTAGAACTGTTCCCTTTCTAAAGGAAGGTCTCATCTTAGTGAGACGAGAAAAAAGACTGACCCCTTAAGATCTGGTAGATTGGCTTCTGGCATTATCATCGCTCTGTGTTCTGGGAACTCTGGTAATGGTGCGCTGCGTGTGATGCATGCCGTAGCTCTGTCTCACTCTATCACTGTCATCTGGCCGGTGTAGCACTGTCTCACTTGGTTGTATAATTGTGTGTCTCTGCCATTTGCTTGGCAAGCTGGAGCAAGTGACCGGATGTTTCCCCCCTGTGGTGATGATTACTGTCATGAGGAGCCTGGTGTTGGGTTTCTCGCGACCTTTGTTTTTATACGTGCCATTGAACACTGGACAGCTAATGGTTGTGGTTTCTTATTGCACTAATTAATATATATATATATATAAATTAAACGTGTAAAAAATACAGCACAAACTGCAATTTTCAAAATGACACTGAGAAATAAATCCATATGTACAATGCGTACTCATTAAAAGACTCCTGGTTTTATACCTATCCTTGTATCTGCTCCTGCGCTGAAGGCTAGTTGGTCCTATGTGACAGACAACAGATAACAACAGTTACTTTTAACAGGGTGCAAAAGTGTTGTCGACTGTGATCTTCAGACATCTCAGCTGGCTGGCTAGTTAATGTAAAACGAGTACCCTTGAATGAATTTAACTAAACATATACATATGTTTGTCACCTACAACTAGTAATTAAAAGAAAAGAATTTACATGGCCCTTTAATGACAAGAACCCCGAATATTTACATTGGTAACTTGAAAATTTCTGCAAATTTCCTTGGGAGTTCTTTAGGCAAGAGTCTTTAGTTCAGTTCCTGTTTGGTTCACCAATATACTCATGACACTTCAAAGAAAAGTTACAAAAGTTTCATAAAACCTGACCACCCTACACATTATGTACAACATTAATTCTGCAAGAAAATAATCTAATAATTTCCTTTTGCTCTGTTCGTTGGAGTCATGGGTTATTGCTGCACTGGTGAGTATTTAGAAAACTGGGAAGTCTTTTCTTCCTGTTGGTACGTTGCACTGGCATTGTGGTGAGCATCCTAGTGTTTTGTAGATATTATGTGTCACCGGCAATTTGGTGTGTGTCCTTAAGTGTCGCGTAAAAGTGGCATTGTGGGTACGTAGCACTGGCACTTTGGTTATTGTCCTAAGTGATACACATAGGTTATTAAGTGGGCAGTTGGCCACTTAAAGCCACTTGGCGTGGAGATTAACTTATGTAATTTTTTTTTTAGATCATTGGTACAGCTTAATGATAGCAGTTCATTGTCTGTTATGGGTTTATTAGCACTTGGTGGTAGGCCAGAAAATCACTTACTATCTTGTGGCAACTGTCTCAACCATTTTTAAAAATTATGTTAATCCCACTTTTTTTATCTAACATGTAACTATTTTACTAAATGGCATTACTGGGCTATTAGACAAGCACCTTAATATCTCGTTTTACTTTTATTACCAGTGGTTGGTAGATATTTTATAGCTGTTCTATTAAGTTTCTTTTACGGAGCACTTTTCACTTTCTTGGTCGGTAGTCTTTTCTTTGCCAGACGTGTCCACTTCCTCAAGGCCACGTGTTGAGGCTATGTGGCCAGGTGAAACGGGACCTCTGCTGCCAAGGGGATTCTTAGGGCCGTCCTGGTATTGAAGCGTTCTTGGAGGCGTGGGCTGGCATCACTTTCCTGGGAAATTCGGCTGTCACTGAGGCATTGTCCCCGGCAGTGGGCCTTGGCCCACTGACCATTAGGCTCTGGAGGACGAACAGCTGGGCTGATATCCTGGAGGGACATCTGCTGGGTGGTCGGCTGAGGGAGGGGCACGGCATGTCCCTCGACCTCATCGACTCGATTGGCTATTCTCCCAGTTGATGATCACGCCCCCATTTTCTCCCTGTTGGATGCGACGTTGTCCACAGTCCAGAAGGCAGTGCTGCTGCTACAACCAGGGTTGCCCCAAAATCATTGTGGGGGCTACCAGGGCTCATTGGTGGGGTGTGAGAAGGTTGCTTATGACGAAATTACCCTTGGCTCCAGTATTTAGCATTGCCACGGTAATTTTCCTGTTTACTTGGACCTCTACATGGGGCGCGTCAGGGGAATAGCGCCCTTTAGTCAAGGTCTGGAGCGAGACAGTGGGTGCCTAGTTTACTTCCGGCACTAGATTCTTCCTCTCTCTTTTGGCCAGGCAACCCTGGTGAAAGTGTCGGCCTGGGCAGTGCTCGCATTTCGGAAGTGGATTGGTCAGGGGGGGAGGGGGTGTCACTGAAGGGAGGGAAAGAAGAGTAGGGGATGACATGTGGCCTCGGAGTTCTATTCCCCTTGTCACCCTGTCGGCGGTCTAGCACGGTCTGCTCTCTGTAGTCGCGCTCTGTCTCTTGCACGCTGCACGAGTTCTTCCGCCGAATGCAGCTTCGGAACTTGCAAGAAATTGCGCAGTTTGGGTAACAAAATCCGGGTTACTTGGCTTACACAGCTCTCTTCGTCCCCTCTGGAAAAATCCTCTTGTGTATTTGGACCTTTTGCATAGTGAAGATTTCCGCTTCTTCATCGCTAACTTGTTTTTTCCTGTAAAATACAGTAGTTAAATGGGCCATTATCTTTTTGCTGGTAAAATGGGCTGCGAGACAGGTACACAGTTGGCTACATTCTGTGATAAATTTGCCATATTGGTCCCACCACTCGAGCACTTTCTCTTTTAGGTGAGTTTGAGCCCTGCTAACCCATTGTTTCATAGCCACCTCAATTTCTTGAACTCTCGCTTACATTCTGACATAAAGATTAGGAGGTGTTCAAGCAGGCGGTCTGCAAATTCAGGGATCAGAGGCTCTTTTGTACGAGGAGTGTCAGGTGGCACATGAGAAGGGTCCGGGTTGCGCAGACGCTATTTGACCGCTCACAGACATACCTCACACTGATAAATGATACCTGGCCTTGATACCCTCTCCTTAGGACAACCTACACAACTATAGTGAAATGGCTTATTGCACGTGATACAATGTACCATATCCAACCCATGTCCGGGGCAAGCCACCCAATTGCACAAGGCTGTCTGACAGGTTTTACACTCCTCACATCTAAACTCCAGCCCATATGTGTAGCGTGGTATGTCTTCCCACCCTAAGCACTGATAATGAAACTGGTGTCTGCAGTATACACAGGTGATATGGTGGGATCCTGTGCCTGGTCATGTAGAGGCATGACAATTTATAACGGGGATTTCTGCCATAATGGTGTCAATTTTTTCTGATGAACATTCTTTAATGTCCAACATTGCGATGGGTTTAATGGGCACCATGGGGTGTTTCACAACTCCCCAAAATCTGGATACGGACTTCCGGCTAATCCCTTTTGTCTCTTGGTCGCACTTGCTTGATTCATTTCCATGGGCAAACCCCGAAAGCGCTTATGTCCCATGTTGGGCGCCAGAAAATCATTTGAGATGTGACGCTCTTTAGTCTGCTACTATGTCACGGTCAGAATGGTTTTACTTATACTAGGTCAGGCACGCTGGGTATATAACTAAGTTATGGTTGGTTTACTGGTGCTTTGCTGGTTTACAGTACTGGACGCGCAGACTTAGGGCTGGTTACAAAGTCTGGGGTAGATAGATCTGCCATATGTTGGACGGGGATACACAGTCACTCAGGTTTACCTGACTTACCAGAATTCACGGGTACCGGATTGTTCGGCTGCGGTGATGGTGGTCACCGACTGGTACTGGTCCCAGCGCCTGATGAGTAGGTGGTAGAGCTGGTGTGGTGGATGTTGTTGTTTGCCCTTGGTAGGCTGGTTGGTCGACTGCTTCAGAACAATGGGTTAGCGATACTGTAGTTGGTCTTTGTGCCTGATAAGAAGGCAGTGATAATGGGGTGTTGGCTGCAGACTGGTTTGGGGAGCAGGGAAGGGGAGGACTGAGAGGTGATGAACCTCCAGTCATCGGGTGGCTTGAACTCAATCCCACTTGCTCTCTCTATAGAGTGCAGATGGCTTAGGGTTGTACCCTTGCTTGGTGGTGGTAATAGCTGCCTCTTTCTCCTTCCTTTGAGCCCCACTCCTTTGAGTGTACAGCATAAAGAGGATACAGATTCTTCAATACTGTCTTATAGAAGTGAGCAGGAGAAGATTCCCTATCTGTATGTACTGCCATCGGTATTTGACAACTAGTGTGACACCCCTTCCTCCTATGGTTCAGCACTGAAGCGTAGTGAACCTGGAGCATGGATTGCTTTGGTTGCCTTTGAAGAACTGTTGGGTGTTGGTCGCAAAAGAGGTCGAGTCTCCAGGACTAAGCATGTACTCCTTCGGCACAGTTCACTGTGGTGGACGAAGGACAACTCGTCCTGACTGTCTAACTGCCTTTGGATTGTCTTACTAGTGCTTAGGGCTCTACTTTTCCGTACACACTGGGGTGCACAGAACGGCTGGCCTTTCTAATGGGTGTGTGGTGACGTATGGGCATCCCTGAAGGAAAGTTCGCTGTCCTATTCTATGGTTTGCATTTGGTGGTAACTGTCCCAGTCTCCTGCTTATTCCTGTCGATCGTAATGTTCCTTAGGAGCAGTACAAATACGCTCTAGATATAATACTTGTGGGTCATATTGAGATATGTATTTATTCGTGTAAGAATAAATTTGTTGCCCTTACTACCTCCTAACCAAGCAATTAGCGTTGGAAGTTCAACTTTGGTAAAACAGGTGAAGGTGACCTGCTCCTAAACTGCATAAGATAGACAAATGCTAGATGGCTATGAGAACAACTCAATCTAACAAACACTAACTTGGTATCAAGAAGGGCCTTTGGGGGCCACTTAACAGAAGGGCAGTGGGGTGTGGTTACCATTACCAGAAGGCAATGATGGTCGTCGAACCAGAAGGGTCGGCGACAGAGAAAGTGTTTTGCAGACTTCTGCAAGCTTACGGATGTAGAGCTTCTGGTAGATATCTTCTGGCAGAGATATTAGAAGCCTCTCGTAGGTGCTGAAGATGATGATGGATACTCTGGAGGTCTTGTAGTGGATTGTGAGGACGTGGCTAGCAGTAGATAATCCCAGCACACGAGGTGATGTACCAAGCTACTGGAGATGATAACTGGCGTTCTTGGGCTGCACACGAGTATTTACATTACGCTGGTCATGTCCACGCCTGGACTGGATTGGGTGGTGTGATGTTGCTCTGTAACATCTTTCATGAGCGAGACTGGGTGGAGGTAGCCATCCTCTGTGCTCTGTGCCCGGCTCTCGGCGTGTTTTCGGACCACTTGCGCAATGTGCATTTCACGTATCTCATCAGTAATCGCCCTCCACAACAAGGGCGATCCTGTAGTCACTTGTGAATACCAGTTTCTAGTTTGACCGCTCCTTGGGTAACATAACAATTCATGAATTGATGTTGTTTATCATTTGGTAGAATGTGGCATGCGTCAATATGCTGTGAACTTGGTTTATTTCTTTTAACAAATATTTTACCCTATTGACAGTCCACGCAAGATCATTAGGTTTCACTAGCAAACAAACGAAACGAAACAACGTATCTAACACCTGGATAGCCGGTCCATGAAATTGTATTTATATAAATTGAATTTTTGCGCAGACAAACCATAGTGTTTACCACCTTGGCTTTGTTGTTGAGTTATATTTAAGTGTGGCCTTGCTGGTAGCAAATTCTTGGCTCTTATTTTTTTCTTGTAGTTCCAACTCTTTGTCATAATAAGGTTTAAAATATTACAAAATTATCCATTATTTTCAAGTTTACACAGCATGACATTAACCAATATTCAACCTTGCTTCTGACAGATGTTCTTGGCTCATCTTGTTTCTAGAGTTCCTAGAGTCACAACATTAACAGCAAACATAATCAGAATATTACATACTGCATTTGAAGGTCACGCGAGATTGAACTTTAATTATAAATTAAAACTATTCTGATTAAATACAAGCATTATTAAGAAATGTGTTTACCAAGTGTAAAATAGCAGTGCATGTGAAAGTGTACCCACAACACAATAATAATAACTTTGGAACACTGATGCATGTCGCTTATACGAGATATATTAAACATGACTACGACTCATCCTAACGTGTTACATCTACCAGGAACCACAACCATAGATGGTTACAGAATTGTACCTGTGCAGGGGCAGTTACACACACACATGGTATGTTCCTGATGTACCAGACCCAACTTCCTCTCACTATTCACGTAGTATCTACGTATCCTAGGAAGTGTCAAACCCAGCATGTTATTAACGAGCGCGCACAGGATTGCTCCAACCCTAGCAGGCAATCCTAGCACGTGAAACAAGCATTGTTCCAAGTGGCCATGGAACAAGTCGGCCTTCCCAAAGAACCTGCTAGACAGAGTGCTGCAAAGCCTTCCGAAGATGGCCGAGCGCCGACGAGCCGAAGCCATATAGCCGAGCGCAGGGGTAGTTCTCCCATCTTGCTCATTCTAGGCAGACGTTACACCTCCCACTCCAGCCCAGGCATGGGCCGGCCAAACGCACAACATAAGGCAGTGTGCGGCCGAAGACACCAGTTAACTTCTCCAGTAGCTCGCCTCAACACTTCGGTGCTGGGGCTCTCTACTGACCCTATGCCTTCATGGTCCTCTTCAAGAACTCCAAGAACTTCCAGTTCTTCAGCAACTACCAGTGGCTGCTGCCACTGACGACTACAAGCTCCAAAGGTTTCTACCACTTGTACCAGAAGCTCCAAAGGCTTCAACCACCAGCAGCTTCCAGGAGCTCAACATCATCAGAAGCATGCTTGACTTCACTCCACACTTCTGCTGTTGATCCTCCTGGTTCAACAGCTGCCGCTACTTGCTAGTAAATGACAACTACACCCGCTGCCCTTTTGGTAGCGGCCCCGTTGTAAGGTCTCGTGTAGACAACCCCAGGTTAGAGTAACTGCATCAGAGTTGTTTTCATAGCCGCCGAGTTCATTCTATTCTTGAGTAGTCTAGGAGCAGATCACCTCCGCCTGTTAAAGCGTAGTTTATTTCCGTACGCACTCTGGTTAGTAGTAGGTACGAGTCACCAGTATTTATTATTTATAATAAATACCATTTTATCCTATTCTGAGAGTAAATTTGTGTAGAGGTATTTCCTGTCCGATATTCGGAACTCTACTTCTGGACGGAGCAAGCAAGCGAACGGGTGTGATAATATTATGAACCATAGTGTAGGACTACAGATCCTCGTCAGGTATTTGTACGTCAACACCCACACCACTTTCGACGGCCACCCATTCTGTGCACCCAGGTGTACAGAAGGAGAGCCCCAATCTCTAGGTACACCTCCATCAGGAGTAGGACAGCCACCTCAGGTTGTTTCGCTGACCAGAGTGCCAAGGGTGTCGGCAGGGGTATTTGCCTTGGACTGGAGGCCCGACTGTTGCTGGACCTCACCCTGACAGTAGTTGGAAGATGGCCCATATGACCTACCGCTCAGGTTTGTGCGCCAAGGTGCAGAACCGTAGGAGCACAAGGTTTGCGCCGTCAACTGCTGTTGGGCTCGAAACTTAGTTAGGGCTCTGTCTACCTGTTTGTGCCGACTGAAAGTACGTTAAGTGTCAATACTGCCTCTATGCCCTTTGGGGAAAGGTGCGGTTCTCGAAGGGAGGAGAAAAGGGAGGAGTTCTATACTGCTAAGCGAGTGTGCACCAACAACCCCTCCACATTTGGTGGAGGAACCCCATGGGAATTTGCTCAGTCGGCCCATCACCTGGAAAGGTAGTCGTCTTCAGACAGCACCCCCACTTATATCCCCTCGCACATTAGACTTTGCGTAGAACACATCCTGCAATACGAGCACTAGTCACAACGTGACACAAGGTTGGGTATTGCCAACTCTTTTTGTGGAACCAGTGCAGCCGTCACCTGGAGCCAGAGATACCTGACCTCTCCGTACGGCAGCTCTTCAACCAGCACCACCCAGGCAACTGCTAGGCCCACTCTACACCAAAACCCAGGAGATTGGTGAGTGAGTACCCTCGTAAGTCAGCCCTGTCTCAACGGGCTAAGGTGGTAGTAAGAAATACTGCAGTACTGCCCACAGCAGACTTCGTACGAAGCCACCAGCCTACTCGATCAGTGCTAGTCTCTAGTAGAAAGCAGACTCATTCACAGTAATTGAGTACCTGAGCGCGCCTGACCTAGCGCTCACCGAAAGTAACATTGACTAGTCTAAGCGACATGCATCAACACGTTCTGTTAAATAGTTGAATTTTAAGTTACAGTTTTGGTAGTCTTGTCATGCTCCAGGAAACCGGTTTTATGTAAGAGCAGGGGCGTGCCCAGCTCTCTCTGTTTTACAGTGTGTGATTGGCTGTAAAGTGAGGAGCTCCTGAAACCCTCCCATAGCACACCTAGCCATTTGTTACAGCCATCTCTCGCTACTAGCTTCACCCACTTTGGGGTGAAGAATCTGCAGCCCCAGATGTCTTCCAATAAAATGATACAGCAGAAGAATATCTGCGACCTCCTTTCTCACCAATCTATTACAAAGACATTAACATTGGACAGGACCTACTTTTCTCCAGGTGAAAATTCAGTGTTTGGTGGCCTCTAGCTAAAAAATCTGACAATATTTTAATTGATTTGTAAGTTTATTTTAATAAACATACATTTCCCAACTAAAATAATGGCACAGAAGCTTATCTGTGACATCCCTTGTCACCAAACAGGTACAAAAACTGTAACATAAAATTTTTTTCGGTTTTCACCATATTTACAAACAAATCTTATGCTTTGTTGTTTATCCAGCACACAGACACTACTCTGCGGAACTGAGATTATCAAATCTCTGATTTTTATTGACAGTATCAATGCACTGTGAAGGTCACGTCTTTTTTATGTTGTATAAACCCAGTAAAATAGTAGACAGTGTGGGTGTGGCAGGGGTGGGGGGGCTGTAAGTGAGGAAGCGAGTATGTATGTGGCTCTCGTCTAGAGTAATGGACTGGGAGAGGTGAAGGCTACAGTGGGAGGAACACTTGCAGTGGTTTCACTGTCCAGAGTTGGATTTGTGTGTTAATTTGTAGGTAATGGCATGTCCAAATAAACTAAGTTGTAGTGTTAAAGAACAGTAATCAAAATCTACGAGATGTATAAGTTGTAATATCACAAACTGTACAGCACTTACTAAGAGAAACACAATGCACAGTGACCAAAAGAAGTAAAACAAATTTATTTTTATTTATATTCCCCTCATATTTTCCACTTTTTAATCAAATTTTTTACCTTTTCCTCAAAAACTGTTATAGAAAGACATTTGCTTTAAATGGGGTTGATATAGAGAGGTTGTACTGTATGTAGTGTGGACATAAAATCCAACCAAAAATATTTTTTATAATAAAAGAAAATGTATTTGAGCAGTTCTCTGTATAATGTTTAACTGTAATGCTTACTACTTTGTTGCAGAAATGTGATAGAAACTTTGCTATGGGTTACTGTGGAGCAAATAGGAAGCATTATCGTCAAGTGTATTTCCCGTGAAATAGAGTCATGTCCTTTTCAGTCACAAGAAATGCTTACCACCTATTTCCTGAACAGATTCTCTCACAGCAAGTCTAATAAAGAGGCTCTATCTCCACTGCTGGAAAATCTAGGAAGTCTGATCTCTCTGGCCTCTGAAGAAGACAATATTTTTCTTTCAGAAAGGCCAGAGAATATTGACATGAAGATGCTGGAGTGGCATGTGAACATTTTGAAGACTCTTCCTGTGACGTTCATGCCATTGGATATTCAGGGCTTAGTTGCTCTTGTATCTGTTTTGGGTATAGAATGCCTATCAAAGATCAGCCCAAAGAATACACTTATAGGTGTTCTATGCAGTGATATTCTTCTAGGTAACAACAACTTAATTTATGATGGTTTTTAAAATACAGTATTATGTTTGGTTTTATTTGCTATGGAATAAGACTGGTGAATTCATACATTAAGGCTTTATCATATTTTGGTGTTCTTTTCATATCCCATCATTTGAAAACAAAAAGTATATGGAATGTTAGTTATGCATTGATAATATATGATAGTATCTGTTGTTAAGAAACTGAGATTTATGAGTTTGGTGCACATAACTTGTGCTGCTTACTTGTGAAGTTCTGCTAAGGTAAAATATTCCACCTTAGTATGCTTTTTAGCATCTGTTATTCATTGGCCTGTCTTCTCTTTTGGTGTGACTCGTGTATGCGTGTCTTTCATTTACATATAACTGGCTTGTAGGAGAGGTGCCCGTGTTTTATGTGTCAGGACTTTGCCTCACTTCTTTGCAGCTTCACTTCACGTGGCAAGAATGGCATGTGAGGGGAGGAAGTAAGGTGCGCCGCTGAGAGAGACAGAAAGAGGGGTGAGACAGAGGAAGCTAGGTTGCCACGCTTGTTGCTATGGGTAACCACTTCCTCTCTCATCAGGGGAAGTAGCCAGATAGACTCGCTCGCCGCACGGCCACAATGTGGAAAGACATGTTGAGAAGACATGATATTAGACAGCGCGTCACAAAGCAGTTATGAAGGGCAGCACGCATGTCGTATTTCACATCCACTTACTAGACATTTGCATAAACAACCAGCTTACAAATGATAGTTGCGGGAAATATTAGGTGAAGGGACCCAAAATATACTTTGATCGATGCTACATGCGATACAAGTGGTTTATATTAACATTTTTTACATAGGGATTGTGCCGGGACCACAAAAAATTGGTTCATGTGGTTTATTGATACATGTGATAACGATGCATTGAGAGTCGACTGTACAAGGAGCGTCGAAAATGATCTCAGAGAGTTCGCCGGCCCACCGACCGCAGAGGTTGGAGGGCTCTCAGGGCCTGAATAAGGCAACCATCCTCTCCAAGCCTGAAGAAGGCTTACCATCCTCTACAGCTTGCAAAGGCTCTCAACCTTCAGCTCCAGCAGCCGGAGCCGGCAGACGGCTCTTCCAGCAACTACCCCGCAGCTCATGGAGAAAACCCCTGAGGGAAGATCCAAATGTAACCCCGTCCTCACCCCTGCACCCTCTTACCGAAGTCACTCCTAGACTTCCACAGTAGCAGGCCATAACGACGTCCCTTCTGGACATAAACTTCCCCTCAATACTTCACTGTAAATTGCGAACGAGCTGTTTGGGAGTTTTGTTTCGGAACTGGAAAATTTAATAATCAGGTTCACTTTCATCTGACGTAAAGTAATTAATTTCGTAATGAATTATTTTAGCTTTGATTATACAGAACCGCTATCCCCATTGTCATCCAAAGCATTAATAAATATGCTGAGTAAAATCTAATCCTTTGGTGAGGTAGTTACTGTCTATCTCATTTAAGATGGCAAGATTTTGACAGTCAGTGTGTGGCAACTTGACGAATACAAAATAAACAATGTCGTTTACAAAATCATGTATCAGCTGATGCACGAACAAATAAAAGTTAACATTAAATTGGCTATTTTGAGTGCACTGGCGACGCACATCAGACAAGTACAAAATACGCGATAACGAAGAGTATTTAGATTAATTAATATATTTTATATGGTCACAAAACTGCGGTTGTGTAACAAACTAATCTTCGTGCTAAAGAAGTAATGTATAGGTGTTCAAAATGAAATGCACAATAAGACCATTCATAGCCAAATGAAACTCGACTTCAAACCTTAGATCTTTTTATGTTGTATTCCAACAGTCCATCCATGCTTTCCATATGTGCTTGATATTAATTCCAAAAGCCTACAGAAATATTGCATGGTAATATTGAATTATTTTTTCAAATAATTTGATGAAATATATTTCATATTCAGGACGTTTCGCGACAGTAATAGGAGAAAAGTCGTGTTAAAAGCAGGATCTAAAGGCGGTGAACATGCTGCTATCTGTTGGTACCGCTAACGGCTCACACGCTTTACCATCTCGTGTGCACCATCTGTGTGCTCTTTCTCGAACCTAACCAGCTATAAAGCTGATGAATATGTTTCATATGTAAAATAACAAATTTACGAACAGATACTATTAGTTTTATGTTACCACAAGCTTTGCGTAATTTTTAAAGTAACATATATTTTGTGTACAGCAATTTTGATTACTAGTAATTTCAGTTGGGCCAGTAATTGTCTGTCTATATCCTAAACACGCCATGTTTTTCCCCGGAAACCCATTTCCTTATTTTCGTGTAGCCTCTAATTGACGCACCAGCTGATGGCAAAAGGATACATAAACTAAAAGTATACATTCGTTGATCTGTCAAAATCTTGCACTTTTATATGAGATAGACAGCATTGCTCAATCCTGGTTTATTTAAAATTTAATCAATTTTAAATGGTGAAAACCGTTTATAATTATCGGCTCAAAATACTGACTAAGTGATCTCTGTAGATTATGTACGAGTGAGCCAAATCCCCTAGGTGTCTTGGAGCCTGCATAAGGCTATAGTCTGAATAAGACTGGGACTCCTGAGGTGTGTCCAGCACACCCGAGCATATCTGCGGAAATGCTCAGATACTAGCAAGTCACATCTCACATTCATCACCTCGGAGTGACTGAGCAAGACACTTACCTGAGGGCTGAACCCAGACTGCTAGGATATGAGCTAGCTAATCCAATCAGTTAGTATGTGGAAAGAGCCTATTTGAATAGAAACTATTTAATTTATTTTTATCTCTCTATTTTTATATTGTCCACAAAGAGTGCAGATGCCTAAGGGAAGAGGGTATACCTCCAGTTGAACCCACTAGCGAACCCGTACCAAGTAAACCCTTGCCCGAGGATCCACAGTACCCTGTAGGGAAGTCTCTTCAATTAACAAACATCACAACCTGGATCTGCTATTAGGGATTTGTTAGCTGTGGTCCGATTATGACCATGTAAGATATTTAATTCCACTTACACCTAAACCTGTAGTAAAACAACCCCCACCTCTACAGCGTAGTATCACTATACCCTGTACCACGTGTAGAATCCATACCGCTGGTGGGAAAGTGCTCGACATTGTCATTCGTCCCAAACCAGTGCGTAAACCTGGGAGAGCATCCCCAATCCTTGATTTCGTACCCACTTAAAAGCCCATGAGGCTTGCTCCATATAGGCGCCCTGGAAGCGAGCGAGAGACTGAATAGGGCACTATCCAGGATATCATCTCTTACACCCCCATTTCATTCTCATCCCCATCTTTCGTACTTCATTTAAATTAATTAATTTTTTGGTTGACAGCTGGCGTCTGTCTTTTGACGACTTTTACGGTGAGCAAGGTCAAGCTCCCTGGAAGGGAGACATTTACGATCGAGCTCACCTTGGGGTTTGATTCCCCTCCAATCAATCATAGCCCTTCTACCGGACGGTATTCCAATAGGTTCTCCAATGTGGTCAAATCCTCTATCCGCCAGGCGAAAACTCCTTCAGAAGCCCTTCTACCATTGAATGGCTAACAATTATACCCCGGAGGGAAATCAGCACTCATACTAGTTCTGCCCAACCTTAGAGCGAAAGGCGTAGAAAAGGGAAGCTGCTTGTATTATTTTATATATAGCCACAGCGAGAGGGCCTGAGTGTGTCATAGTTTAATGTCTTTCACAGCCAGTTTTGTATGCTATTTGAATGTTGTGTTCCTAGAATGTATGTGTAGTTAAGGCATGTGGTACATTAAACCATTGGCTAACTAAGGATATAAAAATTTCTTGTAATAAGTAACTTAAATTATATGAACACTGTAAGAATAGTAATTATATAATTTCAACAGTCTATTATAAGCAGTAATGCAAAATCCTGAGTAAGGTCATTAATAGAGCCAAGAAAATGTATTATGACACACAAATACTTAATTCTGCAAATAAAATAAAATCTCCTTGGAAAGTAATTAAACGACCTTGATGCGTGTCCGGTTAACTAAGGCTGGGACACTGTCTTCGTGGCTTTAGTTGTGCTTAGGTCAGAGGCGCGTGCATCTAAGGTTTTCGGCAGGGGTCGCTTCTGGCTGGATGTGGTGATCAGGCACGTAGCCTTGCGAAGAGGAACAAAGTTCTCTAGGTTTCGGTTGACTAGTCCCTTATGCTGGTATACCCTTTTACTGACCACGTACTTAGTTGTTGACAACTGGCTGGAGGTGTTAAGGCTACTCAACTTATTAACGTCTTGATGATGAGTGGTGGCTGGCTGCAGGTGGTTGATGCTGTTGTAGTCGGTCAAGGCGGCAGCAAGGTCACTGGACTCGACAACCCAAAACTTACTTTACCACCTTGCTGAAGCTGAACTCCAAAAGGTGGCGATGGAGATTCCAAGACGTCCCTCTTTCTCGTTCACCAAACCACTCAGGACAGAGTGGTAGTCGGAGTGTGTACGAGTAGGAGGAGATACAATAGTACACACACACACACACACCTCACCTTATATGGCATAGAGTAGAGATGGCTGCTGAGAACAGCAGGTTGAGTACCACGGGCACAAAGAGAAACCCTAGAATAGTTTCTGCCCAGTAATGGCTTGGTAGTACGAGCCCGGTGCCTCAGAAGATCCCCCACTCTAGCGGGCAGATCAGAGGCGTTGGAGCCGTGGGGGCCACCACTGCTATTACTGGGTTTGTTTTCTCAGCCAAGGCCTGGCCGTAACATCTGAGCAAATATCCCTGCCAGCACCCAGGTGCTAGGTGGGGATACAACTCTGGTCTACTGTCTCTCCTGGGTTGAAAAGTGTTCCTAGTGGTTAGGGTTCCTCTGTTCTATTTCGCCATCACCTAGGTGCTTGGTGGGAATACAATAGCTGGCTGTCTAATGGGTGTGTATTGGACTGGGACCTCCTGAAGGGGCGTCTCCAGTCGTAGCTAGTTCGTAGTAAAGTACCGCGTCCCCGGTCGGTAGTGCATGACTTGATGTTCTCCTAGCAGCTGACTTTGGAAGTACTCTAGGAATGAGACTCGCAGTTGAAAGAAACAAAGCTGTGTTTATTAATTGCTTAATAACACAGTGACTCGTGTGGAATGTCTGTAGTTACCAATGAAGAGCTTCTGGTAACTGTTGTCGATTGGCGTCACTGGAGCATCTGGTTGAGGGTACTGCAGAGCTCTAATGGGGACAACAAGGCTGGCAGCCTCTGGTGGCTGCTGAGGATATCACAGTAGTCTGAACCTGCAGCACTGGTAGTGGTGGAGCGAGCTCGAAGAACTGGATGGAACAACTGGCATGGTCCGCAGTGTACGGACTTATATAGTCAAGGTTGCAGGTGTCGCTGGGGCCGAGGGTGGGGGGGGGGGGCATGTGACGTGTGTCTGGTGCGAGGCCAGAGTGGGGGTAGCAGCCCTGTAGTAATTTTGCGGCCTTCGCGTATCTTCGGTGGTGCTCTGCATGCCCTGAGGTGGCTGACGGCTTGTAGGCTCTCAGCGTGGGGGAGGAGGGGTGACGCGCCGCTGGCTTGTGCAACCCCTAGTATCCATGTGTCCGGCTGCCCTCCAGGATTGTGGCAGGCCGCGACGTCCGTTTACGGGTTGGCGTGGGGTTTAACTCTCGTGGTTAGCAGTAGGTATACTGGGTTTGAAGTGAGATGAGTCGTAATCGTATTTAATAGTAGTATAAGTGGCACACATCAACCTGGTAAAATAAATATCTCTTGTAATAGATGGTATAGAGGTAAGTGATACTCCTACAGTTGCTGATGCCTATAACTACTATTTTCTATCCATAGCTGGAAAATTATTACATCAAGTTAATCCGTGTGTTGATTCCATTATATTATTGAAAAAAGCGTATCCCTGAAATAATTACCCTATTTTAGTTTTTGAATATGTTACACCTAAAAAGAGATGTACGACAATAAAATCATTAATGTCTAAATACTCTAAATCATCTTATGGTTTTGACGAAAGGAGGAGTAATTTACTTAAAAATTGTTTTGTTCAAATCTCAAGAACCTGTCATATTTCTAATTATTCAATAATGAGTGGAGTCTTTCCTGAACGTTTAAAAATAACAGTTATAATTCCATTACATAATGGTAAAGAAAATATAGTAGAAAACTATAGGCCCATTTCACTACTTCCCACTTACAGCATACTTCAAAAATTAAAACGTATTATGTAAGATGCAGTGTGATTATCGAACAGGTTTGAGTTCAAGTAATGCAGTTTTCAATCTGGCTTCAAATATTTTAAAAGCTTTAGATAATAGTGACTATGTTGTTGGAAATTTTGTCACATGATGGTCTTTAATTCCATTATTCACCATATATTATTAGATATGCTTAATCATTATGGAATAAGGTATAGGGCACATGAGTGGATAAAATCTTATTTGTCAAACAGAACAGAAAGGGTGGCTATAAATGATGATTATGCAAATAAAACTACTCAAGCTTATTTTGGTACCATTCAGTATGTTGTTCTGCAGGGATCTGTTCTTGGGCTGTTCCTGTGTCTTATCTTTATTAATGATTTTTCCCTAAATTTGCCATCTGAATCTAACGTAATCCTTTGTGATGATGATTCAGGTATTTTAGTTAAAAATGAAAACCTGCATAAGATAATATGCAATAAAATCATATTGGATTTATCTACTTGGTTTTCAGCTAATAAACTATTATTAAACTTCAATGAAATTAATTTTGTAAAATTCTGCAGCACATTGAATAATCTTAAGTACTCTTTAACAATTGGTAATGCTGAAAATAATATGTTACATGTATCACATTCTAAATGTCTGGGATTACAGTTACATATTCATCTTCAGTGGAAGAAACATACAAACCACATTATAAAGACTTTAAATAAAGCCTGCTACATATTGAGGTATCTATCTTCGCTTGCGAGTTCAAATACATCAAAGGAAATATATATTGCATTAGTCCTGTGGTATCATACTTTGGTTGTTAGTATAATATAACAAGCAAGTCCATAGTCTACAAATAAAACTCTCTGGATCTAGGGAAAAATAAAATCTTGTGTATATTTAAAAAATTAGGCATTTTAACATTATTTCTGCTAATGAAAAACATTTTTGTTCAGAATACTACTATATGTAATCATAATTCAAGAAGTGCTCTACATCTCCATATACCTATGAACAACCTTAAAATGCTTCAAAAAGGTTGTTTTTATGCTAGTATTAACATCTATACAACTAAATAAAATATAATTGTCTGTCTGTGATATTCAAATTTTAGACTTTTAATTATTTTTTCATATAGTATAATTCATTACTAAGCCATATCTAATGTTAATTTTTTCGTGTCTATCTGTCTGTCCGACCGGATTTAACTCAAAAACCACTGAACGTATTTACATCAAACTTACACAGTCTATAGATAATAATCCCAGGACCAAACTTAGTTTTTGTTTCATTGAGATATCGCAAACGGTTCCGAAAATATGGTTGTCAGGGATGTACATAGGTACTGGATTAAGCTTTTCTTGGGATTACTACATAAAGAAAGTATTGTTAAAAAAAAAGTTCCATCGTTTCTCCTTTTTTTGTCTGGTCTGTCCTCCTTTCCTTCCCAAGAGCAGTGGCTAGAATGATTCCAAGTCCTAAATGTCATGTGAACGAAGTAGCACAGTATATAATATATTGCCTCATGACCTCAAAACTACATTGTTTTAAAAATATTCCTCATTTTAAAACAGTTATGAAAAAGTTTTTGAAAGATTACCCTTTTTATTTATTAGTTGAATTTTGCGACCATAAATTTTAAACAGTGAGCTTCGTTTATTATGTAATCTAATTACATAGACCTTAAGTTAAGTACTTTGTAACTTAGAGCAAATGATCTGTGCCGCTTAGAATGTGTTGTGATATATAGCTTTATTGAAGATGTATATTGTTTATACAGATTGTATTACTTTATTTGGCATCTAAAATTTGTATTTTAAGGTAACTTTGCTGGTTTGCTCTATATTGGGCTCTAGTTAATGTTATTATTTGTATTTATATGTAATTATGTTGTAATATTGATGAGTTCTATAGTCCATGACTTTGTTGTATAAGGGATCTACAGAACAAAAAGGAATAAACAAATAATCAAATAAATAAATACATTAATTAGAAAGTTAAAATGTGTGTGCAGTTTTTTGGATAAGTCTTAAGTTCATTTAAAATGTAAACGACCCCTGTTTAAACTTAATTGACATAAAAACCCACGCAAATCAAATTAAATGTGTTAAATGTCATGTTTTGTCAGGCAACAGCCAGTTAAGAAGGCTTTTTGGCTGCTACAATTAGAGAGTACCCTGACTGGTTTGATTGAGTCAGAGACTCAATCTTACACACTAGTTACTTTAGTGAACAGCATTAGATTGTAGAATATTTTGAGATGGAATAAAACATGCTTAAGGGTTTAAATCTGTTGGCAGTTCCATAGGATTTGCAAAATATGATTTTGAAATGTAACTCGGAGTGAAAGCTAATGTATATTAAAAAAAATGTTTTGTTTGATAAGAACTTTGCAGAATGTTCACATTTTGAAACTTGCTTTAATATTAGACCTAATGCAGTCATGTACACATTTAAAAACCAGCTTTTCATGATTAGAAAGACTGCAGCCATAATTGTAGAAAGCATTACTATTCACATCCATTGCCACTACATTTTGTTCCAGGCTTGATGGAGAATACTAAGGCATTGAACTTGGGTTTGTATGTGCACACTAGTTCTGTCTTTTGCTGGCTGCTTGGGATTGGTGAAAACATTGACAAAACAAGACACAGGTTATTGTTTCGTAGATTGTTTGACAACCATTTCAGGCATAAAGGCAAGTTTAAGGATTTGCAGCCTATGCTCAGTAAAGCAGTGGATGTAAAAGGCTTCCTTGAGTCATCATTTGGAATATTATCTGCACTTCTCTCCTCACTGAATAAAGTGAGTCCTGTGATGTGTTAGTCACTTATGCAGTACTTTAGTCATAATTATCACGGTTTATGAGATATGGCAGGAATGGGCCACTAGGCTACTGATTATGTTATAAATAGTAGACAGAATGCACAAGTACGGTCCTGCAAGTACTTGTGCATTCTGTCTTCTTTTTGTAATGTTATTTTATAGTGATTTAATACCATTAATTATTAGTAAGTAGTTCACAAATATGATATGTGCTAAGGAGAATTGAACTATAATGTCTAAATAACTCTGCCAGAAAGAAATTATGGGTGTATTTTGCTAAGAATAAATGAAGTGATGGAAAACTGAATTCTTTGTAATATGAAAGTTATATTTAAAAGTATAAATTAGTTACTAATATTAGTAAAATGTGCCTGGGAAATCTTGATTAATAACCATTTAATGCTAGAAATATAAATATATATAAAAAAATCTCCCCCCTCTTCCTCCCTCCCCTCCTCCCCCCTCCCCTGCTCTCCCCCTCCCCCCTCTCCCCCCTCTCCCCCTCTCTTCCCTCCCCTCTCCCCTTCCCCTCTCCCCCCTCTCCCCCTCTCTTCCCTCCCTCTCCTCCCCTCCCCCTCCCCCCTCTCCCCTCCTTTCTATCTCTCCCCCCTCTCTCCCCCTTCTATCTTCCCCCCTCTCTCTCCCCCCTTTCTATCTCTCCCCCCTCTCTCCCTCTCTCTCTCTGTGTGACAATTGGTTTTTTCTTGATTATTACTCTTAAGAAGCTTGATTATTCGATTCTCGATTATCTTAGTTCCAAGAAAAATTGTACAATTCCAAAGTGCACAACAATAAAAACAAATGATAATGAAAAAGAGCAGGATCTCTGTAGTTCTAATGTAATACTCAACATTTCTTGCTATTTCTTAAAAATGGAATCATTTTTGCATTTTATAGCCAAGAATTATTTTAAAATCATTAAGTCACAGACTATTAATTACTTTACAATGGCTGTAATGGGTAATTTTCTTTTTACATCACAAATACGGTCTTTTGAAATAAATTAAATTGGAATTATAAAATGTCTTGATACTTCTGAGTATGTACACTGAAAAGCGTCAAAGCACAAATTGTATTTATGTAGTCCTTTTCATGGAAGAAATGTTTTGCACTGTGAAACATGATTGAGTACTTCACAAAAATTGACTACAAATGCTTTAACTACTGGGAAATATGAATACCGCATTTAGCCGAAAGGAAGACAACCCCTTCCTAAAAAAATATTTTTGAGGGAAAAATATGTAAACCTAAATTCAAGACTACACCTGTGAAGTGCTGAAAAAATTATTTAGGTTGAAGTATTTTTGCATTAATTTATGACAAACCCTTCAAGAAGAGATGCTATTACATCAATAATATGATATATTTGATTTACTTTTAAAGAAAAGCTAATCACAATGACTTGAGCCATTTTGCTTCCCAGCAAAGTGCTTCCTCTTTAGGCGCCAGTGACATCAGATAAGGGGACCCTCGTCAAAGTTGACAGGTACAGTCTCAGCACTACAAAAATATGTACAACCATAGGACACACTGTATTTAAGCATGAAAAGCCTTTGTCAAAATCACCTACATTTTAAATTGAAGAAGATTCCTGAATTGTAGACCACCCCTTATTTTTTATATTCCTTTTCTGGCAAAAAACCTAGTCTTCCTTTCCGGTAAATACCGTACATGATGTTCTTTTGTGCCGAAAACTACTGTTTTTAAATTTCAACATTCAAGCTTCGAAAAAAATGGAATATTCGAAAATTCAAAGTATTTATATTCAACATCGAATCAAATATGATAATTTAATTATTCAAAACTGTATATCAAAATTCGGAATATTCGCACAGGCCTAATTATTAAACTACAAACTTATATTGTGCAATAATAACCAAAATAATCAAAAATTAATAAATTCAAAGTTCCTCTCGATTCTTGATTATGTTGATTACAGTAAAAATCGAGGTAATAGAAAAATTGAGTTTACCACCCGTAATATATATTAATATATAGACACGCGCACGCGGAGAGAGATTGGTCCAAACCCCATTTTTGCCAATATTACTGATACCGATACTTTTTGGCCGATCCCGCCGATAGTATGATACAAATAATTTCATTTGTAATTTTTAATATCATGTCTGAGTAACTTTAAAATACCCTAAAACTTCCCTATATCAAACTCTGGGGCACTATCTAAAACGGTAACTATTTTGTCATTCGTAACCGGTTTTGCCATGTAAGCTGCCAACTACAAACGCCAACCTTGCCTAATAGTTGCAAATGCTGTATTTGTCACGAACCTAACCACAAACACACAAGATGAGCATTTATAAATACTGTGTGCATGTTCAGTGTGTAAATTACATTAATCTGCTTTATACAATAGAGCTTCACTATAACAAACCTCAAGGGACCAAAAATATTTGGCTAGTTCTTTATAATGAAGCGCATAAGAAAAATTTCTTGAGGTAAAATTAGATGCGGTGAAATGTTACTGAAGTGAAGTTAGTTTCAAATCTTTATTACCAACCTCTGGCCAAGAAAGTAACTGTGACTCGCGCCACATACGAGAGGATAACAGGTTGCGCTCAGCGGAAGAACTGCATATGTGCAACACGGTTGCATCGGGAATGCTTGCAGGGGTGCTCAAAAGTAGCATGTTCAGAAGCTTATAAAATGAAAACTAAACAATAAGTTAATACAACATACCACATGTAGGTCACAAGTTCGTTTAGTGTCAAGATATGCAGAAAAGTACGGGTTCTGAGATTTAATTTTTATGCTGCTAGCCTTTGAATTTTGCAATTTGAGCACACATCTCGAACAAAGAGCCAGCCAAGTTCAGAAGCGAATATTTATAAATCAAGTTACTTAAGGTAATACAAACAATAAATTCGTTACTTTCAGGTGCCTATATTATGAAGATATGCAGATAAGTCCAGGTTCTGAACCTCCATTTTTCTACTATGAGCCTTTGAATTTCGCACTTTGTTCGAGGTGTGCGTGTTCAAATTGCAAAATTCAAAGGCTCACAGCATAAAAATGAAATCTCAGAACCCGAACTTTTCTGCATATTCTGATACTAAAGGCACTTGTGAGCAACATGCATATGGTATGTTTTACCTACAGTGGCAGAATGTTTAAATATTTGCCTATGAACTTGACACTTTGTTTGAGGCGTGTCACGTTTTCTGTCCGCTGATAAAAAATTTATTTTCTCTATTTCAGAACGTTGACAATGTAGATTTCGCTATGCCAATTTTCGGGGCGATTTCTTTATTTTTCCTTCCATTATCTACAGCTTTAATTATAGCAAATAATCAAGAATGAACTTGTTAAAAGACTAAAATTTATTTGCGATTCAGTGAAAATACGTTTAGGTTAAGGTAACCTCATTTTCACGGTAAAATACGCCGATGCGAGAACAGACCAGATATATAGCAACAGCCTTTTGTTGTACGTAAAACTTCGGCGAAGTCAGAGGCTTCTTATCTGTGCCTACACAATGATGTAGTGCATTAGTTGCAGCAATAATCACTAGTAGCACTGCGCTTTACGATTTTTGTGTCGTATTGCCACACCAATGTATTGTATCATCTATGACTGAGTTACCTACCAAAAAAAAACAGTTGCGGTTTGTTTATGTTTTTAACATTGAAAATTTTTAAAATGAATACAATTTTGCAGTTTTTTTAAATATTTTATTCCAATTACAAAGTGTTCGTTAAAGTGACTACTGAATAAACCTCCCGTAAATTTTCACCAAAAATTTTGTATAACTGAAAGTTATTTGCATATAAATGTATGGTGTTTTGGCAGGACTAAATATTATGTTCGTTATGGTGAAGTGTTCATTAACTTGAAGTTCATTAAAGTGGTGCTCTACTGTATATACATACTATTTACTTTCATCATATCACTAACATTTTTAGTTAGAGATGTTAGTTTATAAATAAAATACATGTAGTTACAATTCTGCCATTAAACAAGCACCACAGCCATAGCGACAGTGTTGCCAGCCCTACCACTTGTAAATGCAGGAGATTGCTCAGTTAACAAACAGTATATTGAAGTAGATTTAAATTGCAAATTTTAATATTCCAGTAAATATAAATTATGTAAAAAAAGAGTTAGTAATAAACACTTTTTCATTCAAACCAGATAACAAGAAAAAAAAGTTGTTCAATTAACAGAAATTTATTTAGGCCTACTCGCAAAATAATTGCTGAGAACAACTAAATGCTTATGGTGTGGTCCATGCCACCAACAACTGAAGTCCTCTTCACAACTAGCTACACTTTAGAACACAGTACACAAAAAAAAACTTGAGGTGGAAGGAAATTCCCTTCTGAGATGAAAGTATATCCAATATCACAGAGTTATCACAATCTGGTGTGATTGAATATTTAGTCATGTGTTGCAGGTTTGTGAACTTAAAATATGAAATTTATTGTAATATTGTGTTTGAGTAGGTTATGTTGAAAATTGGCTATGAAAGGGTAAAAAACAGTAGATGTGACTAATTTTTTTTTAAAATTCAGCAGTAGATCAGTAGATTGCTGTGAAAACAGGAGATATACTGTGTAATCAGTAGGCCTGGCAACACGGCATTGCTATTCAGCTCGTATATCTACATTCGACCTTCCTACTAATTTATTTATGAATTGTGCCATGCTGCAAATGAAACATCGGTATACGATGTGGGCACGATAGATCAATATACAGTTGATGTTTACGCTAATGAAAATGTATGACAATAAATATTATAGTGGTAAAACCTACTTTTTACAAGAGTGAATTTTACTACCTGAAAAGAAGATACCAGTCTTAAATCATTTTATTTTACGAATTTCACCATGTGTAGCTTCTATAGAGTTAACTATGTACCAACATCAAAGCCATCCATATCAGTTTCCATTTAATGTGGAATCACCTGTTACTAAAAGATAAAAATAAAATTAAGAAAATAGTTTCTCGGTTGTAAAATTAAATTGTTTATGAAAGCATGTACTGCAAGATAACCAAGTGCGGCAATTTCCATGATGATTAAATCATTAGGGTTGATGAAATGAGTTGGTTGGACCATGGCATTTGTAACTGATACTGATTTAGGGATGATTGGCCGACATCTGTATCGGTCCACCCCTAATATTCCCGTATACATACTTTGGCAGCGTGTTATACAGATCATTGGCAACAACAAATGTCATATACACAAGTTCGCTATGCAGCCCCTTTTCGGAGTTTCAGTAACTTAAACACAATAAAAATAACGTTGGAATTGCTGAATATCTTTATACAATTGACTACATACATTCATTTTGTAAGTCCCACACAAGCTGTTCATAATGTGTCCACTGTGACTGTAAGCAGGCTGCTTGTGTATCTGGCATGACCAGTCTTTGTTAGTGTGTTGAGGCGAGTGGTTGCGCAACAATGTTTACACGTGCAGAGTACGCAGACATGGTGTTTGTTTACAGATACTGAGAGGGGAAATGGATGTGGTGCAGCAGCTGAGTATCTGTGCAGGTGGCTGATGCGCTCTTTAGCTCTCTCCCTGTTGAACTTTTTATTCTGGGGCTGCCTGAAGAGTAGGGTTTATACAGGATGAGTCGTTTAAAAGATGCCCCGTGGGACGTGTGTAACGGAGCGAGGGAATGAGGAAATGCAGACCAGGGGCCTCTTTTAAACTACTCACCCTGTAGTAGGGATGGGCCGATACCAACGATACAGATTATTAACTGCGATGCCGCAGATTACAGCGATGCCGATACCAGTTTTGATGAGCACAATCATAATTCCCAAGTCCCACTAAGTCACACTAAGGCCATTGTGCCGTGACACATTCCAATAACGTCTGCCGAAAAGAATAAAAACCACGTGGGGTAGTGTGATTAGGAGATGCTGCATGCTTGCAGTGAAGTGTAATTGAAGGCACTTCTCTTGTTTGTGTAGCCACTAGCACCCCATTACCACCATCTGTGTACTTTTCTGCAGTGAAGATAATAAAAGCAACAGGCTCAGTTTTTCTTTTTAAGTTTACTTTGAACGAGTGTAATTTATTCATTGTTGATTATGGTGAATTACTGGTACAGTAAGTGAATTTGCATTCCCTTACTGCTTGAGAGAGAGTAAAGGCAGGTGGCATAGCTGCGGCAATATTGCAAAGGCTGGTCATAACCCCTGGCAAAAGCATGGTGAAGGAAACAATGGTTCATCCAAGACAACTAGACTAAATGATTACCGTATGTTGTGGTTTTTCCCAGCTTTTCCCACAGTTTACATTTTCTTACAGTCCCATAGAAAGTGCAGTATGGAAATTATGTTATGGTGATTCCATACAATTCTCTCACATTTCCATGGTGTATTGAGTAGTATTGGCATCTCTCACCCAGCGTATCCGCATCCAATTCCTGTCTTACCATGGAAATTTTTCAAGTGGTTGATGGTTATGGCCCTCTTTCCTACTCTGTGAAAGACAAGCAAGTAAATTGTTACATCATCCTACCTAGTCATCCTGGATATGATACAGTTTCCATTACCGTGCTGCTGTTTGGGGTTTTCACGAGCTTTCAAGCTACCTGTCTCACATACACAAAATAAGTGGAGTGAAAGTAAAAATGTTACATACATTCTGTCAGTGTTTTTAAATTATTACAAATACAGATATTGTTTTTAATGGATTGCTGATGGTGGTTTGCAGCATGCTAAGCAGCAGTTGTGCAAGAAGGAAAAATTCATACGGAAGATCATACTGTTGCCGATTGCTAAGCTGATAGCAACAGTGAAAGCTGAACACCACATGCTGGATAGTGCCATGTTGGAAGTTTTCACCAAAGTGCTCATGTTAGAGCTGGGAATGACTGAGTTTATCGTTACCAAACTGTACATGACAGAGTTCATCAGCATTGCAGTAAGATTGTAATATACTTCATTATAAGCTGTTCACGGTAAAGTGAGCACTTTTGAAGACCCTTCTAAATTTTTCCTTTCATCATATTTCCATCTTCCTGCTGCTTTTTAATACAAACATTGCAATTTAACCAATAAACATAGTGTATACATTTCACCACCATCAAAATTTAATGCCTGAGGTTGCAATAAGATATATTTATTAGTGGTTAGTGACTGTTGGGAGGGCCTTAAAAAGTGCTCACTTTACCGTGAACAGCCTATATTCTATTGTATTTAGCCTGTATAAACTGCCTGAATGTCAGGTTTGACCTGTACTTAATACTTTGTAGTTTACTTCATACCTTTGCATTGTGTGTGGAGGACTTGCACTATTGTACCTTGCATGTTAGTATTTGTGATTTGTTTATGGTATTCAGAAGTAAACTCAAGTGTTGTAAGCTCTATAATGTAAGCCACCTATATTCTTATTCATAAGAATTCCCTTCCTCCTGTTGCAGTCACCTTTCTTCCTTTACCTCATGTTACCATGTGGATCAGGCAGTTTACCCAATAGCAGTGTGGCTGGTTTGCATGTTGATGTTCCACTGGTTGCCTTAAGCTTGCTGGTCCATTAAAAATTATATGGTTGCATTTTCCACATTATTAGAATTGCCAGTTACAAGTGAGTTGCTACCTCTGGTATTAATCAATTTAGCGTATTTATACAAAAGAAATAGTGTAATGAATAAATTATCGCACACAGGTTTAGTTGACTGTTTGTCGTAAAACTGTAATTTGCATTGATGTAATTTTTACTGAACTGCATGATTGAATATGAAATGACAGTGAAACCTCTCAAAAAAATGGTTGGGTTGCAGGTCTTACAATGTTAATAAGAACCACAGTCAGTTGCTGGTAAAGTTGTGGGAAATTTAATATTGCACATATCCTTCTGCAGTCTGCTCTTGACCATGCATTTTCGTTGTGTGGGTGGCTGATCCTAATTGTGTGTTAAGTATATTATATTTGGACAATGTTTCACTGCCCAGCAATCATTGTGATTCAGACCTTGCTGGGTGGTGGCCCACCCTTGCCTCCAGACATATAACAGCCAGTATGATATCACAGTTACCTGACAGCCACTGTGCGTGCACAATGCGGAGAGATGTGGCAAGAGCAACTAACATTTGCACTCATGAGTTGAGCTGGCTTCAGGTTCCTGGTAGGTTACGTGTGTTTGTGTCTGTAGTAAAATTTGTGAGTTTCTAAGCTCCCTTGCCATATGGATACATTTATGTAAGAATAGATTTATCTGTGATCAGCTAGGGTGTTTGGGACCAGTAGTTGGTAAACTATTCATTGGCAAGTTGCACTATTCAGTGTAGTATTGCTAGTTTGTTGGAGAGTGTGGTACTGTTGGAGTTTGCCATTGCTTTGGGAAGTATACACAAAGTCAACTGTAGTTGATTCACAATAACTTCAGTCTTTTCTGAAGCCTTGCTAAATATCTACTTTTGGTTACTGATTATATATCCTTCTGCTTCACGTAAACATAAACACTGCCATGTGACACCTACTTGTATAACTGTCAAATGTGTTGATTGCTGTTCAAAGATTGCTGTCATATTTCCTACGAATGTTCACAATTTAGGAGTATAACAATATTTAGGTCGGCTTTATAACTATTTGTTACACACAATATAGCATGTTACACATAATACACATTAATATTTTGCCACGACAGGTTGTTACAACTGTGGCGGAAACAACAGTAGTATTTAACCTGTTATTAATATGTGTTGGGTTATTTCGTTAAAAGGATGGCTTATTTGGAATAAAAATTAAAACGAAGGGACACAGTAAATTCATGCACGCAACTCGTGTCTCGTACTTATTTTTTGTAGCATCGATAAACGTCAAAGATAGTGGTGAACATGCAAACATGTAGGCCTACTATAATGTTTATTCCACTAATGTTTACATGCATTGGTACTTACTGGTTTGTAGGTTTATTGTATTATTTATTTAAATTTATCTAGTTGGCCTTAGTATTTTGAAGGGGTCGTGGCAGACATTCAAATCACAGAAACATAAGCTCGTTACACAAATATGTTTCAAACACCTAACGCAAAGGTACAACGTTGTGATAAACAGACGTGAATTTCAATAAGTAACTTCGTCATAACATCAGTTCATGGTTAAAACGTATACATTTTGCACTTATTTAAAATCCACATGCACACATGCGCATGCATGCACACATGCGCATGCATGCACACACACTTGGCCTGCATAACGTTTACAACACTTTCATCATGCCCTTTCAAACACAGTGATCACGACACAACACTTTTAACCCTGTCTTGGGAACACATTTTTATCACAACATTGTACCTTGCTAGGTTGTTTAAAAAACACGAGTACGAACTTCATGCTTCGTTCAGAAACACGCCGTGTCATTCACACGTCGCCACATCACTGCCAGTCATAAGGTAATGGGTATAATCGCCCACCATATTGGGTTGGGACAAGCACGCGATACTAGATTCTCCTTTCCACACCACGTCTGCCAACCAGCTGGATTTGTAAGTGTCGCACCACATCTAAATAACATATAATAGGTATTTAAACAATAAAATCTCGTTTCAGTTGTAAATTACAAATTCAAACATCATTATTGTTTCTGTAATTATTATAAAATGTGCTGAAATTAGAAATAACAAGATTTATACTTTTCCTGCCACACAGGTGTTACAAACTTCCCAAGAGAGAGAAAAGAGAGAGAACGAGAGAGAGAGAGCAATACAATCCGTTTCGCTTAAAAAAAAAAAAAAACAGTGTCACTAGAGCGAGCCTACGCACGGTAATCTCCACTGATATTTTTTACTGCAGCAATAAAATGTGTTTCCGTCAGTGCTTCCTAACTATACAAATCTACCTAACAATACAAATATATTTCATTTGGCAACGTTTAATTTACAGATAGTATACATAAAAATGAGGTTAAAAAATATAGTAACTGTGAACTATTTCTTATCGGCTGTTGCCAACACGTCGCTGCTCTCGCTGTTGTTAATTCGTATTTAATACAAAATGAATATTACAAGTTATAGAAGATACTAAGTAGATTATTAATCTATTCAAAAACACAGTACTTTAACGTTAATCACAGGGTTATATAATTTTTGAATACAAGTGATTGAACACAACATATAGACATGTTATGCCTAGGGTGATTTTACAAAGGTTTGATTCCAAAAGGCTGAAGAAAGCATAAATGGACTATATTTAACATGCAACACTACATAAAAGTGGCACTGCAAGTGCATCTATGGAAATGCCCATTACATTATTAGTATTGCTTATCGCAAGAAGATCACATTATGTGTGACAAAGTGTGCCTGGCATCATACCAGTTCTCTGTGAGAGTGGTCCAGTATGGAGGTGTGTTACAGGGGAGCAAGCTTTGGGGGTTTTTGGTGATGGAACTTCAAAAAGCCACGTGGCAAGCAGTACATACCATTGCTTGGATTGTTACAAATCCTACATCAATACTGCGTAATAGCCAACCATGAAGGGCTTTAACACTAATGCCGTCTCCTCAGAGCAGCCAACTGTCCAACTGTTTTAAGTTATAGTACCATGCATAAGAGTGGCATGTTCAAGGTATCCATTGAAGAGAAAGGGATTTGGATAGGATGCCAACCAGAGTACGAGAATTGTATCTGTGCTTTGTTGTGTAGTGTCCCATACTTTCATGTTATAAGGAATGAGATCATATTCATGCCATATGTGACATCTTTCAATCTTATAGCCTCAGCCACAGCTGTGCCCTCCCCCAAGAAAGAACCATTAGGCTATAAACGTCACACTATTTCCATTATGTAAGGGTAGCTGCTGCCACCTGTATGTTGGCTGCCCACATCACACCACCACTTGGTGCTTGGGCGAGTGCCTGTCTACCTCCCCTACGGCTGCTTGCTGCGGAGAGGTAACCCCTGCATACCCCAGCTGCACAGCCTCTCTCTCTTGCTCTTTCCCTGCCCTCTCTGCCATTACTCTGAATGAGCCTGACCATCCAGTTTCTAAGTTTTCTCTAGTTATTAACTACCACCTGTGACTCGAGTGCGAGTTCCACAACACTCAGTGGTCACTCTCGCTCCATCCTCCATCGCACAGCCATGTCAACTGTGCACATCCCTGCTAGGCATTGTTTGCAACTTAGGTGTGGCCATTCAGGCCCTAGAAAGGGTAAAGGTTCGGTGTGCTTGTTTTGTTGGCTTGCCAACAAATCAGACATACTCCAACTTGGTGGATACACCTCACGAACCTTCCTATGGAGACTCTGCATGCCTGCGATAATCCTGCCCTACTTAATAACGTGAGAAGGAGACACGAGCTGCTAGGTACGTCACTGCACAATGAGGGAAGTCACTGTCCTCAGGGAGGCTGCCGAGGACTTCCACCCCTCTACAGATTACTCCATCTTTGTTTTACTTAGCTGTGCTAGTCCCTACTGAACACCCACTTATAATATCTTTCTCTCCCTCTCTCCCTCTCCCATTCTCCATATCTTCCCCTCCCTCATCTCCTGTCCCTCTCTCCATCTCTCCCCCTCCCTCCCCCTTTCTCCCACCCTCTCCCTTTCTCCCTCTTTGCCCTCTCCATCTCTTTCCCTCTCTCCTATCCCCCTCCTCCTCATCTCTCTTTCCTCCCCTCTTATCACCCTGTTCTTCCACTCTCCTCTCTCCCTTCCCCCTCCCCCAGCACATATCCCTCCTCTCCCATCCTTTCTCCCCCCATCTCCCTCTCCCCTCTCTCTCCCCTACCACCTCATCTCCCCCCCCCTCCTCTCTCCTCCTCTCCTCCTTCTCTCTCCTCTCTCTCCTCTCTCTCCTCTCTCTCTCTCTCTCTCTCCCTCCTCTCTCTCTCTCTCTCTCTCTCTCTCTCTCCTCTCTCTCTCTCTCTCTCTCTCTCTCTCTCTCTCTCTCTCTCTCTCTCTCTCTCTCTCTCTCTCTCTCTCTCTCTCTCTCTCTCTCTCTCTCTCTCTCTCTCCTCTCTCCCCTCTCTCTCTCTCCTCTCTCTCTCTCTCTCTCTCCTCTCTCTCTCTCTCTTCCTCTCTCTCTCTCTCTCTCTCACATTGGACTGGGTGGCAGAAGGCAAGCAGGAATGCCTTGGCTTTAGCTAGGAAACTGTATAGT
Organism: Dryococelus australis; assembly: GCA_029891345.1. Classification (NCBI taxonomy): domain Eukaryota; kingdom Metazoa; phylum Arthropoda; class Insecta; order Phasmatodea; family Phasmatidae; genus Dryococelus; species Dryococelus australis. Next base: position 78,424,657 of record CM056995.1, read on the forward strand.
CTGAGCAGAGGCCAAACAGAGTATACACTCTGCTGCAGGAGGAAGCTGCACACCAAAAAAATGCCATTGTCAGCCAGCAAACCCACCAAGCTTCATCTGTGAGAAGAGGGAAACGGCGGAGAGATCTTCCTGAGTTGTTTCAACGTGCCACCAGTTCTCCCTCTCTCCCCTCCCTCCCAACACTTCCAAAGCACGACATACCGAGCTTAGACCTGTTGCCCCTGCAAAGGTAGTCTGCCTGCTCGTGCCGTCCACCAAAACTTTCGCCCCAGCTTGCTCTCATATGGAACCCATGATACACCCAGTACTGCCCCAAGCTCAGAGGGCCATCATTGCCTTCGCTACTCCTCGGACCACCTCCACCACTAATTTCATTTTTTACAGGACTCGTATTTCTGAGTCCTCTTGGCCGAGGGGAGAGGGAACTGTTAACGAAGCCCACTTTTAGGGATCTCTGAACAGGTGAGGCATCAAGCTTCTTTCTTGGCGCCCATTTGAGGCTACATTTCAAGATGGATCTTAAAACAGGAAGCCCCCCCGAGAAAAGCAACACCGGCCTCAGTGGTTCACTTGAACCAAGGACTTCAGGGAATTACATTGTGGCTCTCATACACAATTTTGTATACCCTCAGGAAATAAATTTTTACTGAAAACATATGATAAATAGAACAAAATCTGCACAGTTTTGTAAATGAAACTCAGCATGCATTTTCTAATAGTAGTGATTTATTTCTGCACAAATAAAATTTGTTATTAAAGCTGACTGTATAAAATTTTCAAACAGTATTAATTTTCGTTCTGAAACAGCTATGCGATTTATATTTTGTGCAAAACATAACCTAATGGTACTGAGTATACCTGTGAAGTCAAAATTCAAAAGTGACAAATAAATTCTTGATATTTAAAGTAACAAATTTTCATTTTGCTCATTACAAGATAACACCTCATGCTAGTTCAGCATTTTGCAGATAGGTGACATGGAAGACTTCCGATGGAGAGTGTGGAATGGAGTCATTAGGTGCCGTTACTTTTGAAACGCTGATCTTGTGGGAATTCGTAAATTTGTAATATATGATGGGTGACAGTCCTGTTTGGCTGACTGCCTCTGTCTCGGGTGATTTAATCGACGCTAGGTAAGTCACGTCTCAAGGTAACCATTCGTCTAGGGGCACTGGGGCCCGCCCATAGTACAGCACTGACCTGGTTGGCCGTCAACTTAGTACAAAGTCTGGTTCAGCGAATTTCACCCCACAAGGAACGGGTTTAGGTTGTGTTGTAGTGGGGCGTCGTGACTGTTCGGTGGGTGGCTGTACTGCCCCTGTTCCCACTACCCGAGTGGCACTTGACTGAGGGGTGGTGAGTGCTTGTGAGGTGCTAAGTTGTGGTTGTGGTATGCTGGTGGACCTCTCGCCAAACAGTGCCTCCTGCACCATGGGGTGATACCCATTTGCAACTTTGGTACGTGGCTCAAACAAATCCACTGGCGTGACGGTTGGTACAGGTGCGGTGAGTCTTCTCAGCAGTGCAGCCTGTTCACATGAATTTAGTAGTTGAAACTCGGTAGGAAAGATACATAGCTCCTGTGGATTCTTTGAGATAGCCCTCGTCTTCTTGGCCCGTCTTTCAACACCACCCCTACGGGTGTAAGGCATTAGGCACAGAAGTCGGGGTTGCAGGAGGTAGGCAGTTGATGTGTGCGTGTCCAAGTGTGGGTGCCAATTACTGCCCCCAACAACACGCTTCACTCTTGACTCCTCCATCAGGGTGGAGACCTGGATGACGACACATGTTACCAACCGACCGAAGACCTTCTGAGTAAGTCAGGTTTCTAACACCTCCCCTCAGCTACCTATAACTGAGCATTTGTTCTAACTCATCAAATCTCGATGACTGTGCCACACAGTCAATAGCCTGACACGTGTCAAGTGATTTTGTGGTGCAGAACAGACTATTAACTGTACACAGCGAACGACCGAACTAGACTAACCAGGGCCTGGAGAACTAAGGGTCAAGCCGGATAAACCAACCAGACTTCGGGGAGGCCAAGAAACACCCAGTGGCATCCAGAGCCATTAACATGTCGGCTTCAGAGATCAACGCCTGACGAGGCCCGTGACACTGAAGAGTTGGAGTATAGGAGTTAAGCCTGCCGCCAACAACCAATTAGCTTCTGTAATGAAATCACTTGTCCCAGCCGAGGCATTAACCACATAAGGGGCATGTCATGCAGCAAACCCTACCATTACCTATGTATAGGATGGCCCGATCAACGTATGTCTATCCCAGGGATGGCCTATTAGTGCGAGAGGTGCTGACCTAAGCATATCTCTCACTCCTGTAGGTCAAAGCCATCCTGTATTTACATACAACCTGGGACGGCACCCGGCCATCCAGCAACCAGGAGAGACAACAACATCCAGATGACTGATTTTGCAGGTCGACCCCATGAGGTTCTAGTAGCCTTTCACAAGAATGTGAAAAGTAATTTAGGGAACTACCGGCAAAACAATGGGTCGACAGGCCCAATTACATTTAAAAGGCCTAGCCTTAACCTGGTGGGAACGATATGGCAAGTTCCTGACAGATTGGAAACAATTCAGCAATTGGCTCGCTGCTGAGTTCACTGGTGAGGAGGTGTTAGCTCGACTGGCGACTAAATTTTATAGCCAGACCCAGGTACCCAACGACGAAGCTGAAATCTTCATACGATGGAAAGACCAGGCGTGTTCCCTGGAGTCCACTAAGCTACCGCCATTCTTTCAATTAGTTGGATGTTAATGCCTAGCTTAAGGATCGTCCTCCTTACTGCTAAACCCACCACCCTGGATGAGCTTGTCAATAGAGTCCAAGAAGCAGAGCAAAATTTTGCGGCACAAGCAAGTCTCGAAAAACTCATATCGGCCAAAGTCCCGGAGATACGAGCTCCACCGGTCGCATCATTCAAGAGTGCACCAGCTCCCAATCACTTGGATGGCATTCGTACCAAAATCCTGGTTGTGTCCAGATAACCGCTGGAATAAGGACTGCCCCCGGAAACCAGAGGGGTCTGCCATTCCACCCAACAAGATTAATCAAATGCCAGCAACTGTACCATCAAGACCGACTGAAAAACAGACTCCAGATAGCAAGACGAGAAACATTGCTGTCGGGGTGCGAGGCGGGCCACCGCCACCGGACAACAAGGGCCCATCATCATCCAGGGTTTAAATGAGGAACCATCAGTCCCCATAGCCCCTCACATTGAAATAAAGATAAACATGAACAGAGTGCTGGCGCTACATGACTCGGCAACAACAGGAAACTTTATCCTAAGAAATCTCCTGACTGCCGAACAACTAGCGGACATGCGCCCCCAACAGAAAATAGTGTGAATGGCCCAACAGGATACTACTTTACAGGTAGGTGGCCAAATTACTCTGACGGTAAATCTGCACTGCCTCTGGGCGTGTACTGAATTCATAGTATCTTCTGCAATTTCCGAAGCTGTGATGCTAGGTTGCCCATAGCTACGGCAACAACAGTGCATCATAGACCATGGGCAATGCCGTGTGTACATGGTTGAGAAGGATAGGATCACCGTAAACTGGGACTACAGTCCATACAACATTGTACCTACACCTATCGAACACGACCAAATTAATCCCGAGCTTCGTGAGATGGAATTCAGCCAGCTACACCAAGTATTAAATGAACATGCTAGTGCATTCGGATAAGGGGGGCTGTTACGTCAGACTAGGTCGATCCAACATGAGATCTGGACGACAACCGATGTCCCCGTATACAACCGACCCTACAGGATGTCAGCATGCTGCCATGACTTAATCATGGAACAAATAAATGACATGAAGGAACAGGGGATAGTGGAACCCTCAGATTCACTGTATAATTCCCACGTAGTCTTTGTCCCGAAGAAAGATTGAAAACTTAAATTCTGTGTCTATTTTAAGGGTCTAAACAAAATAATACACCCTATTGCCTACCCCAGCTATCAACCTAACACAAACCGTGCGTGACATTGGCAAAGCAAAAATCTTTAGTACCCTGGACATGGAGTTCGGGTATTGGCAGATCGCAGTACATTTGAAGAGTTGTAAGTTCACTGCATTCACTACACCCGAGGGTGAAACTCTTCAATTCCGAGTAATGCCATTTGGGTTGAACACCCCTGCCACATTCCAACGCCTCATGTCTGCGGAGGTCCTGACAGATTACATTGGAGAGTTCTGTTTGGCATACCTCGATGATGTAATTGTCTATTCCAATAGCTGGGAGGAGCATCTTGAACACCTACAGCGAGTTCTTGAACGTCTAGAACTCCATGGAATGACGTGCAAGCTGTCAGAGAGCTATTTTGGCAAGTCATCCATAGACTACTTAGGACATGTCATTTCACCGGAAGGGAACTTCCCACAATGGAATTCGATTTGTGCTATTGAAGAGGCCAACTAATCAACAAACAACAACCATGACGGTACCTGGGTCTGTGCAACTGGCTACGCGATTTCGTACCAAATATTGTGCAACACATGGCACCACTTAACCCACTCCTTGAGAAGGACACTCGTTAGCAATGGGGACCATAGCAACGGCAAGCTTTTAACAATCTAAAGACCAGTTTCGCAAACATCAGGCAACTCCACCGTCTGCAAGGAGATCAGCCATTAATCCTGCAAACAGAAGCGTGTCAAAACGGTCTAGGCGCAGTGTTATATAAACAAGACGAGAATGTCCAGCCTAATGTGATAGCGTATACCTCAACCCGGCTTAACGCCACGGAGTAGCGCTGTCGTATTAACGAACAGGAGTGTCTGGCCATTATCTGGGCAGTGAAGAAGTATCGCTACTATCTCGAAGGACACCACTTCATTCTGCGGACCGACTTGAAAGCCCTCCAATGGCTGTAAGAATCACGTAATGCAGAAGCTAAACTCGGACAGTGGGATTATGTTTCTCACCTAATTCGATTTCGGAGTTAAACATTGCCCAGGTAAAACAAATGACCTTCCAGACGCCCTGTATCGCTTCCCTACACTGGAGGAAAAAGCCAAGGAGGAAAGGATGTCCCCTCCCCTCAGATCGAAAGAAGTCTGGAAGAACAAATCCGTCTCTTCCAGTTACAAAACATCCATCACCAGATTATATTGAGTCAGCAGGACACCGACATATGCAGCCTACTACGGGAACAGCCCCAACGCTTTGAATTACGGGACTGCGTCGTGTGGACACATAACGGACAACCCAATACACCTTGGAAGATCTGGGTTCCGCAGCAGTTACGCACCTATATATGCCGGCACCACCATGACCACCCTCAAGCTGGACATCCAGGTATAAGGTAGACCCTACTATATATCAATGTCCGATACAATTGGGACAGGATAAGCCACGACGTCCAACAGTACGTAAGCAACTGCATTACATTCTGTCGTGGCAAAGCATACCCGGTTCGACCTCCTACAGCACGACCATGGAGACCCAAGACGGCGTGGATGCATATAGCTGCTGACCTCATGGAGTCCTACCCATGCAGTACTGAGGGGAACCGTTACCAACTGGTAGCAACTGACCAGTTTCCAAGGTGGTTAGAGGCCTTCCCTCTACCTAGCCAAGAAACCGCCCCAATCGTGCGAAAGATAGAAACGGAGATATTCGCATGATGGAGATATCCAGAGGCTATTTTAACTGACAATGGCACGTCGTTCATGAGTCACCAATGGCAGTCAGCGTGCCAGGGCTGGGTAGTCGAACTAGGAACTACCCGCCTTACCATCTCCAGGCCAACCCCACTGAACAAAGGAACCAGGAGATCAAGAAGTGCCTTAGTATCAGTGTGGGAAATGATCACCATCACTGGGACAAGCACATCCCAACAATTCTGTTTGCCCTACGTCGTAGAACCAACAAAGTGGTCGACACAAGCCCTAGCATACTCCTTCTGGGCCAAATACTCCACCGACCGGGCGACTGGCAATGGGAAAGTGAGCCCACCGATATGCCTCAACCCAAGGATATCCGGCTAGCTGCCCTAGTCCGTACTATTACTGCCCAAAAAGCCCAGGACAAGTATATTCGAAAGAAGTACCCTATACAAAAGACAGGGGTACGGGAGTTTACGCTAGGTGAAACAGTACTACTCAGGACGCATCTCCTCAGCAAGGCCAGTAACCAGTTCAGCGCTGGCTTCACTGACAAATGGGATGGTCCGTATTGTATTGTCAGCCAAAGAGATGTCTACTGTGCCGAAGACATACGAGGACGGATCCGGAAGGCCACCCGAGACCAGATACGACCCTACCCAGGGGACATGCCGATACTTGGGGACGCTGACACAGAATGAGAAACATCTGGTCAATCCAAAGATGAGGATGAACCTCCACCTAGAAGGGTAGTTCCCGATACTGAGCCAGGACCCTCAACGAGGCTTGAGCCGACGCCTCTCATCATCGATAGGGCACCTAGCTACATCACGCCATGGAAGCCAGATGAAGAGCAATGCTAAGGAGCATTCTCCGTTAGATCAATGCCCTCGACGCCACGCAGTTATGCTGAGAAAATCTCAGCCAAACGCTATAAGGCAATCCCTAGCTGCTCAGAATTGTCATGGTAGAGTCCATGCGACCGAGAACCCCAGCATACACCTTGCCAATCGAGCTGCATCAGCGAGCAGTCGGAAGCACCCTCGTTGAGAGGTGTAGAAATCACCCAAGCACCTACCTCTCCACCTAGTACAATTCCAAAGCCAGAAATAAAGGCTGTTCGAACTTCCATGAAGTCGATCTCTGGCTCCGACGATGAAGTACTAACTGCCACTAGACCACCGGAATACGCTCCAAATGAGAGCGCGGAGGCCGCCACTAGACCACTGGAATATGCTCCCGGCAAGAGCGTAGATGACGTTCATGACGTGAACCCGGAGGCCTATGCCACTAAACAACCAGAAGACAAACATGCCACAGAGCTAGTTCAAACACAGCAACCACAAGAAACATCTGGAACAGGGGTCAAGGACGTTCCAGCTTCCATGAAGTCGATCACTGTTCCTGCTGACGATGAAATGCAGCAAATGTCGAGCATAGCATACGGCATTGCTCCGTCAGAACCTCTTGCTACGCAGGAACTATCACCTGTCAGCACTGTTGAGGATGAGAGGTCTGTTCTGCCTCCCGCTCAACTGGTCACCGATAATAGGAGCGTCAAAACCGTAGATGCCTCCTACTACCAGACACCTGGTGCAACTTCTGTATTTGAGGTCGAGACTCCTCTCCCTCGTACTCTCTCACAATAGGACCTGGACATCGAGAGCATTGATGCCTCCAACTATGCGGCCCCAACAGCAAGATGCACCACCTGCAGCCAAGGTCGAGCGCTGTGATCCGCAGCTCCCTCGCACTGCTACAGCAGGCATTGAGACCATCAACGCCTCCCACTACCTCAACTGGAGTAACTCCCGCAGTGGAGGTCGAGAGTTCTCTCCCTACCACCACCTCGTTGCTGGACCTGGACATTGAGAACATAAATGCCTCCAACGACCCAGCCCCATGACGGGTTGCGTCCACAGGCAAGGTGGAGAGCAGTCTCCTGCCGCAACTCCCTTGCCCTGCGCCAGTGGAGAAACATCCTGCCCTATGGGTAGGAACCCGTGCAGTCTGCATGACGGACCCTCATGTGTTCCCCTGTACTGCTACAACGTCCCTTGTAGCTGTGCCCTCTCTAGCAGTTCCAGCAGAAGCAGACGCCACGACACTATGTGCTGAACCACGACACCTGATACTACCTCAACGCCTGGCTGGTACAGAGAATCACCGTGGCGACCTACGTCAAGGTACACGTGGCCGTACGCCCGGCATGCTGAACTGCGTCCCAGGGGCAGGTCACCTAAAATAAAGCTTGACGAACACAAGTAAGTGCAGTTCTTGATGAAGTTTAATCTCACACGTAGTTGTAAACCACTACAATAAACTTTACAGGATTCGTTATAGATCTCTATTAAATAGTGACATTTAATCTATCTGACCAGTCAAAGACAGTGAAATAAGCAAAGACACCCACATTTAGGCAGATTAAATATTATATATCAGTAAAAGTGCCTACCTAACTGCCATCAAGCAGGTGAAGTGTAGGAACTGGTGAGGTAAATGCAACAGACAGTTATTTAGACACTCGACTTTGTCCGAACTGAACTTGTAAATACAGCAGTCATTACGCTGTACATAATTAAAGCCAGTGAAAACAGACGTTTTGCTCCTCACCAACGACAAGGTTCTGTAAGTTAAGTGGCCGACAGCCCACATAAAAGGTATTGTTACTTAGAGACGCTCATCACAGTGCCGGTAATTACTTCCAATAGTGTATCACGTATAGACGCTCACCGCAGTGCCAGTGATAGTTGAAGACTGAGACTTCGACGAAATACATGTTATATTTAGCCTATGATGAGCAAGGACTCCTGCAAAGGAATTAGTAGTTTTAGATTTTTGTTTATTGAATTTGATGTGTAGGTACACTCCTAAATATACCTATTGAGTTTTTACAGTGTATATGTGAAGATCACCTACAAGAAGAATGCCGTTTTGTAGGAGGGTATTTTTATGTTATGCATTTGTATGCTTATATTTTTTTGGTGTATGTATTTTGTTTGCAATGTCTTGTGCACCAACTCAGTATCAATTCAAAGACTCTGAGTCTCAAAGCTCCCATGAACCATGAACTCCCTACGGTGAAACCAGGTGCAAGATATTTTTAGCTTCAAAATATTGCAGTGGTATGTATGTAAATTTAAAGTGACCAACATGCGCCAATAGCCCGCGTTTCATGCATGTTTTTAAAGTGTACTCACATTGTTTGTTTAGCCGGTCAACCCAGGTGTTGAAGGGCCTGCGGTTGACGAACTTATACCCTGTCACACGTAACTGTTTAGCTTGCTGTGCGACACCCGAAGTTCCCTGAAAGATTTCCTTTTCTTTTTATCCACAACAGCAAACGCCAGGATAGTTGATGGTGTCTCCCCACATTTCACGAGTAAGGCTTGAACATACTTTTTTATTCCCCTTTGTTTTTCGCGTGTCGTCATTTTAAAGTGCTTTTTATTTCAGGTACTTGTTGTATGTTCTCTTGTAAATATCCACAGCTCTATGCTGAGTGTTTGTCGACGGCATGCAAAAATAAACTAGGCCGGTGGGACACCCGATAAACAGCGGCACTCCTGACACAACAATCTCTGCAACAGGGGAGAAAACACATTTGCAGCATCAGCGAGCATCGGAAACCCGCCCGCCACGAGAGAGAGACAGAGCGACGGTCTCCACATCCCACGCGTCTTGCCTTCGCTGGCCGGCTAGATAGCACAGAGCAAGCGCCGCTACAGCGATCAAGCACCCAACACTAAGGGTCCCACCTACCTGATATTGAAAAAAAAAACTTTTTTCTTCTCTTCCCAACTTTCTTCGCTACTCCTACCTAGACCTTCTAGAGAGGAGGCCTATGCCTCACTCCACCACCTTTTCACGATTGGTCTTCATCGCAACGAAGGGGGGCAAATTTATGCATGTCGCTTATATACCACTAATACACTATGATTACGACGCATCGCTCTTTACGTGTAGTATACCCGTTCTTCAACCTATGTAAGAGTTGTGTACTTCAACCACCCACATGAGAGTTGTGCATGCAATAGTTTGCACATACATTCTCGGTCGTCAAGAATCTGCCGGGTGGCCGAACACGTGACTAGAAGGTTACGCAACCAGCAAGCATGCCGCTTCCTCCTCCCCTTCCCCATGCTGAGTGCCTACAAGCTTCAGCCACTTCGGGCACGCCCGAGCGCCGCCGAAGATCCACAAACCAAAAACGGTGACGAGAGGGTTCCCACCTTCCATGCCAGCCTTCATGACAGTAGGACGTCGCGCGCCTTCCCCTCACCCCATTGTGGCAGTCTAGACTTCTGACTATATAAGTCCATGCACAGTGGGGCTCCAGTAGTCATTCATAATTATTCTCTTGAGTTCACCCCGAGCGCTCCTTAGTGCTGGGGCCTCCAGCAAAACCTCGAGTCTTCTGTAGCCATCGCGGCTACCCTCTACAACGACAACAGTCTTCAACGCCCATCGAACACGAATATACTTTGCTAGTTAAACTTTAACTTCTTAATCTCTTACGGACACCCCCATTACACAGCTTTAGTTGAGTTGTTAAATATTCAGTTTTTTAGTTCACTTTCCCTCCAGTTTAGAACCAGGTCGCCTACACCTGGCTACCATAGTTTTCCTTCAGTAATCCGTCTGCCTGGTAGGAGATGGCATGAGTTACTATATTTATTGAGTTCTCAATAAATACAGCTTGTTCTCTATCCTAACATTTTTATTTTTAGTGTTAAGTCTACTTTGCTCGCTAGGAATAAGTTGCACTGTGCACTACCGACAGAAACCGGTACTTTTGTAAATCTGAACTAGCTTGATTGAGCCCCCACCCCAGGGACCCCCTAGTCTGGAACACACCCATTACTCGGCCACTTGTTGCTTCCTATTACTCCCTGAGTGCCCAGGTGCTGGGATGAAGGAACAGAGAAGCTACGACCACTAAAAACACCTTCCACCAAGGAGAGACAGCAAACCTAGGTTGTATCACCTACCAGAGTACCTAGGTACTGGGAGGCAGTATTGACTTGGGTGTTGCGGCCAGGCCTTGGCTGGAAACTCACATCCAGTAATAGTATTTGTGGCCCACATGGCTCAAAGTCTCTGATCTGTCCGCAAACGTGGAGGCTCAGTGGAGACTCTTACCGAGCTTGTGCCATGAATCAGATACTGAACCTACACTATCATAGGGTATAGTTTCTCATCTTATTCAGTGGCGAACCAAACTCTATGACTTACAATATAAGACACGGCCGAAGGCCTAGGGAACAAAAGATTGCTCATCTAGCTGCCCAGCAGCAGAGTACCTTAGCCTCTCCCACACAGGAAAGACAGGCAGAACAGGACCGTGCCACCTCACTGAGATTACGGGCTGTCTTGACTGTCCACGTGGCACAATATATTAATTTTCCACAGCTCGTTCGAACCAGTTCCTACTATCACCCAGAGCGAGGGGTTTAGTCTACCGGACTGAGGCTAGGTGCGATCTAGCCAATCCTAACTTCTGGAGCAAAGAGTCAGCGGACTGGAATTTGAAGTACAATGTAATCTAACTCCAGGACTGTAGCAACAGCTTCGCTCAGTCAGCCAACACAAGTTACCAACCGGCCGAAGACCTTCCGAGTAAGTCAGGTTTATAACACCTCCCGTCAGCTACCTATAACCGTGCACTTGGTCTAGCGCATCAAATCTTAATAACTGTGCCACACAGCCAATAGTAGGGCATGCATCAACGTAATTATAAACATTTTCTGGACTCTTACTCTAGCACAATGCTCACATCAAAAAAGCTTCTATTTAAGGTAACCCACCTTTTTGCAGCCGTATCAGCTGTTCTTATCTCTCCTTAATTACATAACTTGCAAGTGTGACAATGACCCTGTAATTGCCATTTATAAAGTTTTTTTTACGTTAACACTTTGGACACCCTAATGACAGTAAAAGGTATCATTGGTGTTAAAAAGCCAAGTGTGTAAAAACATTGGAAGATGCCAAATTTCTTGTTGAAAAGAAAATGAACAGAAATCATTAATAATTCTTAAGTATGTTGACAACAGATTTAAAGACTTTAAAATTTCAACATACCTTGCTGTGTGTAGTCACCTCGAGAAAATTATTAAAATTTTCTTTGCATTGTATAGAATAAATTATTTTTCTCTTTCAAAGCAGACTCAAATTCAGTTTAATAATGTACGTATATAATTTTACACTTTAATAATTAAATCTTGTTTTGTGTAGAATCACTTCAAGAAATCACAAGTCTTACTGATTATGTTGTAAATAATCAAAGCATTTCTTTTTTAATTAACGTATTTTGCATTGTGTAGAGTCACCTCAAGAAATCACAAACCTAAAACAGACATTCTAAACCAGACAAAGGTTGTGATGAAATTTGCATAATGTATATAATTGTCAGCGACTTGTGTTTTCAAAGGGTACTCTTCTTGCATTTTTCCTGTTTTGATGTGCAGTAATGTGTCGCACGTATTATTTGATAGTTCACTTCACTGCCACAACACTCGTTTGCAAAGTTTAGCAGTTTGCTGAGACCATGGGAACTCTCAGCTTGACGAAAACCCCTTAGCTTTCTTTTACACAAGTTATATTCCTGCTGTGCAACACGTAGTAGACCCGGGTAGAGGTAATTTTTTCATTTTCCCCACCAGGCGACAGCAACAGGATAGTTAGTTGACACACGCCTTACGAGTGGGGCTGTAGGCAATTTTTAATTGTTTCATTTAATATTAATTGCAAACAATTATAATTTGATTTTCACCACGGTCAAATTTTATTCATTGAACCGTCTACTATGTCTTTGCATTCTTTCACAGGTTCAGCTCTGTAAACTTTTGGCTGTACGCACCCAAGCCTTACAGTTATTTTTGTAGGGTGGCACACATTAAAAAAAGAAGGCTCCGCAAGCATTCCGACACAGAGGGACCCCCCCCCCCCCCTGCATAACAGACCTAACACAACCCAAGCTGATGAAAAAGATAGAACATGGAGCTTCATTTGTAGCCTTGGCACAGCTGTACACCACAGAGGAAAAGAGAGAGAACGCCAATTCACCATGCACCAGAGAGAGAGAGCAATGTTTAGACCAGTCAGCGCTTCGAAGAAAGCAAATAAAAGAATCTGGCACCACCTGCATCTGCATGCCATTCAAGCAGTCAGCTAACTCTGTTGCTCAAGGTCGAGCACAGAGCAGAGAGAGACACACAGACCAGGGGCAACTATAGAAACAAATGGAGAGAGAAAAAAATTGTTCTTGAGGGGACAGTTTGACATTCTCTCAAAAGAATTTCTTTTTCGTCTCGTTCTTTTGGCAGATGAGCTTTTGTTTGCAATGGAAAGGGGGAGAATTGATGCATGATGCCTTTTCAATAATGATTAAACGACTTCACAACTCATCAGTGAGCAAGCCTTACTGCTCGATTCCTACAGAGTTTCCATCATTACCACGCATCACGAGACGTCAGATTTTACTGTCTACCGACGGCAAGAATATATGTTCTAGATTGAAGATTGTATTATTTACCGGCCGAGTCACTGAGGCTATGCATCCAAGGCACGTAGTACCATAACACACTGCCATATGGCTCTACAAGTACATTCAGTCGCATCTCAATCGTGAAGCCGGCCGGTAACATCATGACTAGAGGAAGCTATACTACAATTAACCCCTCTCCATCGACCACCCCTCTCCAGCTGAACGAAGGGATACACTAGCCAGAGTATAAATAGTGGGTCGCATGCCGGCTCGTGACCAGTCTTAATTTTATCCGCTACAACTTGTTGCCGGAGATATCCTTCTATTAGCCTGTCTTCACTGCACTCCATGCTGAAGATCATTACCATCGCCAGCGTCGTCTACACATTAGACACTGTGGCCCCTTCAGATCAAACACAAGTAGGAGTAGTACCAGTTCAAGTTACATAACACTTGTTTACCCTGCCATTGTTAGCCTAGGACCAGGTGGCCTTCATCTGGCTCAGCAAAGGTTAAGCTTCCGTAAGCTCTTGCTGATGTTAGGAGGTAATGTGACACCACCGTGTTTACTTCCGTAAAATGAATAAACAAACTATTTAATGAACTCAAGGGTATCTTCATGCCCATCCAAGGGTTTGCAGGTGACTGGGGAATTGACTCAAAATGCAATACACCAATAGAGTATTCATATGCACATTGGACATCCACCCTTCCTGTGCACCATGGTATACAGAACGGTACAGCCCATACACTAAGTACTCTTGTCTTCTGAGGTCAGCTTGCCGGTGTAGTCGCTACTCTTTTCACCGCGCTCCTTGCACCAGAGTTAGTGTCCCCTGAGTTGGAGGAGACTGTCCCTCCTGAGACACTCACCCATGTTTTGGGACTGTCCACTGGCGAAGACCTGACTCACTATTCACTGCGTTTCAATGTCAAGTGGTGGGATAAGGATATCGCCATTGGTTGGCAGTCACTGCACGTGACTGTATACAAGTAAAGGACAGCACATCACCTGCTCTCCCTTCCATGGATGTGAAAGTGTGATTCTGTCCTAATCCCCTACTCCTGTCGGAGTGGTATCCGAGAGAAATGTGCTCACTGCCTCTGGGTGTCAGCAGGAACCTAACATCGTCCTGGCCATACTCTAGAAACTCACAAAGGAATCAAGTCCAGACATTGCACCACCTGCAGAGAAGTTTACACCAAAGATTCCTAAGGACCTCTTCGAAGCTCCCATTTGTCTCAGCAAGGAAACACACCCCGTTCTGGTTGCCTATTTCAGTGGACAGGATAAGTCCTTGAGAATTGCCAACTAACGCTTTTGGGGAATAGACCCGGCAGAGCCAACATCTCCGACCAACACAAACTTCAAAAGCTCTTGCCTACTGACAAACCCAGCTCAAACTCGCATCAGCCAGAGTTGACGCAGGTTAAGCAGCCTCCACAGGTTACATGTTGTCCAGTTATACCACCCAGAGCAAACCCGCTGAAACGCAAAGTTATTCTCATGGAACCTGATTTTTTGCCCTGTCGCAAAGCTACCAGGTCAGTACTTTACACTGGACACGGTTCAGTATCTCGTAAAGACTAGAAGCAATTCAGAACCCCCCTATCACTAGATGCACCTAACCTAACACCCACCAAAGCACTTTTGGACATAGTGACGTTCCTTTGTTACCTTCAGGACATCAGGCGTTAACTTAAACTAAAATGTCCTTTTGGGGGGGCTAGTTCTTCCATCTTGATGAAAGTGGCCATAGGTTTTCTATAGTTAGGACAGTCGGATTACTTGGAAATTAAGTAATGAAACGGGGTGCATCTATTTTGAAGAAAGCTGTAGAGTGGAATGCACATTTGCTAACTGAATTTATAAGGCAAACATATTTATGATTTCACCATTTAATGAACAAATTGATAATGATACTTATGTTTAGCATTACTTCTTAATTGTATTTAGGTGAGTGTGTCATTTCGGGAGGATAAATGATTGTGTCTTTTGTTTCCATGTTCAGTTTATTTTGAAAGCGTAGATTTCAGATAGTTGCCAGTTATGTTGGTGTGTTCCAGTTGGCAGGATTGTGCAGCAAGAATGAAGGTTTAGTACAGAACTGCACCTTATTCCTGAAACTGCTGCTGCAACAAAGCAAGAAGCTCTCTGGGTTCTTGCCCCAAGACTTTGTCCACACAGTTTGGGCTAAATCCAGCACACACATCAGTGAGCAGCAAGGGAAGCTGGTTGTAGAGGCTGCCTCTGATGAAGAGTTTGACATGATCATCATAAGTCTCCTTCAGAAGACTGTAAGTGACCCTTACTATCAACCATTCATTATTGTAAGAAATTTATGCATTTAAATAAATTATTTTGCTCGATATAACTTTTCCGCAGGTTCTTTCAAGGACTTTAAGTGCAAATGGATTGATTAAATATTCATCCCAAATATTGCATTGCAGTAGTATTTGTAAATAAGGTAACTATTGTTAGTAGTACAAATGTGTGTTAAGTATGTTAAAGGGTTTACCGGTGAGGCAGCAAACTTAAGTGGTAATGTACTTGTAATATTCCCAGGGTGCCAGGCTGTGATTTCGCACACTGCCATATGGTAAACACATACACTATATTAGGTCATAATGTAGCCACGTGGCTTACAGCTACACTGACATACCTCTTCAGCTACATTGTTGGTCACTGAGCACGCCAAATACAAATACAGGGAAGATGACTACTTAAACTTAGCAAATAAGCATGACCATGTGCGCGTTAGATGCAGAGCCATCCAGTGTTGATTACTAGGTGAAAAGACATTAAACTGCACAGGGTACTACAGGAACTCAAAAGAACAAATTAAACAGTACATTATTTTACACAACTGCGTATAGAAAACACTTGCATGAGATCTTGCCTGAACCAGTACATTGATACACCAAGCTACATCAAAGACAAAAGCCTGTAGGCACAATTAATTAATTACAGGCCCTCTGAATTGATGGAAGGGTGTAGGCTGACTGCTGGGATAAGATAAAAAAGATTTAACACTATTAAAAATACAGAATGACTTGATCAGTCAAAGCAAAGATGAGGCCCTGCAGGACTAGCGACACATGTCCATCCGGCTTCAACTCCAACAAGAGACTGCCGAATGGCCATCGGAAGCAGGGACACTAGCCCGTGCCGGTAGCACAGGCTCATTGGACCATGTGCATCGATAATGTGCAAGAAGGTTCACAGGAATGCATGGCGAAATTAATACAGCAATGCTTATTACTAAAGTACAAAATGTGCACAGAAGTACACAGCAAACAAGTAAGAGATCTTATACACTAACAAAACCCTTTTCTAGTGGCCTCTGCCACTGTTACCAAGACGTGCATGGGAGTTCATGCCAACAGATATGTAAAAGAAAAAACCTTACAATCTAATTATAGAATGTGCACAGTAAAACACTTGCATAAACCCTTAATGAAAGCCTTAACCTGACAAGAGCCCTAATCCTCTTTGGCTGTAGTCCACCTTCGGTGCACTTAGCACAAGCATCACACATCACACCTACTTGCTCCGTGTGCATGCGTGACCCATGATGGGCTAATGCCGGCCAAGGGACGAGGTCAGATGACCAATGCTCCTCCTCTGCTAGGCAGTTATAGGCGTGATGACGCAAGACCAGAACATGCCCGCTCTGATGTAGGGGGATGGTGGGGTGCTGGGCACCACTGGCTCATGGGTGACATGTGCAAGGTGGGAGAGTATGTCACAGCAGGTGTGAGTCCACCTGCGGCAGTGAATATGGAGGTTGTAATGTCTGGGAATTTTGTCTACGTGGATACAGGTTGGGGTACTCCCCCTGTGCTACATGCGGTACCTGCAGACCCTCTTTGCCCTGCTGGGAAGCGGGGTCATGTCTGTACTGGGTGTTCTCATCCCAGGTTCTCCATCATCATTGTGCTTGTTACCCTCTGAAAATTCAATGATGTGAACTTCTTGAGTTTCCCTAACCCTCTCTGAGGGGGTTTTTATTGTCCACCTCGCCCATCATGCTGTGGTGGATGGAATCGTCCAGTGACCATCCGGCGGCCAGTGGCACCAGGACATCTCTGGTGTGTCTGGCCGTGACAAAGTCTGCTTGATGATGGTTTCTGAGTCTGCCGGTGGAAGCCAGCGAAATCTGGCGATGTCTGTCTGGCTTTATGACCGGGGATGAGGTGGGGAGCAGGGTGTGGGGTCTCCGGGTGTGAACGGTACAAAGCCCGTACGCATAACTGGAGTGTCAACCCTGCTGACTTAGGGTTTGATGAAGTTGGAGGTTGCAAACCTTGTGGTCAAGTCCGCTTTGTCTCTGGGTCGTGTAGCTCTTGTGGCGGGTCGGGGGAGAAGGTGTCCGTCCGCTCCTGGCTCGGCGTGGTATTCACATGGCGCGTGCAGATCGCCACAGTGAATTTTCTGTGGCCTTCTGCTCTTTAAGTTGTATGAGGTAGGATGAAGTGCCTGTGCGGCCAACAATAGTCCCTGAACATGTCCAATGGGATGCTAGCCCCGTGCGAAATTGTCTCTGCTCTGCTGACAAGGGATGCATGCGTGCGTACATGCGCTGCCCAGGCTGAATCTTGAGAAGAGGAAGTCGTGGGCTTGTGGCCTGCAATGTAGGCTGCCTGGTGGGTGTATGCTGCATCTCTCTCATTCTGCAAGCTCTGCCTGCGTTGAACGGGGCTTTCCTTATGTTCTGCCTGGTCTTGCACCTCTAACAGTCTGGCTTTGGCTGATCTTGCCCTTGCAGCAATTTTGCGGGTGACACTCCAGTCGTAGCATTGGTGCCATTGTGCAAGCAGAACAGTGCCCAAGGTAGGTGTACGTCCCACTTCGTAAGGTCTTCTCTTATGCGCACCCGCAACTGGGCCTTCACCTTCTGGTTATGGTGCTCAGTTGGGTTGCTTTGGAAGTGGTAGAAGGGGTGGTATGGTGTCCTATGGGCCAACAAGCACAGTCTATCATCTGCAGCCTGCAAACTGGTTGTTGTTGTTGGTTAGAAGCAGTTTAGATAACCCCAATGGGGAAAGAACTCAGATTACAGCATGTGGGCAATAGTGCCGGCCTGGCCCTGGAAATGCCTCCACCCAGTGGGTGAAAAGGTCTGTCATGACGAAGCATTTGCCACTGATGGTTCTGGGTTAGGGGCTCATGACATCAGTGGTGACTGTCGAACGGCTGGGTGGGTTTGCTAAGGTGTTGCTGCTCTGCTCCATTGTGGTAAAGGATCTTACACATCTGGCACACTGGATATGCATGCATGTACTGGCGGGTCTCCTTGTCTTACCACCAGGCAGTGGAAGTGTCTACCCACGGCGTGCCTTGTCTCACTGGTATCGAGGTGGCCTGCTGAGACGTCGTCATAGTGCAGTTGGTAAATAGCTGCGTGCGCCGACCGTGGTACAAACACCCTCCAAGGGGTGTCATTGTGGCATGTGCAGTACTGGAGGATGCTGTTGACTGACCAGTAGTAATCCACATGTCCAGATTTTGCAAGCTGCCTGCCTACTCTCTGCGAACTCGTCTGTCATCCATGCTCTGTGTACCTAGAGCCAGATATCGTTCGCTTGTGCCATCACACACATCTCTTTCGGAAACTGGTTGGGTGGCCAGTCGACTGGTTCGCCACGACGGGGTGGGAGAAGAATGTCCGCCCAAGTGGTGTCAGCGAGTACCTGGCAGTTGGTATTTGATTTAAAAGGGGGGGGGGGGGCAAGACAGTTCATCCGCTAGCTTGTTATGCATGCCAGGGACATGCTTGACTACAAAGTTCAGTGATTGGATGCCAGGTCCCACTGCATGAAATTTGACTTCCGACTCTACATCCTCTTTGACCAGAGCAGACACTGGTTGTCTATCCTTAGGGTGAACTCACCACCCTCCCGGTGGTGGGGGTAACAGTTCAGTGCCCACATGACCGCAAGGCACTCGTGCTCATTGATGTCAGTGTGTGTCTCCACCTTCATGAACTTCGTGCTCGCATAGGCATTTGCCCTAGCTGCCCAGCTAGTACAGTACCACGCCAAAGCCCTCCTAGCTCACATCTGTTTGCACTTAGAAATAGCGGGAGTTTTCAGTATATGCAGTATATGGGTGAGCAATTGGAAATTTTTATTTTGGCATAGCTATTTCCTGATTTATATTTGTTTTGATTGAGATTGTAAATATGGATTTTTTATTGGCTTTTGTTGACATTTTTATGTGCAAATTATTTTACCTTTTGGTGTTTTTCCCATAGTTGCCTTGGACACTATATAGTGTCCAACTTGAATTGAATTTGTTCATGCAGTTACCTTAAAATTCCAAAAAAACATACTCATATCCAGACTTTTGTGTGCCCAGGTGCAGATTTAGGGCGGTGCGATCCCACTGCACAGGGCGCCGAATGAAGAGTGGTGCCGAAAAGTGTCTTCAAATTACAAAACTATTATTTTGATGAATATAACATATGTAGTTGTATCAAATTATAAATATGTAGCAAATCTAATTGTGGTATTTTCAGAAACCAACCAACCTTGTGAATCAGACTATATCGTTATGGTCGAGTAAAGTTAGAAAACTACTATGGTGCTAGTGGCTAACAGCTGGGCGAGATGCATGGTCAACAAGAGCTTCCGTTCATGGCTTGACACATCTGTCAATATTGATTTGGTAACTAGAATTTATGTCACTACTTCAAACCTGGGAGAAAGGATGGAAGAATGAAGGGAGCGGTGGGTGGTTGGCGGGTGTATTTGTGTTTATCAGGAAATTCTTCCCTGATCTTTCTTTGTGTATAAATTGTTTAATGCCTCTGCCAACATATTTCAGATGTTCTCCGCATATCTTGGGTGCTGCATTTCTTCTTCTCGAACTCTAGCATAGGCTCTGTCTCGGGTAGAGTTATTCCCAGTGCAGAAGTTTGCATCTTCTGTCTGTTGGGATGGTTTCGAAGATTTTGCTTCATCCACATGCTGGGCCGCCATTTGTTACATTTCAGTTACAATCTGCATGCATAGAGTTGCAATTGAAATCTTCTAAAATATTTATGTTACTCCTTCTTCTCCAGCAACATTTGACAAATTAGATTTTTTTCTCAAATACATACAAATCATTATCCTTTGTGTTACATTAATAATTCTTCAAAGTTAAAACCGCCTTGTAGCAATTGTAGTCAATATTCCTATTTATATACCTTTTTACTTATGAATTACAACTTTCTTCTTGACTAACCAGTTCAAATTAAAATATATATCAGCAAGTTCGATTAATATTCATATTTATATAATTTAAATACCACATGACCATCTTTCGCTGTGGAAGAATTGCTTCTAAAGAAAACTTTTGTTCTATTTTATATCCTCCTTACTTACTATGTTGTTCATGTCCTCTGATTGGCTGTCGTCTACCACACATTTCTTAGCCAATCAGCAATGGCAAAACGAGAGATAACCAGGATAGTTTTACATAAATATCTAGTAAAATAAACCAAAGACAATACTGTTACTCATATATTAAAACGTAATTTGGAACGGTATAAAACAAATAACAATAATAATAATGTCTATTATTAAATGTAAATGTATCCCAAAATCTGCAAGGTTACAAACTCATTACATAGTTATGTGACTGTTCTATCAACCCATCAAGCTATCCATTAAAAGCATTCAGATTATGAAAAATTTCAACAGTGACTACGGGAGCCCTCAGTAGTACTTGTTCTCTTTCATTGATTTTTTAATTTTGTGTCCTGCAGCTTTAATTTTAATAAAAACATCTTGAAACCCATCTCGAGAAAGAGTAATACAAGTTATACATCAACTTGGAAATAAGTTTGAGCTAGACAATAAACAAAAAACCGCAGTGTAAATTATCAATAAATATGAAAAAGAGGTTATGTGCAGTTATTTTCCCTGGAAAGCACAATATTTTCCCAAAATTAATGGTGACACATAAAGGAGGGAAAATAACACATTACAACTAACGAGACAACAGGTATAATTAGTAATTACTCACCCATGTGGCCACTATAAAACTAAGTATGAGTTCACAATACCCAATGCCATACACAAAAAAATGTATTGACAATTTAATTGGTTGAAACACTAAATGAAGCATGGAGAGAGCAGGGAATTTCTTTGTTTCTTATGAAGATGGATGAGACTTGAGTGGATTCTATACCGGTGTTGGCAGTTTTATCACGTACATGGTATCTTGATTGCACAGAATGTGCCAAACAAGAACAAAACACATTGATTAATTATTCTGAGTTCACGAGACTCTAATATGTGGCCTGGAGGACCAAAAAAATATGTAAAGAACATACCAGATACACTTATGAATAATAATCAACAAGCAAATTTGCCCGAACTTACCGCGATGCCATCATGAAGTCTACTGAGATGTCTTATTTGTGGAGATGGAGACTACTTATATATATATCCCTCCGTGAAATGGTGAATATAGGTTTGAGAATAATTACATTTTTTTGCTGAAGATTACATAACACAGTTTTTTTCAGGTATGGGCTATAAATTGGATCATACACCTTAAAAATATATCTGATTAATATGCCAGAATTTTTCAGTCTTAAAGAAACATTCTAAGAGAATTGTACTTTGTAAATCTGGCTAATATTTTTTAAATATTGTGGGAAATATTTATTTGTGATTTGGTTAAAATTTAGATTTTTTATTACAGAATACTGCAATGAGTCATGTTAAGCATTAGTTTGTTGGTGTCCCAAAGCAGATAATGAACATGTAATAAATACAATAATTTATATATGTTTTATTTTTTGTGTGTTTCTAGGAGGATAGATTTGCAAGCCAGTCTCCCATTGACATTTTGATGCTATGGTGGAGGTGTGTTGTGTCCTGTTCGTTGACTTCTGGGAAGTGTGCTGTCAGACAGACAGCTGTAGAGAGCGTCTGCATATCTTTGTTAGCTGCTCTAAATCACTACCACCAAGACATTGTCAAGATCCTTAAATTTGAAGAAGCAATGATTTCCAACCCCCAGGTGCTAGCACTGCAATTATAATAATATTTTGCTAACAAGCTCTTGTAATAAATACCATTCAACAATGTTTCGGAATTGAAACTGCTGTTAAATACAAAATTTTGTATTAATAGCTTCATGAAAATAGCTCAATATTTTGATCACCCATAATTATTTTGCATAAAAATAACATTACTATAATGAAAAAAAAATAAAAATTATAACACAAGTACTCACATGTTGGCAGATGTGGATAAACACAATGATATATAAGATTGCATTTTTTCATACTTGTACTCATATTTTTTTAATTTGTAGATTGTAATTAGTAGTCTGGTGGTGTATTTTCTACCATATTTTAAAACATAATGTGTTCAGGGATGTGTAAGCACTGGAATTTTGTTTGAGTCGAGCTCGAGCAGAGTATTTAAAAAAGTTTCAATCTTTTGAGTCGAGCTCGAGCGAGTTTCTACAATTGTTAATAAAACTGTCAATATAAAACTACTAGCATCCTACTTCACACAAATGGACATGAAACAATTACAGCATTTTTTATTAATTAATGAGTATTTAACAATACAGTTTAATGAATTACCTGAACCATATTATAAAGTGCCCATTAAGTTATTCCCATATCAAATTTTAAAATTTAATATTGTACAGTAATAACATCAACATGTAAGCTCACTGTGTAATAATAAATCCCACGAAAAAAATTACAGTGGGGGAAATTAATTATTCAATTCAAACAGCATTGTAGTATTATTCTAATGAACAATTAAATACTTCTTTTTCTTTTTACTTTACATAGGTCTATTGACTTCTCTTAACACACTATACACAACTAAGGTTACTTGTTTACTTCTATTACTTTTGGAAATTATATTTTCAAACAAATACTCATTTTTCTGTGCTCCTTTAATTCTATTGACTGAAGGCTTTACGCACACGACACAATAAAAATGCGCTATTGGCTTCATGTCTACACGTCAAAGATGTTCCTACACAACACAGAATAAAATTGCACCATTTCCTACACATCTTCATTCCAAAGATGTTCCTTAGACGTGGGTACTGAGTGAGTGATTCGAAACATTCGCCTGCCAGTGACTCGATACTTTCGCCAAGGCTCAGAGTTGCGAGTTGCGATACATGTGTGATCTGTTCCGTATGTTTTGAAATAAGCCAAAGGCTTTTCGATTCATTCACAGTGGTTCGATGGCTCAAACTAGGTAGCAGTGATGTGTCAGACACTGTCTCGTGAATAGCTTTTAACTCTCGTGTATAGTATTAGTTATATCGTCGTCGTACTGCAATGTTTATTGGTGCAGTTTATGTGCTCATTTTTATAGTTTTATTTCTATTGAACATGTCTTTGAGAAGCCCGGTGTGGGATTATTTTACAAAGACTGGGACAGAAAAAGTAAAATGTAACATGTGTTCTGCTGTATTAGGTAATGAAAGCACCATTTTCTAAGTACATCCTTATAATATATACCTGTATTTTTTTTAGATTTCCATTAAAAATTCAAAAAATTAATAAAATGTTCATCCATACGGCAGCCATTATTTGAAAACTAGTGTGTATGTGACAAAATAAGCATTTTGAATCTTGTTAAATCTTGTATTATTACATTTTAATATTTTAATTTCCCGCTATATTCGTATTTTTTCTCTCTCGCCTATCACATATCACTGCAACACAGCTTTTCTGCAACAATTAACAATTCTCTGTGAGCCATGGTGAGCAGAACCTACTGTTTTGAGTTGAAACAACCACGCAAAGATGTGTGTGTGTTGTTGATTCAATACAGTTCAGAGCACTCGAGATGTCTCGAATCTTGAGATTCAAATCAGTGAGTCGACTCATCTAGCAGAGTTGATCCAAATGTTTTGAATCAATAAAATGACTCGTTTCGCCCACGTCTAGTTCCTACATGACATGTTACACAATGGCTTTGAACCATTTCGCTATGCACACCTTCATTACGCACACATTTTTCATCAAAACCGAAACTGCTAGCACTAGGTTCGATGTGGCGAGCCATTTTGTGTTGAGTGCTGCTTGCATGTCTCATATCTTTGACGTCCGAAAAAAGCAATTGTTTACGTTACGTTTTCCGTCAATAAAAGACAGTCTGAAAGTATTTTTTAATTCAAAAATATCAATCTTGTATTGACGTTGAAAACTAACGCAGTGAAAGACATTTGTGAAGAATTTGGTGCATTTACTGAAGTTTTTCTCATTTATCGCTAAATCATAACAATTTAGCTTTTTATAGTGAATAGTGCAACTTTTCAGATTTTTTAATGGTTATTTACCATTTGCAAATTTTTCGGGACTCTACAAATAGGTAATACTTGCGTTTTCTTTCACATATGCATAAAAGGTGGCACGAAGCTGTGTTGCGAATGTTACTGAGTGCACACAAAGCGATAATAATTCAGTATATGCACCAATGGAAAATTCCCAAACATTGCTCGCCATCTGGCCAGTAGTCGTTTATTTTATGGTGCATATAAAACGAGGCTTTCTTTCTTGTAATCTTCAGGATGAAATTGCAATATGCACTTCTCCCCCCAAAAAACTCGTGTTTTTCAAGCTTGGGAAAATGATACGATCTCGAGTTGAGTAATTATAAAGCTCGAGATTGTACTCAAAATTTCAAGTACTCGCACATCCCTATACAGATGCACAAAAGAATAGCAGAATATGGTCAGGGGCTCAATAAATAAAAACCCAGGAGGCAATAAATAAAAGCCCAGTATGCACTATAATAGGTGTGTGCAGAGCTTCACATTTTCGAAGTTGAATCTTAAGACATTCGACTTCATCTTCGAATTAAAAAATCTTAGAGTGTAAAGTCTAAGATTTTCACCAAGTGTTTCTCCACTGAAACTAGTATCAAAGCCAGCAGCGAGTATCATTAATAGGGGTGTGCGGATATTCGAAAATTCAAATAGTTGTGAATAGTAATTTATAAATTATTTGCATACCAACTTAGATATATTATGCAAAAACTGTGAATAGTTTACATTCCTGTTCCGAGTGGTTACAGAGCTGTGCCGACCTTTATGAACTCTGAAAGTTTTCCAGTGTAAGGAAGCATGTTGGGGAATGAAAGCCTCACTGGAAAAGATGCTAAACATCCACCGTTTTTCAAACAAAGTTTGTAGTTTTTATCCCAAGCTCCACCCCACAGAGATACTGTCCAAACTTGACATAGGTGAGGGTCGGTGGGAGCGGAAAATAAGAGGGAGGGATGGAGGGACTGTTTTTACAGTCACGACCTTTCCCTTGTGTCTTTCTTTCTCCATCTCTCTCTTTTTTTTTTTTAGGCGAACAAGAAGTCAGGCCATGGCGTGAAGTCACAATTGGGGTGCCTGTAAACAACAGGCTGTGGAAAACCCTTCACTACTGTAGTGGTGTCAAGTCAATCCTCCTAGCTAGTGTTCTGGAGATCAAAGTCACACACAACAGTAGAAAGGCTGCTTAGTAGGAGGGTGACCAACCATAACATAACACAAATCAAATGTGGATTTTCTGTCTCGAAAAATTCATGTTTCTTTGCCTTTCTAATTTTGACATGGCTGTTTTGTTTTTATACTATTTTCCGTGCCATTTTTCACCCAACCACACCAGCAAACCATATGTTGGAAGTCTGGATAATGATCAAGTCTGTATGCATTGCTTGTCAATATGAATGATTGGTATCTTATTTTGGTCCCTTGGAAAACTATCATACAGGTTACAATGTATTTCAGTTTGACTTAAGTTTATATTAAACATTTTTTATTATGTTTATCAGTTCTAAATTGTTTTCCTACATGTTACTAAGATATATTATTTAGTATGTTTGTTATATTTTAAAGAGATATTATTTAGTATGTTTGTTATATTTTAAAGAGATATTATTTAGTATGTTTGTTATATTTTAAAGAGATATTATTTAGTATGTTTGTTATATTTTAAAGAGATATTATTTAGTATGTTTGTTATATTTTATTAAGGATTTATTATATAAAGTACTGTGCACATGTAAATTTGGTATATCAGTTTATATATTATTTCAAGACGTGTACCAATCCAAATGTGTATCAAAGCACTCAAGTGTGTGTGGCGCGTGTGTATATATATATAATAATTTCATCAGCTAGACTACCTTTTGATTTTTTAAAAGAACTAAAGTTTGAGAGTAGCTGTTTTGGAAGTAACATTAATCTTGTTTATTGCAGAACCAATTCATATAAAAATACACCATTTTTGTGTCAAGCCTATTACTTGATTGGGAACAGCAACAAAACATCTAAATAACCTTAAGCATGTTTACTGTTTTCAGAGTTCAGAATGTAGTATTTTTATTTTTGTCTTCACTTGAACTTACATGGTTTGTTGGATTAGTCTAGTTACTTTTTGGACACTGTAAAATGAAATAAGTTAAAATTTGATTTTAATTGTGCGCCACTTTTCCAGTGCCATTGTTTTGAGTATTATAGTAACCCAAATTCAACTTAAATGTAAGCAAAAAGCTTTTTCGTCCATTGGCAGCACATCAGTGAATCAGCATTACAGAATCTGTACATCTCTAGTTATTTGCTTTACTTTTTATTCCTACTTATTTGAATATGTTCATTAAAAAATTTATTCCATAATTATTAGAGTTGGACCATTCCTGATTGTGATAACTAGTCGTTTTTATGAATGTTCGCCATTTACTGGGCAGCAAATCAATGATAATTAGATCCCAGTGATGGTATTTTATAGAATAACTTGTTTAGAAATGTGATAAAAACCAGAATAATTAAGGAGAACCATTGATTTTCATTGAAGCATTTACTGAAAGAGGCACGTAGGCCTAAACATTATGTTACTGTGGTTGTGCACTACCATAACTTTTATTCACATACCACAATGCCCCGTGTTAAGAGTACTTTTTTTTTTTTTTTTTTTTTTTTTGTGAAATATAGTACTTTATTTCTGCAAACACATTCAAAAGTATACAGTTTCAATACATTGATGAAAGCGCGAGACAGCGACAAAGTGGAAACTAATATCACGCGCGGGAGTTGGGCTGACGCACGTGCCACAGCTGATACATAGTTTTGGAAGAACAGCATACTTTATTTGTAAGTAGTGAAAGTTGAGCCTCTCTTGGTTTGAGGCCCTAATGCCACCACCATCCAGCAAGTTTATTATCTAGCCTGACATTGACAAAGGTCCTTGTGGGAGGAACAGGAAGAGGCCAAATGTTGATAGCCACACACTGAAATCACTGTGTGGTGCCACCAAATGAGACTGGATATATTGAGCATGGTAGTTTTTATGATGTTTGTAGGTTTTGAAATGTGTAATGTTACTTTCTTACAGATTTTGATACTTAATACTTCAGTTTTTCAGCAGTACAATGTTAGGATTTGTTTTATTCCATTGCTCAGCATCTAGTATGCATACATTTATTTGGCAGTATCAGTACAATGAGTTAAATAAACTTGAAAACTTGAGCCTAATATATATATAATATTTTTAAATTGCATGATGTAAGCTTCACTTCACATTTAAAAGAAGACCTTTGCACATGCCTACATGATAGTTAAGGGCAAGATTTTGTGATGTTATTTTAAGGCAAAATTCAATTTAACAAATACCTGATTTCGGTGTTATTGGTTTTATTGTGAAAGTCTGTAATGCAGAGAATTACCATAGGTTAAAAAATCACTTTTTAAATGTGTTGTTTCTTTGTAACTGGTATGTTGAGGTTTATAAACAGTGTGAATTTAACGCAGAGAATTACCATAGGCTAAAAAATCACTTTTTAAAGGTGTTGTTTCTTTGTAACTGGTATGTTGAGGTTTATAAACAGTGTGAATTTTTGTTACAGTCTTACATAAATGGCTTGGATATGGTTTTACATAGAAGAAAAACATCCAATACTGGAAATAAAAATATTTTAAAATTTGCGTTTACAATTTTGCTATTCTCATTAAATTATAATTTCTCATCCACATGGTATTCAATATTTACTACGTTAATCACTTGGCCAGAACGACAACAGCATAAAAATAATTTTTTTTTCCTCCCATTATCTGAAAACCTAAATTATTAGCGTCATCACTCAGTTTATACATTTTTTTGGATAAAGATTGTTGGTCATAGTTTCACAGATAAAATAATGTATTTTGGCCAAATTTAATTTTTGTGTTTTAACTGAAGTTTTGGTGTTAGGCTGTGTATAACTTGTATTTCGGTGTTTGGCGGTGTATTAACGTGCATTTTAGTGTTATTTCGGTTTTATCGCTATTCACCATATAATCTTGGCTCTAACAATAGTAAATTTGTAACATCAAAAATTCTGTGTGTAAAAACTTACCAGTATTTGAAGTTCATGTTTGCATGTCTGTAGGTTCGTATGGGATCGCACATGATAGATTTGTGTCTGTTGAGCATCTCGTCCATCCCCTTGTCTGTTGTGGGCGAGGAGTTCACACGTGTGTGGCCAGTTATGCTGTCTGTGCTGCACCATCTCCACAAACACAGCTCTATTTGGCTCTGGGACAGACTTCCCAGCATGCTGCAGTGCTATAGGCAACTTGTTTCCTCACTCGCAGCACAGAGTGACGTCAAAAGAAACATTATGCTTCAGGAAATGTGTCCAATTTCCACTGCTGCACTAGAGCTAACCAAGTATGTCATTAACAGAGCATCTTGTTTCTTGTTTGCACTATCAGTTATTTTTATTTGTATAATTTTTTTTCCTTTTTGTGGCATTTATGATTTATCTTCTGCAGTTAAACTTACTGTCTGTCTGAAGGTGTAACTTTGCCATGATCTGGACTGAACAGCAACAAAATTAACATCTAAGTTAAATGCCTGCCTGTAACCTTTAAGCCTATTCTCTAGTGATGGGCGAGTTTAATTTTTCAGTTTCGAGTAGAGTAAAATCAAGTTGAATGAAACTGGAGTCATGTCGAGTTCGGTATAAAAATTTTGCATTAAAATTGAGTTTACGCTGTAAATGTAAATGTTTATCGTATGTACACGGGTATAATGAATAACCTTATATATTCCACCCTCTCTTATAGTCACGGTTCACCAAGGAAGAAAGTCTAGGTCTAGTTTATAACAATAAGTACAGACTTTTGCGTGATTAAATAATTCACAGCATTACTTTTTCCCTTCTGCTGATGAGTAAGACTACGGTAACAACGGAAATGTCAGCCGTGGGATGCTGATAGGAAAAAAAACAGAAATAAGTGTTACAGGGTGGAGGGTAGGGCAGCTGTAAGGTCGGTCCATCAGCATGCTGCTGCTGGGTGAGCAGGCAAGCAATCCACATTACAATTTTTTTTGTGAGAGTTGTTAATATTTTTTTTAAAACTAAGGTATTTATAACAATAATTACATGAGAAAAATAATAAATTTACTGTATTTATGCATATTTCTGCTGAAGGTGTGAAGATTTTGCAGTTGTTGAGATGAGTCGAGAAGTTCTGGTTGGTGCTTAACATTGAGATATTGAGTACTGGTGAGGGTGAAATGAGGTGTTCCCAGAGAAAAACCGC
Source organism: Dryococelus australis (assembly GCA_029891345.1). Lineage (NCBI taxonomy): Eukaryota > Metazoa > Arthropoda > Insecta > Phasmatodea > Phasmatidae > Dryococelus > Dryococelus australis. Next base: position 78,454,337 of record CM056995.1, read on the forward strand.
TGGCCAGTAGCAATGTGTGCCATGTTTCCCACATTTGTTAATCTGGGTGGCCCCGCAAAATTTCAAATGTGGTTCACCTTTGTGAGAGGCGAGTGGTCTTAACTACTGCACCACTGATCCCCTGGCAAGGGGAAGAGTTGGAAACATAGACATGCTTGTTGTGAGTGCAAGAAGTGAAACTCTTATACTCAGGTTGCTGTTTTGTTTACTTGTTGAGAGGGAATTGATGCCTGCAGCTTCATGTACTGGATCATACAGTGCTAGGGACTCCAGAAAATGGTGAACCGCGAAATACATGAAATACCGTGAAATTGGACGTTATTTCACCATTTTCGCGAAATCTACCTATTTTTTACAAAGTGCGAAATTTTGCAGGAAAAAGATGTTAACACTAATATTTACATATTCAGAAACTGTAAATAATTGTTTACAATTGATTAAGTGTCGACAATCAATTGTGAGTCAACAATTTATTGTGTGTTGACAATCAATTGTACTGCTAATCTTGCAATTTGCCACTCTTAGTAGTATTTTGAAGTGATTATTTTTGTGCTGGGATGCCGAAACTAGCTACTATTTTTTATCGCGAATGCGTAATGAAGCATGTTTCTACAGTTTTGACATCAAGAATAAAATAATGATGTCCAAGTTCTGTAACATGTGTGTCGACTGAGTTGTGAAAAAGTACTTGGCTGTTCTAGTTTTTGAGGTTAGGTGGAAACAGACGTGAAATGCAATGTTACACGAATTTCATTTTCATATTGAATTTAAGTTTGTTGGTTTCAGGAAACGTTACAGTGTTGATTTTATTGAATGATTCTGCAAATAAATTATTTAATGCTAGTGTTGAACAAACGTAATTTTAGTGATGTAAACTTGCAAGGATTAAAATAGAAAAAATCATGTTCAAGAGGTGCATATTTTACAAACAGCAGATTTGTGTGTTTTGTAAATATTGAATATTTGTAAACATTTACTATAATTATTGAAATGCACATGGCCTGAAAAAGCAGCACTTTCAACACTTAAGTAGGCCTAGTGTGTGAATAATATTTGTTCATTTCTCTCTATAGTAAATTCGAGTGTAAGGTTAACTTCGGCCAAACTGTGTGTGTATTGCTTCATCTGTACGAATACAAACAGCGATGCATATATTGCGTTTTGTTTTTTCATTGAAGTTAAAATTTTCAAAGTTACAATCATTTAAATGTTATTTCGAAACTAGTAAAATTTTTCGTTGTTTAATCAAAACAATATGCAACTCAAAAAGTCAACACACCCGCAAGAACCTCAAAACAGTGCCGTCTCACGAAAGACATTTTAAACTAAAGTCCCTCACTCCCTCATTTTTTCCTACTTTCCCTCAAAATAAAATAAACAGAACCCCAACAAATTACAAAAATAAAATAAGTTGGAATGCCAACCTAGCTATAACATCCTACATTAATTACTGGCTGGATGTTAGCTAACGTTAGACTTTCAGTGCCTACCATGACAGGGAACACAAGGGAAGAGGAAAATGCAAGTGTGCATTGGACTCTCATATGTTTACAAACATCTGTTTCTTCAGTGAAAAACGGCTGTGTTGGAAGGATACATTGTGGCCATGCTACTTTTCTAGAACTGTCAAAATTTACCCCACATGTCTTAAATTAATGTTTTATTCTTAAATTAATGAATTGTACTACTGATGTTCCTTGTATTTAATAATTACTTTTCTATTTCTTATTCAGACACTGAACATGTGCATTAATTTTCTTTCAAATCAAATTTACCAAATTTTTTTTTTAATTTTCAGACACAGAAATTTTATTTATTTTTTAATATGAATGCAAAAAAATTCATTATTAATTTTATTTTTAAAACAACTTACAGAAATTTTGGCATCACTTTCATTTTAAACATCAAAATTGACACTGCTTTCATTTTTAAATATGGAAATTTAACATAGTTTTAATTTTTATGTATAGAAATTTAACTCCGCTTTCATGTACACCGAAATTTAATACCGATTTTCACTATTTTTTGCACCAAAATCAGGCATTCTATTATACCATTTTATAGGCTAGTCACTGTAAAGTAAGTCAATAAATAAAATGTAACTAGGGCCTCAAAAGTGCTCTCTTTATTGTGAGCAGCCTACCAGGCTGGACTGGTAGGACTAACCATTTCAGCATTGCCTCAAATTCTCTCTCACATTATGTGACTGCTGTAACTTACGAATAAAAAGTATGTGGGGTTTGAAATATGTAAATACATGTCTAATTAACGTGCAGATAAGATATTTTTGTTCCAGTTTTGATTAAAAAAAAAAAAAAAAAACAGTAAAACATATGGCACAGTTTTGCTTGTAAGGGTGTGCACATTTTCAAAAACTCAAATAGTTGTGTACAGAAAGAAAGAAAAAAATTCCTTACATCAAAATTTATGTGCTATTGCCAATGTACTGCTGTACGATCAAAGTTCTAATCATTTTCATAATAGTTTTTATGAGCATCAACAGATGGCTGCTGCTGTATATCCACAAGTATTGGTATATAATTTTTTTTTAGTTTACTAAAAAACAACTTTTTAGCTCTTAGATCCATGAACTTTTCCATTCTATAATATATGAATTATTCACATTTGAACTTCAAATATATAATGCAAAAGTTATGAATAATTTACATTTACACTTTAAGTGGTTATTTGCTTTAATTTTTATGCCTACTCATTTGTAGTTGCTCATTAAAAATTTTATTCCATAGTTTGAAATGAGGTATGGGTTAGGAAAACAAGAAATGAAAGCGTAAAGTACTCAGGAAAGTTAGATAAGTTACACAGAGTATGAATACAAGATGGTGTCCTACAACTCGCCGCCTGATGAAGCTGACCTACCCAGTGAAACATCCAGATTAAGCAACCACGTGGAAAATGTGTCATTCTTCTTTGTGTGTGTGTGTGTGTGCGTGCCCGCGGGCACGTGTGCGCATGCCTGTAAACAAGTACTACACTACGAGTACGTGAATTCCTGGCCTTTTGTATTTTTTTGGTAGCCTAGCGGCCTACTTGCAAACTTAACTAAAATGATTATTCCATAGTTGTTGAAGCTCGACCATTACGGATCAGGATAACTGGTCATTTTGATGAATTTTTGCCATCTGATGTGGCAGCTAGTCAATGATCATTAGATCCCGGCGAGGTTGTTTATGTTGGTATGTTATTGAATAACTAATTTTGAAATGGGATAAAAACCATAATTTAGAGATGTGTCCAACATTCGAATTTCAAACAAAACCCGAACTTTAAGGTTATGTTCAGGTTTGGTTCAAAATTTATTGCCACGTCAAAGATTGGTTCTAGTTCCCTTTGAAAAATTTACAGGAGTTCATTCCTTGAAAATGTGCTAGAGAAGAACATCATTAACGAACTTTGAAAGGAACTTAAGTATTTACTCATGTACAGTATGCCCTTTTTTCCCCAAAATATAGGAAAACATTTCTGTAGATTGGTAGTTGTAAATTATCCACTCCTAAACTGTCCCATGATGATTAAAGGGGAGTGTAGTGGAAGAGTCTAGAGGATTGCTACCTGGGTGAAAAGGGAAGAGGCAACATGTTTTTTTAGAGAAGGGTAGTGTCTCAAAAAAAGAAAAAGCAGGCCACCCATGGCTGTTGACTGACCTTCCTCTTTTAATGACTGGCACTGCATAAAAGAAACAAAAAATAAAAGAAACCCAGTGGCCCAACTCAGTTGTTGAAATTCTTCTTTTAAGGACCATAAGGTTACCTTGACCTTATAGAATGCCACGGTATTTTGGCTTTTAGCCTCACGAGTTATTTAATTAAAATATTTTCCAATTATATCGCAATCACCACAAATTAATTAAAATAAAAGAATAATATGTTACGTACATACTAACAAGGCCCCACAAATTGTTGATGCAATTTTAGTATATATATTCCTGGAACTTGTTGCAAAAATCATGTTGGCACTATACACGAGTAAATATGGTACTTCACTTCAAAGAAGTTGAAAAATAAAAATGCAACACAACAAAAATTACCTAACAAGTCATATTTGATGATTATTTTTGTAGCAGTGATGACAGCATTATATCTTGAACTCTATAGTATGTAAAACCAGGTGCTATTCTTTATTTAAATGATTGTATACAAAATAAGTGATTTGCTTGAGTTTTTGGGAAATGATATTTTCAGTTAACTTTTTTTTGTACTGCTAATTTGTGGTTTTCACATACCACGTGTAAATCAACTAGAAAGATACATTTCCCAGTGTTATGATAAATTACCATATGAACCAACTCTATAAAAACCAAAAGTTAATATTATGTTAATTTTGTACCATTTTGCCATTACATTTTGGAACTCATTTTGGAACTATAAGTGGTGAAACGGTGCAGGTTGTGTGTGTTTACTCTTTATTTTAGGCCCACATGTTTAAAGAATTAAAATTAGACATGAAATTGTGAATGTGGTTGTATTTGTTTGTGTTTTGTACTTGAACAAATAGGGGCTGACTATGAAGGCTGTATGTATATGTGTTGTTTACACTTTACACCTCGTAGCCAAGTCCAGAGGTCCAGTATCAAAAAACTCTCATTACTTGAGTGGGCAACATGATCTATGGGACCACTGTAATCGATGTTAAGTACTTAATTTGCAGATATGCGTGTGTGCACACACTGATTACTGTTTAGCATCCATAATCCACTGTATTTTTAAGGTGGTTGTGCATATATATATATATATATATATATTTATTCACACACCAATTTAAGACTGAGCTATGAAGGCATATGTGCGAGAATAAGATATTTGTTAAAGTTAGGCTGAACTATGAAGGCATATGATCGAGAGTAAGACATTTTTTAAAGTTCGGTACGAGTTCAGTTCGAGTTCGACGAATTATAGCATAGTTCGATTCGAGTTTGGTTCGTGTACAAATTTAAAGGTTCATTTCAAGTTCGGTTTGATGGGTTAAGTTCTAGTTCGGTTCATCTCCTAAATCTGGGTTTGTTCTATCCCTACGCATAATTATAAAGAAAAACCATCACACACGTTTATTTTCACTGCAACATTTATGAAAATAGGACATATTTATTTTTTCTTATTGTTTGTGGCCAAAGAAGTAAGCGAAGCAGATAGTTAAAGGTTATGTTATAGCTTTTGAGCATTATCAAAACAGAAAGACATTATATTGCTTTTATTTACATACCTCAAGATCCCATATGACAAACACACAGATTTTTTTGGTAGTTCTGGGGAAATTATAGTATTTAATTTCTGCAAACATGTTCATTCAAAAGTATACAATTTAGGCACATTGATGAGGTCGGTAAGCAGTGACATGGTAAACGATAAAAATACCAATATGGTGTGTCATAGCTGTGGTGGAACGTGAATTAATAGTGCTAGTAATAGAAAGCTGTACCAGTTAAATTGATCGCAAGCCGGTTGCAAGCATTTACAACATAATGTTTGCATTTGCAGAGTTTCATACAACTTAATGCAAACAAATTCCTTTACAGACTCAGGAGTGCAGTAGCAAGGAATTGCAAACACATACAAACAGTTTGCAGTATGTTAGCAAATAGCACTGCAACCACAAGCACTAGATCTTAGCATTTGCAAAATCTGCTACTAATTTAACTGTGGAGATAAGTCTATTTAAACTTGATGTACAACATCTTTTCAACAATGATTAATCTACAAAGTTTTCATTGTTAACACGCATCTCGAGATGCCAGGTTGTACTGTCTACCGACGACAAGAATGGATGTTCCAGTCTGAATATTGTACTGTTCACCAGTTGAGCCACCGAGGCTAAGCATCCAAGGCATTGAGTACCATAGCATGCTGCTAAATGGCTCTAACAGTATGTTCCGCCACATCTCAATCCCCAAACTGGCCTGCGACATCGCGTCTTGAGGAAGCTATGCTACAGCTGCCCCCTCTCCATCGACCACCCCTATCCAGCTGACCGAAGGGGAAACACCAACCAGAGTGTAAATAGCAGGCTGCAGCCCCTAAACGCCAGTCCGCTCCAGCCTTCACCGCACACTGTGCCGAAGGTCCCAACGGAATCCAAGCGACTCTTGACCAGTCTTCATTTTCTCCACCGTAAACGTTGCCGGAGATCTTGGCCAATCCGTTTATCTCCAGCCTACCTTGTTCCTTCACCGCATTCATGCCAAAGGAACCATTCCGCTCCTTGGTCTCCACTGCAACTCGTTGCCGGAGATATCCATCTAGCAGTCTGACTTCACTGCACGCTGTGCCGAAGAGCTTTACCATTGCCAACGTCGTCTACACACTAGACACTGCGACCCCTTCTGGGCAAACGCAAGGAGGAGTAGTACCAGTTCAAGTTAGTTACATAACGCTTGTCTACCCTGCCATTGTTACCCTAGAACCAGGTTGCCTTTACCTGTCACAGCGTAGGTTAAGATTCCGTAAGCTCTTGCTGATGTTAGGAGGTAGTGCGACACCACCTTGTTTACTTCCATCAAAGGAATAAACAAATGGTTTAGCCAACTCAAGGGTATCTTTCCTGTAGTAGTAATTCCTCTCTCAGTGGACTTCATGCTCGTCCAAGGGATTCTAGGTGACCGGGGAAGTTACTTCAAAAGTGCAATACACCAACAGAGTACCCACGTGCACATTGGATGTCCACTCTTAATGTTCACCACGGTGTACAGAACGGTAGAGCCCCGACACTAGATAATCAGTTTCTTGAGGTCAGTTTGCCTGCTCAGTGACTACTCTGTCAACCCTCCCCCCCCCCCTCGCAGTGCCGGATTAGTGTTCCCTGAGTTGGGGGGAGACTGTCTCTTCCCCTTCTGAGACACTCACCCATGTGTTGGGACTGTCCATCAGTGAGACCTGACTCTCAGTAATCACAGTGTTTTGATGCCAAGTGCTGGGATAAGGATACCGCCACAGTCGACACAGACACTGCACGTGGCTGTACACAGTATAGGACAACACGTCACCTGCTGTCTTATCACAAACATGAAACTGTGATTCGTTCCTAATTCCCTAATCCCGTTGGAATGGTATCCGAGGGAAGGTTAGACAGATGCTCACTGCCTCTGGGCGTCAGCAGGATCTGAACCCCCTCCTGGCCGCACTTGCGAAACTCTGTCAGAGGGATCAAGCCTAGGCATTGCGCCACCTGCAAAGACCTTCTACACAAGAGATTACCAAGGACCTCTTTGAAGTTCCCGTTCATCTGAGTGAAGACACACACCCCATGTTAGTAGTTTACCTGAGTGGACAGGACCAGTCCTTAGGAATCGCCAACCCACGCTTTTGGGGGACTTGAGCTGGTGGAACCAATCCCTGCGACTAACACTATCTACGAGCTCCTGCCTACTGATAAACCTAGCTGAAACTCACGCCGGGAGTTCACACAGTTTAAGCAGCCTCCACATATTATGCGTCACCCAGGTATACCGCCTAGAGCAAACCCGCTGAAACGCAAAGTCATTTTCATGGAACGTGACTTCGTGCCCTGCTGCAAAGCTACCAGGTCAGTCCTTTACACTGGATGCGCTGCAGTACCTTGTAAAATGACTGAATAATTCCAAACCCCCCCTGTCACCGGGTGCAGTTGACCTGGCACCCACCAAGACTCTCTGTGGCATGGTGCCGTTCCTATATTACCCTCAGGGCATCACATGTCAAATTTAAGGTTTCACACACGTCACAAACAAACATAATCACTGAAAATAAAACACTGGATGACTGCTCTAAATTAAAAAATGCAACATTAAGGAAACAGTTTCCTTTCCTGATAAAGCATTAATTTTTTTTGCAAAGATCTTCGAGATTGTTTTTGATTACAGAAATGTATTTATTCTTCCGTACGTTGATAATGCATTTACTTTACCTTAGTTTTTTTTTTTTTTTTTTTTTTTTTTTTCGGAAAACAATTTTATTTCATACGCACACACACGTGCATGCAAACGCATGTGTGCAGAGATGCGCGGGCAGACATGTGCACACACACACGGGGGTGTGTGTGTGTGTGTGTGTGTGTGTGTGTGTGTGTGTGTGTGTGTATATATATATATAAAGCATTATTTATTTATTATTACTTTTTACATTTACATTTTGGAGCATACATTTAAGTTTGATATTAGCAGAAAATCATCTCATCTTGTAAAAATTATTAACTGAACTTGAAGATTTAAATATTTCATTTGTCTGGAAATTGTTTGTTGGTGATTAGTGAAATTATATTTATTTGTTTTATAAATAACTGAAATGAAATGTTTACTGGTAGCTATTCGACTAATGTTTTTCAAAAATTTTCCTATTCAATTCAAAAAAATATTCTAACATCAAAATCCACTACAGTAGAACCTCTCTATTACGAGAATAGGGTCGTAATGGGGAAGGGGTAGAATAGGGTCGTAATGGGGGGAGGGGTCGTAATACAACAAATTTGAATTTTGGCGCCTAGGCTCCTTCTGCAGCGCGGCCGGGCATGGCAGTTTACTGCTGTCGCTCGGGCCTAGATCCTCTGGCTGGGCTGTGAAGTAGGCGGCCCAGCCTACTTGAAATATTAACACAAATTTTTCAGGAAAAAATTCTGACGTGGCATATACACGCGCATGGCCTAACTCGCCAAAATAAATTGCTTACCATAAAAAATTATCACCTTACGTAGGTATGGGCGGAGGAGGATTGACAGAAGTAAAAAATGAGTGGGAGAGGTAAGGCAGCGGTGGCAGTACAGTACACTAGACAAAGAATTTTCAACTCAGCTTGCAGCCCCCCTCCCCCCTTTTTTTTTTTCTCTCCCCACAGAAAATACCACAGTCTCCTGACTTGAAGTAATTTATTGCTTCACGCTGCTTGGAACAACAATTGTCAAAGTTTTGAGAAATGGGACCGCTAACATCAGTAAAGGCCAGTTTTCCATAGACTGAAAACCGTGGATAATAGCAACTTGTTAAAGGATAGGTCTATAAAAACAAACTCGTGCATTGCATAACTGAAACTGCGGTTGGCGAGGGATTACTGTATCTATTTTTAGATGTGCCTCATATTTTCGATTTTTTCGACCCAAACTTTCCACGGTTCCTCGGGATTGGGTTGTAATAGAAAGGTGGTTGTAATAAATGGGGTTGTAATGGAGGGGTTTTACTGTATTTGCACACCCCTAGCAAACATATTTGCAGAATTTTTTTAAATAGTGTGTTTAACTGCAAGACTCTTCATGTTTAACATTAATTTTTTCCCCTTTCAATTTTAAACATTTTGCTTGATTAAAAGTAACAAGTATTTTTTTCTCCACAGGTTTACTAGTTCTCTTGTTACTTCAAGTCAACATTTGAAGCGGGTGTGTCCGTACCTCATAGCTGATACAATCCATGAACTTGAGACACACAATATCCACCCATCTGTTAAGGTAACTATAACAGTAGTGATAAGAGTGTAAAAATCCGAAGGATTGTGTGTGTTTTGGCTGGTGGATATAATTACACTGCAATGAGAGCTACTCTGTATAAAATGTAGGTAAAATATTATGCGCTTGCTGCTTTGTCCCGTGTGAGCAAGTGAAAGTGAATGACAGAGTAGTTATAGTTAGATGATTTATGGATGCATGATGTTAGTTGCAACTGGAGACGTGGTGGCTTTTCACAAAGGAATGTTTATAAATTGTGACCTATGCCTATTAGGGCATGTGCTGCTTCCAACCTTGGGTATCGGATGTCTTTGAGACATCTTAAGAATGCTCTAGATTACTGACCTCGCGTTTCTCAGCTAGACTCGGGGTGCAGTGAACCTTCCAGGTCAAGGTAAGCAGCTATAAGAAGCACGTTGGGTCTCCTGGCCGGCAGTTGTTGAGTGGCTGAGTGGCTAGAGTTTTAGCGATAGATGACAAACAGTGAGAGAAATGACCAGCAGAAGGGAAATTTGTGACTGCAAGTATCAAGCATTGAAATGTGCAGCTGGCAGACGGGACTATTGGACTGGATGCGTGAGTGAAAGACATTAGAAATGATGGCAACAGACAAACTGAATGTGTGTTAGTTAGAAGTGTGAGTTAATTGACTGTAGTGAAATAGACACAAAGAATGGCGTTAATTAGAGTTGAAATAGAAAAATAAATAATCGTGCTCACTGAGAAACAAAGAGAGTAATAGTGGAGATAGATAATTTAATGCTGTAAATAATAGCTGTGTGAATAAATTAGAAATCAAATTTACTTGTTTTATTTTTATTAAGACCCCTCACAAACTCAGGTATACCCCTCAGGTGCTTATATAAAAATATGTACGGTGGTGGTTAGTGTCATTCTATGTGAAATTATCTAGGTGTGGTTTGTCACATCTCCCTACCTAACGCCTATGCTTACTGCCAATATGCCTACTGATCACTACTCTTCTTGCCTCGTTCTTACTACAACTCTAGTTAGGTAGGGGCTTACTTGGGGGTAGCTATCACTGACAACTATTCAATAAGAGAAGGGAAGTTCAACTAAACACATTTATTACAATATTTTAGCAATAACAGATCAATACATAAATTACACAGACGTTAAGAATCACAATACAGTTTCCTTACTTCACCTTACTTGGGAATGACACGTTAACTACAAGTATCTAAGAGAATATAGTTATGCTAAAACCCTAACCTTGCTCTTCCGGACACCTGGGAGGAGTGAAGGTGCGAGCTCGGCTCTTAAATAGCCTGGCTTCAGTGGATCAGCCAGGCTTATTGTTAAAACAGAGGGCCCGCAATGGAAGCTATATCCTGTAGAACCTTAACTCATCGTGTGCGGCCCCTTGGAGCCGGCTACACTACCCCCCAGGTCGAACAAGCAGTCCGTCCCAGCTGCATTATATGGTGGAAATTATATTGACATCCTTCAAGTAGGTGGTGGTTGAGTTGGTGGGGTTGGGGGAAGCTCAGGCATAATTCGTCATGGTGGCATTTGCGAGTTTAATTAAGGGCAGTATCGAGGGTGGAGTACCAGATTCGAGGCAACATTTTACAAAATTAAAGTTTGAATATAAAGTTAAAAATTTTAGAAGTAGTGGCCAGGCAAGAAAGTAAATTATTATTACATTTGAAAAAGATTTAACATAGATATAAAACATTGAGAAATACTGGTTAATGCCTATGCACGTTGCGTAGTGAGACCACGGAAAAGGAGGTACATGTATTGCCACATTTAACGTTTAAAAAGCCCCCGCAATACTAGGTGGTGGATGTGGGTAATAGGGAGTGGAAGTTTGTGTGTGTGCAGGTGGTACTTCACTCACAAGGTGCTAGGAAGTTAACCTTCAATTAATTTAACATTTGATTTTAAGTGCCTGCTGAGTTATGTTTGATTTGTAATTTACGTTGAGAAATTAAAGCTATACAATATTCTTTTTACTTGAAGGGGAGTCTTAGCATTTAAACATTTTTCTCTCTGAGAGAAAATTTTCATGCTGATGTTGGCTAGCCTGCACAGCGAAGACTTGCTTTTGCAGGTATAGCTATATTGTTAGTGGGCTGGCCAGTCACTGAAAGTCTGCTTTTTATATTAATTTAAGATTATATTTTAAGTTACCATCATTTAACCACTAAAAGCTAAGTATTATGCTATTTCATAAACACCACTTTGGCAAGACTCTATAGGTATTTACAATATGTGATGGCTTGTTTTTGGTTTGTTTGTTTGTTAAGTTCCATTTGGGAACTGTTAACCTCGTTAACTTTTAAGTGGAAAAGAAGTAAAAAATTTACATACATAGGAACATACGTAACGCTTTAACATATTCGTTTTTTATATTTTAGAACAGAGTAGCAACAATATGTATAAATTGTGCAGAAAAATTGTTGAGATATACAGTAGTAATTTTTATACCACGTGGGTGGAATTTCATGTTGGTGTTCTTGCACGTGTCTGTATTGGCATTAATTAGAATGATGTTTCACTTTTGTGTTGCACTAAGTATTTATTTGAAAGTGTTCGTAAATGCACTTTTTATCACCGTCACTTTTGTTTGGTGTAGAATCTATAGTTTTCTGTATGTTAGTAGGCACTGTTCGCAGAGTAGTGTCCTTATTGCATATTCACACTGGTGATATCACTTGGATTTTATGACAGTATATAATTGTGATTTGCTTTACAAGATTATACATACAACAGTTATTGAAGGTTAAATTTGAAACATTTAGTACAATGAGTCTGTATAGCCTATATCTAATACAATACTTAACGTAATGAGCTCACTTAATATTACATTTTTGGTAATTTCTTCATTTTTCATATACTATACATACACATATAAGGCATTGAGAGGTTTCATATCCTCTGATAATTATTAATATTTACTTCGTTAATCTTGAAAGCATTACTGCAACTAGGTGGTAAGGGAAATAATTTACACATAGACAATACTAGAAAATATGCACTCTATGGTAGTATGCATGTTTGCATTTCCTGATATACCATAATTAATTTTTTGTTTTATAAGACAGCCTATGATTAGCGTTGTAATAATTGCGTTACCTCGTAACAGTGCTTAATACTAAAATGCTTGAGGGTACACCTGCTTCTTTTAACTTTTTGGTTATAAAGTGAATTGAATGTACAGTAAGTAAAATACTGAATCACTGAGAAGGAAATAAAAGAACCCTAATCCTTATTCCATATAAACCTAGGTCTAACTTGGTATGGAAAATATTATTAATAAAATTCACTCTATTTACTAAATACACAAGTATAGCAATAAAATGTCATCATACTGCAATTGATGCTTGCTTAATAGCAATAGCCAATATCTGGCAAAACTTAATTAGAATATTTTGTAACTGCAACCCTTGATTGGATTGATATTGTAAAGTCTATAATTATCAAGGTGTTGTGCTATACCCTTTGATTAAATAATTCTTTACCTGTAATCGCTTTTATTCATAATATTTAGTAGAAATTCCAGATGGGACTAAAGTGATACTTTTGAAGTACTGTAATGTTGTTGCCTTAATTTCACAAAGTTTTTCAATCTATCCATTTTACCAAGATATATAGAAATGCACATAGCACTGAATCTACAATCATTAAATATATTAAATTTTGATTACAACAACTCTGTACAGGTAAGGTACTAAGTGCTTTGTGGAATAATTTAGTATATTTTTCAAAATTGACATTGTGGAAAAATTTCTGTGCTATTAACTGTAGTGTCAGCTACCTGCAGCAGTTCTCTATTAAATATACTGTATTTAATCATTTCTTAGAAGCACCATTTTAAATTTTGTAGCTATGAAATCTGAAAAAATTTGGGCAGTATTTACAATTAATGACCTCTTACATTCACTAGTGGAAATATATTTGTTGAAATTCTTTATCAAAGAAATGTAAGCAACCTGAGTGACCACACTTAAATCACTGTAGAAGTTTAGTTATTCTCTTTATTTTCTACGATATACCCGTATTGAAAACTTTTTGCTCATATGTGGTTTGCTTAATGAACTTTTTTTTTTTCAGTAGTGTTTTGTACTAAGTTGTTACAGTATTATTATAGTAAAACAAAATCAAAACAACTGTTGTGGGCACCATTACTATTTTCATGTTTACCTGGGCCACCTGTGGCCTCTATCATCATCTGTGCTCTCGTACTCTTCTGCTGAAATAAAAGAAGAAAAAAAAAAAGGGGGGGGGATTTATCTGGCAGAAATGAACATATGTTTGCATTAACTTTAACATAGGGTTATTTAAAAGTTGCAATATGGTCATGGACAAAGTATGGTCTGCAATTCAAAATTGTTAAAGTTGTTAATGTTTGCTTGAGATAATAGTGTAAAATGTTGCAAAATGTACAGTTTTATGAATTACGTGTGATTAAAATTGTTTCGTGCTCATTATTTCAATACCAGTCAAGACATACCTTACTTTTAAATTGTACACCATCAGCCAGAGAAATGCGACTGTAGAGGAAATCTATTTAATGCATTTGAATTCAATAGGTTTTCAATTAAAACTTTAGATTTCGTAGAATATTCAGTGTTTCAATATTCCTCAGCAGTATTTGTCAGCACTGAGCTGCCGTTTTGTGTGTTGTAAAATGTGAAATATTGTAATCAGTAAAAATGAGTATATAGTGTTTATTAAATTTCAAAACAAAACCTTAAGCTTTGTGCAGTGAGCCTTATGTGTGTGCTAGAGTATCATTAAATATAATTTGTGTATTATCATTTGTAGCTAATACAGTAGCTTAGAGCTTGAGGTCCTCATAATTAAATTCAAAATTTTCTGCTGCTCAAGACGTTCCGGCGGAATGCGGCCCGTGGCCGCCTGGCGTTGTGGGACCAGCTGGCAGCAAAACATATTGCTGCTGTGATGTTAAGCAGCGTAAGCCCTCCTCCCTCCCTGCTGTGGGCGGGACTGACTGATCTGGTTGCCATGGCGATGGCTGACACATGTGCAAGGTGCACCTCATGCCGGCGCATGTGTTGCCAACTGTGTTTCGTCATGGGAACAGCGACTCGTTGCTGCTGTTGTAGTATCAATGCTGAGACATGAAGTTGGCGGCCCTGTGACTGGGATGGTCTCCCCATTCCTAGTCTCCGCCCCCGGGTGATGCTGCCATGTCGTGCCAGCTAGGACAGATGACAGACCCCTCGCTCTGCATAGTCCTCCTGCGTCACACACGTACTGACTCCAGTATGCTGCTGGCACGCCTGGTTGCGGTGTGGGCAGGCTGCCTCTGTGACGTTCAAACGGCTCTCCCATCGTTACACGTTAAAGCAATTTCCCACATAGCTTAAATATACTATAACATACAGAAATGAAATTATTAGCGACTGATCCTAATAAAAAAATGTATTAAATTTTCCTTTTTCCTGAAAGGGCCACGGTCACAATGTGTATATTTATATAGAGGTCCCTGCTATCTGTTTACTAGCATTCTAGTTCATTCAACTTGGTGTGACACTCACACATATAACAATCTAATTTAACGTAGGTGCCTTTCACAAGAACTTTTGCATGCACAAATTATACTCTGAATATCAATTATTTAGGTGTATACACCTTTCCATACTATTATTTTATATTCTCAATGATTCCACTTACAGTAGAACCTCTCTATTACAACCCCTCACGATTCCCGAGTATAGGGTCGTAATAGGCAGGGGTGGTAATAAAAAATTTGGATAATTTTGGGTTGATTTTCACCCACCCCTAACCCCTATGCCCCCAAACTTGCAATTTTTGGCATTAGAAATAACTTTTTAAATTAAATTAAATATAAATATGTACATTTTAATAGCTGGACGTCTCGTGATTAATTTGATACTCAAGAAAGGTATATTGGACCACTGTTTGTCACAAAAAAGAAGGCCATTGAAAGTGTGTGAAAAGATTAGACTATGTATTATTAAAATATAAAGTTCTTATTAAAGATCTATTATGCTGGTCTCATGGGTCATACATTTGCTATGAGGCACGTAGTGATCAAACAGTTAAGGTGGTATTGTGCAATACATGTGCGCACGCCATGCACTCGCTTTGGTCTGGCCGTGGGCGTGTACGTAACTGGGCAAGCACCTAAATCGTCTGCAGCACAGCCGGATGTGGGCGTGGCGGTTCGCTGCTGAAGCTCGGCCCTAGATCCTCAGGCTGGACAGCTGTTGGTCGGTTGCTACAAGATGGTGGGCGGCCGCCCGCCGCCACTGCTGTCGTTACAGGGCCGGTTCACTTCGTAACAGTGGCCCGGCATTGGGGAAACACGCTGATAGATGCAATTCACATCAGTGTGTTGAATTTATACGAAATGTAGGCGGCGTGTTGGCCTTTGCACTGGCACGATGAGGCGCTACAATGTTTAGGAGAATATAAATTTTTAGTGCAGTCTACTTGAATTATTAACTATCCCTAATTTTTCATCAAAAACTTTTGACGTTGCCTATATACGCACACGGCCTCACTCGCCATGATGTGGTACTGGTAACATAAGGACACATTTTATTTGCACACACTTATCTTTATTCACTTTACACATAAAATAGACTTCACAAGAAAAAAAATACAATTGCCCACCATAAAAAATTAGTGTATTACGTAGACGTGGGCACACACAAACTTAAAAATAATAATTAAAAAAAAAGGCATTGAATTAAATTTGAAGTTATCATACATATACTGATTAAGAAACTAGTCTGTGTAGTGTGCCACTGTTTTTACAGCAAAAAAGGATGGATAATGGAAGTGAAAAAAGACGGAGGGTAAGGCAGAGGCGGCGGCATGTAACTAGGACAAAGAATCCTTACTGACCTGGCCTGCAACTCTCCCCCCCCCCCCCCCCAAAACCAGCGTTTCCATGGACAATACATCAGTTTCCCCTTTTGGCATTAAGTGATTTATTTGGATAATCGATGGTAAAGGCTATTCATGGTAAAGTGAACACTTTTGAAAGCCCTCTCATTTTGAATAATAGTCATTAAGTATGCTTTACTTTAGCCTTAGACGTTAACTTCCAAGTGTGGTGGAATATACACGCTATGTTTATTACTTACATGGCAATTTATTTAAAAAGATGTTTAAAGGATTAAAAAAATGGCTGAAAGGAAAAAGTAACCAGGCCGTCAAAAGTGCTCACTTTACCGTGAACAATCTATTGCTTGAGAAATTCGCGACCACTAACATCAGTAAGGGTTAGTTTTTCATAGACTGAAAACCGTGGATAATAGGAACTAGTATCTCCAAACATATTTACAAACCAAATCCGCTCATAATTGAAAACGCGGTTCCGGATACCGCGGTTGGCGAGGGATTACTGTATCTATTTTTAGATGTGCCTCAAATTTTCTACTTTTTGATCCAAACTTTTCATGGTTCCTCGGGATTGGGTTGTAATAAATGGGGTCGTAATGGAGGGGTTTTACTGTAATTGTTTTGTAGCTGTAATGGGATTGTGTGTTGTAATTAATGGTGACTGCAATCTGATTGTGTACGAGGACGTGTTATGAAAACAAGAATACATGTGTGTTATCATGGCCTTGTGCAAGTGTGCTGTGCCACAGGCTTCCTATTTGTGAGACGTGTGTTGTGATAATAGGGCAACACTGCAATGTATGTCACGCCGAGACGGTGGTGTGGAAACGGTGTCGGGCTGCGTGGGGGAGGAGAAGTGTCGCACGTGGATGTGTGTCCTTGGTCCAGCTGCGCAATATGCTGTGTGGAATACTGACGTGGTCTCGCTGCAATTTCCATGTTTTGGCATCGGCGTGTGTTGTGTTTACATAACTACAGCCGCTGGCCTCGTCGGCGGTGCGGAAATGTTGTGTTTTGATGTGTCCTTTACGTAATTATAATGTTTGTTTCTGCCTGCGGCGTGAAATTCCTTACTCTTGTAATATATTTGCCTCACTGGTCGCTCGCTTCAATTTATACTTATATAAAAACAAAATTTAAACATTAACTCGGACTTATTTACTTATTAAATTAAAAATATTTTGTGTCTCTGGTCTCTTATGCTACACTTTATTTTAGTTGAGATTGTTGTAGCGCACACTGGCAGTTCCCTGTTTTTAATATTTGTGAGCCATATGTTAACTTCTATTTTGTGACTTTTGGCAATTTAAAATTATATATATTACTCTTCACTAGCATTCATAACGAATTTTCCTATCCTAACATTTTAATGCACTTATACACTTCGTTCTCCTATATATAGTTATATTCTAAAATGAGACGTACTTCTTCCTATCATATATATATATATATATATATATATATATATATATATATATATATATATATATATATATATATATATATATATATATATATATATAAAATTATTTTATGAACATTTACAACAGAGTATGGGAGCCCCTGGTTTGTTACTTATATTTCTAAGTTTATATGTAGTATAACAATATGATTTAATATTACTGACTTATTAGCGCACTATAATAACTTAAGGTCCTTAGTGTAGTATTAATCTTTAGCTCAACTCAATTTTGTATATATCTAAGCATTTTCTGAATTCTGATTATGTGGTGTGGCCACATACGACTTCTTAGTTACTAATGGTTTCTCTTGGGTAATACATTTTGTAATTAATAAGGGGCCTAATTCCACAGTTCCTGTGGTTCTTTATCTAGGACTGGGAAGGATACTTTCATGGGTCTTACAATGGAAGTCCCCTACTTCCGGTTCGTCCTTATGCTGGCTGGAACTCTCCATCCTAGCAGTGGGTTTACTTCCAAGCGCCATTCGTGTATTTGCTTCCATGCTCAGGTGGGAAACAATTACTGTCTGGTTCTACCCGATACGTCCGCTATGTGAGCAATGAAATGAGTAACTACTAAGAGAATGCACTTAGTGTAAAATGGTAGCTGGCAAAATGCCGGCACGATGCGGATTCTGCTACGTTATGTAGTACTTCACGTGGCCATGCTTAAACCTAACATATGGCATGCTTAAAAACTGTACTGTTGAATATTATACCTTAGTTTTGCCTTTGTACGAGCACCAAAACAATATGTTGCCCCTTATTGTTCACTATTGTGTGTAATATATAGAATATTATGCCTTTTGCACTTTGTGACTTCAAATTTATACTTGTAACGCTTTTAAATGCCCTTGGCGTGATACTTATTTTTCTCAGAATGAAAAGAACTTTATATATATACTGGCCAGTTAATTGTGTAATTAAATTCCCTTGAGTGGGAGGGGTTGTCTATTATAGATGGAGGAGGTAGTTTTCTGGCACTTGGTCGGGTTTTTATTTTTGTGAATGTCCTACATATATTAACCTATAATCCCCTGCTTAGGTGGTGTGTGTCTGTGTTTGAGATGGAAGCTTGTTCAGCGTGTTTTTCCCCCAACACATTTTCATCACTGCGAGTTTGTAGCAGTGTATTTAAAAAATAGTGTATACTGAGTGTGATTCAGTTTTTATGTATTGTGAAAATGACTGGGTGTGGTGTATTGTGGTGTGGTGTATATATGTGACTGTTGCCGTACACTTGTGTTAACTTATATTTAGTTCAATTGACAAGGGAGAGAAACTTTGTGGAAATCCTAAATCACACCAAAACAAATGGAGTTTTTTCCGCTATCAAAGGGAAAAGATGTCCCAACGTGTAATTACAAGCAATTTACACATGCATTAATAATTCACACTAAAAGCATAAGCAGTAAAAGAGGATGACGGAAGGGCAAAACATTGCTGCGCTGTGGCAATGTCTGCTGCGCGATTACACTGCGTCACAGTCGTGGCGCACTAACGTACTTCAATTGATGTGTGCTGGCCTTGGCCGCTGGGAAAGTAACAGCTGCTCGCATGCTCGTGCACGTATGCTACGTTATACACATTTCTAAGCACCTGGGTTTTATGATGATTTGGTATACAAGACTGAATGGAATAATAATCGAGACTTGCTGATGTAACAAGGGGATACGTTATTCTTATGCATGTCGTGGTTAGTGTGAGGTGCTGCCACGTATTTTTCACTGCAAACGTCTATTTCAGCTAATTGAATTATGCATGGTGGAGTTTTCTGCTTGGCAACGAGAAAGATTGCGCCTCACCAGTGTAACGTCTCCCTACCTAACACCTTTGCTTACTGCCAATATGCCTACTGATCACTACTCTTCCTGCCTCGTTCTTACTACAACTCTAGTTAGGTAGAGGTCTATTTGGGGGTAGCTATCACTGACAACTATTCAATAAGAGAAGGGAAGTTCAGCTAAACACATTTATTACAGTACTTTAGCAATAACAGATCAATACCTAAATTACACAAAGACATTAAGAATCAACTACAGTTTCCTTACTTTGCCTTATTCGGGAATGACCGTTAATTACAAGAATCTAAGAGAATATAGTTACGCTAAAACCCTAACCTTGCCACATATATTATTACATCTTATTAACATGGGACCTTGATATTGGGAATGCCGCCTTACTGCCTGGCCGGATTTATGCTCACCAATACTAACAGCAGCTTCAATCGTAGATAGCCTGAGCTCCTCTGGATATTGTGGTCTTCTTCTTTATGCCGCTCCGGCACTGATGTTGACACTGTTCAAACTCTTTCGGATGCCTGGCGGGAGTAGGGGTGCGAGCTCGGCTCTTAAATAGCCTGACTGACCCACTGAAGCCAGGCCTTTTAAGAGCCGAGCTCGCACCCCCATTCCCCCCAGGCATCCAGAAGCGTTTGAACAGTGTCGATGTCCATGCCGGAGCGGCACCTAGACTTATTCAGAGGAATCTGAGTTTGGTTTACTTTTATAAGGCTCTGGTGTAGTTTGCTTGCATGTTGGGATAAAATCTGGGGATAACGACAATAGCCTGTGAAGGTTGGCGACCTTGGGTGGTAGGTGAATGTTAATGACCTTCCTGGTGGCTGTGCAACTTAGGTACGTGGTGGTGGGTTCTCGTACTGGAAAAGCCGGGCGAGAAGAAGGGGTTGGTTCTAGTGCAGATAAAGACGTAGCTGTGGTGTCAATATAATCGACAGCTTGCCAAGGCTAATCTAGGCTAAGTATGAAATCTCCACCTTGTCGTATTGCCTCAAATATCAGGGGTCACATTAGTGTGTTCTGCACTAAATAACAGATCAATGATAGGATTGGAGGAGTTGTTATTGACCAGTGGATTTACTGCACGTTTTGAGGCTTCTAATTCTCTTTGTAATGCTCGTTGGGAATCTACATACTTGATTGAATTTTCCTTTAGTTCTATAAGGTATTTCAAATAGAATAAAATAATAAAGGGAGCACATTCCCAGTACACCAGATGGTATCCAAGCTCTCCTGGGTCCCATCTTTACTGTAGACTGGGACTGAGATAATGGATAAATAGAATGCCTGGGGTCCTGGGTTTGAATCCTGCTGGAGGTAAGAATGACCCAGACTGTATCCTGGATATTCCAGTCTTATTCTGACTGTGGAAATTATCCTGGCCTTTGCAACTGGGGATAACCACGTATACCCGATCCGTTCCCACCCGTCAGCTGGAAGGTGCTAGATTTATAAGAGCCAATGAGATCTTTACCAAACTTTACAGTTAATCATTGTGTCTGGGTAAAAAGAAATTAAGTCAACAATTACTAGTTTGAACATACATATTTTATTTACATGTTTGAGAAAACAAGGTGATGTGTAGCGCTTAATCAATAATTGAAGCTAATGTTAGAGCAGATGGTGACCTGCATCAAAGAATTAAAGAAAGTCTAATTTTCTCTCATCTTTAGAACATTACATGATTCTAAGAGGGATTGGGGGGGGGGGGGATAGTCCAGAAGGGATGTCGGGACGACCTGCTACCACCATGGTGACAGGAAAAGACTTTCCAGGTAGGGAACAGGTAGGGACGTGATGATACCTCGGGATGCTGTGCTGGCGGTGTATTCCGAATGCTGCTGACTGCATCATGGCAGGAATCTTCACTGACAGTCACACGTTCGTGATTGGTCTAGGGGTTGAGCTCCCTTTAGCATGACTCCAGTCTTTGCAGATTTGGATATATAAATAACATACATATATATATATATAAATAACATACATATATATATAGAGGGGGGGAGAGGGGGGGAGTGAGAGTGTGATATATATATATATATATATATATATATATATGCATGGGAACGAGGGTATAGGTTAAAATGGGAAAGCTCCGAGGGGAAACCCCACACCACGACAGTGTCCACCATTTTCACCATTTATGATAACTCACCCCTTTTCCCTTGGTCAGAAAGTTTTTTATATGAAGATGCCTGGAATGAAGGCAAGGGCCTTGGAGTTGGAATGCCAGAAACTAACCAGTTGGGCCAACTGTGGGCCCTTCTGCTAAAAATAATAGCTTTAAATGTGTGTCAGTTTATTGACTATATCAAAACAAAGTATTTTCATGAGTGAATTGAACTATTTTAAGCATGCAACAGAGTTCGAACAGCTTGCATTCTTTGATATACTACCTCAATGTTGTTGTCTTTTGCTGTATAGATTTCTTGAATAAAGTAAGGTACTACTATAAGTAACCATACAAAAAATTTGCATAGTGTTGAAAACAACTATTTGTTCTTAATTTCAGGTACATTTCCAGAATTGCATTAACTACCTATTATCCATGAGCGACTTGAATGCTGTTACATACTTGCATCGTGTGCTGAAACCATCTGAACGTGAGCTCTTCAAGTCTATGTACGAAACATATAAGAAGTACTTTATGTTCACTGGCAAGATTTAGCATTTATACTGCAGGACCTACAGTGATGGCCAACCTATTGAGATAATAGAAAATATGTCTTGCATAAGCTTAGACAAAGAAATCTCAACAGATTTTTTTTATTTCAAGCACATTTATGAACTGTAAATGTGCTCTAAAAGAAATGATGTAATTTACAAATAAAATATGGTAAACGTAAGAAATCTCAAACTTGCTCACCAACTAACCTCGCCTGCCCACCGACCCACCCGCCCATGTACCTACACACCTGTGTACCTACACACACACACACACGAACCTACCTACCTACCTACTTTAACACCTAGACCTACCTCTACCTTATACCTAACCCAACCTACCCCTATAACTATCTCTTTCCCTATACCCAACCCAACCTACCCTTATACCTACCTCTACCCTACACCTAACCCATGCACCTAACTTACCCCTAATGACCCTACTCTACACCAAACTACCCTACTCTACACCTAAGCCAACCTACCCCCACATCTAACTCAACCTACCCCTCCTACCCCACACCTAACCCAACTTCTCCTAACTACCCTACCCTACACAAAATTACCTTTACTTACTTACTTACCTACCTACCTACCTACCTACCTACCCTACCCAAACCTAACCTTACCTCACCTCATCACCTTTACTCACCTAATCATTCAATTTTTTATTTCATTTTAATGTTATGGCAATACTGTATTTCATTCGCATAATTTTCATTTGATAGCAGAATTCATTATATTGTTATATATGAGTAGTATAAAAAGACGGATTATGGGACTACAAGGTCCGGACACACAGACAGAAAATGCCTCCTAAGGTTTATTACAGAATTTCCCTTTCTTCCTTTTTCCCATCCAAAATGGCCGATTTGGGGTAAAAAAAAATTTTTTCCCCACTTTTCCTGCAAAATTTCCCGATTCTCCCTCGCTGATAGTGGCCATCTTGGCAGTCAGTGCAGGAAAGTGTGTTTTCCCTTTGTGGCTAAGGTTTGCCCAATGTGGCTGAATCGTTCAGATACTGAGAAATTCCTACAGGATTGAGAAATCATTCCCGACAACCATTTTGGTATTGATTACCTATGTCTACTCAGGATAATAGGTGACCAGCTGGGATGTTGACCATTTTGGTGGCCACCGGCGGCCATCAAGTCATCGCAAACATTCATTTTTGGATCTCGTATAACACTGCCCCCTCCTGAAGTCTGTGTGTGTGTAACACTTGTTAGCATAGTTGGCTGTAATTTACTAACCGTTTAGGTTATAGTTGCCAAATTCTTAACATAGACATCAACTGCGACTATGATAGATGGTTGTAATTTCCAAAGCGTTTGAGATACAACTACCAAAATCATAACACATGCATAACCTCTCCCGCCCCCCCCCCCCTTCCACCCAACAACGAGAAGTGACGTGTGGACATGTCAGCCTTCATGTCTCCCCATTCTTCCTCACCTCTCTCTCTCTCCTGTCCCCTCAGCACACCGCCTGGCCACACTTCCTCGCACGCTTCTCCCCTCGGCTTCTCTGCCCGCCACCTTCCACTCGTCCTCATGCTCTCTCTACCTCTTTTCCTTCCCCTCCGCATGCCATCACACCCCTGACCATACTTCCTCGCGTGCGTGCCACCATCTAGCAAAGTTCCAGTGACTCGCTGCGCGCCGATCCTTGAGCACCCATGTAACAGAGAGCAGACACCCTCTCCAACCCTCACGTTTAGGATTACCGTCCACATGTGACCAAGTATGACCTATATCTACATCCCTGTATCCGCAGCATGATTCCAGGTGAGCCAGAATGCCCTATTTGATATACTAGTACACTGCCTCCTCCAGAGGTCTGTTAGACATTATAAATAAAAATTCTACTCACACACCATGTCGCTGGCGATCATGTTGTGACTGACTGCCGAAATGGCATCCACTCACCAATGTCCTCGGCATCTGACCACGATTAAGGCCATGTTACCACTGCCCATCCTCGAAGGTCCATACAACGAAGTCATCCCACCACTGCCAGGTGGCCATCTCGGATGCAACCCGACCAGAACAACAATGACCCGCCCAGCGTAGGTAGCTTGTCGAGAATGGGATATGTAGCCTGACCTGTTTGAAATACTAACAAGTCGTCCTAGGCAACCACCATCTTGCAGCCCCACTGACTACCAAACGTACCCAAACCTTCAATGTGCATACATACTTCCAGACAGTCGGTCAGTACTACTGGCCTTGCACCCGTGAGCTGTGTACCGAGACTTTGATGTATGTATGTAATGAGATGTCACCCGTAATAAATACACAGTCATCGCTAGACAGCCGAGTCCCACACATAAAACAACACATGCTAGAACGCTAAGCGTCCTATTACGAAAGGAATTATCCCCTACCTTAACTGGCTTAGCAGTGAATACTCGTAGGCCTTGAGCGCATCTCGTCATCATCTTAGTCGGCGATGTGACCTCACTGGAAGCTGAAACCACAATGACCGGTCCTGTCTTTCTGTGCACTGTAGATAGTGACCAAGTACTGCATCCTCACCACCTCTCCCTTGTCATTGTACTTACTGGTATACTATTGAATGGAATTAATGCATGTACTTGGAACCATCCTCAAGGTATCACAGGTTCGATTCCCACATAGAGTGGTCACACATGCAATTAGAGATTGTCATATGCATCGCTCTGTGTGCTTTCATATGTTGTCTGCTAGAGGGCACGAAAAAAAAAACCTACCAACCCGCATGCCCATAAAAGTAAACAGGACAAGTTGAAGATGACTTGCGTGCGGTATACCGGGGGAGAATGTTCTGAAGTGGGGAACCAGTGTGGGGGGGGGGGGAACCGGTCTAACGCAAGGTGCAATAACGTACAACTGGCCAGCACGCCTGACCAGCTGTAGTATGTTCTCCAACGTGCTGTAAATGCTTACAATACAGACCCAAACACACACAGGCGACATGTTTGACAAGATCATTATACAACTCCTGTACGTACTCGAGCATACCACGTCCAGGCAAACCAATACACCTGGTTGGATAGATAGGGCTCCTTCATGCGCTACAGTGTGCTGGAACTGGAGCAGGAGAATGCCGGTATACCTGGCAGGATTCCTATACAACTCCTACTTGAAGCTCCAGCAAGCCGGGGGCAAATCCACACGCACACACAGGTAAGTCATTGCAGGAGAGGGGGTCAGAAGCGCTTCAGCTTCGACGATCCTGGGGTGAGGAACTGCCTCCTATACATCCCAACCCGGTTGCCCTCTCCGAGGGCAGACACACATATGATGATATGTGCCTGTGCAGGCGTGTGTGCGCCGAGATTTAACCAGCGTAGCCGTAGGGGACGGTAATGATGCAGTCATCCATGATCTGACACTTGTCGTCCATCCACAACGGTGTGAACTTATTGCTGCATTTGGTGTAAATGTCGTGGTGGTGCGACCTAATGCTGTGGACCTGCACCATCATGAGTTGGTGGTCCAGAAGAACACGTCTGTAGTCCTTAATATTGATGATCCGATCGATGACGCTTCACTACCTTGTCCCTGCACACATGCGTACAGTTTGGCCCTCAGACCGACGAACTCCATAATGTCATTCTTCCCACCCCCAAACCTCATCACTAAACTTGCAGATGACTTTGGCATTAGCATTGGAGTCGCAAGGATGAGTGGGAAGGTAACCGCTGAGGTTGAACTCGGCCATGAACGCAGGGTCTGAGGCCAGGTCATGGTAAAAAAAACAGGGTACGATATGCCATGATGAAGGAATCTGTATCCAATTAGACCAAGCCAACGTCAGGGTCATACCATGCCCGCATGACGTTGGGCCGCCTTGGTGGCCCATGCCTCCTAATTTGCTCATTTCTTGTTTTTGTGAGTGTCTGCGACTTGGATTCCATTTTGAGAGATCGGTAAAACCGCAAAATTCAGTAATTATCCCATATCCTGTCAAAGTACTGATTAAGTATAAAGTACAAGTTACTGTGGCGACTTTATTCATATTATTGTATTCTGTCTTATTATTCTGTTATGTGTGCATATTTGTTTTGCTCAGAAATATAATTAATTATTTGGAACATATTTTGAATTTTATGTAAAACAACTTCATAATATCTTTGGATCAATAAGTGCAGGCAGTCATGTTGGTAAAACAACCATGGGAACACACTGAAAAAGCCATTTACCTCACGTGCAACAGCAGGAACCATCTAAAGAATCACAATGTTTTTTAGAAAATTTTTAAATCGTAGGAAAAATCATGAGACCATGGCGGTTACTTCATCTACAATGAAGCCGAAGTCAGGGGCTTGTCCCTGACTTAAGCCATCATGGTCTTAAGATTTTTTCTATGTTTTAAAAATTTTCTAAAAAAAATTGTGATTCTTTAGATTTTGTTCTAGATGGTGGTCCTGTGTCAAGGTCAAGGTCACATGACATCATCCAAGGTCACGGTCGTGGTTTATTGCTTAAAATTATCTAAGTTCAACAAAAAAATGAAAAACAAATGTGATTCTTTAGATGGTTCCTGCTGTTGCACGTGAGGCAAATGGATTTTCTGAGTGTTTCCATGGTGGTTTTACCAACATGACCGCCAACATTTATACTTCTGGTTACCCACCACCGGCGGCCGCCATTGTGCAAAATGGCTGTCGTCTTTGCACTGGCCACCAAATGTGGCCGCCTACCACCAGGTGCCATTTGGCCAGATAGTGCGACTTCCAAAATGGCAGACTGGATTGCCAGAGCAGGAAATTCTGGTCTGTGATGGCTCCAGAAATTTCCAAAATTGGTCATTGCTGGCATTCTGGCCGCCAATATGGCCACCCATCACTGCCATTTTTTTGCAAATGACCGTTGCCCAGTGCACTAGCTGCCAACATTGGCTCACGCCACCAGCCATCATTTTGTTAGACAGTGCAACTTCCAAGAGTCGACATTCAGACTTCATCCTTACAACGCAATGACAGTCGTCTGTGTACTGGCTGCCGCCATGGTCGCCCTGCCATTGACCGTCATTTTGCAAATGGAAGTTGTCAGCACACTGGCCACAAACATGACCACACACCACCAGCTGCAACCGTTTTGCTAGGCAGTGCAACTTCCAAGATGGCAGTCCAAATTGGCAGAGAAGGAAGGTCTGGTCCAAGATGCTGGCTGTGGCCTTTGACTGCCTACACCATCTGTTGACTGCCTGACTACCTTTCAGATTCTTGAGTTGATGTACTTGCGTGTACTGAGCCTCCAATTAACAGTCATCATACACCGACCTACACTTGTTTACAGGCAGTCATACTCTGTCTTCATTAGCTACCCACCCTTGTGTACCGAGCCTGCACACCTAACTTTCATTGCATGTACTTAGAGGCAGTCTCTGCACACTTGCATATTGAGCCTATAGCCTTCCATGTCCGTAAATTGTACTCAACGTCATACTTTACCCACAAACTGAGCCTTCGTAGCCATACTCTGTCCCCCACTACCGCCTGAGTGTGTGTTCAGGCATGACATGCACTTGTGGTTTGTCGTGTACCGAGACTTAAATGTATGTAATGAAGGGGTGGTTATATGCTCTCTGTACATAGCTTACATCTGTGCTGCAATGAATACTCAGCCATCGCTTCTGTTGCGACGATGCCTGCCTCCTCCAACGTAAAGGTGAGTACATCATCTATTGTATCATATTAGACATTACCATCACTACTGGAGTGTGGGAGCTGCAGTAGGCAGTTTACCCGTAAGGATAACTTGCATGTTCACAGCTCAAAATGTACCGGACCTGCCGCCCCACCATCAGCTAAATGCGCTTGCATCACCATCGATCGACCTCGGGCAGGGCCTTCCACCGCTCCTCAGCCGGAGCCATCTATTGCTCCACAGCCTTTGCCCTTCAAGCCTGCGCGACAGATCACTGCCGAGATACGACACCAAACCGTCTTCACCGGGGCCATTGCGGTCAACGAACATGGCTTCAGGGAGTAGGAGAGAGCGTTTTGGGGTGTGATGCAGACGTATGTCGCAGAGAATACCTCGAGCAACACCGTTGACATTTGCGGCTAGCTCGAGATTATGAAGGCCGGTATCATCAGCTAACTGGAGCAGGAGATTTCGATTCAGGGCACTATTACATTCAATATCTTCCTTGAGTTTATGCCTGCTACGGTCTTGGTTAGGAAGGCGTTCATCAATCCCCATAACCGAGACCAGCAGTGCTTTAAATGGACGATCCTGGCATGCTATGTAGAAGGACCAACCGTGAGCACATCAACCAGCAGTACCACGACAAAAAGGTAAATTCTGTGAACCTTAGGAGACATTTTTGTGTCCATGTGTCTGGATCCTGTGCTCTGGTGTCCCAGGATCCCCCTTTTTATATTATTTATGTGTTTATTATGTTAAGTTTCTGGCCACATATTTACATATATTTCTTGTTTGCAATAATATTAATTATCTGTTTCGCAGCCACAAACTCTATGTGCTTTTCACCATTTTATCTGTAAGAGTGACAAATTTAAAGGGTTTTTGAATACACGCCTTGTGGTTGGCTGAGATTGTAGAATGATTTAGAAGCCGAGAGCTATGGTTAGCTTAGCGTATGTAACACATTTACTTTCTTCCATGTTGAATCAGTGAGTAGACGGTAGGATGCACACCCAAGTAGATTGTAGCATTAGGTTTTTAAGGTAAATATAGGGTAGTCAGAGTTCGCTCCCTGGAGTACACCAGTGAAGAGCAAGAGAGGTTAAATAAATAATTTGAGGCCTGATTTGTACCCTCCCTCCAAGTAGCTGCAGGTAGTCAGCTAGAGCTTGTTTACTCAGGCCGTTTGCCTGTGAGTTAGTAAGCTTATGTGTTACCTTGCCGTAGTTCGTATGTCACACATGGGAAAAGGGGGGGGGGGGGGGGGGGGATACCTCGTGTCTACTACACATTGAGACTGTCAAATTCTATCATTTCGACGAGAGAACCCCAGATAAGAATTTTCACCTTAATAAAGTCTCGCCTTTGAAACTGTATTTGAATCGAAAGCCATTATTTCCAGAACATGGCCACCATATTTTCACATGTAAAGTAGGCTAATTTTCTACAATTTACTATGGAAACCCTGTAAGAGTCAGTGTGTTGCCGAGAGCTATTCAGACATAATTTGTTTTATTTTTAAATACTTTGCTACAATCGTTTTCAACAATTACAGTGATTTTTCAACACACTTTAAACCTGTAACCGTCAATCACAAGGGAGCTAATGTAATTTGTGGCTGCTACCTAAAACAAATATTTCACTGTCAGCTAAGATTATTCCAAACCTGCAACTGCCGTATTTTCTTGCAATTTCTGTCATAATGGAACTGAGTATTTTGAAACAGCATTAAATATTTGAATTTAAATTGATTTTCATAGTGTTGTCTATCTGATTGAAACAGTACTATACTCTACCCTCTCCTGCACTATTTTGTTTATAATGTCTGGATTTCAGCATGTCGTTCTTCCAGAAATTGCTCCAATTTAATCCGTCGGTCTGGAGGAAATTCGTTACTGGGATCATTAATTGTTTGGTTCTTTAATTAGTAGCTTATGTAGTTAGAGGTAAGTGGTTGTGTAAGCTGATTTTATTGCACGTACGTCAGTTAAGTACAGCATTAAGAGGTAAAAACTGCGCAGCTACAAGGTGTACCCTACTCAGAAACCACTTAACAGGATCTACAGCTGGCGTAAGTTCATGTTTGTAATCACAAAAACGTACCCAAGTATTATTTTCACACAAATTGTCCCCAGACTCTAAATCGCATTGCAACCCCATTGTTATTATATTTATGTATGTGTAGATGGGACATGTGGGCTGTGGTGGCTAGCGCATTAACATTTCTATTGACGTACACATTATTTACATATGTTCCTCGTCTCACAGCCCAATTATTACATAGTTTCTGGCTTGCCCTACATGATGGCCATTTACAATAGGAGCGGACTGTTACTACAGGATGTATGTATAAATAAAAATAAATATAGGGCACACATACAAAAATACAGTGTGATTTATATGTATGTATAGGCCGTTCACGATAAAGTGAGCACTTTTGAAGCCCTAGTTACATTTTCTTCAACCAATTTATATTGTTTCCCCACTTGTTATTGTAAACCCTGCCATGTAAGTAATAAACACAGTGTATACATTCACCGTACCCAAAACCAAAAGTCAGAGGCCATGGTGAAATGTATTTATTGGTTATTATGTCTGACAAAACAGCTTCAAAAAGTGCTTACTTTACCATGAATGGCCTATATATATGTATGTATGTCATGTATAAATGTATGTATGTATGTGTGTATGTATGTGTGTGTGTGGTGTGTGTGTGTGTGTGTGTGTGTGTTGTGTGTGTGTGTGTGTGTGTGTGTGTGTGTGTGTGTGTGTGTGTGTGTGTGTGTGTGTGTGTGTGTGTGTGTGTGTGTGTGTGTGTGTGTGTGTGTGTGTGTGTGTGTGTGTGTGTGTGTGTGTGTGTGTGTGTGTGTGTGTACACACACACACACACGTGTTGTGCTGTAGTCCATTCACGCTTGCTTCTGCCTTTTGGAATTGGACCTTTGAAAAATCAACCTAGGCGTAATATATCAACCTGTTTTTCCAATTACTTGTATTCCCCAAATACTGTGATTAAGGCCTTGCATGAGCGTTTCCCATACTGGCGCGCGGACACTTGTAACGAGAAAGGACAGCTACCTGAAAAGCGGCGCATTGCGGCCGCAGCGAAGATGGGTGAGAGACTTTGACCTACCAAATAGTATGACTTACAGCTGAGGTCTGCCTGAAGTGACGGTACTGATGGGTAGTGCCGCCGTACGCGCAACGAAGTTGAAAACACTGCTTCCTGCATGCGGTTGTTTGCTATGCTCTGCTGGTTACAAGATATTTGAAGATTGCTTCATTCTCTTATTTTTCACGTTTTGTTTTTGGAAACAGTCGTTTGTGTTAGGTGCTGCTTTCTACTTTTTTTTTTTAGTTCAAAAATCTAACGATAATATTAACAATTAATTTCTATAGGTGAACAAAAATGGTGAACATTAGTAAGTTTTTTTTGTGCGCAGTAGTTGCAAGTTTTGTCTAAATAAGGTTATAATTTGCTCTGATTAGTTCGCTAACAAATACTAGACTAGCAGTTGCATTTGTGCGTCGTATTTGGGATGGGAAGAGTAAATGTTCATGACTTTCATTTACATTATGTTGTGTAAAACGTAGAACAAATCAAGGAAATGGTCGTAATTCCCTTAGTCTATCAGCTAGCCAGTGATAGTGAAAGATTTAATATTTTTGTTTTCGCCAAAGGATATTAAATGAATATATATTATTGAGTTCTAAGCAAAGAATAATGGCAAAAACGTCAGTGGATCTATACAATTTTTTACGTCTTGCATATCAAGGAAAGTGGTTTGTGTGATTGTAGTAACCAGGACAATGAAAAATATCTAGTTCAGGAATCCATCAGGAAACGAAATTATGTAATTCCAATAGTCTTGTATGCATATTTTATCAATGCACGATAAAGTGAAATTAATATACTGTTATAAGGTAATTTTTATATTTAAGTATTTTGTTGCTATACAGATTGCTTATTGAAGGAATATTGCAGGTGTTTTCAGTGATTTAGTGATTTCAGTGATTTAAAAATAAAATTTCTTACGACATAAAAATGTAAAT
Organism: Dryococelus australis; assembly: GCA_029891345.1. Lineage (NCBI taxonomy): Eukaryota > Metazoa > Arthropoda > Insecta > Phasmatodea > Phasmatidae > Dryococelus > Dryococelus australis. Next base: position 78,486,238 of record CM056995.1, read on the forward strand.
AATGAAGCTCCACCAATGAAAACAGCAGGTTAGAAACAAGTGAACAGAAGCTGCTATCTAAACCGTCGCTTTGTGTTTGTCGTTTTTTGAGAAACGTAATTTGTTGGGTTTCTTCTTTCACCTACTTCTCGTGTAAATGATCTGCAGTTCGAGGGGAACTATCATGGATAACTTAGTGGTTGGAAAGCAAACTCTTCTGAAGCACATTACTTGCACCAGTTATTTATAGTTTGTGCCACTGATGTTATGCAGTAAGTGTATTACTTCATTTCTGCGAATTTCTATTTCGTGATTATGGAAAACTTAAGATTTTTTTTTTTACGTGGCCTACTTTTGTCCGACATAGGTTACTAAATTGTCTTGGTATTTCAAGGCATTTGATATCAGCAAAGTCATGTTCCCATTGTTTTACTTTTACATCTACATTTACCTATATAAAATGTAAATAATGCCCAATGTTTTTCATAATATGATAAATGTAATATTTCTCTGTAGTACAGAATACATATTATTGCACAAGAGTGTAACTGTGATAACCAGTATGCTATTAGTGAACGAAAAAAGTAGTGTGATATACACATGTACACAGACCTTGAAAATATTTAAAAATTTGTAAAAACAGAATTTGCCATATGTATATAAACGTATAAAATTAATTTGATCTCTCTAATTCAGCTATGCATTTGAAATATTATGACTAACAACTCACGGTATTTAAAAATACTAGTAAATGAAACGAGTTATGATGATATCAGAGGAACATACATTGAACAAGCAAAGTCTCTACCATTGTTTGATGTACTTCTACACTTGTAATGTGTCTCTCTTGTACAGTAACATAAATGTAAAATTACAAAAAAAAGTTAAAATTACAAATGTATTGTAGTACAACTGTAACATAATTATCTGACAAGTAACTTATTGTAACACTGTAAATATAAATGTTCATGGTAACAATACAAGTTCAATGTTGCGTATTTAAAAATACAATTAAACAGTCAGAGAATTTTATACATTATAGAAATAAAAATTGGACGATGTACAATTATGCCACCACCACAATTAGCTTGTATCATATTATAGTAACATTTACCTGTTTAGCGGTTTATCAAACATTACAGAAAAAATTTAACACTACCTTTCTACGAAGACACACAACCACATTTCAATAAACGTTTGATTCTCCTCTCAGTGGTACTGTAACATGAAATCTGATGGAGAAATATAAATTAACTTAAAACTATGAACAATTATTTCATTTATACTATTTACAGTTCAACCACTAGCTTTATGATCTTTGTTTCAACTGAACCAATTGTAAAATATTTGCTGTATTGCTATCAAAATAAAAAATCTATCCATAAAAGCAAGTTACTGTTACTCAAAAGGAACAGTACAAATATCATTACATTACTTATGCATACTTCAGTATCTAGCCATGCAAGTACAGTAAAATAATTATTGTCATAGTTCAGTGACAATATACATAACATAGGTAATTTACCATACATGTAATAGTTATTGCAGTGTACTCAAAGTAATTCTATTCATTTTTGCGTTTTTTTTTTGCCGCACCTTGTGCATCTGTTATGTATGAAGGCTCACAAATCGCTTGCCCTCTATGACGGCAGGGATCTGCTAGCTCCGGCAGTAGACAGCAATGGTAAAATTGAGCAAGTTTTGCAATCATTTTACTTTACCAAATCTTTCAATGGCGATTCCCTTCAATGTCCGTACAACGAAGTCGCACCACAAACATCCAGTAACATGGAATTGATCCTGAACCTGAAAGAAATAATTGTGTGAACGACGTAACTGCAACTTTCTATCCGATAAAGTGCAGAAAAGAGTTTTCAGCTCTCTCGTGGCATCAGTGGGACAGATATTCCTAGCAGAATATGGACACTTGACTTCCAAAATTCCATTATCGCCTACAATGCCGTCAGGAGTGGCGGCAAAGAAATAGTGCTCTGTGTCAATGAAAAGACCGCATTTCTGGACAGTATTTCCTGTGAGTTCTTCATACTGCAAAATAGCGACTCCTTCATTAGCAGTGCCATGTACCACAGCTGCAACTGATAATGTGGTTCCGTACACAATCGCTTCTATTGTGGAACGGCATGATGTGTGTTTTCTCATTTTACACACATGTCCAAAATATGATGCAGTTAGTCATTGTCTTTGTTCTTTGACCCATAGTTCACTGTTAACTTGCTGCCTTGTAAGACTCTAGCATATCCATGTCTGAATGGTTGACTTGTATGCTCTTCAATACAGATTCTTTCAGCCCTTCCACTTCCATGCCCACAGCAGGAGGCTTAGTTGCAAGGGGCCCATAGCTCCTGTCAGGTTTCGCATGCACTTTTGAAATCGCACATGCACTCATATTTAATCTTCTTCTGCAGTTAGCTTGTTGCTTCTTCCTTTTTACCCTCAATCGCTTGATGGTAATTACTGGGCTGCGTTCAGTAACTGTTTTAAACGTATAGTTGTGCCATATGTAGCGTAGCTTGGAAACTCAAACCTACGCCTGCTGTTCTGCAGGAATATGAACCTTGCTGAGAACAATTTATCTGTTTCCCACCAACCATTCTTGCCACTAATGACATAAACATTTCTGCATTGTTGTTTGTCAAGTCCATGAGAAGTGTGTGAGATTTTGAGCGTACTTTGTCGACCAGAACACTAATTCTTGTAATAACTTCACAAGGAGTAGAATCAAGGGCACAAGGCTGTACCTTTGTGCCGGATCTGTCACCAAATACATGGTTCGGCACATTTATGAGATCGGCCATCATAGTATCAAGACTTCCTTTGTTGTATTTTGTACATCCTCGTTCACAATGGCACATGGACTGTATCTTAGACTTACTAAGATACTTAGCTGATTTTCCTTGTGCCATTGCATACAAATTCTTCTTCAGGTTCTTAATAACATGGTTGACACATTCCAACTTCTGCACATTCCTACCATACGAAACATTACTAATAATTGCTGAATGCACATTTGAATCACCATCGCCCACAAATTTTTCAAACCTAAGTTTTTACACCTCCTCACAGTAGATGAATCCCTGAACAATAATATCGGATTCCATTGCAGTGATGAGCTATTCCAGTTTTTGTAACATATGTGAGCTGTCGGTTCTTTCATTTTTCTCTCTGCTTGTGTGCAAACGGAACAGTACTTATTTCTTACACCCAGATACAATATTTTCTTTGTATAATAGCCAATAATAACTGCACATCCAGACTTAGCTAAATATCGGTGACCGTATGACTTCTGACTCCACCCACCATAAACTATTGCAGTGGTCAGTGCAGATTCTACAAAATCTTCAGTAATTACTCTCCCACTGTCTTTGGCTAGTTTCCACTCTTCCTTCACAGCTTCATCGTTATGTTGCTGTAGTACCTCTTGCCATACATTTCTTATTATTTTCTCATATTTGGAAAAGCAATCAGGGCCCATAGGAGAAATGTCAGCAACACTAATAATTCTTCTAGAGGCCTATGCCTATTGATAAACAGCCCCAAACAACTTTGTTAATTATGTCCAACTTCAGCTCATTACTTTTATTCGGACGACCAACAGGAAGGCAAGTCATAGGTTCTGACTGGAATTATCGTACCAGAAGACATGAAGGGCACTGATATTTAAAACCATGAATTAATCCATACTGATGAACGCCTATCAGATGGAAAGAGCCAGTTGATGTTACAGGGCATCTGAAACAATTAGGAGCTAGTTATGGAAAATCTTCTGTCTAAAATTTTAAGTCACTGAGTTACATAGAACCAAAAAATAATTTCGTTGCGAGAATTAATTTGTGAATAAGGGTATATTTTGGTGATATCGGAACTGTTTTTAATGTCAGCCTCACTAGTTAAAAAAAAAAAAATTAATACATTATCACGAGTACTAATGTATTTAGCTCTTGTATTAAAATTTCCGGAATACACACATACATATACATTATCTATGTTGTTACATGAAGTGATGACAGTTTTGTTTGGTCCACGCAATGTTACTAACTCTCACACAAATATTTTGGCTCTAACTTTTAGAAAACTATACAAAAGTAAATGTAAGTGTATATAATACATCAATTTTGCACAATTGCTCCATTTTAATATAACAATTCTTATAATTTTTTTTTTTTTTACTTAAATATGTTAGCATACAAAAATGCTCTACACTCTACAGACCTAAATAAATCAAGGAAAGTTACATGCATTGTAGCATCTGAGACGGCTGCTAAGATTGACGATGAGAATGATGATGATGCACAGTACAATTACCTGTTATGTTCAAGAAGCCGCAACTCAATCATGATATGTTTGATGTCTACTATCATCTCCCCATGTAGCAAATGTAACTCGGGGACTTCTTCCGGAGAAGGTGGATCTAATTCTATAACCAGAGGTGGCAGATTTTCGCTGAACCTGCAAAAATGTGTAAATGGAAATAAAATCACAATTACAATCAACAACAATGTACACTCAAGTATATGTATATACCCACCCCCAGGCGTTTTCCATATCTTGACATTCTGTAGTGTTTTCTGTTTGACAGGACTGCATTTTGCGTAGCGATCGTGTTTTCGTTATTCCTATAAAAAAGAAAAAAAAAGATAGTCTTAGTTTTGGTCAAGCTGATTTATTATTTTATTTACTTAAAAGGAGCAGTTCTGGAATGATACATTAATAAAAAAATTAATAATTGTATTGAATTTTGTACGAGTGCCTTGTCACTGAATGGTTGGGCAGGTAGACAGAGTTTGGAAAACATTAGGTGACGTCATAACAGGTGTTGCGGGCCTAGCCAACCAGCCAGAAAATAGAAAAAATTATGAAACTAGACACAATGAAGACAAAGTTGCTAATGATAACGATTTGTATGATGGTGAACAGACAAGAGACTGACGATCTGGAAGCAGTGTTGAGACAAAGTTCAACTGCACTTGCTACATCGCAAAGACAAACGAAACTGAATGCGTTTGTTGCTCAGAGTCAAGTTATGAGCAACTTTGGTGGTTTGAAAAGTATAAACTTATTATATTGTAACTTTTATGCGGCAATTCTTATGCTGTACAATGCAGCGAGATATTGCATAATAATGAATACTAGAAATGAGAATGCTTAGCAGTGTAGACACGTGTGTTTCTTACAAGCAATTTATTTGATGAATTGTTGAAACAATATGTGTGGAAATATACATACAAATATGTCAGTATTTTCAGTACCGAAAGTAAATTAAACATTTCAATAGCAGTGACAGCCTAAAGTACAAATACACACATTTCGGTGTGCAATATGTCTGTAAAAAAAGTTATCAGGATTATAAGAAATGGTCGGTATTGCAAATTAAGTTATTTTCAGCATTGCCTTTCATTTCCTTCTACAAAATTTCTGGAAATGAAAAGGTATTCCAGACATAATTTGCAATCTGACTCATCATTTCAGTATTCTCTCTCTGTTTGCGTTGTAATTAAACATAAATATCACTTTTGTTTGCGGCCGTTAGGCTAATAATAATAAATACAATCAATAGCAGGGAATAACTGAAAATTATTTACGCAATTCAGTATAAAAACTTCATACATTTTTCCAGAATTGTTAAAAGTTTTTAAAAATTTCATGTCTTGCCCATGATTTTCCCAAACCTATAGAATTCCCTGAAATGCCCAGGTTATCCCTTTCTTCTAGAAGATTAGCCACCATAAATAATAAGGACTGGTGGTGTTGAAATTATAAACTGAAGAAAATGTTTACTGTGTAGCCTATTTTATTAGTCGGTGTTTCAAATCCAAAGGGAAATAAAATTAATTCACTTGTGACCTACCCTGCAAAACCTAAATCAGGATAGACAGACCTGGGATCAAACCAGGATCCTCCCGAATGCAAGGCCAGATGACTCTGCGCCATTTCGCTCGGTTTCAACTTGCTAACAATTTCAGCTACGCTTTAACATTAAAAAATATAATTTCCTGTGTTGCTGATGGAAGAAATGAATTCGGTGATATTTAGGTGACTGTTGTAACTCTTACGTATGCTAATGTGCATGTGGCTAGGATATAACGACTCCCTTTTATGATGTCACAGATTACATGCGGGTCAAATATTTCATTCTATATTTTCTCTGTCGAGTTTTTTCTACATGAACTGCATAATTTTACTCACTGTAATCCGAGAAGATGGCTGTGCTTTGGTCCGCGCTGCTGCATTCCTGTAACACATGATTAACATTGAATGAATACCGTATGGGTCTATTTATAGTCAGTCAGTGTTTCAATGACTGACTGAGATGCATATAACTTAGGCTACGGGAAACATATGCCATACTGCAGGTTTTTTGACAAAGTATATTTTTACATAATAAAATAATATTTACGCTCAATTTAAAAACACTGGTTCTTCAACTTGACTTTTTGGGCACATACAGTTTTGATGATATAATTTTTTTTTATCCCCTTACACTGTTCACTATTACACATGTTGCTATTGCCTTTGAAATTTGGGATTGATTTTACATACAAAATTGTACGGCAAGTATAACATGAAATCAAAGTAAAATAAATCTGCATTTCCGCAATAAAAATTATGTAAACGAAACCGTCAACAATATTTAGATCATCACTGCTACGGTTACTAATACAGCGCATTCAAGGGCTACTACTGCTACTACAAAAACACTACTGCTAGAAATACTACTACAGTAGAACCTCTCTATTATGACCCCTCACGGTTCCTGAGAATAGGGTCGTAATAGAGGAGGGATTGTAATAAAAATTTTTTGAAAATTTTGGTCCGATTTTGACCTACCCCTAACCCCTATGCCATTTTTGGCATGAAGTATGTTCAATCGTCTCTAGCGCATAACAAACCACTTTTTAAATTAAATTAAATATAAATATGTATATATTAATAGTTGGCTGTCTCCTGGGGGCGGATAGGCACTTGCCAATATCCGGATTTCAGATCTAATGAGGTGAAAACAGTATCTGGCCCTAGTGTTGACAAAGTGTCCTTTATATTGATTACTGGAGGTGGCAAGTTTACAGTTATTTTGTTCAGTGTACGAAAATCAACAAAAAACTTCCATTCACTGTCCTTTTTAGGGTCAAGTGTAATGCCTAAGTTGTAGAGACTTTGCATGGGTTCAGTCACATTGTCATTGAGCATCTCACATACTTGCTGATTGATGACATGCTGGAAGAAAGTACCTGGATCTCGTGGCTTGGAGTACACCAGGTCCTCGTGTGTCGTGATGATGGCGTGCTCAATGATGTTGGTGTGCTGCAGCTTCCCATCTGTGTGGAACACGCTTGCATACTGGTCCAGCAGGTGTCGCAGACGTTGATGATGTTGTTTGAGCACCTCATGCGCGAACTCGGCAAGCAGCATGGCAGCTGCTGTTGTTGTCAGCGGCGTTGTTCCCACAGCGTACAGTGTCCTCCTTCCACGTGTCCCCACGTGCAGACGGTGGAGATGCGGTTCAATTACGGCTGGGTTGTCAATTAGCCACTGTAATCCCAGAATCATCTCCTTGCACAACTCCAGCACAATGTAAACATCACATTTGGTACAGAGCTTGCATATTCCTACAGTCACATGCAATACGCTCTTTGCCTCAACTTGTAGATTTAGTGGTGGCAAATTGCAGACGTCGTGGTGGAACTCTTGTTGTTATCACCTGGATTAGGCCCTCACATACAAAATTATGGCTTGCAGCAGTGTCAATGATGGCGATAACATTTTTACCCTATAGTTCATCATTGACCCTTAATGCACATATGGTACTGTCAGTCACTTGTAACACACTTGCGTGCGTAGCGGGCGGCATTTCCTGCTGCTGTGGCGTTTGTGCCATCTGTCTGATGGGCGACGGTGGTTTCGTGACAGCAATAGCTATCATGGGGTACAGGCGGCGGGAGTTCACAGTGTTGTTCCGACACTTGTTCTCTTCATTCTGCCTGCTTATCTAATTCATAGGCATGTACCTCCCGCGTGAACAGTTCCACACTCTCCCAGCTGGCTCCATGCAACAACGGCCAAATGTCCGGTTTTGACAATGCCACAATGATTTCGCGTACTCCGTGAGTTGCCTGTCCCGGATGTAAGTGCTTATACAGACCTAGTTTCCTTTATATGAACTCTTCAATGCCCTCTCTGTCGCGCTGTTGTTCATGATAGAGCCTGGCCTGTGCTTGTATGGCATCGCCATCTGTATTGAACCTGGCCAGCAAGCGTTCGCAGAATTCTTCCCAGGTGACTTGGTAATCGCAGACTAAATTCCACCATGTGGCCGTGGTTCCTCTTAGTCTGTTAGTGATGATTTCAGTCCAATCATCTGTATGCACGCGATGTCAGACTTTTTCCTCACAGACTACAATAAAAGTACCCGGATCTTCTGAATCATGTCCCGCAAAAGTACATTTCTGTTGGGTCTCATCAGGCCCTGTGGTGTGTATGTAACAATTACTGACTGCAGAGTGGGCTTTACCTCTGGTGTTGTTGGTTGGATTGAACTCAGCACAGTTTGTCTTACGGCACTCAAAACAGTTTATGACACCAACACGGAAGGTTACATACTCATCAGGCCCTATGCATCACAACTATAAGTCCCGTTTGCACTGCTGGCACCGTGCCCTCTTAGTTCCCACCCCGTCACATCCGGTGCACGCGCACAGGCGTGGTTCTGACGGCGTGGATACGGTGTCGGACGTGCATTGGCATAGTGGTTGGTTCCACAAGTTCTTGTCACACAGATTGATCTCACTTATCTTTTCACAATGCGGACATGGATTTGACGGCTGTTAACCACATGGCCGCAAGTGATGTGGCTGTAAAACAATTAAACATAAAAAATAACCTTAAATACATACACAAAATTAAAGCCCTTAAAATTGCATGCAGCAATAATACAGAAATTACAATGAAACGCCTTTAACATAGGCAGATGGCGCCTGATTCAAGTTGCGCGGGCCACGTGGCCTCTCCGACAGGTATACTAAGAGCGAGCTATGGTAATCTACACCAGTGCAGTGAAGTGTGTATGTGACAGTGTATTACCTTGCTAGACCTCCTACGACGACTGCACCAAGGCTAGCATCTCACGGACCTACCATGGATGCCTACTGAGTCCACATAACTTTATATATTTGAAAATAAATGGCACAAAAGTAATTTAAATATTGTTTTATATTTTAGATTTTTCTTATTAATTTTCTGTATCATTTGAATGTCTCTTTCTGATGGCGTTCACGCCGGAATAGTAATGTTCTTAATCTTAGCGCAGCACACATTTTGAATTCATAACCAAGCATTGTGCAATCATTTTTAACATACATTTTTAAACACTTAAAACATTTTCCCCTGGAAGAAAAACAAGACACACATTTTACACTGCAAATAAATATTCCGTTACAGGAAAGTTCAAACTTGAGCCTCTTTGCGCACGTGCATGTCCACGTGTCACGTGAGTGGTGAGCGCCGTCATGGGCTTAATACTGCTGGCTGTTAGCCAACGTCAAAGGTAGAAGTTTTATTTAATTGATGTGCATGTCAGAAACTGCATAATTCTCTCTCTCTTCTCGAATCTCAAATTTTTTTCGGCATTCTTCTCTAATCAAAAAAATGCTTCTCGCACATGCCTATAGTTACAATATAGTAGATCTATCTAAAAATTCCTAAGCCATGTAAGAGGTTTTTCACTTTTTAAAAAATCTAAGATTTCCTACTATGATTATTGAAGATGATGGATCTTCAACAGACAATAATTTATATACATTAAAATGCAACATAACCTGTATGGCATTTCACTCGGCTCTCTATAAATTTTCACAGCATACCCAAACAGTATAGGATCCACTAGTGGTTCAGTAATGTATTCTCATTAAAAAACAATATAACCTTTGTGCTGCTCATAAACGAACATCCTCACATACACCATGATGCAGTGCACACATCCGCAATGCCACGATTGCTACTAATACAAACACGCTGTCTGTGTGGCAATTTGCTATGATAGCAACACATTGTTTTAAACATTGCAATATTTTACTAAATTTTTAGTTATCTTAAGGAGGAAGAGCTCTATATTTATGACAATAAATAGAACTGAGTCGTAGTGTTCTTTAAAGTGAATACTTTAGTAATATGCCTTAAGTTGTAATTTAACAATTTTTTAAAGTAAAGCAAAACCACTTTATTACATATGATTTTTCCGGGACCAAAATAGTGTTCATTATAATAAAATGTTCATTAATGTTAAGTTCGGTAAAGTGGTACCCTGTTTACAGTATCGTAAAGAAACAAATTTGCTCAAATATAAAACTTTTACCTGTGTACAGAGCCGATTTTATTAAGAAAATTATGACATTCATGCCCAGAATGCTGAGTCAAAATAAGGGTAGGAATTAAGTCTTCTAAAATTTACAGCTTTTATAATTTGCCTTTCATTGTTCACAAATGTTGAACTCTACAGAAATTCAAAAGGAAACATGCAAAGTTATTTAGCAAACAATGCTGCTAAGTGAAGTGTCCCCCAATGCTGATGTCATGCGCACAAGCAGATAAAATTTTGGTGACAGTTTCACCTTACTTCTTTACTTACCGTACTTCGTACTAATCAATGATACGGTAGAAGTATCGTTTAAAGCTGTCTGGAAGTGTTGGTGTTGCCATCACTCCTATCAGCTGGCAAGAAACCATGGTATGTGGTTCTCCAAGGTCGTCAGTATTGGCAAGTGTTACAACAGTCTGTCTCCCCCAACACCTGAATACAAATTGTGTCAAATCCCAGCATTTGTCTATGTAGCATAGGAGGTATGCTACTCTCTCAAAACAGCTCCATTGACTACATCTTATCTCAACAGTGCTTTACTCCAAACAATGGTATATGACACCAGTCAGGCCTCGTAGTTTATTATTCTACACGAGGCCACAATGTTAAAAGACCTCCCTTGCATTGGGTACAGTCACTCTACTTGACTGGTGACCTGAACTGCTAATGGGAGAGGATAAGATAAGAGGGTTAGGTTGATTCTTCATGGTGGTTGTATCATTGCTATATAAGTGTCCTTGTAAGACTAACTTTATAAAGTAGGATTCGCAAACTTGTAGATCTGAAAGACTCCTTTAAACATCGGTGAAATGAAAATTTTCCCCCTTACTATTAAACTTAATAAAGTGGAAACTCTATCCATCAAACACAGATAGTTTGAAAGTCTATGTCCACAGAAAATCATCTGTGGTCCCGACAAAATTCCTATGTAAATAATGCTAACAAAGTCAGTTTTTGGCAAACTCTAAATTTTATGCTTACCCCATCAATCAAAGAAAAATTTCTGTGGCATCGCTGAAAAGTACATGCTCCAATCATTTAACAATGAAGTATTAATAAAAAAGTATAAGTACCAACTGTAGTCGTCATGGCATACAAAGTCTGTATACAGCACCTACATTATGTATACATGCCCAAGTAATACTATTAACTAACACAAATAAAATAAATATTCAACACACATTGTTTTCACTTATGTCTCACTGCCCTGTTTAGTCCTATTTATGAAATTTACCACTTCTGAAATAACCTGAGGTTGATTTCGTCCTAATGTCGCACTTAACTCATACTTTGCAACATAAAATAATAAACAATAACAATAAACTTCTCAGACTACAAATCACGTATTTACAGAGCACAAAATACAATTAAAAAAACTGAAAAATGTGGAAATACAGTACATATTTGTGTGAAATATGAACTGTAGAAGTATTATTAGACATTCAGCAAGAAATTGCAATGTTTAGGCGACAGCCATGTTCGTAATGAATGACCAGCAACTACAAGAAACAGTGATACCATATTTTTGAGATATTGATTCGCGTTGCATTGTGCCAACAACACTCGCAGGTTTTCACTTGAATATTTTCCCATGAAAATTACAAATGCATAAATGTATAAATGTAACACTACTAAATATGCCCAGAAAGTTAGCAAAAAAGGCAACACAAAATTAAGGAAACCCTGTTCACTGCACTCAATCAAAATGTTCAAGATATTTTCATTTATTACAGTTCTGGTGCAAGCCATGTTAGCTGGGGCTGGCAAACGATGCTCGGCGCCTGCAACGGTGCAGCCATGAATAGCCAGCCCCGCTGTTTAGAAAACACTCTCCCCGCCGAAGAAGGTCATGAGGCTAGGTGGGGTAGTATATAAGGTAGGGACAATGGTAGCTCATGACCATCTTGCTCCGGAGGGACCAGCGAGACACCATGGCTGTGGACCACAGGGCCGTGGTCACAACGTCGACTCTTCACTCCGCCACTGTCGAGAGGGTCTCGACATGACAAGATCAAAAGGGTAATTATAATCCCAGTAGGGCGTCTTAGGTCTTGCCGGATTAGGGTCCTCGGATTAAATAATTAAGGCTCATCCAGCCAAGAGCACTCTCTAGCTATTGTTATTGTAAAGGTTTAGTTGCAGTAACTTGGTCTGGTAATAAAGTAATTTAATGAGACGAATAACATTGTTGTAATAGCCAAGGGTTATATGTACTTCTTGTAGTAGATTAGTATTTGCAATAAAGTATAGTGAATCTGATAGTGCTTTATCCTCTGGTTACGAACATTTCCCCTTCCTTGCGTGTCCTGGTTTGACTACAGAACAGGTCACAGCAAATGGTGGAGAATAGCGAAGCTCCCAAACCTCCCATTTAGAGTACTCAAATCATGTGCAAAACTTCCACCAGCCACAGGGTTGCATTCCCTGGCAAAAATCGTTAAGTATAACGGCTTACAGTACAGCAACTAGCAGAGAATCAAAAGGGAACTATAAACTCATTTCAATTCACGGCATTGAGAGTAAAATAAAATTCCATTCAGAACCACCTCAGTATCTCCGCCACACCCAGGGTTACCCCTGTTCGTGAAGGCCAAAGCCAACGGCCACCATTAACCTAGAACTTTGCATAGTAAACAGTGTAGTAGAACTGAATTGTTCTGCCATTCAAAGCAGCGGTGGGTTGTGTATAGTCAGCACATTTGTAGCCGCAGCGACAAACTAAGGCGCCCATTTGTAGCGTAGTAAGGGTGTGTGCTTAACCTTTTAAATTTAATGCATGTCGAAATACGGTTGCTTTTTGGTCCATTTTGAATTGTCGTTATCGCACAATTTCCATGCAGGATTGCACAGTGTGGAAACAATAACCATAACACCAGCTTGTGTAAATTAATGGTAGAATATAAGAATTCACAACATGTAACTTTGTTGGATTCACAATCTACATCTTTTCTAAAAACCGCATGAAATGTTATTAAACACGCCACAATCGATTTGTCCGACACACAGACGAAATTAGCTGCCAGAAACACTAACACAGTCGACAAATTCCAGAACTTAATTGAATCAGCCGAACAACTGCTAAACGAAAACCCAGATCTAATCGAACAATTGAACACTACATCCACACGTATTACACGTAGCTTAATCAACAAGATAACAAACAGTGGCCTTTTACGAGCAACACCAACACAAACTTACGATAATATTGCATCACAAATATCAGGATACTTAACACTAGTACACATCTACTTTAACACAAAATAAAATTTGTACGAGAACTCGCCCTTAGCATCACCTCTTGAAACCACACCAATTACAGACATGACAAAATACCCCACCATGATATAATTGTCCAACAGCCATTACATAATCTGTATTTTAATGGGGACGGAACAGAAAAATGGACTGACTTTTTTGAACAGTTTAACCAAGCCGCAGACAACAACAATTGGACAGACGAGGAAAAATGCAGGAAGGTAAAGTACTATTTAAAAGGGTCCGAAAAGTATACACTCAACAACTACCTCCATTCACAAGGTGGTAACGTCACATGGCAAGGGATTACATAAAAATTGAAAACTACCTTTTCAGTGCCAGCAAATGAGGAATACCTCTACAGTTGCTCCACACAACTAAACAAAAATTGAATGAGAATGCCCAAAAATATATCGAAACCTTGATGTACTACCATCGGAAGTACAATCCAAGCGTTACATATAGTGATTTCATAAATATTGTATGGCGATCGTTACGCCCTTCTCTGACAGATAAAATCACAGGCCTGAAAAGCTACACATTAGAGGGCATGATAACTAACGTTCAGCGAGCGGAACTCTGTATCGGAAAAGGCAATGAGACCATCAACGGTACCCAGCACCTAGTGAAATGCACCTTTACACAATGCACATCCTTATACACGGCACTAGCAGAAGTAGTATTTCAGGATCCACAAAAAGCATCCGAAATTAAAATAACGATAGGTAAATACATAACCAACAACTGGCCTGACATCAAACTGCTAATAAAATCTGATTTTCACAGCACTGACAAAGCAAGAGTCGTGAAAGCAATCTTAGATGAGGAATACTTGCCCATGTATGCCATAGCTAGAAGTATTTCTACAATTTTCAATGTTAATACGGAACTTACGAACTTATATGTGACAACAGTTTGCTAAAGATTGCAAGTACATGTATAGACCCATGCTTAAATTGCCACATTTTTATTAAAGTTGATAGTAATTCACAAATTATCTATTTTCCAGAATATATACATGAACAAGAGTACATCAAAGTAGACGATGATAGCCATCTTTTGTTGTTGCCCGTGATCAATCAATCAATCTACATCGCCGTTTTTAGTGGAATATGCCAACAATCCCCATATCAAACAGCTAAAATTAGCTCTCGTGGAACCAGAAAAAGCCACACCCAAATACAGTCAGCTCACGTGTTACGCTATTTCCACGAACTGCAAAATATATATGAAACTCCATATCCCAAATGGCGAACGTAAACTGACTCTTGTACCCAAATACTACATCCCGGAGATAATAACTGTCCACCATGACGCCCTGTTAGGTGGCGGGCATTTTGGACAATTAAAAAAAAAAAATTTTTTTTTAACCGCCTACTATTGGGACTCCATAAATAAGGACGTCAGAGATTATGTCAAAAACTGCCCCATATGCCAATACACTAAGGCTCTCAACCAAATACCTATAGGTCAAAAGACGTCAATAATGCCACCCCCTCTCCTTGAATCCTGGGGTCTGCATGCTAAAGGGCCATTGCTAACATCAGCATGGGGTAACAAGTACATTTTGCTCATTCCTGAATTTGTGACCCGCTATGCCATTGCACATTCTGTTAAAGCAGTTGATGCTCCCTGCTCCCTAACAACTTCATTAGAGATGTCATTTTGTTATTCTGATGCCCCAAGTCAATCCTCACCGACAAGGGAACATAATTTAATAATGAACTGATCACAGAATTATTGAACAAACTCAAAATCAAAAAACTCCAAACATTTGCTTACAACCTTGCTTGCAATGGTTTAATGGAGCAGATCAATAAGGTTCTCATTCAAAACTTAACAGCGTGTGCTAATGATGATCCTAAGGGCTGGAACGAATATGTCAGATATATTATGTTTAATTATAGTACAGCTTAAAAATCAAAGTACAAAATTTATGCCATTTTTCCTCATGCACGGGGTTAGGGCGACTCAACCATCCTATGTGATCAGTCGTACCTTTTCCCCCTGCGCGAATGATTGGTGCAAAAGGCTCAAATAGTTACGGGAACAAGCACGCATCAATATTACGGCATCCCAGTCCCAACAAAAACAAAATTTTGATAACAAAGGCAGACCAAACGACCGACAAGTAGGACAATTTGTATGGTTAAAAACGCACATCCGCCAAAAAGTGTTTTCGTTTCGATAGAGGCTATATGAGATAGTTAAGATTCTAGGCCCGTCAACTATCGCAATTTCAATACACAGACGGGGCTGTGATAAAATTGAAATGGTTAGCACAAGGAATGTTAAATGAGCTAATATATGACATTAACGATGTCCCTTATGTTACAGGCACTACGGGAATGTGAACCCAGGACTGGCTACTTCCATGATGGACCAGGTGACCTGCTGCGTCGTCATGTACATGCTGAGCATTGCAGCACCAACGACCGCAGAGCTGCTGTATAGGACGCATCACGATGTATACTTCAGCCAGCTGACCCAGCGCATGCATTATGAAGAAACGGGCCACTGTTGTTCACGCTGCCCTTGCAGGAACCACGGACTCCCCACAGTGTAGACGAATGGTTCCACAGGGCATGTGCAAGCCGCAACTCAACTATGTGCCTGAATGCAGAAAAGCGGCAAAATGTTTTTAATGCTACTTATGTGAATATTGTAAACCAGCTCCTGTCGGAAATATCTCTTCCCACTCGTAATAAAAGGGCTGTAACCTCTTTAGGTGACGCAGCGATGCTGTGTTGGGACATTCTTACAACACGCGTCTTCAAAGGTTTGCTATCAAATGACGAGATGTTGTCTGTACAAATATATGACTTAGAAAATAATGTTAAAACTTCAATTAAGGAGCTGGTAGAACTTAAAAGTAAATTCCATGCCCACTCAAATAAACTCTTTACAACATGTTCGGTCAAAAGAATATGAAATCACAAATTTCCAAGTTTTAAGCCAAATGATGGTTTGTATAGTGCTCGATTTAATTAACAATGTCATCTCGGATATTAGGCTTAACACGTATATACAGGATTGCCAGAATAACATGTTATCACTGCATGCTGTAAGCAAACAGCTCTTAAGTCGAAAACTGGCAAAACTTGAAAGTAAAGTAAACAAAATGAAATTGAAATTAAGCATTCCGATTGCAAACATTATAACCTATTACACTGTTCCTATTACTGAGTGCACGTTTTCACCAACAAAGATGATTAAAATCCAAGTCCCGTTGCAAAATGTTCACGCAAGTTGCCAATTTTACAAGGCAGTTCCAACTGCTTATTTCTATAAAAACGAATCATGTACTATTAAACTTTCCACGGGTATATTTGCTATTGACAAGGATTCTCAGTTCACTATGGAGGTTGCAGAAGAAACCAATCACATCCATGGTATGTACAGCAGTGTCCCATTATAGCGAGATTTACGGTTCCAGGTTAGATCCTGGCTATAAGTGTGTCCTTGCTGTCACTGAATTAAATCTATTTTTAGGGTTGTGCGAGTACTCAAAATTTTGAGTACGATCTTGAGCTTTGTAATTACTCAACTCGAGAGAGTATTATTTTCTCAAGCTCAAAAATTTTGAGTTTTTAGGGGGGAAAAGGTGCATATTGCAATTTCGTCCTGAAGAATACAGGAAAGAAAGCCTCATTTTATATGCATCATAAAATAAACGACTACTGGCCAGATGGTGGGCAAAGTTTGGGAATTTTCCATTGGTGCATATACTGAATTATTATCGCTTCGTGTGCACTCAGTAACATTCACCACACAGCTTTGTGCCACCTTTTACTCATATGTGAAAGAATATACAAACATTACCCATTTGTAGAGTCCCAGAAAATTCGCAAATACGAAATAACTATTATAAAATCTAAAAAGTTGCACTATTCACTATAAAAAGTTAAATTTTTATGATGTAGCGATAAATGAAAAAAACTTCCCCAAATACACCAAATTCTTCACAAATGTCTTTCACTGTGTTAGTTTTCAACGTAAATAAAAGTTTGATCTTTTTTGAATTAAAAATACTTTCGGACGGTCTTTGTATCATGGTCATAAAGCTAGGTATGGCAACTGCTATCCTTTTGCCTTGATGTAACACGTACTCTTAGTAAAGCTCGCGGCGGCTTGCGAACTAATAGTGCTAGTGCAGATTGACCCGTTTTTAACATTGTGGTATATGGCAGTTTCGGAGATTTTTGATAATATTAAATAACACCTTTGTATTTTCATATATCCGTGTGGTATAAAGAATTGCGATATATTTAGGTGCGTTTGAAGTTGGTTTTGTTTACGATTATGTTTTGCTGGCGCAGTATACCGAGTTCATAAAAACCTCTGCATCATATTTTTTCTTGCACCATATTTATTGTTTTTGTTTATTGTAATGAAGGTTATGGTTCGACAAGTCCAAGTTTATTTTGTTTGGTAATATCGTACATCATGCCTAGCAGCGCAACATTATAGGATATGTCAACAAATATTGTATAAACATATTTTTCAGTATAAAGTAAAAGTACAATTATGTACCTAGTACAAATATATGCATTGTCATCACGTCCACACATATGACAAAAAAATGTGTTTTAAATGTGTTTAACAACTGTTCAGTAGAAGATGCTCAATAGAAGATATTTAATATATTTCTTAAAGTTATTTAAGTTAATTGAGGTTATCGAGTCTGGTAGTTTGTGTATATGTATTTCTTTCAACTCAATAGGTACTTCTCTTGTACAAATTTGTCCGGCGATAATACACTGTGTAGGTACTTATTTATATTCCTTGTGGAATAATGATGGAAATCAAAATTTTCTAAGATATTCGTTTTTGTTTGAGTGAATAAATTAATAAGTTCAAAAATGTAGATTGATGTAAATGATAACTGTGATTTTTTTAATAAAGGCCTGCAACTTGTATTATACCTATTTACTTTAGAGGTTATTCTAATGGTCCTTTTTCTAGCTACAAATATTTTGTTAGCATAGTTGCAGATCCCCAAAATAATATACCATATGATAATGCATTGCTTAAGCCACGATACACTGGTTTAATGTATTGGGGTTGTAATACTTCTACTAGTATGTGTGAAGCATAACAATTTCATTTGGATATATTATTATTATTTGCCATGTTTATGGTAGTGGCAATATTTGCCAAATAGTTATTAAGTTCATTAGCAACATAAAGTGGTCCCGATATAATTTTATTTTTGCAAAATAACTGTATGTTTATATTTCCGGTAAACTGAACCCTCTTTATTTTTTCTTCTTCAAATGATCCACTTAAAGAATGAAGTGGCAGTCTGTGATACCGCAAAATAATTTCGAGTTGAAATTTGTACAAGCAGTACGGTTATGTGAAAAACACTTCGTACCAGAAAATATTATGTAAAAAGGTATCTATTTAAAGATAACAGTGGAACAGTTAAGGCCAAAGAAAAACCTGAAAATGAAAGTTAAGCTCCAGAAAACTGATGACATTCAAATCTGCACCAATTAGCTTGTGGAGTACAGCAATGTGAGTGCTGGGGAGGGGAGGGGAGGGGAGAAGGGGCAATTATAGGTGCTTCATATGTGTGCCCTCTATGCTCTCTTCACTAGAGCTCGGGGAATCAAAGTGGTGTAGATTTGTATGTAAATAGTTTCCAGGAGCTACGTATATAAATAAATGTATGTACAGTAGTATTGAGTGTAACATAATTTGTCACGGGTATGCAAAGAATGGGACATGTACAAAACCTACCAATGCACAATGATAAAGCAAACCAAGTGATTCTCCATACAGTTAATTAGTAACATATGGTTCAATAGAATAAATGTGCACATTTACACAGCACACTATTACAGGTTTCTAACAGACACCTGAAGAAAATATTCTCTGTCATTGGCCAATTCAACAGCTCTCATACGTGTCACATTTCACCTTACATGAGAAAAAACCTGTAATTTAACAAATATTCAAAAATATCTGGTCAGGATTGCACTACTAAATTCATAAATGCATAGCTGATACACAACCTGTGAAGCTCTTGAACTTGTAGCCTCCATTCTATATTCACAAATATCAACCCATTAACTGTTAAGTCTTTGTACTGAAAACTGTTTTTCAGCTTATTGTTGCTCGTTAGTTCACAACACAGGGAAAATCACAAACATTGTCAAATACAAACAGATATGTCCGAGTATGTATGGTAATTTCTTGCAGTCAAAAATACTAACAATTTTCACAGCAGGGAACTGTGTAAACCTAGGAAATTTTGTAATTGCATACGCACAATTTTTGCTGCTAAATTTAGTTAATTGGTTAATTAATTAATTTAGTTACTATCAAATCTCTCCAGCGATCCTATGATGAGCAGGAGCTCTGGAATATAGTATTAGTCAAAAATGTTACAAAACAAACCTATACCTACACAAAATATTTGTAAAAATTTCTTATGGCTCTTTTTGGAATCTGAAATCTTTAGATAGTTTGAGCAGAAGGTGTCCACTGAATAATAGAATATAACATAACAGTATGAAAATATGAAAAATAAATTTGTTTTAGGGAGGATGTCTTTAGACAATATGATGAATTATGTAACGTGTAACACGCTGCTGTTAGTGTCGGGACTATGTTATCAATGTGAGTATTCCCGTAAAGATAACTGTCAATATGTAAGCCTAAAATATGGTAGAATGGCTTTCTTTAATCATAGTTTCTATATTTTATTAAAACATTATAATCCTGTTGTTTTTATGTGGGGAATTCCATTAAAACTATTTGAGCCCAGTTTAAAGAAAGAATATTTGCTGTAAACAATTTATCTATAGGCTATTCACGATAAAGTGAGCACTTTTGAAAGCCCTCTCGTTGGTAATAATAGTCAATAAATATATTTTACTTTAGCCTTAGACATTCTGAGTGCGGTGTAATCTGCCCACTGTGGTTATTACTTACATGGCAATATTTATTTGAAAAAGTGATTAAAAATGGCTGAAATAAAAAAGTAACTAGGGCCTCAGAAGTGCTCACTTACCGTGAACAGCCTATAGTTATGAATTGTCTCATTTAATGACACCATAAGTGCGGTCAGATTCTCATCTTTAAATAAAAATTTAGTAGGTATCATCCACAATGAGTAGAATGTTGGAATACAGATAATTTATATCTAGCGTATTAAAAGTAAATAAAGATAATAGAGGGCAAAGGCTGGAACCTTTGGGAACAGTGTTTGATTACCTTACCCTTTTTTTAGACTTGTATTTATACCATCTGAATTTATTGCAACTTGCTGATATCTACGAGATTAATAAGATGTAAACCATGATAAAGTACGTGCCTCCTTGGAGGGAATTCAGTGAGTAAAGATCAATTCAGTGGAAAGTGGTTCTTTTTATTTCACTGCTGACTGCTTTACAGCAGTATAACTGTTTTGGGTCTTCTACTTGCTGCATCACTGCAACCTCCTGACAGCGTCTTAACTTATTGTGTGTGTGTGTGGTATGTGAGATGGCCATTCAACAGTCTCACTCAACATTTAGTGGTATACAAGAGGGCCAGCACTCCTGTTAGATAGGCATAATAGGTTTATTGCATCATTACGTCGTCACCTCATCGCAGGGTGAACTGAGGAGAGACACATGGGCGAATGGCCCCCACCCTGGATGAGTCCCTGTGCTCTGGCACCCTTCGCAACTCTACGAATACAGTAGAAAGTAGATTATCCCAACTAATAGGGACCAAAGGTAATTAGGATAGGCAAGCGAAAATTCGGATCATGGAAATATGTTGAAAATGAATAAAAAAAAAAAAAAAAAAACATTTTCACAATGTAAAATTTACTAGTCATGCACAGAACACTAACTTATCCAAAACAGAAATTGGTTAACAATAACCACCCTCCTCCCAGACAGGTTTACTGTGAACAACACGTGAAAGGACACATCACAAGAGCACGCGCAAGTGCTTGTCTCTTCCGTGGGTAAGGAAACACTGTGACAAGAGAGACTTAGTGTTTTTACTATTCTTTTTATTTTTCAAACAAGTCCAGATAATCGACTTTCTGCTGTATTCTAAAACCTGGTATCGTAAGTCAACCTCCCTCCTCCTGAGACCACAACATACCATCAATGTGGATAATTTTTTGGTGTGGGAACACATAGTGTTATAATTGGCTTCTTGTCTGCATCAAGTGTGATATTGTATTTGACATGGTTCGTATTGAGTATAACATGTTTTGAAGTACAGTAAATAGTTTATTAAATAAATATGTAGAAAAAACACATGTACAGGTGAACAAAATCTGCTCTGGCTCACATGACCTGCAAGTGGCCATAGCTGCGAAAAAAGCCAGAATGGCGCAAACAGGATCACTTGACACAAAATTAAAAATAAAAAGCCTGTGAATCGACGGATGTATGCTGTGAACACTGCATACACAAAAACAAAGTTCATGTTACTAACGTTAAACGATACACAAAAATTATCAGAACAAAAATAGATCACCCTCAGTGACGCGATTCGTGTGCAACACACAAGAGCAGCTGGATCCAACCAAGTGGGCCACACTTTGACTGAAACAATCCAGTTAAAACAAACACTGAAAATAATCCCACATAATTCACTGACTTGCTACATCCGTTAACACTTGTTAATTGCTATAACACATTGTACCACAGGCTGTCTGCTTAAATACGTGGTGCCTTATTTGCCGATTCTAACATTTGCCCGTAGGCTTTAAACTACGTATGATTTTTTTTCCTTCCCATAATTACTGAGTTTCCTGTATGTAATGAGACATTGCACTGACTAGCGCATTCCGTTAGCGAATGGGTCGCAGGACCTTTTCATGCATGAACATTTCTGTCAAGCATGCATAAATACAGGACAACGGGAATACTGGCACTAGATATAAAACTATTGTGATCTGAGTCTCCTCAAGTTGAATGACACAATATCACACTAATCTCTCATATTCATTTTACTGTAAACAGTTGCAGAACTGTGATAGAGAGATCCTCTTGACTATAATAACAAATATCAAAGTATAAGAATGGTGTCTCACTGGTGAATACGCTCTCACCCATAAAGGGATGTAGTAGCCCTTGCCACCCCTACCAAAAAAAACACTATGAAAACAGTTTTGTGTTCTGTTTTTAATTGTTTCTTAACTGTTAGATATGAGTTTGTGTCTGTCTGAATAGTATCCATAATGATTTCAGACTGTTCTCAAACTGTAAGCTCTGTTCCACACTTTTAAAACTTTCAGAATATACGTACTGTTCAGTCATTATCAACTTGACAAAACAAACATTTATTTTAAAAATGTAACAACGTACTGACCAGCGTTTTTATACTATGCTGAAAGTATTATTACACAATAAAATCTCTTGCTTTCCTGGACAGTTCTACAAACATGCTTTTACATAATACTTTTATACTGTTAAATGGTATTGGAATATCAGCTCTTAATTAAAAATTTGCAGGCCAATATCACAAGTTCTTTTTTTAATTTATATTATTTTTTGAAGCTACTCCGATGCTGTAGATTTAACTTTTACAAAGTGTTGGGAAATACCCTTCCTGTACTGCACATTTGCTAAATTTTTGTCCATTTTTTCTGTGTTGGTAGATAAAAGTGAATTTCCATCAAAAGTGGTAGGCATAATTTGCAGTCTACAATGCCTACTGGAAACCATTCTCCATACCCATTGTAGGTCTACCACTAGTCATGCACACTATTGTTTTTTACTTGTGATTAATCACATGGTTATTAAATCCTATTAGCAATTTCGAGACATTAATGGAAAATAACATGCAAATTGTGCATCAGATTAGAAACCTGTTGGTGCCATGTTTGTATAGTATTTGCTTGTTTTCTTTCTTCTTCCCCATTATGGGAACTAAAGAAAATATTTTGGTGAAATCCACATCTCAAGTTTTAACAATTAGATTTAAGGTTGCAATATTTAACCATGGCATTTTGGATGGGAGGTCCCCACCTCCTGATGCCAGTGTCATGTGACTGCGATGTGTGGGACATAAAGCATGCTCACTGAATGCTGCCATACTATAAGTACATAAATTGGTAACTTCTTACCTGATTTGGATTTAGTAATAGTATAACATAGAGCTTTTAAACGTAGCAATATTTCATTGTATTATAATTTTGTCCGTGTTTACATAATCAAAACTATTTATGCTGTGGAACAAACATTTGTCTGGCCAATCACGACATGTGAAAGTTGCATTTTGTCTTATATGCAGGTATGTTTATACATCTCAGGATTTGCATTACAGACAGTGCCAAATTGCAGTGGATTTTGCAGTGAATAAATAAATGTGGTGTTCCTAAGGAGTTGTATTACTTTCCCAAATAAAAATGAAACTTTTACACAAAAATAGTTTTGTTACACAAAAAATACCTGTACAGGTGTAATAAACATGTACACAAAATGTTGATATTTACTTTAATGTATGTAAAAAAAACATCCTGTCCAACACCCCTAGCAAGATACGAGGTCTAGGGTGTAAGGAGAATTCAGAATTGGAAAGTAACAATTGTGGTGGATCAAAGCATGAACTGGGGCCACAGTGGTGTAGTGGTCAGACTACTTGCCTCCCCCTAAGGTGAACCGGGCTCGATTCCCGGCGGGGTCACTCCTGAATTTTTACACGTGGGAATTGTGCTGGACCGGCAGGCAGGTTTTCTCCGAGATTTCTTATTTCCCCTGCTCTTGCATTCTTGCACTGCTCCATTCTTATTGGCTCTCGAGACCACAATGTTGAGGGCTGCCGAAATCTCTACTACAGTGTATGAAATTTTGTCTTAGGAAGACCAAATATAGGCCAAATATCCTACATTCAAAATTTTATGTTGAATGTCTTGAATTTTAGAATAAATAATCAGTAATTTTTATATAGGTTTGTGAAAATTTTAAAAGTGTCATTACTATTCAATGTTCGCAAATAAAAACACAAAAAAAATTTTATTTATTTATTTTTCTCCTAAGTTTCCTGTATTATTTTGAATATTTTCATTTCTGAAAACCATTTAGTTACAATGAAGAACTTGCCAGTTGTGGTGTGAATTAACGTAAATCAAGGTCAGTGCTGAGCGTACACAGTGCCTTGAGGTATTGCTGTAAACAGCAACGCACATGTTGAAAAGCAGCGTCAGCAACTGTGACTGGATGCGTCTCACCTTGGCAAGTGTGAGATCCTAAATTTTCATTAGGCAGTTGGAAACCTACTGACCATCTGAATTGCCCCAGGTACTGTAGGTACAACAGTCAATCGTGGCTCATGAAATACTGACATGTAGCAGGAAGTCGACTGCCAAGTGAGGACATGCAGGAGAGCCATTCACATTAACAATCTATGTACAAAATGATGAGGCCCATAGCAATGTTAATTACATAGGGTGGAAGAATGTACAAGGTGCACACAAGTAGATCTTGAACAGGGCTTTCAAAAGCGCTCATTTTACCATGAACGACCTGCACTTACCCTTGATCCCTTCAGCACCCACAGTTCTATGCATTCCCTTGATCCCTTTTTGAGGAAGTGGATATAATTTCAAATACCCATCTTTATTTTGAAATTGAGTTCCAATGCATAAGCGATTGAATCTTCTGCAAACAGCAGGAATAAGCTGCATAATTGTTATGAACAATTAAATTTACAGTGTAGGGCATGTGAAGAGGAAATAGCTCTTGGCCCTTGTCAAATGTGATATTCAAGGTGCATTCATGCCATTACCACAAATTCAGGTGGTGACAATTCAACAACACAGCCATGGCACTTTTCAGGGGGACACAGCCAGGCAAGCAAGGGCCCTTGGCTCATAAATTAGCACACACATTAAGTTAGTTTAAAGGAACATGTTACTTTGAGAATGAACAGTGAAATAAGGTGAACATTTTTTTTCTTTTAACAGTACCTACCCATGCATATTTGTGAAATACAGCTTTGTAGGTATGAGTATTTAAAAATAAAATATATTAATTCAGTGTAAACACACTTTTTCAGAAGGTGGACCATTAGTGTGGATTGCAAAAATTGTAGTTTTGGCATGTTTTAAATAAAGAATACCAATATATTTTTTAAAGATTTACTTCATAATTTCCCTGATCTTTGTAACCATCCTCACTATGCAGAATTTTTGGCTATAATTTAAGTTTAGTTCAAAAATGAAATGCCTGCTCATGATTACCAATTTCTGTACTTCTCAAATATGCTATTTTTTTCCTTATTTTAGTTGCACTAATAATTGGGTAACAAATTTTGACTCGATTCCAAGTACATTCTTTAGATAAAAACCAAATATAAACTATAGTTGCTATGAACTCTTGTCATATGGAAAGGAATGGGTAATATCTTTAAAAGGCACCTTTTATGTACATTAAATCACAATAGTACATAAAAGGCACCTTTTATGTACATTAAATCGCAATAGTACAACACAACTCTTGCATTATGGAAATTTATTTTTGTCCCAACGTCACATAAAGAACACATCACAGGAGGGGGGGGGGGGAGACAAAATTCCGCTAATTACTATTACATCTCGTTTGTCACTTGCTAGCCTGCGTGTATTCATTCAGAATAAGCACGATTGTTTACGATAAATCGGAATACTATACCACAAAAATCATTACATTACGCAAATTTAATCTTGTTTTATTTGTCACGCAAACATTACTACGATTTAAGAAATATAAAACACGAAATTGCGTAATACAAATCTTTTGACACTTGCTAGCCTGTGTACTATTGTCGACAAGACTCGTGATGGCCCTAAGTGCGGGGGGGGGGGGAGGATGGCTCAAGTCAAGGGGGGTTAGGGGTTCAGGAAGAAAGTGGCCATGCCTTCGAGCCGTGGTAACGTGCCGTACAAAACACATTGCCCCTTGTTCCTAGCAGTAGTGAGGGACTGTAAACAATGGTGAGTAGCACGCAACCCAAGAGGTATAAACAAGTTATACACAGTAAGTAAAGAGAAGTCATCAGGAGTGTTGTAGAAGCTTGTGATGAGGCAAGGAATAAATATTTGTTGGTTCCTATCAACAAAGCTACAGAGAGAGTTACAAAGTACTCGGGAGTAAGTACGGCATCTATCGAGCGAATTCGCAAACAAAGCAGGGAGACCTGGCGAAGCTCAAACAACTCCAGGAAAGCGAAGGCAAGAAAACAATGCTTACACTGTTCACAGTATTTTCTATGAAGGGTTCCGATTACCTGCAATTATTTTGTGCAATCGAGTCATCAAAACTGGTGAACCGCAATAGTTTCATCAACAGTACTGACAAGGCGCTCAACTAGCATGCTGTCTGCCGGCGACTCGCCTACACATGACTTTTAGCAGTGAACCTATTTATATTTTAAAGGCACACCAATAAGAAAGAAGTGCAATATGTTTCTCAAGATAACTTAAGTTTTCTTATAAAAATTTGTGGCTAAAACTGTTTCTAAAAAGCACCCATGTTAGCCATTCTTACATAAAAATATAATTCTTTGAGTTTGAATGAAAACATGGTGATTGGACATCATTACAAAATATCCAACTGTTTTGGAATCGTGTATTTTGTACTACCAAACCTTTGTAATATCCTTCATGCGGCAGACAGTCGGAGTCCTTATTACATCTGCAATGTGATGAATTCAATGTGAGAAAATATTCGCTGTTGATTGGTTATTCCAACAACATGGTCATACTGTACTTAGATTGCCCACTTATACGTGCTATTTCAATGTCATATAACTAGCCTAGGATAAGAATAAACGTCATATCAGAGCCCACAACATGACTGAAAGACTGGGTGGAATATTGCAGACACGAAGGAATTTAAGAAGTGTACTGGAAGAACGATTGTCTCATTGAGTTAGCAGTAGATAAATTCTTAATCAAACTGTACAGTGACAGTGACGACATAGCTGATGAAAGCGAAGAAAATTCACACCATGACAGCTGCAGTGAGCAAGAAATTTTTAGTGAATGTGCTAGCGACACATCTTGCTTAGCTCAGCCATTGTAAATATTGAAATTAGATTATATATTACTGATACATGTACTCTACAGTGTCAATTTGTTTTGCTTAATCACTTTTTAATTAGTGAGTTCGGAATAGTTTTACTTTTCCCTAAGCTTCTTCAATAACAGTTAATAAGCATTGTTAACAATGCTATGCTTAGACATATCCGTAGTATGTGTTATCAGTTTGTGAAATTGCTATCCACTTTTTTCATATACTGCTAGATACATTTTGCTTTTATTTTTACTTATATTATTACATTAATCCTTATTTAAGCCGAACATCTCAGTTTATATTCCCTTGACTTTTTGTTCCCCACACCATGATTTTGGTATCACTGGTTATTCTCACAGTCACTATGTACCATAACATTGTAACGCTCACATCTTGTTCAGTAATAATTGGTTACAACTGAATACTTGTACCTAAGTATTTTTCAGTAGTTATGCTTATTTGTCACATCATAATCTCGTGTCGTTTATTGTTAAGTATTATCATTTCCTAAAAATATACTATTAAACTATGTTCAATTGTTAATTACTTTGGTGGTTGTTAACTGATTATGTCACTGCAATTTTTAAATTTTGTGTTTTGTAGCCTAATGATTTCTTTATTTTTATTCATCGTCCTTTGGCTATTCAATCTACGGTGGGTAATTTTCAAGATTTCTAGTATAACACTTGTAAATTAGTGTTGTTAACTATTTATGTTAGTAAATTATTTTCATTGGTTTGACTTCTGGAAGCTGCTTCTTGAAAAAAAGTATTAGTTCACAAATGTTATGACATCATGTCGAGGGCTGCGGTTGAGGCAGTGCCAGAACGTTCGCATATGCCATCACTGTGATCCAGGTTCGGTTCCTGGCTATGTAAACCGGGATTTTTGCATGTGGCAATCGTGGTTGGTGGGTTATCTCGGGGTTCATGTTTCCCCCAACATTGCGTTCAGGTGCTGCTCCATGCCTGTCTCAATTCATCCACATCACATTGGCTCTGAAGACCTCTTAAGCTAAGACTCGTCCAAACATATCGATCAATAAATTAATCATTGTGTGTCATAATACTTTATAATCAGTCAGTTCACATTACCAATTAGATTGTACATATATTTAAGATAGAATTACAACAATTTATGCATTTGTGTATTGAAATGTATGCATATTTGCTGTACTTCAGTGGTAGAAAAGGCAAACATTTACTTAACTGTGCCAGTAAAAAATAAAGACAAAATAAACAAATTATGCATATTAAGATTGCTTGAAACTAACTCAGTTAGATTTTGGTAACTTAAAGATTTTAATTATATGTAGACTATTTTTAATTCCACTTTTCGGGAAAATTCTACTAACTATGGTGAACAAATATGTTTAACTTCGTAACGACATGTCTATCGATTGTATTATCAACCCCTGCAAACCATATTTTCGTACAATTGTCTCGCTTGCTGGTTTTTAATCTTAACGTGTAGTTTAAATAAAACCATGCAATTACAGTGAAACTACTTTATTTATGTTACATTGCTTTTTGTTGGTAGCACTTGATACTCCTTGATACTAAATAAAATATTTTGCCAAACTGAGCAAAAATATGACTTATTCATTTCTAGTACTGGCTATGATTTTAATGTTATCCCCACTCACCTTTATAATACTTTCGTATTCATGCCAATACAATTTTTGTAGACTTGTAGCTGAAAAAATTAAAACATCCACGCTTTCAGCGGGACTTAAAACCAGAACATCTAGTACAGTACGCTGGCACGCAACAAATTATGCTACAAAATAAAAATGTCAGCGCGACATTTAAACCTTAGGGACACAAAGCGGCAAAAAGTGATAAACATAGATAATGTAGTGACTTTCTAACATGCAGCTGGCACCCACAAAAAAAACCATTGGTGCTTTAAAACTTATCGCAGAAGAGTTACGTTTACTTCTTAAAGCTTAAACATTATTTTTTATTTGTTAATATTTTTGTATTGTTCTAATTTTGTGAACATATAATTTGTTCGACGACCACGTAATTCATCGCTTGTCACCAAATACTTACTATTGACACCATCAATATCACCCCTGCAGAATGTTCGGAATACATCTTTATTTTGAAATGAATGTCTGATTTTTTCACCCTTCCGATTTTATCACCTGTTATCATAAAAGTAGTAGTTCATGCCATCTGTGATAGTTCTGATTTTTGCACTGCGGCATCGGGATTGCATTTTCAGTTTGCGTGTGTGCCGTTTGACCATTGGCGAGATTCTGGAGTTACAATTTTTGGAGAGTTTGTAGTCGTGTTTGTTCATGCTTTTCGTTGTTTTTCAGGATTTATTGTACTTCTGGTTGTACAAGTGTCGAGTTTTAGGCCAGGCACATTTCCGCCAAATTATTAGAGTGAAATTTAAAAAAAAAAAATTGTGTAGCGGAATTTTACTACAGGTGTAGCAAAATCGTCTCTTTCCGTGTTGGCAACATTGTGTGTACGTAAAAACTCCAGCCAATAGAATTAAAGGAGCACAGAAAAGTAGTATAAGTGAATAAGTAGTCTTAGTTGTGTATAGTGTGTTACGAGAAGTTAATAGGCCTATGTAAAGTAAAAAGAAAAAAAATTGTTTATTAGAATAATATTACAATGCTGTTTGAATTAAATGATTAATTAGCTCTACTGTAATGTTTTTTGTGGGATTTATTATTAGACAGTGAGCTTACATGTTGATGTTAGGTTTGTTCACGTGGTATTCTTTTTCTACTATCTGAGAGCAAGTGCTATATTTCACTATCAGAAAAGTAGCAAAAACAGTAGTTACTTGGCAGGACGACACGAATAACTAACAGCAGTAAAATTGAATAAAAAATATATAAACAAAATTTTATTTAAAAAATATTGATAATCATTTATTTTCAGTGTGTAATTTACGAATATTAAAAATTTTGACCACTCAAGATAACTTACTTTCGAGGATAAATTAGTCTTAGTTATTTTTATTTCTCTCTGCACTTCTTACAGGATATCCAAACATATTCTCTTATCTGCATAAAAGCAACTTACTATTTGCAATCATCACTCTCAAGACACTTCAACGTTTATATTTTTAATTTGGTGGCCATTTTATTCTACAGTGCTAGTTTTGATATTTCTGCTGTACCTCGGCGATAAAGAGCAGAAATAGCCACTTTTTATAGCACAAACAGCAATTGCTACCGCTAACCGAACAGCATACAAAAAAAAGTGCTTCCGGTAACAAGTAGAAATAGCAAAAACTAGCAGAATAGCAAACCACGCTAACACACCTAATATTACTGAACAATATTAGATTTTAAAATTTGATGTGGGAATAAAACTGTGTTTTAAAATACTCTTAATTAATAAGAAAAATCTGTAATTGTTTGATGTCTATTTGTGTGGAGTAGGCTGCTAGTAGTTTTATATTGACAGTTTTATTAATAATTGTAGAAACTTGCTCGAGTTCGACTTGAAAGTTCGGAGCTTTTTTAAATACCCGGTTCGAGCTCGACTCGAACAAAATTTCAGTGCTCGCACATCCCTACCGATTTTGATCCGCAGTAGGGCCTACTACTTTAAAATCACCCTGAAATTGAAATTGCTTTTAAACTGTGTTAAAACTACTGTAACATAAAAATTTCCTGTTATATGAAAATTAATTGCGTGAAAATGAGCGAAAATGTGACCACACCACGTAAGTATAGCCGCTCAGCCTGCAATCAGTTCCTCGGCCTACGCAGCATTGCCCCATAATCAGTTGCCCGGCGCAGCATTTCCCGCTATCACTTAGTCGGCCTCCGAAGCACTGCCCTGCAAGCGATGATTCGCCCGTCACAGCTCTGCGCGACCACCTCAAACAAAATACCTGTAATTACTGCCATAATTCTTGCACCTATTTTACAGGATTTTAGTACAAAAAATTAGGGTGCGGGAATTATGCAAGGACTCACCAAGCCACGTGCATGTAAACATTAAAATGGGGTCTACTGTAAGTAATCCCTCGCCAACCGCAGGGGATACGTTTTTTTTTTTTTTTTTTTAAACACAGCACTTCATTTATTGATAATAGATATGAAGATACATATTCGAAATAAAATCACTCGTGTGCTAGGGCTAGCAGCGAAAACATTGCCGTGTACACGTAGCTGGGCGAGCACCTAGATCCTCCCATTAAGTGAACAAATCAAATCATCCATTTCCTGTTCTTGGTAGGGTCCGCTCTGTAACGGCCATTGCAAATAAGCAGCACGTTATGGCATGCATAAAAATTAAACCCATTGCCGAAAAAAAAAAAGCAGCTACACAAACACAATCACTGTATCTCGTGTATGAACACCACATAATCTTTCTCAGGAAATAAAGAATGCGTCGGTAACCACCAATGTCTTCAATAAACTCAGTCCAGGCATTCACACTGACACCGACCATTTATTCTCCTTTCGGACTACAATGAGAAGATACGAAGTAGGCATCATATTAAAAGACAATGATACCTCTGAAACACAATTGTTTGTACTACTGTAATCGGGCAAATTATTAGCAGGCCTTATATAAATTGCAGAATTAGACACAATTCCTGTACACCCACACGCACTCAAAATACCATCCCAATTTTTTGTCGTGATTGTATCTCCAATTGCCTTGTCTTAATAATTTCTAGATCTAGGGTAAAATGCAAACCGTAATATACCACCCCTTAACTTTCTACGAGAAACGTTCAAAACTTCAATGTGAATGTCACCCAAATCATTGTCGCGGTTGATTTTGTAAAAACCAATCATAATTGTACTACCGCTAACACTAACATCAAGCAATACTTTGTCATCAATAGTGTAAGCAATACTTCTTACATCACCATCGGCAAGTGGAGAAATATGATGAGTGCGAGCGGAATGCCCTTAGGCATCTCTCTAACCATAGGCCTGCCAAACTTTCACTTTTGGTTTAATTATTTACTCGCTCGGTCCTAGATCCTCAGGCTGTCGGTCGGTCGCTACACGATTATTCTGGTGGGCGGCGGCCGCCCGCCACTGCAGTACAGTCGTTAGTAACAGGAAAACATGACATCAGAAACAATGTATTTTCGGCCCGCTTCTCTATTGCCGTGTTCCTCTGCATACGCAATTACCTGAAGTGTAAAATGCAGCAGTTTAGCATAGTTACCCGTTATGCATTCGTACTAAACAAAAATTAATACAAATGTAAACTATTCCCTTCGCATTAAAAAAAAACCCACCCGCATACAAATAAACTCCGTTACTGATTTTGTTTACATGTTTGCAGCATGGACGCGAAAGCCAGAAATCGATAAGGGGACCAGCGACCTTGAAGTGTCGCAACCTTGCGCGGTCGAACAAAGTGCAGGCCCGTTAGCATCACATGCCTCGTTGAGTGAAATATGCTGCGTGAAATATGAAAGAAAATTTTTTTTCCCCCTAATTCGGCACCATAAAAACGGTACGTGAAGTGTGCCAGTGCGAGAATTATACCAGTAAATACTGCAGTCACTGGTAAATTATACGTTTTCAAAACCGCCATGGTGCAAGACTTACTCAAAACCAGCAAAAATTCAAGAAAACTTTATAAAAATGTAGTAGTAGTTGTTGTGTTCCTATCTTTAATTTGTATGCCACAGCATGGGGGGAAAAAAAACCCCGGCGAAAAACTGTTAACATGTAGCTGTATTCGATTCCAGCGATCGCGTGAACTGTTATGTTTAAATTAAATTTGTTTTCATTTAACAATAACGTTCGACCCACGTACGCCAAGTTGTTTGAAACCAAATACAGTTGACAACACAATGACACTGTACTACTACGCAAAAGCAGAACTGGTTCATTAAAACGGTGTCAAGGTAGAAAGGGCAGAATTCTATTTATAGAACAATGCGCTTGGGGAGAGCAGGCACAAGATACCTACCGAAACGTGGTGTCAGGCTAGGGAGTGGAGTTACGGCATACAGATAACAAAAGCATGCTTCACACGGTCACGATCTATCCACACACGTCTTAACTTGTAAAATTACAATTTTTCATGGAACATTCTTGCGGATAGAGGGAGTGGGGTTACGGAATACAAATAACAAAGCGCGCTTCACACGATTACGAGTGCCGCCGCAAGCCTGTTTCACATGATCTCGCCGCACAGTTTCAAATCGTAAAATTACAATTTTCATGGAATATTTTTGCTATTTTTTGACGGTTCCTCAAAACGACTTCGTTATGCCCGTGTTCCCGCAGTTACTGTGCTCGCTACAACGGGATTATACTGTATTTAATCTCTAAACACATAGCGGCAACCAATTAAATAGTTTTCATGCCACCATTAATATGGTGAACCTCAGCCAATTGTTTAGTTATTAAGTTTTCTTGTGAAACCAGTAGGCAAACTCAAGTCACGGCCATATGGCTGCATCACAGTAATCCAACTAGCATCCTGGCGGTAAGATGTTTTAACCAGTCACTTAGTCAATGTATTCAGAAAACTGACATAGGTTCCTTTGAGATTCAGGTACCACGTGGGTGTAAGTGTAAATTGATAAAATAACACTAATAGAGGCCACACATGTTTGCGACATCAAAATCCCTAGTACTACTATAGCGCAAACTGTATTACCAATCCTGTGGTTTACATCCAATAATTGTGAAGAGATGCAATTAACCCTCAATGAAGATATAGCATTTTCCTCAGTTAATGGGTCGATTAACAATGATTGGAAGATTCTCCATGCTAGCTTACCTGAGGTGAAATATGAAACTAATACAATTATGTGCAGGCAGAACCACGTGATTTCTATCATGTTGCAGGATCACTTTAATTATGCTAGTACAGCCATCATTCTTCTGCTCATTACCGCCATAGGGCTAGTGTACTGTAAACAGATTAATGTATCACTCCTTTTAGATAAAGCAGTTTAACTACAGGAACAAGGATGAACGATAATAAATGGCCAGTGTACTCCTATGCACGCTCTATATATACGGTAGTAGCAGTAAATTAAAAGACCAGGTCAGAGTCACAGTTGCCGACTGGAGGTGTCCAACAGTGCTTACAGCGCATTCTGCACAGAGCTGTTTTAAACATTTTCCACTCATTGTCGCACAGAATTGGTGTCCCCAGTCGGCTAAGTATGATATTAGTTTACGCTTGGGTGCTATAGTACAGCACAGTGGCTGGCTACCAGCCATACTTCTTATCTATAGTTTAGCAATGCGCATTCCAGGCCTGTGTACAAATGTATATACTAATTTTTTAAATTTTAAATATAAATGACAGCATAATATGAAATTAATGTTAGCACAGGCAATATTAAAATCTCGTGACATGCCACCCGCAAAACAGTTTGTGTGACTAATAAAATAGTTACATTTTGTTATATCTATAAGACTGAAATTTAATTTATATAATCAATTATGTCACTAGCAGAAAACAGAATAGGAAATTAAGACAGGTAAGTTAACCCTATGGCAGAATGCATCATTCCAAAGTACGCACATACCCTACCACCACCCTCCCTTAGCATTTGGCACCGGTGATATATTGCTTTTTATATTTTTAAGGGGTAACTTTATTTAATTTCGGTGCCGAAAACAAATTCCTCGACACCCATGATGTCGGAAAACCATAGTGGTTCCATTAGTATTGCGCCGCCACGACTTACTTTAACGTGTAAACAACGAACAATAACTTTTAATGTAAATTACGAATATTTTAGTTTAAGGTTTTACATAAAAATAAAGGAAAACACTTATTGTATGCATTATGTTCATTGTATAAGGTAAATGTTCTAAAAAAATGACAGTTAATAATTTAGAAATCCTATGTATAATACCATAGCCATACCAGATAGTAACCTGTACGTAAATATACTTTCAGTGTGCTCACACTTTTATGAAGCAAACACATAAGGCATCACAATATAAATTGTGGAAATACTTACATTATATATATATATATATATATATATATATATATATATATATATATATATATATATATATTATATATATATATATATATATATATATATAATATATATATATATATATATATATATATATAGAGAGAGTTCTCACTTGTACAGCTACTTAGCTAATTCTTGACGTTAAACGATAATATTCCCACAAGTATGGCCAATAGTTTTCAATTCCATTTTACCGTGCTCTGTTTTTCCATTTTCTGTAAACACGACCCTAACCGCATGACTGACAGCGCCCTAGGGGAAATCTATAAAAGTGAGGGAAAGACACTCTCATTAAAAATACCCTCTTAGAGTATGACCAATGGAAATGGGACACCTCATAGTGGCAGACCACTTCACTTAACAGCGCGACCTACTTCGCCCTCCGTCGAGCCGTCCCACCTATGCTCCGGCCTAGCCTCACCTCATAACCTTCCTGTTATCAGAGTTGCTCCTTACATTCACGTGAGGATGAATGAATCTCTTGGAGAGGGGGCACTGGTGCAAGCCATGTTAGCTGGGGCTAGCAAACGATGCTGGCACCTGGAACGGTGCAGCTACAACAAGCCAGCCCCGCTGTTTAGAAAACACTCTCCCGCCGAGGAAGGTCATGAGGCTAGGCAGGGTAGTATACAAGGTAGGGACAATGGTGGCTCATGACCATCTTGCTCTGGAGGGACCAGCGAGACACCATGGCTGTGGACCACAGGGCCGTGGTTACGACGTCGACTCTTCTCTCTGCCACTGTCGAGAGGGTCTCGACATGACGACGCCAACAAGATTAAAAAGATAATTATAATCCCAGTAGGACGTCTTAGGTCTTGCCGTATTAGGGTCCTCGGATTAAATAATCAAGGCTCATCCAGTCAAGAGCACTCTTTATCTGTTGTTACTGTAAAGGTTTAATTGCAGTAACTTGGTCTGGTAATAACGTCACTTAATGAGATGAGTAACATTGTTGTAATAGCCAATGGCTATAGTACTTCTTGTAGTAGATCTAGTATTTGTAATAAAGTGTAGTGAATCTAATAGAGTGCTTTATCCTCTGGTTACGAACATTCCCCCTTCCTTGTGTGTCCTGATTTGACTACAGAACAGGTCACAGCAGTACGTTTATACCAACACCTAAAACCAGACTTTTCGTAACCCAGGTTTCGGAAAGCAGTGTTTATGTGTGGCAGGGCTGCCACCACTTTCAAAACAATATCCTTATTTTGAATATAAAATATCCTTGAAAAAATCCTGCATGTTGTTAAAAAAAAGACAAAAATATTGAATTTGTATCAAAATTAATTACTTGTTACGTACTTCAGTATTTCAACTCACCAAATAACTGAGAATAGTTTCTTTGCACATGATGTTATGGTTAAATTAACTGGAAACGTCATAATATACTTCAAAAACACACACACACAAATTCATAAATACAGTAGTACGGCATAAACACTGCCCAAGTGAGGTTTCACCATATCTCGAAACAGAGATTTGTAATTTAAACGTTTGAGGCAAATCTTATGTTTTGTGTGCGGTATATACAAAGAAATTGGTTCAGTTACTAAATATTGGAATTATATGTACAACTATAATATGTCGAAGTGTAAAACAAGATGTTTAATTGTTTAAAAATAATGTGTGTAAATGCAAAGTGATTACATAATTTTGCTGTAGGTACGAAAATAACTAATACACAATAAATATATAACATCTTAAAAAAAAACAGCTACAAAATACATTTTTTTATATTAATAATGTTTTATTTAGCAATGTATACAACTTTAAATAACTTTTAAGTAATATTTATGAATCTCTATAAAATGTATTTCCTTTTCGTAATGAAACAATTGACAGTTTTTCATTGTTTTAATACTACTGATTTCCGGCATAAAACAACATATGAAACACAAGTTTTCAAAACGAAGTTTGGTATGACTGCTTCAACACTTAACTAAAACCTTAGTTTGAAAAGTTGGGTCTGGGAAGTTATAACTTAGTTTGTAGCGGCTATGACAGGCACTTGGTGTCGCCCGCTGTGACCGGGCTGGGATTTTGGTCTAATAACCCTTTGTTGGGTACTGCTGTAGGGCCGTGTTGTTGCTTTGCACTTTTCTATGGTTAAATAATATTAAACTTGAGACAGGGCATCTCAATTTTTCCAATTAACACACCCCCCGCCCCCTTATAAAACAATTTATGACACAATCAAAACAATCGTGTTCTAATTGTGACGGAAAGTCACTTTACACATGCACAATTGTTCTGTTCCATTTGC
This sequence comes from Dryococelus australis, assembly GCA_029891345.1. Taxonomy (NCBI): domain Eukaryota; kingdom Metazoa; phylum Arthropoda; class Insecta; order Phasmatodea; family Phasmatidae; genus Dryococelus; species Dryococelus australis. Next base: position 78,524,087 of record CM056995.1, read on the forward strand.
TCTACTGTTATGAGTACAAGGGATCCGATACCTACATGAACAAAGTTTTTAGCGGACGTAAATTTTTTTTCATACTTGCACAAAACACATCCTGACACATTTTCTGATTGAGATTCCTATTATACACTTTGAAAAGTTGTTCAAAAATATTGAAAAGATAATGAGGTAATCACAAGTTGTGAAAAACGATTGCCCTAATGGACAGAGTTCATGTGGCCTAAGAATAATTAATTTTTACAAATGTCCTAACTATGCTAATTTTCACATTGATTCATCACTTACCTCCAAATTGGTGTAAACTGAAAGATTTCTGCGATGTGCTAACGAAGATATAATTATCGGCTGGAGTTCATTGTCCGGTGCAGCGTGGGTCCCCGTCACGGTGGACGTCAAGGCCAGACTGCGAAGAGAACTTCTGCTCCGGGCCAGAGCGACTTTACGCATATGCACTGCTTAGAGACGGGTTGCTGACGTCCAGGCGGCTATTGGCCATGCATCCAAGACCCGAAGGGAGGGCTTGTGGGTGATTGTAAGCACACCCTGAAGTCACCCTACCATGGGAATGTGTGTGTTCTCATCGCCGAATGGACGCACATATATGAGACTTTGTTATTGGTTGTGCATTTTGCTTCAATCTTTTGGTGCTAAATTTGTATAAATAGTACTGCGGAGGAGCCAGTCGAGAGAGATGGTTTTTCCGCGGCTTCAAGATGGCAGTTTCTACAGATAAGTTTTCTTCAACAAATTAGATTTCAAGCCCTTCAGGCATGAAGGTTAGGATGGACCCGATGGAAAGTCTGGTAGGAGTTGTTTGAACAGGAGGATTTTGAAAACAAAAAAAGTAGAGCATTTTTCTAAAAACATTTTTAACAATTTTTCTTGAAAAAATAAAAAATTCTTTTATACCTAAATTTCAGTTTGTAAACAAGGTTTTTAAAGAATGGCCTTTAGTTAGAAATGGTTGGCCAAGGTGATATTTTACAATCTTTGTCTTAAAAGTCACAATTAATGCCAGATTCCTATAATATTGGGGAGCATTATTTTAAAGTGGCAGTAAATTCAAATATGCATCTTAAAAAATGTTTTTAAGGTGGTGTAATCAATACCATTGTTAGTTGATAATAAAATATTGTATTTAATGGTATGTAAAATGGCCTTCAGATTTGGCTATGGCCAAGGAAAATAATTTTTAAAATTATTCTATAATCCACAATTACTAGTATTTTACATTATTTTCCCATGTTTGAGTAAAATGGCCTTTGAGATGTTTGATATGGCCAAGTTGTAGAGAATTTCATAATATTCTATATTGCACCCAGTAAAAAAATTCCTATTATCTTACATTATTTCTCCATGTTTGAGTAAAATGGCTTTTGAGAATTTTGATATGGCCATAACATTCTATATTGCACCGATTAAAAAACTTGCTAGTGTCTTACAGCATTTTTCATATCTGAGTAAAATTGCCTTTAAGACGTTTGATATGGTCAGGTGTAAAGGATTTAACAATATCCTATAAGTGACAGTTTCTTGGCAACAAAGTTTTTGGGCTACCCCGAAACCATAATTTTAGACATTTCAAGTTATTTACCTTATTGTGTGCAATAAATGAAAATAAAGTATATAATATTTTCAATCACAATTCAGTTTGTTTGTTGTAGTCTAGCTTTGACTTGGTGCTTCTTTGTGTTTCTCCGCACCACTCAATCCAGGGTTGCTTAGGGCCATTGGACGGCCGCCTTGTTGGGTCCTCAGGACATAGAGGGCACCCCAAGGAAAAACTGCGCCACTCTGTTTCTTGGAGTAGAGCGTTTGCAGAAGATTTTGAGGTTGTACCTGAATTGTGGTTGGAGAGTGAAAATCAAGAAGAAAAAAATTTTGTTTTTGTAAGTGTTACATTCCCGTGTTTGTGATCTGCTTAGTGCTAATCCTTAATTATGTCTACAGCTGCCTCCGGGTGGATCCAGAAATTGTCCAAGGCAGGGCTCAAGCAACTTTTGGAAGAGGTTGGTGAGGAAGTCCTCAAAACTGAAGGTATTGAGGATCTCTGTGTCTGTGTCAAGACACTTGTGGAGAAAGATGGCGCTAGAGCAACTGCCTACACCGTGGGACCTGAGGTTGGTGAGTCCACTCCATTCTATAAAATACTAAAATATATTCCTTCCGAGATTTTTTCAGAAAGATTCCCCAACTTATGACTACCACCTTGGTGGCAGTAAATTTTTTTGTGGTCCTCTTTGAACTTGAATATTTGTTCAGGACAGATTATTTATGCTGTGGCTACCTTTAGTGTACCCAACATATTACAGTCCACTTTTTGTAAAGTGCGTGAGGATAGTTGGGAATTAGAGCAAGTTATTAAGGAATGTTTACAGTTGGTGTCAAATGAGAGTGCTCTAGCCCATTTTCGGTTGAAATTGCTTCAGAAGAAGCATGATAACACCCAGTCGCTGCGAGAGTTTATTCAGGAGGTTCTGAATATTGTTCAATTTGTAGGATGCCCTTGCAGTAGCGAAGAATACTTCACTCAAGTAGTCTTTAATAATTTACATCCAAGAAACTGTAGGAATTTTTGCTTTGCTTCAAAGCCTGTTACCTTAGTAACAGAAGTAGAGAGGACACTGATGGTGTGTTCTCCTGAACAATCAGCCAAAATCGACTCTAAAGTGACAAAGGAAAATCGTGTTGGGGGGGGGGGGGGGGGGGGACCAGTTCTAGCAAATATTGCATCATCTGTGGGAAAAACCATCATATGGCACTTGGTTGCTACCACAGAAAATCCCTCTTCACAGTTGCTACTGCAGAAGGAAACCAAGGGAATGTGGGGAATAATGGTAAGGAAATGGTGAAAACACATTCTTGGTATTCACAGGCCATTCACGGTAAATGTAATGAGCTTTGAAAAAAAGCATGGGCTCTTGTACGTGCCTGCGGTGATTGCTGTTAAAGTGCAAGTAGCTGCTCTTTCGGACTCTGTTGCTGCTTGTTCACTAATCGGTCAGAATTTTGGTAATTACCTTCTGAAGAACTTGCCCACAGGTTGTGTGAAGTTTAGCCCTAGTGAAGAATTGGGGTTTTCCCTCGCCAACGGAGGTGTTATAAAAATCACGTGGTGTTTAAGATGAAGATTGACAATTTCTCACAGAAATTTTTTTTCAAAATATTTCCAGGACTGAGTCTCAACTTTTCATTGGGAATCGATTTCCTGGGAGGAAACCCAGGCCAATATTAATGTGGCACAGAAGGAATGGGTGTTTTCATTTTGTAAGGATCAACCTGTAGTAATTAGTTCAAGGCAGCTTGCTCTTCATTATGTTTTGATACAATCTACTGTAGAGGTAACTGAGGTAACCCAGAGGCAGGAGGCCCAACTTACACTACTACAGCAGGAGTTTATGGATGTTGTTACGTACAAGTTGGGACATTATACTAATCATCCTATACAGTTGAAATTGAAAGATTCAGAGCCAGTGTCCTCGGTACCCTACAGAGTGGCACCCCCTAAACTGAAAGTCTTTCGTCAAATAATTTATAATCTTCAGGACAGCAGCCATTCTAGTCTGGTGTTTCTGCTTCCCAAGAAAACCCCGGGGTGAATATTGTGTCATACGCTACTATCGCAAGGTAAACAAAATTTTTTTTGTTGATCTCTATCCCCTCCCGACCATTGAGTCGGTTTTTCAACATGTGGGAAAAGCCAAGTATTTTTCCATTTTTAATCTTAACAGTGCCTTTCTGCAATACGAGTTGCATGTCGATTCTTGTGGCATCTTGGCCTTTGTCACCCCTTGGGGGTAGTTCCAGTAGACGCAGTTGCAGATGGGTGTGAATTGTAGGCCTCAGGCTATGTCCTGTGTTCTTTTTTCCCTCTTGGGCAAGTATCAATATGAATTCCTCTTCACGTACATCGATTATGTGTACGTGTATAGCAATTCTTTTGATGAACACCTTGAACATCTCAGACTTATGTTTCTTTCTCTCAGGGAGGCTGGCCTGACCATCAACCCTGATGAGGTCACCTGGGCAAAAAACATACATTAAGTATCTGGGCTTTGTCATTTCCAAAGGGAAGTGTTGATGGACCCGGCAAATATCCGACCAGTGGTGAGTTTCCCTGTGCCGAAGAATGTGAGTGGGGTTCGATGTTTTCTAGGGATGTTCAGCTTTTACTCTAAGTTTATCCATAATTTTGCGGACATAGCAGACCCACTGAAGGCTCTCAAATGCAAGGGTGTCAATTTTGTCTGGGGCGAAGCCCAAGAAAAGACCTTTTGCGATTTGAAGGAGAAATTAACCATCCAGCCAGTGTTAATTACCCCAGTTTAGCGAGCCATTCATCCTTGAGGTGGATGCAAGCTCTAAAGCCATAGGGGCTGCACTATACCAGAGGAGATGACTGCTAGTTCCTGTCTCTTATGCCAGTCGACTCTTGACTCCTGCCGAGCAACTATTCTCTTTTCATGAGAAGAAAGTCCTGGCCACCATCTACAGACAACCAGGCCTTGAGCTGGTTTTAACAACAAATAAACCTGCAGGTTGTTTAGCTAGATGGCTGATGAGGTTGACTTGCTTCAATTTAACCATTAAGCACATCAAGGGAATTGATAATGGGGTTGCAGATGCGCTGAGTTGCATGTCAGACTCAGATAATTTCATGTTGACACATTACTTTCTGTGTCTGTGATGGAAGAGTTGAACTCTCGTGCCATGGTTGAAACAACATTGCTGTTCCATACAAGGTATGGAACAGCAATGTCAAGGAATTATGGTTGACGTGGTCTCCGGAAAAGGGGGAAATTTTGAAATAAGGAAAGGCCTATTGGGGCAGGTTGACTCCAAAACAGGCAAATTCTGTTTCTAAGAACCTAGGTGTTAAAGAGGGCAAATGTTTCATTATTACCATAACACCTATTTTGGTGCCCACTTCGATCAGGAGAAGACCATTACTCGGGTCAAGGATGTTTTTCTGGCCAGAGCTAGCAAAGAATGTTGAACAGCTCGTCCATGAGTGTAATGAGTGCCAACGTGCTAAGTCGTGGAATGCAAAGGTTGTAAGCCCTTATTGTGCTAGCGTTGTGAATTTCCCTTGGGAACAGCTGTACTTGGATATCTTTGGGCCCCTTCCCCGTTCTAACTCCGTGTTTACTCTTATCTGTATGGCCGTTGATTTAGCAAATTTGTTTTTTTTCTTCTCCCCTCTTAAGGAGAATGAAGTCTTCAGAAATTTGCAAGGTATTGAGTCAGACGATATTTTTCTGCACTTGGCTCACCAGTCCACATAATAATGGATAATGCTACTTATTTCACATCTTCAGAGTTTAAGAACTTAGTCTTTTTCTGGGGTATTAAGCTGATCCAAACCACCCCTACTCTCCCATATCTAATGTGGTCGAGAGGTACAATAAGAACCTTAAGGTAACGTTGCGTGCTTTTCAAATTGGGTCACACAAGGAGTGGTATGTGGGTTTGTATCAGCTGGCATTGGCCTTTAACAATGTCATTACCTTGGCTACCAAAAAGATGCCTTCAGAATTGTTTTTTGGTCGTAGTCTATTTCATTCCCTCATCAATGTATGGGTTGCATGACATCTGCTGGGAGTCAATCGGTCAAAATACTTCGAATGATGTTTGGACTGAAACTACCCAAAATCTAAAAACAAACATGCTAGGTTGTCATCCAGGAAGGGCTACAATTGTGATGTGGTTAAGATTAAATAAGGAGATAAAGTTTTCTTAGAGAGACATTATCTCAGCAATAAGGTGGCACAGTTAGTGCTAAGCTGGCGCCTAAATTTGCTGGACCATTTATAGTTCAGAGGTTCTTGACTCCGGTCACTGTTCTTTTGGAAGATGTGGCAAACCTGGGACGCCTTAATACGGTGCATGCTTCGCAGATTAAATTAAGTACAGTTCAATGATGTGGTTTTGAATGAAATGCTGGTGCAACCACTGGGATGTCTTTGTAATTGTTATAGGGTTTTTGTATTATCTTCATCATTGTGTTAGATCTGTTACCCGTGGAGTTATCTCTCATTCATGCACATTTCGCAGCATTTTCATCTTCATTTTAGAATTAAGATATTCATGCCCATATAATGTATTGCTGTCAGCTTCATATAGTTTTAAGATGTGGTTTAGTCTTAGGAAAATGATTTCTTGTCTTAGGGTGGAATTCTTAGTGAGCATATGAGCAATACTTGAAACAAGAAATACTTATACTAGTGCTTAAGTATGATTTTCAATTCATCGCATCAGATACAAGTGTTGCTTATTATGATAGCTGTAAGTAATGCTTCATGAAGTACTGCTTTTCACGTATTCACAGTAACAAAATAAGTTTTACTTATTTCTCAAGTATTCATAGTCAAAGCAGCATTGCATATTTATGCATATAAGTAGTACTTCATCAAGTCTGCTTCCTTGTGAACTTAAGCACTGAATATTTATAGTAGGACTAGGTTATTCATAAAATTTTTTTTTTTTACAAATGATGTTTCCTTAAAATATTTGAATGAAACAGGGCTATACTTTAGATAGTTACATGGGACAAGTGGGGAAAATTAAAATCCTACACGTTCATGTGAAAACACAACCTCTTTTCTTAACCTTTGTGTGCAATGGGTTTTGGTTACTAGGATGATTAACAATTTTTGTATAAAGTACCTTACAGCACAGTAAGTATGATCATCACTTAATTTTGAATATTTCTTAGGTGTAATATATTTTAGAGGCTGGGAAAAAAAAAAAAAAAAAAAGTTTTTTACATACAAATGTCGAACATACAGATTCAGCTAAAAAAAGTCTTTCCTATTTAATAGACTATTACATACTAATACTCAACACGAAAACGGACATTAATCATCATCATCACGGTGAAATATTCATTACACTGAAGTGAGCCAATTTTTATACCTAACAAATATTTTGTTAACACTTCAGCTTTGATGCTAACAAAAGGCTAGTTAAAAATTACAACATAAATTTTAATACACAAAACTTGGCCACACTCTAATTTCTATTACATAAAGACAAACAGAACATGCCCAAAACAGTTAGGTTATGATCGAACGTGTTTGCCAAATGAGTAGGCTACTGAAAGAGGTTACGTTGGCTGGACAGTCTATTTTTGTTGCTGGTGCTCGCTTTATTTTATATTTTGGGAGAAATATGCTGGTGTGGGGATCTTTAGATTAACGTCTTTCATGAGACAACATTTTTTGCAGTCCTTATGAGTGTGTCATTTTGAATTGCACAATGATCCAGCAATAAACACACTACCGAAGTTAACCTTACACATGTTTGCTGTACAACACATGCATAGTAAATAAATATTTTTACAAGACAAAAGAGTTGATAGTGCTGCTTTTTTAAAGCATGTGCTTTTAAAGCATTATAGTAACTGTTTCAAAATACATTATTTACAAAACACGTTAACTTACCGTTTGTAATTCACAACCTCTTGAACACATGTTTTTACATGGAAATCATTGCACGAACACTTCACTAAAATAATGTTTGTCCATCACTGATACGAAATAATTTATTTGAATAATCATTCAGTAAAATCAACACTTAGCCCATATTCTGAAACCAACAAACTTAAAACCATAGAAAAAAACACAAATACTTTCAGTATGAACCTAGCTTCATGGGGAACGGCACTGCAGTTGTAAAATGGCGGAATGAGCCATTGTGGTAAAACATAAGCCAATAATATTAATTTCATGCAAGAAAACTACTAAAACAGTACCTGCAACCAGTCACACTTAAAGCACGTACAAAAATAATTAACTACAGATAAAATTTTTTTACAACACCAAGGTACTCGAATAAATGATAAAAATGAGCATAGTTCACGGGCACTGGAGTACCATTTTCTTCCATTGTTCAAAACGGTATTAAAAAATTCCAATAGTTGCAACACTGTGTTTGCAATACGAGGTCTGAAACACATGTTATGTTGGCTGGGCGGTAGCACGAGATGTAAGCAAGCACTTTAACGATTGACAATGTTGTTTGCGGAATGGCGATTATTGGCACGCAACAGAAATGTCCAGAATTATATTATTACAAGGTGTTGTAGGTTTTAAATTAACTGAGATGTCATTAAAATGAACACACACATCAAATAATCGTTGAGTGTAAACGTCAACAGAGATTTTTTTTTGCACGGCTAACAAACTTCCGAAAAAATTATTACATAACACATGAAACAAACGCGTTTTTATTGTACATACAATCATTTTAATCTCAGGTGTGCGATAAAACAAATTAAAATCATTCAAAACAGCAGTGAAAAAATAATAACAAATTAACGCACAAATTCATTTTGTCTGGGTGACTGCTGTAAATAAAAAAGGCAAATTTATCTACGTTATGTTGGTATTGATATTATACAGATACTTATTTCTGTACTTCATCAAGCACAACTTGACCCAAATAAGTAGCGCTTGAAGAAGAAGTACTACTTCATGAAGTATAGCTTCTTTGCCAAACAAGCCTCCGACTATGAATTCCAGCCTCAGTCTAGGTAAAAATAGGGATATCCGTCTGATGCTTCGGAGGTTGCTATCATTGACATGTGAGTACTTGATGCTGAGGGGGATGCATCTCATGAGTTATGGATTTTGTAATGCTTGCTGTAGGGGCCACCATAAGGGCCGCGCACATTTCACCTAAGGTACGACACGGTATGCCGACGAGCGAAGCACTAATTTTATTTTATCAACAAATCCCAGTGACCCAATGCGGAAGACTATATAAGTTATAATTTAAGCGCATCGCGCCACCCCCCCCATGTACCATAGAGACCAGTGCTGCATTGAGTTCAGTTGTCGTAGTCGACGAGAGGTATTGATGAGGCTGAAGAGGGGGGCAAGTCTACTATGTAGGCCTGGAGGAGCTCTTGGCCATCTACAGACACTTTTTATTTGGTGAGCATAAATCTGTGTGGCAGTTAGGCGTAATGCTACTTATCGAGACCCCACAAATAACTTCACTCAGATCACAATTACTTGCTGGCAAGGACAGGTATAGCATGTCAGAGTTGTTTATATTAATGTTTGAATGCATAAGCATGCCACATTATTGCATTAGTTTCAGAGTAAATAATCATGTCTTGTACATTGTATATAATTGTTGTAATAAAAGTGCATGTGTTAAGAATTCTCAGTTTGATTGACTCAAGCCCATGTGGCTATACACCCCCCCCCCCTGCATATTGCATTAACATAGAATATATAGACAATTACCCCTTAGCGGAGGAACTGAAGTATGAGTGAAACTTGTAACAAGAGCTAGGAGGAAGGGGAGCGTTACATTGTGCAAGCCTTTGTTTGTTTTGGTAACTACATCGCTGGAGTTGGGAAGCTGCTGCAGAAATCTCCCCACCCATATCTACTGATGGACAACTTGGTACCTCTTGGACCTGTTTGCTGTTGGAACTACTAACTACTGGAAAGTATGGAGTTCCACATGGATCTTCGCTAGAGCTGGCCACTTCAGGGGAGACACACCACTAGGTACATCTTGTCTACTTTAATGAATATTCTGTTCTCTATCTTTGAGGGAACTTCGAAACGCTACTGAGTTCCTGGATCTTCAAGTTGTGACATCTGCATTGTTCTACAAGTTTCATCTCTCTTCATATCTTCTTCTTTTTATTCTGGTACTTTGGAAAACCCTGGTATGTTATTTTGTCTTCTCGAAGTCTCCTTTAGCAAGGGGGGATTGAGACAGGGCGTCTCAATTTTTTCAATTAACACCTTCCCCCCTCCTTATATCATGATTTATGACACAATCAAAACAATTTTGTTCAAATTGTGAAGGAAAGTCACTTTACAAACGTACAATATTTCTGTTCCATTTGCTCTGCTGAGGAAATGAGATTCCTATCACACACTTTGAAAAGTTGTTGAAAAAAATTGAAAAGATAATGAGGTAATCACAAGTTGTGAAAAACAGCTGCCCTATTGGACAGAGTTATGCAGCCTAAGAATAATTTCTTTTTACAAAGGTCTGAACTACGCTATTTTTCACCGTTGATTCATCTCTTACCTCCAAATTAGTATCTCTTACCTCCAAATTAGTGTAAACTGGAAGATTTCTGTGATGTGCTAACGAAGATGTAACGATCGGCTGGAGTTCATTGCCTGGCGCAGCGCGGGTCCCCGTCACGGTGGCTGTGAAGACCAGACTGCCAAGTGGACTTCTGCTCCGGGCCAGGGCGACTTGACGCATGCACACTGCTGAGAGACGGACAGCTGACGTCCAGGCGGCTATTGGCAGTGCACCCTGAAGCCACCCCACCATGGGAATATGTGTGTTCTTGTCACCGATTGGACACGCATATGTAAGACTTTGTTATTGGTTGTGCATTTTGTATTTAACTTTTGATGCTAAACTTGTATAAATAGTACCACGGAGGAGTCAGTCGAGAGAGATGGCTACTTTGCAGCTTCAAGATGGCAGTTCCTACAGATAAGTTTCCTTGACCAAATAGACTTTTAGCCCTGGTAGGAGTTGTTTCAACAGGAGGATTTTGAAAACAAAAAAAGGAGAGCATTTTTCTAAAGATTTTTAACCTTTTTCTTGAAAAATTAAAAAATTCTTTTATACCTAAATTTCAGTTTGTAAACGAGGTTTTTAAAGAATGGCCTTTAGTTAAAAATGGTTGGCCAAGGTGGTATTTTACAATCTTTGTCTTGAAAGTCACCATTAATGCAGATTCCTATAATATTGTAGAGCATTATTTTCAAGTGGCAGTAAATTTAAATATGCATCTTTTAAAATGTTTTTAAGGTGGTGTAATCAAGACCATTGTGGGTTAATAATAAAATATTCTAATTAATGGTATGAAAAATGGCCTTCAGCACATGGCTATGGGCAAGGAAAATAATAAAAAAAAAAAAAAATTCTATAATCCACAATTACTAGTATCGTATATTATTTTTCCATGTTTGCGTAAAAAGGCCTTTGAGATGTTTGATATGGCCAAATTGTAGACAATTTAACAATATTCTATATTGCACCCAGTAAAAAATTACATTTATTTTTCCATGTTTGGGTAAAATGGCTTATGAGATGTTTAATATGGCCAAGTGTAAAGGATTTAACAATATTCTATAAGTTACAATTCTTGAAAATAAAGTGTTGGGGCTACCCCGACGCTATAATTTTAGACATTTCTAGTTCTTTACCTTATTTTGTGGAATAAATGAAAATAAATAAAGAATAGAATATTTTCAATCACAATTCAGTTTCTTTGTTGTAGTCTAGCTTTGACTTGGTGCCTCTTTGTTTTTCTCTGCACCATTCAATCCTGGGTTGCTTAGGGCCATTGGACAGCTGCCTTGTTAGGTTCTCAGGACATAGAGGGCGCCCCAAACTGTGTGCGTGGAAACTTGTTAATAATTAATCAACATCATTGTTCTGAAACGTTGCTGGATCTTTCCGTAAAAATTTACGAGAGGGTTATGCTCCATGAGCATAATCTTACAAACATATGTTTCCTTAATGTTCTAGCTTCAAGTTTTATGTGAATGTCAGGTGTGGAGGCTAGATAATTATAAATTAATATTAGAGATGGGTCGAGTCAAGTTTTTCTCTATTCCGATCCCGATTCTTTGGTCGATTCTCGATTCCAATCCCGATTCTCTTATATAAAATGTATTTTACAGTACCTATTGTTTATGTTGTATTTAAGCATAGCATAATATTGAAGAAAGTAGTGATGGTTCAATTCCTGATAAATCTTTTTATAACATACTTTTTACAGTGTAGGTAAATCAACTAAAAATGTCTAGATCTAGAGCTAGCTTACCTTTAATAAAAAACATCTATTTTGAAATTTTCATAAATCGTTATTACTATCAGAAAAAAATACAAGTGTCATGTTATTAAATTCAGTTCTGCACATTAAATTATTGTAAAATAATACAAATGAAAATGCATATATACATTTAAAACAAAACTTTTGAACAGTAGGCCTACAATATTTTGCTAATTGAAGCTCTTTGGTGGTTTGTTTCTGTTAGTAACAAACCTCATTGATTGAATTACTTGTTACTTTCTCAATCATAAGAGTGCCTAAATTATCCATTGACAGAGATGCTCATATTCTGTTTGATTGGGCCGGACACTGCTGAAAATTCTCTCTGTTAAAGAATTGCTAGGTTGGTATTCGGTTTATTTTAATTTTGAAAGGTGTCCGGGGGGGGGGGGGGGGGGGACAGTGACAGGCTTAATTCTTTAGCTTTCCATCTTTCGTGAGACGCCAATGTTTTGATGTTCTTACAAGTGTGTGTGTGATTTTGAGTCCTATATTGTTTTATTGGAGTAGTGGAAAATTTTGTTCGTGTGGAAATAGCATTTAAATTATTGCAACTTCAAAAACTTTAACTTCAATGAAAAAACAAAACGTTAAGCATACATCACTGTTTGTATTGCTACAGATATAGCATACAAACACACACTCTTTGACCGAAGTTAAGCATACACGCGTTGAATCTGCGATATAAACAAAAATAAATATTATTCACGCACTACAAGTGTGTTGAAAAGTGTAACTTTTTCAGGCCACGCGCATTTCAATAATTATAGTAACAGTTTACAAATATATTATTTACAAAACACACAAACTTACTGTTTGTAAAATTTGCAACCTCTCGAACACGTGTTTATCAATGGGGTGATCGTTGAAAGTTTACTTAACAAAAATCACAGCTGTTCGTCACTAACATTAAATAATTTATTTGCAGCATCATTCTGTAAAATCAACACTGTGCACATTTACTGAAACCAACAAACGTAAAACGATGACCACAAAGTAAATACACAACGGCGACACCGCATCACTTGACACTAACAGTAGTGATGGGTAGTTCACGAACCACCAGTTCATTTCGAACTGGTCTTGAAAAAGAACTAGGTGCATAGTTCACCGCGACATAAAAGAACTAGTCTCTTGTGATATCAATCAAGTCATTCTCTCAGTACCAGTAACTATGACAGGTGCGCCACAGTGCACCACTGTGCATGCTCAAATAATCCGTCATTGGTCGCTCCTTGTAGCTTTCCCCCCTCCGGATATCCCTCCCCGTGACTGGCCACATTGCAACGTGCATACTTCTTATCTATCTGCCTTTGTCTATCGGTATCTTTGTTTTTGCTCGTTCAGAACTGCCTCGAACTGTAGGGATCACAGACCTACCTAGTTCAATAGCGACATGAGTCGCAAATCAGTCAGGAACTGCATGACACACAGCGCAAGACAGTTGGCAGACCTATGGCCATGCAGCGATCTTTCGTTCTTTCTTACTTTCTTGTGCCGAACCCAATTGAGTAGTCGGTTGTACGCCGGTCTGCGGTGCGAGGAGTTCTGGGTTCGAAACCCAGTCAGGGTATGGATGTTTGTTTTGTCCATTTAACTTGTTTCATCCTCATCTGCACTAAAGACCTCGCTGTTATGATGTCGTAAAACCCTCTCACTCTAAATACGATGTTGCCAGACATATGGAAATTCCTGTATCTGCAAGACAATACATCCGATAGTCGCACTAATACTAGTATAGCTACGACAGTAAAACAGAAAAATGCTCATTAATGTAATATAAAGTTTTACACACTCGCAATAAAGAAGTGAAAAACTGTTTTTTTTTTTCCCCCTAGTATATTCACTCAATACTTCGGAAATAGCTTTCTGACATTATTAGCGTCATATTAAAATTAAGTTATTTTTGTAATTAAAGTTCTGTTAAAATGTTTCTAATACTGGTACGAATAAATCCAATGGGGCGGAATCATTTTTGTTGAGTCTCTCACAACACAACCTAGTATAATATTGTTGAGGTCGTTACTATCAGTGTCAAAAGTAATTTGGTGTTATATTACACAACATAGGCATGGATAACACGGTATAAAGATATTTTCACTATTCATTTATCTTACTTCTATATAAAAATAAGTAATTTCATCTAAACAGAATTATGTCCTAATTCTTTAGCAATTAATTTACAAACATCACTTATTTGCTTGTCTTTCCGTTTCACGCTTGCTTATATTCTTCTGGAGAGGGGATGGAACTGTGAAAGAGGAAACAGAGAAAGACCTAGCTAGTTCTTGGGCCGAGGTACAGAGAAAGACCTATCTAGTTCTTGGGCCGAGGTACAAAGAAAGACCTATCTAGTTCTTGGGCCGAGGTACAGAGAAAGACCTATCTAGTTCTTGGGCCGAGGTACAGAGAAAGACCTATCTAGTTCTCGGACCGAGGTTACACTTGCGCTCTGCAGTTCGCCAGTAGGCATGATCATTAGACTGTGACCTATATAGTTCAAAAGAATGGATCCCAATGAACTGTTCTCAAATGTGACCAGTTCGGAACGACCTAGTTCATTTTAGTGAACTATATTTCCCATCACTAATTAACAGTGCTTTTTTTCTCTTTCCAGCGTAGCCACGATTTTTACAGCTCGTGATACTGAATTTATAGCGCTGTTTGCAAAGAATACAGAAATTTTCGACTGGCATGCAAGCTTCTGATAAAAGTACGATATTTACTGTACGGCAGACAATACATCGTACCGTATATATGTATTGCGCTGTGTGCAGAGAATATCAAAATTGTTGACTAGCATACAAGCTTCTGGTAAGAGTAGGATATTTACCGTACTTAAGACAATACATTGTACTGTAAATATACATGAACTAAAAAAAAATACGAAAAAATTCAGACTCATCAACGCTATCAATTTCCGTAATAAACAAGCAAGCCTCCGTAATTCTGTAACCGGACGTTGAAATCAGTAATAATTACGGAAAATCCGTAATACTTGGCAGCTATAACGCAGCGTCATATTTGCCAGCAGTTAAAACAAAACACCTATTATAGGAGTATAGGCTGATGCAATGTAGACAAAAGGAATCGATAATCGAAGCACGAAATGTTGATTACTCGATTCCAAGTATTACGTAAGAATCAATGGTATCGAGGGATCAAAAAATCGACTCAACCCATCCCTAATTTAAATGATTGGTTTTGGTTTGCTGACACAGCTTATTTACATCAAACAATTTGTTAATGTTTAATCACATTGATTATTGTAAACAAGAAAGGCTGAACATAATAAACATTAATATTGAACTGAAATGCGAGTGTTGTGTACGTACAAAAGCTCCCTTGTATTTGTAGTTTACGGCACAAGGGTTCTATTGCATTATGAATGTGTTCTTTAATAATTCCATTTGCATGGTTTTCTTTTAGTTAAACTTGACAAATACCTAACATAGGCCTATCAATGTGTTCAACATAAATTTTAATGATGTTTGGTTTTATTTTGGTTGACTAATATGTCTAGTCCACATCTACAGAATGTCCGCATCTATAGAATTTTTATGTCAGTCCCCTGAAATTTTATGGATAGAGGTTCCACTGTAAAAGTATTACTATGTAGTTCAGTGTAATTGCTTATTCTCCCTGAACAAAAAAAAAATCTAAGTTGAGTTACCAACAAAATTATTTTTATTGATACTGCCTCATTACAAAAATCAGCAGCACACAGTGTAAAACTTAATAGGTGGAATTTTCAAACATCAAGGGTCAATACACATCTTGAAAGTTAGTGTTTAACATAAAGCTAAAAATTTTAATGCTTATTGATAATTAAGTAAAACAGTTGTTGTAAAGAACAAAATTCAAGCAAAGTTTGCATAAATTGTACTGAAATGTTTACATATGTACTTTAAACAGTTTTGGTTTAGAAAAATTTGCATTTCAGTTTTCAGATGTGTACCACTACACTGGTAGTTGCCATGGGTACATGTAATAGGATAATCCTTCCCAATACACAAGTACAAGAACCCAAAAGATAGTATGAATGGTGCACTCAGAAATACCAAAAAGCAGAGTAACAGTTTCAGGGACAGACTGGAAAATACTCTATAGTGACAAGTAATCATTCACTTGTCCTTATACAGTACTGAATACACACAGTTGCAGCAAAATCCATTTTGAGTGCACAGAAAGAACATTACACATAAACATAATTTTTTCCACACGTCACAAACTTGACATATCAAATGATGCTCAATAAAATATAATCACAGAAATAAAAGTTGCATACTTCACACATTCTTGACTCTCAGCACCTCACATGTGATAAATTCTATCCACAGGAAGCCAACATGCTTACCACTCTCTAACAGTCTATAGATAGATGTTTGCACCATTTTACACTTAACTCTACTTGCACTATAACAAACTATGCTGGTCTCCATAGCAATGATCCGACCATTATAGAAAGGAGCAATTACTGAAAATTCCCTTACCACAGGACAGTAAGATAGTTAGAACATGTTCTCCCTACACATTATACAAGAAAAGTATCGGCACATTGCTATCAAGGTTATATCTTCCACCGCCTACCATCATGTCTCGTTACTACTATTAGCAGTGGTATAATAAATGCCTCATGATGTCAGGTGGGTAATGGTCACTATCAAAGTTACCTTGGGCCAAATGTTACCCTCAACAGAAAATGATAAAGTACAACAGTACAGATAAGACACCACACAAACGTCTCAAAAAATACACGTTATACTGGAGTACAGTGAAGCCCCATTCAGCACAAGCTTACAGTAGTGTATTGTAAACATTAACCATTGTTAAGGTTACAGGCAGTGATCTTAGGAGCTGTTATACAAATATGATTATGTTATTTTTGTTACCAAGACATGAACATGGTAAAATCTACATTGTAGCCCTCATGATTTGGATAGTTATTATTAGCCACTGGATGTTCCTCTGGGGAAAGTGCTCTTGGCAGCAAGTGAAGATCATCTGACATTGCACAGTAGTCACCTCAAGTTCCACCCTTGGGGGCAGGCCCCTCTCTCAGCTGCTTCTGTTGTTCCAGCAACCTCTCGAGTGGCGATGGACCCGGCCCAGACCATAGAGACTGAAACATCATGTTCTGTTCCAAATGCAATTTTAACTGCTGTCCTAGTGTAAAATAAATTAAGAATATGTATTAATATTTTTCATAACGTAGTACATATATTGATACACATAACAAAAAATAACTTTTTTGTTTCCTTTTTACCATGTGATAAAAAATAAATAAGTACTCGCAGGACAGTGCTCATGGATAAAATAGATACATACGAGCATGCATGTGCAGTGGGGGGGGGGATATATATATATATATAAAGAGATGTATGCGTGGATACAATGTTGTGACTGGCTGGGCCAACTACTTCAATAAGATGAATGGTGGTACATACAGTGTGTTGAGTGATGATTGGTAAACAGTTAACGAATGGCCGGGCAGCAAACTAGGGTGAGATCAGAAATTTGAAATGTTATGGGGAGGTCATCTTATGTTTAAGCCACCTGTCTGTCTGGATTTGGTGATGTATTGGTAGGCCAGTTCCCAGCATCTCAGTTCTGCAGTATTATTAGAAGGTAAGGCCCCCACTGCTCTGGTTTTGTAACAGGAGTCAAATTTATGGTTGTGAGATGCTGCATGTGCTGCAACTGGTGTATTCTGTAAATTTACATTCACTCTAGCTTTGAGTTGATTGGTGTCTGCTCTATGGCAGTGCATTCTCTTTCCGAGAGTATTGGTGGTAAGGCTAATGTACTTTACATTGCAGTGAACACATTGTAGTTGGTACATGAGATTTTCTATCGCACAGTTTCAGCTGCCTTGGATAAGCTAAGTCTGGTTGGTGAGCCAGCTGATGAAAGAGGTGGAAGGTTGGTGCCAAGTACAAGAGTTATTGTGGGCTATTGCAAGGATGAGACCCTTGTGGTTATATTACTGACTGTGGTACTGAGTGGCCACTTGGGGTGCACTAGTTTGTTTCAGAGTTTGGGGGGTAATTTGAAGACCAATCTGTGTCGTTAGTGATACTGATGCCAGAATTTTGTGTCCACAGTTGAGGATGGTTCTGAGTTTGTCCATGCCCCCGTAGTAGAGGATAACCAAAGAGATATCTGAGTTGCTAATCCTTGTTTGGGGATGTTGGTTGAAGTGGCATGCTGAATCTTTATGAACAAGAAATCTGGGGTAGCCACTATTGAGGAAGGCTTTGGGTATTAGAGCAAATGCATTTATCTACGGTGGAAACACTGTACATAATAAATTTCTTGATATGCAGGGGATGGTAGTCATTGAAATGTAAGTATTGAAGATTGTTCCACATTCACAAATATTGCGTGTAATTTTTGTAGATCCAGGTGAACTTAAGCAGACTGTGTGAAGCAAGTTGTTCAGTAAGTGGATAAGACAATCTCAATTGAATCCCAGATCACGAAGAAACCGACCCAGCCAGCAAAATGTTGCGACATGCATCGTCATGGAAAATGTGTTTGCGTGTGTGTGTATCAATGAATACTGTCCTGTGAGTCCTTGCATTTTCTGTCTTCTTATAATAAAAAAATGTATTTAGCCCAGCAGCATATTTCCACTATATTCATTTTTATTTTATCTTATTTTTTAGCGTAACGAGTTTTAATAACCATGCACATGAACACACTGCACCTCATATTTTGTACCAATTAAACATATTAACTTATGCAATGAAAGCAAAACGTGATAAATAGCTTGAATAAATGATACAAAATAAATTAAGCCCAGTATTGACTGGTATATACAAGGATATTATGACATACTTGCCAACTTCTTAAGTTTTCTATTACTGAAATTTTAATAGGTTTCAAACAGTAGCTCAAAAGGTCATGACATTTTATGTTATGTATATGCAAAACAACTCACCACATACAAAAAAAAAAAATTAATTTCACCCTTTCCTACAGTAACAGGCAAATATGTCACAACAATATCCTAATAATATTTTAGAAAATATTGCCAGATACAATAAAATTAACAGATACTAAGAAAACATACATTGACAGATAAAATAAAACATACATACATTAAATAACTAAAATGTTAATTGTTTACAGATTTTATGCAAAAGTATTTAAGCTTAGAGCAGAAAAAACCTCTCAAACTGGAAACTCATTAAAAGGGTTTTACTAAAATGTGTTGATTTTTTAAACATAGAATCTTGCTAATACAGTCAAAACTCTAAATTATGACTAGAGATATGTGAAAATAGTAAGTTGCTATAAGTGTTAAACAGATGCCAAATTTTTCAGCAACTGCTTTAATACGTTCAATTTTCAAAAACCCATCATATATAGGATAACCTCAAAAATATTACACCATAATATAAAATTACCTGAACTATATATTTTTTCAACTCAAGATACCTTCCAATATAAATCCCCTAATGTAATTCATCAAATATGAGTTGCCTAAAATTAAGGTACTCTCAAATCCAAGTCGCCCAAAACATGACTCGAAAATGATACTTTAAAACTAACTCGAAAATAATCCCAAAATAAGACAACACTCCCACCCATACCCAAAAAAATGGCTATAAAAATGAAAACCACGAAGAAAAGAACCTTTTCCAGTTTTAGTTCGATATAGGAAACACTACCCACAATGTATTCGGGAATGTACTTTAACTGACTGTTTATTTTGTCTTTTCAAATATATTAATACTGACATCACAGACAAAAGGTGAACAATGTATTTGGCAATGGTGGAAGATTAAGCGGGGATGAGAAAATAATTTAGGTTGCCCGATACTGAAAACTAATAGAATCAGAAACGAAAAAAAAAAATTAACAAAGCTGAAAAGATAAAATATATACATATGAATAATAAATATCTTGACATCCAAATCAAACATATTCAGAATCAAATAAAAGTAAAAAAAAAGCCACCATCACAGTATTATCCTGTAGGGCCGTCCTGAAGCCACAATATTGCTTCTCGTATACTTTGGATAATCTTCACAAATATCACCATCACTTGTATTTCTCTCAAAATGACTGAGCTCAACAAGAGGGAAAAGATAAAAAAAGAAGCAAAGAAAAGGGTAAACTGAAAAAACGACAAGGAAAAAAAAAGGGGGGGGGGGTGAGGGGTTAACACTCGCTTGACTAGCAAGTGGATGGGAATGCTTCATAGTTCCTGGTGCTGCAAGGGAAGTAACATAATGTGTAGTCCACTGCCACTTCTTACTAATTTACACTGAAATTATAACCTAAACTGCTGTGGTGAGATGAGAGAAAGAACTTTTAAACAACTAGATGAAGTATACTTGAGTCAAATATATATATATATATATATATATATATATATATATATATATATATATATATATATATATATATAAAGTGAACGAATGAAAGAAGAAAAACCGAGATTTTCATGAAAGAACAACAGATGAATATTTATTCAGATTATTTAAAATATAATTACAAACATCAATGTAAAAGTAAAATTTAATAGGTAACACAAACAATAACAATTAAATATATAAAATATCTCACAACTATCTCGAAGCTCTTTTTATTCTGAAGGGTGGTTAAGTCAGTATAAGCACCAATGTAAACATAGAGAAAACTATCAAAACTCTAGTTAAAACTGCATAACTATTGGCTACTTTCAGCGACTAATCCAGGCTTACTTTACATAAGAAAATTAACCTTCACAGATTAATGACTGGCCTAAAATTATCATAAAACTGCAATAATCAGCAAAACGTAGAAAAATACTATAGGCTAACATGTTACGAGAATTCAAACTCTAAACAAAACAATCAGTGTATGGCCCGTTATATATTACGGACTGTAGTGAAAAAACGAAGCATTTGTGGACATATGTTCATATAACATTTTTTTCAACCACCAGATGTGAAGAATGTTTCCCCGAAGTATTGACATTATAAATATATATATATATATATATATATATATATATATATATATATATATATATATATATATATATATATATTATTATAGAGACACACACACATGCCAGCTACCAGCCAGTGGCGCTAGAGCCCATGATGGCGCTCACCACGCAAGTCTCACGTGTCCTGCGCGTGTGTAAAGAGGCCAATATTTTGAACATTCACATAAGTACTATTTTTTCAGTGTAAAACATGTTTTATATTTGTATTTGCTGAGTTTAATATGTCTTAAAATGTTTTAAAGTGTTTGTTGTTACTTTTTCAATTGTTTGGTTATGAAATTCAAAGTGCCCGACACCGAGATTAAGAACACTAATATTGCGGCGTGAACGCCGTCAGAACGCTGTCATAAACAGACACTGAAACGTTATGAAAATTCATAAGAAAATTACAAATATGTAAAACAATACTTAATTTAATTTGTACCATTTCATTTCTATAATAAAAAATTTTAATCGGTGTGCATAGCACTTCCCGCTTCTGTGAACCCAGTAGGCCGCCATGGTAGGTCCATGCAACGTTTGTCTCTGGACAGTCTGTCGAGGAGAGCTGGCGAGGTAAGAGACTGTCACGTACGCACTACAACTTTTTGTTCACTGATGTAGATTTAAATAGCACTTTTCATATCCCAGTTAACCTTTGCTTGCGTACGTTTTGCCAGATATTTCCCCCAGCATTATGCTTCCACTTTACTAATTTATTTCATCCTTGTGGCATTTTTAACTTAATTGAGCAGAAGGAGTAGAAAGATGTTGGAGAGGTCACGCGACCTGCGCAACTTGAATCAGGCGCCATCCACCTATGTTAGTGGCGTTTCATTGTAATTTCTGCATCGTTGCTATGCACAATTTTAAGGGCTTTGTTTTTATGTATGTATTTGAGGGTATTTTTCAAGTTTAAATATTTTACGGCAACATCACGTATAACCACATGGCTGACCAACTCCAAGTATTTGTACACGCCATCATTGCGTTTTGAGAGCTTATCTATGTAATATCGTATGTGCAAAATTTTATTCAGGGTTCTACGTTATTTGTCAGGGTTCCGTGAAATTTCACGTAAACTGATGCTTATTGACATCAGGCATGCTACATGCCTGTAATCACTAAAATTGCAAAGAGAATATTTTTCTCGCTCAGAATATCATCTTGTCTGAATTTAATTCGCAGTTTTCACAAAGAAATATTGCAATTCCACCTGCATCACGTGGTCCGCTACAAACTTCATCCAGCGGCATCCGTACCATATAAACTTGTTTTCACATATGTGTATGTTTATTGTGAATGCTCATCTCGTGTCCCATCTTGTTTCATGCATCTTTGGAGGGTTTACGTAATTTTGTAATTTGTGTACGGTGCAATTATTCCTGTCCTGGCTCTGTGTATAGGCCATCACCACACTATCCATGTGCTGGAGGGCGAGTTTCGACAAGTTTACATTAGTGATGGCAAGCAATCACACGTGTTAATGTTTTCATCAAGGGTTTCATTTTTAATTCATTGTCTCCTGTCTTCAGCAAAAAACAGTCAGTCCACCTTGCGGCTGTCAGCTCTCTTCCCTTTTGAAGGCCGTATTTTCACGCACCTCTGTGAGATCATCCATGTAGTCTAAGTACGCACGGGTGAGACGGACACATAGAACCCACAGCATCCCTGAGAACCCTGAGTGTCAATAGTGCAGTGACTGGGAAGCACCTCTGGTGCCCATATTACCAGTAAGTGTGTGTGTCATCGTTCGTCTCGTGTCTCACCCGAAAGCGTCTCTATATATATATATATATATATATATATATATATATATATATATATATATATATATATATATATATATATATATATATATATATGTGTGTGTGTGTGTGTGTGTGTGTGTGTGTGTAATTTATCCAGCAGTAAAGTAACATATGGTAGAAGATATTGCAGTTTATATGTATGTCATTATATTGCTCTAATGTAATTTATATGGATGTATTGTCAGTTTTAAAATTTCTCCTTTGGTGAAAATAGTAAGAATTTTTTCTCCCTTTTTTCTTAAGTATTTTTTGTCAAGATACTTTTATTTTAATAGGAATTCCACCCTTGTTTTTATATTTTGTTAGTTTTTTTTTCGTTTTTCATTTTAAAGCAAGTTAGGATAATCATATGTAGAAGGATCTTCTTTATTTTGGTTCTGGTCTTTAGCAGTTTACAGAAAGCTCCAAACAGTGTGTGCTGGTAGCTGCAAGTTTTTTTTGTAGAGGCTTCCAATTAGCCTGGAAGAATTCACAGCCCAAGTAAACACAACAATTTCGTGATCAGCAGTACTTGTTTATTTGGGGTGTGTCCCGAAGTTTCGAGACACCTCAGTCCAGATGTTTTTGAGACCAAGCCCTGAGTAGACACGGGCGAAGCCTAGTCCTTGAACAAGCAGCTGCAAAGTTTCGTGGCTGTGAGAGGGGAAAACGGTAGGCGACCTGCTGATCCCATCAGCTGGCACCTTTGGGCAAGCAAGGGGAAAGGAGGAAACATGGTAAAAGGTATCTGGCAACACATGCTCGCCATGTGAAGTCTCGGCGCAAGCTGAATGGCCAAAGCCAAGGACGTGCCGGGACAATAAAAGAGGGAGAGAGAGAGAGAATTGTGGTGATGTTGAAGCAGTAGGCAAGATTGTGTGATCGGGCGAGGAAGGAGAGCCATCGGCCATGAAAGAAGGCCATGAACATGCCACAAAGATAAGTTAAGTGTTTTCGTGAATTTT
Organism: Dryococelus australis; assembly: GCA_029891345.1. NCBI lineage: Eukaryota > Metazoa > Arthropoda > Insecta > Phasmatodea > Phasmatidae > Dryococelus > Dryococelus australis. Next base: position 78,547,655 of record CM056995.1, read on the forward strand.
CTATTGATTGACCAGGGTGTTCCTTCGGAATTTTCTGGAGGAATGGTCCCAGTCAACCTAATAAATAGTACTTAAGGCCCGCGAATCAAAGAGTAAGATTGTGTAGAAAGTGTGTGAGTTAGAGCTAGTCTGGTTGATAGACGAGTGGTCAGACACTTTGAATACTTCCGTTAAGCTGTGAGTACAGTCTCTTTTAAATTTTAATCATTTTTGCTATATATAATTTTTGTGTGTCGTAACTAAGCCTGGTCTAACTACTAAGGTATTTCGTGTAGTGTGTGTTTATTTTTCAGGTCGGCTTTTCTATTTGTTTAGAGAGTTATTGCTTGTAGACCATTCCAGTAATAATCATATGGTAATAGAGATTGGGTTTTCTAACCTACAAACTGTAATGTTTATGTTGGATCCGTTTGCCGAGTAATTTAATTTGTTTCACTGATTAGCCAAACCTTCAGACTGTATGTTTGTAAGTTACTGATAAGTTAGGTTATATGCCTTAATTAATAAAAGCAGAATTATATGATTATTTCATATTGTTTTTTAAAATAACAGAAATTTTTAGTCGCTTTATTTGGTGATTGTTTTTATTTTGTTTTATTATTATTTTTTGACTGGACATTGCAGAGATCTTACATATGAACTGTTTTTAAAGCTAACCTAAAAGTGTGGTGTGGTCAAAAGGGCATTATTAGACTGACTGTAGTCTGTGACCTTTTTTTTTTTTTTTTAAGTTCTGTTTGTTGAGAAATTGGCTAACCTCGCTTTATTGTAAGATAGTAGAGAGATCTCACGCAGATTACTTGCAATTGCAGTTTTTTTTTTTTTTTAAAGGAACCACACACTTTGACCTAGATTATAAAGGAATCAACTCATTGCTATCTTTGTATTCATATTTATGTAAAAGCAGAATACTGGAAAGAGATAATTTAAATTCTTATCAATACTCAAATAACCATACTCTACATTTTCTTGGTATTTCCTTGTAAGATTTATTGAATTATTTTGGACATAGACCAATGAGATCCTAGACATTGTAATTTATCTGTCAATTAAAAATAAGTAAGCATTATCACCGATATATTTCACCTTTTTCTCTTTTGTCTACTCACAGCTTGAAAGATAACTTAAAGTTTTTGTTGAGTGTAATCAAATTGTTTGTTCAGACCTATGTTTTTGAACATTCTGACATACAGACTTCAAATATTTATTTTTTTCCTCTTCTCTATTCAAAAGGATAACTGTGTGAGTTTTCTTTTTAAATTTGTACACGAATATTCTCTTTTTGTGATGTTTATATTTTATCCAAAGTTTTAAAAACAATAAATACTCATCTTGTCTTTTGGACTTGGTGAGTGTTATTTGTAATTTTTTTTTTAAGACAGTTACCATCAGCTTGATTTGATGACAATAAATTAGCATTGGACTATTTCTTTAAAGCATAATTTAGGATCAAAAGTTGGAATATTTTACATACTTAATCGTTTATCTCTTTTGATGGAATAGTTTTCTCTCTCTCACACAGACTGGAGAAACAACTTCAAAACTTTTCAATTTTAATCACTACTTATTTTTTTTTGTCGGGACGTATTTATGAGAGGGGTATTTTAGTGCCATTATCCTGGCATCCATCCCTTGCCCCCCTGCCCATTTCACTATATTCATCATAGTGTATATATATATAAATTGAATATTTCTCTTTGGGGCCCTCAGCGATTATTGGGAAAACTGAGAATTTTGGAGTAAGTGATCTTGCACTATTATTGTTACAACCTAAGGGTTTCCAGGCGACCCCCATTATTGATCGTCCTTTTCGGTTGTGATTTTTATTAACAGCCTGGTAGTGGAGGTAGTCGAATATTCAGTGTTGTTATTTGAAAGACTAAACTAAATTATTTTCCTTTCCTTTCTCCTCTTCCCTTCCCGTTTTCAAAACCTTTGTCACAGTTTGGTTTCAGACCCTGGGTCACATTCTTGGTAGTTTGAATTAGTTGGCAGCTATATTATAGCTCTCCATATCTCATACTCCATCAAATTTCTGGTGTAATTCACCGGGTAATTTCTCCCTCTCTCTGGCAAAACAGAAGTTTACCCCTTCCTGCCCCCTTCCAGCATTTCATTTTTGGTGTTAGGCGCAGTGTAGCTTGTTGGTGTGAGGGTGTATTTTGTTTGTTTTTCACATTTCCATCTCAAGTTACAGTAGTAGGTGTAATGACTCTCTGGTAGGCTGATGGGAAGTGTCACAGTGAGGTTATTTGGTTGGTGTGTAGCATTAGACACTTAGTATGTGGTTATTGGTTTGAACATGTGTACAGGCACTTTAGAATTAACACTAATTTAATTTGTTAATATTGATTAATTAAATAAAGGTACTCAATTAGTATTAATTACTTATAAGGCTGGTTGATAATTTTTTTGTTGTCATTGGCTGTTTGTTTATGGTCTGTCTGTTGAGTGTGGCCTTTCTCTCTCTCGTTCTGTTTTGCAATTTTTTTTTTCTTTGGGTAGCACATAAAACAGGGATTTATGGCAGCCAGTATATGCCATGTTTTCTGAGGGAAAATTGAGAAATGAGGAGAAAAAGAAAGTTAAGGGAACAGTCAGGAGGCCCACTGTACGTATTAAAGCAGGAACAGACACTGTTGAGAGCAGTTATGGATCAGAACCAGTTACCCCCACTATGATAGGAGAAAACTCGGCCTGGGGATTGGAGATTATAGAGGGTGATAATCCAATCGAAATGGAGGGTGGTAGGTTCTTTGTTGACCCCGGCTATTTCTTTGGGAAATGTACAGAAGATGTTTCCGAATATATTAAAAACTTCAAGCGTGCTGTTATTGTGAACAATTGGGATGATAAGAAGAGTCTGTTATAACTACACAGTATTTTAAAAAGTGCAGCCGTACGCTGGTATGGTAGTTTGGGAAACGAGGTTGAGACTATAACTTCTTTTGGGGCACTTACAACTGACTTGAAAGCTACCTTCACTACAGTGGGAGAGGCAGAGGATTTTGAAATGTGACTCAGGATTTGGGTACAAGGTAGTGATAAATCTTTGGAAGAATTAGTGTACAATGTAATCAGTATGTACAATAAGCTAAACAGCTAGATGTCACAGGATGATAAAATTAAGTACTTTTGCAAGGTCTGAAGCCTACTTTAGTAGAAAAAGTCATGATACTAGAAAATAAGTCAGTCACCCAATTAATGCAAAATTTGAGAAACATTGTGGCGGGGTCCTATTATGACAACAGGCACTCTCTTGTGCCAGAGTGGTCTGGGGTCGGTCGCAAGGTGGCCCAGATAACTAACCCCATGGGAGCGGTAGGTAGACACGAGGAAGCCGAATTACAAAAAGCACTAGAACAGCTGAGTAAACAAATGAGGGATATGGTAGGTCAAATGAGACAGTTGCAACAAACTAGGACTCTTGATAGTACTTCATGACAACATTTTCCAAAGGATCAGGGCACATTCACTGAGCAGGAAAAGCAGGGCAGCAGTCAGGCTACAGGACCAGGCATTGTTATGCCAAGGCAAGCATCAGATGGACATCCCATATGTTTGGGATGTGGAGTTGTTGGCCATATTAGGAAATTTTGTAGGAAATTTTGTAGGAAAAATCAGTGGCCAAGGGGACCAACCAATACCAAGGAGGAAAACTAATACGGACGAATCTGTGTAGACGAAACAATTCATCCAGGCAACTTGAGTTACCCCTTTTTCTTGAGGCAGGTGTAGTGAGTTTACACACTACAGTGTTTGGAAAGTCGATTTGCATTTTCGTTGATAGTGGTGCAGCTGTTTTTCTGGTAGATGCTAGATTGGTTCCTGGACAGTGGTGGAAAGACAGAGAACACACGGTTTTTTTCTGGTGTTTCAAGACAAAAACAAACCATCACTCACATGCTTGACTTAAGGTTTAGGCTTAACAAGTTCAGGTATGTCCATCCAGTAGGAGTTGTACAAGCCCCTATAAATGGAATTATTTTAGGATGTGACTTTCTACAGAGGTACCAGGCTCAACTTGTCTGTAATGTGAATGGTCAAAATTTTTTGAGGTTAAACTACCCTAGTCAAGCAAGTCCAGTAACCTCTCTACCCATCAAAGAAGCTAAAAGTAAAGAAAGAGTTAGAGAAGTCCCTCCTAAAGAGCAAGCAGATGAGGAAATTTCCCCTTTAACTATCGAGACAGAGACCATAGAACTTAATTTGAGGTTAGGTTATGTAATGATTATGGATCATGTGAGGTTAGAACCTTGAATGCACCATATAATTGAGTTTGACTATTCAACCACTAGCCTTCCTTCAGAAGTTTTACTTGAACCCTTTGACCAGGTGTATGACAAACAGTGTTGATACCTCTTAGTATTTTGTGTACAGGGAAAAAACTAAGTTATGGGTTACCAACACCTCATACAGTGAAGTAACTTTATCCAAAGGCTTGAAGTTAGGGAGTTTGTGGAAGTTTGATGAGGCAACTAAAGAGAGAGTAAGTACGGTAGCGGTTGCAAAAGAAATTAATATAGATGACTTTGACGAAGGGAAATTGGCCATAAATCCAAATTTGTTACCTTAGCAAAGGAGCGAGTTAAGAGATTTGTTGTGCAAATACCGCCATTGTTTTGGTTTAGTAACCAAACCAAATTGGTAGAACACACGAAGAGGTGGTAACTTTAGACACAGGCAATAATCCACCTGTCACCTCTGTACAATAGAGTGTCACATGGTGAAAGAGAGATTATACACGACATAATAGAGGAACACATTAAAAATGGCACTGTGAGACCGGTTAGCACTAGTTGGTGTTCACCAGTTGTGTTGGTAAGAAAAAAAGATAGTGATTACTGAATGTGTGTAGATTGTCGTCGTGTCAATTCCATCTTGAAGGATGATAAATACCCTCTACCCAGGATAGATGACTTTCAGAGTTATTTAACAGGGGCAAAATTTTTCAGCCACTCAGATATGAACTCAGGGTATCACCAGCTAAAGGTGGCCGAAAAGGACCAAGAGAAAACCTCCTCCATAACCTCTGAAGGTACCTTCTGTTTCCAAACTTTACCATTTGGATTAAAAACAGCCCTCTAAATTTTCCAGAGGTATATGGACAAAACATTGGCAGGATTAAAATGGGGTCATGTTTGGTATACCTTAATGCCATTTTAGTGGTAGGAAGTACTTTTGAACACCACTTGCACAGGTTAGAACTGGTATTTAAAATATTTGAAGAGGCTAACCTACCCTAAAACAGGCCAAGTGCTCGTTTGGATATGAAGAAACCGAAGTGGTAGGACATGTGGTACACAGTGAGGGAATCAAACCCCATCCTAACAAGACCAGGGCAGTGAAGAAGTTTTCCAGACCTGCAGACACCAAAGGGGTAAGAAGTTTCTTAGGCCTAGCCTCTCTTTACAGAAAAATTTGTTCAAAATGTTTCCATGATTGCTAAGCCACTGGTATTGTTTGTTCAAAAAGGACCAACAATTCAGCTGGGGTGAGGCCAAAGAAAAAGCTTTCAGGGAATTGAAACTGAGGCTGACAACACCCCCTACTTTGATCTATTTCCATGAGCGGGACCCCATTGAGGTCCATATGGATGCAAGTACTCAGGGTATCGGAGCCATCTAAATTCACAAACGTGAAGGGAAGTTGCACACAGTAGCACATACCAGCCGTATTTTGACCCCTGCAGAATATAGGTACCCCATCACTCATTTGGGATGTTTGGCATTGGTCTATGCATTGGATCAGTTTCGGCCTTATCTCTATTTAAAACCTTTCTCTGTAGTACCGGAACATCACAGTCTGTGTTATTTGGATAGGTTAAAATTAAATTCTCACAGTACTGGTGGGATAACCAGATGGGAGTTTAAAATGTCAGAGTACACTTTTGAGATCAAGTATAGCAGTGAGAAAAATCATGCTCATGTGGACAGCCTGAATAGAAACCCAGTAGACAGAAGTACTGCAAAAGACAAAGAAAAAGCCCTAGATTTACCTGTATTCTCGCTCCCTGGGTATGATTTGGCAAAAGCACAATTAAACGACCCTAACTTAGCACAGCTAATGAAAGAAGTAGAAAAATCATACCCAGCTCACACAAAATTCTGTAGGCTTGCTGAAAACTTTTGTTTAAAGGTAGGTGTCCTTTACGAAATAAATAATAGGCCGGAAGGTAGAGAAAAATGACTGGTAATACCTGAGAAACTGAAACCAGAAATTTTAGGGGAGTGCCATGACAACCCATTGATTGGGAGGTCACTTAGGTGTGGCACGAACCGTGGACAAGGTAAGGAGGAGGTATTACTGGAATGGACTCTTTAATTAGTTCTGCCGTAGTTAGTGAGTTACTAAGGCTAATGGACATACAGGGCACCATGACATCTGGGTATTGGCCACAATGCAATGGAGCAGTGGGACGTCTGCATGCCACCTTGACCACCACAATGTCCCAATATGTTTCCAGCAACCAGAGAAGTTGGAACCAATGTTTGCCCTTGGTTACTTTGGCTTATAATATAAGTAAGTAGGAAAGCACTGGGTTCAGCCCATTCTTGTTGGTGTATGGGCGTGAGCCAGTTTTACTATCTGAAATCTATCTAAATCAGAAAGTGTGGGAAGAAAAGAGTAAGCAGCTTCTGAGGCTGGCTGCGGAAACCTCCGCAAACAGCAGGAGAAGGTGAAGCAGTGGTATGACCCCCCAGCCAGAGTAGTCGAGGATCGGCCCAGCCAACAGGTGCTGATCTACACCCTGACAAGAAAGAAGGGCCTCACACCCAAATTCATGCACAACTGGAATTGTCCAGCCGTGGTGGTGAAAAAGATCACCCCAAATTTGTATTCCTTAAGGAAAAAAGTAAAGGCACAAACTAGGCTAGAAATAGTAAATGTTGAAAGTTTAAAACCCTTTTTCAAATAGTAAGGTTTTTTTTAAATATATAAATACCTAAGGTAATATCTTTACGTATGTTGTTTTGTGTTAGTGTGGTGTGATGTACTTTCTCATTAGCCGAAATGTGGTATGACGCGGAGTAAATTTTGATTCTAGGGAAGTCAACACCTAGGTTTTGTGGAAACCAGAGACTTCCAGGACTAAGTGCAGCTGACGGGTAGTTCGCCGGCAAGATGGTTGCCATCTTTTTGGTGTGGATGCTGTGGTGGTCAAGTCAACAGGCCCTGGGGAATGCTGAGGAACCTGTGCCATTGGAAGTGGTCGCTGGGGCTCATTTCCAGCCAATTAGCAAGGTGACTGCATACACTTCCTCAGTTCCTCTTTCTTTTCAGACGTATTGGCCTCGGAAATTGACAGGGAATGTAAGCGGTTTATCTAAACAAATTACATGTTCACCTCAAGGTCTGTCGACTTTTTGTTGCCTTCAGAAAGAACAGAAAAATTTGCAAGCTCTGTCAGACTCAATGTTAGATAAATTGAATACAGCCCCTGGTGAGGACCTGACAGAAGAAAACAAAGCCATTGAGCTGTTGTTGAGTAAGTTTTGAAGCTGAGCAAGCAAGGTAGCTGCTATTTAATCAGGCCTTGCAGATATAAAATTAGAGAGGACGAGTACACTCATGTGTATTAGGCCTTGTCATTATTTCAGTTTTCAGTTTTTCTTTGTTTGTTCTCTTGGACAAATAATTAGGTTAAGTTAAAAAAAAAAAAAAAGGATAGAATATTGTAAATATATTAATTTATTTGCTAGGGATTAAAGAAATGCACTTCCTGATGTTTTTGTTTTTGTAGTTAAGAGATACTTTTTGTTGTTGATAACTGGTAAAGAACTTTAGTTGTGGTCATGTTTATTTTTCTGAAAAGTTTGGACCCCCAAATCAGTGATCAACCTAATCGAGAGGAGAAGTTGGTGTGCTGCTGATAGAGATTAGCTATAGCTATAGGTATTTGAGAGAACGTCTATTTTGAGGATGAAAATTTGTTTTTAATTTTTTATTTGGGGTTAACTTATCTGTACTTGCTTGCGGGGTGGAAAGATCAGGCAATAGACTTTTCTTCAACCTCGAGCAGTACCACACGTGAAGCAATGGACAAGTTTACAGAAACCTCAATTTTTGGCAGTGTGTGTGTGAATCTAATCGACGGTGATAAACTGTGATCGCAGTGACAACCTTAAAAGACTTACAGATTAAAGCAGTGTTCCAGTCAAAAGAAGGTGGAAAAAAAAGGAGATAACTTGGGCAAACTGTTTCTTCTTTTCCCTTGCGTTCGAAGTGAATTGTGTCGCAATTTGGGGGGGGGGGGGGGGGAACCCCCATCATTCACACTGTGAAGATCTTCGGAGCGTCAGTTGTCCTGCTAATTGCTAATAGGCTGATGCAGCAACTGGATGACAGTTGTGATATCATCTCATGAGAACTTAGTTCTGTCTTGATGAGCATCTGGGGTAGATGACACCCCCCTCTCTTGCCCTGGTGTTTCCATCTCTCGAGAAGCCGAAGACTCCTCGTCCGTGAACGAAGAGAGGACCAGACGACTCCTCGTTGGTTTGAGCCCATGACCTGGGTTCCTGGGTTGCAGAAGTTGGCTTTCGGGTGGGGCAGTCATCCAGCAGGGGTTGTGGTCCCATTCCTGGTGGACTTGGCCAGCTCCCGCCCCTTGGTACCCAACCTGGTGGAACCTGGAAGAGGCGAGCCATGGACGACGCTACCTTCTCGAAGCAAAAGGACTCACTACTTATAACCAGTGTGATGAGTGAAAAAGGACTTCCCTGAGCTGTGATCATCCCGAGGCCGGCTAGTGGATTGACCAGCCCTGAAGACAGTCGTACGAGTGTGTGCATGTGTTGCCCGAACTGTTGTTAGGGATTGCTCCTTTTAGTTTTTTTAGCTAGCCAGGTAAGACAGTGAAAAGTTGGGTGGGTATTTACCCTAACTGCACATTTTATTGTAGACATGTTGTAAATATGTTTTTGGTATATAAGAACAGCTGGCACCTTGCTCCTCCGTAAGATTAGGCAAATTATTTTGTGAGTTGACTGAAAGAAATGAGATTAAAACTGGCTGTGCCAGATGTGATATTGCTATGAATGAGGTTGGTCAACTGGTGTTACAGTTTCGTGAAATAATAATAATAATAATATAAAAAAAAGAACAAGATGAGCAGCTCGACATGGGGTAGCTGACCATATTGGACATAGGCGAGGAGATCCCAAGATCTGCAATGTTTCTTCCTCAACACATGTGTTGTTGGTTCTGACTGGAAGGGACTCCCCCTGCTATAACATTGGTCAACTGAATTTCCCCTAAGGGCTACACCAAGCTGGTCACAACCATTTTGTACTTGCTAAAAGCAACAAATATCAAAACAAAAACAAGATGCTATAAGTTATAATTATAAAGAAAGAAAGAGCCCTCAATGTTAGACTATTCCAGTCAAGAAAATGATAGAAAGTTTGGCTGATGGATTAAAAGAAAATAACTGAGATTTATAGGCTCCCACAAAAGAAAATACTGAAACTGCACAGTACTTTAAATTATATTTATGTTGCACCGAGTGTAATTTTTTCACGGCGCATTGAATATACACAGCCTTTTGGGCGCCAGGCGAGCGCATTGGGTGGGCGACCGGGAGCAATAGATAAGCGGTCCGTAGTTGTGCGTGTCGCTTTCTCAATGTGCATCAGTCAGACCCTTCCTTTAGATGGTAGAGTTAGTTGACAGTTTAGAATGTGATGCAATAAAGACTAGACTATAATGGGACTTTAAATGACATGAAGCAACCTGGCATTTAAACAATACTGTAAAATCCCAATTTAAAAAAAAAACCCTTACAATACAAATGCTTATTAAAATTTTACCGACTTACAAACACACACAAAAGTTTAAAATCTCTGAAATATTTAGTTTTTTTGTTAACATTTAAACACTTGATATGAAAGAATGAAAAGTTAAACCGTGCCTTTCTTGAAAAAGGCTTCAATTTTCTTTTGTTTGGCACTGGAAGTGATGTTTTTGTTTGTGACACACCATACTCAAATTCTTTATTATTTCTAACTTTTCCATGATAGTTTAAACTGTCCTTTTAAGAGTTATTAATAATGCGAAAACAAGTGAACAATGGCCCAAGTCTGCAAGCGATAAATTGGAAAGATGCGTTTCTTCCCTGCGGCGGAGGATAACTGAGACTGTGTCCCGAAACTGAAATGGCGAATTCGTTATTTTGTAATTTGTCATTTCAGAAGTTGTCGGCAGTCCCCCCTTGTTTTATTTTTTATTAGCAAATTTAAAGTTTGGTTGTGTGTCCAATATTTGTTTTTATATTTTGTTTCTTTTCATTTTAAAGCAAGTTAGGATAATAGAATTCAGTCGGATCTTCATTATTTTGGTTCTTGCCATTAGTAGTTTAGAGAAAGCTCCAGGCAGTGTGTGCTGGTAGCTGCAAGGTTTTTTTTGTAGAGGCTTCCAGATAGCCTGGAAGAATTCGTAGTGCGAGTAAACACAGCAATTTCCTGATCAGCAGTACTTATTTATTTGGGGCGTGACCCGAAGTTTCGAGACACATCAGTCCAGATATTTTTGAGGCCAAGCCCTGAGCTGACACGGGCGAAGCCTTGTCCTTGAACAAGCAGCAGTGAAGTTTCGTGGCTGTGAAAGGGGAAAGCGGTACGCAAACTGCTGATCCCATCAGCTGGCACCCTTGGGCAACTAAGGGGAAAGGAGGAAACATGGTAAAAGGTTTCTGGTAACATGTGATCGCCATGTGAAGTCTCGGCGCAAGATGATTGGATGAAGCCAAGGACATGCCGGGACAACAAAATAGAGAGAGAGGTAGTTGTGGTGGTGGGTGGTGCAGCAGTAGGCAAGATGACGTGATCGGGCGAGGAAGGAGAGCCATCGGCCGTGGAGGAAGGCCATGAACATGCCAGAAAGATGAGTTAAGTGTTTTCGTGAATTTTCTGTTTTCTGGAGGAATGGCCCCAGTCAACCTAATAAATAGTACTTAAGTTTACGCCCGCTAGTCAGAGAGTAAGAGTTTGTAGGAAGTAAGTAAGTTCGAGCCAGACTGAGTGATAGACAAGTGGTCAGACACTTTGAATACTGCCATTAAGCTGTGGGTACTGTCTTAAGGTAAGACTGTTTCTTTTACATTTAATCGTTTTTGTGAGATATAATTTTTGTGTGTTGTAACTAAGCTCTGGTCTAGCTATTAACGTATCTCTTGGCAGTGATCGTTTATTTTTCAGGCCGACTTTTCTATTTGTTTCGAGAGTTATTGTTTGCAGACAATTCTAGTAATATTCATATGATAATAGAGATCTGGTTTTCTAATATACAAACTGTAATGTTTATGTTGGGTCTGTTGCCGATAATTTAATTTGTTTCACTGATTGGATAAACCTTCAGAATGTATACTTGTAAGTTCTTGATAAGTTAGGTTATATGCCTTAATTAATAAAAGCAGAGTTAAATGTTTACCTTTTATTTTTTGTAGAATAACAGATATTTTTAGTCGCCTTATTTGGTGATTGTTTTTATTAAATTTAATAAATTTGTTTTATTTTTATTATTTTTTTGACTGGGCATCGCAGAGATGAACTGCTTTTAAGCTAACCTAAGAGTGTGGTGTGCTCAAAAGGGCATTATTAGACTGACTGTGGTTTGTAACTTTTTTTATTCTGTTGAGAAATTTGGCTAACCTCTCCTTGTTGTAAGATAGTAGTAAGATTTCAAGCAGATTATTTGCAATTGCCCTTTTTATTTTATTTTATAAGAGACCTACACATTTGACCTAGATTATTATGGAGTCTACTCATTGCACACTCTGTTTTCAAGTTTATGTAAAAGCAGAATACTGGAAAGATATATTTTAAATTCTTATCAATACTTAAATAACCATACTCTACATTTTCTTGGTATTTCATTGTAAGATTTATTGAATTAATTGGACATAGACCAATCAGATTCTATATATTGTAATTTATCTGTCACTTTAAAATAAGTAAGAATTATCATGATATATTTCACCTTTTTCTCTTTTGTCTACTCACTGTTTGAAAGGTAAATTAAAATTTTTGCTGAGTGTAATCAAAATGTTTGTTCAGACCTACGTGTTTGAACATTCTGTCATATAGACTTCAAATATTTATTTATCTCTTTCCTCTTCTCTATTCAAAAGGATAACTGTGTGTGTTTTCTTTTTAAATTTGTACACGATTATTCTCTTTTCGTGATATTTATATTTTATTCAAAGTTTTAAAAACAATAAATACTCATTTTGTCTTTTGAACTTGGTGAGTGTTACAGTAGAGTCCCATTTAGCGATATGTCACGGTTCCAGGTTAGATCCTCGCTGTCTTCAAATTAGACTGATTTTGATCCCCAGTAGGGCCTACTACTTAAAAACCACCCTAAAATTGTTTTTAAACTGCGTTCAAACCACCACAACGTAAAAATACCCTGTTATATGAAAACTGATTGCGCGAAAATGAGTCAAAAACCTGACCCTGCCACATAAGAAGAGCCGGCCAGTCTATTATCAGTTGCTCGGCCTATGCAGCATTGTCCCCCAATCAGTTGCCCGGCCTACGCAGCATTTCCCGCTATCACTTACTTGTCCGCCCGCCAAAGCACTGCCTTGCAAGCGATGACTCGCCCGCCATAGTTACGCACAACCGCCTCAAACTAAATACCCGTATTTACTGGCATAATTCTCACACCTATTTTACGGGATTTTAGTGCAAAAAGTTTGAGTGCGTGAATTATGCAAGGAATTGCCGAGACACACGCATGTAAACATTAAAATGGGGTCTACCGTAAGTTATTCCTTCGCCAACCGTGGGGCATACATTTTTTAAAAACACAGCACTTTATTTATTGATAATAGATATACAGATACATACTCAAAATTAAATCACTGAAAACATTGCAGTGTGCACGTAGCTGAGCAAGCGCCCAGATCCTTTGCGACGTGGCTGGACGAGCGCCTAGATCCTCTGTAGTGGCCAGGCTCAGTGTCTTGCCGCTGTCGGTCGGTTGGTCGCTACACAATTATTCTGGAGTGTGGCTGTCGCCCGCCACTGCCGTTGTTACAGGTCCAGTTCACTGAATAACAACGGCCCGGTATTGGGAAAACGTGACACGTATTTTAAACTCGGAAACAACGAATTTTCGGCCCTCTTCTCTATTGCAGTGTTCCTCTGCAAACACAATTATCTGAAGTTTAAATGGAGCAGTTTGACTGTAATATTAACCCATTATGTATTCGTACTAAACAAAACTTAATATAAATGTAAACTATTCCCTTCATAATAAAAAAAAAACCCACTCGCATTCAAATAAACTCCGTAACTGATTTTGTTTACATGTTTGCAACGCGGGTGCAGCAGCCAGTAATCAATAAGGAGACCACTGACCTTGAAGTGTGAATGACCTGGTGCTGTCAAACAAAGTGCATGCAGCGCAGCCCGTTAGCATTACATGCCTCGTTGAGATAAACATGCTGTGTGAAATAAGAAAGGAAAATTTTTTCCCCCTAATTCAGCACCATAAAAACGGGGGCGTGAATTGTGCCAGTGAATACGGTAGTCACTCGAAAATTATACGTTTTCTACTAACAAAACCTGCATGGTGCAAAACTTACTCATAACCAGCAAAAATAAAAAAAGAACCTTATAAAAATGGATTAAAATGAAGTTTGTTATAACACAACGAAAAAAAAAAAAAAAAAAAAAGGGAAAAATGGCCACCAGGGTTAAAACCTTTTTAATTAAGAAATTTAAAAAATAACATTTTATAAAAATAAAATTTTAAAAGATCTTTTAAATTTTTCAAACAAATTTTTAAGATTTATTTTTGGATTTTTGCATTATCAAGGTCAAAGGTCATAGGCCCTGATCCCAGTCACCTGGCTCGGAGTCACTGATCCCAGTCACTAGAGTCGCTGATCCTTGTCATCATTCCTGGAAAATATGGGTCCTTTCTGAGGATCCTTTTAATAATTTTTAACAATATATACATATTTTTTTAATTTTTTGATGATTTTTTGGAATTTTCAAGATTTTTGGGGTCATAAGTCCTCTGGGTCAAGGTCAAAGGTCACACACATCGGGGGTGAAAGGTTTATGACATCCAAAATGGCAATCGGGTGACATTGCAAGATGATGGCTTCCCCGAATCCAAATCCCCAATCCGTTGTGCCTAACTCGCCATAATCCTACTACTGATCTGTACTTGTAAATCAAGTATCTACAGTAGAATGTCACCTCCTGCAGCATTACTAATTAGGAACTACACTACAGTAGAAATCATACCTGCTGGCCAATAGCAAGAGCATTCTTGCTGGTTACTCCCATCATGCCTGAGGTCACATCTGGGTTACCATGGCTCTGGATGGCCCAAGATGGTGAACTGAACAGGGAGTAAGTGCTGGTGGTGTCGGCTGTGAGAGAAGGGAACGTTCCTTCAGATTGGATCAACGTACTGTTCCCTTGGAGAGATGGTTTGCTGTTCTGATGCTGCAACAAATTTAATCCTGATACACACTACTTGACACTGAACGCCTTTACACACATATTATTAAGTTAAATTTAACTGTACAAACCTGTATGTATGCAAATGCAACTTACTGTGTGATCCCAGACCAATTGTAGTAATGATATGTACAGCAATAAGTTCAACACTGGTTTAAGGAAGTTGATAATGTAAGCAGGATGTATAGCAAACAGTAAAAGTGGTGTTTCATTGCTATCAAAGTTTTTACAAATACTAACAAACAATTTCTTATTTCAGATATCACACTCAACAGTAGTACCTAAAGAAATGATCACTACCCAGTTAAGTACTTTTCTTCTCTTGAATCTTGAATATTCTACTTTCATATACACAGTAAAATCTCATTATAACGCACATCAATATAAAGCCTTAACTTTAATACTTCATAAAGAAAGTACTTTATTATAAAATTATAAAAGTCTTGTTTTTAAACATTTACAACATAGGCTTCATGAAATTATGGAGCAATTAATCATTCCCGTAAATAAAATTAATATGTAATTACAATGAAATAACTTTTTTTTAGGGCTGGGCTGGTACAGGTATCTCCCGATATGTGGTATCTGCATTTTAAGTATTTGGCAAAATAAATTCAGAATCTACGCTCCGATACTAAAGAATTATACACAAATGAAATATCACAATTCACAGTAGCAATGTCCAAAAGTATCTACTATTCATAATATGTGTACTGCTATGTTGAAATCTGCAAAAACCATTGGTACTGTACTATAAATATATAAGTATATATGTAGGTATGATACATGTTGTACCATAAATAAGATATTTACCAGTAATTTTGTGATGCAAACATTGGCCAATAATATTCTGTATCGGAAATGTTGTTGACACCATTAAGATTAAATTCTTTAATGCATCTATTGTAATTTCTATACCAGCTGACATTAAATAGTATTATTTATTAAGAACATGGCCTAAACGCTTTCTGAACCAGTTTAAACTACAACAAAGTCAATATTTTTTTTGGCAGTACCATTGCGGAATGTGAACTAAAAGCACTAGTTGAAGTCTTTGGAAGTTCGTTAATCAATATTGTCAGTGAATGTGCGCACACCAAGCAGCTTACAATAAAAATTTTTTGTATAGAGAAGCAATTTGTAAAGCCTTCCACATCACAGTTTTAATGCATCCATGTTTTAGCATGTGACAATGGTTGCCAAAAAAGTGGTGTGTGGTAATACTTTGTTGTGAGTCTGCACAATGATTTAAAGGCACATGTACATTCTACAATGCAAAAATTTCATATGGAGAAACAGATAAACTGAATTTAATGCCAAAAATTTGGGAGGGGGGAAAAAAACCTAAACACTGTTCTCAGCCTGATACAAATGCATGTGATTGTAAAGTAAGTTGAAATTATTGCAATAACTGGCACAATGCCACTTGTGTACCATTACCCTCAGAATCTACATCAACAAGTAATGCTTTACCATCAACAAGAGTCACAAGTAATGGTCCACATGTAAAGTTAACCTCAACACCTACCTCCACAACAGCCATATACAAACCTACTTTTCATAGAATTTACATGTTTGAAAAACTTTCACCTTACAAGTAGGAGATCAATTCTAATCACTGAGTTCATTGTGAAAATTATTTTTTTTTGATACGCTGCCCTTTTGAATTGCGAAATGAGATGGGTTTCAAAACTTTATTTAATTTCTTGAGCCACACAGTACTTGACAGAATGTTCTTTAGGACTGTTACTCCTAATTTACACAGAACAGTGGAGGATAAATTTTGAAAGGGTTTAGTACCAGTATAGTAATTGTTGCTTTGCTGCTCAGCCGGAGTATAGTAATTGTTGCTTTGCTGCTCAGCCGGCTTGTTCACACCCGCTCTTTACTTTATTATTGTCTTCCAAGCGAAGGGCTGGATGGGTCGTAGCATGGTTGTCGCGTGGGAATGAACCTTTCAGAAATTCGTCAGGTCCCAATTAGGGTGTATGATTCGCCCCAGTCGGTACCGCGGAGTTAGGGGGGCTGCAGTTGGGGTCGTATTCAACGGGCTGAGGATGATACAGAGATTGTTTGTGATGTGGGCAGGCTTAGTTCTTTTCCTCCATTACTCAGAAGTGAGGTGGGTACATGGGATACCTCTAGTCTGTGCGAGCTGTTAGTTGTATGGTCTCTCACAGGCAAAGAAGGCATCCACAGCCTGCTGTAATGGATGTCTCTGCTCTAAATGGAGTCCTTCACCCCACTGAGGTATGAATCCTACTTCAGTGAGGTCCGTCCCGGAACGCCCGGGTCAGGGCTGACGGACACATGGCGAGGCTTACTGTCTCTGGTGTGGGCTCTATGGGTGTCCTGACTTGGCGCTGCCTTCCATCACTCAGAATGAAGCCGTCATATGCTGCTGCCCTCCTCTTTTCTTACAAGGCATTGGCAGGGGTAGGTGCTAGGAGTAGGATAAGAAGGGTAGATGAGACTTCCCCACATCTCAGGGTACAACTGGGCGTGGCGAGCTAGTCATCCAAACATACCGGCAATCTCCCACAGAGGGATGATTGGGAAATGGTCCTACTCTAATTTGCCAACCAAAACACTCTCGTCTGCAAATTCTCATCCCGAAGACTGGGCATGGAGCAAAGGCATTTCGGGACTGTGATACAATTGGATGTGGTGAGCTAGTCGGCCACACCCACTGATAGTAAGACAGTCTTCCTGCTCACAAAACCCTCTTGTTCTCTATCACAGAGGCTGGTGACAGCACAAAGTCGTTCCGGAGTTGCTATACAATCAGGCATAACGAGCTAGTCAGCCACACCTGCCAAATGGAATGTGTCAGGACCGAAGACAGTCCCCTTGCTCACAAAGCCCTCTCTGGGCACAGTGTAGGGGTATTTTGAGAACCAAGCTGCTGTATTTCAGTGAGCGTTACCTTTCAATATCCTCTCAGTGGCATGCTCTGGCGCAGAGGCTGGGCACAGCCCGCGTTCCGAAGGGTTTGTCAGCCGTGTTACTCTATGGAGTCACTGCAAACTGATTCCAAGACAACACCAGAAGGGAGGGTGAGAAGTGGTAAAAGAACAGAGAGGTTTGCCAAGACGGTCTTCTGTAATGCTTGGAAAGATTCCTCCCAGCCAAGACACCAAGTTAACCTCCTCACTTTCCGCAGCAGGCCACCGAGTCTCTCTCCTAGACCTTCCCAAGCCGGGTTCTGAATCAGTGTAGTTAAACTACTATAACCTTGTCCACAATCTGTCCAATTCGACCAAGTTCACCACACAACTTACTATCGGCACAACTTGGATGCTTCACTAAATTACCTGACAGCTAGCGAGCAACTATCTACAAGACTGCTGGAAATCAACTGCCTGGCACCTCCGGCCACTCCGCTTAATATACTCTCCGTCAGTGTCGGCAAGGGTGAGTAGGAGGGTGTCCGCTAGGCCAGGGAACCCCCTACTTCGCTGTCTCTCTTCTAGTGCCAGAGTGCACAGCAGCTGGGAGCCCTGGGGGCCTAAGCTCGAACTGCACTCATATACAAAATCTTCTAATTGCGACCGTAACTCGCACAATTTTAGAAAATGATAAGATCGAATTATACGAGAGCCATCGTATACGTCTTGACGGTGCAAGTGGCCACTCTCTCAATCATCACTGTGCGAGATGTGGAGTCGTCGATGAGTAGCGCATCAAAACAAACAAAATATTACACATAAGATGACTGTTAACACTGTATGAATTTAATTTACACATCATTTATGCTAAGCCGAATGTATAATCGTATGCAAATGAGGTTATGAGTAGAAGTGTAATTTACATAGGCCTACTACTGACGTTCATTATTGTTCAGTGACTCGTAGTTGGTTGGTTAGATCATAAGTTATTATTTAGTCAGTCTTGCATATAAAACTCTGTAAATAACATATGTCATTATTACTGAACAAACTTTCAGTTTCAGAGAAACTTCTTCCCACAACTGGCTGGCATCCTTGGCTGTCCAGTCAGCTGTCAGTTTGCCTTGGGCAAGTTTCTTGTTTCTTACAATTTGTTTTAACAGTGTAAATTAATTACATTCAATAGTACTTCAGACATCCCATCAATGCCACAAAACTTCTAAAACTGTTCCAAGAAGTAACATGTCAACCTAAACTTATTCAAGATGAACCAACCCGTTGCGACAGCACTTACTTAACGCTGGAACATCTACTGGAGCAACATCATGCAATAACTAAACATAAATGTAGGGTTTTCATACACAGAATGGTGCCTGGCTTAGGAAGCTGTACGTACACTTAAAATTTTTCACACAGCTATCCACAACGTAAGTCATGAAAACACCACTGTTTCAGAGGTTATTCCCACTGTAAATTGAATAAAATCTCAGCTCAGAGGAACCAAGTACATGTCACAAAACAATTCTGGCTTGAGAGGAATTGAAAAAGATACAATGCATTCACTGACTAGTCGCTACAGAGACTTGGAAATTAAAACATCTTTGCTGTTGCTACCATTTTAGATCCAAGGAAACTGTGTTCAGTTCTCAAGAAAGTGAAAACTCTGTAACTCAGCTTTTACTATATGATATAAGTTGCAGTGTGTTACCATCAGATGATATACCACAGGTGAGTATCACCAATACAACTTCTGCAGATGAGCCATCTGACAAAAAACCTAAAGATCACATCATGCACTCTATTTGTCTAACATAATAAATGAAAATGCAGTTTCATCTCACTATTCATCTCCAGAGGCTGAACTTCAAATGTATTTGACTGAGTCACTGATTCCTGTCTCTTCTGACCCATTGAAGTACTGGAGCACATCACCACATTCAAGACTGTGTAAAGCTGCAATAAAGTATTTGTCATTGCCTGCAGGTTTGGTTCCAGAAAAACTTTCATTGCAGCTGGTCAAATAAGCTTTAAAAATAAATAAATAAAAATACCCCTGAATCCTCACAAACTGCAACATCTTGTGTTTTTGAATGAACATATTACTTTCAAAATCTAGAAAAATCTAGTAACATAATAATAATTATAAAAAAAAAAGTAAAGCAACATAAAAAAAAATTTACGTCGGACTTTGCGACGTGAAAATGATTTGCACATGCTTTTTATAAAAGATAAACATATTTTTGAACCTTTTTATGTAGAGGGTTTGATTTTAATTATTTCTAGATATCTATAAATACATTTATTCGCAGCAGTGTACGTTGTCATTGATATTTTGAGCAAGAATTCTAAAGGTTTTTCCCGATTAGTTTTGTTATCGCGAGGACTAGTCCTTTATAACATAATATGGAATATTTTTCTCATCCTGACTTTCAGTAGAAGTTTTTTATAGTAGTCTGGCTGGTTATTGGCCACATTACCCGTAAACTGCAACTACAAGGAGCATGTGAATCCAGATCAAGGTTGCAGTAAAAATTGCATTCTCATGCATGTTAGTTGCTTTTAGTTGAATATAATGTTTAGTTTAAAATACTTTCTTATAATCCATTTCATATAAGTGGTCTCAAATTTGACAGTTCTAGGAAAGTGGTGCCAATGGCACCTGGGTGGCTATGTATCCTTCCACTACAGATGAACTGTCATTGAAGGTGACTGCAAACAAACACAATGTGAATGCCAGTATTTGTAAACAAACACCATGTGAATGCCAGTATTTGTAAATAAACAACACATGACTGCCTGTCGTTGCAAACAAACTGTATGTACCTCCTCCCAAATGGCTTTTAGAAGCTGTGAAGGGCTGTTCAAGCAGTTGCAGTTTGGCAACAATCCATATAATAGGTCTATAAATTGATCATTTTTTTACCTTGCAAGAAATTTGTAACCAGAATACATGAAAATGAAATTGTATTTTGACTGTCAAATGAATAAAAGATATTTTACAGTTTTTGAATACACTCTAACTATATTAATGACAACTAATCTTGTCACACTTACCTGAAGTAAGTTCTTGTAAACGTAAAAATTTAGCATGGTTTCCACAAACACCAAATACCAAGACCCCTCCCCCCCAGGAATGCACAAATACCAAAATGCCACCCCCTCCCACACTTTTTTAAAAGTACATAATTCAGCTTCGTGGTATTATATGACAACAAACTCTGTACAGACTGATACTTTTATGGTGGTTATAATTCTCAGGATGTTAAAGTATGTAGGTTGACAAAATAATATTTAAGCAAATGTTACTTAATATCAGTAATTTTAATAACTCTCATTTAGAAACTCAAATGTTAAGTATTGCCGGTCTACATACAAAATACTTGAATAAATTTCCTCAAATACCTACGTGTTCAGATTGTCATGCTGCGAATAGAAACTTATTTCTGACTCAGTGTTGATATTTATACTGAAGTTCAGTCACACAACCTCCCTCCTCAAAATTGTGAATACAGTCCTAGGCTTGTTCTCGGGTACCTAATGAAAAACTGTATTTCAGTTCAGAGATGTTACAAAGCGCTTTAGAGAAGTAGATGTGACCCACAGCAACAATATATCAAACGAACATGTTACTTACACACCAAAAAGATGCTCCACCTACCCAAGATTGAAGACATCGTAAAGTTCACTTTCCTTAGCTATAAATTTTGGAATATTGCAGTTCTTGCTGATGCATGAGACACTTCTTTATGATGTTGGAGCACCTTCCTTGGGTGCTTAAAAGGAAAGAATTTTGTTTGATAAGCATATTGTAATTTACTTGATATAAAAAAGTCGTCTTTCCAATGTAAATCCTGTTTATGTGACTTATTCTTCCATTATTCTTAACAATGTATGTTAAAAACATATGAGCGCTTTTAATTTGCAAAACAAAAATGCTCAAAATGTGTATGAAAGATCCCAACGTTGAAACCTATAGTTCATTCCCCATTAGAAGCAGCTTTCTCGAAGCCCTGCTAAATATCTATTTGCAGGCCCGTTTTGTTATCCTTCCCCCAAATGTAAACAAACATTGCCATGTGACTGCCATGTATCATCTGTCAAAATCAATGCTTACATTCCATTGTGCGAGTATATATGATCGTATATTTTCGCTACAACTAAAAATAAACATTGAAATGTGACTTCTACTTTTATACTTGTCAAATGTGTTGTTTACTATTTACAACTATTTTGAAGAATTCTGTCATATTCCGAAAACCATTCCATATGAATAACAATTTAGGCCTCTAACATTATTTAGGTCAGCTTTATGACGTTTTAAAAATGCCTGAATTGATGACAGTTCTTACGGTTATTTTACATTAACATATTTGCTTTCCACGACATAGCTCAATACATGTAATTCACTGTAGTATTTTGCTGCGACTGTGTTTAACACTGTTACAAACTGCGAGGTAAAGGGCTGTACTAATTATATCCTTTTGTTATTTATCTGTGTTGGGTCATTTCTTTAAAAGGACGACCTCAGTTGGAATAAATATTAAAACGAAGGAACAACCTGTCAAACGCAACTCGTGTTGCTCATTTTTTATCATACAAATTTTAAAGATAACGGTGAACACGCACACAAATAAGCCTACGATAACTTTTATTCCGCTCATATTTTTATATATTGCTACTTACTGTCTATTAGCTTTATTGAAATTTATCGTGCTGGGCTAAGTACTTTTCTTCTGGGATTGTGGCAAATTACGTTACATGACTGTGTTTCAAACGCCTTAAGGCAAAGGTACAAAGTTGTGATAAACAAACAGATGTGGATATAAATTAATAACTGCGCCATAAAAACAGTTCACATTTAAAACGTATAAATAGTGCTAATCAAATATTTGAAACCATGCACACACGACCAGTGTATAGACCATGATGCACAAAGGCACGCCATTTCACAGACGCAATGATTAACGAAACACACGTCACAGTATATTTATTACTGCCATGGAAAAACAGATTCATCACAACATTGTAACTTGTCTAGGTAGGATTAAAAAACACAACGTCTACAAACATGATGTATTAATCTGAAGTATTTTTCGTAGTATGAATAATTTACATTTCGTTTGACAAAAAGCAACACGCCATGTCATGGCTCGCCACGTCTGCCAACTTCACTTTGTTTCTGTCCCGCCATCATATCTAAATATATTAAAATAAGTATTCAAACATTAAAATCTCTTTTCAGTAGTAAATTACAAATTCAAAAATCATTGCTGTAATAAGTATGAAATAGGCTACAATTCAAAACATGTACAACTTTACCACATACTAGCGAATTGAATCTTCCCGAGTGTGAAAGACGAAGACAGAGATAGAGAGAGAGCGACAAAGCTCGCTCAGTATACAGTTGCTTCAAAATTACTCTTGCTTGATAAAACAACGCTGTACCATTACGGCCTACTCACAAAATTTTCCGCTGTTATTTAAAAATGTAAAAATGAGATATGCTGCCATCGGGGCTACTTAAATATTTAAGTATTTCGATAGGCACCATTTAATTTACAAACAGTATGCAAAAAAACTAGTTAAAAATAATATTTTAACTGCGAACTATTTCTTACTGGTGGTTGCCAACACGTCGCAGCACTCGCTATTGTTAATTCATATTAAAAAAAGGAATAAGTATTACAAGTTATAGAAGATATTAAGGTACAGGTTTATTTATTCAACAATACAGTATTTTAAAGTTAACCACAGTGTTATATATTTGTGGAATACATGTTACTGAAAAAACAGGTGACATGTTATGCTTAGTGTTCTTTCCAATAGGGAATGGACTATACATGCCATTTTGTTACTTTCAAATACAGCCCTTAAAAACAGGAAAACCTTTAAATTTATTTGCTAACAAGTATCCCTGCGTAACAAGCTTGACAAATTTTATACACGTTCTAAAAAATTAAGTGACACAACTTACAAGTTTGTATGGCCAGTAAGCTTTACGTTTTGAAACCCTCCAGAACCAGTGTGTTAGAGTTTCAACAATAATAACAGAGAGAAATGTTCATAGCAATGAAATGTGGACCCAATTAGGGTACCATCTTAATTTTATTTTGAGGGAAAAAGTGAGCAGAGTGGGCGGGCTTTAGTTTATTGTATTTCATGAGACGGGAATATTTTGATGTTCACGATGCCGGAATCACATAGCCGCAACGTGCACGGCACGACGGCTAACAGTCAATGAAATAGAAGATAGATTGTAAACCCAACCAATTCTGTCGTTCAACCAGCAATTTTGGATTAGAAATGGTATCTATTCTTCGTCGTGTTGTGCGGCACGACATAAGAATGTACAACATTGCAAAATGAAGTTGAAAACTACTGTACCTAACCATTAAAAATAATAATTTTACTTTTTTATGCATTAGCGATACCAATTTGTCACCATTATGTATTACAAATTTCCCACTTGTTCACCACCTTTGAGTCTAATGTAGCCTATCAGCGCCTCCTAAATAGTTAGGTTAAATGCCGAGAGAGTGGTGTCGGTCGTGCTGTAAATTCAAGTAGTCAAGTTGAAATGTGTCATGGTTGCGTTTTTGGTCATTTCGTGCTGTGTTGGTCGGGTCTATGTGATTCCGGCATGAGTGTGTGGCACTTTGAGTTGCATATTGTTTTGATGGAGCAGTGGAAAATTTTGCTTGTATGGAAATAAGATTTAAATTATTTAACTTAGAAAATTATAACTTTAATGAAAATACAAAATGCGATACATACGTCGCTGTTCGTATTCATACAGATGCAGCAATTTATACAAGCACACACTTTGACCGAAGGTTAACCTTACACTCGTATTTACGGTGTAGACAAACAAATATTGTTCACTCACTACAAAAGTGTAGAAAGTGCGACATTTTTCAGGCCACAGGCATGTCAATAATTATATTAACAGTTTACAAATACATTTACAAAACATGCAAATTTGTTGTTGTAACCTCTTGAACATTGTTTTTCTATGGCAATCTTTGCGAGTTTACATCACTAAAATCAAGTTTGTTCGTCACTAGCATTAAAAAATTTATTTGTAAAATCATTCAGTAAAATCAACTCTGCGCATGTTTCCTAATACAAACAAACTTAAACTTATATTTGTGTCACTTCATCATGGAAGGCGGTTAGGAAAATGGTGGAATGAGCAATTTAACAACGTGCCGATTAATATTACATTTCACTCAACAAAACACACTACAGCGGTACCAACAACCAACTATGTTTGGAGAAAGCAAATAAAAAGTAATTAACTATCAATTAAATACTCTGACAACACCGATAAGATATTTGTATAGTAAACACGATAAGAAAAAACACGGTCACACAACTTCCTTCACCGGGCTGGAAACATAAACATTGCTAGCAATTGGCTGGAAACATTTACTGTTTGTATGTGTCAACATACACTGTCATAAATGCTGAACATGTTTTTAAAGTCCCGTTACTAATAGCCAAGAAAATTTAATATTACTTTAGAAACATAATTCAAATCATAAATGTTGTAAGTATAATTAAAATTTTGAATTAAAACTTTCAATTCTGAGTACTATTTCCTTCAAAAGACAGCATCAAAATAGCCAACCTAACAACACGAATCCCGCAGCAGTTCATCAGCTGATACAATACTGTAGGAGCGAGAACACTTACTAGGTTGGTCACAATGTCAGTCAAATTTGAGACCACTTATATTAAATGGACTATATATTAATTGGTTTGTTCGTTGTGGTTTTTACACATTTAGAATAGAAGCAATTGCAACTTAGATGAATTTTTTCTACGATCAATGAAACTAGACATTGTTTCTTGGAGGTAGTTGATGAGGGGAAGTAGGTGGATGACTGCTTCATAGATCTAGAGAAGGCATTTGATAAGGTGCCCCATGGGACATTGATGAGGAAAGTGGAGGCGCTGATACCAGATAGGAGGGTAGTGGAATGGATAGGGGACTTCCTCAGGGGGCAAAGGCAGAGGGTGAAAGTGGGGGAGGCAATATCGGAGGAAGAGGAGGTTACGTCAGGGGTACCACAGGGAAGCATGCTGGGTCCTTTGTTATTTACCATAATGGTAAATGATATGGATTTGGGGATTAGGGAAAAAAATCAGATTGTTTGCAGACGATTGTGTTGTGTATGCTGAAGTGGTAGAGGGGGGCGGAAATTTGCAGGCGGACATTGATAAGATATGGTTGTGGACCAGGAAAAATAAAATAAAGATAAATGTAAGAAAAACTAAGGTAGTGAGGTTCACAAGGAAGAAGATGATAAGCAGGGACATGTACAGATGGGAGGGACAAGAGAAAGAAGAAGCAGCAGAATATACGTATCTAGGGATTGTACTGCAGGAAGACCTCAGGTGGAAAAAACTGGTAGAGGGGGTGGTTGCAAAGGAAAGAAGGGCTCTGGGGATGCTGGAAAGGGTGCTGAAGGGAGTCAGCTGTGAGGTGAAGGCATATGGTACAATGGTACGGCCAATGTTAAAATATGCTGCAGCAGTATGGGACCCGTATGTGGAGGTTGAGGTGCGAGAACTGGAAAAGGTACAGAGAAGGGTAGTAAGATGTGTCAAGGGTAGGTGGAAAAAGCAGGGGCAGGATGATGAGGAAGAAGGGAACTATAGGCCAACAGTGATGATGAAAGAAATGGGGTGGAGCTCATTGAAGGACAGGAGGAAAGTTAAACGGCTAGTCAGGATGTACAGGATGGTGAATGAAGAGGGAGGATGGGGAGGATTACACTGCAAGTTAAGTAAGGGAGTGTTTAGAGGAAAAGGAAGCAACAGTGAGAAGCTTCAGAGGGTATGGAGGAGAACGGAGCGGGGTAGGCAGTCCATGTGTGTGAGGTCAGTGAGGGAGTGGAATGTGTTGAGGGAGGAATTGGTATCTGTGAGAGGGGTTGGTAAATTCAGGAAGGGAGTGGAAAAGGAGTTGGTTGGGCGAAGGAGAGGTGAGAGAGCTCGCCACCAGGCGGTAGCCTAATTGCGAGCGTATGTATGTATATTGTGTGTATAAGACTACTTGAATAAAAAGTTGGAACTGGTTTCTGGTGTAGCTGTGTAGTCAGTATCGGTACTGTATCTGCAATCTTTATATAGGCTATTCACGGTAAAGTGAGCACCGTTTGAAGCCCTCTCATTTGGAATAATAGTCAATAAATACATTTTAATGTAGCCTTAGACATTAACTTTCAAGTCAGGTTACATACCTACACTGTGTTCATACTTATATGGCAACATTTATTTTAAAAAGTTGTGAATGGATAAAAATAACTCATAGGAAAAAAATTAACTAAGGTCTTAGAAGTACTCACATTACTGTGAAAAGCCTGTATCAGCCCTGCCCTATTATTTTTTAAAAAGTAATGATAAAATAGTACTTTCTAAAATATGAAAATGTACAAATTACTTCCTGCAAACATAAAGTAATGCATGCTTTGCAGATAGTACATACTGCTTACTTATTGGTGAAATTTCCTTTGAAATATAATATCACTTACCCTTAAAAAATATCACTGAAGGAAGTTTGCTTAAAAGACCTTTATCTTTTGAAATAAAAAGAATACTTCAGTGAGAAATCCTCTTTGTTGTTCCTTCAAGAAACACTTGAATATTGACATTGCACTATGAAAAATGTGCCGACAGATATTAATCAACATTTTTGTGACAAAGGTGTATAAAGTTTACGCTTCTAGGGTGTAATTTTATTCGTAAGATGATTAACTAGTGATTTAAATTATATTTCATATAAATTGATGCATGCCAGCATGCTGCACTACAAACACACGCACTCTACGGCAGACTTCTCCCCATCTGAGCACACCAAGCGCGGGGCGAAATCAAATTCGTTGGCGCTGAGACTTGGAAATGACAATATTAAAAATACTTCATGCATTAGTTGGTCACCTATGTAACTGAACTTCATGTCTGAAATTATCTTCTTCTACGCCCAATCAAGAATGAGTATGTAAATGGCTTCCAAATGAAGAAAGTATAGTATTTATTTAAATTATACTATGCTACCCTGCCTGTCCAAGAAGTTCCAAATAACTATCAAGATAGCAGCACCCCGTGACCTTCTAACGTCACGGCCCGCCGACCTCAGTCCGGAGTGCAAGAAATTATCTACGCCTCCACCAGGGGCGATAAGAAATAGAGCAGCGCTCCCGCAGCAGATAAACCAGCCCCTGTGATGGAAAGCTATGTTACCCCCCCTCCCCCCCCCCCCCCCCAGAGAATTGCTGACACAGGGCGATTTTCGTATAAATTGAAGTCCAGCACCATGGTCCAGGAGAGACGCCGGGCTCGCTGGCCGACAAGGTTCACGAGCTCTCCTACAGCCTAAAGAAGACGCTCTTCCTCTCCTCAGCAGCCTGTACCAAGGCTCGAACCTCTCTCTCACCAGCAGCCCGCGCACGACCTCGAACTCCTCGCCTCAGTAGCCCGCACCAGGGTTTGAACTACATCACCTCAGCAGCCTGTGCCAAGGCTCGAACCTTCCTGGCACCAGCTCGAGATACAGCAGCGCCACCTCCAGCCCAGCTGACTGGCCCAGGGACAGCTTTTCACGTCCATGGTAAATTCCACGCCTGTACCCTATACCCTGACTTAAGTCAACTTCCTTGACTCCAGCGGTAACAGGTCATTTCATGATACCGCCCCATTAAAGCTCACACTGTAAGTAGTGTAAAGAACTTTCCATTGAGTTAATCTCTAATTATTGTAATTAACCTTTATTAATTCCCCCAGGTTTGTCTTCACCTGTACAGTAATTATAATTGAAATTTTCCAACGTATTCTATTCTAACATTTTAATTATAGGTATTTTATTAGCTTGTAATTTTTACCCGGGACTTTCCGCAATCTTTTTCTATATGATAATAAATATTACATCTTATTCTGAAATAGTGGTTGTTGACTACATCAATTGTACGGTAGATTCCCCTTTATCACTATTTATATAATTTCAGTGTGGTGTGTTTCTTACTCAGCCGTGTAGTGGATTGAATACTTCAGGAGGCAAGGCCTGACCAAGGACCCTTCACCAAGATTTCGGGACACCCGCCACCGACAATGGATGCATGGTTTTGTTACGTGGGTTGCCTATCTTGCGGCAGGTTCGCGGAAGTGACTGCAAATTCCGCCCCCCTTCCGGACTGCTTGTTTGTAAACCCCGTAGCCAGTCTTTCTTTTTTTCTTTTGGCTTTGAACTTGTGGTTGTTGTCTTTTTATCAATGCGCAAGCAGCACGATGGTTTACGAAGCTGTCAGAGGCAACATGAGAGACATGCCGCTATTAATCAGACATTACTAAACCAATTAATCCATGAATCTAACCCCAGTACACTTGTCCCACGAGAACCAGAGTATGAACCCGTAGACTATAGTACAGTCATACCACCCACTCGTGAGAACCCATTAAAGCGGTGGTTTGGTTGGTGCCCTCCAGATGCTGACTCTAACCCGAGGAAACCCCTTCTAATCTTACAGTTACACAATCTTCCAGTTCTAGTGTCGAGCACCTAGAGCAGCCCTCATCTAAAACCTCTGAACGAAACAGCACTGTTTGATTATCATCTAACAAGGTAATTCGGGTTCGATACCTGAAGACAGAAACACTCCCGAGTTTCTGAGTGGTGAAATTGGCTTCCAGGAAATCCATAAGGATACAAATTCTCGTTAAACCAAGTCCTAGAGTAACTGGTAAAAGTTCCCCAGCTAATTTTGTCCCCGCCCGACAGCAGACAAGGCCGCAGCGGATAAACCCAGTAAGTCCTTGCCAGATCACCCATCATCACACCCACTCATAAATCGTAACTACGATTGAGCATTACCTTTCATCAGGACAACTGGTGTGTCTGCTAGTGACGACTCCAGTGGTCAGGATGACAAGGCTGCCCGGAAGGGATAGCCTGATACTCCGAATCACCTTGGGGTTGGACTCCCCTCCGCCTAGCAAATTCCAAGAGGGTAGTCAGCACTCTAACTGCTTACCTATCAGACAGCAGCGGCCATTAAGGATAAAACCC
The DNA here is from genome assembly GCA_029891345.1 of Dryococelus australis. Lineage (NCBI taxonomy): Eukaryota > Metazoa > Arthropoda > Insecta > Phasmatodea > Phasmatidae > Dryococelus > Dryococelus australis. Next base: position 78,577,093 of record CM056995.1, read on the forward strand.
CCACCCCATTAAAATCCATTGAGATGCATAAATCTAATTTCGAAACACCTTCTTAAAGAGGGAAAAGAGACCAACATGCAATTTCTAGGGTTTTTAGGGGTTAAAATTGATTCCTATTAAATTTTTACAAGGACAATGATATTACAAAACTCATTCTCGTAAGGAAGTTTACTGTATATTACGAGATGCTGTACCAAAACATGCATATATATGGTTACAGATTTATATATTCATGTTTTGATGTACAAAACAATTTACAATGGCTCTGTATGTCAACACAGTTAATCTAGGTCAACACACACAGATGGATGGCGTTGCAAGTCAAGAGTAAAAACTTATTGTTTGCAGCCATAAGTTATATGTAAACATTATACTGAATGTAACTCAGCAATAGGCATTTTTTTTAAACATGTTGCATTAGAAAACAAAACCTGATTTACGTTGAAAATTGTTAAAAGAAAAATCAGTACTTTTATGTAAAGCCTACATATGGAATTTAACTATTCGATTTTGGAAGATGCAATATAAAATATTCGCTGTACTAAAAGTTTACGTATATTTTGTATGTTAACGTATTTTTACATACTTCACATTGGGTATTTGGGTGGGAAAAGAAAATCTTACACATTAAAGTGAATAATACCTTAATGCGAAGTGCATTGTATAGGAATTTTAGTGCATGTGTGTGTGCATGCACACACGTTTGTGTTTAAGTTGTTTGAAAGAACCTTGCAATGGGTGTACATGATTAAGTGAAATATTTTTTGAACATATGCCATTGCTTCACTATGTTGTCATAGAAGACCAAGTCTGAGATGTGAAACAAATATGGAACAATGAGCAGAGTGGCCAACAGAATTAAATAAGACATATAATAAATCCCACAAGAAATTTTGTCAGATAATAAAAATTACAAAACAAATTATTAAATGAAAAACCGGGAGAAAAAAAACAAGGATAACCCAAATTATGACAGCACAAAGACTAAGACAAAAATTTTTCTGCACATGACAGGATGGCACAATGGAGAAGTAACTGCCACAAGGCTAGGCGACACAACAAAGACAACATGACAAACAACTCACAGCGAACACCGCCCTTGGTGGAATAAGTACATCCTTTGCCTGGAAAATGCGGTATTTTTGAGTTATTCTTGCTTGAATGCATGCGACCCTTCATCACAGCGTGTTTCTCTTCTGTTTCTCTCCCTTGGGCGCTGTCAAGTCCGATGATGCAGACAAAAAAAATAAAGTTCCGATAGCAAGGGGCTAAACCTTGACGAGTTACGGCAGTAATTAACAACACTTGCTCCGAGTTTGACAGATAGGTGCCATGCCCCACTAGAACTCTCTTTTTTTTTGCTACTGTACTCGGTCACTCCCAGAATAGCACGGAAAGCTATTACGCGGGTCTAAGTTAAGTCCCCCAACAGCCCTGTTATATAGGGCTTTTACTGTAATATGACACCAAATGTAGGCCAAATTTTAAATGGTCCATGCGCACTATCAGCCAAGAGCGCACGGAGAAGCTATCGACCGTGCATTGTCACACATGTAGGTTTATGTGAGGGGTAGGGGGATGGGGGTTGAATGACTTCTCCAAGCTGCTACTTGTTGGCGACACCTTGCTCACGTGGCAAATGTCTGTCTTTTAAAGTAATTAATTATATTTTACTGCAAAGAAAACTTGTAACTTCGAGACAGAAATAAGGCAATTATAATTTACTTCTTCATTGTCTTTAATAATTAATAATTCAAAACCACATCTGGTGATTTTTCCTGTCATGAGTTACACTACGGCTCAGTGCTTACCTACCCATTATTAGATGTCAGAAGGTGTCGAAAAGGCACTTACATATCATCAGTTTATTCAAAGACGTGTGTCTATTGAAATTAGTTAATATAAATACTCAGATTTCCCCACAAGAAGTTACTGAAAATTAACACACAATACAAGTCGCTCTATGTTCAAACAATTTTTTGCTTACAAGTGGTAGAGTATATGCTTTTGGGCATATAACTTTATTTGTGAAAATGGTGTCCTTTAAGTTAAATTAATATTAAGTCTTAAATTCATGTTAATTTTACGTGAAATACAATGAAACACCAATCTTACGGGATAAAATGACTTTTAAACACAAAAGACAACATCTTTTCAAATAATAATTCCTTGATAAACTGTTTTGAATAACATTTTTAGGTGAAACCATTTTCTTTGAAATACAAGCGATGTTAGGTGCAACTATTTTGAGAGACACATAATCTTGATAAAATTACGTTCACCAGCAGTGATGGGCAGGTGGCGTGTGGAAGGCAAGTCAAGTGGGCATGGGAGAGAGAGGGGAGAGAGAGAGGGAGAGAAAGGGAGAGAGAAAGGGAGAGAGAGAGAGGGGAGAGAGAGAGGGGAGAGAGAGAGGGAGGGAGAGAGAGAGGGAGGGAGGGAGAGAGAGAGAGTGAACATGCTTTATCTTTTGTTAGACAACAACTTCCCCTCTCGACACCCTGTATGGCATGTGAGGGGAGGAAGGAAGGTGCGCCGCTGGGAGAGACATAAAGAAAGGTTAGTGAGAGGGGAAGTAGAAAGCCAGTCTCGCACCACGCTGCACGGCTGCAGTGTCGACAGACGTGTTGAGAAGACAAGACATTAGACAGAGCATCGCAGAGCAGTTATAAACGGGGCATGCGTGACATATTTCACATCCAGTTACTAGCAGTTTGCATAAACAACCAGCTTAAAAGATTGTAGTTAATCTTAGGTGACAGGACCCGAAATATAGTTAGATCAGCACAACATGCGATAAATGATAAAAGGTTGTTAACATTATTTAAATCGGGATTTTGCTTGTACCACAAAAAAATTGTTGGTCGATGCACTTTATTTGTACTTATTTCTTTTAATGTGCAGCACATACACACCAAAATACGGTAATTTTTTGTGTTTAAAGAAAATACTGTATTTACTAATGTAGAGTGTGCACCATGATTTTTGTAACAAGTTACAGTGAAAAGTTTTTTAAAAATAAAATTGCACCAAAAATTTGTGGTGCCCTGTTAGTAAGTATGGAACAAACTATTCTTCTTTACATCAATGTGTGGTGATTGTGATATGTTTGAAAAATACTTTAATTAATTGACTTGGGTGCAAAAAGCAAAATAAAAAGATTCCATAAACCTCATTCTCCTACTAAAAACACTTCCGGCTTAGTTTTTCTTTTTTCTCCTTTTAGCAATGACAGGATCTTTTTTTGCTGTGCTAGAATGTCACACTACCCTTCTCTCAAAAAAAATGTGTCGCCTCGTCCCTTTTCGGCCCCCTGTCATAGTTTATTATTCGTTAGCCTCTGCCAGGAAACAAAGAAGGCTTGGCGGAATTATCGACCAGCAACATCATGGTGTTTAGAACCGAGAAAAGGGGGGTATAAACACATGGCAGATTTGGTTTTTGGCATGACACAATGCCAATGGGGGGGGGGGGGGGAAGGAGGAGGTTGTGACTTACATATAACTGAAGGGTCGCTGAGAGAGAATGAAGAAAAGTGATGTGAGAGAGAGAGAGAGAGAGAGATTGATCGAGAGATGCACCAGACAGTTCCGCCACTTCCTTCAACATCCACAGACAATTTATGGCCACCACTCCCACGTCTTTTTTTTTTTGTGTATAGCGTGCACCCCAGAAATGTTTTTCTTTAGTTTGGGAAAAAAAGGGTGCGCTATACAGGAGTAAATACAGTAATAACCTAACTCCACTGTCTACAACTAATATACTAAAGTATGACCCGATACCATACTCCATATGGATAAATTGTGAAAAGGCAAAGTATCGGCCGATACCGATACTTAGCATAGGTATCGAAACAACTCTAACCACAACTACTAGTAACTCAATCCAAGAGTCATCAGACCTCTAGTCCAGTTGACAGACTCCATCCACAGCACTGAACAGTCGCCGGAGGGAGTGACATACTGGTCTGGAATACTGCCAACATTTGGACCTACACCCACTTTTGTTGTCTAGCATCCAGAGGAAATCCAATGCACTATAACCACCGTGCCTCATGCCCCTGGTTAAAGGAGCACCTGTAGGAGAGTGGCTGAACGTCATAGGTGGTCAGCCAACAGGTGATGCACGAATTGGCGGAGCTCTGCCATGAAGTACATCATGACCTGGACCCAGTTTGCAATGAAATTCACAGTCCAATATGCGATCTCATACACAGCACTCAAGCAACAAATCTCGCTATTCACTAATGAGCGGAGACCACAAGAAAACCTTGACGCGTGCTTGGTTACTGACTGTATGGCACGATCGTCTAGATTTATTGCGCTAAACCAAGTGCGTGGTTATTGGTAGCTGAGTCGTAATTGCAGTTAATAGTAATATAAGCGGCACACGTCAACCTGAAGGCTTTCGCCGACCATAAGATCAACTTGGCCAGGCCACTACCAACATTCATCTCCCGAAGATGTGTTGGAGTCAATATTGGAAACTCTGCTGCCAGAACACACGCCTGCTCTGCATCCCACCGTATCGTGCGCAACTCAGAACCTAGGTGCAGCTACTTTTTGTACTCTCGTGATAGAAAAAGTAGCTCTAAAGACAGTGACAATGCCACAATATGCATAAATGCTCCACACCAAGGGTTGAATGGCCCGGGCATCCAGCCCACCTGCGCAGCTGATCCCATGCAGGGAGAGCAGTCCACATCCACGCAAGGTAATAATGGACTAAGTGCCACATTCACCCAGGCACTGAGCGTTGCCAACACCGAGGTCAAGCGCCAGGCACCACGGTGTCGCATATGCAGTGAAAAACAATATCACTGGCCCAGGATGTGCCCCAACAGTGTGACAATGGCTACGGGAAATGCATCAACGGGGTATGACAACAACAGGGGCCTTCATACTCTGTCAACGTATCAACAACTGCACCCCCAGAGAAGATTAACAACTAACCAGCCACCTACTTGGGTCAAGTGATTACAACCATTGATAACATTTTTTAACACCATCACAAGCATGTGTTTTTGTTTTCTTTCAGAATGGAATAAATTCAGTCAGGAACCATGATGAATTTTAAACCTATCAGAGATGTGGAATAATGTCAAATATGCGATTTGCAATAACTATGGTGCACCAATCTCACGAAGCATGTCAAAAAGCACTTCTATGACTTCAAAAACATGTTAACACACAACACTAACACTTTGCTGAAAAAAAATTTGTTTACTTCCAGTGTTAGAAAAAAATTGTAACAAAAGTGAAAGACTCAGTTTTGGCGTATATTAGAGACAAAATAAATAAGTAGGTTGCTAACTTATTCTCAAAGTCCTTAAATAAGTATGAGCAGTGAATGTGGAAGTTAAGTGTCAGCCAGTACAAGAACTGCTATCAGAACCTAAAACCGGGAATCAAATTAACTGAAACTGAAAACCGAAATCGGAAAATTGTGGAACCATCCCATCACTAATTCTTGTACATATTGTTAAGTTACGATTATTTACAAACATAAATAAATTCTGATGCGTGCTGCTCAACCTATTAATTAACCACGATTATAACTCATCAATAAATGTTCCTACTGCTACAGAAGGAGACAGAGAATTTTCTACATGAATTCTCTACCACCTACTCTAGCAGGCAACAGGAACTTATGAATGGATTTTCTTCACCTGAAGGTTACGCAATCCGGTAGGCACCCCCCCCCCCCCCCCACTGCTGAGAGCCAACAAACCGCTCGCCACCGGGAATGGCTGAGAGCCGCAGACGAGGCACGAAGCAGAAATGCTGACCAGAGTTTATTGACTCCCACGCAAACCAGGACAGGATGCTCACCCTTCCCGCAGCCCGTGCCGACAGCCTACAAGCTCCACCTACACGAGTCCGGACGCTGACGGGCTCGGGCAGTCATTCTTTCACTAACTCTCTCGTGACATCCCAGAGCACTAACTTCATAAGCTTCGAGTATGCCCCCAGCGGCTACTCACTACGTGTCGATATCCATCGAACACGTACACACATATTTAACTTCACTTTGTCTCTTCCAGACACCTTTTTCTCTGCCAGTTTAACTTTAAATAATTTTGCATTCGTCTAGAACCAGTTGCTCCCCATTTTACTACAACCAGGTTGCCTACACCTGGAACTGCAGCTACCTTCACCTCTCCACGGTCTCACAAGAGGTAGTACAGGTCACGTGTTTATTGAGTCTCCAATAAACACCCATTGTTTACTAGCCTTTTGCTTTTCATTTACAGGGTACTTGTCTGTGTAGACAGTCAGGGACAGAGTACAACGTACACCGCCAACAGGAACCAACAGTATTGACATCCACATTAGACTGCTACATGTTTCTTCCCAACCCCCGAGCACTAAGTCAGTGCTGGTGGGGAGAAACAGCAATACCCCAACCACTAGAAACACCTTCGTACAGGGAGGGACTCCAAGCTCAGGTTATCACTCACTTTGAGCAGTAAGTTAGTGCTGAAGTGACCTTAGCCTGGGGTTTGCAGTCCAACCCGGTGCGAACGCACAACCAGTAGAGGCTTGGTGGCCCACAAGGCTCCACGTCCCTGATCAGCTCGCATGCTTGAGCGATCAGTGGGGACTCCTATCGAACTCGTGCCAGCAAGTCACTATTGGGTTACACTGTAATTACCTTTCCTGTCTAAGTGCACTGTGTAGGCTGTCGTCAGACCGGTGTGGCAAGAGGCTGACACGCAACAGTCCCGGCTGTCAGACTGCCCCCGCCCCTATGTAATTTGGGCCACGCTAGGCAAGTCACGTCTAATCTACTTTATTCGGTCTGTGGCGCAGGTGCCCGCCCTGAGTACAGAACAAGCCTCGTGGGTCGACAGCTGGGCACGAAGTCAGGCCCTACAACCTTGACCCACTACGAGGTACCGGCTTGGGTAGTGGCGCAGCAGTTCAGCAAGGTGGCTTGGGGTTGGCGGGTACCCGTGTATTCGCACTGACTGGTGTTATGCTTGACTGGGGTGTTATCTGCTCCGGTATATGTGCTTCTGGCTGTGGTTCGGTGCGTCTGGCTGTCTGATGCCAAAGAGTGCCTCCTGCACTACCGGATAGTATCTCTCTGCAACCTTGGTGGGTGGCTCAAACAATCTGATGGGAATGACGTCTGGAACAGGTACGCTGAGACGTCTTTGAAGTGCCGCTTGTTCCCGTGGACTGAGTAACCCGGACCCACTAGGAAGGATACATACTCCCTGCGAAAGTTTACAATTGCCCTCGCTTTTCTGGCCCGTCTCTAAACTCCACCCCTGTGAGTGTACGGCATGAGGTATAGATCAGAGCAGCATGAGTTGGGCAATTGATTTGTCAGTGTTTAACAGTATGCGGGTGTCCCGTGGGAGTAGATTTCCCTGCACCAGTCTGCAGCCCACTGGGCACCACTAGGGGAGCGATTAGAGTTGGGCACCTGGTTGGCAAGTCCAATCCACCGGGAGCGTACCTAATGTTGTGACTCTACCATTCCTTCCACGTGGTGCAAAGAACGGGAGGCCTTCCAATGGTAGTGTGGTGAGGGTCCCGGGGTCACTGGTCTCCCAGAACTCAAAGAAGAACACCTCTTCGGCACGACAGACGGAGCGATGAGGAAGGGGCAACTTCGAGTTGACAAGCCAATTTTCACAGGACGGTATCCTAACGTCATGGCTCTACTGTTCCTCCTACGGTGTACAAGGAATGGGCGGCGTTCCAAGGATGTACTTGTTCTGTTGTGCAGTGTACGTTTGGCAGTATCAAAACCCGGTCTCCTGCCAAGTACTGCAGCTCTGATGTGACTCAGTAAGGAGCTTGGAGTGAAATCTGAGATGACTGGTAAGAAATGTGTTTATTTACCTAAGTGAAGTATACACTGATAGTAGAGGTGCTAACTCCTAATTCCCCCACGGAGTATACGGAAGGTAAAACACCCTATAGTTAAACAGGGATAGGTGCTCTGTGCAAAGATGGGTGGATTAGGCAGTTACTTAATGCGCGTTTCCTCGAGGCGAGCTCTACTCTCAGGTGACTGTCCATAAGGGACCGAATGTGTCTACGTGTAACTTCTTGACGTCCGTTAGGTCTTCCTTAGGATTCCGCTGGAGAGGAACTTCGGCCCTACAAAGAGACCGATGAAGCTTAGGAGAGGTTGGGGCCTCAGCACCAGTAACAGGGGCAGTGAGAGCTCAGGAAGCGATCGAGTACTGAGAAGAACTGGCGATCAGGCTTAGCTTCCGGCCCTTTAATACTTATTGGCCATCCCTTCTTCTGCTGGCATAGTGTGTTTGGAGAGGGGGCACAGTAGGTGCGAGCAGGGCATCTGGATCCTCCGAGCGGGCGGCGTAGTGAAGAGCGCCAGCATATACGTCTCGTGTATATGGCAGCATCTAGTGATGCGCTGCAGTACTTGCACGGAACTCTTGGATAGTCTCTGTGGCTCATCGATCGAAATAATAATTATCATTGGACGTGACTCGTGAACAAGCTGTCAGTAGTGTACATAACTGATGAGTAGCAGCCGTTAAATATATTAGAGAAGACGTCATGCGTCAAGGCGTAGAGAACAATACCTAGCTCATGCTGCTACCAAACCGTGGATAGTATTACCACATCCTACGCAGGACAGGCAGGCGGAATGGGACAGCTTTGCCCAACTGAAGAAGCCAAGCAGTTGTGCCTGCTTCTGTAACAGTAATCATTTTGTCACCTTGCATTCGCATTCACCCATCGAGCCACCCAGTGGTAAGAGGGTTGCTAAACCGAACAGAGACAAGATACGACTGGGCAAATCCAAACTTCTGGAGCAGTGAATCTTACGACTGGAATCGCCACTTCAGAGTAAACAGAGCTTGCATCTTTTGGGTGAAACCCTCATCAATTACAACTAACAAAATGACTATATAAGTAAGCAACAGCCAACATCCCTCGCCCCGTATCATAGAACCAGAGTAAAACACCCCGCTTTTGGTCTAGCGGAAAAATCCTCGACATACGTGTCCACCAGACTTAACCGGGCACACGTCAATTCCAACTTAATATCTCCACTATGAAACATTTACGTCAGAAAATTTGTATTATGTCGCAATGTTTATAAACAAGCGTCTGACGCATGTCACTTATACATCTAATCTAATACGATTACGACTCATCGCCAAGAGTACCACTTCCATCACTACACATGTAAGTGACAAGTTGCCTACCCTACAGGTGACTGAAACGTATGAACGTATTCTCTTCACCTGGAGGATACGCAACCCAGCAGGCACGCCGGCCCCCCTACCCTGTACTGAGAGCCAAAAAGCTTCCTAGACCTCGGGCAAGGCCGAGCGCCAATGACGAGGAACGAAGCAGAAATGCTGACCAGAGTATTCCCATGCCAACCAGGGCAGGAGGACGTAGAGCCCACTCCCACACCCCATGCCGGCAGCCTACAAGCTTCCACTATAAGTCAGGACGCTGCCGATAAGTCAGGATGCTGCCGAGCTCAAGAGTCATTCTTATGCATTCTTCTCTAACAACATCCCACAGCACTATGCAGTGCTCAGGATCTTTGGAGAATCTTGTTACTTTCAAGTACGCCCCAGCGGCTACTTACAACGTACGTCAACGACCAGTCAACTCAACGACCAGCGAACATGATCACATATTTATTTAACTTCACTTTGTCTCCTCTAGACACCTTTTACTTAGCAGTTTAACTTTAACCAATTTGTATTTGTCTAGAACCAGCTTTTACCTTTTTACTTAGTACCTGGAACCGTAGTTACTTTCATCTCTCCACGACTAGGTAGGAGGTAACACAGGTCACGTGTTTATTGAACCTTCAATAAACACTTGTTGTTCTCTATCTTTCTGTTTTTCATTTCCAGGGTATTTGTTTTGACGCATGAACAGTTAGATGAATAGTCACAACAGTCAACGATTCTGTCCGTTAGACCAAAATCTGGACCAAAATCTGGGTTAATGCATATGCGCGAAGATACAAATAATACCATAACCGGAGCAGTCAATACTTTCTCGTGCCGGAGTTGGGCGGCGCGGTCCCGTTCCGTCTACCTATCCGGTGTAGGTTGAGGAAGTGCACTCAACTGTCTGGCGGCAAGGCGCACTCCGTGTCGCTCCCTACGCTTTCAGCCATGCCTCTGGCAGAAAGTAATAAATTCTCTGCTCACAGGTTACTGGGTACACCTTGATGCGAACAAACTAAATACAAGTTACAGTAGAACCTCTCTATTACAACCCTTCATGGTTCTCGAGAATAGGGTCGTAATGGGGGGGGGGGGGGGGGGGGGGGGGGTGCAATAAAAATTTTGGAAAACTTTGGGCTGATTTTGACCCACCCCAAACCACTATGCCATCAACCTTGCCATTTTTGGCATGAAGTATGTTCAATCGTCTCTAGCGCATAAAAAATCACTTATTAAATTTAATATAAATATGTAAATTTTAAAAGCTCGAAGTCTCCTGATTAATTTGATACACAAGAAAGGCAGTTGTATAAAAGATGGCTGAAAAGATTAGACTATGTATTATTAATATATAAAGTTATTATTAAAGATCTATTACGCAGGTCTCGTGGGTCATACAATGCTATGAAGCACGTAGCAATCAAAAAGGTTAGGTGGCATTGTGCAATACGTGTGTGCTAGCTGTGTTCTCGCTTTGGTTTGGCCGTGTACGTAACTGGGCGAACGCCTAGATCCTCTGCAGCACAGCCGGGCGCGGACGTGGTGGTTTGCTGCAGAAGCTCAGCCCTAGATCCTCAGGCTGGGCAGCTGTCGATCGGTCGCTACAAGATGGCGGGCTGCAGTGCCACTGCTGTCGTTACAGGGCTGGTTCACTTCCTAACAGCGGCCCAGCATTGGGAAAACATGCTGATATATGTGATTCACATCAATGTGTTGAGAATTTATACAAAATGTAGGCGGCGTGTTGGCCTCCTTACTGGCACGATGAGGCGTGGCAATGTTTACGGGAATATAAATATTTAGTGCGGTCTACTTGAATTAATTATCCAGAATTTTTCATCAAAAACTGTTGATGTTGCCTATACACGCACATGGCCTCACTCGCCATAATATGGTACTGGTAACATAAGAACACATTTTATTTGCACACATTTATCTTTAGTCATTTTACACATAAAACTGATCTCACAAGAAAAAATCAATTGCCCAACATAAAAAATTAGCATATTACATAGATGTGGGCACACAAACTAAAAAATTAATATTAAAAAAAGGACATTGAAATAAATTTAATGTTATCATACATACACTGATTAAGAAATTAGTCTGTAAAATGTGCTGCTCTTTTCACAGCTAAACAAAAGGGATGATGGAAGCAAAAAAAGACGCGGCACGTGACGCACAAAGAATCCTTACTGACCCGGCCCTGGCCTGCAACTCCCCCCACCATCATCACTCCTCCTGCACTTTCACGGACAATACACCAGTGTTCCCTTCTGGCATTTGGTAATTTATAGCTTCACACTGCTTGGGACAATCAATGTCAAAGTCTATGTTGGTAAAGGCCATTCACAGTAAAGTGAGCACTTTTGAAAGCCCTCTCATTTGGAAAAATAGTCAATAAGTATGCTTTTCTTTAGCCTTAGACGTTAACTTCTGAGTGCGGTGGAATATACTCACTGTGTTTATTACTTACATGGCAATATTTATTTAAAAAGATGTTTAAAGGATAAAAAAAGGCTGAAAGGAAAAAGTAACGACGCCGTCAAAAGTGCTCACTTTACCGTGAACAACCTATAGCTTGAGAAATGTGTGACCACTAACATCAGTAAAGGCTAGTTTTCCATAGACTGAAAACTGTGGATAATAGAAACTAGTACCGTCACTTGTTCAAGATACAGCAAGGGATTACGATATCTATTTTTAGATGTGCCACAAATTTTCGACTTTTTGGACCCAAACTTAAGTCCGGTTATAGCTTGCTGATCAGGCTTTGTAAAGTTTACACTGATCTCCTACGCTAGGCGGGCTGATCAGAGACAAGGAGCTGTTAGGGTGACCAATGCCGCCACTGGATGTGCGTCCACACAGGAATGGATGGCATGTCTCAAGCCACGGTTTATCCTGGCACTGGAAGCAATGCTATGGGATAAGGTAATACATTGAGACTGTCGCCCCTCTCTGGGTGAAGGTGTTACTAGTGGTTGTGCCTCCTCTGTTACTCTCCACCGGCACCGGAAGCAATGCTGTGGTAGTTTGGAAAGCAACAGATGGCTGTCTAATGGGTGTGTGAAAATATGACGGATCCCTGAAGGGCGCCTGTGGCTGAAGTTAATTCGGTAGTTAAAAATTCCCCGGTCCTTGTCAAAAATTACGTAGCAACATGTATCTAGCAGGCAAACAGACAGATACTCTAAGAAATAAAAGCTGAGAAGTAGAAAACAACAGTGTGTTCATTGAAGTCTCAATAAACATGCAATGAGTGCTACCTACTACCAGGCAATTGAGTGCTGAAGGTTACTACGCTTGCCAGGTATAGGCAACCTGGTTCTAATGGAGAATGGGAAAGAATTAGTTTAACAATAAAATATATAATACTTCTAAACTGTCTAATAAAGATGTCTCGAGGAAACAAAGCAAATTTAACATGTGGGTAAGCGTGTTCGCTGGTTGTCGGGTTGACTGGTTGTCGATGTTGAAGTAGCCGCAGGAGGCGCACTCAATGCTTCGAAGATCTCGAGCGGTCCCAGCACTGGCAGCAGTACTGTGGGGAAAACGCAAGAGAGAAAATAAGAATGACACTCACGCTCTGCAGCATCCTGACACATAGTGGAAGCTTGTAGGTTGCCAGAGCGGGGTGCGGGCGAGGCGTGATGTCATCCTGCCCTGGTTGGCATGGGAATACTGTGGTCAGCGTTTCTGCTTCGTGCCTCGTCGATGGTGCTCGGCCTTGCCCAAGGTCTGGGCAGCTTGTAGGCTCTCAGCGCGGGGTAGGAGGGGTGATGTGTCTGCCGGGTTGCATATACTTCAGGTGAAGAGAATAGGATTATAGATTCCTGCTGCCTGTAGGATAGGCAACGTGTCCTTCACGTCTGTAGTGGTGGAAGAGGTACTCTGGGCAATGAGTCATAATCAACTGTATCAGTGGCACACGTTAGTTTGTTTAACAGTTTAACGCATGCCGCTTATTCCAATTAACAACAAATGATTACGACACATCTCACTGCAAACCTAGTGTACTACTTCTCCACACGTGAGATTCAAACCGCAGGTAATTTCGTACACGGAAGTAACGGTCTGCCACAATCCTGAAGGGCGGCCGGACATGTGGATACGAGGGGTTGCGAAAGAGAGAGGCGCGTCACCCCCCATTCCCCTTGCTGAGAGCCAACAAGCCATCAAATGCCTTGGGCCATGCACGAGCGCCACTGAGGATACATGAAGGCCTAAGAGATGACCAGAGGGTGCTACCGCCACTCCAACCTCTTACCCGAGGACGTCACACGCCCTCCCCCACGAACGCCACGACATGTGCTGCCTCGCTATGTAAGGCCGTGCAAGGCGGTTGTCGCCAGTTGTTCCTGCAGTCTTCTACGAGCACATGGGTGCTGTAGTCTAAACTAATACGAGACCTTCAACAGCCCTTCCAGAGGCTATCGCCAAAGACCTAACAGCTTTCAGCAGTCACCAGAGGCTGCCATCCTTGACGTCACCATAAGAGCTCTGCAGCCCTGCTACCAGACGCTCCAGCAACGCCAATAGCTACCAGAAGCTTTCTGCAGCAACAATACATACAACACGTAATTCTTCTTTGTCTCCTACATACATCCCCTATTTAGAGTTATGTTTGTATCTAAGTAATTTTCGTCAATTTTCACTTAACTTCCCGACTTAGCTTAGGACAAGGTCGCCTACACCTGGCTATCGTAGGATTACTTCCAACCACTGGACTGCCTGGCAGAGAGCACATGTCACCGTATTTAGTAAGTTTTTAATAAACACTGCTTTGTTTCTTTTACCTTCGAGTCTCATTCATACAGTAATCTGTCACCAATTACTGGGAGAACCTTGAGCTGAGTACTGCCGACCGAAAACAGGAAATTATTATTATTCCAAAATTAGCTACAACTGGAGATTCCCCCTCAGGCGATTCCAAGTTGAATACACACCCATTAGATGGCCAACTATTTTATTCCTACCAAGTATACAGGTATTGGAAGAATAGAATAGACGAGCCACGACCACTAGCAACACTTCTCAATCAGGGAGAGACGGTACATATGAGTTGTATCCCTACCAGAGCACCTAGGTGCTGGCGGGGATATTTGCTTAGGTGCTACGGTCTGGACTTGGTTGGGATTGCACACCCAGTGATAGTCTTGGCAACCCACATGGCTCCAACACTTCTGATCAGTCCGCAACAGTGGGAGATATTCTGAAGCATCGGAGCTCGGGTTGGCAAGATTGTTGCCAGGCAACACTAATTAAGGGTTATCTGCATCCGTGGTGCTCCTTTCGAGGTTCTCAGTAATTACACATGCTCTATGCCATTCAATGTGAGGTACGGCACCAGGAGAGAGGAGCTAAGAGTTGAGCACCTTGCTGCCAGACAGCTGGCTGGTGTGAACCCCACTAAAAGCTAGCCGACGAGCCGAACGAGATTGTGCCACCTTACTTCGGTCACTGGCACCACCTACAATGACTCACATTAACCTAACTACTTTCCCATCAGCACCACTATGTACACACCCGACCTGCCATCCAGTGGTAAGAGAGTTATTGAATGAATAAGACAGAGAACCGGCTAGGCGTCTCCAATAGTAACATTTCGAGCAGGGCATCCGAGGACTGAAACTGCGAGTTCTGTTGTCACGTTGTGAACTAACTACCACCAGAAGACGAGGGACTTAATCAGCTATTACCCGCTAGCACCTCCTGCCCATCGTCGAGTACGACTAGCTCTGAAACAAGTGGCAAGCCAGACCAATCCAAGGGACTAGTAACCTGTAAGTAAAGTCGAGAACTCTGTACAAACCCGTAAGGACACGCTCCTGACCGCTATATCCAGCTGTAAGTAAGTATAAAACAACTCACACGCACAACCAACCGAAGTGCATCCAAAGCCACACGACTGTGTTCCAGCTTTAGCTAATCGGTAGGGGCTGGAAAAATTAGCATCTATTTAAGTAGATATTAACATCTTTTTTTGCAAAAATTAGCATATATTTTTTTAAAGATAGAGTCTATTTTTTTTAATGCTAGAATTTTGTTAAATGTAAGAATTAAAAAAAAAATAAGTGTCATTACTTCTGGCGACAGAAAAAACACACTTTAAAATGTACATATTAAAACACAATTGACATGCCTTGCATTGACACCTACAATGCAAGGCAAAATATGTAACATAGTACAGAAATAATAAAGAAAATTTAAGTAGTTACATTTAAGGTAGGTAATTTTCAACACTTGTGAAATTATTTTTTTTCAGTAGAATAAAATAATTTTTCAGTTAAACACCAGTAAAAAAACATCACACTCATCAATTTAAAAACTACACCACAAGTACATTTACTTATGCCTAGAACAAATAGAATTGCAGTGTCCCTAAAAATTAAAGTAAAACCTTCACACTGCAGTTACAGAACTTACAGAATATTGTATTTCCATCGGTAGCATGTAACCCATAAATTTTATATTGTTTGGCCCTTTCCTGCAATGATACTCTGTTCCTTCCCATTTTACTTATTTGTAGTGTGCCGTTATATACATAACTTAAAATAAAACCATCGCAGAGACATGTAAACAATAACAAAAATGAATGGTACAACAGCAGGAACACCAACTGAATAACTTAGATACATCGGAGTAAATAACGAAACCACAAAAAACAAAGTCTCCACGTCAATGTTACAAATACTTGCATTTGCTTATTTCATAACAAAAGAAATAACGCGAACAAATGTGATCATTTTAGACTGCAGTTAGATTTTTGATGACCGTATGTGAGCATTTTACATCTTGTTATTTTGACTAGAGTTTTCAATGCTTACTTGTTTCGTTAATCTATGGTACATATCTGGTAAATATGGTGACCAGTGGTCTTTGTATGCTGTTTGTTTACAATATATCTGGCGTTGCAATCCTTTTCTTTTAAGTACATGATACTACAAAAATATAAACTGTGAAAAATTAAATGAGTAAAAATAATGATTAGAATGTATTGGAGCCCAAAGTAACATAAATACTGTAATGCTTTCAAAATTTCACTTTGTTAGGCCTACTTTTTGCACTAGTATGCATTAATTCCACACGTTTATAGGTGTTCTAAAATAAATATAAAGGAGTGAATAAATTAATATTACTGTTACTTGGTATTTATGTGCAATTTTTCGCAACTATTTTAGAGTTTTAAATAAAACCCGCTAAAATAGCATTTTGAAAGAAATGCAGCAAAAAATCGCATTTATACTTGAAATTCGCAAATAAATCACTCTT
This sequence comes from Dryococelus australis, assembly GCA_029891345.1. Taxonomy (NCBI): domain Eukaryota; kingdom Metazoa; phylum Arthropoda; class Insecta; order Phasmatodea; family Phasmatidae; genus Dryococelus; species Dryococelus australis. Next base: position 78,593,555 of record CM056995.1, read on the forward strand.
GTCGCAACTTGCGAATTTTTCCAGCCCCTACTAATCGGACATGCACCAAGTTGGAGACAGAATACGCAGTGCACTGCTGACACGAACCGGAAGTTTTGTTAAATCGAGTTAGCCTGACTGTGGTTCCATTTCAAGTATCTGCACGTCAGAAGACATACATATTAGACGGCTACCTGTTTCTCCCCAGTTACACATTAGCACTAAGTCAGTGCTCGTGGGGGAGAAACAGCGATGCCACAACTACTAGAAACACCTTCACACCGGGAGGCACGACAGACTCAGGTTGCTTCTTGCCATTCGCACTAAGTCAGTGCACGGTGACCGTAGCCTGAAGTTTTGCCGTTCATCCTAGTGCAAACGCACAACCAGTAGATGCTTGGCTGCCCCCATGGCTCCTCGTCCCTGATCAGCCCTCATACTGTGGGGGATCTGTGGGGATTCTTATTGAGCACGTGCCGGCAGGTCACTATTGGGTTACACTGTCAACCTTCCTGTCTAAGTGCATAGCGTCGACTACAGCACTGTTTGCCCTATACCTCACAAGAAGAGGAGTGGTAGAAAACACAGGGAACAATATCTGGTTCACTCTGCTCTTAAGCCGTGGATAGCATTACCACATCCTACACAGGTGAGGCCGGTGGAACAGGACTGCACCGCCGAACTTAGACATCAAGCAGTCGCGCCTGCTCCGGTTCTGGTAATTGACTTCCCACCGTGTATCCACATACATCCTACGTGTCATCCTGTTGTCAAAGGACTCCTGACCGGTACTGAAGTGCACCTAGGCTGCGATATCCTCATTTTCTGGTGTAATGAAGCACACCTGTGGAACCTGAGCTTCAGCATAGACCTAATTCACTGCACCTAGGCGAAGCCTATCTGACTACAGCACCCAGAAGCAGGAGTGAGTAAGTTCTAACCAACACCCGTCACCTCTCGTCAACTATTTAAACCAAACTACCCTGCTTTTGGTCTAGCGGACAGAATCCTTGACCAACGTGCTAAGTCAGTCTAGTCAAGCACGCATCACGTCGCACAATTACTATTCAACAGATGATAACATGACTTGAGAAAGCAAACCCATGGCAGCAGGATACACAAAATGGCATCTATCAATGTGTACTTGTGGCTCTGTGGCAGTGGCTGTGCGAACTACGCAATATATCTTTCTCTTGTACAACAGCAAAATTATTTTTTCATGTACGACTTGAATATTGTTATTGATAAGAGTGCAGTGTGAATAGGTTTTCCTTAATTTTGAGTTGCCTTTTCCTTACTTTTCGGGCATATTTATAAGAGTTAGATTTTTATACATAATGCATTAGTAATTATCATGAAGAAACATTCACATAAAAACGATGGTTACGAATGTTGTTGGAAACATCGCATCGTGAATCGATATCTCCAAAATATGGCCCCACTGTTGTCGGGGTTGAACGTTACCAACATGGCTATCACAGGCTTAAACATCACAATTGTTTATTGATAAACTAATAAAGTTATACAGTACACATTTTTTATTTATATGTACTGTATTCCACATTTTTTAATTTTTTTTTTTTTTATTTCGTGCTCACTAAATATACAATGTGTAGTAAGGGACGCCTGTTGTAATTTATTATTTTCCAGTATAAAGTATGACTTACGTGTGACATCGCGATTCAACAACAGGTTATTTCGGAAGTGGGAGATTACATAAATAGGACAAAATGAAGGGCAGCGTGACTGAATTGAAACAATGTGTGTTTAAATTTAATTTAATTTGTGATTTCTATTAGTATCACTTGTGCATGTTTACATAATGTGCTATATACTGAATTTATATGCCTTGAGTACAGTTGACTTATTTTTTGTTAATACTTCCTTGTTTAATGATCGGAGCACGTAATTTTCGGCAATGATACAGAAATTTTTGTTCGATCGATGATGACTAAATTAAATTTCGAATTCTGCAAAAACTGACTTTTTTTAGCATTGTTTACATGAGAATTTGGTTGGACGACAAAAAATCCTAGTTGGAAGCTGACTTTCAGTTCAAGCGGGTTCGATGGTTCGAGTTTCGATTGTATAGTATGATGCAGTAATTACTTTATGAGAAACATACCTCAGACTCTCTGCTGCTGAACACTGACAGGTGAGTGGAATCGACAGATGGTTGCTGGTAGAGCCGAGCACTGTGCGGCGGGAACACTATAGCCTGGCCACTGTACGGATCCACGCTGCCCAGCTGCCTGACGTGTGTGGGTGGCACGCACTGCCTGGCCGCCCAGCCACTGCCTGCAAACAGTTCGCTCGCATCACCAGGACCAAACGTGCCGGGAGGTGGCACGCGCGTGTTGACACATGGTTCCTCCCGCGGCATCCTCTGCTGTGCTGCCCACCACTGGCTAGGCTGCTGCTGCTTCTGCTGCTCGTCGTGCCATGGTGTTGCGGGGGTGAAGGTCGGCTGGCGAGCAGGCGAGAACAAGGAGCTTGCTGGGGAGGGTGGTGGGGGCTGTCTGAACTGGATGGGTGGAGGAGGAATAGAGAAATTGGAGGGGAATGACGGCAAGGGAACATCGTGTTGTGGGTGCAGGTAACTGGCCGTGGTTGATGCGAGGGGTTGTCGCAAGTGGTTCTGCTGTGACCATGGTGTTGTCACTTTGGGTTCTTCCACTGGTGGACATGTCTGGGGGGAGATGCTTGGAGATGGTGTCTTGAAAGTCACCTGCAACAAAACCCACATATATGGCATATCTTTGGCCTACAATCATAACTTACTAAAAACTACTCCAACAATCTCAAATTTTTTTTACACAGATACAACATAATATAGTACTGTAATTACCCATGTATTCTCCCCTGCACCCACAATTGTAGCATAACTTGGAAGGAAATTTTTTCGAAGCAAAATATGATTGGACTAGTGATTACCATGACATGCCATTATGATCACGAAAATTATCCAAAAGCATCAAACATACAGCTGCAGTCTTTTTAAAAGCTGAAAACACACCTAAAGCTATACTAAAACGGCACTGCAATGTGTGTCGACAGCGCAGTATGGCAACGTCATGCCAGAGGGTTGAGAAAGGAAGGAATGTGACCTTCTATCTGCTCCCTGCCTTCCTCCTCCCTTGCATTACGTACTACAACCTTATTAGAAAAAAGTGGAGTGGCGAGATTTGGGCGGCTCTTAACAAGATCTTTAGAGCTATTGAGGGTGAAACAAAGTATGAATTAATGCCAGAATGTAAGCATGGGGAAAATGGGAGATACCAGAGAAAACCAGTCAATCAGCAACATTTTCCGGCATGATTCCCTATGTAAAAATCTGGAAGCAATCATGCCGGTAACCTAACTCGGTTCGCCTAGGTGGGAGGCGATTAGTCTAACTAGTACAACACCACGGCCCCTGTTATAGTCCATTTCATATAAGTGGTCTCAAATTTGACATACAATGTCACCAACTTACATACTATGTAAACAGAAAATGCTCTCGCTCCTACAGTATTGTATCAGCTGATGAACTGCTGCGGGATCCGTAATGTTAGGTTGGCTATTTTGATGATGTCTTTGGAAGAAAACCGTATTCTTAACTAAAAGTTGTAATTTAAAATCTTAATTATACTTACAACAATTATGGCTTAAATTATGTTTCTAAATCAATATTAAATTTTCTTGGCTATTTGTAATGGGACTTTAAAAACATGTTCAGCATTTATGACAGAGTATGTTGACACATACGAACAGTAAACTTTTCCAGCCAATGGCTAGCCATGTTTATGTTTCCAGCCCGGTGAAGGTAGTTGTGCGTGTGCTTTTTTTCTCATCGTGTTTATTATACGAATATCTTATTGGTGTTGTCTGAATATTTATTCGGTTGTTAATTTTTTTTTATTTTTTGTCCAAACATAGTTGGTTGTAGGTACTGTTGTAGTGCGTTTTGTTGAGTGAAATGTAATATTATAATTGACACGTCATTAAAACTGCTCATTCTGCCATTTTCCTAACCGCTTTCCACAATGAAATAACACAAATATTATTTTCGTACATAAGTTTAAGTTTGTTTGTATCAGGAAATGTGCGCAGTGGTGATTTTACTCAATGCTTTTGCAAATAAATTATTTAATGTTAGTGACGAACAAATGTGATTTTAGTGAAATAAACTGGCAAGGATTGCCATAGCAAAACAAGTGTTCAAAAGGTTACAACAGTAAGTTTGCGTGTTTTGTAAATGTATTTGTAAACTGTTAATATAATTATTGAAATGCACGTGGCCTGAAAAATGCAGCACTTTCCACAATTTTGTAGTGAGTGAATAATATTTGTTTGTCTACATTGTGAATTCGAGTATAAGGTTAAGTTTGGTCAAAGTGTGTGCGTGTATATATTGCTGCATCTGTACGAATACGAACAGTGACATATGTATTTTCATTAAAGCTATTATTTTCGAAGTTAAATAATTTAAATATTTTTTCCATACAAGCAAAATTTTCCAATGCGCCATCAAAACAATATGCAACTCAAAATGCCACACACTCATGCCGGAATCACATAGCTCCGACCAACACAGCATGACCAAAAATGCAACCACGACACGTTTCAATGTGACTACTCGAATTTACAGCACGACCAACACCACGCTCGACATTTAACCTAACTATTTAAAAGGCGGTGATAGGCTACGTTAGTCTCAAAGGTGGTGAACAAGAGGGAAATTTGTAATACATAATGGTGACAAATTGGTATCGCTAATGTATACACAAGTAAAACTATAATTTTTAAGAGTTAAATACAGTAATTTTCAATTTATTTTTTAAAACGGAGTATTTACCATTGTAGAGAAAGTTTGCAATACAATTTTCATTTTGTACATGACAAAGAATAGAAATAATTTCCAATCCAAAATTGCTGGTTGGACGAAAGAATCTATCTTGCATTTCATTGGCTGTTGGCCAAAGTGTCATGCGCGTTGGGGCTATGTGATTCCGGCATGAAAGACGATAAACTAAAGCCCCCCCTCCACTTTGCTCACTTTTTCCTTGGAAATAAAATAAAGATGATACCGTAATTGGGCCTACATTTCATTGCTATGAACATTTCTCTGTGTCGTTATAGATTGCAACTAACACTCTGGTTATGGAGGATTTCAAATGTAAAGCTTACTGGCCATACAAACTTGTATCACTTTATTTTTTTAGAACGTATATAAAATTTGTCAAGCTTGTTACGCAGGGATACTTGTTAGCAATAAATTTAAAAGTTTTCCCTGTTTTTAAAGGTTGTATTTGAAAGTAACATAATGGCATGTAGGTTTCAACGTTGGAGTCTTTCATAAACTTTTTGAGCATTTTTGTTTTGCAAATTAAAAGCGCTTATACGTTATTAAGAATACTGTAAGAGTAACTGAAGAATAATTCACATAAACAGGATTTACATTGGAAAGACAACTTTTTGTATAAAGTAAATTACAACATACTTATCAAAAAAAATTATTTTATTTTAAGCACCCAAGGAAGGTGCTCCAACATCATAAAGAAATGTCTCATGCATCAGTATTACGAAATTTATCGCTAAGGAAAATGAACTTTATGATGTCTTCAATCTTGGGCAGGTGGAGCATCTGTTTAGTGTGTAAGTAACAGGTTTGTTTGATATATTGTTGCTGTAGGTCACATCTGCTTCTCTATTGCACTTTGTAACATCTCTGGACTGAAATATAGTTTTTCATTAGGTACCCGTGAAGAAGACTAGGGTTGTATTCACAATTTTGAGGAGGGAGGTTGTGTGATTGAACTTCAGTATAAATATCAACACTGAGTCAGAAATAAGTTTCTATTCGCAGCATGACAATCTGAACACGTAGGTATTTGAGGAAATTTATTCAAGTATTTTGTATGTAGACCTGTAATACTTAACATTTGAGTTTCTAAATGAGAGTTATTAAAATTACTGAAAATAAGTAACATTTGCTTAAATAATATTTTGGCTATCTACATCCTGAGAATTATAACCACCATAAAAGTATCAGGCTGTACAGAGTTTGTTGTCATATCATACCACGAAGCTGAATTATGTACTTTGAATGTAGGCATTATCTGTATGTAAGAATGTATAGTGTCTTAAAAAAATAAAAGTGTGGGAGGGGGTGGTATTTTGGTATTTGTGCATTTATGGGGGGGGGGGGGGATCTTGGTATTTGGTGTTAGTGGAAAAACCATGCTAAATTTTTATGTTTACAAGAACTTACTTCAGGCAAGTGTGACAAGATTAGTTGTCAATATTTTTAGAGTGTATTCAAAACCAGTAAAATATATTTTATTCATTTGACAGTCAAAATATAATTTCATTTTTGTGCATCCTGGTTACAAATTTCTTGCAAGGTACAACATTATCAATTTATAGACTTATGCAATGTCTGTTTAAAAAAAAACAACAACAACAACTTGCCAAACTGCAACTGTTTGAATAGCCCTTCACAGCTTCTAAAATCAACTTGGGAGGAGGCACATGCAGATTGTTTGCAACAACAGACAGTCATATGTTGTTTGTTTACAAATACTGGCACTCACATGGTGTTTATTTGCAAACAGTTGCTTTCAATGACGGTTCAGCTGTGGCAGAAGGATACATAGCCACCCAGATGCCATTGGCACTACTTTCCTAGAACTGTCAAATTTGAGACCACTTATATGAAATGGACAATACAAAGAATAAAACGCTACTTACCCCAGCCAGTTTACGGCATGTGTAAACAATTTGGGCACATTTTCCACGGCACATACAAGTTAAAAAAATATACGTACCTACAGAAAAACACTGAATGCACCACACAAAAATTGAAATTTTCAACACTGATAAATAATTTATTTACAAAAAATGTACACAAAAAATTTACATTAAATATTACATGCCTGGCAAAGTCATCACAGGCATCACTTCAAAATGCCAGTCTAGCTGCAATATAAATGACTAGGGTGTGGAAAGCTTCGAAATTCAAAGTTGAACCGAAAACTTAATTCCTTCGTCTTTGACTTCGGACATAACCAAAAACTTCAAAGATTTCCAAAAATTTTTCCATTAGTCTAAATGACTGGCAAACTACCATGTTTTGTGATCTTTTCCCAATTTATGCACACAAACTACTTAAGCTCACCTGTAATATAATATTAATACCATAACATACGTACAATTGCTATGAGAATAACATTAACTGATGTTTGTTTTTATAGCTATGCATCACAACATTTGAAAACAATTAAAAAAAAAAAAAAAAAAAAAAAATCACACCTCGGTAGAAAATAAATTTTCACATAGAATATAATTTGAATGTTCTCACTTAACTCGCAACAAAAGCAGTGTTAATGTTTTCGTTGTTAAACATGACTGATAGCACTAACATTATGGTTCCAGCAAAAAGACTACATTTGTTCGATGGACTACAATTCACTATACAGCTATAGTTACAGTCAACGTGGTTTTGGCTGCATTAGGTTATGCACGCTTGGGTTAGCACTGGCTAGACGTTTGAGCTACATTTATTACTAGCATCGTGCTGGATGTGTCGGGTGGTGATTGGGTACAAAGTTTTCCACTATTGGAGTGGCAATGGGCTTGGTCGGGATGCTTGTTGGTTTCAGAGTACTTGTCTTACAAGAGGTTACTTCAGTAAATGAAGGTGGAGTTGGTGCTGGTTCGCTGTAAACTGTAACTCTGGTAGGAGGGTGACGGATGTTGGTACCGTGCTGACCAACACACTACCATTGATTCCACTCTGCAGACTTTTGGCTCCAGAACCACGGATTAGCTGCCCCGTACCTTATCTCAGTATCCTGTATCAGACCACATACTGGTCTGACCACATACTGGTGTGGTACTCTTGTGCTATATGAGTGTGCACAGGGAGATTGATATAAATAAATACTGGAGAGGACTGTCTCTCCAGATGCCAGGCGGACTGAACTCTGTCCTGGTCTGCTTGCCTACTAAGAGTAGGTGGGTCTAATATGAACACAGGCTTTGCGGAAGTATAGGTTGCCTTTTGCTCCTTACTCTGCAAGTTATGCTTTTTTCCAAAAGGCATAGAGGTTAGGTTGACACTTAAAGATACTTCCTGATTGTCGTGACCACGAGCAAGGTTCCTATCCAAGTATACTTAAAAAAGTGGTTGCTGGCACGAGCCCAGTGTTCTTATAAGCCCCCGCCACTAGCGTGCAGGCCTGGAGCGTTGAGCTGTATGGGCCGCCTTCCTACCACTATTGGGAGGGTCGGAACAGGGTTAGGCCTTCAGTCCCAAGCAAATATCCCCTCCAGCACCATAAGTGCTCTCGTGGGCTCCAACTTGAGATTAATGTCTCTCACCTGGTGGATGAGTTGTTAGTGGTCAGGGCTCTACCGTTCTATCCCCTGGGGTCTAGAACGGGTGGCCATCGAATGGTGTGTGTGTCACACGTACGGATTCCTGAAGGGGCTCTGCAGTCATACTCTATGGTTCATACTGGAATATCAATACCCGGTCTCGGTTGATAACGTACAGTTGTTATTATTTCTAATGGTCAAATGGAAATACCTCTAGAATGGATACCCTCAGTGAAAGGATCAATCTGTATTTATTAAGAATAATAAATACAGCGATGCGTGCTACCTCCTAATAAAGCAGAGTGTGATATGGAAGCAACCTACGGTAGAGAGGTGTAGGCGACCAGTTCCTAAACTACCTAAGATAGCTAGCTGCATTAGACAAGCCATGAACGGGGAAAACCCCAGTGTCACAAACTCCATCGTCCATGACACAAAAGTGGCGCACTTGTTTGTACCGAAGTGCTGGGTTTGTCCAGACAGCCACTGGAATAAAGACTGTCCACGCAAACTTACCAGTCAGGGGAACCCGGGTAATAAACAAACTGCCAGGACAGAAACCCAGAACCGAACGGACCCAACCCGACTGCCAAAATGCCATAAACTCACAAAGCAGGAAACACGCAGCAGGGGTGCGAAGCGGGCCGCCAACACCGGAAAACAAGGTCCCAGCACCCCACAATGAAGTGCAAATAATTGGGAAAAGGGTTCTAGTTCTATTCAGGGTGGCAACTCTATTGAAAGTATAAAATTCCAGGGTTTTTCCAAGTTATCCTAAGGATTTTTCAGATTTAACAAACACACTTAAAAAACCGGTTTTGTACAGTGTCCCATCAGTGTGTGTTGTACGTACACGTACACACGCACACACACACACGCACGCACACAAGTTCGGATTAAGACAATATAAATGCAATAGGCGGTGCACAGTGTGCTGCTTATTTGCCGGCCAACTGTGCACAGCTGGCTATATGCTGCGTGCCTGTCAGCAGTGATTACAAGCAGGGACAGCCATAACTTGGGCTTTTCATGAGGTTCCTACTTCCTTTTATCCCCACGTGCGAGTGGAATGATTGTCCGGCACGCGCATGTGTGTGTGATGTGTGCGTGCATGTTCAGATTTGCATAGGCCACGTAACATTACTACGTCAATGAAGATTTTTAGGATTCTGATTTTGGATTTTGACTTCCTGCACTGAGTTTGGAACTGGAAGTATCCATTACTGGCTATATTTGTACGCAATTTTATTGAATTACGGTTTTTTATCGGCCCTAGTTTTTATTTTCGGTTTTATACTTCGATTTAACAACTCACCTACATTTACAGGCTTAGACTTTAGAAGACTCCTGATAAGACAAAGTGAGCAGTAGCTAGTGTAAAACCGTAACAATTATGGAGAAATATGAAATAATAAAACAAAAGTACTGGTTGCGCAACGCGGCCGTAAATATGACTCCAATGTTAACGGGTGTCTTCATGGTACGTAAACAATCATCAATAACTCTTAAAATGAATTTGCGCATACCAATTACAATATGCCGCATTCGTAAAAATGTTTACGGTTTGCTAAAAAGCAGTGACACTCGAGCCTAAATTACGTCACACAGTTTTAATTTTTTTTCGGCGATAACGAGAGGCTGTATTTATATACATCTAGGGTAAAATTTATTCTGAATTCGGCTGCTTATTAGAACATGATTTATCATCTGGTTTTCTCACGAGAAATAACTGAAACTGAACGCGAAGCTCACTAATTTAGACACGTCGCGCAAAGTTCAAACTTTTCTAGGCAATAACATTATGTATTTTACATCTTTATATCACTTTATTCTAAAATCATGCCATTAATAAAATAAATTTATATAATTAAAATAAATTGCCCAGTTAACTCAACAGCAACAGAAACTGAACCTAGCACATTGTGCATTTTGTTTACAGTAATGAGACTTGTTAATAATACTTCTGGGACATCTTTCGTTTTTAAAAGTCTACATTTTATACTTAATTAATATATAATTGAGTTAATGGTACTTTTTCTAACACAGACAAATAAATGCGAACTTATTCAGCTTGGTAAAAAGTCATGACACTTATTAGTGTTTTAACATCAAGACAAGGGGATGGTAAAATACACTTTCACCTGGCCCTGTCATTTTATACGGAAGACATTTGCAGATTAAATGAAATTAGTAATGTGAGCATCATTCTCGTCCGACTATTCGACGCCGACAATGAAGGGAAGAAGTATCGTTACAAGCGACACGGGAAGCATGCGATGACTGCTGGGAAGCTACGAACAGTCTAGCAGTCAGCAGTTGCGAGGCGTTGCTGACTCATAGCTTTCTAGCTTCCTATTGTGAGGGTGGGTGACAATTAAAGCTATGCTGTAAACTTCTACAGTTAAATAAAGCTAAGGGTATGTTACATTGTTAGTTTAAACGTTTAAATCAAATGAAACATTTGGGACGATTAACACACACACAGTAGTAAAATACTACAAGAATTTGTTACATACATTTGCTGCAAGAAGAAACAATTGCGGTTTGGTTAGAATATGTAGAAAAGAATGCAGTAACTTGCAAGTTTGAGTTATCAGCAAGAATTTTTTTTGATGCAGTTTAGATTTTGTGTGGCTTAGAAACGCTTCCCTGCCCATTGTATATATTTTAAAACTTTTAACACATATTTTGCACAGCGCACTACCTTTATCTTTAGTGTCTTCTGAAGCCCATGGAAACGAGATGAATATCTAGTCGACATGACCACTTCATCACGCAGCAAATTACACACAAACACTGAAAAAGAGTGAGCTGTGTGACATAGATGTTGGAAGAGGTAAGATGAGATATGTCTGCTAGCATTCTTCCCCTCCGAGTGACATGCCACTTGGTGTGGGAAACCATTATGTCAGGTGGGCGGGAACTGGGCATGGGAAACTACTCCGGCCGGGAAAAATGTTATGCAATGTTGCAAATGAATGTTCACGTAAAACTACCACGACCTACCTTCACAGTATTCTGCGACGAAACTTGAAACTCCAGAAAAATGGAGGGGGGGGGGGGGGGGGGGAAATTCCCTACAGATGGACAAAATTCCAGACTATTTCCAGGTTTTCCCCGGATCCTTTTCAATTCCCTACTTTTTCCAGGTTTTCACAGTTCGGTGGCCATCCTGTCTATTAGAGTCGGCCTCGATAGGGAATTTTCTTTGAAGCAATTTGCTGAGTCCACAGCAACAAGCCGTGTACACACTGCGCAACCCGACGGCCGAATCACCCAACTGTCAATCTATACTAACACGCCAACATGGCGGAATTCGCGGTCTCACCCGCGTTAAAAGAAGCAGTAATACTTGGTTGCCCATGATTTCGACAACAGCAATATGTCATTGACTATGGACAACAATGAGTTTACTTGGGAGATAAATACCTGGTAACGGTGAATTTGTAAAACACTCCTGAAGCCGTATTACCCACCCCTATCGATCCAACCAGGATCAACCACCAATTAGAAGACCCTGAATTTATCAAACTAAAGCAAGCTCTGGACGAACATGCCAGAACTTTTGGTCACGGAGGTTTGTTACGTCAAACTCGCTCTATCCAGCACAAGATCTGGATGAACACGGAGGCTCCCATTTATAATCGACCATTACAAGTATCAGCAAGACGACGTAACTTAACAATGGAACAAGTGAATGATATGAAGGAACAAGCCACTGTAGAGCAGTTCAACTCTCTGTACAACTCCCACATTGTATTAGTACCAAAAAAGGATGGCAAACTCAGGTTTTGTGTAAATTACAAAGCCTTGAACGACATAACCCATGCAGTTATGCCGAATAATTTTAGCCTTAACCTATCTACCTTTAAAAATTATTGTTTCATGAATGAATAATGTCTTAATTTCTAGCACACATTTACCAAACAGTTTCATGAGGTACTAGTGGATTTGCAGCCCAGTATTAGGCTAATTTCATTGTAAATCAGCGATCAAATCTTCATTTCTGAGGAATTCTTTTACCAAAATACATCTAACTTTTAAATACTTATATTTTATTAATAAACAATGTTTTGTTTTCTTTCGTAAAGTAAAAAGCAAGCTCATTGGTCATCGACTGAATGACCTGACATTGATAGAAAAGCTACCATTTTTCAAGCCTGAAAAACATTTCCAGCAGAGCTCAATCCACAAGCAGGTGTTACCCGCTTAAGTGGTTTTTATGTTTTCTTAGTTGTAACACATAACCACTGATGGTACTGTGGTACTATAATTTAATATTTTTAACTGAATTTATGTAATTGATTGCATGTCATTATGGAGAGGGGGGGGGGGGGGAAGTTAAAATTTTCATTACACTTCAATAGGGATGTGGTGCCATGAAATATTTATTTCAGTTTCACAATTTCAGCACAATTTTTTATTTTGGTATGAAAGATAAAGAAACACTGGCACAACCCTATTATAATTAGAGTTGTTCTGATATCATGTTCCGATACCAATTCCTCGATACCAAAAACCTATACCAATGCCCTTTGCACTGAATTGTAGAAAAAGTGTTACTGTTAATACAATAAAAAACATTTCTCCTATACTTGTTTAACAACAGAAAATAACGTCTTAAAATACAGTATATAATTTATTTTAATGCGACACAAAAGGCAAGCTGACCTAAAACTTTCAAATCATCTGAAAATGCAAATAATATGACACCAAATACAAGTAAAATTTAAAAGTCCCGCGAGCACTATCAGCTAAGAGCACACAGAGAAGTTATTGATCGAACAGTGTCACGTATGTCGGTTTACGTGGAGGGGGAGGGAGGGGGGGCAGCAGGAGGATGAATTCTCCACGCCACTTCTGGATGGCGACACCTTGCACATGTGGCAAATGCCTGTCTTTTAAAGTAATTAATAATATATTTTACTGCAAAGAATACATGCAATTTTGAGACACAAATGAGGCGATTATAATTGATTTCTTCTCTGTCTTTAATAATTAATCATTCAAAACCACGTCCTCTGATTTTCCCTGTCATGAGTTACACTCAGTTACACTGCACTTGGCTCGGTGCTTACCTATTCATTATTAGACGGCAAAAGGCATCGAATAGGCACTTACATATTATCAGTTTATTGAAAGATGCATGTCTATTGAAATAAATTAATATTAATACTTAGAGATCCCCGCAAGAAGTTACTGAAAATGAACACACAATACAAGTCGCACGATGTTCAAACAATTATTTTCTGACAAGTGGTAGAGTATATTCTTTTGGGCATATAATTTTATTCGCGAAGATGCTGCCCTTTGAGGAAAATGAATAAATTTTAAAGTAATGTAAATTTTATGCCAGATACACTGAAACACCAAACTTATGGGATAAAATGACCTTTAAACAGAAAAGAAAACAACTTTTCAAATAATAATTCCCTGTTAAAATGTTTTGCACAACATTTTCAGATGAAACCATTTGCTTTGAAATACTAGTGATGTTAGGTGCAACTACTTTGAGCGATGCACAATCTTGATAAAATTATGTTTGCCAGGCACACATTATTTTCTCTACTGCCAGCGGGCTGCACGTGGCAGGCAGAGAGAGAGAGAAAGAGGGCGTACTTTATCTTTTGTTCAACAACAACTTCCCCTCTCTGCAGCATGAAAGGCATGTTAGAGGAGAAAGGTAGGTGCATTGCTGAGAGAGACAGAAAAAAAAAGGTTAGTGAGAGGGGAAGTAGAAAGCCAGTCTCGCACCACGCAGAGACAAGATATTAGAAAGCACATCACAGAGCAGTTATAAACGGTGGTGCACATGAAGTATTTCACATTCAGTTACCAGCTGTATTCATAAAAAAACCAAATTAAAAATTATAATGCGTGGCGTATACAAACAGAAATATGGTAATTTTGGGTCTAAAGAAAGTAATAACCTGACTTACATTGTCTACTAAAGTATACCATAGCCGACACAGATATATCGGGAAAAGGTGAAGAATCGGCCGATACTGATACTTACCGGAACAACTCTAATTATAAAGCTACTTCAACACACCTTATTAGGTTTGTCCACTGAGGCTGTGACCTCTGGCTCTCCCTGTTGCAGTGTCTTCCTCATAATAGCCTGCATAGCCACATTTTGACGACCTTTTCTTGGCCCATTGCTCTGGCTCCACAACCCATCTCCTTGCTCCTTTTCTCGAGCCTTCTCCAAAGAGCCCTGGGGTTTTAGGATACCCACACGCTTCTCTGTAATCACACTAGGCACATTTAGACTATGGTGTGTTTTATAACATTTAGTGTGTGTGTATGTGCATGTACACACTCAGATACACACACACACCACACACCGATACACAAACAAACAAACACACATAGACTGTTTGCAATTGATTGAGCACTTTTGAAATCAACCTTTGAAAAATTTTACTACCCCTAGCTGCATGTATTTTAATAGCCACGCTGACTGGTATGCATGCGCCCAGTTAAGTTGGTAATGACGAAGGGAAAGTGGTTACTTGTCTTAACATTGAATTAAAAGTATTAGGTAAACTTTTGTGAATATGTACTGAAATTACAACTATTTTCGTTATGCATTTAAGTAGGGCTGATTGGTTCACACATTTTTACTTCGGTTCAGTTCGGTTTTTGGTTTAAAATGTTGGCTCTCGGTTCGGGTCGGTCATGGCTACACATTTTTATTTCAACATGTAAAAATCAGATTTATCAAACCGTATTATATATTTTGCTGCCCCCTAAAATGAATATTCATCTGCTAAATGCTTTTAAATTCTACCTAATTTAGCGGAAAGTCAGCTGAAAGAACTTAAATATTGCCGCAAGCAGTGCAAGCGGTATAAAGGTGGTTTATGATTAAAGACAAAAGAATTAAGAACAGTATTTAATGACTCGATAAGCACACAGAAAATGAACAATAAGAAAATTTGCAGTTTCTGATTGAATTAGCAACTGTTAAGTTTAGACAATCAATTTGTAGGAGACGCAAGCAAACGAAATAACCTGATAAAAATGGACAATTTATATATATTTAATTTGATGTGACTCTGGGCTTGCGAGAAGAATACGATGCCAGATTACCTTATAGAGGCTCCAGATCGTCGATGGAAGCAGATACAGTTGATAGAGTTCCCAGGGTGCCAGCTCCTCTACAAACTCGAAGGAGCAAGAGATCTTGTTTCACCGGATCGTTATAGGTCAACAGCCTGTAGTGGCATCCCCTCACAGCGCACGTCTTTTAGAGTTAGTTACAAAAAGTCATGGCTATACTGGACACACTTAGCACGTGGTCGGTGACCACATGGTTGCACTCACTGGATAGGGCCAGTACCCGGGGGTGGAAAGTAATTACATGTTATAAGACACAAGGTTAAAAGAAATTGAATGTATTACCAGAAAGATTACACAAGGTTACATACGATTTCCCCATGTCTGAAGTGGGCCTGGCAAACGAGGCCTACCAGGGGCACATGTTGCAAAAATGGCTCAACTACACCAATGCGAAATTACGACGGTGAAACACTCTGGGGTTGGAAGTCAGCGGAGAGGAGTATCGGCACACGAGAAAGCAAAAGAGAAGCAAAAGGTTCCGGCAAATTAAGATCTTTAAACTGTTGACGGATGCCACTTATACCATTTATCTACAAACGATTACGACTCATGTCACTGCAACCCTAATGTACTACATCTACACACGCGAGATTCAAACACAGAGCCATCTCGTACACGGCAGTAACAGTCAGCCACAATCCTGCAGCGTGGCCGGACGTGTGGAAATGAAGGGTTGCGAAAGAGTGCATCCCCCCCCCCCCCCCCAGGCACTGAGAGCCAAGAAGCCATCAGCCGCCTCGGGCCATGCATGAGCGTCACCGAGGATACGCAAAGGCCGAGAGATGATGACCAGAGGGTGCTAACCCCATCCGACCTCGCAGCAAAAAGACGTCACACACTCTCCCCCACAGCCGCCACGACATGCACTACCCTGTTATATACTGCTGTGCGTGACGGACGTCGCCAGTTGTTCCTGCAGTCTTTTCCGAGCACCTGGGTGTTGGAGCCTACTACTACTGCTAGATCTTCAACAGCCCCTCCAGAAGCTGTCGCCAACAACTTAACAGTCTTCAGCAACCACCAGACGCTGCCATCCTTGACATCGCCATAAGAGCTCTGCAGCACTGCTACCAGATGCTCCAGAGATGCCAATCGCCAATAGCTACCAGAAGATTTCTGTAGCTGCAGTACATACCACACGTAATTTCTTTGTCTCCTACAGACACCCCATTTAGAGATAGGTTTGTATTAAGTAATTTTTGACAGTTTTATGTTTCACTTACCCAACTAGCCTAGGACTAGGCCAACTACACCTGGCTACCGTAGGATTACTTCCTACCACCGGTCTGCCTGGCAGGAGAGCACGTGCCAACGTGTTTAATAAGTTTTTAATAAACACGACTTTGTTTCTCTTACCCTCGAGTCTCACTCATAGAGTAATGTCACCAATTACTGGGACAACATCAAGCTGAGTACCGTCGACCGGAAAGTGGAAGTTATTATCACTACGAATTAGCTACAACTGGAGACTCCCCCTCAGGCGGCTCCAAGTTGAATACCCACACATTAGACGGCCATCTATTTTATTCCTACCAAGTATACAGGTACTGGAGGAGTAGAATAGAGGAGCCACGACCACTAGCAACACTTCTCAACCAGGGTGAGAGAGTACATCTGAGTTGTATCCTTACTGGAGCACCTGGGTATTTGCTTAGATGCTACAGCCTGGCCTTGGTTGGGATCGCACACCCAGTAATAGTCTTGGCAACCCATACGGCTCCAACACTTCTGATCAGCCAGTAACCATGGGGGAATCTTCTGAAGCACCGGAGTTCGCATAGGCAAAACTGTTACCAGGCAACACTAATCTATGGCTAACCGTGTTGCTTCTTTTGAGGTCCTAAGTAGTTAAACCCACTCTATGCAATTTAAGGTGAGACACGGTACCAGGAGGGAGGAGCAAAGAGTTGTGCGCCTTGCTGCCAGACAGCTGGCTGGTCTCGAACCACTCATAGCTAGTCGACGAGCTAAACAAGATTGTGCTGCCTTACTCCGGTCACTGGCACCACCGAAATCGACTGTACCTAATCCAGCTTCTTTCCCATCATCAGAATGGCTGCTTACGCGTCAGACCTGCCATTGAGTTACTTAATCAGACCGAGAACCAGCTAAACATCTCAAACAGTAACTTCTGAAGAAGGGCCTCAGAGGACTGGAACGGCAAGTTCTGTGTCGTATCACGTCATGCCCTCGCTACAGCCCATGCCGAAGACGAGTGACTCAATCAGCTGTATCCAGCTACCCCTCGCTCACAAGACGACAAGGCACCTAATGCTAGCACTTCCAGCCAGTCGTCAACTACGACCAGCTCCGACATGAGTCGTAATCCGGATAAATCAAATGTATGCGTGACTTGTAAAGTCGAGAACTTTATACCATCCCGCAAGGCCATGTGCTCGACCGCTATGTCAAGCTGCAAATAAGAGTAAGTCATACTGTAAGCACAACCGATCAAAGTGCAACCAAAGCCACATGACAGTGATCCTGCCTTAGCTAATCGGATATGTGTCAAGTGATTTTCTGGTGCCCTATGTGGGGTGTCAGCTAATTGTGTGCAGTAAGAGGCCGAACAAAGTCACTCAACCCCAAGACTTCACGGGAATAACCCACCGGACTTCGGAGAGTCCAAAATAATAACCATGTGGCGTCCAAGAAACGATAGCCATGTCTAATCCCGAGATCAATGCCGCGTCAGACATTACCAACGACTCTGAATCGGACACCCAAGACTGGTAATGCAGCCATACCGAATGTCAAGGATTATGCTCATTCAGAATTGAATGCACGTATTGTTCAAAGTCATTTCATCACCTCTGCCTAGGTTGGTCAGACAAAGTACGAGATACCGCAAAAGCAAACATGTTTTTGAAGCACTGTGACTTGCCCCGGCCTGGGAATTAACTGAGTCAGATGATCCAGATGCAGCGAGTCCATCCATAGCCTGTGCATAGGATGGTCCAAAGAGCGCATCACTATGCCAGGTATGGCATACCAATGTGAAAGGTGTAGGAAGAAACACGTACCCTACTCCCGTCGATCGGGACCGTCCCGGATCTATATACAGCACCCGCCCACCCAGCAACCGGACGCGATGATGACATACAGATCACTGACTTCACCGGTCGTCCGCACCAAGACCCAGTAGTGTTTACCAACAAGTGTGAGAAAGAATTCTGGGACACCCACTTACCTCCAAAACCATGGGTAGACAAAGCCCAAATACACCTGAAAGGTGTAGCGTTAACCTGGTGGGAAAAATACGGGCACTTTCTAACGGACTGGAAGTAGTTCTGCAATCGCATCGCATCAGAGTTCACCAGCAAGGAGGTGCTAGTGCGGTTAACAACCCAGTTTTACAGCCAGACACATACCCAAAGATAAGGCTGAAATTTTCATACGTCGCTAAGAGCAAATGTTCCGGCACGTATTCCTGGAGGTTTCGGATGCCATGGCCATCTGTTCAATACGAAGGATGCT
Organism: Dryococelus australis; assembly: GCA_029891345.1. Taxonomy (NCBI): domain Eukaryota; kingdom Metazoa; phylum Arthropoda; class Insecta; order Phasmatodea; family Phasmatidae; genus Dryococelus; species Dryococelus australis. Next base: position 78,612,497 of record CM056995.1, read on the forward strand.
TTTACCCAGCCTAAGGAATGTCCTCCACACAGCCCGGCCAACAACTATCGATGAACTAGTTGAGAGGGCACAAGAAGCTGAACAGAAATTCAAGGCGCAAGCTAGTATAGAAAAGCCACTACCTGTGAAAACCCCGGAACCACGAGCCCTGCCGGTAGTCACACAAGAATGTGCCAGCACCCCAAACACGCACAACCTTCATGCCAAAGTGTTGGTTCTGTCCTGGTAGTCATTGGAACAAAGACTGCCACCACAAGCCAGCCAGGTCAGCAGTATCACCATTTAAATACGATCAGACGCCAGCCCCCTCGGCTGCTAGGACTACTGAAAGACCGACTCCTGCTATAAAGTCGGGAAACACCGCCGCCAGGGTGCGAAGCAGGCCACTACCACTGGACCACAAGGGCTCAGTCCAAGGCTTGAATGAGGATCCGGCACTTCCCATAGCTCCCCTCATCGAAGTGGAAATAAATTGAGACCGAGTCTTGGCTCTACTTGATTCCACTGCCACAGCAAACTTCATTAAAAGCAATATACTCACATCAGAGCAAATAGCCAGCATGCGCCGGCAAACCAACCCTGTCAGAATGGCTCAACCAAATGTAACCTTACAGGTAGACGGCCTTACTACGGTACAGGTGAACATACATCGACTCTCAGCTCCCTACGAGTTTATAGTGTCATCCACACTATCAGAAGCAGTTAAACTTGGCTGCCCATGGCTTAGGCAGCAACCGTGCATTATTGATCCTGGACAAAGCCGAGCTTACATGGGCGAGCACGAAAGGATAACAGTAAATTGGGACCACATCCCAGAGGACATCATACCTGCACCCATCAATCCCACAAGGTTTAATCATGAATTCAATGAATCCGAGTTTAACCAATTGTTTATAATAGACTGTATAGCGTATTTGCCCACAGATGCGATCTGATAATGGACCAGGTAAACGACATGAAGGACCAGGGGATTGTTGAACCCACAAAGAATATACAGCAGCTACACCGACCCCAAGGAGATCAACCCCTGATCCTACAAACAGACGCGTACAACAACGGATTGAGAGTCGTCCTCTCTACCAGCTGGACCACAACCAACCCCGTGTGATAGCAAATGCCTACACTTGCCTCAATGAAACGGAGTAACGTTATCACATAAACGAACAGGAATGTCTAGCAGTCATCTGGGCAGCGCGTAAGTACAGATACTATCTAGAAGGCCAGCACTTCATCTTGCGAACTGACTCGAAAGCCCTCCAATGGCAGCACGAGTCACAAAAAAGCAAAGCCAAGCTCGGTTAGTGGGATATGTTTCTCTCCGAATGCAACTTTGAGGTACAGCACTGCCCAGGAAAAAAAAACGACCTGCCAGATGCCCTGTCCCGATTTTCTACGATGGAGGAGAAAGCTGAGGAAGAGGAAGGGGAAAAGATGTGCCCTCCCCCACCAGTAGAACGAAGCCCTGATGAGCAGATCCATCTCCTCCAGTTACGGATTACCTGACATCAAATCTCGATCAGCACAGGAGGACCCCGATATACACCGGCTTCTGCAAGAGCATCCACAGCGCTTCGAAGATCGGGACAATGTCATGTGGTCGCAAAGAGGTCAGCCTAATGCTCAGTGGAAAATCTGGGTAACGCAGCAGCTGCGAGCAGATACTTGCCACCACCCCCATGACCACCCTCAGGCCGGACATCCGGCAACCCGACAAACCCTGCTAGACATCGGGATTCGCTATAGTTGGGATGGAATGAGCCGCGATGTCCAACAGAACGTCAGCAACTGCGTTACGTGCTGCAGCGGCAAGGTCTACCCAGTCCCTCCTCCCACTGCACGACCAAGGAGACCCAAGACAGCATGGACACATATAGCCGGTGATCTAATGGGACCATACCCAAGGAGCACCAAGGGAAACTGCTATTTCCTAGTCGTAACCGATCAATTCTCTAGGTGGGTGGAAGACTTCCCTCTGCCCAGACAAGAAACAGCCCTCATAGTGTACAAAATGGATGCCAAAATATTCACACGTTGGGGATACACTAAGGTGATCCTGAATAACAACGGCACTCAGTTCACGAGCCGCCAATGGCAGTCAGCATGCCAGGGATGGGGAGTCGAAACGTGGGCGACACCACCATACCACCCCCAGGCCAACCCCACTGAACAGAGGAATCAAGAGATCAAGAAATACCTCTGTATCAGTGTGGGGAATGACCACAGACACTGGTATAAACATATTCCCACCATCTTGTTTGCCCTACGTCGTCATGCTAACAAAGCAGTAGACACCAGCCCAAGTAAACTCCTCCTGGGACAGACCCTACGCCGACCAGGTGACAGGCAGTGGGACAGTGTCGTCACCATGCTTCAGCCCAAGGATATCCTGCTAGTCACATTGGCTCGTAATACCACTGCAAAGAAAGCCCCGGATGAGTATGTCAGTAAAAAGTACCCATAACCCAAGACTGGGGTACGCGAGTTCCACCTTGCGGAAACTGTGTTACTCTGAACACATCCCCTCAGCAAGGCCAGTAATCAGTATAGTGCTGGCCTCGCTGACAAATGGGATGGGCCCTACCGGATTGTCGGCAAACAGGATAATATCTACTGTGCGAAGATGTTAGAGGAAAAATACGGAAAGTCACACGAGGTCGAATACGCCCCTATCCGGGGGACATGCCATGAGAAGAGCACACAGACGACGTAGGGAAAACACCAGGGGACTCCGAAAGTGAGGATAAACCACAACCCAGAAGGGCCTCTCCAGAACTCGACAGAGGACTCATGAGGCCACCTGAAGTAAGACCTTTTGGCATCGAACGAGCATCCAGCTACATGCCCCCATGGAGGCCGGACGGGGAAGCATGCCGAGGAGCAGATAGCGTAAGATCACTGACTTAATAGTCTTCAGCAGCCACCAGAGGCTGCCATCCTTGACGTCGCCATAAGAGCTCTGCAGCATCGCTACCAGACGCTGCTGCGACGTCAATCGTCAATAGCTATCAGAAGCTTTCTGTAGGTACAGTACAAACCACACGTAATTTCTTTGTCTCCTACAGACACCCCTTTTAGAGTTTGGTTTGTATGAAGTAATTTTTGACAGTTTTATATTTCACTTCCCCAACTAGCCTAAGACCAGGTAACCTACACCTGGCAACTTTAGGATTACTTCCCACCACCGGTCTGCCTGGCAGGAGAGCACATGTCACCGTATTTAATAAGTTTTTAATAAACACTGCTTTGTTTCTCTTAACCTTGAGTCTCATTCATAGAGTACTTTGTCACCGACTACTGGGAGGACCTCGAGCTGAGTACCGTCGACCGGAAAGTGGAAGTTATTATCACTACGAATTAGCTACAACTGGAGACTCCCCCTCAAGCAGCAGCAAGTTGAATACACACCCATTAGACGGCCATCAATTTTATTCCTATCAAGTATACAGGTACTGGAGGAGAAGAATAGAGGAGCCATGACCACTAGCAACACTTCTCAACCCTACTGGAGCGCCTGGGTGCTGGTGGGGGTATTTGCTTAGGTGCTACGGCCTGACCTTGGTTGGGATTGCACACCCAGTAATAGTCTTGGCAACCCATATGGCTCCAACACTTCTGATCAGCCCGCAATCATGGGGGATCTTCTGAAGCATCGGAGCTTGCGTTGGCAACTTACCAGGCAACACTAATCTAGGCCTATCCGTGTCCGTGGTACTCCTTTCGGAGTCATCAGTAGTTAAACCCACTCTATGCCATTTAAGGTGAAACATGGCACTAGGAGAGAGGAGAAATGAGTTGCGCGCCTTGCTGCCAGGCAGCCGACTGGTCTCATACCACTCACAGCTAGTCAACGAGCTCAACGAGATTGTGCCGTCTTACTCCAGTGACTGGAACCACCGACGTCGACTGTAACTAATCCAGTTTCTTTCCCATCAGCATCGCTGTGTACACATATGACCTGCCATCCAATTGTAAGAGGATTACTTAATCACACCAAGAACCGGTTAGGCATCTCAAACAGTAATTTCTGGAGCAGGGCCTCAGAGGACTGGAACTGCGAGTTTTGTGTTGTATCAGTATCACGTCATGCCCTCGCTACTGCCCGAGCCGAAGATGAGCGACTCAATCAGCTGTATCGAGCTACCCCTCACCCGCAAGACGACAAGGCACCTATCACTAGCACTTCCTACCCATCGTCAACTACGACCAGCTCCAATACGAGTCGTAAGCCGAATCAATCCAAGGGACTTGTGACTCATAAGGTCGAGAACTTTGTACCATCCCGTAAGGCCATGTGCCCGACCGCTATATCAAGCCACAATAAGAATAAGTCAACCTGTAAGCACAACCAACTGAAGTGCAACCAAAGCCACACGAGCGTGATCCAGCCTTAGCTAATCGGACACGCGTCACTATTTACACCTTAAATGATTAGCACACACGTTGAAGCTCCTGTGCCGCGCGGCATGGAGCAGCACACATCCGCCCTCGAGGACCCACTAGACCAGAGTAAAGATGGTGGCGTGTACATACCGTCAAAAATGGACATCTTCCAGCCAGCATCTCGAGGGAAATGTTTACAAAAGGCAAATTGCAAACATTTCATATACAATAACAATAGCAGGTAGGAAAAGCAGGACTTCTTCTAGAGAGTCATTTGTAGCTGTCTCTAAGTGTCTCATGAAAATGCATTTTATGCTTTAATGCCTGGACAGGCAAGCAAAAAACATAAATCTACTTCAATAAAAATTACAAAAATAGGTTACACATAAAAACCCTTTACAAACAGTGATATTAATTAAAGTGAAACTTAATACATGAGCTGTTGGGAATTTGCTCTATGAGCTTGGAAATATGGCTGCTGAAACTGCAAGCGTCTTGGAATGTTTATTTTGTTGAAACGTGAAATTAATTACCTGCACTTTAAAAACAAAACAACAACCAAGCACTTGAAAATTATAAAATGAATTTAAAGTATTTCAGATAGTATCTGTGTGTACATACAAAAACCACATGGGTGAGCACTCAATAATAAAATACAAATTAAAGCAGGGACGCAAGGAGGAGTTAACACTACCTCGGGCATGCATTTGACTCTAATTAATTTAAGGGGGTCATACTTAAACTCAACAAGAAAAAGGCAAGCCACTGGTTACTCTTGGTAAGTGGGTCTCTTTTTATGTTCTGAACGGATCACTGACTTGTTCATACATGAATGACATACAACATTTTTAACACACTGTGGCATGTTGTGCGGTCCATGCAGCAGAGAGCACTATTGGGCTGCCCCCGAGTGGCGCACAGAGCGAGGCTGGAGTCAAATTATTTGTGGTTACTGCTAGTGTAATCATTTTAAAAAACTCGTGAAATCTTATAGAAGGGGAAGCCGATGACAACATCAAGCATTCAAATAAAAAAAAATTTGAAAAAATTACTTTATAAAAATTCAATAACCTCTTCCATGAAAGAAAACATGACCATGAACTAGTCTTTAAATTAACATGCTACTGCCTCCTGAATAAAATAATTACTTTCATACAATATCAAATACAACATAAGCTAAATACAAGTTTTTAATAGTTTCCCACCAACAACTGTCGCAATGCTCTGATTGGTTACTTCCCCATGACTTGTACTCAAGATATAAAATATAACGATCTCTTTTAAGTCACGCCAAGATCGCACACTACCCAACAAGACCCACACACAAAAGCCATAAACTGATATCCTTGAATACATGGAATCATATCTTAAGCACATGGCGCACTTATTCTGTTAAGTCAATCGTAAACCTACCATAAGACCTCGATAAAAAAAAACCGCCCGAAGCAAAAACGAAATAAATGTTTTTTATTATTCTTTTACCTACATTCTTGCAGGCAATGAAACATTGCCTCACATAATAGTGAGGCCATGGCTTTTTTTTATAATCATGCTGTTAAAAAATGTAGTGGTTAACCTCAATTGATTGGTGTTGCCGAAGAAAATGACAAAGCAGTCAGCAACTAGAGAAACATAACAAGAAAAAACAATCCTCTACAGTATTGTGTACGTGCAATGAACAAAACTTGAGGCAGTGCCAGTTCACTGAAAAGGGAAAACACCATGAGCAAGTGTGGCAGCACTGACTTCGCAGCATTATATTTATTAGCTGAATTTTTTTGAGGGAACTGTTTACATGCTTCGTTAATATGAAATTATAATTAAAGTAATTTACATTAATAACATCTATGTACACAATTTGAATACATAACCACATTTAACACAATGAAATAAGATGAGGCATAATAAAGCTGTATTCCTGTATAGGCAATGCATGGTTTATTGGGGAAACCATAACCTCTTTATGCGGGGGAAAAGTTTAGGATGATTTTAATGCTATAACATATAAGTAGTAATATTGAAAATATAATGTCACAGATACGCACCACACCATAATATAAGTGGAAGTGTCATTATTTGGTAAATTGTTAATAATTTGTTAGTTTTAACTTTGATGCAAGAAAAAAATGACTGGTTGGTTTTTCTGAGAATTAAGGTCAGTTTCCGTTTTTGTAAAAATGACCGAACCGAAAATTAGGTTAACCGATCAGCCCTACATTTAAGTATGTATAACAACAAATTTTAAAATAAGTTTTCTAATAATTTCCCCCAGTTTCACATGACCGACACATAAATAAAGTGATCAAGCCCATGGGATTGTTAATGGAACATAAGATGGAAGAATACACAATGTGCACACAACTACGTAGATATTGAGCAGGGTTTTCAAAAGTACTCAGTCTGCTGTGAACGAGAGAGAGAGAGAGAGAGAGAGAGAGAGAGAGAGAGAGAGAGAGAGAGAGAGAGAGAGAGAGAGAGAGAGAGAGAGAGAGAGAGAGAGAGAGAGAGAGAGAGAGGAGAGAGAGAGAGGGAGAGAAAGAGAGAGAGAGAGAGAGAGAGAGAGAGAGAGAGAGAGAGAGAGAGAGAGAGAGAGAGAGAGAGAGAGAGAGAGAGAGAGAGAGAGAGAGAGAGAGAGAGAGGAGAGAGAGGAGAGGAGAGAGAGAGAGAGGAGAGAGAGGAAGAGAGCGAGAGAGGCACACACGCTTCAAAAATCCTTTTACAGAGTGCTGAAGTGCTAACAGTAATTATACTACTTTATCTATACTTCAACAACAACAACAACAACATTTTATGTAATTATGAAATACAAAGAAATAACTTTTGGAATATTTAAAGAATTCAACGGAGCAAAATACAGCAAATACAGATGGAAGGAAATTTAATTACTATCTAATGTGACCTCTCCCTACTTACTTTGAGATGAAGAAACAATTTGTGGTTAAATAAACAGTGTATACTAAACTTCAAATGCATTAATAACTACGGGAGTCGCACTTTTTCTGTGCACCCCTATATTTATGTAATTACTTAACAGTCTGTTCATGTTTTTTTTTTTTTTGAAATATCTTGCTTATTAGCTTATAGTGTTATGAAATACATATCTAGCAAAAAAACATTGACTAATATGTACTACTAAAGTAAAAACTCCAACCTCAAAATTTCTAGCATGTAAAAAAAAGACCACTCTAATTTTTGGAAGTAACAATTGGACTAAAACATAGTCTTATATCAAGGTGAATATGGTACTTTAGATACAAAATAACTGTTTTACCCAAGAGGTAATGGTTTATAAAATTTTATTGCTAGCTACCAACCAAACATCTAAGTTGTTCTATTATAAGTATGACTCCGACACAAAAATACAGACATCAAAAAGCCCACCAATATTAGCTGTCAACATATATAAAAAAAAAAAAAGAGGATAAGAAACAACCAATGTAACACACTTGCAAACCATGTATTCATACAAGCACGCATCGAGATGACACGAATACAACTTGACGCGTGCCACTTATATTAATATTAACTACAATTATGACTCATTGCTCTTTACGTGAAGTATGTCCTTACTTCAACCTACGTAACAGTTATTACTGCAAACCCATACACGATTGTTGCGCACAGTTTAAATCAACTGGGCAGCCAAACACGTGGCTACAAGGTTACGCAACCAGCGAGCACGCCGGTTTCCCCCCTCCCTACGTGCTGAGTGTCAACAAGCTGTCAGCCACTAGAGGCCAAGCGCCGCCGAAGATCCAAGAACGCTGATGAGAGGGTTCCCACCTCCCATGCCAGCCTCCCGGCAGGATGTCACACGCCTTCCCCGCACCCCACCGTGGCAGCCTACACTTCTGACTATGTGAGTGCGTGCGTGTCGGGGCTCCAGCAGTCATTCATATTTCTTCTCTTGAGTTAACTCCGAGCACTCCTTATTGCTGGGGCCTCCAGCAAAACCTCGAGTATTCAGTAGGCATCGCGGCTACCCTCTGCGACGACAACAGTCTTCGACACCCATCGAACACGAATATACCTTGCTATTTTAACTTTAACTTCTCTTGTCTCTTCCAGACACCCGCATTAGACAGCTTTAGTTGAATAGTTAAATATTCAGTTTTCTAGTTCACTTTCCCTCCAGCCTAGGACCAGGTCACCTACACCTGGCTAACGTAGTTTACTTTCAGTACTGTCTGCTTGGTAGGAGATAGCACGAGTCACTGTGTTTATTGAGTCCTCAATAAATACAGCTTTGTTCTCTATCCTAACGCTTTTATTTCTGGATTAACGTCTACTTCGCCCTCTCGGAATAAGTTGCACTGTGCATTACCGACAGAAACCAGGTATTTTTGTAAATCCGAAGTAGCTTGACTGAGACCCCCGTTCTGGGGACCTCCAGTCTGGTACACACCCATTAGACGGCCACCTGTTGCTTCCCACTACCCCGAGCACCCAGGTGCTGGAGGGAAGGAACAGATGAGCCACAATCACTAGGAATACCTTTCCCCAAGGAGAGACAGTAAGCCTATGTTATATCACCTACCAGAGCACCTAGGTGCCGAGGGCAGTATTAGTCTGGGTATTGCGGCCTAGGCTTGGCTGGATATCACATCCAATAGCAGCATTGGTGGCCCACACGGCTCATTGTCTCTGATCTGCCCGTGGACATGGGGGATCAGTGGAGATTTACCGAGCTTGTGCCACGACAGCTACTGGACCTATACTATTATAGGGAAATAGTTTCTCGTCCAGAGTGCAGGACGTATCTTGTTCAGCAGCGAACCAATCTCTATGACTTATAAGATACGGTACGGCCGACGGCGTAGAGAACAAAAGATTTCTCATCTAGCTGCCAAACAACGGAATACCTTAGCCCCTCCTATGTAGGAAACACAGGCGGAACGGGATTGCACCGCCTCACTGAGATTACGGGCAGTCTCGACTGCCCACGTGGTACAATATATTCATTTTCCACCACTCGTCTGAACCAGTCCTGACTACCATCCGGTGTTGAGGAGTCTAGTATACCGGACTGAAGCTAGGTACGAACTAGCCAATCCTAGCGTCTGCAGTCAAGAGTCAGTGGCCTGGAACTCTGAGTAAGGTGTGAAACAATTCAGCATAAAGTAATATAAACCAAGGACTGTAGCACCAACTTCGTTCAGTCAGCCAACCCATGTTACCAACCGACCAAAGACCTTCACAGTAAGTCGGGTTTCTAACACCTCCTGTCAGCTACCTATAACCGCGCACTTGGTCTAGCACAATAAATCTCGACGATTGTGCCATTCAGTCCAAAACCGGGCATGCGTCAAACTAGTAGAGGAGGCATTAACGAACCTGCAGGGCTCTCCAACAATGGTGGACTGTGGGGGCCAAACAGGGTAGGCCCCAAGTTGTCTGGTGTGGACGCTCCAGTCGCAGCACTCCCCCAGCTGCCAGCATCTGATGGTGCGGGAGAGGGCAACTTGGTAAGACTGAGTTCCTCTAGTTCACGGATCAGGTCACTAGGTGGCACTTGGTGACCCCGAGGGGCTCAAACACATCCTTCCCATCCACTATCCTGCAACATGATGCACAATATTATTGCATTACTCACTGTTTTGGAGTATAGATGTAACATGTGTTCAGACATAAAGCTAACAGTCCAAAAAAATTAAATGGCATAAATTCTACATAATGTGTCCTGGAAAATGGAAAACAATGGCACAGAGTTTGAGGAAATGCCACTTTATATTTTACTGTAATTAAGTGTTTTAGTAGCTTAGCTGTTTACAATGGCAGTCCCAGAGGCTGGTGTTCCAATGTTAAAATTTCAAAGTGTGCAATGGCTTTATGTTATGCCCTGCCTACCTACCTATAAAGCTTATCAAATCACTTGCAGATGTTTAATATCAATGTAATTCAAAAGCTACTGAATTATGTAATCTGTTTTTAACTAGACAGATATCAGTACTTATGTTACAAAATGTTATTTATACATTGTGAAATAATAATAGTGTGATTTTTAATAATTACCGTAATCTGGAGTTACTTTGCACCTGTTGGGATAACTTTCTTTGCACCACTCAAAATCTTTGTTTCTTTGCCAAATAGCATGAAAACAAAGTACTTTACCTAGAAATTTTTAATTTCATCTACCCACCCAGGTACCTATACCGCTTCACAAAATCACTGCAAAACAAACGTTTAGAGTGGTGCAAAGATACCCTACCAGGTGCAAAGTAACCCCAGTTTACGGTATAGTACAAATTGGTTGGTTTATGGAAGGCCGTATGTGAATGTTAGGTAATGACAGTAGTGACTGTGTGTGAGAGAACATGATCTCAAGCTTTAGAACTGACCAAATTTTCATACATTTTGCAGAATATTTTAGTCAATCAAAGTTTCAAATATGAAGTATTATTGACAAAGAAACAGTGGAATCTCCTGCCCGTAACTGCATCTGCTCTGTGCTTCCTCAGCTTCCGCTCAGCTCTCAAAACTTTGCTGTTAAGAGCAGCTCAAATCTCTTCACTCACTCAGCTTCTGCATGAGAGCAGGAAATTCAACAGCACTTTGTGCATCTCGCGTAGCCAAGTAACATTCGAACTACACCCATTGTCACTCGAAACCTATAGATTTAAATTATTTCAAAACTTTACTGGTAAATCACTTATATTTTCTAACCATGATGCAATCATAATCTTTTCTTTACTGAATATATTTTCAACTTAAAAAGTGGTAAAACAATGGGCTATTTTGATTATTTTTCTGGACATGCGTAGGAAAAATAACAAACGAGAGATTATTTGTTTTATGAAATATATGGGTGATATGTCTATGAAATGAAAAAGAAACAACAAGTTTATTTATATGCCTCTCTTAAACCATTAACTCTCGTGAGTTCCTTGTTATGGCATGTAGAACTTCAAAAATATTTAAATCGTAATTTACAAGAGCGGCAGCTATGAACTTTCTGTTTTCTGTTATATTCATTACACTTCACTAATATTTTATCTGCATAAAGTTAAAATAAATTGCTAATTAGTTTACTGATATTTACTCTGTATCAAATATTATTATTAAAATCAAGAACCACAAAGAAGACAGAATAAGTATATTTTGTTATGGCAATACACAAGTTACTTTCAATAGCAAATTACACTTGCATCAACCAATTGTATTCATAATTCACAGTTTAGAAAGTTCTGGTATGACATAGTTTGCAGTATTTGTTGTCATTTTACCAAGAACCGCACTATGCATGCTCTTATTCCTCATTAATTCTTGCACATAAAACTCAATTAAAGGAGATTTTTTTTATATTTTAAACATTTAAACCCATTAATTTTAGCATATGGCACAAGCATCTGATGATATCAGTACATTAGATGGTACATTATGACTGATACTGATAATCATACAAAGACAATCTTACGATTTCTTGGCTCTTGAAAAAAAGCAAATTTTAATCTGTTACTAACTATAACAACAATGTTATTCGTTTGTGTTTGATGAGTGATAATTGAAATAAATACACGCACTATGTGTTTGCATCTGTCAATTGACTTTAATCCATTCACAGTCTGCATCCACGATTGTTTACTTTTTGGCCAGTGCTGTATACTCTCGAGTCTTAGTACATAAGGATTGTCTGTGTGCGTAAATTATTCGTTAATCATGCAGGATGCTAGTAGCCTATGTATAGACTGTTCACGATACAGTGAGCACTTTTTAAGGCCCTCCCAACAGGCATTAACCGCTAATAAATATAACTTATTGCAGCCTAAGGCATTAAATTTTGGTCGTGATGAAATGCATACACTGTGTTTATTGGTCACCTTGAATGTTTATATTAAAAAGCAGCAGGAAGATAGAAATTTGATGAAAGGAAAAATTTATAAGGGCCTTAAAAAGTGCTGACTTTACTGTGAACAGCCTATAGTAATGTTTTATATTGTTATAGCCGAACATAGAGGTCGTTGGTTGTGATAACAAAACAAGTTATGTGTAGACTACAGCATTAATTACATATCGAAGATTCAGTAAAATGGCAGCCATAAGATTAGACAAGTTTATTTTTATTTCAGAAATATTTATATTTATGCAAGTCAATATTTTTTAAATTTTTGCTTAGTTATTTTTATATTCTGTCCTAACTTAGGTAGGAGTAATTACAGTTTATATTAATCACCTATTCATTTTTTAGGATTTGGTAAATATCTTAAATTTTTAAACCATAAATATAACATTGATTTTTAATTAACTTTTAGTTAAAGCTGCACATAGGCCACTGGGATACCAAAAATATATAAAAGGACAGGAATTAAAGTACTCACAGTGTAGCACTTGAATTCCTGTCCTTTTATATATTTTTAATTATTTTTGTGATTGTTATTAATTGTAATGAATCCTAACTTTTTTTTATAGAGAGACAGAAGAGATTTTGAGTTTAGTAGCCCCTTATGTTTGGACAGTGAGCATCACGAAATGTTGCTCTCGAGTCCGTGACAATTACTCGTTGAGAATCAGCAGTACGTTAAATGTAAATGTACAATAGTATAGGTCTGTCCTTTGGATTCATGCTTCACACACAAATGTATCTTCCTGATATCATCCGGCTGCGGTGGCAGCTGCGCTGTGAACCTCTGATTTTGAGCGAGTTAGTAAGCTTAAGACAGCTGTAGCAACAGAACGACTCATCCGCTCATACAATCTGAGAAATTCTGTTGTCAGTTTGGGTGTAAAAATAGTAACAAAAACCAAACCAAGAATCATAAATAATAAATACACAGTGACATTATAACCAATAATAATTTTCTTTGCGGATTACTACCACAAATATTTAAAAAGTACGAGTTAAATGAAAAGCGTACTAATGACATTAACAATATGAACAATGCCCGACAAGACAAATCTAATACTGAAAGGATGACTCAGCTACTTCAATCCATTCCGGAGTTTTATGAAGAAGTTGACAATTCACGCAGCAGTGAAATGCGGACTCCATTTACATGCATCCTGGGACAAATGCACAAAATATGTCCATGCTTTTTTTTCCAGGCTCTCTTCCTGTACATACATAACAAACATTACATTCCACCCTATCTCAGCGTAGACTCTGACATTCCCCTTGTGCTCTGCGGTGACTTCAATATCAATATCATCGCCAAATTAGAATTTGTGCACTTCATGAAAGACACCTTCAACCTTTGCGCCTCCAACAACCCCAATGACTTTGGAACGTGCTTGCCTGGATCTCACATTCATTCGGCACATCACCACTGAGACAGTAAGTTTCATATTGTACTTCTCGTACCATCACCCAATACTCAACTGCTGCTGCACTACCATTGTGGGCTAGTAACAAATACTAAATTAATTTCAACAAACCCACATAGTCTAGCATTGTATTTTCTCTCACCACCAATAGACGTCGCATAAAAATACCTATGGCAGTGTAGACAACACAGCCCATCCAATTTTAATTTTTTTGTTTCGCTTTTAACGAGCAGTTTGGCAAGTTGTGTTTGTGATGTGCCAAAGCAAAATTTTTACCAGTAAACTTGAGTAGTTTTAATGCTAGGCCTACTTTTTCAATCTGTAATCCAATATTTTTATCTCAGTACAGTATCTATCTTAAATTTATGGTTCTCCGTAAATATTTTGATTTTATTTTAATTATTTTCACGGACACATTGCTTCATTTAAAAACTAATGGATGCATCAGGTCACCACTCTACCCAACAATTTATAGCTACACCTGTTAACCTAGTTTAGCATCATTATTTTCTACCTTATTGTTATATATATATATATAAGGGGATATAATGTTCCTGTGCATGAAACAAAAAAAAAAAAAAAAAAAAACACAAAACCATATTTAAAATTTTTGTTTCATGCACAGGAACATTATATCCCCTTTTAGCCTCCATCACAGCTATCCAATGTATAATCATCACACAGCTACACACCACTTGGTCCACATTTTTGGGTAGCCACCACCAGTATACACACATTCAGCTGCCTTGGGGAATCAATCCAGTAGTACCTGTTACACCCGCTCCTGCCACCCCACTACCAGATGTTAAGACTGCAGCCTAAGCTGCGCAGAGGGGTGGTCTCCCTCCCTCCCAATTTCTCCCTCTCCCCACAAAAAAGCGGTCACCCCTTCACTTTACATCCCATGATTACTGTGACATGCATCACTTAGCATCTTAATTTCTACCCTTCTGGCATCCATTTGGTACAGGCTGGAGTGTGTCTTACACTTATTGTGGTCAATATATAAGCACACAAAACTTGGGAAATTATTTTCTTACTCTCAGCCAATTATTCTCCTAAAATTTTCAACCCATTATTTCCCGTTTTGTCATTGGTCCATGTACACTTTAGATACCACAAGCGACATCTTTATCACACTTTGGCCTCGCCATAACCGTAGCGCCCTTGTAAGAAGAACATTAGGTGATACATGCCACAGGCACCCCTGCTGCTATGATATCCAGGGAATAGCATGCGGGTTGGCTGCTGCTGCCTACTGGTCGTCAACCCACATCACACCCCAGCATGCTGTCACCCCTCCGGTTGCTGGCCGAGGAGGGGAACACAGCCCAGCCATTTTCGTTACTGTCTCATCACCTCTCTGTGCTGGCCCTGAGTTTCTGGTACAAATAGGACCTGTGGTCCTTAGTTCAGGGCTGACTCCCACAGCTCTTGTGCAGAACTTCACTCTGCTCGAACGCGCACTGAAGCCTTCAACAACAGTCACGCGACTTCTCCATCACTTTAGTTTTGGGCTATACCTTGTGCTAGAGTCAGCGTACTGCCTGTCTAGGGTTACCATGGACCCCCTTGCCACCACATCTTCCAAGACCATCTCACCACCTATATTGGCAAACCTAGGTTCGTCCCTTCAGGCGTCAATAAGGGTACAGGCTAGAAATGTGTTCTATTATCACAGCAAAAAACAGACATATTCAGAGTTGGCTGCCTTTATCACTCTGTCTGCTTTTTTCTCACCCTGTTTCCCGCTACCTCCCTCTTTGACCTATTGCTCTGTCAACTCTCTTCCAGGAGTAGGCACATGCTCCCTCTCCCCTACTTGCCCCTCAGGCATTTAACCAAAAGGGGTCCAGTCTTTATGTGTTGCTTAGATCCTATGGCAATACCCCACCGTGCTGAGTAACACAAGAGTGGTGCCCCACCCTGCTGTTGCCCCTTTCTGTGTAGTGCTTGGGTCTGCCAGCGATGTCCTGCCCTCTTCAATAACTGAGGAATGGGAATACATTCTAGGGAAATCACTGCCTTCTGGGAAGTCACTCAGGCCTGCACGTTTTCCATGTATTTATTTATTATTCATGACGGGGGGACATAGATCACCCCGCGGTATAACCGAATCTGTGGTATAACAGCCTGAGAAAGCTTTCATCCCTGTAAAGATCAACAACAACAAGCACGGTATCGGGACACACTCATTGGCAGAAACCTCTATCAAAGTTGTCAAGTTGAACCACGGTTTTCTGCACAATACCTACCAGGGTGTTTCTACTCACCGTGGACTCTCCCTCCACTGTAACCAAACCCTTCCAAAGTCTAAGCCAACAGTACCTTGTCCAGTTGCTCCACTTACCACAGTGAGGAAGTTACAGATTTGCCTGAAACAGTTTGCTTAATAAACATCTGCTTCTGCAAAAGCTAATTGACGGCTTGCCTACTTACCTGGCAAAGCAGGCCCATCATCAACCACAATCAGCCAAGTAGGCAAATAAACACAGCCCCCCCCCCCCATCCCTCTTTCACCATAAAAAAAGGAGAAGTTTCTGAGGTTGACGCCAGACGTTACCATCGTCAGTGAGGCACCAAGTTTTACCAACATATTTCAGTACTGACGCATGCCAACATGCTGCACAGCGCAGATGCACTCTCTACAGGCAACTTTGCCCCATCCACGAGCAGCCAGAGCTCGGGCAAGTCATTAACAGTGGCAGAATTGATTACATTTATCGAGCAAGGAGATTCCCAGCATTGGACAGCCGCATACATACAAGTAATTAACATGCTTAGTTACAAAATACATTGCCCGCCTGGAATCCCGCATGCAAGCGCCACCCCCATAAATAAATTAAATATTTTTGATAATCCACTACCCTTCAGTTAGCCACAGAAGAAGTTCCAACAAACCCCCGAGATGGCAGCACCCCTGTGGCGCCACAACCCGCCAGCCTCAGGGCGAGGTATTTTAATTTGTCGTCGCCTCCAAGAGGGGAGATAAGAAATAAACAGCACTTCAGCAACCCTGATAAACCTACCCCTGTGTTGAAAGGCTACTCTACCCGGCACCTCTGGAAGATCACTGATGAAGGGATTTTTCCGTATATAAGGAAGTCCAGCACCACGCTCCAGCAGATACGCTGGACTCACCGACCGAGTAGGTCAGTGAGCTCTCTCAAGTCTGCAAAGAATCTAAATAATTATCACGTCAATAACCAGTTTTGAGGTGCACTGAACTCCACAGGAGACGGAGCCTGTAAGTTGGCTTAGAGCCCGCGGTGGGCATGCCGCTGCTCCTGGGTTTCCAGTGTTCCCTCGGCTGTTACTCTACATAGTCCTATATACACGACTGCATTTTATACGACAGGGCCTTAGGTGCAACTGCCAAAGTCATACCACCAGGACTATACGTCCACAGAGAGGTAGAAGGCTTCTCCCAGATGCACAATAAACACGGCAGTGTTAAGAGCTGCATACGGTGCCGAGAGTGACGTGCTTTACACCGGAAGGCTGCTACAGAAATAATCATTGTGAACCCTAGACAAGTAGAGCCGCCGCACATTAAACCAGAGAGTTTACCATTGTCCTACAAGTCTATCATACTGCCCACACAAGAGTCCCCGCTGGACAATTTGTTAGGCTGGTGTTCGCCGGAGTACGATCCGGAAGGTACACGTGCAGTCCAATCAGACTCAGTTATCCGTCAGCACCACTGACCACCAGGTAACCCCAATTCAGGTGGATCCATCCAGCTCAAGTATCATAAAGCTAGCCTCAGGCAAATTTGTAAGGGTTCGACACCCGTCAAAGGTGGATCTCCCAAACTGCTGTGTAATAAAGTTGATATCAGGGAAACCATCTGGGTTCAACTCCCACCGAAGGTCGTTCTTAAACCACGTGGAAACCAACCCCTGGCCAACTATATTCCCGCATGCCGACTGACGAGGCCACGCCAGATAGCCCCGGCCAGATCATCCACAGCCACCATCACCCTTGTGTAATCACCGCCTTAGCTACCATTCATACACCTGGGACCGCTGGCATTCCGCCTTTTGGCAACCCTGGTCGCGAGGAAGCTTGAATTCTCTGGGAGGGAATCTGTCTCAATCCACCTCACTCAGGGGTTTGATTCCCCTCGCTTTGATGAAACAGAAAGGGTGATCAGCATAGTAACCTCTTCCCCAATAAAACCCACGAGGGGGCACGCATCAGTACTTACATTGCTTCTGCATCACAAAGACTTGTAATTTTTTTAAACTGTCTCATTTCCATATAGCAACATATAACAATCAATATTTTATCAAGCTTAATAGGCCAAAAAAACTGTTTATTTTATGGTTTATTATATTTAAATAGCTTGAATGTTTGGTGAATTTAATGGTTAATTTTAGTTAAATAGCTTGAATGAATGGTGAATTTAATGGTTAATCTTATTTAAATAGCTTGAATATTTGGTGAATTTAATATGATTAGAAATAGTTTTACTACCACGTGATAAATTTAAGTTGCATCTATGAGCGTTGCAGATAGCAAACTTCTTGTACAGGAGGTTGATTTTCGGCAGCAAACTGAACAGGTTCTACAATTCTAGCCTTCTGTTCCAAAAACTTGAGCAGTTTTGAATATGATGGTACATCATCTCAGTGGGAGAGTTCGAATTCCTGCCCGAGTGGTGCTTCCAACATCTTGAGCAATATATTTAGAAGAAGGACATGCCACTATGACACTGGAAATTCCTGAGCCTCCAGTGCACTCAGAATTTTCTTCCACTATAGTCACAAACTTGGTTACTCCACCTTCGTTCCGACTGTCAACCATTTGTAGATCCAAGATCTTCTGGATGTGTAGTGATGCTGTGAGTTTCAAACACTTGAACTACTTCTCTAATATTTTCTAAAATTCAGAGTAATTGCTTTTGGTAACCAGTATTTTGTGTACCAACTCTCTGGTCTCCCCCTGTAAACAATCCGACAAGTAATGAATTATCTGGACTCGAGTAAGATGCGAAGCTTGATCAATGGTTAAATTAAATAACACTGTGAAGCACGTCACTTCAAGCTCTATTGCCACTCAATACTAGCAAAGGTAGAGGTTGTAGCACTGCTGTCGGGATTCCTAGCTTTTGCGAACTATCGCTGTGGGTCGTGTAGTCACCAGTGATTTTCTTCAATCTGCTATAAACTTTCTTTAGCCCACGGAAAACTTTTCCATATGTCGCAAATTGTTTCTTGCATTCATCTAATACACACCTTTTCTTGAAGTACCTAGGCACACACAGTAAAAAAATTTGCAAATGGTTCATCTCTCTTTGACATAACCTCTTAAAAGACCACATCGAAGTCTTCCACCTTTGATGCATCTTCCCTGGATGCTTCGTACAATTCTCTGGCCTCGTCTACCTGGGCTAGCAGATAACTGAATATGTATTATAAATTGCAGCTCAGGCATTGCTGCAGCCACCAACTTATTTAAATATGTGAACAACTGTCTATCCCAATAATAAGTTGAACTAATGTATTAAGAGGATTGTATAACAAACTGCAGAATAATAAGAATAATAACGTACTTGTACGTGAACAGGAAACGGTGCTTAAAATCCCTTTGGAAGGCAGAGATTGTTATTGCAGCATGTTTATCGACTACAAGTTTTGGCGTGATATGTCGTAAACAAAACCCATCAATAACCATCAAAACTTTCCTGTTAGCCATCATAAAACCTTTGAAAGGCGTAAATTACACTTCTAGTGTAAACTACAGTAAACGAAACTGTATCTCCCATAAATAATCTGACCCGGAGGACCATAAATGTTTAGGACAAGCAGATGTGCTTGTCCATTTTTGCCATCTGGCGACACTACTGCCCTGTCATGGTAAACAAGGCAGCTAGCAGGTGTCTGAGCACAACAACGGTACGAGTCACATATTGAGAATACCACCACATATGAATTTTTCTGTTTGTAAAGATATTTCAATAACATTATGAATTTACATGTATGCATACTGTGTGTGTGTGTGTATATATATGTATATATGTATGTAAAACTGTTTATTACTACTGGATTGATTGCCCCAAGTTCTCCAAGTTTCACATAAAAATAAAACTAAATATTCAAAATTTGACGATGATGATAATACAGAGAAAGCCTGGAATACCACTGACCGTTATACCACAGATTAGGTTATACCGCGGGGTGATCTATGTCCCCCCGTCATGAATAATAAATAAATACATGGAAAACGTGCAGGCGGATGGTCGTGAGTTGAAGAATTAATATCCATTTTACAGATTCATTACAGCCAGTATTTATGTTTTTCCGTATTCAGTTTTGTTGCCATGGTGCAATGTCTTTGATGGAATTCCTAATGGTCCTATTTTTACGTGACCCTATTATACCTGTTCTGCTGTTTAGTTGTAATCACACAAAAAAAATATTACTGTAGCAACTTTTCCCCCGTATCTGGGCATTGGATCAGTGTGGGGGGTGGCATGACCACATTCCAAGCCGTATATCATATTATCGTGCTGTCACACATTTACTGGCACTTACAAGTTACATGAAATGTGCATGCGTTATATAGCATATTACAGTTATTACAGCAAATACAGATATTAGATGCCAAAATGTTAAACTAAAGTAAGTTAAAATAAACTGGAAAACTGTCATAAAGGGGATGCAGACTTCTCTGGTGCATTCGGTACAAAACTAGCTTGAATGCGATGGGCTCTGGGTTCAGATTCTAGGTAAGGTAGGGATTTACAGGCCTACAATTAATTTTTTAAGATGTTTAGCATACGTAATCATTATAATAATTTGTAGACACTTTAATTATAATGTGTATATAGCGGCTATAAGATATGTCTTCCCATTTCCCAAAAAAAAAATTCTGAGATTTGAGGCGCGCCTCAAAATTCATGCTTCTAAGCCATTTACAGGTCTATAATTAATTTCCTACAAGATATACCACTACATAATCATTATAATTATAATATAGACAGTTTGATTACAATATTTATGTAGCGGTTGTATGGTATGTGTTCCTGTTTTCTAAAAAAAAAAAAAATTCCGAAATATGGGGCGCGCATCAAAATTTGTGTTTCCAAGCCATTTACAGGTCTACAATTAATCTCGTATGGGATATACCGCTATGTAATCATTATAATTATGATGTAGACACTGATTATAATGGGTATACAACGGCTATACAATATGTATTCCAGTTTCCGATCTTAAAAGTCAGAAATTTGAGGCGCGCAGTATTATTATCCCGAAGAAATGCATGTTAGGACATGCGTCCAGGGACTGCGTGCAATCTATTGCGTTGTTTTTTTTTTTTTTTAATGGGAATCAGATGAGCAAGCGACATGTTTCACAACAAGTGAGGTACTGATAGATCCCTCTGCAGTGCAAGTGTGCATTCAAAATTTGCTTAGTTTTATTTGGACGTGACCTTCCTTTCTCCTTCTCACTTCCTACCTACCGGGCCCACCATTGGACGAGGGATGAACCCACCTCCTCCAACTCGCATGACAAATGTGGTATATTTGTAATCATTCTTGCTTAAATACGTGAGACCCTATTCATCACACCACATCTCTCTTCTTATATGTCCTTCCCTTAGGTGCTGTTACATCCAGTGATACAGATGAAAGAAAATTCTGATAAAAAGGAGCTAAACTTTTCACAAGTTATGACGGTAAATAACAAAACTTGCGACGTGTTTAACAGATAGGTTCCATAGCCCATTAGAACACCGTTTTTTTTCCTACTATATTCGGTCACTCCCAGAACAACGGGGAAAAGCTACATTGCGGGTCTGAGTTATGTCCCCCAACAGACGCGTTATATCTGGCGTTTACTGTAATAATAATGTATAACACATACATGTGCAAAGGAACCTGAATGTGTATTCATGTAATTTCAAAATATGTGTGCGAGAAACATTTTCATTTGCAATTGGAAATATTTGTATTAGCGATATAATTGCAAATAATATCAGGTAAAAATAATTTGAAAATTGAACAATAATTTAGATCACACGTTCAAGACTTGCAAGTTATAAAATTAAGTTTTTTTTGTAAAGGTTAAAATATTGATTTATGTAGATAACTGTAAATGAGAACTATGAGTAATTTAAAAATAAGTAATATGATCCAAAATTGTACTGCTAACTGTCTAGGTTTACAGCCTACAAAGAACACAAACTTGTTATTTTCCTAAAAAAAAAAAAAAATGCCAGGAAACACATATTTGTTGATGATGCATTACAAGCACTTACTGCATTTGATTGATGTTACAAATAGAGTTGTTCAGATACCGACACTCTGCCTTTTCCCGATGTATCTGGTATGGTATCGGGTGGATACTGTAGACAATGAAGTAAGCTTATTACGTTCTTTAGGCACAAAAATTTCAGTATTTTGGTTTGTATACGCTGCACATTAAAACAAAAAGAAAAATAAGAACAAATATTGTATTTACTTGTCTATAGCACACCCTTTTCCCCCTAAATTAAGGGAAAAAATTTCTGGGGTGCGTTAAACATGGGGGGGGGGGGAGGGGAGGGCGACAGAAGGGGGGGGGGGGGGGGTTGGTAGCCATAAATTGTCCAGGGACGTTGAGGGAAGTAGCGGGACTGTCATCTCATCTCCGCTCTTACATCACTCCTCTCCCTTCGCTCTCTCAGTGACCCTTCAGTTATGTGTAGGTCGGAAACCCATTCTCTCCCAGCCCCTCCCCCCCTCGACAAACCTAATAACATCCTGTCTGCGCAAACCAAAGCTACGACATGCTTATGCCCCCCCCCCCCCAAATAACACACAGATGTTGCTGGTCAATAATTCCGCCAAGCCCTCTGTTTCCATGGCAGAGGCTAGCGAGCCATGTTTGCATGGGGGGGGGGGGAACGGATAAGGAGACCCCTCTTTTTTAGGTAAGGGTAGTGTAAAATTCTAGCACAGCCAAAATAAGAGAGCTGGTTGCCGCTAAAAGGAGAAAGGAGAAAAAAAGAAAAACGAAGCTGGAAATGTTGAGTAGTAGGAGTAAGATGTAATCCTAAATTTTTTTATTTTGGCTTTTTGCACCCACGTATTTAATTAAAGGATTTTCCAAACATATCACAATCACCCCACATTAACACAAAAAAGAATAATTTATTCCATACTTACCAATAGGGCACCACAAATTTTTGGTACAATTTTATTTTAATAAATTTTTCCCCTGGAACTTATTGCGAAAATCATGGTACGCTCTATACACGAGTATGCCCTATACACAAGTAAATATGGTATGCGTCGCTCAAAATAATTGCACCAAATATCCTTGTATTTCGAGCAAATGGTTTCACCTGAAAATGTAATGCAAAACACTTTAAAGAGAAATTATTATTTGTAAAGATATTTTCTTTTGTGTTTAAAGGTTGTTTTATCCGGTAAGGTTGGTGTTTCATTGTATCTGGCATAAAATTAACATTACTTTAAAATTAAATTTTTATGTGTTCATTTTCAGTTACTTCTTGCGGGGAAATCGGAGGATTTATATGACAGTAAAATCCTGTACCTACAAGAGTTTATAAAAGTGTGAAAAACTGACAACTACAAGTACTCGTAATATCAGATTCATCACAAAAAAATTGAGTAATAATTTTATGGAAAACGTAGGGTGACTCGGTTGATATAGTTGTTCACGACAAAGTGAGCACTTTTAAAATCAACCTTAGAAAAAGGTCATTACCCAAACATGATAGGAATTACACATATAGCTAGATTATGTGCGCTATCACTTATGCAGTAATAAATAACCATGTCTGAATTCATGATCCATAATTAAAACATGATTTTAATGTTAAAATACATACGTATGAAATTTATATTGAGATGTGAGATAGCGGGGGACATCATTACAGCAGCAAAAATTACCCGCAAAAAGTTTCTACTCTATACCGCATTTAATAGCATTATTCTCGAACTTTTTTAACAGAAATTTTAGTCCGGAAAATTAGGGTGCTTGAATTACACAAGGGATTGCCAAGACACGTGCATGTAAACATTAAAATGAGGTCTACTGTACTTGCATGTTGTGGCCGATTGCGTCGTTTCCTCCACAACGTCAGTTGAAACAATTACAGGAACAAAATAAAGAAATAAAGGGCAATCGTTAGTATTACTGCATATTGTTTTTATTTTTTGTGCAGCTAAATGTAGAAAAAGGTGTGTGTAAACATCTGTAATGGCAATGCAACTGTTATCAACATGGCGGCTTAGTACAGAAAAAAAATTTAAGCTACGCACACTTCAAAACATCCTGCAGAGACCAAAAGATGATAAAAATGTCTGTTTTCATGTAAAGATTATTAGCAAATTTAACTCCACACGTAAACCAGCAATTTATAAACTATTATAGATAACGAAACCTGATCCTCACGCTACAGTATTTTCCATTAATGTTCAACCAATCATCTGCTCGCGCTCATGTTGATTCTGTGTCGCTGTTCTAACTAAATGCCTTGACAAAGGATGCGAGCGTGGGTCGGGAAAAGTGTTCTTTACGAACTTAATTACACTAAATGCACAATTTAAGCAATTTAATTCACCACAGTTGTTAGAAAAGACAAATACAATTAATTGAAATGCATTAGAATCATTTATAAAAACAGAAATACAAAATAAATCCTCACTCGCTGTAACCAGATGATTTAACCTTGGTAGTATGGTACTACATAATGGCATATTAAAAAATTGCTGTAAGTACGGAATTCTCGTAATAGGCCGTACTCGTAGGTACGGAATGTCACTGTAATTTATTTCAATAGAAACACATCTTTGAATAAACTGATAATATGTAAGTGCCTATTCGACACCTTTTGCCATCTATAGGTTGTTCACGGTAAGTGAGCATTTTTAAGGCCCTCACAACAGGCATTAACCAATAATAAATATATCTTATTGCAGCTTCAGGCATTAAATTTTGAGGGTGAGTAAATGTATACACTGTGTTTGTCACATTGCAATGTTTATATTAAAAAGCAGCAAGAAGATGGAAATTGGAGGAAAGGGAAAAATTTTGAAGGGCCTTAAAAAGTGCTCTCTTTACCATGAACAGCCTATAATAATGGGCAGGAAAGCACCAAGTCGAGTGAAGTGTAACTCATGACAGTGAAAATCAGCTGGACGTGGTTTTGAATGATTAATTATTAAAGACAGTGAAGAAATAAATTATAATCACTTCAATTGTGTCTCAAAATTACAAGTTTTCTTTGCAGTAAAATATAACTAATTACTTAAAAAGACAGACATTTGCCACGTGTGCAAGGTGTCGCCAACAGGTAGCGGCGTGGAGAGGTCATCCTCCCCTCCTCATAAACCAACAGACATGACAATGCCCAATTGATAACTTCTCCCTATGCTCTTAGCTGATAGTGTGCATGGGACATTTAAAATTTAATTGCATTTGGTGTCATATTATTTGCATTTTCAGAGGGTTTGAAAGTTTTAAGTCAGCTTACATTTTGTGTTGGATTACAATAAATTATATACAGTATTTTAATACTGGATTACAATAAATTATATACAGTATTTTAATACATTATTTTCTATATTTAAATGAGTCTCGGGGAAATGTTTTTAATGTATTATTAACAATACAGTAGAACATCTCTGTTACGAACCCTCACGGTTCCCGAGAATAGGGTCTTAATAGGAGGGGAGGGGGTCATAATAAAAAATTTGGAAGATTTTGGGCCGATTTTGACACACCCCCAATCCCTATGCCCCAAACTTGCCATTTTTTTTTGCATGAAGTTCATGTTTAATTGTCTCTAGTGCATAAAACAACCACTCTTTACATTAAATATAAATATGTATACATATTTTAATAGCTGGACATCGTCTGACGAATTTGATACCCAAGAAAGGCATATTGGACCACCCCTTGTCATAAAAAAGAAGGCCTAAACACAGTATGACATGGCCATTGAAAGTGTGTGAAAAGATTAGACTATGTATTATTAAAATATAAAGTTATTATTGAAGATCTATTACGCAGGTCTCGCTGTCATACATTGCTATGAAGCACGTAGCGATCAAAAAGTTTAGGTGGCATTGCATAGTATGTGTGCCCGCGCCGTGCTCTCGCTTTGGTCTAGCTGTGTACGTAGCTGGGCGAGCGCCTAGATCCTCAGGCTAGGCAGCTGTCAGTCGATCTGGCAGGTGGTGGCCACCCGCCCGCGCCACTGCTGTCGTGACAGGGCCAGTTCACTTCATAACAGCAGTCCGGCATTGGGAAAACATGCTGTAGGCGGCGTGTTGGCCTCTGCACTGGCACGATGAGGCCCGGCAATGTTTACAGGTATATAAATATTTAGTGCAGTCTACTTTAAATATTAATTATTCCAAATTTTTTATCAAAAACTTTTAACGTTGCCTAAATATGCACACTGCCTCACTCGCCATAATATGGTACCGGTAACATAAGAACACATTTTATTTGCACACACTTATCGTTATTCACTTTACACATAAAATTGACTCCACCTTCACAAGAAAAAAACCAATTGCCCACCACAAAAAATTAGCATATTACGTAGGCGTGGGTACACAAACTTAAAAATAATCATTAAAAAAAAAGGGCATTGAATTAAATTTGAAGTTATACATACACTGATTGAGAAACTAGTCTGTGTAATGTGCTGTTTTTACAGCAAAAGAGAAGGGATAATGGAAGCAAAAAAAGACAGGGAGGGTAAGGCAGAGGCGGCAGCATGTGACTAGGACAAAGAATCCTTACTGACCCGGCCTGCAACAACACCCCCCTCTTCCACCACGCGCTTCCATGGACAATACACCAGTGTCCTCTTCTGGCATTAAGTAGGCCTAATTTATTGCTGCACGCTGCTTGGGACAACCAATGTCAAAGTCTATGATGGTAGCTTGAGAAATGCGTGACCACTAACATCAGTAAGGGCTAGTTTTCCATAGACTGAAAACCCTGGATAGTAGAAGCTAGTACCACGGTTGGAGAAATGGTCAACAAAAACAAATCTGTGCATAACTGAAACTGTGGTTCAAGATACCACAGTTGGCGAGGGATTACTGTATATATTTTTAGACGTGCCTCAAATTTTTGACTTTTTCGACACAAACTTTTCACAGTTCCTCTGGATTGGGTCATAATAGAGGGGTTTTACTGTAATATATCTTCTAAAATTCGGTGCGAAGGGCATTGGTAACAGTTTTTGGTATCGGTATCGGAAAACATAGTATCAGAACAACTCTAGTTACGAAAAGTATATTTTTTCAGTCTACTGAACAACAAACCAGCAGTTGGAAAGTAAACTGCACAAGTAAACAAATACTGTACAGTGGAACTCTTGTTTTACACTTTTCAAGGGGAAAACTGAAAGTGTTGAAATTCAGGAGAAAGTGTAAATGAGGGGAAATTGTAAATAAAAGTGAAGAACATCATAACAAACACTACTTCAAGCTAACAATTACTAAAATAACAGAACATGTATTATACAATGTTTAAACACTAGCACAATGTACTATTTGATGCTTTTAGTAAACATATAAGACAATAGGAAAATTTATTTCACATAAATTCTTCAAAATTGAAGAATAAAAACAGCACTAGGGAAGACTTTAGTAATATACTTTTATTGTTAGGTCAGAGAAACTTAAACAATTTAAGTATACAACATTTCAAAGCATAATTCAACTTTGTTCATATTCAGGAAATTAAAAATATTAATACGTATAGTTTTTAAATTCAGCACTCCCTGATTTTACTAGAGTGAAATTGAACTCTGCCAGTTGCCAGGTAATGAATGTCAGATTTCATATTACTTTCAAAATATTTCAAGTACTGAAATGACAAGGTGAAGTTGCAGTGTGCGCCTGCAAAGTTGCTAATTATGTGACTTGCAATTCATGCTGTAGATGATTATCAGTGCCTGTCGCAGCAGGTGGCAGTGGGGTGTGAGCGGCATCTCAATCTCTTCCTCACTCTTTCCTCTTCCAGAAGATGATTATCTCACAGCAGGGTAGCATCTCCCACCCTCCACAGGCTGTCAGATAGTTCTTGGAATAAGAACTGCAACTGCCGACTCACAACTGCAGCAGTTGAGCCTATCTTACTTCAACATTGCTACCCTATTATCCTATACTTCACTCCCACCTCGCAAAACAACACAAACAAATATCAGGGGAAGGCACTTGCGTTTGCTGTGTAAGTTATGGGAATGTTATGTATTGTAAGCAAGGGGGAAATGGTGGGGATTTAACGAAAGTGGTGTATTTGATGGGAAAATGTTATTGGCGGGAATGTAAAATCCGGGTTCCACTACATTTACTGAAGTCTAAGAGACATTAATTCGAAGACGCACCCCAGATTTAGTGCTTAAAATTTCTAAAAAAATCTTTACATTAGAATCTATCCTTGATTAAGTACAACCAACAACATATAAGGCCCATGCCATTCCTCATCTCAAAACATGTAACCTTGTTTGACCTTGGACTTAAGGAGGACTACTGTAGGTGCTAACACAGCTGCACAATCATGTTATTCATAGGAACTAGCTGGCAATAGGATGAGTCTTGCTTTTGACGGAAATACAACAAAGCACTGCATAACAGCTACCTTGCATAACCAATATGAATAAATTACTGTGAATGTAAATTGATTTGGAGTTTACGTTGCATGCAAAAACATTTCAATTCTGGGTTAAAACATTACATACCTTTCTGTACAAGCAAGATGTTCCATTACTAATTAATTTTCATAAAAATAGTACTGTTGCTAAAGAGAAAAGTAACAAATTAACATGCCATCAGCTTAATAAAAAAGCACCACCGCTATTATAACATAGTGAGGCACGCTGTCCTATCATTTTGGTATGGAGATTAGCCACAAAAGTTAAGACCATATCTCCCTCTACCTCCCCTAGTGGGTCAGCAAGATTTGAGTAATGGGAGCAAGCACCTGGGGTATGTGGTTTACTGCCGGACAACTGGGACAAAACTCTCAACAACAATTGCATTGGCGACGTTTCGGCGGGCACTGTTCCTGGTTGGATGGGTGACACGTGGTGGGTGAGCTCCGGGACAGCATCCGACGTCTGTTACGGTGGTGCAAGGCAGATGGTCTGATTGATAGGGGTAAGAGGTCTGGTATGGGATGAGGGGCGATAAATTCCTAGAAGGGCTTTCTCTTCCTGCAAAATAAGAACTACAGTAGGATGGGCTCTACCGGGTAACTTTATTAATGGCCCAAATAGAGGGGTTAGCAGTTGAGGTAGATTAGTGATTTGAGAATTATTTATCTCAGTCTCTGATGAGGTTAAATTATTTAATTCGCTGATAGCTTCTTTGATAGCTTTCCTACATTGCTTACTTATACTTACGTGCTTCGCATAAGGCACTTATACTGTTCTGAAACCTTTGAGGAGCAACGAGCACAGACAACGGTCCTATGGTGTATTTCCAAGATGCAGTGCCATCACTCTCAGTACACACTGTCCAGCCTTTGCAGAATGGGACTGGCTAGGGGAGACACAGAAGTGCCTGGATCCTGGGTGTGGCACACACAAGAAGTTGGGCCATTGGCAGAAGTGTTAAATTTTACCTCCGGACTTTGCAAACTGGAAAGGGGTAGTAGAACACCTGGTCTGACCAACTTCAGTGTGGATTAGAGTTCCTAGTGCGTGGCACAGCCAATTAACTACCCACTGGCAGGCCTCTGCCTGCCTTTCTAAAGATGTTGTGGTATTTACCTTAGTGGTATAGATCCACTTTACTTGCTCTTCCTCTGTCCGAATAATTCAGTCAGAATAAATCAATTCTCAAAGAATTCCTGGGTTAGAACTACGACAAAATAAATAACATTCCCCAATTAAATATAAGATAAGTTCTATAATGACGTATTTAAGGAAAATACAGGGAGAGTCCACACTAGCTCCTAAAATAAAATATTTACATAATAATAGATAGGTTAGTTCAATCCTACGTTAATCAAGAGGAAGGCATCCTGGGTAAAACTAGGTGTCTTAACAAAAATGAAGATAAGCAAGCAATCTGCTTTTACCTACCTTAACGGAGAGCATTCTGAAGGAACCAAAACTGCATTCGATGTCATCGTGACTGCTACCAAATGGGAAATTGGAGGAATACTAGAGGGTGGGTGGTAGGAATGGATGTCTTCTGTAGCTTCTAGAAGGCGGAGTTGCATTACAGCGGCAGAATCTGCGGGGTCACAGATGGCGGTATACTTCTTGTGACGTCTTCTAATCGCATACACAAAGCGAAGTCTAGTGGTCAACTTTGTCCTTCAAATTAGTCTTCTGCCTTTCCAGACTGGAAGAGAGGATCGGCTGCCACTTAAAACTGGCCAAATAGTTGTCGCATTCGTAAGTCATTTCTTCAACCTTTGCAATCTGGAAGAGAGGACGGACGACCACGTACCCCTACTGTTGCACTTTGCCTGGTTCAGACTCGAGGGACAGCGACTGCCCTGAGCCTGGGTTGGCTCTTCCTATTTATACTAAACTTTTTGAGTTGTAGGCTTCCAGAGGTGTGAGGGGTTGCTAGCCTCTCTGCGCAGCGGTAGTTTATTCATGTTTGGTGGCAGCGCCACCATTTTCTTATCTCCTGTATTGGAGGCATTTATATATCTTGTCGCCTTAGCGCGAGGCGCTGAATGATGTGATATTCCAGTGGGATGAGTGCTGCCCTCTTGCAGCAAACTGTGGACTGGCTTGTGTCTCGGTAGTGTAATGGTCTCTCCCCTTTATCTCTTTGTCGGTCTTCCTCTGTTCCCCTCGGCTATGGTCTAGAGCGGCAGGTGGCAGGGTGGCGGCATCAGCTGACTCATCGTGTTCACTTACTTGGCAGGAAAGGAAGGTGGTATAGTGGATGAGTTAAGAGTTTGATACAATAGTTCATAGTGTTTCTGAAAATTACTAGGTTATAGTCTGGCATCCTAGGTTCAATACTTGTTTAAGCAATTATGTCCTGCTCGTAAAAGGACTAGGGTGTACAATACTAATGAGTAATTTACCGTGGCTCGTAATGAGAGTGAAGTTAAAGACTTTTCAAAAGCAGAGTTTTGTCACACAGTAAATTGATTTTATGTGTAATCTTATGGCTTCCTTAATTACTTTACTTTCTGTTCTTTCCCTCAGAAAATACAGGTAATCATGGCTGGGTAATGAATCGCATGCTTGACCCCTCAGCTCCAACCTTCATACCCAGCAGATGCTGGGGGCCACGGTGACTAAGAGGTTAGCCCGCTCGCCTCCCACCACGGTGAACTGGGTTCAATCCCCGGCCAGGCCACCGGATTTTCACATGTGGGAATCATGCCAGAAAGTTCCGTTGGCCGGTGGCTTTTCTCAGGGATCTCTCGTTCCTCCGCCCTTCCATTCCAGCGCTGCTCCATACTCACCTCAGTCACCCTCATCGGATCTCAAAACATCGCTGTTAAGAACAGTCCAAATCTCTTCATGCACTCACTCACCCTGGAAATGCTACACATTGAAACACTCTTAACCTAAGTCACCCTGGTAGAACCTATAAGAAATGAACTCTAGCCAGTGGCTTTATGGCACGCATTAAGTTAAATCTTTTAAATTTCTTAACCAGTGCTTCCATCCTATTACTATTATTTAATCCAACATCTAACACATTTATTTACAAGCAGAAAGCACTGCTCTAAATATTTCTGAAATTTCTTCATTTTACTAAATGGCCCCTGCAGCTCATGTTAAATAACAAATATAAAAGTAAAGTCAAATGCTGTCTAACAGTCTTAATAAATGAACTAATATGACTTGAATTAAACTAATTTGTTGCACTGAGGATGCCACTGTTAGGTGCTGTTGACTTTATAACCTCGCTCAGCCATCCCCTAACGGCGTACTTAGTAAAACAGTAAAACTTCCCAGTTCTAACAATATGACATGCAATATCAATCTGTACCCTGATCCACATTAATGTTCAGCTTGATATTTTCCTTAGGGTTTACAATATGCATGACAAAAATTCTCTTCATCAACGACTAGTAAACTACAACTACACACATAACACTGCCTTAATAACTAACATACCTCTTCTAAGCTCTATTACATTATACTGTGCACTGATTACACTTAAGCTCAGGCATATCTTGATTTACTGATTTTTCATCATTCCTGATGGCTCGAGTTGTAACACACTGAGTGTCTCTATCACTCGTGTCTTGCCTCAACTAGTCTTGGGTTTTACACAGAGTGCTAAGGAACCGCACTAGGTGTTACTGGGGTTGCAAGACATGATTTACTTATCAGCATTTGTTATCTGAGAGAAGTCAGTTTATGAGCAACATCACCCCCGCTGAAACACTCGCACAACAAATAACTTAATCTGCGATGGCTAGTCTGTACTCTGCTCATTGTGGTTATTAGCTGCGGAGTTTCTTGCATGTCTGTGGTTTCTGTGGGTGGCCTCGCTTCAAAGGGGCCTGGTGAATTGGAGTGGGCCACCGGAACCTTAGGGCAGACCTCCATGGTGACTCTCTGTAGTATCTGAGCAAGAAGGGGGTGGGGTGTGCATGTGCCGGCAGTTCCCTTCTCTGGTCGCTCTATTCATTGTTCGTGTTTAGGGTGGAGGTCTGTGCATGACCCATGTTCACCTGGCACCACTTTGTCTCGGTCACCTGGGGTGGAGGCTCATGGGAATTCCCCACCCTAGTTATCGGATGGTGATCCACGTCTCTGGTTGGCGGGGCCACGGCGACATCTCCTGTACCCTACAGTGGCGAGGTCTGTGCCTCATTCAGGCCCTCCATGGCCACTGGAACCGATGTGGTGGTGGCTAGAGATGGGGACCCCCAACTTGACAGTTTGCTTGATCTCGTCTTGCTCCCTGGTTGGAAGTTGTTTACTTGTGTTGGTTACTCCTTGTCTGGAAGAGGTGATCTGGTCCAGAGGTACAGGGTGTACCTCGGCCTGTATGACCATTATGTTTTGTGATGCCTACACCTCTTTTGTTTGGAGAGTCTTGAGACTAGGAACTTTAGAACCTGCGGCCGCAGACGTGGTTCCTAGTGAGAAGTAGTCCTGGTGTCTTCTAACGTCCGTGATTCCGGTGAGGAAGATGGAAGTAGTAGCAGATCGTGTGACTTCCCTTTCTGCCCTACTGTTGCCCTGATGCCTGTTGATATTGGCTTCTTTGCTTGAGGAGAAAAAGGGGGGGAAGGGGTGTTTTACATCAATGGTATTCCCCGTCGGCCCTACAGTCCCCCCCGACATCCTCGGATGTCAGCGTTTCTGTGGGGGAGGGGGTGGGTGGAGGGAAGCTGTTACTTCACATGACTTACCTTTCATCACTTTGTGGATTTCCATGTGCTCTGGAGATGGCATGGAGGGAACTGAGCTGGGTGGCAGTGGATACTGCACCACATTTAGCTGTAGTTCCGTGTTTTCATCCTCCTCCTGTATGGAAGGTAGAAGGCAAGGGAAATTAATACCCACCAACATTGTAGTCATGCGGTCGGCCTCGTTAGTAAGTGCCAGGGTGGCCACTATTACTAAAGCCGGAGATGAAGTTTCCCTTACGTCTCAGTGGAACACAGAAGTACTTCTATCTCCGAAATTACGCTCAGCATTGGTTATCTCTGGTGAGAAACCCTGTCTTGCAGAATTCACCTGGAAGATTCCAAGGCAGGGCTCAGTTTCTTATCCTTTCGCGGTAATGAAAAGGGTAGAAAAGAGCTGGGGGGAAGAGCAGAGAGTCCGAGTGGACGGTCTATCTCTACCAGGTTGGAGGACAGCTGTTTTAGTTGGCGTGGGAGGAGGTAACACTGTCATCAGGGTTTTGAATCTCCATGGAGTTCAGGGTTCGACCTTATGTACAGGTGTAAGAATAGCCTCGTCCTCCTCAACTGTCTCCGGGATTTGAGGTGGGGTTCCAGGTCATCTCGTATCCCTTCTGGGCAAGGTCCGACTTGTTCTCTAGTTACCTTACTAGTATGCCCCATATTGTTCTCTATCCAACATACATTCCCATATTTGCCCACCACGGTGTAATGTCCCACCCATTTTGGGACTAGACTAGCCGCAAACTGATTAGTAGCCTTACTAAGGGGGGGGGGGTTTTTAACTAAAGATGTCAAAATATCAATTTTTCTCAATTCAGATTCAAGATTCCAACTGCAAAACTTTTCACTCCATTCCACCTCCATTCCAATACTATAAATTAAGGTATAGTGATTATCAACATGTGCCTACAGTCAATATATCCTTTTGAAATTTAGTTTTACACGTCAAATTAGACAGACACAAATATGAAGATAATTACAGGAAAGACTTTCTGGTCTGCTAAGAGAAGTTAATTTCTAGAGATAGACGAGTACGCAAATTTTTAAGTCGAGTCGAGTCAAATTTTATTATAATCAGTTCAGTTCGAGTAAGTCGAATTTGATGATAAGTTTGAGTCGAGTTGAGTTTTAATTATTTGTGAGCAGTTCTTTATGTAATGATGTTGAGCTTAAGTATTTGCACTTTACTGCTAAGAATCTAAAAGACATTCTTAAATCACTAACAATAAATATTTAGAAATAAAAAAATCTGATAAAACTACACCAAAAATGTTACAATGAGGTAAAGTATTTTATGGCCCACTTAACCATAAATATTTGGAATACAATTTATTGCACAGTAAAACCAACTGCTAAACTAAAGCAATGCAATACACTGCATGTATTTTTTTATTCTCTAAAGTAACATCACATACAAATATTAAGTTGTAACCTACTACTCATAGGAATTAAACATATTAAAATTAAAATGCTTCAATTGTCACACAAAAACTATTCCATTGGTGTAGTGAGCTATTACCGTGGTAGGTGTAATTAATTATAAAAACACGCTCAAAAAATTGTGTGAACTAATGCTATACAACGCAGGAAAAATTTTTATTCTGTTGTCATTTTTAAATGCAGATTATGGTATTAGCCTACAAAACACAATGAAAATAGATTCCTAACCTATTCAAGATAAATTTTTCCAATAGTTCCAAGGAAGTATAATAATAATAAGAAATATTTTAAGGTCAAAGTCACAAATATTTAAAATACACTTTATGATGTCATTCAAAGATATCAACAAAATAATAATTCGCAAGTTATCATGTAGGGAAACAAGTTTCTCTGCAAGGCTTGAGGACAAGTTCTGGCATTGTGTGGAAATTGTTAGACCTGCTTTTGAAAACAGTCTCCACTAACCAATGAAGCAGCTGGAATGCTTAAATAGTGCATTGCTAGCTTAGCAAGCCAGGGGTAGTTTCTGCATGATTTCCACCACTCAAGTGGATCTCCATCTCGATCAATTACAGCACTTTTACGAAAATCATGAAACTGGAAGAAAAGATAACTGAACTTGCATTATATATTTTTTTCAAAACTGTCGTATATGTGAAACCAGTACAGAAATAATACAAGTAGCTTGCATAAAACACTTATGGAATGTATAGTAGCTCGCATAAAACACTTACGGAATGTGTAAGATTTAACACATCAAAAAGAGATTACCTATCTCTTTCTTAACAGAATCTGCTTCTTCAGGCTGCATTTGCTTGGATTTCAAATCAAATATGGCCCAAAGAGTGTTACTGATTGAAGTTGATGGTGCACTTTTCTCTTCTATTAATTGGTCTTGCCTGGAGCAGTCATTTTATTTACTGGTGAGGGATATTCTCTTTTTGATTCTTCAATTAATAAACATTTTGCCAGAAGCTCTTCATGATTTTCCATTATGACACACTTGAATCTTGGATCCAAGGTAGTAGCTATTAGATGTGTGCGAGAATCCCTTATATAATGAAATCAATCATTTAATGATTTTAGCAATGCTCGTGCTAATCTTATGCCACTTCCTTGATCTCCAGTTCTGGAGCTGATGTAATTCTTCAAGAATCCTTCAATACCATACAGGATTGGCCGAACCATTGAAAGGGTTGGCACATTTTCTCTGCACAGTTCTTTAGTAGCCAAGAAAAGAGGTTGCAAAATTGTTACGTACCTGCAATCAAGTTCCATTCCTGTGCTGTCAAACATTCTTTTCCACAGTTTGGCAATCAGCAAACACTGCTTCTTTTTGCTAATGTAGGCATTCAAGCATTAGATACCTACTATTCCACCGTGTGTCCACCATCTGAAATAGAGAATTCTCTGGTAAACTCAGTTTTTTTGGAGTGATTGTAGCCTCTCTCTTAACTTTGTGCTATTTTGTAATGACCTACTATTGATCTACATGTTTTCAAGAGACTGTCCAGTCATACTTCTACAACAGCATCTCTAACTGCAAGTTGTAAACTATGAGCAGCACAACTCAGATGTTCTACAGGTTTCCCAGTCAGAGCATTACTCATGTTTCTGGCATTGTCGCTACCTACATAGATGGGAATTTGTGTCAGGGGTAGACTGATACCCCAGTTGGATGTCAGCTGACACAACTTATAGTAAATAGCTGAGCCTGTATGTTGACCAGGAAAGTGGGAGCATTCCAGTGTGTGATTCTTCATTTCGAAGTCACGAGAAAGGTAGTGATTTGTGACAGAAATATATGATTCCTATTTTCGTGAAGTCCACAAATCTATTGAAAGAGACACTGATTTGACTGTTTCAAGATCATGGTTTAACGCTTGTTCCATATGTCTCCGTGTGTCACTGTACCACTTCGGTACTACAGATCTTGAAAAATTCTTCCTACTGGGAATTTGATAGCGAGGCTGGAGGGTTTTCATTAATTCTCTGAATCCACGATCTTCCACAACTGAAAACGGTTGGTAGTCCAGAGCAATCATATGACCAATTTTATTTGTTATAATTTGTGATCTTGGACTTTGAAAGGAGCATGACTTTTGAATTCATGGCTTGAGCAACTGGAGATGCAACAGATTGTTTTGATGATTTAATTGCCTCTTTTTTCAACTGCACACATTTCCTCATACTTATGCTGCAAGTGTAAGTGAGAATCCAAATGTCTGATCAAACTTATTGTAGAAGATGATGGTGTATTTAAAGTTTTTTTGCAACATTTGCATACTGCATGCTGATCACTCTTTCAAAAAATCCCCAAATTTTCGATCTGCCTGTACTTGGATTAGAACTGCTCCTGCTTTCATGTTCCTCTTGTATTTTTGTTTCCCTTGTTTCAGGAGTTAAGTATCCAAAGATATCTTTACGAGTTGGAAATTATTCCGACATAGTGAGTCTGATTTGTAAAACAAAACACTACTGTACCGACAAAAAAAAAAACACTCTGTTAGCCTGTTAAGAAAAGTTACTTTACCGAAAGTCTTTTCAAGTTGCAAACAAAGATCATTTTACATTCATGGCAGTGGAAACATGAACTCTAACAGAACTCCTGAGAAAATTAGTTTGGTGAAGCCTGTTGGATTTTTATTTTTATTTTTTTTAGAGCCATGCACTATTTATTTTAACTTCCTCTCCCTTCTCACTCTTGTTCTCTCTCAGCGCCCCCTTCAGTTCACCCCTTCAGCCTTCCCCAGTAACACCTGATAAGGCCTCCCCCCTTTTTTTTTGTTATCTCCGCCCTTGTTCCAACTGCTTCAAGGCAGTGCTTATGCAAAACACTTCACGTTCTTCTCACACTATGAAGTTTAAGCTGTCAGTCATAAAATATGTCCTCCGAGTGTCACAGTGAAATCCTTGTTTCTCCACCAATAATGCGTGTGGGACCCATTGTTTCTATTGTGTTGTTCGTGAAGAAAAGATTTTGTAGATATTGTTGTGTATTGTTTGTTATGAAGTATTATCAAAATTATTTTTTACCATCGTTTTCATAAAAGTCCCCCCCCCCCCCCCCCCCATGGTTTGATGACAAAACGTTTATTTGAAATAAATATAACATAATTTGCAAGTAAATATTTCTTCTAACAGTGATAATGCATTATTGCCTTATTGGTGTTTAATTAGTAAGTACGCGCTTACAAAAGTTAACAGTCTGTAATGTAACCTGAACTGTGCGCAGAAACTACACAACTGTTCAGTCCTCGTGTCAAGATTACGTGAAGGTCGGAGCAGCCTTTCCCCCATTCCATCAGCCAAAGCTTGCATCCTGTCTCGCCTCATAGCAGTTTACATTTCCCCTCCCCTTCTCTTTCCAAGCTGTATGTTGCAGTTCGATACATTTCTCCAAGCTTCCTTTGTTCCAGTGTAGAGCAGAGGATAGACAACCAACACCAGAAAGTGGGGGGAGGGGGGGGGCAGAGGCGACACTTTTTTTTTTTTTAGAGAAGGGCAGTGTCATGGTGTCACATTTCAGCACTGCAAAAAAAGACCCACCTAAAGGAGCAAAAAAATAAAAAAGTAAACCGGCAGCCCACAGCAGTTGTTGATGATGATGTTCTAATGTGAGTCACCTCGTAAAAGGAGAAAAAATAAAAACAAGCCACATTGTTTTGGCTTTTAGCGCCACGTGTTATTTAATTAAAATCAGTTTCAAATCGTAGTATCATTTAATTATATTTGTATTTATAGTTTTACGGAATTTCCATTCGAGCTTCGTCCTGTCAAGTTAAATAAACTCTAATACAAAGTCCAGCCGAGTTAAAGCTACTTGCTCGACACTGCATTTGGAGCCTCTGCACGTCTCTATTAATTTCCTGTTTATGTACCATTCAGACTTAACTAATTAGGTCTAACAAGTTCATATCAGTATTTCTGATGAATATATGATTTATTTGAGATAAATAAAGACACAGTATTATACAAAAAAGTTATAAACAGAAGTTCTCAAATTCTCAATGCAATCTATCAGGCCAACTTATGAAGCTAACCAATATGTACACAAATAATGATGGTATTCAGTAATGAAACTGAAATATAAGTAACTTTTCATTTAGGATTGCTAAATGAAAATGGTTCTACAAGACATTTCAAGTTGCAGGGGCACTGGATGACACTTGGATGCATATTTGCCAAAAAATTTTCTGAATCATATTTATTGGCACTTTTCCTGTACTCATCGTGTTTACATAAGTGTTTTCTCATGTTACTAGTTATGTGACTAACCCCACCTTGTGAAATTTTTACAGAATACAAACTGCAAAATTAGTCATTTGCGTCATTTACATCAACTGAAAAATAATTCCACACATTGTTTGACATTTTCTCCACGTCTGTAAATAAAATCCTCAGTACATTGAAAACTTTAACACTAACTACTTTTAGAAAAAAGATACTGACATTTTTGGTAAAGAAAAACACACAAAAAAAAATTGTTTTCTATTTCAACTACATCAAAAACGAAAATGTCATAAACATGAAATATGTACGGTAAAGAATGTACCTGTTCTTTATCTAATATACCGTTAAATAATAGGTAAACAATATAAAAAATCCGAAAAATAATACCAGGAATCCTGGTAATATTAAGGATCCTGGTCCAGGATCCTTTTGTTCCCACTACTAATAACTATCGTGCAACAGACTAAAATCCAATGCATGTTCCGCGTCAGCGATCCGGAACTCTAGGAGCTTGCCGCTAGCGAGTATTCTTATCTGCAAACCATATCTGGTTCAGACCAACGTGATGGCACGCAGCTTATCAATTAACGCTGATAGCAACTCTTCGGCTCAACAAAGTGCTATCTCCAACAGTATCCGCATGTGCGGCGGTGGTCTTTCATCCGTGACTGCCAGTCTGTTTTAGTGTTTCGTCTACATGGACATTTACAGGTTTAGATATTGTGTGGTAGATTTCCATGTGCGTTTGTAGCATTCTTGCAACAGTATATACGTAGTACTGAATCATGTCAGAAAGTGCGCAAAAAAGAAAATGAGTGCAGTTATCCCATTAAAGCCACGCCACACAGCACATAGTGATGCCGGAGTGAAGTGGACAGCCAAATATTGATAATTGCCGTCCGTCACATGGCAGCCATCAAGATAAAAACGACTCATTTACCATGATTTTCAATTACCCAACTATCTCTTCCCCTGCATTATCACTGATAATCGAGGTTCTACTGTATTATGTTAATTCTTTCATAGTCAAACCATCATTGAGTGGTTAATTCCGGTCAATGCATGCAAGTTCGGTATAGTTCTGCTTATTTGGAAAACCAAAGTTGCTGTGCAACATAACCTCAAAAAACCATGTGAAAGTGGACGAGGATTTTCAAAAATTAACCGTTTGATTCTCGATTCTTCGATACCTGTAATAATAGAGAGTATTGAGGAATCTATTTCGACATCCCTATTTTTAACTAAGACCCTTGTATCAACAGGGAATGAACTCCATTCCATGCAGAGTGAAGGATACTTGCGGCCTACGTATTGGTCCTGCTTTTTCTGGTCCCTTCATTCCCACGCAACAGCGGCAAAAGAGATTCTCTCAGGAGTAGTATTCGCTGAATGTGGGGAATCCCACTGCCATTCCCCTGGATGCCACAGGGTGCGTCCGAAAAGGAGCTGCAGAGGGGTGGCTTGAGTGGCCTCATTTTCCCCCCATGAAGGGCAAAAAGGAATGAGGGGATTTCTTGCCTGGGTCGGTAGTCTAGGAGTGCTGGTGGTGGCGGGCTGGGATAAACTTTCAACCAACAGCATGTTTCACAGTTGGACACATACTGCTGGATATCCTGGCTTATCCCATCCCAGCAGTATCTCTCTTGGATACAGAGTAGGGTTTTGCATGTCCCCGGGTGTCGTGCATGGGGTGTGCGTGGCAATAGTGGCAAAAATTTGCCTGGAGAGTCTGTGGTACTCATATTTTCCATGGAGCTCTGGGGTGTCTGACATGCGACCATACGAGATTTTGTCTTAGCAGATAATGGTGGGCAAACAACTTAAGGAGTTTTCTAATGTCTGGGTCTTGTTGCTGATGCAATAAGACCTGCTCTCAAGTGAGGTATAATTGTTGGAGTCATATGGTTTTCGCACATGCACAGGAATTTACCAGCAGAGGGGTCCATTTTTTCCACTCCTCCTCTTTAGGCATGCCTTCAAGGTTGGGGAGTGGTGAGAGTACATCTGGGAGATCACTCAAGCAGTCGGGGCAATGATGCACTGAAAAATCAAATTTGGTTAAAAACATTTCCACCGCCCGAGTTATGCCCTTTGGTTCTGGGACTCGTGGAGCCACTGGAGGGACTTATTGCCAGTGCAGAGGATGAAGTCCCTGCCGTCAAGATGACAACCGTACTTGGTTCTTACTGTGGTACCATTTCTTGGTATTGTTAAGATGGGTACTGGCGTATGCTATAACAAGAGGCCTCCCAGTTTCATCTTCTTGAAACAATACTGTGCCTAGCCCCTCCTGACTGGCATCAGTATGTAAGATGAGGGGCTTTTCCCCAGATGGCTGGTGTAACTGTGTGATATTTATAAAACTCTCTTTCGGGGCTATATGCATTTTGGTGTTTTAGTGTCCATTTCCATCGATTGTCCTTAAGAAGTAGTTGGTAGAGGGGAGCCATTAGTGCTGCAATGTTTGGTACTAAATTTCGTAATCAATTACACAGCCCCAAGAAACGATGGAACTGTTTCTTGTTGAAAGGTCGTTCTGCTTCCTGGATGGCCAGAATGGACTTCAACTGTGGGTATTTACTTTCCAGGGACCGATGCCTCCCAAATTTTCCGGAGGGTGTTTTGGAAGTCGATGGTGGGAGGCAATGGGATGCTTCACATCGTTTAGATCTTTGTAATTTACACAAAAGTGTAAAACCCCGTCATCCTTGGGGACCAAAATGATGCATGCATTGTAAGGGGAACTAGACGGTTCTACTATTCAGTGTTCTTTCATTTCCTCTATTTGCTGTAAGACCTCCTGTTGGCATCGGGCTGACATTTTGTACGGCTGGTTATAAAGAGGTACTTTGGTAGTGGGCCATATCTCATGCTGGATGCTACGTGTTTGTCATAGAGATCCAGGGGACAAAGATACAGCTGTGTGCTCGCATTCAGTATTTCCCGTAACTGGGAGAACTGAATAGGGTCGACAGGTGGGGTCACAATCACTTCAGGGCTGAACCCCCAGTGTACTGTTGCCAGATTCGTCGCCCCTAGGTATATATTTTTCTCTCTCTCTTGCTATAATCCATTACACAGTGTTGGTTAGATAGCCATGGCTTTCCTAGGATCATCTCTTACTTGATATCGGGCATCAGTGACGTAGGATAAATGGTGGATTGCTAGAGTCAGTTGGAATTTTTTCCAAACTTTTAACGTTTGGCTCGCCCTGCCCAATTCAAGGGAACAGTCAAGGCCAAGTGCCAGATCCTGTACAACCCACCCCACTAGGGCCTGCACCTCGAGCCTGTGTCTGACCTGACGCAGAATAAAAACCTAGTAGAGGCAGACGTGCTCTAGCCCTTCAGGCCGACATGCGTCAACTACATCTCGTGTTCATCATAAAACATTGTTAATATGCCATGCACATTACTAAGTGGTACTTACCTTTTACTAAGTAAACGGTAGTTTTCCTGTGCAACCAGCCATGTGCCGAACTCCAACAATCTACTAGCCCGCAGGTTATTTAGAGTTGCCTGGCTTGTCTCCCAGTCACGGCTGTTGAACCTGGGACATAACACGATTCAAAATGTGTGAAGATTCTAAAGCGCTTGTAGTTACTAAAGCTAGAGCCTGTCACTGCAAGTACAATGCTTACTTCTGAACATTAGCCATTTTGTACAATGTATGTGCACACAGTTTTGGGATGGTGCTGTATTCGAACATAAAAGGGCTCATCTCACATCAGCGTATCAACAATTTTAAACAAATATGGCAATATTTTAATATCTAAGGGCTAGCAACCTCAACATTCAAAATTTACACAAAATGAAGTTTGTTATAGAGTTAACAGTTGGCTTCAACTTGGGTGCCACTAAATCTAAGAAATATATCATTAACATAGAAAGTAATTATAATTTTATTTATTTGTAACTTTAATTGATATAAATGATTATATTTGAACTGGAAAGACTCTTTAAATTAAGCCCCAGCTAACTTATATTTAAAGTTTCTCATCCACATTTTTTTTTTCTGAGAAAGATTAATGAAATTTTAAGCTTTTCTAATTAAATTATATTACGGTATTACCTTAAAATGTAAAAATATTTCTCTGTTAGTTGCATAGATATGTTAAATGTTGTTAAATTTATTTTATATAGCAAAATGTTACAGCTGATAAGCCTTCAGGTATGAGAGTAATTGTAGCATATTTTGTTCTCCTCGTACATTTTATTGTCACTGCAGAACATTTTTCGTTTGTCTTTTGACAATTTTGAATGACCTTTTGGCTATCCTTTTATCGTAGCATGACATAAGTTTTAGGACGCCAAGAATTGAGTTTAGGAAATGCTGCACCATCGTAAATTTTAGATTAGTAATGCCAAAAGATATGTTAATTAGGGTTGTGAAAGTGTAGGCACATACGGAAGAGGCCCTCAAATGAAAAAATACGTAGATTCTTTTGTATTTCTACGGCAAGCAATGGCGGAAATGGCAACAGCAATGCGAAGTGACGTAATCTATCTCCGTGGTTCTACTTGACATGCGAGATGTACATTGGCCTAAATCTTATAATTTCTAATACGCGAACTTGTGATTCAAAAATATAAGTTTGGAAATGATCACACATTTGGATGAAAATTGACAATTTTGTTATAGTAATCGCTACCCAGTGGAAACTGAGATATCATGCCTTTGTTAGCCAAATTTTAAATTAGAAATTTTGTGTTTCAGTCTTGCTATCTTAGCCTAAAGCA
The DNA here is from genome assembly GCA_029891345.1 of Dryococelus australis. Taxonomy (NCBI): domain Eukaryota; kingdom Metazoa; phylum Arthropoda; class Insecta; order Phasmatodea; family Phasmatidae; genus Dryococelus; species Dryococelus australis. Next base: position 78,655,884 of record CM056995.1, read on the forward strand.
TATTTAATTTTGTTTTTTTGGGCACCAAGATAAAATCATCAGTTCATTTGAAAGGAGAGAACCTTCCCCAGTAATTACGTGTTGTACAAGGTGGACCACTTCATTACGGGCAGCATCAGTTTTTTTTTCTCACACTAATATTTCCTTGTGCTTTCGTAATATTTTTTTTTATAAGTGTTTATGATTTTCTCTGTTTTGTGTGTTTTGATGAAGTGTACGTTCTTAGCGATATACTCACACCATTTAACACCATATTGACATATGTCACATCACTTTAGTGTGCATTCAGAGGAAAGAATAGAACACAGAAAATTGGAGCCCAATTCGTAGGGCCATATAGTAGTTGCGATAGGAAGCAGAATCCCGCCAGTCTCTTGTGTTGCTTTTATTTTATTTTGTTGATTGACCATGGATTCTGCACACACACACACACACTAGGCGTATTTATTATGTAGCTCGCTCAGCGATGCTACAGTTAGGGAACCTAGTGCGTTGCTGCACGAAGGACTCAGCGACAGGGTGACATTCCTTGACGCCAGAAAGGAAATGGGGCTGTGTGAGGCACGAAGTACTGATGAATCACACAACCTTGGATAAATAACTTTTCCTGAGAATGTCACAGTGAAGGGATGACAAAAGAAACATCACACGTCTAATGTGCATAATATCACAGAATTAATGGAAATAATGAAATTGTTCACTTTGTCAATTAACTCTAAAATGCATCGTTTCGAAACACAACAAAATGAAAGTGCTATGAATATGGCTAGCACATTTGAAGCACTGTTATTGGAAAAAAAAAGATGAAATATAAAATGTGGTGGGATGTGTTGTCTACACTGCAGTGGGTATTTTTACATGACAGTGTCTATGGTTGGTGAGAGGAAACAAAATGACGAGACTGTGTGGGTTTGTTTTGCTGCATGGAGCATTCTTGCGCATCTGACATGCGCACTCTACGTTTCGACTTCACCCCATCTATAGAGTTGCTACACTTGTACGGAAGTCATATTCTGACAGGTCAATTAATGTCATGCCTACAGGATCACTCCCAGTCCAATGAGTGATTCCAGACACGGGACATGAAGGAAGAAATTGTACTGACTACCGGATACACCATATGGTGCCCATATTTTCCCTCTCAAGATTTTATTAATTGACGGAACCTTCGACACCAGTCAGCCAGACATGAGAGTTCCAAGGAATGATGAAAGATCACAGCACCCCCACTACAAGGACACCGCAGCCTTTAGAACCTCGTGCTGAGGTGATAAAAATGTCAACTGCCTCTAACGGGGGAGATAAAGAAAGGATGCTGCTGCACTGAAGCCAGAATAAACAAATCCCCCGTGAAGTGAGACTAGCAACCCCTTCAACCGCCCACAACCCAAATTTATGGTATATAAGGAGGTGCGAGACCCACACACGGCAGTGTTCGTCGGCCCTCCAGCCTGAATAAGGCAGAGAGCACCAGCAAGTCCGCGCAAGGCTAGGTATGGCACTCAAGCCTGAGTAAGGCTTCGTCAAAATCAGGGGTAAGTGGTGCAGATCCTGGCTTCAGGCTGAACAAGACTTGAAGGGAATACTCCAGGATTCAAAAAACCACTAGGCCACTCACGCTAGCTGAACTAAGTAATGTCTCCGGGAGTAAACTGTGCTGCTCCACCTCTCTGAGTCTGCAACGACTTGAGCAATCTAACGGGAGCAAACGCTACTAGAATCCACGTGTCGAAGAACTGTCTCCTATGTCTTTGCAAGTGCACCATGTCATTCAAGCAGACGTCTCCACGCCACCAGCCAGAGGTATCTATCTCTATGTCCTCACCTAAATCGTGACAACGTCCCTTCTGGACTGCTAGGCATTTTCAGCTCTCCCCGCTAGCATGAAGCATAGCTCACTTTGCTCCACACATGTTTTATACAGGTAGCCTTCGCCTGCTCGATAATTAATTTCATTATTTTATTAATTATTGTATTATTTAGAGCTACTCATCTCATTGTTTCTCAAACGTATTCATTAAATATGAGAATTATTAAAATTTATGCGTACCTTCCTTTACCTGGTTCCCAGTGCAACTTTCACAGTTAATAAATTAATTATTCAACTGTCCTACGTCATTAAACATCTTGCTCGCTGACTTGTGTTGGAAAGATTAATATTCTTTGAGTTCCGTCAGCCTGAACAAGGCCAAGGGGTCCAAGGAGTATTGGGGCCGCCTAACCTACCCCCAGGGAGTCGAACCATTGAAATTACCAGGCCGTTATTCCGGCTACCATCTCGATCCCAGCCTATATACGGCTGGATCCAGGAGATACCAGCTATTGCCTGGAATTGCGGACTTTTTACTAGTTTTAAAAATGACCTTTTATTGTGTGAACACTTAATTTATTTATCTTGAGGGGGAGGAACAGACTGGAATTTTCTGGATAGCACTGGCCTGAATAAGGTCAGACTACTCCAGGAACACCCTGAGATAGCCAACCCTTCAGCAGGATATAAAGCCAGGACCACAGACTAGTTCCATATCCTTGGCTACAGTCCCAGCCTATACAAGGCCGGACCGGAGAAGGATACTGCCTAGCGAGTCCGGAATATATCCTGGTGCTATTTTCATTAGTGTGATGCCTTACGAGACCAAAAGATGTAGAAGTAATCTAACTTCTAGCTCGCCCAGCACGGCAAAAAGAATTAAGACGTCCTATTAGCAAATAACAACTTGACTAGTGAAATCACCCACTTTAATTCAAATACTGCCATTTCTCCAGAACCATTATTTGAACCAAGGATTCCTCTAGATGGAATCGCACCTTTTGGAAGTGAGGCAATACTGCAAGGTGGGGACAACATATTAGGATTAAGACTGGCCCCACCATACGGTTGAATATTAGGATAGTTGTAAGCCAGACCCATATATTGCAGAGTTGTTACAGCCCATTCTGCCCACACAGAACTAAGGGCCTGTCCGGCCTACGTGCTAGGTGCACACAGCAGCAGGTAAGATTATTACTATCGGCATTCCCCCGCAGAGAGCTAGCCGACACATCATAGCGACACCCTCGGTCGACTTCATGCCCTCATGCATCCCAACTAGACCGGCTCCCTATAGAGGACGCTGCCAGCAAAAGCCCTCAGACTCCGCCTAAATTAGCCCCCACTTCATCCCGCAGCAGCTGGCGTCACAAATATTTTTTAGAACCTTTACAGACAGCATAACCAAACTCCAGGATGGGAGACATATTTGGTTGACCACACACTAGGGTTTGGATCTCCACCCCCCCCCCCCCCTCCATATCAAGGTCACTCAGCCCAACGGGCACAAATTATCACCTTCCAACATGGGAGGAACTGCAACCCAGCCAGGCAAACCTCTTTCTCATATTTTTCCTTCACAACAGGTACCTTGAATCACGTATCCCAAGAAGCAATTCAGCCTCCTCACCCCGCGGAATTGATTTTATTTAATTCCCATGAGAGGGAGTTGTGTCACTTTAAATCAATGTATTTTTTATTAGCATGTAATGGGAGTGCAGCGGCGGTGTACAAAGGATTGAGTATTCGGCGATGGTATGAGAAGTAAAATGTGAAACCTAGGGTCACAGTGATAATGTGCTTGATGAATGTGACATCCAGGCAAATACGTCACAAAGTCGGGTTAGAGTGTTGGAGACTCAGTCTAAGTTGAAGGTGTCCTTCATGAATCGCACAAATTCTGATTTGGCAATGATATTGATGTTAAAGTTACCGCAGAGCACAATGGGAATGTGGGGTCTATGTTGAGATAGGACAATATGTAATGGCAGTTATGTATGTACAGGAAGAGAGCCTGGTACATAATCATGGAAATATTCTGTGGAGTTTTCCTGGGATGCACATAAATGGAGTCTGCATTTCGCTGCTGTGTAGAACAGTCAACTTCTTCGTAAAACTCCAGAATGGATTGAGGTAGCCGATTCATCCTTTCACTATTACATTTGTCTTGTTAAGCACTATTCATGTGGTTAATATCATTAGTGACCTTTCTGCCTAACTTGTACTTTTTAACTGTTTTGGTTTGTAATACGCAAAGAAAATTATTATTGGTTAGAAAGTCACTAGGTACGTTTATTATTAAAAATTTTTGGTTATGTTTTTAGCTACTACTCTTTTTTAAGCACAAACTGGTACCAGAATTTCTCCAATCGGATGAGCCGTTTGATCGCTACGGTGGTCTTGAGCACACTAAACCGCTCTAAATCAGAAGTTCGCAGCACGGCTTCCACCACGGCCTGATGACATCAGAACGATATGTTTGCGTCTGAAGCATGAAGCCAAAGGACCAACTTATACTATAATACATTTACATTTAACATACTGTTCATTCTCAATGAGTAACTGCCAAGGACCCGACAGCAACATTTCGTGCTGCTCACTTTGTGAACATAAAGGACTGAGTTTTAAGGCATTCACATGTCAGAAAGGCACTAAACTGCATATCTGCAGTGCATGGAATTATTGTTCCGGTGTATTTTTTCAAGAATATCTTAAAATGGTTTCCTACTTTTGAAACCAAATATTAGGTAAACATAATTTTACAAAAGTATCTGTAAAATATAGACAGCTCCTAAATTGAAAAACAAAGAGATTTTTTTAAAGTCTTATTAGCATTTGAACTTCTTTAATAGTTCTTTTTGGTGTGCAAATTTTCTGGCTGAATCATCTTTTATCTGTCTTGATTTCATAATGACATTATGTGCAAATAAATTTGTCTTCTAGTAATCACTACCACACTTTTCTACCAACAAGTTTACTTACAGACGTCTGTATTCAATTTGTTTTGATGTCATCTACTTTACACTCGAAACATGAAATCCTTAACTACTGAACGTGGATATATTACTGTTGTTTTTCAAGTATTTTCATGTAAGTCCATCAAGACTGGTTAAAATACTTTTAATAATAAAGCAATTACACTAGGGCTAGATAGATACAAATACATCAGCCGATAAAACAGAAATCTGTATCACTTACAAACCGCCAAGGACCAACGAACCATTTCATAAAAACCAAATAATTTAATTATCATGGAAATTACAGCACTTGGTTATCTTGTGGGACATGTTTTCGCAAACAAAGAATTAGATTTTAGCAACAAATAACTATTTTCTTAATTATATTTTTATCTTTTAGTAGCAGGTGATTTGAAATTAAACAGAATCCGATATGGCTGACTTCAATTGTTGTTACATATTTAACTATATAAGCCATACCTGATAAAATTCGTTAAAAGTAATTAAACTTATATTACTGACATCTTCCTTTGAAGGAAAAAAAAAAAAAAAAAAAAAAAAAAACTGTAATATTCATTGTTGTACATTTTCTAACACGTAAACGTCTACTGTATATTGATCTATAACTCCCACATTATATATCAATATGAATATCATTCGCAGCATCAGACAATATTTCTAAATTGATTAGTAGCAATTGATTACAAGCGTTGGAGCCATGTGGGTTACCAAGACTATCACTGGGTGTGTGACCCCAACCAAGATCAGGCCATAGCACCTAAGCAAATACGCCAGCCAAAACCCAGGTGCTCTGGTAGGGATACAACTCATATGTAACGTCTCTCCCTGATTGAAAAGTATTGCTAGTGATCGTGGCTCGTCTGTTCTATTTCTCCAGTACCTGTATACTTGGTAGGAATAAAATAGCTAGTCGTCTAATGGGTGTGTATTCAACGTGGAGCCACCTAAAGGGGAGTCTCCAGTTGTAGCTAATTTCGGAATAATAATACTTCCCTGTTCCTGGTCGACAGTACTCAACTCGAGGTTCTCCCAGTAATTGGTGACAGATTACTCTATGAATGAGACTCAAGGGTAAGAGAAACAAAGCAGTGTTTATTAAAAACTTATTAAACATGGTGACACGTGCTCTCGTGCCAGGCAGACTGGTGGTTGGAAGTAATCCCATGGTAGCCAGGTATAGGTGACATGGTTCTAAGCTAAAGTGGGGAAGTTCAGTGAAAACCGTCGAAAATTACTTAGATACAAACCTAACTCTAAATTGGGGGTGTCTTTAGGAGACACACAAGAATTACATGTGGTACGTATTTAGTTACTGAAGAAGCTTCTGGTAACGTGGTAATTTGATTGGCGTCACTGGAGCGTCAGGTTGCGGGTGCTGCAGAGCTCTAACGGTGATGGCAATGGTAGCAGCCGCTGGTAACTGCTCACGTCTATTGACGTCAATGCTGGTAGACGCTGGTGATTGCTGAAGACTGTTGAACGTCCAAGGTAGGCAGCCTCGGGTGGCTGTTGATTCATTGACGTCAATGGTAGCAACCTCTGTAAGGGCTGTTGAAGGTCTCGTAGTAGTCTAGACTCCAGCACCCAGGTGATCGGAGAAGACCGCAGAAACAACTGGCAAGGACCACTGCGCATGGCCTTATATAGCGAGGCAGTGCATGTCATAGCAACCGCAGGGCAGGGCATGTGACGTGTCTCAGGTGTGAGGCTGGAGTCGGCCTTCACGTATCCTTGGTGGTGCTCGTGCATGGCCCGAGGCAGCTGATGGCTTGTTGGCGCTCAGTGTGGGGGAGGGGCGGTGATGTGCCACTGTCTTTCACAACCCCTCGTATGCATGTGTCCGGCCGCCCTCCAGGATTGTGGCAGACCGTTACTTCCATGTAAGAAATGGTGTGGGGTTTGAATCTCACGTGTGTAGGAGTACACTAGGGTTGCAGGGCAATGAGTCGTAATCGTTTGTAGTTATTGGTACAAGCAGCATGTGTCAATATAAAGCAGATGAATTTAATTTACGCACTGAACTTATGTGTATTTATAAATACTGTTGTGGTTACTCATATTCTGTTTTTTGTGGTTCGGTTCTAGACTCATACAGCATTTGCAACTATTGGGAGAGGTTGGTGATTGTAGCCTGCTGCTTATATCGCAAAACCGGTTAAGAATGCTGAAAATTGATACTCTTTTAGATAGTGCGCCAGAGTTTCATAAATATGTTTTTTTTTTAATTGACCAAAGCACTAAACTGCAAAGTAAACATTGATTGGGCGGGTAAAGACATCCTTAAATACTGCGTTAGCTTATGCATAGTTATTTATAGTGTATATATTGTGTAAGGAAATGTATGTAACTTTTTTTGCATTTATTGACATGTTTTTCCACATCCCGGAGACTTTGTCTTCATATATCAGGATTCAGGGAAAAAGGAAACACAAAAGGTTAAGTTTTGGGGATATTTTAAAGTTACTCAGACACAATATCAAAATTACAAATGAAATGATTTGTATTGGCACTCTCTGCATGATCAGCCACAAAGTAGGATCAGTATTGGTAATATTGGCAAAATGGATTTTGGACGCACCTCTAAAAGCAACGTGAACGAAATGCACTAACACTCTGTTTGGATGTCACATTGCTTCTGTATTATACAGCACAGTTTTGTGCTGGAACAGCACAATCAGATAAACTGTGTGGGTAGTTTTCCATTGTTTCTCCGAGCGGATGCTAGGAAGGTTCTTGCACGTCGCTAAATTATGACACCACTTTGGAAACTTGAAGTACCATTGCAAAATTAGTACCTGCTCAAATAACTGTAGTTCTGAAACAATTAATTTCATATTCTGGTGAAACACATAATTAAAGTTTTACTGGACATAGTGTGAATCGTTGCATAGATAACCACCGACTTGAAACATTGAGATAAAAGAAGGTAATGTCACTCCATGAAAATTTACAAGATGTTCATTACTGGTGTACCAAGATATAATTTACCGTATTTATTCGTGTATACCCCAAAATAAAGGGAAAAATTTCTGGGGTGCGCTCTATACATGGGAAAAAAAGACGAAGGGGGAGTGGTAGCCATAAATTGTCAGGGGATGTTAGGGAAGTGGCTGACTGTCTGTTGTCTCATTTCTCGCTCTTACATCACTATTCTCTTTTCTCTCTCTTTTTCTCTCAGCGACCCTTCAGTTATGTGTAAGTCACAACCCTGCTCCACCTTCCCCCCAACCTAATGGTATCCTGTCATGCCACAAACCACAGTTGCCACCTGTTAACGCCCCTGTACCACTGTAATAACACCCAGATGTTGCCAGTTGATAATTTTGCCATCCCTCTTTGTTTCCATGGCAGAGGCTAGGGAACCTATGACGGGCAGGGGGAGAAGGGCCGGGGCAAGGAGAAGGGACAAGGAGACTTTTTTTTTTTTTTTAGAGAAGGGTGGGTGTGACATTAGTGCGGCACAAAAAAATACAGATGGTCACGGTTGAAAGGAGATAAAAGAATAAACCAAGCTGGAAGTGTTAAATACTAAGAGGGGGAGGGTTTTTAGGGATTTTTTTTTATTTTGGTTTTTTTGCACCCAAGTTATTTAATTATAGTATTTTCCAAACATATCACAACAACACCACACATTAATGTAAAAAAGAATAATTTGTTCCATACTTACTAACAGGGTGCCACAAATTTTTGGTGCAATTTTATTTAAACAAATTTTTCCCTGGAACTTGTAGCAAAAATCATGGTGCACACTATACATGAGTAAATACAGTACCATAGATGTACTGCATTGATTTTGTGGTAGCAGAAATAGCTCATTAAGAATTTGCCATGTCTTCAGAGCCTCCAACAAATTTATAATACCTGTAAGTTGTCAACTTTATTCAGTTCCTTGCCTTGTAGTAACAAATCTTTTGTAAAATCTGTTTGGTTAACTAAAGTGCATGTGGGATTGGAATAGGATGTTTTCGTATACAATACAATGGTTTTGATGCATTCCAAATGCAAATGAACAAACACACACATGAAATATTACGACTAAATAATTTACAATTTAATAATGATGTGATCAACCTGGTACCTAGGCTCTTGCAAAGCATCTTCTTCCCATAAAATAAATCTAGAAGGCCAGCAAAAACGAGCATAAGTCACTAAATGGCCAAAATGAGATAAGTTAACAGGCTTGCTAACATGAAGGGTTTGCAAATGTGGTATAAAGTAGAGGTGGTGGAAAATCGTTATTGCGAATTTTCATGATTAAATGCTATAATTGGATTTAAATGTAAATTAATACGAAAATGTTTAGTGTCAAAAATATTCACTAACTAATGTATATTTAGAATACATTTGTAGAAACAGAAGAAACTGTTCACCCATGAGTCAGTGGTTGCTACAACATAAATGATTGGCAATGCATGGCAAACTTGGGTTTCCCGTTGCACATGTTTCTTCAGACAGGAAGCACGACTAGCGCCGTAGTCAATTAGTAGATAAAGGCAGCAGTGTGGGCTAGGAGGCGGGTGAGTATGATGACAGCTGCATCCTGTTGGGATTGGCAACTTTGTCAGGGCGAGTAAGGCAGCCGACTTGAAGTGAGAGGGAAGAGTGTGCTAACAAGAGGTCAGGAGGGAGGTAGAGAAGAAAGCAAAAGCTGGTTGGTTGTTGGTTAACTGCTGCTGTTTTGAGGCAGTCGTTGCCCTTCTTATTCTAAGAACTAAACTGACAGACTGTCACTCAACTACAAGGGAGGGCGGGTGGGAGAAGCCACCCTACTGAGAGATAATTATCTATGGGAAGTGGAGGGAGAGTGAGATGCTGCTCCCACCCCACTGTGGCCACCTGCTGTGACAGGTACTGTAAGAGATAATCATCTACAGCCTGTAATGCCCATCGCCGAATCATTAGCTTAGCACAGGTCACACTGCAGTTCAACCTTGTTATTTCAGTATTTCAAATTTTTTAAAAGCAGTAACAAATCTGAAATTAATTACCTGACAATATCAGTGCTTCAATTTTACTCTCAGTAAAATAAGGGTGTGCTGAATTAAAAAAATTATACACATATTAATAACTTTTCATTTTCTGAATATAAACAAAGTTGAATTATGTTGATAAATGTGGCACACAACCTTGTAGATTAATATTTTTTATTGGATAAGTTTAAAACAACAATTGTTTAAGTTCCCCTTACCTAATATTATTACTTAAACTATTTTTGACTGTTGCTTTTACTATCCAATTTTTAAGAATTTATGTGAGATTTATTTACCTATTTTTCTGTATGTTTACATAAAGCATCAAATAGCAGTTTTACATTTCATTACTCATACTTTAATTTTATCAGTATCGGATATCTGCAGTATCGGCAAGGAAGTATCAGTTCATACTGGTATCGGTATAAAATCTGTATCAGCTCAGCACTAAAAAATAGTATGAATTAATGTAGAGATATTTCTGAAGAGTATTTTCTACAAATAACATACCTGTTTACAGAAAATAATTTTTTTCTATAGCAGTAGAATGACTTCTTTTGAGTGTGTGCTTTAATTCTATAAACAAAAGGAATTCCATTTTCTACCAATTATATTGATGGTAAAATCCTGCTTACTACGTAAATATAAAAATTAATGCTAATAAATGCTATGAACACACATTCAAAATGCTACGAGGAGACAAAATTAATGATATTTTCCACCACCTCTAGGTGTAAGTAGTATAATTCAGTAATATACAGTGTATACGGTATTACAAGTAATCATAATAGTATAAGTTAAAATCTTTTTTGTGCAGTTCGGGAAAAGGAATACAGTAGAACCTCTCTATTATGACCTCTCATAGTTCCAGAGAATTGGTTGCAATAGAGGGGGGGGGGGGGGGGGGGATTTTGACACACTCCTAACCCCTACGCCACCAAACTTACCATTTTTGGCATGAAGTATGTTCAATCGTCTCTAGCGCATCAAAAACCACTCTTAAAATTAAATTAAATACAAATATGTATATTTTAATAGCTGAACGTCTCCTGATTAATTTGATACCCAAGAAAGGCCTATTGAACCAACCATCGTCTTAAAAAATAAAAAAGAAGGCAATTGAAAGTGTGTGAAAAGGTTAGAATATGTATTATTAAAATATGAAGTTATTATTAAAGATATATTACGCAGGTCTCGTGTGTCACACATTGCTATGAGGCACGTAGTGAACAAAAAGTTTAGGTGGCGTTGCGCAATACGTAAGTGAGCACCATGCTCTCGCTTTGGTTTGGCCATGTACGTAGCTGGGTAAGGACCTAGATCCTCTGCAGCGCGGCCAGGTGCGGGCGTGGTGGTTTGCTGCGGAAACTCTGCCCTAGATCCTCAGGATGGGCAGCTGTTGGTAGGCCGCTACAAGATGGTGGGCGGTGGCTGTCCGCCCGCTGCCACTGCTGTTGTTACAGGGCCGGTTCACTTCTGTAGAGCGCCCCGGCGTTGGGAAAACATGCTGATAGATGCGATTCACGTGAATGTGTTGAATTTATACAAAATGTAGGTGGCGTGTTGGCCTCTGCACTGGCACAATGAGACCCGGCAATGTTTAAGGGAATATAAATATTTAGTGCGGTCTACTTTAAATATTAATTATCCCAAATTTTTCATCAAAAACTTTTAACGTTGCCTAAACATGCACACAGCTTCACTTGCCATAATATGGTACCGGTAACATAAGAACACATTTTATTTGCACACACTCATATTTATTCACTTTACACATAATATTGACTTCACCTTCACATGAAAAAAAACTTGTGTGGCCAGAACTGTCCGGGCCGTATATTTTCTACTAGTTCTACGTAGTCAAAGTGTTGCAAAAGTTTGCAATGCGGAGCGCACCCTGTCTGCGAGCGTTTTGTACTGCGACACGTAATATTAACTGTATTTAAAGGCCAAGAATATTTTATTAATTGTGTTGCCCGTAAACGTAACTTTTTATTATAAAATGTTCACCATTATAGTATTGAATTTGGAAGCGTAAATGCTTGTTACATATGATACGGAGTGTTAAAACAAGTAAAAATAGCACACTGTAAAATATTAGTAAATAAAATAACTTGCAATTTAAACTGAAAATTAGTGTATGCTATCAGTTATGGTTTCAAACCTCTGCCTGCATATTTGACAGGTGCAAATATTAATATTAAACTTATGGCCTAGTGTGTGAATAATGAGACTGCGCAACGGTTACACCTATACTCTAGTAAATAAATTTAACGAGTTTGCTACCTGCTCTTCAGACTTGTTGCTTTTTATGTAAATGTGTTCGTCATCTACTTACGAGTTATGTTTGGAGGTTTAGGATACTTTTGGCAAAGTGAGGTAGCATTTGAGTATCCTGAAACCCGTGCTGGGTAGAGGGCGGCTCATTATGTTGCAATGTTTACCAATATACATTGCACAAATTATATTCCCCAGATGGTAACGTGACTTGAGAAAGCAAAACCACGGCAACGTGTTACACAAAATGGCATCTTATCAATGTGCACTTGTGAAGGTGTGATGGTCATGCAAACTACACAAAATACCTTTCTCTTTTAGAGCAGAGAAATCATTATCTCATGTATAACATATATGGCAGAGCTCCTACATGTTTACATTTTGCAAATGCGGGATGACTGCTATTTTGTTTATGAATGTGAGTGAACAATAACTGCACGAGTGTAAAAAAGTGTTCCCCCCCACCCCCCCGTTAAATTCCTTTCCTTCACTTCCTTCCTTTAAGAGTTAAAACATTAAAATGTACTGTATTATGAAAAATTAACATGGTTTGAAGAAAAAAAAAAGTTATGCTAATATCTCGTATATAACCAGTGCCCCACGTTTTGTAGTAATTTATTTTGTAAACATTTGCGGCCTATACACAACTAAATACGGCATATTATCAGCCCAGTTGTCTTGAAGGCACCTGCAGTAACAAGGAAGAGGACTCTGGATCCTGATGAGGAAAAATTCGGGTTGGTCACTCATTTATTTCATTTCCAAGTTAAATGAAAAACAGTTTAGATTTTGAAGGGAATGTTTCATGAAGACCCTTAATGAGTCTTGGATGTTTTTAAAACTTGCTCTAATTAATCATAATGGTTATGTAACCGGAATCTCAGGGGACGCAAAGAAAGGAAAGACACCACTATGTAAAAACTTACACCGGAGACTACAAGAGGTTAATAATCACATTTCATCATTCCCTCGTTATAAGTCACATTACACAAGCAGAGAAAGTAGCAGAACTTACTTGCCATCATACCTGAACTTGCAAGTAATGTACAACTTGTACTGTGAAAATGAGGAGAGGTCAGTTTCCAGGGGAATATACAAAAGGGAATTCTATCATCTGTACCTTATCTTTAAAGAGCTAAAGGTGGATATGTGCCTCAAATGTGATGTTCTGCAAGCCAAAGCAAACTTTGTAGCAATGAATAACACAGCAACGGAAGAAATTGATGAAGAGTTAGCAGTGCATCATACTAAGGCAGCAAAGCAAACCTTGAAAAACACAATGACAAGAAATTTTTTCCCCCCTTTCTTTCTTGACGGTTATGTATGTACGGGAAGAGAGCTTGGTAATAAGCATGGAGATATTATGTGGATTTGTCCTTGGATGCAAGTAGATGGACTACGCATTTTGCTACTGGAAAAATTGTCAATTTCTTCTTCATATAACTCCGGAATGGATTGAGGTAGCCAAATCATCATTTCAGTATTAGATTTGTATCGCCGAGCACTATTCATGTTGTTAATATCATTATCGTCCTTTTCGCTTAACTCATACTTTTTAAATATTTTGGTTAGTAATCTGCAAAGAAAACTATTTATGGTCAGAAAGTCACTGTGTGTGTTTATTATTTATCATTTTTGGCTATGTTTTTAGCTACTCCTTTTTACGCACAATTTGACACCAGAATTTCTTCTATCGGATGAGCTGTTCGGTCGCTACAGTGGTCTTAGGCATACAAATCCAACTCAAAATCAGAGGTTAGCAGCACGGCTCCCACCGCGGCCTGATGATGTCAGAATGATACGTTTGTGTGTGAAGCATAAAGCAAAAGGACCGACACATACTATCGTACATTTCAATTTAAGGTACTGCACATTCTCAATGAGTAATTGCCACAAACTCAAAAGTGACATTTCGTGATGCTCACTTTGTGAACATAAGGCACTGAGTTGTAAGACGTCACGTCAAAACGGAGGAGATAACAAGATTCCAAGAAATTAAAGGCAAAATACTTGGTAGGAAAGCAGAAGTATGAAAACAGATCAAAGCAATTTACAAAAAATTCGAAAAGCATGCTTTACATTAGGATACCGCAATAGTTCAGCTCAGATGTTTTTCATTCACTAACACATGCCATTAGACACAAACACTGGCTTCTAAAATCAAAAACTTCAAAGAAAATACATCACTAGAAATCAACGCAATTCAGGATGATGTGCATAAATCAAAAATTATTATGTTGACACAGCCAGTCAGTTCAAGGTGAGATTGAGATGATGCACGTAGAAGTTGTGACACAGCTGTCAAGCTTAGAAAAACAAATCGCTGAAGTAAAAATGGTGAGAGTTTCATATGCACCCATAGATAATGTCACCTTACTGAACAATTTTGCTACATCACTCGTGCAACATGTGGAAGCTCATTTATCACAAACAGAAAGGGTGAATGAGACTGTTAAAGGAAAGGGGCAGAATCAAGTTTGGCAATGTCAATAACAAAATTACAAACATCAAAGATTGGGTAGAAAGTTTGTTAACCAGCATACAAAACTCCAGAGAAAAAATCTTGAAAATGCATATGTCACAGATAACACTAATTATCGGCTGTTATCGAGTACATCTGTTTAGGGTGAAAGTGTTACAACGCCTGTACAGTCTGGTTCAATTAAAAGTCCTACTGCCACCCTACTGCATCAACCAGCCAAACAGTAGGCTGATAGTTTATCTAATTTTGCTGGGAAGTTGTTAGAAAATCCTGTGATATGTTTAAATAAATTGGAGGAATGTTCAGAATTGTTTGTATTGTCTGACCAGGATATTTTAAAGTGTCTAACCCTTAGTTTAAAGACCATTACATTTTACTCGTGGGAAGTGGTGAAGGATAAAATCCACTTCTACACAGGTTTTCATGATGCTTTCCTATTTTGGAACATGCAGATACAGGGCAAGTTCCAAGCCCAATAGCATTTGGAAAAATTTGATCCAAAAAAGAACAAATCGTTCAAACATTTTAGCAAAATGATTGAAAGACGCCACCTGTCTTCACATATGGGGGACTAAGAATTTGTCAATATTCTGTTGTCACAACTGCCCTATAAATATCAGCTTCACTGGCCAGATAAATAAGTCAGAGACATAGAGAGTTTAGAAATAGAATTTTGCTACTCAACAAGCTAGAAAAGCAAATGCGGTCAAATCAGTCTAGGGAACACAAACGACCTAATCAAAATCTTGCACCACATTGTGACGATAGTTCCAGATTTGCAGCACAGACGTGGCAGCCAGAAATTGATAACGAGACCAGTGACCTTGAAGTGTCAGCAACCTGGCGCAGTCGAACAAAGCGGGCGTCGCGTGGGCCCGTTAGCATTACATGCCTCGCTGAGAGAAACATGCTGCGTGAAATATGAAAGGAAAAGTTTTTTTTTCCCCCCCTAATTCGGCACCATAAAATTTGGGTAGGTGAATTATGCCAGAGCAAGAATTATGCCAGTAAATACTGTATTATGTAGCAAACATTTGACAGACTGTCTCATCAGGTGCTGCATTTTAGGTGGATTTGCAGCCCAATTTTAGGCTAGTGTTTCTGTTAATCACCATTTATATCTCTATTTCTGAGGAATCTGACTACCAGAACACCTTCATTATTTAAATATTAACAGTTTCATTAATAAACATTACACAATGTGCTGTTTCCTTTTGTTAACAGTAAAACACACATAATCTGTCATCGACCAAATTACCTGATATGTAAGGAGGTTACAATTTTTTGAGCCTAAAAAATACTTCAAGCAAAACTTGAGCTGCAAGCAGGTTTTTGACTCGAGCTTGATTTTGGAGTACTTTCAGACTAAAAGTATATAACTAGGCCAGAAGAGGCACTCAGGCACAGTTGTGGTATGAATAACACAGGCATCCCTAACCTGCTGCAATAAACAAACCCCTGTCACCTTCGCCCTTGACAGCAGGAGGCTCAACAGGCATGCTTTTATTATTTTCTACTTTCTCTCAAATTAGTTTTTAACCTTTTTCCTTTAAATTGATTGATTGTTTAGTCAAATTTTTTACATTCCCCCACAGACGAATTGAGAGAATTATTATTACTGGGATAGTTTTGTTGAGAGTTGACTAAGGAGAAAACCATTACAACAACTGTTATATCTAATTAAATTTATAAACAACAGGCTTGCTAAAAAAATTTGGTAACAAACAATCAATCACCACAAAGAGGGTCATGCATATACAGTGAACGCTCGATTCTAAAGCCTTTCAAGGTTCCCATGAAAAGGCTTTTCATTTAAAACGGTTGTTACTGGAAAAACCTTTACAGTTAAATAGGAGTGTGTGAATAGTGGATTTTGGTGATCAAATATTTCTGAATTAATAAAACAAAAATTGAATAACATGCACAAACATTGGAAGCACGGAATACCGCAGCACGGTATACTGCAAATTCGGTTATAACACGGGGCAATTTATGTCTCCTGGCCTGAATACATAAATAAGTGGAAAGTGTGCAGCCAAGTAGGTGTGTGTGGTCTGTCGGCGGGTGGTCGTGAGTCGGGGACATTGATGGATGAGGCGGAGGGAGGGGACACACGTTCTCCCTCCTTTCAGCGCAGAGGAAAAAAAAAAAACTTTCCATCTTATCTGGGCGTTGGATCAGTATGGAGGGATGGCACGGCCATATTTCAAACCGTATATCATACAAGTGTCCTGCTGTCATGCATTCACTGGCACTTACAAGAACATGAAATGTGCGTGTGTTGTATAGCATAAAACATTTCAGCAATTACAATTATTCTGTGCCAAAATGTTTAGCTAAAGTAAGTTAAAATACGCTGGAATACTGTCATAAAAGGGATGCAGACTTCTGTGGCGCTTCCGGTACAAAACTGGCTTGCAATGCGAGGAGCTGTGGGTTCAGATTCTGGGTAAATACGGACCAAGTTATTTACAGACCTATAATTAATCTACGGGGTATAGCGCTACGTGATAATTATAATAATTCTCTAGACACTTAAATTATAATGTGTACATAGCAGCTGTAACAAAAGGTCTTCCCATTTTCGGAAGGAAAAAAAAAAACATTTGATACGGGGCTCAAAATTCGTGCTGCTTAAGTCATTTACAGGCCTATAATTAATCTCCTACTGGGTATAGCTTTACATAATCATTATAATTATGATCTAGATGCTTTGATTGTAATGTGTATATAGCAGCTATTTCGTATGTCTTCCCATTTTACAAAAAAAAAATTCAGAAATTTGAGGCGCGCCTCAAAATTCGTGTTTCTAAGTAATTTACATGCTTATTATTAATCTCCTACGGAATATAGCTTACGTAATCACTATAATTATGATATAGACACTTTAATTATAAAGTATATATACCAGCTTCCCGTTCTCGAAAAAAAATTCCGAGCGGACAAACTATTGTGGACAAGGCTTAATAAGAAAAGCTGCCTTTCTTTGGATGCCACAAATAACTCACTTTTTTTTGTTTTCCTTTTGAAAATACAAATCAGACCAGCAAGCGACATGTTTCACAACACATCAGGCACTCCTAGATCCCATCTGCAGTGCAAGCGTGCTTCGACCTATGATTAGTTTTATTTGGATGTAAGCTTCGTTCCTCATTCTTCACGTCCTCCCAACCAGGCCCTGCAGGTGGCGGGGGGTGAACCCCATTCTCTAACCCACGTGACTAAGAACTAGCAGAGAACACCCCTTGATGGAATAAGTACATCCTTTGCCTGGATAATGCAGTATTTTTTTAGTTATTCTTGCTTGAATGCATGTGACCATTCATCACAGAGTGGTTCTCTTCTTCCGTTTCCCTCCCGTGGGTGTTGTCAAGTCCAAGGATGCAGATAAAAAAAATAAAGTTCCAATAGCAAGGGACTAAACGTTTCACGAGTTACGGCTGTAAATAACAACACTTGCCCCGTGTTTGACAGATAGGTGCCATGCCACATTATAACACTGGCTTTTTTTTTTTTTGCTATTGTACTCAGTCACTCCCGGAATAGCGCAGAAAGCTATAATGCGGGTCTGCGTTATGAATCCTCCCCCCAACAGCCAAGTTATATCGGGCATTTACTGTACTAGTTTTGAAGTCAAATTGATATCAATAAATATTTCATTTCAGATATGTATAACAAAAACACAAATATAATTTCACTGATCACACAACAAACCATTCCCAAACCAATAATACTTGCACCTTCAAGTGCAGTGTATTATATCTTAAAAATTATACTCTGCTTATATTGAACTTGCAATGTATGCTGCACAATGTAACCATTACAATAAATGAAATAAATATATATATAAAAAAAGGTGTCTGGTAAATTACATGTTTTACTACAAACCACATTTTAAGTCTTTGGTTGTGACTTTCAGTGCCGTATCAGAATTCTCAATATGTATCCAATTTACACCAATTTGTCAGCAAACGAATGGTGTCACATAACATAAACATTACACCATTTTAACGTCTTGACTATCAATGTATTGTTCCATACTCTAGAATCTTCCTATTTAAAAATTAAATTTTTCAGCATTTACTACAATCAATTGCTTGAAACAAAAGGTTCTCACTACAAGACAGGGATTTATTGAGTTTCTTTACCAATTTTGCCAATTATTGATTTAGTTAACACCGATACAAGAAATTACGATAATATTTCAAATTTTGCACACTGCCATGAATCTGATTTCAACACTATTTGGAAGTATACTTTAGAAAACAAATATACAGGAAAAAAAATTTGTAAAACTTAAAACATATAAATTTGTTATTTTATTTAACATCCGTAATTCAGTAGCGATGCCAAATAAACAGTAAAAACTATGGAAAATCTGTAGTACTTGGCACCTCTATAGGGAAGGATAGATACATTTTGGTCAACAAAAATTACCTCAAAGTTCTTTGCAATAAAACTAAACACTTTATTAAGAAAGGAAACTACTATTTCCTTGGTGTTGAAAATTTATTTTCAGTGGTCACTGTTTGTGAACTGCATGAAACCATACTTTTTACGGAAGTATTTTCACGCTTGATTTAGTAGTAGATTCTGCAAACACTGAGGTTTCGTGCATGAGACTGTAGTACTATGTATTTGTTAATGTACTGCAAACTGTTTGAATGCTACTGTGGTCCTGAACCGGAAAAAGGAATTTTTTCATGGGAAGTTGAAGTAGATGAAACTCTTTGTAAATGAAAATGTTTCCTTGTAAAAGCCTACAACCACCCTGTGATACTAATGCAGTTAGTTCAGTTGCAGTTAGTTCAGTTTCACCACAAATAAACAGGATGGTTATGCCATGTTGGTATTGTTATTGCTTACCATATCGCTATCTCATGCTCTCATCAATGTACCGAATTTGTAAACTTTTGAATGTGTTAGCGGCGGAAATAAAACTACAATTTTCCCAGAATTAGCAAAAAATTCACTCCCTCGCCTCGCACAAAAATATTCCATAAAAAATAGTAATTTTACGAGTTGGAACATGTACGGCAAGATCATATGAAGCTGGATTGCGGCGGGACTCATGACCATGTGAAGAACGCTTTTGTTATCTGTATGCTGTAACTCCCCTCCCTCTCCTGACACACCATTTCTGTAAGTACCTTGCGCCGCTCTCCCCAAGTACATTGTTCTATAAATAGAATACCGCCCTTTCTCCCTTGAGACAGTTTTCATGAACCAGTTCTGCTTTTCCGTAGTCATTCACGGTCATTGTGCTGTGAACTGTGCTTAGTTTCAAGCAACTTGGCGTATGTGGGTCGAACGTTATTGTTAAATAAAAACAAATTTCATTGAAACACAACAGTCCAAGTGATAGCTGGAATCGAATACAGCTACATATTAACAGATTTTCGTCGTGTTTTTTTTTCCATACTCTGGCATACTAATTAAAGACAGGGACACAACTACTACTACATTTTAACACTCTGCTATAACAAACTTAATTTTAATCCATTTTTATAAAGTTTTCTTGAATTTTTGTTGGTTTTGAGTAAATCTTGCACCATGCAGGTTTTGTGAGTTGAAAACGTATAATTATTCAGTGACTACCGTATTTACTGGTATAATTCTCGCACTGGCACAATTCACGCCCCCATTTTTATGGTGCCGAATTAGGGGAAAAATCTTTTCCTTTCATATTTCACGCAGCATGTTTCTCTCAATGAGGCAAGTAATGCTAACGGGACCATGGCGCGCTTTGTTCGATCGCGCCAGGTTGTTGACACTTCAAGGTCGCTGGTCCCCTTTTCGATTTCTGGCTGCCGCGAAACATGTAAACAAAATCAGTCATTCAGTTTATTTGTATGTGGGTGGTTGTTTTAATGCAAAGGGAATAGTTAAAATATATATTAATTTTTGTTTAGTACAAATGCATAATGGGTAAATATGCACATCAAACTGCTGCATTTAAACTTCAGGTAATTGTGCATGCAGAGGAACACAGCAATAGAGAAGAGGGCCGAAAATTCATTGTTTCCGAGTTTAACATGCATGTCATGTTTTCCCAATACCGGGCCACTGTTGGGAAGTGAACTGGACCGACCGGGCCTGTAACGACGGCAGTGGCTGTGCCCGTCCGAGGACCTATCTATAGTCTATTTTTGGTTTCTTCATCCTTTTTGAATCAAAACATTGATAAATCTCTCCATGTATGACATGTTTAATTATTTTCAACATATGCCATATATCACAAGTGTTTTATACTTGTGTTCATAAGTTACTTTTTTTTGTTAAATAGAAATGTTATTCATATTTCATCTATAAATTAGAGTACTTCATTAATAAATAATTGGAATAAAAAACAGGGATAAAATAGACATGTTGGCAATGCCTAGTAAGAAATAGTTCTTACGGAAAATACTGTTACTCTGAGTGAGCAGGAATAGGGTGTGTTGTCCTTCGGTGAAATTTTCCAGACTTAGTTAAGGTTAATTTTTTACGAAGCGGAGGAATATGATGGAAGTAAAACTTTAGCAGGGCTTCAGAAAAGGCTGAAGTAACCGGGAATGGATTATAGGGCTGAGCGAAAGCGGAAACGACAAGCTGCAGCATCCGGCCGCGCTCTTGAGGATCTAGGCACTTGCCTGGCCGTGCTACAGAGGATCTAGACCTCGCCCAGCCACGCTATGAAGGATCTAGGCATCACCCGGCTGCGCTAAAGAGGATCTAGGCACTCGCCTGATGCCCAGCTACGTGCATACAGCAATGTTTTCGCTGCTAGCCCCAGCACACGAGTGATTTAATTTTGAATATATATCTTCATATCTATTATCAATAAATGAAGTGCTGTGTTTTTAAAAAACCTATCCCCGCGGTTGGCGAAGGATTACTTACAATAGACCCCATTTTAATGTTTACATGCACGTGTTTTGGTGATTCCTTGCATAATTCACGCACCCTAATTTTTTGCACTAAAATCCTGTAAAATGGGTGCGAGAATTATGCCAGGAAATATGAGTATTTGGTTTGAGGCGGTCGGTGGAGCTGTGACAAGCGAGTCATCACTTGCAGGGCAGTGCTTTGGCGGCAGAGTAAGTGATAGCGGGAAATATTGCATAGGCCGGGCAACTGGTTGCGGGGCAATGCTACATAGGCCGAGCAACTGATTGCAGGCAGAGCGGCTATACTTACGTGGCGTGGTAAGATTTTCTGCTCATTTTCACATTATTAGTTTTCATATAACAGGATATTTTTACATTATGAGGGTTTGAACACAATTTAAAAGCGATTTTAGGGTGGTATTTAAGTAGTACTGGGGATCAAAATCGGCCTAATTCGGGGACAGTGAGGACATACTTTTAGTGAGGATCGAACCTGGAACTGTGACAACTCACTATAACCGGACTCTACTGTATGTGTCTTATGTTTTAACTAGGGATGTCAAACTCGATTCCATGATTCCTCGATACCCGCGATTCTTGAAGAATCGTATAATATAGAATTGAAAGATGAAGAATCGAAGCATTAAAACCAGATTCCTACAAATACATAATCTATCACTAGAGGCACGATTTTGAAAATCACGATAAAACGAAATAACATAGAAATACAAGTTCAAACGCCAAATAACACGAAATACTACAAATGCACGATATCTCACTAAATGAGCTTTCTCCAAAAGAAATAAATTCTTCTCCTATATTATATCACAAATTTACTTTCGCACTGTAAAAATCTAGACACGCAAGAGTCTCGGGAATATTGAGAAGTTCTAGAGATGAAAAAATTCTTGATTTCATCTCAAGACAATTTTTAAATCTTGGAAATCACAGTTCTAAATGCAACACACGTAAATATATATACATATTTTTTGCAAAACTAGATGTAAACAGACATTCCAAAGATTACACAAGCAGTAAAACATGTATTTCGAGATAAGCTACAGATAGTTTGATAACAAAACGCCTCCAATCGTGCGAAGTGAACACTCACAACTTGAATGTGTGCAGTAATCTACTTGTTTACTAATGTTGAGATGTGCGTGAAACAAATGTCTGATCTAAATTGACACATTAAACGGACTGTTTCATTAAATATCTAGTCTCATAAATTATGGAATATGTTGCAGCCGATGTAAAGGACCGTAAAATGTCTATCATTTGGACATTTTATATAAAGATAAAAGTGCAAAGGCGAATGTAAAGCGTGCAAGAAATTAATACAAACATAGACCTTTTTAAAAAAAGAATGCAGATGATATTGATATTACGTGGATACTGCTTGTCAAGTTTATGTATGTATCTCATAATTCCCTGTATTAAAATATATTACTGTAAATAATATATATATATTTGAAACTTCTTTGCATTTCCAGAAAAAAATGTTTTTGATTTTACCAAAATGATACTGCATTTTAAAATTGGAGCCTGTTAACAAATTACTGCATTAAAAATTTTTTAACTATGATTGCTTTTCAATAAGTGGTCAGTCTTGGAAACATTTTAATAATTTATTATGTTGGTGAACATTTATCATGGCAAGTGAGGTTTGGAAATATTTTCGAATATACTATGTGGACGAAATATATAATGATATATATGTACATTTTCAATATTATCTCATGCCTCTTTTGAACTTTTGGGAATTTCATATGAATATGCTCCCACTGTGTAAGTGTTATATTATTTATGTTAGTAATAGGTCTATTACTAGTGTAGGCCTAGTTTAAATAACTAAATTTCACACCCTCCTATATTTTAATTAGTTCTGTAAAGTAAGTGTCTGTAACTACAGGAATCAAGAGTTTTGGAATTGAGAATCGAGAGTGGTATCGGCATCGAGATCGAGAATTGAGGAAAAGTGGAATCGTTACATCCCTAGTTTTAACCAATCCCACTAGACATTAACTTGATTTTTAATAAAATAATGATTTATTAGCATTTATAGTAATTTAGACTTATTATTTAAAGGAGTAAAAGACAATTAAAACCATAGGTTTCCTTTTAAAATTATATTGGCTGAAGGCTTAACACACACAACATGAAATTGCACCATTGCCTACAAGTCTACATGCCGAAGATGTTCCTACATAACATGAAATTAAATCACGCCATGTTGTACATGTCTATACGCCAAGGATGTTCCTACACGACACTTTATGAGATGACTTTGAACTGTTTTTTAAGAATATCCTACCTTATTTCATTTTGCTATGCACAAGTTAATTATGTAAACGTTTTTCATCATAATAATAACAAAATATTCTGCCACTGATCACAGTAACATGGGTGTGATACAGGATGTAGATGGAAGACTGTATACGCGTGCCATCAATGTAAACAACGTAGTGTTGTGGTATTCAAAAGCGACACTGCTAGCGCCAGTATCGTAGTTATGTGGCAAACCATTTCGGGTTGAGTGGTGCATTCAGGTCTCATATCTTGGATGCCCGAAAAAAATTGTTTACAATAAGTTTTCCGTTAATAAAAACACCATCCGCAAGTATTTTAAATTAAAAAAATATCAGTCTCTTATTTATATTGAAAACTATCAAAATATAAGGCATTTGTAATGAATTTAGTGTATTTACAGAAGTTTGTCTCATTTATCGCTAAATCATACAAATTTGGCATTTTACCGTGAATAGTGCACAATTTCACATTTTATCGCGACTATTTCACATCTGAGAAATTTCCGGGACTCTAGTGATAACATAACCTTTACATGCTTATTTCTTCGGCTGTAAATAATAAGAAAGAAGAAAAATGCCCTATTTCCAAAAATGCTAAAGTGAAGATAAATTTGAGAGTAATGATTTTCTTTATAATTCTGGTTTTCATTACGTTTCTGAACGAGTTATTCAATAGCATAGTAATATAAACAACCTTGTTGGGATCTAATGACTGTTCATATGCTGCTGCAAGAAATAGTAAAAATTGATAAAAGTGTCTACTTACCATGATCAGTAATGAGTGAAGAGAATTGGATGGCTCTTAAGATCAAGGTCTTGAGAGGAGAAGTGGGTGATTGGGGTGAGTATGGAGCAGCGCTGAAATGAAAGGGCGGGGGAAACTGGAGATCCTCAAGAAAACCAGCCAGCCAATCGTCCAGCAAGATTCCAACATGCGAAAGTCCGGAGTGACCCAGCTGGGGTTTGAACCCGGATCACCTTGGTGGAAGGCGAGCAGGTTAACTGCTCAGCCATCATGGCCCCCGTGATCAGTAATGGCCCAGCTCTAATAACTATGGAATAACAGTTAAAATGAAAGTTTTCTAATGAGTAGATATAAAAAATCATACAAATAACCACTTGAAACTGGAATGAAAGTTATCCACAATTTTTGCATCAGGTATTCCAAGTTCAAATGTGAATAATTCGTAAATTACTATTCACAACTATTAAAATTTTCGAATATTCGGCAATGCCTACAATTAAATTTGTTTCACGGTTCCTCAAAAATGGGTATTTATTTCAAGTGAGTCATTATTCAAAGTGTCTTAAAAATGAGAATTGAATGTACCGTACAGAATACTACATTAGCACTGCTCTTTAGGGTTGTGCAAGTGTGACTTTTATGTCACAAAACAAAAACTAAACTAATGTTATAAACTTTAGTGAAACTGAAACAAAAATTAAAAATAATGTCATTAGAGCTCAGTCTTAATGAAAGATTAAAGAATTTTGTAACATTTTTGTAATTTACTCAATATAACAAATTTGTTGCAAAATGAAAGCATAAAAATTTAGGATATAGAGTATTTACCACAAGGGGTCTTGCCAACATTCAAATTTTCATTTTATGTAGATATTTCAGTGATAAAATATACCAGACAAACAAATATTTACAGGCAAAAATAATTTTCTTTATTAGAGCACTAAATGAACATTGATGTAACACCCAAAAATTCATTAATATCAAAAATTTTCTTTTCGTTACAACTTTTGGTAACCAAATTTCTTACCAAAACGAAAATGAAAGTCATATTTTTTTTTTTTTTCATTTTGGTAGACCGAATATTCATACAACCTTACTACTCTTAGTACAAGAAAACCAGGAACTGTGTTACCTGAGGTGAGAGAATGCCTTTTCCAATGGTATGAAAGCCTGCAGATCCCGATCTTCAGGTAGAGGAACAGACTTGTCTGGAAATACACTTCAAAATTTAATAGACCTCAACAAACAGTAACAACAAAAAACATAGTGTTTTACACAAATACATATTGCTACACTGTGACATTTCATTCTGAGCATTATTATAAACTGTTTTCATTGCAAATGCAACTGTTTCCACATAGTATATTTGTAACACATTCCAGCTGCGTGACGTCCAGCAACACGGAGTAGCAGAAACTAACTGCTTTCATTCATAGATAGCACCACAAGCCAAGATGGCCACGAGCCATGGCACTCGCAACAGTTGGCGCCAAGTTTGAATTTGAATCCAAGTACATACACTAATTGACACAAACCAAAACAAACCTAAACATACCGCCCACCAAAAATAACATTTTTAAGCAAACTAGAAAATTTGTACAGTGTCACAATGATATATGTGGTTCTCAGTGAATAGGTAGGCGATACAACTTGATAATGGGGCGCTTCACTGTTCGATGTTGCTGCTCGATGGTGACACCCTGCAAACTCCATCCTTTCCTGCATGTAGAACTGCAACACGTCCAAGCTGCCACTGCAGGGATGGCAAATGGTCTTCCTTGACAAGGACAAAGTCGCCAATCTGCACCTCACCTTCACTCTTGGTCCACTTTCCTCGTGGTTGTAGTGTGTGCAGGTACTCCTTGTGCCATCTCTACCAGAAGTGCTGAGTGGCACACTGTACCAGCTGCCACCGGTCCAATCTGTTTGACTGACTCTCTGTAAGGTCTGGAACTGGAGGTGCTGTCAGGATCATTCTTACAAGGAAGCGTGCTGGTGTCAGGGCCTCTAAGTCATGTGGATCTGATGAAATAGCACACAGTGGACATGAGTTAAGAACAGCTTCAATCTGTGCAAAGAGAGCAGACAGCTCCTCAAATGTAAGAACCTGGTGGCCTAAAACTCTTTTCAGATGATACTTAGCAGATTTGATAACTGCCTCCTACAACCCACCAAAATGTGGTGCAGATGGAGGATTGAGGTTCCACTGAATGTCACGAGTGGCAAGGGTATCTGCAACACACTGCAAGTTGGCACTCTCACTTAAGAACTTCTGTAGATCATTGAAATAACGCTGTGCGCCTGTAAAGTGTGTTTTGCAGTCTGAAAACATTATTACACAGCCCTCGCCTAGCAGTAAATCTGAAATATGCATCAAGAAAAGCTGTGGTGCTCAAAGAAGAAACAACTTCTAAATGTACTACCTTTGTCGCTAAGCAAACAAATAGGCACAAATAAGCCTTTGACACGCGACTATTCCGAACATGCAACTGTTTGATTTGGAATGGGCCCCATAGTCAACACCAACGTTTAGAAATGGCCTCGCTTGTTGAACCCTACTTGGTGGAAGATTTCCCATCAATGGCTGTGTATTGGTGGCCCTGAACCTGTGGCATATTATACAACTGTGGATCCTGGCCTTGACAGATCCCTTCCCTGCCACAATCCAGTACTCGCAATGAATGGCTGCATGTGTGGCATTGGAACCAGCGTGGAGGTGCACGAGATGATGATAATCAATTATCAGATTTGTCACAAAATTCTTCTTGGCTAGCAAGATTTGATGTTTAGCTTTGTAAGTTAGTTGTGAACTTTGTAAACGTCCACCCACACGCAGAAAGTCATCACAATCCAAGAATGGATTCAACTTTCTAATACCAGTACCAGGGGGGCATTCACCTTCTGAAATCAAATATTCAATCTCAGAGCTGAAACATTCTTGTTGAACCTGCTTCAGGCACATCTACTTAGCAGCATCAAGTTCTACAACAGTAAGGGGACCAGTGCGTCGACACCCTAGTGACACCTTCAGGTTTGAAATTAATCTTAATACATAAGCAAGCACTCTCTGAAGCTGAGACCAGGAGGAAAACCAAGAGAGGCTTGCGAGGAAGTTTGGATAACAATGTCCAACCAATGAGACTACCTTAGGCTGCTTTAGCTCTTCTTCACCTTCGTGAATGTTGGTTGCTACTCCTCCACATGGCCACGATTCCTTCTCAGATATTAACCAGCTAGGCCCAGTACACCAAAGTGTGTGTGTCAGTAAATCTTGGGGTGAGAGTCCTCTGGAAGCACAGTCTGCAGCATTGTCAGCAGAAGGTACAGGTCTCCACTGGAAAGTTATCTTGCTCTCTTGAATACGAGTGACTCTGTTTGTCACAAAAGTTTTCAGACGATGAGGAGGAATCCTGATCCAGGCGAGGACCACTGTTAAGTCACACCATGCAGTAATACAGCTAATGTGGATACGTTCTGAAAGGGTCGACATTACTGACTCAAGTAACTTAATGAGTAAATGTGCAGCCTGCAATTCACGTCGAGGAAGTGTGACTGTTTTTAGTGGTACAACACGTGATTTGGCCAGAAGAAGGTGTCTCTTTACCCCACCTTGATGAGCAGTACTTAGGTATACAACAGCTGCGTAACCTTCATTGGATGCATCGCTAAAGCCATGAAGCTGATATTCTGACTGTGATGCTGACACAATATGAGGTATGGACAGTTTGCTGAGAACATCCAGTTGGCAGATGAAAGCCTGCCAGTCCTCCAGCACATCTCGAGGTGGAGTTTCATCCCATGACACACCCAACAGCCAGAGTGTTTGGAGGAAAATCTTAGCTCGAATTACAACTGGAATAAGCCACCCTAGTGGGTCATACGCAAACTGATTGAATATTATATGAAAACACATCCAACCTTGAGTCCCACTGGAGACCAAGTACCTTTATCATCACTTCACTATTTCCTTGAAAGCTAAGTGGACTCTCTCTGTGGTTTTCTGGTACTGCATCTAACACAGCTTGGCTATTACTGGACCATTTTCTTAATTCAAAACCCCCTTGCTTTAGGAGATTTATCAGTTCTTGCTGCAACATGAGGGCTTTTGCAACTGATGCTGCACCTGTTACGACATCGTTAACAAATATGTCTTCCATCACGACCTTAGCTGCCTTGGGATACAAGCCACCTTCCTCAACTGCAAGCTGTCATAAGGCTCTCATAGCCATGAAAGGAGCTGCTGACACACCATAAGTGACAGCGTCTAGTTGGAATTCATGTATTGGCTGATCAGAGGACTCACACCACAGAATTATTTGATAAGATGCATCATCTGGATGCATGCGCACCTGTCGATACATTTTGCACACATGTGGTCATTACAACATGATGAAGATGGAAATGTGTAATAATGTCCATAATGTCATTCTGAAGTTTAGGTACAATCAGAAGAACATCATTAAAAGACTTTCCAGAAGCGGAGGCCACTGAAGCATCAAACACCACTCTTAACTTTGTTGTTGAGCTGGATTCTTTCAACACATAGTGATGTGGGATATAATAACGAGGAGAGTGCCCTACTACATTCTTAATTGAATGCATGTGTCCAAGTTGTTCATACTCACACAAAAAATTGGAATACTCCCTTTTGGTTTCTGGCTGACTATGCAATCTGTGTTCCAGTTGACAGTTGATGCAACCGTTTGACAGCAAAGCTGCGGGAATCTCCTAACTCTGGGTCCTTTTCCTTGAAAGGTAGTCTCAGGACATATCTACCCTCTGGGTGTCGCGAATGGGTTTCAACAAAGTGACACTCACATTGAATATCTTCTGGGCTACAATGTTGAACAGAAGGTACTTTTTGCTCTCCCAAAACTTGCGGATGGTGTCTGTTAGGGAAGCCTCAGATTGTACAGAGAAACGACACTACTGGAGGCAGCAACTGCAGTCTGACTGACTTTACCCATTAGAACCCAACTAAATATACTGTAAAGAGCAATGGTGAACCCACGTGGTGGTTGGTACCGCCCACCATCAAACACATCTGGGTATATATCAGCACCCAAAAGAAGATTGATTGTCCCTGGAGTATCAAACGATGTGTCAGCTAATTCCAAATGACAGTACACATCCCTCATGTGGTGTCGAAGTGGGAAGCTGGGTAATTTAGAGGCTATATCCTTCAAGACCAGTGCATTGGTGATTGAGACCCTTCACTTGTTGCAGGTGTCAGAACAGAAGTAACAAAACCATTGTTTGCAAGAACAACAGACTGAGCCAACCCCACAACAGGAACATGAGTCCTTTGGCGTTTTAACCCGAGCTTGCGGACACATTCTTCAGGGATGAATGAGCTCTGAGATCCTGAGTCAAGCAATACTCGAACCTTCTGCATCTTGCCACTTACCTCTTTAACTCTCACGACTGCTGTACCCAAGACGACAGTTGCCGACACATCGGTGGAAGAGGTAAGTGAGAGTACAGCTGCAGTTTCCTCATTGGGAATGGAATTGACTGCTTCTTGTTGGTTAGAAATATCTGGAGTTTGCTCCACTTGAGTTGGAAAGACAGCAGTCTGAAGAAGGGAGAGGTGTCTCCTACTACAGTACATACAGTTTCTCTTCGACTTGCAATCCTTCACCCTGTGGCTTTGCAAACCGTTGAAACACAACATCTTTCGTCACACCAACCTATCCTCTCATCAACTGACTGACCATTGAACGAAGGACACTTGTGAATTCTGTGTACGCCCTCACAAGTTATACAAATATCTTGTTCCGCAGTTGCCAAGAATGAGGCTTTGATGTTGTGCCTGAAGTTACAAACTTCTTAGTTGTTGATCATGCACAAGTGCACCCTGATGCTGAATAGTTAGCCAACATCAATGCCTTACAATGTGATTCCAAAAAGTTGAGAAGCTGATCAAATGTGGGCATCTTTATGGTCTTATGAGCTACTTAAAACTGGGCTCTTGTATCTGGATCAAGCTTTGGTAACAGATGGTTTAACAACACAAAGCTCCATTCAGTCACTGGAAGTTTTAGAATTCTCAAGGCACCCAAGTTCTCCTTAAGAATGTTTACCATACTCTGCAATTTGTCAGGAGAGACAGCAGCTAAGCGAGGAAGTTGCATTATATTTTCCCAATGCATCGTGGCTATTGCTCTGACATTATGGTACCTTTCAGTTAATGTTTGCCATTTTAGGTTATAATTATCCTCAGACAGTGGGAGAGCTTTAATAAGGTTGAATGGCCAACCAGAAACTGACGTAAGGAGATACTGATGCATTTCCACCGCAATGAGGGCCTTGTTGTTGTGCACCAACGAGGTGAATAAATCATAAAAGGTAGGCCAGTCTGTAAGCAACCCCTTAAAGGTAGGCAACTGCAATTTTGGTAACTTGACATTGGATGAGGCTCTGCAGAGATGACATTGCCGTTCTCTTCCTACTTCTTTGATCACAACAAGTTTGTTGAAAACTTCCTGTATTCTATAGTAGGCCTCGTCAAACTCCTTGAGCTCCCTATCGCTGGCTTCAGACTCTGCAACTGACGTAGTTTCCAATGCTTGAACAGCAAGTTGCAAATGGTTTTCCTCAAAGTTTGTTTTCAGTTGTTGCAAATCGCAGCATGTTGCCTTGAAAAGTCCTGCATGACTTGGATTGTCAACTTCACCAGTCAAGGTCAGAAGTCTGCTTATACGACACTTCATAAGGCGTAAACGTGTCTTCAATTGATGTTGAGACATTTTAACGATTTCTCGTTGTGTTTCGAATAAATTGCCGGCCCGGTGAAAACATAAACAATTGCAGTTATGGTTGTTATACCGCACTACTAACCTCAAAAAACTCTTTAACCATGAATCACGAAAATGATAAATACGACACTTATTGTATAACAGAAGTCTTGTGATTAAATACAGTGGTATTTGTATACATAACCGCCATGGCGTAAAACGAAGTAGTTTCAGTGCCACAACAAGCTCGATTCCGCACACAAAGATATACAGAAAACACGTCTACTGTTTACCATACTGAGTACCATGGCCGCTGGCCATGGTACTCTCAACAGTTTGCGCCAAGTTTGAATTTGAATGTAAGTACATACACTAATTAACACAAACCTAAACAGCAACATTACCTTCAGACTAGTTTTCAGTTCAGTGAAAAAACCTTGTAAACATATTAACTTTCCTAAACATATCAATAAAATTAATACCCTGATCTCCATAAAATACAATACTTTTAGGAAGTTTGAGATACTCAAGTACCAACTACTCAAAAATCACATTTGTAGTCCTCAGTTAGCAATTTTTTACATCACATCCACTCAACTCAAGCATAATTTTAACGAAGCCATAAAACACGGAACACACACCTTTAGCATTTGCAGCCACAATCTATGTCAATATCCATTACAACTATCTTTGTTTATTTTATAAAACTCATATCCAACTTTCTCTAAGTAACTATCACTCTTCCATACCTGTCAACTTTAATTAAAATATCCAAAATCTTTAGTAGTATTGCTAATTTCATCTTACATATGTTTTACACACTCAAGAAGTATGTAGCAAATACGGATAATAAATAGACTTTAGTTGCATGAATACAATTACTAGGGAT
Organism: Dryococelus australis; assembly: GCA_029891345.1. Classification (NCBI taxonomy): domain Eukaryota; kingdom Metazoa; phylum Arthropoda; class Insecta; order Phasmatodea; family Phasmatidae; genus Dryococelus; species Dryococelus australis. The sequence goes on from CM056995.1 coordinate 78,687,950, forward strand.
TGATTGGTTACGGTGCTTGGTTCCTTGGCTGTATTTGTAACAATCGACATGATTCCTCCTAAATTCATATTGTGTACAACAATAATTTTTACCTAATATTTACAGTTGACTCTCAATGTATCGATAATACATGTACTGAAAAATCACATCACCAACAATATTTTGTGGTCATAGCAAAATTCCTATTTAAATACTGTTAACATCACCCAATTTATTGTTTATTGCATGGCCTGCCAATTGAAGTACATTTTGGGTCCCATCACTTAACATTTCCCACAACTAGTGTTTTTGAGCTGACTGTTTATGCAAACATCTAGTAACTGGATGTGAAATATGTGACGCACGCCGCCGTTTATCACTGCTCTACGGCATGTCGTCTGATTTCCCAACACATCTGTCTGAAACTGCGGCATGGTGCGACATGCGAAACTGGCTTGCTACTTCTCCCTACACACGTACGAGAGAGCAAGTGGTTACCTATCAATCAGTGTGGCGACCTAGCGTCCTCTTTCTTTTGTCTCTCTCAGCTGTGCACCTGCCTCACTCCCTCCCCTCACAAGCACTCCAGGGGGGAAGCTGTTGTCTAGCAAAAGAAAAAAGCCAGTCTCTCGGCCATGTCTGCTTGCCCTCAGAGCAAATAAAGTGTGCCTGGCGAACAAAGAAATTATATCAAGATTACCAATCACTCAAAATAGTTACACCTATCATCACTTGTATTTCAAAGCAAATGGTTTCACCTGAAAATGTTACACAAAACATTTTAACAAGGAATTATTATTTGCATAGATGCTTTCTTTGGTGATTAAAGGTAGTTTTTTACCCAAAGGTTGGCGTTTCATTGTATTTAGCATAAAATTAACATGATTTTAAAATGTAATATTTATTTAACTCAAGGAGTAGCATCTTCACGAATAAAATTACATGCCCAGAAGCATTTACTTGACCTCCCCTTGTCCCCAAAAATCGTTTCAACACCGAGCAACTGATATTAAAGAGTAAAGTTCATTTTCAATAACTTCTTGTGGGGCAATCAGAAGATTTATATTGATTTATTTAAAGAGACATGTGTCTTTTAAATAAACTGATAAAATGTAAGGGCTTATTCAACACCTTTTGCCATCTAATAATGGGTAGATAAGGACCGAGCAGAGTGCAGTGTAATGACAAGGAAAATCAGAGGATGTGGTTTTGAATGATCAATTATTAAAGACAGTGACAAAATAAATTATATAGCCATATTTATTCATTTCTGTCTCAAAATTACAAGTTTTTTATACAGTAAATTATAGTTAATTACTTTAAAAGACAGACATTTTCCATGGGCGCACTGTGTCTGCAACAAGCAGCGGCGTGGAGAGATAATCCTCTCGCTGCCACCCCTCCCCCTCCAGCCGCTGTGAACACAATGCCCGACCGATAACTTGTCCGTACGCCCACAGCTGATCATATGCATGTGGGACATTCAAAATTTGACTTTCATTCTGTGTAATCTTATTTTCATTTTCAGAGGGTTCGAAAGTTTTAAGTCAGCTGCATTTGGTGTCAGATTACAATCAGTTATATACAGTATTTCAGAGATATTTTCCTTATTTAAACAGGTTTAGGTGAAATGTATTATTTACATTAATACTTTTTCTAAAATTCCCATTTTTATTGTGTTTATTAGTTATAACTTTATTCACAGATAATGTACACCTCTTACTATATTCAACATAAAGTTTTATATGGTTAGAAGTTGTATTTTATTGACGTACATATCAGAAACCTCATCTATTGAAATCCCACTTGTATGGAAATTTTTTGGGCAGTCCCCTGAATAATAATACATTGAGAGTCGCCTGTATGCACCAAAAAAATAGCACGCGTCATGTAAACATAGTTTCCATATTCTAAACGTGTACAATAATAATTTATACATAAAATTTATTCACCAGAAAAAAAAGCGTATGTCACACATACACAATTTTGCTACTGTAAACAAACAAGTCCTTCAGTCCTGAACGAAAAGAAACTGTCATAGATGTTGCAGAATCCTGGTGTGTGCATCATTAAGCACAAGATTGTCCATGCTATCGACACTAGCGACAGTACCATTATTCCAATAAACTATTCAAAAGGTCAATCACAGAAAAATGGTGCCCAAGTAAGTAAACTATTCATATTCCATCAATGGAAACTACAATCATAACTAATTGGTAATCCTTCTATGACAAACTTTGAGCACTGTGAGTTTAAGAAGTATTAATTACAGTAAGTTTGCACATGCGGTTGGTACCAAAAATGTATAATGTAGTTTTTTACTATAGAAAAAGCACATAATGGTTTTCAAAGTGTGGCAATATTTTTCTGTTTAGAGTGAAAATGAATTCAATGCAAAGTTTTGATTGTGTGAAAAATCATTTTCACTGGGCAAGTCTAAATTATCATAAAACTTACAATCATGCTTAACAAAGATTCATTCATTGAAAATGGGATATACAATTTCACATAGCAAAATAAAAAGCTCACACCTGAGCAAGTATTTTAAAAAGATCCAGGGTTTATTACACGTTTCCCAGAAAAAACCTACAAGAGAATCAACTTTTAAGAACTGGAACTGAACGGAAAACCGGTACAAAAGTGGAACGGACACATCTCTAACAATTACTGTAATACACAGCCATGTGACATTATTTAAAAAGTAATAATGGTGAAAAACTCACACTTCTCAGAATCAAAGTCGGCAATGATGGCTTGCAGGCCATTGAGCAGCTTGCAGAGGCTGGGCCAGATCTGAAGGCGAGAGGTAAATGCTCCCTCATTAAGCACCTGGGGCTCCTGCATGATCCAGTCCAGGGTCAACTTCACTGCACAATCAATATCCATATTCATCACTATGTACACTGCTCCAACCCTGATCACACAAACTAACAACTTGAATCATTTGTAAAACATAGCGCTCAATTAGAGATCACAGACCCAGTAACTGTACTTGCATATGGGAAACACATTTAATACTAATTCTAAGTGTCAAAAATGGGGTGCAACTCTAATGCAAATTGAGTGTGACCCTCCAACAGGTAAATACAGTAAATCATATATTTTTATCCAATCCTGAACATATCCTACCCTACCAGGGCATCCTAATGATCTAGACCTGCCCACTTGGCACTGCCTAAAAAGAGAAATAAAATACAATGATGATACCCAATACCCTAAACTTTGTAGATTTAGTTCAAGAAACTGAATTTTATTGCTTCCATGTAAAGCGAAAAAATAAACGTTTCATTATTTGTCTGTTATTCTAGTGTCTAACCAAATCTGGGGTGCTGCATATAGAAATGGGGAAAAGGAGAGAGTTAGAGGGGAGAGGGAAAGAGCAGGCAATAGGAATAGGACAGAAGGAGTGGAGAAGTAGAGGAATGAGAAAGAGGGGGAGTGGAGGAGTGAGGAAGATGGGAAGTGAGGAAGAGGAGTGAAGAAGAGGCCACGGGAGTGAAGAAGAGGGAGAAAGAGGAAGAGGGAAATGGGGATAGAGGGGAAAAGGGATAAGAGGAAAAGAGGGGGTGTGGGTAAGTAGGGGGAAGATGGGCTGTGAAGAAGTGGGTTGAAGAGGGGGAGTGGGGGAAGAGGGAGAGTAAAGGGGAAGGAAGGGAAATAGGAAGATGAGGAAGAGGGGAAGATCGAGGAGAGGAAGATGGTGAAGAAGGAAAAAGGGTGAGAGGGGAAAGGGATAGAATGAAAAGGGGATAAAGTGGTAAGGGGATAGAGTGGAAGGGGGTGGAGTGGAAGGGGGTGGAGTGGGAGGGGGAGAGTACGAGGGTGGAACGGGCAAGGGTGGCAAGAGGATGTTGGAAAGGGTGAGGGTAGGAAGAGGAGAGTGGGGTGGTGAGAATGGGTGAAAAGGGTGGAAAGGAGTAAGTTTGGTAAGGGGGATGGTTGGAAGAGGTAAGTTTGGATCGGGAGATAGTGAAAGGGGGTAGGAAGAGGGGAGGTTGAGAAGGATGAGAGGGGGTGGGGAGAGTGGTGGTGGTGAGAATGGGGAGAAAGGGATAGAAGGTGGAGTGTAAGAGAGGGTGGGAGAAGGTAGTGGGAAAAAAGGAGAGGGGAGGGAGGGAGGGAGTGTGGTTAGTGTGTGTTCACATGCATGTGTGTGGGAACCAATATGATTCCAAATGTGTGTAATGATATTGTGATGAACCCAAAATTTGCCTGCTAATTTTTTTAAAATTTTTTCAAAAGTTTTAATTTTTTTGTTTAGATGCTCTTATCTTTGTGGAAGTTCTTTTGTTGTGAGAAGTTAACCTTTTCTTTTTTGTTAGGAATGGTGGAGTTATTGAATTATTTTATTTTTTTGTTCTTAAGGCCATATTTTTGGGGTTTTCAAACAGTTTCTATTAATTTTTTCATGTGAGCATGGTTGACTTCAAGTTCCATAGATTGTTCCAGGCGCGACTGTTTGACTACAACAGTCATGAGTTCGTAGGTGCTCTCAAGGGTTAGGGGAAGCGTCATGCTGAAGGCAGCAGAGGAAGTGTAGGCCATTTAGAGGTAAAGGGGAGTGAGACAGTGTGGAGTGCTGGTCTTCGGGCTGTTGCTAAGGGCTCAGTGTGTTCTCTGATTGGCTGGAGACGCTCGGGCGAGGAGAGTCACATGATACAAAATCAGGAGTGGCAAGGTTGTTGGTGTCTAGATGGCGGACTGAGAGGAAGCAGTGAGGAGACCATCCACATTCAGCATAATGTTATAAGTATTATATTTAAACTTTGTTTGTTTTGATTGATTGGGACTTTTTTTCCTGATCTCAGGATGAATGGCCTCAATCAAGCTTTTAAATAGCCTTTTTTATGGGGTAGTTGTGTAGTAGTAGTTGGGTCGGAGATGCTAATAGAGAAATGTGTGTAATAGCCATTGGGCAAGAGACGTGGACGTTACTTTACGGTAAGAATATAAGGTTAGGAATTTCTAGTCGTAAGTTGCAGAGAATTTTATTGATGTTGACCTTCAGTCGTGATTGAGTTGTAAGACGTTATCAATGTTGTTTTAGTCGTTCATTGGATGGAAGTTTAGAGCTCTTGGTGTTGGTATTTTATGGACGTAAAGGTTGGTACTAGGCACTGAAGTAAACTTGTTGCTTACACTAAGTGAATTATGATCATGTTTTAGTAAGGTTCACTCTTGCATATTTTAGTTAATATTTACATTTTGCTGTCGTTTTATTTCCTTCAACTCTCTTACATATTATTTCAGGCCAATCAAATATTTGTTAAATAAATTTTGAGCAGTTTTGAGGAAGCTAATTCATATTATTTTTGTGCAACAAGAATTGTTTTCTATTGCTTAACTGCTTCTTTAGATATTGTTATCTTTGCTGTTTAAAATGACCTAACCCCTGACGGAATGGACCCGCTTGGTTAATCGGAGTTTTATAGTGGTTTTTTCAGTCTAATTTTTTTTCTATTTGTTTAGTAACTCAGCGAAAAAATATAGTTCATTTAAGGAGACCTACAAATCTCTGATAAGATTGACCCCTTTGTCTGTTTTAAGAGTTAAAAAATAATTTGTGTTAAATTTTGATAACACAATTGTTTTGTAACAAAGAAAAGAAACTTAATCGTTTTATTATGAAATTTTCTGTAATCATTATCTGAACTCAAGCAAAAGCAAAAAGATACCATTGGATAATCTTTTTATGTTGTGTTTCCTTTAACAAAGTAATACTCAACAACAGTAAATGTTACGTTAGATTCTTTTTAAAAGAATCAGGTTTGTTTTCAAAGTCAGATCTACCGACAAAAGGTGATGAAAAGAGGGTAAGAGGAGGGTGACCAACCATGAGAAAATAACGTGAACATAATGCAAATTTCCAGCCACAAAAAATTCTTGTAGATTTGCATTTCTTTTCTAAACAGAGTTGGCTATTTCAAGTTTAGCAACTAGCGATTATTTTCTGTGACATAGTGCATCCACCCACATCAGCACACCAGTAAACAGGCATGCTGAGGTCTTTGGATGGACTTTTGACCGTGGGCCCTCAGTGGTGAGATGTGTGTGTGTGTGTGTGTGGGGGGGGGGGAAGCGCCACCCCTCGAGCTGTCTGCTGGAGTCATCTGCTAGCATCATCTGCTGGTGCCATCCCTTGGCATGCCGTAGAACTACGTGACCTTGGGCGGCGGACTTGGCAGATAGTACAATCTCACTTCAAGGAGGTTGACGTACAAGCTTGATGGACATGTATGTAATAAAGCTCCTCGTTGCAACGGTGTATCCTGTAGGCACGTGACCAACCTCCCAGTAATGTCGTAACCCTGCCATATTTGAAATGTAGGCATGTTTCGATGAAGCGAAGTAAACTGTGCAGTATAGTCACCAAATACATAATGTGTCAATACTGTATATAATTGATTGTAATCCGACACCAAATGTAAACCGACCTAAAACACTCAAACCTTTTAAACATGGAAATATGTTATATGACACCGAATGCAAGGCAAATTCTGAATGTCCCGTACGCACTCAATCAACTGAGAGCATGTGGAGGGATTGTCAATTGGGCAGTGTCTTCACAGCGAGTGTTAGAGTGAAGAAGAAGCGGCGGACGGGGTGAAATTCTATACCCCTCCTCTATGCATCATGTTGGTGACACCTTGCGCACGTGGCAAATGTCTGTCTTTTAAAGTAATTAATTATATTTCACTGCAATAACATTGTAATTTTCAAGCAGAAATGAATAAATAGAGCTATTGAAATTTATTTCTTCAAGGTCTTTCACTAATTAATAATTCAAAACCACGTCCTCTGATTTCCCTTGTCAAGAGTTATACTGCACTCGGACTCTGTGTTCACACATTATTAGACAGCAAAATGTGTCGAATAGGCCCTTACAGAATATCAGTTTATTCAAAAGACACACGTGTATTGAAATAAATTTATACAAATCTTCCGATTCCCCTGCAAAAAGTTAATGGAAATGAACTTTACGCTTGGTAATACAAGTCGCTCAATGTTCAAACTATTTTTGGCGACAAGGAGAGGTCAAGTACCATATTTTGGCATGTATATACCACACCACAAGTTTTTGATGAAAAATTAGGAATAATTAATATTTCAAACACAGGCTGCACTTAATTTTTGTATTCCTGTAAATATTGTTACGACTGTATTTTTCACAATTTTTTAGTGGTTTTAGGTTTTTGTTAGGATACCTATTTTTTTCTTATGATACCCTTAATTTTTTAGGATACTCCCTATTTTTTGTTATCATCCATTAGGTAATTTGAGTAATTTTCATAGGATTTTGGGAATTTTTTAATTATAGCGTTCAGGTTAGGAGTATTCCTATTTTTTTATTCAGATTGATCCTAGACATGGTTCAAATTGTTGTCATTTTGAGGTTAGGTTTACCATTTGTTCTATTTGTTCAGATGCAAATCCTTTCTGTTTGGTGTATTGGGTAATGATTTAATAATTTTTATTTTTAATTGGGATTTTGGTTATAACTTCTGAAGAGTAATTTTGCTTCTGTTTCGGTGTTAGGATATAGAGTCTTTTGCCCTTAACTTAGTAGTAGTGGTTGGTATGAATTTTAATTGGTACTACCCTTTTTGATAAATTATTTTTATTAATTTTTCTAGGCAGGGTCCTTAATTGGTTTTTATTGCAAGCAGTAAGTAATTCATTTTAACCCTTTTAAATCTTGTGGAAAACTCAGTCTTGTACCTTAGTTACGTTTAGGATGGGATTTAATTATTTTCAAAATGGGTTTCAAATATAAGATGGCTAGATCGTATCCTTTTGTCATCTCGGGAATCGTAGCCTTGCAGTCGATAGTTCCCCAGCTACAAGAGTTATTTGCCGTTAATATTGAGCTAAAGTCAGCCTCAGCATTTTTGGTACCGGCCGCAGATGCGAGTGTTTGCCTTCGCCGCTACGACAGTACAGTAGCAGTCATAATTATCCCGAACTGTTTTGTGTTGTCCCGCGGTGGTTGGGAACTGTTTTTCGAGCCGCACGTGTGTCGAAAAGTTCCTGGAGTGATTAGCCAACATCAACGCTTCAAGTCGACAGCTGTGTGTTTGTGAGCCTCATCAGGGAAGAGGGGAGAGATAGTGCTGCATGCCGCAAACAACGCCTAGACAGCTAAGGGGATAAGGGAGTGGCCTCATACTGAGCTTTTGCTTTGTGGATGGCCACACGTGTCCGAGAAGGGCCATGATTGGCTGGAAAACTAAGTGATGTGTGCCATGACGCAAGGCACTGTTTTGTGGTTGGCATTCAGCTGTGGAGGGAGGTCAGGTTTTAAAAGAGATGTACAAGAGTGGGGAGTGAGACACAAGGACACAAAGACACGTAGACACACGGGAGTGACGGGCGCAATCAGTCAGACAGTGAGGAGGCCGTGGGAACAAAGAGGTGTCGAGACGTCGAAGACGGTGGAAGGAGCCTTCAAGGACTGACATCATGTAGACAATAAAAGATAAGTAATCAGGACATGTAGTTATAGCTTGATTTATAGGGGCTCCAGTTAGGTGGCATTCTGTGTAAAATTTTAGTTTTAATAACAGTAAGGGCTAACAGCTAATTAAGTCTGAGGTTAATTGCTAAGAAATAATAGTCTGAAAGGAGTACTGAGTTTTTATTTTTGATATGTGATTTATTTTTGAGGTCAACGCCGATGAGAGAGAGAGAGAGAGTTCCAGTTTGGTCGGTAGGTCAGGCGTTGTTATCAGTAAGACTGTAGTAAAACAGATCCGAGAGTTTTTTATTTGATCTGTGTGAATAGATGTCTTCCTCCCCAAAGATGTGTTCAAATGATTAATGGTACAGAATTCACTATGTGTTGAAGGCTATTTATGAGTTATAGTAGCATGATTTTTTATTTATTGTAAGTTTACTTGAACAGGCCAAAGTTACAGTAATTCTTAAACATTTTTAATGTGGGTTATCTTAATTCATTTTTGAATTGGCCTAAAGAAATAACAATCTATTAATGGATTTTTCTAGTTGGTGTTGAGGAATAGATTCCTATTTAACTATTGGTGCAGTACAACCAAGTCAAAATTCTACTAATGCATTTGTTTAGTTAATTAAATGTAATTTTAAACACGAATAGATATGTAATTCTGGCGTTGCTTTAAATTTTTATGTTAAAGAACGTTAACAGCTTGATTATAAAAGAAAACTATTTTTTTTAAATCAAAATTCCTTCCATTTGTTACCAAAGTACTTTTGTATATTGACCTCGTGTATAAAATATATTTCCATATAAATTTTTATGAATTTTTTTATATTAAAATTAGAAAGTTTTTGGAAAACCTAATCTTTTATTTCTAAACAGTCAATTTCACCCTCCCTTTTTATGAATCTGGTTAATTTGAAAGAAACTATGAAATTTACTAATTATTTTATTTAAATGAACTTATTAATTTTTCATCCAGTCAGTGATTACCTGTCTAAGGTCGAGCATGACCTCTTGCATGCAGTGAAAGTGAGTTTGAGCTCTACCTAAAATTGACGAAATGATCAAGTTTTGGGCTTCAAAGTCACCCGTGTTTGTTAAAAAAGTGCCTTGTGGTGGACCACTCCCAGCAGAATTTGATATAGACCAGTAATTGAAACAGATGACAATGCAGAAGTTTTTCAAAGGTGAGTTTTCAGAGATGGTTAGGAAGGAGATGCAGGATGGTCTTCAATTTTATGCAGTGTTGCGTAAACAATACGGTGCAGTTGAAGAGGAGCTGTGGTGTATAAATTGTGAATTTGAGAGAGAGTGTATCAACTTAAGATATTTACCCCTAGAAAGAGAGTTATGTGGTTTAGGAGTTTTAAGTTATCTGAGTTTCCCCTACATCTCCCTCCACTACGAGACTACGAGCTTTGAAGCTGTTTCAGTTATTTTAGTTTTGTTTTGAATATGTTGAACTAGTAAAAAGAGTGGTTAAAGAATACACCAATACAAAGTTAAGATTGAGATCAATTGATTGATTAACAAGATTAAATAAGTAATGAATGACTAAATTCCCCAAACACCAATCTCCCCTTCTCCTTTCACCCTACTTCCCTTTATCCCATTTTTCCTGTTTCCCCTATTCTGTTCACTCTTCTTTCCTAACCCCTCCCTCCCCTGATTGCCTCCTTTTTCCCCTTACCATTTTCCACCTTTTTCACAATATTGTTAAGTCACGATTCCATACGAACATAATAAATTCAGACTTAATTTCTCCTCTACAAACCATTTGAGACAGAAAATTTGTATTATGTTGCAATGTTTACAAATATACGTCATACTATTACTGTTCCACAGATGGTAACGTGACTTGAGAAAGCAAAACCATGGCAACATGTTACACAAAATGGCGTCTATCAATCTGCACTTGTGGCACGGCAGCGGGCGTGCGAACTACATAAGATATCTTTCTCTTGTACAGCAGCGAAATTATTTTCTCATGTACATCTTGAATATTGTGATTCATAAAGTGCAGTGAATAGGGTTTCCTTGATTTTGTGTTGCATTTATCTAACTTTCCAAGCATATTTATTAGTTATGTTTGTCCATAATGCATTTGTAATTTTCATGAAAAAATATTCAAGTAAAAAACTTGCAAGTGGTGTTGGCAACATCTCATCGCAAATCAATATCTTGTAAATATGGCACTGCTGATTCTTGGCTGCTGCCGAAAACATTGCAATTGTTTGCTAAACATCTACTAAAATTCTAAAGTGTATATATCATATAAATATGTACTGTATTTCCAAAATTTTAAGTTTTTGTATTTCATGCTATGTAAATACACAATGCGTAGGCCAAGATGTCTATTATTATTTATTATTTTTTGCTACAAAGTGTAACAATGCGACTAAATCAACAACAGGTTGATGCGCGATGCCCTGTCGACTAAGTGTATGTCAAGTGTAAGTGTGAGAGTATTTTTGTTTGGGTGCTAAGTTACGCGCACTCTGTACAGAAGGTTGTTTAACAGTTATTATTTACGTAGGGCCGGCGCTTTCCCTTCTACAGAGTACTGGCCAGGTAACTTTATGGCGGGGCACGAATTCTGGTTCTGCTAAAAAAATCTTCCGTTACAGGCTCCGAGCCTTGGGCGGTATACCTGGGTGACGGAGACTGCTTGTACTAGGGTGTAGTTCTGGCTCTATGACGGTGAGCGAGGTTGAACCTGAGTGTGAAGATAGTTGGATGTGGTGTTTCGTGTTGGTGGGGACAGAGCAACAGGCGTTAAGATAGGCTGTATGCCACTGTTCCGGTTGTTTGATGTACTCCCAAAGCCACGGGTGAACTTCGTTGCTCACGCGTGTTGGTGGCTTAAATAAGTCTTGTGGGACTTGAGGTGTGACTGGGATAAGCAGACGGTGAACTTCGTTGCTCAGGCGTGTTGGTGGCTTAAATAAGTCTTGTGGGACTTGAGGTGTGACTGGGATAAGCAGACGTCTGAGTGTTTGGGCTTGGTCCTTGGGGGTAAGCTGTTCTAACGCAGCAACAAGGGTGGGAGTAAGCTCGTGCAATTGCCCAGTGGAAATGAGCACCTGTTTAACTTTCTCATTCAGACCACTTTGTCTGGAGACACACACACTGTCCCATCCATGAGATGACAAGCAGAGTTTTTGTGGTACTCTACTGTGTAGAGCCATGTGATAGGCTGCCGACTAGTGGATACCCAATTTCAGTGCTCGGTGCTAAGGTGTGGCGAGTAGAGAATATTAGGCCTCGCAGTCTGTCTGCATCTTCCCAGTCTAGGGAACGTCCCCTCCGGCACTAAGGTGCGATGGAAAGGACGAGCACCAAACTGACAAGCGAGTCCAGAGAGTTTGTACATGTGTAGGCTCCACCGTTCTACTTACCGAAGTAAGTAGAAAAGTTGGCCAGGCAAGTGCTTGTGGGTAAGCAATATGTGTACTGGTTTGTTTAAGTTGAAGTTCCTGGAATCACCTATGTTTCACTCAAGGGTGAGGTAAATTGGGAAAGATGCCATGTCTACAGGAACATGGAACTGGAGGAGCAGTTTAAATCAATGTTTATACCGTTTTACAGGAAGTAAAACATGTGGTGATGTATTCCCATGTGCAATTAACAAGAGTTTGACGGAGAAGATAAGCTACGCAGTCCGAATAGAGGAGACCCATTTCTAGACTAGCATGGACGTGGGGCAGAATAGTGCTGTGACAACAACTTGAACTAAACTGAATCCGTAATGCATTGTTGCCCACAATGGGCCGCTGTGTCTAGTGTAGACGACAAGTGGCACGATGTTAGGTAGACTAAACAAGGTGAGACAGGATGTGTCTAACAATGGAGCCGAGGAAAGACTTACCGTCTGGCACAAAGGTGTGGTGAAGGAAACGTAGGTTTAGAGAGGAATGGAGCTGACGAGTACTTTGGTGGCTAGTGCGATGAAGTCTGTCAGGACAGGCTAGTCAGTTTCCAGCAGCAAGTGTGGTGCATGATGGAAGACTGCTCAGTTTAATCATTTCCTGGCGGCTAGCATAGTGAGGACATGTAGACTGCTCTAGAATTGAATTTTTAATCTGTACTTATACTCTACCGGGTAACCTGCCTTGGTGCTCATATTGACTGGCGTCTTGATGATGAGGGGTGTTCGCTGAGCGAGGGGTAGTGAAAAGCATAGCTCTCGACGCGATGTCACCGGCCAGCTGGAAGATTGTGACAGACAAACGATAAAACATACTAGTGGTGTGCCATCTAGCGGTGGTTAGTAGAACTCATTGCCTTGAGGAGCATAGCTTCGCTGGGCTGGTAAATAATCCAATCTCCACTGGTAGGAATGTCTATTCTTGCAGGGTAGACAGTACAATCTTCCAATGTCACATGTGGTCAAAGGCAATTCAAACTTCGTAGGAATCAGACGTGCTGCAGGCTATACTGATGAGCTAAAGTCAACTTATTACCATTGTTAAAAATGTGTCAAGCGCCAAGGTTATATCGGAAGTGGTAAATTACATAAATAGGACTAAATGCAGGGCAGCAAGACGTAAACGACTACAATGTGTGTCGAAAATTAATTTTATTTGTGTTACCTGTTAGTATTACTTACGCATGTGTACATAACGTACTGTATACCGACTTTGTATGCCTCAGTGGTACAGTTGATACTTGCACTTTTTGTTAATTCTTCTTTGTTTAATGATAGGAGCATGTAATTTTTGGTGATGCTAGAGAAATTTTTGTTTGATAGATGTGGTAAACATTAAATTTTGAGCTAGAAAAAAAATTCATGTTTTTAGCATTATTTACATAGGAATTTTGTTGGGATCACAGAAAATGCTCTGTAGACACGGACTTTCGGTCAAACTGAGTTAGATGACTGAGTTAGATGGTTCAAGTTTCCACTCCACATGGTTATAAATAATCACACTTAATACAGATTTTTAGGGGTGAAAATATTTTTTATGCAATATCTCGTAAATAAGCTGCACCCCACTTTTTAGTTATTATTTTTTTGTAAAAATGTACGGCCTATATACTAATTTGCTTTGAATTACTAGTGATGATAGGTGCAACAATATTGAGCGACAGATAACCTTAAAATTTCTATGATTGCCACCAAGCGCAAGTAGCAGAAACAGAGGGCGCACATTCTTGTTTTGCAAGACAACAGTTACCCCTCTCAAAGAAGAGGAAGAAATGTACACAGTTGAGAGACAGGGCGGAAGATGCCATGCTGGTTGCTAGGTTACTGCTTCCCCTCTTATCAGGCATGTAAGGGGAGGTAGCAAGCCAAACTCGCACCACACCGCAGAAATGTTGGGAAGACTATGCGCCACAGAGCAGTGATAAAAGGCGGCACGCATGACTTATTTCACATGCAGTTATTAGACTTTTGCATAAACAAACAGCTTAAAAAGGATTGTTGTGGGAAATCTTAGGTAACAGGACCGAAACATACTTTGATTGATGCAATATCTGATAAATGGTACAAACTGGTAGCTTTATTAATATTTATATAGGAGTTTTACCAGGACCACAAAAAATTTAACTGTGGATACAGTTTATAGACATGCGTTTTCAGTACGAGAGTCCACTGCACATACACACGTGCATGTGGACCCCACACACACACATGCATGTGCACATGCGTGCACACAAATACACCCTTTCCTCCATCTCCCTTCCTCTCCCTCTCTCCCATCCACCAAAAGAAAATCTGTCTGTACAAACGAGGTGTCTGTATGAAATAGGTGCCATGCAACCGAGGGTTTATTGTTTCTTCTAATGCTAATACCATTCATAGGTAAAATTAAAAATATGAATGAAAAATCAGATTTTTCAGACAAGTGTTGTATCAAATGCAGATTCAAGATTAAGTAAAAAGAGTACATTAACACTAAACAGACATGCTACTACACAATACCCTCCAAACCATTAGTGTCAGCGTTAGCTGCTCATGCATCATGCAGACTCGACCAGAACAGCACAGACTATTACAATTTAATTTTCTAGGAGCATGCAGCAATTCTTTTTTTTACTGCACCTCAGATTAAAAATGGATAATAATCGGTTTAGAAGACAAATTTATGGCTACAGAAAGCTACACTGTATGCTGTAATTTTATTTTTTTGGTTCATTTTACTGGCAATTTAATATAAATTTACTTCTATTTTTATTTTCTTCTATTTACATATTGCCATTACATTTTCTCACATACATATTGGGCAAAAGTGTAAAAGCAGGTTTTGCTGTATTATCAATAAACGTGAACTGGTTATTTTAATAACCAAATTATAAACAATCACAAATGCAGAAATGTTTACTTTACGACTCATCATGACAACTTAATTTTTCTGCTTTCAGAAAATATATCCTTCCCATTTCAACTGGACATGCAAACATGTATGTGCACATTCACCATAATTGTAGAGCGTGCATGCATACAAAATCTCACAATTTAAATTGCTAAATACTACTTCTCCAGTAAAGTCAAATGTGTTAAACTATGGTGATAAACTACAGACTCAGTGCTGTGTGCAGACATACCTGCTGGCAAGGCAAAGTACTCCATGAGAGCATCGTCATCTTTCAGAGTGTAAACAGGTAACAGGTAGGTGCTGAGGGAGCCAGCCAGAAGATCGAGCATCAGCGACCTGGCCTGCCGCTCATCAGTTGACAGTTGGTCCACACTGAATACAGTCACCTTGTCTGATGACACGCCACCACTCGCATTCTGGAGGGCATACAGGTTGATTGCCAACATCTGCAACAAAAACATATATTATACATTTTAATACACACCTTGTTGCTACTTTCAATTCATACCTAACAAGTAACATTCACACTTGACTACAGAGTGGAACTGAATTCTACAGGTTGCGACGTTACTTCGTCGCTAAACTATTTTTTCAACTTTAGTTACTGGCTATGTGCGCGCACTCCTCAGGCAACACGCTCCCCTCCTTTGATCTCCCTCCTTGCCATTTTCCTCCCCTCTTCGCACAGCTTGCCGGGCCTGGCAATCGAATGCCATGACACTTGCTCCTCGCCCACCGGCCCAGCCATACCTACCTTCGGGACTTGTCGCGTCTGCCTCGCCAATGCAACTTGTCAGTGGGAACATGTCAAATTACACCAATCTTTTATGCGTTAAGCCTAGGGGTTTAGCCCGTTGTTCGACATGGTGGTGCTGATCCCAGATAATATTGGTAAGCTTTGGACATGGTACGCATTTTTAGGAGTTCCACATTCATCAATGATTTTGGGAGGTTTTGCACAGAAAGATTCCGCGGGTAAGGAGTTTAATTGGCTTGCCCGTGCAGACTGGTAATGTAGATGGCCTTTTGCAAGTGCCAGTTCAATGTAAAGGTGAACGTTTTTGTCTGACTTGTAGTCATTACTTAGCATTGAATCTGGTTGGCTAATATTTCTTCATGAAAGGGGCTGTTACTAATCTAGTTTGACTGAACGCCTAAGGTCCTTCCGAGTTTAGGGACAAGCATTCGCTACTCTAAAATTCCACTCTGGTTATACAACGGCTCTGACAGGGCACTGGGTGTCACCCGGAGTATGCTGGAGTGGAATTACAGGTTCTGCTGCCCCGTTTGGGTGAGGCTAGATATTTTTTTTAACGAATCCTTCAGACTGCGTATTGGTCAGTAACTTTAGCATAGTTAAAGGGAGGCGGCTTTCCCATTTTTGTCCAGTTTTAGAATAGTTTGTCAATGATTTTGAATGCTAGAAACTGAATTTTCTGTCTCCCCTGCGTGTTCCCTTTGGTGGCTACATATCAATTTTTGAACGTCCATTGGTAGTATATTAAATGTATGACACTAAGCTACTTTTCTTGCACAAAGTTTGTCATTTCAAGTGCTAGTCAGCTATGCACAAAGCGTGATATGGGGCAGACGTGCGGACAATTTCTATTTAGTTTTAAGAGTCGTTAATAACTCTCTGGTTGATTATGTTTTCTACGATAATCAATGTTTGTTAATGCTGTAGCATAGGTAGTTATGTTACGTTTTCGATGATAGTGATTTCCCGATTTAAAAATTTTTTAATAGGCTTCAGAAACTGTACTGTCTGACGGCTGGTTATGGAACGAGCATGTTACATGAAAGGGTTACCACTAATTTCAGTGTAAGAAATCATACTATTGCAGAATTTTTAGTGAACCAACCTTTTAAAACTTTTGGCATAGGTTACGCATTTGTGCTAAAGTTTGTGAATTATAATTCTAGTCAAGCACTGGAGAGGAGAGCAGGGAAGGTGAAAGGTGTGTCATATTGTATTTGCTAGATGCATTGTGCAAGATATTCATAGCCCATTTTAATGATATCTGTTGAAGATAATTGTGAAAGGATTAAGTTTGTTGAATTTTATATTAAAGTATTTTTACGTTAACTAATGTTATGATACGGCGTGGTCCAGATTAATGCTTAACTGTAATATTAGAGTGTGAGGGAGAATCCCTCATTAGTTTGCATAATTGGGCTTGAGTGAGAAAAGCCCTTAATGTTGACTTTAATTGAAGCATTTCAAATATTAGTATATTGTATTGCATTTTAAGTGTTTGTGGTGTGAACACTCCCTTAAATTGTTTGTATACTGAATTAGTGTTTTGTGTATTTGGTATTTGCATACTGAAACATGCAGATAAGTCTTGTTGAATGTACCTGACTCAGAACTGGAGAAGCCGTACATGTGATATAAAAATTCATATTAATTTATTTCAATGGAAAGTGAAACGAACAGTTTTTCATAAACAGTAATCAAGTTAGTGCAGAAGTGGGATAAAGAAAACATCTATGACATTCATGCAAGGAAGACATGTTTGTCTTAGGAATGGTGTTTCTTGGAACTTACGAACAATGCATTACAGAGTTCTGTTAAAAAGGAATATTTCGGCATGAAGGCAAGAGAACGTTTGAGAAGGGGAGTCATTCGAATGAACCCTGAGAAGGATGATGTCTTCGACGCAGAGCCAACGCAAGGGACAACTAGCACCCCCCCAGGATATGTAGGAGGCTTGATCAAGTGTCGCAGAGGCGCGGTACAACATTCTACATCTGGAGCAAAAAGAGTTGAGAAATGGTATCCTATTTAAGTGAGGATATCACTACTGCCAGTTCATTGTAGTCTAGCTGCAATCTCCACCATTACAATCGTCTCCAAGTAAGGTCTGTGTTAATGGTAGTTAATCCTGCTGTCATTTATTTGTCAAGACTTGCCTACCAACAGATTTTATTTCATTGAATTTATCTCATTTAACATCAGAAAACTATTTATCTGACACTCTTCAAGAATTTTACATTAATTTGGAACAATACCATGAACTTTTCTCAACTTTCAAAAGACTTGAATAATTGCACATTTAGGACATATTTTTCCTAATTAATCACCAACACATCCCAGAGGTATGAGTGTAAGGAGTTTTCCCTGCACTACTGACTGTAAGCTAACCCGGAGAATTTTAGCGATTTTGAAACACAAGATACTAATTTAATTAACATGCGAAACACCGTTATACAAAGCTTCACTATCGTTTGAACATTAATAGTATTTGTTATATTATATTACATTGGTTCAATCCTAAAGTTCCTTTAATAATATAACAATATCTGACAGCAGTCGCTTTCAGTGTTCTAGCATAGTCTAATTATATATTTATCAAAGAAATTATAATTGCAGGGTTTGTGTTATGTTTGATTTTACAGATGTATGAGTAAAACCTACCTGAATCATCTTATTTGTTGAATGTTATTTTTAAGGTGTTTTGCCATCTTAATCAGAGTCTTATTTTACTCTGTGTTTGACATGAAATATTCAAAAGTGTGTTGTTCTGTATATGAAGATCCTTAGATTATTACACACAAAATCTGCATAGAAGTTATAAACACTAAGGTAACACCTGTGTTGGCAAGGAGAAAAAGTCATACTTCTACGAGAGCTGGTAATGTGCTATGTTTTAAATAAATTACTTTTTAAACAACACAGATACATAAGTCTAATGTATGGCCAGAGAACCGTATTTTCTAAGTTTTCTTCATTGTTTAAAAAATAGTGGGGCAGACGAAATGTCTATAGTTTTGGCTCAGAAATTCTTAATTTTGAAGGAACTCAGATTGTGAGTGCTATTTCAAGTGTCTCTGGAGATCATTTAGCGATAGTGAGGCAGTAGTCAGATCTGTAATCGATACCAAACATCATGGCCAACTTTTCAGACCAGATCGACAGACCAAGTGAAAGTCGCAAGTCAAATGTGGATTTAGTAACACCTATTTTACAGTCGAGTGCTAATTTATTCCTCCGGAGGCAGAAATGAATGAAAAATTTGATTCTCTAAGGGTTGAAATTAAAACTCTGGGTGAGAAAACTGAATCGCTAAGTGTGGAAATGAAAACACAAAATTCTAGTTTAAGTGCGGAAATTAACGCTAGGTTCGATGAACAGCATAGTAAATTGAGTAATATATAACAACAGTTAGCGCAAGTAAATCATCAAATCGTTGATTTGAACGTACGTGTTGATGTAACAACTACATTGGTAAAAACGTTGGAAAATACTGTGACAATGCTATAGAGTCAAACTGAACAGACAAGTATGATTGATCTAGTTCAAAGTAATGTCGCTAGATTGCGGATTGATGTAGAAGAAAGTGTGTCCCAGTTTAGCAATTCTACCAAAGAGAATTTAGCCATAGTACAAGCTAGTGTAGAGGAAGTACACACACTGTTAAATTCCATACAGACTAGCATGCCCAAAGAACAAGAACAAACTTGTTTGACTATTGAAGAACAAATGCGCAGTTTAGAAATGTGAATTTCCGCAGTTTAATCCAAAAATACAGAATCTTCTACAGATGTTGACGGGAATATTTTAGACAATGTAGACAACCAACTTATTAAAATTTTGAACATCACATGGAAGAAAAACTTCACAAAACTACAGCCGATTATGTTGTATCACAGAGAGATTTTACAAACAAAAGTAAAGAGTTGCAAAATAAAACCGTTGAACTTGATTCGCGATTAAATAATATTGCACCTATAAATGGCAGTACTGCTCATACCAGTAATACTGATTCCCCAGTATTTATTCCAATTGACCGGGATAGCAATGTTAGAAGTACTGATATTACGAACGTGGGTAATGCAAATATTTTACCACATAATTTGACTGCAGCTATGCTTCATCATCCTGCAAAACAATGGAGCGAAGGCCTACCAACATTTTCAGGGCAAAGTAATGAAAATCCTGTTGTTTTTCTAAGAAAATACAATGAATACGTAAAGTTGTTTAGCTTAAGTGAATCTGAACTTTTGCTACGTCTAGGATTAAGCATTAAGTTAACTGTATTTTAATGATAGGAGGTCGAGAAAGAACATATTCACAATTTAAACAGAAATTTCTTCGAAAATACTGGAATGCTAAAATTCAAGGTAATTTGCGTGCACGACTTCACTTAGCTAAATTTGATCCCAAGAAATCCAAGTCATTGGAACAACACTACGGTGAAATGTTTGAATGACCTAGACACCCAGATGCACCAATGGGAGACGAGGAATTTGCGGTAATAGTCGTTTCACAACTTCCTATCAAGTACCAGGGTAGATGGGCGGATTGACCATTCACTAATTTAAATGAGTTCCGTACTCAATTAAGATTGATCAGAATGAAAGACAGAGGGCAAACGCAACATATGCTGTAGAAAAACCTATTCAGTCACGTTCACCTCCGATTTATTCCGGATCTGGCCAAAGAACAAACAATCAAAATCAGTTCCAACATAATTTGCATATAAACACGCTTGAATTAATGACTAATAATAGTAACCATCAATACTTTCAATTGACGTACAAAGGAGGTAATCGATCATTCAATTACAGGAACAATACACATGGAAAAAGATATACACCTGTATATCGAAAGAGGTATAGTCATGGGAATAATAATAGTGAAACAACTAAGGACCCTCCACAGCCAAATGCTTATGTACATCCGGATGGTAACGTATATATATGTTGCGAGTCAACGAGAGCAGCAGTAGTAGGAGAAGAGAGAATTTTCTGACTGACAGTAACCATACTCACCCATCAAATGTAAATTGGGTTGGTCCACAATCAAATCCATGGCCATCGAATAACTTCCAACATCCCAGTACGATGTCAGTGAACAGTTGTAATTTAAGTAGTATACCTCCTTGGCAGTATTTCCATGGTAATAATCACTCACCAAACATATCTCAGAGGCCGGGATATTTTCAAAGAAATGAAGGGCTAAATCCTTCAGCACCTGTGTTCCTGCCAGCGGCGCGACAAAAGTTAAACTAGACAGGGTTGGTGAAGGTGTCTCCCTATGCTGACCCAGTTAGTTCCCGTGGAGACAAATAGTAGGTACAGTATGGCTAAGGCGTAAGATTCCAACGATAAATGCCATAATGTTATTGTTAGAAATTCAGTCAATCATTCACCTAGCATGTTAAAAGTTAATGATGGATGAGACTAAGCGAGAATTCTTACTACACGAGGATGAGGACATTTTGCAGAATGCAAGAATATCTCTATGTCCTGAAATAAACCTGAAGGTATGTGACTTTATGGTTCCTACATTACTGGATAGTGGGGCGGAAGTAAGTTGTGTTAGTGAAGAGTTATTTAAGGAACTTGAACGTCGTAACGTTAAGCTACCTATAATGCCTATTCCTAGATTGAAAATAGTAGGAGTTACGTCACGTGCAAGTTATGTTGTAAATAAGCTGTAGCATTGCAGCTAGATATATATAATTAGTATATTCAGGAAGTATTTCAATTGTCTATATTTCAGTCAATGATAGTAATTCATGTAATATGTGAATGGTCGTGGCAATGACAACTTGTTTGTATTTCGTATATTTTCGTTTTTCTAAATTTATTATTTTTCTTTCCTCATTTCATCAGTAGTAACAGACGTCAACTACAGATGTCATAGGACGATAGCGCATCTTTTCCTTTTCACTGGGTTAGTAAACTAAAAACATCCGCCACCGCAAGGCACAACATGGTGAAACAAGGAAAACAACAGAGGTCTGGTTTAGATGATGCGACCGAAGCTTGAAAACAATATGTTTTCAACGAGGAAACTTTCTTCCAATATATAAGGCAGCACGACCTTTCTCGGGTATCACAACAGTTCATCGCAGCACAATAGTTTGTCAACTGTCAGTAGGACAGCCTGCAACAAGTCATCACATTACTCGCACTGACCAGCGCTCGCGACTTTAACCTTCTTTTGTATTGCGGAGATTTCAGTTCAAATATCTATTCAATTTATTTTCCGTCAGTGCGAGGAGTAAATAGGGTGCCGGGACAGAAAAGTAACGATTCTCGCTCATCTTCACAACTCTTGAAGTGAGAAGTTTTGTTTTATGAAGGCTGCCATTCTGTCTTGTCTTTTTTGTTTGTTCGTCAGCTACGAGTGTCAATAGTTTGTTTTGCAGAGACGACAATAAATCTCCAGTAAACATTTAACTTCTTTTATTTATTGGCAATCCTGGAATCAACCAACTTTCTTTATAATGTAGTCAGTCTCCAACTCACGCTGAGCTAGTTCGTTGGTGTTTGCTGAGAACTACAACGAGAGAACAGGACAGTAACCTGTTATAAAGCAGACTGTATTACCCATACAACATTTAGGAAAACTCAAGTTAGCCAATGTACTTGTAGTAAAAGGTCTGGTAAAACCTTTAATACTTGGCACTGATTTTCTGACTTCCTATGGAATAATCAAACTTCGGTGGCTGGTTAATTACAGCACCTGATGATAAAACTGATTTACTTGTTCCACAGAAATGGAGTACATCTGATGATGTTTTGAACTTGCTAAGAAATGATGTTCAAATTATGCAATTGAAGCGTGAACCTATGTGTAATGATAATGCAACTTTATCAGAAGAGATTTCAAATGCAGTATCAGTTGTCGATGCATTAAATAGTCTACAGAAGTTGCAATTGTACGACCTGTTAGTACAACATCAGAATTGTACGTGAGAGATTCCTGGTAGTAATAAACTTTATGAAGTCAAAATTAATGTATCGGATAACAATATATTTCACAAGAAGATAATCCAATACCGGGTAAGTACTTGACTGAGGCAGAAGCGTTCTTAAAGTTAATATTAGAGTGGAATGTAATTAGCAGAGAAGAGAGTATTTACGCTAGTCCTGTATTGAGTGTTCGAAAAAAAGATGGTTCTGTGAGGCTATGTCTGGATGCCAGAAATTTTAATAGGATCACCATCAAAGATTGTGAAGGACCGATTCAAACCAGAGATGTTTTACTGCTATATCAAGGTGTACGATATTTGATGACACTTAATATCACATGCGCGTATTGGCAACTACCATTACCATCTGAATCAAAGAAATACACAGCTTTCTTGTTTAGTAACTGTCAATATGTATTTAATGTTATGCCATTCGGCTTATGCAATGCGGTAGCGGAGTTCACGAGACGTCTAGATCAAACACTAGGCGAAGAATGCAGTAGTTTTGCATGAGCTTATGTTGTTAATATTTTGATTACATCTAGTAATTTTGAGGATCATCTGGAACATGTGCATATCGTTCTTACAAAATTGCAAGATGCAGAAATGACAGTTAAGATGAGGAAATCTTTATTTTGCTGCACTGAGGTGCCATTTAAAGGTCACATATTGACTAATGAAGGCATACGTACAGCACCTGAAAAGCTGCAAGCTATAACTCAGTTTCCAGTTCCAACAAACATAAAGCAGTTACGTGCGTTATTGGGAGTGTTAGGATTCTACAGAAACTATTCAGATAAGATCTCAAAAGTAGCAGTACCTTTGTTTACACTGTTGAAGAAAGGTGTATAATGGAGTTGGTCTGAAGAACATCAGCCGACATTCGTATGTTTGAAAGAGATTTTCATGGCTAATCATGTAATATACCATCCCATACAAGAAACGGAGTTCTTGTTGTATACAAATGTGTCAGCTTATACACTTGGGGTAAAGCTCGCACAGAAGGACGAAGATGATGTTGAAAGAACTGTAGCGATGGCTAGTTGTACACTAAATAGCGCAGAACATAACTATACAGTTACGGAACATGAAGTACTTGCTATTATATGGGCCCTACAGAAGTTTCATGATTTACTGTTAGGAGAGAAAATCAAGCTACTGACAGATCATCAAGCTTTAATGTGCTTACGTACCGGACAAGCTTTTGGCGATAGATTGACACAATAGTTAATGTATTTACAAGAGTACGAGATCGAGATTCAGTATATCAAAGGTTTGGATAACGATGCAGCTGATTATCTAAGTCGTATTCCTGACACTGAACACTGATTCTGATTGGATACATCCGCCAATGAGAATGAAGGAGTTAGTGGTAGCATTTATGAGCAAAATTTAAAAGCCAGAAAACATTTGAAAGAAGTTCTAAAACAGCTAGCTAAATTGCAAGAACTAGATGAATATTGCCAGATCATTAAGGAGAAATTGATAAGGTTACCACCAGACTCTGGTGTAGTGTGATACTATACCTTATCTGATGAGGGAATAGAAACTACATAGTTTTGAGACAGAATGGAAACCTATCATTCCAGATAGTATCAAGTCTACTGTCACAGTTGAAGCACATATTATTCTAGGATATGTAGCAGCAAACAAACTATACGCTAGTTTAACACACATTGTGTATTGGCCAAAAATGTTAGACACAATTAGGAAATGTACATCTACCTGTGATCTATGCCAAAAAGTAAAGTCACGTAAAGAGCATTTGCAAAATGAAGTCAAGTCAATACTACCACGTGAACCTATGTCTTTGGTATCCGTAGATATTTTTGGTCCATTACCTCAGTCAAAAGCTGGAGTAAAATATGTATTTTTGATCCTAGATTTGTTTTTGAAGTTCATCAAGTTGTATCGGATTGTACAGGCAAAAGCATCAATTCTGCTTCGAAATTTGAAGGAATATGTCAATGAAGATGGAAAACCTATTTACATATCAGATAAGGCAAGTCAGTTCATTAGTGACTTGTGGCAAAATGGTTTGAGGAACATGAATATCATCCCTACTACTATTTCAGTCCGCCATCCACAATCAAACCCCGTCGAACGTAGTATGAAGTCAATAGGAACCATGCTAAGGATACATTGTCATCACGCACAACAGAGTTGGAGAGATAAGATAAGCTTGGTCGAATTTGTGATAAATCATACTGTACATATTACTACGGGACATGCACTGATAGAAGTTCTTACCGGTCAACACATGAGCAGCTTACTAAAGGAATTGGATGCTCTACCAAAGATTGATGTACCAACAGCTGAGCAAGATCTAGAAGTAATGCGTCAAGAATTGATAACATTACTAAGACAACAATTGTTTCTTGCAGCAGAGAGTCGGAAAAAGCACTATAAGACAAGTAAGTTGAACAAGTTCCATCTGAATGATTTGGTGTTACGCCGTAGCAATCCTACGAGCAGTGCATGGGAAGGTGTCACCAAGAAGTTATTCTTAACCTTTGAAGATCCATTTAAAATCATAGGAATTGTTCAGAATAATTGTTATAAACTAGCAGATTTAAAGGGAGACCCAGTGGGTAGATACAACATAACACAATTAAGACTGTATTGAGTTCCAAAGGAGAACCCAAGTATCGTGATCAGTGACAGCCCAGAAAATTAATCATGTGGCTGGACTGATATGATAGGCTAGTAAGCAATTCGGAGGATTTTTATGCTAGTAGCAGATCCTGCCCAGTGATTTTTTGCAGAGTCTTGAGTAATGGGAAGACAGTTTACAGTGCTAATTATTACGTTAGTATTAGTATTAATTTAAGTATATTATTAGGTATAATATTAACCGCACCCTTACGTTTACTCGCCAACCTTGTAGTCTGAGATCCTACTAAGATATTAAATTAAGAAGTCCTAATTTTACAGTCATGTATACAGTCGGATACCATAGAGGTCCATAGAAGATGAAAATTGGATACGTTGTCTACTCATAAAATTAAGACCACTGTGGAGTTTCAATTAATTATCTTCACTATTATTCGTGGACAAACAAACAAAGAAGCCATTAGGAAAAATTATTTAAAAGAGGAAAGATACCTCATGTGACCATCCTGTCTTATGCTAATTTTAAGAACACCAATCTCTTGCAAGAGAAATTGCTGGAAGAATATTACTTACGATTTGTTGCTTATATTTCTGATTCAATGATATAGAGAAACATAAAGTGAGAAAAGTGAGATGTCAATTCTAATATCTTCTGAGCATACTTCTGCAAACTATCTCAGTTATACTTACGTCGAACCCTATTATTTTTCTCAATGTTATTTGTAATGTATATTTGTTTATTTTATAGTTTGTCATGTTTTGTATAGTTTAGAATGAATTGTTAATTTGTATAGTTTGCATATTTAATTAGGTAATGATTTTGTCTTCAAACATGATTACACGTCATGTGTGTCTTCGTTGACTAGGGTCTGGAAATACGTATGTTTCCTGTAGCAGCATACCACATAATAGTTGTTAAGGCCTTCCACAATTGCCTTTTGTAGATGTCATAATTAGAAATTAATTCAAATGTACACTATCGCTTAGCAAATACTGTTATGTTGGCACGGTGGTTGCATAAAGTTGTTTTTAGTTAGCATGTCAACAGTGATTCGCATACATCAAGTGAACTGTGAACTGTGTTCGGAGTCTTGCTAGCGAAGTGAAGAAATTATGATGGCATCTAAGGAGAAAAGACAGATCAGTGTTGTGCCAACAAACTATATACGCTCCCAACGAGTAACTTTGTTTGAGATAAGTACACCCTAAGTGTGCAGAGATGACGCAGACACTCTCATTGAGGAGACTGGATCCACACCAATCACCACTGCGAAATGACGACGCCAGCGGTTCCAGATATCTATGAACTGTGTTGCTGTTCGAGAGGTATCCGAGAGAAATCATCATCGTATGGACTTAACGGACATTTAAAGAGGAATCACTTTAATCAAAGAACATTGAGGATTTTTCTTAATATTGATCATTTTGAAGGAAATGTTTTGTTCTTGATTGTTGTTTGTGTGTACTAATATAATCTTGTTTTGCTTATATTCTGTTTTATTTTTAGGAAATTTTAATGTGTAAATATTTTAAAGGGAGTGTTCTGATCTTACTCACTGTAATTTTAATATGCCTGTTGTCAGAGTTTTGTTTTGTGTAACCTTTCTTAATTAATAACAGTTTTCTCACGAGAGTATCACTTTGTTTCAAAAACTGAGTGGGGCTTCTGTAAGGAAATGGCTTACCAGAGGTTACCCAATATTTATTTAAAATTTTCTTTGCATAACTTAATTTACATACGTTGTTGATTAACATTTCTCAATAGTAATATGTGCATATGTGATATAAAAATTCATATTAATTTATTTCAATGAAAAGTGAAACAAACAGTTTTTCATCAACAGTAATCAAGTTAGTGCAGAGGTGGGATAAAGAAAACATCTATGAAATTCATGCAAGGAAGACAAGTTTATCTTAGGAATGATGTTTGTTTGTAACTTACGAACAATGCATTACAGAGTTCTGTTAAGAAGGGGAGTCGTTCAAATGAAGCCTGAGAAGGATGACGTCTATGACGCAGAGCCGATGCGAGGGACAACTGGCATCCCCTCAGGATCTGCAGGAGGCTCGATTGAGTGTCGTAGAGGCGCGGTATAACATTTTACGTCTGGAGCAAGCAGAGTTTAGAAATTATATCCTATTTAAGTGAGGATATCACTACTGCCAGTTAATCATAGTCCAGCTGCCATCTCCACCATTACGATCGCCTCCAAGTTAGGTCTGCGTTAATGCCAGTTATCTGCGTCACATTTTATGTATTTGCAAGATGTCTAGTTATTGATTTAAATTAATATATTATAAAAAGATTTTGATTTTATGCGAGAGATGTCTGAACACTGTCTTCACTGAGAAATAAACCACACTTTGAAACACAGTTTCTAAATTTTTAGGGGTTAAAATAGATTAGTTTAGATTTTACGAGGATAGCAATTATACAAAGTCAATCTTTTAAGGGAGTTTACTGTATGTTATGGGATGCAGTACAAATACACATATATATGGCTTTCCATGTATATATTCCATTTTTATATACAAAATAATTCAAGATGGTGCTGTATATCAACAGTGAGAATCAATTGTTTGTAGTATATACTGACGCATGATGCATTGCGCCTATATTACACACACTCAAATGCCCCCATCTGAATGCAGTTTCATTTAGCCTGGGCAAGTCATAACTCAGTACTTGAGACTGGGCACGTGCCTACATGGTACTTATTACTCATGATATTACACACACGTCAGACCAACTTGAACTGTTCACCTTACTCTCCAGCCAGGCATTATGTCAAGCTCCCAAAGTGAGACTATTATCTGCCGAGCCAACCACCCAAGGTCATGTAGTTCTACAGCGTGCCAAGGGAGGGCATCACGCATCCTGTGGACAGATAAGGGATGAAGTCAGTCGCATCAGCGATTCTCCAGACGATGCCCACAGATGACAACCGCAGAAGACTTGAGGGGCAGAGCTTATCTCTTTCTTCAGCTCTCGCCTACTCCGGTCTAGTAAGTTATTAGTATATAAGGACCTGCGGGACTTGAAATCTTCAGTCTATGTTACCTCCATTGCTCACTGCTGGATCGGAAGAAGCCAAAAGTGGTTCACATTCTCTTGTACACCTACCAATGATACCACTCTCTTCAGGGACAGAAGAAGCCTACCATTGACGTCAAAGTCTCCAGAAAACTCTTCTGTGCCGTGGTATCAATCTTTATATCTTCTGGAAGACTCAACATGCAGTCTAGAAGAAGCCAAACCCCTTTGTAACGATCATTGGCAGCCACCTTCAGGACTACCCTGCCTTACCAGACTGTAACAGAAAACCTTAACATTATTGTTCAAGTAGTAACCCTCTTGGTACCATCAGGACAGCAAGGTAGATAGTTCGGGCCAGTTGTAGTAAACTAGATAGCAGCATTTTTGCCTTCCACTCAGGTTTAGAATCAAGTCGCCTTCACCTGGCTGAGCGTAGTTTAACTACTGTGTCAATTTCAGGTTTGGTGAAGGAGGTAGTACTGGGCACCGTGTCTATTCTCATTGAATATACACGTGATCTAAACTGACTTCTAAGTACTAATTTCTGAGAGTCACTGTGTCGTTAACCTCAGTCTGTCAGAGTGAAGCCAGCAGACCATGCTCATTAAAGCCAAATACACACCCATTAGACGGCCACCAGTGCTTTGCCCCAGGGTAAAGTACCGTAGAGACTCAACCATCAGCAAAACTTCCATTCGGCGGCTAGCCAGTCAGGCCGTCCTAGCTCTGCCACCTCTCTTTATGGGGCCGGAAAGGAGCGAGAATCAGTGCTGACGAACTGACCCCAGTGGATACCACACCCAAGTGTCCTGACGCACAGCCTGTGCCAACCCATCGCTCTCTACAGGGCCAGACGAAAGAAGCACAGGGTACAACTCTTGCCTATGCAGCTGCAGACCTTAGCAGTACACAGTAGGGAACTGAGTCGCCAGCTTCACTTCTGCAAGACGGTCATTTGCACCTTGTTCCTATGCCATATACCCACAAGGGTGGTGCACAGAGAGCACTTTGCAATTCACCCCTGCGGGGTCGAGTTCTTACCACCCACCCTACACCTCTCAGTTCCACCTCAACCACTTTTCCCTCCGCTGACCAAGACTCCAGAAGCACCTCATCTGCTGGTAGAGGCTATTTACCGGAGAGAAGAAGCACTCCTGGGTATAGCCTACCTGTGGTTTAGGGGCTAACAGTCCAGCCACATTCAGTCCACTCCACGCCCAGACGGAATCAGCAGCACTCCACATCCTGGTGAAGTCAACGGCAGCTAGTAGCCATAACCTCAACTGGGGCAGTACCTCCAACAGAGCCTCATACCACTAAGTAAACCAGTTGTTAATGGTCAGCCTGTCTGCAGGGCCATGACTGTGACTCTTGATTTTGTGCCACTTTGACATGCCACATGACCTTTATTGTATACTGACCAAGCACCCTCTAAGTCACACTAATGTTTATCATGATACAGGCATCACAAACTAAAACCATAATCCTGAACATGACGACAGCCTCATTCCTCAGAAGTCACATGACAAGGATTTTTGTGGCACTGACGTGTGACGCATTCCTGCACAGTTGGCATGCGCTCTCAACTTGCGACTTCATCCCATCATAGAGCATCCACGCTCACTTGGGCAACTCGTTCACGCTCAAGTATAATAAATCGCATACCTACAGGATCTACAAGCATAACGGCAAACGAGATTACAGACACGTGGTTGAAATAAATTATACTATCTACTCAAAGTTGTCATGTGGATGCCCTAACCCCCAATGAGGGAATTTTACTATTCACTGAGCCATTGACACCCTTAGCAGAGATAAGCTAGTTTGAGGGTTTGCTATAGGAGCACAGACCCCATTCTACAAGATCGCCGCAGCCTTAAGCGCCTCGTGCTATGGCGATGAGATATGTCAGCACCTCCATTACAGGAGATAAGAAAAGGGTAACACAGAGCTGAAACCAGAATAAAAAACCCCTGTGACATAAGGCTAGCCATCCCCACACCCCTCTGGAAGCCAACAAACCAAGAATTTTAGTGTAAATAGGAGGTGTCATGCCAGGCACAAGAGCAGTCATCGTACTCCAGTCTGTATAAGGCCGAGGGAGCAATAGGGGGGAAGGGCCATCAACCCTCTTTCAGTCTGCATAAGGCCAAAGAACTGTCTCAAAGGTGCGATTTTCACTACACCAACAATGGTAAGTGGCAGCCAAACTGACCTCGCAGTCTGAACAAGACCGAAGACAATCTACGGTTAAAGCGCTGACCACTACACCATGTGCTAAAGCGCACACCAACTCGAGAAGATCCCGCCATTGGTGAGCCGACTCGAACAGAAGACATTTCTCTCCATCACCCTCTCTTAAAGTAATTCCTCTTGGGAACAGGTCACGAGGTTAGGCTCCTTCAGAGTATTCCCAATTAAATTAGGATTAATTTAGTTGCAACATATTAATTTTAATATTTTGTAATCTTGCCAAGATTGCCTTTACCTGGAATAAAAATTCCTTTTATATTTAATTGATATATTGTATAATAGGAGCGAGTACGGACATATCATTTTGGCTTTCAAAATATGTTAATTAAAAACGTAATGTTTTATAATCTACTTTGGGAGTTCCTTATTTCATTATATGTGTTTTCCTTTATGCCATTTTAAAGGAAAGTAATTTAACTGGTATAGAAAACCCTTGGTTCAAGATAAAAACATTAATAAGTAATTTTGCTAGTAGTTAAACCAAAGGTGCAAAAAGTAAACATGAGCCAACAAGGCCATACACCCACAACTTTAGAATAGCAAACAGAGGAATGTCATCCAGGCAGATCATTGGAAGCACCTAACTGTAAGAACACAAATCCATACCTTGGTTAGTCAGACCAGACGTTCTACTTCTTATTCCCACTTTGAAAAGGCCGGAAGGAAAACTGAATGTCCTGCCACTGACTTAACCTCAAGTGGGTTCCTCACCCAGGTCTCAGGAAAAGTATACATCACTCTCAGTCGGTCCCAGTCTGTATAAAGCCAGGCAGTAGGTATTGAGACTGACGGCACTGCTTCCTGGTTTTACTCAGCAAGGTCGGAGTTAATATTTTTTAATCCTTCAGGTGGTTTCTGGTGGAGTTTAATGCCTTATGTAGAGCACTGCAGACAAAGCAGACAACGTAGACGAGCTCTCCAAGAGACTCTAAGAGCACTAAATAATTTAAATTCTGAGAATACTGAAAACAACAAGTTCCTGATCATTGAGAACATTAATTTGTCAGTAGATAATTCCCCGCCTTTGCCAGTCCCACTTTTTGGGCCTTTTATCAAACTACCAGGCCAAGAACATCCTGCTGTAGCGCTGATTTTGAGAGAAGGCAACACCTTGTTAAGGATCTGTCAACAAGGACCCCTAGTAAGCCCACTCACACCCTGCAACCAGTACCACTGCCCTACTCCGTCGCAACCGACACCGGCCACTGTTCCAGTCATCGCCTGCCCGGCAAAATAAGCTGTGAAGCGGAGCGCACCACTTCATGCTGCAGCACAGGTACAGTGCTCGGCCAAACGTCCCATAGCCAGGGTAGTAGATAATTTTGTCCCAAGTAGGAAACCCACTTATCACACAATCTATAATGGTCGACTCCCGAAGAAAGAATAATTACCACTGACTGTTATCACACGTGTAGACCACCAACGTTCCCAGCGAGACTGACTTTGCATGTAACATTGAAGTATCTGAGTGTGTTCAAAACCCAGGCGTCCTGACTAGAAGAGCGCAGAGACCTTTTCACTCTAGGGTTTACCCACCTTTCCCCTTAGTCTAGGCTAAAGTTAAGGAATTCTAGAACCCAGTCATCTTCCCAATGTAGAGGACCCTCGAGCTAACCAGCATTTAGGTTGTGTATTAAAGGTACGTACTGTATTACTCTTACCAGGGGTGGTCTAGTAACCAAGGTGGTAAAGGGCACATACCCCGAAAGGGGCACGAGAAGGGGAATTTAGATTCTCTTCTGGGTTATGATCATTCTAGCACCTACATTAGTGTTAGATTTTTCCTCCCTTCATCAGGTCAGACTTCAAAATGGTACCCAATGTTGGGGCCATTGCTGTTTTAGTTTCGTCTATGGAGCAGAGACAAAGTCAGTTGCGCCCCATTAGCTGTCCAGGTAGTAGTGCCCACATTGACTGTGCTTTTGAATCTATGTATAAGCTTCAAAATAATGAGCAATGTGGGGCCTAAACTGCACAAAGTTCAGCCTTAGCAGCTACGGACCAAGTAAGACATTCTCTGTCACTTCAATTTTATGTTACGTCCACAATGACCGAGCATTTGGAATCATTTCCCATGGATTCAAAATACTGTTCAACGTAGAAAACGAAGCTGTTTTAGGTTAGCTTAAGCCAAAACATCCTTTTATCTTAGCCTAAGCCACTAGTCTGGATAGGTCTCGTCTTTACCCCAAGGTTAACATGTCTGCATCTACAACGGACGCTGGTTTAGACCTTGCCACATAATATGGTTTGGATTCAGTGATAGAATTAGGGTAGAAAAGTTGACCTTGAATCTTATCCAAGACCAATCCCTTTGAATTGATAGTGAGATTACACTATTACAATTTCCAGCATATTGAAACCACATAGCCAGAGTTGCCACGTTTGCATCTCCCCCTCCCCCCCTTTTTCCACAACGTCCAACAAGGTGACACACACAAAGTCGCAAGAAGTCGCACGACACACGCTCTAAGAATTCAGGGATTCGTAATTTAAACACCTTGTGGCACCTTTTTATGAGTCACATATTTCTCATGTCGGACTCCGAGCAGAGCAAACGTGATGAAACGGAGGCTATGGCCGATGAGCTGTCTCCCTCCACGAGCTGGAAGTGTGTCATGGACACGCGTCCCGGGACAGGGGAACACAGTATCCACTGCGCAATCTGCAATCAGTGCTTCCACTACACCTGTTTAGGGTGTAAAGATGCCCCTAGATACACAGACGGGCTAGAGTATACTGTGTAACTTGTTGCTTGTTGCGGTAGACAAGCATTTGGCTGTAATTAGATTGTGCCTCGGCCAGTGTACTCATACCATCCAATGCATTATTTGTGCATTAGAATTCCGTGTTGTATAGTGTGACCAAATGAGCGTAATACTCGCCCGGGACTCTTATACCAATGCAAGGTATTCCGGCGCAACCTCGAATACCGACCTTCTAACCCCAGAGCTAACCACAACTCAGGAACAGCCCCGATCTCCACCAAATTTCATCTGCCAGAAATCAGAGGTAGACCTCATGAGGACCCAATCACATTCTTGAATGAATGTGGCGAGAATTCCTCAATCAACAAATTCCCGGTAAACAGTGGGTGGGTCGAACTCACAACCAGCTGGCCGGAAAGGCGAAAAACTGGTGGAAGAAATATGGATAATTTATTTCCGAACCCTCTCCTCTGGACGAGCCCCGTTTGTGAGTCCTCCTAAACAATAAAATTGCTGTGGTCGCACTGGATACAGCTGCTGCCTGCAATTTTATTAGGCGTGACTGACTGACGTGACGTCAAAAAACCAGTCTGACTCCCACAAAACAGATTGTCACTATGACTCAAAGTTACCTATGCCTTAGGTTGTCCGGGGAAATAACCTTGAATATAAGAGTCCAACCGCACACCTTTCATGTTCCCTTCTTGGTTGCATCCAAACTAGAAGAGCAAATGATTTTGGGGCAACCTTGGCTACAGTCGCAGTACTGTTTAACTAACTGCAAGCAACTGCAAACACTCCTGGGAAAGGACATGAGTTTGGTGGTCGATTAGGAGGGTAACCTGGTTAAGACTACACCTCTCCTGCTCCAGTCCAACTTTTATGGCTACAGATAAGAATCCTTCAGCTGCCCCAAAATCCTCTCCAGAAAAATCACAGTTAGGATCTACGAGCCCGACATCGTCAAGCTCGACAGCAGCAGGGGAACTGTTCACCTCCTCCACGCTCGGCCTCGAGGGTCGAATTTCCCAGGCCACAAAAGCCCGAACCACAGGCGGACTTTACGCAAAGGGCCACTCCCCTGCTTCTAGCAGGGATATCCTGGTCCAAGTATGTCAAAGATGCATGTTCGTCCAGATACTCCCAGACACCAGTCACGGAACTCTGGCTGACGTCAGCCAAGCGCACAGTGAAGCCTGTCATTTACGAGGTGGCAATGGGAAGCCCTTTGGATGAAAAAGTCGTGCCTGTGGCTCCCATATCAAGACATACCAAAAGAAACGTAGAGACAGGATACCTTAGCAGACCATCCCCGATCCCCCCAGGTCCCCTTCGTCACACCCATCTACAGGGACTAGACGTGGGCATCAACCTGATCAGCGAGTCACAGGACAGTAGTATATGCAAGGTGGAGAGTGCATTGGACACCTTCACCCACAACACTGTGGCAAACACAAACAATGGTGACAGTTAGAGAAGAGCCGCCTAATCCCACTGAAAGTAGAGCAGACAACCTACCAAATATTGGAGTTCAAACCCCACATTCCTCTGAGAATACGAACACCAGCGATAGGGAAGGGAGAATCGCCACCTCCCACTCCCATTAGTACATTAGTCCAATTACCTGGTAGAAGAGGACCCTCCCTGTGGACCCTCCCCTCTTCCCCTAACCTTCCTACCCTCATGCCACCGCAAAAGGGTACGAAGACACGAGCCGCATCATCAATGTCCCAGCAGACCTGTGGTGTAATGCGAGGGTGGGAGAAATTTTGCCTAAGACCGAGAACGGTAAGGGAGACTTCGTCTCGAGTATCTAAGGCAACTGACATCTGGGTACATATAAGCCAGGCCGACTGTTTGCACACAACACAGAAGGGCGTCGTATTCCCTTACATTCTCTCCCCCGTACCGGAGGAGAATGGAGAACCGGAATTGGAGATTGACGTGTCCCAGTATCCATCGTCAACCGACTATGTTCCCTCCACCCCACCACAAGAGGGCGTGGAAATCCATGAACTATCGGAAGGAGAACCCAGGGAGGAAACTGTGTATCCTTTCCCCCCGCAGACAAGGGGATGACCCACGATGTCGGTGCAACTGTAGGGTAGATGGGAGGCACCACCAACGTACTGACAACTACCCCCTAAGCAGAGAAGCTGACACACATGGGCATCATGGCAGCAATAATAGGGAAAAGAGAATCTGACGACCTGTTTTCACTCCCACCTTCTCTCGCATAAGACTGGAAGTTGGACAACACCAGCGAATCTGCCCAACTAGGAACCACGTCTGGGGCTGCAGATTATAAAGTTCCTAGTCTCGAGGCGCTCCTGCAAGACCAAATGGAGACTTCTACCAACACTATGGTCCGCCAAGCAGAGGTACAACTGGTATCACTGGTCCAGACCATCACCCATCCTGATGAAGAGGCAAGCAACATATCTACGGGCTACTGAGCAGGCAGCTCAACGAGAACACCACTGAGGTGCGGAACCACACTGGTATCCCACCCGTCGACCAGATCCCGATCGTCCTGGTGGTAATGGAGAACCAGGACGGAGCGCAGACACTGCTACTGCAGGGCCCAGAGAATGCCGCAGCCACCCCACCGACCAGAGATGAGGATCACCAACAGATCAACGAGGTGTGGAATCAACATGAGCTCCCACCCCAGGTGACTAAGGAGACGGCGCCCTATCAAGCAGAAGGCACCAGTCATGCTACCCGGTGGACATGGGTCACACACCGACCTCCACCCGGGAACCGAACAAAGATTCAGATGACCAGCAGAGGGAGCTGCCGGCATGTGCACGCAACACCCCTTTCTTGCCCGGCCGTTATCATGAAACACTGTGGAGTCCTGCCCGGAAGTTCAAGTAGGCAGCACCACTGTGCATTGAACCCCAGTGAAGAATATGTCACACCAC
The DNA here is from genome assembly GCA_029891345.1 of Dryococelus australis. Lineage (NCBI taxonomy): Eukaryota > Metazoa > Arthropoda > Insecta > Phasmatodea > Phasmatidae > Dryococelus > Dryococelus australis. The sequence continues at coordinate 78,723,951 of CM056995.1, forward strand.
AATCCAATGAAAGTGCAATGCTTCAGATCAGTGCTACGTGAACGCTCACTTAGAAAAAAAAAAAAAAAAAAAAAAAAAAAAAAAAAAAAAAAAAAAAAAAAAAAAAAAAAAAAAAAAGGGGGGGGGGGGGAGAACAAAATAACCACTTAGGTCCAAGCCTATGAGCAAATTGTAAATAAAAGAGTAGAAATAGAATGGGTGAAATTGTAATCTGTGTAGTATTAGTCGATAGTCAGTTTGACATACATAGCTAAGGCCTAAGAGAAGCATTATGCCAAAATGCGGACCATGGCAAGAGTGGATATGATGTGATACAGTGTTGTGTTAGAACTCAGTAATTTTATTTACCAAGCATGCCGTTAGGTGGAACGGCGGAGCGAAGTAGTAAAATCATCAGCTCCTAACAGTGCCACCGTAAGTGTAACAATTTAGCTTTGTCATTTCTCATTTTGTTTGCATATTAATATTAGTAATGTTAGAAAGTTATCTTTAATTTTGTTTGTATATATTTCTGAAGTTTTTAAACAGTGCTTCCCATATTAACTTGTGTAGGATTAAACATAGCTATAATATTAATAATTTAGTAGTTAGGAAACCTGAAGTAGGCTTTTTGCAAGATTGAACTTACAGCGAGCTACAACGCCACTGGGGGGAAAACTAAGCATCTTGAGAATTCTACCAGTGTGACTTAGATAGTATAAGGGTTGATATGTAACATCTGTCACGGATGAAGGATGGGGCTAACTTTGTGGTCAGTTATGCTCACATTTCAATGCCTTAACAAGATTACATCATCATTTGTAAATAGTAGTTTTAATTTTCCATTAGATATAAGAATTGATATGTAACATCTGTCGGGGATGAAGGATGAAGCAACTTTGGGGCCAGTTATGCTCACATCATCCCATGTACGTATGTAAATAGTATCATATAAGTAAATAATGTAGGTTAAGATGTTTAAAAAGTGTACACAAGGGTTTTAATGTGTGCAGTGTATAAGTACATTTTTCGCGGCGAAGTACTTTTAACCAACTTGCCTTTGACATCGATAGCAGCAGTATATGAAAACAATTGTGTAATCTTATAAATTGAATAGTGTATGTATTAAGTCGTAAGTCACAATAACACTTTAGTCGTTAACTTGGAATAGAACCAAGTGAGCCAAATGGACTTTCATTCCAGGCATACAGTGAAATTAGTACATATGAAATCATTTTACATTACTTTGTTTAAAGTAGTACGTAAGTTGTTAAGAATGTCCCTTGCAAAGGGTACTTGAACCCCTGGAACTCCACAGCATTACAGCGAAACTCTCGAATAGCCCCTTTGGGAAGTCTCCGATTGAATACCTGGGCCACATACTTTAAACCAAAGGCAACTACCCTCAAGCCACGTCAAGCCGAGGAACCCAGCACCAAGAGACAACTCTGCTGTTTCCTTAGACTGTGTAATTGGCTCTGAGACTTCGTGCCCAACATCGCCAGACTCATAGCACCATTTCACACACTGTTAGAGAAGGAAACCCGGTGGCGATGGGGACCTGAATATCGCGCCGCATTTCAAGCTCTCTCAAGACCAGTTTCCAAGACATCAAGCAACTACATCGGCCACAAACAGAAGGACCCCTAATACTACAGACCGACGCTTGTCAGAACGATCTTGGCGCCATTTTGTACCAACAGGACCCGGACGGCAAACCTATAGTACTAGACTCAATGGAACCAAACAAAAGTACCACATCAACCTGCAGGAATGCCTTGTGGTCATATGGGTTATCCGGAAATACAGCTATTATTTGGAGAGTATACATTTTATTCTGAGGCCCTACAGCAAAGATCTTCAGTGGCTTCAAGAATCTAGAAAAAACCAAGCCAAGCTTGGAAGGTAGGACGTGTATTTCTCACAGTTTAACATCGATACAGCACTGCCCAGGCAAAGAAAATGACCTTCCAGAAGCCATCTCACGTCAGCCAGACCTGAAAGACAAGAGTAAAACTAGACAAGGAGTGAGACTGCATCACGCCGTCTCAACCTCCCGACCACAGCCCAGAAGAACCAATTAGGTTTCTACAGATCCAAATTAGCAGAATTCAGATTGAACGCTACCAGCAACAAGACCCTGACGCCGCAGTCGCAAGACCTCCTACGGAAAAATCCTCAGTGATTTGTACTACGAGATGACATAGTCTGGTCACACAACATTCAACCCATAGCCAAGTGGAGGATTGAGATACTGAAGAATCTGTGCGCTGATATCTGCCAGCACCACCATGACCACCCTGAATCAGGCCACGCAGGTACAAGGGAAACACTGACAAGTACACGTTAAATATGGGACAGCATGAGCAGGGATGTCTGCCAATACGTTCACAGCTGTACAACAAGCTGCAAAAACAAAACTTATTCCGTGAGACAACCTACAGCCAAACCTTACAAACCACATACCCCATGGACGCATACACAGATTTAATGGGAACCTAACCCCACAGCACCAAGGAAAACAGGTACCTATTAGTCGTGACAGACCTTTTTTCCAGGTCGGTGAAAACCTTTCCCCTGCCAATCCTGGAAACAAACCATATCATTGGGAAATTCAACACAAATTTTCCTGTGCTGGGGCTACCCACTGAGTATTATCACTGACAATGGAATCCAGTTCACAAGCAAGAAATGGCTTATGACTTGCCATGAGTGGGGAACTGGGACCTGAAAAACTCCCCCTACCACTCAGAAGCCAACCCCACTAAGCGGAGGAACCACGAGCTCAAGAAAAGCCTCCGACTCAGTGTGTGTTGAGGATGACCATAAACACTGGAATCGCCACATTCCCCAAATTCTCTTCGCTATGCTACAAAGCACGGATGAGGCAATTAACTTTAGCCCTAGCCAACTCCTACTGGGCCAGAACTACTGCCCCTAGGCGATTGGCAATGGGAGAACCAACCGACCAAAATGCCTCATCCAGAAGGCATTCCATTCGTTTAGCCACCCTGGGCCGGATGGACAAAGCAAGAGACAACCAGGAGGCGTACATTAAAAGGAAGTAACCGCAACCATGCACTGGCATACAAGCCTTTGAAATGGGCAAAGCAGTCTTATTACACAGCCACCTCCTAAGCAGAGGCAAATCAGTTCAGCGTAAGTCTAGCTGGAAAGTGGGAGGGCCCCTACAAGGTTATCGGATGCCAGAAAAATGTGTACTAGGCTGAGGATCACTGTGGGTGTATACGCAAAGCCACAAGGGGACAAATGAGGTACTACCCCAAGGATGCCCCCGAGTCAGAAGTACCCACCGCAGCCTCGACTATCTCAGAAACCCTGGACGACATGGAAGAGCCTGTTATCTACGCCACTCCAGAGGAAGAAAGGTCAACGCCCCCTAAGGAGCGGGCTAATGAAACCAGCCAGGGAACCACCTAATCCATGCCTACGCAGGTGAAATTCCCAAAGCCTAAAGCAAAAATATCTGTACAGGTGCTACCTTCAATTCCAACAGAATTCAAAAGGAAGATCGCCAATGACCTGGGAAGTGGACTCCTAGTACAAATGAATTATCTTGGCGAAGTCCCTTGGACAGAGATCAATGCCTCAAATGGCCTCATCCAAGCTCCATCACCAAGATGATTCAGGATTAAAGTGACATCGAACCGACAACGCTCCTTCATCTCGACAGGCAATTCCATTACCACCCGCTCTGGGGAGCCAACCCAGCTAGAACACTGCAGCATCAGACAACATCGCAACCGCCGCCAGACCACCACCTTCCACAAGTAAGGCACCCACCAGAACTGCCAGCCAAGACATTTCCCTTCTCGGGGCACTACTTCAGCTGGTACCTTCAGCTGTGATCAACCCAGACCGCGCAGCCACCCTGTCAGCCGGATCGTCACTCAACGCAGAGGCAGCCAGCTTCGAGGTCCGGGCACCACCCAACGCCAAGGCCAGCTCCCAGATCCTACTCCGTGGATGTGAAGGAGGACCACCAATGGCACTGTCAAGACTGAGGTCACCACCCAACCTCTGACTCGGGCATCTCCAGTTGGAGGAGCAGACAAAGATGTCCCTCCACTGCTTCACATGACTGATGTGGTCACAGCATCGCCTGACGCCACGGCCGTTCTCAGGGCCACACTTCCCGGACGAGGGATGGTCATTTCAGAGACGCTCGCCGGAAAGGCAGCAGAAGAAGGCCAGACGACAAGCCTGCCCCATATTTTCATGAGGCTGCAGCATCACCTGACGCCAAGGCCGTTTTCACAGTCACTCCTCCCAGACGAGGAAGAACCATCAACCAGTCTACAGCCGAAGGGGCAGCACAAGATGATCAGACAAGTCTGCCCCAGATGGTCTACGGACGTGGCTGAGGGGAGAAGACGATCCACAGCGAACCTGCCATCGAGTTAGAGGCCATCTCTAGGCTTCTGACTCCGGCACCTGCATCCGAGGAGGTGGTAACCCCAAATGAACCACTACTTCTACCAACAATGCAGAGAGCTACTCTGGTTCCGACAACCAAGGGGGTAGGTCACGCAGCCTCCAGATTACCCCTAACTGCCAGGAAGCTACTGGACAACATGACCAAGAACCAGCACCCTAAACTTGGACGAGAAAGGGAGCCACCAACCAATACTGTAGAGCTGGAGGTCACTATCTGAACCTCGGCTCTAGCCCCAATAACTGAGAGGGTAGGCCACGCAGCCTCCAGACTCTGGGACCAAGAGGGCTGAGCTGGAGGTCACTGCCCAAATCTCAGCTTCAGTCCCAACAACCGAGGTGGTAGGCCATACAGCCTTCAGACTACCCCTGACGGCAACGCAGACCACTGGTGAGCTTGACAATGCAGCCGCAGGTCCTCCCCGAGCACCTATAGGTCAGCAATCAACCACTGCTGGGGACGGCCACTCCACACTGCTGGGGACGGCCACTCCACGATGGCCCCCCTTCCAAGTTGAGCGCAGCTGCCCCGCGCGTGCATGGCCAGCTTGGTACCAAGCAGATACAGAGATGCTCCCTGGAGGGGCATCCACTTCGCCTGGCCGAATCCACAGAATGCAACGCTACACAAACGGGGGCAACCACCGAAGACGAAAATAACACTGAAAACAGTGAGTGAAAGTGCCACACACAGACAAACTTAGAGACTGATAGTAGTAAATACGCTATCCCTTTGTGATACACCAATCAACATGTATCACCAACGTACCTATTAATGATTAGTGCAGTTACATGATGATAAAAAAGTCAGCATGCTTACCGTAGTGCAATGCTCTCATCAAGTAAGCTTTCTAAGGCAACTCCCCTTCTTGCACTCGTATCAGCCATTCTTACCTCTCCTTAATTATGTAACTAGCCAGTGTGCTAATGGCCAGTTAAGTGCCATTTAAAAATGATTTACGTGAACACTTTGGACACCTTTATGCAGTGCAGCGTATCATGAGAGTTAAGAAGACGTCACGTGTGTAATAACATTTAAAGACACCACATTCTTGTTGAAAGAAAATGGACAGAAATCATTAATAATTGCTATGTATGTTGACAACAATTTTAAAGACTTTAAAATTTCAACATACTTTGCTTTGTATAGTCACACTTCAAGAAAATTGTTAGTAAAATTTTCTTTGCATTATGTACAATAATTCTTTTTCTATTTCAAAGTAAACTCAAATCCAATCTAATAATGTGTACAGTCGACTCTCGATCTATCATTATTCAGGGGACTGCCAAAAAATGTCCATACATGCAGGATTTCAGTAGATGAGGGTTGACATGTACATCAATAAAATACAACTTCTAACCTTATAAAACTTTATGATGAGCATAGTAAGAGCTGTACATTATCAATGAATAGAGTTTAGCTAATAAACACAATAAAAATAGGAAATTTAGAAAAATATTATGGTAAATAATACATTAAAAAACATTACACCTAAACTCATTTAAATTTAAAAAATAACATCTCAAAATATTGCATATAATTGATGTAATCCGACACCAAATGCAAGCTGACCTAAACGCTCTCCAAATGAAAATAATATAACGGAATGCATGTCAAATTTTTAATGTCCCGTGCACATTCATTTAGCCAAAAGTGCACACAGAAGTTATCAATCAGGCAGTGTGTACACAGTGGTTGGTGGAGGAGGGGAAGCGACAGGCGGCGGGACAATTACCGCTCCACGCCGCTACTTGTTGCAGAGTGCCGACACCTTGCGCGTGTGACAAATGTCTGCCTTTTCAAATAATTAATTATATTTCACTACAAAGAAAACTTGTAATTTTGGGACAAAATAAATTAATTAATAAGGTGAATACAATTGATTTTTTCACTGTCTAATAATTAATCATTCAAAACCACGTCCTCTGATTTTCCGTCGTAAGTTACACTACACTCGGCTTGGTGCTACCTACCTATTATTAGACGGCACAAGGTGTCGAATAGGTCTTTACATTTTATCACTTTATTCAAAAGATGCATGTCTATTGAAATAAATTAATATCTTCAGATTTCCTCCTAGCAGTTACTGAAAATGAATTTTACACTTATACTACAAGTTACTCAATATTCAAACAATTATTGGTGACAAGGAGAGTTCAAGTATATGCTTCTGGGCATATAATTTTATTCACCAAGATATTACCCCTTGAGTTAAATAAATATTATGTTTTAAAAACATGTTAATTATTCACCAGATGAAATAAAACACCAACCTTACGGGAAAAAACTACCTTTAATCACACAAGAAAACACCTTTTCAAATAATAATTCCTCGTTAAAATGTTTTGCATAACATTTTTAGGTGAAACCATTTGCTTTGAAATACAAGTGATGTTAGGTGAAACTATTTTGAATGACGCATAATCTTGATAAAATTACGGTTGCAAGGTGCACTTTTCTTGCTCTGCAGCCGGCGGGTGGTGTGTGGAAGACAGAGAGAGGTCGTGCCTTTATCTTTTGCTCAACAACAAGTTTCCCTCTCGATGGCTTGGAAAATAAGGGGAGGAAGGAAGGTGCGCCGCTGAGAGACAAAAAGAAGGGGGAGAGAGAGAGGACGCTAGGTCGCCATGCTCGTTGCTATGGGTAATCACTTCCCCTCTAGGAGGGGAAGTGTAAGGGAAGTAGCAAGCCAGTCGTGCACCACGCTGCACAGCTGCAGTGTCAACAGACATATTGTGAAGACAACACATTATAAAGTGTGCCTCAGAGCAGTTATAAATGGTGGCGTGCGTGACGTATTTCACATCCAGTTAATAGAAGTTTGCATAAACAACCAGTTTAAATTAAAGAGTTATGGGAAATACTAAGTGAAGGGGCCCGAAATATACTTTTATCGATCCTCCATGCTATAAAAGATACAAACAATTTATGTTGACATTATTTACATAGGAATTTCGCCGGGACCCCAAAAAATTGTTGGTGGATGCGGTTTATCGATGCATGCAATAACGATACATAGAGAGTCGACTGTACATAATTTTATATTTTAATAATTAATTCTTGTGTAGACTCACTTTAATAAACCTCAAGTGTTACTGATTATGTTGTAAATAATCAAAGCATTTCTAATTAGCATATTTTGCTTTGTGTAGAGTCACCTCAAGAAATCACAAACAAAGAGACATTTCTAAACACAAGAGAAGTTTGTGATAAGTCTGAAAATGTAAAATATTTCAAGGGCACTCTTTCATGCAATCTATTTCTATTTGATATATGGTGGTGTTTCACACGTATTGTTTGCTAATAACATCACCGCCACAACACTTGTTTGCAAAGCTTAGCTGCCGGCTGAGACCACAGAAGCTCTCAGATAGACTAAAACCCCTTAGCTTTCTCTTACACAAGTTATATTCCTTCTGTGTGACACACAGGAGACCCAGGTAGAGGTCACTTTTTAATCTCTGCACCAGGTGGCCACAGCAGGATAGCTAGCTGACACAAGCCTTACGAGTGGGGCTTTAGGCAATTTTTTTTCATTATTTTATTTAATAATGATTACAATTATAATTTGATTCTCCACAAGAGTCGAATTTTATTCCATGTACAGTCCACTATGTCTTTGCATTTTTTTCCCACTGGTTAAACTCTGTATCCTATTTATTGTACACTCCCAATCCTTACAGCTATTTTTGTAGGGTGGCACACATTAAAAAAGAAGGCTCTGCGAATATTTCGGAAAAAAAAAAAGGAGACGACACAGAGCTTCGTTTGCAGCCAGGCACAGCTGTGCACCAAAGAGGAAAACAGAGAGACTGCCAGATCACCATGCAGCAGAGAGAGATAGCAATGTCTAGTCTAGCCAGTGCTGCGAAGAAAGCAAATAAAAGAGTCAGCAACAACCTGCGGATGCACCATTCAAGCAGTCAGCTGACTTCATCACTCAAGGTTTAGCACAGAGCAGAGAGAAATGCACACACCCAGGGAAACTACAGAAGCCAACGGAGAGAGAGAAAAAAATTTGTTCTTGAGGGCACAGTTCGACATTCCCTCAAAAGAATATCTTTCTCATTTCATTCCTTCTGCAGTTGAGCCTTTGTTACTACGGAGAATGAGCGAATTGACGTATGACGTCTTTTCAACAATAATTAGACGACTTCACCTCATCAGTGAGGAAGCCTTATCACTCGAATCCTACAGAATTTTCATTGTTACCATGCATCACGAGATGTCAGATTGCACTGTCTACAGGTGGCAAGAATTGATGTTCCGACCTGAAGATTATATTTTTCACTGGCAGAGCTACCAAGGCTATGCACCCAAGGCATTGAGTTCCACAGCACGCCGCTAGATGGCTCTACCAGTACGTTCCGCCGCATCTTGATCTTTAAGCCGGCCGGTGACATCATGCCTAGAGGAACAATACTACAGCTACCCCCTCTCCAGCTGACCAAAAAAATACACCAGCCAGAGTATAAAGAGTGTGCCGCAGCCCTTAAATGCCAGTCTGCTACGGGCTTTCACAGCACACTGTGTCGAAGGTCCCAAATGGAATTAACGACTTGTGCCCAGTCTTCATTTTCTCCACCACAAACTTTGTCGGAGATCTTGATCAGCCTGCTTGATAGGTCAACCTGCCTTGTTCCTTCACCCCATTCATGCCAAAAGAACCACCACACCTTGACCTCCACTGCAATTTGTTGCCGGAGATATCCTTCTACCAGCCTGTGATCACTACACCCTGTGCCAAAGATCGTTACCATCGCCAACATCATCTAAATAGTATACACTGTGGCACCTTCAGGGCAAACACAATTAGGAGTAATACCAGTTCAAGTGAGTTACATAACGCTCGTCTACCCTGCCACTGTTAGCCTAGGACCAGGTCGCCTTCACCTGGCTCAGCATAGGTTAAGCTTCCGTAAGCTCTTGCTGACGTTAGGATGTAGTGCGACACCACCCAGTTTACTTCCGTCAAAGGAATAAACACAATATTTTGGTCAACACATGGGTCTCTTTCCTGTAGCAGTAATTTCTCTCCCAGTGGATTTCACGCCTGTCCAAGGGATAGCAGGTGACAGGGAAATTTAACTCAAAACCGCAAAACACCAAATAGAATACACACACGCACATTGGACGGCCACCATTTTTGTGCACAACAGTCAACAGAACGGTAAAGCACTGACACTAGGTACTCAGTCTCTTGGAGTCAGCTTGCCTGCTCAGCGGCTATTCTCTCCATCACGCTCCTTTTGCCAAAGTTAGTGTTCTCTGAGTTGGGGGAGACTGTTACTCCTGAAACACTCACCCACATGATGGGACTGTCCACCGGCAAGATCTGACTCTCAGTATTCACTGCGTTTCGATGCAGAGTGCTCGGATAAGGATACCACCCTCGGTTCAAGAACTCTGCACGAGGCTGTACACCAGAATAGAACAACATGTCACCTGCTCTCTTTTTTCCAAAGACGTGAAAGTGTGATTCTGTCCTGACGTGCGTCCTCTCAGGTCGAGTGGTTAGAGCATTGACTATAAGCCCCCCCCCCCCCCCCAAATTGAGTCCAGTTGGTGATCCTACCGCAGCGCATTCGCTACTGTTTTAGCCCGATAGGTCATGGTAGGATCAATAGGATGCCTCTTAGTGAGGGGATACCGTCTGGGAGGAGGGGAATCAAACCCCAGAGTGAGTTGAACCGTTAATGTCTCCCCGTCAGGAGAGTACACTCTTTCTCACTACCAAGGTTGCCAAGATGCAGGATGCCAATAGTCCCAGGGTTACATGTAATGAAACTACTCCTCAATCAATAGTGAAGGTGGTGGTGGATGATCCCGAGGGAGGAATTGATGTTATATGTAGTGGTCACGTCGGCTGGCGGTTGGGGACGTAATTTACCGGGGAAGAAACTACATGGGTTTACGGAGTAACCTTCGGTGGTAGTCGATCCCAGATAACCTTCCCAGTATATAAACGAATGGTACACGTATTTTGAACAGCTTTCCTCTCGTTTAGTTTGGGTGGTGCTACACTTGTGGGAGGTAGAGGTGTGTCTGGCTGATGATAACTTATAAACTCTCGGTCTGGCCATGGCCAACAAGTACCTAAGTAGGTGTCGAGCTCGGACTCATGGTCAAGGAGAATGAACAGAGAAATGGGTTAAGGTTTAAATTCTGGGTCCGCAGTTGGCGGCATGTCCTCACACTTCGTTTGTATCTCTGTTTATGAGTTACTTAACCTTTGTCAAGCCCGCTGCTCTTGACGACGAATGCGACTCTGAGTCCCACCTCGCTTACTGGACATTTAGATTACTCTCTACAATCTAGCACACACTATTAACGAAGAAGGAACTATTTCTAAAAGAATGGTAGTCGACGAGTTTCAGTCGGATTTGATGTAATATTTTATTATTACGTTTAAGAAAACAATGGGGAATCCCGGTTGGATTTTACACTCTAAAAATTAATTACGGAATAATTATTAAATGATGGAGGCGAAGGTCAAACTGTAATAATAAAAAAAAGCTCTCCCTCTACTTTGCTTTACGCAGTTTACAGCGTTAACATCAAAGGAGTGATTTTCCAGAAGAGACATTGTATCAATCTGTTACCGCGGAGTCAAGGGAGTGACTGGGGTAAAGGGGTGCAGCAAGTGGACGTCGTCGATTACCTCTGGAGAGATGAGCCATCCTTACGGTCTGCTAGGGCAGGAGAGGACAAGCCTCCACAAGCTGTTGTAGGGTGGTGTAGCATTCACAAGCTTGGAGAGTTGAGCATTCACAAGCTGCTGGAGAGGTTAAGCCTTCTTAGACTGTAGGAGAGGCGAGAGAGGTCTTGGTTAGACCCAGGAAGTGCTCGGTGAGCTATGCGGCTGGCGAGCCTGATGACTCTGGCAAGAGGCATGCTTGTGCCTCCTTATATAGTTGAAAATACCATGATCAGCGATCTTCCAGGGATGCAGGAGATGTTAGCCTTTCTCCGCAGGGGTTGGTTATTTATCATAGGGTAGCGGCAGGCGTTGCTCATTTCTTATCTCCCTGCGCTGAGGGGATGACAAGTTTACCGCCTCCGCTCAAGGCTTGGCGGGTGTGATGTCATGGGACAGCAGTGATGCTGCGATCCTGTGGTGTCGATAGAACTTCCTTCTCAGCTATCTTGGGATAATGGCCCATCAGGTAAAACAATCTTGACGCAAAGAGCTGGCAACCACATGTCGGAATCTGGGCGGGCAGTACAATTAATAATTAAAAACGTTAATTATTTTTATGTCCGAGGCTGCCCAACGTGTGGAGTTGATTCTATCAGCATGTGAAGAGTAGTCTGCCACTGTTTGCGACTTGCCCCGAGCTCTTGCTTGCTCGTTTGTAGGGCGAAGTCGCCCGTAGGGTGTGCAGGCGCTCTGTAAAGCAGTGTGGCATGTGTCAGTCCTAATGCCCTACTACCGTTAGAGTGGTATCCAAGAGAAGGTTAGACAGGTGCTAACTGACTCTGGGCATCAGCAGGAACTTACCCCTTCCTGGCCACACTCGCACATCTCTCACAGAGGGAACAAGCCATTGCACCACATGCAGAGACCATCTACACCAGAGATTCCCAAGGACCTCTTCGAAACATCCACCCCATGTTAATTGTCTATTTCAGTGGACAGGACAAGTCCTTAGGAATCGCCAACTTGCGCTTTAGTGGATTAGATCTGGCGGAACCAATCCCTGCAACCAACACAACCTTTGCAGAGGTGCCAAGTACTACAAATTTTCCATAGTTCAGCCGAATTATGTATCATCACTACGGAATTACAAATGTTGCAGAAATACTACAGAATTTAATATTTTCAAATTTTATTTAAATATTTGAGCGTTTGTTCACTTTGCCATCGTAATTGTTATTGTTCACATCATGTCGCCACAGATAACACAACATTCTGTGTGCCAATGACGTATGTAAATATATTATGTCACTGCATGCACCATAGAGTACGTGTGCACGTTCCTATTCTGTGCCAGTGTTGGTGTTGGTTACAGTATTATTTTTCCGAATATGCAGAGTGAACCAAATGCTTGGTGCTGCATGCAAAGTTGTGCACTCTATCCTTTCAGTAGTGTTAGTATCTGTGGTGTATGTGATTCCTGTGGTAATATCCACAACAGTGTGTGTAGCATAACCTACAAATGAAATATACATTGTTCTGAAGTTTGAAAAACGTAAAAACCCGAGAATAGTCAGAAATTCCATAAAAAAGAATATTCACAGTTGCGGACATCTTTATGTGCTTCCAGCTTATCTGAAAACTATGTATTTTGTCAATAGTGCAGTTGTAATTTCAGTGTACATGGCGGGAAAGATGACTGTAGATGGCATGTTAGCAGTAAAAAAACATCAAGACTATCTGAAAATGTAAGTTGCGACTAGGCCTATAACATCTCATTTTCAAAGTGATACAACAGATCCGAGGAAAAAGGAGAAGTGCTTTTTACTACGTTTTTGGTTGAACATAACCTACCGCTTGCTGTGTCCGACCATGTGGGGCATTTGTTAAAGGCCATCTGTCATGACTCTAAAATTATTCAGAAATACTCCTGTAAACGAACCAAGACAACAGTGATAGTTCAGGCACTTGCAGAGTCTTCCCAAGAGGAAAGTGTAACAAATGTATCAGGTACAGCATTTAGAATATAGTCTAGTTCAAAAGTTGCATTATGGAAAAGTAGATTAGGCCCTATATGTAAAGTCAAAACATTTGAGCAATGAAAATGATGAATAGGCTACTCAGCACTTCAAGATAGGCGAGTTGAAAAGCAGATTATGTACGCATGATTTTATCTACCATGTTTTAAGTACTGTACTATGGTGTGTACACGATTTTTGTTGTAAAAGATATATCAGGGTTCCTAACTATTTTCAGATGTGAAACTCCCTTACTTTTCAAGGTTTCCTTAGTTTTCACTGATCTTGTATATACCCTATTTGGAAAAATGTTGACTACTGAAAGTTGATTGAAACTACTGATTTAAAAAAAAATTACTACTGTGGGTTTTTTATGATTGGCACCTCTGCCTTTGAGCTCCTGCCTACTGACAAACCCAGCTCAAACTCATGCCAGCCAGTGTTGCTACAGGTTAAGTAGTCTCTACAGGTAATGGATCACTCTAGTATACCACCCAGAGCAAACCTGCTGAAACGCAAAGTCATTCTCATGGAACCTGATTTCGTGCCCTGCCGCAAAGCTACCAGGCCAATATTTTACACTGGACACACTCCATAATCTTGTAAAGACTAGAATCATTCTCAGAAAACCCCAGACCTAGCATCCACCGAACTACTTTTGACGTGGTGACATTCCTCCATTACCCTCAAGGCATCACGCGTCAATCTACAGCTTTTAATTTTCTGAATATGAACAAAGTTGAAATTATGCTGAGAAATGTGATACACAACATTGTAGATTTATTATTTTTTGTTTGATAAGTTTAAAACATAAATTGCCTAAGATGCCATGACCAAAATTTAAAAGTAAATTACAAAAGTATATTTTGTGTGCTGTTTTTATTAGGGATGGGTCAGTACTACATTTTCTTGATACTCAATACCAGTTTCGTTTACCAAAATATTCTCACGATACTTTTCTTGATACCAAATTAAAATTGTCATGAACACAAAACAACATGGCCAAGAAAATTGCTCGTATTACTAGTGTCAGTGACACACACTGTAACTATATTTAAAAAAAAAACCACATTACAATGGAAACAAATGGTGTACAGCCTGTAACCCAAATGTCCTTAACCAATAATAAATCAACACAAGTCTTCTTCGATTCTATAGAATCACATTTCCATAGTAAAAGCTGTAAACAAACTTTGAGGAAAATGATAGCTCAGTACACACTTATTTTCGATTTCACAGTTTTTAAATTTTATTTTGCAACTTCAAGGAAATTACTGTAATGTTAAATAAATATTGTAATTATCTGATTCACCCACCGTGGCCTAGACCAAGGAATACACGGGCTAGGCCAGGACAGGTATACCAGATAATTATGGCATTTTTGTGAATATTTAATAATGCAGTTGAATCATGGCCCATGGAATTTGCAGACTAGGCCACGACTGGTGCATCAGATAATTATGGTATATAATTTTTGTGAATATTTAACAATGCAGTTGGATCAGATAATTATAGTATATGTGGGATGTACAATAACTACTCAAGTTGCTCACTCGCACCTATCGTAGCTCGCTTGCAACTCTCGACCCGTTTTTATTGTACCTCAATTATGTACCATAAAAGTAAATGTCAAAAATCAAAATCGTGGAATGTATGGGTTGCCCAAAAACATCTCTAGGTGCTCATCGCTGTGTGAATGTTACGCTATGAATAAAATATGGTATATTATGTATACTTGTACATTTAATATTTAATAACTTGTAAACCGTTTGTCCAATCTCAATCCGCAAAGACTTTTTGGAATGCTTACGGGAAGTCTTGAAATGCTCACTGCAGCCAAGATAATTATGGTACATATTTTAAAGTTGCTGTTAGTATCTTGCGAATCGTTGAACCTAGGTCAAATATTATGGGTGCTCTGGAATGCCTGAAGAATACAGATTAAATTGTGGTACACTTTTCAAAAGTATCGTACACACTCCGAAAGTTATGGCACACATGTACCATAATTATGTCAAGATGACTAAATAATGGTATACTTTAAGAAAGTATTGTACACATTCAGAAAGTTATGGTACGCTTGAACCATAATTATGGTACGAGAAAATGGGTGTCATAATTTGATACTTTTGGATATTCTCATGCGGCACTCAATACTATAGAGTATCGAGGCACCGCGGATCCCATCCATAGTTTTTTTCCCCTGATTTTTAAGAATTAATGTGAAAGTAATTTCCCTACTGTTTTGTATTGGCATATGACGCCCTGTCGACTACGAAAATGTTACATCAAGCGGAGGTGGGGGAATATTTTTGGTCGGGTGCTAAGTCAGGCACACCCTTAATCTGGAGGGTTCTTGTAGTAAGTTAATCTATACGGGGCGCCGGTGCTTTCCCTGGGTAGAGTACTAGCCTGGTAGCTTTTCGGCAGGGCACAAAGTCTGGTTCTGCCAGAACAATCTTGCGTTTCTGCCCCTGAACCTTGGGCAGTATATCTGGGCGACTCAGATTACTAGTGCTAGAGCATAGTTCTGGTGGAATGACTGTGTGTGTTGCTGTTTCTGAGTTTTCACTTCGCTGGTTAACAGATGTGGTTTGTGTCGGTGGGGAGAAAGCAAGAGGTGTGAGATATGCTATGGGTTTTGTTGGCCACAGTTCTGGCTGACTGATGAATTCCAAGATCCAGGGGAGAACATCTTGACTCAGGCGGGTTGGTGGCTGGAATAATCCTCGTGGTATTTCTTATGTGACTGGAATGAGCAGGTGTCGTAGAGCTTGAGCTTGATTCTTGGGGTGAGCTGTCCTATTATGGCAACTAGAGCAGGAGTCAGCTCTTGCAAACGCCTATAGGAAATTACACCAGTTTGATCTTTTTCTTCACCAATGCATCTGGAGAAAGGCATCTAGAGTAGCACACACTCTCACGTCCATGAAGCAAAAGGCAGGCTTGTGTTACTCTATGGTGTAGAGCCACGTAAGCGGCTGTCGAGCGGATACCCAATCTCCGTGCTCAGTGCTCGGCGCTAAGGTACGACGAGTAGAGAAAATTAGGCATAGCTGTCTGCAGTCCCTCCACGTGAGTGTGGGTTTTGACAGTGTCTTCCCAGTCTAGGGAACGTCCCCTCCGGCACAAAGGTGCAGTGAAAATAATGAGCACCAAACCGACAAGATGACCAAAACCGTATACCTGTGAAGGCTCCGCCGTTCCATCTACCAGGGTATGTGGAAAAGCTGGCAGAGTCTTGCTTGTGGGTAAGCAAGATGTGTTTTGTCTCTAAAGAATACAGTTCCCGGGATCACCTGCATTTCGCTGAAGGGTGAGGTCAACTGGAAAAGGTGCAACGTCTACAGGAACATGGTACTCAAGGATAGGTTTCAAAACAATGCTTATTCTGTGTTACGGGAAGTAAACATGTGGTGACGTACTCCCTCCTGTGTTTGTCACGAGCTTGACGGGAAGCTAAGCTATGGAGTCTCGGTGAGGAGACCCGTTTCTAGGCTAAGGGGGGTAGTATATAGCGCTGTGATAACAACTGAAAACTAATACAGACTCCCTAACGAATTGTTGCCCAGATGGGACAGCAGTATCTAGTGTGGATAGATGAGTGGCACGGTGCTTGGATGACCAAGCAGGGCGTGACAGGATAAGTTACAACAATGGAGCTTGACTAAAAGTTTCCCTTCTGGCACAAAGGTGCGGTGAAGGAAGGTATAGCAAGGAATGAAGCTGGCAAGTACTTCGGTAGCTAGCGCGGTGAAGACCGTCAGGTTGGTCTATAGTAAACTGGTCAGATCCCCAGAGGTTAGCGCAGTGAGAAAATGAAGACTGGTCTAAGCGAAAGCTTAAGGCAGAGGCTAGTCAGTTGCGGCAGCAAATATGTTGGAAGACTGAGAAATGGTACTGAGTAAAATCCTGACTCCGTATTTATACTCTGCCAGGCGGCTGCCTAGGCGCTCATTGGTTGGTGTCTTGAGGGCTAGGGGTGGTAGCTGAGGGAGTGGTGACTAAAAGCATAGCTCTCGGGTGTGATATCAGCCAGCTGGAAGAATGCAAGGACAAACTACGAAACATTCTAGTGGTGCTATCTAGCTGTGATTAGTATCGCTCGTCTTGAGGTGCATAGCTTCGCCGGGCCGGTGAATAATACAATCTCCATTGACTTTAATGTCCATTCATGCAGGGTAGAGAGTGCAATCTTATAAAGTCACGTCGCCAATGGTAATTCAAACTCTGTAGAAATCAGATGAACTGCGGCCATGCTGATGAGCTGAAGTCTAATTACCATTGTTGAAGATGCGGCAAGCATCAATTTGTTTATTTAATGCATCAGATAGTACATTGTGTGACACTGGCTTCCATCAGCTTTTCAAAATACTTTTAACGCTAGTAGAAGTCTTTCAGTCCATTACTCAAATGTCCACTGTATAGGTATCGGATATTGGTTGTAATGGCAAGAAAGTATCGGATAGTAACTGTATCTGTAAAAATCTGTCAGCTCAGCACTAGTATTAATGTAACGTAAATCTACACTCTGTCAATATCTTCAGGAAGAGTCAATATAGATGACAGGGGAAAGGTGCTAACTGGAGACAGCTGCCCTGAGTGATTGACCTGTCATTCCCTTTGCATCTCAAAAATTTTTTAGTAAGACGAGATAAGGGTGGCAATGATGGACTGTAAATAAAACAGAAAGCTGAAGAACACCAATAAATTCAACACACTATTATAGCGTTCACTACAATCCCTACATATGAGATATAAAAACTTTCTCCCCACTAATGCCCGGAATTAAACTTGGGAGCTGGCAGTGAGAGTCTTAGTGACCAGTTACTGAGTTAAACATGGGTTTCCAAACTGTATTATTGTAAAATAAAAATTCAATAAAACCTGTTAACAAAAATTTATTCTTCCATCTGTCCATCTATTCATCTGCTTGTGTATTTATTACATCTAAATAACTTTTAGCCTGAGCAGACACACACAAAATTCTAAGAACTAGCAAAAACTAAAATGCAAAATATACACACAAAATACAAAGTTGGTAAGCATAAAAATATGCAACAAACGTACCTGTACTAGTTTCCAAGATGACAGACTCTCGGTGGCTACATGGGCTGTCAACATGGTGGTTAATATTTTGACATACTTCTCTGCCTGCTGAAGTTCAGTGCCTGTGTGCAACAGTCCATGAACCTTCAGAAACAATGAAATATACTCCGAAACAGATAGCTTGGAGCGTGAGTCCACATTCAGCCTGCAACACATGTAAAAAAATCAAAAACAAAAGAGCAGCTTTTACCATTTAATGTAAGGTTGACTATGTGTACTAAAGCAATAAAAGCTATCATGTAAGAGAGACATAATATATTTCCCCACATTAAAAGAAGCAATTAAACAGACGCCTTAACAGTGACTTGGTAAAAAATTCTACAGTTAGAAAGAATAGTTCGCAGGCTTTTGCGGCCATTGCCATCAATTTCTGCAGTCGTTGCAGCTGCCATCATCAGGAAACAATAAATGACTAATTGAAGACAGTCGAAGGAAGAGGCCTTTATATATTCTGATTTCTGGAAGGCTGTTTCCTGATTGGCTGAGGTTGTTGGCCAATCCTTGTGCAGGTGTAGTCTCTACCCTAAATGGCTGGATTCTCTGGGCAAGTGCAGTCTGATTCCTCCTGATGGATTGCAGTGGTCGGCCAATCCTGGCAAATCTGTGTTCTCTGCTCTCGCATCACAAGATATCAGGTCGTCTATAAAGAGATTTGCCCATATTTTGTTTAATTTGTAACCATTTTCTCTGTTAATGTTATTCAAATGTTTTTTTATTTCTATTCAATCTCTAATGGTTCTTGGTCTATAAGTTCGTATGTAGTCTATTGTGCTGTGCTTGTCAAAATCAATACTAAGTTTGGTTTTCATGGAGTGTTCAGCAATAGCTGACTGCTTGTTTTCATACTTGTAGGCCCTAATGTGTTCTTTTATTCTGGTTGTTATTCTTCTGCCAGTTTGGCCTATGTACACTTTACCACATAAGCAAGGCACCTTATAAACTCCAGCCTGATCTTCGGATGGTGTTTTGTCTTTCACTTATCCCAGTATGCTATTGACTTTGTTAATAGGTTTCATGATGGTATGTATGTCCTTCTTCCTCAGTAAGTGTGCCAGCTGGTCTGTGGTTCCTTTGACAGGGCAGTATAGCCATATGCTGTAAGTGTTCTTTTTCTTTTATTCTGGGCTGCTTTTTGATGCTCTGCTGTACCTCATGTCTTGAGTAACCATTAGCATCTAGAGCTATGGTGAGATGTTTCATTTCTGCCTTGAGGTGGTGTTCTTCACATATGCTTTTCGCTCTGTTGACCAATGTGAAAATGACTGTCCTCTTCTGTGATGGCAATTGGTGAGAGTTTGCTTGCAGATTTCTGTCAGTATGGGTAGGCTTTATGTAAACTGTGTGGCCCAAGGTGAGGTTCCGTATCCTGTATATCATAACATCTAGAAATGGAAGTTGGCCGTCTTTTTCCATTTCCATAGTGAACTGTATTTTGGGATGGATGCTGTTAAGATGTGCTAAGAATTATTGTAGTCTCTCTTCTCCATGACTCCACACCATGAAAGTGTCATCAACATATCTAAACCAATGTTTCAGTTGGTGGGTGGAGGAATGTGTAGCTCTCGCTTCAGAGTTGGACATGAAGAGATTAGCCAGTGAAGGAGAAAGTGGTTAGCCCATGGCAGTGTCCTCATTTTGTGTGTATATCTTTCCTTTGTATGAGAAGAAAGTTGAGGTGACACAGTGCTTCACCAGTTCTTCGCTGAGGCTGCCTTCACCGAGTTGCTCTTGTAGAATTTGGAAAGCTTCTGGTTCTGGCACTAGTACTCTTGTGAAAAGAGATGACGTAAATACTGACCAGGATGTCTTCAGGTTGTAGTGAAATATTTTTCAAAATGTCCACAAACTGGGCAGAGTTCTGTATGTGCGAGGCCGGAGAGGGTGAGGCTGGTTGCAGGATTTTGTTGAGGTATTTGGCCAGCAGATGAGTCGGTGAGCCAACAGCACTAACTATTGGTCGAAGAGGAACATCTGGCTTGTGGATTTTTGGAAGACCATAGAATGCAGAAGTCCTGGGTCTTTTACAATGAGCTGTTCCTTTTTCCTCTCTTCAATGGAAGAGATCCGTAAAAGATTCCAGGACTCCTGCATTCTATGGTCTTCCAAAAATCCACAAGCCAGATGTTCCTCTTCGACCAACAGTTAATGCCGTTGGCTCACCAACTCATCTGCTGGCCAAAAACCTCAACAAAATCCTGCAACCAGCTTTACTCTGTCCGGCTTCGCACATGTAGAACTTGCGCAGTTTGTGGACATTTTGAAAAATATTTCACTACAACCTGAAGACATCCTGGTCAATTTTTATGTCATCTTGGTTTTCACAAGAGTATCAGTCCCAGAAGCTCTCCAAATTCTACAAGAACAATTCGGTGAAGGCAGCCTCAACGAAGAACTGGTGAAGCTAGTGAAGCACTGTATCACCGTAACTTTCTTCTCATGCCAGGGAAAGATATACACATAAAATGTGGGCACTGCCATGGGCTCACCACTTTATCCTTCACTGGCTAATCTCTTCATGTCCATGTCCATCTTTGAAGAGAGAGCTACACATTCCTCCACCCACCAACTGAAACATTGGTTTAGATATGTTGATGACACTTTCATGGTGTGGAGTCATGGAGAAGAGAGACTACAATAATTCTTAGCACATCTTAACAGCATCCATCCCAAAATACAGTTCACTATGGAAATGGAAAAAGACGGCCAACTTCCATTTCTAGATGTTATGATATACAGGATACGGAATCTCACCTTGGGCCACACAGTTTACATAAAGCCTACCCATACTGACAGAAATCTGCAAGCAAACTCTCACCAATTGCCATCACAGAAGAGGACAGTCATTTTCACATTGGTCAACAGAGCGAAAAGCATATGTGAAGAACACCACCTCAAGGCAGAAATGAAACATCTCACCATAGCTCTAGATGCTAATGGTTACTCAAGACATGAGGTACAGCAGAGCATCAAAAAGCAGCCCAGAATAAAAGAAAAAGAACACTTACAGCATATGGCTATACTGCCCTGTCAAAGGAACCACAGACCAGCTGGCACACTTACTGAGGAAGAAGGACATACATACCATCATGAAACCTATTAACAAAGTCAATAGCATACTGGGATAAGTGAAAGACAAAACACCATCCGAAGATCAGGCTGGAGTTTATAAGGTGCCTTGCTTATGTGGTAAAGTGTACATAGGCCAAACTGGCACAAAAATTACAACCAGAATAAAAGAACATATCAGGGCCTACAAGTATGAAAACCAGCAGTCAGCTATTGCTGAACACTCCATGAAAACCAAACATAGTATTGATTTTGACAACCACAAAAAAATATTGCCAACATCCAAATAATATCAACAGAGAAGATGGTTACAAGTTAAACAAAATATAGGCAAATCTCTTCATACATGACCTGAAAACCTGTGATGCGAGAGCAGAGAACACAGACTCGTCAGTTTTGGCAGACCACCTCATCCAGTCAGGAGGAAGACAGACTGCAATTGGCCAGAGAATCCAGCCAATCAGGGTACAGCCTACACCTGCACAAGGATAGGCCAACCACCTTAGCCAATCAGGAGGAAGACAGCCTGTGATTGGCCGAACAGCCCAGCCAATCAAGAAACAACCCTTCAGAAATCAGAATATATAAAGGCCTCTTCCTTCGACTGTCAATTGGTCAGTTATTTTTCCCTGATGATGGCAGCTGCAACGACTGCCGAAATGTTGGAGAAGTAATCCACGATGCGGTTCAAACACAGAAGCCTAGAAATGGAGTTAGAAAGAAGTTCATTTTAGATGACTTAATACCATATATAATCATTAAACATTTTTTCATGCATGTTATGCATAAAGCATATTTACATGGGTGTGTGGTGGGTGCAGGCAGAGGACAGCAGGGCTATTGTGATCTACAGTAGGACCAACCCTGGTCACAAAAAAAAAGAGGAGGAAACATCAGGCAAAGTTAATTTCTCGTAGCTTCTTGCACAAAAATCAAACAATTTATTAATGTGATGTGCGACATCCTGTCGAACTGGAGACTAAGCGCTAAGTGAGACTGGTTTTATTGGGCACTGAATCAGGCGCACCCTATTCGGGTTCAGTGATGTGTCTAGTCCTTGCGGGGTATGGGTGCACTCCCGGTGCACATGACTGGCCTAGTAGCTTTTTGGCAGGGCACAAAATCCAGCTCTCGCAAAGTGATTTTGTACTTGAGGTTGCCTGCCTTGACTTGTATACCTGGGCGACACTCGTGATTGTTGCTTGGGTTGGCAATGGGCACAATGATAGCACGTGGCGGCAATGTAGATACTGGTGTTGGATGCTGGTGGTGTGTTGGTCGTGTAGGTGGAGACAGAGCAATTGAGGTGAGAAATACAATAGCTTCTGTGTGTGGCTGGTCTGGTCGGCTGAGATAGCCAACCACAGGTGCACTTCTTGGCATACACAGACTGGCTCTGGAAATAGATCCTTGGGTACCTCTGGGGTGATTGGGTCCTGAAGATGCTGTAGAGCTTATGCCTGTTCCCTTGGTGTAAGACCGGCGATGGAGGATACTAAAGCAGGGGTTAGCTTATGCAGGCACCCAGAGTATAGCAAGGTCTTTTCAACTTGTTCCCTTAATCCATGACAATTGGAGTAGGTCATTTGGATAGCACAACACCCTTCACGTCTGCGAGATGAAGGCAGGATCCGTGTGACGTTACACGGTGCCGAACCACGACTGGGTGGACACCCTATTTCAGCACCTGGCGGAGGCATGGTGCATGCTGAAAGGTCGCTGTCGAGGGTCACTACGTGGGTGTTGTCCCAGCCGAGTCTTCCCAACTCAGGGAACACCAGTTTTCCGGTACTAGATGTGCGGTGGAAAAGGAATGAGCACTGAGTTGACAAGCTGGTCTGGAATCAGTGTACCTATGCGGACTCCGCAATTCCACCTACGACATAGATAGAATTGGTGGCCAGGCTAGGTGCGTGTGGGTTGGTAAAATTTGTGTACTGGCTTGTCTAAGTAGATTCTCAGGATCACCTGCGTTCACCTTACTTACTGAAGTCAGATAGGAAGGGTGCTAAGTCTACAGGAAGTGTTGTACTCAGGATTGAAGTTAAATACACGTTTTATTTCCTTTTGACAGGAAATAACACTTGAAGACGTAATACCTCCTATGTCAGCAAGAGCGTGTGCCGAGAAGCTGAAGCTACGCACAAGCTGATAAACGAGTCCGGATTCTGACTAACAAGGGACAGGGTAGCCTAGTGCTGTGAGAACAACTTTTACTAAGCAGACCCTAACCACTGTCACCCCGAAGGTGACCGTAGTGTGTAGCATATGTAAATGATGTAACGGCAGATAGCTGGCACGGTGCTTGGGTGACTTAGCAGGCATGGCAGGAAAAGTCCCAGGCTGGGGCTTAAAGGATTGAAGGTTCCATATGGCACTAAAAAAGCAGGGAAGGAAGAAAGGTAAGAGCGAGGAATAAGCTAGAGAAAACCCGGGCAGCTAGCACGGTGGATGTAAACGATTAGACTGGTCAGTTCCCCGGCGGGCTGACGCAGTGGGTGGCTGAAGACTGGCGTCAGTAAGCTGGTCAGTGCCCGGCACTTGAGGTGTGCAGTAGGCGACTGAAGACTGGTCTGGAGTCGAGCTAAGAATCCCCTATTTATACTATGCTGGACTGCAGCCTCAGCGCTGATTGGCTGGCGTCTTGAGGGTGAGGGGGTGGCCACAAAGCGGGCGTGGCGAAAAGCACAGCTCTCGGGCGTGACGTCACCGGCCGATTGGAGAGTGAGAAAGAGACAAACTAAGACCCCCTACTAGTGGTTCTATCTAATGGCAGGCAAAAGTACTCGTTGCTCAAGATTCATAGTTACATTGGGCCAGTCAATAATGCAATCTACCCTATCTAGAACCATAATAAATGACAAACAGTACACTCTCATCACACGTGGGGGGATTAATGGCAATGCAAACTTTGAGGACTCAAATGCAAGGCTATGCGTAGTCAGACCCTTGCGGCGTCATTGACCCAAGGGTGTAGCAAGGCTGGAATTACAACAATTCCAAAAGACATGAACATTAAAGAACAATGGCAAAATTGCCGGGAAATTAAGTTTTCCTAAGTAGGGCACGAGTATCATTGGTACGTGAAAAGTTCAAAAATATGAAGTATAGAAAAATTTTCTTTTATTGAATTCAACTTATTTTCTTTTCCTTTAAACATCACCATTTCTTGTAAACATTTCAAGTAGTAGTATAAAACTTTGGATATATGTGTATATCTTTATAAAAACTCTTAGAAAAATATTTTCAAAAATATTTTCTGCCACAATGCAGCAAATTCATAACTTTCCAATTACTGGAATAATACATGTACATATAAATCCAAAAAAACCTACCAGTATTAAATAGCTGGTTAGAAAAATCCAAGCAAATCTAAATTTCACTAAAACATGATAAAAGTGAAAAACATTTTTGACTCAGCAATACTTAAGTTCTGGCTACCAAGCAATCCAAAGGCTATTCTAGATTAAAGCTTTTATGTTACCAGTGAACTTTCAAAATGGAATTCATATAATATCTTTTTTAAGTGGCAATTAATTCTTTGGCTAACCGGCCAACCAAAGGCAATTCAAAACATAACTTGGATTCAAACTATTTACTTTTTTCTCTACTTTCATGTGTCTGACAACATCCCATTTTTAAATTGCCATTTCAACTTGCAATTCAATTTTATAGTGTCATGCATAATTTTTTTCCCATTCCTTGCACATTTATAAAATATGGAAACAGTGAAACATATTTAAAAGATCTTAAAAACTCCAGGCTGAGTTGACTTGCCTGCCATTTAATACCATACTTTACAAAATTTTAATTTTCTCCCCTCATCCAACTGACCAAAGCAACTGCTCTAAACTAGTGAGCCTTAACTTTAGAGGAGAAAATATGAGCTAAAAACCCTCAGGTTTCTACACCAAGACAACTGACTAAAGAACATACTTGAAAAACTTAAAGTCATCTGTTCAGATTTCAATTAGATTTATATTTGCAAGCATATTTATACTTTGAAAATTTCCGCCCTTTTGGGCATCTAGCCTTGCGTCACAGTGACGCCATGACCTACCGCTTGAAGAGCCTAACATTTTTAAGAAACGTAATATTTCAGTTACATAACTTATGGTGATGGATGCTTCCTCGAGGTCGATCGTCTGACCTTGAACGAACATTTTCCTCTGTATTTATATAATCGTAATTCATTTAACTATTAGAGGGGTGAACAATGTTCAATCCCCAATGATATTACATTATTTAACCCTTCAAATAAAACAGTCAATAAGAGCGTATTTGCCCATTTAAGGAGCTGCCATCGTTAACACTTGGTAGTGGGGAAACTCAAAGTTCATTATGCAGTAGAGAGATCTTCAAATGGACTGCCAATCCCAGCCATTTTCTTCAAAAATGTCCAAATAAGGGAGACACTGCATCACACGAACGTCATTTCAAACTGCGCGCTATCTTTCCTTGCAAGTGACCCCCCCCCCCCCCCCTCCTCCACCACGGTGGGGTGGGATGATACCAGTGCTCCACGCAGCTGCGGATGCGTAAACTAAACGCCTCAGTTGTTCCGAGCGCCATGATGATACTTGTTGCACCAATGCCAGACCTGCATTCTTCATTACCAGGTGCAGTAAAAAAGTTTATTTCTGCGCGTCGAGCCAAAACATCGCCAGCGTGCTGCAAACAGTTTTGAAAGTAAGTAATTTGCAAATAAAATCAAAGTGTTCATACAGTAATTGTACATATTTTCAATTTCAGTACTTATGTGTGCATATAGGTAACGAACTTCATATGTTGTACAGTTGAACGGGGACAAGCCGGAGACAACATAATCACATAGATTTTAGTGCCGTTGTCTCAGTACAAATGAGCCAAAGTCTTAAAATCACCAATGTTAGAAAACACATCATGCATCAATTCGCCCCCTCTCTGCTGCGAGGAAAGCTCATCCTTGAGGTAGATGAGAAACTGATTCCCTTGAAAGGACTTGGGAAAGTCTCCGCAACGGAAATAGGGGGGGGTGTTTGTGTGTGTGTCTCTCTCTCTCTATATATATATATACATACACATGCGCGCACACACACATGCGCACACACATGCATGCGCACACACACACACGCACACGCACGCACACACGCACACGCACACACAGGCTCTGTCTGAACAGGATGAGGATTGGAGCTCATCCCTGAGGAGAGATGGAAGCGAATTCCCCCTGGTTGGATGTTGAAGCACCCATGTAGGAGCAATCAGCCTTTCTCTCAGTTAGCCTCCATTCCGACAGAACACAATATAGGACTCCATCCTTGTACGGAGATGGAAGAGATTCTCTTGTGATGGACATTTTGAGTATCCTTGCAGGACAATCAATATTCCTTTAGACTAATGCTGACTAGACAGCATGAGACAGAAACAAATTCTCCCTGATCCCTGTAGGGACAATCAACCTTCCTCTCGTTAGTAGTCTCAGAGGGATGGCATGGGTCGAAATAGAAATTCTTTTAAGAGAATAAAGGAATGTCCTCTCAATAGCTATTTCTTTTTCTCATAGTTGCATTTCTGGAGTGCTCGCTACTGTGTGCGCTCTGGCTCTGCATGCCGCCTCCCTCGTGGCTGAACTTGACCTTGCATCGAAGAAACAGCTGGGTGGGGAAGGTCGGACCCTGGTAGCAGGTGCATTCTAATTCTCTTTTATCCGGTTTTGTAACTGCGTCGCCAGTACACGTACTCTATCTCTCTCAGATACACGGAAACTAAATTCTGTCTGTCTTCGCTTCAGGGGGAAAAAAAGGAATAGGATACAGACTGCGCCAGGCGGCATTTGTTGTCTTTTATTTGTTTACTCTTCATATAACAGTGCAAGTTTTATTCTTGTCAGTGTTTGGAATCTGCATTGAGAAAATCGAGCAATGTACTGCGGACTTCTTTCATTTAAGCGTGCATTTACATACTACTTTTACGTGTCAAAACCGAACAACAAAACAGCTGAGCTGTAGCAAGCAATGTAACTGCAAGCGGAATATAGACAGTTCGTAGGGGAAATCTTTTAACAGATTAACATAAAAACAAAAATATAATATTTGCCACAAATAGACTGCACTCCTCAGTCATGTGTAATGCTCTGTTGTGGCCATCTATGTGGTGGAATATGAGCTCTACCCAAAGCTCCCTAGTGTCGCACAGTAGACAATTGATATGTCTATTACAAGCCAATTAAAGAGGTTTTAGTGAACTAAGCAGTTCCAGATTCAGCCCACTGCTAAGGGTTTGCATTAGAGTGAAGTGGCAGGGGCCTTACAATGTGTACGTCATCACTACAAGTAAAGATATAGACTTAGAAGATGAAAAACACTGCACTCAAAAATATCAGTATTTACAATAATCATTTCTTTTCTCCTCGCAACCTCGTTTCTGTTATTTATAAAGACTCTGGGTTGCTCGGTGAAAAAGGTTTAAACACATATTCATCAAAATTGATTGTTTTTACACAATATTTTGAGTTGTTTAAGAAAACAAAACCAAGAACATTAACTGTTCGCGTTAATTTAAAAGTTGCTTTTACAGAAAATTGCTTGACTCGAAACAAAGCAAAAATCATTAACATGTTTGGGTAAAACTCGAGATAAATTACGGTGTGTTGACTTTTAAAGTCTATACATTTTCCAACACACCAACCTGTTGCAATTCTGTCTCTTTCTGTCTGTATTCACAACACTATTCACGCTTGGCGACTAGATGATTCTACACACAATGTTTTCTTTCCTATGGACAGTCTCTACATCACTGGTCATGTGGCTTCAGAATGCACATACTATATACAACTTCACTTAACTATTTACAAGCTGCACTTGAGGGAAGCAGCGCAATCAAGGAATGCAGGTATAGCAAAGCTACAAATAAGGCCATCTCCTTAAGGTTTCTTGACGGGAAAATAGTTTCAGAACATGCCTGTGATTAACGCAACTTGGACTAGAGTGACATACTAATGTGTATGGTCAACTTGCAGAATTTGAAGGTTATTTGATTCTCTAGCTCGAGGCACTGACACTCACTGTGGCGATGGATTGATGATTCTGCGGGATCGCCCAAATTTCTTCTGAGGTGCGTACAGTGAGTTTGGCCAACGAAAGCAGTTGGGTGGCCACCACTGAGTTTTTCTATACTGGCCCAGTTGTACCTTGGCCC
The DNA here is from genome assembly GCA_029891345.1 of Dryococelus australis. Lineage (NCBI taxonomy): Eukaryota > Metazoa > Arthropoda > Insecta > Phasmatodea > Phasmatidae > Dryococelus > Dryococelus australis. The sequence goes on from CM056995.1 coordinate 78,752,395, forward strand.
AACAGGCACGTGGTGGCTGGACCCGCTGCGTTTTGCCCATCATGCAGTTGCCCTCTTGCTGTGTTACCGTCTCAGGGGCCGTCATGAGCGTGTCGTTGAGGTTGCTTACCCCCTTGGTTTGCACGGGCCGTGCTGGGTCTGGAGTCGTGGCCAGGTTGAGTGACTCCGGCCCGTCAACTTCGATGAGCGGTGGTGTCGTCTGGGGCGGATAAGAGGCTGGTTGCAGAAGCAGTGCCTCTCTGGTTAATGTCTAAAAGGCGACAGTACTGTTAACTGCTGATTTCTCTTGGCAGGAGAGGGCGGATGCCAGGGTGAACTGGCCCTCTGCTTGATCCACATGATCTCCTCAATGTCCATGAAGAAGGAACTCTGAGACAGTCTCTGCATTAACTTCTCCTTCGGGGATGGTCTGGATCTGGGTTGCTTGCGGCATCTCGGCAGGAACGCCGTCACGTCCCTGTCGGTGGTCCACGGTAATTTCCTCGGCATCATTAGGCAACCTGTAATCGGAAAGCAGAGCAGAGTTTACTAGGTTACCCAAGGGGTTAAAAACATCATGAAAATTCCCTGAGGTATGAGCCTTGGGGTGATCCTGTACTCTTTCGTGGCGCAGTGCCTGGGAGTCTGCCATGGCGCTGGGTGGCACCTGAAACTTGAAGACTGCTGCCTCGACATTGAGTGTGGTCTGGGCAACTAGTGTGGCCGGAGCCTACATAGATACACTGCTTTTGGTCCAGCTTGCCAGATCAGGGTTCATTCTTATCCACTGCACCTTTGTGCCTGAGGAGACGTTCCCTGGATTTGGGAGACATGGTCAGAACCAGCACCCATGTGTTGAGAGTGCAAGCAGCGAGGACTAATTTTCTCTATTCATCGCACCTCAGCGCCAAGCATTGAGATTGGCTATCCGCTCATCGGCAGCTGCTCACGTGGCTTTACATGGTAAAGAACACAATCCCTGCTTTTCACCTCACGGACGTGAGAGAGAGTAACTCTCGATGCCTTACTCCAAATGTAGTGGTCTAAAGAAAAAGGTTAAACAGGTGTTAATTTCTTCTGGGCATTTGCAAAAGCTGACTCTTACCCGTGTTGCCGCGATAGGACAGCTGACTCCTAGGGACCAAGCTCAAGCTCTACAACATCTGCTCATGCCAGTCTCACCAGAAATACGAGATATATTCCAGCCACCAACCTGTCTGAGCCAAGAAGTTAACCCCGTGACTAGGGGAATATTTCAGTTAACCGGAACAGCATCCAACAGCCGCCATCGCCTACCTCATGCCTGTTGCTCTGTCCCTTACGACACGAACCACACCTGACAATCACCACACTCAAAACTCAGGAACATCAACACGCACAGTCATTCTGCCAGATACACGTCCCAGCACTAGCAATCTCAATCACACAGGTATACAGCCTAAGGCTCGGAGCCTGAAATGAAAGATTGTTCTGGCAGAACCAGGCTTCGTCACCTGCCGAAAAGCTACCAGGTCAGTCCTCTACACTGGGGAAGCAGCAGCCCCATGTAGAGACTAATTGCACTAACGAACCCTCCAGAATAAGGGTGTAGCTGACTTAAGATCTAAACAAAAATAGCAAAATACCACTCCTCACATCTGCTTGACATAGTATTTGCCTAAGTGGACAGGATGTCATGCATCTCAGTTTTACAAGAGACACATCTAGATGTGTTGGTTCTCCCGTACATATGTACTGAAGAATGTGCAGCTTACCAAGTACAACACAAAACTTTTTGCGGTTATAACCCTTTTGTTTTGGTGCCTCTGGTAAAAATTAACAATTTTTACAGAACTTAAGTTGGGTTTTTTAATTATTTTGTCAAATATGTAGTAGATTTAGAAGACCCTCCATATGAAATCCTTGAACTGCAATGACTGCAAATTGCGTACTTATCTTCAGGATCCATTCTAAAGTGACCTCAAACTTTAGACATGGTCACAAAAGTTGTAACTTTAATATTTAACTTTAACACTTATAAAAAAAAAACCACACTTGTATTATGTAACATTTGCTGCATACCAATTTTTACAAAATATGTTTAAAATACAGATCAATTTTATTCATTGTACACACACGTCTGTGATGAATGATTAATTTTTCGTTATTTTCAAAACAATTTCGTCAAGAACTTCATAAAACTCGGAAAATAAAAATCAAACAATAACGTTAACCTCATCATCTAATAATCCCAGCAATCTATTTTACAGCACTAAATAATTTTACTTTATCTTAATGCGTCCAGAAGGAAGAAATTTCAAAAATCAGGCAACCTGCATCTGCAAAAGTTTATTTCTGGAATAAACACAGTGGGCATCCAGCCATCCGATCTATCATTATTTTCATCTGTGGTGTCTCTACGCAATCATAAAATAGTTTTGCTAGACACAAATAGGTGGCGCTAACACAGGTACTGAGTATCATTACAGACTAGATAGCAGCACAGTCGTTCATTTTGTGAGATGTTTTCTAACAGTTTATATTTCCTAAAACGTATAAAAAATGTAATCAATGTCTTATAAATTGCAGCACATTACACTTAGTATATAACTCAACTTCCACATATGTTGCTGTTTACTGTGAAGTCTACAATTTATGTACTGGCCAGTAATACAAACTTATTTTATCCTTGTCGCACAGTTCCAAAATGTGTGAAACACTCATCATCCTTTGCTGACCAGCTACAATGCCATACGTAATATTCTTTGCAGCTATATATCCTACGTGTGAGTATTAGTTTTAGAGAAAGTTACGATACTGCTTTGTCAAAATAAATATATCCACGGGTCACTTTTAAAATTGTTTCGGCTGCAGCTAAAGTTTCAATTCTTCGATTCAGTTGGCTAGACATTGAGAGTATTTGTTATGAATCAACAACAGTAAAATTGAGAATATTTCACACATTTTTTGCAATTTCATTAGCCATTTCTATTTTTGTGTGGAAATATAGATTTCAATTATATTTTGTGATTTAGCACTGTGTGAAAAATAATAGTATATTATGTGCAGTAGCCATAATTAATAACCTACTTTCATAACATACATTTTACATGATTAAATTAGAAAATTTGGTTTCTTAAAATACAACTCAAATCACATATTGCACAGAAGCAAATGCAAATATTTACTGTTAATGATACACATCGCCCTTGGAAATAAAATTGAGAATTGAATTAATTACATAGAAATGGTGGAATCGAAGAATCAAGGAATCAAATCGACCCATCCTAAATTAATACCAATGAGGGCAATAAGCTAAAAAATTTGACAAGGCATTGTTTTACTTCATTAGTATACTCTTATTCTCATACAAAATTGAAACTGTTATTTATTAAAGGTAGCAAACATTATATTGCTCAAAACAACTGATGATAATTTCATAACTTTTAACTACTGTATTTAGGTATGTATAGGCGACACATTTTTAACAAAATGACTACAAAAAGTGGGGTGTGGCTTATTTTCGAGATATTGGCATAAAAAAAATTTTTAGGCCGAAAAATCAGTATTAAGTGTGATTATTTATAACAATATACAGTGGAAACTCGAACCATCTAACTTGGTTTGACCGAAAGCCTGTGTCCAAAAAGCATTTTCTGTGGTCCCGAAAAAATTCATATGTAAATAATAATAAAAAGTCAGTTTTTGCCAAACTCAAAATTTTATTATTACAGCACCAATAAAACAAACATTTCTGTAGAATTGCCGAACATTACATACTCCAATCATTAAACTACGAAGCACTAACAAAAATGGTGTAGGTATCAACTGTACTCACCAAGGCATACAAAGTCTGTATACAGTACATCATGTACACATGCACACACACTACTAATGAATAACGCAAATAAAATTAATTTTCAACACACACTTTATGCGTGACACATTCCCACACTCCCGCACATTGGGTATGCACTCACGAGGACCAGCGTTCATATGGGCAAGTCATACCTGCAGCAGTACAATAAATCATGTGCCTACACAGTCCAGCAACGAGCGACTACACAAATGGTTGGGTAAAATTGTACTGTTCACCTGCAAAGCCATCACGCAGTTGTCTATTCCCAAATGCAGAATTTTACTGTTCGACGAGCCATCTGCACCCTTCCCACAGATAAGCAAGTTCCAAGTGTTGTTGCAGAATGATGGCACCTATTCCACACAGATTGTCACAGCCTCCAGGGCCTCACGTCGAGGCGATAGATATGTCAACAGCCTCCAGTGCAGCAGATAAGAAAAGTGTGGTGTGGCCACCAAGCCAACATAAACTACCCCCTGGAAAGAGGCTATCTACCAATGCACCCCTCTGGAAGCCCACAAGCTTGGAGATCTCATATACAAGAAGGTGCGAATCTCTGGTTCAGAGCAGTTGCTGTGCCCTCCACTTTGAGTAAGGCTGAGGGTATCAGTCGGGGTAAGTGGCAGCCATCCTGCTCTCCCAGTCTGCAAAGACGGAAGAGCAGGACTACTCTAGACTAGACCACTCACGCGCCAGCCGCCGAAGTTAAGTCTCCGTTGTAAGTGGTTCATTTCCCGTATCTCCCAGTCTGCATAATACCAGAAGCTAAAAGGGAATCGACCACCAGACCTTCTGGGGCATGTTCCGGAAAAACAGTCTCCGAAGACATCAGTCTATCACTGCCAGCAGCACCCCGAAGACGCTGCCACTGCTGGCCCACATCATCCAGAGGTATCCTACGATGTCCCCCTGACTCTCACCTGGAATCTTCTTCCCGCACCCCCCTCCCACATAACATGGTAGTAGGTTGTGCGGATGTCACTTCTGGACTTCACCCTCAGAATCTAATTTACAGTTTGGTAAAACACTGTTAAGATGCCTTCAGAATGCCCTTAATTCCCAAAGCTATCTAACTGTGATGTAAAGATCATAATTGATTAATTCAAACTCACTCAGTTTTGCGCAGGTCGCCTTCACCTGCTTTACATGTAGCTTCTATCATAATATAGGAGTTAGCTACGCATAATCCTGCATTTCCTAAACATGTTAATAAATACATATTTCTGCTTAGTATTTTCGTGTACAATTCCTGTAATGTGTGATAACCTTATTCCATTATTTTATTAACTTGGTGTTATTTTGAAAGCTCTCAGATTCACTTAGTAATCAGCTGTCCAAAGGTAAACCTGGTATATGCGATAATACACTTATGGTATTGAAAAATTCGAAGTAAGAGGAAAAAACAAGGTCTGCCACTGGGTAGATCGTCGGTAGATCCCAAAGCACTAGAAACTTGGCACACCTTAAGAGACGCGACCAGACGGGATACTCAGTTCGGCTCCCAGCTTGCAAAGGCCGGAGTAGACTTCAAACATTCTGGGTTGTCTGACCTCCAGCTGATCTTGCTCCCAGAACAGCAGGCTTCAAAGACTATCCAACGTCCTGTGTTCCAGAAGTGCTCTCATGGCAAGAGTGTCTTCTCTTAACAGTCTTCGGCTGCTATGCTTTATGCAACAAAAGGCAGTTTAAGTAAATTAAGAAGACTAGCCCTAAGGGCCACAATTAGAGAACTAAAAACAGTATAAACTGTGCAACCAACCTTTGCTAACAGTGATAATTCACCCACAATAACAGACCCCGTTCCTTTGATAAGAGTAGCCCTTAGTGAACACCCATGGTGTAAGGCAATACAACAAGGCGGGAAGTCACTTCTAGGAGTAGACTGGCCCTGGCACAAGATTGTCTATTAAGACCATATAACCCCTATCGTAGATGTGCCAGTATCAAGTCTCCTCTTCTCCTGTCCCGACAGAACTGACATCACTCCCTACGTGCAGAGTGAGCACGGCAGTGGGGAAGACCTTCAACATCCACATCCAGTCACAGGTAAGGAACCACTGTAAGATAGTTTTAGTAGCAACCAATTTCATGCCCACCTGCCAGCCAACCAGGCCAGCTACTTAAAGAGGCAGAGCTAAACGGGACACTAAGGACCCTACCTAGGCCCAGATTCATTCTCCCCCTCCTCCATGAACGCTGGCTTCACCAATTTTGACAACCCTCATAGTGAGTAAAACCAAAATCTCCTGTAGGAAGACGTTTCAGGTTAAACTTGATCTGGGGTTTGACTCCATTCCTCCTTAACTAGCCACAAAGTAAAAAAGACCCAAAATCTGACTTCTCCAATGTAGGAAAACTACAGACCCAGCCTGAAAAATAAGCTGTATGTCTTTATGGTGAAACAAGTGGCTACATACTGCATATTATTAATAAGGAGTCGAGTCAACAAGCGTCACATTGTTTTCAATTATGTAGTGCAGCCATGCATTTAGTCCTACTTATGTAATTGGACAGTGTGATTCTGTCCTACTGCCCTACTCCCGTCGGAGTGGTATCCGAGAGAAGGTTAGACAGATGCTTACTGCCTCTGGGCCTCAGTAGGATTATAAACCTTTCCTGACCACACTCGCAAAACTCTCACCGAGAGATGAAGTCCAGGCATTACGTAACCTGAAAAAACTTACAACACCAAAGATTACCAAGGACCTCTTCAAAGCTCCCATTCGTCTGAGTCAAGAAACACACCCCGTGTTTGTTGCTTACCTCAGTGGACAGGGCCAATCCTTAGAAATCGCCAACCCATGATTTTGAAGACTTAAGCCAGCGGAACCAATCCTTATGCCCAACAGAACCTTCGAACTCCTGCCTACTGACAAACCCAGCTCAAACTCCCGCCAGCCCGAATTGACACAGTTTAAGCATCCGCCACATGTTACGCATCACTCAGATATACCGCCAACAGCAAACCCACTGAAATACAAAGTCATTCTAACGGAACATGACTTTGTGCCCTGCCGCAATGCTACCAGGCCAGTCCTTTTATGCTGGGCGTACTCCAGTACCTTGTAAAGACTGAATCCTTCCAAAAACCCCCTCGCCACCGGGTGCGCCTGAACTAGCACCCACCAAGACTCTCTGTGACGTGGTGCCATTCGTAAGATACCCTCAGGTACAGATACGTGTCATTGTAACACTAATAAATATGCCCAGAATGTTAGAAAAGGGAAACGCAAAATTCAGAAAACCCTATTAGCTGCACTTTATCAATCACAATATTCCAGACGTGCATGAGAATATAATTTTGCTGCTGTGCAAGAGAAAGATATATGTAGTTTTCACGCACGCTGCCACGCTACAATTTCACATTGATAGATGTTGCTTTCTCAAGTCACGTTACCATTTGTGGAATAGTAATTGAGTGACATACATTTGTAAATATCGCAACGTAATACAAATTTTCTGTCACAAATGTTTCGTAGGGGAGAAATTAAGTCGGAAGTTATTATGTTTGTACAGAATCGTGACTTAACAATATTTACAGGAATACACAAATTCAGTGCGGCCTATACTTGAAATATTAATTATTCCGAACTTTTCATCAAAAACTTCTGGTTAGGCATATACACACATGCAGCCTATATACTGCAACGGTAATTTAATACATCACAAATCATTTACAATGAGTTAAAAGCACATACAAATCTAAAGGAGCACCAAATCATGAGCAATGATGAGATGCAAGCTGTGCTGATTACATAGTACTTACTGCTCCTCCGCACTCTTGTTGAAGGTGCGTGCTATGTTGGTGGCCGCGGCAGGGAACAAATGCCTGACAGTAACACTGCGTACGTAGTGAAACACTGTGCTCAGACGATCCCCACGGCTTGCTTCCAGGAGTGCCAGTTGGTTATAAGGCTGGCCACTGTGGGGCGACAGCTGAACAGCATGCCTGTCATGACCAACAGTTACACATGTATTCTTATTATATACATTACAATATTAAAATTTAGTACCTAAATTGTGAAGAAGTCCACTGTTTCTACATAGATGCACTGGGGATTGCAACATTTTGTGGAGAATTATATTTACTCAAGAAAATCAAGCTTAAACATGTCCCCCTCTCCATTAAGAGTATGTAACTATGTCAGCTAGTGGTAATCTATCAAAGGTATAACCAAATGTTTGCCCTCTTTCTGCCACAACTTCTATATATAAACCCCACAGAGTATACAATTGTAAGTTTTCATAATGTATGCAGTGAGCTGTGCAAAACCCTCCTGGTAATGAAGACATAAAAAAAAAAAAAAAACACACAGGTGCCGAAAGGGGCCTGCCAGCCTGGGAGATAATTAATTAAGTGGAGTGGAGTGATTTGGGTGGCTGTTATCAACGAGGTCTTGATAGCTGATGAGGGTGCAACAAGGTGGAAACATGAAATCCCCAAGAAAACTCACCGACCAGCAGTATTGTCCGGCATGTTTCCCATGTGTGAAATTTCGGGAGTGCTCCCACTGGAAATCAAACCCAGTTCACATCAGTGGGAGGCAAGTGTTCCAACTGCTTTACTACCACAGCCTTGGAAGATAAATAGAAGCAATCACAAAGAAGTAACAGTAGTAGTAGTTCTGACACTACAAAAATGAGACACACACACCGATGAGCCTGACAAAAACAAAAAGAAGAGAAATGTGACCTCTACTGAATTTAGCCACAACTGCCAATTTTAAGTACACAGAATGTCATAAACATGCTAAACTGAGGCCTACACAAATGCATGTCATATTCCTGTAAGAGTATCCTCAAACGAAAATCAACATTGAAAATTGTTATCACAAGAAAAAAATATGCAGCTGGATGGAATCCCTTGCAATCAGTAAACTAACTGATGAAATAAATGCAACTGGCTGACAGAATATGTCCCATAGATACCGGAACTAACATTACCACTACAATACAGTATTCAATTATGGAATGTTCACTGTAACTTCTGTAGTGTTTTCTCTGTTATCAGAATTTCACAAATTAGTGGTGTATCCCATTATATCAGAATTTTTTAAAACAATTTCATGGCAGTTAAATGTTTTATGATTATAAAGTTAAAGTGTGAATTTTTAAAATGTGTAGAAAATTTGACAGACTCTCAACAAAATTTACAAACTAAGAACAAAATAAACACACAAATTAAACTGAACTTGTAGCTATTCCATACCAAATCAAACAAAAAGAATACTTTTGGCATCTCCATATCTGAATTTCATGAAACTTGGTGGGTTAGCAGCAGCTGTGTAATAAAGTACATTTGCTAAGTTACAGTCCCCAATGAGTGATACTTTTGTGCAGCAGGGTTGCCAACTTGTGAAAAAAGTAGGGATGTGCGAGATCCGGAACCTATGGGAAAAAAGTAGGGAAAATGGCTTTCCCGAAATGTCGGACAAGAATTATCTGGCTCCCGAAATTTTCGGGAAAATGGTGTTTAATGCACATTCCTTATGATGATGTTTCTTGTAAGCAGAAAAAACAATTTTCTCCCTCTCAATCTTAAACAAATTCTTGTGTGTATTCTCAGACACTTTAATTAGTGTTGGCGCATGCCAACATGCTGCGCAGTGCACATGCGCTCTCTACGGACGACTTCGCCCCATCTGGAACCGATGAGAGCTCGGGGAAAGTCAGTAACAGTGGCAAAGTAAATTCACATATTGAGCAAGAGACTCCACGCGTTGGACAGCCGCATATGTAAAAATTGATTAACGCGTTTAATTATGGAATGCACAGCCCGTCCGGAATACCGCATGCAAGCGTCACCCCCGTACATAAATAAAATATTTTTGACGAACCACTACCCTACATTTAGCTGTGGAAGAAGTTCCAGCGAACCCACGAGATGGCAGCACCTCTGCGACCTTGAGACGTCACATCTCGAGGAAGTTACTCTATGTAACAGAAGTACACTGTTAAACATTTCCTTCATTTAATGGAAAAAAGATGGTAAGAATTTATCCATAGGTGTCCGTAAACTGTCCGTAAAATTACTGACACATTGATTTTCAAAATGGACTTTCTGTAAAATTCAAGGAAGCTCTTTGTTAATTCCCTAGTTAGTTTTCTGTAATTCTAGTTTAAATCATTTTTAGTATCTATTTTATTTTAATTTTTATTATGTGGGTGTTCTACTGTGTATAAAAACTATTTTTAAAAATGTTTTAAATATATTATACTTAAGCGCGATTTGAACCGAAGTCAAAAAGTTGCAAGTTCACGACCCTAACCACTCGGGTAATGAGCCTGGTAAAACTTTTGAATTTCTATATTAGTCACATAAGCAACTTTTTTAGTTTCTGTTAAAGTTAGTGTATTTTAAGTGTAACATACACCTGTTGCTACTTTTCAATGTTTAAAAGAACAGGTCTTAGTGACATGGATAAAAGGATAACCTTAACTGCTGCAGAAACTATAATTTTCTGGATATAGTGGCGAAGAAAGTTTCGTGTAGACTGTATTGTTCGTGCCCGAAACCTAAAGTTATTGAAAATACTGAGATTTTCTGTATTTTGTATTTACGAACTTAACTCCGTTTTTCGTCATTACGGATTGTGTTTCCGTATATTTACTGTGCATTTTTTTTTAATTTCCATAAATATACGGAAAATTTTAACAGTGAGATGAAATATTTTACTTCCATTTTGTCCTGAAGCGGGATTTCAAAACGAATAAAAATGTTCGTAACCTAGCGACCTTCCCATCCACCATAGTCCTATGCGGATACTTCATGAATGTTGTTAACATTTACAGTAATAGACACATGTTCAATATTCCGTATGGTTGAAGTGTTTGAAGATGCCATCTGACACAAAGTGTTTGTGCTATCTTGTGATGTTTAAAAGGGCAGAGAAACAAACGTTTTTCATTTTACGGTGGGTAATAAGGCTTTGTGTATCCTTGGCATTGTTTGTTCGCGACACACGGAGCTATGACAATCACGGATAGCTTCGTGTTTTGTTAAGTACGGAAATCTGTTTCGCTTTTCATCATAATGGATCAGATTTGCGTACACAAACGGTAATATCTTTCCCCATTAAATGACGGAAATTTTTAACAGTGCTGTTCTGTACAGAGATTTTCAGCACAGTTGCCGTAAAGATAGTAACTGCTCTTGAATTACAAATGCACAACCCAAGACTATTTCATGCAGCTGCTGTTACACTATTCTTAGTCCATTTCAAAAGTAACTTTAAATAAAAGTTATGAGTTAACTCAATTGTGTTTTATTACATTTTTATTTAATTATGACAAATTCCTTGAGTGTGTGTGTCTCTCAGCTTGAAAAAGCTACATTTTAAATACACTATATTCTTAAAATATGTTAATATTACCCTGGAAGGATGTTTGATTTCAAATGAAATTACCTCTTCTCATTCTGTTACTGTACATAAACTTATTAAAAATAACACCCTTGTAAATGTGTGGCCACAGTCCTTTCAGTTTCCATATTTTTGCATTAGCTTATAATGTCGCAGAATTCTTGCATTATCTAAACAAAGATCTTCAATTTTAATATTTAGGTGCATTTCATATGCTTACAAAACCTTACTTTATAAGTAAAAAAAAAATTTCTCTACAGTAACACGAGCACACAAAACAGCACGATAATTTATTTTTTGCAAGAGCATTGGAGCAGATAAAATGAATCAATAGGTGTCAGGCAATGTTTCTTCCCAAACACCAAAAGTTTTGTGTCATTATCTTTAGTGGTTTAGTTGTAATGGAGAGTTTGTTATTCCTTTATATTCGGCTCATGCGCCGCGCGCTCTGTTCAGGGCTGGATGCTACGCCACAAGCAGGCAGCCACTCAGTGCACAGCAGGCGATTGAGTCAACCTCCCCTTTACAGACCTTGGGCCTACGCAACCCATCTGAATAACCCCGATCTTGTTAGCCAGATCATTCACCCCCAACCGCATGATCGTCTAAAACCTCCTTCACACCATAACCCGGGACAACTGCCTTTTGGCTACTGTAGTAGTGAGAAAGATAGAACTCCCTGGACAGGAAACTATCTTATTCCGCCTCACTCTGAGGTTTGACGCCCCTCTTTTCCGCCGGTATCCTTCCATTAAGCGGCCACCCATGGAATCTAAACCCACCATGACCCGCCGGGCTAATACATTCGCCAACACGCCACGGTAGGCTTAACTGAAGAACTAAAGGGGGTGTTCAACGACTTAACCACCTACCCCTCGAGGTAGGGCACGTCCGTGTTTTCCGTTGCATTAGTATCTTATACACTCATTATTTACCTAATTGCAGATATATATTTTTTCTGAAAAATCTTCTGTAAATTGTTTGCACATTTATGTAAACACCATTAACGTATGATATTTTTTTTCCGTCTTTCGGTTGATATATTTGTATAAACTTTACGTAACTTTTTTTGTTCACACGCATACTATAAAAGATCACGCTAACCGAAAGTCAGTGTTATGATTGGTTAATTAACATTGATGAATTATCATATGGTAAGTGATAAAAATACAAGAAGGAATTCTCCACTTTATCAAATCAATTACACACATTTATTAAATACAATAAAAAATAAATTAGTTTTGCCTTCATCAAAATTGAATACAACCTTCAAATACATGCCATTAATGCAATATTTACGTTTTGGTTAGTCAAAGATGTTAGACATTGTGAGTTTTGCAACCCATGACGTACGTTTTCAACCATGTGATCCAAAAAAAACCATAGTACAAATTTAAGAAATCCTTACTGTTTGAGGGGCAAACTTGTTTCACTATATCCAAGCGAAGCGTACTTGTTTAACTTATCTATGACAAGTACTTTATTTATGTTTTTTTCCGCATATTGTTTACTTGAACTTACTTTCTTTACATTGTTATTTTAGTAGTTCCGTTGCAAATGGAAAATTTAGATAGGTCTGTAAACAGTAAAAAATTAAGAGTGTGGAAATTTTACGAACGTCTGCCAGAGAGCAAATCATTGGCTAGATGTGCATCTTGCAGGAAGTTGTTAAAATGTGAGCATGGGAGCATGTCTGGGCTGCTGAGATACTTGAACCAACCTCCTGCATTAAAAAACGATTTTTATGAAGCAAAGAAGGCACCCATTGCCAAAGTGACAACAGCAGAGTTGGAGACGAAAGCTGGCAGCAGCATTAAACAACAAACAATGCAAGAAACTACCAAATGGACTTCTGATCATCTACGTGCTGTCAAACTCACAAATGCTATTGGTGAATGAATTGCAGACAGTTTTTTGCCGTACCGTGTAGTGGAAAATCAAAAGTTTAAGAATTACATGGATACTGCTCAGCCTCTGTACAAAGTACCTTCACGTACCACCTTCTCTCGTAAAGTGATCCCTGATTTGTACCATAATACAAAAGTAAACTGAGTGAAGCAATGTCACAAGCACTTGCCACATGTGATTCTAATTTGTCGATGTCATTCACCTTTAATATGTGGACATCAGGCAGTAATGCTGCCTACATGTCGAGCACTTGCCATTTTATTGACGAGTCAATTTCCCCGAAGAAGTATTGCTTGGGTGGATACAACTTTCCTGGTGGCCACACTGGAGCTGCAATTGGAGAAAGGATAAATGGCATATTACAAGAGTGGAAATTAAATAATTTATCCATTCCATTTTATGCTGTCACTGATAATAAGAGGAATATTTTACTCAGTGTATCCTCGTGTGTCATAAAGTTTGAACAGTTGCACTGTTTTGCCCATACACTGCAACTTGCACTAAATGATGGAAAGCAAAATACTACTGCAATGGCTCCCATGCTTAAAAAAGTTCATTCCCCTATAGGAGTTGCACTATATCCAAGAATTGTTAGACCCGACTGTGCTTCGACTGATTCAAGACTGTGGAACTCCAAATATATATCGAACGACTACTTGCTTGCAAGGATTCAATATCTCGTTATATTTCTCTCCAAAACAAAACTGATAACTTGACAGTTTCAGAATGGTGACTAGTTTAAGGATATGTTAACATTTTACAACCCTTGCATCAAGCTACAGCACAGTTGTGTGGTGACAAAACACCAACAATTTCAATGATTATCCCAGTGCTGTTCTTACTGAAGTCTTCACTGGAGAGGTACATTGCTAACCACTCCAAATTGCCTGCTTCAGATGTTGAGTTTGGCAAACAACTTTTGCTTCCCATTAAAGCAAGATTTCCTGTGTATGAACATAAAGAACCATACTTCTCTGATATGTTGCTGGATCCACGTTTTAAAAGTGCTGCTGTTTCACAAGACCAAAAACCGCTTGCAGTGGAACACAAATCAAAAATCCCACAAGGACCAGGTAACATTGGTAAATTATTTAAAAAACGAATTACACTTTTATTGACTTACATAACTATAAAATTGTTTCAAAGTCAGAAATTTTGCAATACCATGTGCGCATGTACACTGCAAATATTTCAGTGAAGTTTCTATTTTTTTTTTGCAGTCAACTTTTTTCATACATATCTCCATGACATTTTTAAAAGAATTTATAAATTTAATATGCTGCAAAAGTTTGTATTTGGATAAACATTTATTTAGGCCCTAATTGTAATAAGTACATTTTATTTTCAATTGTTCTCAGAACACATTCCTGTTTTGTAGGGATGTAACGATTCCACTTTTCCTCGATTCTCTATCTCAATGCCGATACCACTCATGATTCTCGATTCCAAAAATCGTGATTCCTTTTATTACGGACAATTACTTTACAGAACTAAATCATGTATAGGAGGGTGTGAAATTAAATTATTTAAACAAGCCCAACATTAGCAATAGGCCTATTACTAACATAAATAATATAAAACAAAGTTTCATATGAAATTTCAAAAAGTTCAAGAGACATAGTATAAGAGGTTATATATATATATATATATATATATATATATATATATATATATATATATATATATATATATATATTAGTGTGTGTGTTTATATATAATATATATATATATATATATAAACACACACACACACACTAATAAATTTTAATGTAAAGGATTTTCGACATACATACATTAACTAGACAAGCATCATACACGTAATATTAATATCATATAAATTATTTTTAAAAAAAGTCTTCTCAGACCAAAAGTATATTTTTTGTATTAATTTCTTGCACACTTTACACTCGCCTTTTCTGTTTTCTTTTTACATAAAATGTCCAAATGATAGACATTTTACGGTCTTCTACATTACCTGCAGCATCTTCCATAATTTGCGAGACTAGATATTTTATGAAAACAGTCCATTTAATGTATCAATTTAGATACTCTTTCATTCCACGCACTTGTGTCTGTGTGTCAATGTAAACAAGCGATGTCTCAACCATAGATTACTGCACACATTCTAGTTGTGAGTGTACACTTTGCATGATTGTTACTAGCGCTTGGAGGCGGTTTGTTGTCAAACTACTGTAGCATATCTCAAATATATTCGTCTAGAGAATTTCTCAATATTTCCGAGACTCGCGTGTCTGGATTTTTACAGTGTCAAAGTAATTTTGTGTTTATAACATGGGATGATAGTTAATTTCTTGTGGAGAAAGCTCATTCCGTAAGATATCACGCATTTGTCTTATTTCGTGTTATTTCACGATTTAATTAGTGTTTCGGTGTTATTTCGTTTTATCACGATTTACCTGAAATCATGCCTCTAGTCTTAGGTTCTGTATTTGTAGTAATCTGTTTTTCATGCTTTGATTCTTTGACTTCCGATTCTTGATAATACGATTCTTCAAGAATCGCAGGTATCGAGGAATCATGGAATCGAGTTTGACATCCCTACTGTTTTGGAATCTGTCCGTACCAGAGCATCATTTTGGTCAGAACTTGAAGAAATGGCTTTATTGCAACAGCCTACAGTAAATCAAGAAGTAGAAGAGTACCTTAAAAGCCCAACAATATTAAGAACACACTGTCCACTCATGTGGTGGAAAGAAAAGGCCAGTCACCATTCTCGCTTTTAGCTAAAATGGCTTGTCAGTACTTGGGAATCCCTGTTACTGAAGCCTCCAGTGAGAGGGTGTTCTCGTCTGTAGGCAACATTGTCACAGAGCACAGAGAAAGGCTCACAACCGACCATGCTGAAGAACTAATATTTCTTCAACATAGGGAAGAAATATAAAGTGCTAATTACAAAATAAATAGTACCAATAGTTGTATACTGGTATATTTATCAAACTTAATTTGCTACTTTTTTTTTTTTTATGAATTGTCAAAATAGTTATAATTTTAACACACATGGTAGTTTTCCCAATCCTGTCCCGTTTCCTAAGGGAAAAATTTCTCCAACACAAAATATCCATTCCCGCACACCCCTAGAAAAAAGTGAAAATTTGTCATGCAAGGCAGAGGAAAAACATTAGTAACTTCCCTTGCATTTATGCTAGAATCTTGATGTAGGGCTTATTTGAAAGCTGAAAAAGTGGTTTTTAAAACAAAAATAAGTTTCCAAAGTTTCGGTAAGCTTTTGGTTCAAAGTTATATCATGTAACCTTTAACCTTAAAAATTTTTGAAAATTTTGAAGAAAGAAAAAGAAAAAGAGAAAAAAAAAAGTGTGTGTAATGTAGTGTTTTTTTGGCTGTAAGCAACATAAGTATCATTTTTGGATGGCCCTGGCATCAGGAGCTACAACTGGATTACTGGTTAGGGGTTCAGTGGACTTGAGCTACTTTTGCACCAAATGTACCATGAGCAAGTTCAGACAACCCTATTCCCTTCAGTCTTAGAGCAGTTTGTCATTGACAGCAGTGAAATACATCAAGTGTGAATTTTCTAGACTTTTCTTCTCTATAGATGATTCCTACGCTTTTAACTATGCAGCTACGGAGGATAATTACATAAATACATTGTGCTGTAACCTATTTAATATTCAGGGCCATAAAATCAGCAGAAAAAGTTTAGAAATGTCCTCCAGTGGATTATACAAAAACAACCACACCAGCAGACTGGACAGAAGATACGTGATACATGTCTGAAACAAATCTCATCAATGGCAAGTAAAAGTGTTACACGTAAACAACTGGGTAGTGAAGTGGAAAGGTCAACCGACAGTGATGACGAGGAATCAAGCAGGAATGTGGCTTTGCATGCATTAAATGACAATCAAACAAGAAAGGCTATTTACTGTAAAGTGAGCACTTCTGAAAGCCCTCTGACTTGGAATAATGGTCAAAAATTATCTTATCTTTTAGCCTTCGAGGACAACTTCCGAGTGCAATGGAATAATAATATACAATGTGTTTATTACTTACATGGAAAAATTTATTTTAAATTGTGGTTAAAGGATAATAAATTGGTTGAAAGAAAAAAGTAACTCCGCTTCAAAAGTGCTCACTTTACCGTGAATAACACATATCGGAAATCACCCATATAAAATAGAAAAATGAGAACAGCAAAATATGGAAAAAAGAAGGTAATGCAAATATCTTCTGTAACTCAAGAAACAATATTTAAAATCCTCATATCAGAAGAAGAAGTGATGCAAACGAAAAGCTGTGATAAAAAAATATTAGAACAATTGAAGGAAAAGTCTGAAAGCTGCACAGAAAGAAGTATTAAAGTACAAATTTTGATACAGAAGGAATTCACAACTGCAACAAACTACATGATACAAACATCAAAGAAGTTAACGCATGCCGCTTTCTTCCATAATTATAAATGACTAAGCCTCACCTTGCCACGTATTTTTAGGTCACCCGATGAGGGTCAAACCAAAGAAAAACTACGAGTGCCAACACGATAGCCTCTTGTTGCGGGGATAATTACAGACACGTGGAATATAAGTTGTGCAAGCGGTGAAAAAATACGCTAGCCTCCGCGAAGTGCCATGAGTGACTCACAATGACCACAGCTGCCACGAAGCGGCCCAAGAAACTGCCACAAAATGCCTCAGCTGCCAAGAAATACCCCAAACAATGCCAAAGCCAGGTGATCGAACACACAAGGGTGGTTACCCCCCCCTCCCCCCCCGAAAGGCCTACTCCGAGACACGTCACACCCCCACTACCGCCCGGGTGAAGACAGAGCTAGCAGAGTATAAATACATGTGTGCAGCCCTAGAATGCCAGTCTATTCTCCTTTACCGCACTGAACTGTGCCGAAGGAAAAGTTGTTCGCTCCAGTAGCTCGCACCATCACCTTGTGTGCTGAAGTTCTCTACGTCCACACAAGTCTCCAGCATCTACCAGACGCTACTCCGCCTCACAGCTATCATCTTCAAGAGTTACCATACAGTCTGCACCACCCCTTCTTATACAGCAACAACCACTATCCTTCTGGTAGTGGTAAAGCACCATACTGCCCTTCTGGTAAGTGGCCCCAAAGTCTCTTCTGGATGCCAAGTTTACGATAGTTAGGTCAAGTTGTTTTCATAGCCACCTAGCAATTTTTCTACCTTGCGCAGTCTAGAACCAGGTCACCTTCACCTGGGGCACGTAGCTTCCTTCCGTTCAACTTAGCTTGGTTTAGGAGTTTAGTACGGTCACTCACCGGATTTATTCCTACCGGAATAAACAAGTTTCTGAAACCAAGCCACAGGTTATTATTTCCAGAGGGTATTTGTGCCGATTCTAGGTATACAACATGTCCGTCAGGAGTAAACAGTAGACTGTGGCATATTTCTCATACCAATTTACAAACCATAGAGTAGGACTGCAAGTTCCCCCTCAGAGAGACCATACATCAATACACACACATTAAATGGCCACCCGTTCTGTGCACCCTAGAGTACAGAAAGGTAGAGCTCCAACCTTTCGACAGACAATCCAAAGGGCGACTAGTCAGGTTGTACTCTATCCACCACACTGAACTGTGCCAGACGGGGTACTCGCCTGATCCTGGAGATCTGACCCCCTTTGCGACCCACCCACACCCACGAGTCATTGACAGGCAACCTTAGCACGACCCAATGCTCTGTGTCCACCGCCCTGGACTGTGCCAGACATGAAATGAGCACAGGGTGCAGCTCTGGTTTTTCATATTCAGCCACTGGAAGTACAGTCAGCTAGGGACTTCGTCGCCTGCTCACCCCTAACGAGGCCGGTGTTAGAAGCATCTCCTTTCTATGCCATACACTCACAGGAGTGGAACTCAAAAGAAGGAGAGAGAGAGGCAGCTAATGTCGCCACCAAGCAAGGTTGCAACTCCATGCCAACTGCACTCTGCAGCTTAACCCCACGGGAACAAGCCCATGCCACCTGACAGCTGGAGGGGCTTCACCTCCTAGCTCTCCCTCCCCTTCTACTTATTTGCAGCTCCAACCAAGCTCCCTGGCAGCCAACACCCAGCCATCGCTGCTTTCCTCAAGAGCAAGGAACTCAGATACGGCATCGCCAATCCCTGATTCCGGGGAAGTCGCCAAACCAGCTTGAGCTCACCCAGGACCAGTAAGAGTGCCAACCACCTCAACTCCTTCAGTTACACACCAGGACACGGGCCAGCACCAGCCGCCAACCATCGTTGGTGTAAGTCAATACCCAAAACCCCTCACCAAACCCCACAGAGACTAACTTAAAAACCTTTCTATTGGTGTAGCAACAAAATCCTCGACCAACATGCCATTCAGTTTAACTGGGCATGCGTCAACAAGGGGAAATGCCTGGCTCAGTGTAAACAAGAGCTGAGGGAGCTCCTTATCCCATGCAAGCAATGGGTGAACAGAGCTCACCACCAGCTCAAAGGACCCACCAGAAAACGGTGGGACAAATATGGAAAATTTGTGGAAGGTTGGCCACAGTTCAAAGCACAGCTTGTAGCACTTTTCCGGCGATGAGATCCTTAGTGATCTCATAACAGACCTACACTTCAATGTGCAGAGGCGCAATGAGGTGATAGAGCTGTTTATTAGGCAAATAAGCACCTACATAAAAGGGTATACCATGACCAGACCGAAGGACAGTGGGTCAGGTGTATCACCCGCACCCTCCACCCCTCATTGCGCAATCTGTTAGTCAAGCCCCAACCCCAGACAGTCGAGGAGATCGTAGACAGAGTGAGGGAGCTTGAGATGAATGAGGCCCCCCCCTCCCCCCCAGAACTGGCACTCGCCAGGGTTAACGGCCCAGCCCCCAGAGCTCTTATCGCACTGTTGGTATTGCCCGGAGCGTCACTACAACAAGGATTGCCCCAGGCTGCAACCCCAGGAGATGTGCAGCCCTCCTCTCCACCCTCCAAATGCACAGCCATGTAATCCCAAGCCACATGGCCCAATCCATGGGTACAGAGACACGGAGGTAAAATGTAACACGACAAATTGTAGACTGTTAAACCTCCACCAGGTCTGCGTATGACCTACCTGCCACCACAAACCCAAGGCCCACTGTGGCTTTATTATGGACAGGTATGAAACCACTCACAGACGTAACTCCCAGCGAGAATCGAACCCCGGACACCCCTAAGGCAGACTAAGTGCCCCTCTTTACCTCGCGAGAGTAGATAACCCACTCTGGACTTGGGAAGCTTAGACAAACACCCTCCCCGTACTACCATGCATATCACCAGGGAACTTTCCGAAAGGAAAATCTGCCCAGCTCGATCCCCGTATTCATCTAGTTATAATAGATATTCACAATTCAAACCCTGCCGGACACCACCTTGTGTCCCACCCCCCCCCCCCCCCCAAATTCATCCTGGCGCAATCCCGCGGATTGCCTAATACTCGAGTGCCGACCTGATTGAGTAAATTTAGTGAATGGACACCTCCCTTTTACCGCCACCACAAGCACAGCGCTTAGACCGCGAACTCCACTCGTCCCCCTTCTTACCACTCACTGAGCTGTTGAATATCAGGAAACACCAGAGACCATGACATCACATGATGCACAAGTTTCCATGGCCTCCTCTGCGGCTGAAAAAGCATCCACCCCGGACGACCTAGATGTGGCAGATTATCCATTCCCTCCAGGATCGGTCTTGGCAATGCCTCCACCCGAAACGGTGTAGCCCCTCCAGAACAGGGACCCTAGAAGACACACGCTAATACACTACCTTTCCTACCCCATCCCAGACAAGAAAGGAGATAGTGGACGAGCAGAGGAAAACAGTCTGACGCAGTCCTCGCTACCACCTACAGACACCTGCAGCTCGTCAGAACAATCTGGAGAGGATGAGAGATATGCCACGCAGACCGCGAGAGCAGTAAACGCGAGTGACCGTGAAATCCCCCCACTGTCGTGAGCAGATAGAGAAAGTCAGTACCGCGCACCACTTACCCGTGCCGCTGCCACAAAGCTACAAAAGCCCGCTGCCACGAGGGCTCAAAACGAAGCAGATGTGCCCAGCAGCTCAGCAACTTCAACTACAGCAGAGAATGCCAGCCTCCAGGATGCTGGCCCAATGCTGTCTAATAGCACTGGGCCCACGTCACGAGTGGCCCCCCTGCATACCAGTCGCATGTGTCATGTCGCCGGGCGCTAAGAGAAGCGCCATGGAGGGCACCTACTGCATTCCGCTGGCCTGCCGCCCCTGCCACAATGCCACACAAGCGAGGACACCCGATGAAGCGTCAAGCAACCAAACGCCAGCACCCTCCACCCGCTACTGCATCGACATCAGTGTGAGTAGCTGGCTGATGCCAGTAGTTGAGACTATCACACCTCCTTCGCAGTAACCTCAAAGTATATAGCCTAGTAGGGAGTATAGCCAACAGGAAGCCCGAACCCTAATTGTAAACGAGAATGCAAGAGCTCGCAGATATCTAGTAGGGATGGCTAGGTGTCAGTGCTATAGGAAACTCCTAGCCAGAGCGACAAGAAGAGTCCACATCAACACCCAAGATTAAATTTTGCTTGTGTAACTTGTAATGGGTTTTCTCTAGGTTGAGAATTCAAACCAAAATTAATTGAATTAATAGGAACTGAAGCCCCACACAAGAATAACTGACCCAAATTAACGTAAACAACCTCCTATCAATGGGCACAAGTAAAGTAGCAGTAACAAAATGACTTATCAAAAATTATTTCCCTAGTTTGGAAAAATTAACATAGCGTCAAACCCTTAAGCTGACTGAAAAGTAGATGTTTGCATATACCCGAATCTCCCCCAAGTGCTCACGTAACGTAAGCATTTATTAAGAAATTACATTTTTCTTTGCTATTTGAAATACAGTATGACATGTTTAACGTAACACCAGTGAATCCTGTAAGCACTGTTAGGAAGTGTAAAGCATAATCGAAGCCTATCAGTAGGCCCATGAACACAACCACGACGAAACTCTCTCCATTCCTTGCATTGCGACTGGGTGACATTGTTTAACGAACCCCCTGTAACTTGTGTAAGAGCATGAGGCGAGAGCTCATGAGCACGCTGTAACCGAAACACAGGAAATTCTCAACCTTCTTAAAATTTTAGATTTTTAAAAGTGTGAATCGCAACTAGCGTAAGAAACTCTCCCCTGTGAACTAAAGCAAAACAGAAAGTTGAAAATGTGTATTTTGTGTAGAGGTCACGTACCTAACATAACCCTTTGTATTTCTTTTTTTGTTACGTCAAATAACATAACTTTCTTTTCACTAAGGTGAAACCCCAGTAATAGCGTAACAAGACTCCTGTAAGATTTGTGGAGCTTATAGCATTGAAACTGAATTATATAATCAATGTAGTTGTGTAGACCTAGTAATACTCTTTTCCCTTAGTAGGGAAACCCCTATAATTTGTAGTCTTAGCGTGAATTTGAAAATGTAAACTGTAGCGTGATCCCTCTATGTGTAGATCTATAGTTAATTTGTGAAAAATATGTCAAAACCTGAGAAATCTATTTCTCGCCCTACATAATTTGTAACCGCAGTTAGTATGGCTCATGTAAGCTTATCTACTCTGGTTGAGGCCAATACGGTAACCCGCACGCTATAGCCACGAGAAACTTGTTCTCGTCCCCCAGCCAGTGAGGCTGATAACATGCGTAGTTAAACCACGATTGGTTACGCATATACCCTGACGTGTTGTAAATAGAGAATCAACTCACACTTTGTACCAGACAGGGCTAAGAACTAGGAAGTAAGAATTTTGCAATCGACCATACGTCAAAGGAGGGTAGTGAGAACATTGTCGTCCAGCCTTAGTGAATTTGAGGTAGCGTAAAACCTCCCACCCATGTAAGCAAGTAGTGTTAGCGCTAACAATGTTTTACTGTAGTTCAACGTAACCTCAAGTGAGAGAAATTGTAATCTTGTAGATTAGGCTAGCTGATCTGAGGTATTGAAAACCTCAATTTACGTATGAAACGTAATAATTAGTATAGAAAGTGTATTATGTAACCCTACTTATTGTTTGAGAGTATTAGCTCACCCTTACACGCACGTAGAAAACTTTTCACAGGAGTGAAACCACTACCATTATGCGAAGTAATTGAGGCTAAGTGCCAACAGTATTACACAACCCCATGCCAAGTTCATGCAGCTGAGCATAACTTTATGTAATGTGATGCATACGCCTGCCTGTTACATATACCCCTGCCAAGCGCAGCATAACAAAAAATTACTACGTGCATATATCCTGTACCATAGTTCGTACGAATCACTGATTCAGGAAATCGTGTAAATTGTCTTAATCTCCCACAATACAATGGAACCATGTCCTAGAACGTAAGCTTATTTAACATTGTGTTAACCCATGTTATGTAAATGATTCCAATGTGTTATTGTGATTATGTGAATCTAGTATAAGAGTGTCCTTGAAACAGCAAATTGCTGCACTAATTTTAAGCTTTGCTTTTCTCGTACAAATTGTACCTAACTAAATAACTTCAAGACGTCGTACAAATTGTACACATTTTTATTATTGAGCAGATGGCATCACGCACTCTGCCGATACCCCCGGCTGCTACGCAACCGAGAGAGAGAGCAAAGAGGAAGAGGGAAGAGGCCTTTATTCCGCACTGATAATAACCAAATGGCGCTTGACCCAGAGATGGGCACGCCGCAATCCAGCCAAGGCAGCGCGCGGAAAAAAGAGTTACTGGCCTAAAAGTACAACCGATAGTCTACGATTCAGGCAACCGCCTTCCACACCTGAAACCCTAGTGGATTCTTCAAGATGGGTCTTTGTCGCTTCGAACGGTGGCCTACTAATGCATGCCAACATGCTGCGCAGTATACACATGCGTCCTCTGCGGACGACTTCGCCCCATCTACGAGTGACCCTCAATAGGGAGAAGTTATTAACAGTGGCAGAAATTATTATACATAGCGAGCAAGCAGACGCCAAGCATTGGATAGCCGCATACATAAAAGTAATTAACACACTTAATTATGTAATGCATTGCCTGCCCGGAATCCCGCATGCAAGCGCCATCCCCATTAATAAATTAAATATTTCTGATAATCCACTACCCTTCAGTTAGCCACGGAATAAGTTCCAATGAACCGCCGAGGTGGCAGCACCCCTGTGACTTTGTGACATCACAACCTGCCAGCCTCCAAATGATGTGTTTAAATTTGTCCTCGCCTCCAAACGGGGAGATAATGAGCAGTGCTCCAGCACCCTGATAAACCTACCCCCGCGCTAGATGGCTACTCTACCCCCTGCACCACAAAGGATCGCTGATCAGGGGATTTTTCAGTATATAAGGAGGTCCAGCACCAGCCTACAGAGAAGATGCTGGGCTCGCCAGCTGAAGAGGTTCATGAGCTCTCCCAAGTCTGCAGAATCTTCTCTCCTCTCCTCAGCCTGCAACATGGGTTGAACTCCTGCCTGCTGCTTGTGAAGACAGCACTCTCTCCAGCCATCAGCTTGTGAAGGCTCGTCCACACCAGCTGACTGTAAGGCTTCAGCACTCTCTCCAGATGGTAATTCGAGCTCCTGTACCCACTACCCCTTTACCTCAGTCAACTTCCCTTGACTCCAGTGGTAGCAGGTCATCAAAATCTTAGCGTCCCCCTGGACAAACCCATAGCTAAAGTCATATGCTGTGAACTGCATCAGCTTAGAATTTTTGCAATTTGTATTGATTATTTTATCAGGCTCGCCTTCGCCTGGTTCCAGCTCATAATAATAATAATTATTATTATTATTAATCTTGTAGCTAATTTAGAGTGTATTCAATCAGGCCAGACTTTCCGCTTTTCCTTTAGTAACCATAGTAAATACTGTGTGAACATAAAACCTTGTTTCGCCTAACGTAATTTTAATAATAGTTTCCCTTTAATTTTTCTTGTGGTTCCATTTCAGTGTAAATTACACTGTGCAATAGTTTACCAAGTCTATAGTCAGTTGTGACGTGCGCTGAACTCTACAGGAGACGGAACCTGAAGTATTGGTTTAACGCCCACAGTGGACATGCCACTGCTCCTGAGTTTCCAGTGTACCCTTCGACTACTACTCGACATAGTCCTAGATACTTGACAGCACATCATACGGCAGGGCCTTGGGTGCAACTGTCGAAGTCATACCTCCAGAACTGTGTGTCCACAGAGAGGTAGAAGACTTCATTCAAATGCACAATAAACTCGGCGGAGCTAAGAGCCGCCAAAGGCATCGTGAGAGATGCACCTTATATAGGCAGACTGTGACTGAAATTATTATTGTGAACCAGAGTCCAGTAGAGCTGCCGCCCAGTGAGCCCGAGAATATACCGCTGTACTATGAATCTATTGTGCCACTCACACAGGAGTCCCCGCTAGATCATTCATTAGGCTGGTGTCCGCCGGAAAACGACCAGGAAGAAACTTGTCCTTTACAATAAGAGGTTCCGTTGCCCGTAAACACCCCTGACCACCAGGTGCTCCAAGTTCAGGTGGATCCATCCAGATCTAGTATTATTAAGCTAGCCTCAGGAATCCGGGAAAACCATTCGGGTTCAACTCCCAGCGGAGGTTGTTCCCAAAACACGTGGAAACCAAACCCCGGCCAACTATATTCCCGAACGCTGACAGACGAGGCAGCTGTGGATAACTCTCATAGCACCGGTCAGATCATCCACTGCCACCATCACCCTTGTGCGATCACAGACAACCATCACAGACAACCATCATTCATACACCTGGGACCCCTGGCATTTCGCCTTTTGACCTTAGTCGTGAGGATGGTGAAACTCCCTGGGAGGGAATTCATATAACTCCACCTCACCCTGGGGTTTGATTCCCCTCGCTTTCGCCGAAACCGCGATGGTGGTCAGCGTAGTAACCTCTTACCCAACAAGACCCAAGAGGGGCATGCGTCACCTTTGAAAAATCATGCCAGATGTAACACATTCACCTGGTTTGTTTTTAAATAAATAGTATACAAAAACATTTAACGCAGATTACAAATCAGGCACTGATTTGTAATTACCTACAGCACAGGCTACGCACACAACTTGCCTGTAAAAAGCTTCCGCTTCTCTGCTCTGGTTGCGGTAACGTGCAACGTCTCCAAGGTGCACAAGGCAGTGCTGGCAGATGTAGTAACATGAGCTCTTATTAGGCTGGTTGAAGTGATCTGAGCCCCTCCACACTTTCCCATTACCATACACAGAGCCCTTCCTGCAAATACAACAACAATAAACACACAATTGTTGGGGATCATGCTGTAACTTGATAACTACCAATCAATCATTAACACACTGGACACAAGGGCACACACAGCAGCTGTGGTGGTGTAGTGGATCAGGTTCGATTTCCAGTGGGGTTGCTCCCAGATTTTTGTACGTGGGAATCGTGCCAGACGATCTGTTGATCAGTTGGTTTTCTCTGGGTCACCCGTTTGCCCCGCCTTTGCATTCCAGTGCTACTCCTTACTCACCTCGCTTCAGCCTCATTGGCTCTCAAAACCTCAATGTTAAAAGCCACCCATATACATCTCCTCCACTGCAGCCCACAAGGGCACATAAAAGAAATTAACACCCCCCATTGCAATGGATAATGTGAACATTTTCTTCTAATGGTTGTTTTAAACAATTATTCCAATATTATAATTACAAAGTATTATTGTTAAGAAATTTTATTCCAGAATTTATACAAAACAAAACTACTACAGTTTAAATGCCTACCAGAACACAATGTTATGTCAAAATAAAAAAAACTTGCTCATAGCTTTTATGTCCATTGTTCAGGAAGCACGTTTTTGAAGAGTCATTTTAATGTTGTGGGTACCAAAAACACCACCAATAAATCCTAAATGGTAGACCACCATTTTACAAGTATGATCTAGCAAAACACCTATTCATGTAGTTTTAGAATATCAAACATATTAATATTCTTTTTGTGTATTAGTTACATACGCTTGTGTTTACTGGGTAAATAGTATTTTTAATGACTTATTCCTTCGTGTGATGGGCATATCTATATTTTAGTTTCCCATGTTGCAGACACTGTGAATTCACAGTTAGCAGAACTTGGTGCATAGCCACTTGCCAAGAGTTGGCAACCTTGAGCTTCCATCAGGAAACCAACTGTTTATGGATCATCATGGTAGTGAGTTGTGCTATCTGGCAGAGTCGTTCACAATCTGTGTTTCAATGTTGAAGCTTTAGATAAGTTTTTGTTTATATTCCACAACTATTTTATGCAACAAAAATGTGTTTTTCACTGTCCCATCAAAAACTATACAAAAGTTTATAAATTGAGACACCCTCAACCCCTCGGGGGTGTCAGGAGTTTCAACCAGGCCTCACTTGCACCATTAATTACAAAACACCAGTATTCCGGGGCAGAAAGTAATCTCGTCTCAAAATTTCCCATGTACCGCGGCCCATACATAAGTAGTATTACTATTAAATTCCATTTAGTACATTTGCGCAGTAACAATCCCATAACACTCAGTCGACAGTACCTTAATGTGACTTTGAAAAAATGTTCTCATAGGTCAATTTTCTGTGAATTTTGTACATTTAATGATAAGTTAGCAAATACACTGTATTCATAAGCGTTACATTAACTTTCACAGTTGTAATTTTAAAAAATATTTAAAATTCTGGGCCCTCTTTAAAATATATTTCATACCTTAGATAATGATATTCATGACAGCACAAGCCATTAAAACCTGTTCAATTTGCTCAAACTTATTTCACCATCAAAGTCACTGAGCATGAGTTTACTTGAATTTCCGACATCATGAATAATATTAAAAATCTTTTGGCCTATCACTTTACTAAAGTTATTTTCAATAGGAATCGCGTGGGACATCACTTATAGCGGGATTACAATTATTTACACTGAACGGCAACTTCCCGATGACAATGTAAGAAATCATTTCAGCAAACCTCGCCATAAAATGGATGTCGCAGACATACCTGATGCAGAAGCACGTCAAGACTTGCATGCAGGGACAAGGCAGCGAATAAACCAGCTGTGGCCTTACGTACAGAAAACCAGGAGTGACGACTCGGAAACAGCCTCGGAGAATTTGAGTGATCGTCGAATGTGGCCAGGAACACTACTACCTGGTTACACAAAACTGTGTGTAATCGCTTTGCCCGGCGACTGGTTTTCCACACTGACGGTTTATTCATACCCATGAATAATTACGTACTCGTAACTAAACATTTATGTGCATAGCAAAGCCCCGTGCACATCATCTTAAAAAGGAAGTTTGCAACGAACGTCATAAACGTCACAATATCGGGCTACAATTTAAATTAACCAAACAAGCATATATTCGCTTATTCTGAACGCGGTAGAGAAGCCAGTCACTTCAATGGCAAAAAGAAAGAGATAGGACACATCGTAAACTTTAGTTCGTCTATCAAGGAAACTACTTTGAGTTCAGCACGTAGTTTTTACGCTGTCTTTAGCAAAATACATGATTGGTTTGTAACACAACTTTATGCCAGCACGAGCGCACATATTCATGTAATTTTAGTAGGCACATTTTGTTATCATATTTCACGAACAACGACTTCACGTTTGTCAGCACTGTCTACATTTTGCCAGACCGCCATCCAACTAAGCACACACCGCACGGCCTCACTGTATAATGACTGCCCGACTCATACTACACAAGTATCCTGCTCTGTGTCTAGCCCACGACTCGCCTGCCGCTCAACTCTCAGCAAACTCCCTGACCACACACTGGTTGGTACCACATCTGCGCAGCTTGCCAGGTGATGTCACGCACTCGCTAGGAGCGAAGCATAACAGCGATCCTTCACACTGAGAATTACATTTTGTTTGCAAACAACAAACTTAAAAGTTATATCACTATAATTATTATATAATACTTTCATACTAGAAATATATACGTGATACACAAATATGCAATATGCCTTTTCTATTAAAAAATATATACTAAAATCTAGTTACCATAATATTAACAACTCTGGTTACCAAAAGCTACAAACGGTAACCTAAAACCACACAGACTAAAACTGGCTTCAAAAAGTTTGACCATTATGGTTACCAAGAGTTACCAATGGTAACCAAAACTTAAACAATTCTGGTGACAATCAGATTGTCACAAAATACTGTTACATTATTAAATGTCTGCACATGATTTGACTAGGCCTGGAGGTAGGCAGGCTTGCTTGTTAATTTAAATTATTTTTCATACACGTTAAATATAAAGTTTTTTTTTGGCATATTAAGTGCTACTTAAAACAGTAATACTGTAATTTGAAATCATTTTTCACACGAATAATAACATTTCTGTAAAGACAATGCTCATGGAAAAACTATAACTGTTACAAGAAAGCACTGCAGAACTGCAATGAGTGTGAAAAGTAACAGTAACAATTAAAAAGGAGATAAGAAATCACAAATAAACATTTGTATAATACACTTTTTTTATGGAGTGGCATAACATTCAAAAATTATTTTCATAACTACCTGATAGGATCTGAACATTGAACACAGCAGGGTTACCAACTTATTGTTGTCAATTATTCATATTCATTAAGATTGTAATATTTCTGTACCATCACCAAAATTTCTGTACATAAAATACCTTTTGTGTCTATACATATACCTATTCAATATCACACACAATCAAACTATATTCAACTTACATAATAGGCCACCGTAGCCGTAAACAATAATCAAATAGACACTGGCCTAAATCTATTTTCAATTTCATGTTAAAAACTAGTGATGGGGTCCAGTCTCGAAAAATCAAGTCGAGTCAACAAAGATCAACTCGTCACTCAAATTGAGTTTTTTACAGCAGACATTGAGTTACTGAACATGGAAGTCAAGTCACGGAGCTTTTAGGTTAAAAACAACAAATATTCACACTAAACAATTACTTTTTGTGTCTCGCAAATAAATCATATTACGTTACTATAAAATACCTTTCGTGTCTATACATATACCTATTCAATATCACACACAAACTATGTTCAACTTACATAATAGGCCACTGTAGCCGTAAACAATAATCAAATAGACACTGGCCTAAACCTATTTTAAATTTCATGTTAAAAACTAGTGATGGGGTCCAGTCTCAAAAATCAAGTCGAGTCAACAAAGATCAACTCGTCACTCAAACTGAGCTTTTTACAACAGACATCGAGTTACTGAACATGCAAGTCAAGTCATGGAGCTTTTAAGTTAAAAACAACAAATATTCACACTAAACAATTACTTTTTGTGTATTGCGAATAAATCATATTACGTTACTAAATTACTAAAGTTGCACCAGAACACGTGCCTTGACACTTGGTTGACGTTTGTGATGTTTGGCTGCGATAAATCCGGTGAGCATTATATTCGCAATTTGAACCATTTTTCTTCCCAGCAAAGCACTTCCTCTTTGCCGCATGCTGGGCGACAACAGCTAAAGGGACCCTTCTCAAGGTCGACAAAATATGCATAATGGTAAACTTGTCATTACTTTTATCAG
Organism: Dryococelus australis; assembly: GCA_029891345.1. Lineage (NCBI taxonomy): Eukaryota > Metazoa > Arthropoda > Insecta > Phasmatodea > Phasmatidae > Dryococelus > Dryococelus australis. The sequence continues at coordinate 78,783,008 of CM056995.1, forward strand.
CCAATGACTCCAATGCCCTTCACACTGAATTTTAAAAAAAGTACTGCTGTTAACAATACATTAAACATTTCTCCTAAACCAGTTTAAAAAAAAGGAAATAATATCTTAAAATACTGTATATAATTTATTGTAATCAGACACACAATGTAAGCTGACCTAAAACTTTCAAACCCTCTGAAAATGCAAATAATATGACACCAAATGCAAATCAAATTTTAAATGTCCTGCACGCACTATCAGCTAAGAGGGTACGGAGAAGTAATCGATCGGGCAGTGTCACGTCTGTTGGTTTAGGAGGTGGCTGGGGGTGGTAGCGGGAGGATGACCTCTCCCTGCCGCTACCTGTTGGATACACCTTGCACACATGCAAAGAAAACTTGTAATTTTGAGACACAAATGAGGCAATTAAAATTTATTTCTTAACTGTCTTTAATAATTAATAATTCAAAACCACGTCCTCTGATTTTCCGTGCCATGAGTTACATTACACACAGCTCGGTGCTTACCTACCCTATATTAGACTGCAAAAGGTGTCGAATAGGCCCTTACATTTCATCAGTTATTCAAAAGACACACATCTATTGAAATAAATTAATATAAATCCCCCAATTTCCTCGCAAGAAGTCACTGAAAATGATCACTTATAATACAAGTCGCTCAATGTTCAAACAATTTTTTGCTGACATGGGGTAGAGTATATGCTTTTGGGAATAAAATTTTATTTGCAAAGATGCTGCCCTTTGAGTTAAATAAATATTAAATTTTAAAGTCATGTTAATTTTATGCCAGATACAATGAACCACCAACATTACCGGATAAAACGACCTTTAAACACAAAAGAAAACATATTTTCAAATAATAATTCCTCGTTAAAATGTTTTACATAACATTTCCAGGTGTAACCACTTACTTTGAAATACAAGCGATGTTAGTTGCAACTATTATGAGCAATGCACAATCTTGATAAAATTACATTCGCAAGGGACACTTTATTTGCTCTGCTGCTGGCAGGTGGCATGTGGAAGTAAGCCAAGCGGGCGCGGCAGAGATTTTATATATATATATATATATATATATATATATATATATATATATATATATATATATATATATATATATATATATATATATATATATATATATATATATATAGAGAGAGAGAGAGAGAGAGCAAGAGCACGCAAGTGAGAGAGATGACGTGCTTTATCTTTTGTTCAACAACTTCTCCTCTCTGCGGCATGCTGGCATGTGAGGGGCGGAAGGAAGGGGTGCGGCTTAGAGAGATGGAAAGAAGGGTTGGAGAGAGAGGAAGTAGAAAGCAGACAGACGTGTTGAGAATACATTAGACACCACACCGCAGAGCACTTATATAAACAGCAGAACGCGTGATGTATTTTACATCCAGTTACTAGCTGTTTAAATAAACAATCAGCTTAAAACAATAGTTGCGTGAAATCTTAGGTGACGGGAACCGTAATATACTTAAATCAGCACAACATGCGATAAACAATAAACGGTTATGTTATCATTATTTAAATAGGAATTTCGCCAGGACCACAAAAAATTGTTGGTGGATGCAATTTAGCGTATTTACTTGTGTATAGTGGGCACCATGATTTTTGCAACAAGTTCCAGGGAAATTTTTTTTTAAAATAAAATGGCACGAAAAATTTCTGGAGCCTGTTAATAAGTATGGAACAAATAATTCGTTTTTACATTAATGTGTGGTAATTGTAATATGTTTGGAAAATATTTTAATTTAACTTCGATGCAAAATAAAACAATTCCGAAAACCTCAATCCCCTACTAAACACTTAGGGCTTCGGTTTTCTTTTTCTCCTTTTAGCAGTCTACAGGCTCTATTTTTTTTTTGCAGTGCTAGAATATCATACTATCCTTCTCTAAGAAAAAAAAAGGTGTCGCCTCGTCACTTCTTCTCCCCTAGTCCCATTTGCCCCCCCCCCCCCCCCACCTCAATCCTTTTTGCCCTGGGGATCATAGTTCACTAGCCTCTGCCAGGGAAACAAAGAGGGCTTGGCGGAATTATCGACCGGCAACATCTGGGTGTTAGACGAAAAGGGGAGGAGGGGCGTAAACACGCAGCAGCTCTGGTCTGTGGTCTGACAGGATGTCTTGGGGGGGGGGGGGGGGGGCGCTTGATACCTACACATAACTGAAGGGTCGCTAAATGAGAAAGAGAGAGAAGGGAGAGGAGTGATGTAAGAGCGAGAGATAAGACAACAGACAGTTCCGCCACTTCCTTAAACATTCCCTGACAACTTATGGCTACCACTCCCCCTTCCTCTTCTTTTTTGTGTATAGCGGATACCCCAGAAATGGTTTCCTTTATTTTGGTAAAAAAAAAAAAGGTGCGCTATACACTAGTAAACAGGGTATTTGTTCTTATTTTCTTCTTTTTTTTTATGTGCGGCATACACAAACAGAAATACAACCAATTTTGAGTCTAAACAAAATAATAACCTGACTTCACTGTCTACAACTGATACTAAAATATCAGCCCGATACCATACCTGATACAGATACATCAGGAAAAGGCGAAGTATTGGTATCAGAACAACTCTAATAAAAACATGCGTAAAAAAAATAGCTATTAGGTATCAAAAACTTTAAATGTAGATTGCTTGACTGCTCACAACACTATTAGGTTGGTAACAAAAACTTTAAAATGTAGACTGCTTGACAGCTCGCCCAGTGGCATGCAAACAGCCCAGCCTGATAGCCCACCCCACCACTCCTCTAACAGTTATATTTTTTCTATCAGCATCACACGGCTGACATTACCATTCATGATCTCTGCCTCATGTAACTTGGCAAAGTTTTAACAGTTTGACGAAAGCAGCACCAATGTTTACTTTTCATTTATGTAACTTTTCACCATCAGCTGGTGTGTCAAGAGGCATCTGTATATTTTATTAACATGCTGTCAGCTAATCCACTTGTCATTGTAATGCGAACAAATATTGGTATTTATAGATTGACATCTGTCTACAAAATTCATAGGAAATTAAAAATAGATAACCTTGGAAAAAATTAGATATTCAACTCTTTTTTTAAATTTGTAAGAGACAGTGCATTTGGGTTAACATTTGCATAGTAATTGTAGTTCTTATCACACTTTGGACATTACAGCTTATATGTTAAGACTGAAAATAAAAGTAATTCGGGGAACTTGCTCGACGACACAATTTCATTAGCCAACATACAACTCACCAATGACTTTTGCAAAGCAGTTCTTCTGCTATTACCGATACTAAACAGCTTGAACTGCTTAAAAACTACCCACACATGTTCCACTTTCTTCGTTTTATTAATAAAGAACAATAAAAATACACACACAACAAGATAGGTTTGCAGTAGGGATGTGCGGGATCCCGAACCTTCAGGAAAAAGTCGCGAAAATGGCTTTCCGAAATGTCGGGCAAGAATTAGCTGACTCCAGAAATTTTCACGAAAATGGTGTGTAATGCACATTCCTAATGATGATGTTTCCTATGCGCAGAGCAAACAATATTTCTCTTCCTGTCAAGCTTAAACAAATTCTTGTGTGTATTCTCCAAAATTTTAATTAGTATTTTCCATTGCATTACTATCTTATAAACACATTATTTACCTAATTGCATGTTTACATTTATTCTGAAAAATCTTTATTCTAAATCGTTTGCACAGTTATGTAAACACCAGTAATGAACGCTATTTGTTTTCCGTCTTTTGGTTGATATAGGTTTATAAACTTTATGTAACAATTTTTTGTTTACACGCATGCTATGTAAGATTGCGCTAACTGAAAGTCAGCATTATGATTGGTAATTTAACATCGATGAATGATCATATGATAAGTGATAAAAAACACCAAGGAATTCTCCACCTTATCAAATCGATTACACACACATTTATTAAATACAATAAAAAATAAATTAGTTTTGCTCTCATCAAAATTAAATACAACCTTCAAATAAATGCCATTAATGCAATATTTATGTTTTGGTTAGTCAAAGATGTTAGACATACTGAGTGTTGCATCTCGTGACGTACGTTTTTAATTATGGTTATCCAGAAAAACCATAGAATAAATTAAAGAAATCCTTACTCTTTCAATAACAAACTTTTTTTCACTTATCTCCAAGCGAAGCGTACTTGTTTAACTTATCTATGGCAAGATATTTATTAACGTTTTTTTTTCCACATATTGTTTACTTGAACTTTTTCTTTACGTTGTTATTGTAGTAGTTCTGTTGAAAATGGAAAACTCAGATAAGTCTGTAAACAGTAAAAAATTAGGCATGCAGAAATTCTATGAACGTCTGCAAGAGAGCACATCTGGGCTGCTGAGACACTTGAACCAACATCCTGCATTAAAAAAAGATTTTGAAGAAGCAAAGAAGTCTTCCATTGCAAAAGTGAAATTAGCAGAGTTGGGGACGAAATCTGGCAGCAGCAAACAACAATACAATGTTTTTATAATACCCAAGAAATTAATGATATTCTACAAAACTTTAGCTAGTATGCATGATAAGAAATATCTATTTTTTGTTTATGTAATTGTATGTTTACCCACAGATGTTATGTTATTTAAAAAATGAGTTATTAATTTGTGATTAATAAAATAAATTAATATTGTATTTCCATTTTTATATTATGTAACCGCACAAAATACTGCATGAAGGCGTTATGTAATTTTATTGTATGTATTTGTTATTGTATGTATTAGTTAACTTGACTTGTTCCAAACACCTGTAGCTTGGCTACAAAGTGAGCTCCACAAAACAAAATAAATAACTACCAAATGGCCTTCTGATCATCCATGTGCTGTCAAACTCACAAATGCTATTGATGAATGGATTGCAGACAGTTTTTTGCCCTACAGTGTATTGGAAAACCAAAAGTTTAATGAATGTTATGGGTACTGCTCAGCCTCTGTACAAAGTACCTTCACGTATCACCTTTTCTCGTAAAGTGTTCCCTGATTTTTATAATAATACTAAAAGCAAACTGAGTGAAGCAATGTCACAAGCACTTGCCGCATGTGATTCTGTTTTGTTGATGTTATTCACCTTTGATATGCGGACATCAGACAGCAATGCTGCCTACATGTTGAGCACTCGTCATTTCATTGACGAGTCATTTTCCCTGAAAAAGTATTACTTGGGTGGATAACACTTTCCTGGTGACCACACTGGAGCTGCAATTGGATAAAGGATAAACGCAATATTAAAAGAGTGGAAACTAAATAATTTAGCCACTCCATTTTATTATGTCACTGATAGTGGGAGGAACATTTTACTGAGAGTATCCTTGTGTGTCATAAAGTTTGAAGAGTTGCATTGTTTTGCCCATACACTGCAACTTGCACTAAATGATGGAAAGCAAAATACTACCGCAATGGCTCCCATGTTTAAAAAAGTTCATTCCCTTATAGGACACTATAAGCATAGTGCAAAAGCTTCTGGGAATTTGCACAAGGTCCAAGAATCTTTAGGCCAGCCTGTGTTTCAACTTATTTAAGACTGTGAAACAGGTGGAATTTCGAATATACTACGCTTGAACTAGTACTTGCTTGCAAGGATTCAATATCTCGTTATATTTCTCTCCAAAACAAAACTGATAACTTGACAGTTTCAGAATGGTGACTAGTTTAAGGATATGTTAACATTTTACAACCCTTGCATCAAGCTACAGCACAGTTGTGTGGTGACAAAACACCAACAATTTCAATGATTATCCCAGTGCTGTTCTTACTGAAGTCTTCACTGGAGAGGTACATTGCTAACCACTCCAAATTGCCTGCTTCAGATGTTGAGTTTGGCAAACAACTTTTGCTTCCCATTAAAGCAAGATTTCCTGTGTATGAACATAAAGAACCATACTTCTCTGATATGTTGCTGGATCCACGTTTTAAAAGTGCTGTTGTTTCACAAGACCAAAAACCACTTGCAGTGGAACACAAGTCAAAAATCCCACAAGGACCAGGTAACATTGGTACATTATTTAAAAAACGAATTACACTTTTATTGACTTACATAACTATAAAATTGTTTCAAAGTCAGAAATTTTGCAATACCATGTGCGCATGCACACTGCAAATATTTCAGTGAAGTTTCTATTTTTTTTTGCAGTCAACCTTTTTCATACATATCTCCATGATATTTCTAAAAGAATTTATAAATTTAATATGCTGCTAAAGTTTGTATTTGGATAAAAGTTTATTTAGGCCCTAATCGTAATAAGTACATTTTATTTTTAATTGTTCCCAGAACACCTTTCTGATTCGGAATCTACCACCAGTACCAGTGCACAATTTTGGTCAGAATTTGAGGAAATGTCTTCTATGCAACAGCCTACAGTAAATCAAGAGGTAGAAGAGTACCTTAAAAGCCCAACAATATTAAGAACATACTGTCCACTCATGTGGTGGAATGAAAAGGCTAGTCACCATTCCCGCTTTTAGCCAAGATGGCTTGTCAGTACTTGGGAATCCCTGTTACTGAAGCCTCCATTGAGAGGGTGTTCTCTTCTGCTGGCAAAATTGTCACAGAGCACAGAAAAAGGCTCACAACAGACCATGCTGAAGAACTAATATTTCTTCATCAACACAGGGAAGAAACATAAAGTGCTAATTATAAAATAAATATACAGTACCAATGGTTGTATAGGGGACCTACCGGTACATTTAACACACTTATTTAGCTATTCTTTTTATGAATTGTCAATATACCTATAGTCAATTCCTGATTGGAAGCAACTTATGAAAATCAACCTTTGAAAAAACACTCTAGGCAAAACATGTCAACCTGTTCCACAAATATATAACACTGTGGTTACCTTTAGAGTACTGTATTACTGAATAAATGAACCTTTATCTTAATATCTTCTATAACTTGTAATATTTATTTATTTTTTAAATATGAAATAACAATAGTGAGTGCAGCGACGTGTTGGCAACGACCGGTAAGAAATAGTTCACAGTTAAAATATTATTTTAACCTTGTTTTTTAGTGTACTATTTGTAAATTAAATGGTGCCTATCGAAACATTTAAATATTTAAGTAGCCCCGATGGCAACATATCTCATATTTACAGTTTAAAAGAACAGCAGAAAATATAGTGAGTAGGCTGTAATGGTACGGTATTGTTTTATCGAGCGAGAAAGAAATTGAAAAACTGTCTGCTGGTGAGGCTTGTAGCACTCTTTCTCTTTTCTTCGTCTCTTTCACACTAGGGAAATTTCGCTTTGCTAGTAAGCAAGGAAACTATACATCTTTTCAATTGTAGCATATTTCATACTTATTACAGCAAAATAATGATTTTTGAATTTGTAATTTACAACTGAAAAGAGATTTTAATGTTTGAATACATATTTTAATATATTTAGATATGATGGCTGGGCAGTTACCTAGTGAAGTTGGCAGACATAGCGAGCCATGACATGGCGTGTTGCTTTTTGTCAAACGAAACGTAAATTATTCTTACTCAGAAAAATACTTCAAATTAATACATCACGTTTGTAGACGTTATGTTTTTTAAACCTACCTAGGCAAGTTACGATGTGATAAATCTGTGTTTCCACGGCAGTAATAAATATACTGTGACGTGTGTTTTGTTAATCATTGCATCTGTGAAATGGCGTGCCTTTGTGCATTGTGGTCAATATGCTGGCCCTGCGTGTGCGTGATTTAAAATATTTGATTAGCATTATTTATACGTTTTAAACATCAACATCTGTTTATTTATCACAACTTTGTACCTTTGCCCTAAAGGGTTTGAAACACAGTTGTGTAATGTAATTTGCCACAATCCCAGGAGAAAAATACTAAGCCCAGCCCGATAAATTTCAACAAACCTAATAAACAGTAAGTAGCAATACATAGAAATACAAGCTGAATACGTACGCTTATTTGTGTGCATGTTCACAGCTATCTTTTAAGGTTGTATGACAAAAACGAGTAACACAAGTTGCATGCTTGAATTTAATGTGCCTTTTTCACTGGGTGTTCCTTCTTTTTAATATTTATTCCTACTGAGGCCATCCTTTTAGAGAAATGACCCAACACATATCAATAACATAAGTATAATTACAATTAGTACAGCCCTTTACCTCGCAGTTGTAACAGTGGTAAACACAGTTGCGGCAAAATATTAACATGCATTACATGTATTGTGCTATGTCGTGGAAAATAAATATGTTAATATAAAATAACCGTAAGAACTGTCGTCCATTCAGGCCTTTTTAAAACGTCATAAAGCGGAACAAAATAATGTTGGAGGCCTAAACTGTGAATATTCATACATAATGGTTTTTGGAATATGACAGAATTCTTTAAAAAGCTGTAAACAGTAAACAACACATTTGACAGGGATAAAAGTAGAAGTCACATTTCAATGTTTATTTTTAGGTGTAGCAAAAGTATACAAACATATGTACACACACAATGGAATGTAAACATTGATTTTGACAAATGCTACATGGCAGTCACATGGCAATGTTTGTTTTCATTTGATGGAAGGATACGAAACGGGCCTGCAAGTAGATATTTAGCAGGGCTCCGAGAAAGTTGCTTCCAATGGGGAATGGACTATAGGAACTTTTTCTTCATCTGCATATTTTCTGCTTATCTCAGGGTGGCTACACAAAACATAAAACTAAATTCCCTGACTTTTCCAGGTTTTCCCTGTCTATCACTTTTTTTTCCATGACCTATACCAATGAAATAAAATCACATTTTCATAAGTTTTATCTAACTGAAGCCTTGTATACAAACTAACATAAATGTTTATGAACTTACACTTTTGCAGCTATCCATTTAATGAGAGGAATTTTTTTAAGAGCTGTGTAATACGATGACGCATGACATCGGGTGACTGACGACAATATAAAGGTCAGGCAAGGTTTTAGTGTGTGTGTCAGGGACACGGGTGATATGACTGGGCTGACTTTATTGGCTGCCAACCAGGCCATTATCAGGAATATAAGCTGAGGTGCATGGCTTGACGGCACGGCACATAGTTTGATGTGGGCTTAAATGTCTTCCGCAACACTGGTTTACACACAGCCACTGATTTATCCATTGTGGGAGTAGCCCGAGGTAGCTCCTGACTCGGCCGCTGTTACTGCTGGTGCCGGCTGAACTCGTGCCCAGTCCTTGGGCGGAGCTGGTGCTGTGGCTGGCGGTGCTGGTAGGAGCCCGTGGAGGGCTGCTGGTCCTACTGGGCTGGAACGACGAGTTCACTATATCCAGTGGTACATGGAGTCCCTGGCGGAAGTCGACGACAACTGGATGCAACTCACTGGTGGTCTTGTAGGACAGCTGAAATAGGGAGTGTGGAGGGACTGGAAGGTGAGGAAGTTGCCACTTACTGACTGTCACAATCTTGCCAAGTTATATGAGATAGAGAGTAAAATAGTAATTCACTTGTCGACAAGACTGTGAATCACTCACCCTGGCAAGAAATATTTTTATTGGTAGAAAATAGTCCCAAATTTTTTTCTTGGTAAACTGTAACTATAAGAGCGGGAGGAGTTATAAGGGACGGGGATTATACCCAAGTACACATATGGTGCAAATTTGATTTTAACTAAAAAATTTTATACTGAACTCGAATTGACTTTCATACAACTTAAAACTCAACTCGACTCGACTCAAGCAGTAAAAATTAAGTGCCCATCACTAGTAAAAACAAGTCTGCCCGAAATAAATAAACAAATAATTTGAGTTACACATTTTATTCCTGGATTAAAATATGTACACATGCTAACTGTAAAACCCTAAATTAAAAAACACGTATAAGCATTGACGCATGACGTACTGGGAATAAATGACCTCGTGCGGGCAGAGGACAAACGGACACCAAATTCCCAAATCTGGCAGAGACTGCGGTACACGAGAGAAGTCACGCCTCACCTTGTCCAAAGATGCACATGGGTGTGTAGTCCTGTCCCAGTCTTCCCAACCTAGGGGGCGATAGTCTCTCCCGGCGAAGCCCGCAGAACACCAGACTGACAAGCTGTTTCCAGGACCGTGTACCTGTGTGGCTCCCCTCCTATCCTTCAATCCCAAGAGGTTGGCGGGAAGGGCAGTCAAAGCTAGTGTGTGTATGGAAAAACAGTGTTCGACTCGTTTGAGTGAAATTCCCAGAGATCACCTGCAAACCTGTTACGTGAAGGAAACTACGGAAGAGTGCTAAGTCTACAGGAGAAGTACTCAAATTAAAAGTTGACCTATGTATTATTACAGTAAAGGAAATAAACATGTGGTGAATGCACTCTAGTTCCTGGTCAATAACAAGAACATGACCCAGAAAGCTACAAGTACAAGTTAGGATTGCCAATAGCGGTGACTGGCGTACAACCAAGGCAATGCGGTGTATGATGCTAGATGTCAGCAACAAACTCTTACATTGTTGTATGTAAATTACACGTAGAATGATGAAACGTAATTGCTGACATGTAGCAGGGTGAACTAAGCAAGGATGTGACAGGATTCAGCCTTGAAAAAGACTTAAGGATGGGTCCACCACAGATATGTCCGTAACTGCAGGATGACACAAGGTTTGCAGGGTACATAGCAAGGAGAGCTCCTAGCTAGCGTAACCTACCTTCTCGCAAGCGTAGCTTAAGCGATATGAACGGGATGTTGTGTCCGAGCAATGGGTGGTGGAACTACATAGAAGGGTCTATTCCTGAGCGGTGAGCGCTAGGAAGACATTATGTCAATCTGGTCAGGATCTGCACGTCGAGCTCTAGAAATGAAGACTGCCGTGACAATCTGGTCACTTTCTGAGCGGCGGGCACTGGGAATGAAGATTGCTGTGGAGAAGTGGGCCATCTCTGCTTTTATACTAAATTTGGGCCGCTGCCCACTGCTGATTGGCTCATGCCACTAGGGCAAGGGGTGGTCACAGAACGGGGGGTGCAAATGCATGGCTTCCTCTGTGACATCACCGGCCGACTGGAGGGGGACGTAGAACAAAACAAAAGCAATAATTATTACTAGAGCCATCTAACGGGGAGTAAAAGAACTTGTTGCCTCTAAGCATTGTTATGGTGGATCAGTGAATAAAACAATCTGTAAGGCAGACAATAAAATCTCACATAATTAATGTGACAAATTTAACTTCGAACTCTGCAACAAACTGACCTAGCGATGAAGCGAAAGTTGTTAAATCTCTATTGTTGAAAAGACGTCATGTGCCAGCATGAATTTTCTGTGGCACAAACAAAGTCACAAAATGTACATACAAATTATTAAAACTATTTTAAAAGCTCCATGATGTTTTAGAAAAATAAACACATGTAACTTACCATCTCGGGCAACAATCACCATGTTAACAGTGCGAACATAATAAAATGTTTCTTTCAATCATGGAATAATAAAATGGTTCGAATTTGTTGTGAATAATTACACAGACAGTGCCTGCTCAAAAAATTATTTTTTTCTGTTTTTAGCTGAACATTTATTGCAACGTGGTTAAAACTCAAAATACTTACAGTAAATTTTTTTAAATTCTAAAACCTTTCATGCTTCCCAGGGAATGGTTGTTATTTTGAAGGGACTGTTATTAGAAAGACCTTTGCAATTAATATTTTTTCATGGTTCCTCAAAAAGGCTTGTTATTTCAAGAGAGTCGCTATTCCAGGGGTTTTAAAAACGAGAGTTGACTACAGCCAAATTATAAAACTTAAATATAAATTTCAGTTAGTGTTATGAATAGTCCTGAAAAAACATGCACAAATGTTAAAATTTCTGCCCATTTCATATAAGGACTGTATATTCTCTTTTTACACAAAGGAATTTCCATTTGTATATGGAAATTTCCATACAGTTGGCAATGCTAGAACACAGGCTATAAGGGATGCTATACTAGCCAACTCTGTGTAACAAATAACAACGCAGTTGACAGAAGTCAAGGTTATATCGTGACACGTGCCCTACCTCGGCGGGTAAGTGGTTAGGACGCTGACTGCTCTCTCGAGATCTTAGGTAAACCTACAGCGGCGTGATTTGCTAGTATTATAGGCCCAACGGGTCGTGGAGGGTTAGAGTTCCGTGGCTGGTTGCTTAATGGCAGGGTAGCATTTGAAACAAGAGGAGTCAAACCCTAGAGTGAGGCTGAATGAGATAGTTTCCCGACTAGGGAGTTCAATCTTCCTCACTACTACGGTTGCCAATAATCGGGACGCTAGTTGTCCCTGGGTGTAAGAGGTGGCGATGCAGTCTAAGCGATCATGGGGGTGGAGGCAGATGGCCTGGCTGGGGGAACCGGGGCTACTCGAATTGGCAGTGGGTTGACGTGCGGGAATGTAATTTGCGTGTAGTGATACCGCACATGGTTTGGGGCTAACCTGGGTGAGAGTCGAACACAGACCACTCTCCTCAACGCTAATTTGATTACGCAGAAGTTGGGAAGATCTACCTCCGGCGGCAGTTGAACCATGTATGAGTTTCCCAGATGCCAACTTTATTATCTAGGTGTTCGTCTGTCTAATCCATGATCCTTTACGCCAACGTGCAGTCCTGGGTCCATGACTTATGCAGGCACACCCAAGGAGCTGACATGCAGACGTGCAGTCAGGTATTGGGACGTCACTGGAGGTAGATGCGGGAACACCGGAAAACCAGGAATTTCGGTATGTCTTCTGCAGACTAATGCTTTCTGCAAACTCTACAAGTTTGGGGCACCGCATGGCTAGTCTCCAGTGGAATTTTGATTACTGAATCTAAAACCAGTTGTACTGACACTGATAATTAGAATGCCAATGACACAGGGACTATAATACGAAAGAATGGTACACTGACAATTAATGTAACCTTTTATTATGCTGCTAAAGAAAAAGGAAAGTCCCTGCTAATCAATTACAGGGATTTAATTAACTATCTAAAAATATTAAGAGATTATGATACGTAGCTGAAACAGACAAAGGTGAGCATGGACAATAATTAATAAGTAAGAAAATGCAAAATGCTAAGGAACGCGTTTACCGCTTATTCTCAATAACTGGGGCCTGTCCAGGGGGACGTTAGTACCGAGACGACCTGCTACCGTGAGTCAAAGGAAGTTGACTGAGGTAAAGGGTTATTGGGTACAGGGCATCTGGTTACCTTTGAAGAGAGTTCCTGCCCTCACGGTCAGCTGGGACAGTAGTGGACGAGCCTTATCCAAGCTGCGGGGATGGTGCAGCCTTCACAATCTGCGGCAGGAGGTAGAAGTCTTCTTGCAGGCTTTTGGAGGTGTAGCCGTTTCTCAGGCTGAGAAGAGCAGAGTCTTTTTCAAACCAGGGAGAGTTCGCAAAGCTACTCGGCTGGCGAGCCTGGCGTCTCTGCTGGAGCGTGGTTCTTGGCTTTCATATATACAAAAAAATTCTGATCAGATCTTGCGGGGGTGTGGGGGGTAGCGTAGCCTTCCAATGCAAGGTTAGGTTATCTGGCATTGTGAGAGCGGAACTTATTTCTTATCTCTCCGCTTGGAGGCGATGGCAAATTAAAACCTCTCTTCCTGAGGCTGGCGGGTTGTGATATCACAAGGTCACAGGGGTGCTGCAATTTCATTGGTCTGCTGGAACTTCTTCCGTAGCTAATAGTGGAGTAGTGGATTGTCAAAAATATTTAATTTGTTCATGGGGGTGGGGCTTGCATGTGGGATTTCGGGCGGGCTGTAGATTTCATATATATATATATATATTATATATATATATATATATATATATATATATATATATATATATATATATATATATATATATAGAGAGAGAGAGAGAGGAGAGAGAGAGAGAGAGGAGAGAGAGAGAGAGAGAGAGAGAGAGAGAGAGAGAGAGAGAGAGAGAGAGAGAGAGAGAGAGAGAGAGAGAGAGAGAGAGAGAGAGAGAGAGAGAGAGAGAGAGAGAGAGAGAGAGAGAGAGAGAGAGAGAGAGAGAGAGAGAGAGAGAGAGAGAGAGAGAGAGAGAGAGAGAGAGAGAGAGAGAGGAGAGAGAGAGAGAGAGTGTGTGTGTGTGTGTGTGTGTGTGTGTGTGTGTGTGTGCGCGCGTGACACACTCTGCTTCGCTTATTGAACCTTGGGCGAAAAAGAAACACAGTGTCACTCTAGAGCCTAGGCATGGTAATTTGCGCTGATATTTTTAACTGCAGCAATGAAATGTGTTTTCGTCAGTGCTACCTAACAATACAAATATATCAATTGGCAACGTTTAATTTACAAATAATGTACATAAAAACAAGGTTAAAAAACATTGTAACTGTGAACTATTTCTTACCGGCCATAGTCAACACGTCGCTGCTCTCGCTGTTGATAATTTGTATTTAATACGAAATGAATATTACAAGTTATAGAAGATACTAAGTAGATTATTAATCTATTCAAGAACACAGTACTTTAACGTAAATCACAGAGTTATATAATTTTGAATACAAGCGATTGAACACAACAGGTTGACACGTTACGCCTCGGGTGATTTTTCAAAGGGTCAATTCCAAAAGGTCGAAGAAAGCATGAATGGACTATAGCATACTATTTGTCCGAGAGAAAGAAAAATTCTTAAGTCATGTTACACCAATTGGCTGTACATAGACACTCTTATGCTAGTTTACACATATTTATCATGTTAAATTAATAGGGTTAACATAAGTTACTTCTTATAAGCTAGATTACACATTTCAATTCACTTAACATTGGTTAACATAAGTCTAAATCTCTTACAATCTAGGCTACATAACTTTCCCTTGTATAATGGGAGACTATTAATGGTTACATGGAGATGCCTAATTTCTCTACTCTTACAAGCTAGGATACAGGGTATATGCACATAATTAGTTAATTTTTCCTTTTCTGCACTCTGGCAGGGGTTACGTAACAAAGGTAGGCGTGTGCCTCCTTACAAGGTTACATAAAAGTTTATAGTCAGATGCATGAGCTTCGACATGGGGTTGCAAACAACATAATAGGGGTTTCACTAACGCAAAAGTTTTCTAAGTGCGCATAGGGGTGAGATACTTCTCTCATGTAAAACCATTACAATTAGGCTAAACACAGACACTTCTCTTACTAAATATTATATTTCAAACGTGGGTGGAGGTTTTCTATACCTCGGCTTGTTAGGCCTAACCTACAACACTACAAAATTCTCACTTTTCCTTTTTAGAGGTTATACGAGGGATTACAAAACAAGGTCTTACTTTCTAATTCTTAAGCCTAACAGGTACTCTCTCTATAAAACATTTTGGGGTATGTGCAATTAATCATCGTTAATTTATGCATGTTAGCAGCCTTACTGGCTGGGGGACAAGAATAGACTTTTTGTGGCTGTAGCGTATGGGGTATCCGACTCGTGCAAAGTAGATAGTTACGGCGGAATACATTACACATGTCGAGAAAAGGTCTCTCGGGGTGCATACATCTCACAACACAAAATCTAAACTAATACAGGGTTTATGCTATAGCTGCATCGTTGCTAAATATCTAGAGATTATAGGGGGTTTTCCTTCTAAGGAAATTTTACTATGCCTACATTACTACTTTCTGGTCTCTGTTACATGGGGGAGTTCCACCTTAGTGAAAATAATATTACGCTATTTGACGTAACAAGAAATACAAAAACGGGGTTTTAGGAGCTGAACGACCTCTACATAAATGCACTTTGTAATTCTCTGGGATTACACCAGTTTACAGTGGTAGCGATACTTGGCGCTTCTAACATTTCAACACTTAGGGAATTAATATTTTACAAAGGTTGTGAATTTCCTGGGTGGCGGGTACGGCATGTTCACAGCGAGCTTTTGCCTCATGCTCTTACTCAAGTTATAGGGGGTTCGTTAAACAATGTCACCCACTTGCATTGCGAGGAATGGAAAGGGTTATCGTGATTATGTTCACGGGCCTGCTGATAGGCTTTGATTTACACAAACACACTTTTTAACAGTGTTCCCGGAGTTCAATGGCGTTATGTAAAACGTGTGTCGCACTAATTTTCAAAACAGCAACATCAAAACTTTTCATTTTATTATTAATACTTACATTATGTGGAGCACTAAGGATGATTTTCGGGGAAATGCAAAATCAACTTTCCTGTCTCCTTATAGGTTTGATTCTACATTAATTTTTCCTCCGGCAAACAAAAATTCCTGTTTAGCAAACTAGGGACCAAATACAAAATATAAATTTTGTGATTTTCTTATGTTACTGGTGTCCACTGATAAGAAGACAACTACGTTAATTGGGACACACTTTTTTTTAATGTGCGGGACCTCGGTTCCTATCAATGTGATTATTCTGGTTTGAATTCTCAACCTTAGAGAAGAAAAACAAATTACAAAATTACAGGGTACATAAACAAAATTTTCTCTTAGGTGGTGACGCACGTACTTCTCGTCGCACTGTCTATCCTACCTGGCTAAGATTTGTTATGTGTAGCATTGACACCTAGAATTTCCTACCAAGTTATCTACGAGTTCTTGCACTCTCGTGTAGATCGGGTTCAGGCTTTCCTATCAACTATCACTCCCTACTTGGTTATATACTGGGGGTTACTGCGAGGGAGGCGTGATAGTTTAATACTGGCATCAGCCAGGTACTCCCTCTGACATTGTTGCTGGTGGAGGGCACTAGCGTTTGGTTACTTGGCGCTTCAGCGGGAACCCTTGTTTGCGTGGTGCTGCGGCAGGGGCAGCAGGCCAGCGGAATGCAGGTGCCTTCCATGGTGCCTCACTGTAGCGTCCAGGAGCATGACACGCACGCCTGGCACGTGGTGGAGCCACTTGTGATGTGGGCCCGGTGTTTGCAAACTGCATGGGGCCATCATCCTGGGTGCTGGCGACATCTGCTGCAGTGGAAGTTACTAAGCTGCTGGGCACATCTGCTTTGGTAACTGCGGTCGTGCTGTAAGCAGCATCTGCTTCACTTCAAGCCCTCGTGACGGTGGGCCGTTGTAGTTTAGCTGCAGCGGCGCAGGTGATTGGTGCACAATACTGACTTTCACTGTCCGCTCCCAACAGTAGAGGGATTTTGCGGTAACTCGCGTTTACTGGTTTAGCAGTCCGCGTATCACGACTCTCCTCCTCTCCAGCCTTGACCGATGAGCTGCTGGGGTCGGTCGACAAGTTGACCGACTGTTCCACTGTTGTTAGCCAGGGCTGCGGTAGACTTTCTCCCTCTGCTCATCCACTTTCTTTGTTCTCGCCTGGGAAGGAGTAGGAAGGGTAGGATAGCAGCATGTGCATCCTAGTGTCCCTATCCTGGAGGGTATCCACCGTTTCAGGGGGGGACCGAACCTGGAGGGAGTGGGTATTCTGCCACGTCCAGGTCGTCGTCCGGGGTGGGCGCTTCTTCAGTTGCAGAGAAGGAGGTCGGAGAGAAACGCGCATTGCATGCGGTTGTGGTCTTGGGTGTTCCTTGGCAGTCAACAGCCAGGTGAGGGGCAAGAAACGGGATCAATGGGGTTCGGTGTCTAATCGCTGTGCTCTCGGCAGAGGTAGAAGGGAGGCGTCCCTTCATTAACTTAGCTCTAACGGTTTGGCTATCAGGTGTAAGCGATTAAATGGGTTGGGTTGGACACGAGGTAGTGTCCGGTGGGGTCTGAACTGCAAGCTGTAACTCGAGCTATACCGGTGTATCATTCTGGCCTGGGGATTTACTACCTTCTCCCAACAATCTATCGCCTCTTGGAGGGCTGACATCATGGTTAGATTATAGGCAGGTTGTGCTGGGTACGAGAGGTTTGCCTTTCATTGTTGTTGAGCCCAAAGGCATCTGACTCGTCAGGCCTGGGTGGGAGTTTTAACGCTTGTGTGGGGCGGTGGTGCAGGATCGACTCGTAGACATAGCAAACGAACTGGGGCAAGGAGAGTAGTAGTCTGAATCATCTCGCCTTCCCAATTGACAACCATACCCGGGTGTTTACCTAGGGTGGTACGTTGTTGCCCGCAGTCAATTAAATATTGTTGATCTCGTAGCCAGGGCCATCCCAATACCATGGGTTCTCCCAGATCAGGAACCACTAGAAAGTGAACCTTAAAGTTGTGCCCGTGTACCATTAAATTGAGAGTAATCTCCAAAGATAAATGAAGGTGTGCCTGGTTTTGGACCATGATGGCCATTAGCTTGGTAGGGGTCACATTGGCCCTTTTGCGCCGTGTGAGTAATTCGCCACTGATAAAATTGAGGTCAGCAGCTGTGTCCAATACGTCTGCGACCATTGTGCCCTCGAATTGTACCTGTAAGCAGGGCTCTTCCGAGTACAGAGGGGAGGTAGTTACTGCCTGTCGACGGGCCAGAGCTTCGTTAGGCCGGGCCTGTGTTTGAGAGATGCAGGACGTGGTAATGCGCTCGGTGCCCGAGTGTCTGCCTTCCCTTTCCCTTCTCCTGTCGGACAGGGCGAGCTCTATAGGATTTCTGTCCTTGACAGTCCTGGCAAGAGGAGGGAGTGATAAGGGGTGGTGGAGGCGAGGCGAGGCGCGGCCTTCTGGCGCCTGGAGGGGTTCTCCTTTCCGTAGCTTGCCGGGCCGTACTGTCCCTGTAGTAATGCTCAGGCCGTTGCATTGGCGGTCCTGACTTCGTTATTTCACTTGGACCAGGGCGCACGTAAATTGAGCATAGGATTAGTGGCCTCTCATTTGACGTGTTCCGGCGGGTTTCCAAGTTGTTTCCCCGAAAGGGACCACGTGTCTCATGGTTGCGTGGCTGTGCGTTTGGAGGGTGGGAAGGCGAGCTGCATGCCTCCTGGAGCCGCCTCGGGCAGTTCCAGTTAAAGTGCCGCTCTGGGCAATACCAACAATGGGATAAGGGGGGCGGCGGGACGTGGCAAGGTCGTGTCGCGCCCTGCAGGCTGACTGGGGAAGGGAGCCGGGCCAGCGGCCTAGGCGCATGCCATCTGTTCCTTTCCAGGAAGGGGGCGCTCATTCATCTTTAGCTCCCTTGCTCTGTCTGCAAATTCCTCAACTGTCTGGGGGCAGGGCGTGACTAATAAGTTGCGTAGTAATGGCAGAAGTGTGCGTGATACAAACCTGACGCACAGCCCTTAGGTCTGTTCAGGATATACCCTTTTATGAAGGTGCTCTTTCCGCCTTATAAACAGCTCTACTTCTCGTTGTGTCTTTGCATGTGGGAATGTTCATCCATTGTTTGCATGGGATGAGGCGCTCGCTCAGCTCCCGTTAGCACTGAGCCAGGAATTTTTCCAGATAATCATAGGGTTTCCCGTTAAATTCTGCTAACATTAATTCACAGGGCAGCCCTGGAATGACCGAGCTGTGCCTATGGTTGGGTTGCATGGCTTATATGTCTGCCCCCTACGGCAGACTTCGCATTGGTAAACCTGCCCGGGATTTCAAACTCGCTCATCCGTCCAGCCTATGCAGACGTGGTGGAATTCCCGGTTGCATAGTATGCAGTGTACCATATAACTCACTTGGCCCTCACACTCGGGCCATTGGCATACCTGCAGGTTTTCCTGCCTACATTCCTGGCAACAATAGTCCAACCCGTCGATGTTGTGAGGTACATCTACCCATCCTATACACACATTATAGTACTCCTGATGACAGTAGCTACACCTGATTAAATTAAGGCCGGTGCCTGTGGAGGTTACGACAGGGCAAGGGGCGTTACTGACCCTGATAGCATTTACCTCGGCTAGAATGGTGCACATTTCTGGCTGACTCATTTTGGAGTCCGACATGACATATCGGGGTGCCACGAGCTGTTTAAATTGACTCCCCCAAGTCATGGGTGGGTTCCTCTGCAAGGAGCCATCAGAAGGGGGAGGGGGGGGGGGGGATGTGTTTACTGGTGCTGTCCCAGCTCCCAAGGCTGAGCTACTTGGAGCTGTACGGCCAACCTTGGGCCACAATTGACGGGTGCTCTACCGAGGTGGGTAAGTAGTTAGGATGCTGACTGCCCTCTTGAGATTTTAGGTAAACCTACAGCGGTGTGATTGGCTATTATTATAGGCCCAACGAATCATGGAGGGTTTGAGTTCCGTGGGTGGCCGCTTAATGGCAGGGTACCATTTCAATCGAGGGGAGTCAAACCCCAAAGTGAGGCGGAATGAGATAGTTTCCCGACCAGGGAGTTCAATCTTCCTCACTACTAAGGTTGCCAATAATCGGGATGCCAGTTGTCCCTGGGTGTATGAGGTGACGATGCAGTCTGAGCGATCGTCAGCGTGGAGGTGGATAGCCTGGCTGGGGGAATCGGGGCTACTCGAATGGGCCGAGTGAGTTGATGTGCGGGAATGTAATTCACATGGAGTGATACCACACGTGGTTTGGGGGCTACTGTAGGCAGGATTCCAACCCAGACAGTTCTTCCTGGCACTAGTTTGATTATGCAGAAGATGGGCAGATCTACCTCCGGCAGGTGTTGGACCCATATGAGTTTCCCGAATGCCAACTTTATTATGCAGGTGTTCGTCTGTCTAGTCCCGTGATCCTTTACGCCAACGTGCAGTCCTGAGGGCGTAGCTTATGCAACCCTAGGCTCTGACATGCAGACATGCAGTTTGGTATTGGGACGTCACTGGAGGCAGACGCGGGAACAGGAGCTCTGATATGTCTTTTGCAGACTGATGCTTTTTGGAAGCTCACGTCTCCTGTAGAGAATGTTGCATTGCACAACTAGTCTCCAGTGGAATTTTAATTACTGAATCTAACACAAGTAGTACTGACACACAAAATTAGAATGCTAATGACACAGGGACTATAATACGAAAGAATGGTACACGGACAATTAAAGTTTACGTAACCTTTTATTACGCTGCTAAAGAAAATGGAAAGTCCCGGCTAATCAATTACAGGGATTTAATTAACTATCTAGAAATATGAAGATATTATGATACGTAGCTGAAACAGGTGAAGGTGAGCCTGGAGAATAATTAATAAGTAAGAAAATGCAAAATGCTAAAGTACATGTTTACAGCATACAGTAGAACTTCTTTATTACGACCCCTCACGGTTCCCGAGAATAGGGTCATAATTGGGGGGAGGGGGCGGTGTAATAAAAAAAATTTGGAAAATTTTGGGCCTATTTTGACCCACCCTTGTTCCATATGCCCCAAACTTGCCTTTTTTGCATGAAGTTCATGTTCAATCATTTCTAGCGTATAATAAAAAACCACTTTTTAAAGTAAATATAAATATGTATATATATTTTAATAGCTGGACGCCTCCTGATTAATTTGATACCCAAGAAAGGGATACTGGACTGCCCCTTGTCTTAAAAAAGAAGGCCTAAACACAGTATGACATGGCCATTGAAAGTGTGTGAAAAGATTAGGCTATGTATTATTAAAATATAGCTAAACACTGTTGGAGATGCCTTATGTTTGAAGAAAAACACAGAATTTTATTTATTGATAATATATATGAAGATATATTGGATCACGCGTGTGATGGGGCAGGCAGTGAATACATTGCGGTGCACAAGTAGCTGGGCAAGAACCTAGAACCTCTGCAGCGTGGCGACTCACATCAGTTGGATCGGTCCTAGATCCTCGGGGCTGGGTAGCTGTCTGTCGATCGATACAAATTGGTGGGCGGCAGCTGCTGGCCGCCGCCCGCTACAAGATTATTCTGGCAGGTGGGGGCCAGACAGCCGCCGCCAGTGCCGTCGTTACAGATCTGGTTTGCTTCGTAACAATGGCCCGGTGTTGATAAAACATGCTGATAGATGCGATTCACATCAATGTGTTGAATTTAAACTAACCGTAAGCGGCGTGTTGGCCTCTGCACTGGCACGATGAGGCCCGGCAATGTTTACCGGAATATAAACATTTAGTGCGGTCTATTTGAAATATTAATTATCCCGAATTTTTCATCAAAAACTTCTGACATGACCTATACACGAACACGGCCTTGCTTGCCAAAATATGGTAACACAAGAACACATTTTATTTGCACACACTTACCTACCTTTATTCACTTACACATAAAATTTACTACACAAGGGGGGGGGGGGGGGGGGGGGGAAACTAATGCCCACCAAAAAAAATTAGCATATTACGTAGACATGGGCGCACATAAACATAAAAATAATAATTAAAAAAAGGGCACTGAATTAAATTTGAAGTTATCATACGTATACTGATTGAGAAACTAGTCTGTAATGTGCCACTGTTTTTACATCAAAAGAGGAGGGATAATGGAAGCAAAAAAAAAACAGGGAGGATAAGGCAGAGGTGGCATGTGACTAGGACAAAGAATCCTTACTGACCAGGCCTGCAACTCACCCCCTCCTTCCCCCCACGCTTCCACGGACAATACACCAGTGTCCTCTTCTGGCATTAAGTAGGCCTAATTTATTGCTTCACGCTGCTTGGGACAACAAATGTCAAAGTTTATGATGGTAGCTTGAGAAATGCCCCACCAATAACATCAGTAAGGGCTAGTTTTCCACAGACTGAAAACCGTGGATAATAGAAACTAGTACGCGCGGGGTGGTGAAAAGATCTACAAAAACCAATCCGTTCATGTCTGAAACTGAGGTTCTAGATACCACGGTTGGCAAGGGATTACTGTATCTATTTTTAGACATGCCACAAAATTTTCGACATTTTTGACTCAAACTTTTTATGGTTCCTTGGGATTGAGTCGTAATAGAGGTGGTCGTAATAAATGGGGTCATAATGGAGGGGTTTTACTGTATTCTCAATAACTGGGGGCTGTCCAGGGGGATGTTACTACCGCGATGACCTGCTACTGCGGGAGTCAAAGGAAGCTGACTGATGTAAAGAGTTATTGGGTACAAGTAAATGGTTATTGGCATCGGGTTACTTTCGGAGAGAGTTGCTACCCTCACGGTCAGCTGAGGCAGTAGTGACGAGCCTTATCCAGGCTCCGGATATGGTGCAGCCTTCAAAGTCTGCGGTGGGAGGTTGAAGTCTTCTTGCAGGCTTCTGGAGGTGTAGCCGTTTCTCAGGCTGAGGAGAGGAGAGAGTATTCTTCAGACCAGAGTGAGCTCACAAACCTACTCGGCCGGCAAACTCGGAGCCTTTGCAGGAGTGTGGTTCCTGAATTCCTTATATATGAAAAATTTTCTGATCAGTGATCTTGCAGGGGTGCGGGGGGGTAGCGTAGCTTTCCAATGCAGGGGAAGGTTATCGGGGGGTTGCAGGAGCAAAGCTCATTTCTTATCTCCCCGCTTGGAGGCGACGACAAATTACAACCTGTCTTCCTAAGGCTGGCGGGTTGTGACGTCACGTCACAGGGGTGCTGCCATTTCTTGGGTCTGCTGGAACTTCTTCTGTTGCTAATAGTGTAGTGGATTGTCAAAAATATTTCATTTATTCATGGGTATGGCACTTGCATGCGGGATTTCGGGCGGACTGTAGATTTCATAATTATGTGCATTAATTACTTTTACATAGTCGGCTGTCCAGCCCATGGAGTCTCCTTGCTCGATACGTGAAATTACATTTGCCACTTTTAATGACTTGCCCCGAGTTCGGGTCACTCGTAGATGGGACGAAGTCACCCATATAGAGCATATATCTATGCTGCGCAGCATGTTGGCAAGCATCAATTTTTTGCCTAATTTATTCAGAATTGTATTTTTCACAGATATAATACGAACTGTTACATACCATTTTTGGTGACTTCACATTTTCTTAATAACAATCACCAATCACCCCAATTTACACACCTAATTAACTGCAAAATACATACATCACAAAAATTTGTTGTACAACTCTGTCATGGTCAATGCATTAATATGTAGTCAAATTGTAAAATAAGGGCTCGGTTGTACCTACTTTTCCATAACAATTCATACCTGCGAAAAGGCAGGTCAAGATCAAACGCAGTGCAAATCTCTTGCAGAAGCATCAAATAGAATCCACTGGCTGCCTCCAGACACAAAGATAACATCGCCTGAGATTCTCCTCGCTTCAAGTTCTGTAAGAAGTAGAAAACAAATTGCTGTAACAAGTAGATCACTGTACTATTACTTTGACATAAATAATGCCATGAATATATCTTAACACAAAATAAATGTTTATTGCAAAAATGCAACATTCTGACATCATACTGTTTATAAAGTAAAATGTGCAACTATATATCATCAAACAAAGTCGATTTTACTAATCCAGAAAAGAAAACTTCTACAATGTAAGCCAATATAATTATAATAATCTTTCAGGATAAATTCAAAAATTGTGTTGTGGTGATAATGGTGTATGTATTTATCATGGCATAGTATTTATTCAAACAAGTGTGTGTAAGTGTCTGGAATGAGGCCTACTAAATTTGTCAAACTGACAGATACTTGCATAGGACTCACAACGAGGTAAATTATGCACAACTTACACATAGACGACTTAGCCTTACTTTCCTGGTGCTGTTGAAATTGAACATTTGTAGGTACGTACTTTTGTGGAGAAAATAGTTATGATTGCCTTAAGTTAGTATGTCACTTGGGATAATAGAATATTACTCAAGCTGAGTAGTACCATTACCAATAAAATTCATAATAAGTATACCATTTGCAATCAATAAAAGAAAATTACTAATGAAATAAAATGCAGAAATTTACATTAACAATAGCAGATTCACTTTAAAAAAAATATTACTTATTACTATCCTTGATGTGATGAAATGAAGAATGTAGTGAAACACACTTGGATGATGAACACAACATATAACCCTTCAGCAATTGGCAAGACTTGTAATAAACAAACATGATACACTTGCAAACTCATTTTCAACACTTGTAAATTATCGACTACTTCAATATAGATGTGCATACAAAGAAGCAATTATTTTAACTACTAGGTTGATGCAAATAGTACAGAATATAGTAATGTACTGAATTGCAGATAATTATAGGAGGATTGTATCCAGCTAGCATTGAGCACTATGATTTTCTCTCAATCTCTTACCACTGGGTAATAATTAACGTGACTTGAAAATTATCTATCTTACAAAGAAAATTTTCTAGGAATCGAATAAATCCTCATATCCTTCATGGTTATATATGGCAAAAATTTAAGAATTGCAGTACTTGATGGCTTACAACACAGGTGTCTGTTCTGTCGTCAGAGCCAGTCCCTGGAACATCTTGAAGTTCACTAAAAAATATAGTTTCTAGTACTTACAGGCCTCTTCTGTTCATGCACATGCACATTTAAATACTTTCACTCACTCATCAATCCCCTGGCATTAGGATGGAGCTAGAGTATCCAATAAAACTAACAAATTTACGAGAGCAATAAAATTCCTATCTAACCATATTAACTTCTCGAAGGAGTGTGTTAACTCTCTTGTTACAATCCACTTCTTTCTACAAAATTCAAAAATTATACTGATCATTTAAGAAATAAATAGTACGTAGGATGTTCATATCATGAAAAATAAGTATAAAGGTAATTTCTCCTTGCAATAAAATAATACCTGAGAATGCATTGCAATAATAATGATTAAACACATTTGCATAGATGATCAGTAGTAGTATCTGCAAATCCTTTTTAGATACACATAAAAGTTAATTGTTCAAATAAAACATAGTATGTAAACAAAAAAAAAGACAATAAATACCTGATTGGATGGTTATGCAGTAAATAAACACACTCGAAAATTAAATAACATTACATGAAAATGTTTTTGAAAAACAAACATAATTAACATAAGTAAACAAGGGAAATAAACAATGTAAAAATGTAAATACCTGTAGTCCTATTACACAGCTTGTAAGCTGTAAAATTAATTTATGTCAAAAAAATACAGCACAATAGGATAAAAAACAGAACTTGAACATACTATACCACTGCAAAAATTTCACTAACTAATGCATGCAGGGGGTCATTAGGTATTGTGAAGGTAACATACAAGAAACATGCAAAAGACTGTTTGATACGGAGGGATCAGCAGGTGTTGGGATGAAATATTTTCCTGCGAGTGTGGTGCCCATTGAACTTTTGCTGCTATTGATGACGAGATGACTGGGTCAATGCAGTCAGTTGGTAGACTGTGTGTCGTGTCAGCAACGACCCTTCATAGCCATTTCCCCTCGTACATAGCAAGACTTTTGACTTAACAGAACCTGACCAAATAGCCTTTTTTGAGTTCAGGACCAGGTCTCCTTCACCTGGATTCACGTAGGATAACTTCATTTCAACTCTGCAATAGTTAGGAGGTAATACAGGAAACTGTAAATTTATTATACCAGGAATATATACGTATTCGCACTTACTTCTGAGTATTATTTCACTGAGTTACTGTGTTTCCCTAATACATAGCAACGAGTCCTTCAGAGTGAATCAGGAGGAAACTACCAATTTTGAACTACACACCCATTAGACGGCCACCCTTGCTGTGCCCCCAGGGTATAGCACGGTAGAACCCCAACCATTAGCAAGACCTCATTAAGGGGCTAGCCAGCCAGACCAGTCCACCGTGCTGAACTGTGCCAGAGGGAGTAAGAGTTTGGTTCTGGACTAGCCACTTTTGGATACCACACCCAAGTGTAGTTGAAGGGCAGCTGGAGGAAACCCAACGCTCTGTATCCACAGCACATGACAGTACCGGACGAAAGAGCACAGGGTATGACTCTTGCCTGTTCTCCTTTGGTCTTGGTTATACACACCACTCAGGAATTCGCCACCTACTTCACTTTGTCAAGGCTAGTATAGTTCCTTTCCTAGATGCCCTATACTAAGAGGAAGGGTATTCGGCAGAAATAGAGAACAGCAGCTACTAACTCCAAGTCTAAGAAGAGTTGTAACCCTGTCATAACTGCACTTCGCAGCATAACCCCACGGGAACGAGTTCTTGCTGACCATAAGCTAGAGAGTCTTCACCTCCAAGCTCCTCCCCCACACCTATTTCCTACGGTCATTAAGACCGCCAGACAACCACATCCCCTACAGAATCGCCAACCCCTGATTTGGGGGACTACCTCCATAGTCACCGGTGGACCACATGCCAGAGCCCGCCACAATGGCCACCAACCGACACCACAGCTGGGACAGCAGCCACCCCGGCCCAACCGTCCAACAGGCAAACCCTTGGCAGTGTGCCACCCCACCGCATGAACGTAACAGTAGTACCAGATTTTGTGTCTAGTGGGCTGGCCACAAGCCCTATGCTCTACACGGGCTGTGTGCCGGTCCACAGCCGCTAAGCTTTAACATCACTATTCTCTTGTGACTGGCGACACTATTAATGTGTCGCCAGTCACATTGTAAATTGACCACAGTAACCACCTCACAGCCTAAGGCCGTCATGTAATAAGGGTTATTGTGGCACTCCAATAAGGCAGTCGTGCAGCAAAAAATTTTGTGGCATCCAACATGGGCCACAACTTCAATACTACAGACTAGGGAGCGAAATCACATCAATAGACCTTGAGATGTAGTGACCAAGCCAGTAGTCTTGTAAATTTCAACTCAAGTGGACTTCAAGAAGTCCGAAAAAACCCCCGTGGTGCTCAACCACTTAATCAATATAACCTCAATGTCAGACTTAGAAGAGTCTCGCCGACAACAGAGGCCAACATGGCTGATGTAACTCTTGACTGTTGCCATGTAATTACATGTCCTGGAATGGGGGCCCATGTGATTTCATGTGCACACTGTCACAACCGCTTCCACTATCCATGCTTGCGATGGGCAGATGAGCCTCGTTACACTGACAGACTGAAATACCAGTGAAACGAGTACAGAACTTGCCAGACTACCACACCTACTGCAGCTGGTTAGCCTACATCAGGCAGGGGATTCAGGTGTATAGTCTGCACCGAGAACTTTCATGCATTGGATGGCCCAATGACCACATCACGAAGCCGGACTTGGTGTATCATTGCAACTTATGTAGGTGGGCAGCAGATTACAGACCACTGTATCCTGGCCATTGCCAGAGCTCTATCATGGCACGGAGCAGCACAGAACTCCAAATGCCTGAGTTCAGAGGAATATCACATCAAGACCCAACCGTGTTCATCACTGAATGCGAACGGGAATTCCACGATCATGAGAGACCCCAAAAGTAATGGGTCAGAAGGGCCCAGCGCCATATCAAGGCAAAAGCACTCAAATGGTGGGCTGGGAACCAGGAGTTTGTGGCAGAGTGAGGGCAGCTGTGTACTCGCCTCACCTCGCAGTTCACTGGTGAGGAGGTTATAGATCGCCTAACCACCAAATTCCATTACCACACCCAAGTAGGCAACGAAGCAGCAGAAATATTTACAGTCTAAACTCGAACCATCCATGCTGAAAGTCAACTGAAAGTCCGTGTCCAACGAGCATTTTCTGTGGTCCTGACCAAATTTCTTTGTAAATAATGCTAAAAAAGTAAGTTTTTGCTGAACTCAAAATTTAATTTAATCTGTACCGATCAAACAAAAATTTCTGCAGCATAGCCAAAAATTACATGCTAAGATCATTAAACAACATGGTATTTAAAAAAAAGCATAAGTCAACTGTACTCACCAAGGCATACAAAGTCGGTTACAGTAATTATGTAAACAAGCACAAATAATAATAATAATAATAATAATAAATCAACACACATTGTTTTGCTTACATCTCGCTGTCCTGCATTTAATCCTATTTATATAATTTACCACTTACAAAATAACCTGTTGTTGAGTCGCGATGTCGCACTTAATGCCGGAATCACATAGCCACAACGCGCACGACACTATGGCCAACAGCCAATGAAATACAAGCTAGATCGTCATAAGCCTGACTGATTCTGTCACACAACCAGCACTTTTGGAATAGAAATGATTTTGTCGTGTCACGCGGCATGACGCACAGAATGTACAACATTGCAAAACAAAATTGTATTGCAAGCTTTCCCTACTATGGTAAATACGCAGATTAAAAAAAAAATTAATTGAAAATTACCGTATCTAACGGTTAAAAATAATAACTTTACCTTTGTATGCATTAGCAATACCAATTTGTCACCACTATGTATTACAAATTTCCCTTTTGTTCACCGCCTTTGAAACTAACGTAGCTGATCAGCACCTTCTAAACAGTTAGGTTAAATGCTGAGAGTGTGGTGTCAGTCGTGCTGTAAATACAAGTAGTCACATTGAAATGTGTCGTAGTTGCATTTTTGGTCAGGGCTATGTGATTCTGGCATAACTCGTACTTTGTAACAAAAAATAATAAATAATAACAACACATATCTCAGACTACAGATCATGTATTTAGAGAGCACGAAATAAAAAAACTAAACAATGTGGCAATACAGTACATATGTATAAGAAAGAGGTACGTAAGAATTTCATTAGATTATATAATAATAATAATAATAATAATAATAATAATAATAATAATAAATAGCTTGTCAGATCATGATGTACAAATATTAGTTATGCCTTCCATAAAAATGCCCTCCAAAAGCATCTCTTATAAGAAAATGCAAAATTTTTCGCTGGAAAATGTCTTACAATTCAAAAGTGAACTCAGCTGGGAGCAATGGTCAACATTATATACTTGTACCAAGCAAATGAAAAATTTAACTCTTTTCTTAACCAAGTTCTCCATTGTTTTGAAAAATGTTTCCCATCCCGAATGACCCACAGTAATACAAATCAAGAGAAAAATTCATGGCTCGCCAAAGGAATAAAAATTTCCTGCGAAAACAAAAGAAAACTATACAAGGCCGCCAGAACCAGCAGCAACCCTGACACAATGAATCACTACGGGAAATACTGCAAAATTTTGAGTAAGGTCATAAAATCTGCAAAAAAGGATTTTTTCTGTAACCCCATTAAGAATTCTTGAAACAAAATAAAAACTACAAGGAATATTTTAAAAAACACAACAGGAAAAACAACAGAGAATGTCCAGTTGTAAACCTAAAAGTAAATGACTGCATATCCTCAGACCCTAAATTAGTCGAAGATACATTTAATTCATACTACTTAAATGTAGTAGAAAACATGATTAAAAAAACATTAAACAAGATATAAACCAAATTCCTACACTACAGGGTACAGAATACCCTGCTATATCTTTTATAAACATAACTCCAAAAGAAGTGGAGAAAACAATCAATTCTTTGCAACCAAAATTATCTAGCAGCTATGATGGCATTAGCTGTAGATTATTAAAGCAACACACTTTTGAATTCAGTGTTCCATTAAGCTATATTTGTAATGACTTCTTTAATACAAGATTGCTTCCAGACAGACTCAAATGGGCTATGGTAACACCATTGTTCAAGAAAGGAGGCAAGACTGAAGTAAACAATTATAGAGCCATCTCACTTCTTACATCCTTTTCAAAAGTAATTGAAAAATTAATTTACAGGAGGTTGCTGCAACATTTTGAGAATAACAAAATCTGATCGAATTTCCAGTTTGGCTTTAGGAAAACAACAAATGATGCAATTTTCAAATAGCATTCTTAATGCACTTTATAAAGAGATGCCATCTAATGGAACATTTTGCGACCTCATTAAAGCACTTGACTGTGTGAATCACAACATACTTATAGAAAAATTAAAGTTTTCTGGAGTCTCAGGTACACCAAATAAACTAATAAGCTCATGCCTTTCAAACAGACAACAAGTGCGGATCAAAGGAAAAACTACCTCATTCTACTGTGAACCAGGAAAAATCAAGCATGGGGTCCCACAAGGATCAATATTAGGCCCCCTACTCTTCCTAGTTTATATAAATGACCATCCATATGCCTTAACTTCAGAAATTACTCCAATTTTATTTGCAGATGACACTAGCATCTTAGTCTCTGGAGACTCAGTAAATGATCTTACACAAAAAACTGACCATTTACAGAGCTAAATGCATGGTTTACTGCAAACAAATTAAATCTCAACCTAGATAAAACATATGTTATGAATTTCCTCACAGAGAACAGAAAAAACATTAAGTCATATGTTAGCAGTAACAGAGACAAAATTAATGAAACTGTAGTGATTAAGTTTCTTGGCTTAAAAGTAGACAATTTACTTAACTGGAAATCTCACATTGCGTATATTTTACCTAAACTAAGTTCAGCATGTTTCGCCATGCGGAGTGTTCCAGAGGTCTTGAACAAAAATACAGCAAAAATTGTATATTTTGCATATTTTCACTCCATCATGTGTTATGGTATAACTTTTTGGAGTAATTCCACTGACAGCAAAAAAGTGTTTCACATGCAAAAGGGAGCTGTAAGAATAATCAATGGCAAAAGAAAGTCAGACTTATGTAGACCTCTTTTCAAGAGCTCAGAGATTTTAACATTTGCATGTGAATACATGTTTTCAGTACTTATATTCATGTCCAAAAACATCCATTTATTTCAGAAAAATGAGCCCTTTCATAAGCATGACACTAGAATAAAAAAAACACACGTGGCTTCAGTTAACTTAAAACATGTCCAGAAAGTGCCATCCTACCTTGGTAGCCAACTTTTCAATAAGTTACCACAACACCTTCAAGAAATTTGCTTCTCTACCCAAAAACTCTTTAAAAACAGCTGAAAGATTTTTTTTCTAAACTAACATTTTATAGTGTAAATGAATATCTTAACTTCCAAAATTAAGAAATTATTGCATAACATATCTTTGCATGGATTTCTTGTTCCAGTTTTTCTCGTTTCCTTTTTCTTCTGTTTAAGAAAACGACGATGCCCTACAGCATGTTGGACGAGGATTAGCCAAATTATGATGAAAAGATGTGACGCGTGTACATGTAGTCTGATTTTATATATATATATATATGTATGTATGTGTGTGTGTGTGTGTGTTTACTATGTCCAGTGTATAAACTTTGTATACTGTCATTTCACTTGTCCAATATCTTTGTACAGCTATGTATTGAAAAAAGATCTTACGGATGCAATAAAACAAAACAAAAAATAAACAATTTAAATGTTTACGGCGGCAGCCATGTTGGTAAAAATCAACACAGACAACAGCGGTGCCATATTTTAGAGATATTGATTCGCGATGCGACGTTTCCAACAACAATCTTTAGCTACTGTTTTTAAAGTGAATATTTATTCATACAAATTACGAATTCATCATGTATGAAAATGTAACTCTAATAAATATGCCCAGAAGATTAGAAAAAGGCAACGCAAAATTAAGGAAACCCTATTCACAGCACTGTATCAATAACAATATTAAAATTATACATGAGAAAATAATTTTGCTCCTGTACATGAGAAAGATATCTTAAGTAGTTTGCACAGCCACCGTCACGTCACAAGTACAC
Source organism: Dryococelus australis (assembly GCA_029891345.1). Lineage (NCBI taxonomy): Eukaryota > Metazoa > Arthropoda > Insecta > Phasmatodea > Phasmatidae > Dryococelus > Dryococelus australis. The sequence goes on from CM056995.1 coordinate 78,815,177, forward strand.
ACTGACAGGTGCCATTTTGTGTAATATGTTGCCATTGTTTTGCTTTTTCAAGTCACGTTGCCATCTGTGAAATAGTAATCGCATGACATTTATTTGTAAACATTGCAATATAATTCAAGTTTTCTCTCACAAATGCTTTGTAGTGGAGAAATTAAGTTGGAATTTACTATGTTTGTTCGGAATCGTAACTTAACTATATTTCTGGAATACAAAAATTCAGTGCTGCCTTTACAAGCCAAAATAGGTATTTCTGAGCAAGAGATTTCAAAAGAGGTGTTTAACCCTTTAACTACAGGAGCAGAGAGGGGAATGGGTGACCTTGAGGCCGGGAGGCATGACCGGCCAGTCGAGCTCCCTGTACGAGCCTCTCAACGCCACAACCCACCTGATACATGATCGCCAGTTATGGCCGTGGTATTCGCAGAAATAAACTTTTTTTTTTATTTATTTTTTTTCCATAGAAAACATTCAACATTTATATTACACACAATATTTTTATTTATGAATATGCACTGCAAAAATATACAGTCTAGCGGCATTTTCCCAGTTTTCTATTGCAAACATACAACATTTATACTGCACACAATAATTACATTGTTATTTATTAGTCGGCACTCCATAAATAAACAGTTTCTGCTGTTTTTATTCAGCATTCCTTAGCAATCATACAACATTTATATTACACTCAATATTTACATTATTATTTATTAGTCAGCATTACTGAAATATACAGTTTATGCATTTATTTCTGTTTTCATTTACAACAATACAACATTTATATTTCACACAATACTTACATTATTATTTATGAATTGCACCACAGCATTAAATGCAGTGATTTTTCTGTTTTCCATTGCAAACGTACATTATACGTTTACATTATTATTTATGAATTGGCACCAGGGAATATGTTTTTCGCCTTGTGGTACATAGCAAAAAATGGGAATTCACACAGTGTTTGTTTGCAGGCCTTACAGAAAATTCTTGTCTGCTTTCGTTTGCCATATTTTTTCTTGCAAACAAGGCACGTTGCGTACTTTGGTAGTTGTCCAGGACGATGTAGTCCAGCAGTCAGTCTTTATGGAACATCACTTCGTCAGCCACCCCCACTTGCTCTTCTTTTGTCAACTTTGTATTTTCCTAAAATTTTCTGAATCAAGCCCAACTGAAAATTTGCATATGGCACTTTACCCGAAGACATTTTGTACAGACAAAACGCACTGAACATGGACATATCCATTATGTGGAAAAAAGTTGCCGGTACCATTTGGTGCTTTTCCCGATACTTTGCACAGTTTTCATGATCATCTGCTGAGTGGAAAGTGGACAGCATGCAGATATCCCATATGTCACACCATTTCATTGCCAACATTAGGCCTGAGAAAGACCTGAATGTAAGTTGTCCTTTTTGAATTTTTTCTGCCATTTTTGACATGTCCTTCTGGTTATGTCGCACTGTGCCACGTGCATTAGTTGCCCTATTGTACAATCAACACAAAAGAGCAGGACTTGTATACCAAATATCACAAAATAATGTGTGCCCTTTCTGTAAATAGGGCTTAACTAGAAGTGCAATAACATCTCCACAGATGCCAAGATTGTGTTTCATAAGTTCTGTGTCACTTCTGCAATAAACGACAAAGTCCAAAAAATAATTTGTTTGAACATCACAAATAAAAATTTTTTTTATGCTAAAATGGCTTTGCTTTGCTGGGATATACAGTTTTATTTTTAGTCGTCCTTTGAAAGGACACGTGATTAATTTACGCAAATGTTTTCAAATGGGTACAAATGTTGTTTCACACTGCGAAAGTGATCCAAAATGGGACGAAGTTTGAATAAATAAACTGATCTTTCTACAGAATTATTATCACTGAAGTGTACGAACCTTAGGATAGACAAATATCTATCACATGAAAGAAGTTGTGAAAAAAATCTGTTTTTCCAGAAGTGGATTTTTTGACCAGTACTCCAATAACGCAAACTTTTTCACCCTAGTCATAATGAGAGACATAGCTATAAAAATTTACAATTCATTTGAGTTCAGGTCCGTCCACTCTTTCTTTGTTCTGTCCGTCAAACCTTCAGCCCTTCATGAAAAATATTTGTTTCATGGCAAATATGTCACAATTTGTTCATTTACAAACAAGGAAAACAAACTACAAAAACTGCTTGTATCGACTTCACTCTTCAGTCCCGAATCTGTGGAGGAAAACTTATGTTGTTGTGGTGTTAGATTTCTACTCGACCAAGTCGGTTGCCTTTTTGCTTGTGGAGGCGTGATGACTTCTTCATCCTCTTCCTCGTCCTCTGATGAATTGTCGGACAATCCTGGGTCTGGTGCTGTTGAAGGGTCTGAAGGAATTAATGGGCCTGCAGATGTTGATGGTTGTTCAGAAGCAGTTCCTGGTAATGATTCATTGTCTGATTCATCACTATTGATCTCGAAGTCACTGTCTAACAGCAGCTGCAAGACTTCTTCGGTTGTGTAGAACTGTTTGCTCATTTTATAAAAAATATACAACTAACAACATAACAAAACAACAGGGATGCTACTTAAAAACCACGAACAGTTTTCCATTATAATAAAAAAAAGTCAACTTGCACTATACTGGCATGTTTACATCTCGGTAGCCAAACACAGAGGTAAAAGGGTGAAATAATGTTAATCCCACATAGACAGCACCAAGGTCGGCTTCCACTGCAGTTTACCGTAGCAGAGTAAAGAGGAGGAGTGGGCTGGACTGCTAGAGCAGTCCACCGGTGGGAAGGTCCCATTGCCGGCCGACTTCTACAGCAGTCCACCGTCTGCTTGGCCCGATCATGTCCGACTTCTACAGGAGTCAACCGTGGTTAAAGGGTTAAATACTGTTTTTATTTTTTATTTTAGTTAAACTTGACAAATACCTAACATAGGCCTATCAATATGTTCAAAATTGGCACATGATGCATTCCTGCACATTGGGCATACCCCGATTTCACCCCATCTCCAAGCAGCAGCGCTTATATATGCACATCATGTACAATAATCATGTGCCTACAGGGTCCAGTAGCGCAACTACAGACAAGTGGTTAATAAATAAATTGTATTGTTCACTCAAAACCATCATGTGGTCGCCCTTAACCCTAACGTAGAAACTGTACTGTTCGACGAACCGTCGACAGCGTGCCCAAAGATCAACCAGCTCTATGAGTCGCTACAAGGGAGCAGCACCATTGCCAGTGGAACGTCACAACCTCCAGAGCCTCGTGCAGAGGCGATAGAACTGTAAACACGTCCACCACAGGTGATAAGAAACGGGTTACGCTGGCCTAGCACTCAAAGTTTCACCAGCCTCGGGGAGATGCTAGCCAACACCACACCCCTCTGAAAGCCACCAATCTGAGGTTTTCAATATATAAGTAAGTGCTCTTCCAGGACTCAGGGCAGTTCGTCAGCCATCCAACTTGCATACGGCTGAGGGTAAAGGAAGGGGTAAGTGGCAGCCACCCTAACTCCCAGTATGTGAAGACCGGAGCAATGCTCTGCAAGAGTTCTGACCATTTGACCATCACAGACGTGCAACCAAGGCCTTGTGGAATGTCTCCATGGAACCTCTCTTTCTCTCAGTCTGCAAAGACCAGAGGTAATGTTTACAGAGACACCAATAGGCTCTTTTTTGGCACGGTTCCAAGTGTGACTACAGAAGGAAGCAGTTGGGCAGAGTCTACTGCTACTGAGCCATGATGCCTGTCAACAAGCTCCAGAGAGGTATCGAAGTACGTCCTCCTGTCTCCCATACATTCCGTGATAGCAGGTCACATAGGAGTCCCTTCTGGACCCACCATAATTAAATAATTATCTAGTGCTGGTAATTGTGGTTCATTCAGAACGCACCCCCTCTACTAGCAACATTTGCTTAGTAATATTTTACGTTTTATAAACTCACTTTTTAGTAGGTCGTCTTCGCCTACTGTAAATTCAGAACGTTAACATTAGTTAGATTTTTACCAGGAGATAGCTACGCTTCACTGCTTTTCCTATTTACGTAATATTAAAATTACGTACTGTAATCTAAATTAGCGAGTTCTACTTATTTATTCTAAGTGTGCCCTATTTTGTCTCCCCCTTTCTATGTTTATATATTTTGAACTAACTCAAGTGGCATTAATATCTCAACGTTCAATCCTAGCCGCAATAGTCAAACTGGTATCCACGTGAACCGCCATAACGGCAGACACACGCATACTAAGAGACTAAATCAGTTTCTCCCCAAGTGTAGATCGTCTGCGAACCCCAAAAACACCTCTTAGGAACTCTGCAACCCCTAAGAGCTGCGAACAGCCTGGGTACTTGGTTCGTCTCCCAGCTTCAACACGGTCGGACGAGAATCTTAAGTACTCCAGCCTGATCAAACTCTTGAGGTTCACTCACCCAGAGATTTGGACATTTATTGCACTCCTAGTCAGTTCCAACTTGCAAAGGCTGGACTAGGGGACACAGGTAACCGCCCCGTTTTTGGAGGTGCTTCACAGCACCTTTACTTGTGTTCCTTGTCATCTAAATGCCTTACGCCACTATGAGTAAAATAAGGCATTAAGCGCCCCAATCAGAGTATTATTATTATTAGCATGAGCAGAGAGTACTGATACCAACTGTGAACCCCCCTTAACTGAGGAAGAACCTGTTAATTAATTTTGACTCCATTCTAGGCCAACACTTAGAGTATATCCCCTGTGTCAAGCCATTGTAAAGTATGGCGACAGTTTGTTAGGCTTAGACTGGCCATGACATAATATAGAGGTTTCAAACACGCCCCCTAAAGAGATAGTCATGAAGTCCCGCCTGCCAATGCTCAAACTCCGTCTCCGGCGAGTACTTCACAGTTGACCTGTATGGTATGAACACCCTCTGGTAAGATACTTTACCTGCGTTTACCACAACAAGGACATTGGCATCCTAAGGCTCTGACTTCGTACATACACGTATTCAGACTCATCCTACCATCCACCGAGGCCGGGAAGATAACACACCAGACAATTCCGTCTAGGCACCTAACTTCCATATTACACGTGAAGCTGGTTTCACGGATTTTGATGGCCCTAACAGTAAGAAAACCCAAAGCCCCGTATCGAGAATCCTACCAAATTAAACTTACTTTAGGGAAATTCTTTCCTTCTCATGTCACTACCGTTAAAACTACGAAAACTAAGCTGTAACTATACTAAAATATGGGAAGTACCCAGACCTAGCCATCATTTATTGTACGTTCCTTAAGGTTAATGACACTTATTTTCACCCAAAAGGAGAAGGGAAAGGTCCCCTGGTTTTAGCATACAGGGACTATTATCCAGTGAGGAAACCAAACATCAACATAAAGTTTAATGAGGTTGGTTTTCTTTGGGTGACTAATATGTTAAGTCCACATCTACAGAATGTTCGCATCTATAGGATTTTTATGTCAGTCCCCTGAAATTCGATTAATAGAGTTTCCACTGTATACGTCGCAAAATGTAGATGTATAAACGTATTTTCCCCTCCGAAAGTGAGGAGAGCTGTGTGCACAACGTGACACACAATGCTTCTATGCTTCTCCCGAAACTCAAAAACTTACTACACTACAGTTTCCTAAACCACAAATCATTGATGAGCTCATAGACCAGGCGAAATAAATCAAACGGTATTACAAGGCGTAGGCTTGCTAAACAAGCCAAGTCCTGTAAGGTCGTCCAGAGCAATAAGCCACCCAAGTGCACTGTCAATACTTACTCACCCCATCCCCGCAACTCCGCACACCCACAGTGTTGGTTGTGCCCAGGCCAGCACGTTCACAAGGACTGCCCGCGCTGGCAGACAGATCAGGGACAAGTGAGGGAAGGAAGGTACATGCGGGCCCCAAACACGCCGCAGCGCAAAACAGAGATTAAGGGACCCAACCAAGAGGGAAAAGGTGTGGTCGGGATGCGAGCCAGGTATCCACTCCCGGTAACAATGGGCCCATCCACTTCCAAAATCTAAATAAATCCGACGAGGAGAGTGAACCACCGGAAGCTCCGCACATAGGAGTGGAGATCAACGAAGATAAATACCTCGCCCTTCATGATTCTGCAGCCACAGGCAACTTTGTCCGAAGTGATGTGATGAATGCGGAACAAAGGGACTAGCTCCACACACAAACTCACCTTGTCAGGATGGCACAACACCACCCACCTTGTCAGGATGGCACAACACCACCACACCCTCAAGGTCGATGGTGGAAGGACATTAACCATGGGGATTTTCCATCACACACACCCAGCTATATTCATGGTGTCTCCAGATTATCGCAGAAACAGTGATTCTGGAGCATCCATGGCTAAGCCAACAGAGCAGTGTGTGATGGACCACGGCAATCAGTGTGTGTATATTGAGGATAAGAACAAAATCTCCATCCACTGGAACACAGCCCCGAAGCAGTTATAGCAGCTCCGATAATTCCTGATAATATATACCACCACACAAATCCACAGAAATTTTCCGAGCTCAGGCAAATCCTCTACGACCATGCAGGCGTTTTTAGCCAAGCTGAAGTATTAGGCCAGACGCATAGTATCCAACAAGAAATTTGGCCAAACACTGACGTCCCCGTATATGACAGACCCTACCACGTGTCCACCAGGAGGTGACACTTAATAATGTCTCAAGCGCAGGAGATGAAGGAACAGGGAATCGTGGAGCCATCCAAATCACCCTACAACTAAAGAATCGTGCTCGTTCCACAGAAGGACAGTTATGGTTTTGTATCAATTACAAAGACCTTAACGATGTCTCCCTCCCAATTGCCCCTCCTGCAATAAATCTCAGTAATACTCTCCAAGGCATACGAGAAGCTGCGATCTTCAGCACACTCAACATGCAATCAGGGTACTAGCAGATCGCAGTTCACCCAGACAGCCAGAAGTATACAGCTTTCACAACTCTGGAAAGCGAAACCGCTCAGTTAAAAGTGAAGCCATTCAGGCTGAAGAATGCACCAGCCACCTTTCACAGGCTTATGTCGACCAAGATGTTGACGGGATTTGTAGGGTAGTTTTGTTTCACATATTTGGACGATATTATTATATACACAAAACTTGGGATGAACACTGCGGCCACCTCTAACACCTGCAAATTATCCAGTGTCACTTTGATAAGACTACAATAGATTACCTCGGCCACAACGTCATTCCCCAAGGGTAACTATCTGCAGACCAACTCAATAAGAGCTATCCAGGAAGCCGAGGAACACACCAATAAGAAACAATTGCATAGCTTCCTCGGTTTGTGCAATAGGTTGAACGATTTTGTACTCAACATTGCTCTCCAGAAGGATACCCGTTGGTGATGGGCAACGTCTTCCTAGCGCTCTAAACAAGCTTCAACATCACACAACTTCACCGACCATAGGGAGAGAACCCACTCGTATTACAGACGGATGCCTGCCAGGATGGACTGAGTCCCGTACTGTATTAAGATGCCTCTGGTAAGTCTCAGGTAAACAAAACAGTGAGCAAGTATCACATAAATGAACAGAAGTGCTTTGCCATGAATTGGGCAGTATGCAAGTACCACTACCACCTAGACGGCAAGCACTCCATACTCTGTATGGATAGCAAAACCCTCCAATGGCTACACGAATCCTGCAACACCAAAGCCAAGCTCGGACGGTGGGATATATTCCCGACTGAATTTGATTTCGAGGTACAACACTGCCCAAGTAAAAGCAATGACTTACCCTATGCACTATCTCGTCAGCCAAAGCTCAACGATGAAATGAAAGCAGAAGAAGAGTGGGAGAAGGTGACCCCTTCTCCAAGCCCCAAAAACCATATCAGAGTGTTACAATTGCAGCTCAGAAAGTAACATATAATGTTCCACCAACAACAGGACCCATATATCCAGCACCTCCTCCAAGAATGACGCCAATGGTACGAAACTCGAGGACGTCTGGTCCCGCACCGGCCAACCAGGGGCCGCTTGGAAAATCTGGGTACCAACAAATCTAAGGGCAGACTCTGCAGTCATCACCACGACCACTCTCATGCTGGACACACTGGAATAATGGAGACACTATGAGATCTTGGGGAAAGGTAAATCTGGGACGGAAAAAGCCACAATGTCCGCCAGTACATTGCCAATTACGAGGCGCGCTGTCGCGGAAAGGCATATCCCGTACCTCCGCAAACAGTGTAACCCAGGCGTCTAACTACAGCATGGATGCACCTGGCAGTTGACGTGGTGAGACCTTACACATGTAGCATAAAAGGGAACAGATATTTGTTAATGGTCTTGGACCAGTTTTCTCGCTGGGTGGAAGCATTTCCATTACCCAGCCAGGAAATGCAGGATATTCTCAAAAAACTAGAAACAGAGAAATTCCCTCGTTGGGGGTATCCACAAGCCATTATCACCCATAATGGCACCCAATTTACAAGCCAGCAATGGAGGAAGACTTGCCAGAACTGGGGAGTGAAGACTTTGACAACTCCCCCTTTCCATCCTCAAGCAAACCCCACTGAGCCGAGCAACCAGGAGTTAAAGAAGGGCCTCCGTCTCAGTGTGGGAAACGACCACCGGCATTGGGATAAGAATATCCGCTCAATCCTTTCGCCCTCCATCGAAGAGCAAATGATGCAGTCAACGCCAGCCCTAGCCAGCTCATCCTTGAGTGAACTCTCTGTCGACCAGGATACTGGCAATGGAAGAAACCACCCACCGAGATGCCGACCCCCGAAGACGTCCGCCTGGCCGCCCTAGTCAGGACCACGAGGGCACAGACGGCCCAAGTGCAATACATAAAACGCAAGTATCCCCAACCTCACAGATGTGTGCGCACCTTCGACATTGGCAAGACTGTACTTCTACGCAGTCACATACTAAGTAAAGTGAAAGGTCAGTTTAGCACCGGCCTAGCTAAAAAGTGGGAAGGCCTTACCACGCCGTGGGAAAACACAATCATGTGTACTGGGCAGAAGATGTCAGAGGGCACATCAGAAAGGTGACCAGAGGGTAAATGTGCCCATGTCCCGGTGGACTCCAGGACCATGAAACAGAATCCCCAGACTCCATTTTGGAAGAAGAGGAAGTGAGGGAGGACAACCCTCCTCTGCATACCAAACCGAAGGTCAAACCCTTCGTGCCAAGGGAGCACAAACCTCAGGCCAATGCTGGAGTGAGAAGCTACTAACCTCCACACTTCACACCACAGGCATATACAGGAGGCATATCTGTTTGGACACTACCTTCCTAACCCAACTTGTATATCCGGAAGACGTTGGCTCGACGTAACTAGAGAAACACCACAGCATCGGAGATATCTTGGCGAAGTCCTCTGGGCAGAGGATCCAGCCAGAGACCTCCACATCTCAGCCCCATCTCCGAGCGAGATGAACAACCCCAAGCAGTCGAAGTGGAGGACCCCCCCAAGAGCCACTGCCTCCAGCCACCACTCCGACCATTCCAACCCCGGAACGTAGAAATGGTCACACACTAAGCCAAACAGACTACCAAGATCTCACAGTCGGACGACACCGAAATGTACTAATCATGGACCCATCAGCACACAAAGGAGGATGAGCCCACTAGGAACGCCAAAGAGGGAGGAACACCATCAGAACCGCTCCCTCCGACTGCCAGCTCGGCCACAATGTCAGAGGATGTCAGTGCCAATACCTGGGCCCAGCCTCCTGTTCAGGAAAATGTGCCCAGCCGCCATGCAGAGGGAGGAGAACCATTACAACAACTTCCCTGACGGCCACCCAGGTCTTGACGCCAGGACATGTCGAGATCTATCCACGGATCCATCAGCCTGCACGGAAAAATGAGCCCACCAGTCATGCTGAGGAGGAAGGAGAACTATCAGAACCGCTCCCTCTGACAGCCAACGAGGTATCAACGTTGGACGTTGAGGCCGACACCAGGATCTAGTCTCCTGCTCGGGAGGATGAGCCTACCAGCAACGCTGCAGAGGCAGAGGACCCTCAAGAGCCTCTGCCTCTGACCACCACCCAGACCGCACTAGCTCAGGAAAGTGTGGTCAAACTCGAGACTGTGATGCTGGAAGGCGCTGAGGTCACCAAAGCTTACCCTCCTGTTCGGGAGGATGTACAACACCCTATCGTCGAGGTAGAGGGCACCTAAGAGCCTCGACCTGTGTCTGCCACATCAAGACAGCCCCTCTAGGAGTAGGGGGCAACAGTTCATCCCCTGTGCCAGGGCCCGGAGCTGACCACAGCCAGGGATGAAACTGAAGAATCAAGCAGCCAGGCAACCAGGAAGATGCCTGCCCTTTGCCTACCGCAGCGCCTCTCAACCTGGTCGCTATTATGAGTCACCCTGGCGACCTACTTCTCGCTTCACGAGGTCCTACACCAAGGATGTGGCCTTGAGGAAGTGGGGTCTTCCCAGAAAGGTAAAGACTCTCAACTCACCACACCATCAAAACACCATTAACAATCTGTTATTAAGATCAGTGAACAAAATTATATAAACAGTCAAACCGCTGAACCAATAACCAGTATAATTAAAAGACAGACTGTGTAAATTACAGTATCATGTAACCACGTAGTAAACAGTGACAGTGGTACGTAACAACCAACATATAACATTTTGGATGCTATTCGTACAGTGCCAAAACTACAAGAACAAACTATTGAACAAAATTCTCAAAGTAACAAGAAATAAAGGTCCATGCCTGTGATAAAATGGACTTTCGCAAGAAAGATAAATAATGTTATTGTAAATATCTTTCGAGTGCCATATTATAAGTGTTTTGCTAAAACTTTTTATGCATTTTTTTTTCTTACCAGTGTTGATATGTGTATTTATAGTTAACGGGGAACATGGGTTTTTAATATTATGTAGGTGGTTCAAGCATAATTTAGTAAGTTTATTAATTTTCATTGACTCGTACTTGTAAATAGTAGGTTAAATATATAGAGGTTGGCCTAGGTGAAATAGGGTCTAGAGTCAAACACCCATTAGTATTATGTCACACGTAATCCTAACTGCCCTGTGACACATAGGAGGCTCTAAGACGAGGCCGCTTTTCCCATGCCCTCAGTACCACAGAAGGTAACAGCTAATAGACGTTGACACACCTCTAACAAATGAGGATTGTAAATACACCAGTGTTGATATTTTGTGATCGCATATAAATTGTCTTTTGCAGAAATCAATCTTAACTAGTTACATGTATAGTAAGTAACCATAGCCCTCAGCTGAGCCAAGCTTGTGAGCAAGCATCATAAAAAAAACAAAGGAACGTATGCACTTCATGCGTTCCTGTGGGCACTATCGTATGACACAGTTCCTTCCTGGGATCAAAGAACTCATCAGCCCACCGCTCGTTCTACAAGCCAGCCACCAAAGTAAGAAAGAGACAGCACTACACTCCATACAGCTGCCACTTGACGCCACATCACAGGCAGCAGATAAGCACCAGTCGCACGCCATATCACAGAGAGCGTGCAGAGAAGGGAGCACTACAGAAGCCCAACTCACTCTCTTGAGAGGGTCAACGGTTCTACATTACCCCGAAATAGAGAACATATTTTTCTTGTCCAGATGATTCTACTTCGCAACGGTAGGGGGAGGGGCGATTGACATGTGACGTACTTTCTTATATTACTACAAGCTCGACTTTGCCTCATCTGAACATACCTGCACTTCACTAAGACAGGGTAAGAACAAGTGTTGGTCACATGCCTACAGGATAAGCCCTTGCAAATACAGAGTATTATAACAGACACATCCGTCCAGCTTTTACTGTCCACTCCACACTTTCAAATCAGATGTCCTGTCAACCTACCCGAAGGGAAATTTTATTATCGGCCGAGCAGTCAAGCTCGCCACCCAAGGTCACATAGTTCTACGGCGCACCAAGGGCTGGCACCACACGTATAAATACTGATACGGGCCGCCTCATCAGAAAATCTCAGCAGCAGATGCAATTAACAGATGACACTAGCAGACAGCTCGCGGGGTGGCGCTCATTACCCCCCACCTTGCACACCTAAGAGGGCACACGGACAAGGAGTATATAACTCCGTGCACTGCCCACAAATCATCAGTTCGTCTTGTTCATTGCACTGAACTGTGTTGGAAGGAACTAACTCATCATCAATTCTTCTACCGCGCTTAATAGTGTCAGAAGAAGTCACCAGGTCCTCGCACCCCATCAGAAGGTATTAATATTTGAAATTTTTTGTATGTGAACTTTGATCTTGGGCTAAGTTTCATTCGGGCACGATAAAAAATTCATTTGGAGGTTTAAATTATAATTTTTCCAAACTGCCACACCCCCTGAATAAGAATATAACATTTATTTCCCTTAAAAAGTTATTACTTTGAATAATATAAGCCCCTAAAGCTACGAAGTGGGAAAAACACAACCTCAAAATTACATTAAGTTGGTAACACTGCCAAAGTTAAAATGTGTGAATCGCTGTAACACCCCAAATAGCTTATGGGGTGCTGTGGCATGAACATAAATGAAACACCATATAAATTAGAAACAATTTATTTAACTGCATAGTATTACAAATCGAAACATTAAATTAAGGCTGACACGTAACCCCAACATGTCCAAGGATATGCATATTACCAGTAGTGCCAACCAACTTTCGGTATAACCAAATCTGACCACCATTCTCCATCTTAACCCTCTTACGAGAGAACAGTACAGGTGTTGAGTACATGCTAATAACAGCAGTCCAATTCACAACATTTTCGTGAACTGGTAGTCTTCCAACAAATAATATTACGAGAATCAATATCCCCCAAATCCTGAACTTTAGGGTCCTTTGCATTAAATGATTTTCTTTACCGCACCCAAAAAAAACTAGCCCCAGAGCAAAGTTCACATACAAGAAAAATTAAAATATTAATAAATATTATATTTCATTAAGTTAAGGGATATGAATATGTTATTATAGGTTATTTATGCCATTAGAAACTATTCTGGTATTAAAAATAAGGTTTCAGGGTGTTTATAGGGGGTTGGGTAGGTGGGCATATAGTGACTGGCGCCCCTAAAGTTACTTGGGGCGCTGCCACAATTCGCGCATTTTAACCTTAGCAGTGCTACCAAATTAATGGAATTTAGAGGTTGTTTTTCCAACTGCCAAGGTTAAAATGCACTAATTGTGGCAGCACCCCAAGTAGCTTTAGGAGCGCCAGCCACTATGAAGCCCACTTACCCAACCCCCTAAACTCCACCCCAAACCTTTATTTTAATAGCATTATCGTTTTTAATGGCATAAATAAACTGTAATAATATATTTACATCCTTTAATCAAGTAAAGTAAGATGTTTATTAATATTTGAAATTTTCTCGTATGTGAACTTTGCTCTAGGGCTAAGTTTTTTTCGGGTGCGGTAAAGAGATCATTTAGGGGTTCTGACAGGAGTAGCCTGGCGACTTCGCAGTCTGATTTCATAACCCACCTCCTGTCCTTGGAGGTGAAGGAGATCTGGTGGTGGCGGGTTCAAGTGTGGGATTATCTTCTTGTTCCTCTTGCTCGTCAAAGATTGATCCCTAGGTGCTTGTGGCAGGTTCTGGCGCTTCTCCAGCAAAGGGGCATATCTGCCCTCTGGTGGCTTTCCTGATGCAGCCTTTCTGAGTGCTGGTTGCCGGTAGCGTATCTGGGTCCTTAGTAACACTAAGCTGCACTAGTGCGAGGTGTTTGATTAGGCCTTGACAGATCGCCTATGGGGAAGTCCCCTTTCTTTCAGGTTGGCGCCTGTTGGGACCCTGGGTTCTGGTGGTTGAGGCTTGCTTCGTGCCCCCTTTGCATCATTGCCAGCTGCGTTGGTTTGTTTACCTTCTCTCTCTCTCTCTCTCTCTCTCTCTCTCTCTATCTCTCTGCTTGGCATGGCAGGGTTCTGTTGTCCTTGCCGCTCTGCTTGCACACCCCGTGAAAGTACAGTTCATGGCAGTCCCAGCACTCGGGAGGAATATAGATGCAGAGAGGGGGTGGGGGCGACCTCGTTGTTCTCCCTTTTCCATTCTTCTGTGAGCAGCGGCATGGGATCTTCACAGCAGGGTTCCTCCTTCCCCCTACACCTCTTCTTGCGGTCTAGCTCATCCTGCGTGCTGTAATTGCGTTCGCTTTGATAAACCCTCTCGACTAACTCTTCTACAGTAGTTGGCTTCCAGATTTGCAGTAAGTTGCATATTTTTAGGAGGAGCATTCTTGCAATGTTTCTTACGCAGCTCTCTTCTGTGGCGGTAGGGCATATCTGGTGGTACATTCACAACTTATGGCGAATAAACAACTCTGCCTCCTCTTCAGAGGGTTGGGTTTTCTCATAAAATTCAGTGGTTAGGTGGGCCACGACTTCCTCACCAGAAAACTGTGTGGACAGGCGAGCGCACAGCAGGCTCCAATCTGTCACAAATTCTCCGTATAGCATTCACCACTCTAAGGTGTGGCAGCAGTCGCTTGCTGGTTCGGGTGACCCATTGTTTGGAAGGAATTTTGTGCTCCCTTATTTCCTTTTCGCATTCGTCTGTAAATGTGACCAGGTTCTCATGGAGGCAGTCCGCGAATTCTGGCAGATGCAGTTTGCTGGGACCTGTGATGTAACTGGACTGACCCTGTGTCTGGAATTATTTGGCCTGTACTCAGTGACTCGTCTGCATACCTTGCATACCTAGGATCTAGAGACTTGTTTCGGGCGAGTGACCCATACCTCTGGCCAGCCTATGAAACTGTGATAGAATGACTGAGCGCATATGATACAGTGGACCAAATTAATGCCACAACCTGGGTAGGTGATCCAACTACAATGGACTGATTGGTGTGTTCGACATTCCTGACATTGAAATTCTAGCCCGTCCATGTGCCATACTTCGTCAGTCCATCCTAGGCACAGATAGTCAATAGTGAAATACCTCCTGGTAGTGAGAGCACATGATAGAATACATACCTGTTCCGGGGCAGGTGGCTATATGATGTGTGTCATGTGATTCTGCCGTGGTGGCCTCTTGGGCTTTGTTTAAGCTGGCTTTGCTAACTGACATAGCTAGTTCGGTAGTAGGGTGCCACAAGGTTTTGAAGGACTCCC
The DNA here is from genome assembly GCA_029891345.1 of Dryococelus australis. Taxonomy (NCBI): domain Eukaryota; kingdom Metazoa; phylum Arthropoda; class Insecta; order Phasmatodea; family Phasmatidae; genus Dryococelus; species Dryococelus australis. The sequence continues at coordinate 78,830,244 of CM056995.1, forward strand.
CAAAGTCCGTGGTCTGACTAGATTTGGCGGTTAGACTAGCTTGGTTATGCCCAGATTGTGTTAACCTGGTTCTTGTTCTGCTACCATCCCCTTATCAGGTTTGTGATTTTAAAAATTGTAAAATACTTATAGACGTTAATGTATAGCCCCCGCAAATACTGCAGCCATTGACGCAGTTACCACACAGATGAATGTTAAGAAATCATGAGGAAATTGATGGAATAGCTCCAACCTATAACCGAAAACGAGTTCCACTTTGCTGTACATAATGAGTGGTGTGTGTGCACGTGCGCGCATATATATAAATTTTGTCTTTTTCCCATAATTAGTTAATCATAGCATTTATGAAATATATAAATGAAAAAATTAATTGACAGAATTACATCAAGCATTTGATTCTATTTCAGTTAAATAGGATTATTAAAATTTTTGTCAAACAGTACAATATTCAATAAAATCTTTATTTCATTCAATACTGAATCAACGATGTAATGGATAACATACCACACAAACTAATTTATGTGTGTATATATCCAGGTCGCTTCACGCCAAAACACAAATAAATGTTATTAACAACTACGGCGGTTATGTCCACCACAAAGCAAAATTTAAAACCAAATAGTTCTAAGTTCTCGTCTGTAAAAAATGGCATCTATTGGTTTGGAATCCCAACAATTTGTATAGCCGTATGCAGTGCAGAAATTGACCACGCCACTCAAGACACAAAGACAAAGTGACTGTGTTTGCTACAAATGCGATCTCGTCCTCTCCATTTTCATCCCTTGTTAGCCTCCGGCAGGCTTCACCCCTACACTAGACATGTCCCCTCCAGTTATTCTTACATCCTCCTTGGTCAACAGCTACCCCGGGCCACCCTTCCAACAGGTAAACCAGTGACAGTGTGCCACCCCATCCGCCGGACCATGACAGTAGTACCGGATTTTATGCCCAATAGGCAGGCCACACGCCCTACACTCTATACGGACCGTGTTCCGGTCCACAGGTACAAAACTTTAATAACACTATTCTCGTGTGACTAACGACCAGGTTAAAACTGTAAATTGACCACAGCGACCACCTCACAGCCTAAGGCCATCATGTAATAAGTGTTTTCGTGGCACTCCAATAAGGCAATAGTGCGTAATTGTATAAAAGTATTAACTAATTAAAGTACGTAGCTACCAGGGCGGTGGATGCAAAATAACACACTGTCATGTCGCTACAGTAAAACTCGCTTCAGACGTTCCCGGATAATAAGTTTTCCCACCTAATTGGGTGATGTTTTTAATTCCCTAGATCTCTTCCATTTAGCTCTGTGTTAGCAAATCTGATTTAAAAGGTTTTTGTAGAAGAAAGATAACCCGCACAACATTAAAAAACTAATGGACATTTATTTCAAAAAAACATTAAATTATATAATTTTCCGATACGCATTATTCAAAAAGACATCACAAATAATTTAAAAACTTTCAGCGATAGTGAAACATGAGCCACACGCCGCACAAGGTCCAAGGAAGTTTCGATGAAACTTAAACCACATGCGCACTGTATGTCACATATGTTCAACCAATCATCTGCTCGCGCTTATATTGACCCAGTGACACTGTTCTAACTAAATACTAGTGCTGCAATATTGTAACGGCCATCTTGTGAAACCTGAACAGAACACTGGTGAGCTGATCCAATATTCTGGCTGTTCAATTTACTGGCCAGCACTAGCACAAATAATGCATATTTTTTCAGGTGCAAAATATGTAGAAAGCTAACAAATGCTGTAGTCTTAAGGAGGTTTCGTGTCTCATATTACTATTAATTATTCAACAGACATTTTTCAGTTACACACGTATACATTAAAACATTTGGAAAAGGTTTAGATACAGTGAGGAAAATGTGATGTAGGCGGACGTGCTGCTGGCTACCATTCGTTGGTGCGTGCCCTTGTTTATAGTAGCAGTTGTTTCAGTAAAAAAAAATAGGTTTAGGGAGCATGTGTCATTAAAAAAATATTATTAAAAATATTATAGTGATACTTTAAATATTTTTAACACGGGTTTGGTTAAAACTATTTGTACGCCAACAAATTGTTTATGTTTTTCATTCGGAACGTGTTTATTTTTAATTCTGTTGTGCTCACTCATCGGCGAGACGTTGGCAAACTTCAAACGCAGCAAATTAGCTATGAGAAAAATATACTAATTAATTTACTTAGCTACTTTTCATTTCGTTTTCGATAGAGGAATTAGCTTTGTTAGCATACAAATGCGGTATGTTGCATTCATAACCTGCTCAATGCGACTTGGCTGTGATTGCACTATGTGATTCGAAGCATATATGTTCACAGACGTCAAAAATTTAATGAAAAATGTGAAAGTTCCTTAATAGACGTCATGAAATTATAAAGAAAGTAGCAGTGAATTGAAAACTTGAAGGCAATGTTTTTAAACAAATTTATTAAAGTTACATTCTTGTTTTGTCATGTTGTAAATCCAATTTTTTTATTGTTTAAAAAATATTATAAGGGATTTTGCTATTAAAATATTGAAGCAAGTACTTTTAAGACGTGCTCCAAACCCAGAAGATTAATTCGTAGCGCATCAACTAAGTGTATAAAAGTACAAAACAATACGACTTTTCTAACTCGAATCTAATTTTTAACAAAGAAACATTATTATATTTATATTTTTTTATTTTAATGGAATAAGCCATGAAAGAATGCTATTCTTTAGGTCTAGCAACCCACAAACTTCTTTACCAAACCTAAAATATTTTTCCCGATTTTTCGTGGGAAATTTAAGTTTCCGCCCTAATTTTTCCCGGGGTCGAAATTCCATTCCCACACACCACTAGTTATTTTCGCATATTAGTGTATTTAAGCATCTTCAAATAAGTTTTTTGTGTATACAGCTATAGTTATAGTGCAGTAATAAAAAACAGTACATTTAAGTGTGATGTTTCAATCAATAGGGCCTGTGTGAAATGTGAGTGAGTGAAGAGATTTGGGCGGCTCTTAACAGCGAAGTCTTGAGAGCCGATTAGGGTGATTGAAATGAATGTGTAGAGGCACCGGAATGAAGAGGCGGGGGAAATGGGAGATCCTCGAGAAAACCCGCCGACCAACGGCACTGTCTGGCACGATTCCCACTTGCAAAAATCCGGTGACCTGGCCAGGGATTGAACCCCATTCGCCTTGGTGGGCCTGTGTGAAATGCTTAGATTAGAAGTAACTTCAGTATCAATTTTTTTTTGTAGATTCTGCAATTTTTTTTTAAATTTAAAATCTCTTTTCTCCCTGAGAAGTTTTCCCTGATACGAAGTTTTTAGCATCCAGTTCATTGAAAAACTTCTTAACAGAGTTCTACTGTATTACATTGCAAACTGTGATGTGATACCATTAAAAATATGCACCGCAACTTAGTGACCATTATTTTGTGTGTGATGCACACTGTTTAGTGAAACAGGTTGTTTGCGTAAGCGCAAATAAATTTACCTCATAAGAAGACTTTGAATGCATTTGAACAAGTTTTTCGTGCACCCCATGAAAATCTATTACACATGCAGCTACTAAACCAAACATTTTGAATAAAACTGTGTGGAAGGTTCTGTATAAACATTTGTTGTTCAAATCATGCCACTTTCAAGTACCGCTGTATCCACCAAACAATTCAAGAAGGCCAGCCAACAAAGATTTTGGGCACCCTATAATTTTCAGTTAAGAAGACGGATTTAAAACCAGTGACACAGTAAACCATCACAACCTATGCACATGAGGAAGTAAAAACCCAAAACCTTCTGTGAAACATTTGCATGGGTCACCAAAGGGGAACATGTTCTGTGCTATATCATGTAAATGTATATACAGGCCATTTTGTTCGACAGATAGAATAGTATCATCGCAATGTAACTAGATGTGATACACTTGTGGCTTACACCCCATCTGCATGACAACTTGTATTTCATTTTTTAACAGGATGGCAGTCAGAACACTTTGACCATCAAGTCCATCACCATCTAAACACAGAACTACCAGGACGGTGGATACAACATGCCCTTTAAACATGATCAAAACCTCATACTGAGGCCCAGAAGATTACTGGGCCTCACACTCTGCAACTTCTTTTTTGTAGGGTGAAGCACATGGGATTTAGGAATCCCAACTTTTAAACCATCTGGTAAAAGGGAGACTTTTCCTTGTACCTGGAATGTTGGCGGGGCACCGTACCAATTATGGTTGGTGATATGAGGAATAAAACCTCGGATGCCAACGCATGTAAAACACAAGGAATGTACACCAGTATCAAAATCATTCATGTACGGAGTCACCTGAGTTTCGCACACAAGTCCCAGACTAGATAGTAAAGAAGTTCTTTCCATGTCTAAAGGGGAGGCTACAAGATAAGGTTTCTTGTGGCATGTTAGGTATAAGTGACTTGGAGATAGAAACCCAGACAAACAACAAACTTAAGTGTACGCCTATACACAGTTTGTGTATGAGAAGCTTGGGTGACCTTCAAATTCTGGAATGCGAGTGTCGCATAAAGCATGCCTGGGGAAGGTTACTCCCGCTTCAGCAAAGTACCAGCATATGTGAGACGTGTAGATTTGTGTGTCGGGACAAAGTTTGAAACACTAGGCAACACTCCTCGCTGATGTGTTACCTGTGGTCTCCCAAGAAGTGGAGCCCTCCTGTGCTCTGCTGGTGGTGTTGGGGCGGCCGGCTGAGGAACTCTGGCTGCGGCGGAGTGAGTAGTAATCATGCTGCTAGCTGAAGTATAGACTGGATGTGGAGAGAGGACAGTACATTATGAGGAAAGTACTGAGGAATCTATGCCCAGTATGATTGTGTCACTATGTATTATAATTAAATACTCAAAAAGTATCCTCGCCGGGGTTCGGGTTGGTAAGGAAAATAATGACTTACTTTCTTGTGGCTCTGGAATTGAATTACTGTTTATTTCCTCCTCTATGAGGTTCAGTTCTCGTTTAAGATGGTTTTCGATGCCACTTTTGTAGTTCTTCGGCATGAGGCCGAGTTACAGTAATTAACTCTGAAATATGATCTGCCACACAAAAGAGTGTACATGCCGTGAAGCAGGGTATAGTTAGCGCCAACAGTCCTATAGTGTACATCCAGGTATACGACTAGACCCGACGTGTATTGCCACTTAATCCCTCCTGGCCATTCACTAACCCGATGAGTTATGTAGCAGATCACTTGAGCAGCCGCAGTATCAAGGTATATTGAGTTCCTAGTGAAGAGCTCCCGAAGATTAGCCAGTGCAATACCCTGAGCATTACCTTGGCCAAACTCAGAATACCACTCAGTATTACTTGTATTTGTCTTTTGGCTGTTATGTGTAACTGGCATTACCTCACATACAAAAAAAAAGAACTGAGATTTTAATCTGTGGCTTAAAATTTCAACTCACAAGGGACACAAGGGTTATTAATACTATGATTAATAAGTCTCTGGAATTAAATGGTTTGGTGGCTTTAATATATCCATATAAGTAAATACAGTAAGTGAATTAATAGTTATTAAGGAAACAAACTTTACAATGGAATACTTTACTGCTAATAAAAATTTACATTTGATACAAAATTAACTGCGGAAGTTAATTATGAAAAAGAAATGCAAGTCAGATGAAGACTACCATTTACATTACATTTGAGTACTTCGGCGAGTAATTAAATTTAATGAAATTTAATTAATTAGAATTTAGCACAGGAATCCTAACTAAACTTCGTGGGGTGTGTCCAGGAGGGACCTCGTAAAATTATACAAAAGGGGTTCTCTACTTGACTGGTAGGGTGGCCTTGCTAGGGCCTTAAGGGGACTATGTCACAGAGACCTTGGGTTACCTGGAAGGTGCTGGGTTTAGGACATGTTAGGTCGACGTAGGAGCTGCATGTTGCGGAGATGACTGGAGACGCTGCTGAAGCGATGTCCTTCAGGGAAGGACAGAATCTTGGAGAGCATCATTGTCATGGTAGCGGCATGAGCGTAGGACAACTGGTCCTTTAGTCAGGACGCCCTCAGCCTTCACAGCCAGAGGGCGTTGCAAGACTATCACCGCCGCAACTCCGGCCTTCACAGCCTTAAGGAGTGGATAAGTAACTTCGGCGAGCCACCCTAAGCAATTGCTCAAGCTGGGTCTGGTTCACCTTTTATAGTGATCTCTGGCGAACTTAGGTGCTGTGCGGGGTGCTTTGCCCTGCCTCCTAGGAGTGAAGTTTGTGACGTCACATGCATGGACCATGGATGCTTATCTCGCCTGTTCGCTTGGCGTCTGATGTGCAGAACTCCAACTCAGGGCACTTGAGTAGGCCGTGACCCTTTGGTGATTGGCCCCCTTCCTCCTGTAGCGTCAAATTCAAACGGGTGCGCTTTTCAGCTGGTGAGCGCAGTGAAGCAAATAACTTCGGTTCAGGAAGGGCAATGACATGACTGTTTTCTGCAGATTCTGATAGACAGTACAAGCTAAGAGGATGGGGTTGGAGGTACCTTAGGCACTGTCAACTACTTGGAGTACCCCGTGTCCTGCCTCAAGTACTGTTGGGAGACATAGCCTTGCCCATGTGGCTTGCTATATTCAGATGGGGCGAAGTCGTGTTTCTGTAGTGCACGTTCTTTAGAGCAAAACATGTCATGCATCAAGGGTTAGGTAAAATACAGTGTTTGTCCCACTGATGTCCCATGATATGTATTTATGAGCTAAAAGAGTGCATAAGCACAGCAGTCACCATTGCTAACAGGCTCTTGTTGAAAGGTTGTGGTAAGAATTGGAGTATTGTTTTGACATATGCTGTGTCACTTAGTTTACACGTATGGTACTTTTCAAGTTCTTCAACTGTTTTGACTTCTTTTTCATCTACTGCTAATTTTTATTTGTAATCCGCATGGATCTTTATGATGGAGAAGAGAATACTTATATGAATTAAAGAAACAAATCATGCGTGTTTACAATCACAGCTGTTAAACTTTCACTCAGTACCTTCAACTGCAGTGGCAAAACCTGTGCCATGCAACATAACCCCTAGGTTCCATCAAGTGTTAGGCAGACCTGCCTTTGAGTTACATGCTATCATATGGGGAGTCAACAGACTTGTGACAATGCCAACAGACCACTTCTGCTAACTGGTAATCCTATATGATCTCTTTTGTCACTGGTAGAAGGGATGAGATAAATTGTAGAAACACTAACAAGTGATGTAGACAGACTTAGGTTTGTATTCATTGTCACTTTTGCGATGGCAATGAGAGACACATTTGGTACACATCTCGTTTTGGCAGGAAAACAAAATTCTAAAATGTTTAGCGAGTTGTTTGCATGTTGGTTACAGTTGCAGGTACTCTCAAGTTACAAGAGGTCTACCAAAATATAATCCAGTAAATATACAAATTGAATATGCATAGCAAGAAAAAGTATGTAACATTGGCAAATATTGAAGATAGAACAAATAAACTGATAAATATAGCCGTATTTACAAAATTTTCCTAGAACTTTCTTAAAAACATCTGTTGCAACTTGGAATTTTCATAATAAAGGACATAAAAATAAGAATCAAGGTAATATAAATTTAGAATGATTATTTACTTATGCACTACAACAGTTCACATTTTCCATTTAATTTGACTTTGAAAAAAAATCTGAGATATTCATCTACTTCAGCTGCTGACAGCTAACATGTTCAAATATTTGTTAAGGGCATTCAGCTGATTGAAATTACAGTCCTCACATTCGAATCCCGAGCAGTAGGTCCTCACAGTTTATACAGCTTTTAATGCCTCGTGCTTGGTGGGCATACATACTTTTTCTCTCTTCTTCACATGCTTCGTTATCTTTTTGGTCTAGACTTTCCACGACATGGGAACTTACAAATCTTCAACTGACTGTTCTTCAGTAATAATCATGTGGGATTCAATGTTGACTAAATAAGTGAATGATACATTTGGCTCAATTGGCTTCTCATCTTCATTGCCAACCACTGAACATGGAAAACTACCTTTCTTGAAAAAGTTCTCAATTGTTTTCTGTGTAACTTCCTCCCATGCAAAAGAAATAATGTGGTCTGCATCCAACATAAGTATCTTCTTGTCATGTGGATTTTGTCCACTGTCAATAACGTAAAGAAAAAGTGTAAATAGCGGGAAACGAAAATATTGTGTGTTGTAATTAGTGAGAAATATGTACATAGAATCAAATAGAGATAAAACAGGACCAAAAATAAATGGTGTAATTTGTGGGAAAATGTAAAAAGCGGCATTGCAAAATTGGGGTTCTACTGTATTTATCTGCTACTTGCACATCTTATTGTGGTTCGATGCATCAGTCTTATTTTTAATGTCTACCAAGTAAATATGTTTAAAATATCTCAACAAAATTAGGAATAGAATTAGAATTATATCTTTCTATGTTTGTAAGAAATCATTTTTTCTTGAAAGGAACTTTCCACTAATTCCATGGAACTAGTATAAGTAAAATCTCTAATTGATTTTTGTTGTTTGTGAAACTAATGAAGTGTTTTGGAAGAAAATAACATGTTCCGTAGTGTTAGAGTTGAAAGAAGTATGATATTAAAAACTAAAAATCTCATTCAGGATCAGGATTTGAAATGCATTAAAATATCATAAGCCTGCTACCATAACCACAGACTACCAAGCACATCCTGTTAGCTGACAAAAATTTATGTTAATTTGTACGTTTCCTATTACCATTCGTATTTTTTAACTATGCTGCTTGGTGTAGGCTTTCACGTTGTTGCCCCCCCCCCCCCCCCCCCCAGCAAAAGCGAGAATAATGTCTCAGCAGAATATATTGAACAAATTGTGAAACGTTTTATATCTTATAAGCACATTTGTGTTTCATTTTTTGTTAATTGACTCAGTAGCATACACATTAATTTAGAAATATTTTTAACAATGAATGTGCTCTTCAGCAAATCCATTTCAGTTAAAACCTTGTTCCTAAATGCTGATAGATAGAAACATGCTTTGCATTTTTTAGCCTTGCACACAGGCCTCAGAAAATCATCTGACTCTCAACGCCTTGTGAAAGAGGGACTCGCATACATTGCTGATGAATTCAATCTTGGTTTGCAAAATATTTAAGAGACATAGCCCCCTCTTATAAACTCCTCCCACGAGGAGTTTGCAGGGCCACAAACTAAATGTTTAAGATTGCCACCCTTAATCTGAAAGGGAATCTGGCTTGTGCCATCCACTAAATCCTACATTATAGCTGATGTGTCGTAGCTGCAGTGCCACAATGCACAGCTACCATTGGTGCCCGGGTAAGCCCCTTCTCTTTGAGCTTTGCAAAGCGTAGAGTACAAAGGTAATGTGTGTGGTAGTTAAAGTGTATTCACAAACTACTTGCCCAGGTCCATGAGTAAAATTGTCCAGATAAAACGGGTGACTGCTCTTCCCATGGCTGCTGACACTGCAGTTGTCATGGCAACTGTCATGAGAATATATCCAACATCCTGCTCCCGGTGCTTACTATTAAGAAACACAACCATTACTAATGGGCATAGGGCTGCCTTGATACTGAACAACTTCTTACCGCTTTTCCCTAATGTACCTTGTTTTGGATGTGGGTTGCAAGGACATACCAAGAAAACATTCACCTCTCCCACTTGTCGAGACAGGATGCAGGCATGTTGACCCACACAGTCCTGTGATCTGCACTGCTGATAACATAAAAATATTTTCATGATCCACCCTGAATTCTTCTCCCTAGGCTGCTGTAACATTTCCCCATCCATTTTTTACCATATTTTCAGGTGAAATAAGATCACATAACAGATGAATTTGATTTCAGAGTTTCCAGCAGTAGATGCTTATTCACAAAATCATTACCTGCAAAACCTAGATGAAGTGATATGCCCCACCAGACAATCCCCACACACACAAATTCCCATCCTGGACAGAAGGTAACTAAATGACTTATAGATGGTGGAAGCTTTATGAATAAAGTCGACAATTAACAAGCCACTCCAGCCTTCCTCGACTGTACCACGAGTGTCGACACATGAAGACTAAGACATACACATTAAAACATTGCACCGAACAGTTACTGTACTCTCATGACAACAACGTAAAACTCTATTTCTCTTTTACAAGACAATTGTCATCTTCTAGAACTGTTTCCCATTTGCCCCTTGGTAATTACCAGCAAAACCAAAATGTAATATAAAGAGGTTAGTTTGCACGGCATTCCTGATTCATCTCTTTACATTTGGGTTTATTTTCATATAAAACCTAACATTATTGCTTCAGATTCAGCAGTACACAAAGCACTAGATTTCACTAGTCAAATAAGAGCATATTATCCACAGATCAAACATCCTAGAATTTATTATTCATTTAGTCTAACCATATCCAGTTACGAATTTACAACTTCCCACACCTAATCAAATGCATACTAACAGAGAGAAGCAGGCATAATAATTATCAACAAAAAGGCAACTATGCCAAAATTTATTTATTAAAAAAAAAAAAAGAAAAAAAAATTACCTTCTTATCTTTGCTTAAATTCTGCAGTGCTGCAATGTAGTTTTTAAAGCCATAATTCCACAACTCTTGCTCCACTTTCCTGTCTAACGCATACTCCAAGTCGAGGATCAACACTTGCTGATAAATGCCCTACACCAAACACACAATACAACAAAAATTATGAACAATAAAAGTTTGAGCAAAGAGCTCCAAGTGCTCTCACAACACTGTTTCTCATTTGCCTCCTGGTAATGCAATTTTCAGCTAACCACAATCTCAAAAAATACTAGTCCATGTATTCAGTAGCTTATAGAGAACAAGACAATTCATGGTGCTCTTTGACTGATTTATGCTTGATTTTCTTATACTTTTCTCAAAATTACTCATGAACGATGATACATGAACTTTAAAAATAAATAAAGTAGGTACCAGCAGGCAACATGTTTTTTCCTGCCTGGCACATGACACCACATCAGGCCATTTTGGTCTACCATACAGATCAAGCGGTTGCATACCTATTATTATATTAATTATTTGAAATATCAACTTTACAATAAATTAAAAAAACACTGATTTTTAAAAAGAGTAATTTAGAGTGTTGAAATAAATTCACACATACATAAATTAAACCTTTCAACGTTAAATAATATAAGCGTGAATGAATATACGAAATAGAACTTATGCTACGAAAAATACTTTAGTTTACAGTTTAAGTTAAACATATTAACAGAATATTACTGTTCATTAAGTTACAACAATTAAACTATGTACATTTAACAGCAGCCGGATAGACATATTTTTTCTCCTCTGCCCATGTAAAACTTCATTATAAAAATTTACGTTTTATACAAAAGTAATACAGTGGAACCAAAAATAATTACAACCGACAATGGAAAGATAAATTACTGCTACAGTGAAATTATAGTTAACCAAAAAAATACTGCAAAATACAATTTCATGCAGTGTCGTCACACACACACTTCATGGGAACACTGTATTTTACAGCAATGGTATTCCCAAGAAACCTAAATATCTGCCATAAAATAAAATGAAGCACTTTTGACAGAGACATTTTTGAGATGGCCACTGTTTACATAACGATTTTAAAATTATAGTAAGTGACAATGACTGATAATTAGGAAAAACAAATTTTTTCAGTCAGTTATATTTTAATGCACGTTACACCCACAGAAAATATATTACAGATTACAGCTGTCTAAACAATTTAAATGCAAGCACTCATACTTCCCAACTATAAGAGGTTTTTATTTGTCCCCCTTCCAAATGTAATGTTGAAGGCTGACAGATATTGTCTGTAGCTGAAACAACTGAAAAGTGTAACATCATCATGCTATACCCGTGTTGAGACTGTAATCTCTCTTTTGCTTGTGTATCCTCTCTTGTCCGCTAACTCCCCTCTCCTTCCTGTGCTCGCCATCAGTAATTTTCTCCACCCATCTTCCTTTTCCATGAATGTAGCTCCACACGATAACAGGGCAGTAACCAACAGTGCCAACAAAGTTTAAAAGTACTATATCTTTTCTCATTTTGATATTTCTTTCCCGCTTTTCCACTAGAACCATGTCGCATACACCTGGCCAGCGTAGCAACCTTCAGCACTCAACTGCCTGCTATACACAGGTTGCTACGTACACCATTCACAAGAACCGGATAATTGATATTACGGAATTAACTTCAACCGTGGGCGCCCCTCAGGGGTCTGTCATCCGTCATATTTTCTACACACCCATTAGATGGCCATCTGTTGCTTTCTAACTGCCACAGCACTGTACCAGTGCCGGCAGAGAGGAACAGAGGAGCCACAACCGCTAGCAACACCATCACCCAGGGAGCAGCGACAGTCTCGAGTTATTACCTTATCCCACAGTATTGTTAGTGCTGGGATATCTGTAGCTTGAGACCTGCCGCCCATCCCTGTGTGGACGCACATCCAGTGGCGGCATTGGTGACCCAAACAGCTCTCCGTCTCTGATCAGCCCGCATGCATGGGGGATCAGTGGAAACTTAACAGGGCCTGGTCAGCAAGCCAAAACCAGACTGACATTATAAACTGTGTTTAGTTTGTTCACGTCAAGGTGTACCTAGCATACTGTAAGCGGAGACTCAATGCCTTATGACCACAGGCATGGCCGTAAACGTACGGAACGAAACGCAGCATTCCTTGCCACCAGACAGTTGAGTGCACTTCCTCAACCCACACCGGAGCGAAAGGCGAAACGGGACTACACCACCCAACTCAGGCACGAGTCGGTATTGGCTGCTCTGGTAACTATCTTATTTGTATCTCCGTATAAACGAAAGAGTTGTTAACCAGCACTGCTACAGGATTCGGCTGGGATAACATCCACTTCTGGACAAACAAAGCTCACCTGTGGAATCACCAATTCGGCGTACACCAAACTCACTACGTCTAGATAAAATGCACTACGATCACGGCACCCAAGAAGCAGTAGTAAAATCGCACTAACCAACATCCCTCGTCTCTCGCAGTCTATTTAATTTAGACCACCCCGCTTTTGGCCTAGCGGACAAAATCCTTGACCATCGTGCCTAGTACCCTATCTGGGCACACGTCAACATAAATATATTCATCCTTTCAGTAACAACAATGCTTACCACTGCCCTTCTGGCTAGTGGTAGATCCCTTCTGGACACCATGACTAGATAGTTGAGTCAAGTGGTTTTCATAGACACTTAGCATTTTTACCTAGCATAATTCGGAAACAGGTCACCCTCACCTGTAAAACTTAGTTAAACTTCCGTTCAACTCTTAATTGATAAGAGGTAGTACGTACCACCGGGTTTATTCCTCCCACAAATAAATAGGTTTTTATCAAACTGCCGAATATTATTCTAAGTGTGTTGTTCTATTTCTTAATTAGACATCGGTTCTGTTAAGGGTAAAGCAGGCGAGAGTGTAATATTTACTTAACGTAAATTTTTTCCGAACCTACGTGCAGGACTGCGCGGGATGCCCGTACATCAAAGACATACACATTAGACACCCACCCATTCTGTATGGCCCTGGCGTATTAGAATGGTAGAGCGACCACCATTAGGAATTCAACCCCAAAGGTGGCTAATCAAGCAGTCTACGTTAGACTTTGTCCACCACGCTTCTGGTGCCAGAGGAAATATCTGCTTAATTCTGGGGGTCCAACCCTTTGTGCAGATACATCCAACAGTTGTAGTTGTCAGTCATGATTTAAGCCAACACTTTTGTGTTCACCGTACTCCTGGTGTTGGGTACGACAGGAGCACAGGGTACAACAATGTCTGTCAACCCCAGCTTGTGGAAGTATACGTAGCTAGGGACAAACGTCATCTGCTTCAAACTTTTCAGGGCTGGTAGTAGTCCTCTTCCTCATGCCCTCCCGTCGGAGTGATAGTCTAAAGAGGGATAAAAAGGTAACTACCGCCTCAAATTACAAACAAGGTCTTAACTCAAACCCAACTTCACTTAGCAGTCTGATTACATGGGAACAAGCTCAAGCTGCCTGTCGCTTAGAGAAGCTTCCCTTCTCAGCTCCCATAATATCCCTATTTGAATTACCCATCAAAACTTCAGAGGATACTCACCCCATTATTAAAGCCTTTCAAAGGGATGAGAAAGACCCACTTGGTATAGCGAACCCATGGGTCAGGGGCAATCAACTCAACAGCCCAACTACTAGGGCAACCAGCAGTAACACCAGCAGTCAACCCATCAGTGCACCAGGTCTTGTGCCAGTACCAGCCAGCCACCACCAGTGCTACTGCAGGGTCAGCAAGCTCCACAGGTCATCAGTCGCCCAGGTATAAAGGTGAAAGCAAGTCCAATCAGACAAAAGGTCGTACTCGCCATCCCTGATTTCGTTCCGAGTGGAAACTCAATCGACCAGTTCTCCATACTGGCAAGGCACCAGTATGCCATTAAATGTGGCCAAATCAAAGTAACCCGGTGCATCTGTCCTCACACCAAATAAAAACAGCCCGACCATGACGATCCGCCGATAATCAAAGGACGTTACGCTTCAGCACAAAGGAATAAATAAGCCTGAAACTACAATAGGAAAAGTACCAATGGTGCCACGACATGACCCTGAAGTGCTTATGGCCTATTGCACGATGAAACAATCTTCGTGCTGGTGGTCTGCTGAGGTTGACCCAAGCCTTCTCAATGGGTACATGTACCCTCCTGTTCCCACTGCATCCAACATCGACTCATAGTGTAGGCAGAAAGGTTAAAATGGTAAGTAATGCACTAAAACGTACAACCTGCTTCTTGGAGGCTCACAATGCGGCCTCTATCAAACTCATCCAACTGGGCAAAGGCTTGTCGAATGCACCGTTAGAGCATGCCGTGTGTCCACTTAACTTTTCTCTGTAGCTCTCACTACTATGAACCTTATTCGGTGTCTTACAGCTATGACTCTTGGAGGGACTCTAGTGATACAACCTCGCAAGCAAACCAACCACACTAATTACAAATGGGACACATGTCAGACTATGACGATACTGTGTGGCAACCTTTGTTGCCACACAGAGTTTTATTGTATTTTTTTTAACCATATCAGATGATGAAGTAGAAGAATGTGAGACTAAAGTGTCGAAACAAAGCATGGACTTTAGAAATTTGAAGACTCATGCCTGTGTGTGTGTGTGTATTTCAAGGAACCGAAATCACAAGCCAAGAAACCACCCCAATCGTGCGGAAAATGGAGACTGAGATTTTCGCACAATGGGGATATCCGAAGGCCATACATAGTTTACGAGCCATCAATGGCATACTGCCTGTCAGGAGTGAGTTGTAGAAACCTGGACTATGCCCCCCCTTTTTTTTTCATCCACAAGCCAACCCCACTGAATGAAGGAACCATGAAATGCCTCCGTATCAGTGCAGGTAACGATCACAAATATTTAGGATAAACACATCCCTACCATACGATTTGCCTTTCAACGCCAAGGGAACGAAGCCGTCGACACTAGTCCGAGCGTCCTACTCCTGGGACCAACATTACGCTGACCAGGCGACAAAGCAGGAAAGCGAGCCTACCGACATGCTTCAACCCAAGGAAATCCGGCTAGCAGCCTTGGCCTGCACCACAAACGGCCAGAAGGCCCAAAATGCCTACATTCTCAAGAAATACCCCCAACGGAAAACTGGGGTAAGAGAATTTATCCTACGGAAAGCCATCCTTCTGCAAAGGCACCCTCTCAGCAAAGATAGCAACCAATTCAGCGTTGACCTTGCTGACAAGTGGGAGGGTCCGTACCGTATAGTTGGCAAGCGAGAAGTGTACTGGGCCGAAGATATACGAGGACGAATACGGAAGGTCGCCCAAGGTCATATACGACCCCACCCAAGGAATTTGTCGACACTTGGGGACGGCGACGAAGAAATACCTTGCCAGTCCGAAGATGAAGACGAGCCCCCAACCAAGAGGGTTGTGCCCGATACAGGACTGTGACCTGAGCCGACGACGCTCACTACATTGCCCTATGGAAGCCAGAGGTAGAACGACGACAAGGTGCATTCTCTATCAGATCAATGCCCTCTATGTCACGCAGCTATGCTGAGAAAATCTCAGTCACCATTTTCCACACGATTGAGGTGGTTCTTGGCTGGGTAGAGGAAATGCCTCTACCCATCTTGAAGATTAATCTGTTATCACGAGCAGGTTGTAGTTCCCTTTTGTGCTACATGGATACGGGCCCATCACATTGGCGATGATGTGGGTCCAGGCCATCTTGGGTCTCCGTGGTTTTGCAGTGGGAAGGGATACAAGAGTATGCTTTACTGCGGCAGCACGTAACGCAGTTGCTGACGTACTGCCGGACATCGCAGCTTATTCTGTCCAAATTATAACGGGTTTCAATATCAAGCAGGGTTTCCCTAGCACTCGAGTGACCAGCTTGGGGGTGGTCGTATTGGTGCTGGCATATATCGGCGCGTAGTTGTGATGGAACCCAGATTTTCCAAGGCATATTTAGCTGTCCACTACTTATCCACACAAAGTCATCCCACAGTTCAGTTCAAATTGTTGGGACTGTTCCCGTAGTAGGCGTCGGATGTCGGGGTCATCCTGGTGGCTTAAGGTTATTTGTTAGCAGGTTATTTGCAGTTGAAGAAGAGTGATTTGCTATTCTGAACTTCTGTTGCCCTGGGGGGGGGGGGGGGGGGGGGGGGATATTTTCTCCTCCTCTTCTTCCTCAGCTTTCTTTTCCAATGTCTGGAATCGAGACTGGCATCCGGCAGGTCGTTATCCTTTCCTGGGCAATACTGTACATCAAAGTCGAATTCAGTACGGAACATGTCCCACCGGCCGAGCTTGGCCTTCGAATTCCGGGACTCGTGTAGCCATTGTAGGGCTTTAGAGTCGGTCCGTAGAATGACGTGTTGCCCCTCGAGATAATACCTGTATTTCATCATGGCCCAGATAACGGCCAGACACTCCTGCTCATAGATGTGGTAGCGCTGCTCTGTTTCGTTAAGCAGGTAGATGCATACGCTATCAAATGTGGATGTCTTTCTTCATCTTGCTGGTACAGCACTGTGCCAGGCCGTTCTGACGTGTCCGTTTGCAGTATTAAGGGTTTGTATCTTTGGGGTCAAAGAAGTTGGTGGATTTTCTTGAAACTGTTCTTCAAGTCAGAAAATGATTGTAGTCGTTCCGGACCCCATCGCCAACGTGAGCCTTTCTCAAAGAGTGGATGTAGTGGTGCCATATATGTTGCAAATATTTGGAACAAAGTCTCATAGCCAATTACACAGACCCAGGTACCGTCGTAGTTGTCGCTTATTTGAAGGATCTTCAGCTTCTTCAATTGCTCGTATAGAACTGGGTTGCGCGATGTTTCCCTTCGGTGATATGACGTGTACCAGATAATCTATTGAGGACTTCCCGAGAAAGCTTTTCGACAGCTTGCAAGTTATCCCGTGTAATAAGAGTCATTCCAACACTCTTTGCAGATGGCCTAGGTGCTCCCTCCAGCTGTTGGAATATATTATTACATCGTCGAGATAAGCGAAGCAGAACTCACCGATGTAAACTGTTAATACTTCAGCAGACATTAATTGTTAAAATGTTGCTGGGGCGTTTTTCAAGCCAAATGGCATGACTCGAAATTGAAGAGTTTCGCCCTCGGGTGTTGTAAAGGCCGTATATTAGCGACTGTCAGGATGGACCGCAATCTGCCAATATCCAGACTCCATTTCGAGAGTACTGAATATTTTGGCATTGCCATTGTCTGATAGTGTATGAGACAAGTCTATAGCTGGAGGAGCAATTAGGTGGGTTACTTCATTTAGCGACTTGTAATTTATGCAATAATGCAATTTCAGTATTTCTTAGGCACGAGGACCATGTGTGAGTTATATGGGGAATTCGATGACTCCACAATCCCCTGGTCCTTCATGTCATTGACCTGCTTCATGATGAGGTTATGGCGGCGGGCTGACACACTGTATGGACAGTTGTAGACTGGTAAGTCAGTTGTAGGCCACATGTATGGCACGTGTCTGTCGTAGCAGTCCTCCTCGTCCAAAAGCACGAGCATACTCATCTAGAATGGATTTAAATTGGTAGAATTCTGGTTCGTCGAGTTCATGGTTAGTGGTCATAGGGTCGATGGGCATTGGCAGGATGTTGTCTGGGTTTTGATCAAAGTTCACAATAATCCGGTGGGTTTCTCCCAGATAGGCTCTACATTGTCCACGATCTAGAATGCATTGATTGCGGATAAGCCACGGGCACCCTGGTATTACAGATGCGGACATGGTTGGCGACACAATAAATTCTGTCAGTGTAGCAATACTTCGAATTTTTATGTTCACAATAATCTGGCCGGTTACATCCAGGGTGGATTCTGGTTGCACCATTCATACTATTTTTGTTTGCTATCTTATTTCGGTGAGCTGGTTTGGTGTCAACAGATTAATTCTGATAAAATTTCCGGTGGCTGCCAAGTCAAGTGAGGTGAGTACCCGGTCATTAATTACCTCCACCTCTATATGTGGGGCTATGGGAATTGGTACTTCCTCACTTAAGCCCTGGAGGATGGGCCCTTGTACACCGGGGGTGGTGGCCCGCTTTGTACCCCGGCATCGGCGTTTCCCGGCCTGGTTCCGGGAGTTGGGTTTCCAGCTGGTCCGGTTTGGATATTTGATAGCATTTTGTCAACTCTGGTGGAACGGCAGCCCCCTCTGGTTTCTGAGGACAGTCCTTGTTCCAGTGGTTCTCTTAACAAGAACCAGCATTTGGGTACGAATGCCATGCGAGGGGTAGAGGTTGGTGCGCCTTAAAGGGATGCAACCGATGGTACTCGTATCTCAGGGACCTTGGTGGATACTGGATTTTTGGGACTCACCTGTCCTGCAAAGTTTTGCTCAGCTTCTCGGGCTCGATCAACTAATTCATCCAAGGTGGTGGGCCTAGCTATCAGGAGTACGTTCTTGAGATTTGGCAGTAACATTTGATCGATGGAATGAACGATGGTAGCTTCATCGACTCCGGGGAACATACGTCGAAACATTTGTGCCTTTATTTCTGCTTCGAGTTCCTGGGCCTGGCTATAAAACTGCATCGTTTGTCTATCCAACACCTTCTTCCGATGAATTCTGCCGCTATCCGGTTACTGAATCGCTTCCAGTTCGTTAAGAATTCTCCGTATCTTTCCCACCATGTGAGGGCGAGGCCCTTCAATTGCATTTGGGCCCTATCGACCCATTGTTTCAGTGGCAGGTCCGTTTCTTTGAATTCTTTTTCGCATTCCTACGTCCACACAAAGATCCAGTAGGCTGCTACTGGATCTTCGTGTAGACGATCTGCAATGTCGGTTCACTGAATGTTCTCGTCTCTATCGGTTGCTGGATGGCCAGGTGGTGTTCCGGGTTGTGTGTGTGTGTGTATGTATGTAAGTATGTATATCCGGAATGGCTTGGAACTGCGGGAATGAGAGATGTGCTTTCTTCGGCATCTCTCGCACAGGCAGGCCATCCCGGGCTTAGATACGTGTTCGTCGGGCCACCTAATACATAGGTGGTGATAGGGTTCACTGCACGTCATGCATTTGATGTGGTTTATGCCTTGGCCGGGAAACATAATTTAATTGCAGAAACTTGTGTGTTGTTGGCGGCAAGCGGTACAGCAGTACTGTGATCCATCTGTGTCCCGAGCCTCTTCACGCCAGCCTATGCAGGCATAATGAAAGAGTTTACTGTGCAGTAGGTGCATTCTATTCTTGGTGTGCCATGGCCTGGACAGTCGGGATGGCTACACTGTACGTCGGATACGTCATGCGCGTCGTTGAGGTTTTCGACGGTACCGGCATTGACCTCCGAGTCTGACAAGGTAGCGGTTAAGGACACCACAGGGTGTTTTGGGGACTCCCCAAAGTCCGCATGACTGATAGTTTCAACCATTAGTTCTCGGGTTATAGTTGTTCTAGTTCGTGCTTTTTACTGCGCACATCTGACACCCCATGTTGGGTGCCAGAAAATCTCTTGACACGTGCCCGATTAGACTGACTTGGCACGTTGGTAGAGGATTTTGTCTGCTAGTCCAAAAGCGGGGTAGTTTGGTTTAGATAGTAGGCGTGAGGCGAGGGGTGTTGGTTAGCACTTACTTATTCAAGCTTCCTGGGCGTTGTAGTCGGGGTACGTTTCATCTAGACGTGGCAAGTTCTGCCTACACCGGATCGGAGGTTCCACAGTTGCGCTTCGTTGGTTCCAAAATTGAGGTTGTCCCAACCAAATTGCACTTCGGTACCAGTCAGAAACCCTTTTACCACAGGGTGACACGTAGGATGTATGCGGATACAAGATGGGAAATCAATTACCAGAACAGGAGCAGGCACAACTGCCTGACATCTAAGTTTGGCAGAGCAATTCCGTTTCACCTGCCTCTCCTGCGTAGGACGTGGTAGTGCGATCCACGGTTTGAGAGCAGTGTGAGCCAGGTATTGTTCCCTACGTTTTCTACCACTTCTCTTCTCATAAGGCATAGGATAAACAGTTCGACAGCCTACGTGATGCACTTAGACAGGAACGTTTGATAGTGTAGCCCAATAGTGACTTGCTGGCACAAACTCGATAAGAGTCCCCACTGATCCCCCACAGTATACGGGCTGATCAGGGATGTGGTGCCGTGTGGATGGCCAAGCCTCTACTGGTTGTGTGTTTCCACTGGATTGAATGGCAAAACTTAAGGTCACGGTCACTGCGCACTGAAATAGTGTGAATGGTGAGAAATAACTGGTGTGAAGGTGTTTCTAATGGTTGTGGCATCGCTGTTTCTCCCCCACGAGCTCTGACTCAGTGCTAATGTGCGACAGGGAAGAAAGAGGTAGCCGTCTAATATGTATGTCTTCTGACATGCAGACACCTGAAAGGGTTCCACAGTCATGCTAACTCGGTTTAAACAAATCTTCTGGTTCCTGTTGGCAGTGCATGGCGTATTCTATCTCCAACTGTTAATTCAAACAAATATCCTCAAAATGAACAACAGAAAGGTAGAGAACAATGAGCTTTTATTGAATATTCAATAAACACGTGACTCGTGCTACTTCCTACCAAACCGTGGAGGGATTAAGGTAATTGCGATTCCAGGTGTAGGCGACCTGGTTCTAAGTTAAAAGGGGATTAGCTGGTTCTAAACTAATATAAATTAGTTATAAAGTTAAACTGCTAAGTAAAAGATGTCTAGAGGAGACAAAGTGAAGTCGAATAAGCATGTTTGTTGGTCGTCGAGATGTAGTAAGTAGCCGCTGGGGCCGTACTTGAAGTTTCCAAGATCTCCGGAGATTCCAACACTGAGTCAGTGCTGGATGTCGCGAGAGAGGTTGCGTAAGAATGACTCCCGAGCCCGGCAGCGTTCGGACTTACATAGTGGAAGCTTGTAGGCTGCCGGCGCGGGCTGCAGGGAAGATGTGACATCCTGCTGCCCTAGTCGGCATCGAAAAACTCTGGTGAGCGTTTCTGCTTCATGCCTTGTCAGTGATGCTTAGCCTTGCCCGATGTCTGGGCAGTTTGTTGGTTCTCAGCACGGAGTAGGGGGGAGGGGGCGTGCCTGTAGGGTAGACGTGTTGTTACATCTGTAGCAGTGGAAGTAGGTATTCTGGTGATGAGTCGTAATAGTAGTAGATTAGTTGTATAAGCAGCATGTGTCAGTACATCTAATTCTTCATCTAATTCCTGTCCAATGCCAGCAAAAATGACTAAAAATTTTTCCACAAAAAATTCACTCTTGAAAATGAAGCAATACAAATTGACCAAATATATGCAACTTGTGCAGTAACATAAACTTAATTTTACGTGGAAATTTGTGGGCAATGCAATCACAACTTGTTGTATCGTATTTTTTTATGGAATCAACTTGTCTTCTTGTTTTAGTGTTGCCACAACTTTAGTCATTGCATTGCCTCTCACTATATCAGAGTCATGTCTCTGATTGTCTTTGCTGTGGTAGTCAACATCTAAAAGTGAAGATGAACATTTGACTGCTGCTAACTTAACAAATTTTGACATTATGTTTTGTAACATACTACGCAAAACTGACCTCAATACATATGTGTGAGGCACATTTGTAAACAAATGGAGTCCAAGAATGCACACGTTCATTTTCCTTGTGTTTCCTGTCATGACAGGTGCTGAAAGACAGACGTTAGCTAACCTCCCTTCAATAATCAATGTAGGTTATTATAACTAAATTGGCATTCCAACTTGATTTATTTTTATAATTGCCAAGTTAACTTTGTTGGGGTTCTGGTAATTTTATTTCCACCGAAAAAGAAAACATTAAAAGAAGTAGGAAGAAATCGGGGGGGGGGGGGGGGGGATGAGGCAACTGCTTTAGTTTGGGGTTCTGGTAATTTTATTTTGGGGGGGGGGGGGGGGAACATTAAAAGAAGCTGGAAGAAGTCGGGGTGGGGGGCTTTAGTTTAACGTCTTTCGTGAGACAGTATTGTTTAGAGGTTATAACGAGTGTTTGGCATTTTGAGAAGCATATTGTTTGATGGAGTAGTGGAAAATTTTGCTCGTATAGAAATAACATTCAAATTATTACTGAAAGTTTTAACTTCAATGAAAAAAACGAAACAAGATACATACGTTGATCACATTCGTACAAATGCAGCAACACACACACACACTTTTGAACAAAGTTAACCTTACACTCGTTGAATTTACGATATAGGTAAAATAAATAAACATTACTTACACATTACAAAAGTGTTGCAAGTGCAAATTTCTCAGGCCACGTGCTTTTCAATAATTATATTAACGGTTTACAAAAACTTTATTTACAAAACACGCAAACTTACTGTTTGTAAAATTCGCAACCTCTTGACCATATGTTTTTCTACGGAAATCCTTGCAAGTTTTCTTCACTAAAATCACATTTGTTCATCACTAGCACTAAATACTTTATTTGCAGAATCATTCTGTAAAATCAACACTGCACAACGTTAGTTGAAACCAACAAACTTAAACCACAAAAATGTTATTAGTTTTGCTTCATTGCTGACTGCAGTTAAGGAAAATGACAGAACGAGCAGTTCTACGAAACGGTAAACACGTGTCAATTGATATTACATTTCACTCAAGAAAACACACTATAATAGTACCTACAACAACTATGCTTAAAGAAAGCCAATAAAAATAAAGAAAATAGATTCACTAAGTACTGACAGTTCTAGAACCGTAGCACAGCCACAATGTATCCTCGCACCACAAATGCTCTGTCTATGAATAAAACAATGAGTGTAAACAAATGCTATGATGAATGTAGGTTACCATTCCAACCTATCCTATTTTTATAATGGCAAAGTCATACTGCTGGGGCTCCATTGTTTTATTGCCAGTGGATCGAATGGGGTTAGGAGAGACTTTAGTTTAACATGTTACATGAGATGGCATTGTTTTGCACCTCTTTTTACAAGACTGTATCATTTTTAACTACATATTGTTTTAATGGACAAGTCTAAGATTTGCTCGTATGAAAGAAACATTCAAACTATCATATAAACTGTCAAGTTCCAACATCACCAAAAGAAAATGTGATAAATATGTAGTTAGTAACAATTTGAACATTAAACACATTCGTAAAATAAATATTTTTGAATATTAAACACATTCAGGACGTAAATATTTTTGGCAAAGTTTATTTTCCATACAATAAATATCTTATTTTTACACTGTAAAACAGAATTTAAATGGTGGTTTTCTAGGCCACGTACATTTCAAACATTCTTAGGCCATGTCCCAATTCACAGAGAGAGTACTCTCTCGCTCACTCCTGATGTCACAGAGAGTCCTCTCTGCTGCCCCAACTCCGAGGAGAGAGCACGAGAGGGAGAGTGAATGATGATGAACACTCAGTGCTCACTCTCGTACCCTCTCTGACAGCCATGTTGTTTTCAAGTCTAACCTCAAATATCCAGACATATATTTAGTTGTTTCTCAAACAGTGTTAGAAATATTTCATCGACTTTACTTAATCATTGCGATTGTGAAATGTGTAATGACAAAAATATTCCGTTTGATATGGAACATAAATTATAATATTATGTTCACGTTTCATTTTGGTTCTTAAATATGAAAAATATGTAACAAAATAAAATAAGTTACTACTTCATACAATACTGTGCATTTCTTCGAGGAAAGTGAAAGGCCAGTAATATTTTATTTTTCACAATTTATTACCTTTTCTGTTGGAGAAATAATGCTGAACGCTTCCAGAGGGCACAAGTCTCAATTCGCTAGCGTGAGCCAGAGTGTGTCAGAGTGAGAGTGGCAAGTGAGAGTGAGCACACTTTTTAGAGTTGAGACACTATCTAAATAAATCCATTTCAAAATACGTTATTTACATACACACTGACTTACTGTTCGTAATTCCTATTCACAATTCCTGAATACATGTTCTGTTACAATCCTTACAAAACGTTTCTCTGTCGTCGATACAAAATAATTAGCTGAATCATTAAATAAATATAACACTCCACAGGCTTTTTGAAACAAGTAAACTGCAGAATGAAAATTAATGGTGCCGCTTCTCAACAATAGGGAAAATGGCGGACCAAAACATACACATGTCGATAATATTACATTTCACGCATCAAATAAAAGTACTGATATGCACTGTGCGATACTCAATACTTTCAAAACGTCTCAGTATTAAGGTATTGACTGCCCCATCTCTAGTTTTGGCAATTTTTAAGGTTTTTTACAAGTGTTTTTGTAACTTATTTTGAGTCGTTTGGTGTTAGTTATTTTTATCTTAGGCTCTTTTCTGGAAGTAACCTGGTAGTTGTTTGTTGTTTGTTTAACCTGCAGCTTTATTCAGAATTTTGTTAAAGCTCACCCAGTTTATAGTGCGTTGGCTAGTTAGGAATCTAGAATATTCTGAGTCCTTGCAATCACACGCATCGCGGACGCGGTGTTGGTGCTGACCTTGGTTTTCGTTTGGGCAGTCCGACCGATGGATGTGTACACGTGGGTCGTGATTGGCTGGATACGAACACAGCAAAATGGATGGCGCAATGACATGACTCGTGAAGTTTCTGAGTTGCGGACGACTCAAGGGTGGCTGTGCGTAGTTCTCGGCAGCCCGAGGGGTAGTGAAGTAGGTAGAGGTTGCACCATTTGGGTGGGGAGAGGGTAGGCAGCAGCAAAGTTTTTAGCAGAGGCCTACCTGGCAACAGCGACGTGGCAGCATGGGGACACGATGAGGTTGCGCTGTCATGTCAGAGAGTCTTTGTAGAGACTAGTCGCGAACAATCATATTTTTGTGAGACGCTTGTCAAGTGAGAAGTCTGAGCGGAGGCCAGAGGAGCAGCCTTGGCATATTTCCACATCATGTAGCTTTGTGAAAGATAAGTACCCCACATGTTTCCAGTTATAGTGATTTTGTAGTTTTGGTTTCCGACCACACTACAAGCAGTGACCTTTTAGTCGTTAAATTTAGTTTAATGAACATTTTTGAAGTTGAAAGTTAAGACCGGCTATTTGTTGAAAATGTTTTAATGTTTTGAAAGTTAGTCGTTGAGGTATGAATTTTTACAAGATCAGTCGTTAACCTCAGTTTTGACGCAAAGGTAGATTGAGTTCTGTCAGTTTTTTGCAGTTTAGAACATTTGTTCAATTTTCCTGTCGTCCATAAAGTTGTGGCCTCTTTTGAACAAATTTTTTGCTTGTGAAATTTTTAATTATATGAAAGTTAGGTTGTTTTGTAAATTCAGCCAATAGAAAGTTAGGCCATTTTAAATTCTAAAGATTAAGTGAAAAAGTAATTGTAACTGAAACAAAGTTAACAGGATTTTCTGTACCTGATTATTTTTTTTTATCTAAACAGCCTTTTAAATAACTAATTTGTGCTAAATTCAAGTCACACTCTAAAGATGTATCTATTTTTTTATTTCAAAAAGAGATCATAATTGTTATTCCAATTTTTTTTTGTTATATAGTATATTCTTGTTAATTATTGTGACAAAAATTTATTTTGGTTTGCTATAGTAAATTGATATTTGAAAATCTATTATTTTATTTACTAGTAATAGAAATTTCCCCTATCAGGTACTAATTAACTTATTGATATCTTTGTGATTATGAGTCTGTTATTTTATTTTAATTCAAATTATTCTCTAATAATTAACACTGCAATCATGTCAGGTCTCGCCTTCAAAGATTCCTTAAAGGTATCCCTCTAGCTAGCCAAGTCGAGTGTTGTCTGAGTTGTGCTCTACAATAAGTGAGAATAGAAGTTACGGGAATCTAGACGGCCCACTGAACAGCCTGGTGGTGGAGTGAGCTTTAAGCCCCTTTCTAGTCGATGAGTAGTTGACAAATTTATGTTTGATACTATGAGGAGCATCTAGGGCTGTAGAACTGAGTTGTTTTTGTTATTGATGCACACAGACCTGGAAGTATAAGATGTGGAAGATGTTTACAGTTCTTTTACATTGGTTGCTTTTTTTTTCTTTCTTTCTTTATTTCTGTTCCATCCCATGACACTTTTGCTCTTACTGTCACTGTGTACTCGGAGACAGTGGGCTAGTGAATGCAACAGCCTAAACTGCCTCTGTGAGGAAATTTTTAAACCATAACTCGTAACACACAGCCATACATTACATTTAAAGCGAAAAACTTACAACATTTAATTATTATCTCTCACATAACAACAGCAAGCAGAGATACCTGAAGTTGTTTCTGGCACAGCCATGCTTCAGCATCATTAAGAAGGTCTTTTGAGCCTTGAACTTTCTCTTTCAGTCTTTCAGCTTTCCTACACAACAGAATAGCACAAACTTATTGTAATGTAAATTAGCATAATACAAATTTATGTAAAAACTAATAACACAAGTTAATACAACAGAATCACACACAGTAATACATAGTGTATTTAAAAAAAAAAAAAAAAAAAAAAAAACCACACACACACACTTTTATACAGTAAATGATTTACTATCAAGTAACTATTATTTTTATATTTTCTTAAGTCTTTCATCCTTTGCATCACAAAATTCAAAAACATTTTATTTAAAAAATTAACACATGATAAAATGAAGTGGAGTTTGTTATATTGTGCTCTCACAACTGAAACAATAACTATGACAGTTCATAACAAAGTTACTACAAAACAACTGCACAGAAACCACAGTTATACAGAACTTCTAGCTTATGTGAAATCTCTTAACAACTTTAATAACATTCAGTTAACAACAAAGGAAAAAAACTCCTGCTAAAAATACCTAATCTGCATACTGCATACACCCCTAACTGTACATTGAACAAAGTATGTGCAATTATCTTGAAAAATAAATTAAATAGCTACTACTGTAATTAACATAAATTTTACTTCATGGATTAAGGTGTTACAAAGTGAGACTTTTTAAATTTCTGATGTCTGCAATCTTAAAGACACATTTTTTTATATTGACTTTACCAGAGAATTAAGAAAAAATAATCTACACATAATAACTAATAAAGATGTTAACCAAAATAGTTCTTAAGATAGCTTAAATTTTACCACATAAAGACTGCAATAACTTAGATTATTATAAGATGCCAGCAATAGTGGCATAGTTACTAACTTTCCCATGTGCTTTGGTTAAACGACTTTCTCTGTGTCTGCTCGTTCCCCTTCCTGTCTCCTCCCTTGTTCCCCTACCATGATCCGTCTCCTCCAGCTGCATCACAGCTTATGAAAAGGTTATTTAAGCCAGTGCAATTCTTCCTTCTTGTTAGTAATTTCACAATGCTCTTATTGTGGGCAGGGTGCACGCTGCTTTGAATTTCGCCAACAAACATCTTATGAAATATGGAGGTAATCGAGATGGTGTGTTTGAAATTGCATAAGCTACCGCCCAGGTCCCGAACAGGCCCTGTTTTCATCCGCACCGACAGCATAAAATTACGGTTAAATAAATGTGTGTGTGTGTTAATTTTTAGTTACTGTCATGTCAGGATCATGTGGCATAATGAAAGTTAATGCACCACATGTGCGGTGATGCGGGTGATGTGTGAATGAGTGAGACAATCAAATCGAATGAAATCAGAATCATTCCAGCTACTCATTTACCCAATTTTTACTAACCCAGGCTAAATGTGTGTCTGTGGGTTCCCCACATTGTGGAGTGGGAGTAGGGAATTTCCCCTCGTAATTATCCTGGATGAATGAGAGCTTGGGGAGTGTAACCCCAAGAATCAGTCTGACTTTCACTGACCAGCGATGCTGAGCACGTGCCTTTCGACTCGTAGTGAAGACAAGCGTCAATAACAAGGGTGAAGCCAGCGTCACGATACACTTTCCCTAGCGGGGCCTTGTAGGGGGAAGCACTCCGGTGTTAAGTGTGGGACTTGCCGCCTTCCAGGCTGGAATGAAGACTGGCACACTAGGAACGGCCACGAACCGACTCTTTACCTTAGATGTGGGGGGTGCAAGTACCCTTCTCTTCTGAGGTTGACTTTGCGGGGCTACCGGCTGTATGACAGCGGCAGACTCTGGTTGCAGCAGGTTGGTGCTGGCACTGGTTGTTGAAGCTTGCGGGATATGGGGAGGTATGGTGGTGTAGGATTCAGGAAGGTCTTCTAGAGAAATTCCTATTACTTGGATATCAAAATAAAAGGTCACCAAATGCTCAAATGGGATCCTCTTTGATGTCAATATGGAAGGTTCAAATAGGAAATTTTCTCTGTGGACCTTGGTTGGGGTGTATTGATTATCTGTTGTTCAATTGTTTTTAGTGCTTGTAATAAATGGTATCTCTTTCCACTGCGGTGAGTGCGCTGCATAAGGCCGGCTAAAAGTAAAACAACTTGAGTGAATTTCAAGAAATAATTTAGAAAAATTATATTTCTCTGAACAAAGCCGGTTTGCATTAACGAGCCTAGGGCGTGTGTAAATTTAAGGTCTGACTTGATCTGTATTCCCTGCGTAAAATTACAACCTATCTTTCTCCAGTCAAGATCGAATGGTAGGGTTTGGGTTCACTCAGATAATCAGGGTCCTTAGATAGTGTGTAATCCTGCCTTATTGACTAATCCCAAGAAACCAGCGTTATTCAAGGTTACCAAAACACTGAACTCACTCTGCTGCACTGCTTAAGGATCTAACAGGGATTCAAAGTCAAGGAAAGCGTAAACTATGGCAAATGGTTTTTAATAATAATTCACATATTGGATTAAATACTATAATTCGTAATTTAACAACATGAATACTTTAAGCAAATTAAAATATATTCTACTCAAATAAGTAAGTATCCCACACACTAAAATTAATATTTTTTTTTTATGGCAGCTGGTATTGCAAATGCCAGGTGTTGGCAACCGGGTATAACATAAATGATTTACGTAGATTTCTTGAGTTCTGAAATAAACAATTTTTGCTAACTAGACTGAATATTATCCAAACCATAAATGGGGGTGGTGTCCATAAGAGACCCATAGTGGTTTTACAAAAAAGGGGACTTTACTCAAGTAGTGACGTGCACCTGGCAAGAGCCTTAAGAGGTGGTCCAGAAGGGACGTCACTGCCACAACCTTACGTTACCTGAGGTTAGGTAGGAAAGGGGAGTAGAGGAGGGGCTGATGACAGCTGGAACCTCGGTGGTGGTCGATGCCTTGGATGCTGCCAGGGAGTCTGGAGACGGCGGAGACCTCGGCTGACTTTGAATATCCGCTGCAGACAGTATGCAGCTGATGGAGTTGAGGGTCTTCCGGATATTACTTCCTCCAGAGCTGGATGGTGTTGTCGACGGTTGCACCTCTACTGCCGGTGTGGTTGAGAAATTCTACCCTAAGTGGGTTGTCTTCAGCTTGCCAAAGCCGGATGAATGACGCGGCATACGCTGCCTGCGATCAACTGTTCTGTCCTGTATTTTATTGTAATTTTGACAGTTCGTAGGTCCACAGATGGGTGCAGGGGTTCTATCCCCACCACCAGGGGGTGGATCTTCCCATCTCCAGGGAGTGGAGCTTATGGCATTATCACAAGGCCTCCTGGATTCTTATCGCTTGTGGTGCTCGCTCGAGGCGACAATATCTTCCAAGCATCTTGCCCTCCAGGAGACCAAGACTTTCACTTGATTGGCCACTTCCCTAACAGCACCAAGTCTGAACTGAGCGGGCTTATCAAGTGGGAGCAGCAGTATGGAAAATCCTAATCTCTTTGGGCTTCTCCAGGGTTCTTTGGGGTGGGGCATTGACGTGAAAGTTTGTGGCTTCATTTGGTGAGCGGTAGGAGTGAGGAGCACATTAGGCTTAGGTGTGCTGAGGCTCTGTCAACATAGTTTTGGTATCACGTGTCCTGACTTCCCTACCGCTAGCTTCTGGGATTTGGCCTGCCCCAGCATTTCTATCCTTTAATTGGTGCGCTGCTAGTACAAGATGTGTCAAAGTATAGCAGTTCCGGTTTTGTTATTCAAAATTCTGTTTCACTGCCAATTCAAAATTGCAGTTTTCGGTTTAAACTTAACATTTCTGTGGCTGTTATGAATTTGTTGGGTTCAGTATTTCGACATCTAGAAGTATTACCTGCCGTACACCACGACTTTGCCATGACTTAAAGTTTAAATTAGTTTTAATATTGGAGCACCCATAGCGTGATTCTTATTTTACCTCAAAGCTTGAATATAATGAGCCTATTTGATCATTTGCGACATATAAAATGCTCTGGTAATTTGCATTTGCCAGTTATCTTATTTGTATTCCTGTAATTCAATTTGGTAACTCTTGGTTACTTGAAAGTGTTCTAATGTAAAATATTCTTATCTAGTCACATATGACAACTAGTCATAGTGTTTGCTGTGCTGTAATTGTTGAGTTTTGTAACATGTATTATAAATATGGTTATTTTGTGATGCTTGCATGCTAAAGGAAAGATTGTCCTCGAGTTTTGTGCCTTTGTAAATGCGACCAGAACATTTTGGGATTATATGAAATATATTCTATACTCAGAATTTGATAGCAGTTAATATTTTTAGGGATGTTAAATCAGTGTGTCAGCTGTCATGCCAAACGGATGTGAATATAAATCCCAACGAATGAGTTGTAGCAAAATGGGGTTTATGAAAGGTTTTTTTTTTCGCCTAATTGGTTGGGCATCCTGTTCAAGGGTTTTA
Organism: Dryococelus australis; assembly: GCA_029891345.1. Lineage (NCBI taxonomy): Eukaryota > Metazoa > Arthropoda > Insecta > Phasmatodea > Phasmatidae > Dryococelus > Dryococelus australis. The sequence goes on from CM056995.1 coordinate 78,861,355, forward strand.
GTCAACATTAATTCCAATTAAGTCCAAAATACTGACTGTCTTAAAATAATGTTCATATATGTCAAGTATAACTGACATGCACAATCAAATGGAAATCCCAGTGTGGTCACTATGGGCTTGTACCGCAGAGTTCTTAACTAGGGTATTGTGGTAACCAATGTTGAAACCAATTTTAAATATCTGATTTCTGGCAATTGTAAGTGATCGTTGAGTTCAAAATGTATGAATAGTGTGATGAAAATGAGGTTATATCCACCCAAGTACCCAATTGTAAAATTAGTTTCACGGCCTCTAGCATTTTATGTAATTTAAAGAAAATTACTCTTGTATTGTAAAGAGGTTTTTTCATTTGCATAATAGTTGGAAAGGATTGTGTTTTAAGGAGAAGTAAACATAGTCTGTCATGTTTGAACTAGTCAAAATGAATTCAGTGCAATGCACATGTGTAATGAATTTAATCTAAGCATCTTTATGGTGGATGTTTTTCCTTTTCAAATTTTTGCTAATGATGTTTAAGTCAAACAAAGATGAGAGACCTATTTAATGAAGAAATACATAAGATCATTATACATGAATGTTATGGCTTTGAAAGAATAGAATCTGTGAGTTACTTGTACCTAGAATGAGTACAATTAAAAGAAATTTGCTAATGTAAAGTAAATATAGGATGCCAATAAAAATTTTTTTTTAAGTAGTGAAATGCAGCTGTGTAAAAATAGCAGGGGCTAAAATACTAATACACAGATCAATGCAGCTCAGGTTTTACTAACTTAAGAGAAATAAAACAAGTGATAACTAATGGCAATTGATTAATACATAATGCAAAAATTGTTTCTCAGTTAAGTGGGAGTGTCTGGTAATTATAAAATATTAAGTAACCAACATTTAAAAGAGTGGAAACTTAAGGAATTTAAGCATGTTATGTGATTTTTCCAATTACTGGAAAAGGCAAACTGCATAACTCATTCATATTTATAATGTACTTTCATGCAGCATAGTACATGGTTACACAATACTGAAAACACACACTTAAAATATTGACTACCATTAGATAAAACAATAACTTTTCTGCACCTAAAATAAATGCAAAATGGTATCTAACAACGTTTTATATGTAACAACTGCAATTTTACTATAGATTATACAGATTTTAGACTTTCACTAAAGTACAGATGTAGCCTATTTATTTTGTCATGTTATTTATAATGTTCTCATACACATACAACACAACAATGTGGAATCTCTCAAAGTCATCCAGATGAACAAAGGCTTATCAAATGCGTCATTGGGGCATACTGCATTTTCACTAATCTTTACTCTGTCACTCACACTACTTACACTGCTACTAAAGCCTTATTCCATGTCTTACAGATACAAATGATAGAGGGACATGTATGACCCCTAGTGGCACATCCACGCAAGCAAACAGGATTAAACCCAAATGGGACACATGCCAGGCTATTTTGTGGCAACCTTCATTGTGCTCAAGCGATTCATTAATGGTAATGCACTTTTTTTTAAAAGAGTGTAAATTTATACAAATACATACATACATGTTGCAAAGGATACTGTCCGTATTAGGAATGGTCATTTTATAATCATACTGTTACATGTTGCTGGTTTGCGCTGCTAACCTTGGCCCACCTCGCATGAGTGGGCAGAAGAGGACAGAGTAGTGATATGATAGTAGGGCAGCAAGTCAAGAAAATATTTTGAATGACAAGCAAGCGATAATCCTACCAGCGTTTTGAGTTATGAAGACATTCTGTGGCGATAACCCTTTGGCGGCTCGCCGCTCCTAACCTTTGGCAGATATGATTTCTGCATTTGCCTGAAGAATGCTCTGTATTACTGATCTTATTTCACTCAGCATGACTCAGGGTGTGTTGAACCTTCCAGATGATCAGGGCGACTGATATAAAAGTATGACAGACCTCCGATCCAGCAGTTGTTGAATGGATGAGTTTCAGTGATAGATGACTAGCGAGAAGAGAAGCATGTGACAAGAGAAATGAGAAGTAGGAGGGAAATCTGCAACTGCAAACATCAGAGCAGTGAAGAGTACGACTTCAGGCTGGACTGTTGGGACTGGATGCCTGAGTAAAAGACATTACAAATGATGACAACAGATAGATTGAATGTATGTTAATGACGAGTATGAGTTGATTGAAAATAACCAAAAAGAGACATAAAAAGTACATTAATTAAAGTTGAAATAGACAAATATTGCGCTCATACCTAAATAAAAAGAGTAATAATGGAGACAGATAAATTAATGATGTAAATGATAGCTGTGTGAATAAATAAAAAATCAGATTTTGTTCTTTTATTTTTATTAAGACTTCCATCCCTCACGAACTCAGATACACCCTGCAGGTGTGCAAGTAACACTAGTGTCAGAAATGGAATGGGGATATCAAATTAACTTAGATATTAAACAAATAATTAGTGATAATTAAAGAAATTAATTTATAATTCAAATAGTGTTAAGACAAAGTATTAACACCATTTTGAGCATACATCGCAGTGAATGTTAACTAGAAAAATGTCTGCAGAACCGGAAGCACTGCTGTACCTCCAGTTAGGTAGCCAAGTGAGCACAAGGGTTAACAGCCTGATAACCAACTTAGTAGTGTTAACAAAATTGTAAATGACAATTGTAAATACACATATTAGTAGGGTGAAAGAAAATGTACATGAAATTGTAAATACCAAAATTAGTAATGTGAAAGAAAATGTAAATTAAATTGTAAATAGTGAAAGCAAGAATGTAAATAGTAAATTATTTAGTAGACAAGAAAATAGATCATGTAGACATGACAATAGACGGCATTAGCGAGTTAGTGAAAACAAGAATTGGCAGTGTGGACAAAAGAATGGATAGTGTAAATGAAATAGTGAACAGTGTAAACAACAAGATTGACAGTGTTGAGAATGATGTGTCAAAGGAAATAAGTGTGATGAAGAAGGAATAGCAGGAATTAATTCAGCAACGGAATTCTACACTCACAACATCTGCAGTGGAGAAAATTGGGGAAGCAATGCAAGCTTTAACCAATGCAGCAACCTAGGAGGATAGTCAGCAGCTCTGCAGCATTGGTGTCGTGCAGCCAAGATTAGGGAAGGGGCTATCAATAGCCAGACTTCTTGGCGGGAGTACCATCATCCCTTTGAAATAATTGCCTCCCTGAATGGCTGGTCAGCCAATCAGCGAGCTTACTGCCTCGCAGTTTTACTGAGAGGCCCGCTCTGAGCATATTACAATCTCCGCTGGAACAACATCGACTGGAGTATCCTACATTGGTATCTGCCTTGGTGCTATGTTTCGGTGGCAGATACCTGCGGCATACCCACCATGCCCCACTGCGAAACCACAATCAGCAACCAGGGGAGCCACTGCAGGAGCTATGGCAAGACATTGTGAGGTTTCCCACTTATCTCTGGAAGAGTGCCCCGAGGAGGCTTGCGACATCATAGCAGTCAGCTTCTTCATCAATGCCATCTGCAACATGGAGGTACAGCAAACGGTGCATTTGGCTGCACCACACAACATGCAGGGCACCCTGGCCCGAGCACTGGAGATGGAGAAAGCAACACAGAGAGCCACACCCCGACGTCCTGTAAGGGCAGTGACGTTGAATGAGGACAACAAAGACAACATGAATAAGACACTGAAGGTGTTGCAGATAACTGCAGGTCATCACTTCCAGGGTCCTCACTACAGAGCTTTGCCACCCCACCCAAACGGCCGGAGTGTTGGTCATGTGGACAGCTGGGGCACCTGAGAGCCTACTGCCCACAACAGCAGTAGCAGCAGCAACAGAAGCAGCAGCTGCAAAAGAGGCAGCGAGGGGCAGGTGAGAATAGCACGTTCAGAAAACTTGTTAACACTGATCTTAAGGTGCGAAGGTTGCCGACTGCTAGAGGGAAGGCCTCTATGTTCTTACATGTACGGTCAGTGAAACAGTATAGGGATGCAATACTGGTGAAGGTGAGTCTGAATGATGTTCCTTGCCAGATGGCCGTCGACACTGGGGTGACCATAACAGTAGTTAAGACCAGACATCCTTGGGGCTTTTCCCCAGCAATCGCCCCGACAACAGCATGGAACAATGCTATTTGACTACAGTAACCGGTGAGACCAAACCAGTTAAAGGTACGATGAAGGTGAGCTTGAAGATTAGTGACATTAGCACAGAGCACAACGTTTACTTAGCTAAAGTAGAGAATGACTGTCTTTTGGGACTTTATGTACTACGTAGGCTGTGGTGTTATATCAATATTCTACTTAGTGTGCTACAGGTAGGCAGTACAAAGTTGGTGGTGTCAACACGGCATGATTTGTCCTCCCCAATTAGCTGCCCAGTAGTATGTGTTCCAACTAATGTGCTGCCTGCTTCTAGTGAAATTGTCATTACACGCAGATGTCAAGGAAAGATTGTCAGATGTTTCGGTCAAATTAAGCCAGCAGAGAGGATTGGTGTCCTGCCAGGTAAAGTTGTTGTAGCAAGAACTTTGGTCTCTTCTAATTCTGACAGTTTTCTAATTACAATGATCAATTTGTCCTATAGTGCCATTCATCTTGAGGAGGGGGCCATAATAGGTGTTTGCAAGCAGGCCACCCAGGTACTTCCAAATGCTCCACAAAATTCTAAAGTAAAAAAAATACAATGTCATTTATCAGAAGTAATGGGGGAATTTCTAGTAAGAACAAAGAAAAATCTGGCAACAGGAGAAGGCTTCTTTGAATTACTGAAGAGAAATGGGGATGTATTCTCATGTGGACCAAATGATTACGAAAGGAATAACGTGACCTGCCATCACATTGACACAGAAGATGCTAGGCCCACAAAGTAGCCACCAAGACGACTGCAACTAACTTCGCAATAGGCAGTTGATGAAATTCTGAGGGAAATGAAGGTGTTAGATGTGATGGAATCATCAGTTAGTCCATGGTCATCGCACATTGTACTTGATAAGTAGAAAGATGACTCGCTGAGGTTTTGTGTAGATTATCTCCAGCTTAATAATGTGACAAAGAAAGACTTATCCACTTCCAAGGATAGATGACACAAACAGTCTAGCAGGTTCACAATGGTTTTCTACTTAGGACATAAGGAGTGGGTACTGGCTTTGTGAGGTGGCTCCAGAGGGCCGAGAGAATACTGCATTTAAAGTTCAAGGGAAAGGAACCTGGCAGTTCAAAGTTATGCCTTTTGGACTAAGTAATGCCCCTGCCACCTTTAAATGCCTGATGGAAAAAGTTCTGCATTTAGATATTTGTCAGGTTGACGTTCTGACAGGAAGGACATTTGAAGAGCACTTATAATGCCTAGATTCAGTATTCCAGAAGTGGCCGCAGCCAACTTGAAACTGGTTCCTAAGAAGTGCCACCTGTTCCAAAAAAGAATATTAATTTTTTGGGACATGTAGTGTCAGCCCATGAAATCAAAACAGATCCCGGAAAAAAAAAAAAATTGGCAGACACCAACTGACAAAACTGATGTGCGAAGTTTTCTGGGATTATGTGCCTATTATCGTCAATTTGTACCTGGGTTTGCCATGATTGCCAAGCCACTACATGAACTTACTGGAGCAAAAAAGGAGTGAGTGAGTGAAGAGATTTGAACGGCTCTTAACATCGAGGAGATTTCATTGGACCACTGAGTGTAAAAATTATTTAAGTAAACTAAAGAAAATTCTGATTTCCTCACCAGTCCTGGGTTTTCTGAAAATTGATGGTGAATTAATTTTGGATACTGATGCTGGTGATGTAGGCATTGCAGCTGTGTTATCTCAAGTTCAAGATAGGAAGGAAAGATCACTAGAATACTTCAGTATAAGGTATTGCACATTAGCCTGAGATAAATTACTGTTTTACATATAGAGAGCTTCTGGCCATGGTGAAGGCAATTTCACACTTCCACCCCTACCTTTATAACAGACATTTTATTCTAAGAACCAAACACGCTTCATTAAGCTGGTTACTAAATTTGAAGAACCTTGAAGGTCAAATATCCATGTGGATACAGCATCTTTAAGAATATGACTTTGAAATACAGTACAGATCTGGAAGCCTTCACAGCAATGCAGATGCACTGTCTAGGAGGTCAAGTGAGCCTTTTTGTCGTCATTACAAAAGCCAGGAAGAAAAAAGTGGTGAATCGCCAAAGGTATGGAGGACAAGAATTCAAAGTTCTGTATCATGTGATGGGTCACCTACATGGAGTGACAAGGTAATAGGAAAGATCAGCTAAATGATCCCACTTTGAATCCATTACTAGAGTGGAAAGAAGCTAGCTGTGGGACAAAATGGGAAGAGATATCGAGCCTGAGCACATCAGTCAAATCATACTGGGCACAATGGAATTCCCTCGTACTGAAAAATTGTGTGCTTTACAGGAACTGGGAAAGTAAGTATGGAAAACAGTCACACACATGCTTACAGTTGGTCCTAGCAGAATGCAGTCTTGAAGGAACTGCATAATACAGGAACCAGATGGCACTTTGGTGTTAATAAGAACCTCAACAGAATTAGACTGAGATTCTACTAGTGTCATTGTCGGGCGGGTGGTGCGACAACAGCACTGCGAGGAAGGGCCCAAGGACCAGGGAGAAGATCACCTCCAGCAATATAGTGTAGGAGCCCAATTCGAGAGGATGGCAATAGATATTCTGAAACCCTTGCTTGTCACAGAGGAAGGTAATCTTTATCTACTCGTGACCCAAGATTACTCTAATAAGTGGCCTGAGGTCATTTCCCTCTCAAAGCAAGAAGCACACACTGTGGCCGATGCACTTCTCAAAATTTGGGATGCCACTAGAACTCCATTCTGATCACGGAAGAACTTTTGAAGCTGTCATGTTCCAGAATGTAACAAATATTTTGGGAATGAAAAAGTATTGCACTACAGCCTTACACCCTCAGTCAGATGGAATGGTCAAGAGGCTTAACAACACACTTGAGCAGTACCTGTCAATCTTTGTGGCAGACAAACAGAAGAACTAGGATCTTGCTTACTGCATAGCAGTACGTGAGTCTAAAAGGACAACACCATCCAGGATGCTCTTTGGAATATAACTATGTGTCTCTAGTGACTACTAGTTGGCATACTAGTTGGCATTCACAATTTTGTTTGACAGCACCTCAGAATAAGTAGCGAAAGGATGAAGATGCAATACAACAGGAGAATGTTGGGTGAGGTATTTGATGAAGGACTACTGGTGTGGCTGTACAACCCATAGAAGCGAAAAGGGTACTACCAGAAGCTACAGAAATGTTGAGAAGGCCCCTACAGGATTCTGATTAAAACCAATGATGTGGATTTTAAGATTTGTCATAAATGTTCTTGGGCAATATTGAAGGTTGTCCACCTCGATCAACTGGCACTCTACGAAAGTCTGGATGTTGTAGTTTGTTCGGGACTAACAGACTTGAGGAGGGGGCAATGTTAATTGCTCTCTTCCCTTGACCCATCCCGCACAAGCGAGTGAAGGGGGACAGAGTACAGTAAAACCGCGTTAGTTCGAAGTCGATTAATTCAAAATCGTAAATAATTTGAAGTGTTTATTCGCCCCCAAACAGAAGAATAAGGTTTTATATGCTTTTAAGTTTGGTTAATTCGAAATTCGTCTTATATGTAATTCGAATTTGGCCTTCATCCCAAAATGTATGCGAAGTTCAGATTAATTAATCAAAGCTATAATAATTATGATGCTAAATATGCATCACCTACACTGTCGCGGGTGCGCATACGTAAACCAGTAATGGGTGGCAGCACGGCTACCAGCTGACGCAGCCACTACCCCCGTCTGCCACAGTGATGTCATTGATCGTATCAGAGCATTCACGTCAGTTGTCTGATTTTCGTCGCTGCCTCTTCCACCCACGTGAAAAGATGTGACAGCTAGTGCCATGCACTGCGTGAAGTTAGGCAGCTGGCCGGCCAGGAAACGTGAGATTGATACAACATTCGCCGGAAATGCATTCATAGTAGAGGGAGCAAGAGGGTACTGGTTCACAAGGCTGCAGTTTTTAACCAAACTTTACCTTTTTTTTTTTTTTTTGCATTGCAATTAACGGCAACAATTACAAAACCTATATTTTACTGCAAGTGAACATATTATTAATGACCAAGATAAATGCAACAAACTTATTTTTTGGACTATTTCCTTTAAATTTGCACCTTTATTAAACCAAAAATTGTATGGTTCCCCAAGATATGGTTGTAACTTTGAGATGGTAGTTATTCCCAAGGCTGTAGTTGTGTTTACTTTGGAAAGGGAAAATGTGCATTTCCTTAATACACATAAATTAACTTTTTTTTAAATTCGACAATTCGAAAATATGTAATTCAGTCGAAAAATTAGGTTCCGAGCACTTTGAATTAACATGAGAGTCTGAAGTGATTTTCAAAGGTGAGCCGACACCTGCAGTAACAAACGATAAGTCTATCGCAGGCCTGTTGTTTTAACGGATTTTATCCCTTTTGTACAAATTTTTAACATTCTATAAAAATTCAAACCCAAACTTTTGGTGTGGTTTCTCATTTTTAAGCACTTTGCTCAAAATGGCGGCACTAGCACCCACAGCGATGTGTGTCAATTTTACTGATGTATTTATTTGAAAGATTTTTATAATGGAAGTGGATAGTTAAGCAAATATTTTGGACATACACCATTGCTTCAATAGAGTATGTCCAAAATATTTTGCTTCATTATTCACTGGCGTGGGTATACAGCTATCTACATATTTCTGTTCCTGGCTGTATGATCACATGCAAAGGACAAGGCCATTATTGAAAAGAACCTTCACCGCATATTACCGCTTTTACTCATTCAATCTGAATTTGGTGACTGTGTTTTGCATTTGGCATTGATACCACAATGTTGAGGAAACAAAAATTATCGCAGATACAGTCGTATCAACGAAAGTATAAGTGTGAGTGGGGAAAAGTATTACCATGGTTTGTACATTCCAAACAAAACTACATTAAATATGCAAACATCTTTCATATCCACTTTTTTCTGTAATTTGCAATTTTTTTAATTCCAAGGATTTTACAGGATTTAACCCAATGATTTTTATATACAGTAACCAGGAATTCAATTTCAGGGCTGGTGGCAGCACTGGCCTATCGTGATTTGGGCACTCCTGACCTTTGGCGGATTGAATTCCTGAAGTTACCTACAAGAGAATGTTCTTTTCAGTGTCCCTCTCGGTGTGACTGAGTGCAAAGGATGTTCTAGATCAGATAAACAAAACTATTAAGCTGCGACGGACCTCCAAGCAGGCAGTTCTTGAGAGTTTGGAGGATTGTGCGAACATAAATAACAGGTGTGGGAAGACAGCAAAGCAATGAACCAGCAGAGCGATGAGTGGTGATGAAAGTGACCATTGAGTAAAATCTGCAGACTGCGAGCATTGGCGTAGTGGAGAGAGACTAGTGGGTGGGACAACTGAAATGGATGTGTGAGTATAAGAAATTTGAAATGATGGCAATAGACAACCTGTGTAAATAATGTGTGAATTAAGTGACCACAAAAAATATAGTGACATTAAGGATTTAAATCAGAATTGAGATAGACATTAAATATTATACTTACCAAGAATAACAAAAGTAATAGAAGAGAGTGATCATTTTATGTTTTAAATCAAGGTTGCAAGTAAGCCACTAGGACTTCAAAAATATATGACAGGAATTAAAGTACTCACAGTGTAGTACTCATTGACAGGCACACACACACACAAAGAAGGACGACACATTTTCTATATGGTTGCATTATCGCGACGTTTCGCTGACTAAGCCAGCTTCATCAGGCAGCAGAGACTGAATGGCCACAGAGCAAACTCTAAACAAGCCATAGCTGGTCACATCAATAACCTACAAAATAAACTAGTTGCAGCACATACAGCATCACACAACAAAGATTTTGATTACTGCTACAGTACCAGAGTTGTGAGCTATTGCTTGAAACTGGTAGGGCTCTCACAACTCTGATACTGTAGCAGGAATCAAAATCTTTGTTTTGTGATACTGCATGTGCTGCAATTGATTTGTCTTGTAAGTTGTGGATGTGATGAGCTATGGCTTGTTTATTGTCTGCTCTGTGGCCATTCATTCTCTGCCTGAGTGTGTTGGTGGTGAGGCTGGTATATTCTGCATTACAGTGCTGGCATTGTAGCTGAAAAATCAGATTTTCTGTTGCACAGTTGTAGTTGCCTTGGATGGGGTATGTACGGCTAGTGAGTCTGCTATTGAAAGAAGACCAATCCGGGAGATTTGGAGAGCAGGTCTTGTGTTTGTGATGAAGAAGCCAGAATTTTGTATCCAGAGTAGAGAATGTTTCTGAGCCTTCATGAAGTGGGACCACCAGAGGTATATCAGAGTTGTTGACCTTGGTTTGTGTTCCAATATTTGAGATAGCTTGCTGAATCTGTTTGTGGACGAGGTGCCTGTGGTAGCCCCTGTCAAGGAATGCTCTGGCTATTTGTTCAAACTGTTTGTTGAGATGACTGTCTGTGTTACATTTGGCTCTCGGGCAAGACTGTAGGATAGAGATTTTTTGGCATGATATGGGTGGTAGCTGTTGAAATGTAAGTACTGGAGGTTGTTGGTGGGTTTGGTGTGCACAGCAGTTTGAATTGTGCAATTGTGGAGAGAGTTCAACATCTAGGAATATGGTGTGTGTTTTGGAGTATGACCAGGTGAACTTGAGTGAACTGTGAGAATTTAAATTGTTTAGAAAGTGAATTAGACTGTCTTCAGTGGCGGTCCATATCATGAAGATGTCGTCGATGACACGCATCCAGCAGTGTGGTTGGATTGGTTGATGACTGTGGAAGCTTTCTTATAAACTTCCCATAAACAGATTGGCATAGGATGGGACCATACGTGTACCCATCGCTGTGACTTTGTAAATAATAGCTCTATAAATAAATAAAAAATCAAATTTAATTCTTTTATTTTTATTAGGACCTACATCCCTCACATACTCATATATGCCTCTCTGGCATCATCTGTCCACTGAAATTCCATTTTAAAATTCCTTGACTTTACCCAGTTTTCCAAGCTGAATCTTAGTTTTCCCAGAATTATTTTTAAGACCGAAACCTTCCAATACCACATTTTTGTCACCGCTGATAAAACAAACATGCTATCAGTGAAGCAGAATTCAATTACACTGCAACAGACCAAGCAAGCTGTGGCAACATTATATTCAACAAATCTATATTTCTTATGATATACATTATTGATGTTACAAGAAAGCCCATTACAAAAACATAATTAAAATTTTAAATAGTACAGTAAAAGCTCAATATACCGAGGCTGTTTGGGGACATAACTCAGATCTGCGTTATAGCTTTCCACACTATTCTGGGAGTGACGGAGTACAGTAGCAAAAAAAGCCAGTGTTCTGATGTGGCGTGGCACCAATCTGTCAAACACGGCGCAAGTGTTGTTATTTACCGCCGTAACTTGTCAAACGTTTAGCCTCTTGTTATCGGAAATTGATTTTTTAAAATCTGCATCACCAGACTTGACAGCACCCAAGGGAGAGAAACAGAAGAGAAATGTGCTGTGATAAAGGGTCACATGCATTCAAGCAAGAATAACTAAAAAATACTGCATTTTCTGGGCAAAGGATGTACTACCACCACGGGCAGTGTTCGTGGCGAATTATTCCTCACGCAGGTTGAAGAAGGGGGTTCACCCCCCACCGCCTGCGTGGCCAGTATGGGAGGAAGTGAGGAGGAGAAAGGAAGCTCAAGTCCAAAGGTTGCTTGCACTGCAGGTTGCATGCTTGCACTGCAGATGAGACCTATGCTTGCACTGCAGATGGACTATCAGTGCCTCAAGTGTTGTAAAACATGTCGCTTGCTCGTCTGATTTTTATTTTCAAAAGGAAAACTAAAACAAAGAAAAGCTAATTATTTGTGGCATGCAAAGAAAGGCCGCTTTTCTACATTAAGCCTTGTCCACAATAGCTCGTCCGCTCAGATTTTTTTTTTTGAAAATCTGAAGACATACCGCATAGCCGGTATATATTCATTATAATCAAAGTGTCTACATCATAATTATAATGATTATGTAGAGCTGTAACCTGTAGGAGATTAATTATAGGCCCATAAATTACTTCAAAGCATGAATTTTGAGGCGCGTCTCAAATTTTTGAATAATTTTTTTAGACGGTAGGAAGACATAGCGCATAGCCGGTATATATTCATTATAATCAAAGTATCTACATCATAATTATAATGATTATATAGAGCTATACACCGTAGGAGATTAATTATAGGCCTGTAAATGACATTGAAGCATGAATTTTGAGGCGCACCTCAAATTTCGGAATTTTTTTTTTCAAAAATAGGAAGACACACCACATAGCCGGTATGTATATATACATTATAATCAAAGTGTCTACATCATAATTATAATGATTACATAGAGCTTTACCCCGTACGAGATTGATGCGGAGGCTTGATGTTGTCGCTCATGCCCAGATCGTCAGGGCTGGACAGCTGTCAGTCAGTCGCTACAAGATTATTCTGGCGGGCGGCGGCCAAACGGCCACTGCCACTGCCGTCGTTACAGGGCCGGTTCAATTCGTAACAGCAGCCCGGTATTGGGAAAACATGCCAATTGATGCGATTCACGTCAATGTGTTGAATTTCTATGAAATTTAGGTGGCAAGTTGGCCTCTGCACTGGCATGATGAGGCCCAGCAATATTTACGGGAATATAAAAATTTTGTGCGGTCTACTCGAAATATTAATTATCTAGAATTTTTCATCAAAAACTTCTGACGTGGCCTATACATGCACACGGCCTCGCCAATATGGTAATACAAGAACGCATTTTATTTGCATATACGGAAAACCATACACTATTGGCTGTAATGAATCACTAAATTAGTTCTTGGCTCTGAAAGGATGGAGAATGTGCGGCCGCTCCTCCCGCCTCATACATCCATATATTCCCGACTCACGACCACCAGCCCACGGACCACATGCCTACCTGACAGCACGCTTTCCACTTATTTATTTATTGAGATTGGGAGACATAAATTGCCCCACAGTATAACTGGGCCACGGTATTCCGGGCTTCCACTGTATGTTCAATCGTCTCTAGCGCATAAAAAACAACTTATTAAATTTAATATGATTATTTTAATACCTGGACGTCTCCTGATTAATTTGATACCCAAGAAAAGCATATTGTCTTAAAAAAGAAGGCCACTGAAAGTATGTGAAAAGATTAGACTATGTATTATTAAAATATAAAGTTATTATTAAAGATCTATTACGCAGGTCTCGTGGGTCATACATTGCTATGAGGCACGTACCGATCAAAAAGTTTAGGTGGCGTTGCGCAATATGTGTGCATGTGCAGTACTCTCTCTTTGGTCTGGCCATGTAAGTAGCTGGGCGAGCACCTAGATCCTCTGCAGCGAGGCCGGGTGCGGGCTTGGCGGTTTGCTGCTGAAGCCAGGGGGTGACTATGTCCTATACCATGCAGTATTAACAAGTGAAGCCAGTTTATAGCGTGGAGTTAGGCAGTTGTTTTCCGGCAAAAAAGGTCACGTGATCAACAGTAGCCAAAAACATTGCATCTACCTATCTTTCACGTGTATTTTGACAAGTATTAAAATCGACGTAAATTAACATACAGCCATTTTGACCTAAATGATAATATACATAAAACGTGAGTGTGTGTGTCTCGGAAAACTAGATATATATTTCGCCGTAGAATATGTAAATTTATGAATTATTTACATTTAAATGGAAGTGTTGTATAAGGTGTTTTGGTCGATATGCTTTCCATTCCCTATATATTTGCCTTGAAAATATTCCAGGAAATAATTTTCTGACTATAGGAGTTTTTATAAGTTATGAAAAAACTTTACCGTACTAAAATTGAATATAATACACTATTGAAATCGTCTGTGAGTGTGTTACAAGTAAAGCAGCCATGCGGGAGAGAGACAACTTTTGTTTACATTGAAATTGAACAGCCTTGCGAGTGCTACACTAGTTGTGAATTTTCTCTAAATTTGTGTTATTCTTGCATTTGTGAAATGTGACTTTTGCATGTAAAGACGCCGTAAAACTATAATCTATTATTTATTTATTCGGCGACCAACGAAAACTAATATTAATGTATGAAAATGTTTACGAACCGGGCCATGCGAGTCCAGTGTTGAGTGTGTTCGTATATACCGTGGATACATTCGTGAAAGATAGTGCACATTAATTGTGTGTATAGGGAGTTTGTTTAACAATTGCAGTGTTTAATTTTTTGCGATTACTAACATGCCATTAATTTAAGGTCTAACCTGTAAATTGCTGACTCATCAGAGGCACTTTAATAAAACTCCAGATTCGTATTTTTCTAAATGCCGATTTGCTATTTCACTGTAGGAGTTTATGGAAATTGCTTGTTAGTAATAGCAAATCATCTCGTAAACCAATACAAGGCTATACCTTATAAAAACTCCACCCCTTACGATTTTTTTCTCCGTAAGTCAGCAGAGTTGCAGTGACAACAAGAAATCAGCTGTTTATCAATACAAGAATATAGGCCTACAACCAAATATCAGTTCTCATATTTTTAATATCTACTTAATGTAGCCTTCATGATTTGCAATTTCCATTTCTCGAACTCACTCCATGCAATTTCTGGTGGACTCAATAAAGACAATTTGACCAATTCCTTCCTTGTATTCCCTTCATTGTGTTCTTGGTTTACCATTCTCTAATGAATCTGCTGTCGACAAGATGTTAAGTTAAATAAATAAAGTTTACTTGTGCGTTTAGATGGTTATGTATTTAACAGTACGTTAGAGTAAATTACATGTTTATACAGTTTGTCGTTTTCCAAAGATAGTCAAAATAAAGAAAACTTAGATAAAGGCAATCTTTTCCTATAACTACACCATCTGCAAAATAGAAAAACATCACGTGATTTTCTTTCAACTCTATTTCACCCTTCGTAAGGATTTTTAAAATTCTAATTTCAAAGGCAAATAATTGGATATAAGCTTATTTTAATATAGATTATGAATCATGGATATTTAGATGAAAATGTTACATTTTTTAAAGCCTACTTGTAAAAGAAAAATGGGATGATGATTATACATTAACTGAACCAAACATTGCCTGGAAGTTTATTAATACATTTCTTTGTCATTTTAATCATGCCTTTCCAATAAAATCTGTAATATGTAGCAGTAGCTCAAAAATAAAATGGATTAGTAAAGGTCTGACAGTCTCAGGACAGAGGTTAGAACACATGGGGAAAAACAAAAATTATACTGCAAGCAATACGAAAAATTATATAACAAGTTACTCGGAATAGCAAAGCAGAAATACAATGGGGAAAAAATAGCCCCCTCCTCAAATAAAACAAAGCAATGTGGAACATTATTAATAATGAATTTAAACCTAAGCAAGGACATGTTAACCTTTCCTTGAAAGTTGATGGTATTAAAATCGAAAATAGCAAGGAAATATATAATAGTTTTAATGACTATTTCACAAACATCCCACTAAAATTGCAAAATGAACTTAGAGAAATTGATAGTCATTGCATCAGTATGACTTTTTAGAGGGCAGACCCATAGAACAAGCTATTTACAGTTTTACTGAAAAAAATATGAACTACTTTTGATAAAAGACAATTCTCAACAGGTATATTCGCAGATCTTTCAAAAGCTTTTGACTGTATCGACCACAATATTTTATTGCAAAAACTTGAACAGTGTGGAGTAAGAGGTGCAACCAATAATATTTTTAAACCATATCTTGAAGACTGAAAACAGATCAGCTCCATAAGATATGACAAAAATCACATTACAGCTGTTGTCCAAAACCAAAACTACTCAACACTGGGACCAATTTTATTCTTAATATTTATTAATGATTTTACAGAACAAATAATCATCAGCTCAGCTATAATTTTTGAGGATGACACAAACATTTTGGTAACTAGTTCAAATAACGCTGTTCTTAAAGAAAATATAAAACAAACAGTGACTGAGATGTCTAGTTGGTTCCAGTATAATAAATTAATATTAAATGTAAACAAAAATGTGCTCATGAGTTTCATGTATAGAAATAAACATACAACGCAGGATGAAAGATGCACAACAATAGAAGAAGATGCGCTCATTGTAGACAGTAATTTAACATGAAATGATCATGTTGATAGTGTCTGCAAAAAATTGAATTCAATGTGTTTTGCGGTACATACCTTAAAAGAGATTTGTAAAAATAATACAATACTTGCATACTAATTCCCAAATATTCAGCCCATGATGAATTATGGAATCCTAATTTGGGGTAAATCGACAAAATGGAAAAAGGCAGAGACTCAAAATTTACATCAAATTCATACTATGCTGGGGCAAAACTAATAAATAACCTACCCAGTCATTTGAAGTACATTAATAGTTTACAGAAGTTAAAAAGAGCTGTTAAATATACTTTATAAATGCCTTCTATTCCGTAGAAGAATACTTACGTAAAGATAAATTTCTACAATACAGAACAATACCGAATAAGGAGACTTCATGATTTACCTTGTTTCAATCTAATGTAGACTTTACCAATTTATACTTTAATATCTGTACATGAGTTGTAACTACTTGTAATGCAACCAAATGTAGTCTCAACATATTTGTAGGGCTGCTAGATTTAACAAGTGTGTAAATTTTATTATTTTTCCATTATATATTTTTATGTTAATGTAATTGTGAGCAAATATCCATATTGCATTACAAAAATTATAAAAATAACAATAATTGACAAGTCCTTTACAAAGTGGATGTATATGGGATGCAAAAAAAAAGTGTGCTTCGTGAAATGGCAAATACTCTAGCCGCTACACCTCCATGGCCTCCATCATCTTAAGATGGGAGGAGTTGAGAAAGGTTTGGTGGTTTGTAATAACCATGGTATTGAGAGCCAATGACGGTGAAATATGGCAGACATGGAGCAGCATTGAAATGCAAGGGTGGGGAAAACCTCGAGACAACATGCCAGCCAGCAGCATCAATCAGCACAATTCCTACATGTGAAAATCTGTGATTAACCTCACAGGGAAACCAACATGGATCACATTGGTGGAAGGCAAGTGGCTTACCACTATGACCACCGCAGCTCCCCCCCCCCCTTGGGGAGGGAGGAGTGGAACCTAATTTCTTCAGCAATAATGCTTTTTCTTAGAGGAGTGTATGTTAAGTTTCTGCTGCACAGTTCTGAGATATTGAAACTGAATAGTTTTTAATGTATTCAGAGGAGAATTCACACTATAAATAATAATTGCACAAGTTGGTAGGTAACAACAAAGAAATTTCATCACAAGTGTATCTGTGGACCACTCTGGCAGTGGTTAGTACATGTGCGCTTGTTATCGATATATTGCGGTGCATGCATATTTCACCCATTGTAATTCAAAATGTATCTTAATCTAATTAAACTACCCAAAGTAACCTAAAATGCTGGCGAATAAGTTTTCATATATTTTGACCTAATCATAGGGTGATTCCTTTATTATCCCTAAAAGTGTATTTCTAGAAATAATATCATATTGTAGTTTTCTCTCCCAATGTGAAATTTTTTAACATGTTGGGCTGAATTAAAATTGTGGCTACTGACTGACTAAAGCCATGGAAGAATGAAAATGAACTGGCTACAACCGCAGTAAGAAAACTGTTACGCGACTAGTGAGAAATGAGCACAAAAAAAAAGACAGACTGTACATGTATAGCAGATATTTTCAAACAGTGTTTTGGCTAATCTAGTATTTATTTTATCTATTTGTGATGAAAAGTTTTGTGGGAATCGTGTTTCGGGATATTTAAAATGTGGTATACATGTTAATAATTGCGTTGACTTTAAATAATTCGAAATCTTACTGTACCGCAAAATTCATTTAATAACCACGTTTTTGTTATAAGCTTGCACTGCACTGACTCTCGTGGTTGGAAATGTTGTCTCATTATTGGCTGGCGTAGAACTCTGCATAAGAGTTTAAAATATTCAATCCTCTTAACGTAGCTACCACGAACAGGCCGCCATCTTACGCCGTTATGTTGCGTTGTAGCTGGTGCCATATACACGTGTGGATTCAATTTTTTATTGTTAATTCTTACTGTGATTGTAACCGGGGCTTACACCCTTGGTACTGAATTGCACTTTTGGAGAAAGATGGAACACAATTTTTGTAGATGTAGGGAATAAAATTATCCATAAATGTCTCCTGTCCCTCCCCCATTTTTTTCTTCTGAAAAATTTCTCAAATACTTGATTGTCCAGTGTACCAAAGGTAACTTAACCCGGTCCAACATTGTAGATGCAAGAAACCATTTACTATATTCACATTAAATATGTACAAAGGAGATGAAGTCATATTGGAAATAAACCTCTCAAGTCATTGCCAGTGTTAGAAATTTAAATATAAATGCCAGCAAATAATTATTCATTCGTGGCTCAGGAACAAAGTGAACTTTGCCTTCCAGAAATTCAGCTAGGCTGCTGGTCGCCATTTTGTTGCACTCATTACTGATACGCAACCTGTAAAACATTACACGACAACGGTAGAACGTTTGTTATACTTTATTAAATCATTTAGTCAAAAAATAGTTTTCCACAAATCCTGATATATGAGCACTATATCTAAAACACGTGCTTATTGTCGCACATAACCCAATACTGGTCCTCGCACACACTCACAATCTGTAGTTTTATGAGGAAATTATTTGATTGCACACCTAATACAAGCCAATAATAAACTAGTAAAACTTCACACGTGAATTGTAATATATATTTATTTATTCATTAGCTTCATTGTTCAACACAAAATGCTTCGAATGTAACCTTTCTCTCAACGTCATTCTATTGTAAACACAATGTTTTGGGTTACTGTCAAGATGGCGGCTACAGCCCATAGTAAAACCACCTATCTCCAGCGGCTTCACCTACGTCATAACATGCCATTTCCTGTATACTCCTAACTCCATGGCTGAAAATCAGCCCTAGATCCTCAGGCTGGGCAGCTGTCAGTCTGTCAATACAAGATGACGGGCTGCGGCCGCACGCCCGCCGCCACTGCTGTTGTTACAGGGCCAGTTCACTTCGTAACAGCGGCCCGGCATTGGGAAAACATGCTAATAGATGCGATTCACGTCAATGTGTTGAAATTATATGAAATGTAGGTGGCGTGTTGGCCTCTACACTGGCACGATGAGGCCCGGCAATGTTTACAGGAATATAAATATTTTGTGCTGTCTACATGAATTAATTATCCCAAATTTTTCATCAAAAACTTTTGACGTTGCCTATACATGCACATGGCCTCACTCGCCATAGGTACCGGTAACATAAAAACACATTTTATTTGCACACACTTATCTTTATTCACTTTACACATAAAATTGACTTCATGAGAAAAAAAAACAATTGCCCACCATAAAAAATTAGCAAATTACGTAGGCATGGGCGCACACAAACTTAAAAATAATAATTTAAAAAAAAGTACATTGAATTAAATTTGAAGTTATAGTAAAAACTAGTCTGTATAATGTGCCGCTGTTTTACAGCAAAAGAGGAGGGATAATGGAAGCGAAAAAAAAGACAGGGAGGGTAAGGTAGAGACGGCGGCATGTGACTAGGACAAAGAATCCTCACTGACCTGACCTGCAGCTCCCCCCTCCCCCCCCCCCCCAAGCCTAGGGTGTTTCCACGGACAATACACCAGTGTCCCTTCTGGAATTAAGTAATTTATTGCACGCTGCTTGGGACAACCAATATCAACGTCTATGATGGTAAAGGCCAGGCCATTCATGGTAAAGTGAGCACTTTAAGGATAAAAATGGCCGAAAGGAAAAAGCAACCAGGCCGTCAAAAGTACTCACTTTACCGTGAACAGCCTATAGCTTGAGAAATGCATGACCACTAACATAAGTAAGGGCTAGTTTTCTATAGACTGAAAAGACTGAAAACCATGGATAATAGAAAATAGTACCGCCGTTGGAGAAAACGTCTGCAAAACAAATCCGTGCATAACTGAAATTGTGGTTGGCGAGGGATTACTGTACCTATTTTTAGACGTGCCTCAAATTTTTTACTTTTTCGACCCAAATTTTTCACGGTTCCTCGGGACTGGGTTGTAATAGATAAGTGGTAGTAATAAATGGGGTCGTAATGGAGGGGTTTTACAACAGAAAGAGAACTGGGAGCTATCAAATATTTCTGCATATATTTTAGACAGTACCTGTATGGCTGGAAATTTACTATAGAAACTGACCACTCAAGTTTAAGATATTTAAAGAACATGGCAGAAAACAACCTCAAAATTCAGAAAATGGCAGTTGTGGCAGTGGCATTTGACTTTGAGGCTAAGATACGTAAGGGTAGATTAAACACAATACCAGATGCCTTAAGCAGGATTTCCACAGTAGGAACAACGCGCTCTAGACAAATTACCATGAATAACAAAAATTTCAAGGAAAAGGACCCCATCCCAAATTCACAAAGCTTATATAAAATATTAGCTGAAGCTATATTACAAAACTGTGAAAAATAACAGGAAATAATGCAATATATTACGAAATATGAGAATCACATTATGCTGAACAAAAACATTCACTTCTTGAACTCGTAAGAACGCTAGATCCCACCACAAACATAAGGTTTTTAGATCATTATCAAGACAAAATGGTAAAGCCAATCTTGAAAGCAGAAGCGAAAATATACAGCATAAGCATAGAATTAATCCAGGAAGGCCGCACAGATGAAATGAATTAAAGCATGATTCATCCAGTACTTAACATACAACTATTACAAATAGTTAAGCAAAACAAAACATTATTTATTCCAGAATATAATCATCATGATGAATTTGTTCAAATTGAAAACTAAACAGACATAATTAATTTGTTAGCAACACAAACAAATACAAATTCGCCATTTCAAGGGGAATATGAAAATTATGCACATATTACAAAACTAAAAACAGCATTATTAGAACCTCAAAAAGCAGAAGCCAAATACCTCAAACTTGCCAGGCGATACAGCATTGCAGCAAATGGAGAGATCACTTTAAGAGTGCGTACACCAGCTGGTGAGAAACACGTAACGTTGGTCCCCAAACCTTATCAATAGGAAATCATTATGGCTCATCATGATTCCCTATTGGTAGGTAGCCATTTTAGGACATTCAAAACTTTAGCAAAAATTAAACAAGGCTATTACTGGGACACTATGAATTCATACATTACTAAATATGTAAAAAATTGTGAAATCTGTCAGAAAACAAGTAGCAACAAAAAACCAATTGGAAAAATACAATCAATAGATTGGCGGGGGGGGGCCCCACCAACTTCTACAAAGGTGAGCCTTGGATGCTAAAGGACTCATCAAAAAATCTAAACAAGGAAATAGATTTTTTTATATATATATATTAGTTATGACCAAATTTGCAAGTAATTCGTAGTTGCTAAAGCAGTATAAAACATAGATGCATCCACATGCGCAGAATTTATAAAAGAGGTAATATTAAGTTACGGTTGTCCCGAACAAATACTAACTGATCGCAGAACATTGTTTAATAACAATTTGCAGCAAATTTATTAAAACAACTACAGATAAAAAAGTTAAAGACATACGCATACAACCCAGCCAGCAATGATCTTGTCGAAAGTAAAAATAAAGTTTTAGGACAATAGCTAACCACGCATGCACAGGATGACCCACAAAAACTGGGATAAATATCTTGATTTCATAGTTTTCAACTACAACACCACAGTGAACACAAGTACTAGGTACACACTGTTTTACATGCTACACAGTCAGGAAGCTGTACAACCAATTCATGTTCCTTCGGTAAATTTTCAGTATGATCACCTAACTGGGAGGCACAAATACAGCAAAATTGAGAACAAGCAAGGGTAAATTTAATTGGAAACCGAAAAGATCAGAAACTGTATTTTGATAGAAAGCAAGACGTTAATACATTTAAAATAGGAGATTACTAATGGGTAAAAAACCATGCACTGCATAAAGGCCCCAATATAAGTATAATCTGCCTTTCTTAATAGAAGAAATTTTAGGTCCATCTACACTGCTTATTCAAGTGGTCCACTCAGGCAAAAATCAATACGACACAGTCTGGACACGTAATGTTACAAGCGCACAAGTGAACAAATAAAATAACAGTAAAGAAATAAAGTTTAACATGTTATTTCTATATTTTCCAGGTACCACGTGAAATGGGAGGATGGAGTATAGCAACTGTCACCCTCAGTCTTTGCACAATAAAGGTGATGCAGCCAAGGACAGCATACCAAACACACGCCGACATCTACTGGAATCAACAAATGCCTGCGCTGCAGTATGAAGAATCGTTTCCTTTAGTATATAACATGCCACTAAACAAACCTACACTACCAGAAACTCTTAATATTTGTATTCACAAAAGTTGCGCAGTGAACTCTTCCAGTATATGCACAAATGCGCAAACCATAAAAGATTACGTAAACTCGCAGCAAGAGAATTTGTTAATTAAATTTTTAAAGGAGACCGAAATTTCAATTAGTAAAAGACAAAGAGAGGTATACAAATATTAGGAGATCTGGGTACATGGTGGTGTAACATATTACCTGAGAAACATTTTGATAAATTGGTCACTAACGACAAGTACCTGTTCACAAAATTTAACAACTTTCAAAGGAGGATTCAAAGTACAAATACGTTGTTAAATTTCACTATTGTAACACCATTACATGTAAAAATTAAACCGGAAACAGAGCCAATCAACTAGCGGATGCAATAAAGGCAATTACAAAAAACTCGAAATTAACCAGATTAACTCGCTAACTCAAAAGGATGAAGAAATTACTTTACATCAATTATCCATGAACATTATATTACACCCACTGAATACAGTAATAAGGGAGCAAGAAATATTAACATATATATTCCAGCAGCTAACAACAGAATTACGTAAGATCGAACAGCAGATAAAACAACAAAGTTTAGAACTTACCATACCTATAGGGGAAGTAGATAAATACTACTCTAGCCCCATTACCCAATGTGTCATTTCAACAAAACAATTTCTTAGCAAGTCCAGGTTCCCGTAGTAGCAAGTCATAGGACATGGAAGATATACACAATTATTCCCACTTCTTATAGTTATTACAATCAGACGTGTTACATAATAAATTAAAAGGTAACAGTTACGATAGATGCTAGAACTCATGAAATAAGGGAGATAGATATCAGATCAGAAAAATTCGAAAACATTTATAATATTCCTCAGGAAAGTATGTTGACAAAAGAGCATCAATGCATTAAAGCAGCTATACTTTTAATTACACGTATGAGCTACTACATCACTCATTGTAGATTTCAATATAGAAATGAAACTGCATTAATAATTGAGAAAATATTCTCGCAACAATATGTCATTGCAAACTATAAATCAGACCTAATGGTGGTATGTACAAATGGATCACTTAACAAACCTACTAACAAAACTAACTAACCTCAGTAGCATAGAACTACAAATTCCATGCAGATGTCACTTGAAATATAATGGGAATGTAATAATAGAAGCAATGTATTTATGTGAGATGTGCGCACCAGAAAATACACAGGTACAAACTGTCATACCCCTACAATGGCTAAAATACAAATCCTTCCAAATCGACCAGTAAGCACTTAACATGGGAATTTACATGAATACAATTAATGAATCCTTTGATAGTAATTGGAAGGCTCAATATGTAACACTTGACATGCTACCAGCGGACTCGCCAATGATGTAGCAGTCTTTCTTCAGAAGGCAATATTTTATATACAATTTCACGTGGAATACTCTTACGCAGACCTGCCATTTTAACAGATTTTATCAGTTTTTACGGATTTTAACACTCTAGATTTTTTTTCAAGCATTTTGCTCAAAGTGGCTGCTGTGTACACGCGACACTAACGCCCACAATCATGTGTCTCATCAGTTTCAGTGATGCATTTGTTTGAAAGATTCTTGCAATGGAGGTGAATAATTAAGCGAAATATTTGGACATACGCCATTGCTTCAATAGTGATGTCCAAAATGTTTTGCTTCATTATTCACTGGTGCAGGTATACAGTTAGCTACATATTTCTGTTCCTCTGGCTGTATGGTCACATGCAAAGGCCAAGGCCATTATTGAAAAGAACCTTTGCGCAAATTTCTGTTTTTACACATGCAAACCGAATTTGGTGACTGTGTTTTGCGTTTGGCATTGATATCACAATGGCGAGGAAAGAAAAATGATCGCAGATACAGTAGTTTTATAAACTAAAGTATAAGTGTGAGTGGAGAAAAGAATTACCATGGTTTGTACATACTAAACCATAACAACATTAAATATGTAAAAGTCATTCATATCTACTTTTTTTCTGTAATTTGAAATTTTTTTAATTCCAAGGATTTTACAGGATTTGAACCAACGTTTCAAGGATTTTACAGGATTTTTATTTACAGGAACCAGGATTTCAGCTTCGGGGCTGGTGGCAACCTGCTATTACGTGATCACCGCAGTAATGATTATTTTGATGACATCTATTGTTTTGTTATACATAAAGATATTACAAATATCCGCATTAGTGACAACACTATCTACATGATACAATAAAGACAGGGATGAGTACTTACTGACGAGCGCTCCTATCTCGAGGGATAGTGGTTAAGGTGCTGATTACCCTCCCGAATTACTCAAGTGGTCCTACCGTGATGTATTAGAGTTTATACTGGCCCGGTGGGTTGTGATACATTGGGGGGGGGGGGGGGGGGGGGGGGGCTTAGTGGAAGGATACCATCAGAAGAGAGGGGATTCAAACCCCAGAGTGAGGCGGCACAAGATTGTTTCGCAACCAGGGAGTTCAATCTTCCTCACTACTAAGATTGCCAAGAGGCAGGACGCCAGTTATCCTGGGGTGTATGAGATGTGAGGGGGGGGTTTAAACGATTATGTTGGTGGGGGCAGATTATCTGGCTGGAGAGATCGGGGCTATTCGTAGTGGCCGCGCAGGCCAACATGCGGGAACGTAGTTTGTAGGGGGAGAAACTACGTGACCG
Source organism: Dryococelus australis (assembly GCA_029891345.1). NCBI lineage: Eukaryota > Metazoa > Arthropoda > Insecta > Phasmatodea > Phasmatidae > Dryococelus > Dryococelus australis. The sequence continues at coordinate 78,886,482 of CM056995.1, forward strand.
TCTTCCCCAAAGCCAACTTAATCAAAGACGAATTTGGTCCGTCCTTCGGTGGGACTATCATGGTTGTGGCAACGCTTGCTACTGGTGGCGGAGTCTCCTGTTGGGTACGGTATGTCAGATCTGGATCATATTCTGGCCAACAAGCACCTAAATACTTATTTAAAGGCGACCAGTTATCAAGAGGGACAAACTAAGATATTGGCCTAGGTATGAATTCAGGTTACGTAGGGGGATGTTCAACCTCGTTCGTGGCTTCGTTATCGGGGTTAGAATTCAAAGTCGTCTGTAAGACACGGCGTTCTCTACGTAATATGTGACACTTAGTGCCACCCTTCTTATGGTTCATCTGTACTGTCCCCTGACCCTTCCACAGACGTGCAGTCCTGGGGGCGTGGCTTGTTCAGTTACACCCAAGGCACTGACGTAAGACGTGCAGTCACGTGTTGGGACGTCATCGAAGGTGTGCAAGAACACCGGAAACCCAGGAGTTGCAGTGTGTCTTGTGCAGACTAAGGCTTTCTGCAAGTCCATCTCCTGTGGAGTTCGGTGCGCCTCACTGCTAGTCTTCAGCGGGGTTTTGTTATTACACCTTTCGCAAGAATTACTAACTGACATTCAAAAGAATATAAAAATAACAATTGTGACCCAGGGACTAAAGTTAAAATGATGGTAAGCAAACACTTTAAATTTATGGAAAATTTATTACGTTACTAGGAAAATTGGGAATTCCCGGTTAATCTATAAACTAGCTAATCAAGTATAAAACGAGTTACACAAGTACACAGGTGAAGGTGAGCCTGATAAAAATGACGATAAAAATACTAGTTTTTAATTCTAAATAAAGTACACTCTTTACAGCGTCTTTAATTTTACGGGGTTATCCAGAAGGGTAAATTACGTAATGGCGACCTATTACCACGAAGTCATGAAAGTTGATTGGGGTAAAGGGTACAGGGTATAGGACGTCGGGTTTACCTCTGGTCAGCTGGTGCAGTTGACGAAGAGCCTTCTCCAAGCTGCAGGGATGGTGCAGTCTTCTCAATCTGCACAGGTGGTTGAAGCAGTGTTGCAGGTTTCTGGAGAGGAGAAAGGTCTTCTGCAGACCAGGGAGTACTCACTGACCTATGCAGCCGGTGAACCCGGCAACTCTGCCAGGTAGTGGACTTACTTACATACTGAAAAAATTCCTTGATCAGCAATCATACAAGGATGCAGGGTAGAGTAGCCTTCCAACGTAGGGGCATGTTTATCTGGGTTACGGCAGCACCACTCATTTCTTATCTCCCTGCGTGGAGGCGACGACAAATTAAAACACCTCTTTTTGAGGCTGGCGGGATATGACGTCACAGGGTAGCACAGGTGCTGCTATCTCGTGTTGCCACAAGAACTTCTTCCACAGCTAAATGTAGGATAGTGGTTCATCAAAATTATTTTATTTATTCACTGGGGTGGAGAATACATGCCAGGTTCTAGGCGGGCAGTACGTTTCATAATTAATTGTGTTGATCGTTTTTTGTCAGAGGCTGTCCAACGCGTGGAGTTCCTTTGGTCGGTACGTGAAATTACTTTGCCAGTGTTTATGACTTGCCCCGAGCTCCCATCGGCTCGAGATGGGGCGAAATCGCATATAGAGAGTGCAAGCGCGCTGCACAGCATGTTCGCATGCATCATTACAAATCAGTAGTATATCCGGCCAGGGAAAATTATCAATACATAATCCCAAAGGCATTGCAAACAAGCACCACAAAGGCACGCAGGAGAAAGTTACGTACCTTCAGTTGGCACTACTGCGCCAATAGCGACGCTCACTTACTGACGAATCCGGCAGATATTTTATATCGTACTAACTCCCGCTAAAATAAAGAAAGATCACGCACTCAAAGTTAAGGGTGACACAATATTTATTGCAGAAAAAATTTCCGCATGTACTGAGCGCAGATACTATTTAACGTACAGCGCGGTACACAACACGTGTTCAGACTCAGCCGGCCGACCACATCATAGACATGTAAATTAATGTATAGCGAGAAACAAAGCCTAAAATAAAAGATGCATACAATAAATTAAACAAGAATATAGAATTTCATAACACAAAGTAATTACGTGTCACAAAAACAATACACTTTCATGTCATGTCACCGCACGAGTCACAAAAAATATCAGGGACCCGCTAACGCAGGCAAACAAACGAACAACAAAACGTTTATGCTGACCTTGCCTTCTTGATGCAAAGCGGACGTAGTTCTCACTTCTCTCGTCAGAGCACAGTACCACACAGTAACAGCGACAGGAAATAAGCTCAACACTGTAAGATAAGTATTTGGAACTACAAATGCTCTGGGGTTACGTCAAAATTATACTAATTAAAGTTACAAGAGGCATGAAAGGACCAATGTTAATGTAAAATAGGTATAGATTGCAAGAAAAATTTTAAAAGATCACGAGAATAAAAGTATCATATTTTCACAAAGTATACAAATTGGATAATATATAGCATAGAAAGACAAGACAAATGTATATAGACAATATGTATATATCAAACAAATTAAAATAAATATATAACAAAGGCTATAAAAAGCAAAGAGAGGAATGCCGTGGCATGCGCGCATAATGCAACAAATCCCAATTCTCGTACGGATGGCGACTCATAATTTAAGTTAATGTAGAGGATAAATTGTACCTTATCCTTACATCCCACCCTCCCATCACGACATGAAGCTCATCCACAAAAATCATGTCACACACACACACATATAGATGCATACCACCCTGCTGCACAGCACACCTGTACCCTCTACAGGAAGGTTTCGCCCTATCAGCAAGTGTTGAGAGCATTTGGGGCAAGTCAAAAGCAGCAGACAATTAATCCCGTGGCTACAGGGTTGATTCTACATGTTGGACAATTACAAACACATGAATAATGAACCCAATTAATTAATGAAATTGTACTGCACGCCCAGAATTCGGCATGCGTTCGCCACCCCCAAGACGGAAGATTGTTTTACCCACCGAGCCATGCACACGCTAAAGCAGATAAGTAAATAACCAGAGTCACCGCAGGAGAGCAGCACCCCTGCGACCAGTGACGTCATGGCTGCCAAGCCTCGCGAGGAGGCGGTAAATTTATCAGCCTCCAGCACCAGGGGAAAAAGACATGTGTGGTACAGTCCACTACTCTCAAACAACAAAACCCCTGTGCTGGAAGGCTAGCAAACCCGCACTCCTGTGACAGCCTCGAAACCGAGATTTTGGATATAAGGAGCACAGAAAACGCTCTTGCCAGAATACGTCGACCCACCTGACCTATGTAAGGTCAGAGGGCTCTCCTGGGTCTGAAGAAGGCCACCATCCTCTCCAAGCCTGAAGGACAGCCTTCCTCTACAAGCTAGCAAAGGCTCTCAACCTCCAGTTCCAGTAGTCGGCAGACGGCTCCTCCAGTATCCACCTCACAGCCAGTGGAGACAACCCCTTGGTGAAGAATCCCAAGGTAACCTGTCGTCCTCACCCCTGCACCCCCTTACCCAAGCCACTCTTCAACTTTCGTGATAGCAGGCGGTAATGACGTCCCTTCTGGACAAACCACCCTTCGTACTTGCCGTAAATTGCGAGATTAGCTACTTGGAATTTTATATGGAGTTTGGATTTATTTAATTAGGTTCACCTTCACCTGACAAAGTAAAATCATTTCAATTAATTATTTTAGCTTGGAATATACAGAACCGTTATCCCTGTTGTCTTCCAAAGCGGTACTAAATAAGCTGTGTAAAATTTAATTCTTTGGTAAGGTAGTTATTTCTCACTCCTTATCCATTTAAATTTAAATCATTTCAAATTTATGACAAACTAGATGACCCATGCGACTTCGTTTGCACGACATTTAGGACTGCGACCCCACTATTGGGTTCTCTACCCACTGAGATTCTGTGGCCCCACTATGGGGTTCTCTACCTACTTAGCTTCTGTGGCCCCACTACGGGGTTCTCTACCCACTGAGCTTGTGCGGCCCCCTTATTAAGTTCTCTACCCACTGAGCTACTGCAGCCCCACTGTTGGGTTCTCTACCCACTGAGCTAATGCGGCCCCACTATTGGGTTCTCTACCCACTGAGCTAATGCAGCCCCACTATTGGGTTCTCTACCCACTGAGTTTCTGCAGCCCCACTATTGGGTTCTCTACCCACCGAGTTTCTGCAGCCCCACTATTGGGTTCTCCACCCACTGAGCTACTGCGGCCCCCGTATTGGGTTGTCTACCCACTGAGCTAATGTGGCACCACATTGAATAACTCTAGCCAAGGACTGAACCCCAACTGCTAGGATACAAGCAAGTTAATCCAATCAGTTAGTACATGGGAAGAGTTCCATTTGAGTAGAAATTGATAAATTTATTTACCTCTCTATTGTATATTTTGTCAATAAAGGGTTCAGATGCCTAAGAAAAGAGGTGGTCAAAATAGCTGTATTCGTTGTTTAGCTCGACGAGCCTTGTAGCGAGAACTATCCCAGTCGAAGAGTATACCGCCCGTCGCACACGCTAGTGAGCCCGCACCACTTCCACCTCAGCCCGAGGTAAGAACCGTCAAACTACGAGGGGGAGTTCCATCAATCAGCAAAAATCACGACACCTATTAGGTGTCCACAATTAGGGATTTGCTGGCTGTGGTCAAATTATGATTACGTAAGTTATCTTATCCCTCCAGCACCGAAACCTGTAGTGAAACCACTCCCACAACCACAATCCAGTAGCACTACGCCCCTACCATGTGTAGAATCCGTACCGCTGCCGGGAAAGTGATCAACATTTTCATTCATCCCAAACCACTGTGTATACCCAGGATAATATCCCCTACCCTCGACTTTGTACCCACTCATAAGCCCATGAGGCATGCCCCGTATAGGCATCCTGGAAGTGAGCAAGAGGCAGAATAGGACACTAACCAGAACAGTATCTCATACATCCCCCTTTTGTTATCATTTTCATCTCCATTTTATGTATTTCATTTAATTTCATTCATTCTTTAGTGACATCTGGTGTCCCGTTTTTTGACGGCCTTTAGGGTGAGCAAGGTCAAGCTCCCTGGGAGGGAGACCTTCACGATCAAGGTCACCCTGGGGTTTGAGTCCCTTCCAACCAATTATAGCACTTCTACCAGGCGGTATCCCATTAGGTCCCTCAACCCGCCAGACAAAAACACTGTCAGAAACTCTTCCACCACCAAAGGGCCCTATCATCATACCCTGGAGGGAAATCAGCACTCATATAAGTTTTGCCCAACCTTAGGGCGATAGCCGTGGAAAGGGAAGCGGCCTATATATTATATACTGTATATAGCCCTTGCGAGAGGGTGAGAGTGCTGCATATATATATATATATATATATATATACACACACGCACACGCACACTAGTTGAACCCGGCAAACGTTATTCCGCCTCTTTCATGTTCTATTTTGCCCTATCAATGCGTCCTCTATTACGTCTCATATGCCGACTTATGTCTGACCATGGTATCGCTGGCATTTTTCTCTTTTAGATCAACAAACATTTCCTTCAAGTATGAGCAAAATCGGCCCATAAATATAGAATTTAGACTCCAGCACTACCTATCGGAATGAAACATAACTAAAAACCTTACTTGCCACCTCAATAACATATGGTGTGAATACTGTCTCAATTGGTCCAGCGGTTTGACACTGATGATGCGGGTTAGTCAATAACAATGGATTATATATATATAATATTCTGTAGAAACATGTAAATATTCCACTCAGTATTTGAAAGTGTAAATGTTATAAATATATAAATACCTAAATGAATAATTGCCAATGTAATATAATATAAAATGTAATTAGTGTAAATACAAACAGTCAAGTTCTTCTAAACAAAATAGATATAGTTTGGTATAAATCCTCGGATAGAAGAAAAAAAACCTGCAATTATGTATTCAACAAATGTATACATAAACGGGGCAGTAACATAATCTACTACCCACGGCTAATCTTGACTCAGGTAATAACTGCAGGTGAACAGTATAGAAAATTAGTACACCACTGTATTGAGGCAACCGCGATGTCTAGAGCCTGGTCTCCGCTGAGGAGGGCCCAAACGGAGAGGGACCGCCGGCAGCTTCTGCGATCCAGATGCTGGTGTCTGGCCACTAGCGCCCCTTACTACATCACCCAACATCCATCAATTGGGGACGATCAATATTCCAGAGACGGAGGATTTTGTTATGGCCAATAGTAAAGATCATATTATCACAATTCCAAGCGGCTGAGCAGGCCACCCACAGTGGGATCAAAGCAGGGCATGACCAACCTATAGAAGAAGGATCGAGCAAGGCCAGCCCCCGGCATTACTGCCACCGCTGAGAAGCCGCTGCTGCAGAGAGACGACTCCATAGATGTCTGACATCGCCACCTACTGGCGATGATGATCTGGAGCGGAGAGGCTGCTGCTGAGAGAGACAAAATGTGCCTACGTCCATTGGCCTTCCTCGTGTAGAGCCTGGTCGCTTCGAGAATAAGTGTGGTTAATACAGTGGTGAGTCGATCTGATTAGCCTGGGTATTAGGGTATTACTGTAATCCCCACTTAAGCAAATACTGCTTGAGAATTGGTGCCGTCCATCAGATGGTAAATAAATGTTGAATTAATATAGATATAATTGATCTGAATATTGAGTTAATTGAATTAATGTGAGATTAAATAGTGGTGTAATTGAGCTGATCAATAAATGATTTAAAAGGTATACATACAAACATTTTGTCTAACTTACTACTTTGATAATCTCAACAGTAGTGATAAACCCCAAAGTATAACATGGTGCAACATAATATAAATATACTACTTGAATCTCTAATGTTAAGAGTTAAAGTTATTACGCATGTTGAAATTATAATATTTCAATTGCAAGATTTGTATTAAATTTTGAAGAGATAATATTTTAGGATTATATAGGTCTATTTTAAAAAACAACATTACACTTTGTACCTGCAGGCAAAGGCAGGTAGGATATAACACGGGCGAGTCCATATGGGAGATGAGGTAACTATAAATAAGGTGACTAACTAGAACAAAATGTTTGTGGTATGGACAATTTCAATTATGCTTTATATGCCATTCAAGTGTGTACTCCATACACAGAAAATTTTCAGATTTAAAATATTTTAATCTTCAAAATTTTCTGACCTTGGTTTGGCTACCCTTTACAAATGTGGTCATTAATGTAAGTATTAACACATCTAGCTCAACAATTTAAACACACACTAAAAACTAATTGCTGAACAAGACGAGGATTCAGAAAATGGTGTAACTAATGAAGAGTAATGAATATAGTTAGTTGTCTTGTTTACCAGTAAGCATCTGCAAACCTTAAACATGGGATTATAACCACTAACTAAAGGTCGGACACATAACACTTTGAAAGTCATAAACAATTTAAGCCATCATGAAGGTCTGGCAAAACCTCCCAGTAATGACAGGCACTCACTTCAGAGCTTGTACGGCAGCCTTCAATCCCATTATCATCCACTGCAATCACTTTTCAAACCACACCTGCAAAACACACATTGAAAATATTATGTTACATGACATGTGTCAACTTGCACATAATGCTTTAAAGCACTAAAATTTAACTACCCTCAAATATACTATTACAATGGTTAATTTTATTTATTTGCCTTATTTTTGGTGGTGCAGTTAATGCAAGTATGCCTTTTCTTCAACAGAACAATGCAGTGATTAACAACAAACACATGTAAACCAACTGAGCCACAAAAAGAAAAAATACAACAAACATAGTAAAGAAATTTTTAAAACTTAAAACTGAGATACCCAAATGCACACACACAGTTAGGATACTAGTACTGGGTAATTAATGCGAGCTAGTTCAAACGTATATTTGCCAACTGAACTTTTGAAGGTAGTGACTGACTCCATTTGTATAAGATGTTCCAAGCAATTTCAAAGGTGGCAGCTATTAACAGTGAATAATCCGAAGTAGAAATTAGTTCTATGTGGTGGAATGTCAAGTTTACCTACTATACAAGAGTGAGTTCTGTGATTGTGACACAATATTTTAGTATTTATTATAATAAAAAAAATTTTCAAAATATCCTTGCCAGAAGAAGTTAAAGATTTTTGCCAATAATTTCCTTCTTATAAGTTGTGGTAAATGTATACTCTGTAACTAAAAATTAATTAAAATATCTACTGTTGGACACAGGTTCCTGTGACTCAAATAAAAAACCCATAATATTGTTGCAATAGAAGGAAATATCACAATTATGGACTAGTGTAGATGAAAATGTTTAATAAGTAGAGACCTGCAAAATTAAAGTTATCTTTTGGTAACATAATAGACTCCACAGCCTTATAAACAAGTGACTACAGTTCGTGATTTTATTGGCCACTGCACTGTAATCGTTTTGTATCTCCCCGATCTTCTTAAAAGCAACTGGCCATTTTCCACTGCTGAACTTTATTATTGGCTCAAGAGTTCTCAGAGGCGTAACAAACATATTTTTGGCCAATGGCTGAAGTTGGAGTTCAGTCTGTCCTTAAATGACAACACAAATTTTGCACGTCTCTATTAATAAGTCATGTAAGGATGACAGGTTATGTCAGTCATTTATCATAATAATGGGTTTAGTGAAAACATATTTGTAATGAAAAATTTGATTTTTTTTTTTTTTTTTTTTTTAGGAATATAAGTAGAAATACTGCAGTACACTATGTATTATGTGCATATTACAGAATAACATAATATCACACTAAAAACATTCTTTAAAATTGAACAAGCATTTTCAACTATATGTTTCTGATGTTTTAAAAAAGAAAAACTGTAGATAATTCATTAATAAAATTTGTCTGTAACGTAAGACTTTTTTTTCCAAATTGTTTCTTTTAGTATGATGGAACATAAAAAGGCCTATGTTTGTTATGCATTATCATCTGACAATGAAATGTAATTTATAAGGTAATTTACACGTATCCCAAAAATAATACGTGTACGCGAGGCAGTAACTGAACCAAATGCAACTCATTCAGAATCGCAGCTCGTATAATATTAAAATTTCATCATTGTCAAATAAATACTTGCACATAATCAACTTAAAGTAAATTAAAATTGTGAAATCAAACTTGCCTAGTGTCAATGGCCATACAGTATAGCAATATGCTCCTAATATTTCCTTAAAGTACATGTGAAATACAGACATGAATAAATTGCATAAAGAAGGAATGAATGTTGTAATAAAATTCTTCAACTGAAAATAGCTTTTGCCAATATTTAAAGTTGAGTTTCAAGTAACTATTTCAGAAATATTTTTGTAATAAACATTCGCAAATGGATAGACGAACAACAATTTTCATTATTATTCACCTAAACGAACATTCAACAAGCAGTAAATATTTCCATTTTGCTTAAATTAAACCAAGTAAAGGCTGTTCACAGTAAAATGAGCATTTTTGAAAGCCCTGCATAAGCTCTACTTGTAATCAAGTTGTGTATTCATCCGCCTTATGTAAAATTAACTCTCCATGGGCCTTATCACTTTATTCATGTGTCGTTCAAGTGAAATTCTGAATATATTTTAAAAAGTAAATATTTCTCAAATATGCTCTTTCTTAGACTTCCATACATTAAAAAAGGGCAAAAAGAAATAAATAATTTAAGTTGTTACTAATGGTTACCTAATAATTAATTTGACATTAATATATGAACTATTTTACATTTTTCTTTATCAGCTTTACTGGGTGTATGTCACCAAGTGTGCCCGTTATAATAAATGCACGCAAGGGCAGTGACATTTTTCTAAGGTTGATTTTAAAAATTCACCTTATCGTGAACAGCCTTTACTTAGGATTATTCAAACATGTTGGTGCATGGATAAATCAGCTTTACTTTTTCACCATCCTTTTTGAATAATCTTGTATTAAAATTCTTTTCTCACAAAAAGTTTTACTAATAAAAAATATATTAACATGATGGTAATTTCCTTTCTACTCCCTATGTTATGCTGTACTGATAAAATATCCCCAACATTATATTTTGTGATTGTTTAAACCACAGATATGTGCAAAATTACAAATAAGCAAATTAATGAACCAAGTTAAAAGTTTTTTAACATATGTTTCATAAAAATATAATTCAGCATTTTTTATTCCCATCCATACAGCCATTTGTACTTATCATACAAGTCGATTAAATTTTCATTTATTTGTCTGCTGCCTTGTTGATGAAAGCTGATAAATTATTATTAATTTTATTTATTTCATTTTTCTCCTGTAGTGATAACTGAAGAAAAGAAAATATCTTGTAAATCCCTCACATTTACTCTGTTCATGTTAAATTAAATTCAAATATAGTAAGAATAGCATAGGTACCTCTACCTCTAAATACTTCACTTTACACCAGAATTAATCACCAACGTAATGACAGCAAAGCAATATAAACGTGCGCACCAGTTGCTCATTCCAAGACTGCCTGTAACGTTACACTATATAACAGTGACTTACCGGTATACACGTACACCTGTGAAAAATACTACTTTGAAGTCCTAAAAATGATTGTGTTCATTTTCAGGGTCTGGCAAAATAAGTTGATTTCAAGTGAGAGAAATCTTTAGCACCAGTATTTCTATTTTTAAAAAAATCTATTTTACTTGTACTTTGAAAGAAGTTTCATCTCTCATCACATCAGTCACTACATTCTCATACATTGACGCCGGCTAATAGCCAGCGGCGCTAAAGCCCATGACGGCGATCACCATACATATGACAAGTGTACATGCACGTGCACAAGAAGGCTTCAATTTGAACTTTCCTATAATGGAATATTATTTTCAGTGTAAAATGTGTCTTCTTTATTTTTCAGGGTCTAGAGGAGAAATTACAAATTAATATGTATAATGTCAATTTATATTTTAATTTCTAAAGCGCCTTTTATTTTCAATAATAAAATATTTTACTCGCCGTACATAGCACTTCCACTTCTGTGAACCCCACAGGCAGCCATGGTAGGTCTGTGCGACGCTTGCCTCTGGGCAGTCTGTCTAGGATAGCTGGTAAGGTAAGACAATGTCACGTACACACTACAACTTTTCAGCACTGATGTAGATTTCCATATCACTTTTAGTATACCAGTTAACCTTCGCTTTGCATATTTTTGCTAGACATTCCCCAGCATTATGCTTCTGCTTGAATAATAATTTGTGCCCTTGCAGCTTTTTCAAAACTTAATCGAGGAAAAGGAGGAGAAAGATGTCCAAGATGTCACGCCACCCGCAAAACTTGAATTAGGCGCCATTAGCTACTGCTAAAGGTGTGCCAATGTGATTTCTGCATTATTGTTGCGTGCAATTTTAATTAATTTAATTTCATGGATGTATTTAAGGGTATTTTTCATGTTTGATCAGTTTACGGCCACATCACATATGACCACACTGTCAGATATCGTACGTACCTGCTTCATCAATGCATTTTAAGGGCTTATTTGTGTAAAATCATGTGTGCCATAATTTTATTCAGGTTTCTATGTCAATTTTATTCAGGGTTCCGTGTAATTTTCACGCAAAGTAATACTTTTTTTGTATGACCACGCTGTCACTTTCATGTTTGCTTTTTCCACCATCGAGCATGCTACAAGCCTGTAAATGTTTCAATCATCAAGGTAATAATTTTCCCAAATGAAATACCAATTTGTCTGAAATTAATATGCCGTCTCTACGAAGAAATATTGCAATTCCACCTGCACCATGTGATCCGCTACTAACTTTATCCAGCGGTATCCTCGCCATCTAAACTTGCTTTCACGCATGTGCACTCTTGCGCCATCGTGTTCCATTGATAATTATGTAACTTTGTAATTTGTGTATGGTGATATTATTTCTGTCCTAGCCGGCTATGTGTATAAGCCGTCATCACCCTAACCACGTCCTGGGGGACGAGTCTGCGCTAGTGATGCCAAATAATCACACGTGTTTATGTATCATCTGTTGATTCATCTTGTAATTCTCAGTGTCCTATCTTCAGGGAAAAATCGTCAGTCCACCCTAGCAGCTGCCGACTTCCTTCCCTTGTGAAGATTGTGTTTTCAAGCACCACAGTGAAGTCATTCATATAGAGTAATTGCGGGCTGGGGGGCACCCAAATGAAGTTAACTAGACACGACCAAGTTCCATCATTAAATTACTTGGCACGTTATTTGTACGAACTGTATCAATAAAAGCAAGTATACAGTGTTCCACTCTTACTTGTAGTGACAGTGTCCTAGCCACATGTGTTCATGTGTTTTCAAATGTTAATTGTTTAGTATTGCAAAGTGTATCGTAAGTATGCTCAGGTGAGACTGACACACAGAACCCACAGCATCCCTGAGAATCCTGAGTCTCAACAGTGCGGTGACTGGGAAAGACTGCTGGCGCCCTCATCAGTAAGTAATTTATGTCATCGTTTGTCTCGTGTCTCACCCGATGGCATCAATATTAAGAAACTCCTTTCAGCATTCACATTACTGAAAAGACAAGAACATGTATTATTTAACAGCATCATCAACAAGTTAAAGAAATAAAATTATAAAACATCACATTTTAACAACTTCAACTCCTTCAGCACTACTGCATAAACTAATTACAATCCCTAAACTATAACAATGGCTGCAGGTTTTAAGTTTAAATGTTAAATTCCAGAAAGTCTACTACAACCATGTTGTCAACGAATACTGTTCAACAAAATGAAGTGAAATCCCAAAAAGTATGTGAAACACAAGCCTTATCCCCTTCCCCCAACCATCACTTTTTCTTATTGATGCAGCGGCTTCTAGGTCATGCATGCAGTTGGGAAAAGACACGTACAAGCAGGTCACATGCAAACTGAAGAATTTTCTAGCTACCAGCTGTCAACAACAATAGTTAAAACAAACAGTAAAACTACACATGAAAATAGGCATAGGCCAACCAGCAGAATCAAGGAAATGGTGTGAAGAAAAAAAATATATGTTAAAATTCTTTTTGGCTTGTTGGTGATAAGAATATGAGTATGATATGAAAAAAAAACAAACCTGCTTATTGCTCCAGCCCTCCTACTGTGGTCTGCAGACCACTCAATAGTGTTCCATCGCTGGATTCCAGCTGATAATTTATCTTAATGATTTTTTAAATTATGATTCTTACAATTTGGTTATTTAATTGAAGAGGTGTCAAAGGCAGGTGAGCCATGTTAGACTGACACTGTACATCTAGTGATCTATAGTAAAGGTAAGTTTGAGAACAATTGCACTACGCCCTCAGTCTGGCAACTCAAAACATGGCACATTGAAGGGACTACAATGCCTAATCCTGAGATTTTTAGATAAATACATATATGTTTGTGGAGCAGCAAAGGGCTGGTATGACTGCTGCTGCACAGTGCCATTCCCTGGCTCACTATGTGCTAGGCAACGTACTACAGTGAATGTTGTTGACTGGTAGATCAGTCTAGTTGCCCTGGCCTTCACCAGATGGCAGAGTGACTGCCACTCTCCTCTTCCATGACCACTCACTCAATTTATTAGAAACTGGCGAAATAATACTCATCGATTTGACTGTTCTTGTAATATTTTTATCTTTTATTTATCTCAAATATAAAAAAAAACATCAGACAGACAGTATTTGCCAATACATTGTTATTTCATCACTTTTTTGATAAGAACTAATGTTACAGTAAATTCTAATATGAGAGAATCACCACTCTTTCGATTGCAAAAAATTGCATGTGCATGTGTGAGTCTATACAGGATGATCTGCCAAACGTTGACATCCCCAAAATTTCTGGAATGGTTGCAGATCACGAAATGTGGTTTTCGCTAAATGAAATTACGTTTGGGGGCAAGTAATCTGCCGCAAAGTGACTTCGCAACACGGTTATGGACAGAAATAATTAAACCATAAACATTTTTTTCCTCCTGTAAACATACACTTATTTCAACGGCATCTGAAAGTATATGCAAAAATTAGTTCAGTGATATAGAATATGCAATGGAAATTAACACAGAAACACTTAGAAATATGTATAGATATGATTAAGTTAGGTTGGCCGGTAGCAGGGGGCAATGGACCTGTACTCACAGCTGTAAGCAACACGTGCCACAACTCATTCTGGCAGGAACACTTCCTAATAGCAGAGCAGTATCAGTCCCAGTGATCTGTTATGATACATGGTATTGCAGTGTGTGGCTGTACGTACAGTTACGCTGGATTGAAGACACCTATAATTTACATCATCGCCTGAATATGACCGCTCACCTTAAGCAGTTTGCACGACAGTGGTTACTGCAATCTGGACGTGCAGTTCTAAATAGCTGTAAGCAGGAACCCCCACCACCAGCAAGGAATCAGAGCAGATTTCACAATTGCGACGTCAATATCTAGCACTACTGAGTGGTGGACATTGTCTTTCTCCGTTGTGACACTAACCAGAATGGAAGATCCCAGCAAAGAGCAGAATGGAAGATCCCAGCAAAAAGCATGTTGTGCCTTTCACCGTAACCCCACATTAGATCAACACAAGGTGGGACAAACCCCAATCATTTAGTAACATATCATGGCTCAAACTAGGTAATTAATTAGCAGTTAATACAGTTGCCACCCGCTCATTTAGTGTAGGCGCTAACTTATTTGTATTTGTGTAACGTTCTGTTGTAATAATAACAACCCGGCTTTATTCCACATATTCTGCTATCATTCAACATTTTACTCTACCACTAGCTACAACCCCTACCATAATTCACAGCCATAAAGCCCCTAACACTTCTTGTATAAGGTTGACCACAAATCTGCTTTATAATATTGGCAGAAACGCTTTTTCCTTGCTCTTGCTGCCACTCATCTATGCCTTCCACCCCCTAATCTTAGAAGATTCCCCACCCACTCTTAAATTAAGGTAGTCGGTGATGATAATTTAGAACTCCGTAGCAAATTTTCATAATGTTTACAGTTAAATCATTGTAATTATAAATTACAAATAGTCTTCATAGAATAATTAAAATATAAGATTAATCAATAAGTATTCCAAGTACCTTAAATTGTGTAATAATACTTCTGTGTGCATCTGTCAAAATTTAGTTCTCATGTGGAATGTTAATACAGGTCAATATTAAGTTCTTTGCAAGAGTTAATTCTCAGTGACAAATAAAATGATAAACTGTTTTTTAATTGCAGTGACAGTTCATATAAATAATCTGTGCTGCCGATAGAATATTTTACCAAGGCAAATTTTAAAAAGTAAATGTATTTAATGACATAACATTAAATATTATAATGGTATAATAGAATTATAAGTTCAGGAGTGCGTAAGAATAAGCAGGTTTAAGAGTTTATTCCTTAACTATAGTATATCATTCTCACTATGTACTTTCATACCGCCCAGAACGTCGTCCCACGGAGCAGAGTGACGCAATTGTCAGGAATTGCTGTGCCAACCGTACACAGCGCGCTCAGCATTTACACACGGTGTGTGGCACGTCTGTACCTCAGCTCATGTACCCCCAGCCTGTCAGCCAATACATTAACAATTAAGTACCTGTTAAAATTACCTCCCAACCCAACATCCCCAATGCTTGATGTATTATTTCCAAATATCCTTGCCCCATTTTCTCCCAGACACATGCCCCCGCCAACCAGCAGTTGTATGTCATAAGTTAGCACAATACGCCAAATACGCAATGATCAATGGATGGAATGAAACCTGAACTGAAATGAACCTCTGCAGCTAACTGTTTAAGCCCCAGTAAAATGGATACTTACCCCAGAAGTAATTCCTTTTAACCCTCTTCCGTTTCGCATGGGACGCGGAATACCTTGCCTCTGGAAGGCTTGGTCACCCGCTCCAGGGAGGCATTTCCCTCCACTTTTTGCCCTGCTGGCCATGGAGTAGCTTCAGGCAACGGGGGCCGTGGACCGTTTTCCAGTGGGGTCCCCATTTGTGAGACAGTAACGTCCCTTTGGAAGTGTTACACGAGTGCACTGGCCGTTTTCAACTTCCGCGGGGTAAGCCACGAGTGCAGCAAATTTCCTTGTTTCGTAGTGTAGTCTTGTGTAAAATGTAAGAATCCAGTATCTTATTAATAGAGTATATGTTATGCCATTTTACCATTCAATGTGAACCCCCCTCTCATTTCCAGTGTCCCATTTTGCATACAATTTATATTACATATATACACTCATTATGTTACATTTAATTGCAGGCAGTAATTTTATGTTTAATTATTTGAACTGATTAGATTTATATTATTAATTGTAACATTAAAATGTCACACAAGATTTTTCTATTGAAGCGCACACAGAGGGTAGTATTTAATAATTAAATATAATAGGAATTATATTTAACTTAGGACATTTACATAATTGCTACGGCCAGCTTAAATTTTCTTTTTAAATGATTTAAATTTCATATATTAAGATACAGTGTACTTATATTCCAATTTATACAGTTTAATTTTGTTAACGAATTTGATAACATTAACATAGAACATTGAGAAAGACCACTTGCAATATATCTACATCAAGTGTGAACTGTTTTTTTCCTCCAAAGAAATCTTAATTATATTTAAATTAAAACAATTACATTTACTAATTATTAAGTAACTAACATGAGGCTATTTAAAATAAGTCACTGAATTTTCTCTAATGCAAGTTTCAGAAAACCACACAACAGTAGCAGTAACTAGCTCTGTGATGTCACACATCACAGCAACGTACCAGCCCACACACTCGTGACGTCAGTAGCAGCGCAGCCAGCACACTACCCGCTGTGACGTCACAGGAATGCAACCTCAGTGACACACACACACAGCCAGCCCCAGTTTGTCCCGCTCACGAGCACAGTAAGAATTTTCACACAAGGTAATATCCATCCATTTATTAAACATGACACGAACACTACAGCCTGCAGGCTACACATTACACACATATCCACAATGACTGTTACATTTTCGTGATCCTACAGTCATGATACAATCAACATAGTTTTTTTAATAACATTTTCCTACAAAAAAAAAAAAAAAAAAAAAAAAAACAAATGAATATGTTTCAAAGACAGTTAATGCACAGAAAATTCATAACATTTTTACAGAGTAATCCGAACGAAAAACAGTACATTCTATTACATACTAAATATAAAATCTGTTCAGTTTAGAATATACTCCACAAAAGCAATATAGCATTTTTCTTATTTATATTAATCAAAGGCCACTCTTGTATTGCAAATATATTTTAAATTATTAGTCATGAATGCAAAGAAAAAATATTTTCAACAAAAAAAATTGTACCAATCCGAAAAAAAAAAGTTATAGACTTCATTGTATATTCCAGATTAGCAGTTTTCCATTTCCTTTGCTGAAAAGATTTATTATTCAAAATAATGTTTCAATTATTACATCATAATCCACCTGTAATGTAAATGGAAAAAAATAAAATCCAATAAAATGGTTGGAAAATTGTCAATATTATTATTTTGTTCCCTGCAACTTTGATTATTACACAAGTTTTAATTATAATGTTGGTATTTGCATGTATATTTAAATATCTTTGATGTGAATCAAAATACGATCTACCGAAATTCTACGAAATTATTTTATAATAATTACAAAGTACAATGTATTCAGCTCACTCCAGAACACTAATGAATCCAGAGATTGTCTTCAAATTGTAACAATTTTTCTTGTATGGTATTTGCATATGCATTACACAAGTCTTTGGTCTATTGACAAGGAGAATACTAACTTTGTCCTAGCCGAGCTCCGTTTAATTCAAAATTACGACAATGCAGTTACGACTGTTTGTTGGAGTGGAACTTACGTAAGGAAACTTGTAGAAGCTGGGTAAGGAGGAGTCTGATTTCAACCCTGGAACGAGATGGCACGACGGTGAGATAGCTCCACCAGGATAACTACCATTTTCAGAGGACTGGACAGGATGTCAGCCAGATGTAGCAGAGGCACATCGACATGGGAGCACACTTTTACCGAGTTGGAGGAGACGACCCCATTATAATATGTTGATTGCTCTCAGCCTTCTATGTCGATTGCAAGGTTGGCCTTTGCTATATTCTCCTTGCTGAGCAAGTTGGGCTTAAAGCTTATTATTTCTCCAGTGCCAATATAAAGTAAAGGCAATGGATTTGGTTTTAATCACATGGCAAATATTCTGAGTTCTTAAAGACAATTTCATGTTATATTTCTGAAGTCCAGAGGGTCTAAACATTTTATTTGAGGAATAAATCAAGTGCTAGCATTGTGAGCTAACCAAGTATTAAAACTGAGAATTTTAATATTGTGCAGTAATAATGCTCAAATCCATTAGTTTCGTTCTGCTGTGCTTTTCATATGATGAAGACAAAGAGATTAGTTGCATTCACAAACTTAAATTCTGTCTCATCATATCACTGACAGGAGTTTGTAAATATTCTTATGAATATTCTGGTGCAGATAGTCGATGAGGGGAAGCAGGTGGATGCCTACTTCATAGATTTTGAGAAGGCATTTGATAAGCCATGGGACATTGATGAGGAAAGTGGAGGGGCTGATACAGGACAGGAGGGTAGTGGAATGGACAAGGGACTTCCTGAGGGGGAAAAGGCAGAGGGCGAAAGTGGGAGAGGCAATATCAGAGAAAGGGGATGTTACGTCTGGGGTACCACAAGGAAGCATGCTGGGTCCTTTGTTATTTACCATAATTGCAAATGACATGGGTTTGGGAATTTGGGGGAAAATAAGATTGTTTGCAGACGACTGTGTTGTGTAAGCAGAAAAGGTGCGGGGGGGGGGGGGGATTTCAGGTGGACATTGACAAGATATGATTGTGGACCAGGGAAAATAAAATGAAGATAAATGTAAGAAAAACTAAGGTAGTGAGGTTTACAAGGAAGAATGTGATAAGCAGGGACATGTACAGATGGTAGGGACAAGCGATAGAAGAAAAAGCAGCAGAATCTGATTATAAGTATCAAGGAATTGTACTGCAGGGAGACCTCAGATGGAAAAAACCGGTAGAGAGGGTGGTTGTAAAGGGAAGAAGGGCTCTGGGTATGTTGGTAAGGCTGCTGAAGGAGTCAGCTGTGAGGTGAAAGAGTATGCATATGGCACAGCCAGTGTTAGAATATGCTGCAGCAGTATGGGGGCTGTACGTGGAGGGGGAGGTGCGAGAGCTGGAAATGTGCAGAGAAGGGCAGCAAGATGGGTGAAGAGGGTAGGTGGAGAAGGCAGGGGCAGGATGATGAAGGGAACTATAGGTCATAAGAGATGATGAAAGAGATGGGGTGGAGCTCATTGAAGGACAGGAGAAAAGTTAAATGGCTAGTCTGGATGTACAGGATGATAAATGAAGAGGGAGAATGGGGAAGGCTACACTGCAGGCTGGGGAAGGCTACACTGCAAGCTACGTAAGGGGGTATTTAGAGGAAGAGGAAACAACAGTGAGAAGTTTCAGAGGGTGTGGAGGAGAACAGAGCGGGGTAGGTCGTCAATGCTTGTGAGGTATGCGAGGGAGTGGAATGTATTGTGGGAGGATTTGGTATCTGTGAGGGGGGGTTGGTAAGTTCAGGAAGGAAGTAGAAGATGAGTTGGTTGGGTGAAGGAGAGGTGGGAGAGCTCGCCACTGGGCGGTAGCCTAATTGCGAGTGTATGTATTATTATTATTTGAAAGTGAAAGTGTTGGTAAGTGTATGTTTCATCTTGCAATCTTTATCTAATTAAATACATTGAAGTGATTTTTATGTTTGATTTTTTGCCTGGATTTAAGTGTCTCCTAGTGCTAGTTCTTGTAAAAGTTATTGCATATCTTATCTTGATACCTATGCTACAACGAAGCAATTAAGTGTGTCAAATCAAGGTTTCTACAATTTGGTTCAATTTTGAGAACTATGTTAGTATTTCTGTCTGGAGACTCACTACAAATAATTGGCTCAAAGGTATGGTGAATGTTATACCAGCCAGGTGCTGCTTTGTCATATAAGGTTTTACCAAAGGTCTTAATTCTCTTTCTACACTTACTGTTTAGTTGACTTCTAAAAATTTTTATTCCAATTTTATTAGGCCTATTATTATTTTACCAACACCAAAGAAACTGCATTTTATTCACCAGAAAACAAACTCACATTTATTTATATGAATGGAGCTGAAAGTATCTATCAAGACATTATTAGTTATTTATTTACACAGAATGGCAGCCAAGGGTAAAAACTATTTATTCATCTGTAAATACTGTTACTGAAGACCTACTACTAATATACTACTGCTACGAAATATTACAGATGGCATCCCATCATGGTGGCAACAAAACTGAAATGTGTCGTAAATTAAAATATTATTATTCCAGCTATTAAGAATAAGGGAAAAAAATATGTTAAGTGTAGAGAAAAGAGAGTTTGGATACGACAAAGAGTTTTACACATTGTTACTGAAGTCTTGTTGCCGTAGAGAAAGTACATGAAAATATGAAAAGCAAATGCATGGCACTTTTATGAAAGTTTTTCATATCCATTACGCGATAAGAAATTACATTTTTCCTATCGTTCCGACCTTGAAAGTAAATGAATGGCCAGAGAACCGTATTTTATGAGAAGTTTGTTGCCTGTATTAAAGAATAATGTGGCACGCTACATGTTCGGATCAAATTCAGAAATTTTAAGCCTAGAAGGTATACCAATTGTAAGCGCTACGTCTAGTATTGCTGGAGATCCTTACAGAGATAGTGAAGAGGTCATGTAAGCCGTACTTAACAGAAACGTCACTGCTAATGTCACAGAAGGGTCAGTCGGGGAAAAAGAAAAACCAGATCCTAGTATTAACTTGGCTGCGTTACTCGAAGCATTTGCTGGGTTTTAAGTGGTAAATTCTATGCTCAGTGCTGATTTGGGTACGAAAATGTATGCTAGGTTTGACGAGCAAAACAATAAATTAACTAATTTAGAACAGCACATTGTACATGTAGATCATAGAATGTCTGCTTCGAACGAGCAGGTTAATGGAACAGTAACTTCCTTAACATACTAGAAAACACAGTGACAGTTTTGAAAGAAAATCCAAATTAAGTGTAGGAGTGTCTGCTTTGAACGAGCATGTTAATGGAACAGTAACTTCCTTAACATACTAGAAAACACAGTGACAGTTTTGAAAGAAAATCCAAATTAAGTGTAGGAGTATTAAACAATCCCCTGACTGTGCCTTTGTCATAAGCAAATTTTTATTGTTACTTTTTACAGGAGCTCCTATTTTATTTATATTCTTATGTTGAGGCCTCTTCATAACCTATATATAGTGCAGACTGCCACTTACAGATTGCAACAGCTGATTCCAAAGGAGTCCAACATCTCACATTTACACATTCACTTACAACATTTAATTTCTAATACTTATTTGCTGCAAGTATTACTGCAAATGATACCTATATACGATAGGGCCTAGTAAAAAAGTTTTACCAACCATATTCCCAAATTCTAGTGACATGTATCAGTTACTCTAGGCCTATAACTGAAATGTATGCACTTCAGAACTGATGACATCCAAATTCTTTTTCTACTAGTACACTTTAGCACTTGCTAACTAAATATACAATTTCCGCAGTGTTTTCATGTTATATCTGTATGTTAAAATAATTTTAATACAAATGGGATAGATATACTGTTAATGCTGAAAGACAACAGTATTATGACATTTATTAAATCAGGTTGAATAAACATTAAGATGCAGATGGATATCTAAAATAAATGAGTAATGAATACTAACAAATGATGCCCTGTTACTCACTAAAACATTAAGAACAGTGAAGAAACTCGAAAACAAATGGACACCAAGGAGTCATTGCAGAGCTACAGAATTTGATGTCTGGGTAATACATCCAACAGTAATTGTATGATCAAAAAAATGATCTGCAGCAGATCAGGGTGTAAGATTTTCACAGTATTACTAACACAAATGAATGTTTAAACAAATCAGTTCGTGGGGGATAGAATTCCTCCCAACGTTATAAAATAAATAGGTATATGGAAATGTAATTGTTCATATGAAAATGTTATGACAGTCGAAGCTATAAAGTTTTATAAATCAACAATAGCTGAAAAAATTAATTGTATCCGCAGCAAACTCCTTACCCGACCATTCAGAATCTACTTCAGCAAACATTAAAATGGTACAAGTACGGTTTTACCTTAACACGTTTGTTTACATTAACATGCACATTCCACTGCTACCACAAAAATACAACTTAAGCACGAAATCTATTATATAAATTGATGGCACGTAAATAAAGCACATTTGATACAAAATCTGAACAAGTTTCTGGACAACTCAAAAGTCACAGACGGTAATACATATATGCGTAATCGGATATTTGACAACACTTTACCCACCGTCTCAGCTTATTTACGACATTTTTTAATGCTGACAAAAACAATCACAAACTGATTTATTTCACATATTGAACCCACCAACTGACATTTCGAATACGGTAAAGTTCTGTCACATCTTAAAAACAAAATATTTTACTTAGGATCAAATAAATTTGTTGGACCTAAAAAAAAAAAAAAAAACCGAAGATAAAAAACAAATTAGAATAATGTATAACAAAAGTAAATATTTTGTTGATATAAGTATTAAGTATAAAAATTCATTAATTTTTTTAAATTGAATATTTGAGTTAGAAAACATCGCTGTTTTTACATTTTTCCATAACACGTAAAATAAAGTCTAAAAACTAAAACAAAAAATAGAAATAATCATCAAAATATCCACGAAAGAGTTGTTGAAAATCCTTACTCATCAGATAACTATAACATTTGACTTTATATCCTTTCATTTGACATAACTAAAATAAAATACAATAAATATATGACGCCAACCATGTCCTCTCCATAGACCGTTAGTCCATTGCACATTTCTTCACTCATTCCCTTTAGCAGCACACATCCACACTCTACGAGTGACAAGCCTAGAACACCGATGTGTTTTGGGCCACTCATGAAGTGCGATGCAGTGCAAGTAGTGCAGCGCATGGCCAGAGTAACCAAGTACTCTGCAATTCGGAAGGATATGCAAGGCTGCAATAGAGCCTAAGATAGTAACAAGGTTTTTAACACAAGTGCCGTTTGATACCGAATCAAATGGAGATTAGAGATGTTCTAAAAGGCAGCCCTTTAGTACATTAATATTTTTAATTGCTTCTCTGTTCATGTACGTTTTGATTCATCCCACATGTTTTGTGTTCATCCCGCCCCACGCCCGTTTGAAAGTGTCTATGTGTATTATTATTAGAGCTGAATATTTTGTATGTTGATAAATTGGAAGAGTAGAGTGTTCCAAAGAGTTTGTATTCAACATAGGTCGAGAAGTAGTCGCATGTGAATTGCCTGCCAGTCAACACCAGCCAGCATGTCACATGGGCAAGGTAGTCATTATTCAGCATCCAAAGGGGTCAGTTGTGTTGCGTGTTACCGCTCCTCACATTGCCGAGCCCGGGCAGTACTCAAACTTTGTTTTACCGACCATTTTAGTATTAAATAGTTAAGTCTTTTTCGTAACCTCGTTTTGTTCAGTCGCCTAGGACACCGCTCCTCACCTTCTCCAGTGCTTGAATCGCTTGGGGTAACTTAAGTTTTTCCTTTAATCAGTATCATACCCTTCACAGCTTTTTACAGTGCTACCCTCGTCGACAGGTTAAGCCCGACAGCAATGTAAAGTTACACCCCAGAGGAGTGTTGTAGTTAAATACTAAGTAAAAGCCACAGTGATTAAACTTGCATCCTTTTATTCCGGTTTGCTTTCAAGCACTTAAGGGCACAAGCTCTCACCTTTTCCCGCCATGTGTATCTAGTTTTCATACAAGTGTTCTTTTGTGTTTCAAATGTTTTTAATATAGTTTATTTTTTACTGTCATTATTTTATGTGTGTGATTTGCCCAAATAGGCATTAGCACACATAGGTTATTAAATTCATTCAGAGGAGTACTGCAAAATCAGAGGAGAGTTATGCCATGGTTCTTGGCTGAACAACCCTGAGGATAATGAGGATCTGCTCTGCCAAACTTCATGGCATTGTTACTACAGTGCATGGTGCCCTGGGTTTCATCAACATATTCCAACATCCTATAACCTCAAACCTTACCACACTTAAAATCTCCTATTTACTCATCCTCGCAAAGACAAACGCCATCAAAAAGGCCCCCCAAATCTGTGGCCTAACTCTCCAGATACACCGAACCTGCACCCAAAAACCCTGCCAAATTTCCAAAAATTGAATATCCCAAAATTTTTACTGTAAGAAAATTTTCCCACATTATTCCTACCTACCTGCAATGGTGGAACATCAGCGACATTACAGGGAGTCATAATGGGATTTGGACACCTTCCAGATGCCTCCAGGGTGCCAGGAAATGCACCATATGGTTCAGTAGATAAAGCACACAGAAAGCAACAAGTCGGCACCATTGTACCAGCAAGGATGGAACATGTGCAGGAGAATGGTCATCTTGCGGTGGAAGAGTGACATCAGACCCACCCTGCAACCTCGCCAGCGCAGGAGTAAACATGAGAGCACTGCCCCCTTCAACCACCACCATGCCAAACAGCTGGATGAAGTGTCGATTGCCACGAACGTGGGTCACGTAAGTGCCTGCCCTACTCCCTCAAACTCATATGCCAGCCGGTTGTTGCCCCATACAATGCGCGAAGAGAGTTCTACCATGGAGAGTCGAAGGCACACCCTCCTCTTCAATGCTGTGCATCTACGAATCGTGCAGCTGTGCCACACACATCGACATGTTCGTAAACATGGCTGGCCGGATACGAGAGTGTGCTCCAGTGCTCTTGCAGCCTCATTGCTTGTACCCAATGTCGCATGAGTCCACAGTAAAATAGGAGCCGGCACATACTGCGTACCCCCTCCCAGAAGTCAGTTTGCCCACAGCACCAAATTTCCACACAAAGCAGCACAAAACAAATTATCAGGAAAATCTACCAGGATTTGTTAATGGGATCATAGCCCCATTTCGAAGAATGTAAACAAAAGGAAAGCCAAAGGTAAGGAACCCATCCAGAACAGCAGGATAAGTCATGCAACGAGACAGTGCTGTAACTTGCAGCGAGTGAGAGGTCAGATACTCAGGGAGCGCAGCATGCGGAAGTAGAGTGCAAGGCCAAGGATGTTGGTAGCACCACGATGTCACCTGCCAAAGATGCACCCCTGACATCTGACAGCCATCCAATGCAGAGAGAGGAGTTTTCCCAACAAATGCCAACCTTTCCACAAATACTTCTACCACTCCAGCAGATAAATTCATACCTACATCAATTCTCTGTCTATCCTAACCAACAAATATATTCGCAAGTATTACAGCATATTTTCCCAGCACCTTTTCCAATACCTAGACCACTCACTTCATTTCCTGCGCACAGCTACGGGATTGACACAGCCTATAGCTTACCAGTGAAGCAGTAACAGCATAGGAAACAGAAGAACAGTCGCCACAAAATATATTCTATTTTTGTTTTGGTTCCACAAGCAAGAAGATAGTTTCCTGTAGTTAACATCAATGTGCCTAAGGGCTGGTCTTACCATCTCTTGATAAGTGTTGATGGCATCCAAGTGCCATGAGGTGTGGTACATGGATGGTGGTCCAGGAGCCAGAATAAAAATTAGGAAAAAGTAAAGGTTTGAGGAGTGAAGTGGTAGAGCAGATTCTTCGCACTGGGTTGTGTCATCGACGGCCAAAGGCAGCTATCATTCCATTCTGCTACACTCCTCTGATGAATCTTGATAAACTGTGCGTGTATTATGCGGTGGATTATTAAGGGTATCCACACTCCTATGCTATGTTACACACTGGAATACTTGTAAACAAAAATACGACAGTTCCACACATGTATACTTTGGCTGGTAATTGTAAGGGCCCGTAATCTGCAGTGCCTTGGGGTTTACTAGAATAAAAACACCCGATTCACATAGTGATATTTATTAGGTATTGGTTAAACATGCCCCGAAGACAACACTTTATAAAACACAAGCTGGATAACAACCGACGGCAGCAGTAAAATTGTGCAAAGATGGTGCAAAGCCCATGGTTGTTTTAGGTGTGTAATTATGCTTCCCCAGGTGATGCAAGCAGTGGAAAGGGAAGAGGCGGGGTCCCGGGCAGCTAACGAAACAAGGTTCTGAAGATAATTAAGCTATTGCACGGAACCAAAAAGTTCGCAACCAACCTCTCTAAGCTCTCGGAAACTATTGACTTTCCAATATGGTATGCTCTCCGGGGTTACTGCCAGAGCACGTCACATGGGACTACTTTCTCTCACCCCGCACGTTGAAACTATGCTAGACACAACATACCCTTGCAATAACTTGCCGAGAAAATATTCAACACACAATTAACAAACATAAACTCTGCAAAAAAATGTGTGAGATGATATGTATGTGATGACACATTAATGGGAACAATGGCAAAACACTTGCAAAACACTTAAAATTGACAATATGGCTTTAAAACGTTTATTAAGTGTGTCCCTCCTTGCACACATGACAGTTTGTCCCTATTCAAGCCCTTTTTATGTAATAACTTGGAAATAGTAATACCTGCAGTTCTACTTCCTGTATTCTTGCGCTGATTGCACATGGCCACTGTCCTCCTGTTTGTTGTGGCGTACCTGCACCCCACACTTGCATTTCATCATTGCAGATATTGTTGATGGTTCCCAAACTGTCTAAGGGCAGAGAGATCGACTCGCATCAGGTTGGCGAATTTATCTTCTAGGTAAATGACAAAATTCGTCTTACCATCTATATGTACCGCTTCCCAGTGGGTAAACTGTGATGTCGCAGAGACCATGGCATCATTGATAAATGCCATTTTACATGTTTCTGGATCTTAGGCTGGACGATCAAGGAGGAAAATAGGTCCTGTGAAAAGGATGCAAATATTACCACCATGTTGTCTGGGAGGCACCAGTGTCTTATTAGAGAGAACGAGTTCAGTTTGGGCATATGGTCGACAGCCTGTACGGGGTTCTCCTTGATGTCCAATGTCTCAATCTTATAGTTGTAGAAGTTGTAACAGTTATCCCAATTTCCATATCCAATGGCTTATCTAGTGGGAATTATTAGGGCCACCTTACACCTTGTGAAAAAGTCATGATATGAATATTAATTTCTTTAGACTTTCAACAGAATCACTAACTGATCTATTAACAACAGTTGCTCGGTGCTAGGGCGGCTGCCGTCGGCATCCACGATGTAGCATAAGAACTGAAGGCTCGCCTTACCGATGTGGCATTTTCGGTTAGCACAGGTCAGTCTGTCAATGGCCAGTCGTCCCAGTACCAGTGATAGATGCTTGACTTGGTCGTCCCAGGATGCTGGCAAAATGATCACGTAATCGAGGTACGCCAAGGCGAAGTCCCCGATGTATCTGTCCATCCCTTGGATCACAATTTCCTGGAAAGTTACTGGTGCGCACTTTAGGCCGAACACAATGGCACATAACTGGAAATAACTGGTCTTGTGATGGTCTCCCGGGTGAACTGGCACCTGCCATTACCTGCTCCTCAGGTCGATGGTGCAGAGCACATTCGCCAGTCCCAGGGTGTTCACTGCGTCTTTTACATTGATGTGCAGAGGTGGTGCACTCTTTGTGGCCTGGTTGAGGTGCCGGAAATACTCCCAGAACCTCCACTTACCATCTATCTTCGGGGCTAGGGTGATTGACACATTAAACAAACTCAAATTTCCACTCAGCAGCTGCAGTTCCCACTACACTTCCCACACCCCCAGTCCCTACCACAACCCCAACCACAGATCTTAATCAAATTTCAGCTGTGTAAACGTTGTGCGGGGGAGCAAAGTGGTGTGGGAGGAGAAATGTTTGGATTGTATTTATGAAGATAGTTTAAGTGATTTTTTCAAAGCAAGGCCCTATATGAAAATTAGATATTGTGGGGCGGGTGATCCGGGTCCTGATGAGTAGAAATTTAACAAAACAGGAGTGTATTCATTATATATATATATTTGATATTTTTATATATGTAATACTTCATATTTTACATTTGTAATTTTTTTTTAATTATATTATTTTTTTAATAAATTTTATTTATTTACAATAAATTGTTTTTTTTTTTTTTTATATATTTATTTTACATTACCTTCAGGAATCATCCATCTCTTTGAAGTTGAATAAAGTGTTTAAACTCATTCAACCAAACTGAATTTAAGGAAATGTTTGTAGAACAAAATAAAGTGTGCATTTTATTGGAATGGTCAACCCCATTGTAAAAAAAACTTGTCAAGTGAGATTCGAAATAACAAGAATGTTCGTATATTTTGGCCCCTATCTTTTTCTCCAATCTTTTTTATCTGAGCTTGTAAAACACGATTGCAAATCGCATTCATGATTAGTGAACTTGAAGAAGGGATTATTTGCCTGTTATATCTGATTTATGGTAACGTGAATACATTGAAAGTCACTTACATTTGGTATAGTGTGTGTTCGATTACTCTTCATTGAAAATGCCAAATTATGAGCTGGTCGTTTGACAAAATCTCTTATGCCGCACGATGTAGCATTTTTTGTTTTTACAGAAGCTATTAACTCAGTCTTCATATTTCCTGCATAAATATCGAACAAGAGTAAGAATACACTTCTCCAGCTAGCGGCTTATTCTTCTGCAGCAAGAGGGGAAAATGTCGGTCTGAAAAACAGAGTATCAAAGTTTCCCATTTTAGGTACAAAGTATACATTGGCTAAATTGTATGCACTATTGTACTCTTTAAACTGGTTGTATATGTAGTCTCCCAATTGGAGTAGGCAATCAACTAAATAAAAAAAATCTCAGCGGTGATGTAAAGTATTTGTTTAAAGTTCGAGCATTAGGCGGTATTTAGACTTTGACCGATCCTCGAATAGAGTTGCGATTACAATCGTATTAAACACTTTGTATAATTTGAATTTCGAAAATAGAGGAGTGCTGTCCTGGTTCCTCGTCATTCCCGTCGAATGATATCCATGTTCCATTGTGGGTTTCTTGAAATCATAAATTAGGTACCAGCTATGCCATGACTCATTAATAGCATTTCTGTACTTGCACATAAGCGAAAGTGATGTTGATCTTCACTTCCGTTTTCTTCTGAAAAGGCAACACAATTCATTTTTTATAACCAGGTATATAAAGAGTTGCTGTTCCTTTGAGGTTCTTATTGTGAAAGTAGCAGTTGTTGTAACAAGATTAGTTTATATTTCGAGTTAATTTCAAAAGTGCGAGAGGACGACAGTTGTTTGGCGTATAGATAGTCTTCGAGTGTATTGTTTGTGAACTTGGCCCGAAAATCTTTAAACTTTAATGGAATGTAAGAATTGTTATTAAAATAGGTATAAAATTCCTCTTCAAAATCTTTGACAGAATCTTTGTCATCGTCATTTTTGCGAGTGTAAATGCATTCCAAGAGACATTTGCCAAAATATGTGTAAAACCTTTTTAATTCGTCCAAAGTTTGCAGTTCTGGGTCGTTGTACATATTTTTTAATATTTCAAATACTCTGGTCATTGTAAAACTCAGTTTGTTTAGACATGACTAAAAGCTCTTATGTAACAAAAAATGTTAGCCCTCCACATTAATTAAATCCACAAAATAAAATATTTATATTGAGGTCTTCCATCTACAACAATCAGATAAATGTGGTGGGCATCGATGTCAAAACGTTGAAGAGGCATCAAGAAATCTTGTCTACCCCCTCTAAATAACTTTGTAGTAGCTGAAAACATGAAATATGAAATGTGCCAACTACTGATTGAGTTATATGAACCACGTGTCTATTCAATCGTCGACACGACAATATCTCTGGAAACTAATTCAAACTCGTTGCTAGAAATTTTGACTCAAAATGCGGCAAGCACATTGCACATTTCATATCATTTAGTAAAAATTGAATTTCTCTCCACTAGTAACTTGAACACTGTCTACAAATTTCTCGTGGAAAAAGATTGTGAAAAAAAAAAAAAACCTCTTTGCCATCCAGTAGACTGGTGTGCATTTCTTGTTGAAAATGGAGTTGTACATTGATACTGTAACTTCAGAGGGGATATTGCAAAATTCATCCATCAAACTGAATCAACTTGCAAAACTAAAGTTTCACAGACCAAAATATGGTGCCGGTAATCTCATGGGGGAAAATATATTTCGTGCAAATGGCATATACTCAGTCACCAAGTCTAAGCATCTGATCCTGTACACACCTTACGACTGCACTCACCTGTACAAGTACATGTACATTCCTGTCGTGAGTTTCGACATCAAAACTGGTGTGTATAATATGGAAGACTTGCCCCTGGGGGGTCTCGCTCCAGAAAAACTGCTCATGTTTGTGCTCTATTGCGAGTATCTGGATGTCGAAGTGAGTATAATTTCGTACCTAAAATGTCGCGGCATGCTTGATCATTTCGACGTGGAAACGTGGAAAAATACGAAAGACTGCCTGCAAAATGCATTTGGATGCAAGGTTTCTCACACAAAGAGGATCTCATTATTAATTTTTTCTTTTGGTATAGTCAGAGATAGTTGCTGAAAAAGCTAACGGGATACCAAAATTACCCACATAATTTTGTCGCCAACAACAATATCGAATATGATTTGAAATTCCTATTGACTAGCTTGTGAGTTCTCAATATGCAACGCGAAATAAAAGCATTTGTAACCCTCGGAAAATTAACCACAGCACCACCCATTCGTTTACACCGCGACAGTATCATATTTGATATGTTGACAATCTTGAAAAAATTGCATTGGCGAGTGGGAATTTATCATTGGGGAACTTTTTAAAAACTATCTTAGCCTAAAGTTAAGGAAAATCTATTTATAACTCTGTACATATGCGATTTTTTTTTATTCTAGATGACACAATCACAGACGATGACTTTAGTCACGAGTGTATGATAAATATCTTTTACTTCGAGCCCTGCAACAAAGAAAAGTTTGATGCAGTGAACAGTCAACACACAAATAAAAGTGCGCCACACCAAGTATGTTTGTGGTAGTGTTTGGCTTAAACGTACATGTGAAGCAAATGCTTATCTCTATTGTTTACTACTTCGTGGAGCATGCTTTAATTTACAATGAAAGGGATTGCGTGACCGTGGTTGGATTTTACAACAAGTTTAATTTGGCAATTGTCACCAACCAACTGGCCAATTTCTTTAACTGCGGTCTCGAAGACATTTTGATAAGTGCCATTTCTCGCCGGATCACGAATGCGTTCCTGTATCATGCACTATCCTTTGGTATGTTACCGGGATACCATAGCAATGATTCCATTTTACTGGCCATACCTGATTTGAAATGTTTATCGTTCGCAGAAAGAACATCTGTGGTGGACGTTAGACCAATTTACACCAAACCAAAGTTCAAGTAAATGAAAAAATAATATCCAGGATCTGTGGTGTTTGCAAACCACTGTCTTTTTTTTAATGTTATTCAATACGACGTTAATAGTTTCTACCCAAACATTATCATCAACAAATGACTTTCCACATCGACCATCGGTTGTTTATGCACCAAAGCATTGAATCAAATGTTTGAAAATGCTTCAGTATCCCACGTCGCATTCGATTAAACGTTGAGGAATCATGTGATTGTTCTGTACATGATGGAAGATGAAAACTAAAATTATTCGGAATGCATAAACCTGATGTATTCCAGGTAGCCCATCTGGAAGATGATACTTTCCATCATGGAATTAGAGTCATTGGCTGGCGATACTCCCATTCTGATTCATTTACTCTCACATGCCAAAACTCCATTCACCATAAACTTTATAGTCTTTACTCGACCTTAGGAAAACTGTAAAGAAACAAATGAAATCTTTAAAGTCTGAAATGCAGAAAAAATAAGTCTCTGATGGGAGGATTCATGGCATTAATTTAGAGTATTCGGTGTAGGATGTGAAGCAACTTTCGCTTAAAATTGCAATCAACCCGACCTATGGGCTTTTGGCACTCCATTTTTCAAGTTTCACAGCATTCCCCTAGCCATAGGCACAATGTTGTTTGCGCACAAACTTCTCATACATTTATGTCGAGTTACACCCATGCTGTATCTACTGGACACGATTCGCGATCATAAAGAAACAATAAACAACCTGGTGGAAGAGGAGATCATGCAGTTGGTATATTTCATTCTCCAAGATGCCTACTATATCTACTCTAATCTGGAAGCTAATAAACAACTGATTGTGTACAGCGAGACGAAACTCCATGCAGTTATTCGCAAATTTCCGCGAGAGTATCGCAAAATGGGCTTTGATGCAGATATCGATGGGTATGAATTTTCAAATATTTTTTAATTGGACAGTAACTGGTTTATCTAACTCATAAACAAAGAAATGAACACAATTATTGGAAGGGATGGGAGAATCTTAAAATGAAATGCTGCAATGTGATTGGTTGTTGAATAAAATGATGGTGGGAATAAACAACCAATCACATTTCGGCAGTTCATTTCCCCTCCCTTCTTCTCCTTTCAGTTTGCCTATATGGCAGAGAAATCTGGTAAAAAAAGTCAGTCGACGGCGAGAGATGGACAGAGAAACATCAACCTTCCTCCACTCCAGAGCAAAAGGACTATGGCAAGTATAATAATAGTAAATATGATTTATAAAATATTAATATTTTATAATATATAATCTATAATAGGGCACTATATATGCGGCTAGATTTCAAAACAGATATCAGAATGCGAGAACTCGCAATAAAAAGTGCATCTGTAAAGTCACTGTGTGCTCTTGCCAACGAGAATTATAAAAATGGATAAGTGATTGGATTTCAAAAATCATAATTTCTTGTACAACAATTACAATATTGTTTATCTTTATAATAGAAAAAATAATATATGGTTTAAAGGAAAAACCGTTGGTTTAATGGGTTACAAAAACAGGAAAGTTATTATGGATAATGAGAAAGAGAAGTATAGAACAACTTTCAACGAATTGGCAACAAATGCGTCAGTTGTAATTGTCAATGAGTAGCCCCATTCCATCTTCATTAACAAACTGGGTATTTACAGACTGATTATGTATTCCAAAATGCCCTTTGCAGAACATTTTCAAGATTTTATTTACAAACACATTCTCCCATGCATTTGCGAGGGTAAACAGCCCATGTTTCAGAATCACATTGAGGAAGTTATGAAGAGACAATTATTAACTCGACCTGCAAAAGATGCTGTCATCGCCAATACCATCAAAAAAATGTACAGAAACAATCAGCAACAGTTTGAAACCAAATTTTTTGGCGTTGAAATTGAATGAAGACAATTTATATTTTCCGTATTATGCAACATGCATACGAAAAGAAATTTGAATAGGCAACTCAACTTGCTTGGAAAGAAACATCCCAACAGCACAATATTGTTGCATTTAGAGTATAATTCACTATCTCTAAACAATTACGGCCGTGCCAAAAATGCATTGAGCACAGACTTGAATTTTTTTGGAATTACCTAATGATTAAAAATACAGAATTTACAGAAAATGAAATGTTGATTCATTTAATCATTTAAATCGCTAATATGGGAAAATGAAGTGCATATATATATATATATATATATATATATATATATATATATATATATATATATATATATTTTATATATATATATATATATATATATGCGTGTGTGTGTGTGTGTGTGTGTGGTGTGTGTGTGTGTGTGTGTTTATTTAATGTAAAAATAAATTTTTAAAAATTTTCGAATAATTATTTTGAAACTTTTAATTATGCTCGATTTACTGAAATTATTTTACGCGTATGTAGTAACCATTTCCAACTACTTGATACACACTATGTTTTTTTTAACTTGTTTAACTTTTTACTCAAACTAGTACTTCGTCTCCTCTGTCGGCGTCGAATGGGTGACGATGATCTTCTATGCAAAGGACTCGGAGATCTACTGCTGCTATGGCTACGTCGTCTTCGTTTCCTTTGTTTTGGCATCATCAGGTTCTTATATATGTGTGTTTTTGAAATCATTTATTTAATAAACATTCGATAATATTACCCCAAATGCAAACTGCGAGCATGGACATTTGATAAAAATCTACCCTGTTTTGTGTACACACTACACAACAAATTTAGTTCTTGAAAATAATGTCCGGAGATTAGCGAATGCAAAATGTTTTCTCGAATCTCTTAAAACTCAATAATTTTGGTCGGGATAGAGGTTGAGTTTCAAAAAGTTTATATATTTGTCATATACAGCCGGTCTCTTATTTTGAGCTTCGAGAAATAAATTATCTGCAAAAATCCTAAACTCCTTTTTTTCAGGGTAACCAATTTGGGTGATTAAAGTATCGGGAAATAAGTCGTGATTAAATACCATTGTGTCCATCTTACCATTTGGGATAATTAACAAATCCTACAAACCCCGATAATTACTGGAGCCTAGAGTAGATATGGGGGCGGCGTCGGAAAAAGGCGAAGTCGACATCATATCCACAAGATTATCATTTAGGAATGATTTTTCCTCATGTTTGCCACCAATTTTCGGAACATTTGGATTGTCGGGTGCCGCCATCACCTAATCATCACCACCATTTATTTTAGGCATTGCCATTTTGGGAAATGTAGACATCGCATCGTTGTGCTAACTGCCAATGTCGCTGAGCGAAATTCGATGACATAATCATCTACATTTTTTGTATTCCTCTCTGAATTTTTGTTTGATTGATTTAACCGTACGATTGTGTTTGGATGGTTGGCGTAAATGATTTTCAAAGATTTGTCGATGGTTTTGGAACGGGGTGGTATTTGACGATCGATTAAAGATAATACCACACTCTCTTCTTTATTGAAACCTTCAGATGGTAAGCAATTACCCTCGTCCCACCTGGTTTCGTTACAATGATGACGATGATGGCCATTGTCATCATTGTGATTCTACTCTTCGTCAATGCGAGTTTGTGGAACAGACTCGAACACGTTTGTTGTCGAGACACGATGATGACAAGGGGATTACGGACAAGATTGTATTGAGTATTGGGAAAGGTGACCTTTGGTCCCAGCATATGTGTTTGATTGGAATTTTGTGATTGCGGGCATCTGGGTGGTGATCGCAATGGAGTTGGGGGTCTGGGATGAGATTGTGTTGCTAATAGAAAATGTTTCATAAATATTTGCGAAAATGCAACATATGCAAAAAGTATTTTAACATCATTTATATTTTAAAAAATCTTCTGTAGGATTGAACATCAACACACCCCCCTCTCATCGTTTTCAAGTTTTTAACGAGTCGATAATCGATAAACTCAGATCGACATAAAACAAATTGGCCACTTTGTGAATCGCCATATTGAATATAACAGTACTAAAAGTGGGTAAATCCATAAATATTTGTGGAGGCAATTTATGTGGGTCAATGGAACAAATTTTTAAATTACAATTATTAGATTCGTACGAAAACTGTCAAATTTAAAAATAATTATAATCTGAAATTTTTTTTTCTAATGGCCAAAATTTGTAATGTATAACTGAGATGAATAATAATTCGTTTTTTAAGGAGTGTTATAACTTATAATGGAAAAATGTTAAGTAATTTCATTTAGTTATTTATTTTATAAATATATATTTTACAAATACATCCATTCATTTACGACACAAAAAATATTTATTTACGTATATACATACAAAAACATATTTATTTACAGAATACAATTATTCCTTTTTTATACAAGAGTTATTATACCGAGAATTAAATTTTCTGACAAGACAGTTCCAAATAAAATCCACATTTGCCAGAGAACATCTTTGTTGATATGCACTTGGATTATGAAAACCACTGGTGCCACATACGATGGGAAATTTCCGTGTAGCTATTACGAGTTTCACGGCAGGCACTCCCAACTGCACCAGAAAGTGTATTTTTGAGCATATCTCACAACAATGTGTCGGATCCAACTTTCGTTTACGATTTTGCGAATTGTTTCAATGTTCATTATCTGATGATGCTCATTATGTGGAAGATTCCAAGGTATGCCATGCATTTCCTGGTAGAGGTACAAATTTTGCCCAAAATCACCCAACATATTTATACATAGGTGTGATAATGGAATTGGTCTTTGAACATGAGCGATGTAAATCTCCCTTTTTCGTAGCACATCCAAATTCTAGGGGAACATTTTCACCAGCATAAATTCCAGATTGAATGTCGATGACAAACGTTTTAAACAGGTCCAAATCCACTTCAATTCGTAGATGATATTTTAATGTAGATTAATTGTGGAATTTTGTTCAAAGTTGTTGCTGATTGATTTTTTCGAGAAATTCTGGCGATGACAAATCTTCTATGGTAGCTTCTTTCCAGATGCTCATCTCGTCATAGTCCTTGACCCACTCCTGGGGTGATTGTGTTTGTTCAATATCTATTTTGATCCAAAATGAATGTTTGCATTTTCCTTACATATACACATTTATTTATGTGCATAAAAAATTATTCATTGCAATATTCCCTTGCCATTTTCACATCTTTAATAGTTAGATCCCAAATCAATCGAACTATGGTTTGGGCACAGTCCCAAGACTTTTTTTTTATTATTTTCTTCCTGGGCACTCTCATTTTTTGTCGTAAATATCTAGCCTGCTCTTCATTTGCTACAATTTATAATTTATTCCAGGCTTCCTTCAAAGTTGAACGAACTGTTTTGTGTTTGATGTTTTTCCCAGGGTATTCCATGCTCTTTCATGTACGAATTGTGATTTTGTTCGAGATCATTAGACATACTCTTTTTCAAGTGTATGTATGGAACAGGTATACAGAACATATATACAGAATGTTTGACCCTCGTTGTGTAGCATATCCAAACTCTAATGGATATTTTTTGTCATGATA
This sequence comes from Dryococelus australis, assembly GCA_029891345.1. Lineage (NCBI taxonomy): Eukaryota > Metazoa > Arthropoda > Insecta > Phasmatodea > Phasmatidae > Dryococelus > Dryococelus australis. Next base: position 78,923,367 of record CM056995.1, read on the forward strand.
TCTGCCAAATTTAATACCAACAAATTAAACAGAAGCTAGATTGATATTTTCCAACAGCTTACATTTTTCTCTGGCCGTTTTCTACTCAGAGTAGGTTTTTTGTCCTCTGCAATAGAGGCGTTTGAAGACCCTGAACACCCATCACTACTGTTGGTACTACTCTGTCTTTTCCTTTTTAAACTAAATTTTTACTCTTTCTTTAAATCAAAGTCTTGTTCTTTTATATCAAATTTTTTCTCTTCTTACATATAAGACTTTTGTTCTGGCTTTAAATCTTTATAAGTCGAATGTACTTCTCCTTCTTCATCACAAGTGTCATCATCAGTATTCTATGTTGAACGTTGCACTAGTTGTTGATAATATCTCCAGTTGTCTTTCGAAGAGTGTTGTATAGGTTCAGCTTTAAGTTTACCATCCAAAGGCTGTAGTTGATGCACTTTAGGTTCAGCTCCACATTCATTAAACATCTTGTTAAAATACTGCCTTGTTGCTGGAAATATTCAGGGTAGTTATCACTTAGAAACTTCCTGCAGTCACTGCAACTGCACGAATGACTACTCTGTAATTTGTGATGCTTATATATATATACAAGAGTACAAAAAAAGATTTTTATATGACAAAAAAACACCATCCTGATCATGTATAGAATTTCTTATTTATTTTTTTCTCCATTTCTAATACTTGAGTTTACCAAAGGGCTCGTGACATCACCAAAAACCATTTTGATTTTTTCAAAATAATACACATTATGTAACACTGCGTTCTTACTGCAACACATTTAAGATTTCGATGGAATGTTTTTGTTGGCAATTGAATGTTTATTACATTCGTTGCTTAATAAATAGGAAAAAATAACATCGATTGCAATTTTAAACATAATTAAAGATGAATATGTTCGCCATCCAAACGACTTGCGAAAAAATATCTCTATGGTGATGAAAATTCTCAACAAGTGGTCTGCATTCGATGTGATCATACCCGAATATGGCGAAAATTTAATGACTCCCAAAATGCATAGGGGATGGAGAAGTTCGAAATCGGTTTTGATGTGGATATGGTTGCATTATAGTTGGCCAGTGAAAAAAAACGCAATATAAATGGAAATCACACCAATCTTTATCAGAGTTTACTCGAAAAATTGGATTTGTTAAAATACTGTGTTCTATGTGTTTCGATGGAAACAGAAACAAAAATCAATGCTTAAAATTCTGGCGGAAAAATTACTTCCCACTAGATTATGTAGTGGTATTAATTCATTCGAGCATCGAAGGTGAGAAAAATATTTCACACATATATATATAACAACCCCGCTGTGATAGTTTTGCTAACGCTCAAGTATCGGCAGTTGAAACTATGCATATTGGGCAAAGAGGAAAAACAAAAAACCACTTATTTCGGTAAACGAAACCACTTGGCGGAGGGTAATTGAAAGCAATAATGAAGAGGGCGGCGAGGGGGATGATAGCAGTGGTGAATTTGGTAAATGTAAGCAAAATTCGAGACATGAAAAACTGGACAAGTTTATCAAAATGTACACAAGCGGTGTTTCTTCAAACAGTTAATCACGTATATTTACATTTTATTCGTGAAAATTTCAATTAAGGGAACATGCCTGAATTTTTTGCAACGATGGACAAAATCAACCTTGTATAAATATGTAAAAGTTATTTACAAAATTCAATTAGATACAATTGGTTACGAATACAAGGATTAATGTACGAAAAAAGACCAGGGTTATTTTATTTTTGGCAGGATAATGAGAAAAGACTGTTTTCGAAAAAAGAACATCGAGATGACTCGCTGATACGATTAATACTTGAAATGCAGATAAAAAAACTATGAGGATTAGTGACAAATGACCTAGGATAAAAGAAAATATTTATCATTACTTGGATTGTATTATTTTGGAAAAGGTTTATTTCTCAGGTGTTTAAAATGCAGCAATGTAATATGCATATATATATATATATATATATATATATATATATATATAATGAAAATTGTATTCACGAATGTATTTGCAATAAATTAACAAAGAACTCCTTTTTTTTTCATGGCACATTGTTGTTTCATTTTCTCCCTCACCTTTGGTAGAAATTTTTTTTTTTAAGTATTTTTTTTACCAGTATAATATTGTATATAAAATGAAAAATAAATTGTTATTTCTCCAGTCAAACACAAGTCAATGTTGTCGGACGAGATCAACGAATACTGGCAGAATAATCTCGACCGTTTGTATTCAGCATTTTTGGCGAGAGAATACAGCCCAAATTATTTCCTCTATACCACTTCGATCAACAATTTTGTCTCATTCTTGTTTGTAAGTATTCTGATATACATCTTGTTTCACGAAAAGGATTATTGACTAGAGTAAAATGGACGAGGAGCGGGAACATATTGGGAAAATGATCAAACACATTGAGGAAATTGGCCGAGTAACCATTGATGCGAATCTGGATCGCATAATAAGGCAACTCGTCGGCAGGTATGATGCCAAATACTATCAAAACAAAACAAAATCATCTCCATTGTCGGATGCAGTGAACTCGGTAAAATCATCCTGCACGAAATTTCGCCCTTTGGTTACGATCTTTTATTAAAGTGTATGTTTTCTCATTAGTCGGCAAAAAAATCAAAACAGAGCAGAGTACGATTGTGGGCTGGTTTCCAAAAAAAAAAAAGTATGGCTTAACGATTCATAATCTTGGACTTTGAGGTCGACAAGGAACACAATTTCGACTTGTACGAAGAAAACCTCGTTTGTCCTGATCGTGTGATTGAGTTTGCCGAGAACATTACTGCAGCCACATTCCCATTTTACGTCAAGGGGTCTTGTGTGGTGACACATCGGCTCGAAAAGGCCAACTTTCACCTATTCTATCCATAGTGATGGATTATTTAGTGCACGTGTATTTTTTTTTTGTAATCTTTCTCACATCTACTCGCAATCGAGGGTGAGGTTGGCATTCAAGTTGTGTTGGACAATCCGGCTCAGTGTTCCTTGTGCACTATCTGAGATCATGTTCCCGAATGGCTGAGCACATATGATCATTTCAAAAAAAATTCCCATCAACATATGAACTCTAAAGGATGAACTTGTGTCTTTAGTTCCCTTTTATAATCCCTTCAAGAAGGGCGATGCCATCATAGTTTCCATAGTAAGAATTTTTTTCTTTAAAACTCACTTGGACAGATGAATATGTCAGATGATACACGTTCATCGATCAGGCAATCAGGCAAATGTGAAATGACGAGGAATCAATTGCGGCAAATGGCCATTGGGTGCAAATGGGAAACGATGTTGGTGGTTATTGCGAGGAAGGTTGGGTAATGTCATCCATTGGATCTACCAAGTACTGGTTTGGATTTGAATATATCGCTGCATTTTTCATTGTGTACATCGATGGAGAAATTACTCACAAAATTGAAAGTCTAAGTGTAAGTGACGACTTGAGTGTAAATATCGAGATGTACGAATTGTAAAGAGTCAACACGATAGAGACAAATTTTCAGTTTGAAACCAACCAGTTCGAGAACACTTTGTTTAACATGGAAAAACTGGATATTTCATCCAATGTCATCTTTTCCGAGTACACCTTGGGAAGTGACCGAACATCAGGTTCCTTTTTACGTTCGTGAATTTTACTCCTTTAGTAAAAATCAATTGTATGTGATTGATTGTTTCAAGGAGGCGATATGACAACCCGACATTGAATTTGATCATTACAAGGAAAATTTCATGCATGTACTCATAGATGGTTTATTGGCTGAAGATTCACACTTTTTTTTACGTGGCCTACACTTTCTAGACATGTTATTGCAAAGCAAATAATATCGAAATCAAAAACATAAACATCATTTTTGAAGTAAATGAATGGCGGAGCAAGTGGATTTTGGGTAAGTAACAACGGCGATGGCAAGATCAGCATAAACATAAATAATCCAAAAATGGTTCGAAACAAAGTAGAGACGAAGAATATTTCAATGAATGTGAATACGACGGAGATGAAGACTCTCCTCCATGAAAATGGTTATGTGGACCTGCATCATCAGATACATTTAAAGAAAATTACAACTGGTTCGTTTTTTTTTTTTAACAGAGATGGTGAATTGCAGTTATGTGATGAGCGTTTTGTCATTGCACGTTTGCTACGATGACAAACTAAATTTCATAAAATTGATTGGATGTGTGTTCAAGTTTTTCAACCCGAACTAGTATGCAAAGTTCATCTTGAGTGGTTGGTGCACCCACAAAAATGTAAGCAATCACTTGTACGTGGGAATCTAAAAGACCGACGTTGTTTTCTTTTTGCTTTCGTCTTTATGTGAAGGACCTCTCAACTGGACAAACCTATTCAATGTGTACAAATACATCATCTTTGACAAAATCCAATGGTTGTGATGGTGGTTTGTACTCGAATAAAAAAAATTAATTGTTGTTAGTGACAGCTTCTAAGGCTACTAATTTCTTCTTTTTGGACATTTTATTGACGAGGTGATATAGCAACTTGGTGTTGTTGATTAGCAATGGATAGTTTTCGATTGTTTGTGAAAGGAAGTTGTCCTTTAGTCTCGAAATACAAGAGTATGGGATGGTTCTCGATCATCTAGGTTACCAAATCTTTCATGATGGGTATGTGTTTAACCCGTTACTAAATGTATTTGAAACAGTTTCATCTTCCCTGACATGTATGGTGGCTATCAAGCACCATTACGACATTCCAAAACCTATCATCACCCTGGTCCATTTCCTTCACATAGAAGACCTGTGTGTCGTTATCTACCTTAAATTGCCACATTTCTTGTCGAGGTTGCAATACAACAAGTTGATGGTGATGTTACTCTGCCCGATATTTTCAAACATAGTGGCAAAGCAGTATGCATTAATCGAACCTGATTTCAAACCCCTTGACTACATCGATGAAAATTCTGTGGTTACATCCAATGATTCGACTCTAAACTAAAAATGGCCTGCAGCACTCATTAGAAAACTTAAAGCTTATTACCGGCACCAGGTTGGCGATTGCCTTCAAGATGTTTGTGTACTTGCTGTATATTTTAACTCAGAAATATGTGTGAACCTGAAACGAGTTACTCCATTTATACATTTATATATTCGGACAACGCATGCCAAAACTACTCGGTTTGGCCAACAACATTTTCGCCTTGAAAACATTCTTCAATTTTATGATTTGTTAAAGAATTGCATAAAAAACAAAAGTGGGATTGGCAGTAGAGAAGGAGACTCAGGCAATGAATACTTGTATTATGGAAATTGATAATGATGATAAAAGACTGACCACACCGTTCCACACTATGCAATCTGTGAGTTCTTTTTATACAACAAATGAGAAATTTTTGTGTGTAAAGCGAAAACAACCCATTGCTGCGGATAATGCCTAACAAACTGAAAAATAATTGTGGCTACAGCATCCTTGCTGACAAATGCTGTGTTGTCACAGCCAGATTGTCCCGAGTCCAGTTTTCGAATATCATCATTGGCTAGTTCATTGGCCGCAATGGGTGTTGGAAACGAGCTGTTCATTGAGGTTAATTTCGAGTGGTGAAAAACTTGAAGTTTGGAAATGAAGGACAGGTTGAATTGTCCATCGAGCTGACTAAGTTCGAGGATGGATTCGTATGTAATGTGTTCGTCATCTTTTTGTGGTTGTTGTGTATGGGTTTCCACAATTCCTATGCAGATGGACCATTTTTTCGATATTTACGTGAAACTGCTTCGAAATTTGCCATGCGGTGAAACACCTTGTTATAGAACACGTTGGTCAACCCATGTAAATGAATCATGTAAAGGACCTTGCAAATTTACTGAGATCATTTTGTGAAAATTCGCCAGTTCACCTTCCTATTTTCATTGAGCCAAAGATAGAATGGCCATCTCAGAGAACTTAACAATCAATACAAACACTTGAACGTCAACCCAAGAGAGTAACAAACCACATCCAAAGAGGACTTATTTCTCACTGAGTACATGGATCATGTGTATATTGGATTTGCATCCATGATTTCATATGGCGAATTCAACATGAATTTGATAGTCACTCTAATGTATTTTATGGCATCTTTGAATTTCCGAGGTAATCAGTCGTAGAATTCCCTGGTAACTTTACAGAAAGACTGGTGCTGGAAAAAAACATACTTTCAGATATTCTTTTGAAGCTACACAGCACAGGTATCTTGAGCCATCTCGCATTGAATTTGGCCAAGATTCCACACAATGATCACGATCTGCTATCAGTTGCCTTGAGTCATAACACGTGTGTATGCATCGACAAGTTGGACTTGTTCAATGCCAGCCACTTCAAAGTGTTTTGTATAATGGGATGTACACCCACGAGGTTCATGTACTCAAACAAGTCGGTTGAATTACCAATAACTACTAAACCTATAGTCACCAGACAGAAAATGTTTTTATCGTAGACAATGCCATGATGGGTCTATTACTTCCCATCATGAAAAATTTCCAATATGTTCAGTTAAATCCCAATAACCTACTAGCAGATTCTTGGCTCGACAAGTGGAACTTTGTAATCACAGCAATGCAACCCCTCTATTGGGCGGCATATTATTGACTCGATGTGTAATGGAATTTACACCAGGACAAGATATTTTTGGAATTCACCTTCTCAATATGATGTTACTCATCAACATGTTTTTTTTTTTTACAAAACAAACAGGCCAGTGTTCATGACCAAGTCCTCATATGTCGATGCAAAGTATCAAGAATCTGTGCTGAATTCACACATCACTTCGAAATTCTTTTCGGCAGTAAAGGTGACTAAGGGAATTTTTCCAAATGTGGTACAAAAATAATAAAAGTTTGTTTCCTGGAACCAAAGTTAATTCTTTTTACCAGGATGTTTGCGACAAAGTAGACGAACATTTTGATAAATGTGATGGAATCTGCAATATTCTATTGTTATTTCCAAAAATGTAATGCTTTTGTAAGTAAAAAATTAAAAAAATAATTATTTGATTTCATAATATTCCAACTCCCTGTATATTCTTGCAAATGAGTGGATAGTCTTTGGCAGAACTCCATTCACGCATGCGTACACACACATACATTTAATTGTTGGCCCAATTGCAGTGTTTTTATTAACCCTTTATCACTCTTAACAGAGATCCAAATATTGCAATTTTCGTTCATATACATGGTATTAAAACCCATCGAATGAACAAATTTGTTTGACATTTGTTTCGTTGTACGATATTCAGTGATAATTATTTCCTATCAATTTGGGTGAACTCGATATTGTCTCCAATGTTCGAGAATCGAATGGCTTTTTAATCCAATGGTTCACCATTCTGATAAATTGTCGCCATATTTTTTTATCCCTGACGATGAAGGGTAATCGAGCAATCCACAGCATTTACGCTTATTTTTAATCCAAAGTGCATATGTCGGGATTTGGATTCTTGACCTTTGATTCATGAGTCTAGAGCACTAACCATTACATTAACTGATAGTTGTGAAAATGTGGTTGGTATTTGTTTACATTTGTTGTCATAAGAACTAATTTAAAAGTGTTTTAATTATTATAATTTAATTAATTTATATACAAATAAAACTCAAATACTCCAGCTGTATTGTATATGAAACATTGTGCATTAAAGGTATAATGAACTTTAATCTCTAAACATTTTTGCTTACCTGTTGGTGCAATGAACAATGTAAATAATGTACATGATTTTTTATTACTTCAATCAGGCTTACATAATAAACTTTTTTTATATATATTTCAAAACTCAAGACAAAGATAGCCAAAGATCGATTCAAGCTTAATGTACTAATATACCTAGATTGTTGATACCATCACCCTTTGTAGAGGTGGATTACCAATACCGACATCTAGTCCAAGTACCATCATGGAAATGTTGGCGAGTGTACAAAGCCATCTACTCAAGTTTAACATACTGATATACCTAGACTTTTTGTGGACACAACAACCTTTGCAGAGCTGGATAACGTGTCAAGTCTGGTAAAAGTACCATGATAATGGGCCTACGAAGCAAGATGTTCTCCAGCAAGTATCTTTAAAAAAATTTAATAAATAGTAGTTTTAGTTATATATTTGTGAGTGATAAAAATAATGTAAATGTTTACATTACTTGGACAACAAGTTTATATATATAATATAGGAATATTTATTATTATATTTAACCCTTCCCTTAAGCTCTGGGAGAAAGAGTGATGTTTCCATATTTAGCTTTTGTCGTTTACAGGCATCCCTTTTCCAGATTCTGCCACCACATAAGCCAAACCAAAAGGAGGGGAAGTGAGGGAAAATGAAACTCTGTACCACATTGGTTTCTGACAGTAGGAGGGAGAGAAGAAACTTATCCAATCATTTGCTTGGATTATGACATCACACGAAAGTGTGTGTTGTAACCACAGTTGTTTACTTTCGAGAAAAATTGCAGTTGTGTGTGTTGTAATCACAGTTGTTTGCATTCGAGAAAAAATGGAAGTTTGTGTTGGAATCACTGTTGTTTACTTCCGTGAAAAGTTGATGTTATTTAATTCCGAGAAAAGTGGTGAGTGAAGTCAATTCCCTCACTCCTATCTTCAACAACCAATCATGTTGCAGCATTTCATTTCCCCTCTCTTCCCCTCCTTCCAGTTCGGTCTATATGGTGGCAAAATCTGGAAAAAGGATGTCAGTAGATGGCAAGAGCTGAACACAGAATCATCACTCTTACTCCCAGAGCAGAAAGAAAGTTGTAAGTATAATAATAATAAACCTAATAAAATATGAATATTTTATAAGGTATATATGTATTATATATTTAATATAATACAGCAAAATATATAAGATATGTAATATAAATATTAAATTTATATAATATATCTACCTTATAAAATATATAATAAGTCATATAACTTATAAAATATTGATATATTATTACTTATAAAATATTGATATTATATAAGATTCATTATTATACTTACTCCTTTCCTTCTGCTCTAGAAGGAAGAGTGATGTTTCCATATTCAGCTCTCAATGCCAACTGACTTTTTTTCTAGATTTTTCCACAATTTAAGCAAAATCAAAAGGAGGGGAAGTAAGGGTAAATTAAATACTGTACTCTGATTGGTTGTTAACTGTGGGAATGGGGTAACAAACTTATCCAATCATTGGCCCAGGATTATGGCATCACATGAGGTTTACATCCATGTCCAATTATTGGCTTCGAGTATGACATCACATGAGGTTACATCCATATCCTATCATCAGCTTGGATTATAACGTCACATGAAAGTGTGTTTTCTAATATCAGGTGTTTACTTTCAAGAAATATTGCAAGTGTGTTTGTTGTAATCACAGTTGTTTGATTCTGAGAAAAGTTAGTGTTATTTAATTCCAAGAAAAGTGGTAACTGTATGTGTAGTAATCCACATTCCCTCCCCACCCTTTACAAATCTTACTTTCAACAACAAATCACATTGCAGTATTTCATTTCCCTTCCCTGTCCCTTGTTTAAGTTTGGACTATATGGTGGTAAAATTTGGAAAAAGGATGTCAGTCGATGGCAAGAGCTGAACTTGGAAACCTCACTCTTCCTCCCAGAGGAGAAGAAAAGGAGTAAGTATAATAATTATTATATATAATTATATATTAATATTTTGTAAGGTTAATTTTTATTATTATTATACTTACTCCTTTCCTTCAACTCTGGGAGGAAGAGTGATGTTCCCATGTTCAGCTCTCACCATCAACTGATGTCCTTTTACCAGAATTCGCCACCATATAACCGAAACTGAAAGAATGGGAAGGGAGGGGAAATGAAAAACTGCAATGTGATTGTGTGTTGAATGTAAGAGTGGGGGGGGGGGACAGAATGATCGATGTTGGAGTATTCTGGTCAAATCGAGTGGAATTAAACAAACTTAAACATGGGTCCCTTTAGACCTTTTTTATTAATCAAACTCAGTCTTATAGGATCAACCTTGAAAACTAATTACCTGTATAGGACCCTAGTAGATAGGTTTGTTTTGTTCCACAAGATTTTGCCAGAACACTCCACAATCGACATTCATTCCCCTGTTACTTTATTCATCAACCAATAATAGTACACCATAATCTCACTGGTATTAGTTATTATGTACTAACAGACTGACCAAAAAACATGTCCCACACCACCTCTGCATTGAAGAAAGTTACTATCTATGGCTGGAAATGTCTGGTGCAGGTGCATGTCTCCTTCATGTCTTGTTTGTTGTCATTTTCCTTGTATTGTTTGAGGAAGCCCTGGTGATTCACATTGTTGGCATATGGTTGTGCAATTGCCATTGGTGTTAGTTGATATTGAGGGCACCAACACATTATGATGTCACTTTGTACAATGGACAGTTACAACCAAATTGTAAAACTACGTAAGGGGACCTTGCAAACACGAAATATTGGTATTATTGAAGTATTTTTACACATTAAAGTGTTCCATGTGTGTGGACGTCAGTATTTATAGTATTTTATAATCAATATAGGCCATATGGGACCTTTAAAACATGAAATATTTGTTTTATTGAAGAATTTTTACACTTTAAAATTATATATGTGTGGGGATGTCAGTATTTATGGAATTTTATAATCAATATTGGCCACATGGTACCTTTCAAACATGAAATATTTGTATTATTGAAGTATTTTTACACATTAAAGTTGTCCACATGTATAGGCATCAGTATTTATGGAATTTTGCAATCAATATTGACCATATGGGACCTTTCAAACGTGAAATATTTGTATTATTTAAGTAGTATTACACATTTAAGTTATCCATGTATTTGGGTGTCAGTATTCATGGAATTTTATAATCGATATTGGCAACATGGGACCTTTCAAACATGAAATATTTGTATTATTGAAGTATTTTTACACATTAAAGTTGTCCACGTGTGTAGGCATCAGTATTTATGGAATTTTATAATCAATATTGGCCATATGGGACCTTGCAAAATTTCATATGTGTATTAATGAAGTATTTCTACACATTAAAGTTGTCCATTTGTGTGGACATCAGTATTCGTGGAATTTTATAATCAATATTAGCCACATGGGACGTTGGCAAAATGAAATATTTGTATAATTGAAGTATTTTTGGTGAGTGTTCCATATTGCATATTTAAATAGCTTAAAAAACACCGTATTAAGTATTCAATGATACAAAAAGTCAAGACAAACACTGCCAATTACATATCCAACCACAATTGGGAAAAACCCACATAAAATACAATGTTTCCCCAAGTGTATCCAGAGCACCTTAAAAAGGCTGGTTTTTACCAAAAATTTCCCTTAGTGCATCCAGGAGACAAAACATGCAGGACCGAAAAGGACAACATTGCGTATTCAGCTGAGTCGGGGGAGAAATTTCTACACCCAATTATTACCTATAGTGTATCCGAACCAAAAACAGAATACAGGATAAAAGACCCCATTTGTTTCCTGTGGCGTATCCAGGTACCAAAAGTGACTATTGCTAAAGGTTTTGTATCACATATCCAAACAATTATTATTTTTCACCCTTTTCTCATCCCTGTTTAAATACAAGTGATTCACGATACATAGTTTTTTATTTACTTTAAAGAGAACATTTATTAATTAGTAATATGTTTTAATCATTTTAACCATTTATTATATAAAGGTTCACATGTACGTAATCACGAAAAAGGGCATGGTAAAACATTGTAAATTTAAAAATTCAATTTTTTTTTTCAATTTAACCATATAGATGTTTAAGTTTTATATATACGCAATCACTTTTTTATAAATTACCTCAACATTCTAAACTACCAGGTCCAAAGTTCACGAAATCAACAGTGTATGCAGTTGTATTCGCCGCCAGCCGAACCGGTCATGACAGACATGACAAACTTTTCAGGATCGCGAATGAAAGTAATTTTTTAAAAATAAATTTCCTTAATAAATGGAACTGGCAGATCCAAGTTTTGCAGATGCAACAAATGCAAGTACACCTGTCGTCGCCGGGCGGACCCATCACGACCCGCTCGACAATTTTAGGATTTTACCACATCGTGAATGAATGTTTACACAAACAGTATGCCAATCACACTTTTTTTTAACCAAAACCAATGCCATGCCCATCAAACTTTTTTAAAAATGAAACAAACAGCTACACTGTCTCACTCACACTTGTAAATTAAATCAAACAGCAACTCAATTAAACATTAATTTAAACTTGAATCTAAGAGCATATCTTTCACACTCACATTTGAAATTTATATTAAACCGCAATACAGCCTCACTTGTCCCTGTAAATTAAAATAAATAACATGCCATTCAAACTTTTTAAAACTGCAACTGCAATAAGAACTCTATCTCGCTCGTGCCTGCAAATCAAAATAACCATAACAGATTCCTGTCGAAATTAGGAGAGTTTTCGACACCATCTCCTCTGCCCCAATTATGATGGCGAATGTTGGCGGCATGAATTAGCAAAGCGTGCAGTCGTTGTCTGTACCAATGATTCTTTTTCCAGATGTATTCTGCAAGGTAGCTGACACAAGATTATTTCTATTGTCAAAAACAGGGAATGCTGTATCGCACAGATCACCAACGTCTATCAATTTTTGAGTGTGCACCCTCAACGTCTCGCCCCTCTTCATCTTTAGCGTATTTCGAGTGTTTACATTCCGCACTGTGTTGCACTCCACCGAAAACCCACTGGCCGTGAACTTTGCGTACTTTGTGGTTCTTGCGTTTGCCAAATTTGAACTCGTCGATCTCGACCACTTTACCTGGTCCGCCAGGTAAAGTGTTTCCTGTACATCAACACCCAGTCTATCCACATTTGGTGACAGGAACCCGACCAGGCGACGTCCGTTTTTCCTGAGGACAAAAATTCATTCACTATAGTCTGTGGTCGAGGGTATTTGATCAGGCAGCAGATTAAACACATCTCCACTATCTTGGTCGGATACAAGTTTGAATCTCCCACGAAACTGCCCTGTTTTACCGACACTTTAAAGTTGCATTTAGTACCGGCCTCCATTCGCTGTCGGCACCAGTAAAACAAGTCCCTGTTCTCCACCAATTTCGCTTTACCTTGCCCACATTTTTCGCAATGTACAGTAGATTTGAGAATGTCGTGATCGATGAGAAACTTGTTTATGTCTGGCGAAGAATGAATAACTTGCCTGGCGTTCAACATTGTGGTTTTTCATCCTGTGCACACCATCTTGCAATTGCTTGCATATGTGATACTGAACAATAGTTGCTGCATTTGGATATGCTAAATGGAACTTGGCTGGATACGCGATACAGTACTAGACTGGAGAGTAGAATTTAGGATGTATACTTTATAGTATGCATTGAATGCTTGTATGGGTTTCCCATTATGATCCGCAATACGCAATAACCTAAACGATTCTGTGGTGGTCTTATGATATACCGAGGAAGCGTCGTAACTGTCTGGATCACTGGGTTCATTCTCCTAGTTCTCCTTCCATTAACATCACACACTTATTTTATTTCACTCACTTTAGTTCTTTTCATTGCAGTGAGAACAACATTATTACTTTCTTCACCATAATGTGCGAAGAATTTAATATATTTGTCATCGATCTTGAAGGCAGAGGAAAAAATATGATATATTCTGTGCAGATCACGATACGGCAACTGCATATAAGTATCCATGCATTATTTCATCAGTAGGTACATGTAAGTATTTATACATAATTAAAAAAACTCATTTCTCGTGATTATGTGTGTGTTTGTGTAAAACAATGTCTTGTAAAATTATATTTCTAGTGCCGGGATTATATGGATCTTTGCTAGTTGCAGACGATAAATTTAAAACTACAATTTTTTTCAAACAAATTGTTTCCTTTCCGAAAAATGTCGGATAAATATTTTCAGCGACTATTAAATGACGATTTATTATGACCCGGCAAAGTGCTATGTTCTGTATGTCGAAAATCTGTATATCCGAGTTTCATTTCTCATTTATATCGAAATGTTCCGAAAGTTAAGATTAGAGGAATCGCGTATGATTGATGTAAAGATTTATTGCAGTCTGCATATTCAGTAAAACTTTCGATGGAAAAGTACTTGTCGAAATACTCATTTCCTTTGGAAATTTTCATGGTCAGCCATTCTTTGGGCGGTTTATTAGTGCGAATAATATAAGAAATTTACGAGGCAGAATTTTACAAATATGTGCAATGTATATTTTCGTAGGCGCTCCTTTATTTGGTTTGCAAAATTTCAAAAACGTTTTCGAAGATTCGCTTTTACCCTTGCTGGTAGAAGATACAGCCAAGTAAAAATACAATTTCTTTTCCAAATATCAATTACTAGCTTTCTACCAGCAATTTAGAAAGAATTTTGTTTTGCTGTTACTGTACGAATTTTTTAAAACTACTCTAATAAATCACATGTCGTCGACGACAGTAAAAAAATATCCCTGATGGTTGAAAGATTGTTCAACTGTGCAAAATGGGGAATATTTGGTTGGTATGTAGTCATTACAAATTCATATTATGCTACAATCACCAATCTCGAAATTAATTGCATGGCAAACAAATCCCTGCCACTAGATCCGAGATGGTCTGCCATTCGTGTTTACAACTTAATTATTTCGACTATGGCGACAGGATGGTCTCCATACGAGATTCGTGTTTGAATATCTCTCTGAAAACTAAAAACAGTCTTTAAATAAACGACCACTATCCACTCTGCCACACATTTTTACTATACAGCGAGTTTATAAAAATATTTTTACAAACTTAACTATGCAAGATATATATAATTAATTAAATAACTGGATACAACAACCCAAATGGCTCCTACTATCGACATTACCTTGAATTATATTTATAAATTTTACGATTTGAAGGAACCAGTCTATTCAAACACAGCAAATAAAAAATACGATAAATTAAGCGACGAATGCATGAAACTGTTGGATATTCGAGAATATAAACTTACATTCGTCAATATCATTTTCGCATACGATGTAAAAAGTTGTAAAAATGGTCAAAATCAACTTGTTTCTACTCGATGGTATAATCAACTACGAAGCTCTGTTGAAACTCAACTTGAAACTCAAAATCGATTTCGCTTTATCCTTAGTTCAAGATCTAAAAAATTCTATGAAAAGTTATTTTTATGACATGATTAAAATTCTTCCAAAATGGATGGGGAAACATTCGGCATTAATCAACCAACAAAAGCAAATTTTCGCGATTTACCTGATGAATAAATCACGTAAAATTATCGAAGACTCTACTCGAGATGTATTCAGGCATGTGGAAAACCCAATCCATTAAACATGGTATCCCTGGTCAAATAAATTTTCCGATTCTATGTGACTGAATTTCATCAGGTAAGCTCGCTATTGCATATATTGTTTGTACCAGTGATGGGTTTCTGCCTAGCGTTCTCACTTGCTGTACATACACACGTAGAGGTGCAAAAGCAAAACGATTTACCTGCCAGTCCCGAAACACAAAATACACCAGGATGAGATGATGTTTTGTGCAATTTGTTGTTCAAGTTTTTGAAATAGTCTTCAAACCCCACAGCGTCTTTGAGCATTACATTTCAACTCTGCTCGGACACGACGACAGCGAAGCATCCATGCTAAACGTACTTAAATTGTTTTACCGATGCTGCAATGGCGTTTACCAGAAGCTATTCGGACCTCGGGCCAAAGAGTCAATTACGGCAGACCAAGCACACTGCTTGTGTACAAATCTGTTTGATAGAAACAGAAATTATTTACTGCTCCTAATCGAAGCCGCCGACGAAAAACTACCATTTTACAATTTCAATCAACGAATGTTTCCATTCATTTTCTGTGGGAATAATGACCTGTGCCAGAAGCTGGCAATCATCTATGGTTATTTCCTCGCCTTTGCTATTCGACCGATAAGCACAAAAAAATTAAAACATCAGAGTGCATATATCTAATGAGCTCGGTGTTTGATTCTCAAATTTAATTTGCCTAGTTATTCGTTTATGCAAGACTTTTTTTATGATAATTTGCGAGCACGACTCTATAGTGGAGGTAATCATAGAACAATTAAAGGGGAACTAACAGTTCAGGGAAACATTTCTGAAACAACTTAAAGTCTAACAGTAAGTTTCTCGGTACCATAACAGTATATAACAAGAAGTTTTAATTGTTTTTATGAGTGACAAACTTTCGGATAGTCGCCAAAACTAAACAAACTGAATGAGAATTGGATAAGTGAGGAAAACACACATGACAAAGTGGCAATTTATTTCGGAAAAAATACACACTTTTTAATTTAAATTGGTGATATTTTATAATTTGCAAGTTCACTCCAAAAACATCTGGTGGGACGTTCTGGATCCTTACATACCGTAATGTGCCTAAGTTAATCACAACATGTATCATGCCCTTCTCTTTCGGGTCGTTCCATGGTTTCAATTACTACAGAATAATTTTCCGAATCCCGAGGATTCGTGCAATCCATATATGTATAACCACGTGGCAATTCTTTCATACAGTCAATTTTAATATACATTTTTTCAATCATTTGCCAATCAAATTTATAATAATGTACTTCTTCCCATTTGACAGTTTTCAAATACGCTTCACATTTGGTGTTGCAGGGAATGCTAAAAGCTGAAGATGCGTCATCGCCGGACGTTTACAATATGTAAAGTGTTCAGATCCATTCCAGTGTTGTACATGATTCTCCAACTCGTGAGTATAGTACGAGTTTATGCAACACTGATAATTATTCGGAACCCCACAAGGAAGTTCCGAAGCCAATTCTCGATGTTCCTGATTCGTACCGTACATTATAATATTTCTATCGAAATATTTGGTTGAAATACTGATCAAGTTGTGGGTTTTGTCGTAATAACGTAATGCAAACGCCATGATTACCATATTACTGACGATTCCCCTAACGTCTGCCATTCAATATATAGAAATCGTTGCAAAAAATGTTTTTTGTAACCGTTAGTAGCGGAGGAGGGGGGGGAGTCTACATTTAATTTTTTAGGGGAGAAATAAATCACCTTCCAAATAAATAGAATTGTTTTTTTTTAGGGACCGAAAATTCCCCCCTTTGGACTGAATCGCCTTAAAAAATTCTAATTAGAAGGCGATTTAATCCCCCTTTTGTTATAAACAATATAATACATGTATTTTTTTTGTGTTTTTGTTTGTTATAATCAATATTCATATAGTGGTCTGTAAACAAGAGTATAGTTTGTCTGTTTCAATCATTCAGTGTAATACCGTTAACGAATCGCATTATGTCTGCAAGTGTATAGGTAGGAATCGTTGCAAAAAAAAATATTTTTTTTGTAATCGCGGAAGGCGGAGAAAAATTAGTCTACATTTTATTTTAACCCTTTACTACATAATGTATCGTATATTGATGCCACAAAACCAAGTCTATTTATAAAAAAGGTGACTGAATCACCTTCCAAATCAACCAAATTTTTGAATGGGGAACTTTATTGTCATTTTCTACCAGTTATTAAGTCTTTATAATCATAATTCAGTAATTTGATGAAATTGTATTTTGGTACATATTCAATGTTGCTTCGTCTCAATTACCTTTTTAGACAATTAACCACATTGATGTTGTATGGTACGTAGTTGGAGTACATAATTTCGTGAATATTTGGTAGGTATTATAATTTTTTCCGTGGTAGTGGACTGTTTCAACCATTCAGTGCATTGCCGTTGGCAACTCACATAATGTTTGTCAGCGTATAAGTAGGTATATTAGGAATTTTCGTTAACATGTAGGTAACCATCGAAAAAATCTTATAGAGTACGACTTCTGGCGAAATACCCACCTGGATATTGTTCATGTGCATAATGTTTACTAATTTTGAGTAAAACTCTTCGGGATTAATACTTGCATCTATTTGAGCCAATCCGTACAATTTCTGAAGAAATTTCAGTTGAAATAATTTGTTTTCCACTTTTGTTTTTAGTTTGACGAGTTCGTGCAAAGTTTGTTTGTTTTGCTGGACTTAATTTAGAAAGGTATCAAGTTCCAAATCTGTAAACTCATCTTTAATTAAATATTTTGTTTCTAAATTCGCGAAAGTACAAGTTAATTAAGGCGAAATCTATAGACTCGTTCATACTGGCCAGTCTTTTCATCTCCTGTTTGTAATATTCAATTTCCAAAAAAAATTGATGCAATATCATTCTTCCGACCATGGCCTACCACCTTTGTGAGTTTTTCGATACTGTGAGTTTTTATTTTATCCATATATATATATGTATGTGTGTGTTTTACCTTAGTTATAAATTAAAGATTTTTCTCAGAGGGTTTTGCTTCTCAGAAATAATTCCATTGTTTTTTTTTTTTTTTTTTTTGTCTTATATGTCAATCTCGGAATCATTATCGAATAAAATAAGGGTACCATCCTCCACATCGCCACTCTCATCACCTTCGTCATAGGGGGGAGCTGAAAGTTTTACGATTACGGTTCCCAGCAAGACTCTGCCGCCGCAAAACTGAAATAACATGCCGCTCTCATCGACGGAGTCTTTAAAGTGGGCGAGAGTCGAGTGTAGGCACACCAAACTATCGTATTGCTTATAGTCGAAATGTGTAAATACGTTATTCACATGTAAAATTCCTATTAAAAGAACCATATTGTTTCATTTTTACATTGCAAAAAACACGGCGCTCTTGAAGAGAGGAATCGCAGTGTCTCGAGCCACATCCATCGCCAGTTGTTTGGCAATATTTTGAACTACCGTAAAGGCTGAATTCAAAGTCCATTTCGACACGTCGACGATATTTATTAGGGTAAAGTATATAATGTAGTAGTTTTTGTAAAATTTAATAGTTTTGCCGAAATATCATCAAATGCAAAAGACAGCCTGTCGAGTTTCGTACTGCTAAAATTAAAATTTACGTACAAGTTTCGCGAAAGCTCTTTCTATTTAAATTTGACAACAGACTTTGCATTACAAGCGAAACAAAAATTGAAAGAGTGATGGGTTACAAAGTTATTTCTGAAACCAAAATAAATCTATATTTTATGGCTGGAATTATATTCGGTTGTCGGCGATGACTGAAGTAATGGAGGTGGCAATGATGGTGCAGACAGAATAGATATCTCTAGAGGTTTTACAAAATTTTCATGTTTTGGTGAATTTAAAAACTTTTCAGTTATTAAAACCAACAACACGACTATAACAATCAATAATATTACCTGTAAAAGAAATAAATACATCTCATTATAGGATATAGAAATGAAACAATAATGAAAAAATTATTAATTTTTATTGTTATTAATAATTGTTACTGTATTAACCGTCCTATTATTAAAATAAAAAAGGCTTAAAACCAAATGAAATGCCTGGAGAGGGCAAAGGTACCTGTAATGGTATCTGCATAAACCCTTCAGGCAGCATCATAGTCTCCAGGCAGCATCATAGTTGTTGCGAGAAGTGCCGTTCCCATTAATGTGCACCAGCAGAGAGGGTGGTGGTGCCGATGGTGCCGAAGCTGCCAAAGGTGCCATAGGTGCCGATGGTGCCGATGGTTCCGAGGCTGCTGACGTTTCTGGAGGTACCGACGGTGCCGAAGGTGGATTCCTTCTATTAACAGGCCTCATCCTCCTCCTCTGAGAGGTAGAAAATATATTTGATGTTAAAGGAGATGACATCCTTAGCATCGAAGGAGGTTTCATCCTTGATGTCAAAGGTGATGACGTCATCGGCATTGAAGAGGTTGTCCTCTTCTGTGTCGAAGGGGATGACCTCTTCGGCGTTGAAGGGGATGGCCTCTTCGGCATCGAAGAGCATGACATCATCGGCATTGAAGAAGTTGGCATCTTTGGCATCAAGGGCGATGAGGTCTTCGAAGTTGAAGATGCCAAATTCTTCAAAGTTGAAGGCGTTTGCCTCTTCAATGTCGAAGGTGTTCGCCCCTTCGATGGCCTCTTCGTCACTGATGTTGATGACCTCTTCGACGTAGATGGCGGCATCATTGGCTTAAAAGATTCGCATCTCGGCCACTGGAAACCACTACGTACAATGGACAATTGGTTGGTCATCGACTGATGGTTGATGTTGTTTGTCGTAAAGTTCACTGCTTATATACTCAAGCTTCGATTGGAACACTTGGAGAAAAAAATACTCCGCCTCTTACCAGGACACTAGGAAAAAAAATACTCTGGCTCCCACCCAGGACACTGGGAGAAAGATATACTCTGGCTCTTACCAGGACACTAGGAGAAAAAAATACTCTGACACCTACCCAGGACACTAGGAGGCAAAATAAAAGTTCGACAGTAGAGGGGTGGGGGAAACGTGAGGGGAATCTCCTTTTTGCATCGTGAAATATTATTTCTGCCAGGGATAATTCTCGCATAATAATGAGGCCAAGTTGAGTCATGTATACCAGTTGTCTCATCGGCTCATGTCCGAATACTAGTCATAACTTTGAGCGAGTGAGTGCATATCAGATACACCGAAGAGAAAAAAAGAAACATGAATATACGAGTGCGTGTATTAAAAAAGAAAAAGCTCACTTTTAGAGTAATCACTCCCCACTACCCTGAAATACTAAATAAAAAATTTACTCATTGAGTATATAAATACCGCTCACTTTGGTCTAGAGTCAGTGTGCTAGTGATAGCAATTATGGGACTGTAAAAATAGCTGTCACTAATATTTTATATTTGCAAGAATGGATAAGGTTGTTGGAGCGAATAAGATAGAGTTATACGGGTTATTTGAAGGAATGGGGGATTAATTTAGAAATATTTATGATCGGTTTTGATGCATTGTAGTACAAAAAGGAAATACAATTACTATTAGTAAAATATACAGAAGCAAAGAAAGAATAGGAAAAAAAATGCTAGAGGTCCAAAATAAAATAGGGAAGGAGTTGGTTAAGGAGTATACAGAGTTTCGGGAAGTATAGCACAGATATAGAATTTCACGAAAAAGAAATAGTAAAAAATCGCGAAAACATTGTCAATGTAATATTACACAAACATGTGAATTTTGTAAAAAAGTAAAAATTCTGCTTTCCTTAAAAGCAAAAGAAACAAAAGCTTAAGGGTAAATTTTTGTTTGACTTTAGAGTGTTTTTTTTTATGTTAGGTTAAAACACATTGTAACATGTTTCTTTTTTTCCCACAGCATGTTCGCCAGCCAAAGTTCTGGGAAAGGGCAAGAAAGAGGGGCTGGAAAGCAAGTTTATCAACTATACAGTAGCTCCTCTTACAACTTCAGCGGATATCACTCGTCCAGCCACAGGAGTCTCTCGCTCAGCTGTCCCTCGCCCAACAGCAGCTTCAGCGGCTCTCCCCTGCCAAGCTGCACGAGTCTCTCACCGGGCAGCAGCAGCTCCAGTGGCTGTCCCCCGCCCAGTCACAGGAGCCTCTCACCCGGCAGCAGCAGCTCCAGCGGCTGTCCCTCTCCTAGCTACAGACCCCAAGGGCAGAAACAGTTCCTCCTCACCCGCCACAAACACAATCACTACCGCAGCCCCAACCACAGCTCTTAGCTAAACTCGAGCTGTGTAGGGGGTTTATGGTGGGGAGAGCAGTGTGGGAGAAGTGTTCCAACTGTATAATTTCAAATAGTATGGATAACTTTTTTTAAATTACAACCTTTTACAATAATTATTTATCGTAACCCAAGGGATCCAAATTCCTACTGTAAATTTATACCCTCAGGTGAATACTATTTAATTTTATATATGATTTTTTTTAATATGTTGTTTTATATACGTAAAATATATTATTTTTTATGATTTGTAATATTTTATATTTTTATATTTGTAATCTTTTATAAAATTATATTACTTCAAAAATAAATTTCATTTATTCAAAAAAATTGTTTAATTTTTTATATTTTTTACATTACCTTCAGGAATCACATGTCTCTTTGAAGTTGTATAAAGTGTTTAAGCTCATTCAACCAAACTGAATTTAAGAAACTGTTTGGCGAGCAAAATAAAGTGTACATTTTATTGGAATGGTCAACCCCATTGTAAAAAGCTCGTGTCAAATGAGGATCGAAATAACAAGAATGTTCGTATATTTTGGCCATATCCTTTTCTCCGATCTTTTCTAGCTGAGCTTGTAAAATGCGATTGCAAATCGCATTCATGATTAGTGAATTTGGAGAAGTGATTATTTGTCCCGTTGTATTTGAATTTATGGTAACGTGAACACATTGAAAGTTACTTGCATTTGGTAAAGTGTGTGCACGGTATATCTTGATTGAACATGCCAAATTATGAATTGGTCGTTTGACAAAATGTCTTATGCCGCACGATGTAGAAGTTATTCTTTTTACAGAAGTTGTAAACTCAGTTTTCATATTTTCCGCTTAAATATCGAGCAAGTGAAAGAATACACTTCTCCAACTGGCGGCATATTCTTCAACAGCGAGAGTGAAAAAAGTCGGTCTGAAAAACAGAGTATCAAAGTTTCCCAATTTACGTACAAAGTATACATTGGCTAAATTTTTTGCACTAATGTACTCTTTAAACTGGTTGTATATGTAGTCTCCCAATTGGAGTAGGCTATCAACTAAATGGAAAAATGTCAATGGTGATGCAAAATATTCGTTTAAAAATCGAGCATTAGGCAGTATTGAGACTTTGTCCGATCCTCGGAAAGAGTTGCGATTACACTCGTATACAAACATATTGTATAATTTCAATTTCGGAAAAGAGGAGTGCTATCCTTATTCCTTGTCATTCCCATCGAATGATATGCGTGTTCCGTCGTGGTTTGATTGGAATCATAAATTAGGGAGCAGTTGTGCGATGACTCATGAATGACTTGCACGTAAGCAAATGCCGATGTTGGTCGTCAATTTCGTTTTCTTCTGCAAAGGCAACACAATTCATTTTTTTTTTTTTTGAAGTTAAAAACTAGACAGTTTGACGTATAGATAGTCTTCGAGTGTATTGTTTGTGAACTTGACCCGAAAATCTTTAAACTTTAACGGAATGTAAGTATTGTTATTCAAATCGGTATAAAATTCCTCTTCGAAATCTTCGTCAGAGTCTTTGTCATCATCATTTTAGCGAGTGTAAATGTATTCCAAGAGAGAGTTGCCAAAATATGTGTAAAACCTTTTAAATTCGTCCAAAGTTTGCAGTTCTGGGTCGTTGTACATATTTTTTAATATTTCAAATACTCTGGTCATTGTAAAACTCAGTTTGTTTAGACATGACTAAAAGCTCTTATGTAACAAAAAATGTTAGCCCTCCACATTAATTAAATCCACAAAATAAAATATTTATATTGAGGTCTTCCATCTACAACAATCAGATAAATGTGGTGGGCGTCGATATCAAAACGATGAAGAGGGATCAAGAAATCTTATCTACCCCCTCTAAATATACTTTGTAGTAGCTGAAAACATGAAATACGAAATGTGCCAACTACTGATTGAGTTATATGAACCACGTGTCTATTCAATCGTCGACACGACAATATCTCTGGAAACTAATTCAAACTCGTTGCTGGAAATTTTGACTTAAAATGCGGCAAGCACATTGCGCGTTTCATATAATTTGGTAAAAATTGAATTTCTCTCCACTAGTAATTTGAACACTGTCTACAAATTTCTCGTGGAAAAAAATTGTGAAAAAAAAAATACACTACTTTGCCAGCCAGTCGACTGGTGTGCATTTCTTGTTGAAAATGGAGTTGTACAATGATACTGTAACTTCAGAGGGGATATTGCAAAATTCATCCATCAAACTGAATCAACTTGCAAAACTAAAGTTTCACAGACCAAAATATGGTGCCGGTAATCTCATGGGGGAAAATATATTTCGTGCAAATGGCATATACTCAGTCACCAAGTCTAAGCATCTGATCCTGTACACACCTTACGACTGCACTCACCTGTACAAGTACATGTACATTCCTGTCGTGAGTTTCGACATCAAAACTGGTGTGTATAATATGGAAGACTTGCCCCTGGGGGGTCTCGCTCCAGAAAAACTGCTCATGTTTGTGCTCTATTGCGAGTATCTGGATGTCGAAGTGAGTATAATTTCGTACCTAAAATGTCGCGGCATGCTTGATCATTTCGACGTGGAAATGTGGAAAAATACGAAAGACTGCCTGCAAAATGCATTTGGATTCAAGGTTTCTCACACAAAGAGAATCTCATTATTAATTTTTTCTTTTGGTATAGTCAGAGATAATTGCTGAAAATGCTAACGGGATACCAAAATTACCCACATAATTTTGTCGCCAACAACATTATCGAATACGATTTTAAATTCTTTTTTTACTCGCTTGTGAGTTCTAAATATGCAATGCGAAATAAATACATATGTAACCCTCGGAAAATTAACCACATTTCCGCTCATTCGTTTTCACCGCGACAGTATCATATTCGATACGTTGACATTCTTGGGGAAAAATGCATTGGCGTGTGGGAATTTGTCGTTTGGGAACTTTTTAAAAAACTATCTGAACCAAAAGTTAAGGAAAATCTATTTGAACTCTGTACTTATGCGAATTTATTATATTCTAGATGAGACCATCACAGACGATGACTTTTGTCATGAGTGTATGAGTAATATCTTTCACATCGCGCCCTATAACAAAGAAAAGTTTGATGCATTGAATTCTCAATACACACACACATGCAAGTGTGCTACACCGAGTACATTGGTGGTAGTGTATGGCACAAACTTACAAGTGAAACGAATGCAGACTCTAAGGTTTTCTACCACATGGAGCAGGCTTTAATTTACAACGAGAGGGATTGCGTTGCAGTGGTTGGACTTTACAACAAGTTTAATTTGGCAATTTTCACCAACCAATTGGCCAATCTCTTTAACTGGGGTCTCGAAGACAGTTCGATAAGTGTTATTTCTCGTCAGATCGCAATTGTATTCCTGTATCATGAGCTATCCTTTGGTATGTTACCAGGATACCAGAGCAATGATTCCGTTTTACTGGCCATGCCCGATCTGAAATGTTTGTCGCTCGCCGAAAGAACGTCCGCGATGGATGTTAGACCAATTTACACCAAACCAAAGTTCAAGTACACGAAAAAAGAATATCCAGGTGCCGTGGTGTTTGCAAACCACAGACTTTTTTGGAATGTTATTCAATACGATGTCAATAGTTTCTACCCAAACATCATCATCAACAAACGACTTTCCGCATCGACCATCTGTTGTTTATACACCAAAGCATTGAATCTAGTGTTTGAAAATGCTCCGATTTCCCGCGATGTGTTCGATGAAATTCTGAGGAATGATGTAATTGCTCTGTACGTGACGGAAGACAAAAAACAAAATTATTCGGAATGCATGAAGAACATGATGTATTCTGGCCAGCCTATCCGGAAAAGGTTACTTTCTGTAGCGGAACTAGAGTCGTTCGATGGCGATACGCCCATTCTGATTTGTTTACTCGCACATACCAAAACTTTATTCACCATAAACTTTATGGAGTCTTTACTCGACCTTAGGAAAAATGTAAAGAAGAAAATGAAATCTTTTAAGTCTGAAATGCAAAAAAAAAAAAAAGTGTCTGAATAGAGGATTCAAGGCATGAATCTCGGTGTTGGATTGGAAGCAACTTTCGCTTAAAATTACAGTCAACACGACCAACGGGCTTTTTGGCACTCCATCTTTCAAGTTTGTCAGCATTCCCGTAACCATAGGCACTACATTGTTTGCACGCAAACTTCTCATATATTTATGTCGAATTACACCCATGCTGTTGCTACTGCACTCGATTCGCGATTGCAAAGAAACAATAAACAACCTGGTGGAAGGGGAGCTCATGCAGTTGGTATATTTTATTCGCCAAGAGGCCTACGATACCTACTCTAATCTGGAAGCAAATAATAAACTGATTGTGTATGATGAGATGAATCTCCATGCAGTTGTTTGCAAAATTCAGTGAGAGTGTTGCGAAATTGTCTTTGATGCAGATACCAATGGGTATGAATTTACAAAAATTTTGAAATTGGACAGTAACAGGTTTATCAAACTCATAAATGAGGAAATGAACATAATTAATGGAAGGGGCATCGTTTTCGAAGGTACTGAGATACTCCCATCTATTGCACTAGTGAAGAAAAAATATTTGCATTTGATAAAACTTATTGACTACAGTGTATTTTGCAGTTATCCAAACCAAGATGTGTTGAAACTTTGTTCTATTGTTCATAAAGGTTACAAGTGCAATGCAATCGCATTTCGTGAAACGAATCTACAACTATGTCGCTGCACTTGCCTTCTTCTTTGCGAATATGACCAAAGTAACCAACTGTTACAAATTGTAAAAGTTCCTCAATTTCGAAAATGTATTGTTTGCCATTTACAACTACCTCTGTTTGGTAGATCATACAGAATTGTACGAAAATGTAAAGTTGGTTAGGCTAAAAACTCATCTGCACGTCAATGTTACATTGATGGTTTCGGTTCTTCCTACATTGGCCATAAGAAAACTGTGCTCTTGTATGATCCCGAAGACTGTCAGGCAGATCAATACTTGACTTTGGAAAAGTATTCCAAATTACCATAGAGACAAATAATAAACATTATGTCACTGTTGGCCATAAGAAAACTGTGCTCTTGTATGATCCCGAAGACTGTCAGGCAGATCAATACTTGACTTTGGAAAAGTATTCCAAATTACCATAGAGACAAATAATAAACATTATGTCACTGCCCGAAATATATAAGATTCACTAATCTACGCAATTACGTAAAAGTCATACATGCAATTTTGAATGCAGCCATGCCTCAGACTTCCATAAAAAACCTACACAAAAAGAGTCAATGAATTGTTTAAAAAATGGTTTGAAAGTTATGAATTTTTATCTAACAGAACACAAAGTTTATTTGTGTATTGCAAATGGGTGGTTTCCAAAAGAATTTAATGAATGTGTCATTTACGACGATTGATTCATAGAAGACGTGAAAATAAATGGTAAAAAAATACAAATAAAACTCTTTTTTTAAATTTGTTTAATTTTATTTTATAAAGATAATATACATAATGAGTTCATTTTTTAAAGTATAATACTACACCTGGCTCGACTTGACCACCCTTTAGACAAACCCATATCTACTACAAGGTTGATAATAGATTTTGAATAACTCCTCTGTGAAGGTTCCATTCCTCTGAGTTTTTTATTTAATTTCATAACAAAAAACATATATGTCAAAAACCTCACCATTGATGGACAGATTGATTGTATCTCTAATAGATGTGTTAGATGCGTGATTGATGGGTGTGTTGGTTGTGACGACTGCATTGTTTCCAACCTCACTGTTGAACGCATTGACTACATTGTCCATAGCCTTGCTGTTGAGGAACGAGTCAATTGTGTTGTCACCAACCTCGTTGTTGATTGATGTATCGATGACAGTGTCACCAACCTTGCTATTGATTGATACATTGACTGCAGTGTCACCAACATCGCCGTTGATTAATGCATTGACTGTGGTCTCACCAACCTTGCTGTTGATTAATGTATTGACTAGGATGTCACCAACCCCACTATTGAGAAATGTGTTGATGGTGCTATCAACTACCTCATCATTGACAGACATGGGAAAATAGACAGCATTGTCATTCATCATTCCATGTTTGATGAATGTGTTGTTCACAGCCACACACCCAACATCTTTCACCCCCATCGCGGTCGAATTCGTCTCTCCCCATTCTTTAGGTTGAATGAATTTCATCAAATTAAAGTACCACAGTGTTGGTTCATGAACACGACCATTCTTCTTTGCATATTTTATTTTCTTCCACTCCCTTATGTAGGAAGCCCATAAATACTTTATCCTTCTACTGATGGTGTATTTATCTACACCATGTTCTCCATACTCGATGGTAAATGCAAGAAATTCTTGAAATCCCTTATACCTTGCATTTGTACATTTGTGCACCTTTTTATCTCTGTTCCAAAGAGCTTCGCGTTTTTCATATATGTGAATAAACTCGTTTACATAGTCTTTAGTAGTATACAATTTTGAATCCATACTTCCAGACTCAGTAGACTGTGCTGACTCTTTGAAGTTCAAGGTATGAGTGCCTCAGGAACTGTGGTAGCATTGGCAACAATACACAGTCTTTTATACCCCATTGCTCTATCTATCTTCTTTTTATAGTTTTTTTCTTTTTTATCAATGTATACCTATATAGATTCTTGTGAATAAAAAACATTTCAAGCCATAAACTACAACTGGGTGGATGTAGAGACTCTGTGGGTGGAATGGAAAGATTATTACGCCTCGTTCGATACATGTATGAAATCGGCAAGTAGACATAGGGGCCATTCTCATATTAACCAACTATATCCACCATGATTGGCTAAATTTTATGAAAATAAATCATTTAAACTTATAACATTGTAATTGCCAATCACATTAAACATTTGCCATCGTCATTCACGATGCAATACATACATGACAATAACATTTTCATTTTCATTTTCATTTTTAATTTCGATATTATTTCTGTATATGGTGAGAAAACAATGTCAAAAACTAATTCTGGGGATTCAAATTACGATTCAGATGATCAATACTGGCAAACAACAATAGACAACCAATACGGTGCTATGGGGAGACTGTTAAGTGGTTTACGTCATAAAAAAAATATTGGCCGCTTATTCCAATAAATTTAACATTTTGAAACTGTTCAAACATGATGAAAATCAAATAAAAGTGTTTTAAAAAGTTGCTGCCGAGTTGAAGAGCATGCTAAAATAATTTTTAAAAAAAGACACAGCTTGTGGTATTTCTTTATTTGTAACACACTCCCAGCTATAAATGTGTGGACAGTTTCAGTAGCCAGCATAACAAAGCATGTGGTGAAGTGAGATGGATGGCACTAGCAAGATCAAAGATGTTCTTTGCAGCATTTTTGCTGTTTTGCTCAGCAAATATCTATGCGAAGAAATTTGCCATTTTGTTTGCCGACATCAACTACAACAGAAGATTCATCCACGGCGAAGGCAATTGATGATCTTTAATTTTTGGTGCAGTAAAAGCAGGTCGTCAAAGATTAATTGATTTGTACAAAGAGCAAGGACGAGGTTTCGGATCTGGTAAATTCCTATGGCAAGGGTAAAATGTTATTTTCAATTGATGATGAAAGTGTATTTCCTCTGCCATACTTTATCTGCCTCTTAACAGAAAAGTTTTTTGACCACAGGCATCATATCATCTTGTTACCAATATTCGCAATTCTGTAGAAAAGTCTCGAACACAAGAAAATAAGTGGATGTGTACCAATTTGACAGAAGGAAAAGACATTCTTATAAACATGCATACTGGAGGAATACCAATGTAAAAACCTATATATATATATATATATATATATATATATATATATATATAATTATTATGAAAAGGAATGTTATTGTAAATTGTAGTGTATTGTATTGTATATGTAAATGTAACAAAAATAAATGTAACTTTTCATGCATATCTTTATTTTTTTGGTATATAAAAGCTTTAAAAAAATATGGAAGGTTCACATCATCAAGCGTATAAAATTTTCTGATGATATTATACTATTTTATAACTTGGTTGAACATTGGCTGTATTACACATAAATATGTATTAAGTTCATTTGAACTGAGTTGAAATAAATTTGCATGCATGCCGATAAGAGAGAGCACACATAACTTTGGTTGTTATATTCTTGTAGATTTTTTCAATAAACAATTTGCTGTTTTTTCTGCAAGCTATTTACAAACAAGCATTTTCCTTGGTTATTTATAATAAAAGGATTATAAAATAAGCAGGGAACAACATACTAGTCACAGTCATGTTTCTTGTGGATTGTATTTATATCAAAATATGAATTTTCACTCAATTATTTTCGAGACAAAGTATTTTGGGTTATAAACCACCAAAAATTAATTACAGTTTAGCACTACCTATCACGTGATTTACAAACTACATTACTGAAAGGATTTTTTAATGAGAAGAAATGAAACAAATAACTTAGAATTAATCCCCCCCCCCCCCCCCCGTGCGCGCTGAAGACTGAAAAGGTGTATGTCAAGTGATTGCCAGAAACGAGAGTAAATTTGTCAACTTATCTGTAAATATAAATCACTACTGAACCAAATAGTGTTAGCAAGTGGGCACGACCTGACATTTTGCATAATTATTATTATTTCCTGCACAAATTCCTAGTTAAATTGTTGTCATTTGTCACTGATGATGATGTGAGATATTTAAAAAATTTTAAGCCTATTTTATCTTCATGAAACATGATATATTATAAAGAGTAAATCAGTTTATTCTACTCAAGTTAAAACAAGTTTGCTTATTGGAAAATGCTTCTTGAAGTTAAAATTAAAAAATATGTTGGCATTATAACAATTAATTGTTTGCCAAAAGATAGTGCTAGTAATTTACTACAAAGTATTACATTAATTAAAATTGTATTCTTTACTTGTAAACATAGTAGATATATTTACAAGCATATGTTTAATCTAATTGTCATTGTTTACAAAAACATCCCATCTTTTTTTTATAGTTAATCTTCAAATAATTGGAAATTAGTAAATACAGGAGAATATTCGTTTAATTTTATATAAATTTTCTACTCTATTTACTTATTTTAATAGTAAAGGTATTGAAATCCTGTTTAATACAGACAATGAAGGCCATTATTAGTGATTACATATATAGTTTACTACAATGAACTAGGAGTTCTGAATGAGTAACATTTGAGAACAGTTCATTGGGAATCCTTGTTCTCTTGAAATATATAGGTCACAGTCGAATGTACACGCGTACTGGCGAACTTTAGAGTGCAGCAAGTGTAACGAGAGAACTAGAACTGGACAGTTCTTTCTCTGTACCTTCTCCGAGAACTAGAACTAGATAGTTCTTTCTCTGTACCTCCGTCCAAAAACTAGATAGGTCTTTCTCTGTTTCCTCTTTCACAGTTCCATTTCCTCTCCTCGAAATAATCTAAGCAAGTGTGAAATGGAAAGAGACGCAAATAAGTGATGTTTGTAAATTAATTGCTAAAGAATTAGTGCTTTATTGTGTGTGTATATCAGATTACTTATATTTTATATAGAAGTAAGATAAATGATTAGTGAAAATATCTTTATACTGTGTTATCCATGCCTATGTTGTGTAATATAACACCAAATTACTTTTGACACTGATAGTAATGACCTCAACAATATTATAATAGGCTATGTTGCGAGAGACAACCAGGTGTAAAGTTAATATTTCCAAGTCAGGCGTGTACAAACTCAACAAAAATGGTTCCGACACAATGGATTTTTCGTACCGGTATTAGAAACATTTTAACAGAACTTTAATTGCAAAAATAACTTAATTTTAAATATGATGCAAATAATGTCAAAAAGCTCTATCTGAATTATTGAGTGAATATACTAGAAAAAAAAGCAGTTTTTCACTGCTTTATTGCGAGTGTGTAAAACTTGACATTACACTAATGAGCGTTTTTCTGTATTTTACTGTCGTAGCTATATTCATATTAGTGCGGCTATCAGATGTATTTCCTTACAGATACGGAAATTCCTGTATGTCTGGCAACATCGTATTTATAGTATGAGTGAGTGAGAGGGTTATGACACCATAACAGTGATATTTTTAGTGCCGATGAGGAGTAAACAAGTTAAATGAACGACACAAATATCCATACCCTGACTGGGTTCCGAACCCAGAACCCCTCGCACTGCAGGCTGGCGTGCAACCGAGTATGCAATTGGAGTCGAACGAGAAAGTAAGAAAGAACGAAAGATCACTGCATGGCCATAGGTCTGCCAACTGTCTCGCGCTGTGTATCCTGCAGTTCCTGAACGATTTGCGACTCATGTTACTATTGAACTAGTTAGGTCAGTGGTCCCTACAGTTCGAGGCAGTACTGAACAAACTAAAACAAAGATACCGATAGACAAAGGTAGATTGATAAGAAGTATGCACATTGCGATGTGGCCAGTCACAGAGGGTGGGATAACCGGAGGGGGGAAAACTGCAGTGAGCAACGAACAATGGATTATCTGAGCATGCGCAGTTGCGCACTGGGCGTAGTTACTGGTATGGAGAGAATGACTGACTGATATCACAAGAGACTAGTTCTTTTTTGTCGTGGTGAACTATGGACCTAGTTCTTTTTAAAGATGAGTTAAAAATGAACTGGTTGTTCGTGAACTACCCATCACTAGCCATTATTAATATTCAGGGCAGAGAGAAGCTTTCCTTGTTGGGGTGAATTCACTTCCAATAATTTATCTATCACTATGTTTATCTATATTATACCATAAATGTTCGGATTTTTATTCATTAACATCGCGATTTCGACATTAATATGCATGTGTGTTGTTTAACTGGTAAGTTTCTGGAGTTCAGATTATTTGGTATTTTAAAAAGTTTGTAGGCATATTTGTTCACCATTTTGTTTGTTATTACAAGATTAAATATATTTCTGGTTTTACAAACTTAGTTAATTAGGCTGGGTACATTTTTCAATGAATTACAATAATAAAACAAAAAAATTGTGTAGGGAGGAATTTTATTAGAACTGCAGTGAAATCACTTCATTCTAAGTTGGCAACATTTACAAGTAGGAAAATGTTTCTTTGCTACAATATGAATATAAGTAGCATAATATATTCACCAGGAGATAGTGCCGAAGATGTTTTAAATTAGTTATGAGATGATATTTATACAACTTTAATTTTTTAAATAATATAAGATATATTTACATGAATTTTATTAGTTAAGTAGTATTTTGTTTATTCCAACCAATTATAATGTTAATAGTTTGTTTACAAATCATTTTCCATATTAAATAAATTTCAAGTTACTTTTTATTTCCTCTAAATATAAGACAACTTATTTACTGAAATGGTACATCATCGCACCAGACTCTGGTGCTGGAAGAAAAGCCTCCCAAAGACAGCCTGTTTCTCTCCTCAAAAAAGGAGGTCAGCCATCAGAGCTTTTGGGTTATAGGCGGCACATTGTGTTTTTGGTAAGTAACAGTAAGTAAAATCTTGTTTTTTTTTTGTTTAGTTTAAAGTTTATTTTATAAAAGAAAATTAATTAAATGTTTAAACTCCAACTAGGACAACATTATTTAAAGTGTTCCACATGGGACTTAAAATATTTGTACAATTTAAAATTACCCACATGTTGGGACATCAGTAAGTTTGAACTTTTATAATTAATGAGGTCCACATGGGAATTTGAAAACATGGATATTTGTATTCTTACAATATTTTTTACTCTTAGATTTTACCCATGTGTCTGGACATCAGTATGTTTGGACTTAAATAATACAAATATTTTATGTTCACATGGTCCCACGCGATCATTATTGATTATAAACGTCCAGACATACTATGGTGTAAACATGTGAATGACTTTAATGTGTAAAAATGCTTCATTAATTCAAACATTTTATGTTTGCAAAGTCCTATGTGGTCAATATCGGTTATAAACATCCAGACATACTGTAGTGCAAATATTTTAATGTGTAAAAATGCTTCACTAATTCAAACATTTTTTGTTTGTAAGGTCCCATGTGGTCAATATCAGTTATAAACATCCAGACATACTGTGGTGCAAATATTTTAATGTGTAAAAATGCTTCACTAATTCAAGCTTTTTTGTTTGTAAGGTCCAGACATACTGTGGTGCAAATACTTAGATAATTTTAATGTGTAAAATGCTTCACTAATTGAAACATTTTATGTTTGCAAGGTCCCACATGGTCAATATCGGTCAGACATAATATGGTGCAAATACATAGATAATTTTAATGTGATTAAATTCTTCAATTATTCGAATATTTTATGTTTGCAAGGTCGCACGTGGTCAATATTGATTATAAACATCCAGACATATTGTGGTGCAAATACGTGGGAAACTGTAATGTGAAAACATGATTCAATAATTCAAATATTTTATGTTTGCAAGGTCGTGCATGGTCAATATTGATTATAAATGTCCAGGCATATTGTGGTGCAAATACATGGAAAACTGTAATGTGTAAGAATGCTCAATAATACAAATATTTTATATTCGCAAGATTCCACTTACTCTGTTTTAAAATTTGGTTGTAACAGTCCATTACTGGAAGAAACGTAATATGCTGGCACCCTTATCACCAACTAACACCAGGGGCAATTGCGCAACCATATGCCAGTAATGTAAATCACAAGGGGTTTCTCTTCAAGTAAAACAACCATGCAAACAAGAAATGAAGGAGAAATGCACCTACACCGGACATTTCCAGCCAAAGACAGTGGCAGTCTTCAGCACAGAGGTGGCATAGGACATTTTTGAGGTCAGTCTTTTAGTGCACAGTACTTAATACCAGTGAGATTGTGGTGTACTCTGATTGGTTGATCAATAAAGTGAAAAAGGGGAAGAATTGTCGATTGTGGAGTACTCTTAAAAAAATCTCATGGAACTTAACAAACATATCCATTGGGCCCTGCACAGGTAATTAGTAGTCAAAGTTGATCTTATAAGACTAAGTTTGAATATTAATATGGTATGTAGGGATCATGGTAAAAATTGTTTAGTTCCATGCAATTATACCAGAATACTCCAACATCGATAGTTCCCCCCCCCCCCAACAAAGACTTTCAACAACCAATTAGAGTGCACTATATACATACCTTATTCATTTTGCTCTGGAGTGGAGGAAGGTTTATGTTTTTCTGTCCAGCTCTCGTCATCGACAGAAATCTTTTTTCCAGATTTCTCTGCCATATAGGCAAACTTTGAAGAGGGGAAGGGAGGGGAAATGAAATGCTGTAATATGAATGGTTGTTAAAGTTAGGAGTGGGGTAATTCAACTTTATTCATCACTTTTCTCAGAATTAAATTATAATAAATTTTCTTGGAATTAAACAACACGGATTACAACACACATCTTGTAGTTTTTCCCAAAAGTATACAACTGTTGATACAACATACACAATTGTGATTATTTCTCTAAAGTAAACAATTGTGGTTACAACACACACGTCAAAATCCAAGCCAATAATTCGATAAACCCCCCCCCCCCCCTCACCGGCAACAAACAATCAGAGTGTGGTATTTCATTTCCCTGAACTTCCCCTCCTGGTGGTTTAGCTTATATGGTGGCAGAATCTGAAAAAAGGAAATCAGTCAACGATGAGAGCAGAATGTGGAAACATCACTCTTCATCCCATGACAATTTGAGGGGAGGGGGGGGGGTGTAAATATAAAAATAAATATAGCTTAATTTTAACTTGTGTTCCAAATAAGGTAAACATATGCATTATTTTTATCACCCACAAATATATAACTAAAGTAACACTTCATTTGTACATTTAAAAAAAAAAGATATTTGCTGGAGAACATCTTTCTTTGTACGCCCGTTTACCATTGTGATGGTACTTGTACCAGACTTGACAAGTTATCCGAATTTGCAAAGTTGTGTTCAAAAAATCTAGATATATTGGTATGGTAAGCTTGATGATGCTGAAGAAACTCTCACTGTGTATGCCTGTTTACCATTGTGATGGTACATGTACCAGACTTGACACATTATATGACTCTACAAAGGATGTTGTGTCCAAAAAAAGTCTAGGTATATCAGTACATTAAGTTTGAGTAGATTGCTTTGTACACTCGCCATCATTTCAATGATTGTAACTGTACCAGATGTTGGTATTGGTAATCCACCTCTACAAAGGATGATGGAATCAACAATCGAGGTAAATTAGTACATTAGGCTTGAATCGATCTTTGGCTATTTTGGTCTTGAGTTTTTAAATATATAATAAAAGTTTATTTTGGAAGCCTGATTAACATGATAAAAAAATCATGTGTTTTATTTACATTGCATGGTGTCGGGCATATATATATATGTGTGTGTGTGTGTGTGTGTGTGTGTGTGTGTGTGTGCTCTCAGAGTTCTGCCAATAACTAGCTACTCATTGGCTAGAATATACAGGAAAATGGAATATTATGAAATCAAATTATATATTTTTTATTTAGCAGTTATTGGTAATTCGATCGACTTGTTTGAGTACATGAACTTCGTGGGCATACATCCCATGTTACAAAACACTTTGAAGTGGCTGGCATTGAACGAGCCCAACTCGTCGATGAATACACACTTGTGACTCAGGGCAACTGATAGAGGATTGTGATCATTGTGTGGGATCTTGGCCGAATTCAACGTGAATTGGCTTGTGATACCCGTGTTGTGTAGCTTCAAAAGAGTATCTGAAAGTGTGTTTTTCCTGCACCATTCTTACTGTATAGTACCAGGGAATTCCACAACATATTACCTCGGAAATTCAAAGATGCCATAAACTTCATTTGATGTGACTATCGAATTCATGGTGAATTCGCCATATAAAATCGTGGATGCAAATCCAATATACACATGATCCAAGTACTTGGTGAGTAACAAGTCCTCTTCGGATGTAGTTTGGTATTTTCTTGGGTAGATGTTCAAGTGTTTGTATCAATTTTAAATTCCTTTGAGATGACGCCGCTCAATCTGTGGCTCAATGTGAACAGGAAAGTGAACTTGCGAATTTTCACAAAATGAATGTAGTAAATTAGCAAGGTCCTTTACGTGATTCATGTACACAGGTTGGCCAATGTGATTGATAACAAGTTGTTTCATATCATCGTAAATTTCGAAGCTGTTTTCACGTAAATATCGAAAAAAAGGTCCGTCCACGTAGGAATTGAGAAACCCCATATGCAACAACCAGAAAAAGATGACGAATGCATTACACACAAATCCATAGTCGAACTTGGTCATCTCGATGGACGATTCAACTTGCTATAAATTTCCAAACTTCAAGTTTTGGACCACGAATCCCAAATTATCCTCATTTAGCGGTACATTTCCATAACCCATTGCGGACATTGAATTTGACAATGGCGACATTCGAAACCTGGATGTGGGACGATCTGGATTTGACAACACAGCATCTATCGGTAAGGAAGCAGTAGCAGCAATTTTTTCAGTTTTTTGGCATTATCCTTGGCAATGAATTGTTTTTGCTTTACACACAAAAATGTCTAGATTGTTGCATGAAAATAATTCATATATTGCGAAGTGATGAATGGCGTGGTCATTCTTTCATCATCATTGTCAATTTCCATACCACGAACATGTTAATCGTCCGAGTCTCCTTCTCTACAGCCAATCCCACTTTTGTTTTTTATGCAATTATTTAACAAATCATAAAATTGAAGAATGTTTTCAAGGCGAAAATGTTGTTGGCCAAACCGAGTAGTTTTGGCATGCGTTGTCCGAATATATAAATGTATAAATGGAGTAACTCGTTTCAGGTTCACCACATATTTCTGAGTTAAAATATACAGCAAGTACACAAACATCTTGAAGGCAATCGCCAACCTGGTGCCGGTAATAAGCTTTAAGTTTTCTAATGAGTGCTGCAGGCCATTTTTAGTTTAGAGTCGAATCATTGGATGTAACCACAGAATTTTCATCGATGTAGTCAAGGGGTTTGAAATCAGGTTCGATTAATGCATACTGCTTTGCCACTATGTTTGAAAATATCGGGCAGAGTAACATCACCATCAACTTGTTGTATTGCAACCTCGACAAGAAATGTGGCAATTTAAGGTAGATAACGACACACAGGTCTTCTATGTGAAGGAAATGGACCAGGGTGATGATAGGTTTTGGAATGTCGTAATGGTGCTTGATAGCCACCATACATGTCAGGGAAGATGAAACTGTTTCAAATACATTTAGTAACGGGTTAAACACATACCCATCATGAAAGATTTGGTAACCTAGATGATCGAGAACCATCCCATACTCTTGTATTTCGAGACTAAAGGACAACTTCCTTTCACAAACAATCGAAAACTATCCATTGCTAATCAACAACACCAAGTTGCTATATCACCTCGTCAATAAAATGTCCAAAAAGAAGAAATTAGTAGCCTTAGAAGCTGTCACTAACAACAATTAATTTTTTTTATTCGAGTACAAACCACCATCACAACCATTGGATTTTGTCAAAGATGATGTATTTGTACACATTGAATAGGTTTGTCCAGTTGAGAGGTCCTTCACATAAAGACGAAAGCAAAAAGAAAACAACGTCGGTCTTTTAGATTCCCACGTACAAGTGATTGCTTACATTTTTGTGGGTGCACCAACCACTCAAGATGAACTTTGCATACTAGTTCGGGTTGAAAAACTTGAACACACATCCAATCAATTTTATGAAATTTAGTTTGTCATCGTAGCAAACGTGCAATGACAAAACGCTCATCACATAACTGCAATTCACCATCTCTGTTAAAAAAAAAAAACGAACCAGTTGTAATTTTCTTTAAATGTATCTGATGATGCAGGTCCACATAACCATTTTCATGGAGGAGAGTCTTCATCTCCGTCGTATTCACATTCATTGAAATATTCTTCGTCTCTACTTTGTTTCGAACCATTTTTGGATTATTTATGTTTATGCTGATCTTGCCATCGCCGTTGTTACTTACCCAAAATCCACTTGCTCCGCCATTCATTTACTTCAAAAATGATGTTTATGTTTTTGATTTCGATATTAT
This sequence comes from Dryococelus australis, assembly GCA_029891345.1. NCBI lineage: Eukaryota > Metazoa > Arthropoda > Insecta > Phasmatodea > Phasmatidae > Dryococelus > Dryococelus australis. Next base: position 78,961,939 of record CM056995.1, read on the forward strand.
TTGCTTTGCAATAACATGTCTAGAAAGTGTAGGCCACGTAAAAAAAAGTGTGAATCTTCAGCCAATAAACCATCTATGAGTACATGCATGAAATTTTCCTTGTAATGATCAAATTCAATGTCGGGTTGTCATATCGCCTCCTTGAAACAATCAATCACATACAATTGATTTTTACTAAAGGAGTAAAATTCACGAACGTAAAAAGGAACCTGATGTTCGGTCACTTCCCAAGGTGTACTCGGAAAAGATGACATTGGATGAAATATCCAGTTTTTCCATGTTAAACAAAGTGTTCTCGAACTGGTTGGTTTCAAACTGAAAATTTGTCTCGATCGTGTTGACTCTTTACAATTCGTACATCTCGATATTTACACTCAAGTCGTCACTTACACTTAGACTTTCAATTTTGTGAGTAATTTCTCCATCGATGTACACAATGAAAAATGCAGCGATATATTCAAATCCAAACCAGTACTTGGTCGATCCAATGGATGACATTACCCAACCTTCCTCGCAATAACCACCAACATCGTTTCCCATTTGCACCCAATGGCCATTTGCCGCAATTGATTCCTCGTCATTTCACATTTGCCTGATTGCCTGATCGATGAACGTGTATCATCTGACATATTCATCTGTCCAAGTGAGTTTTAAAGAAAAAAATTCTTACTATGGAAACTATGATGGCATCGCCCTTCTTGAAGGGATTATAAAAGGGAACTAAAGACACAAGTTCATCCTTTAGAGTTCATATGTTGATGGGAATTTTTTTTGAAATGATCATATGTGCTCAGCCATTCGGGAACATGATCTCAGATGGTGCACAAGGAACACTGAGCCGGATTGTCCAACACAAACTTGAATGCCAACCTCACCCTCGATTGCGAGTAGATGTGAGAAAGATTACAAAAAAAAAATACACGTGCACTAAATAATCCATCACTATGGATAGAATAGGTGAAAGTTGGCCTTTTCGAGCCGATGTGTCACCACACAAGACCCCTTGACGTAAAATGGGAATGTGGCTGCAGTAATGTTCTCGGCAAACTCAATCACACGATCAGGACAAACGAGGTTCTCTTCGTACAAGTCGAAATTGTGTTCCTTGTCGACCTCAAAGTCCAAGATTATGAATCGTTAAGCCACCATTTTTTTTTTTTTGGAAACCAGCCCACAATCGTACTCTGCTCCGTTTTGATTTTTTTGCCGACTAATGAGAAAACATACACTTTAATACAAGATCGTAACCAAAGGGCGAAATTTCGTGCAGGATGATTTTACCGAGTTCACTGCATCCGACAATGGAGATGATTTTGTTTTGTTTTGATCGTATTTGGCATCATACCTGCCGACGAGTTGCCTTATTATGCGATCCAGATTCGCATCAATGGTTACTCGGCCAATTTCCTCAATGTGTTTGATCATTTTCTCAATATGTTCCCGCTCCTCGTCCATTTTACTCTAGTCAATAATCCTTTTCGTGAAACAAGATGTATATCAGAATACTTACAAACAAGAATGAGACAAAATTGTTGATCGAAGTGGTATAGAGGAAAAAATTTGGGCTGTATTCTCTCGCCAAAAATGCTGAATACAAACGGTCGAGATTATTCCGCAAAGTATTCGTTGGTCTCGTCCGACAACATTGACTTGTGTTTGACTGGAAGAGAAATTGTTTATTTTTCTCCTTATATGCAATGTTAAAATGATAAAAAAAAAATTCAAAAAAAAGAGGGGGAGGAAATGAAACAACTATGTGTCATGAAAAAAAAAAAAAGGAACCTTTTTTTATTTATTGAAAATACATTCGTGATTACAATTTTTATGATATATGCATATTACATTGCCACATTTTAAGCAGCTGAGAAACAAACCTGTTCCAAAATAATAAAATCCGAGCGATGATAAATGTTATCTATTATCCTGAGTCACTTGTCGCCAGTTCTCATTGTTTCGTTTGCGCATTTCAAGTATTAAACTTTTCAGCGATTTATGTCGATGTTCTTTTTTCGAAAACAGTCTTTTCGCATTATCCTGCCAAAAATAAAATTGACCTAGTATTTTTTCGAACATTAATCCTTGTAATGGTAAGTGATTGTTTCTGATTGAAATTTGTAAATAACTTTTTACATATTTATATGCAGCTGATTTTGTCCATCGTTGCAAAAAAATCCAGACATGTTTCCTTAAACGATATTTTCACGAATAAAATGTAATTATACATGATTAACTGTTTAAAAAACACTTTTGCAGATTTTGATAAACTCGCCCAGTTTCTTGTGTCTCGAATATTGATTACATTTACCAAATTCACCATTGCGATCATCCTCCTCGCCACCCTCGTCATCGTAGTTGCTTTCAATTACCCACCGCCAAATGGGTTCCTTTAACGAAATAAGTGTTTTTTGTTTTTCCTCTTGGCCCAATATGCGTAATTTCAACTGCCGATACTCGAGAGTTAGCAAAATTATCACCGTGGGGTTTTTATAATCTGTGAAATATTTTTCTCATCTTCGATGCTCGAATGAATTAACACCATTTTATAATGTAGTGGGAAGTGATTTTCTGTGAGTATTTTAAGCATTGATTTTTTGTTTCTGTATCCATCCAAACACATGGAACACAGGATAAAAAAAAAACATTTTTCTAGTAAACTCTGATAAAGATTGACATAATTTTCATTTATATTTCCATCATTTTCGCCAGCCAAAATTAAATGCAACCATATCCATATCAAAACCGATTTCGAACCTCTCCATCCCCTATGCATTTCGGGAGTCATTTAAGTTTCGCCATATTCGGGTATGGTCACATCGTAGGCCGACCGCTTGTTGAGAACATCCAATACCATAGAACCATAGAAATGTTTTTTCGCACTTTGTATGGATGATAAACGTATTCGTCTTTAATTATGTTTAAAATTTCCACCGATGTTAATTTTTTCGTTTATTATGCAACGAATGTAATAAACATTCAATTGCCAATAAAAACATTCCATCTGAATCTTCAATGTGTTGCAAATAAGTACGCAGAGTTGCATAAAGTGTATAGTGCTGAAAAAGTAAAAAATTTTTTTGGCGATGTCATGATCTCTTTGCCAAACTCGGGTTTTAGAAATGGCAAAAAATAATAAATAAGTAATTCGGTACATGATAAGGTTGGTAAATTTTTTGACTTATAAAAAACTTGTTTTATTTTCGCACTCTCGTATATATAGAGGTCAGAAATTACAGAGTAGTCATTCGTGGAGTTGCAGTGACTGCGAGAAGTTTCCAAGTGACGAGAAGTAAGAGACGAGGTAGTATTTCAACAAGATGTTTAGTGAACGTGAAACTGAACCTAAAGTGCATCAACTACAGCCTTTGAATAGTAAACTTGAAGCTGAACCCATACAACGCTCTTCGAAAGACGACTGGAGATATTACAAACAAGTACGGCGTTCAACATGGAATACTGATGGTGACACTGATGATGAAGAAGGAGAGGTACATTCGACTGATGAAGATGTAAAGGAAACACCAAAGTCTTATATAAAAGAAGAGAAAAAGTTTGATATAAAAGAAGAACAAGACTTTGATATAAAGAAAGAGTAAAAATTTAGTTTAAAAAAGATAAGACAAAGTAGTACCAACAGTAGTGATGAGTGTTCAGGGTCTTCAAGCGACTCTACTGCAGAGGACAAAATACCTACACTGAGTAGAAAAAGGCCAGAGAAAAATGTAAGCTGTTGGAAAATATCAATCTAGCTTCTGTTTAAGTTGTTGATTTTTAATTTGGCAGATATCATGGGAAAAGATATCCATTGAAATTGGATATGCTACACAACAAGGGTCAAACATTTCGTATATATCTAGACCCATTCCATACATAAACTTGGTAAAGAGTATGTCTAAAAATCTCGAACAAAATCGCAATTTGTACATGAAAGAGCATGGAATACCCTGTGAAATTAACGAGAAAAACATGAAACTCAAAACAGTCTACGGCGAGTCCTGGACACAGACACATCAACCTTCCTCCTCTCCAGAACAGAAGAGAAATAAGGTAAGTACAGAAAGGGAAGTTAATTAATATATATTATGTATGTATATATAATATATATTATAAATTAATTAACTTACCTTTTTGTACTTACCATATTTCTCTTCTGTACTGGAGAGGAGGAGGAGGAGAAGCAGATGATTTTTCTCTGTCCATCGCTCAGTGTCAACTGAAATCTTTTTTAAAGATCTCTCTGCCATATAGGCAAATTGAAAGGTGGGGAAGGGAGGGGAAATGAAATGCTGCAATGTGATTGGTTGTCCAAATCAGGATTGATGGTAAAATTCAACTTTATTTATCTCGCAAGGTGTGTACAACAGTGTAAAGTATGTTTAGTTTGGAAAAAACTTGAAAATGTGTTTATGATCCTTATACAGATAATTATTATTCAAAACTCGTCTTGTAAATGTGAAGTGAATAATAATCTAAACATGGACGAGTTGTTACCCTTGTTTAGTTCTGTGAGACTTTACTAGAGTATGTTGTGATCAACATTCCTTTGCCCTCTCCCCTACACACACTTCCAACAAATAATCAGAGTACATTATTTCATTTCCCCTCCCTTCCCCTCTTCCAAGTTTGCCTATATGGCCGAGAAACCTGGAAAAAAGTCTTAAGTCGTCGACAAGTGCTGGATAGAGAAACACCAACCTTCCTCCTTTCCAGAACAGAAGGGAAATAAGGTATGTACAAAAATGTAATTTAATTAGTATATACTATATATAAATTATATATTATATAAATATATAACTATAATATATATAGAGTACATATTACCTTCCCCTCTTCCAAGTTTGCCTATATGGCCGAGAAACCTGGAAAAAAGTCTTAAGTCGTCAAGTTCTGGATAGAGAAACACCAACCTTCCTCCTTTCCAGAACAGAAGGGAAATAAGGTGTTTACAAAATGGTAATTTAATTATATATACTATATATAAATTATATATTATATAAATATATAACTATAATATATATATATATAGAGCACATATTAATTAACTTAACTATTTGTACTTACCTTATTTCTCTTCTGTTATGGAGAGGAGGAGAAGCTGATGATGTTTCTCTGTCCATCGCTCACCATCGAAAGAAGTCTTTTTCCAGATCTCTCCGCCATATAGGAAAACTGTAAGGAGGGAAAAGGGGGGAAATGAAATGCCGCAATGTGATTGGTTGTTCAAATCAGGAGTGTGGATAAAATTCAACTTCATTTATTTTGCAAGGTGTGGGCGACAGTATAAAGTATGTTTAGTTCGGAAAGAACTTGAAAATGTATTTCTGATCCTTATACAGATAATTAGTATTCAAAACTCATCTTGTAAATGTGAAGTAAATAATAATGTTATATTAGAAGAGTTGTGTTACCCTTGTTTAGTTCAGCAAGACTTTACCAGAGTTTTGTGATCGACATTCCTTCACCCCCCTCCCACACACACTTTCAACAACCAATCAGAGTACTAATTCTTTCATTTCCCACTCACATGTACCCCATCTTTCCAAGGTTTGCGAATATATCCGAGTATAAACTAATAAAATTTAGTGATGTAATAACTTGCTTTTGATAATCAATTTAATCTTCTGTACTAGGAGTAAAAGATTAGAATATTATATTTATGGTATACTGCAGTATTTTTAAATTCTTCACATATCGTAAATAATTTTGATTTAAATGATGGAGAGGAGGAGAAGAAATTTTTCATTATCTATTTTTGTTGCAAACTAAGAGGGGAACGAAAGCTGCAACATGACTGGTTGTTCAAATTAGGAGTGGGTTGGGGGATCTCGATGACGACCCACTCTGTCAACATTTCGTGGAACTAAACAGTAAGTAATGCAATTTTCTTCAAAAAAAATTTAATTTAATGTACATGTACATTTGTTTATTTTTTACGTAAAATTATTTTGTGACAAATGTCATATTCCAATAATTGTTATCATTGTTGATACTAACAAAATTCCCATCATAACCATCGCTGATGTTACTGCCATCACCATCATTGTTTGTATCATCGCCATAACAACCAAGTCACTTTTTTACGAATGACTATTGTAAAGCACTCGAATGTTTTCTCTACTTATTAAAAAACCATAGCAATATCAAATAAACATATTTTTTTGTTACTGCAAAACTAAAAAAACTAAACTGTAAATACCCAAACTCAGATTCTAATTATACCCAGTACGAGTAGTCTGTTGACAATTTGCACAACCATATACTGCATGGGTGTTATATCATCAAATAAGTAATCAATTTCACATATGTTGGTATTTGGTGTTTTTAACAGAGTCGAGGGTTTAAGGTTCATAGTTTTTTTCTCAAACTTTTGTCTCTTGCATTTATAGTCATTTTCCACTACTCGAGTCATGTTGGTTTCATTGTGTTGTAGGGTAAAATTAGCAAATATCGAACATCTCCCATCTTGGTCCATTTGACACAACATAGTCCAAAACAAAAATTGTGTATAAATTCCATCAAGTCTCGAAATATTATAATTTTTTAATTCCTCTTATCATGTATTCAATCAATATCATTGAAAATGATCACCGTGGTTTTTCGTGTTCGCTGATGGATGTTTTAGTAGCCCAGATGTTGAAAAAAGTCGATAAACGGCATTAGGTGGTTGCCGACTTGAATTCTCACATGATTAACTTTACCTGCGGCAAGACAATAAACATCAAATTTGTTTTACATGATTATTTCATATCAAAAACAAATTTTGTGGGAAAATTACCTACTTAGTCGACTTTTAGGAACCATTTCTTAAACTGGAGATGTGTTGTTATGGAAACATAACTTAATTGATAAACATCCAGCTGATTTTATATGCAGATTCGTCAGGGTCGCTTATAAAAGGACTGGCTATCGCCTCGGATGTTACATTCACGGTCGATGCCCTAGGATACGAAGAGGGTAATGATGCCGACACTGAATGCTTTTCTTCAGCCTTATCCATTCGCATTATGGGTCGATTCACGAAACTATGTGAGTGAATGAGTCTAATCAGAGAGAATGAGAAGGGAAAGATGAGGCAACCTCAACTTTGCCTTACGTGGTTCTTGAGGCAATCATGAGAATGCCTCAACTTTGCCTCCCGTAACTTTTCATTTTATTATACCATAATAAAATGAAAAATTACGGGATAATCTTGAGGCAAAGTTTAGGCCAATTTCAAGATTGCCTCACGATTATGTCAACAACTTTGCTTCATTACCCTCAACTTTGCCTCGCATAATTTTTTACTTGCTGCACTTTTTTGTTTTAAATTTTTTTTCGAGTCTCAAGAGAGTCTCACTTGATGGATGAAAAATAAAAAACCAACAAAATAAAGTATATGTGTCTTTTTTATCTTGTGAAATACTCATACAATACAAAATAAGAATAAAAAGTAAAAAATTAATGGAGCATATAAGTCTCTGTTTCTCAGGTGAAACACACAATAAAATGAAGTACCGAGTGTCGGACATTACCCTGGAATCAGCAAAAAAAATTGGCCAATTGTTATCACAAAACAAATTAGGTGTATCCTCAACAGTTGGTGGTTTAGGAAAAATTAAAAAAATCGTGTTTTAGTTGAGGTGCAAAACAATTTTGGTATTTACATCGTACAAACAAAATTTCCATGCATTTACCGTCGGTCGAATAGCAGGGCCATGGAACAATTAAGAAAGAATTCCGATGATCTGGCTGTTTTGTTATTCCCAACTTGTAAATGCACTCGAAGGAATCAATTTCCAAGTTTAAAAACATCCTGGAAACTGACGAAAAGGCCGAATTGGTCATCCTGTTCAAGATGATTGGGAATCCCCAGTACATTTTGAAAAAAAAATTTCAATCCTTTCTGGATTCGTTTGATTCCCTCATTGGATCGTTTCCAGAACCGCGATTTAATAGATCGCATAAAGACATGGCAGTACAGTCATATTTATGCGAACTGGAAAAAAATATATACATTTTTACTCTTGTTAGAATCGTGCAAGTTCGGTGAGTCATGCACAGTTGAGGAACATGCTATTTACGCCTTGGACGAGCAAATTTTTCGCTGTGTCAAGCAAACATTTGTCGAGATTCAAAAGTTTTATACATTCCATTTTGTAATGGGTTGATAAAGACAATATTTCAAGGTAGTAGGAGCCATACGCACCGGAATTCACTGTCACCACGAATAAAATGTTTGCGCAGTCAAATTGTTTTACGAGCCGATCTACGACCAAACAAGATAATCGTTCCTCACACGTGGATGACATTGCTAGGCATCGACCTAAACATCTCTCGAATGTTCCTATTTGACCTGACCGTCATTTTACTCAGACGAGACCCAGTGATACATTCCACCTCGATGGTCGTCATTGATCAAGTGGCTTTTGCAACAACAGATTTACTATTTGTCTCGCTGTTGATCCTGAAGCCTCAGAATGTCGACATCGACGGAGATACGGAATAATTGTACTTGGTTTTGGATGTGATCGCCATCAAGGAAGCTATAATCAACATATCTCCCATTTACAGTATTTACATTCCTTTACATAAACTGAAGTTGAAATTTACCAAAGTTCATATTCTGTACATGCATAAACAAAGCTTACCGAAAACACACGAGTTTCGCCAATTATACGAATTATTTCGCAACATTTACACATTGAAATGGTTCGATGACGACACGAATCGCGAAGCATTGGACAAACTAATTGTCGACGTGCCCCATGTTTACGACTTGGTTGAACCAAAGCGGATATTTTGGAAATTCTTTGTCTCTTTGATTATTTCAAATATGGCTCGAGGAAAACATACAATTTCTTTTGCGATGTGGACCAGAAAACTTATGAATTGGCAAATGGCATCACTAATGATATTTCCGACGAATTGCTCCCATTTCTCTACTCGTTAAACTCGCCGGGTTTATTGGATGCAGATTTAATTCGTATCGTTTTGAGAGGCGCCAAAGAAAACATTCATCACTACCTGGGGCTAGTGAATAAATTGTTTCGCTCGACGGTATGCTCGAATTTAAAGACACCATCAATTCCTCAAAACTTTCCTTAAACTAAATTGCGGCCGAAATCGATAAGGAAATGTACAAAATGGGTATAAATGAGCACATGGTTCCCCGACTCCGTCATAATTCATTTATCTCGGCCATCGAATGGAATGGTTTAACTTTGAAGCATATGGTTTGTATTTAAATGAAAAACAAATTTTAAATAAATCAAAGATTTTTTTATTTCTGAGGCAATGGTTCACCGAATCATTCATGCAATACTTTGTGCATACTTTGTGAATTGTTTTCATGTATATATAAGGATACTCGCCGAAAAAAGGTGGGCAGAATAGAGAGAGGAGGAAATTAATTATGGTTAATTTCTAGTATGCTTTTCACGAACATGGGCAATGGCCCTCCAATGCAGTGCAATCTGCGTTTATGGGATTGCGAACGGCGTGTTTCGAAGAGATGGGTATCGTGGAATATATAGGTTCGAGGTATCCCCAATATAATTTGTTTGAATCGTGGTTGGCAACGTACGAGTTTTGGCCCAAGGCGATGAAACAATGACAGAAACAACTTAACCGAGCTGGTTTCTTTTACACAGGGGACAACGATACAGTTATTTGCTCTTATTATGGCTGCAAATATTATCACTGGAAAGAAGAAGATGATCCTTGGATAGAACACGTTTATAATTACTCGATGATTGAATGTCTGTATGTTAACTTGATCAATTATAGCATGCATCGTATTATGACTGAAAATTTCGAGGATGGTAAAAATGTTTGTAAATCGACATCACAGACGATGATGTCGATCTTGATGCCATATCTTAACTTTTGCAAAACAACAAAGAACAACATGGCTATCCTGAATACAATATGTGTGAAGCACGAATAAAAACGTTAGAAATAAAACAGTGACCTCCATCTCTAGTTCAAGACCCGAAACGACTAAGTAATGCGGGGTTCTTTTACATGGGTTTCGGTAGAGTGACTTATTTTCATTTCGGTGAAAACATTATACATTGGGAAGATGAAGACGATCCTTGGATAGAACACGGTTTTGGTATCCCGAATGTAAATTTTTCCTTTTGGCAAAAGGAAAGGGTTTCATCGACAAAATTCGGGTGCAAAGAATACAATGGCTTTAGCAAAAAGAGAATGAGGAGATGGCAAATTCTGCAAACAATGATTTGGAGAAATGTGTGATCAGCTGATAATTCCACAAACAACGACTTGGAGAAATGTGTGGGCAGCGGCAGCAATGGCGATAATGAAGATAAGTAACCAAATCTATTTTTATTGCAAGATTTGTAACCAAAGTGAATTGAAGATGGGTTTTCTGCCTTGTGGTCATTAGATTTCATGTATCGAATGTCTATTTACACATTCCAAATGTGTAGTGTGTTGTAAAATATCATTTCTGTAAGTAAAATATTCATATCGTAAATAAATTAATATGTACATTAAAAATTTTTTTATTTATACATTTATTTTTGTCAATTCATTTGATACATATTTTTCCACAAAGACAACTTCATCAAACAGGGAAGCAAACCAAGCAATCAAGAAATTTTGATTAGTAATGTAACTATCCAAATTGAACCCATTAGTGATTCCAAACGTGTTTCTTCTCTTGGTCGATTCCTTCGTAAATGGAATGTCCGTGGCAAGACACCATTTCATTTCGACTTCGCAACCCTAAATGGAAAATTTATGCAAGAAACTTTTGTGTATGTGAAGTAAACGTTCGGCACAAAGTTGTAAGACGGGCAACACATTTTGTTTGCACGTATGTGGGTCGGCGTGTTGGCCATTGTAATCAAATAACAACCCATACACAAACTGCGAGTATGGAGAGCGGTCTAGAAACACTTTACTTTTCTTCAACGCTTGTGGATAGCACATTAGTTCGTTTTCAAAGTCGATGGTACACATAGATTGGAGCAGGTTATTCTCATTATTGTTCTTGTATGGGGGATATTCCTCCAGAAACTGGAGAAAATCAAACGATCGAGCAGGCACTGTAGTCTTCCCCACACCCGAAGTGCCTTCGAGAAAAACAACTTATTTTTGTTGGGGAAAAAACTCTCTAAGTGATAAACATCAAACTACTGCAAGTCAAACTAAAAACCATCGTGATGATTGTAGACATCATTTCGTTTCCAAATATGTGATGTTCATAGAGTTGTAAAATTAGTAATTCCAAACAACCGACGCATAATCCAATCAAACAGATTGGAGACAGTAACTGTCTTCGCCAAACAATCAGTGTTAGGGTTTGAATGATCAAACCCAAATTGATTATCAGTCCTGCTATGAGGACGAAAATGTTGTTGAAATATTCTTTGTGTAAAAATCCATTATTGATTACCATCAATATCGAAGTAATCAGCCACATGATATACAATGCAGTGAAACAGTTTTCGAGAATATTTTCTCTTTCCGACATGGTTGATGATGATTTTCTTATGAGTTGGAGGAGATTCGTTCAGATATGTATACCCACACGTGTTAAAAAAAAACCTCTACAAAAAAAAACCTCTACAAAAAAAACCTCTACAAAAAAAAACTAAGCTATATAGTAAGGGATTTCATTTTTTTTCTCAGTCTCAAATCAGTGTTCTGCGAGTGAAGAGCATGCAATGTAGGCGAATTAATTTCGCAGGAAAGAACGTATTAATGTTCAGAGTTCCTCACAGTCGCTGCCTGAAAAGACAACTAAATTAGAAGATAAACAGTCTGCTAAACGAGGGTGAGTTGGAACCATACATTTTATTAAAATTAATTGGTGATAAATTCCGATCGGTGATATTCTGATTTATTCCACCAAGCTTTTCTTTGACCACAATTTTCGAAGATGATATGAGTGTAATGTAAATTTCGAAATGGCATGTTTACTGGCAAATAAAAGGTTCGTACATTACCCGAAAAGTGAATTTTAGATTGAATTTTACGACTTGATGAATCACCATCTCCCTAATGTGTTAATGTCCAATGTATTGGATCCGATCTTGACGGAACAATTTCTCATGCTGTTGACGACCGTGTACGAATATCAATAAGATGGCGAAAACTTGAAAGAGAAAATATGGCAGAGTTTGCAGGCGAAACATGTCGACGAGGGGACAATCCGACCATGCGAAGCTACAATTTATGGATGTGTTCGATTCTTGACGCATCCACCGCAAACCCCACGAGATTTGGACGAAATCGCCGACAAGTTTGCAAACATGGATTAAAATTGGGTTCGGATGATCAACCAGTATTTCTTACTGTCCGACATTGACCCGAGTTCGTCTCTAAACATCATCGTCGCCAATTACTTGGAGCCGAAGAAAAAGGGAGCACTCAACATTAAACATTCAAACATGATAATTTCTGAAAATACTAACAGCATTGAACTGTTTAACTGGACGATCGACGAATTGGTTTTCACACGCAATGCAATGTACTTAAACGCAACTGCTTCGTACACATGTTTCAAGCAACAGGATGTTTGTCAAATTTCTCCTTCGGCAATATATCATGGCCTACGAGTTGGACTCAAAACGTCCCTCTAGTTCGGTGTCGGCGGTGATTTATGTACATGGCGACTACAATTATGCATTACTCGAAAAGATGTCCGAGATGCGAAAAAAAGATGAGGCCAACGAGATATCTGTCGATGAATCGGAAAAGACGACGACTGTAAAGAGGTTGAGATCGCGCCGCGTAACGTATAATTATAAACACGGCAGTGTTAAGGATGTGTATGCTGTCGTTTCGGAAAATGCATTATTAGACATTTTTCAAGATATTGAACTTCAGTTCTCTGTTGTCGCAACTGCTTTCTTCAGCGACCAATCTTTTTTCTATGTTCATTTTTATGTACGGAATTTTCTCGAGTCATGATGGTACAAGATCCTACACAAATGGTTGGAAATCCCATCCATGTGGCCCGATCCGAAATCGGTCTGGGCCAAACGACCACAGGCTCAGTTGATATACGTGAGCAACACAGAACTCTTGTATTCGCACGAAGATTTGTACTTGTACAATCATCTAGCTTTACTCTTTGTGCAAAATTACAACAAAATTATTCCCCTTCCAGAAGATTTACATGAAGAGACTTCTTGCATCGTCACCTTTATAAGATTTTTGAAAACATACATGTCTTATGAAATTACAAAAAAATATAATTGATTTATTTCACATATCTTCGAAAATCTCGGGGCCTCTGGTGAACATCATCAGCGAAAGTGGAATTAAATCCATGGCAGATATAAGTATAACCAATCGAGAGTTTCAGACGACAAACGCATCAGGTTTGGCCACAATATTAAACACGCCCATCTTCAGCGGAATCCAAGCCGATCATTGCGCCGTGGAAATTAAGTAATGAATATGTGTATGTAAGAACATTTTTAGAAAATGATTGTAAAAAAAAACTACCTTGTATTTTATTTATATGTGCAGTAACCAGCTATCCAAATCCAATAATGCAGAACTTAAACATTTTCCTTGTTTAAATAAGGAAAAATCGACACCTTTTATGAGACGAGAAGGGGATACAAATTCGTATGACAGTGATACAATTGAAGGTGTTGTTAATGAAGGAACCGTCAGTATTGGGGAACCACACCGACAGAGACTTTTTACATCATCACTTTTATCAGATTGTTGAAAACATACATATCTTATGAAATTACAGAGGAAATTGAGTAATGAGTATGTGTGTGTATATATATATAGTGAGAGAGAGAGAGAAAATGTGTTGAATGAAAAAAAGAAAGTAACTACAGTTTATTTTTAATTTTTAATTTATTTTATTTTATAAATACATACACTTTTTTATTCATTTTGATTTTGATTTCAACAAATACTCTTGCATTTCGGCCGGTGACAAGTGATGCCGCTCGGGCAAGGAAAATGGCATCCAGATGGGTTCTCCTCGACGAACTTCAGAATTCACATTGATGGTTCGCGTCGGTGTAGGTAATGGTGATGATGGTGGTGGTGATGAAGAAGATCCGAATCTCGAGTTGCCTCGCCGTGTATTGTAAAATTCATCATCATTTTCATATGTCGGTACAAACGATACTATCATGTGTGGCATTATGAGTAGTTGAGCTATACGAGATCCTTTCTCGGCTTTAAATGTCGAATTACCTCGATTTTCCAGCTGCACAAAGCTATCTCCTCTGTAGTCTGAATCTATGATTCCATTATAGGTGTATATTCGATGGTTGAATGCCAACCCCGAACGACTCGTAACAAAACCGAAATAGCCTGTGAGTATTTTACACGCCAGGCCGACGTCGACATTGGCCACTTGGCCTGGTTTAATTTCAATGTTGTGAGTCGCCTTCAAGTCATACCCAGCCGCTTCTTCACTACCATGGACCAATTGATGTTTGAATCGTGCAGGAACGATGAGCACCATGGTGTGAGACAAACTGTTTCTGCACCGACAGTTTATACGTACTCGCCAGAGCAAAAAACAACAATTTTCTTTTTTTTTTCCAAAGAGTGAAAAAGGGGGTATTGGAAATCCCCCTTTTTTAAAAGAATAAAATTTCTCTAATTTTACTCATGATCAAGGCAATGTTTGGGGTTGGTTTTTTAAATCTCTTGTTGGACGATAGAGTTGTTGAAAATTTCCGTAAATTTTGTTTTGGCCTTATTCCATGTGATTTCAAACTTTATTCGTCGTAAAACTCGTACGGGGTTACATCTTCGATATTAACCCGAGATTGATATATGGGAATTAGTTTACATAAATTTACCGAGTGATTGTCCATATCGAGTGATTTCTCTCTTTTTTAAAAGCTTATTTATATAGTCTATTCGATTTAAGACTCACCAACATCATCATTCCAATTCATCTTCATCTTTCTATTTTGCAGTTGATGCAAACATACCTTTAACATTATTACGAAAAGTGTTTTGATTGCCCCCTGAACATTTTGATCGTTGAAATTTTCAAGGAATTTCGCTAAAATGTCGTATGGTAAATCAGACATTTGTGTAATAAATTCAATACACGATTCATGTAGGGAAGCGAGTTTGGGCTCATTGTTAAATCTATCGATAAATTCTTCTATTCTCCCCTCTTCGATATTAGAAAGCATATCTTTCATCCACTGAAAAATTTCGGGCTCACTGAGTTTTTCGAAAAGCTCCTCTTGCACAGGAGTCCAGATGGAAACATAATTCTTGTACAAGTATGCAAATATAAAATTAAATGCTCGAGATACAAAATTTATAACACCAAGCATCTTTGGTATTTGTTTTAATTCTTTATATATGTCGAGATATTTACCAACACAATTAACTCTTTGTTATGAGTACTAAACAGTTACTAAAATATATGAGGTAAAAGAATAAATTTAAAAAATATATTTTTTGTGTATACTTTTTTAAATTCAGTATTTAGAGATTTTTTATTTTTGCATCTCCTTTTTTTTCTTGTTACAATGTTAATTGGATTTTCATCTACAAAGTATTTTTCGTGCAAGAGTACAAAATTTTTTGTCAAATTGCAACTGTTTTCAGCAAGTTTCGTACATAATCAAAGAAATCAAAGTAATTGTTATTTTCAATGTATCCGTGAAATTCAAAGTCCAACATCAACTTTAAGTACTCTTTCACAGATAGTCTCAACACTGTTTCGCTCGAAATCATTTCGCAAAAACATTTGTGAGATGGTGTAGATGTTCAGTTCGTTGGCTTGACACCCTGGTAATACCAAGTTTTTTTTTTTTTTTTTTTTCACCGATAATGAGGTCCGTGAGATTACTGCCGCCATTATTTCCTTTCTCGTCACCATTGTTTTGAGGGTTTTTATTGTCATTTTTTAGAATGTTTATTAAAGGCATTTGGAACTGATTTTGTCACCCGACCACAGACATTTGCCGTCAAACAAAAATCATTCTTCATGGGTCTCACCTTCTCGTTAAAAATTACGAAAATGTGATATGTCCAACAAGTACCATTATCGTACCAGTACAGATCGAATCCGTTTAAGTAGACCGAACATTCGCCACATGGAACATGGAGTGTTTCCTCGACGAATTCACAACAGATTGCAAAAAACATACTTTCCTTTTTTTCAACACATCCTTGTGGAATCTGAAAGAATTCAATCAACCTAAATTCACTATTTTTATATAGATATTTACAAGAAATTAAATATGTGTGTTTTAATGAGTCCATGACGAATAGACCATTTCGTTCGAGTGTCTTCACAGTTGATAATTTCATGGCTTGGTTTTTATTTTTGGTGATTGCATAATTTATATACGAGTGTGTTGGTTTCAATCTCGTCCCCTCTCTTAGTTTGAGCGGCGACATTTATGTACTGATGATTACACTTGATGTGTAAATCTATATGAATTTTCGGAGTCAGTAACTGTTTGACCAATTCCGAATCGATGGCTATAGTTTTTTTTTTTTTTTTTTTTTTCGATAGAACCGCATCTTTCAAAGTTTTTTCTTTTTTGTTTGCAGGAACCATTTTCCTCACCACTATGTTGGGCCTGGGTGGAATCTTCCGGTGATGATGGTTGCGTTGTTGTTGGCGACGACCCCTCATCTTAATTTACAGGATGTTTTCGTTTGTAATTATATTTTGACTTTTTTACAGGTTCGCCAAACAACGGCGGTTGGGACTTGAACCTCACTAGCCGTTTTCTCCGCAGCAGCCTCCATAGTCGATGTTGGCTCTGTCGTCTCTGATGCGGTTGCCATTGTCTCTTTCGACATGGCAATCTTTACCATTTACAGAAACAGGTTTCGTAGTTTACTCAAACATTGGTCCACTTTAACGATTTTCTGTTCTAGGTTATCGAGATCCATTTTCGACAGATAACTAATATTTGGAGTTTGTTGTTGCATGTTTTCTTATATACAAGTACGTATTGAAAAATAATAATTTTCCCCACTTTTTTGTTTTCACCTTTTTTGCCCCTTCATAGAAAGGAAGACATTTTATCATTGTGTTTTAGGTGCAATTTGTCGTAGGTGCCAGTGGTGGGAATCCCATCGTGATCGGTCGTCAACTTGGCCAATTCTCGATGGGGCATAGAATCGGTTGGCATCCTTTCGACGAGATGGATATTTGGGTTAAGAAATTGGGGTTTTGTCATAAAGGTGAGTGAATAAATTGCATTTTCGTTTTGTTGATTTTCAAATAGGGTGTTGACCAAGTCCTCTTCGCGACAGAGTAGATTTAAGTAGTGTTCAAATTCTCTGTTTGAGCATGAGTATGAAATCTGGGGCAGAACAGAGTAATCATCCCTTAAATCGAAATTGGCAGTTTTATTGATGCGTTGGTAAAATAGTTTCAACATTTCGAGGTTAATTTGTTCCATGTCGTGCATGTCGCTGTCAAAGGGAACAAACGTGATTATGAATTTTCGTATCTTGGAAATTAACTCTATCGAATCGAAATGGCAGTGGGTGATGTAGGGTGTGTAACGCTTTTACAAGACACCCGAATTGTAAAACGAACTCTTGTTTAGTATATGGGTTCGAAATGTGTGCGGAGAGAGTAGGATTTCCAAGTTTGATCCGTCAATATAATTACACAATTAATAACACGCTCTGTGCAAATGCGGCTCGAGTTCCGCAAAATTGCAGTTGACAAACACAACGTCCGAGTAATCGTCGAAAATTGTATCGAGGGGAAGGATATCAACATATTTTGAAATTGCAGTTTCACACCAAAAAAGAGGGATTCTCTTTGTACAATTTCTGACAAGTGAGCCAACAACGTGTTTTCGTCTTCGTCGTTTTTATCGATGCATAAATTTGTATATATACAAAGCTGATCTTATTTCAAGAAGTATATATAAGGTATTACAAAAAAAAACACTGCCCTATGTATAAAGTATTAATGATACAGGAATGTTAAATATAAACGAATTATTTTTTAATTACATCACCATAAAACTTGCAGAGAATAAATTTAACGACTTGGTTGTATCTTTTGGGCTTTGGTACTACATCGGAGTGGACGATTTCGAAGAATGTTTAAAAAATTTGGGTGCAAAACACATTTTAAATTAATGATATTATGATAATCAAGTGGACTGAGTTCTAGATAGAATCGGAGCAATCCAATAAACAGGTAAAAGGACTCGATGTTCTCTACTAAACAAAAGCCATAAACATTGGCTAAAAAACATAATTCATCAATTACTTTGAACTACACAGCTGGTTTTGTTTTGTCTACCACTACAAAACTTGTACTTGCAGCTGCAATTAAAATTTTATTATCACTATTACCTTTCAAAAGTGTTTTACAGAGGGATATTTCCGAGCCGATCATGCAAAAAATCGAAACCTACCTCACGAGCAGCTGGGATCCGGGACGAAAAGAGAAACTCGTGGAAAATGTAGACAATGTTTTTGAGTCCACTCACGCAAGATCCGTTCTCCATGTGTCATCAAATATCGCCGGGATGGCTGTTGAAAGCAAACAAAATTACTCTCCTTTCTAGTGCGATTGTAGAAATTGTTTATGCCAAATTGATGGCAATCGGTAACTATGGTAATGATTTATAAAAAAAATAATTTTCACTAAAAAATGGATTAGTATTGTGATAACACACTTGTGTGTGTTGTAATAGACATTAACCCTCCCCCCACTCCTACTTTCAACAACCAATCAAGTTGCAGTATTTCACCTCCACTCTCTTCCCCTCATTTCAGTTTGGCCTATATGGCTGTGAAATCTGGAAAAAACACGCCTGTCGAAGGCGAGAGCTGTACGTGGAAACATCACGCCTCCTCCCAGAGCAGAAAAGGAATACGGAGTAAGTATAATAAGATAATATAATAAATATACCTTATATATTATAATAATAGTAATTATTATTATTACACTATTCCTTATTCCTCTTCTGCTCTTGGACGAGGAGTGATGTTTCCACGTTTCGCCGCCACATAGCCCAAACTGAAAAGAGGAGAAGGTAGGGGAAGTGAAATACTGAATTGTAATTGGTTGCTAGAAATGTGAGTGGGGAAATGAATGTCAATCGTGGAGCCCTCTGGCGAAATCTCATGGGAAATCGAATTTTAAAGGCAGCATTTGCGGGGCTTAAACCCTCAATGTCCATTTAAAGTAACCCTATTATGATGTTGGTTTGTAATGAAGGTGAAAGTGTTGGGGAGGGGTTAGGGAAGTCAGATAAACATTTTATTAATAATTCATATAAAAATTGAAAACAAAAAAAATGTAATATCTTATATTTTTTGTGATTCTATTTGTTTTATTATAAATTTTAATTTTTATTTATAATAAATATTCAAATTGAATTTTAATGGGAGGAACTTTTCGTGCACACCCAAATTGAATTTTGGAAAGAGCCCTTTTTTGGAGTGAAGGTGTTAGTTGGAGCAGATGCCAAAATATTTCCTTTAAAGTAACATGTGATGTTGGTTCAAAGTGAAGGTGTTAGTTGGGGGGTCAAGGGGAGTCAGATAAAATTTATATTGAAAATATAAAAAATTGTACTTCAAAAGGAGGGTTTTTTTTGTGCATGCCCAAATTGAATTTGTGTATTGTACCAATTTTCCAGACAGAAAATTTAATTTAAAAAGGAGGTCCATTCTGTATAAGGACCCTCGCCCACAGAGGACCTATTAGTGTAAAAATCCAACAAACAAAGTTTTCAAAATTCGAAAGCAATAATGATCTCTTATCCAATAACATTGTAGGTGCAATGGTTGCAAGACAAATTGTTCGCAAAAAATATTTTTGATAAAATTATGTAATGAACCAAAGTTTATTTTTTTTAATGATTTATTTTTTTGTTCAATTATTAGAATGATACTATTGATAACATTGTATAAATTTAAATCCCTTTGTTCCATCAATTGAACGATAGTGTTTATAACATCATGCACATTGGAATTTTCAGCATTCGGATCGAATCTGATAAATGTGCAATTTAGCTTTTTCTCTGTGTGTTTTTGTCGTTCGATTTCATATTCAATGTTTCTGTATTTGTGATTATATTCGTCGTATTCAGCTGCAATTTTGTAATCCAAAAAGTACAAATCTACAATTCACAATTACAGTAATGTAATCATGTTCCTTTGTTCTCGAAGCGAGATTCAGTTTCAAGCCGAATTCTTTGATCAGTTTTCGTAGTAGGTATTTCGATGTGGGCATTCTCGAATTTTGTATAAATAAATTCAATCCTTTTTTATTGATGAACATAGAATGTTTTGGCCAATTAGAGGGTGTTTCACGGGTGATTGCCAATCCCTCCAAATCTGCCGAAGATTTTTCCATTTTGGATTGACCTAATTCAAAACTGCATTACATGGTTTTTTATTTCCGAGAAATAAAACTGTATCATACCCTTTGAACCACAATTTCTCGTTACCGTTATTATAGACGACCACGAAAATCCAAAAGTAAAAATTCTTATTTCTTGACAACTGAAGAGTCCTTCTAATCAACGACATTTCGCTTGAAATGGTTTTATGAAATTATGTTTAATTCCTTATAAAAACAGAGGATTTTATACAAGTTGGTATTTGACAACGATTTTAGAATAAATATTTTTTCAAAATTATTTGTATTAAAGTAAAATACTTGAATTTTCTTTAATTTCTCCCTTTCATTTAGTATGAGTCATATCAAATTATTTTTATGCTATAATTTTTATTCGTGTATTCATAACCTTTAATTTTGAATTCTTTAGCAATTTGCTTCAATTCTGAAACTTTGAAGTTTTCTAAATTCTTTGGATTTTTCTGAAATATATATATATATATATAATTAACTATTTGTTCCACTAAAGTATTTTTGTTTAGATTATAAAATTTTTTGATTTTTAGTACTTTTCCAATAGCTTTCAATTTTTTTATTAAATGCTTCAATTTCAGTTTTTTTTAAATAAGTTATTGTTTTTACATCCGAATTGCTAGTTTCAAATTCGTTAATCCTCCCTATAAGTTCTTGTTTTCTTTAATAGGAATGTCCTGTGGCATTTAATTGTTTTGCCATTTCCCTCAATTCAATACATTTGTTACTATAAAGTTCTGTATTCTGGACGTTATATTTCGTGAGTTCATATTTGTTAGAATATCGAATCCAACTCTTTTCCAAACTTCTTGTATTATTTGCCACGAGTTATTATTTTAAAGTTGAATTTTTTGCCATATTCACAATATCTGTTAAATAATTCGACAACCGAAGAGATCTCCTGTCCAACGATGTTGCAGTTGTAATGGTTTTGTGAAAAGCCCAATGGCTTATATATACAAAAAAAAATTAAATTAAGATAATTTACTTCTGATTGGTAACCTGTAATTGGTACCCTTTCAAAATTCAACTTATATATATTTTTTTTATTAAAATTGTAGTTGAATTCTAACTAGTTTATCATTACCATAATACGACAGTTATTCCGTAAAAGGATAAGAGAAGTCAAACAAAAAAAGCTTATTTGATAGGCCTAAGTGTTATTTTTAGAGTTTTTGGATTAATGTTGGCCTACTCTGATAATATGACAAACATAAGAGTAATATCTGGTTTTGTTTTGATAGGCGTGGGAAATTTATTTAACCAATTACTACATCACGAGCAAATGAAAAAAAAATTATTTACAAACAAAATAAAAAAATATTTTATTTACAAAAAATACATTTGTGAAATGTATAATATAGTTATAGACAGTGTGATTTTTTTGTCAGTCATCTTCAATTTTATTGAAGGGGATTTCTCCATCTTGCCACTCCAATCCATGGAAACTTTTCTTCAGTTGGCCCACGGATATGGAGATTTGACCTGCAGCAATCCAGTCGAACTATCTCTTCTGTTGCGAACCCACACCAAAAACTTTAAATGTAAAGTCTTTGATACATTTTATTTCAAGTTCGTTGTTGTTTTTTGGAAATCTTCCCATGCCACTACATTATCGCGGAACCACAGACGCAATAATTTCAAATTTCTATCTGCACACATAAATCCACGAAAGTGTCTCCAACAATCATAATGGCCTGCATTCCCATATATAGCTACCAGAGTCTTAAATTATGGGCATTTGTAAGTTTTTTTTTGCAAATCCACAATTTCGAGAGTGTGATTGAATTTGCACACCGTCTTTAGCCATTGTATTTTATGTGAACCTGCAACAAGTATTATATATTTGTTGTAATGGCTCCGTATCAATTGAAATACTTCCCTTTGATTTTCGTCATAGGGAATTTCGCCATCTTGCATGCCAATTAGTGAATATTTTCCTTCGGCCAATTTTTTTGTATTTTTACTTACATCATCCAATGCTTTCCATGGATACGGAGATTTGAAGAGCCGCCTTTCGGTGAAACCATCAATGTTGGTGACTGCCAGTTTCTTCAGCACATATTCGCCATTGTCATCACGGAAGCCTTGCAGATTGCAAAACATGTTGTATGTTGATAATTGCAAGTGTATCAAGTGCTGGCTCAAAAGCATGTGATTTGTCTTGGCCGATTACAGCATATATATATATATATATATATATATATATATATATATATATATATATATATATATATATATATATATATATATACACACACCCACCATGGTCGTGATTTTTTTTTTTAATGCCTCGGTGGATGTCTTGCATAACTAACTGAAAAAAAAAGTTTAATTGTAAAGAAAACAATGACATAGATCATTCTTTTTTTTTTTCGACATGAAAGATATATATGAAATAATATTCCGATGTTGCTGTTAGTAATGCTTTAGACGCTTGGGAATCATTTTGCAAGACTGAGCCAAAAGTTAACGCCATCGAATCTAGATTTTACGATAGCGACAAACAGAATACCGAATTTCTGTTGGTGAAACACCACCCGGTAAATTTTCTAAACATGAACTTTCTACGACATTGGTTCATCAGCGTAAATAGCTGCGAATGGCATCCCAGAACTCACGAAGTTGCCCAAATTGTTTACTATTCTTCTGATATGTATTGTGTTGTGGTGAAAATTAAGGAATTTTGCAAGTTTTGCACATATCATTACTTTAAAAATTTGTTTTAACAAGATAAAGTTTTTATTATTTTTACCAGCGACTGTGAATTAATAGTCTATTATTTTTGGGAAACTACGTCGTTATTTTTGGCCATATATTGTCTCTTTTTATTATTCATTACACATTCGTTTTTATTTATCATGGTTTGTTGTAGTCTGTTATTTTCATTGATGTTTCTCTTGATACGAAAACAAATGTTACAATTACCAAATGCAAACACATAAAATAAAATAAAATATTGGGTGTGAAACCATGCATATATGGTCTATTCCCTCCCAGGGAGCATAGCAGACTGGACACTCTCGAATTCAAAAAATTTGTTTATTCTTACTATAAGAAGAACTGTATATGTAGAAGCAACTCGAATAGAAACATTGACGAATACATGGAGTTGATTACTAAGTTATTGCATACTTGGACACTGCCATAATATCTGATGGCTCTTCAAGAAGCATTTTTAATTAATCTGTTGCACAATTATGAAAAAAATACAACATTGATAGGTGAGTGATTTAACTGATAGATTCGTGCCAAGCATCTACCAAATTGTATCAATCATTCAGTAATGAGTTGTAATTGATAATTTTTTTTTCATTCTTCGTGTTTGGTACATAATAGTATTTTTTAACATCGATTGGTATGTCGTAACCACCCATATTCAAATTATGCACCGAATCGTCTATTAAAGTATATGGGCCCGTCGTTATCGGAAGTTGTTGGTGAACGATAGATATCCATTTTAGTTTTTCTGTGCAACTCGTACAAAACTTTTGCAAATTTATCGGCTTGCAGTAACAGTTCGATAAACATTTTCGCGTGCACCTCGCTGCCCGCCGTCCACAGCACCACTTAAGTATTTTGCCGAAGTCGCTATAAAATGATGGGCTCTGTGAAATTTGTTGTTACGTTCGTCTATTAAAGTGCCGTCTAAATCGATGACTGTGATGCCTTGTGCTAGCCTTTTCTTTGTGAATATTCTCTTTATTTTATTTATTTTTTACTCTTTTATCGGCCTGTTCGCGATCGTCTTTGTCTCTGCTGGCGGTTCTCTGATTGCGAAATCCTTTTCTCATACCGCCGTATCTGGAATCGCCAAACCATATCGGAGTATTCACCAACGCTTCTGCTTGTAAAGGAGAGTTAAACATGTCTCTTACATTTAATGGGAAAAAACCAATAAAGAAATATGAGGATTATTCGCACAAAAATAATGTCAAAAGTATTATCGATCGATTGGCAATTATCAAAATTGTTGTGATCAGATAATACCGATAAATTCTTTGCGCACATTTTGCACGGATTGTTGAACAATGCCAAAACCTTGAGAAATGCTCATCCGTGCGTATCAGGACTCTTGTGTTACCTGATATTTGCCAAGGTGGTATAGTGAATTTCGGCCAAACGAGCATGTTTATCAACGACGATAGTGTTTTTTTTTTTTTTTCCCCTCCATTTCTCGAAATGAACTTCATGCACGTGGAAAATGTTCGGTTGTTGGAATGTAGGTACAAGCAGTTGGAATTTAACCGGAACGAGACACTTGCCTTCGCTCTATTTCAACATATAGCAAAAAGTATTTTTGGCAGCAGTGTACCATACCTCGAATGTCATTTCCACATCCCCCCACGATCGTCAACTGACGATCGTCGAACATATAACAGAACTCATGGTGCTAGTGGTGCTCGGTTCACACGAAAACGTCTCTGGCTTTATGGAGCTTATGCACCTTCTTCTAGAGTGGATGTGGTTAGATTTTTTGATGATTTTTACCGATAATCAGTGAAAAATTAGATGCTCGGTAAAAAAAATCTTTGCTCAATATCGAGCATTTGAATCATTTGTTAATTGGTACATTTGATTCAAACTTACACATCCGATGGCCGAGTTTTATACATGCTGGATAAAAGCATGGAAATTGATTATTTTGAAAAGGTTTGATACATATCTCAAGTATAAATTTAATTTATCTAGACTAGTCGATCTGCTCCTTTCCATCGATTCGTCGTGGTTCATTTACATGGATGAATTTGTCAAAATGGTCCAACTACCATCGGAACTGGAAGCCATCGAGTCTGAACTACAAAATCGAATTTTGGTAAATACTTTTAAAAATACCTCTGATTATTTCTACCTTATTGCATGGGTGGTTATTTTGACGATTTTTTTTGTGTTGTAGCAGCCGATATTGGCTGGTATATTTCAAATACATTGGCTTTGAAAGTAATCCTTTGATTATAATTTTTTGTTCCCTAAGAGAGAGTGTATGTCAGAGAGAAAGAAATGCAATGATGGATTCCTACTCGATTAGCATCATTGTTCAAGATGTATTATCGCTTGTAATATTGTTGGTATATCTGTTTTTGCTACATGCGAAAACTCCAAAATATTATCCCATGAAATCGGGTAAAGATTTGTTTACGTCGAAACCAGTAAAAAATTAAAAAACTTAAATTTGTAACTTTGTGTAAAACAAATACGTATTGCGAGTACGAAGTTTTTGCAACGGGCACAGAGAATGCAGAAAGCTCTAAAATTGAGGTGAATTTTATCGTTGAATCGGACAAAACACCTCACGAACAGCTACGTGGTGATTTAAATCCCTTAAAGTTTGCGTCGATCTCCCCGAAACTGAGCATTTCCTAATGCTTGCAGTTGATGTACTGTGAGTGTAGTAATGCGAACCAAGTCGATTACATAACATACAAACAGTATTGCAACTTGATGAACACTGATGGTTCCAAATCGGGAAACAAAAACAGAAAACTCGAGGATATGTATATGAGATGTGGGCGCGATCATGAATGGATTTTGGAAGTATGCCCAAATAATATGTTTTTTGATGGCACCACTTTCCGTACAATCAATGATGCGATTAGGATGGAACGGAATATTGGCAACGTTTGTGTCAACAAATTGAACAAAATCAGATTGCCTTACGTGGGGAATGCCTACATCGTTTGTAATTATGGATTACCAGAAATCGTCAAATGTGAGCACAGAATTTCTAAAAACCGAATAAACTGTCTACAACCTGAATGTTTGCAAAACGATAATGTTATATTGTGCATCCATATAAGACCAATGCCTACTTTTGCCGAAAAGGAGAAGTTGAACATTTTAAAGAATGTTATCAAAAATAAAAATATTTGTATTACAAATGCGATAAATGTCACCTGACTTATCCCTAAGTCGATAAAGTTTTCAATGTAGACATCGGCAGTTTTGAAAATCCCACCCTCGATGTCCTTCCCGTTCCCTGTCATTTTCCAGAATACCCATCACTGCAGTTAAGGTTTAAAATAGTGGCAGATATGAACGAATTGATTTCATCTACAAAACGCGATAGGAGTAAACAACTACAACCGGCCATTGAAAATCAAAAAAGTATTTCTTAAAAGCTGCAAAATAGTGCATCGGAGTGTAAGAATGTTCATTCATAAAAAAAAAAAAAAGAATTTTTTTCAGTAAAGTTCCTTTCGAAGAAAGTATGATTTCCGTTAAACCTAGGCTAAAATTAGAATATAGGAAATACATCATAGAATCAAAGTTGTATTTGGCGAAATTTTCGCAGGTGTTTTCTTGATGGATTTTACGGAAATCATCGATGCCAAGAAGAAATTTTCTTTGATTTTATACAAGGGGTTTATAAAACACGAAAAATTTGATACCAAAACTATACGCGAAAATATAAAGATGTTGCAAATTTGGACAAAAAAAGGTGGAAGATAGCTATTTAATTGACTTTAATGTTGTGAGAAATACACAAGTTTTTAAATCGTACCTTCAAATTCCAAATTCTTTTAAATGTGTTCCCAGTTGGCTGGAGGCAATGAGACAGTACGCGGACAAAAGAAATTATTTACAACTATCCACTTTTACGAAATTATTCATCTTCGCACGTTTTTTCCCGGAAGGGTAAATTATGTAAGGTATGCATTGGCTTTTTGCTAAGATTCTATCGCGATTATTAAATTGTCGCATACTTCACAGATAATTTTTATTCGACAGTCAATTTAAGCAAATGCATTGTAGTGAGAAAAAGGGCCGCTTTTACTTGATTGTTGTCGTATTTTCGTTCCATGAATGCTTTGCAAAAGTGAATACTATAAAGTAATTATTTTGGGTTAATGGTTTTACTATCTTTTTGTCCCATTCCTTTGCCAAATTGATGATGAATTCGTCAGACAATGGGGCCGTTTGGTTCGACGATGGCGATGAATCGTTTTCTTCCCTCATGGCAAATTGCAACTCATTCAGTAATGTAGCGACTTGTGGAACAAGGGTTAAATTCCGCTCGGGATGAACGTTTATTTGAATTTGAGTCGTTGGGTCGAATTCAACCGGTGTGTTTACCTCGTTTATTCGAGTTGGATCGTTTCTGTTACCATTTTCCCCAGCCAACACATCTTCATTCGAAGGTATTAGATTGTGCGATCGTAAAGCATTGAACATTAAATCATTGAGTGATGTTTGTTGATTACAACACACAGACGAGTTTTTAGGAGACTGGACGGTTAAAAAATCTGATTGGTTGTAATCGGGCGAAATGTTTTGAATCGAAAATGGCAGAGTTGGGGATGTAGTTAATTCTCATTGTTGTTGTTGCAATAGGGGATTTTTTGTCACCACTATTGTTAAAGTCGATTGAATTATTTGAGGTTTTACTTGCATTGTGTCTAGATCGATCGAGGAAACATCTGCAAATGCGGAATATAAGTCTAATTGAAACTCGACTGTTCTACCGGCTGCGGTTTAAAATGTTGTGGTGTATTCGCACCGATCGAATCCACGACTTTAATTCGTTTGGTTGGCTGGTGTACTTTTCCATTTGGAAAATCAAATATGAAGTTTTCGTAGCCCGTTGATAAAAGAGAATTTGTGGTGTCAAAGTTACTCGATTCGTTATTGTGCCCGTAGGATTGTTTGTGCAAGGATTTGTGACTGATGCCCGCTTCTTGCACGTGCCTGTAATTTTCAAAATGGTGATTGTCAATGACAAGAACTTTCACTTTGAATAAATCTTGAACCTCGTGGCTATCGGCTATGTAAAAATTGAACACCAAAACATTTTGCAACACCGTCAAACCCATATCGAATGATTTAATGAAGTTTCGAATTGTTGCCTGGGGATCGAAACTGAAAACTTGGATTTGGTTTTTGGAAAGTAAAACATTTTCCCCATCGATTTCATGTCATTTTATCAAATAATCTTAATATATATAGACATTAGTAACTTACGTTGTATATGTGTTTAATCTTGTCAAGTTTAAAATCCAGTTTTGGAAGTTGTTTTTTAGAACGATGTATTCAGAACTTCCAGTACTTTTGAAAGTTTCCGAATTTAGTGCCTGTTCGGTGAAAGCTCTAGTTCACAACCATTATACAATCCAATCATTGCTTGTTCGGAAATATTTGGTGTTTAAACCAAAAATATCCACTCATCGACACTTGTCGAAGTTTTGTTGTGTGGGCGGCCTGGTTTTCTAGTGTACTACTCTTGTAATTTTTCTAAAATATTTTGTTTGTTAGGTATATAATTTGGGTTAAGTTGGTTTTAATCTAGTAAATGTTGTTGTTGCTCATCAAATATGTAATTAATTCTTTGTTGTTCTTGCTTTGGTATCTCTAGTTGTTTATTGGGTATGTAATTATTAGGTACGAAATTTGATGATTGTTGGTTTTGCTCTGGTAATTGCTGTTGTTTTTGTATGAGATTCTCGAATGAATAGTAGTTTAAAACATCTGATTGAAACACCATGTTCATGACGAAAATGCGAGGTGTGTCGATTGCCAATAGTTCATTTAAATACACGGCTGATGCCTGAGCCTGGTTCATTATCGGAGATCTTTCAATTTGTGGTGGAGTCTTTTGACGTTTTACTTCACGCACATTGTTGTTATTGTTGTGAAAGTCGAATGCAAAATTCTCATTGCCTGTGAATTGAAGATGCTGTTCGTATTGGTCGATATCGAGCGTTCGCTTCATCAATTTTGTTCGACGAGCACCAGCCAACGTGTAGTCGTAATCGTTGTCTGATTTATCCAACACTGGTGAAATATTCCTAAACAAATATCGCACATTATTAATATCGGCTTCATTTAAATTTGGGAGAAAATTATTCTTTATAACAGTTAGGCCTAAACAGAAAGTTTTAAGTATGTTGTGAATCGTTAAATCAACATAAAAGGTGTGAATACGGATCTGGTCATTATAAATAAGAATACTTTCACCAACGATTTCACCAGACGTGATTTTCGCTCTTATATTAGGTTTTATGGTACCTTATAATTTTGAACATTTATTTCCCAATGGGAAGTATTTGAACTCGTCGAGTTTAACGAATATGACGAGAAAAATATATCTAATTACAAAAGCACATAACTCAAACTCATGGGTTAGATACATATACAAAGCATATAAATAAAAAAAACTTGTAAAAAATATTTCTTATTATTATTTTTTTATGAAACTTGTATGCTTGCAAATACATTAGATACATCGCAAGTTTTTTTTATTATTCAGTACGAGAAAAAACAAAAACTTTTTATAAAATCCATCGAACTATTCCTTGAAGGTGTTAAAAGATGCATTCTTGAACGTTGATTCACTCAGTGGTAGAAATTCGTGTCTGAGTTCGCTGACAACATACGTTTTGTTCTTTTCCAAACTGTCCGATATTGTATGACAAAGTTCGTAGTCGATTTTTTTTCTGTAGTTGCATTTTTCCAAAGCTGCTTTCATAAATGCATCGAATGGAGATTGCAAAGGTGGAACAAATTAAATGTGTTTTAGGAACGAGTGGGTGTTGAGTACAGACTGTGCTTCGATAGATCCGTTCAGCCACATTTTAACAAGAGTATATGTGGTTAGGAGATTGTGTTGTTCGAGGATTCGACCAAACCACGTTATATTTTCCGGTACATCTTCATATTTCGAATCGAGGATGGATTTTATAATTTCCACGTACTGATGACTGACCGCTCCATCATTCACCATTTCTGATTCTAGTCGGCCGAGCTCGGCGAAATGTATAGCCACTCGTTTCATATCCACCGAGGTATTTAACACACAAGAAGAATCACCGACCGCCATTTTTGTTTGGGTGATGGTCGTATGGATTCCCGTCAAAATTTTCACGAATCGAGATATGTAATTTTTAAGTTTTTGCGCCAATTATTCGTGATCATCATCTGGCTCTATTCGCATGCCGATGCGAGGAATTGACATTTCAGTCATAGGTGAATGTTGTTGTGGAGGGGAAGGAAAAGAGTTTAGCAGCTGAGAAGAAGATTGCTGGTTCTTTACGAGAATGTCAGAGTCGGTGCACTGTGGTCTGAGTGGTTGAAGTTGCAACGATGGAATCGAGGTTCTTCGCTGTTGCTGTTGTTGGCGTTATATGACGATAAAAAAAATTAATCTTATAAGTACTGCGGAAAACCCATATAAAAAAAATTAATGAAAATGTTTGCGCCATCGTAGAAGCCAGTCTGATTCAGTTTACATGTGCGCAGAAAATCGCATTTGGCTAACACACAAACGTGGAGAAATTATCTTAAATGCTGAACCATGCGGAATTTTTGTTATCTTCACTAGATAAAAAACATAAATCACTTCGGAGAAAGGTGACAAACATTTAAATGATTTATAGACTACACTCTTTGGTTTAGGTGTAGAAGTTTCAAAGAATTTAATGGAGCGGGAATCTACACTGGCTGAAAATCAATACACTATTTACAAATCGTGGGTTTACTTGGTACAAAAATTGGCAATTTTCAGATGCGCACTACTGTCGAAAAATTACCTCGAATATTGAATGGCCCAGTTTGAGAATTTATTTCTGGGTTACTTTCAGAATTCCAAGAATACGAGCGATTTATTTTGAGGAGAGCTGGACCCCTGACGAATCGAACCCCAATTTTCTTTCAGGGACGTACATGGCCGTGAACAGTTCAAAGCAGAGTTCAAAAATTTAATTTATATGAAAGTGTTTAACCTACGATTCAAATGTATAATGATTTTCGGTCCTCCGGGTACGGGTAAGAGTACGCTGGCCCACGCAATCGCGTCCGAATGAAAATCCAAACTATACCAACTCAACATCGGACAATTATCCTCGCCCACCATCGGCGATACCGAATGCAAATTAGCCAATTTGTTCAAGATGACCACCGAGAACCAGAACCAGCGATTCGTGATATTTCTGGACGAAATCGACGAGATAGTTTCGCAAAACTTGGCAATTCCACCCCATTTACGAAGTATGGCAATTACCCACAAACCGGTCTCGAAGGAGGTGTTCAAATGAAAAATAATGTTTTGATTGTTGCTGCAACCAATTACGAAAAATCAATAAGACCTACAATCCTGAACCGAACCCATGCATTTTACTTTATAAACTTGCCCGCGGAGGAAGAATGCTGCGGCGCATTAATTGGTCTCTTACAGTCGTTTAAGAATCACCATCTTAAAGACTGGGATGATGAATACCAACGTCGGGTGATTGATAATATTTCTCTATCACAATACCTCACTTTTCGAAATGTCATGGCCATATATAATATGGCGAGATGGAAAACTTTAAAGACAAGCCATTCTCATTCGCGATCGTCAATCATTCTCTACTCGTACAGATACGAAAGGAAAACTACACGAGTCAGCACATTTCGTATGAAACGTCCCTAAAAGTACTTGAAAATGCAAACAAATCGATGGTGTTTACTTTGCATCTCGAAACCATCTACGAACTGTGCCAGAACAGCATCCTGATAAACGATCGAATTTTTTCAGGCCAAATTTGTATCATTTCAACAAATCAATTGCTAATACAAGAACAATGAATGAAGAAGAATATAACAAATTTAAAGATGACAAGAAGTAAAAACCAAAAATTTCTTATTGATTATCGATTGTGTAAATTAAACATTTCTCAATCGCATTTTCGTTAAAATCTGCTACCGACACTAACTTGTAATTCGACAAGTTTGCGCGCATTTGCAGTAGATATATTTCGGTAATTTTCCGTCCATATGTGGTCGAATATAAATTTTTTTCCTTGTTGAATATATAAAACAATAAATGTTTTGTTGCAACGAGTACTTGTTTACTTGTGATGCTAATACATTACATAGAGGTCCCAGTCCATAATCGCCGCGAGATTCTTCGAAATTCTTTGGCGAACGTTTCCAATCGACCATCACCAAATCACCCTGCTTGGACTTGAAGAGTATGTCGATGGTTCCACAAAGAGCGAAATCAACATCTCATACTCTGAGTTCCTACGCATAAGGTGTCCAGTCATTGGCTTGTTTAACATCACGGTCGATACCTAAAAATTGTGTAAACGTATCGTGTATCGCATCGGGTAGTTTTTGCTCGTTCGATTTGTAGTAATTTTCGATATTTGTATGCAGTTGAACTCCCAAATCAATGGCTTCTCGACTGATTTTTTTTCTCGATTGCGGCTCGGAAATCAGTGTATGACCCGATGGAAAACTTGGGCGAATTCACGATGTAAGAGGCCATTTTCTTGGACTGAAATTTTGGAAAGGAGTTTGAAACACATGCCGAAGCAGTGATAAAGGTTTTGCGTGGATCATTGCGCACCGAATACTTCTGAGTTTTTTCCTTTAGAGATACCAAATCGTACAAATCTCCCAGTTCTATATGCCCTAACATTGTTATTCTCTTACGAAAGGAAAATAATTAATGCGAAACTAATAGGTGGGCTCATCTCTTTATATACCCGTTTGCTTCTTTTTGTGATTTAATTTTTTTTTCAGCGCAACAAAGTGTAAAGAATATCATTTTCCTCGTTTACAAAAGAATGTGGAAAAATGTTAAGATGTTTAAAAGTTTCCACAAGCGCCATTCGCAACGCACACCAAACAACGTTCAATCGTAGCGCCAAAGAAAGTGGTCTTCGAACACTTTCGTAAATTTCGAGCTGTTTGTAAAACGAGAATAACTTTGATTTTAAATTAAAAGTGTACAACTCATTGGATTTTTTCAAGACTGTATTGTATCCATCAGACGTCTGGTCGACATTTTTCAAATAGAGTAACAATTCCCTCTTGTCATTATCGAGGAATTGGTCCAATCGGGTCTCATCATAACTCGGCTTCTTTCGAATAAAAAAGTCTAGAGTTTTACTGTATGCAACATCCTGATACTCGTAATAAATGTGGTCTATAGAATACAGAATATGATTGCTAAACTTGAGTAGATCAGACATAATCTTTATTAATAAGAACTAATTTTAAAAATGGGCCAAATCCTTTCGATAAATTTCGAAGAAGAATACTTGAATAGGATAAAATCGAAATGCGCTGAACTTCAGAAAACATGTGTGGATGACAAATCGCGACTTGATGAGTTGTGCATTGCGACAGACAACTTTATTCGAAGAAAGCAGATATTTGACACATCTCATACATACTTCAATTATGTCAACATCGTGGATAGCTGGACAAAATTAAACTTGAAATTAATGAGTGTTTGCCTTCAGAGATTCGACGAGATTAGTAACAATTACTTTGGCAATAAACTACACGAGTTTTGTAAATTCGATGAAACGTTGATGAAACAACTTAGGGACGAAGTCACGGACAAAAACACGGGAATATGCAAGTCAACAAGAATTGAGTGTAATATATCAGCAATGTGTTGAAAATATGGCGTGTTCAATTCGAGATCGGTCAATAAATTTACATTAATGGGATTTAATATCCCGCGATCCATCTTGGTGAAGAGCGAAAGTATCGGTTTGCCATTTGGCATTATCCGTGCAAACCGCTCGTTGAAATCATCGATTCCTGCGAGCAGAGAATCCAACTCGGAGTTCAATTCGAAATAATAGATGGGGTGCACAAGATTTAGCGTAAAATTACTGTACCAGCGATACGCTTACGAGATAAGATCTAACTGTTTGTTTTATGTGGAATTATTAATGTTTTTTTGTTTACGACAGCCACAACTACTCGAGATTGATTTTGCACATGGATTGTAAATAACTTATTGTTTTTTTTTTTCAAATCGCGTGGAAAGTGATTTGCAAAATATACGATTAAATAATCGGTTAATGAAAGGTCAGTAAGGGAATTTAAAGGGCGATCAATTATACGATAAGTTGCCAAAATATTTGCGAGTAATTTTAAATGCCGATCGGTTAAATTGGGTATCTGCGACAGGATTTCATACACCTCAAGCAGCTTGAGTATGGGCTTCCCATTGTCCGAAATATGTTTTTCGTACAGTCGAATACATCACCGCCAAAAACCATAACATTCTCCACATCTTTGCCCAATATATCGGCGATCGCATCCGTCCACGAGGCATCAACATAACAATATTCCACGTTGATGTCGCTCACTGGAGGATCGTTTCGAACACTGTCACAATGAATGCACGCAGCGTCACCATCCACCCCCAAGCACAGGGCGTTTTTTACCTCGTCGCAAAAAACTTTAACGTCGCTTAAATCCAAGTAACTATGGTTGGAAAACGTCTGACAACTGAGATGATTGACTTTACACACTATGAGATTTCCATTGTCGTTTTCCTAGCAAATACATCCGCTTATCGTCTTCCTGCACCTATCGATACAGGCCGCCAGACCCGAAACACCAACGGTAGAAAGAAGGGTGTAACCGACAAGTTTTGTTCTCTCAGAGAAAAAATTATTTTTTTACTTTCGTGAGCTTGGGATCAGTCATGATTAGTTTTACAACATCGTTAGAATTAGTGGCTTTATTCAATGCCGGATTCAACGAGTTTAATTTTTTAGATCCGAACTGAATTT
Source organism: Dryococelus australis (assembly GCA_029891345.1). Taxonomy (NCBI): domain Eukaryota; kingdom Metazoa; phylum Arthropoda; class Insecta; order Phasmatodea; family Phasmatidae; genus Dryococelus; species Dryococelus australis. The sequence continues at coordinate 78,996,784 of CM056995.1, forward strand.
TATGCAGTACATAACCCGGTAAATTTTCTATTTCGTACAATAAAACTTTACGCATTTTGTCGTTGAGACGGATGCTCGAATCGATCTGACCGAAACCGACGTCAAACTGGCCTTTTTTGATCTTGCTCATAAATTCGCCAATCGTGGTGTTGCCAATTCATAATGTTTTTTTTTTTTTTTTTTTTTTTTTTTTTTTACGATTTGCAATCATTTTCAAGCTATACAATGATTGATTGTTAAAAATATTTCTGAAAACTGAATCTTTTGGTAAATTCGGGACTAGTGAATGTCGAATCATTGCACGTTAACCCGCGTTGTCGACATCACCGGCGAATATAACGACAGCCTTCAACATTGTTATGTGGTTATATTTATTTTTGTTATAACGCGCAAGTTAGAGGTTTGGGTAGTTTGATGGCAACGACGGTAAGATAGACTGCCAAGATACAATTAAAAATAATCAACAACCCGGTGATTGGTTCCACACGAGTTTTAATACTTGCTATAAACAAGAGTATGTTAATGATTAGTATTACTGCCAATGTACATATTATTAGCTGTTTACTATTATTACATTTTGGGTTTAACAAATAATTTAAAGAAAACATTATTGATTATTCACAAAAAAAAATATTCTTATACAACCCCTTTTTAAAAAAAATGTATACATATATCTAATAGTTACTGTTTTATAGCATAAATTTCAACTTGGTAAAAAGAAACGTTAGTAAATTAATTCTACTTTGATTGTTTTTTCCAACATCCGGATTTGTACGTATCAATCAACACACCATTCTTGTAAAAGTCCATATTACACATATATTCGTCTGTTTTGAGCATAGTTTTGCATGGTACAGATGTTGGTAAATGTTTTGGCGAAGGTGATTTTGGACGAGGTAAAACGGTATGCATGTTGTTTATTGCTCTCCTAAGGTGATCCACATCTTCGTGTATCGTATGCAAGTGGTTTACAATACACTAGAAAGATGATTACACATTTTTTCCTATTTCCTTCGTTTTTTTTTTTTTTTTGTTTTTTTTTTTTCCCCCACTTGTAGACGATAATATTCACATCACAAACAAAGTTTTGATGATATATTCGAATACAAATATCGAAATAAAAAACCATAATATACGTTCATTGTAGTCAGCATCACTCTAAAACGACAAGAGCCCCATACTAATTTCTTCTTGTACATTTTGTTTTCGCTGATTTAACTCTGTGTTGTCTTAGAAGTTCCCGCAGGGGTAGTTGTTTTTAACGATGCACCACTAGTACCAAAATGCGTAGTCATGGAGGTTTTGAGTTTATATTTAAATTTCCAAATCACAAAGGCTAGAACCCCTAATATTAAAATGGTGCCAATACCCGTCCACAGATATATTTGGTTTTTATTATTCATCTTCTTATATCATTATGTACGGGATTAGTATAGTAAATCACACGTTGCCGTTGTCACCTTCGTTATCCATCATTAATTGCATTAATTGGTTATCATTACTGTTCAACTGATGCATCATAAAAGTGATGGGAAAAGGAATTCTATAAACTTAACACAAATTCATGTATTGAAAAGTACAAGCAACTGGCAAGTGAAACGTGTTTGAAATGATTTTTTTTTTATTTGTTCGGGTGAAAAAAAGAAAACTTTCATTCAAATAATCGACGTAATAGGGTTTTTCTTTGTACTTGAAATCGTAACCAAACGATTGATTAAGAATGTAGTCATGTCGGTTAATAAAGTAGATGTTTTAATGGTTTTCAGTAAAATTTCAGCCACGTTATTATCAGAGTTTCGTACATTAGCATATTCATTGTCTATTTCGTTGGCCAGGTAAAGTTTCTTTGCAATAAAGGCCAATTTACGTATCGAGTATAAATTTTGAAGGTGGTTTGTGCTGAGTACAACTCGTCGAAGTTGTCTAGGTAAACGAGTAACTTCATACTGAAGCATCGTTGCATCCATTGTCTTATTTTATCTGTGGGTTAATCTTGACATTTACAAATTTCGCATTTAGTGTCATGTACGAAGCGGAAGTAAGGTATTTTCCCTCGGAATAAATTCTATTTACGATTTTCGCACCAATGTCATATTTTAGCCTAATCATCGCGCCATCATATTCCAAAATGGATAGGGGAGTATCGGATTTCACACCGATCGATACTTTGTTTGTATTCACATCCTCGAGAAATAATTTATCATTTTCGAAATGCAGAGTGTAATAATAGGTTTCGATTAAATTCTCCGAGATGTTTTGTATGTTGTCTGAATTATTGTGAACCGTGCTGAAGGCAACCACTTTGTTAATACTTGGTGTGCACTGCAACGAATCGAAACTTTCCTTATCTTCCGTTTGAACTACTTTGGTCGATTCCGGAGTACACACATGCACAAACAAATAGTTTTGATCAAATTGGTACTTTGGCATCGCATTGAAAGAACGATTGGAAGATGTGATGCATTTACCCGACTTTACTGTAACTTTTATGGGATAGCGATTAGTCTGCGAAGTAGACTATACTTTATAGGCGACGGTGTAGCCTGTTTCGTTCACTAAAATGAATTCAGTCACTTTTAGTTGGAAATTGTTTATCGTCCAAGCATTATACATACCGATAACGGAATCCAAATGGGCAATGCACGAAAAAGCATTTTGCGGCATGAACGTTGTCATGGTTTCTGTCATGGTCGGCATAAACGCATATTTATTGTTTATGCTAATGACTCCGGGATAATATGTGCAAAACTCTTGGTGAATTTTCGTATCGGAATTTGCATATAAAAACATGCGAGCCACGACCTCTTTCTCGAGATACCAAACTCGGCGTCCTCGTAAACATGGGACCGAAATGTAATGGGATTGTCGGATGCTCCAACATCCGTTACACTTTATCAATCGCCGCCTTTGAATCTATATTGAAAAAATCTTGCAGGCCGACAAAATCCCGAGCCGAAGAGTACATATAACCATACGTTCGGAGAGTTTCGTGAAACATGTACCCTACGTCAGGATACAAACCTTCGAAGTAACCACTTGGAATTTCAATTGCGATAATATGTGTTGCCTTGCTTCAGTGTCGATTTCATTTTAAATTACCCATCAAAACGTGGGTACTAACGAATGGCACCGCCATCATAACTGTGTTTGGTCCCAATCTAGGCCAACCTATACTTGTTGTAGGTGTGGGTAAATAATGTTTAATCGTGCTAACCAGTTGATTTCGTAAAGTTTCATCAATTTCGTCAAATAAATATGTGTAGATAAAACTTGAAAAGACGATAAACCGTGGAAAGGAAATTAAAAATTGATACCAGTTTGTGCCCCACGGCCGAGTATAGTCTGTCGGGGCCATTGGTAACTTGCTGTGAATGGTTTGTATGACAAATTCCATGCAATTCCAGACATCCGTTGATCTATAGTACTTGGAACGTTCGTTCATTGTACTAATCATCAGTTTCTCCAAAAATTCAATCATTTTACCAAACTGCTCAGTGTCTTGTAACCAGTCGTATTGAGGTAAAAGCATATTGTTAGTTTCAAACGTTTTCATTACGAGATTGTTGCTATCGTCAACATTTGTATACGAGTATTGTTTGTGATAATGTTGTATTATCATTACAAAACTAACAACATATGTTTCTATTTTATTAATTTGGACAATCGCCTTTATGACGTATTTTAAGAGTAAAATAATGAAACCCACTAAAATATATCCCATACATAAATATAGGGGTACCAAACTTTTTGTGAAATTTTAAAAATAATGTATAGTTATTATACATGTATTATTTATTCAATATAATCTTTTCAATTACATTCGCTGGATTGGCACTTGTTTTTTCATGGAATTCACATAATAGAATTTTGGCACAATCATAACATATTTTGAATTCCAAAACGAAAAACGAATCAACCGCAATGTCTTCGCGCAGCGCAAGTTTGCTCATCTCGGGAAGAATTTCGTTTCATTTACTCTCGTCAATTACGATGGAATAATGGGGAAATATCTCTTCAAAGATATGTCCATCTTCAGTTTCCAATACCTTTGGCATGAGGTGTTTATACACTGCATATCGACCGAGATATTTCAGTCATGTCGGCCAACGACACTCCTTGTTTGAGCTTTAGTTTAGAGCTTTTTTTACTCTTTAATAACTTTTAAAAAAAATTTACCATCAAACTTCAAGTCGATAGTATTTTCACTCTTTACTTTGATGATCTTGTCCTTGTGGAAATACAACAGGCCATCGGTGGGAAGTAAAATATGCAGGCGACAGCATTCTGATCGATGGAACGTGTTTGCATATAATTTGTCCTCGTTCAAGCGGTACAAACTGGTTGATTGATCAAAATGGCCGGTGTTTTTCCGCGAGGAATGTTATGAATCGAATTGATTCCAGAATATCAATTTCATAGATGGCGGGAATATGGTTTTGATGATTTTATAATACCTGTTTCATATCTACCCTCGAAATGTTGATTTTACCTAACACGTCGATGAGGACGAAAACTTTGATGTTTTCCAATTCATCGATGAATGCGACATAATGACCACTCAGTTTGAAATCATGCACCTGAACGGCGGGTGAAAAGGGGACGAAAAGTAAATCGGTTGTGAGAAAAGTGAGTCTAGGCTCGCTATCTAATTTATTGGCATAATATTCTGGTCCTCCACTTACAGCGACACATTCGATAAAGGGCCGTTTCTCTACATGATTGGGCCAGATTCTATTGATGAAATCGGTCACTCTCTTGTATTCACCACAATAGTCGTAAATCAATTCGTCGAATAATATTTCGGGAAGATGGCGTATGAATGTTTCGAACGAATCACACGATTCGTTTTCGACAGTGATTCGATATGTGTTGAGTAGAGATGTTTCGTCAAATACACGATCAAGAGTTATTCGGTTCCCCGTCTTACTATTGGAATATACGTAACGAACGATTCGTAATTTTACTTCCAAAGTGACGAGCTTCAAATCACAAACATCGAGATCAATTTCCACTGCTTCGCTCCAACCTACAGGGCCGATCTCGCCCTGATAAAACTTAAATTTGACCCGCCAACCAAAGTAAATTTTGAGTTGATGGGTAATGATACCACACTCATTTAAACTTTCGATTTGGATTTCCGCCGATTGGGGTATTTGAAAATGATTTCGCAGGCAAGTTTCTTCATCGTACCTCGGTGACGATGATGGCAATTTGTACAACGTTTTAATCAGTGTAACTTCGGCATTTTCCACAAACTGATTAAATGTTGCGAGGGTGATGGGCTGTTGGATTGAAAAAACAGTTTCGTAATTAACCTTTCGTGGGCATGTGGAAATCCATTCGAGAATATTTCCAGATTATCTTTGTTGCCGCTCTCGCATTTCGTACCAAACACCGCAAATCTTATGACTCGAATAAAGGAAATGCCCCTCTTTATATATAAGAATAAAAAACTACAGCCAATATACCAGCAATGGGAATTAAGATACCAGATCTGGCAATAGCAAAATATATTTCATGACTAATGGGTATTGCTGTTAAACCAGTTAACATCCAACAGCCAGAATATAATATTATCAGAAAAACAAATATTATTCTGTTGACAATATAACGATGAAATATAGTTATTCATTTGTATAAATAAAATAGTTCAATGTCGAAACACTAATGAGTTTGTCGATTGTGCACACTATTTTTTTTTTTTTCCTGAATCCTGTCGGAAAATGTTTTCGGATTGTGTTGTTTTACCAAACATCACAAAGCTTATGACTCGAATAAAGGAAATAACCCACTTTTATATATAATAATTTTAAAAAATACAAACTAATAATGAAAAACAACCATGTATGAGTGATGAGGTCATGAGTCCACACCTTCAGATGAGTAGGATAGGCATGCCAGCATGTAGTATTGGTTCCAAGTCGATGTAAAGTTTATGACATTGTCATCCTAAATTACATTACTATTCACTTTACAGTTACAAGACAAACTTTGAATATTAATTAGTTTTATAGAAACTAATGTATAAGTTTGTTTAATTTCATGTGATTTTGTCAGAGCGCTCCATGATTGGCATTTATCCTCCCCCCTCCCAGCAGACCTAATTCAAACAACCTATCGCATTGCAGCATTTCATTTCCCCTCCCTTCCCCTTATTTCAATTTGCCTTTATGGTGGAAAGATCTGGAAAAAAACTTCAGTCGATGGAGAAAGATGGACAGACCAACATCAACCTTCCTTCTCTCCAGAATAGAAGAGAAATAAAGATAAGAACAAAAATGTAAGTTAATTAATATATACTATATAGTACATACTATATGTTATATATAATATACTATATATCATGTAAAATATATTATATAATATATATTATATACTATTGGTTGTTGATTACCCCCACTCCTAATTTTAACAAACAATCAAGGTGCAGCATTTAATGTCCCCTCCCTTCCCCTCATTTCAGTTTGCCTATATGGTGGAGAGATCTGGAAAAAAGACTTCATTCAGTCTACGGCGAGAGTTGGACAGAGCAACGTCAACATTCCTTCTATCCAGAATAGAAGAGAAATAAGGTAAGAACAAAAAGGTAAGTTAATTAATATATATACTACTAGCGGACCCGACAGATGTTGCCTGTACGTATGTCTTAAACCCGAAAATTTCAAACTTTTTTAATAAGTTAATAAGATAAATAATGTATAATTTTATTTCTTATTTTTTTAATTTAATATTTCCGATAAGTAACAATTTAAAATAAAAACAATATTAAAAATTTGTTATAAAACCAATTAACTACACAAATAAATTTGTAGGTTAGGATGATTGTTAATCAACGCACGTGTAAATTTGATAGGAATTTATGTAAAATACTCACTTCAATACCGCACCAAATTTGCACAATGTATAGTTTTTATCTACACTTCAAAACCCTTCACACACTAATTACATCTGAATGTAATATTTCAATTAGCACGCGATTTATTTTTAACACAATAACAACACAAAGTTACGAAATTCTCCTGAATCTGATCGCAGTGCCACTATCGGGACAAACTGGAAGTAAAATGAAATATTTTTGGATATTCGACACCGCGATCGCAGCGCTGTCTGCCGGATACAATGTAAAACATTCCAAGATCAACAATAACTTATAAATAAAAAAATTATTAAAAAACATTTTGTAGTGGACCGAATTGTGAATCTAAACCATTCTCGAATCCACTTGAACACACACAAAAAATTTCATCAAAATCGGTCCAGCCGTTTAGGAGGAGTTCAGTGACATACACACGCACAGAGGAATTATATATATATATAAAGATAAGATATATTATTGTTATAATTATTCCTTATTCCTATTCAGCTCTAGGAGGAATGGTGATATTTCTCAGTCCAGCTCTCGCCATCGACTGAAGTCTTTTTTCCAGATTTCTCCACCATTTAGGTGAACTAAAAAGAAAGGGGGGAAGGAGTGGAAAATCAAATGCTCCAACATAATTGGTTGTTGAGATTATGAGTGGGTGGAATTGCATTTTTGGAAATCTCTAGTAATGTTTCTTGGAACTAAACAAACATATCTCCCCCTCCCCTTGGGGACCTTGTACACATCTTATCCAATAGTCCTTTTATAAACTATTCAGAGTTTTTTGCTCTTCTATTTTTGAAATCAAATCTTTTTTTTTTTGTAAAGTGGGTAGTTTTGGATGGTGGCGGGGCGGTGTGATTGCAAGTTTACATGCAATAAATAAGATGATTTTTTTCAGTGATTTTTTCGAACAACTGCTTCAGTTTATTTTAAGTAAAAAATTACACTTTTTGATGATTGTAGTTATTATCGATTTGTACTTGCAACTTGAAAGTGTTTACCTTAAATCTTGCTTAAGTTCAGATTACTGGTTTTCGATACATTGAAATTTGAAAATATAAATGACGAATTACGAGTGATAATTTCATCGATTGTGATTTTAAATCACTCACCACTTGCTTAAACTGTAAAGATAATAGAACCATATGCTATCATTTCAATATCAATGTCCCTTTCATAGATCTCAAAACCAGTCTTATTAAAATAATTCCCCACAACATAGAGCCAGGTAAGGGGTATTGCACATATTTGGAAGATAGAGGCCGACAAACTTGCACAGCCAAGAATGGTGGACAATGGATGCTTACCTCAGATGGTAATGATAGGTACGTGTGGTCTTGTGGTTGTCAATATCCTAAAATTTTCATTTCTGCAAATTTGTATGTCGTTTGAACAATATTTTCTGATTGTCTGTTCAATTCAAAGGCTACAAACACCAACAATCCGACACAATGGAACTTGTTTGAGGAAATTACCTGCGAATGTGATCCCCTGCACCAATTTAAATCCTTTGCTAATGGCGGACCTTTAGGCACAATACCAATGTATTTCGAGACTACACATGATGATTTCATTGATTTCGTACCAATCAGACTTGATTATCTAGATGCAAAATTCAAATGCCCATTCATAGATATTCGAGAAAGAAGAATACCAGATCCTTGGAAAATTGATGCCTTACCTGCGAATGGATTCTTAGCAATGAGGTCGGATCGCGAAACTGGAAAGGCATGGTTGAATGTTACTCGTACGATTCACATTACATCCCTATCACTTTTGAGCACGATTGCCTGCTCAACAATAATGGTCGATTACCGAATGGAATCATTAAAGTTTCAGATTCACAATCTTCTTTATTAGTTAGCGGAACACATACTGTCCAAAAAATGTATCATACAAACCTTTAATTGGTTATGCTTTCAAAGTTGAAGAGATAAACATATTGATTGATTTAGAGGTTTTAAGAATTCCTAGCTATCCTTTTGTCACTACAACAAGATCCTTATTGTTCCTGGTATCTTCCGAAATGCTCCTACATAAGACCCCATTTATCCACCCATCGATGAATCGCCTAAATTCGTGGATGTAAGACCTATATTTGTGCACTACGATTTCGATAATTTAGTCAATATCATTGTACCCAATATTAAGAGATCCTGTTTTGCATTTTGTGGCATATGACCATTTAGAACCAAAAAAAATCCTACATGGGTTGAAATTATTTACATGTTAAATTCTCAAGATCTCGATGACCTAAATTGGGAAAATTTATCTCAATATTACCACAAAAAATCGCATTGAACAAGTTAACGAAGAACATCTCAACAAATGTGATTTCAAACCATATTTCATACCCCCGATATTGACACGTCTCGATGAAAACAATCATCTAACATCACAAATGCTCAATCCAAAAAATACAGGAGTATTTATTCATGACCTGGCCAAAAATATCCCCTACCCGAAATCTTTGACTGAAAATATCGTTAACAAGCATCGTGCATTAGTTCCTCAGTACCCTCTGGAAACAGTTCAGTTCCGATACACTCCCGATGTATATCTCAATTGCGACATTGTCTACGATGATATAGTAGAGCTCAATGAAGGATTTTTCCACGATATCAATGGATGGTGTGATTTATAGCTTTGAATGAAAAATCTCAATTCAATCCTTATGAAATCGTATCCCACAACAAGTACCACACGAATTTTCGTTTTTCATAAGCCAGCCATTCTAGTCGTGAACATTGAAAATTCACTCCTGTATGTATTTTTCAACTTGCGAAAAAAATACACCATCGATACCTTTGGTTACTTTAAAAAACGACAACTGGGACTATGTTTTACCGAAATATTCTCTGAAGTTCCACCAACTCATGAACGAACAAAACATTTTACATAACCACGTTGTATTCAAAAATTAGAAGAAAAAAAACCACTCGCATCAATTTTCGCACAATACGTGACTGATTATTCAAAAAACGAAATCAATAAAACAATCATGTTGTCAGCATCTCAAGGCTACCCTTACGTAAACCAAGTATACACCATGAATCCCTTGATTAATTCGTTGAGACATATTAGAAGGAAAAATAAACTAGGAGACAATTACAACTATAGTCTATTTGTAACAAACATGTATACTCGAAGTGGTTTGGATTTTTTAATGCCTTGCGTTCGAGAACTCGATGCGGAAACAAACTGGAGGTTGAAGCGAAAATGTTATTTTAATCAGTTCGCATATATGGTAAATGATTGCTATTTATTTTTTTAGAAGATATTTACTTTTGTTCATTTGTAGAGAAAAGGAATCCTACCAAAGCAGAAACTGATTTGCAAAGATTGTTTCTGGTCGAAATTGAAAACAACGAAGATGACGATCACAAACTATCATCCACCGCCAAAGAGTTTATATCCAATTTGATCAAATGTGAATCGTTTTGGCAGTATTTCGCATATCCGAAACATAAACCAAAACAGACGGTAATGCCGCAATTTAGAGCGATCGATACCCGAGGTTGGTTCGCGGCTTATAGATCGAATATCGCACCGATTGAAAATACATTGGTTTATTCGCAAAAAAAATGAAAAAAAAAATTGAAAAATTTGTTTATCATACACTCTTCTTGCTATCGTGTTACTTGAGTATATGCCCTCCTTACTTTCTAATCATTCAATGTCCTTTTGCCGACATTCACTTGTCGAAAGTCGAACAAAAGGGATATATTCCCGATATATTTCCTTTACGAAGGTGTTTTGTTAATGTAAAAATAGGTGACGAACCACGAGAAAATGGAACTTTGATAATGTTTGTAACACCGACGCATATATCATTGTGTTTCGGGCAGAACCCTTCAAAACCCAATTTAGAAGATTAGTTTACTCCATCGTTTTTAATCTGAGCCAAAGTGCCAAAGAAAAAAATCAACGAAAGTGAAGGTGGTGGTGGTGAAGACAAAAGAATATTATGTGTTAATAATAAAACTCTATTGGATTCAAGAGTGGGTTTCGTGTTTGAAAATAAGAATTTATGGTATTACAATCACGATTATATAGAATATGATGTGGAAAATGCTCTCTAACATATCATTAGCTCGCCCATTAGGTTGTTGAAAAATCATTGCGATGTGAAACAAAATTTGAATAAAATATTAAATATCGAAGTGGCAAAAATACAAGTTTTATTTCGCAAGAAACTACACAATCTGATAGTCGCATCGACATTGTCTTATTTCCCAATTAAAATAGTTATGCTGATTGGCCAAGACTTAAAATCGGAAGACAAACACAAATTGTTGTTCGTTTTGTACAATAATTACCAATCCTGGTTGAATCCTTTAATTTCAGCACTAGTTCATTTGTGAATATAGTAGGTAAAAAAATACAAACTTTTAAATTATTTTTATTATAAACATATTTTTTTACATAGTATTCAAAAAGGAATTTATAAAATCCGAGAGCAAGTGTACATCACTACGGGATGAATGTTATAATCTTCAGTACATGTGGGGTTTTTTTTAAATATTGTGTCAGTAATAGTTCCTGGACTGAATTTTAACGAGGTTTGAATATAGAAGAGTGTTCAATTTCTTCCTTTTCTTTTTCTTGTGTAAATTGGACATCCTTTTTCGAAATGGGATAACACCGATTTATGTTACGAACAAAAACAAGGAGTTTGATGGTGTTGCAATTTTTTTGCACAATAGATTCGAGATCCAAGGTGCAATTTCCACACAGTTCTTCCATCTCGTTTCCACTACCATCGTCGAAGACGTAGAACCGACGGACGTTACCATCTTCATCCACATATCCATCTACTTTGTTGTGAACACAGTTATTTCTCGGTATACCCTTCATCATTACATAAATCATCACGTGAGCATCACTGTAACCATCATCGGCAGTAAACTCAAAAGTAAGTTTGGGAAACTTGCTCTGTTTCCTGTGGTATGTTCGAATGTATGCTGACTGGGATTTGTAGGCATCCATCACCTCAGAACCCACTAAGAAAGCGCTGTTGAAACCCATCGTTGTCGGCACCGAATGATACACCAAACAACAGTTGGTATCTACACAGTAAAATTTTTTTATTTTACTCTTGACAAATAATTACCAGATAAAAGATTTCATTTATTTTACTCTTGAGAAAAATACATGATATATAAAACACTCACACACACACACACTCTCTCTCTCTCTCTCTCTCTCCCCTCTCTCTCTCTCTCCTCTCTCTCTCTCTCTCTCTCTCTCTCTCTCAATACAACACCTCCCTTTTAAAATATTTCAGTTCTTCTACGACCATGTACGGAGAATTCTTCTTTTGCCATTACTTGAATAAGTTCAACGACTGTGTAGAATACTTAGCTCGTAAACATAATGTGACTTTTTAGCCTTGTCTCAAAAAATACAATTCTCAAATGCAAACTGATTGGCATAAGTGGTATTTCATCGCGTTCTCGTTTCAATCACGTTTATTTGATCTTGTGCCATTATCACAACTTGAACTATACGACTTGTATAACCATGAAGGATCGTTATATCTGCGATATATTCCCCATGATGATGGGATCTGATTTGGATTTGAGATTACTCCATTATTATCGTAGTTATTGCGATGGCATCGAAATGACATCATCACCCTCGTCATCATCTTCATCACCACCATTGTTGTGCGAATGTGTGATGGAATATTGTATGGTGAAAGATTCTAAAAATAGGACATTATTAAACATGGAAGATTGTTCGACGATAAATTCCCAAATTCACGGTTATTTCGTCGAAAATGGTCATTTGTGTTGGGTTCCCTATATATTGACGAATAATCGCGAATTACCACACATTCGAATGAGTCGAACACACAATCATCTCTTTTGCATCAACAAATACAGTTACGCCCAAGAAAATAAAGGACATTGTTTCGAACTGATTTTGCCCGTTGGTAAAGAACAATATGAGTTTGTTCACCGTAATCCTGAAGGTGAAAACTTTGAAAACGATCTTAATTTTTGTAGTTTACATTCTTTTGAAGTGGATGATAAATACATTGTCTACGATCATCAACTTTTCGGGTACATATCAAAACGATTTGTCGGCCATATCTGGCCCATTGATAGTTTCTCCAATAAACTAATTTTCTCCCCATCAATGTTGTTGATTTGGCTGGTCTTGTGTGCATTCGATAATACTGAAGAACAGGCAAAAAAAGACCGTTGCGACTGGCAATTGGTGCAAGCTCGTTTCCATGACGAATACGTACAAAACAGAAAAAAGAACAAATATTTCAAACTTGAACCATAAACCATTGACTCCTCATATAGGCGATCGAGATTTCTTTAGGCTCGTTGTCAGACCTGTACCGAGGAATATTGACACATCCACGATACCCACAGATTATTTGGGATTTTGGCGTCTTTTCGAAAAAAATATTGCCATCGATTCGTTCAATCGTGTTTACTCCCTAGTCTCGGAACTGAACCTGGCCATGAGCACCAATTCGTGTAGGATCGACAAACTGATTTCCAAACTGATTGCTTAAGGGTACTGGTTGCCGCTGGACGAACGCGATATCGCGGATATGAAAAACAGTACTTTTACTGGCCACTTGTGCATGTTCAACTCGATATTTCCCATGAATTACAAGTTGAATAATAATAATTATTATTTAAATTATTATTAAATAATAATTGTTTCGCACCACACATCACAGAGTAAATACAATTCACATTCCAGTGTGAGAAAATGGCCAAGCTGTTCACCGCGATAAACTACTTGAAGACGAAACTAAACACAAATCCTCTTGTTCGTTTTTTCGTCAAGCTCGGTATATGATGCGAGGTTTCTGAAATTTAAAACGGTCTTTTCCAGTCATCCGCAACTCACCGAAGACGGGTATGCGATCAACACCAATAAAGACATTTCGACCATACACTGTTGTCATTTCCAGATGATTTTCAACAACGATTCCAAAACCAGATTTTGCATTCACTTGAGTAAGGTCTCGGTGTCCGTATTTCTACCATTTAATAAATCCGAGACGGTCTTTGTCCAAATGCACATGTATTGTGGTGTGGTTCGTTCGACCAAGCCACTGGAATATTTCAATAACCCACACTTTAAAGTAAGTGTGTCGACAAACATGTACAGAATATCGTTGGCGGTTGACGACAACGAAATTCTATCTTCATGTACGAAAATCGAACGAGTAAAGACAATCATGTATTTCGTGTAAAATAATAGTCTCATTTTCGAGGTTGTTGTAGAGTCCTGGCATCGATTCTACGATGGTTTGAAATTGAGCAGCCATGCCTATGCCCATGAAATATGATTATATCGATTGCATGGCTTCGATCTACTCGGTTATCGGTCGAGCGCCACTGATGGAGTTGAAAGAAATGAGTATTAATCGAGAAAAAAAAATCCAAACAAATATATTTTGCAGCAAATCGTCGACGGCGGTATTGAAAAACATTGCATCTGTTTGTAAGAGCATCCGTTTTATGAAATTCGACAACTTGTCGATAAACAACTTGCAGATGAACGAGTGTAATGCTGCCATTTACAATATTTTCCAGCGAGCCTATACGTCAACATCACGGTACAAGTGTTTGCCGAAAATAAACAAGCAACTGCTTCAACTGTTTCTAATGTTGAAAAGGAATTTGGAATTTACAACTACAAAAGATGTTTCTGGTAATGCCAAGTTTGAATTATACGAAAAATATTTGACTTATGCCGACATGAAAAAATTGGACGAGTTCATTTCATTTTCAAAATTGTAATTTAAAAATAATAAAAAAAATTTATTTGCTTTTTTATTTTATTTTTTACGAAATTACAAAAGTGTTGGGATGTATTCGGAACATTGGTTGATTTTTCTTTTGACGATTGGTATTTTTAGCCCTTCCGCCCTCATGTAATTCAAACACAAAACATCAATGTTTTGAAGGAGTGGTTTGGAATTGATGATGGCCTGGATGTCTTTTGGATACCGAGTGTCCAACTCGACATTTTCCATGTTACCCAAATCGTGCCTGAGTCCAAATCCCGTACCATAAACCAATATTGAGTTGAAAATTTCGGTATTTGCCATGTATCCGAGTGCATTGACGTTGATATCGCATGAAGGGAGGTAGCTTACGATTGTTAAAATGTGAAATATGGGTAACTGTGCCAAAGGAACCAAATATTGTTTCATTATTTTGCCCTCCTCCATAGCGACTTCTGTGTTGGTAATTATGTCATGGATCCATTAATTTGGTTTGACCATGTCCATATCTAGATATTCCTGGTCGAAAGACATATTCACTTTAGCCTTCTCGATACACGTTAGATCCAAAACAGAAGCCCACATTAATCAATAATATATCACATATTTTGTACAAAGTTTGAGTTTATCGCCACTAGCGATGTTTTCGGGATATGTAGAATACTCGAATAAAGTGGCCAATTTCGACGAATCGATACATTTAAGGTTGTTGTTGGAGAATATATTCAAGAACGTTTCAGCCGAGGTTTTCAATGGTTGTCCGACAAGGATGGGATACAAGGGACATTGGCCGACCGAAATGCTCGTCTTTGAGATGGGTCATAATATCGCTTTGCTGTATTAACGAAATAAATTATAATCGACGTTGCAGGAATCTGACTTGTGAGTCTCGCACAATCCACAATCAACAATTGTTCACTAGCTGGCGTGTTTGCACCGCATTGTTCGTTATTCAATAAACAAATAGGCGTCAATTCCATATCGATAGAACTGTTACGACTGTTACTGAGGTTAAGTTTTTGATGAATGTAAATGAGTGGATAATATCGATAAATTTCATTTGATTGACTGAGATTAATAGTATGATTTGATGAATGTGTACTGAGATTCGAAAATATATTCGAACTACTCTGAGCTTGAAGTTGACTCTGTTGTTGCATTTTTATTTACTTGTATATATAAGTAAATTATATATATATATATATATATATATATATATATATACACACCTAAAAAATACATAAAATGTCCATATTCACCAGACCAACAAACTTGGATTAATCAACTGCTCTGAGAAATGTCTTTGAAAGAAAAAATATTAACTTATAACGAATACTTGCTGCGAATGCCGCAAAGATTTCCTCATGTATACGTAGAAATTCGGCAAGATGTAGAGTTACAAAAGGCACACTTGGATTTTTTTATTATTGCTATCAGGTTCGTCTTAAAGGTGGAAAACAATTCTGCGATGCATCTCGATGCAATCTGCATTATCCACAGGGAAAAACATGCACGCCTCGAGATGTACCTAAAATATTCAAGAGTGGTAATTCAGATGTGATTGCGTGCCAAGGAGCATGTTTTCCAACCAAGGATTCCGAATCGAAATATCACAGATCAAATAACTATTGGAGCGACTGCTGCGATGCATGTATGTTGGTTCATCAAGAAGCCTACCTGTTGGGAATAGATGATTATTGGCACGTAAATTAAGGCACGATTATTCCACATGTAAAAAGGATAGCAACTGGTTTCGATGTCGATTCTTCGCCGTATGTGACAGAGATGGGTGATGAAACAATACACTTTCGTCTAAACTCGTATTATTGCGATAATTTTATCATGTCTCTGGCGAGTGACGAATGCACAGACCATTTAGATAATAAAATTATAGACTTTTTCATCGGAAATTTATTATGCATGTTTACCGAATATAGTTGCATGGAATCGATCAGTACGATGTAAAGAGCCCGCAAGTACCACCAACAAGACAAACGCCCGATTACGTCGCGGAACGGAATAACTTCGTCAATCACGAAGCGTTCTGGTTAATCCAGACATTAAACTCGGTGACCAGGTATCACAGAAAAAACACCAAGACATTCATTTTGGACCACAGAGTATGGGGGAGGGGGTAGGCTTGTGGAGCCTTTGATACTTACCCGCGATGTCGAATCCATAGTTTCCGATAAAGATACTCGGGTTCGAATCGGACCGCAAGTCGATTCGGTGCCATACCACTTGAAATATATAGATAACGGTAAATGTAAAATCGACGAATATCAAATGCTCGGTTTAATGGGTGGTTTTCCGACCAAATATCCCGATGATTTATCCAATACACAAGATATTTCCAACATAATTGCCGATATTATAACCTCTTGCATCCAAGGATTGGGTAGTAACGAGTTCCTATACTGCAATTATTCGGTGAGGGTGGTCTGAATATGGTTCTCAAAACCCTAGTCAAATACATCCGACCCACAATGATCGAAACAGGTTCAAATATCTTGAGTCTTCAGTTGGGAATTTATTTATTCAGAGCTTTGACGATAGAATCTGTTACGAGAGCTGTGATATCGACTGCTTTGAAATAGGTGGGATTCGACGTTAGAGCATTTCCTGCAGTTTCTCTTTCTTGGGTGCCCATACTTGATGTTGTATTGATCATGATTGCAGTCGCCAATGTGTTTTTGACCATATTCGATCCATTCAACTTGCAAAACATACAAGGTCAAGATTACATAGATGATATATCAAAGCTGGAATTGGAATTAAAACAAAATATTTGGTGTTTTCGAACGATGGAATATACACCGAACATGTTCGTGATGATGTGGAAGAACGCACACGAAGGAGTTGTCGATTTAGCAAATCATGTTTTCATCCTTATCGTTGTCATCATTATCGATAGAAGATGGTTATCTTCTATCGATAATCATGCCGACAGCGATAAATTATCGGCATTTTCAAAAGATGCCATATTTAAACCACCTATTATGGATATTCATCCTACTAAAGTAGTAAAAGTAGTAAAAGATGATGATTTTAAAACATTATTGCAATTTCGTATACAATACCTACTGGCCCTCAAGGTCAACTCGAATGGATCTCATATCGATTGGAACAATATGGGCGCAATGATGATGATGCGATGTTGTCGAATCAATTGAAAACTTTTAGTGCACAAAACCAGATCAAGTTTTCGACTTTGCACTCTACACATCTAAAATAATCTCTCGAATAAACATGATCGATTCAGGATTGTTTTTGCTAGGGGTTTCGATAGTAATTTCGGGAATAACTGAATTTTTCACAAATAAAACAATACATTTATTTATTCTATTAGTTATGTTATTAGTAATGGCTACTTTTATACAGATGTCTACCTTTTATCAAAATTTATAACAGCTAAATTGAGAGACTTTCTTAATCGACAGTTGTTCTTCCTCACCTGTGGGTAGAAGTAACGAGACATAGAGTTCATCAGGTGAGTACTTTGTGTGATGCAATTGTCGATCCTTAGCTAATTTGAAAATCTCGCAAACTGTATTTACATATAACTTTTTAGTTTTTTTCATACCTTTCTTGATGAAAGTAAAGAAATATCTATATTCTTTGCATGATAAAACATTTTTCGTCAGCCTATTGATGAAAAGGGCAATTGATTAATCGTCGTGCTTATTTCCGACTTTGTTATAAGTAATTTTGGTCGACTCTGCGATAATGTTGACGTTTATTTTCGTAGCCATCTGGAGCACTTTGATGTGTTTCTTTACTTACACCAACTAGAAGTTTGCTACAACACTCTGAATACCACATTATATATACAGAGAGAGAGAGGAGAGAGAGAGAGAGAGAGAGAGAGAGAGAGAGAGAGAGAGAGAGAGAGAAAGTAGAAAAAAGTTAAAAAGATTATTATTTTTTCAATAATGACTTATATAAATGAATGCAATATGTGCTTAAAATATCATTATGATAATGATATTTTATAATCGTCATTATCTGCATTATGTGTATAAATATGATAGTCATGAGGGTCGGCGTATTCATATATTTTAAAAAATGTTGCCAATCGAAGGTATTGTTTTGTAGATTTTCGTTTCCCAATTCCAGCTTCTCTTTACATTCATCTTTAGTGTTTAAAGTAGCAGTAGTAGTTCTAGTTTTCGAAACATTTGCATTTTCAATCAAATTGTTGAAAAAAGTATAACTTTTTTCAGCAGTTGCTAATATCTCTGCAACCGCCATGTATTACTGTTATTGTGAGTGCCTTCGAACACAACACAACTTAGCACCTCATCAAAAAGGTCAAAATTACAGTTTTTTTTCACCCGAAAATTGTTTTTTAAAGCAAAATATGTTATTTGTAGTATGTAAAAAATATATTTTAAATCTTTCTCGTTTTCATACACGTATAATTTTATGTGTAGCAGGTGGTCGTAAAGTTTTTTTTTTTCAGGTTGATGGATAAAAATTTTGTAGTAAAAATTTATTATCATTATCTACGTACCCTATATGGTGTGCTAAAATATCCTTTGTACCCGAATGAACCTAATAGATAAAGGATATGTTTTTTTAAGTTTTTCTGTTGGAGTTTTCTCTTCTATTATTCATATTGGATTTGTTTCTTTCAAATTAAAATATACTTTCGGGCAAATATTTTTATTGTTGTATTTCGATTTAGAAAAAAACACACAATGTAGAATTGTTATATTTTGCACAAATATTTACCCAAAGAATTCCTAAAGGTGATTCATATTCCTCAGACTCCCAACGTATAACCAAATGGATGGTCTATCATCTACGATATTAAAGTTGGGAAAGGGATTGAAGGAATTGTAACAAACACACATCTGACTCGTTTTCGCCGCCCTGATCAACTCTTGGTTGAATGTGTCGAGATTACTAGTTGGATATAAATTCGAAGGATATTTGATTATATATTGCGTGGTTAAAATAGTATATCCTTTTAATCAAGCGAGCCTATCTGTACCGCAAAATTGTGTATGCGAAAAAGAAATAAAATCATCACCAATAGGTAGAATGGGGTTCCTTGTCGAATCCACATAGACCATAATTTTATCATTTATACCATGAAAGCCATTGATGTAAATGCTATCTGAACTATTTCCTCTCTCAATATCTTTAATTATTTTACTTGAACTAGTAATGAATAAATAATTCAACATTTTATCATAATGATGGATTTCGTCGTAATATGTGTTTAATTTATATTTCTTCAGATCGGTAATGCTGGCAATTACAACCTTGTTATAGAAAGCATTACTATAACTTTCTTAAATGGTAATATGGTATTGAAGGAAGCTATCGAAATATCACGTATAAAGTAAATCATAATCGTTAGTATCTCATTGTCCAAAACTGTATTCAGCTGTAAATTAAACTCGTTCAAACTTAGTTGATCACCACAATATACTTATGCCACATCCCCGCGGTTATTGTTATGGGCATTTGAGGTATTAAACTTGAACAACTCGCAATTCTCTTCGATAAATTGTAAATTATTTGCATACGATTCAGCAGTAAATTCCAAGTTTTCGGTATCTAAAACCGATTTGCCTTCTTCGGGCGTGCTAGAGTTATTGTGGAATAAAATTTTTGTGTATGCACCATCCTCGAATTGCAAACAATCGTTTAGAACTTCGGGGGAAGCATTTGAAATGATGACAAGGTTCCTTTGAATATTTTCAACTACTTAGAAACCGTTACTTTCGTTAAATAAATTGGCTAGATCTTTTTTGAAAACGATACCGCTATCTCCCATGAATGAATCTATAATCTTCACCACTAGTATATATTTTTCATCAGGTATTGCTTCCAAGTACTTGCTCAAATAATACAAATTAGATCAAATTGCTTTTAATAGTACTATTCTATGAAAATAGTGTTTGTGATTTACATGCGTGTTGTCAGTGGTTATTTCTCCCTCGTAAATGGTAGAAATCCCTGGAATACCAACAAAGGATGAGAGGTTTACGATATAATGTCCACCATCAATCACACTATACATATATTCAGCATTTGATGGAAATTTTTTATTCACCGAAGGTTTATATAAAGATGCCGTGACCAAGAAGTCATCATTGTTGTTGGTATTAACATATTTTTTAGGGTTTTCACTAATAACAAATCATAGTGTTTTATTCAACCTGGTCGTTTGGACAATCGCTTAATTTTTGTTGTAGAGCAGGGATGTGTTTAGATCTCCTATATAAATGTATTGATACATGGAACTATTGGATGTGGTGCGCATTTTATGCGAAACACCGGTAAGTTGTGTATTTAGTTGGTTTTCCTGAAAATTATCGTTTTAGCCTAGCCCTCAGAACAAAAATGGGCGTGTATTTGGTCCATTGGCTTCTAAACGTAGCCAAATTCGTCACTAAAATGCGGACAAATTGTTCGGAATCATTATGAAAAAAAAAAATGAAAATTATAAAACGCATAAGTGTTGCAAAGTAATTGATTAACGCATCAATAAAGTTTAACGAATTTCGCATTTTATTTATAGCTATTGCAAGAACTTTCCTACGATCCACCAACTTTAATTCGTGGTTGTTTACTATGTGTCAATTCAAATCTACTGGTGAATAAACAGCTTCCCCCGAGGATTCAAACACCCCCTCTTGACTATTTTGCTCGTAGTTATTTGGTTCGAACGAAAATGTAACATTAGCCGTACTTACATCCAAATCCAAAATGTTTGCCTTGTTTGAAATTAATTTGGAAAAACCAATTACTAATGTATTAATGGAAGGAGTGGAGGAATAAGAGGAGGACGAGGATGGCGGGTAGGAAAACTGGAAACTTTTATCGTCGTTTAATCGCTTAGTAACAGACATATTTTTTTGGATGGCACATCATAAAATAATATGTGTTTGAAAGAACAAATATTTCGTGCTGATATTGCACATTTGAAGTGAACCTTTTGGTACTGGGATTATCCATCAGAGATACTGAATTGCTTTCAACTTGAAACAAGAATTTTATGTTGTATTTGTTGATCAATTACATCGCCTCTCCTATTAAAAGCTCTGAAGCTGATCGAACGAGTGCAAAATACTGGTGTTTATTAGTATCAAATCAGTATAATCAATTTCATCATTCACCATGATAGTTTTGTATTTGATATTCGATTGTAATTTTGGAATTTCAAAGAAGAATCTACGAGAGGGATAAATGTACGAATTTACCAGATGGAACATAAACAATCATGTGTTCTTCTTTTAACTTATCGAGAATGGGAATCTGAGCCGCGCTGAGTGCTAGTGATGTAGAACTATCGATCACTACTTTGACCAAATCGTTATTAGGTATCACCGCTACACTATTCTTTAAGTTATTTGGCACGACGAAAACGAAATTATTTTGTAGCTCGAAATACTCAACGGGAAGGTTTATCAAATTAGTATCGGATTTATAAAACGCAGACGTGCATTTGAAAAACAACAAGTGCTTGTTTGATAGGTGTTGTAAATTATTAATAATTTGTGCCGCCAACCAGTCATTGTCTTTATCGAGAATGGAAATTGACAATTTTCCCAATTCACTATTTGGTTGTAAACGAATTTCTTTATCCGTGTACTCAAACGATTTCGCCACGATCGCTTTGTTAGTAAATTTTATGATATTTGTTGTTCGAATTTTACCCTTCATATACGACTTGACCACCACCGTAGTTCGAGCATCCAACCAGTAGGTAAAATTACTATCGATTTGGCTGATGATGGACATCAATAATTGTAAAGTGGCCGCATTTTTAAATTTAATATTCAAATTATTTAAGTCCGTGTATTTCATCACGAAAACTATATATCCTTCAAAATCGTGTTTTACACGTTTACTCGATTTAGAGCCAACATCCTGCATCAGTCTCACGAGGTTTTAAGTTTTTCGCAAGTATCACGAATCCAGTTTTACTGTATCGAGAACTTTGTCAAAACTATTAATTATTTTGGCGAGGTCTTTAAACGAATTCGATTCAGCAACCATTTTGTAATTATTGTACCTATCCAATATATCTGGAATTATTAAATCTCGAACGGGGTTGAGAAACTTTAAGTGACTTGAATTCGGGTAGATTTAGAAATATTTGTCTATTTTCTGATTCGATTTCCTCCAAGGTAATAATATTCTCGAAAGAAACGGTATCTGCATAATATAAAAAATCAAATGGTTCAGCGCAATTTTTGTTTAATGAACAAATAATGGGGTGTGGGTCATTTGCCAACAGGTTAATGTGCGAACGTTTAAAAGTCGCATAATTTGTTTCCAAATTATGTAAACATTGCGATATAATTAAAAAATACGTTTAATCCCATATCTCTTTTTTTTTTCCCCGCCTCTTCTTGATATAAATTATCCTGAAGTTTACCTCAAAGTTTAGAAAAAAAGTATGCTCACTCAATGATGGTAAATTTTGTAAACTGTAAACAAAGTTTTTATAATTGGTTAATTTTATCGTGTTAATAAGAAAAAAATGTTTCGAATATTCATTCGTTAGACTTTCTGAAATAGTAAATGGCCCATTTCTTGAAATTGGCACCACCTAAATTGTCATTGTTTTGATAACTCTGCGAACTTCCCATATTTTAAAAGAGTCTTATATACCAAAAAAAAAACATTACATTTTTTTTTTGCAACACATAGCCTTTTTATTTCCACTATATCGAACTAAAAAAAGTATTGGTTTGTATTTTTATGGATAAAAAATATACTATAAAAGGTTTAGTTTTTAAGTGACTTTGTTTATTATACCGGCAACATCCATGGTGAAGGGTTTAAAATATCACAATGGTCCCTTTATTTTTTTGTCTGTTCCTCGAAAATCTCCTCAGCAAAAATTAAAAAAAAAAACCATTTCACGGATCAATACCTTTGGAAAAATAGTCTAGTATAAATTAAGAGTGAAGTATGACCTTCCGGCTAAACGAGTCTGGAGTTTAGTTTTTCGAGATATGTTGATTAGTAATGAAATGTGTTTATGGGCGTAACAAATTCCACGTGAAAATCCCGAGGACAAGTTAATTACTCTTGTATATTCATCGAATTCCGAACCGAAAGCTGTGGAAACAACGACAAATTTTATGTCGGCAAAGTTAACTCTTTCAATGGAACAAGAGCTTGTCAAAACAACTTTATTTCATGGCTCTATGAGAATGATGGTGAGTTGGTTACACTTAAATACATAACGTTAAATGGTGTTGCCAGCAGTGGGAAATCTACATTATTGCATATTTTTCTTGAAGAAAAAAATACAGAGTTTTTTACACGACCCCGCAACACATTCTATTGCGAAATATTTTTCGACAGATGAAACTAGCAAATGGTTTGATGTTATCAAGTCTCCTAATTCGGTTGAATAAATTTATTTACTACGAATATTTGAAATTCATACAGTTCTTACCACTGATTGTTCTTGACAAAATATCTACAGTGGTACAAGAATTGAACAATTTGTGCGATATCGGATACAACACAGCTCCGTTTTTAGTGGAATGCAACGACTATTCAATTTCCTTCGATTCACTCATTGTTTTGTTTGTTGACGAATACAGTATGATCAGCGCATGTCTAGCAAAATTTATAGATGAATTTTTCCAAATGGTGAGGCACACTTTTAGTAAACTATTGATTGTATTTTGTGGCGATCAGTATCAGCTAAAGCTGTTTGTGACAAACAAACCCAATGACATATCGCTTATTCGCGAATTATGCTGTGATAATGTTTTCCTTACAACACAGTTTAGGAACATGGATTCGACATACCAGGAATTTCTGGCAACTTTAAACACCACTCCGAATTGGAAGAAACTACTTACACATCATTTCGGGGTACACAATCGTAACATGAGTTGTTTAACTCTGGATTTTGACTATCCGGTAGAGTTGTTGGAAACTGTGATTTAGCCGAAAATCAAAATGGCTTCATGTTTGGTACTCAATACAAAAGAGATTATGAACTGGGCGCAGGAAAACTTGGTAAAGATTCCCGGATTTCTTTTCTTTGCCTTCACAAATTTCGAATCACGCTATTTCAATTTAAGTGTGTCGATTGCTGTTCTCGCTCAAATAAAAAAAATTTCTAAAAGAATGTAGCTGCCGGCTTGACGTGACTGAGATCGACAAACAGATTATTTTCAAAAATCGTCCCCAGTTCAGTCCGATTTTCTTTTCAGACGATAAAAAAACATTGATAACAGAAACGAATGAAAACCACAAAACTCGCCTCCTTGCCTCTAATTGTTGGTTTTCCCTACCGCAGTTTAATTCATGGTAATGGAGTATGCATCGGTGAAGTTTTATATTATTTGGGACATGTTGGAGACGAAATACTCATGTGTAACGAGAAAAAAAACAACCTCTTTCTGATACCAAAATGTTTCTTCAAGATAAATCTCTATACGATAGATAAATTTGCCTTTCTACACGCATGTGAAGCTACTAAAAACAGTAAACTCTTGTTATATGGTTTCCCGCTTCAAATTACATAAGGAAATACAGTTCAGAGATGTATGGGATTAACAATTGACAATGATATTTTGCAAATTTGACGGGATGTATGCTGGAAGAATTTTTTTTTTTTTTTTTTTTTTTTTTTTTTTTTTTTTTTTTTTTTTTTTAGTGTAGCGTGTTGTGTGAGCCCAGGGAGTGTAATTGTGGGGAGAAGCCCCTCCGACCGGGAGGTACATGTGGGCTTAAATGAGATGAGGGGGCGAAAAGTGTAAAGGGGTGGCTGCTGGGAAGAGAAATCTTACCATATTACCGGGGGGCGTGCTTACTTTGGAGGTTGGGCACGCATGAGGGGGAGATGATTTTCAGAGAAGTTGGGGCGAAAATGTATGTCAGTTAATTGGGGGCGAAAAGATGATGGGGCGTCAATTGGGGCGAAGAAAGTGACGGGGGTGATGGGGGCAGTGCTACGTCAGCCTTAGCCTTGGCCGCTGTCAGGTGTCCGGCGGAAGTCCGTGATCCACTGCGTCCTCGGCGTCCTCTTCTTCCTCGGCGGCGGGGACCAAGTGCTGCGTTGAAAGGAGGCGACGACGAGGATACGGGGTAGGCGGAAGAGGTTGGTGAGCTGACGGATGAGGGGGTTGGTGAGGTGGCGGGTGCAGGAACGCCGGAAGCGGTCGGTGAGGGAGGCGAGAATGGAGTGGAAATGCGGGACGCGGGCGGTGGCGAGAACCTGGTCACGGGTAACGGGAAGGGGGAGGCGGTGGATGAGGCGAAGGGAACGGAAGAAGATATGGGTGGGCGGGCGGAGCGCGTGGGTGGTGACGTGGGACCAGGTGGGGCAGGCGTAGGTGAGAATGGGGATGACGAATGTGCGGAAGACGGTCGTGCGGATGGAGGAAGGGGTTCCTGCGGAAGGGCGGAGAACGGGGCGAGGTGGATCATGGCGGTGCGGGCTTTGGAGGTGACGGAGTCGAGGTGGGAAATGAAGTTAAAACGGGAGTCGAAAAGGACGCCGAGGTAGCGGGCCTGGGGTTTCCATGGGATGACGGAGGCGGAGAGGCGGGGTGGGTGATCCTCGGCGGGTGGAGGCGGGAAAAGAGAACGGCTTCGGATTTGGAGGGGTTGAGTCCGATGCCGTGGGCGGTAAGCTGGGTCTGGATGGAGGTGAGGCCGCGGCTGAGGCGGTCGCTGAGCATGTGCTCGTGGACGGAGGAGGAGAGGAGGCAGGTGTCGTCAGCGTACTGGATGATGTGAGTGCCGGGAGGGACTTTGAGGTCGGCTATGTGGAGTGAGAAGAGGAGGGGGCTGAGAATGGAGCCTTGCGGGACCCCGGCGGGAATGCGCCGGGGGGCGGAAAGGGCGCCCTCCACCCGCACCCGGTAGGAGCGATCTCCCAGGTACGAGCAGAGCAGGCGGGTGAGGTGAGGCGGGATGGCCATGGAGGAGAGGCGGGAAATGAGTTGTTGGTGCGGGACGGAATCGAACGCTTTCGCGAGGTCGAGGAGCACCATGCCCGTGTGTTGGCGCCGGGCGAAACCAGTCACCGCGACGCGTCCCACCCGGGCGATGGCGTGGGAGGTGGAGTGGAGGGGGCGGAAGCCAAACTGGTGGTTTGGGAGGATGTCGGCGGCGGAGACGGCGAGGAGGAGGCGGTTGTAGATGACCTTCTCGGCCACCTTGGAGAGGATGGAGAGGAGAGAAATGGGCCGGTAGGACGAGGGGAGTTCGGGGGGTTTGCCGGGTTTTGGAATCGGGACAACGATCGCGGTTTTCCAGGGGGTGGGGTAGTGACACTGGAGGAGGATGGCATTGACTAGGCGGGTGAGGAAGACGGTAGCGGTGCGCGGGAGGGCGCGGAGGAGGGGGGCCGGGATGGAGTCGGGGCCGGGGGCGGCGGAAAGGCGAAGGCGTGAAAGAATTAGGAAAATTTCCCGCGGAGTCGCGAGACGGAAAGGCGGTCGGGCTGGCAGGAGGGGAAGGGTGACGTGATCGGAGAGGGTGTAGGGGTGTTCCTCGTCCTCGGAAGAGTCGGAGGAAAGCGCGGGAAGCGGGACGGAGGCGAAGGTGGTGTGTAGGAACGCCGAGATGGCCTCGGATTTCTCCGCGGCCGTCTCGGCTAGGGTAGGGGGAGTGGCGAGAGGCGGGAAGGTTGTGGGGGCGGATTTCAGGCGGCGGAGGTGGGTCCAGAGGGAACCGTCTGAGTGCGTGAGCGATTGCAAGCGCAAAGTCTCCTGATCGGCTTTCCACTTCCGGACCAGCCGGCGGCACCAGCCCCGCAGGAGGAGGTACGAGCTCCTATCCTGCGGGAGGCGGGATGCCTGCCAGCGGCCGCGAAAGCGGTTCCGCAGGGACAGTGCGTTGCGAATGCGCTCCGGGAGGGGTGGTGGGCCGGAGGAAGGGCGGAGGAGGGGGATGTGGGCGTTGGCGGCGGCGGTGATGGCGTCGGAAAGGACGGAGGTGTTGCGATCGATGTCGGCGGGGGTGGAGAAGGGGGCGGCGAGGTCGAGGGAATCGTGAAGGGAGGTTTGGTAGGCGTGCCAGTCGGCGGAGCGGAAGTTGAAGCGCGGGAAAATGGGCCGGGCGTGAGGGCGGTAATGGATGAGGCCGAGAACGGGAGAATGGTCAGACGAGCCGGCGGCTATGGTACGGACGTCGGAAACGATGGGAAGGTGGGAGGAAACGGTAAAATCGAGGGTGGAAGGTTGGCGGTTACGATGGGTGGGGTGATAGGTGGGGGTGGGGGGGGCGGTGAGCGTGAATTTGGAGCGGCGGAGTAGCTGACGTAACGAGGTGCCCCGGCGGTTCGTGGAAGGGCACCCCCAGGACGGGTGGGAAGCGTTGAAGTCGCCGGCAAGAACGACGTGTACATCGCTCCTGCCGAGGGCTTCGACGGCGTCGGTCGGGAAAGGAAAATTAGGCGGGAGGTATAGGGCAACGAGGGTGATCGGGTAGGGGCGGCCGTGCAGACGCACGGCGACCGCCTCAGCCGCGGGCGAGGTGGGAACGATACGGCGGTGATGGGTAATGGCGGATTTAAGGAGGAGGGCCACCCCACCCCCGTGACCGGTTTCGCGATCACGGCGGTGGACGGCGTACCCCGGAACGTGAAGGGGGAGGGCGGGGGTGAGCCAGGTTTCGGTTAGGAAAACGACGTCGGGGCGGTGATCGCGGAGAATGAGATGAAGGTCGGAAAGTTTGGGAAGGAGCGAACACGTGTTCCAGAGTAGGAATTTAAGGGGGGGAGGGGGTCCATCGAAAAACTGGAGGAACACGTTTAGGAGGATGTCCAGTTTTTCTGTCGGGGAGCGGGCACGGGAAAGGGCGGTGATGGTGGAACGTATGAGTGGGAGGAATTGGCGGATAAATGCGATAATATCGCGAAGGGAGTCGGTAAGCGAGGACACTGGCGCGTCGGGAACGCAAGCTGGAGCAGGCGCGCGGGGTTGACCGGGAGCCGAGGACGGGTAATTTATGTAGTATTATCCAGGACAACAAACAAGAATAAATTAAAATTTATTCAAGTGTAAATACTTTTTTGTTACTATTGTAAATAAAAAATATTTTTCCTAACATGTGATTTTCTGTCTTTATCCTTTTTTATCCTACTTTTCCCAATGCGAAACTTTTTTTACATGTTGTATTTGTATGTAAGACAATGAATAAAAAACAGAAAATATACGCAATTACCATTGTAGTATCTATTTTATTAATTTGAATTTTAGGGTTTGTTTTATGGAAATTTAAAAGTAAAATCAAAGGCTCGGTGAATACACAATTTGGTGCGAGTACATTTTTCGCAGGTGCTGCAAATTCAGGACCTGCAGCTGCCGGTAATCAAGTAAATTAATACTACACAATGAAAAAAAATAATAATACCTTATAATTTTATCTTTCCGATTAGAGAGTTGCTAAAGTTAAAAGCATTTAGAAAATTAAATAAAAACATAATGAATTCTGAATTTATGGAATCGGTTGAATTTATATAACTAAATAAGCCGCTGACATTTGGTTTTTTACATCTGAAAATCATCATAAATAACAAATATTTTTGCGAATCCATATTGAGGTTAAAAGGCGTTAATATATATTCAATCATGACTGAACGTGATAAACTCGCTTCAGAAATAAAATTTAAAATTTTGCAATTAACCCATCGTTTAAATTTTCTATATCTTAAGCAGTATACTATCCAACAAAATTGTTTGGGCCCGCACGTCACTCGCGAAAATTATAAAATATTTTTGAGAGAGAATAACAGGCAAAAAATGAAAATACGAAACAGTTGACAAAATTACTATACAAAGATAATTCCCTTTCATTTCAAATCAAGGACTTTAAGAAAAAAAGTTGGTTCCATACGACACAAGTACGAAAAAATATTCAATCACGTGAAAAAAATAATTTCTTTCAAATTACCGGAATGACGTATTAGCCGATGTAGAGACATTATGGGAGGGCGTTCCAAAGAGAAACGATCCCTAAAAAATACGTAAATCTTTGGCACCTCTTATCGATACCTTGAAATATTCTCAAATTTTAGAAATAATGTCTGTATTCCTCACTTACCTGTCAGTAAAATACAATGAAAACGCCATTGAAACATTGGTGTGGCAAGTATTTTATGGATTGCCCACAATCATTTGCGATCCGAGCTCGGTCGGAATGGTACCCGATGGACAGCTATACAACCAACAATCGCTGTATGAAATGTTGAGTTTTTTACTATAGTTTGCCAATATATAGATAAGAACTATTTCATTCGGGATATACATTTGGAATGTTTTGAGTGTACACCTTCAATGTCTCGCCCCTCTTCATCTTTAGCATGTTTCGAGTATTTACCATTCCACTCTTTTCGCTGCACACGAATTCCCGCCTGTGATTCACCTAAATGTAACGGTAACCGTGAATTTCCAAGTTGCTGTAACCACACCAGCAATCTGAAATTATCGTCGTGCGCGGAGCGATCCATTCGCGAATTATTTTGGTCAGGGTCGCCGCATTTCTCTTTTCCACCGGCACCAAGAAGAATTTCGTCAGATCGTCCCGCTGCACTCCACCGAAAACCCGCTGGCCGTGAACTTTACGCTCTTTGGGGTTCTTGCATTTGCCCAATTTCGACTCGTCGATCTTGACCACTTTGCCCGGTCCGCCGATGCATTTCCTGAACGTTAAGACTCAGTCTATGAACATTTGGCGGCAGAAACTCGACCAGGCGACGACAATCGTTCCGGAGCACAAAAGTTCGTTCACTATAGTCTGCTATCGAGGGTATTTGAACAGGCATCAGAGTAAACACAACTCGACTATCTTGCCCGGAAACAAGTTTGAATCTCCCACGAAACTGCCCTGTCTCGCCGACACTTTAAAGTTGCATTTAGTACCGTCCTCCATTCGCCGTTGGCACCAGTAGAACAAGCCCCTGTTTTCCACCAACTTCGCTTTGCCTTCCCTGCATTTTTCGCATGGCATCGTCGATTTTAGAATATCGTGCTCGATGAGAAACGTGTTTATGCTGGCGAAGAATGAATGACTTGCCTGGCGTTCAATATTGTGATTTTACATCCCGCACACACCATCTTGCGATTCGCGAGAGAAAATTCGGGGAAAGAATTTCTTGGATACGTGATACGGAACTATGTGTACCAAATTTGGATACTGCAAAGTAAACAATTGGGATGGATACTTTATAGTACATACTGAATGTTTATATGGTTTTCCCATAATGATATGCAATATGGAACAATTGCCCCTTTTTCCACAGGAACCTGGTGTCGCATCTGTCAATAAAATGGACATTGTTTGACTTTCCCATCACCCAAAAAAAACCGGCATGAAGAGACAAAATTCTTACCTTTCATTTAGCATAAATTTGGGCAATTACAATGTACATTAGCTTCTATTTAAGACACTGAGTTATTTTATGTGTGTACCATACCATCTTACAGTGCGCCCCATACCATGTGTGCCCCATACCATGTTACACTGTGCCCCATACTGGGGCACATTGTAACACTTCTCAGACTAAAGAAAACTACATGATTTTCACTAATTAGACTTAGTCAATGGCTACCAAAAAATGTATGGTTTGGAGTAAAGATGTGTCTGTCGGGAAAAATATAATTTGTACAATTGTATTAGAAAACATGAGTAATATAAATTAAATAAATTTTTCTGTTACACTGTGCCCCACCCTCCTCTACATGTGAGGGATATTGGGAAGACAACAGCTGTCAATACCCCAGATATTTGTGAAGATGCAAAAATGGGCATTCCCTGATTAAATGAACAGTAAACTATTGTCGAGCCTGCCGCTAGATGCATACATTTTTGGTGCACAGTTTATAACTTAGACCGTCGCCCAATAGATAGCACACCCGCAATTAATCTCAGTGAAACTAATAATGATATTCCGCCAGCACATCAGACAGCTTTCCAACGCCTACTAAACGAGCGTAGAGAATTTTCGCTCAGCATGACGCCCTGCATCGCACAACAGTTGCAGAGCATGAGATAGCACTAGAGAAAGAGGGACCTATCCAAACTCCGCCTCGGAGCTATTATATGCATCAAGTCAGAATAATTAGAAAAGTGCAGGAAATGCTTAATTATGGTGTGATTGAGCCCACGAATAGCGCCTACAACTCTGCTATTACATTGGCACCTAAAAAAAGACAGTTCATGGAGATTCTGTGTAAACTTCCGACTGCTCAATTATGTTACATGCAGCTTGTTACCCCCATACAGTAATGTAAGATACACACTAAGATTGCCTGGACAAGCCAAAGTGTTCATGTAGCTAGATCTGAAAAGCAGTGACTGGCAGGTACCGTCAAAGTTGCGAACTCTGAGAAAACAGCTTTCACAACACTGGACGGAAATATATACCAGTTCTGTGCGATGCCCTTCGTGCTGAAGTGTGCACTTGCTACATTTCAGGTCGTAATGGTCCTTGAAATAGACGGCCTCATTGGAAAATTTACATTAGCACATTTGGATGACGTTATTGTATGGTCTGATAGCTGGGAGGAGCACATAAAGCATTTGTCACTTGTTTTAGAGCACTTAGAATTGAATGGACTTACCTGTGTGTGAGACAAGTGTCACGAGGGAAATATTGCGCTTGGCTTCCTAGGGCATGTTGTGAGCAATGAAGGGAACGTGCCGGACCCGTAACAAGTCAAGTTAATAATGGACTATCCACCCCCACACACTAAAAAACAGTTAAGGAAGTTTTTCGGACTGGCAAAATGGTTGCAAGAGCACATTGGCAAGAACAGCCAATATTGCGCAGGTGGGTGTACCCGAAAAAATTGTTGGCTGACAACGCGTCACAGTTCATGTGATGCAAGTGGGCAGATTTGTGTGCAAAGTAGGGAGTGAGGCATTTGAAGATGCCAAATTACCACCAGAGGGCCAACCCAAAAGAAAGGCATAATCCAGATTTAAAAGTGCAACTTCATCTATGAGTAGGGAAAATAACACGCCACATGGGCAGACCACCTGCCTGCTGCCCTGTACACAATCCACCATAGAGTGAATCCTATTGCAGGAAAAATGCCAGCAGATGTCCTGCTGTGACATAACCTACAACTTCCAGGTGAGATGCAATGCCCACAAGTCAGGCGAAGCAGCGAGGCCCCCCACAGTGATACACCACAAAGTTGACGTCGATGACAACTTCATGATGTCCGGCAACACCAGCGACAGTACGCAGAAAAATGGCTTCCAACTACCACACGGCTGCCACCACGGAATTTGCAGCAAAGTGAAGTGTGGAGTGGGCCGCACCAGGTTCTAGGAAGCCATTGACCAACGACCTACACATTCCAGATGGGGAAAAAAAAGAGTCTGGGTACATCGGGACGACCTATGGCTAGCAGGAGACCCCATCACTGAGGAGGTTGTGCCCGATATCATGACAACCCACGACAGAAACACTCCTGTCGAGCTCCCAGAAGTCGACAGTAAGGACCTAAGTGGCGAGTCACCTCTCCCAAGAGAGCCTCTAGAGGATCCACCAGGTAGAACAGAAATTGGTGATCCACCCCTGGCGAGCCTGGATGGCGTCGCCAACGACGAGCAACCCAGGGGGTTAGTGAAGTAGAAGTTGCGACATCGCCTCCAGTAAGTGTTAGCCACCAGATGTGGCAGAAAACCCGGAGTCGCCCGGTGCAACCGAACCTTGCATGGAGCGTACGATGGCTGACCCAGATGTGATTTACGGTTCAGCAGCATTGAGAACTCCCATCACTATATAAGTGCAACAAACAGTGCCAGCACTTCAAGTGGAGCTACAGCAAGGGGACGCCATGATGCGACGTCGTGATGCCAAGTGTCTAGGAGAGAGGAGTCATTTTGAGGATACCTGCACCAGGTGACTGCCGGGGTTCCCTTGTCATGACGTCGACAGTGTCAGGGTGGCCCATGGGGTAGATATGAGCAACTCTGGTAAGAAGCAAGGAAAGGAGGAGTCGGCTAGGGGGTCACATGCATCTGGCCACCAGACCCTAGCGGCTGTCTGTCCAGGTCGCTCCCAGCGATGGCGTCATGCAAGCGACAATGATAGTGTAGAAAAAGCAAGCGCAAGTGATGGGAGCAGGAGCATCGAGTCGGCCGGCTCATTCTGCCCCTGACAAACACATCGGAGAGTGTAGCCTACACCATCGTGCATCACATGCAGGAGCGTCGCGATGCCCTGTACTACAAGATGGCAATAACAGCATCGACATCGGTCGCCACAGCCATGTGCGGCTCCACAGGGGCATTCGTACATACTGCGACCAAGGACGCAGGCAAGAAGGTACTTGTGCTGCCAGTAGCGGCACAAGGCTTATGAATATTCTCTGGATGGTAGGGGGGAGGCATTTTGCATGTGTGGTAGAAAGTAGTGCCTGCTTGGCAGGCTACCCACCCCCGGGTGTGAAGGCCCCAAGCCAGCCATGTCAGTAGTATATGAAACTTGCGAGGGCAAGGCTGCATAGTGTACATCTGGCAGCATTCACGTTTACAACTAATCATCTTAACTACAATAGACTTTCATTTTCTTCGGAACCGTTTGTTTTAGCCACCAGAATGCCTTCCCACTCCTCCTGTGGTTTTGTATCGCCCAAGGGTACTTGATAACTACCGTAATCCTAATCGACCAGATGTATCTTTTGTCTGTAGAGCGCTACCGGTGGGTAGAGCACAGCACAAATGTAAGTTGTCTCAGACAAGAAGTTAATAAAAGGCACTGAGATACATGTAAAACAGTACTTCAGCGTATTATTATTTGTCTGACAATAAGGTTCCCTCAAAAAACACGAAGTTCTTTTGACCTCGCACTGGTGTACATGGAGTGGCGTGGTCCAGACCACGTGGTCATGAGAAGGTAAACGATAACATTGACATCTGCACTGCAGTGAAAATTACATAAAAAACACTTAAAAACTTTTCAACACTGACAAAAGAATTAAAACAAAAATAGAACACTTTATGGCTACGTGAAACATAAACAGAAACCCTAGTATACATACTTTACAGCATGGAGTTAGGAGTATACCGGAGATGGCACGTTGTGACGCTAGAAATAGGTGGTATTATATGGACTCTAGCTGCCACCTTGACAGTAACCAATAACATTGTGTTTACATTAGAATGACAATAGAAAGGTTGCATTCGAAGCATTTCGTGTTGAATAAATAAATATATATTACAATTACGTGGGAAGTTTTACTAGTTTATTATTGGCTTGTGTTAGTTGTGCAATCAAATAATTTCTTCATAATGCTACCGATCGTTAGTGTGAAAAACCACAGACCAGTATTAGGTTATGAGCGTCAATAAAAACGTGTTTTAGATATAGTGCTCAAAAATCAGGATTTGTGGAAAACTATTGTTTGAATAAATTATTAAAAAAGTATAACAAACCTGCTACCATTGCCGTGTAATGTATTGCAGGTTACCGATCAGTAACGAGCGCAACATAAAGCGACCAGCAGCCTAGCTGAATTTCTGGAAGGCAAAATACACATGTTCCTGACGCCACGAATAAATAATTATTTGCTGGCATTTATATTTAAATTCCTAACACTGACAATGTCTCGAGAGGTTTGTTTCCGATATGACTTCATCTCCTTTATGCATATTTAATGTCAATAAAGTAAGTGGTTTCCGGTAAATAAATTCAAATACCATTTTAGTTATTCCCTTTCGTTGCATTATGTTAGTTCTCTGTTATGATACAGTTTTATACTTATTTATTACTTATTGTAGGGTACTTTTTTTTTTTTGCATCTACAATGTTGGACAGGGTTAAGTTACCCTTGGTACATAACTAAAACACATAAATTACAATTTGTAATGAACTGTCTACACTAGACAACCAAGTATTTTAGAAAAGTGTCAGAAGAAAAAAGGGGGAAGGGACAGGTGGCATTGCTGGATAATTTTATTCCCTATATCTACAAAAATGGTGTTACATTTTTCTCCAAAAGTGCAATTTAGTACCAAGGGCTTACTCAATCAGTAACCACAATTTTAATTCATCCCAACATGTTAAAAAATTTCACACTGGGGGAGAAAACTACTATAGGATATTATTTCCAGAAATACACTTTTAGGGCTAACAAGGGAACTACCCTATGATTTGGTCAAGATATATGAAAACTTATTCGCCAGCATTTTAGGTAACTTTGGGTAGTTTAATTAGATTAGGATACATTGATGAACTACAATGAGTGAAAGATGCATGCACCGCAATGATATTGATAACAAACGCACATGTACTAACTACTGCCAAAGTGGTCCACAGACACACTTGTGACAAAATTTCATTGTTGTTTCCTACCAACTTGTGCAATTATTATTTTTAGTGTGAAATTCTTTTCTGAATAGATTGAAAACTATTCAGTTTCAATATCTCAGAACCACACTGCAGAAACTTGACAAACAAACACTCCTCTAAGAAAAATCATTATTGCTGAAGAAATGAGGTTCCTCTCCACCCTTCCAAATGGGTGAGGGGGTGCTGTGGTGGGTATAGTGGTAGGACGCTTGCCTTCCACCAATGTCATCCATGTTGATTTCCATGTGAGGTTACTCACAAATTTTCACATATACGAATTGTGCTGATTGAAGCTGCTTGCTGGCATGTTTTCTCGAGGTTTTCGTGTTTTACCTGCCCTTGCATTTCAGTGCTGCTCCATACCTGCCATATTGCAATGATGGAGGCCATGATGGTGTAGCGGCTAGAAAATTCACTGTTTTACGAAGCACGATTTTTTTTGCATTCCACATATTTGCACACAGTTACATTAATATAAAAATATATAACAGCCAAATAATTTAATTTACTTAATTCTTAATTCTAGCAGTTCTATAAACATGTTATGATTACATTCAGTTGCAGTACAGGTTGTCATAATTCATTTACAGATAGATATTAAAATATAAATATGTAAAGTCTACATTAGATGAAACATACTGTATTGCATAAAGTCTCCTTATATCAGTCTTGTTCTGCATTATAGAGAATCATCTATTTGTAAGTATTCTTCTACAGAATAGGAAGCCTTATTTATAAAGTATAATTTAACAGCTCTTTTTTATTTCTGTAAACTATTAGGTTTAATTGACTTCAAATGACTGGGTAGGTTATTTATTAGTTTTCCACCAATATAGTATGGATTTAATGTGAATTTTGAGGTTCTGTAGGAGAATAGGTTAAGATGATTAGCTTGCCTGGTGTAGTAGTGATGTATATCACAATTTTTTAACTTTTAAAATGTTTTCCATGTAAAAAAGAATACCGCGGTACACATACATGCACGGAAGAGTGAGAATTTGTGTTATTTATAAATAGTGGTCTACAATGGCTTCTTTTTCCTTATTACTTTTTAAACTCACTATTTTCTTCTGTAATCTAAAAGCCTTTTTCCATTTTGTCAACTTACCCCAAAATATGATTCCATAATTTATTATGGACTGAATATTTGAGAAATAGTATGCAAGTATTGTATTATTATTACAAATATTCTTTAAGGTATGTACTGCAAAACACATTGAACTCAATTTTTTACAGACACTATCAACATGCTCATTCCATTTTGAATTATTGTCTACATTGAGCCCTAGAAATTTAGTACTGTTTACTGTCTGGAACCCAACTTCATTGTTGTGCATCTTTCATCCTGTATGGTATGTTTATTTCTGTGCATAAAATTCGTGAGTACATATTTGTTTACATTTAATAGGTATTAAATTTATTATACTGGAACCACGGATGTATTAGTCTATGGAATGGAAATTGAGATACGAAAGTGAAGCCGATATTGTAAGACAAGGACAGTGCTAGTAGTGACAAAAAGGTGCATGTTTTACATTGCTTAACTATGTAACTTTTATCACTTGTAATTTGACGGCTGACGTAAACAATCGGCTGTGCATGTGCAGTTGAAAGAAGTCAGACAAGGCATCGGGTTCACTTGATAAACGTGGAGAATGTAGGTTGTTGCCACTTCATCATCTATTACCTCCATGACGGGAACCAACCGGACATCTCAGTCACAGTTAGTTTTATATTTTCTTCAAGAACAACGTTATGTGAACTAGTTGTGTCATCCGAAAACATTATAGCTGAGTCGTTAGTTATTTGTTTTGGAAAAACATTAATAAATACTAGGAATAAAATTGCCCCATTATTGATCCCTGTGGCACTCCTACTTGAGTATTTCTGGTATTTGGACATAACATCTTTAATGTGATTTTTGTCATAATATCTTATGGAGGTGATCTGTTTTCTGTCTTCAAGATACGATTGAAACATATTATTGGTTATACCTCTTACTCCACACTGTTCAAGTTTTTGCAATAAAATATTGTGGTTAATGCAATCAAGGCTTTTGAAAGATATCTAAATATACCTGTTGAGAATTGTCTTTTATCAAAAGAAGTTAATATTTTTTCAGTGAAACTGTAAATAGCTTTTTCTGAGGATCAGCCTTCTACAAAACCATACTGATGCAATGAAATAACCTTGTTTTTATTAAGAATTGTGTTAATTTATTTGCTACCAATTTCTCTAACATTTTTGAAAAGGATGTAAGAAAAGCAATAGGTCTATACTTATCCATCAATGCCTTGTCACTTTTTTAACGTATTGGTACTACTTTAGCATTTTTGAGTCTATCAGGAAAAATTCCCTTGGCAAGACAGTCATTGAAAATGTAAGTAAAAGGCAGTTTTATTAAATAAGAACACTTTTTAGCAGAGTCATTGGTACCTCATCTATTCCACAGAAAATTTTACTTTTGAAAATTTCAATTACATTAATGATGCCTTCTTCAGAGATAGGTGTGAAAAACAGTGTGTTATCATTCCAAGACTTTGGGGTATGTGTACAAGACTAATATTTGTAGCTCTGTGTTCATTTTGCAATTTTAATGGGCTGTTTGTGAACTAGTAATTAAAACTATTAGTTATTTCCTTGTTATTTTCGATTTTAATACCATCGACTTTCAAGGAAAGGTTAACGTGTCCTTGCCGAGGTTTAAATTGTTATTAATTATGTTCCGCATTGCTTTTATTTTATTTGAGGAGGAGGCTATTTTCCCCCCTATTGTATTTCTGCTCTGCTACTCCGAATACGTAACTTGTTATATAATTTTTCGTATTGCTTACAGTATAATTATTTTTTTCCTCTAGGTTCTTAGCATTTTACACATTGTTTTTAATCTCTGTCCTGAAACTGTTAGGCCTTTACTAATCCATATTGTTTTTTAACTACTGCTACATTTTACATATTTGAGTGGAAAGGCCTGATTAAAATGACAAAAAAATGTCTAATAAAACTGCTCCAAGCAATGTTTGGTTCAGTTAATGTATAAACATCATCCCATTTTTCATTTACAAGTAGGCTTTAAAAAATTTAACATTTTCATCTAAATATCCATGATTCATCAATATTAAAATAAGTTTATTTCCAATTAGTTGATCACAAAAATAGAATTTTAAAAATCCTTAAGAAGGGTGAATCAAAGTTTAATGAAAATCACGCTATGTTATTCTATTTTGCAGATGGTGTAGTTATAGGAAAAGATTGGCTTTATCTAAGTTTTCTTTATTTTGACTACATTTGGAAAACAATAATATGTATAAACATTTTGTTTACTGTTATGATTACAGCCTAGCCTTAAACACATAACCATCTAAATACACAAG
This sequence comes from Dryococelus australis, assembly GCA_029891345.1. Taxonomy (NCBI): domain Eukaryota; kingdom Metazoa; phylum Arthropoda; class Insecta; order Phasmatodea; family Phasmatidae; genus Dryococelus; species Dryococelus australis. The sequence goes on from CM056995.1 coordinate 79,036,095, forward strand.
TAAACTTTATTTATTTATCTTAACATCTTGTCGTCAGCAAGTTCATTAGAGAATGGTTGACATATATCGCCCTCGTCCCTAGACGGTTTGTCACGCCAGCCTCTCCCAAGTGCGGCACACATGCTCTCGACGACTGATCACCGCAAGCAGTGTAGTGTAGTGTGGGTGCAGGAGTGGGCAAGAGCAGTGTAGTGTAAGGAGTGTAACGCCACGAACGCCCACAAATCCGGCAGATTGAACGGAAAAATGCTAAGCCACGTGTGTTACATAAAAAAGGTCGTAGCATTTTAACAAATACATTTCTGGTCACCTAATAGAGACACGTGACACGCAATTGAGTGCAATATGTTTAGACTCCTTTACGCCTTATATTATTGTTTTTAGTGTTATTGTTTTATGTCACAAATGTTTATTTTTATCACCATCGATGTTACGTTCACCCCATATCATTTCAACCACAAGGTAAGCTATAGAATAATTATTGATTTGTTTTTTTGTGCAATATTTCCAAATATGATAACATGTAATGGTATATTTGTTTATCGTTGTGTGCATGTAGATCCCTCCGCGGTGCTCGGTCCCAGCCCCTCCAACCCTTGAGCCATGGCGCACCCAGAGGGGGAGGCACGTGTGATACCGCGTTCGCGCTTTTCCCCCCGAATGGCATCAACTTTCGTCACCGGTCATCTTTGTAAACAATAGTTAAGTATCAAGAACCTTTTCGTTTTTGCCGTCCGGAATACTCCCCCTCGCCACCACGGAATTTCATCGCCTGGAGATTATTAATGTAACCAGCACACCTAACTTTCATGTAATCATGTGACTTCTTTTTGTACTGTATAGCCTTCGCCACAGGTTCAAAGCAAGCAAGTGTATAAGCTGTGACGGGCGAGTTATCGCTTGCAGGGCAGTGCTTAGGCGGCCGTCTAAGTGATAGCGGGAAATGCTGCGTAGGCCAGGTAACCGAATGCTGGGCAATGCTGCGTAGGCCGAGGAACTGATTGCAGACTGAGCGGCTGAACTTACGTGGCGTGGTCACATTTTCCGCTCATTTTCACACAATTAGTTTTCATACAACAGGATATTTTTATGTTATGGTAGTTTGAACACAATTTAAAAGCAATTTCAATTTCAGGGTGATTTTTAAGTAGTAGGCTCTACTGGCGATCAAAATCGGTAGGATATGCGAGCACTGAAATTTTGTTCGAGTCGCTCGAACCGAGTATTTAAAATAGCTCCGATCTCTCGAGTCACACTCTAGCGTGTATCTACAGTTATTAATAAAACTGCCAATATAAAACTACTAGCAGCCTACTCCACCCAAATAGACTTCAAACAATTACAGCATTTTCTTATTAATAATTTGTCAACACAGTTTAATGAATTACATGAACCATATTATAAAGCGCTCATTAAATTATTCCCACATCAAATTTTAAAATCTAATATTGTACAGTAATATTAGGTGTGTTCGTGTGGTTTGCTATTCTGCTAGTTTATTGCTATTTTTGCTTGTTATCAGAAGCACATTTTTTGTATGCTGTTCGGTTGGCGGTAGCAATAGCTATTTGTGCTATAAAAAGCAACTATTTCTGCTCTTGCTCGCCGAGGTACAGCAGAAATATCAAAACAAGCAAGGTGGAAAAATGTTGCTTTCCAAAATAAAATCACAAACGTCGAGGTGTGTTGAGACTGATGAATGCTAATTGTAATTTCCTTTTACGCAGAATTGACGAAGAGAATATGTTTGGGTATCCTCTAAGAAGTGAAGAGAGAAATAAAAATAACTAAGACACACTTATTCTCGAAAGTAAATTACTATGAGTAGCCAACACTTTTAATACACGTAAATTACACAGAGACAATAATGATTATAAACATTTTTTAAATAACATTTTGTTTATTTACTTTTCATGGGTTAGTTTTCTGCTGTTCGTCGTTCGTGTCGTCCTGCCGAGAGTAACTTCTGTGTTACCTACTTTGCTGCTTGTAAAAGATATCACTTGCTCTCAGATAGTAGAAAAAGAAAACCACTTGAACAAACCTACTTTCGGGTAGATTTCCGTGCGGTGTTGTGAAATAATTTCGACAATGTATTAATTTAAACGGCGTAAAATAATTAAAAAATATGGAAGTTTTTCAATTTGGTTAATGAAATTGCATCATGTAACGCGTGTAAGAAGATTTTCGTAAAAGAGCAAAATGAGTAATATACGCAAACATGTTTCAGTTTAACACCCTACAGTTTCTTTATCCTCAATTATCACAGGAAGATCGCAAAGCAAATGTCGACTGCCAGTTTAAGTTTGCTTGTAATAAAGATATAAATTAAAATATTTAATATAGATATTAGTCGAAGTTGACATCAGGTTTCTATAAACAATTTGCCGACTCTCCATTAGATGTAAAAATTATGATTAAGATTTGTTTAAAAATAGTGTAATTGATATTTCTTTACTTTCTTTTAAATGTTATACATCTCGTAGTGTTTGATATGGTATTCGCATGTGCTGAAGTATAAAAAAAAGACGATTTAATTAATAACATAGCTTTTGGAAAGTAAACAATGATGTATTGTTACATGTCGTTTAACCGTTTACAAAAAATAATGATAACTCTTATAACCGTTAATGTAATATAACTGTTTAGTTCATCCCTATAAAACTGTCGTCTGGGCAGAGCTTATCGCTCCCTCTCCCCCCACCAAAATTGTTGATCACGGGAAATTTCCCATCGCTATAAGCAACAAATTCCCGTAAACAATTGTAGCATATTTCATACTCATTACAGCAAAATAATGTTTTTTGAGTTTGAAATTTTCAACTGAAATACGATTTTAATGTTTGAATACTTACTTTAAAACATTTAGCATTGCGGGTGACTTGCAAATCTTAAGGTTGGCAAACATGTCGAGTGGCTACATGACAAGGCGTTTTGCTGTATGTTCAACGGTCTATTGATTTATTTTCAACCGAAAAATAATTCAAATTACCTCTTCACGTTTACAGATGTGATGTTTTGTAAACCTACTTAGGCAATAAATCTGTGTTTCCATGGCAGTAGTCAGTATCCTGTTACGTGTGTTTCGTTAACCGCTGCATGTGAAATGGCATGGTGTGACTGCGTTGTGGTCGTTACGCTGGCCATGTGTATTTGCGTGATTTCAAATATCTGATGTGCACTATTTATACGTTTTAACAGTGAACAATTTTTATGACGAAGTTAATTATTTACATACACGTCAGTTTATTCATCACAACGTTGTACCTTTTATCTAGGTATTTGAAACAGTCATGTAACATGGTTGGCCAGAGTCCCAAAAAATTACCAAACCCAGACTGATAAATTTCGATAAACCTAATAAACAGTAAGTAGCAATACATAGAAATATGAGCGGAATAAAATTTACCGTAGGATAATATGTGAGCATGTTCACCGCTATCTTTTAAGTTCGTATGACAAAAAAAAAAAGCAACACGAGTTGCGTGCTTAAATATTATGTGCCTTTTTCGTTTGACTGGTTGTTCCTTTGTTTTAATATTTATTTATTTATTTACTCATTCCAACTGAGGCCGTCCTTTTAAAGCAATACCGAACACATATCAATAACAAAAGGATAAATACTTGTTCGTTACCTCATTTGTAACAGTGTTAAACTCAGTCGTGGCAAAATATTAACGTGCATTACACGTAATGTGCTATGTCGTGGAAAACAAATATGTAACGTGCCGACAAGGGCGTCGTTTGGAATGCCACACTTGGGCAAGCCACTTGACATGTCTCGGATCTTAGGCTGAACCATCAAGGAGTAAAATAGGTTACGTGTAAAAGATTTTAAAATTACCACCATGTTGTCCGGGGGATGCTAACATCTCAGCAGAGAGCACGAGTTCAGTTTTGGCGTGTTTTTCGACAGCCTGAACGTGGTTCTTCAGGATGTCCGACATCTCAATCTTGTAGTTGCAGAGTTGTTAAAGTTATCCCAATATCCATATTCAGTACTTTGTCTAGTGGGAATTATTAGGGCTATTCCCATACGCCCATGCTCACTCCCGGGCTGTTATAAGCTGTCTTACGCCTTGTGAAAAATGTTGCGTACAAGATAAGTGGTGACCGAAGAAATAAATACACTCCACAACTTCACGTGACATGAATATTTATTCCCCTAAACCTTCAACAGAAGCACTTGCAATATAATCCCATTGAAGTGGGGTGCACACTGATACAGAAAAGACAGCAAAAATGTGTACGTCAAATTAAGTAGTAATCACATCTCGGCAATGTAAAATATGGACCTGGTAGTGGAATGGCGGACTCCCCGGGCTAAACAAAATAAGTGGTTCAATTGATTATGTGAAAACTATTGTATGCTACCTGATTGGTATCGAAGCGGTGAAGTGCCTGGAGAGGGCACGCGGCACAACTATCCCAAGCTGCAACCAAGAGGCGACTAAAAAACATGGCTGTAGCTGCCGCCTTCCCGGCACAAACTCCAGCGTCATATCGCGTGATCACAAATAACATGAAAATACATAAACAAGTGAAATGGAGTGGATGAATGTGGCCCTGAATGAGTATGAAGCTATTAAAACATTACGTGAAAAATCACACTTAAATACTAAGAAGAAATTTAAAATGCAAGCTAGTCCATGGAAGGAAAAGCTGAGTAGAGAGGAAGAGTTAGGCAGAATGCCAGAAGGACTGCAGGAGGAAAGGTAGAGGAGGGAGGCAGAGATAGAGGTGGTAAGATTGAGGAAGATAAAGGATTTGGAGGCAGTAGGAGACATAAGACAGCAAATAACGTTAGAGGAGCAAGAAATCAGGAATAGAGGAACTGGAAATAGAAAGTAGGGAACAGGCAGTGGTAGAAGGTAGGAAGCAGTATGCTGAGGCTTGCAAGTGTGGGATTAGCTAACACCAGCAAACAGATAGTGCAGGGCCAGAGGGGAAAGAGGAGGGCTGGTCAAAGGGAGGGAAACAATGGTGCTGCAGGAAACTGCAGACAGGGATCAGGTAAGAGACGAAGTAGACAAGGGTAGGCACGTGGGTGGAAGAGCCACAAAGCAGGAACAGGTTGTAGAAAAGGAGCCAGATGTAGTTTTTCTAGGCAGCTCTATTGTAAAGGGGGTGGAGCTGAGGGAAGTCAGGAAGGAAATTGTGTATAAAGTAGCATTTGGGAGTGCAAATACCAGGAATTTGGAGGAAAGGGTTAGTAGTATGAGAGGTAGCAGGGTGGCAAAGGTTTTTCTAATTCATGTTGGGGGAAATGAACTGGCCCGAAGGGAGGTGGGGCAGGAAGTAGAGCGGGACCTCAAGGGATTGCTGAGGAAAGTGCACGAGAAGTTCCCTGGAGATAGGGCAGTAGTCAGTGGCATGCTGGTTAGGAAAGGAGATTCCTACAGAAAGGCTGTGGCTGCAAAATATATGAGAGGGTGTGTAGGGATTTAGGGGGGCTACATTTATAGGTAGTAGGAAATGGGTAGGCTGGGAATGTGTAGGGAGGAACCAGGTTCACCTGACAGAGCAGGGAAAGAGGATTCTAGGTGATCTGCTAGGTAGGGAAGTAGCTGGCTGCATGGAGAGGGTCAGGGCAGAGCAGCAATTATTGAAATACCAATCAGTCAGAAGCAAGGAAACAGAAGTAGTGAGAAATGGAGAGGATAGCATTGATGAGGCCGCAGGGGTGATGATAGGGGGTAAGCAACATAGGATGGTAAAGCAGAGTACTGGTATAAAGATAATGGTGGTGAACTGTAGGAGTGTGTACAACAAGCTGGAGGGTTTTTGGGGCAAGGTTGAAGGATATGGGGCGGATAAAGTGGTAGTGGTGGAGACTTGGCTGACTGAGGAAGTGCCTGACTTTGAATCTAGGCAGGATAAGTTCACCATCTTCCGAAGAGACAGGGATGGGAGAGGAGGAATAATGGTGTGTGTAATTAAAGGGCTAAAAGGGGTGGTAGAATGGGTTAGTAAGGATGTCGAGGTAATGGAAATTAAATTGAGTGGCGGTAGTAATAGGAAAATTACTTCACTGGCAGTGTATAGACCACCAGGACAGGGATGGCAGGCAACTGAGATGGTCAAGGAGAGGGTCGATAGACTAAAGGACAGGCAGTGGGTTGTTGTAGCAGGGGATTTGTATGCCAGATGCGAAATGGGTAGAGGGTGCAGAAGGAATGGGTAGCATGATGCAAAGAATGGCAGCACAGTTAGTCAACAGAGGATTAGTCCAGGTAGTAGAAACACCTACAAGATGGAATGAGAAGGGTGTTGGATCAGTACTGGATATGATGTTGGTCAGACCTGGGAATGCTGTGGTTGGTGCAATAGTATTGGATCGTATAAGTGACCATCATATCCCGGTTGTGGAAACTGGGATTGGCAGGATGAGGGAAGAGCAAAAGGCAGAATAGTTGGTGTGGCAGTACGGGAGAGAAGGGAGCAGAAATTTTCCGGAGAGACAGGTTTAAAAAATGGTCTATGGAAGAGGGTGTAGAGGAGTTGTGGAGGGAGTTTAGAGGATAAATGGATGTTATTTTGGAGAAATTTGGGGAGATCCACCATATTATGGACAGGAGATTTTGAAAATTAAGAGGAAGTGCAGAAAATTGCATGCCGAGTGGAGAAATGAAGGGATGATAAGATCTAAGGAAATTATGAAACAAATGGGTAGGGAGCTTGAAAGGAAGATCAAACACGCAAATAATGTATTTCTGGGGAACATGGTGGAAGAAGGGAAAGGCAAGCAATGGGTGAAATTGTTTAGGTATGTTAGGAGATTAAGGAGAGGAGAGGAAGGGATCCCTCTGCTAACAGGAAGGGGTGGTAGGCATGCGACAAATTATCAAGAAAAATCGGATGTGCTGCAAGGACAGTACTTGACAGTGTTTGAGGCAAAAGAGGATTGGGATAGGGGGGCAAATAGTGTTTGGGGGGTGTTTAGTAAGTTTAAGATGAAGGAGTGGGAGATAGAAATGGTAGTTAGGAGTCCGAAGAGCAGTAAGGCAGAGGGTCCAGATGGGATAAGAAACACAGTACTTAAGTTTGGTGGCAGGGAGTTGATGAAATATTTTGAGGTGCTGTTTAAAAAGTCCTTAGGAGAAGGTAAGTTACCACAAGATTGGAAGGATACTATGGTGGCACCTATACACAAGCAGGGAGTGGGTATGGGAAGGCCTGGTAGCTACAAACCAGTGAGTCTCACATAAAGCACGGGAAAAGTAATGGAGAGGCTGGTGGTCCAGTATGAGGTTAAGGTGATGAACAATAGGAATTGGTTAGAGGAGTCCCAGCATTGTTTCAGAAGGGGATACTCAGCTGGCTGGGCTATTAGAGGATCTGGTGTCGGTAGTTGATGAGGGGAAGCAGGTGGATGCCTGCTTCATAGATTTTGAGAAGGCATTTGATAAGGGGCAACATGGGGCATTGATGAGGAAAGTGGAGGCACTGATACCGGACAGGAGGTTAGTAGAATGGATAGGGGACCTCCTCAGGGGGCGAAAGCAGAGGGTGAAAGTGGGAGAGGCAATATCTGACTTACTCACATGCTACCAGCCCAGTGATTCTGTGTGCCAAACAGAAGACAGCACGGGAAACAATATGCAAGTAATGCAAACGGACAGAGATTTCATCATCATGGCGAACATCGTGTGTCTTGTCAAGAGTGAAGGAACAGACAAAAAGGGAGCACAAGCCGAGAAAGTACACTGCAGTCGAGGATGTCTGCAACCACACATCATCTGCCAGCAGGGCCCCCGTGACAGCTGTCACTCATCCAGCACCGCATAGCCAATGCTCGCAACCACTGCCAACCCTACCCCTATTACCTCTACCACTCCCACCTATGATACTTTGCCTACTACTATTTTCTGCCTACCAACCAACACCAGTATTCCCACAACAAATAACCAGCATATTTCCGTCACTTCCCGCCAATAGCTACGGACCGCAACTTGCATCCAGCTGGCAACCAAAGAGAGAACAGCAATGAGAAGCAAAACAAGACAAGCAGACCAGACACCGCCAGTAACCCGAAACAATTTCAACACCTACCGACATTTACTGGAACGCTACGGGGTGAATGAAGACAAGTGGGCCAGTTGCATCGGCAGCCAATTGCAAGGAGAAGCAGGGAAGTGGTGGAGGTGCTGTCAACCACTACGGCATGCAGTGGGAGGAGTTAGTGCATGCTTTTCAGTGCCGATATGGAAGTGTGTTTACATCCCTACAAGCGCAAAGCAAGTTACTCTGGCATGCGCAACAGCCTGGTGAACAACTACCTACATTCATCACGCAAAAGACACATCTGATTAAGCAATTCCACCCGCAACTGCCAGATCGCGAGGTACTGAAAACCATTGCAGACCGGGCAGACTGTCCCGCAAAATAGTTCATGAGCAAACTGGAACGGGACAGTGCACGTGTGAGCAGTGAAAACATTCCACGTCATGGTGATATACCAAGTAACAGTACGCGCAGGAACGCTGGGCAAACTTGCGTGCGGTTTGACAAGAGCCAACCACCTGTGAACCAGTGTCGCTACTGTCGGCCAGCGATTGTTTTCCACTGGCAGAGTGCATGCTCCAACAACCCGCACCTGGATATCTACAAAGGGCCCACACCAAGAGGGTAGGGAAACGGTCAGTAGTGGTGAAGAAGCCTGACGTTTCTTTCACCCTGTTCACGTCAACAAAAACTGGCAAAACACAGCAGCAGGCATTCGTTTAGCAGGTGAGTGGGTGTCAGGCAAAATTTATTCGTATCCTTGTGAGCATGAACGGTCAACCCTGTCACACACTAATTGATACAGCCACGTCACTAGCCACATTTTGTGAATCCCAGTGACATAACATCTAGCAATCACGTAATTATGCTCGCTACTGGCCAAGTCAGTAACAGAGCACTGGACCAAGCAACTGTAACAGCAAAAGTCAGGGACCTAGAGACATAATGAGTGCAATTGTAACTGCAGAGGTTAAGGAGGATGCAATATTAAGCATACCATGGTTACAGGAACAGAATACTGTACTAGAACTAGCGACTAGGAGAATTCATTTTGGCGCAAAAGAGCGGTGCACAGTGTACACTGTAAAGAGGGCAGTTGCTAGTGATTTACCGACATCATTAGAGGAATTCTATCCTAAGATCCCGCAACATCAGGCGGCATTCCAATGTACACAAAGCGAAAGGAGGGAGATTTTAGCCAAAACAGACGCGCTCAGAAGAACGACTGTAGCCGAACATGAAATCCTGGTAACGCAAGGACCAATAAACGGAGGGCCGCGGAGTTACATGCCACATCAAACTAAAATAATTCATGAGCTGACGCGCAGTAAATATAACTCGGCCATCACATTAACGCCTAAGAAAGACGGGAGTTGGCGTTTCTGCGTGGATTTCCGTCCGATCAACCAAGTCACATGTAACGATCTGCCCCCTTATATCAGCGTAAATGACGTGCTCACAACACTCGACAAGCCAACGGTAATGACATCACTAGACCTCAGAAGCTGATATTGGTAAATTCCCATTAAACAGGAAAACAGGGGGAAAACCGCATTCACAACACCTGATGGACGGTGATTCCATTTTTTTGCGATGCCTTTTGGTCTCAAAGGAGCACCAGCTACCTTTCAATCAATGATGAGCCATGTCCTGGACAGGCTTATCGTCGACTTTACACTAGTGTCCCTTGATGATGTGATTATTTGGTCGAGCAGTTGGGAGGAGCACATACATCACGTCTCCATGGTACTAGATGGGTTCGCAACCAATAGACTTACCTACGCCGCGAATAAATGTTATTTGGGTAAAATCAAGTTGGAATTTTTAGGGCACATTGTAGACGAGGATGGAAAAATACCTAATCCAGAACAGTTGAATTTAATAAAGAACCACCCAGCACCACGCACACCCAAACATCTCAGCACGTTTTTTGGCTTAGTTAATTGGTTGAGGAAGTTCATTCAAGATTGTGCAGTAATTATCTACTTTCGCCCCAGAAGCGATTCGTGTGGGGAGATGTGGAAAAAAATTCATTCCAAGCAATGAAGAAAAGTTTCCATTCTTGCCCCAAACTAGCACGTTACGAGCCAGGCAAACACCTTTACTTGCAGACGTACGCCAGTCAGGAGGGGCTGGGTGCGATTTTGTAACAATGCGCAGAGGATGACACGAAGCGAGTCATTGATTTTGCCAGCGCAAAATTGGGACAAGTAGAGCGCAGATATGATGTAAACGAGCAGGAAATGTTGGCAGTAGTGTGGTCTGTGAAAAAGTACCGGCCCTACCAGGAATACAAACATTTTACATTATGAACAGACAACAGGTGCCTCGTTTGGCTACATACGATGAAAGAAGCTTGCAGTAAACTCACCCGGTGGGCGTAAACATCCTAAACATAGACTTTCACAAGTGTTCAATTAACCACCAACATCCTGACGCTAACTACTTTACTTTTATATCAAAAAAACCTTCAAACCCAAAAATATAATAAGGAAAAAAAGAATTAAAGAATCAAAACATACATTACATGGAAGAAGGAAGATGGGATAAATAGATGTTAAATTAAAATTAAATTACTGACTGAGGCACTAAAAAATAGCTACATTTAAAAAAAACCAAAAGGATTAAATACACAATGTATTAACTGCAAAAATAATCATACAGTCACATAAATTATGTATTTTAATTTGTAACATTTAAAAATAACATTTTAACAAGTACAATCTTTATTTTTCATAAGAAGAAAACATTCCTATGACCAAAACTTCTTCATAAAGAATAAAGTACATAAAACATTAACACTACAAAAATTTTCAATAATTTTTTTTTAAATTTTTATACATAAATAAACTGTACAAAATAACTACGAAAGTACAAAATTTTTTCTTCTACAACAGTTACACTAAAACGCGTCAAATAACAAAACCTCTTTAGTATAATTGCATTTTGTCTAAAACAATAAATAATTAAATCTGAATGCTATTACGTAAAAACAGTACATTTTAATAATGTATACAATAATAACATCCCACATGCACAGTATGTCAAGTTTTAAAAACATTTTTCAAAGCCTGACTTGGAAATAAGTGGGAAGTTTAGTTTTATTCTAAGTATTATGTAAACACAAAGATGTTTAAACATGAACTTTGAGGGATGAATAATTGCTAATAATTGCATAACAGAGATTTACAGTTAAACTCCTTTTAAAAAAGTTTAAGGGTGTACAGAAAACATTAAAGCACCACTTACGATATTATTTTATTCATGTAACATTCAACTATTCTTAGGTTGTTGGTGAACGTAAATGCCAAGATACCATGCTTGTAGCAAGGAGCCAAATTAATGTTGTTTCAAGACCCATCCATGCTGTGACCTAGAATTCAGCACCAAATCTGATTTACATAATGATTTGGACTAGACTGAAATCAGGAATTACAGTCAACTTTGGCATAAAGATGTAACACAAACGTCAACAAGGGGCTTTAATATTTTATTTAATTCATACGAAACCAATCGCACATTATAATCATGGCAAAATAAACCTTTGATATCATAAAGTGTCTGAAAATACTGTGACTGTATGTACAAAAAATTACGTATCACAACATACTAACATATCTTGATGTGATTCTGCCAGAGGATCTATATAAAACTCTGCTATTAACTACATAACGCATCAAATGATTTCAGAGGGTATGTTGACAAAATTAAACCTACCATTAATAGGTGAAATAACAGGTAGATTCATACACTGTATCAAACCAAATATTAACATCAATTTCTGAGTCTCATGCTTACGGTTTGAAATATATTTGACATTAGATTTAATCATGTTGGAAAGTTTGAAGAAGAAGGAAAAAAAACACACACCCACACACACACACACTTAAATTATACTAATATGGAAAAAAAGTTATTGGTAATTTTTAATTGGCCCCGGTTTCATGCCATTTAAGAAATTTCACTAGCTATTAGACAGGTGTTAGAAGATGCTTATCTCCTCTCATCCCCACGCAAAAGATACAACAGATTTTTACAAGTTTCACTGTACAAAAAAAAAGTAATTTCAATGCTCTTGAAGGAAACAACACTGATACATCTATATTGTACCTTAGCTATGTAACATGTTAAATTGAGGAATTTTCTGAAAGAAGAGCATGTAAGCCAAAATGGTGCTATGAGATACTGTTTTAAAGTTCAGTTTTAAGAACATACAAATGAATCTGTACTGTCCAAAGAAAAATATATAAAAACACCTAGCTGACACACAAATCATATGGCAGCTGGTATTTACCTAAAGAAATCCTGTCCTGGGAACAAGAGTGGGAATATTGAAAAACAGTATGTACTTTACAGTACAGCAGTTAATAATTAGTCACAAATTATATCCCAAAAAAACACATTTATTTGGGAATGAGACCACACATCACCACAATTCTGGCCACACCTGTATTCACTCCATTGTAATATATAAGGTTCCTTCAAACAAAACACTGGCTTGGTCTGCCAGTGAAAAATAGTGTTCTTTTCCTGTAAAATGTTCAAAAACTGCAAACATGCAAAAGGGTCAGATGGATCTTCAGTGTCATCCATGTCGGCAACAGTCCTAATCATGTACAGGTCTTTTGATGTCAGTTCTGAAATATGTGGTTTGCCAGTTACTGCTAAAACCATTTTCCCACCGCATCTTTCACTTTTTGAATGGAAATGAATAAATGTTCCTTAAACACTTCTTCACCAGACCAAAAATGTGGTAGACATAAGGTATCAAATCAGAAATGTAAAGGAAATATTCCAGTGTCTCCCATCTGAACCGTCCAGGGACATGACACATTCACAATGTGAGGCCTTGAGATATCATGAAGAAAAACAATTAAATGAGACATCACCAGTGACACTAACCCCAAAGGTTGTTTAAAAAGTACGTACTAACTTACAGGTACAGGTAAGATGCCACTACTTCAAGCAAATCCAGCATCCAAAAAAAATACATAAATAAATAAAAAAAACAGCACAAGTCTTCCATTTCTCATGACAAATTGAGATTTCTCCTCAGTTTTGGTCACCCTGGATGATGTAATTCCATTCTCACCTGTGTTGCGGCTGGATCAAACCACAGGTATAATGTCTCATCATCAGCAACAATTTTAAACAAGAACAGATATATCTTCATGTAGAGTTAATTTGGGTGTTGCAATATCAAGTCTTCCTGTCTTTATATAAGATGACATGGTCCCGTGAGCAAACCTTGTGATGACACAGATGCTTGTTCAGTTTGGTGTAAATGAACCAGCATTGATGTAGATTGTAAAAGCAATTTCATCAGCACGTATTCATTAAATTTCCTTCTTGGTACATTGTCTATTGTTTCAATGTCATATTCAGTAGTGACATGTGATAGGTCACGTCTGGAAATGTTAGCCTCATCTCCATGCACCCCAACCTGATTTCTCAGCACCACATGAACACTGTTCTTACATTTTAAATGTACTTCACAATGAAATACACACTCCGTGCGCTCCACTTGATACACACTCCAGCTGTGCCTTCAATGACATGGGATCCGAGTTATAACCTGTTAACTTCCTTAGGATGTGTTCATGTACAACATAATTTCACTTTCATGCTTCTGTTCTTACCACAAAAATAAAGGACACAAACAACTCACTAGTAATGGCAATATGTCCAACAGTAACACTTTGCTACAATACCTACAGAGTTCTATTCCAGTCTGTTTGATTTGAAGCAACCTTATGCTTACACTGGGGAAATATCTTCAAAACATACCTTATTTGCACAAAACTCAAATAAATAAGGTTAAAAGAAGATCTCTACAGAACTGAGCAAGAATATGCCAGTTTATAGATAAAATAATTCTAAATTTTAACTTCACTAAAAATTTATTATTGATACATTGAACTTTACCAGCTGTGCTAAGGCAAAGGAATGCAGAATACTAAACCTAATGCCAACATATACTCAACCATGTATTGTAAAAACAATCTGTAAAAAAGTTCTAATTTTTAGAATATATATATATATATATATATATATATATATATATATATATATATATTATATATATATATATATATAAAAATGGAAATTTCCAATTTCTTAAAATGCATATACATAAAATACTATCACATTATTTTCAGCTAGTCCGTGGATGTGACCTACTTATAAATTTCTTCAACCTCTTGAAATTTATAAGGATCTAGAATAAAAAACTGCATACCTATGATAAATTTTGCTTATCTAAACTATAAAAATTGAATCTACCTGTTTTGATGATGTTATTAAGTAAGCAAGAACATTGAAACTGATCATAAAAAAAAAATTACACAGAGTAAGCTGAAATATCAACATATAAACATAAAGATTGTTAACATAAACATAGGCACCAGATCGTCACTCCCTTGCTGTGCTTTAAAGCATGCGACAATGACATAGCATTTCCACACAGCAGCATCACAATGACCTTGTCACAGCAAAGGAGGACGAAAAAAAATGGCCTCCTTGTGCCAGAATTAATATCCATCGTGGTAATGATGCAAACTGTTCTCATAACCTTGAGGAAGCTAACAAAAGAGACCATGAGAACATAATCACACATACAGCATTTTAAGGATGAATGAACTCAACCATCTTTCAATTTATTTGTTTATCTCTTAAACTTGGCAAAACACATTTGAAGTTTTGAGGGCTGACAGGGCATAGGGTGTAGCTCGTTACACTTCATGAAGCCTGTATTGTATGGTTACTGTTACAACAAACACCTCAGTCATTGCTAGCATAAAATGATCACTTATTATAGTTTGAAAATAACAAATGCAGTGAAGCTGTAACAATTTCAAAATGTTTGGGAAGCTATTATCTATGCTCTGTCATGGAAAAAAAAATTTCAGTACACCTTCTGAAATAATGTGTATGGTAAAAAAAATAATAATTGAAAATCTAATACATAATGAATTAATCCCTCTTAACAATTCTCAGCTACTTTCTCTACAAGCACTTCCTCTGTCCTAACCCCCTGACCAAAAGGATGTGTGGACATATTAAGAGGATTAACACAACATATCAGAAAAATATGTCATCACACAGTTTGTATTCAGTTTTTGCTCAGAAGTTATTAATTCTATTAAAACCCTGATAGTTGTAATATGGCAAATAGTTTTAATAGAGCACTATTCTCCACTAAATGAGCCTTGTGCAGATGATGGTGTCAAACACATTGACAGGCACAAAAATTGTCAAAGTCTAGTTGACAATCACATTTTAGGTAACCAGTGGCAGTATCATATTGATAGTTCACACGCTCCTTTTGCTATGTCTCAACAAAATTAAAAGACTGCTTATATTTAAATTATCTCTTTCTGTTATAAAGTGGGCAAGTCTAACAAATCCACCTTGACACTCTACCTTTGTCCTATGTCCTGCCTGCCTAAATTGTCGTAGTGTTCCTACCTAACAGTTCCCCACAGAAAGAAGAAACCTCTGGCCTGGTTGGTGCACACACCATTTTCAGGTGTGGAATATGCGACTACCAACCAGGAGGGGGTGTGATGTCCCTTCCATTGGGTATCTGAAACAAATGATGCCCATCAACCATTCTGATGCATTTACAGAGGAGACATTTTGATGTCCCTACCATAAATCCTTCTTGAATGCCAGTGGTGTGGAACAATGGTTTATTAAAAAACCAGTATGGTGCAACTTCCCTGAGCATCCCTGGCATCTGCAAACTTCAAGTTCTCTACCCCCTAGGCCTGTACTTACACCTCCCCTTTCCTATTCGTTTCATCACAAGTAAATGAGAAATGTGCATTGCACATCCTGCAAGCCCAGTTCTTATGTCTGCTAAAATATATATTGAAATTTTGGCAATGTGTCTCTCATCACCATAAAAGATATAGCCCTGGCATACATTTCACCATGTGCAAGTTGAATTACACTACTGCCACAGAGACCACTCAACAATATTTCACTTCTGATGGAAGATACACTCTTGACAACTGTGCTGGGGCCTAAATCTTGGAATATATACTGCCACCACTGGTTTTTGAAAATACCCACTATCTCCACCACTGCCACCCAAACCGCAGACGACTCAAATATGTAAATTTAAGATGAATAAATAATAAAACAGTGAATACCCCACCTACAAGTATTTTTGTCCTATCTGCTTATCATTGATCAGCACATAAACAATTTCACTTTTGCACTGCTTGTAGAAGAGTACTTGCTTGCATATTCTCAAGTTTTTTCTAGCCAAAATAAGGTCATTTTATACTTAATTATGTTAATTAACTAATTATATATCATTAAGATGTTTAATTCAGTATTTACTAGTAACTGTTTGAAATGTAGTACAGTGTGAAGACTTGACTGCTACATTACATTAAGACTATTCAAATTTCCAAATAATAATTCACATGATTGTTGTGTGCACCAACTAATTGAGAATGAACAACATGATTCTGATTTATATTATAAACTGAATGTCAGTGCAACTTGCACGACACTGTGCTTACACATCCACTTTACATATAACAGTGCCTTTCCAGAAACTTAAGTTGCACGAGATGCAGCAACTTCAGCCAATCTTAAGAACTATTCTGCTACAATTTCACTCAGCAATGTTACTTTCACTGTTCCTTTCATCCCAATGTAAACAAACAGAGCTATTCATGCCTATGATGGTTGGTAGTTCTGGAACTATCTTGATGTGCTCCTACAGGTAATCTCATAAAAATATACATTACCCTATCAACATATTAATATTGCTTGCTTTCAGCTAGTCAATTTTCTATAAGGGCATGACGCCCAAACTGGGATCAATTGTTTCTTTTGTCGAAGTTTATACCAAACTTGATAACTTTTTCCAACTTTGTGTCAATTGCAGTTCATTTCATATACCTTTTTCTTATGACTACAATAATTTATGCTAACTGCACTAAAACATGCACATCACATAATGCTATCAACTTTCCACCCATACACTAAAAACACTTGTAACAGACATGCCAGACATTTCAGTTGCAAGTACAGCTACTTTTTTTTCAGAGGCAAAGTCAAATACTGCTGAATAAAGGTATTTAAAAACATTTTGAACAATTCTCTTTCTGCCACTTTCAAATGGTTGTCCCCAAACATGCCATTCTACATCAACAAATGGCTTAGTTCATTGACACACCATTTTAACGACTTCTATTAGGATGCCGATATGATGGCTTCGAGCACAAGAAGAGACCTATCAAAACCATGAGAACAGACTGTCAATACATGGTGCATTATGACTGTCCCAGATAACAACTGTCAAAAGATTCTAAAATAAGCATGGAAAATTGCCAGTGTAAAAACATAAAGAATCTGTTGTTTTATATATATATATTTTACACACTATAAGAATAGTTCTTTTTTATTTATGTATGTATTAGAGTTTGCATCATAAGTTCGTTAAAATGTGAACAACTTTTATATTCAGATACAGCGTGAAGGTGAATCAATCCGAAAAGACTAATGCCCAGTTGCACCATCGTGGTTTGAAACTCGATTCTAGATCGGATGTAGGATTTTCACAGAAAACTGTTGCACCCTCTTCTAGCATCTTTACTTAGAAGCTTGAACTCGAATGGTGCAACCAAATATGTTAGAAGAGGGTGCAACAGTTTTCTGTGAAAATCTTACATTCAATCTAGGATCAAGTTTCAAACCACGATGGTGTAACTGGACATTACTCATGTAAATTTAAGTGTGAAAGAAGTGTAGTTAATGTAAGAACTGTGACTTTCTTTTGTAGGTATACAGTTCCATTATTTATCCATGTGACTTCTTAAAAGACAGTAAGCTGAGTATTAGACTAAATCACATTGCTTGCCTTTAGGGTTTTGATTAAGTTTACAAAAAGCAGGATAGCTGGTCTTTGCACTTTATTTAGGTTGACAAAATAATTTCCATTTCAAGGACAGAAATACTATTATAACTTGATTAAATTTATTTAATCTTATAAACAGCAATGTTATTTCGTACCATCAGGTAATACTTTTAACAGTTCCACTAGTTAAAAAAAGTCTTTAAAGTCAATCATGATGCAATGGTTGACAGTTAAAGAACCATTTAATTATATTTAACCCCATCCATACACAGCACGCAGCTAAAAGTGTGTCTGAATCTTCTTTTGACAATACTGTATACATGCATATATCATACACTAGAAAAAATTACCACTGCTAAATCAAGGGAAGAAAGGTACATATGAGTGGACAGGCATTTAAGTTTAACAAAATCAACCTAGGTACATATTCAATGAGGTAACACACTTCAAATTTTT
Source organism: Dryococelus australis (assembly GCA_029891345.1). NCBI lineage: Eukaryota > Metazoa > Arthropoda > Insecta > Phasmatodea > Phasmatidae > Dryococelus > Dryococelus australis. Next base: position 79,054,432 of record CM056995.1, read on the forward strand.
CTTTCATTAAATAATTTACTGCCTTTGAGAAAAATAACTTTGAACTGATAAAAGGTATTTTTTATATCAATTATATATTTTGTTGGCCCTAAAAATTAGCCTTCTATAACTGCAACAGCTAATACACGTTTAACTTATTTCCAACAGAACATGTCCTCTCTGCCATAATTTTATCTAATGTTAAAATATCATATGTTCATTCTGACTAGAATCCACAGATGTTTCTGTACAAACCAAAAAAAACATTCAATATTTACCTTCAAACTTTACACAAATATATGTATTGACACATCCAATCCAGAAAGAAAAAAAAAATAGAGGATGCTAATAAATAAATAAAATAAATATAAATAAAATGCTCTTCTAAAATGATCTACGCTAAGAATTTTACAACCTGACTCACTTTATCTTTAATATCTTACATTATAAAATATTTAAAGATTTTTTGGGGGAATTATTGTGACGATACGAGTAGACAAAACAGTAATTTTATTTTTTGACAAAAAGTCAGAGTGTGGATTGGCATGGATAAAGTCGTGGATTTAATGTGAATTGGTCTGTGTTAGCAGTAATATTTTCTTTGGATTATAGGAATGAAATGAAACTAGTGACGTGGATACTTATGTTTTAAATTTATAGATCTAGATGGGATTTTTTTGTTAGACACAAAAAAATCAGCATGCTAGCACATTGCAGATGCAAAATACACTTCCTGAAAGCTTTCACCCACTGATAAATTGCCCACCCACACCTCATGCATGTGTGGTGCCAACTCAAGGCCATGCTCACATCATAGGCATATACCTGATCAAAAGAGACCACATTTATTTCAACTAGTCACAGAGTTATATCATTAGAAAGGATCACCCTGCAAAATTTACATAATTGTTTCCACCCAAGTACCCCATGTATCAGTGATTTTACAGATGTATTCACATTAAAAATGACATTTTAAAGTTATAATGTTATGACTATGTGAAAACCCCAACTACATATATTTTAGTAAGTTTCTCTACATCAGCAATGTGTTAGAGGCACTGTATTCCATACTGCACACAGAGAGATAAAGTGACAAAAGCTTCACATTTTAAAAATTTCAGTATTCATGATACACTACTGCCCAGGCTGGCTCTATTCAATTCACACTGTATTACCGACAATAATTTTTCAATTCAAATGATGTAACAATATGCTAAATAATTGTGCTGACCTCAAAGAATTACTCCTTTCTTGTCACGGAACGATTTTCTCCAAAGTCATCATCTATCTTGCTTCCACTGGGATTCTCCTGAAAGCTCAGAGCCACTCTCATCACGATGCTCCTAGAGCACCAACCAGAGTACAAAAGCAGGCAGAGAGTAGACAAGCTGTACTACAACCTGTCTTACCATTACGCAAGCAAATGCAAACTAGAGTAACTGCAACTCCCGCAAAGCAAGAACATGCAAACGAAGCTGAGCAGTGTGTGTATTATAGTGGATGGTCAGAGAATGCAACCCCACTGGCCAATAGCACTTACCAAGAACTCTTCACATGGAACTGCCACCCAAGTCAGGCTGCCCCTGCAAAACATGTACTGGAATAAATTCTGTCACATCCTTGCTTGCTAACTTAAATTACACAAGCAGTATTTGCTAGTGCATAGATGAGCACACAATGTAGGAGACTTCATTTTGTGATTTTGCACTATCAGATGAATCAATTACTTGTAAAAAATAAAACACTTGTTTCCCTAACATATTAATATTAATGTAACAATACAGTCAAAAGGAAAAATTGAGCTGTCAAACCATAGCCATACTGCCACACTTTATCAATTAAAGTGAGCAATACATGGGATAAATATTTGATACATATATGTTTCATTGATAAAAATCAAATGAACCTTTATGAAGTTACAACATGCATAATATTGTAATTAAAGATGCTACATCCAAAAACATGTTTTCCAGTAGGCTTCTTCAAGCCATTTATATTTTCCATTACATTATATAGTCACTGTTTTCTGCATAAATAATTTTTTACATCCTATCCACAAATTTGAGAAAAACATAACGTACATTTATACATCAAATTTAAATAGTAAGTAAAAAAGACTACTAACAATTAAGCACACAAACTGATCCTGTACAAAGTAAGCAAAAGAATATCCATAAAGAATTATAAAAAACATTGCTCAACAATGACATTCATTTATATCATTAGCCAATAATTAATAGTTTCTATTTCAGAAAACTCTGCACTATTCTGACAGACATATTTTATTTATAAGTTCAATGGAAAAAAATCCTGTGACAATTGCTTAAATGCAACATGTTTTATAATTACCTGTAGTTGACTACAATACCAGCCAGTTCAATTTTACTATATTATACAGTAGAATCCCGTTGTAGCGAGCACTGCAACTGTGAGAACACAATTATAACAAGGTCTTTTTGAGGAACCGTCAAAAAATCGCAAAAATATTCCATGAAAAATTGTTATTTTAAGAGTTGAAACATGTACGGCGAGATCATGTGAAGCAGGCTTGCGGCGGGACTCCTGTCCATGTGAAGCACGCTTTTGTTATCTGTCTGTCGTAACTCCACTCCCTCGCTCCGCCTCCTCATTTCCCTAAGTACCTTGTGCCTCTCTGATGTGTCACATTCTTACACCTTGCCACCTAACCTACCCTCTCTGGCAAACCAGGCACATTGTTCTATAAATAGAATACTGCCCATTCTACCTTGCTCTCGTTTTCATGAACCAGTTCTGCTTTTCCGTAGTCATTCACGGTCATTGTGCTGTCAAATGTGTTTGGTTTCAAATAACCTGGCTTATGTGGATTGATCGTTATTGTTAAATGAAAACAAATATAACAGTCTAAGCGATAACTGGAATAGAAAACAGCTACATATTAACAGATTTTCGCACTGTTTTTTTTCCATACTGTGGCATACCAATTAAAGATAGGGACACAGCTACTACTAGATTTTATCTTTGTGCTATAAAGAACATAATTTAAATCCATTTTGATAAAGTTTTCATGAAATTTTGCTGGTTTTAAGTAAGCCTCACACCATGCAGGTTCTTTTTAGTTGAAAACGTATAATTTTACAGTGACTATGTATTTACTGGCATAATTCTCGCACTGGCACAATCAAGTAAAGAAATTTAATGGTGCCGAATTAGGGACAAAACTTTTCCTTTCATATTTCACGCAGTATGTTTCTCTCAACGAGGCATGTAATGCTAACGGGCCCAAGCGGCACATGCTTTGTTCGACTGCGCCAGGTTGCTGACACTTCAAGGTCACTGGTCCCGTTATCAATTTCTGGCTGCCACGCCCACGCTGCAAACATGTAAACAAAATTAGTCCGTGAGTTGATTGGTATGCTAGTGGTTTTTTTTAATGCAAAGGGAATAGTTTACATTGAAATTAATTTTAGTTTAGCATCAATAAATAATGGATCTGCATTTAAACTGCAGGTAATTGCGTATGCAAAGGAACACAGCAACAGAGAAGCAGGCCGAAAATTCACTGTTTTTGAGTTTAACGTGCATGGCAATTTTTTCCAACACCGGGCCACTGTTAGGAAGTGAACCGGACCTGTAACGATGGCAGTGGTGGGCGGCTGCCACCCGACAGAATAATTGTCTATTGACCAACAGACCGACAGCAGCAAGCTGCCGCCGCATCCGGCCTTACCCAGCTACGTACACACTGCAATGTTTTCGCTGCTAGCCCTAGCAAGAGTGATTTAATTTTGAATATGTATCTTCATATCGTTTATCAATAAATAAAGTGCTGTGTTTGTAAAAAACGTATCCCCAGTGGTTGGCGAGGGGTTACTTACAGTAGACCCCATTTTCATGCACATGTCTTGGCGATTCCTTGCATAATTCATGCACCCTAATTTTTTGCAATAAAATCCTGTAAAAAACAAGCGAGAATTATACCAGTAAATACACGTGTTTGGCTTGAGGCGGGCGTGCGAGGCTGTGACGGGTGAGTTATCACTTGCAGGACAGTGCTTTGGCGGCTGAATAAGCGATAGCAGGAAATGTTGCGCAGGCCGGGCAACTGATTGCGGGACAATGCTGCATAGGCAGAGCAAATGATTGCAGGCTGAGCTGCTATAATTACGTGGCGCGGTCAGATTTTCCTGTCATTTTATGTTATGGTGGTTTGAACACTATTTAAAAGCAATTTCAGGGTGAATTTTAAGTAGTACTGGGGATAAAAATCGGTCTAATTCGGAAACAGCGAGGATACTCTTATAGCAAGGATTGAGCCTGGAACCATGACATCTCGCTATAACGGGACTCTATTGTACTGTTTTATTTATTTGAAATGTCAGACCACAGTTAATCAATATACCCTTCTCTTCAATGAATTACAATTTTACCAAATAAAAAATTTCAAAAAAAAGATAAAAGTAGTACTACAAAATTTACTCCATCTGTAATATGGAATACACTGTGCTTTCAGGTAAATGTTTCGTGGCTAAAAGCTAGTATCAGCTGTGAGTGTCGCACATCACGTTTGGAAGAACAATATTTCTGTTATAGCTGTCATAACTGAGCTGTCTGGAATAGAGTACAAGAAGTAAACAACTATTTTTAATTTCCTGAAACCACAATGCTTTGTAATGAAGCTACGCAATATTTTGACAGCAGTCTCAGAGCACTTTATGATAAACAGTATTGCTACAATATGCTCAACATTCCCAGCAGGCAATGGTGTGTTGTTAGCCGAGTACGTTTCAAATCAACCTTTGAAAAATTTCCCTGTCCCTAACTATAAACATTTTAACAAACAGATTGATTACCATGCTCCCAGTAAAGTTGGTAGCAAGTTCCATGCTGTAACTTTGACAATTAGTGGCATCATTACTGGTGTATAAATATTGTAACTAGATCAATGACAACTTTAATTTTTAATGAGATGGGAGGATAAAAAATGAACAGAGAAGTAAATCCTAAGCAAGACTCTTAAAGTGCTCAATCAACCACAAACATGCCAGAACAACAAATATGGGTAACAAAATCACATAAAACTAATAAGGTTGTGCAACATGTTGGTATACCAGCTACTGCACAATATTTTTTCAAATATTACAACTGTGATAATAGTGATAAAACTTCCAGCAATGCAAATGGTGTATACCATCTACCAAAAAGTAATTGGGCACCGTGAAGATACGTAATTCAGTATGTCAATTGACTTGTGTTTCATGGCATTCTGCATAGGACCGCTGGTGTTTGTCCGTGGTAGCATGAACACAGAGGTCTATTGTAGCATTCTGGATAATGAAATGTTTCCATCATTGTGGAATTTTTATGAAATGGACCTCTGTTACTTTCAGGATGACAATGCCAGGTGTCATGTTTCAAGGGCTACTATGCAGGGGTATGCTGACAATAATGTTTGCCGATTGAACTGGCCCGCCCAGAGCCCAACCTCAACCCTATAGAACATCTTTGTGACAAATTGGATTGCCGGGTGAGGGCTCGTCACGTGTGGCCAAAATCCATTGCACAACTCACAGAATGGTTGCAAGAGGAATGACGACGAATCCACATGGATGTCCTGCAAACACTCGTACATAACATGCCAGACAGGGTGACTGGTGTTATAGCCGCAAGAGGTGGCCCTACGAGATTCTAACAGGGTGACAACCACCGAGCAAACATTGTGGACAGGTGCCCAATTACTTTTTGGTATATAGTGTAGCCAGATATTCAGGAATGAAAAACAGAACACAAGATTGACACATTGCATTTTTGACACATCCAGCACACAGACATTAAATGGACCTTAAATGGACCTAATTAATTCAGAAACTACAACATGCACTGAACAGAGCTAAAATATTATACAAACAATTATAAACACTTGTTTGAACATGCTACAGTGAAGTTTTGTTTGTTGATAAATATCTTTTTACTTTAACATTTTGGTAGGTTATGTGATTAATCTTAAAATATAGCATACTGTATTACGCAAGAATACTATGCAGAACATGTGCCCAAAACTGAATTGCTTTGGGTAAAACAGTACATCCAGCAATCCTACACATCAGTGAGCATACAAAAAGGTCACCTTCACAAAAAAGTTATTTTTTTTTATTTTTAATTCAATTTCAAATATTATGCAACAACATTATCTCTGCTTGTGTAACTTTCCAAATACAGTAGTAAATTAAAGTGAATTTAAAGTGAATACATAAACCATTGTTTCATGTTTATCGTGGATAGTACAAGTAGGCACATTAGCCTTGCTTCCCCCTCTCCTGCATGCAACATGAAAGATTAGCACCTTTGATTGTGTATCATGATATTCGTAATATTAACTATACTGCAAAATATTACTAATGCTGCTATTATTGTATTATTAGTGATACTGTAGAATTAATGATGAAGCCACAAACTGAAACAAGCACTGTTGTTCATAATCAACATATATAGTTGCTTGTGTCATGCACTTTCCTATTAGTCTTTTGCTTATGTGCTACGTACAGACTGTAGACGTTGTGTGAGCAGCAACGACCGGTAATGTCAAAGTGCGGGTGTTTACCAATTGTCTTGTACAGTTTTTTAAAGCAAGAAATAATTGGTATTTTACTGCCATAGTTAAAATTTGAAAGGGTATTTATTTTGAGACTGAACGACTATATTGGGTAACTTTTTCCACAGAACTTTCCTATTCCCATTCCAAATAAATGTCAACAATTAGCCAGTGTGCATAAGATATGTGAATATTATTTTTCGGAGCTATGTGATGTTTAATTACTTCTGCATAGAAAGTGTACTGCATGTATTTAATAAGGAAAAATGTATGTTGCTTCCACCAAGTTGAAGCCTGACACTGTAATTAGATAATCATTACGTAATAATGACTGAATCTTGCAGCAATAATTCTGTTAGAATAATTTTTTTCTTGCTCGAGAGTGCGATGTCTTTGAAACCGGATGCTACTGTGACTGTATTTTTGAATGAATGTCTAAATGTATACTTTTGTGTCTTGTTGCTCTAATTTATATAGGTGAATCAGGAATTCACTGCCATAGCTTATAAAAATCTCATATGTTCTATTCGAGCCAGCACACACACATACAAATGAATTAAGGGATTTTAAAATAAAGGCACACTATTCCACTGTACGTACCATTCTTTTTGCAGAGTCCAAAAAAATACAAATAATACGCACATAAATTCTACATTATAAAAGTTTTTTTTTTACCACTGAATCTTTTTATTTAATAAGCCTCACCATTTAAATACATTAACACAGTCTTGTCTTATTTTGCTCCAGCAGGTTCAGTACCTGTATCAAAATACAGCTTGTCAGCCAAAGTGTGTCTTCAAATATGCTGACCTCTAGTAGGTAGCTGCTGGGGTGCAAACCCGTGTCAGCTGCTGCCAAGATGCAAACAGTGGAACTGCATCCAGAGGGAAGAAATGAGCTCACCACGATATGGGCTTGTCTCCAATGTTAAAAATTCCCATAAGAGGTGATGTCATTTGTTTGTACGCATGCACACATAGCCCAGGAATGGAGCACAAAACCTATGTGCACATTACGGCATTGCAACATCGCAGCTCTCAGAATTGCCCACTGTTTATGATTGATGAAATGAACAACAATAACTATATTCGCATCAGAATGATAAAAGGAAAATCATTAAAATTTTACACAGAAATACTTTGTAGAAAACTAGGTATGCACATGCTCTTATGCTCTTTAATACCAGCTGCTCAAGTATGTGAGAGAAATTCATCACTGAGATTGATACTGTGCCGTCACATGTTCCAATATTCAATTTGAATGACAGACAGGAGAATCTAATAAACCTCCAACAAAGAAACAGGACACACAAAATAGTTTATTTTCACACGCCAAATAACTTTACCTTTCCAACCATTTTTCCTCATTATCAAACTTCAAAAACTACTGTCACATTGGTATTATGATTATCAGTGATGAGAATAATTAAGACTATTCAGTTCTCTCACGAGGATAGAGATGCATTTTCAGCAACTAACCACCTGTATGATTACACTCATTTACACATGTTTTAAAGTTGTTTCTTTTATAAACACACTATTTATTGAGAATATACTTTTAAAATCTGTTAGTGTAAAATGTTGCAAGGTGTTTAATTTTTTTACAAAGCAAACAACACATGACCAAATAATATTTTCTGAAAGAGTACTTTCTGCAATACTAAGTTTCCTATTTGAAATTTGCTTCAACTTTTTGTAGTTATGTACCATACTGGTTAGTTTTAATAATTCTTGTGTGCTTATTTTAATCACTGTGCAGTTATTTATCTACATTAAGAAACAAATACACTGACTATTGTTAAGTTGCAGTCATAAGTTTGGTATTTTGTATGAAAAAGTGTCAGAAAAAATTCTATCTTCTCTAACAGATTTACTTAAGTAATTTTATTAATTTTTAAATGTTGGACATGCATTTTATTTATTTTATTCAAGCACTACCTCCACTTCTTTAAGAGGTATGTTACACCCTCGTACAAAGCAGCCAATTCTCAGAACAGGACGATAGGCCCTAAGTTTTTCTGAAGATCAGAAATAACTTACAGTTTTTAAGTTCAGAGTGTGAACATATTTGCATTTACCACCTTAAAAATATTTTTTCATTTACATATTCACACATTTATGGAAAATCTCATTCTAATACATGTAAAATTTAAAAACAAAAACCTGAAAAAATAACTCTTTGTGAAATAATTTGCTCTCAGTTTAACCTATTCCATTTACAGCTTTGTACCCTCCATACTATCAAAGTACAAGATGCTCAGAAAAATGTATAAAAATTACTGCTAACCAACATGTGTTTGAACCTGCTTGAAGTGTTAGGTGAATAAAAAACTTTTTTAGGAACTCAAACACATTCTCAGCATACCTAAAAACCAAGATTTAATCCCTGCGGTACTAACATTTAATAAATAATTTACACTGATATATATTTCACTACATTCTAAACTCAATAATTTTTATAACAACATTTGGAGAAACATAAACTGGAATAATCAGTTCCTTGAGTGTTCAGTTTTCAACTTCATTCCAGACTACATAACCCTAAAAATTAATTTCTTTCAATATTTTTAATTTTCAGGAATTTTTTTTGCACTGGATCAAAAAATGTGACACAGAAGTTTTCGAAATTAATGTCTATTTAATATTAATTACTCTATCTTTGAGTCTTCAGTGAAACAAAAAAATAAAATAATATTTCTCCTTTCTTTTACATGGAAATTATTTAAAACAGCCAATTAGTGTTTTGATAGAAACCAACCAGCAGCAGCTGACAAATCTGAAAAGAGGTGATGCACAATGCACAAAATGACAAATTCTCAAAGAAAAAGTACTAGATACGATTTTGAGATCAAGGGAAACAATTTTTCATGCATTTTCTGATGAGACATTATGCAGCCAGTTGTGGAGAAAGGATTATATTCCCCAAACACCTTCAGAAAGAACTACAAATTAATAAATCAGTAAATGATATCTTTAACAAAGAGTAACACAATTTTGTTCAGTTATAATAAGAGCCCATAACAAGGGCAATAGATCTTGAATTCTGCCCCTTTGTCTCTTTTTTGTTATATGTAAACTGCTCTGCAAATGGCTATCTTCAACAGGTTCTGAATAACTATTACATAACGTTTTGTGATAAAAGTTGTATCTGAGAACAGCAGTTGAAAAATACACTTCAATCACTTTAGCTGATATCTTATTAGAATACACAAGTATCTGTAAAAAAAAATTGTACATCTGAACAGAACAAAAAAAGAAATACTGGGAATTTTTTTGAGGAGATTGGGGAAGGGAGGAGGGAAGGTTAACCAATGTTTTTACAAAAAACATATTAAAACATTGAAAAGCAGAATGTATACATCTCTTTGCCAAAGGCAAGATAAATGATTAGAAACACATTAAAAAATGAATGTAAAACATCAGGAAGCAAGAGATACCGAAATTGAAAAATTTACTTAGTGAGGCAAGGGAAGTTATATATTAAGGGTGGGGAAAAGAAGGGTTACAAATGTTTAAATGGAGATGCTGACATACGAACAATAAGAGAGAACAAGGGTAGGGTGTTGCACAAACAGCATCAGTTCATTTTCATGGACAATGAGAAATGGAAAACAGCACACAGGCATACGTTGATCTGTTGTGGCAAAGAATTCAAAACAAAATTTGGAGAGCCTAGGTAGACTACAGCAAATAATAGAAGGAAAGGCGATAGTACAGGAAATGACAGTTGATAATGGTGTTTATAAGGAGCCATACAAGTACTGTAAACACATCAATAAGAGGAATCGAATGACAAGGTTTGAACCGCTCTTTAACATAGGGATTTTGAGAGCTGATTAGGATGAATCAAGGTAAGTATGGAGCAGTGCCAGAATGTGGGGGCATGGTACAGAGATCTCTGAGAAAACCCACCAACCAATAGCATTGCCCAAGCATGATTCAATGCGTGAAAATCTGAAGAGTAGTCAAGGAGGCAAAGGTAGTGCCTCAATATAAGATAGGTGGAACTGAAACACAAAGTAAAAGAAACCATTTTCATGTTTACTTGTAAGCAACACCATACAGGATGTCTGTGGAACTGAGTCGGTGTAAGATGTACAGTAAAACCATGGAGAATACCACAGTTTTCTTAATTGCAGGGAGAAGTAGAGAAGGGAGGATATATGCATAGCTATTCATGTGCTCTGGTAGGGCTGGGATTCCTTGACTAGCTGGCAGTGACAGCAACTCATAATCAAATTTAGTTTTTTATACTGATGTAAACAGTTTCTTTTAGTCAGTAGATGTACGCAGTTGCTAGTTTGTAGTTACTGTTAGAAAAGTCAAATTTTTTCACTAAATGAAAACACATTTTTCAATTACATTAATAATAAAAAAACCAATCCAAAACTGAACTTACTTATTCAACGTCTGAAAATATGTAGAAATTGTCAACCTCAAATTCTACACTTGGTGAGACACTTAGATGTGGGCAGCAGGCATGTTGTATAAGTTGCAGGCATGTTGTATAAGTTGCAGGTACCACAATCTGTTTAAAGAAATCTTCTGAGAGTCTGCAGGAATGGCAACCTTCAACAAACCAATGTTAAAAGAACTTTTTACAGTCAAAATTGCATTTAACACCTCCAGACAATTACAACTGCATAATTTTTCTTTACGACGTTCACATCACATTTGTTCCACTTTGGCACTAAAATACCACAAACACAACACAGTGAATGCTAATTTGCACAAATCAATAAATTGAATTATGATCCCAGCATTGTGGTACTGTCCCAGGCAACTCAATCAATCTGAATTTCTTGACAACCTCTTGCATACGTAGACACAATATGAATTAATTTGCAGTCCACTGAAATGTTATATAAAACCACTGCCAATTGTTTACTCACACTGATATAATAACACTGAATAGGCCACAACCTAATTATTATACACTTATTTCACAAAATGGAGTTTTAACATCCCATTTGGTATACGATTACACTTTATACATAGCTGGTTCATTCTTTGATATAGTAGCATCTGATAACATTATTTTGCACAAATCACCCACGATGAACATTTAGAACACACCTTCAACCTTCATCTGTCCCTGTTCTGTTTCATCACACAGTATAGGATTAAAATAGAGCACTATTTGCTATTCTGAGCACAACAGATCATAAATTTGTATATCTTTGTGATGCTATGATTTCACGTCACTTAGCTTTGCATAAAAATCGACCTGGCAGTAAAAAAAACTGGACTCTACTTTAATCACTACTGTCCACTGGCCTCGGCAAATTTTTAAATACTGGCACAGATTCTCACTTACATAAGCATACAATATTTTTCTTAATGCCAAACCCAGCTTACACTATGGTTCTTCATGCTTCCTTTATTAGAAACAACCTATCTATTTGAAACCAAGTACACTTGAGGCATGAACCCATGCCTCAATATTTGCTATGCATCATTGTTTCATTATCACTACTGATGCCGGCTAAGCATGCAGTGCAAGTGTACATGGGGAGGGAGAAAACTAGCTAATGCATGCTGGCTGAAGAGAACAACACTATTTGTCACTGCAGCACTCAATTAGACTATCTACAATTGGCCACACCAAAAATAAGCACACGCCCTTAAAAATATTGTAAGTAGGGCCAATTATATATGAAATATATTTTTGGCAAAGAAAATTGCATGGTTTCTCACTAGATACTAAAAATTTGCATTTTCCCAAGTACTTATACATTGATAAAAATCACTAAATTTGGGTTTGGGTGTGCTGCACATACCTAGAATATGTGTCACCGGTTGGTCTAAAAGATACTACTGGCTGGCTTCCTGGAGGCTTTGGTAAAGTTAATGGATAAGGCTGGCGAGGGGAAATGGATTCCTATTTCATAAACTTTGTAACTGCCTTCTACAAGGTAGTATTGTAAAACTTAGATGAAAGCTGACAGCTTGCTAGGAGATAAGACAGTAGCAAGCAACGTTATAGAGAGCAATAAGAGTGTAATTTTGTTATTCAAGATTGTATGTCTTATAGAAAAAGGGGAGGTGAGAAAGAGCGAGAGAATGTAAATTTGCAATTCGTTAGTGGTTTAAAGGACTTAACAGAATGGTATGATAATACAGTAAAGGATGAAAAAATTAGTGATAATGAAACAGGGTTGTAATTAAGCAGCATGCACACTACATTCTTTCTGTTTAGCCCTAGATGGAAAGGATGATATTCCAGTTTACAGATGGCATGCCACTCACTGTATTTGTTCAGTTCAGCTTCGTACTATTCTGTATCCTTACGTTCAGTCAAAAACAGACTGAGGATGGAAGAAAATTGAGGATATTTGTTGCAGTGCCATGTTGTTTATTTCATTTTCATTCTTGAATTATGAGTTCAGTAATGAAGTGTCACCAACTGAAGCAGTTAGGAGACATTGTAATGCTGCAGTTAATACTAATTTGATCAGGACACTTTGTTAATTTTCTTTTGTTTTACGAGGAATTGTAATTATTTTTCAGTATTTCAGATGTTTTGGCCATGTTACTATGTTTATCAGTCATGAGTTTGTTTTTTTCTCAAGTCACAGCTGAGGTTGCATCAGAGATAAGGGCTATTACAATGTTCGTGGGCATTTTTTCCTTTCAAGTATGGTCTAGAAATTTGATTGTGTAACTTCTGTGTAATGTTGCTCGTGTGGTAAAGTGGTGGCGATGAGGTTTGCACAGTATCCAAAGGGATTCTGTACCACGTGATGCCCTTATATAGTTAGGTTTTTGGCACCATGATGGAGGAGTGTGGGTACAGTGCAGTGATGATATGAGCCCTGAGTGCCTGCTGCCCATTACAGATGATGACTAGCCTGCAAAGAAGCAGCTTCGTACTTGATGAATTTCGCCCACACCGGCAAGCACCCGTGATAACCTTTTCTTTTCAAACTAAAATTTTCGGCTGACTTGTTCAGTTAAATTATTTCCTGCCTTCCTAGTTTTCTCACAACGCAAATTTCTAGCAATCTGCCAGCTCATTGTATGGCTAACTCTTTGTGTCTCTGCATTTTCAAGAATGTTAAAAATGTTTTAACTTGAATAAATGTCTTATTATGATACCTTTACTTATGTCTCACGTTTCTGCTGAGTGAAACAAGCTGTGATTTCCAGGCGTAGATTTTTGACATCTACAATGTTACAACATCCCCAACTGTAAGGTCTGACAAAAACTACCTGGCAAGTATGAGAAATGCAACAGGTGGAATCGGTGAGATTCTGAACATCTCAGGCATACTATTTCCCTTGATGTTAACATAAGTATGTTTATTGTTGAATTAATAACATATTTTGTGCATTACACTATTTATGTTTTATCCAAATGTTTTATTTTAACTGTTAGCTTATTGTTAATTAGCTGGTTGTAATTAATTAGGTAGGTAAGTGGGCTTAACATCTCGTCGATAGCAAGGTAATTAGAGACGGTGAAAGTTACACAGGGAAGAGGGATTGGGGAAGGATTGGAAAGGAATTGGCCATGGCCTTTGTTTGGGACCCATCCCAGCATTCGCCTGGAGTGACTCCGAAAAACCATGGAAAACCGAAATCAGGATGGCCGGACCGAAAATCAAACTCAGGTCCTCCCGAATGGAGTCCAGTGAGTTACCACTGCACCACCTCGCTCAGTTGTAATTAATTAGGTCTATGACAATAATTTTAAATAAAAACCAAGCTTCCTAACTGTTTAGTGCAATATTGTGTACTCTTTCAACACTATCCTGCACATAGCTCTTACACTGTAGGCACTATTTACTTATTGTTAGCTGGCTGCTAGTTATATTCATATTATCAGACAACAATTTAAACTAAACCAGGTTTCTATGACTTTGTGTAAGTTAGTATTTAATTGTGTTGTTTTAATACTAAAGGCCGTTCACGATAAAATGAGCACTTTTGAAGCCCTAGTTACTTTTTTGTTTCCACCAATTTATATCCTTCCAATACTTGTTAATGTAAACCCTGCCATGTGAGTAATAAACGCAGTGTATACATTCCCCATGCCGAAAAACAAAAGTCAGAGGCCATAATTTATTGGCTATTATGTCTAATGAAACAGCTTTAAAAGTGCTCACTTTACCGTGAATGACCTATATGTAATAAAAATATTTATTTATAAATTTTTTGTTACTATACAAATTAAATAAAATTACTGGTTGTTCATTCAAGTTTGAGCACGTCGTGTGAATCTATAACTTTGAGTGAAAATTTCAGTTTTCTACAATAACTGAACACTTTGTTCATTGTTCTTCAGTCCAATATAAACATACAGTCTTTACTACAGAACACTTCTCTAGGGAGAAAAGTAATTTTTGAACATGTTTAAAATGTTGAAAGATCTATTTTAGCAACTTCTTTTTACACTGTTTTGTGTTTATTAAGTTAATGTAGCTTTTTGAAAAAGGTTTTATTACTTTTTTTTGTCCATAAATAATATTACCAACAACAAATAATGCTGTTTAGGTTCAAATATGAGTTCAAAAATTACTACTTCAACACTACTCTCAACATTATTTACATGTATCCTACATTTTAAAAACTGCCCAATATAAAAATAATAAAACTTACTTCAGTGTAATGCAAGACACTCAACTGGTGAAAGAAATTTTCTGTAGTTATGGTCTCTTCTTTTGTAGAGTCAATATCCTCAACATCTTTATAAACTTTCCAGAACACATCCAAAAATAGTTAAAGAATATTTTCTCACCCTGACTAAAATGTGCGGGGAGATGATGACTTTCTTAACGCTCTTCCAATTTCAAATTATTTCTTGAATCTGGTGTGAGGATATCAGAGAAAAAATTTTACTTGTTTGTTTACAAATTTTAATTTGACACTTGTGCTGGTAAATATTATTATTCCTTTGCAATGTTTATAACTGACAATATGATATTTCTTATTTGTCTAGGCCTACACTGTAAAATATAGTAGAAATTTTATCACAATTTTATTTTGATGAACACTCTAACTTTCTGAAATTTTAATCAATTGAACATTTTAATGTCACAGGTGGAGTGATTAATGTTGTTTTATTTTATGTGCTTTCTGCTGGTCAAACTAGTGCCTTGCATAATGTTAATTTTATAAGCCTAAGAGATTGTTAAATTTTATAAAATGTTTGTAGATAAGATTCCCTTACCAATCGATGGTTCATTCTTTGATTTTGTTAAGGAAGGAGGATTGCCTTAAGCAAG
Source organism: Dryococelus australis (assembly GCA_029891345.1). Classification (NCBI taxonomy): domain Eukaryota; kingdom Metazoa; phylum Arthropoda; class Insecta; order Phasmatodea; family Phasmatidae; genus Dryococelus; species Dryococelus australis. The sequence continues at coordinate 79,070,208 of CM056995.1, forward strand.
CCCAAGGACTCTCTCGTCAGACATGACAGTGGTCAGATTGTTAATTTTGTCTCTTTAAAATTTAATTTAATCTGATTTGGACCACCCATCATAAGGGTACGGCGATGGAGGAGAGCCACTGCAAGTTATTTAAATATATGCAGGCTTTAGCAGCAGCCTAAATGTGCTAGCTTATTTAATTTTTGTGTCTTCAAGAAAAAAGAGGATGTTTCAGGACAGCAGCCATTACGACGGTCATAAGATGTTTTATACATTAACTGTATGTCTGGCACAAGCAAATGTTGCATACGTATTTAATTTGCTTGTGATGATTCGAAATGCTTTCAATGAAGGACTTGGGCCTACAGAAGAAAAAAATACATTTTAATTTAATTATTGTACAGAAGATAAATTTAAATTTAAATTTAACTGACCCAGTTGTATGAGAAAGGAGTCTACAAGTGCACAAGTTAGCTGGAAAGAAACTAAACTTTACCTAATTATTTTAAAGCACTATAAAATTAACTCTTTGAGAAATTTTGTTCCGAGAATTATTTTCCCATCAGAACATAACATTTTTCTTTCACTTAATTGGTTTTGTGAAGTATCGTTCTGAGGGAAAAGAGAGATATACATTTTTTTATAGCTCTGAGGAAATCAGAGTCACCAGAATTTCATTCATAATCATTTCCAGATAGTATTGATTAATGATGGATTCTGAGTGTTGAAGTGCCCAGAGTTGTGATACAATGTGTCTTAATTTTCTTTTATTCTCAAAGTTGTAATAAATGTATTTTGCCTACACCAGGGCCTTATTTCATAAAATGTGACAGGTGTGACATACACAACAATAATGTCAAATCTGAAAAATTTGTCAGTATGTCATGACAATGTTATGTTACTTAAATAATAGAAGTTCCCCTTATGTGTAAATTGTCAGCCTTAAAATAACAGTTTCATAAAAACGACAATTATATATCAAACCATACGTTTCATTTATTACATGCTAGATAGTGCTCAAGTGCGCTTACAATAATTGATCACAGCCTTATATGAAATTCATGAACAGTCTATTCCTACCACAAATAATTAAGCGGTAAAAAACAATTCCACCCACAAAACTTTGTTCATTCTAGCAGCAGAATGTTGAGTAATGTGGATAAGATTACTAAATTAAATGTAATCCGAGAGGAAAAGGTTGGGCTATTTGGCCAGCAACGTTTTAATTCACACAATATTGAAACACAATTGCACTGCCATGTTAATATAAACATTATGAATTACTGGTTACATAGGAAAGCTTGCATGTCACTTCTGCAGTGACAATTCTACAAATTTGTAGATATGTCACGGAGAGAGATTATACTTATCTGTTTCATAAAACAGTCTGTAATGTAATATTTGACACATTTGTCGGATTTTTACCTGTTAGCTCAAAACTTTTGTTGAACAACTATTTGTTAAATTGTCATACAATTCTACAAATTTTACATGACAAACTTGTAAACTTGTCAGTTTTTATGAAACACACATTTGTCGGATTGTAAACCTGCCTGACAGTTTCCTGTCACCTGTCGAATTGTAACTTAAGAATTAGGCCCCAGGTATAAAGGGTGAGTCACCTAAGACGTTAACCACAAATATTTCTGGAACCATTAAAGGTATCGTTATTCTGTTTTCACCTAGATAAACTGTCGTAAATACCTTACTAAACAATGTGTATCATTGTGTCATTGGAATGTTAATTATAGAGATTTTTCTTATGCAATTACAGTAATTTGTGCGCAACATCAATCTGAAAGAGGCGAATTTAATGGTGTGTCATTCTCCGAAATCAGATAAGTAGTTTTGGAGAAATGACAGTATGTAGAACATAGGATTTCTCTGGTTGTACCATCAGATAGCGCACCATCATATGTGAACGTTCGTGATATCATTTTGGCGCTTCACTGTAATTTCTGTATTATTGCTGAGTGCAATTTTTAGGGCTATATTTTCATGTATGTATTCAAGGATATTTTTCATGTTTAATTATTTTACGGCCACATCTGTTGGACCATGTGGTTCATAGCTGCCAAGTCAATATCTGCGCCATCCATGCAGTTTGAGGGTTTATTTGTGTGTAATATCATGTGCACCATAATTTTATTCAGGGTTCAATGTATTTTTTGTGTAATTGATGATTTGTATGACTGACCATGCTGTCATTTTCAATGTCTGATTTTCTTGCCTCCGGCATGCTAGAGGCTCAAAACTGATTCAATCTGCAATGGAATAATTTTTCCAACCACAATAATATCTTGTCTGACCAGAATCTGCCGTCTTTGCAGAGAAATACTGAGATTTCACCTGCACCACGTGCTCCGCTGAAACACTTATCCAGCAGCATCCACGCCATCTAATACTGCTTTCACACGCCTGCGTGTTTATTGTGACCACTCATACAGCATCCCATCATTTTCCAAGTGTATTTATGTGATTGTATGTAATTTTGTACTGTGACATTATTTCCGTCCTAGCCGGCTATGTGTATAGGCCGTCGACGAGCCTCGATGAGTCCACATCCGTGATGTCAAATAATCACACGTGTTCATGTAATTCGTTCATCTTTGTCTCATTTCATTATTCTCTGTGTTCTATCTTCAGAGAAAATTGTTAGTCCACCCTAGCGGCTCGCGACCCCCTTCCCTTGCGAAAATTGTGTTTTCAAGTACCACAGAGAAGTCATCCACTTAGGAAGTGCGCAAGAGTAATTGCGAGCTGGGGAGCACCCTATCAGAGTTGGCTAGACACAACCGAGAGTAATTCACAAGCAAAATTCTGGCACGTTTTCTTTGTACAAGTGGTAATAATAAAAGGAAGTAGTACAGTGCAACAAGTGTTTCTCTTTTTGTAATGACAGCTACCTCTTGCCATTGTTTTCTAAAAGTTTAGTAATGATGTTTATTAATACAAAGTGTATCATAAGTACGCTCGGATGAGACGGACACACAGAACCCACAGCATCCCTGAGAACCCTGAGTCTTGACAGTGCGGTGACTAGGAAACACCGCTGGCGCCCTCATCAGTAAGTAATTTGTGTCATTGTTCGTCTCGTGTCTCACCCAACTGCGTCAATACTTAAAAGGAAATAGGTTGCAACGCATAATGTAGAAACAGACTTTTGCACCACAGCTATACTAGTATAAAACTGTGCGTGAGGACACGTAACTCTGTATTCTAGATGTGGAGTGCTAGTGTGTCGAGTTTTGTGGAGAGTGAGGAAAATGTTGTTCATGAACCAAGAAAAATTGGATAATCTACTTCTTTATGGAGAATGCACAAGGAACACGAAGAGAACAGTTCATCTGTAAGATGGTGCACAATCCAATGGTACAACCAGATAAATCCTATGTTCTACAAACTGTAATTTCTCCGAAACTACTTATCCAATTTCGGATCGTGATATGCCATTGAATTCGTCTTTCAGATTGACATTGCCAGCAGCACAAAGTACTATAGTTCCATTACGAAAAAACATGTTGATATCGCTATCTCTATACTTAACATTTCTATGACACTATGCTACACGTCATTTAGTAAGGTATTTATGACAATTCACCTGGGTGAAAACAGGATAACGATATCTTTAACGGTTACGGAAATAGTCTAGGTTAACATCTTAGGTGTGTATATATGTTCTCTATATGTATTCTGCATGCAGATATTGAATTCCTGTACACTTTTAAAGTGCTTATGTCTGATTGTCTATTGCTATGTATGTCACATCCTATTTTCACAGATGCTCCCAAGACAAGGTAAATGTTTCAGTACTTACCTAGGTTAAGGTATTTTAAATGTCAATTAATTTATTTTAATTACACAGTTTTTATATAAGCAGTTAATATTGTGAGAAAGTAAAAATATGGGTAAAAAAAATTTGTTTCTCTATTTTTGTTTACATAATTACTTTTATTTTCATTGGGGAAGGTTTTTTTTGTTAGAAAAGTTACTATTTTTTTGTTAGGAGTAGATACCTTTTTGATTCTCTTTATTATTTCAAGGTAAGTTGAGCTTATAGGATTTTTTTTTGCTGGTTAGTTTAGAGATTTATCCATGTTTTTTCACTCAGGCTGGCGATCGAGTCTTTCAGAGGTTTGAGTTAGGAATTGCCACTTTTTTTGCTGGTTCTTCTCGCGAACTGTTGAGCTGAGGTTGTCTTAAGGTTTTCACTTTTACAGCCAAATACCATCAAGGAAGGACAATTGCAGTTTTCCTGTTGTCAACACACATTTCAGACATTTCCAGAACATTTCTGCAGAATTTTTGCGCAGAAGTGTTTACTTCATAAGTTCCTGCACCGTCGCAGTCAGCGGTCTGTTATTGCCACGCCAGCTGAGAGTTTGGCAGTACTCCCAGGGGTACAGGGTATACGTGCTGAAAACAGTAGTGAGAGTATAGGCTTTGAGGGAAAAAGGGGAGCGTTGCGGCAAGAATGTTTGCAGACCAGCTGTTGCCAGGGGGAGGAATCCCGGGCGCTAATTTGCTGGGAGCCGTGACGTGACAAGTAATGTAAATAGGGTCAAGCGAGGCAGTTCATAGTTGGGAAGATGGCGGCGAGCTAGGACATGCATGCTGAGAGAGGCGGCCTGGGGGAGGCTGCTGGAAATTTAGGAGATGAGGTAAGTACTTGTTTGTTTTGATTGATCGGGACATTCTTTCCTGACTTCAGGAAGAATGGCCCTGATCAATTCTATAAATAGTTTTAATTTTAGGGGTAGTTAGAGTTTAGAAGGCTCAATCGAGGTGTCAGTCGATCAGCCTTAGTAGACTGCGGTGAGAGGAAAGGAAGACACTAGCAGTTTAAGATGTTTTTTAGGTAAATAGTTTTTTGTTTCAGTTGTAAATAACTTAAGAAGTACTTAGAAGTAAGTGGAAATTTAAGTCTTATTCATTTGTTATTGTCGCTTTAGGAGTTCATTTTGTTTAAGGTTCAGGTCATGAAGGTTTTGCACTGAGCTGTGACGTCGACTTGTTTTGACAGCCATTCCCTAGCAATTGTTGAGTGTCTTGTTTATAGTTTTGAAGTTTTGTAACTTTTAGCCTATAATATTTTTCTACCTTTTGCTTATTGTTTGGTTTTTCTGATAAGATTTGGCCAATCAGTAATATGTGAAAGTTTATTCATTTATCTTGTTATGTAAAGTAAGTCGGGAATAGTCACTGAAAATAGTCAATACTTAGGTAGTTATTACAAGTGTTTTAGTAACTGTGTTGATGTTTACATTAATGCTTATATGGATTTAACCTACAACGCAAACATCCTTTTCCTTTCAGAATAATTGAAAAACAAAAGACTTCGAGATAGTTTTCCCTATCGTAATTATTTCTGTTGTGAACCTCTAGAACAAGGCTGTCCAACTGGCAGCCCGCAGGCCGTTTTTGTACGACCCGCGATGGCTTTACAAACTTAATAAACATATAAACAATACAAACATTAATTTTGCAAGAAAAAGATACACAGGTACATGTTAAAAAAAAAACTAAAAACCATGACAAAAATATGAAAATCTTCCCCATCGACTTATTAATCAGGCGTATTCATAATTTCACAAAACAACATTGATTATCAAATGTAGGCTCTATTTGACAATGCCTTTGATTTCTCAATAATTAAACATTGTTTTTAATAATAATATTCAATAAAAATATGTTTTTTTAACTGTAGCCTAGTGGCCTAGCCTAATTTAATACCTTGTTATCTTTGTACAATATAAGAAATCTGCTGCCAAAATTATGGTATGGCCCGCGACTTTGCTAGAATTTGAGTTGTGGCCCACGAGCCCTTCCAAGTTGGATAGCCCAACTCTAGAACACACCTATTTGTTATTTTAATGAGACTGTGTCACCACTGACGTTTACTGGAGCTACTACATTGTAGATTATGCTTTTCAACCCAAATATAATTGACTAAATTTTACTTTTGTTAAAGAGACTAGATGCCTCAGGCTGTTAATATAGTTTTCATTGTAATTATTTTTGTTTGAAAAGTAAATTTCATAAGAATTAATCAGAGTTTGATTAAATTGTTTCTGCAGTCAAGCTGTCAGAAAAAAGAAAGAACGATCTATGCATGAATTATATATGACAGCCAGAAACTAAATGTAATAATATTGCCTTTAAATACTCTTTTTGCTTATGCTTGTTCACATTGTTCCTTCAGTCTTGAAATGGCTATGTGATAAAATTTTATTGACCAAAACTTATTAATTGTTGGCCATTTAATATATTTCTGTTATTTTTTTTATATTGGCGGTTAAAGTTGATGCCGGCTAACAGCCAGCGGCGCTAGAGCCCATGACGGCGCTCACGTGTCACGTGTTCTGCATGTGTGCAAAGAGGCCGATAATTTGAAATTTTCCTATAAATGCTAATTTCAGGGTAAAATGTGTTATATTGTCTTTACAGTGTTTAATATGACTTAAAATGTTTTAAAGTGCTTGTACTAATTTTAATTGTTTGGTTATGAATATTCAAAGTGCCTGCGGCGCTGTATCAGGAGGGAACACATGGGGAAAAACATATCATCAGTTATCACAGTGCAAAGTTCGGAGACGCAGAACGTAAATATCACGTTAACGAACAAGAATGTTTGGCCATTGTACATGCATTGCGGAAGTACAGGCCGTACTTGCTAGGAAGGCAGTTCACACTCAAAACTGACAACCGATGCCTTGTATGGTTAGAGGGAATGCATAACGGGAAAAGTAAACTTGCCAACTGGGCGCTGTTACTGCAGGAGTACAATTTCAAGGTAGAACATGTGGCGGGAAAAACCAACGAGCTCGCGGACGCCTTGTCCAGGAATCCTTGCCCGAATCTAACAGTAACTGACGATGCGGAGTGGGAAGAGGCGCTACCGCTGTGCCATGCAATACCAACTGCAGAAACACAAACCCTCGTTGTACAAAACATTGTTACCACACCAGCTCGTGAACTTGTTTCGTTGAATGTACGTGACGTGTTAAAAGAGGTACACACCGCACAAGAAAATTCCCCAGATGCCACGCAACGCCAAAAACACTGTGCCACACGCTACACAGAACACTGGAGGGTAATGGACAGGGAAATACAAACCAAACCACCTGGTAATTGTGCGTGATAGTGATGTATGTACCGAGAGAAACGGGAACTCGTGTTAAAATACGCACACGACAGTTTGGAACATGACATCCGGGATCCGAGCAGACACGAAGGAACGTGCAGAAATGTTTTCACTGGCCCGGGATTCAGGGAGATGTCAGGAAATACGTACAGAACTGTGTCACATGTAACACCCGTAAGCCGCGAAGAGCAGACGGCAACGCTCCACAACAACCAAGGCTGCCAACCGAGCCATTCAAAACCGTAGCTATCGACATCATGGGCCCGTACCCACGTACGAAAACTGGGAAAAGATTTCTTGTTGTTGCCACGGATTTGTTTACCCGTTGGACCGAAGTATTTCCAGTCAGCAATGTTCGTGCGCACACCCCAAATATTTGTTGATGGACAATGGAAAACAGTTTGTAGGGCGAAAATGGAGGGAGTACTGTACCGGGTGGGGAACAGAACACCGTACTACCCCAGCCTATCATCCCACGGCTAACCCAACCAAAACAAAACCAGGTTGTACAAATCCAATAACGTGTCCGGTTAGGCGAGGATCATACTAGGTGGGTCGAATTGATCCCGGAGATAATGGTTTGCCTACGGAATAGAGTGAATGCGGCAACCGGCAAAACACCAGCCGAGATGGTACAATGTCGCGAACTCCTGCCCCAGGAGCACCCTACGAAAACCCACCCAGATCACCTGAACAAATCGCAGAACACCAGGCGCAGATACACGAAGAAGCCTAAGCGAACCAGCTTGCATATTGTAATGTGTGGGTACCGGATAGCAACAGGCCGCCACCCAAACTTGTACCCGAGATGTACGTGTATGTACGAGAAAACGTGTTATCGGCCAGGGCAAAGCAATACTGTGCTGGACTAGCACCAAGATGGACAGGGCCAGTGAGAGTAGTGGAAAAGATGGGAAATTCCACGTATCTAGTGAAGTTGGGACCCAGATGCGTCACAAAACGGCACCGTGACGACCTGCGGATTGCCTGTAGGGAAGAGAGGCAATGAGACGAAGTTACGCCCAGTACCGCAGCAAGTTCGGAGAATTTCACCAGGGAGTACACAGGGAAATGTCAAAACGTACACTGAGGAGAACAACACTAACACGGGAACACCCAGTCAAAGTAGTGAACTGCTATTTAAGGGTTTAACACAGAGTGAACACTCAACACCCAATAGTGAGGAGGTGGAAACAAGTAAAACCAAAACACCATTTCTGGGTTTTTCTGTTAATACAGGTAAAAACACAATGAATCAGAGCGAGTTTCCAAGTGTACATGAAGAAAATGGTAACACCAGTGCACACTTAAATTTCATCACAACCAGTGCCACTGAGTTGAGTTTTATGGGGTTTCCCCAGGGCACAATGTAAACCTTGATATCACATGTGAAGGCGAGACACCTTTTAGGGGTTCTCCAGTTCCCGCAGGGGAGAGCCTAGTAGGGCAAGAGAGAGTGAAAGGGTTTTGGGAAACTAGCAGGGCAGTGAGTGTGACATCAAGTGTCAACAAAGCGCAACACAGCACTCGCAAGAGGTGAGCCAAGTCACCACCAAGTACCCACATTGTTGTTCCTGCTTACACCCCCACCCCCTACAAAAGGCCGAAGAAACCGATCACCTCCAAGGCCACATTTTCTTTGCCCTCAATCGGCAACCAGCCGGGCAGAACCCGCCAGAGCAATGTTGTGTTGTTCGCACCGTCTTGGCCTTTGAGGGAGGGGTCGTTTGACGCCGTGTCACGTATTCCGCATGTGCGCAAAAAGGCTGATAATTTGAACTTTCCTATAAATGTTAATTTCAGGGTAAAATGTGTTATATTGTCTTTACAGTGTTTAATATGTCTTAAAATGTTTTAAAGTGCTTGTACTAATTTTAATGTTTGGTTATGAATATTCAAAGTGCCTGCGGCGCCAAGATTAAGAACACTTAATATTCTAGCATGAACGCCATCAAAAAGAGACATTGAAATAATATTGAAATCCATAACAAAATTATAGAAATGTAAAACAATATCTAATTTAATTTGTGCCATTTTATTTTCAATATAAAATATTTCACTCGGTGTGCATGGCACTTCCACTTATGTGAACCCCGTACGCAGCCATGATAGGTCCGTGCAATGCTTGTATCTGGACAGTGTGTCGAGGAGAGTTGGCGAGGTAAGACACTGTCACGTGAGCACTACAACTTTTGTTCACTGATTTAGGTTTCTATAGTCAATTTAGTTTACTGATTAATCTTTGCTTGCGTACGTTTTTGCCGGATATTTTCCACAGCATTATGCTTCTGCTTTACTAATTCTTCCACCCTTGTGGCATTTTTAACTTAATTGAGGAGGAGGAGAAAGATGTCGGAGAGGTCACGCGACCCGCGCATTTGAATCAGACGACATCTGCCTATTTTCATGGCATTTCAGTGTAACTTCTGCATAATTGCTGCACAAAATTTTAACAGCTTTATTTTTATTTATGTATTTAGGGGTAATTTTCGTGTTTGAATATTTTACAGCAACATCACATATAACCACGTGGCTGATTGAAGCCAAGTCTTTGTATACGGTATCATTGCGTTTTAAGAGCTTATTTATATAACATTGTATGTGCAATCATTTATTTCAGGGTTCTATGTCAGCTTTGTTCAGGGTTCAATGTATTTTTCACGTAAATTGATGCTTTTTGTACTTGACCACGCGGTCACAGTAGTGATTGATTTCACCGTCATCAGGCATTTTACAAGCCTGTAACAACATTAATCGTAAAGAGAATCACTTGCTCAACATGAATATTTTTTCTGAATTTAGTTTGATGTTTCCACACAGAAATATTGCACTCTCACCGGCACCACATGGTCCGCTACGAACTTCATCCAACGGCACCTGCGCCACCTAGGCTTGTTTTCACACACGTGTGTGTTTATTGTGAATATTCATCTCGTGTCCCATCTTATTTCATGTAACATTCTATGTAGGGTCTATGTAATTGTGTAATTAGTGTACGGTGCAATTATTCCCGTCCTAGCCAGCTCTGGGTATAGGCCATCACCACACTAACCATGTGCTGGAGGGCGAGCCCCGGCGAGTTTGCGTTAGCGATGCCGAGTAATCACGCATGTTAATGTGTATTAAGAGTTTTCATTTGTAATTCACAGTGCCCTGTCTTCAGGGAAAAATAGTCAGTCCACCCTAGCATCTGTCGGCCCTCTTCCCTTGTGAAGGCTGTGCTTTCACGCACCTCAGTGAGATCATCCATTTAGACGTGCACTAGGTTAATTACGGGCTGGGGAGCACCCAAGCGGAGTTGGCTAGTCATGACCAAGATAACCCTTTCATTGGCACGTTGATGTGTATGAACAATATCAATAAAAACAAGTCTACAGTGAAATCAATTTTTATTCAGAAGTTACAAGTGTCCTAGCCATATATGTTTTATCAATTGTTTATTTCAGTGATTTTATTAAAAGTTTAGTATTGCCTACGTGTTTGTAAGTACGCACAGGTGAGACGGACACACAGAACCCACAGCATCCCAAGAGAACCCTGAGTCTCAATAGTGCAGTGATTGGGAAGCACCGCTGGCACCCAAATTACCAGTAAATATTTGTTGTGTCATCATTCATCTCGTGTCTCACTCGAGGGTTTCAAAGTTTATAGATGATTGTGATGATATTTTAAATAAAAATTCCAATTGTTTTAGTTTGGAAGATTTCGGTTTTTTTTCCTTCCATTCACTCATTCTTTATTATAACCAACTCCGTGTATTCTAGTTGTTAGAATTTTAAGGATAGGGTTATCTTTTCTCTCCTCCCCTCAAACCAAAGAGGCCTAGCTTATATTTGGAAGTATCTAGTACACTAGTGAAGAAGTGGTAGTGGACAACACATTGTGTTACATTCTTTGCAGCACCAGGAATCATCAAAAGATTCCATCCCCATTAACCTATCACAAGACAAGCGAGTACACCCTCCCAAACCTCCCCACCGCCCTTTTTCTCTTTACCTTGTTTTTCCTCTATTCAGAATTTTTAAGATTTGGAAGTCTTGTACTGGTTATTTGCTCATTGATGTTGAGCTCAGTTTTTTTTTAAAGATACACTTCCATAAACTTTGGAAGTTTATGGAAGTTAACTAAAGTATAGCAGTGGTAATGGTAATGATGTGTCTTCAGGACTGCCTAACAGAACAGTTTTGTGGTGGAGGCTTTTACTTCTTGCTGTTTGATTCTGAATAAGTTTGTTTTAGATGACAAGACAGTTATTTTATATATTAATTTTTTTCTGCTCTTTTCAGCTTTATAAAATTTTTTAATTTATTAATTTTATCAATTATTATTCTGATACTGTTGAATTTGAGTATCAGGCAACCTTAATTATTTTCCTTCTCCCCCTTAATCTTCCACCGCTGCCACAATATTGACAATTTGCTAATCAGTAATTCTCTAAATGTAATTTTTTATGAACTATAATGGGATAGATTATGAAGTTTATTTACCCTAACCTTTGTTTTTGCTTACATTTGGGGTTTACATGTACTAACAGTTGTTTATTTATATTTTTGTGATTCTCACTATATCAGTCCCAAGTTGAATAAGTAGTAACTTTAACAACATTTTGATCACCTCTCAAAATTTTAATTACTTGTTTACAATTGTAATTTTTGCATACCAAAGACAAGTTCTGCCACCATCATGGAGATATGTGGACGGTCATAAGAAAGGGCTCCAACGTGCTACTGTTTTATTGAGGCCCATCATCCTAAGGCAGGGCTAGGATAGCTTGGCAGAACTAAATAAGTATGTAGATGTGCAAGGGTACGTTTTGTAATATAGTTCTGTAGCTTTATCTAGATTTTTAGTGCGACTGTTGGAAGCCGATGCAATCACCTGCAACAGCACATAAGAATGGTACCATTTTGATCTAGGCGCCTCTGTGCATGATTAGATATCACGAATGTATATAAAATATCTGTGAATCTGTGTTAAAATGCAAGATAATGTGTTTTGTTGCAATATAGATGGCCAATTTAAATTCAGTGAACAGATAGAGAAGGAGTTGAACTGTTTCCTACGACTGAACTGTAAGCCAAGGTCATGACTACTATTTCGCAAAAAGTAATACTGAGCCAGATTTTTTTTCGCTTAAATAATCTATTCTTTTCATGTAATCTGCTTATTGTAATAGCTGTTTGGAGAGGTGAATTTTAATTTTTATCTCATGATTATGAACAGTAAATCCCTTATTCACGTAATTTTCTAGTGCTTTCTAAAGAATAAGTTCATCTATTTGAAATGAATTTGATAAGTCAGCTCAAATTATAATTTTTCAAGGCATCTTTAAAATAAATCCACGAATTAAATGTTTCTGGAAGCGTACCTTATTTCTAGTGAGAGTGATTTTGGTTGCATGATGTTTCTTTTGAGACGGAGAAAATGAAAGTCTCGTCGTTACGCACATGTTTTTTTTTTTTTCAGTAAATATTGACCATACAAATGTATAGATGGTGAGTGTAATTGCTCTGTTTCAGTGAGAAGTTTACAGATGCCACATGGTAAGTGCTGTTATTCTGAGAACATTTGTCATATTGGTTAATTTGACTGCTACATTTTAGGTTTGTCTTTTATTCCACACGAGAGTGTTAATTTTATTAGATTTTGAAAGTTGAAAATCAATGTGGTTAGTTCTCCATGTAGGAATCCCGATTACACGAAAGATGCGTGTGGAGTCAGTTGCGTGCCCATCCTTAACCCCCCCCCCCTCCCCAACATCCTTCCCCGGCGCCTAGCCGCAGCGAAGCTGGTGCTTTGGCGAGATATTGTTTATAGACTATCCTGAATAAGTAGGTCCTCTAAGAAAAATATGTGAGATTTTTCTCTACACCATTTTTTTATTTCTATTTTTTCTATTTCTATTTTAAGTTTTGTACAGGTATCACAGCAAACGTCCGTTACAGAACATTGCTCCCCCAAAGAGGAAGTTCAGAACCTTGTAAGAAACAGTTTTCCCTACTATGCATGCACACTCATTTATGAACAAGACAAAATATAAATACTAAATTACACACACATTTCATTTACGTATTATTCTAAATCGGAAACTTACTGTGTTCCAATTTTTTGAGTTCATGGCAAGTGAATGCAACGACAACAGCTTCTTCTTCAGAATAAGACTTGACAATGCATTCCTTGATTGAAATACTTTTAGTAACTTGAATTTTTTACAGAACGATTAAAGACGTGTGTTACTTTTACAGCAAGAAAAGGGTGGAGGCAGTGTGCACTTGGATTAACTAAAATGTACTGATCACTCAATGGAATGGAATGGAAATGAAACGAACAGGCACAGTGTGCACGCTGCTATAAGAAACTATGAAAATTGTCAGGGACTTGTATACGAATGGACAAGTACTGAGGCTGGGAACATGATTGTTAAGAGTAGGGTATGCATCACAACTACTGCAAACTGAACGATAGCAATATGAAGACAATAGAAGGATCAGAGCATTACTCCTCCATTAATTTGTTCCATAAATCTTCCAAAAATACCACATTGTCCAGACTACTTCCATTGAACATATAAAGGCATGTTCTCCTTTCTCAAATTACCCCAGATTTACTATTTTCCTGAATTCCCATGACCATGGCCACTTTGAAACAACTGCTAAGTATGACTTATAACAAACAATAAATATTGTAACGTGACAAAAATAAATATAAAAAATTTCAGTGAGAAACACCTTAATAACACAAACACAAAATATTACTTAACATTCATTATAGTTATCCTTTGGTTTCCTACTCAATAAACAAAATAAGATTTCATAATGACTGACTGGATCATGGCATAAATACAATTATTTACACAGAAGCCATCGCTGCACCACTGTCTTCTTATATTATAGTAGCACAGACCAAGAGTGGTAGAGTTGAAAAAGGATTTTTAAATGACTTGTGGTCTAATCATTATCTAGTGCTACCCTTAACACAGATAGAAATTACTGCAATATTACTGAAAGGTTTATCACTTCTTAGAAGGGTGCACGAAGATCCACTAAAACAAAATACAGAAACCACCCTACCAAGTTAAATTTTTCTCTCTTTACCATGTTTTTCAGACTATGCAGTAGTGTCTGTGCACTACCTTCCATTTTTTTTATATAGTCAATGCTATCTATGTTGACATCTCTGTGTATACAATTGTACATTAAATGAGGCCTGAAAATAGTAGGCTACCAAAGAGCACGAGGACCTTTCTGAAAAATAATTTACAAGTTAGAGAAAACAAATTACTTTCCACACCTTATATTTATATTTAACTCAAAGTCCTGACTGAGTTCTTCGTCTGCAAACACTGCTGTGCAACTGTTAACTTCACTGTACATATTTTTAGAGTTACTTGTATTTTTCGAACTTGTATGCTGTGAGCTACTAACACTGGGGGACGTAACTGATGAAGCTGTTTTTGCTGCTAATAGCTGCGGCATCTCACAGTCAGCTGTGTTGCTGCCATGATAAAAGGACGTAACCTCTAATGTCTTAGAAACTTTGTTTTCAGAAAACTCTGCAATTTTCGTACTTTTTGATGCTGAAGATGATAAACGAGTCAACATGACGCAGAAACTTGGTAACTTTGATTCAACATCCTGATTAAAATTGGTGCTAGAATCATCATTACAATCTACAGTGTCCTTGTTTTTAACAGGTGATGAATTAAATGCTGCAAGCTGCTTCAGTTTTCCATCACACCTTTCTACAACCACTCGCACATCTTTGGCTTCCATTGTGCACAATGTGGCTTCACGTTCTGGGCCACCTCCACCACTACCATGCTTGTCACCCGATCGCAACCCTAACCCATTTCTCAAAGGGCAGACATCATGCTTTTTATTTACTACACATGATTTGTCATAAGTTTTTTGTTCACAATTACAGCTCAAGTTCAAATTTCCTTCTTCAGAAGTTTTACCAACACCAGAAAAACCCGATCCTAATCTTGAACATTTGTGCACTGGCCTTTTCACACCCTTTTGGCCACCAGAAGCATTATTACTTTCAGTGCTGCCAACTTTTCGTTTCTTCACGCAGCAGTTTTCACTGACTTGGCGACCCATTGCTGTAAAGGTCTTGGTTTGCTCTTCACATCTACACAGTTCCTCTGCATTAACTGCAAGCCTTGTTACCTTTTTCTTTTCCTGGTCTGTCTTACAAGGAGTACTGCAGCACTGTAACTTCTGTGTGCTTCCTAACCATTTCGCTTTTCTCTGGTGGAATGGTGTTATTTGTGACTCAATTTTTTTCCCTTTTGGGCACTGTTCTTGATGGTGAATGTTTTTAAAGGTTGATTTACCTTCAAATTTACTAACTTTACTAGCTAAACAATGCCCATCAAGTTTAGTGTCATCATCATTACTATACACATGCACATCTTCTTGATGGCAGTTGACTTTGCCAAGTTTAACTTTCACCTTCTGAGGGATTGGGCTATTGTTTGAGTGATGTTTTATTCTGTGCAAAACAATCCTTGGCTGTCTAGAAATCTTCTCTGCTGTCACTTCTCCATCATCATCTTCATTTTTTCCATGATCAAGAATGTGGTTCTGCCTGTCTGTCCAATGCTCTTGAGACTTAGGTACCTCAACATTTGGTGTGCAACAATTTTCCTGTGCAAACACTGGTCTTATAAATTCTTGGCTAAATGTTTCTGCAACTACGTGTTCTTGAGAAGAATCACCATGCGGTTCTACACTGATCCAATCATCCTCATCCCAACGCCGTAGTTCTGGCATCATGTACTTATCATGAACCTCTGTAATGGAACCTCTAGCCAGTGTACTGTTATGACCAACTTTCCCATCTGCAGGTTTATCTTCCTCCTCAAAACCAAGAAAGCTACGAACACTTATAACAGAACCCCTGGCAAGTGTATTGTTATGACCCACTTTCTCATCTGCAGGTTTATCTTCCATCTCAAAGCCAAGGAAGTTACAAACACTTATAACGGAATCCCTGGAAAGTGTATTGTTATGACCCACTTTCTCATCTGCAGGTTTATCTTCCTCCTGAAAACCAAGAAAGTGACAAACATTTATTCCAACATTAGGTCCTGCACATTCATTAGTACGTGTATTTTCTAAGCAGTCAGGAAGTGTTTCCTTGAGTTTTGGCAAAGGCCCCACCAAATTTCTTGTGAAACCATCAAATTTGGTTAGCCCAACAATTTTATCTTTAGTAGATAACATGTTTATATTATCTGCTGACAATTTTGCCTCTTGTAGAGGAAAAAGATCACAATTAGGCTCATATTTACTGAAAACTTGAGAAACAATACTTTTTAACTTTTCAGCATCTGGTTCCATGACAAAATTTGAAAACGGCGATATTATTTTATTCAGTTTTATACTGACTTCACTTTCTAGCTTATGTTTGTCATTATCACCACAAAATAACATATCAGATTCATCTTTCTCATCCACAGATATTTCCTTTCCATCAACTTTCCTCACAATTTCAAGATCTGGCAGTTTGAGGTCAGTGCTTACCAAATTGTTTACATCAGAAACAGCATTTACAATTTCCTCATCCAGCTTCTCATCATAGTCTTCTTTTTTATGAAGTGAGTTCTCAGTTCCTTTGGAAAAAACCGATACTGAATCTTCATACTTCACAACTGGCAACACCTCCCTTACAGCCTTACTACTGCTACCATCTGTCACCTTGTAATCAACTACACTAACATCACTTCCTTGCATGGTACGTGAACATTCATCACTTTGATCACAAAGCAAGAACACATCACTTTCACATTCCAGTGCTAATTCTTTATCAATTACTTCATTTGCTAACAAAGCATTAGGATTATAGCTTAAATATGATTCACAGTCACTATTAGTCCTAGCATTAAAATTGACTTCTGCAGCTATGCACTGAGCCGTGGAGTCTTCAACTCCATGCTCGACCATAAGTCCCTCTAAACTATGTCTCGCCATCAGTTCTTCCATGACCTGCTGAACCACCAAGTCATCATCATTCGCTTCCAATAGTGCATGGTCTGTCATAATCGGTTCAGGCACTTCAGTTAAAATCAATGGTACTTCAGTATTTACTAAACTATCACTCCTGGGTTTTGGTACCACTAAAGGCAGTTTTGTTTTTATGCATTTGGTCACCAGTTCTTCTACATCTCCTACAGTCACATTCTGCAGTGTATTATTGTTACACTCACCTTCCTTTTCACAGCTGGTAATATGTGACAACAGTTCTACTCCTCTGTCATCAGACTTCAATACAGCATCTTCGACCTGTTTCGATTTTATAGCATGCAAAACGCTATCCAAATCCTGGGAGTCAGTACTAGATTTAGTTGCATTAACAACAGTGGCAACTACACTGCCTCTATCAGTAAACTGTGGTGGTAATGAGAATTTCCTAATGTTACAAAATGGTTGTATGTCATTTTCTTCCTCACATGTCAGTGGCAACTTGTTTACATTGCTATTACCATATGTGTCACCAATATCATATGTCATCCCAGGTTTACTATGCATTTTGTACATGTGGGAAATTCTGCACTCATCAACACAATTTGCAGTGTTCCCAACTTCATCTTCATTATTTATTACTATGGTGTTCTTAATATTTCTATCATTAGGCACTAATTCATATTTGGTTCTACGTGAAACTGTTTCTTGTGTACTAATTGGGTACTCTCCACAAGCTGCTTCATTTCCAGTTGAGTATGAAGTTTCCATGAAACTACTGTTACGGAGGTTAAATTTTTCAGTAAGAACATTGTTAACATTTGGTAATGTTACAGAAATTTCACCATTACGCTCACTATTGCTCTGGCAATTTTCTTTAACACTGGTGTCTTGTTGAGCAGTATTTACTGTTGAACTTTCACTATCTTGGACTTCCTTCGGCTCTAAAAAAAATGTCTGGTTGTTTTTCCTTTTAAGTTCTACATATGCCATAATTTTACATATGTCTTTAAAGCCCAACAACCCCCTAGATGTAGAACATCCAACCTCTTCTACATTTGGAATGTAATTAGCACAAACTTCAAAATTATTTTCACTCTCTTTAATATTTTCAATACCTGTTTCATGGTTACAGAATACAGAACTTACACATTCCACTGTGTTACAATGAAATGAGTTAGCATTTTCACTTTCTATTGAAACACTAGAAGGTACAACACTTTCATTTATCACAGTTCTACTGATATGAGAATTACAACTTTGCTTTCCCTCCTCTGTTGTCGTCAGGTCTGTGTGCGATTCTTGTTCTGAATGACATTTTAATAACCTATAACACAACTCCAATGGCACTTGCTGATTCCAAGCACAGCTATATGCAATGTCTAGTAGAGTGGTGCTGTCTGTATAGATCAACTTACCTGATGAGATAACCACGGGATGACAATCGCATAATCCATATTTCTTACGAATGAACTTTTTCAAATGGTGCACAGTAAATATTGCTGGACACTCTAGATATCTGCATGGATGTTCTTGGGTAACATTGGGGTTATCATCAAAGTAGCTGAGTGAAATCACTATCGGATCACGTGGTGAGTACACAACTTCATCTATGGCGTTTACAGTCGAGATGACAGACTTAATTTCCGTGGAGCTATTTCTCTTGGCGAATTCAATTCTTCTTAGAACTTCGCTGTCATATAGTCCTGGAACAAGCTTGTACACTAATGTTTGATATGTTCTGTCTCTTTTTAGCTCGTTAATGTTTTCGCCACACGACGGACACGTCACCTGACGTTTTAAATATGCCACAATACAACTCCTACAAAATAGGTGCATGCAGTCGGTTACCGTGGCATCAATAAGGTAACCTCCACACAGAGGACATATTAATACACTATTTAAGTCTTTTACCAAAGGTTTCTTTGAAAACTTTTCTGATGATACATACATCATTTACACAAAATATGTAAATCTGCGTGATCTTACAACGTTATAAACTTTTCGTAAAAAAAACGGAAAGAAAACTTACAAATACAATTTCTTTGTTTGTAAACGCACTGCAACGCTCATACCCCATAGCCATTGTCAAATACAGTTAGCCATGGAAGGATATAACTGCCTCTAATGGCCAAACCTAAATTTACCAAGCACTCTCGCCAGGCAAATTTGTTGGTATGAGATCACGATTTCAATTCGTACATTAATAAAAACTCAGTTTATTAAACTTCATTTAAAACTTAGAAGACCGATTAAAGTGGTCGGGAGTACTGAAGAGACATCCTTATAACACGTATAATTATTGCAATATAAACGTAGGTTTAGTAAATCCAACAACAATTAAGAGGAACTGGTGCGAAATTCAAAACCATTGTTTTCCTATTGAAGAATTAAATTCCCGCTACGTGTACAGAAACTAACAGAAAGCCATTTTGATGAGATTGTGGAAGTCGATTTTGAGTATTAATTTATTATTTGGTAGTTTAGCAACAGTTAAACTGGGTATCACGATATTACTTTATCTCATTTCTTACCTCCTTTAAAAAGTATTTGAACACTAATTTATAGGAGATTGCTGCAGCATTTTGAGAGTCACAACACTTTTTCAAATTTTCAGTTTGGCTTTAGGAAACCCACATCAACAAATGAAGCAATTTTACAAACCAACACAATCCATTCTTAACACACTTGATAAAAAGATGCAAACTAATGGAATACCTTGCGACATCACTAAAGCATTCTATTGTGTAAATCACAAAATACTTATAGAAAAATTTAAGATTTATGGAGTCTCCGGTACACCAAATTTACTAATAAGTTAATATCTTTCGAACAGACAATGACGTGCTGGTAAATTGAGCATCAGGGAATGTTTGGGGTTTAGGATGGATGACTGTGAGGCCTTAGTTAAGAGCATTAGTTGTTGATGTGGCTCGTGGGCCAATCACCCTAAAGTGGCCCCCTAATGTTCCGCCGTCTTGTCGCTGCTGCCGATTATGAACTTCTGTAATCCACATATGCCTGGTCTAATAGACAAGCTTCTCTAAATGATTCTACACTCCGATAGAAACTATTTAAGGCCATTCACATGCCAATTATTTTACCTCATTTGATAGAAACCGGTTATATGTTCGTGATGCGGATAGAATAAATAAAATGAATGTGAATTCACATTGATCGTGTTTTATTTACTTAGACCCTCATTAGAGACAAAGAAATTTACAGACTCCACTAAAGTAAGGAGTGCACTGACTCCCACAAAAAAGGTGCGAAACATACATAATGATTATAGTACTTTGTGCAATATGCCCCAATCATTTGCAGTATGACTGGGGTTGGTGAGTGGCCTGCTCCTCGTATGAAAACCAGTTGTAAGTTCCCAAAAATATTAGATTAATACTATTGATATGCTATATGACGATACAAAGTCATGATGGTCCGGAGAGGATGCACACATACGTCCTCTCAGCTCCAAGACAATGATGTTACTACAGTTTGGGGGGCACGGAACCTTCTCACTGTCTGTGTGTTCACATGTCATTATGAAAAAACGCATAATTATATTTTATATTTAACATAAATGGAATGGCTGGTCACTGAAGCATGAAAATGGTGCGAGACAATTTGATAACACTTAAATTTATTATTAAAACTAATAATTATGGAAATATAAACTATGAACTGCGAGTTTTTTTTTTGGGACGCTACCATGCTGTATGCTTTTAACTTGTTGTATAAAGTTTGTCTTTCTACATGGACGTTACTGTGTCATTTAATGTATCCCTTTTGAAATATACTATCTCACGTGACTGTTTTGCCTGTACTTACTTCGACAACATACATTGAATCAAACAAAAACACTCATATTATACTATTTACATAAAAGTGTGGTTATGCTGCCATGTAGTCTCTTACTGTATGCTGCTTACGGCCTAAAGACGACATTACCTCAATGTTCTGATCTGCTACCGAACAGGTTACTGATGCTACTGTCTGTTATTGGTTTTTTACATCTACAATGACATTATGACTAAAGAATAGAGCGTGCACTGACTGTGGTAACTGTACAAATTATATTCAATTTTAAACTGCTCAGCACCGCTAAAAAAAACTTGCATATTAAGTGACATGTAAATTTACAAGGGAACACATGGCGCTCTCACACCATACTGAACGAAATAAAAACACATGACACAAAACTAAATGAACACACCATTCGTCTACGTAAATGATGTGTACTAATATTATGCAGTATTTACAGTGTCTGACCATATACAAGAAGTGGCGCCCTACTGTTGACTTTTCACATACGCCATACACCTATGACATCTTTACTGTACAACATAATGAATTTTTTTTTCAGCAATATTTTCCCACCTTCAGGAGTTCTTTTCCATCAAGTGTGGCCTACAAGTTCATTCCTGCACAATTTCTCTCCCAGTGAACGTTTCTTTGTACAAAGTGTTCATCCTACAATTATCATTTTTCATGCTCATGCCTTGTGCACCCAAATGTACCTACATGCGCCCTCATGAATAAGTTCCTTAGGACCATTGGGTCCCCATGTTTGGCTATTGGCGAATCTTCCTAACACTTTCCTGTCATTTCAGGGCCAACACATCAAGAAAATATAGCGAGAAAGACTGAAAACAGAAACGTGGGAATTTTGGCACCAGAATCACCATTGTCCTGGACAAGCAAGTAAAGTCAGACATCTTAAGCCAGTGCATCATCTTCATGGATCGTCGCAGCGTCCATTACATCAGAAGAACACTGTCCTCTTAGCACGTCGTCATGTGAAGGGGAGTGAGCCACCTCCTTACCTACCTTTGCAATGCTGTGCCATCTAACCTACCCGCGATGCGTCACCAGCATGTCTGCTGCGGACAGTGAGGCCACGTGGCCCAGTGAAGACTAACACAACATGTCAACCATGCCACAATTTCAAACACAGATATTCATACAGGCAAACAACCAATGGGAAACCATCCTTATTGTATACATAGTGCCAATGGCCAACTCCAAAACAGGACC
Organism: Dryococelus australis; assembly: GCA_029891345.1. Lineage (NCBI taxonomy): Eukaryota > Metazoa > Arthropoda > Insecta > Phasmatodea > Phasmatidae > Dryococelus > Dryococelus australis. Next base: position 79,092,333 of record CM056995.1, read on the forward strand.
AGTTTTCGCTAGAGTTCTTTCAAGGAAAAAAGTGCATTTTGCACAAAGCTGGCACAACCCGATGACTGAGGGAGGAAGACGGAATTATAAATTCAGAACTGTTCGAAGACGCATGGTGACAAACACTTTCTCAATGCCCAGGGAATTTATGTATTTGTTGCATGAAACCTTAACAGCTACAACGATTCCTCAACCCAGTCTGCACTCCAACATCTAAACATATGCAACCCAACCTATTAGTTTACAACATTCATCATCATGCTTCCAAAACATTTTGAGTAATTATGTAAGGGTGGACACTCGGAATCAAGGGGAAGTTATGGGAAAAATGAAGGTCTTCAGTAAAAATCTGGGAATGGGCGCCAGTGCTAGTGTCAACCAGAACAGATTGGGGGTTGCGAAGGCCGACGGCCTATGTAGCCTCCCTGGTAGTCACTCCACCTTTAGAAATCCTGGGTAAACTGGAGTTACCGTGCTCACTCCCAATGCTGCAACAATCTCCATTGTATTATATCTAGTGGTGCCTAGTCTAGATGGGACTGTTGGGCGCCTCCAAATGCCAGTACACAAGTTTAAATGGACTGTTCTGGCCTCCCAATGCCCTAATTACTCACGTGGTTTTTACATTAAGAAAACGTAGTAAATCGCAAGATGCGGCTGGACTAAAAAATACATCGGTATTCCGTCATGATAATTTATTTTATATCTTTTTCAATACAGAGCGCTTACATTATATGGTTGCGGTTATAGCAAGGCCAGCTCTGAAGCTGTAAAAATGGCTGTATGCCTACATAAAACATTTGTGCTATAAAAATCCCGGCCATGTACAATATAGCCCGAGTTGTGAGGTGCAGCTTACCCAGGCTAACAAAAACAATCAAGGTTCCAATAGAATTACATTAAGAAACGAAAATTAAATATGATTGGTGGCCATGGCATGGTAGCCACCTCACATGTAGACGAGTAGCAGACTCACTAGCATTGGCACAAGGCCCTCTCATTGCCTGCAACTGCCGCCAACATGTCACGTGACTTAATAATCATGCAAAAATATGGATTGAAGTATACAGCAATAGGGTTCAAAAGTTATTTATAAATTATTACTTGTGTGATAATCTAACCTCATTTTCGTGCAGGAGTAGTTACACTGTTTATAAAGACCAGGGTTCTTCCTCGTCTGAACTGGTATTTTTAATAGATGTAATATTAATGGCAAAACATCTTATAGATAATTCCAACCCTGGAAAACACACACAATGAACTAGATGGACACACCACATGCATCGGTTGGTTCGATAGCCGAAAATTCAGTGATACTGGCATTAGCCAGTGTTTCAGTACTATCATTTTAGCTCATGGTTGTCTATTTTTCCAGTTATGTTTCCATAGTGTGTTTCGAACATCAGTAAATATTAGTTAATATTGGCACACTGTTAAGATGCTGGTTCACTCTTTGCAAGTTCCACTATCAAGTGTCCAATATAGGGGCTGTGCGGAACGCATAGACCATTGTGGCATGTGATATCTTATACACTTAATAAAAATACGAATATCACTAAACAACATATGACACTAAAATTAATAAATGGAGACTGTTTGTCTCGGTAGTTATGTTTAGCAAAGGTTAGAAAAGGAACAATAATAATAACACACATTATATGACACGCTGATATACAACAACCCTCATTGAAAACAAAACAAACACTACAGAATCAAAACAATAGCATGTTTACCGAATCGCACAGGTGATAGATAGGTGCAATGAACTCACTGAATTTAAATATATTGATTACTCTCAAAACAAAACATAAAGACTTTGCACTACACCACACTACACTGCATGCACATGTTCATACACATGGGACAGTGGCTTCAGCTATAACGACCAAACATAGTACAGAATGGTTGTTTTAGCTTCTCGAAGGCGACATGTTGAGTGGGTATAGGGGAAAAGAACGCAGTCCACGTTATGAGCCAAGTTAAATATCTGCAGTGGTGGGAGAGAAGTATCTATGGCATGCTCTTGGTGTTGGAGGTTATATCATGACCACTGGGAGTCTCCGCAAGACATTTGCAGGACATATTCTATATAGACTGTGACCTTTGTCAGCCAGATGCTCGAACTGCAGACTGCCAAGTATAACAAGCGAACAGATTTTTCACACGACATAGATAAGGGTTACCAGAAGCAGAAGCGATGAGTAGCGAATTTGATGGTGCTTTTCATCACCAACAACAGAACTGTAACCCCACTAGGGGTGGATAACACTCCAATTTCATCAACTTCGAACATTGCAGATTCCGACATGCAGATGTTATACATGCACAGTCCAACCAGCAGGGATTCCAGTTGACCTGGTGTCATGTGATCAAATGAGGATTGAGGATAGGTTAGGGGAGCAGTAAATAGAAAACATTTAAAACTGAAGTTTAGTGTTTGGGTTACCCGGGATGCCAGACATTATTCTCCAGAATAATGCCAATGATGTTGATAGAGATGACTCGTCCTCAGGGTCGTTCGGCCAATGACCACGACGTAATATCTCCAGGGATTGGAAGTACTCCTCTGAAAAGTATTGTATATACTTGCTTGTGGCGCTGTGGAATATCAGGGCTCCCTCATGCCCATACGACACTTTAGTTATGTTGCAATTACATGTGACAATTTAAAAACACTCATTATACTCTCTGCATACTTGCGATAAAATTGGTGGGAGAAGGCCCGTACCTCAAAGGCCTTGTGGCTACCTGAAATAAATACCAGCAGTATTTTACTTCACTGCATAATTTATTCGGTATTACTCTACACATCTCAATTGAGGCAACATACACTTGCTGCTGAGATAGACCCGTCAGCGTGGGTTAAACAGAATAAAAGACACATGGGTTGAACGAATAAAATCCACCGAGGCGAAGCAAGAAATGGGTGGTTCGAAGGGCGGAGTCTTAGCGGCAGATAAAACAATGGTTCTGGTTAATTAACAAAGTCTATTGCTGAAGAAATGATTATGCAAAAAGTTGATGACCACCGAGCATGCGAAACACGAGTCACGACATAACGAGCTGCACCCCTCGCAAGATGGACTGTGAGGAACTTGTAAAGTACGGCGTGCTGGAGGGCTTCACAGGTTAGCACCCTATGAGGGATTACTTTCTAGAAATCATCCTTGCATGAAAAATACTTTACACTTGCCTTTGGAGATTAAAACACATTCCTAAAATTAAGTCTTGCACAACAAAAAGACATACGTGCATAATAAGTCTATGATATGAGATGGGGATGGTTACATGTGAGAATGAAAAATATGGCATATAAAGAAAAGCACATCAAAAGAATACACTAGGGCATTAAGGCATTTAATTGGTGTGTTTGAGTGCACATATGTCTTGGTGTATCACTTGCAATTCAGATAAGCCCTTTAGTAACATGAAACGTAAAATGTGGGATTTCTATTGATATCACTGCGCTCTGGCGCTCACTGTACTTGCGTTGCTCCTGTGGCACTACCAGTTTGCTGCACCTGGGCCACCTACAGCGTAGAGTGCGTACACTTCCAATGTTGCTTGGAATGCTTGCTGATTTTCCGCAGTAGGCAAATGGACTTCTGGAAGGGAGTACGCAGCACGCATTGTGTGGGTAGTTGCATTCGCAACACATCACTGGTCGCAGTGGCATAAACTCGGCGTTGACATATCAGCCCCTTATGCTCCAGAACAACCAGCTGCTGCCGATGTCCCCTCCAGTCTTGCACACTGTGTGGTGTAGGAATTCCCACGCATGTAATACATTGTGTCGGCGACTGTCTCTTCCGCTGTGACTGTCGAAGTTGCCATGAGTCAACTGTTCTGCTATTGCTGCTGCTGCTGTTTTCGTGCGCATACTGTTGTCGCCACTGGTAGCTATCCAGACTGGTGACTACTGGGGGTCATCGGCCACTCTCGGGTGACTCCCAGCTGTTGTTGGCAGTGCTTCTCTGCTTGCTGGCATCCTTTCCCCATCGAATGTTAGGTTCGTGACAGTGGGCATCCTATGGCCACATTGGGGAAACTTCCCCAGATGTGCCGCACTTGATTCGAGTCCCGGGTCTAGGATGGGGGCGCTCGTAGTAGTTGCAACATCAAACGCCTCGGTATCGGATTCCCAATGTTCGCCTCTCTGGCGCCATGTTGCTGGGTGACATCATGCTTTCTGCACCTGCTGTTGCTGTACCTGGGGTTCTAGTTCACTTGCAAACTCCTCACAAGCTTGCTGCTCCTCAGTACATGCTTCCTACGCCTCAGTGTATTGTTCCTGCTCCTCGGTACATGCTTCCTGCTCCTCACTTGCATCTTGCTTTCCGCTTGCTTGAGGTGTTGGGAACACAGTTTCCACTGTGTTTCCATCGTTTCCATCAGCTTTGCCGGCGCTCGCATGACACCCCGTCCGGCATCGGCAGTATGTCAGCATCTTGTGCTAGCACTACAGTGGAAGGTGCTGCAACACCTTCCTCCTCCATCACTTATGCTCCTTGCTCGGCAGGTGGTGTGCCGTCGTGGGGTGTTTGGGATCCGGGTGCATCTTCGCCGTGGATGTCTTTGGCGACAGATTGTTTGCATCCCGATATGCCCTTATGCATTTCCTTCCCACTCGGATCAGGTAGGTACTGGATCCGATGCTTTTTATGACCTGGTGAGGACCCATCCAGTGTGCAGCGAGTCCGGTGCAGAAGTTCTGTCACACTGTGGACTGTCTATGTGCTTTCAGGTACACCTGTTGCCCTGTTCATAGTGCTGGTGGCGGCCTGGTACTCGTGGAGACCCACCCCACGATGTAGCGCTTCTGCCATTCCACCAGTTCTTTGTTTTTCTGGCTGTGTTTTTCACACTATGCCATGATGCCTCTGTTACTCTCGTCACTTGCGGTTTGTGGGGAATTCTTTTCGCCGGGTCTGTTACATATTGCCGTAACAGTATGTTTGCTGGCGTGCCCTGTTGTAGTGTTGGCATGATGGTGGAGGGTGAAGAGGTCAGCAGGTAGGTGTTCTGCCCAGCCTGTGTGTAACTCACACACGCAGCCACTGTTGCACCTTTAGGTCTTGATTGTGGCGCTCCATAGGGTTAGCTCTGGGATGGTACACCACCATCTTCAAAAGTTACACCTCCTCTGGGTGCATATTTCCTGCCACTTAGTTCGGAGAATTGAGTTCAGTTTTCATTGAGCACAGTTTAGAGTACTCCCAGAATGCGGAAAATACTCATTCTGGCATCTTCACGATACTCGTCACTCGAACGCTGCTCATCACGTAAGCTTCAATCGACCGGGAAAAGTTATCCATTATCACATGGTTAAATCTACCCCCACCCCCCTCTACCAGATGTTTGTGGGTATAGTCCCATCAAGTCGAGACTAACAGTCTTGAAGGGCCGACGGGCAAATGTGGCTGTTACTCCTGAAACCCATCATTCCTTCACAATTCAAAAGTTTGACACTTCACGTAGTTTTGCTCATATCTCATTGCATCACGTGTCAATCTGGGCCAGAAAAAGTATAGTTACACATTCATTAGTGTCTGTTCCATTCCTGGGTGTCCTACTTTATGACTAGCGTGCACATTTTCTAAAAAAATTTCCCTCCAGTTTGGTGTCATGTACAGTCTCCATTTCGTTGCATCCTTTGCTTAGCAAGTTTCCAATCGAGTGTAAAAAAACTAGCTATTTATATATCTACTGCTTGGGACTCACACAGTGCCTTTTTCTCCCTCGCCAGAGCACAACTGTCTTGCACACTCATTATATCGCGGTACAAGGCATCGACTAACACTTTGGTGCTTACAACCTGGAGTTTGTTTATGTTTATCTCGCGGAACAATTCTTGTGGATCTGGCGGTAACACATCGTCCCATGCTGCCTCATATGTAATGATCGTGCTTGTGTCTGGCATGCATGAAAAAACTTCTGCAAACTGATTTTCTTTCCCGGGAACATGCTCCACAGTGAAGTCGTACATCTGTAGAAGCAACGCTCACCGGGTCAGCTTACTTATTGCCTCCTTCAATACGTGATACTAGATATATGTTGTCTGTCCTGAGAGTAAAGCGCTGGTACTGCAGGTAGGTTGTGTATTTCTTGACGGCCCATACGATTGCTAACATTTCACTCTCTTTAACGTCATAGCTTCTTTCCACCTGGCCTAATTTCGTGCTTGCGAAATCAATAATGCATCTCGTGCTATCTTCTGTACATTGGTACAGCACAGCACCCAGCCCCTCCTGGCTGGCATCTGTCTGTAAATACAAATGCTCTCCTGGATAGTATCTTGCGAGTTTAGGGTAGGAATGGAAACTTACATTATTCTTGTTGAACACATTTTCTTCCATATCACACCCCACAATCTGTTTCTGAGATGAAAGAGGTGAAAGGAGGTATGTTAGACTGAAACATGACTGAAACATCTTTGATAAACTCCTATAGCCAATTAAATAGCCCGAAAAATCGGCACCACTGCTTGCGAGTACGTGGCGTATTTTTGTCCTCGTCTACAAGCCGTAGGAATACCAGTGTGCTCTTTTTTGCTCACAGCACATGTTATGCCATTTATTGCTTGTCGTTCTAGAACCATTCTGGCTTTACTGGGATCTGCCAATAGCCATTATGGAGATCGATTGACGTTATCACGGTAGCTTTTCCTAATGAAGCAGGGGCATCTTTGACACTTATGTAGGGTGGGTAAGTCATTATAGGTTACTTTGTTGATGGGGAGAAAGTTGATGCAAAAATACCAACTGCCATCCTTCTTCGGTGTCAATGTTATCTCCGAATTGAATTTGTTGAGCGTAGGCTCGATTACTCCATCTGCTAACATTGCCTTCACCTGCTCGCATATGATATTGGTTTGGTGCATCATATAGCTCTGTGGGCTGGCATAAATTGCTCCTTTCTGTGTGAGTTTTATTTCGTGCACGGCTACAGTCGTTCTTCGGAGTGCATCCACTTTCGTGAAAACTTCCCTATGCTCATCCAGTATTCTTTGAAATGCTGCATGAAGCTGTGACAGAACGCCATGATCGAACTTTGAGAGTGAGACCAGTGCTAGGTCGTCTGCAAAAGTCTTATCGATATTGTACACAGTGCATCTCTCCTTTGCGCCAATATATATATATATATATATGTGTGTGTGTGTGTGTGTGTGTGTGTGTGTGTGTGTTTGGTAGCCAGTACTACTACTCTGCTCAGCTACTGAAGCCAAGGTAGGCCGAAAAGCGCATCATCTCTGATTTCTGGTGTTTCAAGGTCCCACACTTTGATAGTAACTTTAGCTTATTCCAACACACCTCTACTCAGCTTACCAGTTGCGAGTTTGATTACATGATTCATGGGTGTTACGTCCTTAGGATTGACAAAGCGGGGTTGTACAAAATTATGCGATGCAGCTGTATCGATAAGTGTGTAGTAGGGCTGTCCATTTACATACACAATAACCCTGATAAATTGTGCGCGACTCCCACTCACCTGCTGTAATAGTGCTTGTTGTGGAGTCTTGGTGTTGGCTGTTGTTGCTGCCGGGGAGAAAAGATTGTCAGACCCCTACCCCTCTACACACCATTTCTCTGCTATTAGGATGCAGGTCCTCTGTAGATGCCTAGGTGCGGATTGTTGTGCACCTGTTATGGCAATGGAACACCTCTGCCGGCCTACAGTATCGACAGGGTGTTGTTGGAGGTCGGCTGTTATCTAACCTGACTCGTACTTGTTCAACATCCCATTTTCCAGGTTTTCCTGAGAGCTTACAATCATGGTGCACACTGTTCACTTTGCTGTTACATGCATCACGTGCAGTTTATTTGAAACACTTGGTTATGGACTTATATAATACGTAAACGAACTGTACCAGCAGAGTGCCAATATTAATTTAAAATTATTAGGATATAAATTACGTGTAAACACGTCGCATATAAAAAATGCCAAACATGAACTTAAAGAACAGTACTGAGATATTGGTCAATACCTATAATACTGTACGTTCGGCTCTCGAACCAACCGGTGCACATGGTGCACTAGACCACATAACTAGAAAAATAAGAAATGTAATAAGTTTTGTTGTGTGTACTTCAAAGGATTGTAATTAGTTCTAAAAGGTTTTGGCATGAATTTTATGCCCAATGAAATATGCAGTTAAGAAGAGGAGGAGCCCCAGTGAAAATAAACTGCTAGTGAAAGTAGATATAAAAGAGAGGTTAGATTGCCACAGAATTACTTTGGTTGTACATATATTTTTAATGTGGTAATTCTTACATGTTACATTTTTTATTCATAAGGAAGTATGTATTAGTGATTACATTCCATCGGCCTTCTGGCCAGATGTATCAATTCATTCTTCATTTTAATATATTTATCATATCACTTGATATGTTGGTGGCAGTTCCAGCCAATGAGAGGGCGTAACTCCAAACACTAGTTAGTCTGATACTCGTCTTCAAGTGAGGTGGCCTCTGTGCTACGGGGCTCAAGGCAATTCAACCTTTTTATACTGATTATATTCAATTTCTGTTTTGCAACATAAATTCTGGAACCGTTTCTTGTTTTGCTAGACCGGAATAAGGGCCGCCTCACCACCTGGTATGGGTTGTGCACAACCAGGATGTAAGTTACATCGTAATTCCAATTAGGCCTATGGCCATTTTACCAATTTCAGAGTCAACCTCGCTTTAACAGTGGCAGTGTAATTACAGTGCTCTGTATTGGAAGATTGTCTAAATTAATATATGTGATGGAATACCGACGTATTTATTTGATCCAGCCGCTTCTCTGTTGTTTAATTGCAAAGCAACATTTTTCACTTAACAAACCAGCGAGTAAGTCATGGCACTGGGAAGCCAGAACAGCCCATTTAAAGTGTATATTGGTGTATAGGGGTGGCCAACAGCTCTTAGACAAGGCACTATTGGATTATTAGCACAACAGAGATCTTCAATACAGTGGGAATCTGCATGGTAACCACTTATTAGCCCCATATTTACTTCAGACAGAAATACTACCATTGAGGCCACATGGGCTGTGGGCCTACACGACCCAAACTTGTACTTGTGCTTGCTAGCACTGGCGCCCATTCCCGGATTTCCTACTGTTACTGTTCCTACGGCTATTGTTACTGCCACTGCACTGAAGACAGAGGTATGTTCGGAATTCATCTTTATAAGGCAACGAATGTCTGATAGCTTCACTCTTCTTGTTTTATCACCTGTAACCATAAAGGTAAAACTATTCTCCCATTAATAATTGTGTAATAGTTCTTCTGTAACCACCATCCATGATTGTTCGGATTTTCGGACCTCGGCATCAGGGTTGCGATGTAATTTTGTGTGTGTGCATTTTGACCATTTGGCAAGGGACTTACGATTTTTGGATACTTCGTGTTTTCGAGATGTTGTAGTTATGTTTGTTCACACTTTGCATCGTTATTCAAGATTTATTTCATTTCTGTCTGTAAAGACTTCTTTCTTAGGGCAGGCATATTTCGCAACAAATTAAGGAGGGTTTGCGACTGACTTAACAGAATAAGTTCACTAAGTGCTTAAGATATGATTCCATGTATCAGTGTTGCCTGATTGACCCCTCCCTCCTCATCCAAATGAGGGGTTATTTTCTCTTGAGGGAAGGTTTAAGGGGATGAAATCTTTGGGGGATTTTCGGGGAATTTTAAATAGTCCATTGGGGGTTTTCGATGGTTTGGCTTATTGTTTTGGAATTATTTTAATTATATTTTGCTGTTACATAAATAACTGAATCATCAATTATAATTTCTGAATAAAAGAACATTTACTCATCATACAAAATCTAAAAGCTGTGAAATAGGTAACGATGCACTCATGGCTACACTCTCCAACAGTACATATGATAACATGTAGAAATTACTAGTTTGAGATGTTACTGCAATTCATTTAAGTACATCATTAACATCCATATAAATTTTTTATAATTTGAAGTATGTTAAATTAATGTGATTGCAATTATCTATCTATTATATGCAGATTATAACTATTTAATTTTGTGTAAATATGTTGAAATTACGTATTTTTTGACTAATTTATGTCAAACTGATAGAAAACACAATGCCACTATTTTTCTGTTATTTTTTAAGTGTTTTCCATTTAAACATTTTTTTGTTGGTATAATTTTAATAGCCAGCTCTTAGAGATTGTATAATATAATTCATATATATATATATATATATATATATATATATATATATATATATATATATATATATATATATATATATAAATCAAGGATTAGGCCATAATGTATAATATAAGTGCAGTTAAAAATAATATAGCATTCGCAAAATATTTATGGGGATTTTTCCAGAAAAGCCTGACACATGCCTACGTACCTTTCCCCCCTTAGTACATTTGCACGCCATGCCAAATCTCCAACCCAGGTGCAGTGCAGTGTGATGAGGGATGCGATTCAGATGCAACAAAAAGTGAGCAGCGATTACGTGTGCCGTGTTTACACTGATGCAAAATTAGACACACATTAAATTTCATTATTCCCATCATAAAAGGGCAAGTTAATATTACATAGTGGGACACAACCAGTATCAGTAAAAGATTCCTATCCTAGCAGCTCCAAATCCTTAAGTGTGTTTAAAGTATTATTTTGTAAAATCCCATTATGTTCACTAACGTGTCTCTCACCGTCACATCATCCATTCTTTTGCAGTATTGTGTATTACTGGATCTTAAATGCAAGGTAGATTTTAAGCAGTATGTAATAGCCGGCTGTTGTCGTTATTTTTCGCGAGGGGTGTGTTGTGTCACGTCAGGACTCGTATTTGGTCACTCGGTTGACCATCACTATCTTGAACTGATAACTTAATTAAAATAGCTAATTAATCTACTGGAACCTATTGAATTTGTCAACCACCCAAGATTTTTGCCGCTTGCACTATACCAGTGGTTGCATTGCCTGAGTGTAATTAATTTGCATTTAATTTATATGTGACCACATGTTATTGCAGTGTCGACCATGCTGATAGGTGAGTGTTCAGCAACCTTGCAAATTTTCTCCAAATGGTGATGTAGTAGAGTTACCTAATAAATCTCAGCAGCGAAGCAGTATTTCCATGTGTGATTTACTTTGGTATTCCGCAAGGCATTTGCCAATTTTGATAAAACTACAACTGTATAGTAATTATTTTTAGATGGCCATGAGTCAATATTGCAAGTAACAGTGCTTCATATGGGTGGGTGGGTAGCGTCACAAGTAAGGGAATTATTCAATTTTTATGATTACTATTGGTGGTGCCATCAACTACAACTGAAGGATTTCGCCATGGTCGTCGGTCGTACGATCCTGAGGAACGAGTCAGCTATCCAACTTCAATACATTGTCAGCCCGACAGTGTCTGGTGCCCTGGGTAATATTTTCACAATATTCCAAATAACACTCACTGCACCTCAAAACCTAACCTATGCCCATTTCGACCAGCCAACCCCTGTCAAAATGCAGTCTAACCTTGTGGCAAATCCCAAATCTCGAAATCTGAACATATATATTTTTTGCAATTTTCCCAAAAAAAAAATATTTTCCAATATATTCCAGCAATTTTCTTGCAATTTTGTTGTATTTACCAGCAACAATACAGCTGCATGGCAAACTAGGTGGCCCACATAGTCAGCAGGAAAAAGCACACCAGAACAACTGGGCAGTCGCCAATGATTCAGCAAGGGCGAAGAAGTGCAGTGAGTTGGCCATCATGTGGCGCAGGTGTGATGTCACTGGCACAACACACCATCTCCGATCAGCGGGGCAAAAGACCAGGGGAACATACCCCTCCATCACGCCTAACATCGCCACCCACCTGCAGCCACACATAAAGAAGGAGGAGGAACAAAAGGCAAAATGAAAGGAACTCATCCCTCCTTTGCTACCCACGCACCACATGCCGTTGATAAGCTGTGCACTTACCGTGCATTGACACATATGCCATGTCATTCAGGACCACCACGCCATGCCATAACCCGTGGTGCATGCCTGTACCGTTCTACTGTGCTCGCGCTCCTGCGGCGTGCCTCTGCAGGCACGTTGTTCTGAGGACATACCACAATGGATGGCCAAATGCACCATGGTGCACCAGTACTACTGTGTTTACAGTGTCTATGCCACAAACACATGGATGTGATGGACAATTATGAGATGAGTCCTGCTTTTGTAAATGCGACCGCAAGTCCAGCCCAGCAGTCAACAGTGCAGCAGACAACTGTGAGGAGAAACCAGGAATAGAACATTCGGAAATTGTAACCTCAAACAAAATTCAAAATATGAGTGTGCACAGTGTCAAGCGCACACACAGGGAATGTATGAGTAACGCAGAAGTAAACATAGCAACCAGACTGAGCAATATTATATTGATAGCAATGAATAGTTGGAAACTCTTGTGATGAACTGCACTTCAGGCGATTTACTCATGGGCTCAAAACCACGTGATCAAGAGTTCCAACATGAAGACAGTTCGGAAGAAAACATGCATCCATCCAGGCAGGCATTAATTGTGTATTCACTGTAAACACATTGTGTCGCGCAGCGAGTAAGAGGACAAATTCGAAGGGAATGCAACTTATGGAAGTTCAATGCAAAGCCGAGGGTGCTGACAACCACACATCACCTGCCGGCGGGGCCCCGTGACACCTGTCAGCCATCCAGCACCGAGTGGCCAATGTTGGCTACCATTGCCAACCCTGCCACTGCTACATCTACTACTCTCGACCATGACACCATATCTTATGCAATTTCCTGCTTACCACCAGACGCAAATTTTCCCACAACATGTACCATCAATGTCTCCCACGTCTTTTCTGGCACCAACACCGATGAAATATTTTCCCGCAAACAGTTATGGAATGCACCCAGCTCATAGCTGGCCAGGAGAACAGGAACAACAACATGAATAGAAGCATGACAGAAGCAGTACATATACCTACAGTGGCCTTAAATGCACTCCTATACGCATTCAACACATGCCTACGTTCACTGGAACGGCCAGCGAGGACACTAGCACCTTCCTGAAGGAATGTACATCGTGTCTGAAATGCTATGGTGTCTACGAGGATGAGTTGGCCAGCTGCATTGGTAGCCAGCAACAAGGATAAGTAGGAAAGTGGTGGAGTACAGTGAATCATTACAGCATGCAATGGGAAGAGATTGTACACTCGTTCCAATGCCAGTATGGAAGTGTTTTCACACTACTCCAGGCACATAGAAAGATACTCTGGCAGCAGCAGCAGCCTGGTGAATAGTTGCCTACTTTCATCACGCAGAAAGCACATCTGATCAAACAGTTCCACCAACAACTGCTGGACTGCGAGGCCCTGGAGATAATTACGGAAACAGCCTTGCTGGAATACCGAGCAGCATTGCTGCCTTTCATAAATAGCATCATGGAAGAAGTTCTGAGGGCTGCAATCTTCCTCGAGCGGAATAAGGGCTCGTCTAATCGCGAGAGCAGAGCAGCACAATGAAGGCACGAGTTGCATGGGAGTGATGGAATTCCACAACGGGACTGGGTAGACAGTCCAATGAGGCAATATGGATACAAACCGGAAAGGGACACAGCACCTGTGCATAGTGAGAACATTTCATGCTGCATTGAAATGGCAGGAGGTGACAATGTCTTCAAGGATATGGGGCAAACGCGAATGCGGCTTGACAAAAGCCAGCCACCTACGGCACATATCGACCTGCATTAGTTTTTCACTGGCATAGCAGGTGTCCTTAAAACCCGCATCTGGACACCTACAAGGGGCCTACACCGACGAAATATGGAAACAGGCAGCAGGGGCGAAGAGGCCTGATGCCTCACCCGCCCAGTCTCGTCAACAACGACCACAAAACACAGCAACAAGCATTAATCCAGCAGGTGAGTTGGTGTAAGGCAAAATTTATCAGCATCCTGGTAAACATGAATGGTAAACCTTGCCACACACTAAATGACATGGCACATCTCAAAACTACATTCAACCTCGTTTTATAAACCCACATGATGTAACATCCAATAATCACTTAATTATGCTTGCTACAGGTCAAGTGAGTAGCGGAGCATTGGCCAAGTCAAAGTCACCGTTAAAGTCAGGGAATCTGGGACCATAACGAGTGCTATAATAACAGCAGAAGTGAGGGAAGATGCAATATTAGTCATGTCCTGGTTACAAGAACAAAATACTGTATTAGAATCGGCGGTGAGGCGGATTCATTTCGGCTCAAAGGAGTGGCAATCTGACAACACTGAGACATGTTCCAGATGTTCATGTATTCCTTGTGCCCGTTTGTAGTACCGCAGATGCATCAATCACACAGCAACAACCGACTAATAGACATTAGATCGTATTCCCAATCAGTTCAGGTCGACAAGATCAGCGTGTTTAAATTTGCCTTGCCACTCTGCAATATGTGGGTCGCGGTCCACCATATTTAAATTTATTACCACAGTAAACTATAATAATAAATTGATATGCAGCCCAAATGGGTGCTTATCGTAAAGTCACGACCGTTAGACGCAACAGCAGTCGGAGGGAACTCTGGTGTAAATGGCACAGCTTTATCGCAAGCCTTTTAAATGTTCACGATGCAGATGGGCCTTGTGGCCGAATCAGGAGTGTGACGTGGCTTCAAGTGGTGTCAAGAGATGGGGAATAATATTCCCAGCATAAGTGTAAAGTCGCGAGCGGCTCCCAGCAGAGATATTTAATTGAGTAGTTACAGTGTGTTTCAGCAACTATTGCATCAAGGTTAACTAGGGAAGCTACCAGCTTTTCCATAGAGTGTTACCAAAATCTCACAGAATACAGGGCATATCCTTGCCCCTTTTAGTGAAATGCATGTGTCGTCACAAGTAATGAAATGCATATGCTAATTCCCATTTTTCACCATTGTGACACACGCCGGCATATACATGTTAATTATAAGAGCATACATGTCTTCATTCATCGAAAATCAGTCATGTAAGACGTCATTTCATTTAATATCACCCTTCAGGTGCGGTGACGTACTCGTGACGTCACACTCTTAGCCATACCTGCGGCTCCGACATTTCCAGGTATGTCACCACCATGTGTTTAGTCATTAGCAATAATTATACCAAGTGTTAATTTCTTTAACGATGTTAGTTGTGCAGTTAAATTTTTTCATGTATTATATTCGGTGACAATCTCGACGACCTCAACGAGGTTGCGGCCATCTTAAGTCATTCAGACTTCAGCTCTCGACTGACCAGCAGGACAGGCGGTAAGCTCCCATGTAACCCCCCAACCCCCTTCGCAAGATTGAATTGCATATAAGGTTGCATTTATTTAACCACAATAGTATAATGTAAAAAGGAACCTTGATCTTCATTTACTTTAGCTGAGGGGAGACATTACTGCATCCTGAGGTAATATTCTAGGACTTCACGTGATGGGATGCATTCATTATGTAATATATTCTTAAGGCTCTCGCCATACTTTCACAGCAGCAACCACCGGCTGGTCTCGAGTTCTGGGTCAACATTTTAAGGGTATGCATTAATTTGCAGTGACATTTGGATGTACCCGTTTCATTAATAAAACAGTTACACATTGACAAGGCTGCTTTTATTAACTTTACTCTCCTGAGTACATCGAGGACTATGCGCTATCGCAGATTCGTTAACAAGTGTACTTTCAGTGTAATAAGTTTCGCTTTAAAGGGTCTGCCTCCCATAAGCAAGTTAAAATCAGTGCTAGTATCGTCTTGTGAAATGGCCGACAGCTCGTCACTTAGAAAAGGGTTAGATATAACAACATGCATAATTTAATTGCCCATTAAATTAAACTCTCCTTCAAATTGACCGTGTATCCAGAGATCGCCGTAGGCCATCGGCCATACGAGCTCTGCCATCATCGTTCGCTCTATCGAACGTGGCGCAGGGGCAACATCATCAATTTCTGCCCTACCCCTGCTATCAGGTGGGCCACGAACGACATGCATCATTTCTGGGGATGCACCATATCAACTGCAATGTATTCAAGGGTATAAGTTTATGAGTTATATGAACAGGCTCGCCCAGAAATGAAACACCACTACTACTTCCTATAGTGAAGATTCTAAGGTCACCAGATTTCGTATGCTGAGACATTTTTAGTTTAAGAACTATAATGATTAATGAAGTTTAGTATGGATGGTTAAGGAAATTTCTGAATTCTCAGTGTATACTTGTTAAGTATATACATTTGCACACTAGCATGGATTTGTACTAGTCGCGTACTTGTTGAATCTATACGGTCATGTCGGACTGGTCGTGCGTTCTGGAGGAAATATCAGACACTATGTTTGATAAAGTAAGCAAATAACCACCAGGGAAGGTGTGGAAACATGGCTTTAAAAGAACAAATAATAGGTGCAATATTGGGCCATCTTCATTTACATGTCACTAATAATGAAGTTATGTTTCATAGTGTAGCGGCCAGAGGAGAGCCACACACATAATTAGATGTTAAGGTACAATGTACTATGGTATCTGAGTGTTTGCGATACATCATGCTGACCTACTAAGGGGACAGCGACTTCAGAACGTGAGCATCAAGATATCGAGGGTTGGAGTAGCTTCCAGGTCCTCTTCTGTGACATTGGTGAACATACCTCATGTTAGCTGTTAGGTCACAAGTCATCAATTGAGACCCCGTCAATCCTCCTTAAGAATAATATTTAATAATTGGCAATGCTAGGGACTTGGGATTATTATTAACAGCACCGAGATGCTTGTGTGTAAGTGTTAATTGAATATTGTGAATTTAGAAATCGGTGTAACTTACTGTATAATTCCTATTTGCATTTATATATATTTGTGTAAATAAAGTGTTTTTATGAACCCCGGTTAGTTAATGATTTTACGAGGTATGATCCATTCTCATATGTACGTTCTCCCCTTCCCTTGTTTGGAAATACTTTAATTAATTAGAACTTGGAAGGGGGGACGTTAAACTGGTGGAGCCGTTGTTTTATTCCCACCTCTTTGCTGTCAAGCTCCACCTGTTCCCAGGTAACTTCATTATCGTTTCCTTACATATTCCCAATTAATATTTTTCAGCCATGCGATATCATTCCGAGTAAGCCGCCTTCCCTGTCTTTAACAGAGAACCCGCCTGCCCTCACTGACAGTTGTTAGTTTCCCGTGCCCAGGGCACATGCTGTAAGCGAGCCAGTGTATGGTAGGTCAGTTTGCAACATGCACACAACAACAGCTTGATGAGCATGCCTTGCCAGGCAGCCTTGTCACCCTCCCTGCCCTGTCTAGCTCTGCTTTGCTTTTATTTAATGCATGTATTCACTTTTTGTGCTCATGGACATCTATTCCTGTAATTGCAAGGTTCTCTCCACTAGTGTTGAGTGTGTTTTCGGAGAATTCCTATATCTCTAACCCTTGTAGCATTGCATAATTTTAAGTTTCCACAAATGTGTGCAGCATAATTACTCAGCCTCCACATGTTCTTGCTCACATGTCGTGCTGGGCACACCCCATTGTGTCCTTATCGGGTTACTCCTGACCTTAATTTATTCACATCCGAGCGCAGAGACAAGGGAAGAGCATCAGCGGAATCGAACCGACATTGCGAATCCGTACCCCAGAACATGGTCACAATGACTGATTTCGGGCCATTTACGGTCATCATGGAAGCACGGGCTTTTCATTGTAAGGTGCATAAGTGTTTTATTAGCAGTCCTTAGCCATGTACTGTGAGAGTGTGATGCTAGGCACGTTGTCCGGCTGGACTAGCCCCTAGCTGTGAATAGCCATTTGATGCACAGTATGCTGGACCTAGGGGGAATGAGGTGTGATGGATAGGAAATGCTGTTTACCAGGGTTAAGGGCGCCAGCATAGGTGCGAGCATGAAGTTTCACATGGTAGAGACTCCTCCTCTCGGGTTGTAATGGACGACGATCGTTGGCCTGCCCCCATGTCCACATCTTAATAAATGTTACCAGTTGGAATACCTTTTCGCCAGCCGTGAAATACACTCCAATTGCCTCGTCTAGTCAGGGATGTCGGCCCCCTAATACGCCAGCTAACTCCTGAAATGTTATTTTGTCTACCCAACACCATTAAAAAAGACACGAGGTTATTACATATTTACGAAAAAGGTTAAATAACTGATAGGTGGTTGATCAGAATAAAACTTTGGCATCTCACCAGTACATATTTATTATAAGTTCTTCCTCATCGGGGCACTGAAGGTTACATCCTGCCATTTTAGTCAGGCAAGAACTTACACAGATAAAATGGCCGGAGGGCCTATGAAGTTAGGTTGTACATTACGCCTCGCTCGTGTAAAAGATGAACCAAGGGTGAGAGACCGAGTACTCCAGGCGAGCAATAAACACAAGGTTCCGGTACACTAAAGTGAATCAAACAGAACTACATGATGGTTAATGACCAAAGATGAAGTGCCCGGAGCACCGCAGCACTTCAATGCCAACGAGACGTACAAATCAATAAATACTTAACCACAAAAAGTAAAAGCTAATTAAAAAAAAAAACAAATACACACGTTCGACCAAACCGCATTGCTGTTGCAACTTAACCTCAATATTTACATGTACAAATAAACCATAATATCTTTACAAGGTCTGTCCCCAGTCAAGTTTATTATTTCCATATGGTTTGTGTTTGTGGAAAAACATGTGAGTGCATACTAATATGTATAAAAATAGTTCAAAAATACTTTTACAATTTTAAAGTGGCTATTTACTACAAGGCCGTGTTCTCCAGTCCACTTTGATGTGTCGCTTTGGAACGTGGTAGGAAAGTCCAGTATTTCAATACTGCCAGTACTGGTCGAACACACTTAAAAATATAAAACATCTACACACCACTGCACTTGACACATAACATGCACATGGCACTGGTTCGTCGGCTCAGGAGCTCCACTGTGCTGTTGTGGTGCATTCTTGACATCTCTGCTGGCACGACATGGAGAATGGCCTGAAACATAGGTGCTGTCGACGTCAAACGCCCTGTCCTTCGGAGTCCATTCACTCGGCATATGCTCCTCACACTCTGACGCAGCAACTCCCCGGCGGCTGAAGCTTCTCTCGTGGTCGCAGCTGATACATACGTGGATCTTGTTGTTGAAGCTGAGTTCGGGGTGCATGTGGTCGAAAACTGTCAACATACTTCTCCTCGTGTTGTTGTCTTCTCACGAACGCATGAGGCTAGAGATTGTAAACATTGGCTTGTTGTTGTTCTACTGGCCCATGTGGTCGTGGAATGTCAACTCTTTTTTCTTCTTCTGATTTCGCTGCTGCTGTTCTCCTACGGGCGCACGTGGTCGCAGGATGTCAACATTGGCTTGAAGTTGTTCTGTCAGCCCATGTGGCCGTTCTTCCAGCGTGGTCTGTGGAACTGTGCGGGCTGCGGTTGTCCCGGGCGCATGGCTGAAGGCTACACATGTGGTGTAACGTTGTTTTCTCGGACTTTTGTGCCATGTGGAGGAAGGTAGAGTTCCCCTGCTCCTGGTTCATTGCTGCTGCTGTCCTCAGCATCGTGCGGGCAGCATTTGTTTGGAGAGAGGGTATCCTCGCCATTTCTGCGTCCGATGGCGTGGTGGGTTGCTGATGTCTCAGGGGCATGTTTACCTCTTGTGCGCACTGACTGTCTGTTGTTGTAAGATCGTGTTGTATGCCCCTTAGCGGCATCGTGGCGACATGAGCAGCTGTTTCCCATGTGGACGAAATCTCGTCGGGTGTAGCAGACGTCTATGGGCTCGATGGCGAGACAAACAATCTTCCAACACCTGTTACCTCTGCTAGCGGTGTTATAGCTCTATTACTCTATTTCAGGCCACTTTATTGTGGTGCATTATTGATCTATGTATTAGTTAGCCTGGAGGCATCGCGGAGATATACTGCTTTTATGCTAGCAGTCAAATGCACTACGTAACACATATCACCCAGTTGTTTGGTGATATTGTGTGGGCCGCTCCACTTTTCTGATAAAGCAGCACAGTATCCCCTTTACCCTACAGATTGATGCTGTGCTTTGATGTACAGACACTAACACAGCTGGAGTTGTGATGGGGGTCGAGACGAGATCAGCCTTCATTGTGTGAAGTAGCACCGTAGGTTTTCCCTCGCTTCTCTCACTGTGCATGTGCGCCTCTTCTCTATCTCTTCACCTCCTTCCACGCAGCTAGCATCATCTCTTGCTCCTCTCGCGAACTCGCCAGGGAGCATCAGGTCACTACCCTGGAGCAGCTGGGCTGGTGTCATCCCCATGGCCTGGTTTACCCAAATTTTGAGGGTGAAGAGGGCAGCTGGTAGTTGTTCCGCCCACGAGGTGTGATTTTCACCCACACAGAGATGCAGCTGGGTCTTCAATTCCTGACTGCGTCTTTCAGTCGAGTTTGCATGTGGATGATAAATAGCTGTTATTATGCAGCGCACATATAAATTTCTTGCAGATATTTCTTCACATAGACCGGTAAATTGTATGCCGTTGTCACTCAATGCCGTGTGTAGGTTTCTCAAACGTGTGAAAAACTCATTCTCTACCACTTTTCCCACAGTGCATGAACGGGTGCTGGACATAGGATATGCCTCAACCCACCCAGAAAACAAGTTGGTTACCACGACAATGAACCATTTACCTGTCCAGTTGCGAGGATACGGACCCATTAAATCCAAGGCTACCGTCTCGAACTGCTCTTTTTGGGTGCGGGGTTCTTGTTGCTGGTCACCATCTGTGCATCGACTCTTGAGTCTGTTTCAGGCTGTACAGTCATGTACAAAGGTGCGGACGCCAACTGAAACTCTTGGCCAGTGAAAATGTTTCAAATTATTCCAGCAGGTTTGTTCAGCACACAGATGTCCTGCAAGATTGTTGGGATGTGGGTATTGTAGAACGACACTGCAGGCAGTAAGCGGCACAAATTTTCTCGACAGCAGTGTAGTTGGTGGCACGTAACTCTAGGGTAATGTACAACACACACCACCAGTCATTGACTCGTTGCTTGTATTCTATAGTTCACTTACATGTAATGGGGCACTCAGCTAGTTTGTTTATCACATGTAATTTTAACTGCTATTAAGGAGGATGCTTGTGGTAACACGATTACATTAGCTGACTGCATGCATGATGTGGCCAGTGTTCGTGTGTTGGTGGGGGTATGGGGTAAGACATTTTTCCAAGCTTCCTCGTCCCATGCAATCTATTCTCCTGGTGTTCCAGTCAGGTGGTCGGCGAGTTGGTTTTCGATGCCTGCCCCGTGCTTTACATAGAAATTGTATGCTTGCATCAAAAGAGCCCAGCATGTCAGTTTAATTTGACACTCCGTCATACTGTGTAACCAGAGTAGGTAGCGGTTATCGGTCCGCAGTGTGAAGCGTTTGTATTCCAGCAGTGGTACTGTCGTTCGTAAACACCGGGAGATCATAGGTAAGCTAGTTTCCCATTAGTGTTCTGTAGATCAAAACATCCTTATTCGGGCATGTGATGCGGTATATGCATTGATGTCAATTTGGTTTGTCTACCGGACCACATGTCAACAGCTCGTGGCTGACACCAGCGTGCACGGTGTGGTAGGGGTGGTTCCTGCTGGCATGACGTGGTGTGTATGGAGAGGTGGCCCGCCAGGTGGTCGTTTCCTGTAGTTGATGTAGAGTCTCAAAATGGCTGGCCTATGTCAGCAAGCTGGTTGTGTGGTTATGAGGCGGGTTTCATGATGACAAGCAGCACTGCTCGTTTTGGCGAATTTTTCCAATTGGCTTTAGTCTGGTTTTTTCTCGTACATTTTCCACATTCTATTGTACCCTTCTTCTTGTTGCATTAAAGAAAACTCCATCAGTTGCAGGAATGGTGAGCAAAGCTCAAAGAAAAATTAAATACGTACACCCACGTGGTCGCACGTGGTCTAGGGAACTGAGATTCAGAATGCAGGTTACAACAACATCATAATACATCTTAATTTCTCCTGAAATACTTAATTAGGGATTCATGGTCGCACCTTTATATCTGTAAGATATACTTTGATGTGCGATGGTGGCAATGTTGATTCCTTGTGCGAAAAATGGAAACAAATTAGTTGTGCAGTAATGGAGCATATGCTGAAATGCATAACGCCTAAAACATGGAGGGAATACCCCACACACGAGTGCTTTCGTCAGAGCACTTTCCGACCACCGGGACCCAGCACGCTGTTCAGCCTTCTTTGGTGCACATGCGCTGCATTACAGGGCCGTCTCACCACCGATCCCCCCGGCCCCCTTCGGGGGCATCCGTGACAACAATTGAGACTCTTCTTAAAACACCACATCTTGCATTGAAATGCGGAAGCGAGGGCACGATGTGCCTCCTTTCCATGTCAGCACATATAAGTTGTACTGCAACACATCGCTCCACTTCATTTATCACATTTTGATACATAACATTTATATCTTTAGTCCTAAGTTACTTTCCATTTCATTCCTAATGTTTACAAATTTCCTACTGTCTTTATAGTTGATATTATATATATGAGATTAATCAATATTTTTCTCGGTACCTTATCTTACGTGATAATACCTCTGTGTGTGTCGCTCTTACTTTTGTTCCCACATGTAAGGTTACTACAATTACATGTTCATTTCCATCCATGAGTCACTTATGAGGGTTCCATGATTTTACACGGTTTTTTTAAATGCCGAGATAGTTCATATAAATAATCAGTGTGGCCGATCGAATTATCCATGGCACCCCCATTCCCCCCCGCCCAGCCAATAAGCCAAGTAATTCATTTGTAATTTTAAGTTTTCTATGTATGTTCATATCATTTCCCCATCCCTCCACTCAACTCAATGGTACGCTACCCTTCATTGTGACACGAACAAGGTTGGAATGGACCCTGCAATGAAATGGATTGCTGCGGCTAACTGTTTTATTCTCAGCCTACTGGATACTTGCCACCGAGGTCATCCCTTTGAACCCCCTTTGTTTCCCTTGAGACACAGATTTGTGAGCCTTGGACAGGAGGAGGATCCCGCCAGGCAATTTCCCCCCTTTTTCCCCTGCTGAACCATGAATGAGCTTGAGGCAAATGGGGTGTGAACCTTTTTATTGTGGGGGTTCCTACTTTTGACACAGTAATGTCCCCTGGCAGTGTATACAAAAGCACTGGCCTTTTCTGACCTCGGAGAGGGTAAGCCTTTAGTGCAGTTTTCCTTGTTCCGTGTTGTATTCCTGTGTTAGCATGTTGTATAGGTTGTTTTCCCATTGTTTTTTCATGTGAACTTCTCTTATTTTCTCAGCTTCCCATGTTCGTGTGATGTACATCCCCATATGGACAGCCATTATGTTATAGTTCGTTGCACCCCGTTCCTGTATGTATAATTATCTCTAATGATTAAATTTATTGTTAAAAGTATTATCATTTCAAGTCACGTTATATTATATGTCTCTAATTCCGCGCGCACAGAGGTTTGTTCCTTGGTCCTATCGGTTCAAAGTTTTTATTTTGTATAGAGTATAAAGTCGGCATCACAATTTTTTTTTCAATGAACAGGTAATTATGTATGAATTAAAAATCCTTCCGAACTTTGATGTTCCCTTATGATATTTTATAAATGCTCAGTGACTTCCGCTTGGTTCTTTAATACATCACTGAATGTTCTCTTAGAGCTTGTCTCTAATTTTCAGACACCCGAAGGCAAACATGGCCGCCAAGCTTTGTCCCGAGACAGTCGGCAGTGTCCACAGCATGGAGTACTGCTCGCAGTGTGTTCGAGCGACTGTCTTCTGTCCGCTTCTAGTCGTAGGGATCCAGACTTACCAAACACTCTTCTCGCCTCTCTTCGTTCACATAGCAGCATGGCGACATCCACCATGCCCGCCGCCTAAGTTGGCTGCACTGCATAGAAGCAGAGCTGCTCTGCACTGGCGTCTGGTGTTTCCAGGGCAATGGCTGATGCGTGTTCTGCTGCCTTCAGAAGTGGGTGCACTTTTCCTCGCCCACTTTGCTGCCATGACGGCATTGCTAGTGCTCTGTATTTCTCCACAGCTGAGCTTCTCCACAACCCCGCCCCCCCGCCCCTTTCCAATGACAATTTCACAAATCAATTATCACCAACGTGCTGGCATTGTTTCGTCACTCACTACACACAATTAGCTTTTAATTTCATTTTTACATGACATTTCAGCTGACTTTTACAGCCTCATTTTGTTATTACCTCCCACATATTTAAAACTTACAACTAAAGGTCAGCAATATTAGTGATATGTACGTTGTTTAATTTCTATAAGTGGCATTCACATTCTGCCTAGTGTGTGCAGACAATGAGGTATACAACTACACCCCTTTTATTATTATGTTCTACTATATTCCAGCCTAAGGGGCTTTCACAAAACAAGCAGTAGAATAAGGAATATTACCTTCTAAAGTCTAGTTCATTTCAGCTTAATTCTGTATGTTCCTGTTTTTCAGATAGGCTATTTCATTTCCCACTCGTACCTGCGATTTTTTTTCCTGTGTGTTCATTATTTTCACTCCCCTCAATATGGAGTTCCAGTATCTTTAAGTTTAATTAATTTTTTTTTTTTAATTTTTGGAGTAACTACCTTGACAACAGGTCTCTATTTATTTATATATGATTTACGATTGAGAATTGCAATAGCTTGCTTCTTGGCATTATTTATGGTTACAAATACTTGCTCCTTAGGACTTATTATTAATATTATTAATGTTTGATACTTTGACACTCTATTTTTGCCTTTAGTGCAGGGCATAGTTATTGCACCATTCTTTTCAAGTGATAATTAAATTCTTGATATTATATGTATCTGCTCCTAACAAACAGTTTGAATTACTTGTGTTTACACTGTATTGTGGAGTATTGCACCATTTTTATTTGCACTGCTTGTTCTTTATGCCTAAAGGTTTACGAGTATTGTTTCATATGATAGGACTTGAGTCACATGCATCCAGGCATTTTAATTTTAGTGGTAATTATTATTTTGCTTATAGGGGAAATAATATATTACTTGTGGTTACTTAACAGTAACAATGACTGTGTTTGAGGATTCTAAATATTGTTTATTTTCATAATATGTCATAGTTTTCCCTTATGGCAACAAAATTAAAGAAAAAAACACGAGTAATGCTCTGCCATCGGGTAATCTTGCATAGTCATAATGAACGTTCAAGTCCTCCTTGATATTATTGTGTTCACGAATGTCTGCACTTAGTTTAGACTATATATATATTTATTAATTTATTTTTTCCAATTGAGTGTTACATTAATGGTGATTTATACTATGCGTACCCTCTATTATTTTTATTTATGCCTACAGGCCAGTGTTTATTTTTACTTATGAAATATTTTTCATATACCTCATGGCATTCTATACTAACAATTTATTCTGTTAAAACTCCTGCGTTGGGTGCAGAGATTTTTTCTTGGTATATTGCATTTCCCTTATACAAAACATACAGTGAATGTCATTTGTACAGTCAATGTAGTGATATTTTCTCCCTAGTTTGCAAGGAGTACTCCACTCTTTTTACTATCCAGTTCCTGTTTCTGGATGTTATATTATGTTCTTTTGTATGTATGGTATTCAATAAAAATTTTATAACAAAAGACTTACCGCTAGCATGTAAGATGTTTGTAAATATGTTCTAGTGTATAGGTTAAGCTCACTATTCTAAACATGCAATGAGTTTACAATTTTTCCATAATACCTAATATGTCGTTTGTTTTGTTAATATCGCCCCTGGGCCTTATGTTATATTTCTTGCCACCATGCAAATTATTATTTAACTAACTCATTTTGGTGGAATTCCCTATCTACTTTTCTCAACAGTGGTGGATACTTATGACAACTATCAGTGCAATGAACTTTCCTAAAAGACTGTGCCTCATCCAGATAATTCTTTCACGAGATTCCATGTGTCTCCACGAACTTTTCACACCTGCGTGTGTGCTATCGTACGTGTAAACATATTGAAATAGAGATATAAGGACTTCCAGTGCGGAGCGCAGGAATACCACCTCCACAAACTTTCTTTCCATGGCATCTGCGCCTGTCTATTGGCAATTTTATTTTTTCAAATTTTTTATGTGTGACCTCACAGTGTTTAGTTTTTATACGAGGCATATATATGTATATATATTAATTACACCAAAGTTACCAATGCCATTCCATGTGTATGTCATTCAGGACTTAGTTTTTAAATAGGTTTTCATTCAATCTATTGTATCACTATCTGTAGTAGCTAGAAATAATTCTCCCAACATTCATGTATGTATTTTAAGAACCTAATTAGTAAACACTATTATTTTCGCTGAAGTGTATCATAATGCTTTCCCCACATGTCACGTGTGTTCTTTCGAGTTTATCATCTACCTTTATAATTACTGTTCAATATTATTTTCTATTCCTTGTCAACTACTTAATGTGTATTGTTTAGGTAATGTTTTTATTGCTATTACGACTTGTCGTGCGTTATTAAGGTTCAAACTTCCACAAGTGGCTATGTCATGTTCCCATCACAGTCATTACCACCTAAGGTTTTAAAAAAGCTTTCCTCATTTTACCAGTGTATGTATGAAAGTCATTTTTGTGCACAATCCAAAGACGCACTTGAAACGGGCGAAAAACTGCCCAGTAACTCTTCTTGCTTTTGCAAGGCAAACAAAACATGACGTAGCCGTCTGGCACTGCCAACCTCTGGAGGGCCGCCTACCTTTCACACAGGTAGTATTTCCTCGTTGTATTCTTTTTCTCTTCTTACATAAAATTTTACTTTTAATTAATTATTTTCCACTTCCCTTTTGTCATTGCTATTGTCAACTTATTATTACTGCAGCCAGCCGGCAATTTTATTAATCTTCCAACCTGGTATTTTCTTCTTTTATAACTACTATTCTGGCACATTGTTCAGCACACATGTACTACGTGTACACCAAACTTTCAAACTTCGTCAACCCATGTCCGTCATCTATCGTTAAGGGAATATATTTTTTTACAATTAAATGTGGTAGAGGACGTAATTCCTTCTCTCCTATGGTCGCACTGTTCAATGTGTTCAGCTAAGTTAAAGGTATTATTGGCCACACTAATTGACATGTGTCGCTCCCCACCCTAGGCTGTTTGTCACGACGGCCACTCCCAAGTGCAGCACACACGTGCTCTCGACTACTGATCACTGGCGAGCAGTATAGTGTAGTGTGAGTGGGTCTATCAGCCGGGAGAGCGGGCAGAGTAATACACGAACATGTGTATTTTGTTAAAAAGTGTCGTAGAATTTCCACAAACACATTTATAGCTACGTAATAAAGACACATGATCTTTAAATAATGTGTAATATGTTTAGATGCCTTTATGCCCAATTTTGTTGTTTTTAAAGTATTATTGTTTTATTTCACTAATATTTATTCTCACTAACACCAACGTTATGTCCATCCAATTTCATTTCACCACAAGGTAAGCTCAAAAAATAATTATTGACATAGGTTTTTCCAGTGTTTCGAAATATGATAGCATGTAACTCATGCTTTTCCCGCCCAGGCAGTATCAACCTTTATCACTGGTCATTTCTCAGAAATATTTAAGTTTATCAGGAATCTTTTTTGTTTTAGAAGTCCGGGATGCCCCCCTTGCTGCCCAGGAATTGCATCGCCTGGGGAGTTCATAATTTTATCAGCACACCTAACCTAAATGTAAGCCTAGTGCTTTATCTACTGTATAGCCTTCACCGCAGTTTCAAAGTAAGCAATTGTATAAGTTATTCTGGTGGAGCGAATTTTCAGTTATGCAATAAACTGCATTAACTGTTGAGTGGGCACGGGCTCCTTGAAACCCGCCATTTCCTGATGCAAGTGTCTATGTGTTTTTTAAGGGTAAATATTAATTTGTATGTGTGCTGCAACCTAACCAAAGTACAGCGAGTAACATTAGTGGGCGTATGGTTTTTCCCTGACAATCCACGTGTAGGGAGTTCTGTTTTGATTACATCAACATCATATTAATTTGCAATACCAAGCAATGACAGGGCCGCCCGAAGAGACCCTCGTATAGAAAACAACGAGGCCTCCACATCAAGTGAACTACTGCAAGATCTACACAGGACTGTGGTCCGGATGATCATCCCGCATCACCGCAAGGTTACGAGGACTCAGTTCTACGGCAACAACATCAGTGATGCCACCACAGCGACGTATAGTACATTCTAAATATTCAATTCCTAACACCTTTCTCCAAATTCTGTTCACCACCTTCGTAAATCCCAATCAACCACATATTGTCCAATCAAGCCACGTAATAATCATGTAACTTATTATATATTGCTTTATTGCACGATTATCACTATATTAACTCTCCCTATCTTGCCACTTGCCACCCTTTCCCCTTAATCACTTTTGCTATACTTCATTCATTATATTATTGTTTTTCGATGAGGTCTCGAGTTTCGCCTTGCCCCTGCGATATTGCTCTTAAATATTCCTGCGAATGTCAGTATTCGTCATTGTCTGTCCCTGACCTAAGCTCCTCAGCCTGCATCGCCTCTACAACCTTAGGAAGGCTCTAACTTGATTATTGGTATGTTTATCCACAACTTCCAACAGCCGGGATGGCTGTTTGTTGGACCTGGGTGCAGTGTAGTGGCCAGAGGAGTACTCTGGATTCTGAGTGCTTGCGAACATCACACTGACCTACTGAGGGTGCAGCATATATAAGGCCAGGAACACTGCCCCTCCACCCTCCTGACAGTCGTGCCAACTTCAGAATGTGAGCATCAAGACATCGAGGCTTGGGAGATCTTCCAGGTCCTCTTCTGTGATATTGGGGAGCATACCTCATGCTAGTGGTTAGGGTGCAAGGCATCCTTCGAGAAGTCATTAATTTGAGATTATTCCTGTATTTTTACTTAATGGCACCTAGATGCTTGTGCATAAGTGTTAATTGAAAATTGTGCATATAACAATATGTGTAACATACCGTATAATTAATATTTGCATTTCATATATTTATGTTAATAAAGTGTTGTTTTTATTAACCCTGTTTAGTTAATGATTTCATGAGCTATGCCCCATTCTCATGTGTATGTTCTCCCCTTCCCTTGTATTGGAATACCTTAATTAATTAACTTGGCGACGTGAATCAGCAAAGCGTGCAGTCGTTATCCATATAAAAGATTGTTTTTTCCAGACGTACTCGGCCAGGTAGTCGACCCAAGAATTTTCTGTCGACCAAAGGAGGGAATGATGTATCGCATTAAATACCAACTTCGCTCGATGTTTTGAATGTGCACCCTGAACGTCTCGTCCCTCTTCATCTTTAGCCTGTTTCTCGTGTTTACTATTCCGCTCTTTTCGCTGAACACAAATTCCCTCCTGTGATTCACCTGCATGTGATGTTAGTCGTGAATGTCCAAGTTAATGCAACCGCGCCAGTAGTCTGAAATTATCGTCGTGCCCGGAGCGATCCATTAGCGAATGATTTTGGTCAGGGTCACTGCGTTCCTCTTTTCTACCGGCACCAGGAATACTTTCTTCGGATCATCCCGCTGCACTCTGCCGAAAACCCACTGGCCATGAACTTTACGTCCTCTGTGGTTCGTGTGTTCGCCCAATTTCGACTCGTCGATCTCGACCAATTTTCCCGGCCCGCCGATGCATTTCCTGTACGTCAACACTCAGTCTATGCACACTTGGCGGCAGAAACTCGACCAGGCAACGTCCGTCTTTCCCGAGCACAAAAGTTCGTTCACTATAGTCTGCTGTCGAGAGTATTTGATTAGGCACCAGAGGAAACACAACTTGACTATCTTGCCCAGAGACAAGTTTGAATCTCCCACAAAACTACTCTGTCTCGCCAACACTTTAAAGTCGCATTTAGTAGCGTCCTCCATAAGCCATCGGCACCAGTAAAACAAGCCCCTGTTTTCCAACAACTTCGCTAAGCCTTCCCCGCATTTTGCACATCGCATCGTCGATTTGTGAATGTCGTGTTCGATGAGAAACGTGTTTATGTCTGGCGAGGAATGAATAACTTTCCTGGCATCCAATATTGTGATTTTACACCCTGCGCACACCATATTGCGATTCACGAGAGAAAATTTGCAGAAAAAATTGCTTGAATATGCGATACGGAACAATAGTTCCCGATTATTGGATACGCGAAACAGCACTAGACATGCAAAGTAAACAATTGAGATGGATATCTTACAGTACACACTGAATGTTTGTATTGTTTTCCCATTGTGATATGAAATACGGAACATTTACCAAATAAATTTATAATTGTTTCATGTACACAACATAGAAAACTGCAAGAGTCTCGCATTAATATTCATAGCAAAAACTTGAATGCAATTACTTCACCAGTGTACTGACAGGTGTTGGGTTTATTATATTGATCTAATTCTGCATAATGCTATTCTGTCAGCATTATTGTGCTACTTATATGACTGTCAAGTTTCCAGTTTGGTATCACACAAATCACCCCTAATGAAAGGGTGTTGCTGCAGAAATGGGGCAGAGCTGTCCAAAAGGCACCATGATACTGTTCCTTTAGGAACTAATACTTTAATTCTCAAAGCGTCACACAAAATCCTTCGGTGGTTTTCTGGATGCCCATATATATATATATATATATATATATATATATATATATATATATATATATATATATATATATATATATATATATATATATATATATATATATATATAAGAGCCCATTAAGAAAATAAACAAACATATACTGATGACATCCGCTTCCCCCAAGCCCGTTTACCCGTCATTGCCGGAAGCTGCTGCAGCAACCAGCACTGTACCGGGCGCTCGTGCGCACCGTTTGGACAGTGCACCGCAGCAGATACACCAGAGAAACACCAGTTACGAGTGCGGCCACTGGGCCAGCGAAATGCAAGGAGAGTGTATTGCAAAGAAAAACACATGTGCCTGCGTGCATGTATATTAAATCAGACCCTGGAAATCAGGGCATATTCAAAAGGATAAGATTTACCAAACGCTCATGAATACCATTCCACGCGACAGTAATATATGGAACCCCACACCACTTAAATGCCCTTGCAGGCTCCAGTGTTTTTGTTTGTTATTTTTTGTAATGTACCATTTTCACATGTTTCACCCCTATCTCATCTCATGCAGTGTAATATGTGACTTATAGAGTTTCATTGTGCAAGGCATTTATTTATGTAATAATTGTAAGTGTCAGAGTCACGTGGATATGTTTTTGCACAGTTTTGGTGCCTAAAAAAATAGTCAGTGCGGCCCACTGGCCTGCCAACACCAGTCGGCACGCTGCTAGGGACTGTTTAGTCATATTTGTGTGCCTTGGGGAGGTGGACGTGCGGACCAGTGGAGTCGCATTTCGCGTGCTTGGACAGCTCTTAATCTTTGTGAACTGACGATGTTAACATAAAATAGACTTCAATTTTCATGAAACTTTGTTTTCTTCAACTGCCCAAGATTCTTCGCCTCCTCCCTCCCTATGGATTAGCATCGCCTATGGAGGCTTAATTTTTCCGTAACTTCTTTTGTGGCTGAGTAAATCACGGCAAATAAATGTATATTGTTTCTTGAGGGAATGTTAATAAAACCCCTATGAATTGAGGTGTAAATGTACATTCTCATTCGGGTTGCCTGTCGGCTTTAGGGGCGCGGAACCCCACTTTTCCTGCCAAATATTCAGAGTATAATGCAAAGTCTTTTTCAAGTATTTTACAGTATTTTTATGCCTTTGTTTACCAAAATATGGGTGTGTGAGTCACCCTAAGACCCCACTGCATAAGTTGGTAATGCATTATATTTCGTCAACTTCTGGAGCAATCAAGGAATGACATTGCCGTGACCCAGGGAAAGGAGTCTGCTTACCAAGAATCGATACTGATCACTCAATGTGTCTGGCGCCCAGGCAATACTATAGAGGTTTTGGGTGAGAAAACTCCGACAATGTCCTGAACGCTTCTCAACCTCTAAATTAACCCCTTCTGCTCCAACCACCCACATCAATGAAAGACACTGCACTGATGCACTAATGCGAACCTACAGAATGCAGGCTGCGGCACTGACGTATTACATGGTTATAAATGCCTTCAGCAGATATGCTGGCGGTGGGAAGAATGGGCTGATGCTGACGGTACACGTTAAATTGGAAATGCGGCATGCAATTTTAATATTATTTGTATGCAAACAAGTTGAAAATATGCTGCAGAAGTCTATAAAAGGTTCAAAATGTTATTCATATTTCTATGCACATTTATTAAGCTATTCTGAAATGAAAAAAATTGGTCAGTCAAAACATGGTGGAAGGGATAAACAAGGAATTATGTATGAACAAAGTTGAATTCTGTGAGGAGTGTGTAAATGGAGAGATAACAAGGTTGCCATTTGATAACAGAACAAAAAGTAACAGTGTGTTAGGCATAGTTCATTCAGATGTGTGTGGTCCAATTTCACCTACTACAAATGAGAGTCATAAATATTTTGTTACTTTCATTGATGATTTTTAAATTTTACAATGGTGTATCTGCTCAAGTCAAAAGGTGAAGTTAAAGAATGTTTTCAAGATTATTATAGTATGACAGGCAATATGTTTGGGCATATTGTATCAAAGTTAAGATGTGACAATGGAGGAGAGTATGTTACATAAGAATTGATTATTTTTGTACAAATAATGGCGTAATTCTTTATTACACAGTGCCATACACGCCGAACAAAATGGCTAGGCAGAAAGGATGAATAGGAGTTAAGTCGAACGTGTACATAGTATGATCAGTGAATCTGCAGGTACCTAAACAACTTTGGGGAGAAGCGGTTAGCACAGCAGCTTGTGTTGTTAATCGTAGTCTAACTGCAAGTGTGGAAGGAGTCACACAGGCTGAAATCTAGTATGGGTGTAAGTCAAACATAAAATAATTGAGGCTTTTTGGATGTGCAGCATACAGCCATGTACCAAAGGAATTGCGTACTAAATTAGACAATAATGCATATATATATATATATATATATATATATATATATATATATATATATATATATATATATATATATGATGTGTTCTCAAAATGGTTTCAGACACTTGAATCTTGAAAAGGGAAAAATCATAGTGTCATGTGATGCTAAGTTTGATTAAGTTAATTTTATATTTAAAGAAAGAAATTAAAGCAAAATTGTACGATGTAAACAGGATGAAGGGGACTGTAGTAAACCTGTAAATGCCAGTGTCAGTCCAGTAGATGTAAGTGATGTAAGTGAAGAAGGAAAAGAAAGTGTATTTAGGGATAACAAACACAGTGTAAGGTTGCCAAAAAAATATTTTATGATTATGAAATGTACTTGGCATATAATGTGATGAGTTTTGTAGAGAATGTTCCAAAGACCCATAATGAAGTAGAAAAAAGGGTCGAATAGGAAATTAGGTTACAACCAATGAATAGGGAATTTGAGTTTATAAAAATAAAAAAGAACTTGGGAGGAAATAGAAAACCCAAAGGATATAAAAGTTATTGATACAAAGTGGGTATGCATTGAAACCCTTAGAGGAGAATGTAAGTGACAGGTATAAGGGTAGACTAGTCGCAAGATGTTTTGCACAAGAAGGAAATGTAAGTTGTTATGATATATATGCACCAGTAGCTAGAGTTACTACCATAAGAACACTATTAATTGTTGGAAATCAGAAATGTTATCATTTTGAGTAGTTGGATGTAAAAACTGCATTTTTGAATAGTGAATTACATGAAGACATATATATTTATCCGCCAGTTTGAATTACTTGTAAGCCTAACTCTGTTCTTAAATTAAATAAGTTATTGTATGGTCTTAAGCATGCACCTAAGTGCTGGAATGACAAGTTTAACAAGGTCATGTCAGAATTAGGTCTTGTAAGGTCTGAAAACGATTGTTGTCTGTTTACATTGATGAGTGTAGAGGAAATTTTGTATTTACTGCTTTATGTGGATGACATTATTCTAACCAGTTCAAGCATTAATCTCATAAATTATGTTAAGTCTCATCCAGCATCAAATTTTGAGGTAAAAGAAAAAAGAAAATTGATTCATTTTCTTGGGTTGGAGATAAGTCATGACAAGGACAACAATTTTTAAAAAATTAACGAAACCATGTATACTAAAGGAATTTTGAATAAATTTGGATGTGAGGATTTCATATTATCACCTAAACCGATTGAGCCAAAGATAAACATAAAACTTTGTACACATGAAAATGATGTAACAACAAAACCTTTTAGAGAACTGATAGGCTATCTGATGTATCATGTTGGGTACCAGATCAGATATATGTTTTGCTGTAAATTACTTCAGTAGAATACTGGACAAAGCAACTGTTGAGGCATGGTATCAATTAAAAAGGGGACTTGAGATATTTGAAGGGTACTGCAGAAGTTAGATTGGTGTACAGAGGAAACCTTTCTCCCGAACTTTCTTGTTTTGTTGATGCAAATTGGGGAGGAGATGTAAATGATCGAAAATCAATTTCAGGTTATTTGTGTAAGGTAAATGGAAATGTGGTATCCTGGGTCACAAGGAAACAGAATTGTGTAGCCTTGTCAACAACAGAGGCAGAACTCGTAGTGATAAGTACTGCAGTTTATGAGTTTAGTGAGTGTTTATGGTTGAAAAAGTTATTGTCAGACTTAAATGTCAAATTAGATAAGATTACAATGTATGAAGATAATCAGAGTTGTATTGCCGTAATTAAGAATCCAGAAATTATTCGAAGGGTAAAAAACATTGACTTAATTATCATTTTTTATGTGATTAAGATAAGAAAGGTGAGAATGGTGTACAATTTGTTGAAAGTGTAAGTCAACACGCTGACATCGTTCGGTTACACACCCGGGCAGCATTCACCATTAGTACCAATCATTTTCACTGCATTAGTCTAATTTAATTCTGAACCTCTTTTGTTAGCTGCCAGGACAACCACCTCTCACTTTATCAGTGCTTGCATCGCCTGGATAAGCATAATTATGCACCTAATGTAAAACATGGGCTTCGTATATTTTCGCCCAGTATTACCGCTGCCAACTGGTACTTATTCGGCCAGTTATTTGTAATGTGTTGTCTTCGGGGATGTTTCTGTGTTTACTAATAAATATCATGCTGGAAACTGAGTGTTTTTATTGAGGTAAAACTCAAGGAATTTCAGGTTATAATTTCCCGCCAAACTGCACATGTGTGGAACTTATTTTCTTTGCAAATATTTCAGTGAATACAGTAGCATAGGGGTGTGGATGCCCTTAATCCACTGTGTAATATGCATAACGTTCATCAGTCATGAGAGGAGTGTAGCAGCTCACAAGGATAGCTGTCTTGGCCATCTGCGGCACGATCCAGGGAGAAGAGTCTGCTCTAACACTTCATGGCACTAGGTCTGGTAGTGCCTGGCGCCCGGGTAAATTACCTCACTCAATTTACCTAATTCCAGACAGATCCACTCCTCAACCTGTAATTTTTTCGAATTTTCATTCTGGCTCCTGGATCACTATCCATGAACTAAACCCCACAGCACCTGCGCACTTTCAAAATGACTGGCAAAAATGGGGCTGTTATATCATCATAGTAGTTTCCTACTTTGCCACATTCTGACCCTGTCATAATGGCTCCGCAATATTTCCTGGCAAAATTTAGCCACCTAAATTTCATTCTGAGCACTTTCCCACTTTTCTCAAATCACCCGCAATACAGAAAGCAACAGGAACAACAACAGCACGTCCGCAACATCAGGATGTCTTCCAGACGCCTGCAAGACGTCGGGAAGAATGAGGACATGGCCTAAGAGAAAACGTGGGAAAAGCATAGAATGCCCACCATTGTCACAAGAAGACGAGCACATGTCGGCGAAGTAACCCATTTGGAGCAGTGAAGTGACGTCAGCCGTGCCATCATGGTGTGCCAGCATGACAAAGGGAGCTGCACGTGCATCACCAGACCACCCCCCCACCCGTGCCGCACTGTGAAGAGAGGCAGAGGACAATGGGAAAAAGGAAAGAAAACTCTCCTCCTGCGCTGTTCATTTGCTGCACGACTGGCGGTCAGGACAGCCATGCTTCAACCATGCCATGAACCGCACTTCTGCGTACCGTGCTTCCGCATTATGCTTCCGTGTTCTGCGCTTCCATATTCGAGATGTTCTCAACAACTTGAGCCATGACTGGCCGGAAAGAGCAAGTTCAGGGGCACTTCTCTGCCCGAAATGTTTAAAACGTAAGCCCCAAGACTTCTGAGCTAAGTTTGAGTACGTTAACAACAACTGCCTCTGCCGCCGAAAGTCTAACCAAGCAACCATCTGCATCGGGAACAACCTAGAGTGCATCAGAGATAGTACAAACGTTTCGAAACATCAAAGCAGCGGAAATTTTTCAAAATAGTATCAACCGTATTCGTACCATTTGCAACAAAATCTATCAACAGCAAATATTTCGGACAACGTGCAACAAAATTTTCAGAATTGGCAAGAGCGAGTTAGTTCAAATAAATTGCAGGACTATCAACAGTACATTTTAACGCTCTGCTTCTGATTTGCTGACGGGATCCGAAAGTGACCCGCAGGAACATTTCGCCCAGGAAAATTTTCACCGCCAAAAACCACTCGCAGAAATTGGAAGCAATGAGTGTCAACACCAATGTTATCACCAACACATTAAAGCGAGCAGGGCATGCATGAAACCATCACTGGCACGAGTTTTAGCACCCACCACACACCTGTCAAACGCGGGAAGCAAGCTGTCATGGCTTAGCTTGCCAAAACACTCTGCCACGCCCACTGCCATGCTCACTTCAGTAGCTGTACACACAGTGCCACGTGGCCAGCTGGTCCGATCAATACCGGCCGCTGTGCCTGCACCAAGGCAATGCGCACCTGATCGCAACATCGGACCAAGTAGCACCATGCTTCACAAATTCGCAACAGACTACAAGATCCCAGCACAAACTGCATGCCCACCTAATCCCTGCAGATTCTGCACCACCACATGGTACCACTGGCATAGTGGGAGCTGTAATCGACTGGACTATCATCAAGGACACAGTAGCACAGGTTAGTGAGAGTGTGAAAGCAATGCTGCAGATTTCTGAATGTTCGATCCCGCAGCCAAAGCGATAATTTGTAAGTAGCAGGCGAAGTCATACAAAAACATGCATACGTTAGTTAGTCGCATTGTAATAGCGATTTGCGAACTTAGTGCACCATTAATCACTTGCAGACATTGTTCATGTAGCATCACACATGCACAGAAATTCAACAGAAGAGGCCAAACAAAGTGTAAACTTCTTTTAGCAAGTGTGCATAGGGAGAGATTGCAAGTGTAAACATGTGGCTTTTTCATATGTTAAACAGTGTACTTTTATTAAATTTTGTTTTCGCAAGTGTAATTGTGTATTGCAAGTTGAAAATAATTTGGCATTAATCCCCGGCAAGACATTTTGAAAAGTACTGCAAAGTAACTCATTTCAAATCACATTCATGTCTGTTTGTTTATCTTCGGCAGTGTGCGTATGGACAGCCACATGTTTTGAAATTCGGCTCACTTATCACGCATGTCAACATGTTACGATGGGAAGGGAAATTGCATTCCGCCCGCCACCCCTATTATCACTTGGGTCCATGGGGTCGAGTTCACGTCAATCACCGCTGAATGCACTAACAACGTGCTCAGAATCGTCATGCCACACAATCAGTGGTGCGTCCATAAGCACCATTTCTCAAGTTCGCACGAGAACTATAGAGGAGAAGCAAGCAAGTAAATATGTGAAGTGTAAAAAGAGGAGCTGCAAGGAAAAAGCAAGAGAGCACTGGAGCGGGTTACGCCCACGAAATCACGTATGAAGGGAGACAGCAAGAGAGCAAGGAGCAGGAGAAAATACAAAGGAACTGTAATCAAATACATGAGAGTAGCGACGATGGCAGAGACGAACATCAGCAACGTGCACGACCTGCAGGGGTATTCTGGAACCTGGCAGGCCATAAAGGGGAGGAAGATAACCAACAGATAACGGCTATGTCAGCCGATAGCAGCACACAGCAGAGAGACACCCAGGTGTCACTATCAGTTGCGTCCAGGATGGTATATCGGTATGCAGTGTGCCAGCTGCAGGTAGAAGAATCATGGCTGCAAACTGTCTCAAAAACAGGGGGGGGAGGATTAGATGTGAGCTGAGCTCCAGGCCCCTAGACCGTTTGGCAGCCATTAACAACAACAGCGACAACTAGGAGGTGCACTTTACCACGTCCAGTAGCATGCTGGTGCAGAATACAACACGTGAGCAAGACAGTGAATAGTAGTGCAGTGCAGGAATTTTTTTCAAGCACTATGCAACGAAAAGGGTGGCCAGTGTCCATTCGACCACATGCACTTGGCATATTAATACAGGAAATACTACCCCGTAGTATTTTATTTTCACGTAATGTTTTATGAGTGCTGGAGTAGTAATGAACTGTTAGCAATGCAAAGTAGGATACCAGTAACAAACTTTAAAAAGCCCTAGAGTTCTTTTGCAAGTGTTTTTCAATTTTTTTGTTTTCATTCATGTGTCATCACATTCAAATCACCGCACGCATTTTGCAAAGGGGTTTTGTATTTGTTGAGCTGTTATATGTTTATGCAAGTTATTGCAATAATGTGTTTATGTTAGAATGTTTTTTATTGTGCAAGGTCTAACGATGTAGTCCCACGTGGCATGCTCTGGCAGCAATCCCAGCGAGCGTGTCATGTTGGAAAGTCAGTCTTCTCGGAGAGCTCAGAGAGGTCGGTCACGTACTGTTCTGTTCCGCATCCGGGCAGTATTTACCGTTAGTACCACTCATTTTCACTGCATTGGTCTAATTTACTTATGAACATCTTCTGTTAGCTGCCCGGAACACCACCTCTCACTTACCGAGTGCTAGCATCGCCTGGAGAAGCATAATTATGTGTCTAATGTAACGCATGGGCTTTGTGTCATTTTCACACAGTATTACCGCTGCCGACTGGTACTTGTTCGGCCAGTTCTTTGTAAAGTGTTTCTTCTGGGTATGTTCCAGTCTTAAGTAAAAAATATCACGCCAGAAACCGAGTGTTTTTATTGGCGTGAGCTACAAGGAATTTCAGGGCATGGGACCTTATAATTACCCGGTAACTGCATGGTGGTGGAACTTATTTTCTTTGCAAGTATTTCATTGAGTACAGTAGCATAGGGGTGCGGATGCCCTCTATAATCCACTGTGTAATACGCGTAATGTTCATCATTCATGAGAAGAGTGTAGCAGCTCACAAGGATAGCTGCCTTAAGCCGTCACTAGGTCTGGTAGTGCCTGGCACCACGGTAAATTACCTCACTCATTTCACCTAATTCCAGACAGAACCACTCCTCAACCTGAAATTTTCCAAATGTTCATCCAGGCTCCTGACGACTATCCATGTACCACAACTCACGGCACCTGCATGCTGTCAGAATGGCTGGTGGCGCTATTATCTTATTACAGTAATTTCCTACTTTACATTTTGACCCAGTCATTACATAGACAAATTTTCATGCAAAAAACATATATAATCATTAAACTTGCATAGAAAAAAACAACACAACTGTCAAAATAAATAATATACAACTAACTTTTAACATAAGTAAAACATCTTCTACATAACATAACAGTTTTGGATTTAAAACCAATTTTAAGACATATAATAAACATTATTAGGTTTTACAAATTAAAGTGCAAACATAATAATTTTTGTCTTCCACAATAATTATTATGTAAAATTCAGCTGCCGAAATGTTATAAATCGTATAATTTTAATCATTGCAGTAATTTCCGTTTTATTTTTATTATCACAGGCCACCGCCATATTGCTCTGAAAATCAGAACATCGACTCCAGACTAGGCACAAGAAAATTGATCTCTGTGTACTCTCAAACGTGCAACTCGCTATTGGAATACAGAAATCTCACTGCTCGCAGAGCAAGTTTCTGTAGTTGGCACATGCTGCACTCGGCCAGTGCAGTCCAGAGCAGTAATTGAAATATGCTATAGTACCAACTAAATGTGATGTAACATATGACAATTTTATCAGTGTGTCTTGTGTTAGTGGTGACTAGATTATTCTTTGCATATGGCCCTATGGCTGTCGTGTGAAGGTCTTGACTGGTCTTTTGCCATCTTGGAGTGACTTAAGAGATCATTATATTTTATATCTGAAGTTCAAGTCAAGACAAAGTAATCACTCATAGACCAGTGACATTGTTTTTGGCGGGAAACTGTATTTACATCTTGTATTTGGGTTATGTAATATTGTGAAATCGTATGAAAGCAACTATTTTAATCCAAGATATTTCTGGTAGTTACTTCTTCTACAATTCTGGTTGGCTATATAATAATAATAATAAATGCATATGGGGTGACCCAGGGACGATGCAACACCCTCCGAGTAACGGTCTTACCAGTTGGGACCCGTAGCTGCCCATTATCCCTGAACACGACATGCAATGAGACCCTAGTATGGAGTGGTGCTGGAATGCAAGGGAAGGGGAAATGGGAGTACCCCAAGAAAACCCACTGGCAAGCAGCATTGTCCAGCATGATTCCCACATGAAAAAATACAGGAGCTAACCAGGGATCGCACCCTGAACGCCTTGGTGGGAGGCGAGTGCGCTAGCCACCGCGCCATCGCTGCCCCTTGTTGGCTATACTTAACAGTTTACTAAATCAATCAAAAACTGCAAATCTTTTTATTGTTAATTTTCATGCGCTTATCATGTCATTAAGAACACATCTCAAATCTTCATTCGTTACACTGAAACCCGCCTTTAGAGTAAAGCAAAAAAATATCTATATTTGTGTAGCGAAATGTACTGGAATTTGACTAGAGCTGTAACGAAATCGCTTCTTCGCCTGTTAGAAACACTGGTTCAGAGCTTGACTGGAGATCGAAATGCACTTCATTTCGAACCAACTATCATTTTTTCGAACTGGCGAATTTGGTGGTTCGAAATCTCGATCCTAGATCATTGAAGAATACAATTGTTTTGAATATATGTTATGTGGCATTAAAATTAGTGCTAAATATGTGAATTTACTAGAAATAAACATAAAAATAATTAAATTGTATCATGATCCAGCACCCAAAGGCCTTTCTCCCCGTCTACGCGGCCAACGTTCATCAGCCACGTGAGTTGTCTCAGGGAGAGATGATGCTCCAAGCGCACCATTACAAGCATACACACCGAGGGCACAATTGCAGTGATAGTGGACGATGTAAAAAGCAGAGTATTAGAGTGTTTTAAATTCAATAAAGGTAAAGAAGTGCATGGTAGTGCAACATGCCAAAGGTTCAGAGTGTTTAAATGTTATTTGTATAATTCTACATGTCTGTTGCAAATGTCTACAGATGGTTTTATGTATGTTGTGTCTCAGTTAGACACATGATTATTTTTTAATAGGGTAATAATGTTTGTTGTTTGTTTTTATTGTGCGAATAGTGTTTTGAAATATATTCTTTTTAATGTTACCTGTTCCTTATGCATTACATACATGCATAATCTTGCACATGATGCAGAATATTACGTAAAGTCGCTGTCCTCCATAAAAAACATGGCGCAGCTTATGTTTAATCCTTAATTGTGTTCAATGTCATTTCTAAGAGGGTTTTACTGTTATGTAGTCTCAATATGTTTGACATACACAGAGAGCACATTGGTTTTAGGCTACAGAGATAATGACTTTACTTGTAGCAGTAACACTGACTATACTAAATCATGGTGTAATTTTTCCGTATTAATATCCCAAGCGCATATCACCAATTTATAAAATTAGTTTTTATATATGTGAGAGAGAAAGTATTGAACAATACTATGCCAGTGGCGAACCAGTACAGTGACATCCGTTTGTCATGAACGCCGGCAAATTAACATAAACATTTATCACGCTGTTTTTTTTATCCCTACTTTCATGACAAATGTATTATAATGGGAAATGTGAGAACTTCTGCAATAAACATGAAAAGCGAGTATAAAAATTAGTGAAGTGAGGCAATAAACTTTAAATGGGACAATTTATTTTGCCTGTAATCAAATACAGTAATTGTGTGTTGTGAATGTGGTAAGGACTTAAACTTACATTTAAGCTGCCACTTAGCGGCGTAACAGATATTTATTTTTATTTCCATTTTAAGGTTGAAATGAAAGTGTTCTTTTACTAAGAGAAAATCACGATTAAGTCAGAATATAGAGATAATTTTTACTAGATTTTCTCAATTGAGATTAAATATCGTGAAACATGCCGAACATTATTGAGATTAAAATCGAAATTAGACCTCTCATCTGGATAAAATAATATCGATATTCTGAAAAGTTAATCTTCGTTTCTGAAACAGGCTCTTGTTAGTTATGTGGATGTTGTTTTGTTACATTTGTCCTCCACTGTTGGTGATGCTGTATCAGCTATAAACGATGTCCTCCAATATATCGTCACCTAGCATTGTACTCCTTGTCTGACACCATCAGTTCACAAAACTAAAGTATATGATGTTTACTAGAAAACATATTGACCGGTCACAGATGCTTCTATATCTTAGCAATTCACATTTAGAGGTGGTGAAATCAGCTCCTTACTTGGGCATCATTCTCGACTCTACTCTTATTTGGGCGGATCAGATAACTCATCTTACAGTGAAGATACAGCAAACATTTCAGTTGCTGAAAATGATTGGACACTCTGCATTGGGTGGTGATCCTAACACTCTGTTGCTGTTTTATCGGTACATGATATGAGCCTAGCTCCATAGTCCATAGACAGTTTGCCTGTGTTTCACAGCAGCCGCAGTAGAAAGCTGCACTCTACCACGCACGGTAACATGTCGGTAACTGGAATGACTCAAAGCAAGTTCAGTGTGTGTTTCAGGTGGTGCAGCGCAGCACAGTTCACCAGGACAGAGCCCATGTGGCCACAATATATTAATTTCCCTAAAAATACATAACAGTGCAATGATGTTGAGGGAAGTCATGTGCAAGTGGAGAGACACCCACAATCTTAATTTTAAAGCCTTAGAGTAATTTTCATTATGTTTGTAATTTGCTTTATAGTCTAGCTTCACTATGTGTCATCATCCCCTTTCTTTTAGTATGTTTTGTTATGTGTATTTATTTTTCAGAATGCAAAGGAAGTTTTAAGCATGAAACCGCAGTATTGCGAGATCAAGTATTATTTCGCAGAGCATGCATGAGACGTGCTTCAGTGGCTACCCCGGCGAGCACGCCATGTTGGAACTACATTATATGCGAGGACTTTAAGAGGCAAGACGCATACTGTTCGGTTCCACGCCCGGGTGGTATTCACATTTCGCACCAGTTCACTGCAATTGACTTTCAATCAACTAAAACTTTTCTGGACATTCACACGGGACATTGCCTCTCACCTTCCCCAGTACGTGCATTGCCTGGGAAGCTTTATTTCGCACTAAAATTCATGCACGGGCCTTTTTGCCATTTTTAACAGTATCGCCGCTGCCGACCAGTAAATGCCTGGCTCACTGAATGTAAAGAGTTTTCCAGAGTGGAATTGCGATCAATTGCCTAGTAAATGTCACTATGTTCGAATGAGTGTTCATTATTGAGGTAAGCCAAAAAGAATATCAGGGTACGGGCGTTTATATTTTCCCACCAAATCGTATGTGTGTTGGAACATACCTATCAATTTTTATTTGCAAGTGTTTACAGGACTGTGTGAAGTAGCATAGACATGTGGATAATCTGGATAATCCAGTGTGTGTCATGTATACCATTTTCCACAATCTGCACGAGGAGTGACATCGCACCAGGGTGGGATAGCTGCCAATCGTTGTCGGCCGCATGTCCCAGAGTGAAGAAGAGCCTGCTCTACCACTTCAATGTAACTAGGTTTGGATAGTGCCTGGCACCCCGGGTAATATACCGCATTCCAATCACCTCACCCAGGCAAAATCACTCCTCAATGTTTCAAAAATTATTCTGACCATTGGACCAGCATCCCTTTACCAGGGTACTACCACTTAGTGAGAATCTGAATGGCTTCAAAAGGCAGCCCCGAATGTGTGGCCATAACTTTGCAGCTTGATTCCAACATTCAACTCAATCTCATTTGACAGCACACCTTCAAATGTCGCCTAACGTTTGTCCTATCCTTCATCATTAATCTCATGAACATCAAAAAGTCACAAAATTGCGGCACAAAAATTTCCCGCAATTTTTCCCAAATTTTATTTTTCCTTTTGAACATTTCCCACTGACTTCTTGCTACCTGCAATGAGATAGGCAGCAAGGACAGCAACTGAACACTAGCAGCATCGGGACATTCTCTAGATGCCTGCAAGTCATTGGAATGGCGAGTATGTGGTCAGAGGAAAAGTGTGGAGAAAATTGGTGATTTCCTGCTATTGTCATGGGAAACACAAGCACATGGTCAGCAGAGCGACCATTTTTAAGCATTGTCACATCAGCCGAGCCATCCCAGCATGCCAGCAACACAAATGGGCTGTGTGTGCACCAAAACCCCCATCCACCTGCATCGTGCCGCACCTTGTCGAGGGAAAGAAGGAGGGAAAGAAGGGTGTGAAGGATAAACTCAAGACTCTACTACCCCGTGCTACCTGCTGACCACATGCCAGCGGTCAGCTGTGTGGCTGCCTTACATTGACCCCTGCAGCACGTGCAGGACAGCCGCTCTCCAACCATGCCACACTTATGCGTCCATGCATCAGGGTCCGCACTTCCGCATTCGCGCTTCTACGAGGTATATCCCACAAATAAAC
Organism: Dryococelus australis; assembly: GCA_029891345.1. NCBI lineage: Eukaryota > Metazoa > Arthropoda > Insecta > Phasmatodea > Phasmatidae > Dryococelus > Dryococelus australis. Next base: position 79,137,104 of record CM056995.1, read on the forward strand.
CATGACTGGCCAGTCAGATGATAGTGCACCGGCATTACTCTGCCCGCATTGTTTGAGGCCGATACCACAAAACTTGTTGTCAAAATATGAATATGTTAACAACTACATCCGATGCCGGCGACAGACCAGCCCAGCGAACAACAACACCGCGGTCAACCGCGGAAGAACAGTGAAATGGGAATTAGAACCGTATGTACAACATTTCGGAGTAAATAGGAATAACGTTTTTCAGAAATAGCAAGAGCTAGTTGGTGCACAAGAAATTTCAGGATTACCAACAGTGGAGGTCAACAATCCATTCCCGATTTGTTGACGGGATCTGAAAGTAAATTGCAAGAACATTACGCCCAGCAAACTTTTCACCAAAAAAAACCACACGCAAAAATTGGACATCAACCAGTGTCAGCACCAATGGAAACCGCCAACACAGCACAGTGATCAGGACACACAATCAGCACTGACATGAGTTTTAGCAACCACCGTGCACCTGGCAAACACAGGAAGCAAACTGTAATGGCTCAGTATGCCACGACTTTCCACCATGTCCACTTAAGCAGCGGTAAACACCAAGGCATGTGGCCAGCCGGCCGGATAAATATTGGCTGCCTCGCTGTGGTAGTGCGCACCTGAGTGTAACAGTATACCAAGTCTCAACATGCCTCACAACACCGCAACAGACTGCAGGATGACGTCACAAACGGCATGCCCACTTCATCCCTGCAAATACTGCATCACTACACTGTACCACTGGCACGGTGGGTGCCATAATCGGCTGAGAGCAGTTCCGCATTCCATCACCAAGGACACAATAATGCAGGTTAGTGAGAGTTTGACATCGATACAAAGGATTTCCGAGTGTTCGGTCCCCGGAGATCAAGTAATCATTTGTAAATAAACATCAATCACCCCACCATCCACTGCATGTGAAATCACCACAGATCACACCATAACTGCATCTTGTGTAAATAGAAACAGAGCAATGGAAATGTCACGTCAGACGGTAATAGAGAGCATGTAGCACTCTGAAGCTGTCTCATCACAATACAAATGTAAACATTCACATATAGTAGCAGGCAAAGGACAGGTAACTGCATGTGTGCATAGGTTAGTTGCATTGTAGTAGCAATTAGTGAACTTAGTGTACCTTTATTCATTTGCAGACAATGTACATGTAACACCACACAGCCACAATGCAGGTTTCCGTGTGTAAAGTTTAAGATGTTCTGGACACAGAGGACAAGCAAATATAAACATGTGGATTTTTCCAAGGTAAACATTGTACTGATGTTAGTCAAGGTGTCGGAATGGCGGTAGAGATCTGCCTCATGTTCGGGCAAGCTATTTGACGTTTGTCAACTGCACACGAGGCTGACAACTAGTGCCAAGGTGTAGGTCAATAAGGATGTTGGTTAGGTGAGGAACGGTGACTATAGTTTTGCAATCTCGGTGGAGATAATTACCCAGGGTGCCAGATATTTCGGGTTGACAATATCGTGAAGTCGGAGAGCAGCTGTGGACTCGTTTCTCAGTGTCGTGCGGTGGACGACCACAGCTAATTCTCCACGTGAAGTTGTTGTATCCTCATTGAATAAAAATGAATACAGACTGAATAATTTCCTTACTTGTTGTGTTGTCGGATATCTGGATTCCCATACGAATCAATGTTACTTATTATGCCAACTCGTGACCATTTAAATAATACTTGGTCAGTAAGTTACACTTTGTGAAAATTGGTGGGAGAAGGCCTTAAATGAGTTGCGGCGAACTGGAGATATATCACATGCGGTAACTCATCAATGTTGCGATTTATTCATTACATGATTACATTCCCATCGAAAAAATCTTGCATTGGGTACTGGTTATGAACCCGTCAGTTCTAATAATACTGTGCGAAAGACACATGATCAAATGAAATAATTTAAGTACAATTTAAGCCTACCCAGGAGATGCAAGCACTGGATAGGAATGAGGTGCTGTGGAATCTTGGGCAGCTGAAATGTTAAAAAGGTTCAGGTATGCAAAACTAACTATTAGTGTGAAATTAATAGTCCAACATGTTGATGGCTGCCCGAGAGCGTGAAACACGAGACCCGACGTGACACATCGGATCCCTCGTAAAGATGAATAACTACTGACTTTCTCCACGTGGCATGCCGGCCGTCTTGATGGGCTGGTACCTTGCGCTGCACTACTTCCTTGCACCCAACATTTGCAAATCGGACACGTACCCTGCAAGCCAGTTGTTACATATTTATCCTAAAATTAACCCTGTAAATATTATTTAATATAACAAAACATTGCACTGTGTAGATGATATTGAGATGAAAGACTCATGATGGAACATTATAGAAAATTACAAAAAATACTACGAAAACACTGAGGGCATTAGGGCTGTAAGGCAGGCGTATTTATTAGTTGCATCCCTCTTGTGTGAAATTACCTTTCCCTTTTATTACACAAATTAAATATCAAAAATTTTAATGGGTCTTTTTTCGGATTCCTGCGCCATGCGGCATGGTCGCACTCCCTCTACTCTGCACCAGCATCGTTCCTTGCCACAGTGCACTGCACTTGCGCTCATAGGGCATGCACACACACTGTTTGCAGCTGCACACATCACTGATCACAGATACACCTCCTTAAGTCTGCCTGCCATGGACGTAGCACATAGAGGTTTCTTATCCACCCCCCAAAGTTCTGGAACTGCTTGCTGCTGCTGCTGCTGTCATTCCGCATGTTCTTGCCTTGTTCTGCATGTTCTTGCCATTGCATTGGTGCTCACTTGATCTAACATGTGCGGCGTGCAGCAAATGGCCGGCATCGCCGTCCATAGTGACGGACTTCGTATAAGTCGCACGTTCCTACGTCATGACTGCCGCTGTGGCTGTCATTTTGCCCTACCCCACATCGCTGTTGGTAGCTAGTCGGTATACTGACTAGGGAAGGGGGGGTGTAAGTCACCCGCGGGTGATTCCCCAGCTGGTGTTGGCAACATTGCATCTTTTGTCGTGCTGTCCTCCTCGATGATCGGCGTCCAGCTGATGTACTTCACATAATCTCCTGAGGGACCCCCTCCCAGAGGTGTCACTGTTGGTTGCAGTTCCTGATCCTTCAGTTACAGTGGTAGCCTCTGCGCCATCGATCTCTGCATAGCCAGGCATCAGAAGCTCCCTGACTGGTGCCACTGCACCGGGCGACATTGTGCCTTGGGCACCCATTACTGGTGGTTTTGGGGCAGGTAATGACCAACATTCCATGCTTGTTTTCTTCCCCTGGAGCTCGTTCTCGATGATGACATCATGAGCCTCCAGGTCTAATTCACCTCCTCCGAGCTGTGCGTGCATCTCCCCTCTTGCTTCCTGCGTGCATCGCTTCTCTTGCCTTTTGCATGCTGTTTTAGCACATGTTGAGGTGGCGTCGATTATTGCTGCGATGTGCCCTCCATCATCCTGGCCGATGTCATCCTGACACCTGGGGGACATGGCCTTGTGTGGCATCAGCGGCCTCCTGTGGGAGGTACTGCCCCACTCTCCACCTCTCTCTCTTGCTCAGCGAGCTCAGAAAGTGTTGCGCCATCGTGAGTGATGTCATTACCGGCCTTGTTGTCGCCGCAGATGTCTCCTGATGAGATGTATGGCGAATCGGTCATACTTGCTCGTCCTTCCCACATGGATCAAGTAGATCCCTAGCCCTTTCTCTTCACTTGCTTGCTATTCACATGCTGATTCTCCCACTCACTTGCATCTGTACATGTTACACTGCCGCCTGCTTGCTTGTTTTCCACACAGTACGAACTCCTCTGCTTGTTTGCTTTGTATGTACAGTACCTCCTCTACTTACTTGCATTGATAGTGATGTGGTTAACGACTCGCTGTCTGGAACACTTGTGGGTTGGTTGTCTTGCCATGCTGTATGTCACAACTGAGTGGATCATGGGCATAGGGGGGAATTGACAACCACCGATTACCTTAGATCATGTGAACATTGGCATCGTGTGCGGAGGAGAGTTATGAGCCCAATGATTAACTCTGCATGCACGATGGTGGCGATAATGACACATGCAGAGAGGGGATTGATGACCTACTAATGAACTCTTCTTGTATGACGATAAAGTTGGGGATGAGTCGGATGTACGATGCTGACGATGGGACGAGTCAGGAGCACAATGATGCCAAAACAAACGATGTGAGAATAATGAAAACATGACATGAACTCTCTCTTACTTGCATTAATATGTACAACGAACTCTCTTCTTACTTGCAGTGCTATGTACAGCGAACTCCTTCTTACTTGCAATGATATATACAGCGAACTCCTTACTAGCAGTGCTATATACAGCGAACTCCTTCTTAATAGAGTGATATATACAGAAATCTCCTTTCTTACTTGTAGTAATATAGTTAAAAGAACTCCCTTCTTATTTGCAGTGATATATGTGTGAGTTTGTGCAATGTTTACACTTAGACACGTAGTTATTTACTACGAGAAATACTCTCTTATTTGTTAACATCAAAACAAAAAAAAAAAAGAAATGTGGTGTGCTTTTCTGTTTTCTGTGCTGTTCTTGCTCTCTTGGCCATCTAGGAGTTGCTTTGAATCCATAGCTGAGCGCGGGAAAATATGTGAGTGCCGTAGGTGCCAGAAAAGATGTGGGAAATATGCTGGGTATTTGTTGTGGAAATACTGGTGTTGGTTGGTAGGTAGAAAATTGTGTTAGGTAAGGTGTCATAGGTGGGAGCAGCAGAATAAAAAAGGGTAGGGTTGGCAATGGTTGTGAGCTCTGGCCATGAAATGCCGAATGATTGACAGCTGTCACGGACGCCCAACCCGCAGGAAACATGTGGTTGCAGACATCTTCAACCTTGCAGTGTACTACCTCGACTTGCGCTCCCTTTACGTGTGTTCCTTCACTCTCGACGTGACATTCCGTGTTTACAGTGGTGATGCAAAATCTAACCATTTGCATTGTTTGCAGTGCTGTCATTTGTTTGGCACACTGAATCACAGAGCTGGTTGCCCATGAGTGAGTCGGTTGATATGTTTGTGATCATGGTCGGTTTCAACTGTACAACACACTCGTCGCAAATGAACCAGCAATACAGTTGTGGTGTGTAATTCCGTAGGACTTATGCATTCTTGGTGCATGTGCAAATAGCACTGTGCACATTTGCTCGATGCATAAGAATCTCCAGCACAAGTGAAACTCGGGTATATTTTGGAATTTGTTGATACTGTCCGAATGTTCTGTCACTTGCTCTTCTCTGTGGTTGCTCGCGACGCGGTTGCTTGCCGGGCTGGTCTTTCGATCTCACTTGCGAAATCGGGTCACAATTTCATATCTGTCTACAACATCCAGTGGTTTTTGCCGCAGGCACTGCAGACACAGTGGTGCCGGCACATCATACTTTATTTGGCTAGCCATGGTTGTCTGACAACACTATCACACGACCGCGGTATACAAAAGCACAGTATGCGGCTGTGCGGCGCAGATGTATGATGGGAGCAGCGCAGTCCTGCATGGTGCTGGCAAGGGTCAATGGGCAGCGGGCTCTCAACTGTTCCGCTGGGTGCACTGCGGAGAGCGTAGGGGGAGGAGCAGCCAGGTGTTCTTCCCTCTTCTCATTTCTACTTCTTCCTCCTCACAGCATAGCACTTGCGGGTGGAGGGGTGGTTGGGTGCGCTCGACTCATCCTGTCCTTTGTCTCATTGCTGTAAATTCACGTCGCTGTTCCAAGATGGCGGCTCCTCGCCACTTTCTCGCCACTACTCCCTTGTGTTGAAGTAATAGCGGCGCTAAGCTGTTTTGGAGTTGCTATCCTCGCCGGCCACATGCATACTCCCTGGAATCTTTGAGGGCATCTAGAAGGCATCTCGAAGCTGCCAGGTGTCGTGCTGGTCGCCTGGTTGACAACATTTTCCCCTCGTTATGAGTATATACAGGGAAAATGTGGAAAACTTGAGGGAAAAATTTGGAAAATAGTTTTGGTGTGGGAAATTGTAAGAAAAATTGCTCAGACTCTAAGATGAGAATTTGCACCAAAGTTGGGCACTATTTAACATTACTCAAGGTGTCGGAACGGCGGTAGAGATCTACCTCATGTTCGGGCAAGCCATTTGACATTTGTCTAATGCGCAGGAGGCTGGCAACTACTGCTAAGGTGTTGGTCAATAAGGATGTTGGTTAGGTGAGGAGCGGTGACTATAGTTTTGGAATCTCGGTGGAGATAATTACCCAGGGTGCCATATATTTTCGGGTTGACAATATCGTGAAGTCGGAGAGCAGCTGTGGACTCGTTCCTCAGTGTCGTTTGGCCGACGACCACAGCTAATCCTCCAAGTGCAGTTGTTGTATCTTCGTAGATTAAAAATGAATACTGACTGAATAACTCCCTTACTTGTTGCGTTGTCGGATATCTGGGCTCCCCACATGCCCATAGGAAACACTGTTACTTATTGTGCAGACTCGTGACCATTTAACTCATACTTTCACAATTAGATACACTTTGCGAAAATTGTCGGGAGAAGGCCCATATCTTAAATGCCTTGTGGCGAACTGGAAATAAACCACATGTGGTAACTCGTCACTGTTGCGATTTATTCAGTACATGATTGATGGTCACATGAAATAATTTAAGTATAATTAAAGCCTACCCAGGCGATGTAAGCACTGGGCAGGTACGAGGGGCGGTGGAATCTCGGGCATCTGAAATACGAAAAAGGTTCCGGTATGCTAAACTAACTAATGCTGTGAAATTATTAGTCCAACATTGTGATAGCTCTCCAATCGTGCGAAACACGAGCCCCAATGTGATGCGGCACACCCCTCGCAAAGACGAATGACTACTGACTTTCTCTGTGACTTCAAAATACCGCCGAATTTCCCAACACTATACGCAGAATCGTCATGCCACCCAATCAGCAGTGCATCCATCAACACCACATCATTGAATTCGCAACATAACAATGGAGGAGAAACAAGCAAGTGAAAATGTAAGGTTGAAAATTTTATGGCCCCGACGTCGCTCTTTGTTGCCATCGTTGCCGATTAAGTGGCATATCATAGAAGCATGGAAAGTGTGTCAGCACCTTCAAGAAGGACAGCAACAGAGTGTGCAGTGAACCCGAAGATTCCCGGCACATTGGTGGCCAGGGGTGCTCGTATGAAGGTCCGCCCCAACATGTTTGACGATGTATTGCCTGCAAGCAGCACAGTGAAAGTACCAGAGCCTCAGCCGGAGCCTGCAGTTCCAGAATAAGATGCTCAAGGAGAGTGTCCGACGTCCGAAAAAACCCAGAAGGTGGTGAAACACCGCAAGAAAGCAGAGGAGAGCAAGTAAGCAAGAGAGTGGTTCGCGCCCTAGGAAGAGAGCAAGTGGAGCTGAGCAATGAGTTAGAGGAGGTGAGCAACTAGAAAGCGGAGGTAGAGCGGAGCAACAGAGGAGGGTGTGAGAGTAGCGATGATGGTGGGGATCAGTCGGCCGGCTCACAAGTTCCACAACGGTTACGGATTTGGAGAAGTCCATAAGCAGCATATACGATCTACAGGGGTGTTTTGGCACCTTGCTGGCCGACAGGAAAACAGAGGACAGCCGACAGAGATCGGCTAGAGCAGCTACCAACAGCACATAGATGGGAGGTACCTGGGTGCCCTTACCAGCTTCGTACACGACGGCAGGTCAGTATGTAGTGTGCCTGCTGCCAGTTAATTTCCCTAAAAAAAAATAACTGTGCAAAGGTGGTGACAGGAAGTAATGTGAAAGAAGAGAGACACCCACAATCTTAATTTTAAAGCCATAGAGTAATTTTCATAGTATTTGCAATGTGTTTTAGTCTAACATCACCACGTGTCATCATCCCCATTTCATTTCGCATGTTTTGTTATGTGTATTTATTTTTCAGTATCCAAGGGAAGTTTTAAGCATGTAACCGCAGAATTGCGAGATCAAGTATTATTTCGCAGAGCATGCATGAGGTGAGCTTCAGTGGCAACCCCGGCGAGCACGCCATGTTGGAACTACATTAGATGCGAGGACTTTAAGAGGCAAGACGCGTACTGTTCGGTTCCGCGCCCGGGTGGTATTCACATTTCGCACCAGTTCACTGCAATTGACTTTCAATCAACTAAAACCTTTCTCGCAATTCACACGGGACATTGCCTCTCACCTTCCCCAGTACGTGCATTGCCTGGGAAGCTTTATTTCGCACTAAAATTCATGCACGGGCCTTTGTGCCATTTTTAACAGTATCGCCGCTGCCGACCAGTAAATGCCTGGCTCACTGAATGTAAAGAGTTTTCCAGAGTGGAATTGCGATCAATTGCCTAGTAAATGTCACTATGTTCGAATGAGTGTTCATTATTGAGGTAAGCCCAAAGAATATCAGGGTACGGGCGTTTATATTTTCCCACCAAATCGTATGTGTGTTGGAACATACCTATCAATTTTTATTTGCAAGTGTTTACAGGACTGTGTGAAGTAACATAGGCATGTGGATAACCTGGATAATTCACTTGTGTCATGCATACCATTTTCCACAATCTGCATGAGGAGTGACATCGTACCAGGGAAGGATAACTGCCAATGGTCGTTGCCCGCTCGTCCCAGAGTGAAGATGATTCTGCTCTACCACTTCAATGGCACTAGGTCTGAATAGCGACCGGCGCCCTGGGTAATATACCTCATTCCAATCACCTCACCCAGACAGAATCACTTCTCAGTTTTCTAAAAATTCTTCTGACCTCTAGACCACCATCCCTTTACCAGGTTCCTACCACTATCTGAACATCTGAATGGCTTCAAATTGCTGGCCCGAATGTGGCCATATCTTTACTCCTTCATTTCCAACATTCAACCCAATAACAATTGACAGTACACAGTGAAATATATATTCGGGCACAATGGATTACAGTAGTGTTTTTATCACTGCTTTATGTGATACTGTCCTCAACATACAGCGTTTACAAAATACCAGTTTTTGTTTATGTCTAGGGGCACTTCATGTTGAGGCGAATATTCCGCCATATGGCCTACATAGAAGGTTATTGGCTAACAAATTCTGAATCAAGGCAAATTATTTTCATGAATCTCCTCTCTGTACCATTATAAATAATATTGGTATTGATGTTATTGATTTTTTTTTTAATATCGCCCTTTTTTTTTGTTGTGTGAGACACCTTACCGCATATATGGAGGACTTTGCTGTGCTTTTTTTTATACAAGTAAGGCGGATTGCTTATTTACAGAATGCAAATGCCGAATGAGTGATGCTGAAGTTCATGCACTATAGTACCAGCAGTGTCTAAGCCAATAACCCAACTTTCTGCACATCTATACTAATGGATCGAAATCCCTACATACAGTTGGCTGTGTCTACTATATTCCTGCCCACAAATCGTTTGGTTTATTTAAGTTATCACCTTCCGAATCTATATTTTATGCTGAAGCATATGCTATCTTAAAAATGCTGGAGTATTACGGGACTTTATCAGCCCATAATCTCTCCATATATACAGATTCTAACAGTGTTTTTACTGTCCCCGCCTCTCTCCACTGCCATTGCCAACCAGATGATATTATCTTACAGATTAAGCATTGTATCTATACTATTTAGGTCTCGGATGGTATGGTTGTTATTGTGGCTTCCCAGTCACGTGGGTAAACCTGCCAACGACATGGTAGATTAACGGGCAAAACTAGCTTCTGACACACGGATATCATTTACTGTTCCTACTCTGGATTTGTTAACTACAATTGCCAAACATCAACTTCGCAGTGTTTGGGAAACTCTAGGAGAAGAAACATCCAAATATATTTACAAACACGGACATGGTTTAGTGGTAAAGTGTGGAAAAAACTATATTTTGAGACAATTATCCGGTTGAAGCTTATTCATGGATATTGTAATGTTCATTTCCACAAGTTAAAACTGGTTGAATCTCCTAATTGTCATTGCGGGGACGATACAGACTATAAGTCACATTCTTTTTCATTGTCATCAAATGTAAGCTCGTGATGAGTTATATGACTGTTAACATCATTGAGGAATATCTCCACCATATGAGAGAGAGTGTGTTTTATACCTTAAAGATACAAGTTAATGGTGCTCTATTTGAGTTTTTAAAATTCACCTATTTATGCTTACAAAACTAAATTTTCATCACTTGAAACTATTGTAAGCACAAAATAAATTAATCAATTCAATATTTGTCTGCAGCGATACTCTGTTGCAGCTGTATTTGAAGCATTAAAATATGGTGTGATCTCACCCGGTTAACTTGATCAGGTTAAAACTTTTATTCGGCATGTTCGAAAAGTGATTTAGTTAATGTTAACTCCTGTTCGGAAAGTCACCCCGATTAACTCTATATACGACTTGATCAACTCTGGGCTAACCCTGCTTGATAGTAGGGTAAACTTGGGCCATGTTCTGTTACCTGCACAATGCGAAATATGCGCAGCAAAGTAGATACGATCCCTTCTTGCAGGCGCATTGGTGCACCTTCTAAGTCATTCTACTTCCGACCAATCTCATGCATAAATACCACGACGAAAAAGCACCAAATTATTCATGCACTAACATTATATTGGATGGAAAATGCCTGAAATGTGCGAATTTTTAGGTTAGCTTCGGCGGCGATGTATTTGTAAACTGTAACTACAATTATTGAAATGCATGTGGCCTAACAAAGTCACACTTCTAACAATTTTGTTGTGCATAAATGTTATTTGTTTCTTTGCCTATATTGTAAATTCAAAAAGTTTAAGTTTAACTTCCGCCAAAGTTTGTGTGTATATTGCTGTATATGTACTATTACAAACAGTGACATAATAATCTTGTTTTGTTTTTCTATTAAAGTTAAAATTTACGAAGTTACAATAATGAATGTTATTTCCATACGAACAAAATTTGCCACTTCTCCATGAAAACAATGGTCTCACAAAGGATGTAAAAATCTATCCCCCCTTCCCAAGCATCGTCCAAAAAGAAAAATTTCCATTCTCAGGAAAGCAATCCAAACACTATGGTTTTTTTCCCATTGAAATAAAGTTAACAGTACTCAAGTAAATGTAACTAAGCGAAAATAAAACAGGTTGGAATTGCATCCTGAAACTTGTTAATCAGCTGTGTGTACGACTTTGAAGTTTAATATGTAAATATCTGACTATTGTAAAGAGGTTATTCTGTCAAATTGTATGACAGGATCACGGGTTTACTATCAGTGTGTACCTTCTGCCATCGTAAACAAAATACGGAAATTATGTACCGAAAATAGCACATGGAAGTTGTTCTGTTCCCCAGCCCAACATTAAATGCATTGAGTTACGGAAAAACAACTGGCGGCTATGCAGCAGGACACATCAGTGCAGGGATTGGAACATGGCGTACTTTCTTACAGATGACAGACATGAAAAGGCATGCAAATATATAAACAATGCAGCAACAAAAACAAACAAGTAAACGAAAATAAGTTTTGAAATCTGGAAATGATCAAAATATATAAAATTATAAATGTTTAGCTTCTTTAGTCAAACATTGTAGCCCGGATATTACATTTTTTTACTAACCTGACTGAGTACAAATGTATTGTATTATCGCAGAAGTGATTAATGTAAGGTTTTCTTTACGTTGTTTGTTCATAACATAATTTAACAAAAACTCTTGGTAATTATAATCATAATTTAGCTCAGTATTTAATAACTGCACTAAATATTCTCTCAGTTCCCGCCATCTTAAACCCAGAGTATTTCTAAAACGTTCAAAGCAACCAGAGCCACGGTTACACTAGTGCTGTTAAACATATTCAGCAAAAAACATTCGGCAGCCATGTCTGAACATGTTTAAAAACAGAACATATTTTCGTGGTTTTACGGGATGCAGAACTACTACACCTAAACAAGTTTCAGATTTTGAAGAGGTCACATTACCTTCGAACGAGTTCAGTTCGCAATTATTTCTCGTTCAAAGTGAACATAAGTCGTTTCGAACTACTTCGCTTCTCTGCTGCACTCCTATTGGCAGCTTCCAAGTAAACAAGCAATGTAATAAATATTGCTGAATTTTACAGGAATTCTTACACTTGTTGAATCTATCTAAATTTAAGGGTACATGTACAAAAACGCACACATTGTGCCACGACAGTAAAGATTAGGTTTCATAATAATTACAATAGATCAATATTGATAAATTTTTGAGGCTATTATAATTATATTTCGTATATTTTTTTTTTTTTTTTTTTTTTGTAATGTGTTGTTGTTGTGAGCCCTGGAGTGTTCGTGTGGGAAAAGCCCCTCCGACCGGGAGGTACATATGGGCTTGAATGAGGATGAGGTGGCGAGAAGTGTAAGGGCGGGGCTGCTGGGGAGGAAAAAAAAAAAAAAATCTTACCAAGTTATTGGGGAGCGTGCTTACCTTGGAGACTGGGCACGCATGAGGGGGAGATTATTTCATTTTTTTAATTCGGGGCGGAAATGTATGTCAGTTAATTGGGGGAGAAAAGGTGATGGGACGTCAAGTGGGGCGAAGAAAGTGACGGGGGTGATGGGGGCAGCGCTAAGTCAGCCTTGGCCTTGGCCTTCGTCAGGTGTCCGGCGGTGGTCCATGGTCCTCGGCGTCCTCTTCGTCCTCGGCGCCGGGAACCAAGTGCTGCGTTGAAAGGAGAGGGCGGCGAGGATACGGGGTAGGCGGTAGCGGGTTGGAGAGTTGACCGATGAGGGGGTTGGTGAGGTGGCGGGTGCAGGAGCGCCGGAAACGGTCGGTGAGGGTGGCGAGGATGGTGTGGAAGTGCGGGACGCGCGCGGTGGCGAGGACCTGGTCTCGGGTGACGGGGAGGGGGAGGCGGTGGATGAGGCGAAGGGATCGGAAGAAGATGTGGGTGGGCGGGCGGAGCGCGTGGGTGGTGACGTGGGACCAGGCGGGGCAGGCGTAGGTGAGGATGGGGATGACGAAGGTGCGGAAGACTGTCGTGCGGACGGAGGACGGGGTTCCTGCGGAAGGGCGGAGGACGGGGGCGAGGTGGATCATGGCGGTGCGGGCTTTGGTGGTGACGGAGTCGAGGTGGGAGATGAAGTTGAAACGGGAATCGAAAAGGACGCCGAGGTAGCGGGCTTGGGGTTTCCAAGGAATGACGGAGGCGGAAAGGCGTGGAGGGTGATCCTCGGCGGGGTGGAGGCGGGAGAAGAGGACGGCCTCGGACTTGGAAGGATTGAGTCCGATGCCGTGGGCTAGGAGCTGGGTCTGGATGGAGGTGAGGCCGCGGCTGAGGCAGTCCCCGAGCATGTGCTCGTGGACGGAGGAGGAGAGGAGGCAGGTGTCGTCAGCGTACTGGATCATGTGGGTACCGGGAGGGACTTTGAGGTCGGATATGTGGAGTGAGAAGAGGAGGGGGCTGAGAATGGAGCCTTGCGGGACCCCGGCGGGAATGCGCCGGGGGGCGGAAAGGGCGCCCTCCACCCGCACCCGGTAGGAGCGATCTCCCAGGTACGAGCAGAGCAGGCGGGTGAGGTGAGGCGGGATGGCCATGGAGGAGAGGCGGGAAATGAGTTGTTGGTGCGGAACGGAATCGAACGCTTTCGCGAGGTCGAGGAGCACCATGCCCGTGTGTTGGCGCCGGGCGAAACCGGTCACCGCGACGCGTCCCACCCGGGCGATGGCGTGGGAGGTGGAGTGGAGGGGGCGGAAGCCAAACTGGTGGTTTGGGAGGATGTCGGCGGCGGAGACGGCGAGGAGGAGGCGGTTGTAGATGACTTTTTCGGCCACCTTGGAGAGGATGGAGAGGAGAGAAATGGGCCGGTAGGATGAGGGGAGTTCGGGGGGTTTGCCGGGTTTTGGTATCGGGACAACGATCGCGGATTTCCAGGGGGTGGGGTAATGACACTGGAGGAGGATGGCGTTGACGAGGCGGGTGAGGAAGACGGTGGTGGTGCGCGGGAGAGCGCGAAGGAGGGGGGCCGGGATGGAGTCGTGGCCGGGGGCGGCGGATAGGCGATGGCGAGAGAGGATGAGGAAAATTTCCCGCGGTGTCGCGAGACGGAAAGGCGGGCGGGCGGGCAGGAGGGGAAGGGTGACGTGATCGGAGAGGGTGTAGGGATGTTCCTCGTCCTCGGAAGAGTCGGAGGAAAGCGCGGGAAGCGGGACGGAGGCGAAGGTGGTGTGAAGGAACGCCGAGATGGCCTCGGATTTCTCCGCGGCCGTCTCGGCGAGGGTAGGGGGAGTGGCGAGAGGCGGGAAGGTTGTGGGGGCGGATTTCAGGCGGCGGAGGTGGGTCCAGAGGGAACCGTCTGAGCGAGTAAGCGATTGCAGGCGCAAGGTCTCCTGATCGGCTTTCCACTTCCGGACCAGCCGGCGGCACCAGCCCCGCAGGAGGAGGTATGAGCTCCTATCCTGCGGGAGGCGGGATGCCTGCCAGCGGCCGCGAAAGCGGTTCCGCAGGGACAGTGCGTTGCGGGTGCGCTCCGGGAGGGGAGGGGGGCCGGAGGCCGGGCGGAGGAGGGGAATGTGGGCGTTGGCGGCGGCGGTGATAGCGTCGGAAAGGAGGGAGGTGTTGCGATCGATGTCGTCGGGGGTGGAAAAGGGGGCGGCGAGGTCGAGGGAATCGTGAAGGGAGGTTTGGTAGGCGTACCAGTTGGCGGAACGGAAGTTGAAGCGAGGGAAAATGGGCCGGGCGTGAGGACGGTAGTGGATGAGGCCGAGGACTGGAGAGTGATCGGATGGGCCGGCGGCTAAGGAGCGGATGTCGGAGACGATGGGACGGTGCGTTGAAATGGTGAAATCGAGGGTGGAAGGGCGGCGGTTGCGGTGGGCGGGATGATAGGTGGGGGTGGGGGGAGCGGTGAGCTGGAGTTTGGAGCGGCGGAGTAGCTGACGTAACGAGGTGCCCCGGCGGTTCGTGGAAGGGCACCCCCAGGACGGGTGGGATGCGTTGAAATCCCCGGCAAGAACGACGTGTACGTCGATCCTGCCGAGGGCCTCGACGGCGTCGGTCGGGAAAGGAAAATTGGGCGGGAGGTAGAGAGAGACGAGGGTGATCGGGTAGGGGCGGCCGTGCAGACGCACGGCGACCGCCTCAGCCGCGGGCGAGGTAGGAACGATACGGCGGTGATGGGCGATGGCGGATTTAAGGAGGAGGGCCACCCCACCCCCGTGGCCGGCGCGGTCACAGCGGTGGACGGCGTACCCCGGAACGTGGAGCGGAAGGGCGGGGGTGAGCCAGGTTTCGGTGAGGAACACGACGTCGGGGCGGTGATCGCGGAGAAGGGAATGAAGGTCGGAGAGTTTGGGAAGGAGAGAGCACGTATTCCAGAGTAGGAACTTAAGGGGGGGAGGGGGGTCCATCGAAAAACTGGAGGAACACGTTCAGGAGAATGTCCAGTTTTTCGGTTGGGGAGCGGGCACGGGAAAGGGCGGTGATGGTGGAGCGTATTAACGGGAGGAATTGGCGGATGAATGCGATGATGTCGTGCTGGGAGTCTGTAAGGGAGGAAACGGGCGCGTCGGGAACGCAAGCTGCAGCAGGCGCACGGGGTTGACCGGGAGCCGAGGACGGGTTGGCGAGGGGAGCAGGTAACGGGACGTGGGCAGCGGACGGGCGAGGTAACGGTAACGGGACTCGCGCTGATGACGATGAGGCGGGGGCGGGGGGTTGGGCGCGCGCTTGCGCGCGGGCGAGCCAAGGGTTGACCTTGGGGGCGGCGGGGAATTCGCGCAAGGACGTGAGGTCTGGAGGCGGGAGAAGGGGCGGGATGGCGGCGGCGGGTGTGCGGCGAGGATGACGAAGGGCGTAGCGGACGTGGTTGGGACAGGCGGGATCGGTGGCCTTGTGAGGGCCGTCGCAGAGGCAGCACTTGGGGGCGGCGTCCTTGGAGGCGCAGTCCGGGGACCAGTGTTCCCCGGCGCAGCGGAAGCAGGCGAGACGGCGGGCGCAGCGCAGTGACGAGTGTCCAAGGCCTTGGCATCTGTAGCACTGTGGGGTGCGAGCGGAGCCGCGATATGGCTCGATGGAGACGACCCAGCAGCCAATGGAGCGAAGCGGGTAAAAGAGTGAGGCTTCTCCTACCCGTGTCGTAGTGATTAGGAATGATGCGGTGGCGGCGGTGTCTGAAGAGCGGAGGCGGGTGACTGAGGATACAGGCAGCTTGAGGGCGGTCAATTCCGCCTGGACTTCCTCGGGTGATGTGGTGAGGGGGAGTCGCTTCAGAACGACGCGGTCCTGTCGTTCATCAGGACGACGCGACGTGTAGGGCGAGAAGCCGAGAGATGAAAGGTGATTGAAAAGAAACTCGTGATCGCGCGCGTTCGTGGTGTAAAACGACGTGCGATCACGTACGGAGGTCATGGAGAGTGTGCCGGTGAGGAGAGATTGTAGGTGTTTGGCATTGAGAAACGGCTGTTTCTCGATAGCCACGAGGCAGGCGATGGGCGGCATACGAGGCGTGGTTGATTTCGGTGTCGGAGGGGTGATGGTGGGGGCGGCGTCGGTTGCGGCGGTGGCGGCCGGGACACGTAGAGTGGCCGGCTTGCGGCGGCGGCGGCGGTCCGGTGGCGAAGGTGATGGCGAGCGTTCGGATGTGGCGTCATCCGTGTCCGCGACGATGGAGTCCAGTGAGGAGAACTTGTTGTCGAGCGGAAGTTGGGCGGTGGGGCGGACGACTCGGGAGCGCTTGGACGTCCTCTTGGGGACGACGAAACCGTCCTGGTCCATAGGCGTCGAGGGTCCGGCGAGCCTGTGGGAAGAAGAAGAAATATTAGTCGAGGGGTGTGAGGTGACGGTGACTGTGGGATAGAGGGATGGAGGCGGTGAATCGAGGGGTGGCATGTGGGGCAGGGAGGTTGAAAGGTGCGAGGATGATGAGAGCGGTTGGCCGGCCTCGGCCGGTTGGGACTGGTGCGTGTGACGCATCGGGAGTTCCGGGAATTCCAACGACGCGTCACGCGAGGCGCAGCGCGCGACACGGTCGCGCGGGCTGGCGCGACCGGAACTGCGGGATGTTGTGGCGGCGATGGTCGTCCGGGGCAACGACGAGGTGACGGTAGTCGTGGCGGAGCAGGCGAGCGTGGTAACCACGCTGGCCGTCGTGGCGGCGGAGGAATGCGTCGGCAGCGACGACGAACCTATGGTGAAGGGGGCGCAAGTGCGCGGGGTGCGGGTGTAGCATGGTGAGAGGGTGCGGTGGCGTGAAGGAAGTGGGATGTGGGGGGAGGGAGGAACGACGCCCCCGTCCCCCGAGGAAGCGACGCCGAAGGAAGGGTTCCCCCCTCCCTCCGCGCCGCCCGCCAAGGGGGTGGTGGCGGCGGTGGACGACGCGATCTCTCGCATCGCCAAAATCAGGGCGCGGCTGTCCCCCTGCAAATTAATAATACTAGCAGGAGGGGGGTGGATGCCTGTCCCGGAGGACGACATCCTGTTTACGCCCTGGCTCGGGGTCACGGGTGGGGGGTCCATTCCAGACCTCCCCCTCGCCCGAGTCCAGTAAGCAGTACTGCCGGGGTTCACCTAAATAGAAATTAACGGGAACGTCCCACGGAACCACGCTGCACGGCACTCCTGTCGTCGGCGAACCTGAAAAATAAAAACAAAAGAGAGCACACTATAATTTAATTGCCGGAATCTCCTCGGCGAAGCAGCTCCCCTCCAGCGGCGAAGGTCCGGAAGCTGTGGCGCGCCGCAGCGCCCCAGGCGGGAGGAACGGTGTCGCCACCTATCCGTGGAAGGCGGCTATAACTCCCCTGGAACACAGCGTATGGCGGCACCTGAAAGCAGAAAGCAGATAGCAGTAAACAGAGGTCAAGGAAAAACCCGTAGAAGACGCTCAACACGTGCTCATCCTCTACACGTCCTTTCCCTTTTATGCTCTGTGTTTGTTGAGGATAGAATTTCCATTTATTTCATTCTGTATTGGGTGTATAATAGCGAATACAAGTTCGGTTTTTAAAATTTTTCAGACATGGTTACCGTATGTATTTCGCTGACTGTGTTTAAAAGCACTCGTGTAACCGCAGTCCTCTTAAATAGTTGAACTTGTTTAAATGAAGTAGTTCTGCATCCCGTGTAACCAAATATTGTAGAAGGACAATATGAGAAAAAAAGACGTTTTAACATTGTCAATATGCGAGACACAATTCAACAGCGCTCCTAGCGGCTTGTGCTGATTAATACACAAGAAATTCAAATTTTTATTGCTCCTGTTGCGCATTTTAAGTGCAGTTGTCAACTCGTATTATTAAAATGTATTGTTTTGCCGAATGTAATATAATAGTTGCTCATTGAGTATTACTATGATATATTAAAAATGCACTTAAAGCATAAATATTGTCACTTAAAAAAAGGACAATAAGTTGTAATAGAATCATGATATTGGGCACAAACGTAGGTGTTGCAAGTTAGAAAGGACAAATATTAATCAATTATAAGTATTTAATTTCTCATATATATACCCGACTGCATTTATTAAATAAATTCGTGAGAATGGAGCTGTCACCAAGTTAATTTTTCTACAAAAAAAATCGGGAATTAACATAACCAAAAATTTTTTGGAAAAAAATATCTACATCTTAACTGTGTTTTATTAACTAAAGATTAATTTAAAATAGCTTTACTACAGTTAGTAATTTAACACTGTGGTTTTTATTAGCTGTATGAACAGCAATATCTTTTTGGTATTTCATATTAACCTTGCAACTAGTTGTGAAAATTTTAATTTAGTGCTTTTTGAATATTTTAACAATAAATTAGCAACAAAATTAATAGTTCTCTAATATCTATTCCTAACGTATGTGGTCCTTATTCTGCTTATTCTTTCGTAGGAGGTATATTTTGGTTGGACATATATTTTCAAGAGAGAAATATTTTGGGGAAATAAATTTTTAAATAATAAAAATGTATACACAATTATTTTTAAAGTTTTAATTTCCTGCATTTGCCACCAAGATAAATAAACACATATCCAGCGCATTGCGTTTTATTTCAAAGTGCGTATTTGTGTCTACTGAATCTCGTCAGAAGGTGGTGGCCCATCCATCGTTCCGTCGAAAGTTAAAGTTAAACAGATAAAAAAAACCGTTACCATGCGATTGGTCGAAGATCCTGTGACCGCCTGACGAGTGTGATAGATAATTTCGAGTTCACCTTTACACATATAAATCAGTTCTGTCGTGCAGTTATGCCACAACTACACTGCCTCAAGTGAAACACAGGCAGCTATGGTTAACCCACTGGCAGACATGCTTCAACCATAAGTAACAAACATTTGAAACCATAGCCATGCCTTCATAATCTGATTGAACCAGTTTTGAAATTTTGGGGGCTGTAACCAAAAATTATACTCAAAGGACTGTTCTGTAGCTTGGCAATATCTAGTGCCTGTTCTTCAACAAAACAAAGTATCTTTGTAATACAAAGCAACTCGGGATTGGGGTAAATTTTAATCGAAATGGGTGTACTGTCAAATTTGTAACCATACTAAAGGCACAGTTAAGTACAGAAGGGGCAAGAGTATCGCCTCCTCCTCTCGTTCATTTCCAAATGCTGGTTTCATAGACACTAATTGATCACTTCATCATTTAGCAGGTTTTTATAAGTTATGGTAAACTTCTCACCTCACTCCTTTTGAAATGTTTTATTTTCACTTATTTGTGTAAAATAAACAGGCACATACAAACATAGCACACATAGCGAGACCGTGTTCAAAATTACCATTTAGTACCATAGAATTTTAACATTTAGTTCCGTTCAGATCGGATGATATTAAGTCATATGTTCAGGAGTGGTTGCGATTTGGTAATTTAGGCTTTTAGTAAGTATCGTTCTATAGTAAAAATCAAGTGTGTCATTATTTTACTTGACTAATTCAGGTCACGTTACCTCAGGGCCTATGGAGGGTATTCCAGTTAAATTTCGTAGAACTATTAAGTTTGATCATTAATTTGACTACAACACATGGTGTGTTAATATAGTACATAAATGCATTGGAACACAACTTCTTACTTAGGACATCCTTTTTTTTTTCTGGCTAGTGTAGATAATCCATGGAGGAAGCAGCAACATTGACTGCAAAATGCTTTCAACAACACAATTGTATGTATATAAAAATGTACCATTGCCTCTGATATCATGTCACTTAAGTGACCTTTGAGAGATTATAGATGAGATAAATAATTTAAATACTACACAATTTATAAATAAGGTCTACTCTTTTAAGAAGAGTTTTTCAGAACATAAATAGAAGACAATCTTTAAACATTTTAATCAATCATTTCCCACAGTTTATTAATGAAATTTATGCAGTACAGCTGGCGCTAGGATGAAAATGCAATTGGTCAAAATATTTGATAGTATATACTAACATATGTACTCAAGCCATTCAGTTTATTTTCTTAACCTCTCAAGGTTTGCATGCATTAAGCACATCTAATTTTGTAATTCATTTTCAAAAGCAAAGCTTATTTCCAAATCCTTATATCATTAGATAATCATGAACATGTCACTTCTAATAACCAACATGAATTTTACCACAGTTTTCATATGCTTCATGGCAAGAAGACTGAAAAACATGCATAATTCAAAAGCAGCTGAACTGAAAATAACTTACCTTGGTCATGAATTTATGGTACTTTCTGTTCAAATTCATAGCACTTGTTATTTTAATACTGTGATCACCGCAAACAAAACTGTGTAAATAGGCTAACAGGTCAAAATTAATGTGTGACTATCACTATAAGTTACTGATCTGCATTGAAGAATATGGCAAAATAATTCAATGTAAAAAAAATTATTTAAGTTAATACTATAATTTATGCACAATATTAAAATACTGAGTACTTCAAGGAGTAAATAAGAGTAATTTAAATTTTAAAAAAGTCTTTATTTATTTGTAAAAAATTTATAATAAATATCACTGATCCAAGTATGATGAGGAGGAGGGAATGTTGCTACTAGGTTTGATTGGTTTTGATGGTAACCCTCACTCGACATGTGATCCACACTCTGGAATATATACACTGACTTGCCAATTGTAGACAACATGACGACATATCCACTGCTGCAATTAAAGTGTCTGGTGTGTGGAGTCAGTACATGGTGTTTAGCACACATAATGAACTTTGATGCACTGGCTGTAGAAGAATTATTCTTGCCACCGAAAGCTGTACTCAACAACTCTCCACTCATTCAAATTACTTCCAAACTCATTATGTAGAGAAATTAAAATATTTGCACAGTAAAACAGTAATGATATGTAGACCTTAGGGTGTGTAGGTAATTGAATACCTAGAAAGGAAACTATTACAATTTTTATTCAGTTGTTTCTTTAATAAATCATCAATAATATTTTGTTGTTCGTGCAAACACAACCCAAATAACATACAAATTAATATTCAAATGCATAGTTTCCCAAACGGAAACAATAATATTCCAAAGTTTTAAAATTCACTGAAAAGTATATAAACAATACGGAGATGTGCATAAACAAAATAAATATGATGAAAACTGGGCAATTTAAAAAAATGGGGCTTATCAAACAATAAAATCTCAGAATATGATTATCATTCCACTCTACTAACTATACTGAACACAAATTTATCAGGGGCATCAACATTTGACCAATATAAACCCCAAAAACGATAGTAGGGACGACTATGAAGGTAAGAGAAATTGTGGGGTAAAAAAGGTGAAAGATTTGTAAATAATGTAATATTTTTAATTTAAAAATACATTAAATTGCAAAAAAAAAAAAAAAAAAAAAAAAAAAAAAAAAAAAAACTGATCCATACATTAACTAAATAGACATTATTACCAATACAAGCTACAAATATGATAGTAGGGAAGGTTATGGAGATCAGAGAAATTGTGGAGTAAAAAAAAATAAAACAAAATATTTACATTTTCATTTTAATCTTTTACCCCTAAATTTCCCCCAAGTTCATAGCCCTCGCCCCTATCGTATTTCTAAATTGAACTGGTAACATTGTCAATTTAGGTACGGTGCCTAATGTTCACTTCAATTCTTTTGCAATTAAATATGTTTTCATGACATAAGTAATATTACAAATAGTACAGAAAAATTTAAATTGCAAAACTCACATTCATTATTTCTCTGTGCAAATAGGCTATACTTTGCAATCATCTATGGGGAAACTCCCAGTTTCACTAATGCTCTGAGCTTCGCGTTACCATCTAAAAAAAATTGTCGGCGCGCCTTGAATCATTGTTTTGGGTGTTTATTACCCTGCCGACTCTGGGACTCTTGCTTGGTGCATAATGTTTGGCTAATTTGTAAACATTGTATGAGCAATCATCATCACAAATATGAAAACATCATTTTGACGCAATTAATCAATTTTATCCCTAGCTCAACTTTCTGAACTATACAAACACTTAAGAGGTCCCTACCAGTTTAATACACGAACACTGATTATGTAATCATGGTAGGAGCAATCACCAACATACATACCTATGCAAACAACTTTTCCTAAGCAATCAATCAATTATATCCCTGCTCAACTTGCTAAACCAAACACACACTTAAACAAGAGACTTCACCCAGTTTAATAGACGAATGTAGTTTTTGAAAACCTTGTTAATTTTTATTTTACTAATGTGTCGCACCAATAAAAACAAATTTGTGCCTTTCAGGTTAAGTGCTATCAAACTTCGCAAGGCCCTTCAGTGTACAAGATTAGAAATAGTAGCTACGACACTCAAGTGACTTCGTTCTTGAGCATTTGGAAGCAAATTTGGGTTGCGAAAATCCTCTTTACTGAAAAGGTTGGAACATACTATTCTCATGTAAGTATAAACCACCAGTCCCTTTTTCCTTCATTACATCCATATCTGCTCTTGCATTTCTGCACCCATTGCTTCTGCCTAGGAAACAATAAAACAGTATTTAAGTAAATTATGGTTTGTGTGAATGGAATTTGCAATGAAAACACGAATGGAAAATGTTATCCACTTCAGCTCGTGTACTTACCGACTTGCATCCTTTGAAAATCTTAAAAAGGACATGCTGTAGTTAACAATTTTGTACTTATTGCACCCAAAAACTGCACAAATCTTTCCTGGCATAATAAATAACCACTCATGAGAAAAAATTTGAATTAAAACGCAACCAAAATACTCAAAACTACCCATTCAATGCACAATTTATTATCTTACGAACAGCACAAACCGTTAGGAGCTCTGGCTCAGGTGTCTCGCATTATCGGCTTCTTTTCCATATTGTGCTTCTATCATATTTGGCGTAACCACGGTCCAGGTTAATTGCAAGAGATCGTTTTTAAACCGGCGTGGTAACATGGCCTTGAAGAGGATGAAATGGTGTTACTATCTGCTTCATTTCAACAGGTGAAATTGTAAAGTCTACAATGTCGTTACAGACAATGTTGATCCGGTTTTCGTAAATGACGGTTGTCTGTGTCCCGCTTTGGTAGGAAACAATATTGTGTTCGTCAATTCATTTGTTGAGTTCCGTCTTCCTCTCTCATACGGGTTGATAATTGCACTTGCTATGGCTGTATGAGAATTCAGGCCAGAAATGACTGGACTGTACTAGCAATTTCAGCTTATAGTAAAAAAGAGCGAGCGCATCGAATACACAGCTCTAATATTCCAACTAGGAGTAGGAGTAACAAGAGACGTCGTGTAAAACAAACGTAAGGACTTAACCTCACCTTTATGACTATGTTTAACGTATGAGTTTTACATCTTGCGAACTGCGAATCCTGCTTAGTTGCAAAAATGCCTAGCCATTGTTTTTTGGCATTACGAACAGTCGAAGTGACGCGTATTAATTTAAGAATTTTCGGGACAAGGGTGAGTTTTATTTCGTATGGTTTGTTTTGCTTAGACTCCCTGCTTATGTTATTAGCGGTTTCTTCGAATTTTTTGAATCAAACCTCATGTGTGATGTGTTTGGGTGTATCGTATATGTCTCATATCACGTACGTTTTATACGTGTGTTAAGACAAATAGGTCTTTATTTTTTTATTAAATTGAACTTTTACGTAGACTATATTTTATTTATAAATTATAACATTTAATTTATAAGAATAAAAACAGGGAGTAAATAGATGTATTGGTCATGCCTAGTAAGAAGTAGTTCTAGTGCAAAGGCGGTGTTCCAAATAACCGGCATCAGCATATGCACTTCCACTTCCACTCTCATCCCCTCTCACAATTCCCTACTTACTCTTTATTTGGAAAGTGTCTACGCTCGCTCTCGTTCTCGAAATATACTACTGTTCTTGTGTGTTTTATTTGAAAAATGCCCAGTTGAGTTTTCATTCACCTGAAGTAATAAAACACTCTTTTTGTTTTTGTAGGCAGTTTTATCCATTTTTGCGCCCAAAAAATACTGTAATTCTAGACGTCTGCATGAAAACTTGTATCTTTTCTTTGAGCACTAAACATATATTAGTTGGTTTTCATGTTCAGACACCAGTACAAAATATCACATTGTTTTTTAATCACGAGTTGTCTATGAAACCGCAGCAGTTCACTTCATGCACCAGACAGGCAGACACCTAAATACAAAATTAATTGATTGTACAATTTACAACTAATAATCATTTATAAATGTTTGCACATGTCTTTCATAGGGTTAAAACAAAGGGAACCCTCATAAAACAAGTTGTTAGAGAATGCAATTTCACATTAAATACATAAAAGCTGTGATAAGTTCGTAAATATATTTGTGTGAAGTGTAATTATTATAAAATTTGAGTTATTGTTTGTGTGATGCAATATGTTTATTGTTAGTTTTCTTTTCAGCGCTTATTTTGACGTTCTAGGTGAGTACACATGTTGCTCAATATTTTCTGTTTCTTCACTTAAGTAAAATAAATTAATACGGTAATGGAATTCAACTGATTTGATTTGTTCTTCTTTTGGATTATGTAACTTCCATAATTAGAGAGTTCATTTTAGTCCAAAATTTGAAACAATTGTAATTTTGAGTTTATGTAAATTAACTGTGGTTCGGTTGAGTAAGTACACAAAAGGGGAAAAAAAAGTTTCTGGGGAGGCTTTCGAATGAATATATATATATATATATTAGAGACGTAATTTGACAGTGTTACTGATAGATACTGCAATTACCATCAACTGCGTGATCTTCATTGAGCTCAGCAAACAGCTGATATGTAACACTCGAAACGCATATATCTTCCAACCTTCAGGGCTTTGTCGTGCTGGCACAAACTATAACTACAACTTGAAGTAATACATAATGTTTAAATTTGGTTCAGTATCAAATAAAAATTTCAATCATTGCCCCAAGCAATGTTTGACATGGCTGCAAGTCCAAGAAACTTTTATCTTCCTTTTTTTTTTTGTCAGGACATGGAAAGTTCTATTTTGTAGGTATATCACAGATAAAGTCAAATATCTGATTTGGTCTGGCTTTGTGAAGGCTGCTTGCAAAAAATAGTGACAATAGTGTGTGTATAAGTGTAGCTGAAACTAGAGGTAAACAAAAATCGAAGTTCAACATGATAAAAAATCTTTTGGAAGAAATAATGTCTCTTAAAGAGGTAGTTAACATTTTACAGACTGAACTGAAAAATAGCTGGCAGATTGTAGAAACAAAACAGTCAGAAAGCAATCCTGCATCTTCAAAGGCAAATGTGATAAACCAGCCCTGGCTGGTGGTGGTAAAAGGAGTAAATTCCTAATATTTGCAAAAAAAATTGATTTTCTGCTTCTGAAATTGTTGGAGACGATAACTGTAGCCAAGTACAGCACACATCTTCAAATTGTGGGGAAAAACAAAAACCAAACCAGAGTGTCTGCAATGAAAATCTAATCAGAATAAATGTTGAACCGGCATCAAGCAAACAGTGCAGTTCTCAAGAAGATAAAATATTCTTATTCTCTGCTAGTCAAGGCAGACAAGTGACAGAAGAGGATAGGACAAGGCGTATACCATAAAGAGAAAGGTAAATGTCTGTGGAATAGTTCAACCAGGAGCATCATTTTCAGACGTGACAAACACAAAGAGCAACTGTGAATATCTCGCAAAGAAGGACCTTGATGAAGTGTATGCAGGCGGCAACAATGTGTATTAAAATGTATAAAATATACTTGTAAACCTAAAGAAACTTTTACCGGACCTTAGCCACACAAGGGTGGCAGTGTGTAGTATTTTTCTGACATGATTTTTTGCCAGATGCATGTGTTAACTTGAAAATTGCGAAAACAAGCAAAATATTCAAGACTTCTGTTCAAGATTTTCCCTTGTAAGAGTTATTGATGTATTCAGTTTACCTAGGGACGCATTTACACATCATGGTGTTAACGTGCTCAGACTGCTCAGGGATGCTGCATTTGCCCCACCTGACTTCTCAGACAGGGCAAAGTGGTGGTTATGCCCGGCACCTGCTCTAGGTAGAGGAAATGGGGGTCGTCGGCCTCATGTGGATCCCTGGTGTCTCCATTGATTCTGATGTGGTGTCGTGTGCACTTACCGACACTGTTTGTACTACCATGAGGCCCCCTTCACACCTTTTTTTTACACTGAAGTTACTCTGTCTAGGGGACAGGACCTGTAATGCATACACACACCTGAAAATACTGCAGTAAATAACTTAGGCTTTAAGGTCGCTGTGCCCTAAGTTACCGCTAGTGTAAAAACACAATAAAATGCTGGAATTACTCACATATGTTTTATTGATGCTTGTTATTTACAAACCTGAAGTGATGTATGCTACTGATGCGGACTCGGCACTCTAGGGCCTGCTGATAGCCCGTTACTGAAAAAACAGCCACAGCCGATAAATTAATTAGGTTGAAAAGTTACATACCCATGCAGGGTAAGGTAGTGGGTTCGACCCTCTGTATTGCACAAATTGAGAAAGATTCTGGTTACTTACGTAACTATTGCATGTTGAAATGAATTGCAGTCTAAATGTATACAGAGGGCGACTCGTGGAGTGAACGTCCCACACTACCATTGTCTCAAGAGTGCCAAGTCAAAGATGCCAACATGGCTACGGCAGCAGCGTTAAGCGCCCGCACTGGGTGTCAAATTGTTATCTACATTAAATGAAAATGTGTGCTCTGTTAATCTTACATGATATATGCTAAACACTGAATTATGACATATGGTGACATCTCCGTGAGTAAACAAGTGTTTGTTTAGTTACTCAGTATTACTTATGCAGAGAATGTCACCGCACTTACATAATGAATATCACTCTAATAAGCTGTGTTAGTCATTTACACATAATTTATTACATGTACTCTGAAACATTGCCTATATTTAATGCTTTTCTTGTTATTGCTAGAATTGTGACAGTGCAATGTAAATGTGGCACTTTATTCTGCGAAATACATTTCCACTTTGCATGTGCCACATTCCATGTCATCACCGGCTATGAGGTATTTTCTTGCGTGTAAAAAGGGACTAAGCGTGATTTCATTTCACGCTGTCTACAAAGGAAGCTCATATCCACTGCAATATTGTGCGGACGATATTCTCACATAAGCAGGGCAATGTAATTCCCGGCTTATTTCATTATGCATAGGGGCCACATAGCATAACACTTTGGCCAGCAGACCTGCCAACATTGTGCGAATAGGAGGAACGCATTACACTGCTGCGCGGGAAACTCACTTGTTCCCTCCAATCGCCGTTGTACTTAATGGTTTAGGCTTCGTGGGGATGATGCACCAGACCACTAACTAATTTCCACCAAGAGTTACCTCTTGGAATAAAATGGTTAAAGTGACCTTTGTGAGTTACGTGATCTAAGTCCCTGGGAAAAGTGACTTGCTTGTTCTCAGCGACCTACACCAGTGTACTCGTGGCTGTTCTCGTCGCCCCGGCATGCTCTAAATGGTCAGTGAGACACACGGGAACCCTGTATTCACATCAAACACCTCCCTCTCCTGTGACCATCTCACCCTGTAGTTCCCCAAATGCTCCACCATGCCGTCAGGCACGCCATGATGTTGGTGCTTTCAGCAGGTGGTAAGGTCATAGGTGGTAAGGCCCACGCTGCTGCACGTCGTCTCTGATGTCTGCTGCACTCTCCAGCTGTGTCTGCTGCCCATGCCGTTTTGGCCAATCGGCATAACCGCTTGGATCGGTGGGAGGGTGTCGACTCCCTCCCTGTTGAGGACTCATCCTCACTGCTGCTGATGCTACTGCTACTACTCCTGCTGATGCTGCTGCCCCTGCAGCCTCTGATGCTCTGCTGATGCTGCCTACTGCTCCTGATGCTCTGCCTATGCTGCTGCTGAACTCCGGATGTAAACGAGGGAGGAGGTAGCGGCCCAGACGGGTGATCGTGTAAGCGTGGTTACACTCCCTATGTCACATTAACCGTCATCCCTCGATGCATCTTCCGCTGCTGGTTGTGCTCCCAAAGGCGCGCAGCTCAGCTAACCATGGGACATTCTAGTGGGGAGATCGCTCCCACTGGTGTCTTTGCCAATTCGCCTTTGGCGATAACTGTAGGGCCTGATGTCATGACAGTGTGCATTGTGATGCCGCAGTCGGTATCTGCCCTTTCTGCAGTAATGCTTGTTGCTTTATCCTGCTGCTCAGACGGGTGTGTTACTCCATTGGATGATATTATTTCCTCCACTTCTCTGATGGACATTTGAATGCCGGGCATCGTTGTTCAGAAACAATCCTTGGAGTGTGTCCCCTTCACTTCCTGAGCTCTGTACACTCCCTTCGCTTCCCGATGTTGTGGGTTTTGCAGGCGGCTGTTTCTGCAGGCTCTTTGGTGTGCTTGTCGTGGCCTCTAGCACCGCGATACTGGGAGCGTCGACTGCCAGGCTGTGGTCATCTTGATGTATGGCTACCCTTCACCTGTTGCTTAATCGGATGAGGTATGTGGTAAACTCCAAGTGTTTAATGACCTCGTGTGGCCCACTACATTTAGGTGCGAAACCTGCACAGAATTGTTTGGCACTGTTTGACAGTCAATGTTCCTTGACATAGACGAGTTGCCCTGCGGTTAGTCAGCTGTGTGCACGGGTAATTGCTGGGAACCATTGAGCGATATATCTCTCCTGGACACCACAAACAGATTCCAGCTCGGCTTCCCTTCTCGCTGTCTCTCGACCCCATCCTCATGCATCTCCACTCTCTCGACTTGTCTGCTTGTGAACTCTTCTGGGGCTGGCAACTCTCACCCCTGCAAGATTGCTGCTGGTGTTTGCCCCGTTTCTAGGTTTACCCATTACCTTATTGTGAATAGGGCGGCCGGTAAACATTCTGCCCATGATGTGTGATTGTCACCTACCTGGAGACGCAACTGGGTTTTGAGGTCTTGTTTGGGCCTCTCGGTAGGGTTTACTTGTGGATGGTAGAGTGCCGTGGTCAGATGCATCACTCGCCACCGGGTGCATAGGTCTCTCCACAGACTACCGGTGAACTGGGACCCGTTGTCGGTAAGGATGTTTTTTCGGGTATCTCCAGTGAGGAAAGAACTCTGTTTCCAGAGTCTGAGCAATTGTGCATACGCTGGAAACTGGGTATGCCTCCATCCATCTATAGAAACTGTCACTTACCACTAAGATGAAATGTTTGCGTGGGTGTTCATGGATACGGGCCCATCAAATCCAAGGAGATTGTTTTGAATAGTTCCATGGGAACTCGGGGTTGCTGCTGTTATGCCATCTTCTCTCCTGCTCTGTACTGATTACATGGTATGCACTCTCACATGCTTTCTCACATTGGGCGTTGCTCCCGGTCAGTGGAAAAACTGGGACAGGTTTCACGCTGTCTGCTCTACTCCTGGATGTTCTGCTAACTGCCTGCTCTGGACATATTGCAATACATGTTTGCGGGCCTGTTTTGGCATGTAAAGTCGCCACTGAACATTTGGGTTTCGTGGTCTGCTTACGTCACTGTCCCTTTACACATGCCAACATTAGCTATTGCCCTGCGCAAGCCATCCTTTCTTCCTTTGAATGAACTCACATCTTTGCTGGCTGTCAATCACTAAGTTCTGCACTTCATCGATGCGTAGCCCTGCTTTCATTGTTGCACCTTACAGAGTTGTGCTTGTTTGTTGCAGCTTTGTTCGGAAAAAAGGGGGGGGGGGGGGGTAACAAATTGTCTCATTCTGCCACGTCGACTGCTATGGTTGTTTCTGGTGCTCATGTTAGTTTGTCTACCAGCTGGTTTTCGGCACCTGGGACATGTTGCACCTCAAAATTGTGTGATTGGAGCAACATAGCCCATCGTGCGAGTTTGCTTCTGGCCTCTCGCATCGAGTGCAGTCAGAGCAGGCGCCAATTGTCCACCTTTAACGTAAACCATTGGTATCCAAAGTAGGCACGGTATCGCTTTACCACCCATACGACTGCCAAGCACTCTCTCCTGTTCACATCGTAATGAGCTTCCGTTGGTCCGTACTTGGCGTTTCCATACTCGATTATCTGCTTCTCTTGGTTGTCAACTATTTAAAACAGTACAATGTCTAACACTTTCTCACTGGCATCTGTCTGCAAATAGAGGTGCTTGCTAGGGTAATGGCACACCAGTTCGGTGCATTGCCAAAATTGTTTGCCAATGTGGCACTCTCATTTGGCACATGTCGGCTTGTGTATTGCCAGGCACTCCAATGCTAGTGACAGGTGTTGTACATGATGTTCCCAGTTCTCAGATCAGATGATTACATCATCCATGTACGCGATTTGTGAAGTTGCCCACATACCCATCAAGCACTCTGACCATCATGGCCTGGAAAGTAGCCGGTGCACACCTCAGCCCATAAGGCATGGCACAACTGGAACCTTCACCCGTCAGGGGCGGTAAATGCAGTCTTATGATGATCCACTAGTTTTATGGGTCCATGCCAGTACCCGCTGCGCAAGTCCAAGGATGTCATGACCCTTGCATTCCCCAAGGTGTGTAAGGCTTCCTTAACACTGATGTACGGGGGTGGTGCACTCTGCGTAATCGGATTCATGGGTCGAAAATCAAATCATAAACGCCATGTGCCATCCTTTTTAGGCACTAGCATGTTTTAGTTACTGTTGGTGGTCTCAACAACCCCTTCCGCCGACATTTCCCTGATTTGATCTTTGATGATTTTGCATTGGTGCAGCTGATAGCTGCGTGGTCCTGCAAACAATGGTTTATCATGCTCAAGTGGAATAGCGTGCTCTCCTATGGTTGTTCTGTGCAATGAATCGGTGGCTTCAAGAACTTCTCGCCATTCATGGAGGATTTTCTGCACTTTACTGTGGTAGTTTTCCAGTACCTCATTAAGCTTGTCTAATTGTACTTCTGGTGCGCTGCTGGTAATGCATGGCTCTAACTTGTAGATGGTTCGCCTCTCCTTTTTACCAAAGTGGATTCTGCGGGCCACTGGTTCCACGACCGTGTTTTGCCCGGTGAGCCAGGGGATGTCAAAAATGGCATCCTCCTGCAGATCTGTACACACCAGGGCTGTAGTGGTTGTTGCTACATTTCTAATTCAGACAGTTACCACGGCTTCTCCGATTGTTCGTCCTGTTTGCTAGTGTGTGGCTAGCTGTATAACCATTGTGGTGGGTTGTATGTGTTCCTCATCTATGAATTCCCTCCTTACGAAATTATGTGAAGCTGCCGTATCCACTAATGCCAGACATGTTGTATTATTCAGAACAGGTATTCGTATAATGCGGTGTTCACTGTTTGCTATTTGTTGTTGTATTATTTGCTGTGGGGTTTGTTGCTTTTGCTTGACTTTTTGAAGAGGCAGTGTTACCTTTCTTCTTTTGTCAGAGTTTGTTGATGTGTTTCTCCTTCATTTGTTCTGGGGGTAGTTAATGCCAGGTTTGCCTATACCCCTCTTGCTCAGTCTCTCTTTTTGACATTAGTTTCTTTTGCGTTTAATTCACTAGAAGCAGTATTGTGGTAAGCATTCTATTCATCAGGTCACAATACCTCTGGGTCAATTAGGTCATGTCTTTTTTGCTCCTCCTCTCTAGCAGAAGTTGTGCTTGTGCAAATTGTCTTCTGGGTAGATTTTGGTAGACTTAACTGGTTCGCCATCCTTCTTGTTTACATAACAACACCTTTAAGCTTATCTTCAAAGAGATTATGCACCGAATTTAAGATGTTATGAATATTGCAATGTATTACAAAATTACATGTATTGACAAAAATTAATTTGTAAACACAAACTACCACTAAATAAGTATAATGTCTTCGATAGTAGCCATCCTGCATTTTTATACATGAAAGCATGTAAAGGTGTCCATTTGCTTCAAAGGGATTAGCAACTCATTTTCACCTAGGTGGCTTTGACTTTGTAACGGCCTCTGTCACTTGCCTGCAAACATACCCAGATGAAATACCCTCTCATGTTCAGTAAAGGCACGATGAGTGGCGAAACAGTATGGGAGAAAAGCAACAGCTGCTCATTAAATGTTGCAAATGTATGTTGTAGAAACTTTTGACACAGTAAGAAAATTTATAACGTAATTATAAAATATTATTCAAAGGAATGTCAGTCATCTGGACATCTTAATGACACTAAAGTATGGCGCATTCCTGCACATTTGACATGCGCACAGTACAGTTTGACTTCGCGCCATCATTGAATCACTACACGGGCAAGTCACACCTGCAGCAGTTCAATTAATCATGTGCTTACAGGGTTTAGTAACAAGATTACAGACACTTGGTTGAATAAAAATTGTACTCTACACCCAAAGCAGTCATGCGGTAGCCCATTCCCCCACCGCTGGATTGTACTATTCGACAAGCCGTCAACACCCTGCCCACGGAGAAGCAAGTTCCCAGGGTTACTGCAGGATGGCAGCACCCAGTCTACATGGTTGCCACAGCCTCCAGTACCTTCTGCCAAGATAATAGATATTGTAACGGTACAGAATTCCGCTGTTTACTATTGCATGATGGTTACCCAAATATCAATATTTTTGTTTTCATTCATTGTTTTGTTTGAAAGCCTCAATGACCACATAATTTTTTGAGACAACACAAACTATTAGTTCTGATTATATTTTACTTCATATTTTAATACCACACCTCAATTTTCACCTGTTAGTGATCAGATGTTTATAAAATTGAATATATAATTTTTCGCTATGTCTGTATGAACAACATGTAAATAAGTTAGATGACTTGCTTATTTAAATAACCTTCAAGAATATACCATAATATTCTCTATGTACTTTTTTGTGCAGTTTATTTTACAAGGAGTAAGTATGAAACATGTATTAATATGTATAAGAAACCGCAGGAAATGACGTAAGAGAACGATAGCTTTGGATAGAAGGAAAGGAGAAATCCTTCTTCTTGCATGGATATTCGTTTAAGCTACAATGAACTGGGAAGCGGCTGCAACAAAATTCTGATTTTGTACTGCAACCTTCGCCATGTGGGGTAATCAGTGTACGAGAGAAGACTCAACGACTTCTTCAAGAACTACAACTGTTGGTTTGGAGTTCTGCGTGGAGATGATGTTAATATCTGCAGCTAAAATTTGTGTGACTGCTATCTCGACTTGGTGCCCTGGGTCCAAGTAAGATCGTGATTAGCTTTTCTATTCATTGATGCAGGATTTACATGAGACATGTTTTCTTATGAAGATTGCAAAACTTTTGTAGAAATATTAATCTAATCTAAATACCAAAGCCTGCAGTGTGATTTTATAAATTTTTGCAAGTAACTAAAATTTGGCTTCCTTCATGAAATCCCAGAAGTCTTGTGTTAGATTTTCAGCTTTATCTACTCAACTAATTAATGAATTTTGAAGTATGCTGAGAGTAAGTAAAGATATTGTTTGGTATTTGTTAACAGAAACACATGAGCTATCTGCACAGTAATAAGTGCTCACGTAGTTCCTATTGCTGTTATAGGATTTGGACGTAATCATAGACGAATATCAGTAAAATCTATTCAGTAAACTACTGATCTAATTGCGTTTCTGACAGCAGTTTTTGAAGTTGAGCCTCTGACACAAGACTTCTGGTATTTCGTGAAGGAAGCCAAATTTTAGTTACTTGCAAAAATTTATAAAATCACACTGCAGACTTAGTACTCAGATTTGATTAATATTTCAACAAAAGTTTTGCAATCTTCATAAGAAAACATGTCTCACATAAGATCCTATATCGATGAATGGTAAAGCTAATCACCCAGGGTGTCGAGATTGACGCCGTCGGGTGGGACACAAGACAAACGATGATACAAATTACTTACGATAGGTGGGTGCCAGTGGTATTTCCCAGTTACCGCACTGTGAGACTCAGGATTCTCAGGGATGCTGTGGGTTCTGTGTGTTCGTCTCACCCGAGCGTCTTTACAAAACACTGGTCAGTACTAAACAACTTGATCACTGAAAAACAGGTGGTAAATTTGCTGTACTGACGCTACAAGTAAACACACAGATTTGCACTGGATACATACCATTTATTGCTCTTCCATTACAAAGTCGTGCCAAAATGAATTTGTGATTTATAACTCGGACGTGTCTAGCAAATTTCGTTGGACTCTTACCCCCAGCTCGCAATTACTCTAGTTCTTTCCTAGGTGGACGATTTCTCCGGGGTGTTTGAAAACACTCCCCCCACAAGGCAAGAGATCTACAGCTGCTAGGGTGGACTGCACATTTTTCCCGGAGACAGGACACGAAGAATTACGAAATGAGTAGTGGACACGTGTGATTATTTGGCATTGCTAACGTGGACTCATTAGGACGCGTCTCCCAGCACGTGGTGAGTGTAGTGACTGCCTTTACACATAGCCGTCTAGGACAGAAATAATGTTAATGTACACAGGTACACGACATGAGTGGTCACAATAAACATGCGTGAATGGTCACAATAGATGCGTGAAAATATGTTTAAGTGGCGCGGATGCCGCTGGATACAATGCGTAGTGGACTACGTGGTGCAGGTGGATTTGCAATAGTTTTCATAAAATTCGGCAGAAATTGTCATCGGACAAAGTGGTAGCGGTATTGGGAAAATTATTCCCCTGAAGATTGAGGCATTTAGAGACTTGTAGCACATCTGATGGCAGGAAAATCAAACATAAAAAAGACAGCGTGGTCATACATACAAAGCATTAGTTAAATGAAACTACACCGAACCCTGAATAAAACATTACATAGAACCCTGAAATTAATTATGGTGCACATGATATTACACAAATAAACCCTCACAGCGCATGGATGGCGCAGATATTGACTTGGCAGCTGTTAACCACGTGGTTGCAAATGGATCTTAAAACAATTTGACATGACAAAAACCCTCAAATACATACATAGAAATAAAAGATCTCAATATTGCATGCAGCAATTAAACAGAAATTATACTGAAATGCCTTTCACATAGGCGGATGGCGCCTGATTCAAAGTTGCGCGGGCCACGTAGTCTCTCTGACATCTTTCCTCCTTTCTCCTTTATTACGTTTAAAAAGCCACAAGGTTGCAAATTATTAGGTTAAGCGGAAGCATAATGCTGGGGAACGTCTGGCAAAACATACACACGGCAAAGGTTAACCGATATACTAAAAGTGAGCTATGGTAATCTACATCAGTGCAAAAGTTTGACGTGCGCATCTGACAGCATCTTACCTTGCCAGCTCTTCTCGACGGACTGCCCAGAGGCAGGGGTCGTGCGGACCTACCATGGCTGCATATGTGGTTCACACAAGCGGAAGTGCTATGCACGCCGTGTAAAACATTTAAATATCAAAAATAAATGGCACACAAATAATTTACAAATATATGATCACATTTAACTTTTAAATTGTGAATTTTCTGTGTTCGTTAATCGTTCTTTTATGGAGGCGTTTACGCTGGAATAATAATGTCCTTATTCTTCACGCGGTACACATTTTTAATTTTAACCAAGCATACAACATTTTTGGAACCTACATTTTTAACACTTGAAAACACTGGGACCCTGAAATAAACAAAAGACATAGTTTACACTTCAAATAAATATTCCGTTATGGGAAAGTCCAGGTTATCGCTTCTTGGCGCATGTGCGTGCCCACATGTCACGTGAGTGGTGAGTGCTACCATGGGCTTAGCGCTGCTTACTGTTAGCCGGCGTCAAGGTAGCAGTCTCGCAAATTTTAGCAGCAGATATTAACATCATCTCCACGCAGAACTCCAAACCAACAGTTGTAGTCCTTGAAGTCATGGAGCCTCCTCTCGTACATTGATTACCCCACATGGCGAAGTTGCAGTACAAAACCAGAATTTTGTCGCAGCCGCTTCCCAGTTCACGGTAGCTTAAACAAACACCCATGCAAGAAGAAGGAATTCACCTTTCCTTCTATCCATAACTATCGTTCTCTAACATCATTTCATGTGGTTTCTTCTCACAGATTAATACATGTTTTATATTTACTCCTTGTAAAATAAACTGCACAAAATATGCATCTATACAAAAAATAGAACAGAAGTGTGTGTCTGTGATTTTCGAATTTTACACTTTTAAATATTTTCTCATATAGGATAATTTATTACTAAGTCATATCAATGATAATTTTTTTCATGTCTGTCTGTCTGTCCAACCAGATTTAACTCAAAAACCACTGAACGTATTGACATGAAATTTACGTAGTCTAAAGATAATAACACCCTGACTAACTTAGTCTTGGTTTCATTGAGATGTCTCAAAACAGTTCCAAACATATGATGGTGATAAGGGATGTACATAGGTACTGGATTAAACTTTTCTTAGGATTACTGCATAAAAAAAAGCACTGTTAAAAAGAAAGTTCCGTCATTTCTCTTTTCTTTTTGTCTATGGGCTGCCCCCCTTTTCTTCCCAAGCTTTATTTTAATAACTTCATAAACACAGCAATCTAAGCAAAAGGATACTCGGTAATCTTGACGAGCCACTGATGCAAGTTCCAGAAGTGTAATAGTCCACAGTTATTCTAAATTAAAAATGTTATAGAAAACTTAAGATACCAAAATACTAGATTTTAGATCAAAAAGGGAGGTGGAGGATAAACTACCATTTATCAAATGAAAGAGGAAAAATTCAAACAATCTTAAAATTTTATAAATCTCAATAAATGATCTTTTCCAACAGAAATAACAAACTGTAACAGTTATCGATTATAAAATTTCTAGTAATGGTGTATAACAAATTTGTTATTTTTACTTAGATTCGAAATTTAATAAATGTGTTTCTTAGAAAAACTCTGGCCTCTAGTTTGATTTCAACCAATTATTTTATAAACAATAATAAAACAAAAAAGCTTCTCATTGGATGGAAGCACAATTACATCATGAAGTATCTGCCTACTTGGTAAAAACTTAAAAAAATATATATATAATTTTTTACAATTAAAAGTCAAAGATAACTGGGGGAAAAAAGCATTTTATATATATTTTTGTATAGTTTTCAAAACAAAGGTTTTTAAAAACTCCAGAATTACTTGTTTCTTACAGCTACCAAGCAATTACATGCTGTTTTGTCTATTAGCTGTTAAGTCTTAGAACTTGAATTTCAAAATATCATTAATGTACTTCACTTAACTGCCATAAAAATAGTTTTCATTACTTTCTTCAAGATCATTAATCAAACACCAGAAACTGCAATTACTTTTACTTCTCTCTATAATATGCTTTCTAGTGGGCTCAAATCAGGACAATGTGACTGAAAATGTAACCACAATGTTCAAAACATTGCATCAATATAACAATTAGAACTTAACAAAAGCTAAAACGGGGTTCTTATTACACTTCTTTAAGACTGTCCTCCGCCCTAACTCCCAAAAAAGTCCGACTTCCTTTCTCCTCGACACAAAAAGAACAAAAAACTGAGAAATTGCCGACTGCAACACCGAAAACTTTTATGACCTCAAAATTTAAACATCTTTAATTGGGTTCCTACCCATCACATCATAGAATTACTTTTAAATTACTCTCAGCACTTCAAGATCTTTTACACTACTTATTCTTATTAAAAGGGCTGTTGATTACAATAGCCTACTCTCTGTCTCATGCTGTAAAACCTGAAAACCAAAATTAACTAGAACTACAAACAACAGAAAACAAATGCACTTAGCTTTTCGACTACATGTTAAGAATCTCCTGTATGCTCCATCAGGTTGATCTCCTACGCACTTCTTACGTCTGGTCTGCTCAGTGGCACAGCAACAACTCTTCTAGATGCCGCAGTGTCCCCAAACGACCTGGCGCGCCACCCATGCTGCTACATAGCGGTTGCTAGGCAAGCGTCAGCGAAAACTTGCAGCCACTCACTCCTCGCCCACATGGTGCAATCTCTACCTCCTATTCCCTCGGGTACCCTAGAGTTGTGCGCGGCCGTCCGCAACTCAGTGACTTCATGAGTCACGCTATAATTCGCTATCTCCTTGCAGTGTCCTCGCATGGTCATGCACCTCACGCGTGATCAACATCCGGTGCCAGACTGGCCGAACAAAGACCCAGCACCAGCTTGACCATGACATGTGATCGCAAGATCCCCGAAGTAACCAGAAGTTTCCTACCCAAGCCAACAACAGGCTATAAACTGGGTGAGCTTTTAATGAAGTTGAAATAAATCTACAAATTAAGATCCACCAAAAACACAACTACCAAAATTAAAGCCAAACATGGCCTAATATAAAAAAATGTCACTAAACAAACAGAATGTGTCTCATAAAAATACTAGAAAAAATGTATCCAAAAATCCATAAACTGATTGAACTATTAAATAAACTCAAAAAGTGATCTGCATCTAAACAAAAACTGGGTACCAATACTCGCATAGACAACAAATGGGTTAAATCATCTCGAAACCCGATCTTAACAATTTACTCAAAAATTAACCCTACCCCAAAAAACAGCTTTGTAACAATACTGTATAATTACAAAAAGCCAAGCACGTTCACTATAAAGAGGCCATAAATTATTCTTACATGCCACATTGATTAACTAGCAACTGACGAGGCTAAAGGTTTCATTAAATTTATCATGAAATTTGTATAGCATTCCAGTCTGGAATGTAAATTGTGTTTGCCGAAGGTATTTTTTTTTTTTAAGCAAAGTAAATTTTGTATTGTACGTTTTAAATCAATTTTTATGGTAAATTGTATTTTGATAGAGTTGCTTGAAACCCTGAATAAACAGGGTAGTGAGAAATTTGTATTTTTTGTAAATTCTTGTCGCAGACGTCACAAGAAAACTGTGTGACTGCTCATCCTAAAGTAAACATCATCTCTTTTTCGTAGGCCTGTAGTTATGTCACATGATCTGTTGCATTGAACACGTTACGCTGTTCTGACAAATCAGAACACGCACATAACATAGATTATATTGTGGTTATCAGTCACTAATTCATTTGCAGATAGCACTCAAAATCACTTCATGATTTCATTGAACGCAAGCCAAACTTCGGAAACGAAATGTACATGGGACATAACGTGCCAGAAGATGGATAGACATTCTGGTGGTAGCGTTTAGCAGTCTATTCTTTGTTGACAGTAAATAACAAGGTCATGTACCACGTCTCCGCAAATGGGAAAGAACAATGTCAACAAATCTGGAGACAATGTTATGCTTCTGTTCGCTTCCACGATAAACAATCCCGTCTACTGTCTGTTTTAGCTTACAAACGGTCGGCTGCACATGACTGGCCTTTCTTCCCATGCAACAGCGGGGAGGGTAGATGATACGGAAGGAAGGATAAACCAGATAAATCCTCTCGCCGACTGTTAGTAGCTCTCTCACACAAATAAAGCTTCCCTGGCAGCTTGTGCTCACATCATATGCAACTCTCCGGCAACCGGTTAGCCATGACCTGTTCCTTGATCACCGTCCCGTTCAGCTCGATGTCTGACCCCATCGTCGGAACCGTTGGCAGCGCTACAGGTGTCTATTCGACGACTGCAGTGGCCATGCAGCTTGTTGGGGGCGGCATGGCCCCCGCCAGCTTGGCCGCGTGCCCTCGCCTGCCACACCTTTGCCGCCTCCAGCAGCACTATCGACAGCAGGGTGAGGGCCGCGTCCATCTCCATTCCCACCATCGGCGAGATGGCCAGCTCTCTGTCATACACTGTGCGCTTCTTGGCATCGTGGAAGGTGACCTCCTCAAGGGCGGCGGCGCTGCGGCCCTTGCTGTTGACGGCGAAGACGGTAATGCAAAAGGTGACGTCAGGCTCGAGGTTGGAGAGTCGGCACTAGTGAGGTTGCAGCGCAGGGTGCCGGACTCGCTTGAGTACAGCTCCAGCACGAAGTACTGCTACTGGCCGCCATCGAAGCCCGGCTGGCAACTCACCTCCGTGGAGCTGCTCGTGTGGTTCGACAGCGTGCAGTTATGCACGGTGAAAGGCTTGCCTGCAGCAACTACCTGAAAGAGACAGAGCGCGGCCTGCTTGCAGATGGATTTGTCGGCCCAGGAGGAGAGCATGCCGTAGTCGAGGTCGGAGACGGGCGTGTAGTGGAGCACGCTCGGCGTGCCGTTGTTGGTGGTGGCGTAGCGGTCGGGCGCCACATCGATTGTCTCCCCTGAGTTGTTGAACTTCCAGTGGAAGCTGTGCACCGGCGGGTCCGTGTCCACCTCATTTGTAAAGCCTGTTTACAACATTGGCATCCATTGCAGGTATTGAGCTACGTCCCGCTTCAACGTGGGCCAGGCAAAGTGCACGGAAATCTTTGAAACTGTTTTGCTAACTCCCAAATGTTCACCATAAAGTGAGTCATGAAAATATTTGAGCAACATAGGTCTTAAACTTTCCGGAACTGCCAACTTTCTCGCATGACCCACTTTCCCAGTAAAATACAAAAGTCCATATACGGAGATGTGACACCAGCCGCAAGATCCCTTTTCAATTGTTGACACCAGGTATCAGCTGATTGATCATCACGCAACGGGACAAAAGATTCTGTAAAACCCTGAATAAGTCCCATAGAAGCCAGTTTTTCGGCAGGAATTTCCTCAATCATTTGGATCAAACATGCGGGACAAGGCGTCCACTACTGGGTTTTCCACACCTTTGCACGTGACGTACTTTACACCGAAACCTAGATAAACGTAGCACCCCACATACCCAGTTTTCCGACGGTGGGGGTGACTCAAGACCCAGCTAAAGGCTTGATTGTCAGTGTTCAAATCACGCTCATTGTGCTCGATGTAGGAAGCGAATTTTTCCAGTCCAAACAGACACGCTAAAGTTTCTTTTTCATATATTCCGAGAGATCTTTCTTGTTCCGTTAGTGTTCTGCTCGCGAAGGCTACCGGGGCAATGGGACCCACTGCCCTAAAACTGTACCCATGGCCACCACAGAAGCGTCCACCTGGACCACAAAATGCTGTTCGAAATAAGGTAAAATCAGAACTGGCAGAGAGCTGAGCATTTGCTTCAAAGCATTAAAATATTGTTCCTGTTCCCAGGCAAATTGTATTCCTTTTGTCTTAAGACTATTTAGGAGGGGCCGCATATCTTTAAATAACATTCAATAAATCGTGAATAGTACCCCATCAACCCGACAAATTTCTGTACCCCTTTTAGAGTATGTGGACGTGGAAAGTTGACAATAGGTGCAACTCTATTGGGTTCAAGCAAAAGCATCCCTTCACTAATGAGGTATCTAAGAAATTTAACCTTATGTGCAGCCAAGGTTACCTTTTCGGTGTTAACTGTCAAACCAACCTCTCTAAAATGCATCAAAACTTTACGCAAATCGTTCAGGTGAGACTCCATCTCTTCACTATATATAAGTACGTTGTCTACGAAATTAAAGACAAATTTATATTCCGAGAGCACATGGTCTAAAACTCTGGAAAGGGCCTGGCTACTGAAATTAGCCCTCATTGAGATCCGAGTAAACTCATATTATTTCGAAGGGGTGATAAACGCGGTGTGTTTGCGACAAGATGGACAAGCAAACATTGATGGAAACTGTGGTTTGAGTCCAAAACAGAATACACTTTAGCGCATCCAAGATGTTGCAAGGCGCAGTCTACTGTTGGAAATGGGAAAGGATCCTTATGAATTTTGTGATTTACAAGAGCGGTTAACTACCAATGTGTACTTGTCACTGTCTTTCTTTTTAACTAAGAATCCAGGGGAGCAATAGTGTGATGTCGACGGCACGATCACGCCCGCCTTCAATAACTTTTCAATTATTTCCCGAAACGCCCTAAGTTTCGAAGGTGGGCAATGGAAGTGGCGGTCGCGGACCGGCACATCGTCAATATACAACAGGCTAGCTTTACACAGTGCGCTTCCTGCTGTCATGGGTAAGGGAAGCTATTTAACCGAGTTGCAAAAAGGGATTATCATTTGCTTTTAGGCCAAGTGGGGCAGTGTTTTGGAAACAGCGACTTTTGTGAACTGTTCACGTGCCTCTGTGGTAAAGATGTATTGTGAGTAGACGAATGGCACCATTGGGAATAATTATCATGGAAACTGCGCAACTCCACACACCATTGATGTCCTATGTGAACTTCTACTTCGGCGGTGCTTGAAGACCAACTGACAGGCTACAGTGGAACAGGTCACCATCCAAATGAACCAGGGGGCATCCAGACACATGTCTACCGTAACAGGTCAGCGAACCCTTTTGCGAATGTGGTTCCGGAGGTAGACGGAGGGTGACTGCACCCATGCTAACAGGTGCATCTGCAAACTGCGAAAACGACTGGGATGTGCTTGGCAGTTTGGCGACTGGACCACTGCTGAGTGGTGATGGGTAGCCTTCTCTGAGGAGTCATGTTTTCAGCTGCATAGAACGGATGAACGTCAGCATGTCCAGGGAGAAACGTCGGAGAAATGACACCCTGCATCCATTGCTGGACGAACTCAAGGCGGTAGGGGCAGTGTTATGGTCTGGGGAATGTTCTCGTGATATTCTTTAGTCCCTTCATCCGTGTGGAAGACACTCTTGATCAATTTGTGTATGAATCCATCCTCGGTGATCACGTCCACCCGTACATGGTGATTATCTTTCCTCAGGAGTATGGGATCTTCCAGCGCGATAATGCGCCTTGCCACATAGCTAGAAGTGTGCACACTTGTCTGGAAGAGCACGTTCAAGACTTCAAAGGTATTCCCTGGCACTGTAGACAGTATGGCTCCAGATACCCTTGGAGACCTATCTGCACCTAACTTAGTTACTGCCAGCTCGTCTAGTTGCTGTCTGTGCTGCAAAGGGCAGTTACCCTGGATTCTAGTAGGTGGTTATAATAATGTGATTCGACGGTGTGTGTTGTGTGTGCATAGAGAGAGAATTATCTGCTGTATTTTGTATTATTTCATTAGGAGAGCATCAGCATAATTGAGATTTCTTAAATGCCATTAAAATTTAATTGCAGGAATTTTTATTTGTTCTGTGGTTGATCCAAGATGCATATCTGATCATACCATTCTTGAGAAATGTGTTATATGTTTTTGGGTAGGGTGTCATATGTATTAGGTTATGTGCTCTATTTGAACTTGCCTATGATTTCAGGTGTTGGTTTGTCTTATGTAGTCTGTTGCTATATATTGGTTTTGGGTAAACTAATGTGTCTTCAAACTCATAAATTGTTTCATGCCAATAATTACCTTTCAGTAAAAAAATGTTCGCCAGCTAAATATAAGTACACGCCTTAGTTAGACTATGACACGTCGTCTCCCATGTACAAACCATATTCAGTTAACCAGGAATAACCCTACTCTTTTAACTTCCAGGAGTTTCTACTAGATGTCAGCCTGTAAGTTTTGATAACATAAGAAAAATGTGGGAATCATGCAAAATTTAGGGGAATTTACAATAATTTGCCAAGAAATTTGTGCATATGGGTTTTTTGTATTCCCTGTTTTATTAGTTAGTAATGTTGTGTTGGCTGTGTGATTTTTGTTTAATGGTGGTGTTAGCATAATAATCATAATACTAAAAATAATGATAATTTATTATCCCTTTGACATGTTAGGCAATTATTTTTCTGGTCATACAGAAAACTGTGATTTATAGTTTCTGCAACAGGAGGGTGAAGATGATTTATAGACAGTGGTGAGATGCAGGTTTTTTTTTTTTTTAATATTGTTCCAGGATTTCGCAAAAAAAATGCACAGCAAGATCAGTGGTTCACACGTTG
The DNA here is from genome assembly GCA_029891345.1 of Dryococelus australis. Lineage (NCBI taxonomy): Eukaryota > Metazoa > Arthropoda > Insecta > Phasmatodea > Phasmatidae > Dryococelus > Dryococelus australis. Next base: position 79,181,121 of record CM056995.1, read on the forward strand.
ACATGCGTCAAACAGAAGTTATGAAGAAAGGTCTGCCCCGTAAGATGCCCATTCCTGGTGTGAAGCATGTAGTTGTAGTTGCCTCTGGAAAAGGTGGTGTTGGGAAGTCCACGACTGCAGGTACAGATAATATTTAGTTTCAAAATCATTTAACCCACTCATGTAGTTCATTTTGTGATATGAACCATTGCAGGGAACAAAGGAAGTTGGGGATATTCTCTACTTGCCATGTCGCCAATCCCGTAGATCCCTGGTTAGCCATCTACCTATCACCCCATAATCAAGCTGTCTCATGTTCTCTCATTCTTAGTGTTGTCAGCTAATTATTCGGAAAAAAAATACATTTTCAAATCAAAATGTAATTTACAGACAATGAAGATGAAATGTAACTCTTAGTTGAACAGTTTATGTTCTGGCTGTCATCATATTTTCTTCTTCAAATGTTTGAATCTTAAAGGCATTTGTGGTTGGAAGTCAGCAGTGATGAAAGCTCTATGAATTTTTTATGTTTGTATTGATGAACCAATAGAATTTGTCTGTCATCATTACTGGCTTATGTCACAATGTCCTAACAGTCAACGGGGTGACTGACTGAATATGTTAAACCAGTGATGACAGCTGAGAAGAATTCTTTCAAAAAGATGGTATAAGGGGAAGGTAGATGCCACCACTGTAATTTTAGAAAAGGGGTGTTACCGAAACCCATTCTACTGAGATGACTAGTGCAGAAATAATTATGCTCTCCCAGGTTTATCTTCTGAGGGGGAGGTTCACAAGATTTCACAGCCCAGAACATGTCAGCCACGGGTGGCTGGGCTACAAGGGATGTTCAATTAACTCTCCTACTGGCTCAAAGGTTTCTTCGTCCCAGTTATCCACAAATGCCAATCAAACTGAAATTATCTCTTGGCTTAAATAATATAATATCATAAACCCAACAGAATGTCATAAGACTCGCTTAACTCACACTGAACGACATAACCCTTTACCAATTCTCAATAATGTACATTCCTATTACTCTGATTAACTATAGAACTGATAATAAATTATGGTAACTCTTTTTAAATGGACCCAAGAAACATGATGCACATTTATGAACAACACCTGTACGATCTAAAAGAGGTTTGGTGTGTCCTAACAACTTGCAAAATATGAGACATGAAAGTGCCGCACCTTTGACACCTCGCTACCAAATTAAGGGGAAGTACCATCTCAACAAGAGAACAGTATTTACTTTCAACACATATCTATGTTCAATAAACATTGACATGCATAAATAGTTTATGATCAAGCAAATAAGATGTACTATACTTACGATAGGAACGAGAACTTCATCATCTATTATGTTATTTATTCCTATTGAACCTTCGCATAAACAAGTTTCCGCTCTCTACATTACAATAGTTCAACATCACGTTAACTTATCAATTATAAAAAAACAAACACGTGGCTCAAGTGTGAGTGATCATCATCACTAAATTCTTTACCTCACCAATCCTGAAGGTGACCCAAACACCAACATTAATGCAAATCTCGTAATCTATAGCTCTTACTGCAACAACTGAATATTTCATTTTTTTTATCCTTCCTTTATCAGTGTCATATTATTTTTAATCATAGGGCCAAGACATAATAATATTAATTCAGATTAACCAATTAACATCCCCTGAATGTACACGTAAATCTGAAACTTGAATAGAAGCTACTCATATTTGCTCCATTATATTCCTAAAGTTAAGGGCACCCAGTCCCCTCACATGATCAATCTAAGAAACTTGCTTGTAATCTGATTTGTGGCTTAAATAGCCCAGTTCAGCCAATATCCTTCTATCCTCAACTATCAAGCTCCCATGAGCTCCTCCTGGGGTCTGATGAATTTATGACACTCAATGTAGTCTCGCTGAAGACCAAGCATGGAATGACCAAGAGCGCATCTCCGCCGCATGTATCTAGCTACCAAAACTCTAACCGCACCTCTGGTCATACGGCTGAGCAATGTAGCTATAATAACTCCTCGTAGTCTGTAACTCAGAATTCATCATAAATGTGGCCTCTTGTAAGAACTCTGGTCCTCGCTTCACGAGCAAGCTATGGAAATGTCCGTTATTACAATTTCAAAAATATGATAAAGTCGCAGGTACTTCCGTCCATCCAAATTGATTTGGCACGTAATATTGCTCAAATATTTTATTTTTGTACCTTTAATTATGTTATAGTATCACAGCTACTTGCAGAATTAGTACACTGCAAGTGAATAGTTCATATACAATAAATATTATACTAAGAAAGTATACAAGTTACTGTTCAATGATTACGACTTGGATTCACATGTTTTGCCTGATCGAGACAACACGGTTTAGCGACACACGCTTTGAGTATTACACATCCCATCTTGCCTCGCACTGTCTTTCCAATGTTTATATTCCCATAGTTCATAGTGATGAGATTAATTGCAAAACATGTAACAAAAGTTAAGCCGAACCTAACTAACAGCCAAAATTCATAATGTTGGTTACTTGACATACTGTGCACCATAAAATTATAGATTTTCCAAGTAAAAAGTAACGATAATAAATGAGACACACTTGAATGTACACCAGTCTACAACTAAAAAATGATAAACATTATCTTCATATTGTATAACCACCCATTCTAAATCATGTCAACTGTTAGATTACAGGCAGAGGGCAGATCTTGGTCACTGGCTTCACAAGTTCACCATTAGGGGTTTTTGATTCACAACTCTTACTGCACCATCATCAATGGCATTCATTTTGACAATTCTGGCAAGTTTCCATTTTAAAGGTGGTAAGTTCGAATCCTTCAACAGTACTAAAGTGTCCTTTTCCAAATTAGGGATTGCTACATTCCACTTAAGTCTCTGATTTTATGTGTGGATATATTCACAGCTCCAGCATCTCCAAATGAATTGTTTGAGTTTTGTTATTAATTGTAGATGTGACAAATCTTGCTCTGGTAGGCCAACGAGAGGAGTGCCAATCAAAAAATGCCCTGGGGTGAGATTATGAAACACTGAAGGATTATTAGAGAGAGGGCACAATGGTCTGAGTTTAGAACCACAAAGATCTCCGCAAAGAGTGTGGCTAGTTCCTCAACAGTGAGTATTTGCTCTCTAACAACATGCATCATATGCAGTTTGACAGACTACTGCAGCCTCCCACAGACCTCCAAACTGATGGCCAGCTGGTGGATAGAAATGTCACACAATATTCATGCCAGGAATATATTCTGGCAGTGTCTGCCAGGCTGGCTCTGTGAAGAGTGCTTTGTGCACTTCCTTGAGGTGTCTGTTACCACTAATGAAGTTTGTGCCTTGATCATAAAAAAATTCTGAGGGTGTTCCTCTAAACAATACAAACCTATGAAAAGTAATTAGAAAGGCATCTGTACGCAATTATGACACAAGCTCCAAATGTACTGCCTTGCTCAACATGCACACAAGAAGACACAAGTAGCTCTTGTTGATTAGGGCCTTGTGTGTTTTAGTGGGCTTCGAAGAAAAAAGGTCCTGCAAAGTCCACATCAATCTTCACAAATGGCCGAACTTGTGAGAACTTAACCACAGGCAAATTTCCTATGCATGGCGCAGGAGGCTTGGCTGTCAAATTAAAACACTGCGTGAAATGGTGAATACACTGCCGAATCAGATATCTTGCACTTATTATCCAAAACTGCCTCTGGATGAGAGAATGGGTCAATTGAGGACCAGCATGAAGGTAGATGATGTTATAGTAGTTGACGATAAGTACTAAAAGATGGCATTTTGCAGGGGAAAAAAAACTGGATGTTTGATCTCTTCAGGTAATGCTGAATTTTGCAGTCGGCTGCCCACCTTGATGACTCCATGGAGATCAAGGAATGGATGCAAGCTCCACTGTCTAGAAGTACATACATCATGCTTAAGAAGTTTAGGGTCCGCCGAAAAGTAGTACATGTGTGCTGCCTTGATCCAAAACACAACTGCTGACTATATTTCCTCAAAGCTCAAAACTTTTCAAGTGCATTGAAGTTGCCTTGTGAATGAATTCTTGGCTCTGAGCACCCATTCAGTTGCGTGCTTGAGCTTTGAGAAAGAAGATAATGTTTCTAACAATTTTATCAGCTCATTCCTATGCAATTTAACTGCCAAGACCCGAGTTTGCACTGGCTTGCATTCAAGAAACTCCTTTACATCAGGCATCTCAAACTTGTTCACAGGCCAGTTTGTGTCCGAGTCTGCTAGCTAGTCAGGGCCATGAAATCAGTGAACTCACAACCAGGAGGTCTGGAAATACACCTCAAGATGCTAAATCTGGTGGGTTATAGATAGAAGGAACTTAATGCCATACACTTGGAGGTGTAATGTATTGAATCTCTGCTACACAATTGGCCACAAATGCTTTGAACTTGTGTGGTAATTATTTTAATCATGACGGTACGGTTTGAAGAGTCTGACCACATGTGCACAGTAAGTTGTATGATTTGCTGTCAAGCAGGGTATTCACATATTGTCACAACTGTGCTAGCTGTTCCTCCCTCCCTTCCTCCCTTCTGAAAGAATGTAGCTTACCCCCCTGAAAGGGTTATAAGAATCAGACCTGTAATTTTGGTAGAGCATTCTTAGGAAGCAGCCAATTAGCTCATTTTTCTCAGACTTGGTTATAAATTTTGAAATTTCTCAAGGAATTTTTTTTAAATTCAACAAAGTGTATGACAATGTGGAAGGATGTAACTTTCAGACAATGAAGGAGTTATAACAGCCTGTCCTACTTAGAAAGCAGCCAAGTAGCTTATTTTACTCCAACTTGGTTAACAAGTTATGAAATTTCTCATGGACTTTTTTTTTATTTTTGAATTTAACGTAGCCTATAACCTTCTGGGAGAATGTAGCTCTCTAATTGTGAAAGAATTATAATAATTGGTTTTGTAGTTTCCAAGATTACCCAAGACATATGAACAAATAAACACTCACATTACCTCTTTATAATCTAAGTATAGATTAGAACCAACTAAAATTTGACAGAAAAAATTCTTAAGGCTAGTAATAATATTGTAACATGTCCTTGGTATGTGCCACTGACCTTGTCTCGCCCTGTGGGAGCGGGTGGAAGTGAAGGACAGAGTAGTCAGATGATTTATTGATGCACGCTATCAGGGGCACTCGGAGATGCAGAGACCGGTTATGCCTATCAGGGTGCAGCAGTTGTTGAATGGACGAGTTTCAGCTATAGACGACCAGCGAGAAGAAAATAGCATGATGAAAGATTTGATTAGTGGGAGGAAATTCTGTGACTGCGAACATTGGAGCAGTGAAGAATATGACTGCAGGCTGGACTATTGGACTGGATACATGAGTGAAAGACATTACAAATGATGGCAACAGATAGACTCAACATGTATTAATGATAAGTATGAGTAAATTGGCAATAACCAGAGACATAAAGGAGGACGTTAATTACAGTTCAAATAGACATTGAATATTGAGCTCACTGTGAAATAAATATATTAACAGGGGAGACAGATAATTTAATGCTGTAAATAATAGCTGTGTGAATAAATTAAAAATCAAATTTTGTTCTTTTATTTTTATTAAGACCTCCATCCTTCAAACTCAGATATATCCCTCAGGCAGTCTTGTAACAATATTTTACAACTCCTTTGCAGTGATTTCTGTAAACTGGAAACAATATTTCATGTTTGGAGTCTCTTCGCTCCGCAATTTCATTTTTTTTACACCCATTGTTTCAGTGAACCTTGCAGTAGCATTAAAGAAAGTGGATCCTGAAAAGGAAGTTGGCCTTCTAGATGCAGATGTATTTGGTCCTTCCGTTCCGCTGATGATGAATCTGCACGACACACCTCTTCTTACACCAGGTAATCAAGGATTTAACCACATGGTTGTCTACACCTCTCTTTGACAGCAAGCAACAATCCAGCATAGCAAAATTAGTGTTTGCTTTTGTTTTACAGATAACTTGATGGTTCCTCTACTGAATTACAACATCAAATGGTAAGTGTAAGTATCATGAAGAAAATTTTTTTGATGCCTAGAAGCACAGAAACTCCAAAGGCTGGGCTATAACTCCGTTTAACACAGAACATAGTATAGGCACAGATAATATAATACATATGTTAGCATCATACTCGCCACAATTACAGCACACATGCAGAAAAATATGCACAGGCAAGGTGCATAGAAAGTTTTGCTATATTTTACAGAATAATTCTATACTACACGTACAATTTCTGTGAATCAGAAACTACATATATAATAACTAAAGCAGTTATTATATATGTAGTATATATGTCAGGTAAAACAACAGATTCATGAATACTGTTCAAACGTGATTTGATATCTGCCACCTGTGTACTTTTGGTGGATGATAAAAACACCCATCGTGAGGAAATAGAGGGTACATAATGTTATTAATCGATAAAATTGAATTACCTACACATGTTTTTCAATTGTTATGATGTAGTAGAATCATGTATACATTAAAGGAACACGGAATGTTGCCTTGGTATAACACTATCAGGTGAACAGTTCTTAAGAAAATGCACGAGGTACCTATGGCACCCTTTCAAACACTGCATGTGTTCTCGAGAACTGTTAACCCTAGAGTGTTATACCAAGGCAATGTTTGCATTCCTTTAATATGCACATTATGGTAATTAATCATAATAATCAATAAACACCCACAAATTTGTTAAATAATAACATGGGGCACATCCTAATTTCCTAATGATGGACAATGGTATCACCTGCAAAATGTTTACAGATGGTATATATCAAATTAGGCTAACATTTCTCATTTAGTTTATTATATTTTGCAAATAACTACTTTAAATCCCCAATTTGTTGGGTGTGTCGTACATAATATTGATGTTAGGTCATAGGTTGTATTGTTTTATTGTGCCTCATCCTTCATAATGAACTATCTCACAAAATTTGTACATGGAGCTCTGTACAGTTCCAGCGCTTATTCAGTGTGCCTACCACAGAGTTTATATGAAGATGAAAATATTTGAAAAAGTACTAAATTTTCCTGGTGTGTGGAAAAATTTGAAGCATGCTTACATCCTATACATAATTTGTTTTGATTGCGTATTGTCAGTTTTGGTACAGTAGAGCCTCTTTATATAAACCCCATTTATAAAGCATCCGTTCTTCTTTAATTACTCATTTTTGGGGAACCATAAAATTTAAGGTAAAATAGGATAAAAATTAAAGGGAAATTGGCTGAAAAAGAAATTTTTTGCACTTTTCTTTCATTTATGCATGTTGGATTTCTCTTGGTGATAACTGTACAGGATATAGGTCATATCTAAAAATAGATACCACCTCCCTAGGTAGTCAGCATCAGTGCTAGCCAATACCTATTGACTCTTTCCACTGTCTACCCCTCAGGTGTTTGAATGTTTCCACGTGCAATGACTGTTATCATATGTTAGTCCTGCCATTGTGCTCTTGCTTGTGTGCCTTGTCATGTGTGTGTCACTATGTCTTGGGTTTCTCTTAAGTTTTGTTTACCATTTGTTGACAACTTATAATACTTAACTTCTTGGACTCCAATTCGATGACTTTTTGGCTTGATTCACTACACCAGTCTGCTGTGTTTACTTCATAAATGAAAAAGCACCACGTAATCACTGTTAGAGTGAACAACATAAACAATAGAATGCTTACTAAATCACATTTTCCCATATGTTAAGATCCTTGAAGTTAGGTTCCTTGATAATGCGCAAGTGCGTATTTTTAACAACTGTATAGAATATATCCGCAAATAACTATTACACACTGATTTTTTCCAAGTCTATTGGTTTTAAAACTTAAAAATTTTATTGCCTACAATACATGTTATTTTAACGTTCCTTTGCTGTAACGTTCCTTTGCTGCATAAAAATTTTTTTCTCTGTGCATTATTTTTGTGGCCATTTTTCTCACAGTTGCAATTTTAATGTTCTGAGACACTTGGGTTGTTTGTCACTCGTGTACAAGTTGCACAAAAAAATTTAAAACGTGTAAACAAATTTTTACTACAAAAATCCAGCAAACATTATTATGACCTATTTGTGCTTGCTGTACCATGTCCTTTGAGGGCAAAAAAATTGTACACCAAGTTGGAGGAGAGCCAAAATACATGACCAGATGTGTGGAAAAATGCTGCACGTGTTTACACAAAGCAGCGCTTTGGAAAAGATTCCCAGGAATATGATTCCCATCTGCTAGCTGCAATGAATCTTTCATTAGAGAAACTTTTGTGTCCGTGGTGCAAATTAAAGGAAACAAATAGTAGTGTCCATTTGTCTGTTAAACAAATGTCAGTTAATCAAGGACTTATACTCTAGTAAAATAAGGGGGAAAATATACTTTGTATGTTTGCCCTTGATTGACCATTGGTACGTCTCAGACACACACATATTGTCCAAGTGTAAATAAATAATAGAAGTTTGTATTTGTTTATTATTCTTAGGGTCATATTTAAACTAATGTCAACTACGTACATATATTTTTATATAAATTTTTTTTTTTTTTTTTTTCACTGGATAACTGTGAACATCAATTCAACCTAAGCAATTATTTTCTAAAAACCATTGTTGGTATATTTATATGATATTGCTGACATTACCACAACTTACTTACATTCTCCAAACTGTTAACAAAACAATTTGAATGAAAATACCCTTTGTAAATTACTAACATTTTCACAAATTATTTGAATTTGCTAAATTATTGCAAACCAACGTGAAACATACCATATGATTTAGAAATTATAAATTGGTAACATCAGCACAACTTATTTACGTATGCCAAAATGGTGTATAGAATCCATTTCAAGAAACAGAAATTTATTACAAATGATATATGGTTACTAATATAATAATACTTATTAATTATACATATAACAATTTTATTTCTAGGTAGATTTCATGAAGACTGTTATCGTATCCTTGAATTTATAAAATCATTACATAATGCGTACTTTTATGAATTAAAAATTATACATCAGAAGCCATTATGAATAAAAATGAATGAATACAAATATTTCTCATCAGTTGCATGGTACTCAGCGAAGCAACTGTCATTACAGCACAAGAAACACTTACACTGTGTACACTTGGAGTGAGGCCTGGACTGTAGGCCTATAACCTTTATTAAACATAGCTCACATAGTCCACATTAGTAAAATGAAATGGGGAGATCTGGGGCAGGGGCATGGGGCAGCAGTGCCATGGTGGCCATCTTGAAATGTCCTGTTTTCGCTAAAAAAAACTTCTATTTCCTGTAAAAATGCTTAAAATTTCCCTTTCTTCCCTTTATAATTTCTCCTAAAGTCAGCAAAATTTTCCACGAAAGTGCACTTTGGACAATGTGGCAGGCATTTGCTCAGTCCGGAGGAATGTGGCAGAAAGTGCGCAAATGCCAACCGGATTGTGCAATCATTTACAGGCACTTCGTGCTCTGTCATTCCTTGCCAGTATACTCTGTTTCATATAACTTCAATAAATTTTGACAGTTTTCGAAAAGAAGTGCAGCCACCATGTATCCTTCCACTACAGCTGTTCTGTTGGCGAAAAAAACCATCTTTGTAAACAAACTATGAATCCAATGGCAAGCATTGAATAGCTGGTTGCCATTCCCAACTGTTTATTTTTGTTATGATGATTATATAATATACTAGTTACGGTTATTTTTTTATTTTATTGGTGGGGTGGGGAACTATAGTTTAATCGTCTTTTCATGAGATGTGATTTTTTTATGGTTCTTCTTATGAGTATGGCAATTGGAACTTGCATTGTTTTGATGATTCATTGGAAAATTTTGTTCGTATGGAAATAGCATTCAATTTTCTATAGCCCTAATGCAAAAGATTTAACTTCAACGAAAGAACTAAATGTGATAAATGTGTTGCTGTTTGTACCGATGCGAGAAATGCTCAACAGATAAATTTCATTGCATTTTTTATATAATGAACTAAACTAAAAGGGCGCTTATTTAGGCCACGTACATTTGAAAACCTCCCGTAAGAACAAAACGCAATAAATATGCCACTATTAATACTGATGTGCGAAATGCACATTGTAAACATGTTAAGCAAATTTAACTTCTACATAAAATTCGTTAATGTTTCGCTTAAATAAAAGTCCAAATACATTTCAAATATTCTAACAACAATTTAAGAAAATATTTACGAAAAACACAATAGTTCACTTCATAATTCCTAAACACGTGCGTAACTTTGGATGATTAATTCACTAAAATCATTTTACGGGTACTGATACTAAATAATTTATTATCTGACTTATGCAATTAACAAAGCACTTCACTTTTCTTGAAACCAACATATTCTTACTTCACAATGTAAATAATTTTTCGCTCGTGCTTCGCAATGCTCACAGAAAATGGCGGACCACAGCACACAACAAACTTATTTTACAAAGTGGCAGACACGTGTCGATAATTCATTACAGTGAGTAAACTGTTGTAAAAAAGGCACCTACGACGAATTACTCTTAATGAAATGCGACGAACTACTCTTAATGAAATGCGCAAGTAATTAACTGCATAAATATTCCGACATCACCAGCGAGGAATTCCTGCATGTAGATAAATTATGATGGAAGAGAGCACAATGGCAACGGCTTTTCACCGGGCGGCTGGCTACCATAGACAACAAACTCAACGGAGATTGCTGCAGACCTTTCACATAACCGTGATGTTCGCATGCTCTACCATAATATTTATAAATATTTTCAAAGCCCTTGCTCTATAACTCAGAAAAATTGTGTATTAATTTATGACAGTAATTTTAACCATAAATGTCATAATTATCATTAATTTTTCACATTGTAATTTTTTATTCTGAGTACTATTTTCTTTTACAATCATCGCAAAGAGCGTCAATATAATAGCACGCATCTTGCAACAACTGTTAACATACTGTGTAGGTTGGTCACAGCATCTGTCAAATTTTATTGGAGTTATATGAAACATCTGAAGAATGTTAGAGTTCATTGCCCCATCGTGCAACTTCATGGTCATCCTTGTTTCAAGTATATATCCTATGACCTATGACAAGTACGCATATGCTAAGGATAGCAATACCAATCACACAGACGTATATGTTAATTGTACATATACTAATTGCAATTATGCTAATTGTGCACACTTCAATCACACCGCCATATTGGATACCTGCCCACGGCTGCTGTATCCCTTTGTTTTCTCATATTCCTTTTTGTCACCTATTTTCTCTCTTGGCTTCTATAATTCCTTGTCTACCACCCCTAACCTCTCTCTCTCTCTCCCCCTCCCTCCCCCCCCCCTTTCTCTCAAATCTCAGTTTGTTGGCTCTCAGAGGGGTGCGGGGTTGGCTAGCCTCTCCCAAAGGGGTGATGAAATTTTGAGTGCTGGGCCAGCGTGGCTCTTTTCTTATAGCCTGCAGAAGAGGAGTTGACAATTCTATTGCTTCTGCATGAGGCTCTGGAGGCTGTGACGTTCCACTGGTAGAGGTGCTGCTCCCATGTAGCGACTCATGGAACTTGGTGATCTTCGGGCGGGATGTCGGTGTGTTTGCGGTTAAGGGCAACCGCATGATTGCTTTGAGCGAACAGTACAATTAATTTGCTAACCACGTGTGTGTAGTCCCACTGCTGGACCCTTTAGGCACGCGATTATTGTACTATTTGATAAGGTTGCCCGAATTAGCATTGCTGCTTGGAGATGGGGCGAAGGTGAAAAGTATAGTGTGCATGCCCATGCTCAATGCGCAGTAATGCATCGTGCGTCACAAGATATAGCACATACATGAGAAGTACCTGAGGCACTGTTTGTTGATAGTGTCCATTAAAAATCTAAATGTTATTTTCTTTTTCTGATTTATTTTTCATGAAAACACAGTTGTTACAAAACTATTAAAAGACTTATGTTCCTTATAAAAATATCCCCATGAAATCATATTTTGCACAGTATTTTTAATTTTCTTAAGGAGGAAGCATGTGCTGGTTATAGAATATATTAATAACTTATTTGTATGTGTAGTGCACAGCTATTATTTTTAATTCAAAACTTAAATGTGACGCATACCAACATGCTGCTCAGCGCAGATACGCTCTCTACGGGCGACTTCGTCCCATCTACAAGTGAGCTGAACTCGGGGCAAGTCATTAACAGTGGCAAATGTAATTTCATGTATCGAGCAACGAGACTCCACGCGCTGGACAGTTGACTACGTAAAAGTAATTGATGTGATTAATTACGCAATCTATAGCCTGCCCGAAACCCTGCATGCAAGTGCCACACCCAGTAATAAATTAAATATTTTTGACGATTCACTACAACTACAGTTAGCTGTGGAAGAAGTTCCAGCAAACCCAAGAGATGGCAGTACCCCTATGACCTTGTGACGTCACATCCCACCAGTCTCAGGAAGAGGTGTTTTAATTTGTCGTCACCTCCACGCGGGGAGATAAGAAATGAGCGGCGCTCCTGCAACCCCTCATAACCTACACCTGTGTTGGAAGACTACGCTACCCCCAACACCCTGAAGGATCGCTGATGAAGGGATTTTTTTGTATATAAGTAAGTCCAGACCCATGCTCCAGTAGAGACGTCGGGCTTGCCGGCCGCGTAGGTCAGCGAACTCTTCCTGGTCTGCAAGACGACCTCTCTCCTCTCCTCAGCCTGCATCACGGCTTTGAACTCCTGCCTGCTGCTTGTGAAAGCAGCACCCTCTCCAGACCAGCAGCTTGTGAAGGCAGCACCACTCCAACCCAGCTTGCAAAGGCTCGTCCACCACCACCAGCTGACCGCAAGATCAGCTCTCTCTCCAGAGGTAATCCGACATCCTGTACCCACCACCCTTTACCACAGTCAACTTGCTTTGACTCCCACGGTAGCAGGTCGCCATGTTACTAAACCATTCCGCCCTCCCCCACACCTGGATAACCCAGTTACTTAGCACATGCTGTGAACTGCGTAATCTACTATTTTGTATTTTTTTATTATTAATATTACCCGAGGCTCACCTTTGCCTGTTCTATTTATGTATCATAATTATATAAATATTTTAGTTAGCTTAATTTTGTATGTCAGCCGAGACTACCCAGTTTCCATTTTGATGTAATAAATATTACGTGAATTTAAAACCTTTTCTTGCCTACCGTAATTGTACCTTTAGATTCCTTTCTCATTTTTGTTTTATTGATTGAGGATAATTTAACTATGCAATAATTAACCACGGTGATAACCAGTTGTGAGGTGCACTGAAATCTACAGGAGACAGAGCATTAGGTGGTTTAAAGCCTGAGGTGGGCATGCCGCAGCTCCTGGGTTTCCCGTGTTCCCTCGGTTATTACTCAATGTAGTCCTATATACTGGACTGCACCTCATACGACAGGGCCTTGGGTAAGACTGCCAAAGTCTTGTCCCCAAAACTGGGCATCAGCAAAAGGGTAGAAGACAGTATTCAAATGCACAATAAGCACGGTGGTGTTAAGAGCCACATAAGTCTCAGAGAGAGACGTGCCCTACACCGACAGACTACTGCAGAGGTAAACATTGTTACACCTAGTCAAGTAGAGCCGCCACTTAATAAGCCAGATTGTGTACCACTATCTTATGAGTCTATTTTACTGCCCACACTAGAATCCCCACTGGGACCACTTACTAGGCGCTTGTTGTCCGGAGTACGCTCCGTAAGGAACATGTTCTAACCAACCAGGGACTCCCCCATCCCTGGTAAATACAACTGACTCCAAGGTCCCTCCAACTAATGTGGACCCACCCAGCTCGTGCATAATAAAGTTAGCCTTAGGCAAGTTCATACGAGTTGGAAACCTGCCTAAGATGGATCTCCCGAATGTCTGTACCATAAAGTTGGCAACTGGGAAAACCATACGGGTTCGACTCCCACCAAAGATCATTCACAAACCACACTGAAACCATTCCCCCGCCAACTACATTCCCGCATGCCGACCGACGAGGCCTCTATGGATAGCCCCTATAGCCCTGGCCAGATTATCCACCGGCACTATCACCCTCGATTTATCACCACCTGTTGCCACTCGCCCACCCTGGGACTACTGGCGTCCCACCTTTTCGCAGCCCTAGTCGTGAGGAGGAAGGTTGAACTCCCTGGGTGGGAGTCCATTTCAATCCGCTTCACTCTGGGGTTTGACTCTCCTCTTGTTCGCAGAACCCGAGATGGTGGTCAGCGTATTAACCTCTTTCCCCTGCAGAAAGTAAGGAGAAGCGCACACACGTCAAATAATATTTAGTATTTGCAAGTGTTACATTCTTTATGTACTCAAAAACATTTGTTGCCAGAAGGTACATACTTTCTGATTAGCGTTAACAGTAGGGCATTATAATTAATTACTGGAATATATTTTATATCAGTACGATGTAAAATATTATGATCACAACAGCCAGTACACAAAAAATTACAAACAAATATCTGTTGGTTGTCTTTAACTTGAAACAGTAACATCAGTTTTGGTAGAGTTACCTCAACAGAAAATGCATAGTGTTCAGTGTATATTTTCCAAGTAGCTTATAAAACTATATTCCACAGTTAGTTTTGCTTTTAATAAATTGTACACATTAAAACGTTACAATAGATATATCGATGTTGGAGTTATTACAGCAATACATTAAACAGTACAGCTGATGTGTTCTTGGCAGTGTGGTGGCTTGACCATGTTGCTAACCAGGACCAGCAACAGGGAGGGTCAAATGGGCCACAGTGTACAAGGTATCTGATCTTAAGAGGCGCCTCCATGCATTTTGACTTAGAAAGTTGTTCTTCCCCCCCCCCCCCCCCCCTCCATTAATTTACTGTAATTTTGTCGTATGATCATACAAAACCCACTCATTAAATAATGTGTACAATTAAAAACACAATTATGCATAATATTAGACAATGTAATTATGGTGTCTGGAGTTCTTTTAAAACAGGAAAACTTGATCAGAGATTTATCCTGTACAACGCAGTATGACACCGACCACTGCTTCCTCTTGAATTCCACTGGTTATCACATTCCAGCCGGTCTGACTACATTAGTAAACTATGTGTACTATATTGAGTACCATAACAATGCTACAAAAGGCACTGGACAAAGGGTGGTGAATGTTATGTGCTAGATACAGTAGTATGCACAATTTAAACATCTTTTTTCAAGCTCACCTATTTTGTTCTGTACTGCCGATGATCGACATTTCTAAGACTCCAAGTATTAAATTTATTGTACCAGTTACATTTACTATAAGAGGAGTAAGTTATAGTCCATTCACGATTACTTCAAACTTTCCTGATGTCCTGCTAAGGTTCTACTTCTTGGGCTCCACCTCATGCAAACAAAGCTTAACTGAGTCAAGAAAATTAAGTGCACTCAATGTTATATTTTACGTAACTATTTATTACTAGGCAATACCAACACACCTATTTTGTCCCTGTTTTTATTCATATTAATTATGAATGAAATATTAAAACTTACGGATAGTACATAAGTTAAAGTTCAGTTTAACCAAAAATAAGGTGTTTACTATAAAAGGAGCAAGCAGTAAACCAGTGTACATAGGTATACATTTTCATTTATGGCCGATTTTAAGTGAAAAATTTTATACTGAACTAGACTAAACTTCTGTTTCATACAGCTTGACTTGACTTACAACTGTACAAATCAAACTGCCCATCACTAGGTAAAGGGATTGAGGTATATGTGTCCACAGCATGTCGATGGGTTTCCTGATCAGCAAGACATCTCCAGTGGTGTGGCGAGGACTTATGGTGATGTCTGCTCTTAATACTTTGCTCTGCCAGGTGTCCTGGGGAACAGTAGACTACTTGGTTGTGGATACACCTCCCGGGACTGGTGACACTCAGTTGTCACTGGTGCAGAATGTGCCTTTGTCAGGTAAGTAGCATCAGTAACTGCAGGTAATTCACAGCAGAGTTAGTTCTGGTAGTTGCTTGAATGTAAGAACATGTTCATGAAATCACTTTGTTCATGCAGTCAACAAACTAGCGTTGATTGATCGTCCTCTTTAGATATTGAACCGCTATGTAAAGTACTGCTGTGCTGTATATTGTGTTGGTACACCTGTTGCTGTCAATGTTATTGTTTATGTTCGTAGCAACAATTTTGCTAAAAAAAGTTGGAAGTGAGACTTCAGTTAACAGAATGCAGGCTAAAGCGACTTCTTTCTCTAGCTAACGAAGTTGAAAAGGATAGGTCACAAGTAGATATGTTTAAAGCCCATTACCATGATTTGGCACAACTGAAAACAGAGTTTGAAGACATCATCATTCAGTTAGCAGCTAGTATACCAGACCGAGTCGAGTCTCTAAACACAGATATGGAAAACTTTGACTCTGCCTACTAATGAATTTTAGAAGTTCACACCACAATCTTTGAGTCAACGAAAAATGATAATGGTGATTGGAAATCAAATGTTGACATAAAATCTACGTCTGAGAAGCTTCCAAAATTGCAGCTACTTACATTCAGCGTGCAACTGACACAGTGGACGAGTTTCTGTGAGTTTATAGTGTATTAGTGCATACCAACAGTCAGCTTTCAGATGTTGAGAAGCAACAGTATCTTCTTACATCTCTCACTGGGAAGCCACTTAACCTCATCAAATCGGACCCATTGTCTGAAGGAAATTAAAAATTATTGTGGCAGATGTTACTGAGTGATACCAAGATGTGCGTCAAATAGCTACGACGTATTGGGAGAACATCATGAATGTGCCAGTGGTAACAGAAGGCTGTCCACATAAACGTAAGATGTCTAGTTGATATATTGAAGGAAAACCTAGGTGCGCTGAAAGGGTTGAAGTTTCCAGTGGACCAGTGGTGCTTTGTGATGGTAAACATTGTGTTATGTAAACTTAATGCCGAAACACAACGTGATTTTGAGCTGGAGCATAAAGAAGTGAAGATGCTGAAATTTGTGCAGTTGTTAGAGTTCTTGGAGTTTCGGTGCAATACTGATGTCTGCTGCTTCAGTGATGTCCACATCACGCAGCACAAGGAAGGTTGGACCTGCGACTACAATTAATTCCGGGAAATCCTTCTTTGCAAAGTTCAGAATGGGTATGTATCGTATGTAATCAGCGTCATGACATTTATAAATGTTCTGTGTTTTTTGGTCACACACTTCCTGAAAGGCGAGATGTGGTACACCAATACCGTCTTGTGGTTCAATTGTCTAAAATCATATTGTGTTAATGTATGTGCTTCAAAACTTTCATGCCCATATTGCAATAAGTGCCACCACGCATTGCTTCATCCTGATTCCATATCAGTAGGGGCATGCACTTTGGGTGTTTATTTTTATACAGAATTCGAGGTTGTTATTCTTAAAAATCTGTGTTATTTTGTAAATACAAACAAAACACATGAAAATAACAGTAACACTTTGTTAAATGAGACATAAAGACTATAAACTTTAACTTTTCATCTGATTGTTTTTTGTTTTTTTAATTTTCAATGTGCTTTATGCACAAGCTCTACGGTCCCAAGTCACTGATGCGTTGCAAAATTTACAAAATATAGTTTTATCGTCACTTGCATTCAAGCCATGTTTTGAAAATTCTGCAGCATGTTACTTTGCATTTATGGTGGGTTTCAGCATTTTAAAAAGAAAATTATGCAAAACAAACTTCACCCACACCTCAGACGTGATATCAACCCAAACCAGAACAGGTGGCAATACAATATTTAAATATGCATTAACAAAATATGTCAACAATTGTAGAAACATCCAAAAGTTTTATTTGTTGTTCGTCGCAGGCACACAATGTTGCAGTATGACCACCAGTGATCTTTCACGGTGTCCTGTCAATACTTTAAACTATGGGAAATTATTTTTAAAGTTACTAACAGCAGCGCTGTATGATCTCTATGGATTTTTGTTTTTATGTTACAAACGTAATCCGAGGTTAAACAAGTGCTTTAGTCGTTAACTTAGGCTACTTATATAGTGTTTCTGTGTTGATAAAAGAACAAATGTTTTGAAATATAACTAAAGCCTGTATCTTTTCTGCTCAGCAAAACACCATGGGATATTCCTCAGTAGGGTGATTTCCTACCAGTTAAGCGAGGTTATAACCTAATTTCTTAGTTTCTTTATTCCCTTATTTAATTAATATTATCTTACGCTTGAGAATTTGTGGAGTGAAAACTGGTTATCAAACTGATACAACACTATTTGCAGCTGAAAAGTGTTTTTCCCAACTTCTTTTTAGTATCATCACGAAAAGTTAAAAATTGAGTTTATTCGTTTAAAACATAAAAATTTGCATAAAAATTTGTTTTATTGCAAATGCGAATTTTGCATGCCCCTACATATCAGATGTCAACAAGGTTAGTAAACAAGTGCCACCACAATCAGTTGAGAGGAATCTACACAAGCAGTTTCACTTACTGGTTCTAGCATTAGTGCTACCACTGTAATTCTTGGTACAGCAGTTGTGAGAGTGAAGGATGCCTGTGGTATTCTTCAGAGGGCTCGTGTTCTACTCGAAACTGGATCAAAAGCTTCCTTTATATCTGAGGAATGTGTGAAGAGATTGGGTTTGCATCGGAGAAGGTCACAGGTCCCAATTAGTGGTCTAGGCCAGTCAGTTGTTCAGGCTAATAAAGGTGCTGTAACTTGTGTGCTAAAATTGTTCTTTCATGAGGGGTTCCAGGTAATTGTGGATACATTCATCCTGAACAACATAACTTCAAATTTTCTCTCTTGTTGCATTGCCTCAACATGTACAATCCCTTTACGAGAGTTTAGATCTTGCCAACCAAGGCTTCTATACAGGGCCTATTGACATTCTGTTGGGTACTGAGATTGTCCTGAGATTTTTGATGGTAGATGGTATCCAGACCCTGCTGGTTATCTAGGACCATTTCACAGTAAATTTGGTTGGATCTTAATGGGAAGGTTGAGTGAGGAAGCCACTAGTAACACAGATGACCTTGTTTCACTATTTGTTACTTCACCAAACCTCTCAAATATACTGCAGCGATTCTGGGAACATAAAGAGTTGCTGACAACAAAACATACTGATCCTGAAAGGGATCTCTGTGAATATCATTTCAAAGACTCCTACACACGTAGTTAAGATGGATGATACATGGTAAGATTATCCTTCAAAGATGTATAACCCAACCTGGGTGAGTCACACCTGCAAGCTGAAAAAAGATTACGTCTTCTTGAAAATCATCTGGCACATCAATCACAACTGAAAGAAAAATGAGTATTCCAAATTTCTGGGTTACATGCATCTTCTGAGTGAAACTCAGATGCACCGGGTTCGGTACTACATTCCTCACTACTGTGTCTGCTAAGAAACCAGCTCGACAACTAAATTGCGTGTGGTATTTGACGCTTCTGCAGTAACATCAACAGGTCAGTTTTTAAATGATACACTTTTCAAGGGACCTAAAAAGCAAAAGGATGTAATTTAAATCATCACCCAGTTCCGCATACATCCCATTGTGATGATGACACATTTGCAAAATATATCGCCAGATTCGCATGCATCAAGATGTTCTGCCCATTCAAGAATATCAGTTGGACACTGTTACATATGGTGTATCTTCAGTGCCGTTCTTAGCTATGAGGACCCTGCACCAACTAGCTATTGATGAGCAAGCTGACTATCCCAATACAGCAAAGGTGCTAATGGAAGATGTGTTAGTGGATGATGTGATTACAGGTGTATCATCGGTGACAGCTGCTCTCTCACTCCAAGAAGAGTTGATAGCACTACTCAAGAGTGGTGGTTTTGAGCTAAGGAAATGAGCCAGTATTCATCCTGCAGTGCTAGATGCCATTCCACACGACCACAGAGTGTGACCTTTTGACATTCTAAGATAATTGGGATGAAGTCATAAAAATTCTGGGACTAGAATGGCAGTCCAAGAAAGATGTATTCTCGTATCATACTCGCAGTGCCAGTTCTAATAATATTACTAAACGTGTGATGTCTGATATATCTAAGATGTATGACCCATTAGGTTGGATTGGTCCAGTTGTCTTCAAGGCCAAACTGTTTCTGCAGAATCTGTGGCTTCTTGGAATTAATTGGGATGAACTTCCATCACATGAGATCAAAGATAAATAGCAGACATTCATTACACAACTTGATAGTTTACATGAAGTTGCCATTCCTCGTCTAGTGACACAAGTTGATGGTGCAGTGTACCAAATTCATGGACTTTGTGATGCATCAACCCAAGGTTATGCAGATGTTGTATACCTGCAGAATGCAAATCAGTCCAAACGTAAAGTCTATTTACTGATGGCCAAGTCCCGTGTTGCACCATTCAAAACTGTAAGTCTCCCTTGCCTAGAGCTGCTGGAAGCTCATTTGCTTGTGAAACTCGTGAACTTAATTATATCCATTTTGTTGAAAATGTGGTAGCGTGGTGTGATTCAACGACTGTCATTGCATGGATTCATACTGAACCATGTCGTCTCAAGTCCTTTATTGCAAATAGAGTATCTCAGATTCTGGAAAGCAAAGTAGTGTGTCAGTGGCGACATGTACCATCACAAGACAACCCTGCAGACTGTGCCTTGAAAGGTTTGATGCCAAGTTAACTGGTTAGTCACAACCTTTGGTGGAGTGGTCCATCATGGCTTGTTGAATCAGAAGATGCCTAGAGGAGGTTGCTCTGAATCTAGTTCCCCAGAGTATCAAGAAGAATTGAAGCTTTTGAGTGTAACAACCCTAGCTGCACAGACCACGTTTTTCATTTCTGAGTAGAGAGATTTAGTTCCTTACCATGGCTGTGATGAGTATTTGTGTTAGTGCTGCGTATAATGTCAAATGTCAGGCATCCATCAAACCTCTGGTGTGGCCCCATGAAATGAACAGAACTCAAATCAGCAGAAGTTTGTTTTGTACACCAGTGCAACAAGATGTTATCAAGATGGAAATATACCAGTTGCAGAATGGAAAGGAGTGCTTACCAAAGGTCAGAAAAATCAACCCTTTCCTTGATCCTCAAGGCCTAATTAGAGTTGGTGGATTAATCCAAAACTCGAGGTTGTCATTAAGTGAAAATCATCCAATCCTGTTACCCAAGAAGTGTCACTTCACTAATATAGTCATTGATTACTACCATGCCTGGTTCCTACATGCAGGTGTCAGCACTGTGCATTCTATAATCAGCCACAAGTATTGGATTTTTGCAGGCAAAGGCATGATACAATCAAGAATTTCAAAATGTGTTCGGTTTGTACGCTTTAAGAAGTCACTTGTCCAGCTGATAACGAGCAGTTTGCCAACCAGCAGGGTTCAGAGCACAAGAGCATTCCATACTGTGGGAGTGGATTATGGAGGTCCATTTCATATCAAACAATCTCATCTTTGGAATGCACATGTATTGAAGGCATATCTGCTTTTGATTGTATGTTCTGTTACAAAGGCTTGAGGTTGTATCACACTGATTATTGACCGCACTCCTGAATGATTTTTATTGTTTCTCTGCTCATACAGGATTATGGACTGACGCGTGCTCCTCTTTGTGGATAAGTAGTTAGAGCGCTGACTGCCCTCTTGGACCTTACGAGTTGAGGGGAGTAAAACTCCAGAGAAATTTGCAGTGTTAAGTTGTCCCTTCCAGGCAGCCTTACTCTCCGTACCACAAGGGACGTCAATAATCGGGACACCAGCTGTCCCAATAGGGGTGAATGAGCTAAATCGGTGTTGAGATATAATTGTGTGGGTGAGCGATCTGGTTACACTGACAGGATTGATTCGCCGCATCCTCATGGGTTATCGAGCGGGGATGAAGTTGGCTACAGATTCTTCCGGCTGCATGTGGGGATTTTCCTTGGAGGGATTCGAACCCTGATTGTCCTTCTGGAAGCCAACGTTATGGTGCAGAAGTTGGGGAGTACTTCTGTTCTTGGGTGTTGCACCCGAAGTATCCTGCCAGAATTTAGTCTCACAATGGTTGATTGGCTAGAGGGGTTTTGTGTGTCAGTATTCGAGTTTGATGCCTGTATAAGGGTTGGCTGAACGGGGATTTCTTCAGAGTCGTATTCTTCTTCTGGTTCACACCAAACTAAAAAATGTTTTAATGGGGTCTCGTGGTCAGGGGGTAATATGATATTATAATCAATAGGGCCGTTCTCTGATTCACTAGTGACTAGTGTACGAGTCAGTAATTACCTGGTTTAATATAGCTTGTACAATAAGGCACACCTTTCACGTTGCCTCTGACGGCTTCCAGTTCCATCGTGCTGTTTGCGCATTGAGTAGTGAAAGATAAGAAATAAAATTAAGGTTGTCAATAGGGGTTATATACGAGCAGTTTTGGGCAGGGCAAAATCTGCAGTCACTTCCGCGGATCTGTTCACAAGGGCAACCCTAGTAACTGAACTTAGTGTCTTATATCAATGGGCGCACTGGATTCTCAGGTATTAGGTCCTTTGTCAGGCTCTGCCTCCTGGGGTATTCAGCACACTACACTGCCAGATAGAGACGTGAAATTAGTTAGAAATAACTGCGCACTGAATGAATACACAACACTGAATTAATACAGCAATAAAAAGGTCACAGGATCTAAAATTTAAAATTATGGTAGTCAACACACAAGGGAGTAAGTTTGATACTTAATATTTTATTATGTTTAAAAATCACACAGTAGCAATGCCCGGCTAATGAAATACACTCTAAAAGTTAGGTAAAGAAATAGTATGAAGTTTGGTAAAATATCTAGGTTTCAATCGACAGGCGAAGGCAAGCCTGGAAAAGTTAATAAAATTAAATCCTACGAAAATGCTTAATTAATAATATAATCAAAGTATACGCTATTTACAGCATGATCGTAATAAGGATTTCTATCCAGAGGTACATAAATCGCGCAACGACCTGTTACTGCGAAAGTCGAGGGAAGTTGACTGAGGTAAAGGTTAGTGGGTACAGGTGTGGGATTTACCAAACATGGAGAGCTGTCCCTGGGCGCTCAGCTGAAGGAAGCCTTGTCCAAGCTGGGGCTGGAGTGCTGGTGGCCTTCTGCAAGCTGCCGGCTTGAGGTAGTGGTTCGAGCCCTGCCTCAGGCTGCTGAAGCGAAGGAGGTTGAACCCTGGGCGGGCTGCAGAGGAGAGGAGAGAGTCTTCCGCAGACTGTAGGAGAGCTCGCAATCTTTACAGCCAGTGAGCTCCGGTGTGTCTGTTGGACCACGGGGCTGTACTTTTATTTATACGAAAATTGCCCTGTGTCAGCGATTCTCTGGGGGTGAGGGGTAGCATAGCCTTCCAACACAGGGGCTGGTTTATCTGTTGCGGGAGCAGCACTAAATTTCTTATCGCCCCTGATGGAGGCAATGACATTTTCATGCACCCCGGACTGAGGTAGGCAGACCATGACATCAGAAGGTCACGGGGGTGCTGCTATCATGAGGGTTATTTGGAACTTCTTGGCCAGGCAGGGTAGCGTAGTATATTTTAAATAATTAATATTATTTCTTCGTCGCTGTTGCTCTGGCACGTTCCTTCTTGATGAGATGTGGAAGAACATATATTCAGAAGTGAAGTTCAATTACATGGATGACTAGCCAATGCATGGAGTAATTTTAATAATATTATTTCCAAGTCTCAGCGGCCAATGAATTTTGATTCTGCCTAGCGCTTGGCGTGCTCAGATGGGGCGAAGTCAGCTGCAGAGTGTGCATCTCGGTAGCAGGCATGCGTCAGTACAGATGGTTATAGTGATTGTGGCACTAACTTTGTTGGTGCTCACAAGCACTTTACTGAACTGGGAACATACTTGAGAGATAAATCCAATGCAACCCAATTAGCAAGTAGTCTGGCAGAAAACTGTATCCAGTGGCACTTTAATCCACCGTCCGCCTTCATTTTGGTGGGCTTTGGGAGACTGGTATTAAATCAGCAAAAGGTCATGTTTGACGCGTGCCCCTTATGTGATTTATATTAAACATGACTACAGCTAATCCTAACATGTTACATCTACTAGGAACCACAGCCATAGATGGTTACAGGATTGTTTCCCATGCAGGGACAGTTACAGACATGTGGTATTTCCTGATGTTCCAGACCCAACTTCCTCTCACTACTCACGTAGTATCTATGTATCT
Organism: Dryococelus australis; assembly: GCA_029891345.1. Lineage (NCBI taxonomy): Eukaryota > Metazoa > Arthropoda > Insecta > Phasmatodea > Phasmatidae > Dryococelus > Dryococelus australis. Next base: position 79,205,237 of record CM056995.1, read on the forward strand.
CGAGGAAGGGTCAAACCCAACACTTTATTAGGAAGAGTCAAACCCAACACATTATTCACGAGTGCGCACAGGATCACTCCAGCCTAGCGGGCAATCCTAGCACGTGAGATGAGCATTGTTTCCAAGCAGCCGCGAAACACGTCAGCCTCCCCAAAGCACCTGCTAGACAGTGTGTGGCCAAGCTCTCTGAAGATGGCAAAGCGCCACCGAGCGCTTGAGGTCTTATAGTCGAGCAAAGAGTAGTTCTCCTGCCCTGCTCGCTCCAGGCAGACATCACAGCGCGACGTCACACCTCCCACTCCAGCCCAGGCATGGGCTGGCCGAGCTCACAATATAAAGCAGTGCGTGGCCGAAGACACCAGTTAACTTCTCCAGCAGTTTGCCTCTACACTTCTGTGCTGGGGCTCTCTACTGCACTTTAGGCTCTCGCGGTCCACTCCAAGAACTCCTAGAGACCTTAGGCAGCCACCAACGGCTGCCGCCACCAATGACCAGAAGCTCCAGAGGCTTGTACCACTTCATACCAGAAACTCCAAAGGCTTCAACCACCACAATCTTCCAGAAACTCAATATCTTCAAACGCCTGCTCGACTTCACTCCACACTTCCACTGTTGATCCTCCTGGCCCAACAGCCGCCGCTACGTGCTGGTAAGTGGCAACCACATCTGCTACTCTTATTGGTAGTGGCCCTATTTGTAAAGACTTGCTTAGACAACCCCAGGGTAGAGTAACTGCGTCAGAGTTATTTTCATAGCCGTCAAAGTAATTCTATACTTGAGTAGTCTAGGAGCAGCTCACCTCCACCTGTTAAAGCATAGCTTACTTTCGTTCGCACTCTGCTTAGTAATACGTACGAGGCACCAGTATTTATTATTTACATTAAATACCATTTTATCCTATCCTGAGAGTACATTTGTTTAGAAGTAAATCCTGACAGATACTAGGAACTACGTCTAGATGGAGCAAGCGACTAGGTGTGACAATATTACGAACCATAGTGTATTACTACTGATCCCCTTCAGGAATCTGTACGTCAGCAAACACACACCACTTTCAACGGCCACCCATTCTGTGCACCCAGGTGTACAGAAAGGTAGAGCCACAACCACTAGGTATTCATCCAACAGAACAGGACAGCCACCTCAGGTTGTATCGCTGACCGGAGCACCAAGGGTGCTGGCAGCCGGGTATTTTGGCTGGGACTGGAGGTCTGACTATTGCTGGACCACACCCTGACAATAGTAGGAAGACAGCCCATACGACCTACTGCTCTAGGTTTGTGTGCCAAGGTGCAGAACTGCAGGAGCACAAGGTTCACGCAGTCAACTGCTGTGGGGCTCTACACTTAGTTAGGGTTCTGTCTATCTGCTTGTGCCAACTGAAAGTACGTTAAGTGTCAATACTGCCTCTATGCCCTTTGGTGAAGGTGTGATACTTGAAGGGAGGAGTTCTTTATTGCTAAGCAAGTGTGCACCGACAACCTCTCTACACTTGGTGGAGAAACCCTACGGGAACGTGCTCAGTCTGCCCATCAACTGGAGAGGCAGTCCTCTTCAGACATTACCCCACTTTATATTTGCCGTTGCACACTATGCTTGGCATAGAGCCACAACCGGCAGTACATGCACTAGTCACTAGACGTGACACTGGGTTGGGCATTGCCAACTCATTTTGTGGAAGCAGTGCAGCATCCAACTGGAGCCAGAGATACCTCACCTCACCATACAGCAACTCGTCAACCAGCAGTACTTAGTTGGCTTATGTCGACACCAGAACCCAGGAGATCGGTGAGTGAGTACTGCCCATAGTAGACTTCGTACCAAGCTGCCAGCTTACCTGACCAGTGCTAGTATCGGTCTCAGTAATTGTGTACCCGAGCATTCATGGCCTAGGGCTCACCAAATGCAACATCAACTAGACAAAGCGACACACGTAATGTTAAACGTGTAATAGGGCAGCAGGTATTGACCTTTGAGAAATTTACCATAATGTTCACTCAAATAGAGGCAGTGTTGAATTTTAGATCATTGTGTCCTCTTTCGACAGATCCTAATGATCTGAGTGAGACTCGAGGACATTTTCTGATCGGCTGTATGCTGGTAGCTCCATTAGCTGCTGACATAATGGAATTGCCTACAAAACGCCTCGACAGGGGGCAGCTGCTACAACAATGTACACAGCATTTCTGGCAATGATGGTCAAAGGAATATCTACACACCATCCAAAAAAGAAGTACCATATTTTGGAATGTATAGGCCGTACCAGAAGTTTTGATGAAAATTTCGGGATAGTTAATATTTCAAGTATAGGCAGCACTGAATTTTTTTTATTCCTGTAAATATTGTTAAGTCACAATTCCATACAAACATAATAAATTCTGACTTAATTTCTCCCCTACAAAACATTTGCAACAGAAAATTTGTGTTATGTTGCAATGTTCAAGAATATACATTGCGCAATTACTGTTCCACAGATGGTTACGTGACTTGAGAATGCAAAACCACAGCAACATGTTACACAAAATGAGTCTTATCAATGTGCACTTGTAGAGCCATGGCGGGCATGCAAACTACCTAAGATAGCTTTCTCTTGTACATTAGAGAAATTGTTTTTACATGTACGACATTTATGGGCAAGCTCCAACATGATTAAATTTTACACGTCCGGAATGAAGGTTATGTGGTTTATGAACGTGAGTGAACAAATAACTGCACGAGTGGTGTTGTTTTTTTTTTCGCCCCCCTTACCTTACCTTCCTGCCTTTAAGAAATAAAACATTAAAATGCACTGTATGTTAACAAATTTCTAAACATGTTTTGAGGAAAAAATTTTTTGCCAATATTTTGTATATAAGCAGCACCCACTTTTTGTAATATTTTTTTTTTAATGTGCAGCTTATACACGCCAAAATACGGTAAATGGTTTCAGCAGGGGTCTGCAGTAAATGTAGGAGACCTGGTATTGGCACGTGAAGACCACCTTTCTCCTCTTCAGTGGCAGCTTGGTCACATTGACACACTTCATCCAGGCAAAGATGGGGTTAGTCGTGTGGCAAGTATTAAGACTCGCCAGAGAGTTGTGAGGGGGTGCCCCCTTCCCACACAGTAACTTTTTCCTCAGTGTTGTACATAGTGTAAATAAAGTGTTGTAGATGGTGTACATAAACTCTGAAAGTTAGTGTGTCCGGGATATTGTAAATTCTACATGGACCAAGTGTGGACTACCCTTGACATATTCACCAGCTGTTTCATACAATGGTGCTGTGAAACCCAATTAACGTGTTTGTGAGAAAACTTCTACATGCATTGGGTGTGTAACAACTGTAACAAACTGTGAACGTTACTGCCAGTGAAGTGTCAAAACAGTAATGTAGCCTGGAAAGCTGTAGAATTGGGAAGACCTTTCAACCATTCATAAATTCGTAGTTCAAAACTGCAGGTTGAAAAGATAGCTGGGGTGAGCCATATTGTGGAGTCAACAGATTGATTCTATTTCATAAAATTCTGAAGTAGCAGAGCAAATGTTGTAAGGGAAACTGTGGTGTATATTTGTTCGTATTGACTACTACCACGTCTGGTGACCAAAACATTAATTTATTGAAAGTCAAGCTGAAGTTATTTTCTGCAATTATTTTTATGTACCAAACTCATGTAATTGATGAATTATTTACAGGGGACAATGCAGATGTTTCAGTTAGATTTGGTCTTTGCAAAGATTAACAACTGACATGTTGAGTAACTCAACTCATTTAGCTTGTGAGTATAGTGAAACAAAAAAAAGACAACAAAGGAAAATGTGCAAGTAACCAAATATCCATTAATAAATTATACATCCCTTCCCCTCCAAGCTAAAATGTAGCTGGGAGGATTGTAAATTTGATATTAAGTTACAGTACTTAAGCTTCCTAATTCAGTTGATTTTGTACTACTTTTTCCCACTTTGTGCAATTTGATCAATTGTATGGTGTCAATAGGTGTCAAATTACAAAGTAAAAAATTGGTATGAAGTGACAGCTCAAATTTGGTAATATTTATTTCTAAGTTTGACACTCAGTATTACATTTCAAGGTAGGTTATTCCAGCAGTGAATACCATTATGGTAGGAGATATATTTCTCAGATTGGAAACCTCTTGATTAGCTTTCAAATCACCATGTAGTGTGCTCACCCAAACCAAACTGTTTAACCAATTCTGAACACCAATATATCCTTAATTTTTTATTCCCCATTTGTGATGGATAAATCATATTAATTTAATTATAACAAGTCTTCTTATTTAGGTTTTATTTAGATGACAAGAACTTAGATTCTTCATATTGATTTGGGTACACATTAAAAAAAAAATTATGACGTATAACCTACAAAGCATTTTTCAGAAACAACATACGGAATTGTTTCCTATTTAAATATGCACAACAACATTGGAAAAATGAAGTATCCATTCTATAAAGAATTGGCGCGAAAGTAACCTAGCCATAACTGTGACATAATTAAAAATTGGTTATCAAAATGTTAAGTTACAAGTCATTATTCTATGAAAACAATTATTTGACATACATGTTCTGCCTAATTACTACTCATCGCTCTGAAAAATCATTGAAAGTTTAACCATGTCATTTAAAATCAAATGAATATAAGTGCTCTTATTTGTTGGCCATCCAGTTTTGTTTAACTTTCTGTAAGCACACAAAATTTACATCATAATGTAATAGTTAAGTTGAGTTAAATTTTAATTAATCAAATTGTGTTAGCAAAATTTAATTTTGTTAAAGGTGGAAAATAATTAGGCATGAATTGGAAAAGTGATGTGTGGAATTTCTTCAGTTTGCACCAGCAATGAAAATAACGTATTGTGTAATCAAATTTGCAACTGCCTCGTGTTTTGATGTGGGAATGACAGCCTTGCTCCATTTCTAATTTTAAGGGCCACCATAAAAGGTTGACTTCTACAAAATCAATTTTCTCTTTCAACTTTGTAGGGCCTGTTGTACCTGTATCTGTAAAAATCTGTATCAGCTCAGCTCTAGTTACTACCATGGGCACATTGAACACTGCACCTTTTTATGATTCTTGCCCACCAACATTCACTTCCTCCCATAAAAGTACATTGAAGCCATTCCTAAGACATGCTTGTTAGTCACTTCACCTTGGTCAGAGACCCACCCTTTCATTTTATGAGATGGGATTCATGTGGTGTGCTTCTTTCCAGGAACCTTAGTGGGGATCAGTTCTCGCTCATTCTTAAGAGTGCACTGTAGACAAGACCCAAACTGTGAACACCAGATGTCAGGGAACAATTGTTCAGCTGTGAGTGACCTAATATATATGGGTGGACAGGGAGGCCAACATTTAAAACATTAAAACACTTGTATTAAAGACACTGAATTTCCACCAGAAACATAAATTTGTATGGTGGTGTTTTCAGAAATGCTTTCCATTAGCCTATAAGATAAGGAGAAATTATCTTGTACCTCTCAACAACTGAAAATAGTTAGGAATGAATGTGTGCTTATGTATAGGCAGCTTCCAAAAACCAAAGCTATATTAAGGGCTAGTTTTACCACCTCATGTTAATCTCCCAGTCAAAAACTAGCTGCTGGCTAGCACTGAATTTCATTTTACCACTTAAAATCAACATCTAGCAGCAACTTTAGCTTTCGGTTGCTGGTTACTGAGGATGAACCCAGGGCCATTTGTTCCAAGTAGAAGTTGGGGTGAAAGAAAATGGGGTCATTTTTGTAATGCACAGCAGAAATTTGATGATAATGAGTATTTATATATTATTAAATACAGTTAGGTGATTTGAAATACTCCCCAGAGATACAATTATATTTTTGTATGTTAATATTATTAATACTGCCATTGAGCAACATTTTGATATGACTTTCGACAATGGCATTTTTGTTTGTATAATCAGTAATCTTTTGGGCGTTACTGTGCTCCTATCTTCCAGGAAACTGTAAACCGTATGGCAGCTGAACAATGAATCATAAGTGCTGCTTTTGAATAAAGAAATGTTGTTCTGATGTTGGCAAGTATTTTTAATAAAAAAAAGAATTTTATGTAAATCAAATATAGTCGAACGATAAATTCGTAAATTGCTCATAAAATACTTCACTGAAGAGTGTTATTTTCATTTTGTGAAGTGCAGGGAAAAACTCCACTTTACGTTATTATGTATTATATTTTTGCATGTTGTGCAAATTATATTTTTGCATGCTGTCTGTTGCCTGCATAAATACATGGCAACGAAGGTGTAAATATTGAAAATATTTGTTAATATTAGTTTATTGCAATTGTAATCACTTGAGGGTAACATATGAAAAAAAAATTCTTTTTGTCACAAATATATTGACGTGTGATGTCTTTTTCCAACTACTCATAATTTCGCCTCAGTGCATATCTAAACATTGCTACCAACGGGGTCCTATGAACAGTACAAGTCTTCCAGAAGTGCTCATAGGATACAACCCTTGTATGAATGTCTATTACAGACACAGATAAATTCTACTGTTTACCCCACATTCATTTCTACAACTGAAATGAGCTGACAACTAAGCCGCCAGGATGATGTTATGAAATACCATAGCGCGCCAAGGGATTGCAACTCTGAGAGAAGCGCTGACTCGTGCTGCCTGAAATTTGTGGCCGGCCGGTGACGTCACACGGTCCGAGTGTGTCACGTCAATCCCCCCTCACCAGCAACCAAGGGCAAGCCGACCAGTATAAATACCAGTACATAACCCTTATTTGGGAGTTTGCACTCCTCCACTGCACTGCAAGATGCCGGATGAAGCCAACAGATCCTCGTGGTCTCTCCAAGAGTCTGTTCCTTCACCGCACTTCTGGTGCTGAAGGAACCATCAGCAGCAGCTTGCTCCACCATCTTGTGTGCTGGGGCCATCAACTACCAACCAGGTTTTCTGGATCTACCAGATGCTCAACTACGTCTTCGCCAACGTCTTCAACACCCTCCAGAGATCCTCCAGAGCCAACCCCCGAAGAAGTCATCAACCACACGTAAATAAGACAGTCCCTTCAGTTAGTGGTAAATCCCTTGAAGGCCCTTCTGGACACAAAAACTAAATAGTTAAATCGAGTTGTTTTTCATAGCCATTTAATTTTCTAACTTGCATAATACAGAAACAGGTCAACTTAACCTGTCTTTAACATAATTTAAATTCCATTCAACTCTTGTTTGATAGGATGTAGTACATACTACCCGGTTTATTCTCGCAGGAATAAACACATTTCATCCAACTGTAGAATTTTATTTAAAGTGTGTTCTAAATTTCTTAAAACCTGTTAAAACTTCAGAGAACACTCAACCTCGTTACTAAAACCTTTGTAAGGGGTAAGTCCCCATTCTGTATAGCAAACACCTGGATCAGGGGCAACCAGCCCTACAGCCCACGTGGCTTACACGTACCAAAATACTGTATATTCTACATGGTATTTATTGTGCTGAAGTACAGCTACCATTAATGGCAGCCATGTTGTGGGAGGTTACATATGTCTATTGCACATGCGCAGTGAGAGCAATCACATTTGTGCCTCAGAATTTGCTTGAAACAGAATGCTTATCATTTTGCACCCATCATATGGCCTCTTGCAACACAGTGTGTGTATATTTAATCCCACATCAGCGCAATGAATGTGTAAATTTTACATTGCGCCCCTCTGTAAAAAATTTTTTTTGGCCCCCTGGTATGATCAAACAACTTGTCCTCCACCATGGTCAACTGGGATCAATTCCCGGTAGGGTTAAAACTAGGAATGGGCCGATTCCACATTTTGCTGAGACCAACGATTCAGATTATCAACTGCCGATGCCGCCGATTACAGCAATGCAGATACTAGTTTTGATGAGCACAATCATAATTTCCAATTCCCAATATTTGGAAATATTTTTTATTACTTAAATGTAAGTATTCAGTTTAGTGAACACTTTAAGCACTTTGTATTAGGTGTCTACAGCATAGAAACGAGATACAACGCTACTTTTAATAATAAATGATAAAATACAGTTTAACTGGGCAAAAAAGTGACTTAACAGTCAAAAAACTGTTACCAGACAATACGGCATTCATTACAAACTGAGTTCATCAAAGTCAACCTTCAATCTGATGCGGACTTGGATTTTAGATCTGAAAAATACCATACATAATATCAACATGAATGTTGGTTTAAACCAACATCCTAAAGATGTCGTAAAAAGAATTTATTGAAATCAATTTAATATTAAATATTCACTAGAAATTGAGTGAAAATTTGTTTATTTATATAAATATTTTCACTTAGTATTCCTTCATCGACCGAGCCATATTCAATCCCTTGGTTAAAATGAAAATAATATATTTGCACAAATTTTGCCAATTATTACTCGCCCAGTTTTACTTACTCAGGCCTTTATCACCTTAACCAAAACCGCAGTTGACAGTTTCCAATAAGAACTATGCCCGTGAAACTCTTGTGTATAGTCCATTCCTGATTGGAAGCAACTTATGAAAATCAACATTTGAATAAATACTCTAGGCATAACATTTCACCTGTTTTTTCAATAACCTGTATTCCACAAATATATAACACTGGTTAACTTTTAGAGTACTGTATTTTTAAAAATGAACCTTTATCTTAATATCTTCTATAACATGCAATATTTCTTTCTTTTTTAAATATGAATTAACAACAGCGAGTGCAGCGACGTGTTGGCAACGACCGTTAAGAAATAGTTCACAGTTAAAATATTATTTTAACCTCGTTTTTAGTATACTATTTGTAAATTAAACGGTGCCTATTGAAAGATTTAAATATTCAGGTAGCCCCGATGGCAACATCTCATTTTTACAGTTTAAAATAACAGCGGAAAATATTGTAAGTAGGCTGTAATGGTACAGTATTGTTTTATTGAGCGAGAAAGCAATTGAAAAACTGTCTGCTGGCAAGGCTTGTCACCCTCTTTCTCTTTCTTCATCTTTCACGCTATGGTAATTTCACTATGGTAATTTCACTTCGCAAGTAAGCCAGAAATTTATATGTTTTTTCAATTGTAGCATATTTCATACATATTACAGCAAAATAAGGATTTTTGAATTCGTACTTTACAACTGAAAAGAGATTTTAATGTTTGAATACGTATTTTAATATATTTAGATATGATGGCGGGGCAGTTACCTAGTGAAGTTGCAGATGTGGCAAGCCATGACATGGCATGTTGCTTTTTGTCAAACGAAACGTAAATTATTCTTACTCCGAAAGATGCTTCAACTCAATACATCACGTTTGTAGACGTTGTGATTTTTAAACATACCGAGACAAGTTACGATGTTGTGATAAATCTGTTTTTCCATGGCAATAATAAATGTACTGTTATGTGTGTTTCATTAATCATTGCGTCTGTGAAATGGCGTGCCTTTGTGCATCGTGGTCGATACGCTGGCCCTGTGTGTGTGTGCGTGATTTAAAATATTTGATTAGCACTATTTATACGTTTTAAATGTGAACTGATTTTATGGCGAAGTTATTAATTTACATCAATGTCTGTTTATTTATTACAATGTTGTACCTTTGCCCTTGGAGGTTTGAAACACAGTTGTGTAATGTAATTTGCCACAATCCCAGAAGAAAAATACTAAGCTCAGCCCGATAAATTACAATAAACCTAATAAACAGTAAGTAGCAATACATAGGAATATGAGCGGAATAAAAGTTACTGTTGGCTTATTTGTGTGCATGTTCACTGCTATCTTTTAAAGTTTGTATGACAAAAATGAGCAACACAAGTTGCGCGCTTGAATTTAATGTGCCTTTTTCGCTGGTTGTTCCTTCGTTTTAATATTTATTCCAACTGAGGGCGTCCTTTTAGAGAAATGACCCAACACATATAAATAACAAAGTGATGATTACTATTAGTACAGACCTTTACCCCGCAGTTGCAACAATGTTAAACACAGTCGTGGAAAAATACTAATGTGCAGTACATGTATTGTGCTACGTCGTGGAAAACAAATATGTTAGTGTAAAATAATCGTAATATGTCTTCAATTCAGGCATTTTTAAAACGTCATAAAGCTGACCTAAATGTTAGAGGCCTAAACTGTGAATATTGATACGGAATGGTTTTTGGAATATGACAGAATTCTTTGAAAAGCTGTAAACAGTAAACAACACATTTGACAGGTATAAAAATAGAAGTCACATTTCAATGTTTATTTTTAGGTGTAGCGAAAGTATATGAACATATGCACACACACACACACACAATGGAATGTAAACATTGATTTTGACAGATGCTATATGGCAGTCACATGGCAATGTTTATTTACATTTGGCGGAAGGATATAAAATGGGCCTGCAAGTAGATATTTAGCAGGGCTCCGAGAAAGTTGCTTCCAATGGAGAATGGACTATATTTGCTTTCATTTTCCATTTTCAATACCAACAGTGTCTTAGAATATCTGATTCGTTTTCATTGCTGCCAACCTACGAGTGCTGTAAACACATAATGATACGAATACATGTTGCTTTCTCATTGTCGCTAACGTACAGATGCAGTAAAACCAGTAAAAATGTAAGAAGAAAATAAAACAAAAACTCATATGGAATGTAAATAATACTATTGATAGCACCAGTTGTCGATTAATTGCGTTGTTTTGCATTCACATAATGTCCAAAAACGAATGATGCACACAATCTTTGGCGAATGTACCAACAGGAAATATGGTAATATAAACAACGAAAAACAATTGTTCTGAATATATTTTGGTTTTCGGAGACAGAATATTTGATTGATGGAAGTGGTAAATTAATGCTTTACGAAATGTAGCGTGCCGGGTTTTTTAACATTGTGATAAATAAATTTGTGCTACTAATTAGTAAATAATAATCTGCAAATAATGTTCAGATGCCACCGATGCTGATGATCGTGGTATAGGCCAGTTAATCAGTATCGTATCGGTCCATCCCTAGTTAAAACCTAATTTTCACTAATGGGGAAACATTTTAGATGCTGATGGCAGGTGGGTTTTCTTAAGATGCTCCATTTTCCTTCCATTGGAGTAGCATAAAATTTTGATTTGGGAATGTGTAATGGCCCAGGTTTTTTCCCCTAGCTAGTAAAACAGGGAAGTGCTGTGACGACTCTGTTGTCGCAGAGTTTTTTTACGCCTGGTATAAATTTCTTGAGGTTAGCAGTAACGTGATTTACTAGCGCTTGGTGACAATCTTTTAAAATATTTCTGTTTTTAATAGGCCGGCCTATCATTTGTTACTGCATTATATGGTATTATTTAATATTTATTAATTACGCTTGGATGAATATTTCATTGTATTAATTAATTTAGCTTTGGTTATTATGAATACTATGCCATGTAATGGTCATATTTCAAATATTGTTAAAGGAATAGCCGCTAGGGGCGCGGCGGGCTGTGTGTGATGTGCTGTGCCCGTGTAGCGGCAAGGAGTCGTTCATTACCCAAGATCCGGTGAGGTTGGTTGTATGTAAGGGGAGTCAGCTGTGTTGCGCTGCCTCTGCATGTTGTTGGTTAAACGCGTTGGCGAGAAGTGTGTTCTTGACTTATGGCAGGATGTGGCTAGGCGGTTGCCTTATAGCAATATGTATGTGAGATTGCTAATTATTACAGTAAGTGGACCATCTACAAAGTATGCAGAAAGTAACACAGTATTTTAACTGTAAATTTTCGCCACCCAAGCCCGTCACTGCGGCACTCGTGGAATATTTCACGTGGTACCACAGAGAAAGTAAGGAGACAAGAGCGGACACTTCCATGTTGTAATGATCTTCTTATTTTGAAGTCTTTTTCAGGGGTGGTGGGTGAGTGGTAGGTGCCTGGATTAATACCAACAGCAGACACGCATTACGAAAAATAATCACCTAGTTTAATAAAACAAAAATAATAGTTTTTAATGATTATTTTGTGATAAATACGCTTCATTGAAGTAGCTAATAATCACGTTGTGTTCAATGTGTCATAAAATCTCTTATTTACAGTATATATATATATATATATATATATATATATATATATATATATATATATATATATATATATATATATATATATATAATTAGAACAACGTTTTAAAATTGCTTAATTATAAATTACTTTACTAACACCATTTATTTGACGAATACGGTTTTCGGCAATAATTAAATATATACCTGTACTGTTTGTGTTAGCTCTGTCTTTGAAATATTTACGTTACCTCCAATTGTGACCAACAGAATAGAATAAATCTTGCACAAGCAGTGTAAAAAACGGATGAAATATTTCCAATTGTTTTAGTAAGTAACTAAATTAGCACCTGAAATATATGTAGGTTAAATCAGTATGTTTGAGACACAAAACACTCATAGTTTTGACTCAAAACCGATCTGTTCCATAAAATCATTCATTATAGTGGTAAAATGTCTATGTTGGTATTTCCACAGGTACTTACTTCAAATAATGCGATTATAAGCCCTATCTAGTGTCTCCCTCCTGCATGGTACCTTGTTTGCTGGGCAATTTATGTTTGTAAGAAATAAACCTGTGCTTGATTTATGATTGCCGGTAACTATACATGAAAAAGCAAGTGCCATTTCTTGAAGCAAGTGTTTGTGTGACATGGCATGCAGAAACGCGGAGCCCCGATCAGCTGTTTATGCTGGGTTGGTACGTCGCGGCCGACAAGTAGTGGACGAGCTGCGTTCATGCTGGGGCAGGGCCCTAGCGTTTACGCTGGTGTGGTGTGCCAGTTTCCTGACTTCCTTCATTTTTGAAATCCGGTACCAGTTGAAGGTTTTTCGGCATGCCCGAGGTCCGCAGGTGGTTACGACTTACCAGGAAGCAGTTCCAGTGTTTGAATGTTTTCACTACAGCATGTCACATATGCAGAGCTACAATTCCTTTGTTTGTTATGAAACTGTACTTTAAATATCACGGTAATATACTACTTGGGCCTGTGTAGCTTTTATGCATCTTTTATTTGAGTGTGGTGTGTTATACATTTTATATATATTTTTTAAAATTTTGTTCACCACTGTAGTGAAAAGCATTGTGGCCCATATACACTTTAACGTGTTTCTATAAGGTTTGTTGCAAATTGTATTACAGTAGAACCCGGATCTCACGTTCCCATCAGTTACACTTTCCCGTTACTTACACCATATTGTTTATTTCCTGGCGCACACCCTATATTTACAATGCTTTCCATTCCTGTTGTTTACGCCACATGAAAATATGGCTTCCCGTGATGTACACTTTTTTTGTGCATGTATTACGTACTGTATTTATGGCATTGTAAGTCGACGCCCAGCCTGTGTATGGTTTTGTGAAGGGGGAATAAAGAGACGGGTGTAGTGAAAAAGATAAGGGAGGTAACGCCACACCGCGGAATGTGGAAGGGAGGGAGAGTAGGAAAAAAAAATGGGCTGTTGGTTTTAATGGATACATTAACAAAAAAGGGGTGGGGTGTTTGGAGCAAGAGGGCTAGAATGCTGATGATTAAGTGGAAAGGCGGGGAGGGAGAAAGACAGAGAGAAAAAGAAGGATGAGAGATGAGGTAGGGAGCTTGGAGTAGTGTGGGCGTGGCTAGTCTGAATGTTTAATGCACGAAGGGGGGAGGGGTATAGGTGTGACCAAAAGGAAGGAGGGGAAGGGGAAAAGGGAGCAGATTTTACAACAGAGGGGAATGGCCGTGACCTGTGTGCAGGGAAGAAGCAGTGTATGAGGAATGCAGTGGCTTGAGCAGCATGGCAGACAATGGAAGGGGGAGAGTGGTGTGGGCGTGGACTAGCCGGGAGGGAGCAAGGAGGAAATGGAGGAGCGGCCAGCAGCAATCAATACTCCATGGCTGCTGCCGCCGGCAACGACTGCTGCCGCCTGTCACGACTTTGTTAGAGACCAGACCCAGCCAAGCAATAAGGTGGTGCGCTTTTACACAAATATTGTGCATTTTTAAGAACTGAGGCCACTTTGTTATATTAGTATTACAGCTCTAACAGTACTGATAAATATACACTGTCCATTTTATCAGCTTGTTACTACTTGGTCTGAATTGTACTTAATATTTCTTGCCCCAATTCTATGCGGAGGTGTGATTTAGGAAGATTCAAATTGATAAAAAAAAATCGCTTACCATTGCAGTAAATACAGTAAATTTTCTTCTGACTGGGAAAAATTTCAGTTGCCGTTATCAATGTAGATAAGTTTCATTTTGTCATGTTGCAGCACAAGAACGCGCCGGAGTCTATTTGCCTCTGATGGCTACGTGTGCCCATTTATCTTTGGTACGTTGTACGTTTGTTTTCTTTTGGTGTGTGTTCATTCAATCATAATCAAACTTTTACAATTGGTCTGTAATTACAGTTACATACATGTTTACTGCATCCAGGTTTTATTATTGAGTGAATGTTCCTAAAATTAGTTAACAATGACATACCAACGAGACAGAAATTGTCTTACCATTGAACGCAAAATAGAAATCCTAAAACGCATTGATGTACACATGGGCACATGAGTCTCCGTAGTTAAGGAACTAAACTAGGGCCGATACTAAAGAAAATAAAGTGTATTAAAACTTCAAATTTTTTTGACCTACATGAATGTACGGCAGGTTGTGAACATTACTTACGTAAAACTATTTCAAACAAAAGGTAAATTACTTTCAATGTAGTGTTTCCCTTCATTTACACTTTCTCCTCATTTACACCATTTTTTCTTTATCCCTTAAAGTGTAAGATAAGGGTTCTTCTGTAATCCAGTGTGTAATGAAAAGCAGCAAATATACATTGACTTAAACACCATTGGAATTGAAACAAAATTTTGGTGTGCACATTTGTAGTAGCTGGTTGTTCCTCTAAAATTGTGGCATGAGAATAATATTAAGGGGTGTTGTTTCGTTAAGACGTACTTCAGGCTGAAGGTTGGACTTTATAATTGGGCCAGGATCTAAAGTAATTATTTTTTTTATAAGATGAGCTTCTTGACTACCTTGAGATGTTGGAGTGAGTTGTGGGTTTATATAGCATAGTAGTATTGAGGGACCTGAATTCCGCTGGGGTAGAAGGCGGCCCAATCCTGCACAACTCTGCTAAACTTTGTTTTCTGGCCAAATGAAGTTGTTTTTAGCTCTTTTGTACATGGCCACAATGACTTCGTGCAAGGAATGAATTATGAATTTGTATCTTGCATGTGTCTAGATATCATTCCATTAGTAATTTAATTCCATAGTTTGAATTTACTTTCCTAAATTCATTATTTCAATGCTGGGCAGGTGCTCATGATTGTTACTTATTCCGCGCATCGCAACATCAAAGCAAATTCTTCACAAAGTGCAATACGTGTGATTTCTTTGTGTGTAGTCTGAATGTGAAAGCAAATACGGTAAATGTTGAATTTAATAGTTAAAATGCCTAATCACACTGTGATCCCTGGGTAGAAAACAAATTATCAGTTGAAGTCAGAACAGAAAATTGTGGTATTTTGAGTGTATCTGCTTGTATGCAGGCTCAGGTAGCAGGTCTTGTGGAAGCTATGGGACGCGAAGCTAACCTCCATCCAGTAACCTATGTAGGGAATTAAAGCTAGGTTGACATTGCAACATGTTTTATTTTTGTTGTTGGAGCTCTCTTTATTTTATATTTCGGGAGAAAAATTAGGGGAGGGGGGCTTTAGGTAATTGTCTTTCGTGAGACTGCATTGTTTTGCAGTTCTTATGAGTGTGTGGCATTTTGAGTTGCATATTGTTTTGATGGAGCAGTGAAAAATTTTACTCGTATGGAAATAGCATTCAAATTATTGTAACTTCGAAAATTTTAACTTCAGTACAAAAACAAAACATGATGTATACGTCGCTGTTCGTATCCGTACAGATGTAGCAATACACACACATAAACATATTGACCTAAGTTAACCATACACTCATTAAATTCACAATATAGACAAATAAACAAATATTATTTACACACTATGAAAGTGCTGCTTTTTCAGGCCATGTGCATATCAAATAGTAACAGTTTACAAATATATTATTTACAAAACACGCCAACTTACTTACTGTTTGTAATTCGTAATCTCTTGAACATGTGTTCTTTATATGGAAATTCTTGCACACTTACAATATTTGTCCATCACTGATATGAAATAATATATTTGCATAATCATTCAGTAAAATCAACACTTTGCCCATTTCCTGAAACTAACAAACTTAAAACCTTTGAAACGTAAATACTTTTGAGTATGTAAAAATGGTACCTGTGATGAGTCATGCTTAATGAAATCACATACAAAAATAATTAACTAAGTACCAATAAAATTTCTGAAAACACCAACAAGGTACTCGAATAAACATGATAAAAATGAGCACAGTTCACTGGCACTGGTGTACTATTTTCTTCCATTATTTGTAACTGTATTCGAAAATTCCAATATTAGCACAGGCCTAGTTAATCTGAAACTAAAACAGCATACACACAAACAATGTTGACTGCATGCACTGTCTAAGAATATCATATACGTACATTTATTAACATTTATCACCAGTGAAGACTCTCCTCAATTGACTTCCCAATGATTATAATTGAATTTTATTATGAACTCTAATATGATTTTGCTTCTTCTGTATATTAAAACTATAATTAACATAAACAACACAATGCCTTGTTATGGCAACATTCAACTACAAGACGTGTAGTGCGCTGCAGTGGCTAGCTCGCGAACTATGGCGACATTAACTTGGCAGGTTTATCAGGCAAGTGTCCAGACCTCCCCTTCTTAGACCGTGGCGACAAGGCATTGATCTTCCAGTGTGTGCATCCTGAGCGAGAGGAACTCTATGCCATAGAGTTAAAGAGCTAACTACACGCCTGCTGCGGCCCAAAATCCGAGCACCTCCCTGCAACCCGGAACCAGAAACTATTGAGAAACTCATCAAGAGAGCACGTATTCGCAAGATTGACCTGGCCAATATCCGTCAAGCCCAGGCGAAAACCAAGACTGCCTCCATGTCCATAGGGAGAGCAGTACTCACCAAAGCTCCAGCTCAAGGGAGTGCAATGGAACAGGCTGCCATCTCTCTGAGCACACTACCCAAATGTTGGCAACACCTTGTGAGACATTCTCACCGGGATGGCCCAGTACTCCATCGGAAGAAGCAAGGTAGGCAGATGGGGTCCAGCAGCCAAAACGAACTGGAAGAGGATGCCGAACACTCGACTGAAGCAGAAGGGGAGGCCCTGCTAGTCTCAGTCATATAAGAGACAGAGGTTATACATGAACCTCCCGACATCACAGTGCTCATTGGAATCACCAAGGTATTAGCGACCTTAGAAACAGCTGCAAATGGCAACTTTATCCAAACTGGGGTAATACCCAATGAGCACTGAAATAAGATTCGGCCTACCGAAGGAACTACCATTTATATGGCTCAAAAGGGGCATGCTTAACCATCAAAGGGGAATTGAATTAACCCTGATACAGAAATTTTCCGATGAGGCCATCCTAACAAAATTCCATGTGGTCAAGGAATTAGGAGAGACCGCAATCCTAGGACAACCGTGTATCTGAACAAGCCATTATCGATTATAAGCAAGGGAAAATTTATCTGGGAGCAACCCAGAGGAGGCCTGTGACCTGGCAACAATTCAGCTCGCCCGAACTGTATCAACAAAGAGGGGCAAAATATGTACGATGGATGCAGGCACAACAAAGTCAGATGGTCTGCGCCAAGCAGTGGCTGAACACGAAAAAAGGCTGAGACCACCTGCAGCATGCCGCTAGACACACACACAGCACGAGTCCAGCTATTCTCCACGCCTTGCATCAACCAGGGTGAGAAAAAATTGCTCCAGTCCATCCCTGGTGGCCCAATCAGCCTGCAGGGCACAGCTCACGCTACCCCCTACAGCACAGACTCTGCCCTCTGGGCCAGCTGCTACAGGGGTGGGGAATCAACCGCATTCCGAGAGGGGAAGTGGACACATCCCCTCCAGCCTGTCAGCTGAGGGCTATCGCAGAAACGTTTGTGCTGACCCTGGGCCCCTTGACCCAGTGACGCCTTCACGATCAGCCAGATACATTCTGCTGTAGCATAGAGAGCAGCCATGAAGAGCTTGCTGCACATGCATTGAAAGGAGACTACGAGATGCCGTGGCGCTGTCCTCCCACCTTCATCTTGCCGGCACTGCTCAAAAGTAAAGACTCTGTGTGATGGGATTACAATAGTAACCCCTCACCTGCTTAGAGCTACAGACTGTGTGTGTGCTGCTGCTTTGCCTACAGCTCCCCGCTAAGAGCCTCCACCTCGCTGCATGTGCAGTCTCAACCACGATTGTGTGAGTTTAGGCTAGGATCTAGGGTTAGCTAGCAGTGTAAGGATTTAGTTAGCCATAGAGTGGGCAGTGATACAGAAGCAAAACGCCAATGAATCAAGTGAGAGCAAACCTCCAGCCCAAAGTGTTGTGTGATGTAACAAAATAACGCAAGCTAAGAAAATGCCTGGTTAGGAAGTGAGTTGGAATGTAGCTAGAATTATAAAGGCATGTCAACCTCCTCTTTCTTTTCTGTCTTGTAGCTGATTAACCAAGGTCACAGCTGTGCTTTCAGACATACACTTGCTCATGGTCATGAGGAAGTTTGAAGATATAAATGTGTTGTATTTTACTGCTTGTCTGTATAGTATTTTTGATTTTGTACCATTAGTGTTCTGCAGCTTCACTACTTCTGTTGTTGTGTTGAAAGTATAGTGTTGAAAGCTAACTGCCAGCTGTTATGGCCATCAGCCAGATATGAGTAAGAGAAGTAAGTTTTTGTGAGACAGTAGCACACAGTAAGTTTGCCAGCCTAAGAAATTATTATTACCTTGACTAATGAAATGCCTGAAAGCCAAGCTACGCCTAGGCCAACCAACCTTTTGTCTAATAACTTATTATTATACTGAATGTACATGTATGATAATAGCAGCAATTCAAACTTGGTTTATCTCAGAGTAGATAATTCTTCTTCTTTTGTCAAACCACTAGAGTCGTCGGCTAATCCAATACATTACTCCTTTTCAAAAGGAACCAATTTAACTCTTATTTACATAATGTTTCAATAATCACATTATCAAACCTTGCATAACGATCTCAAATGTTTTTATTCATTTTCTCAAATGCATCTGCACTTGTCAAGCGTGTCATCATAATTTTTGAGTGAACATTGTATGCATCGAGGCCCTGGTGACTGAATGGTTAGCCTGCTCGCCTCCCACCAAGCCGAACTGGGTTCATTCCCCGGCCGGGTCATCGAATTTTCGCATGTGGGAATTGTGCCGGATGATGCAGTTGGTCGGCTGGTTTTCTCGGAATCACCCGTTTCCCATGCCCCTTCATTCTGGCACAGCTCCATACTCACCTCAATCACCCTCATCGGCTTTCAAGACCGCGCTGTTAAGAGTTGCCCAAATCGCTTCACTCTTCATTGTATGCATCTACAACAATAGTGTAAACCTATCTCTTCATATAACGTATGTACTACTCATCATCTTGTCTTTTTAAAAGGATGAACCTTTGTGAACCTGTTTTAATCTTGTATTTTTTTGATGTAATGTAAATACCATTTGTAACCTTTTTGCACTAATTTAAACTTTGCTAACCAAGACAATCTTTGTGAAGCAAAGTGCAATTACGAAAGACTTAGAACTACACGAAACCCAAAATTACTGGCTCAAACCTTAACTTTTACTTTCTTTGTATTTTGGAAGTGAACCAGGCGAATTTTGTACTCTGTAGCAGCTTCTATTTTCTATGTGATAAGGGTTGCCAACCACATACATAATTTTTAACATCGTTGTACACGTTCCAGTATTGTTCTTAATGCTAGTAATCAGTTTTCCTAATGCAGTTTCCACTAACAAACTTAGTTTTATTCCGCAGTGAAACTAGCTAATCCCTTAATGCTTAAATAATTTATTTTTCACTAGATCTGCAATGGACTGTGAAAATGTTTGTAACCACATATCCCTCCTCAAGAATTACTGGGATGCAATAATTTGCAACGCTAGGTGTCACCGAACAGTTCAATAACTCTTCATTGCTGGCCGTACGTGCACTTCTCGGGTAACTCGTGTCCTTCCATAGTTCTCCTTCCATTCCCTCTCCTATACCCTCCCTCCATTCCCCTCCTGGTTTGGTGTATATAAGCCCCTACATTTCCCCTCCCCTTCTTCGGCCTCCGGACCTCGTGACCTCTCCATTCCGATCGTCAATTCATCATGCTGCTGTCATCGGGAACACCTCTACAGGAGAAAGTGTCTACACCTTACGCAATGACGACTTAAACAATCCTTACCTGCCAGCACTAGGCCAACATATTGGGCAACACCACTAGTTAGCTGCAAACAGAGTCTGCTACTGCAGCGATTACGACGGTGAGTTATGTCAACCTGTAGGGAAATTAATTTGAAAATTGTGAAATTTCAGTCCGTAGTTTTCGGGTCGTAATTTTCTGGGGTAATGCCTTGGTAGCCTTTTCAACAGGACTCGTGTCATGAAGTTTTGCTGGCAACCCTCAGTGAATTCAATCATTGTGTGCTGGGTTTTGTTGCTGGCAGCCCTCAGTTAATCTGGCCGACGTGTTTGTTAATTTTATCAGTTGCTTGTTTCAATTAATGATAATTTTCAGGTTTCTTACTAGCCTCCAACGAATGTGGCATTATGCCCGGAGAAATTCCGAGTTGGTAGAATGCGGCTATGAAAGGGCACAGTGTGTCGCCCGCAACTACCAGCCTAGAACTTCGGGGCACAACCCTCTTGCGTTGGGTTGCATTGGAGGACGAACGAGTTAATAGTCTCTTGGATATTTCTGATCCTTTAATTTGGTTAGCTGCAATTCATCCGCCTTGTTGGCGAGTTATGTATTTGCATCTTTAAAGAAGTATAGTAATTTTTCCGTTGTCCAGGTTGTGGTTTTGGTTATTAATCAAATTTGCAAAAGGCTGACACTAGAATGCTCATTCCCACTTTTGACACTTTTGCTAATCCCATGGTCGCATGACATGCTGTCGCGACTTCATGAAAGAGTATATTGGCAGTGACAAATACATTTGCAGCTGGATAACTTATTGTGAATTATCCTTTTGCAGTCAACGTGCATAATATGATATTGCTTTGTTATTTCAAACATGCACTTAGGTATAAACTAACGAGTGGTTGTTAAAACAAAAAGATCAGGAATATTCATTAACGATTACCCATTCCTTGAGAGGCTCATTGTATGAGGAAAGCTTGTTTAATTAGGAATTTTGCAGCTTTCCTATCAAGATTAATATGGAATAATAATAATATATTGCACTGGCTTGTAATTGACCATTTCTCTATTCAGTGTGGAGTACACTGTCTTGTTAGTCGTGTATAGTGGGCTGGAGTCCTAGATTAATTCTTAAGTAAAATGTGTTAATTTAAAAACAAATAAAATATATAGTCATTGGCGACACTGCGCTGGCAATATTGAAATATATTACATAGCGTAATTTTGTTAGCCCTCTTCAGAAATATTTAAGCGCAAGAGTGCACGTAATATTAAAATGTTCCTATATTTAAAGGTGTGATATTATTGGTTCCTAGCGATATTAATTTAAATGGATTATTTTATTATATGTGTACCAGTCAGTCAATGATCCTTGATGTGGAAAACGAGTAACATAGGATTTTCTAGCAGCTTACTTTGAAAGCTGCCCTTGATATGTGGTTGGGCATACAATTTTACTCGCAAAGGCGGATCTTGTTATCCTAATAATCATTTACACTGATTTTAAATTATTATTATGAAACGTTGAGTATTTTCTGAAAGTTGTCACTGTGTTTGTAGACGTAAAACAACCTTGTATAATCACTGGTTGAAGGAATTTTAACGGCTTGATTATTCTAGCTGTTGTGTTAAACTGCAGTGTTTTTTAAACATGTTGTACTCCACAGGTGTTTGATTATTTTGCTGACAAAATATTAAATTGACAATTTCAATATCCTATGGTTTTGAAAGCTCGTTTATTAATTTAATGAATATATTATCCAAGTGTATCAACCTTAGTCTGGATGCTCTTTATCAACATTTTTTCTATGTGAGCATTGTAACGAAAGAAAATCTTTGTATAAATAAAAATTGTTGACCTTGTTTGAGTGTTTGACTTGCTGTGTACAAAAGGTTTCCTTGAGTCCTTGATTTTACGGCACAAATTGTCTACACCCAGGCCTTCAGCCATGTTTTGTACCACAGTCTCATACCAAAGGGTAGGGAATAGGATCCATCAGATCCTCCGTAGTATGCGCGAGCAATTTGGTCATGCTGACCATTTTAATTCCTATATCCCTGTTGCTTGACTGGACACATGGGTTGAGCATGAGGGTGACACCGGCCATGAGAGAGAGGGAGCGAGAGCGAGAGTCTTCGTCCAGCTGTGTATGAGTGTGTCCAGCCACCACCAAGGAGGTCCATCTTTTGCACCTGTGGTTCTGGCTAATTTGGGGGGAAGAGGGGTTAAGTACCATGGTGGATGTCATCATAATCTGTTCTAGCCTCACCCCCTCCAAGAAGAGATGAAGCCGTCACATGTAACAGAGCGCTTCGTCCAGCGCTACAGAAGAGCAGTGGCTGCCTCCTGTCAGTTTGCAGCCCGCTTCGGCCATCTCCGCCACACTT
The DNA here is from genome assembly GCA_029891345.1 of Dryococelus australis. Lineage (NCBI taxonomy): Eukaryota > Metazoa > Arthropoda > Insecta > Phasmatodea > Phasmatidae > Dryococelus > Dryococelus australis. The sequence goes on from CM056995.1 coordinate 79,227,912, forward strand.
CGTCGTTTCTCTCTACCTCACCGCTACCCCTGCACCCCAAGTGCCGGCCCTGTGTACTGGCTATATAAGAAGCTCGCAGCCTCAAATTCAATGCTGACTCCCGCAGCTCAGTTGCAGAACATCACCCTGCCCAGACACGTTCCAATGCCGCCTTGCTAAACAAATCGCTGCCCGACAGTGCATTCACACTACAAGCATCCACTTTTTTACAGCCAGCTTTCTACATCTACGAGCTATATCACTAGGTGCCTCTCAGTTCACGAAGCCTGCTGCAACTCAAGGCTACGACCCCCACCTTGGGGGTCGTAGCAGGTGGAGTTGTCTGCTACATGGGTTGTATTCAGTGCTTGCTTAGTAGCCGGGTGTCTCATTATTTCTTTTTCATTCTTGGGTTGTTATTAGCTGGGTGTCATTGCAATGCTGTGAGTTTCAAAATGTCTGCTATGGTGAAGATTTCTTGGAAAAGATGCCTGTGATTGGCAGAGTCAGTCTTATTTAAGGCCATATTCACATGCTGATTAAGACTTGTTACTTTAGCTAAGGGTGGGGTTTGCACTTGCGTGTTGAAGTATACGTTGAAAAAATTAGTTGTTTGAAAGTGTCTGGGGTTGAGCAGCACAGAGAACAGAGAAGGTGCAAACTCGAGTGCTAGTAATGGTGGCTGAAGTTAAGACACAGCTTGCACCTTAAAAATATAGATTCATAAATTTATAATTTTTTTTTGCAGGGAACACTAGGCATCTGGACATCTTATGTTGTAATACTACTGCCGTTGTATTCTGTCACTGCTCCATTTCCACCTCACTTCACACCCATCAACACTACACACCTCAGCTGCTGAGTTCTGCCCAGTTCTCTCTTGCTTTCTCCATAATGCATGGTTGTGTCATGTTATTGAGCCGTTAAGAGATAGTAGGGTGTGTTGGCAGGTGTGTTGCTGGTAACAACGCCGCAGAAAGCAGCTCTCCAGGTGACGCACAAAGGGGCAGTCATGTTTCAGAAGTTGGGGGTGCCTGTTCTGGGCTTGGTGGCAAATATGAGCTGTGCCATGTGCCCTCAGTGTGGCCACACATCGCACCTGTTTGGGTCTGGAACACAGCAGCTGGCAACACAGCTCGGTCAGTATGTTTCATTATATACCTAAAGTCACTGATTTGTAAAATTAAGTCTTAGAAGTATCAGGCTCAGATTCAAACCTGAAGCCCAACTTCTGCAATGAAGGCTCTTCCCTTGTGAATGGACCAACTGTTTTGTTAAGCCATCCAAAATTATGACCTTTCCATTTATAAATTGAAGCATTACAAAAGTTAATTTCATCATGATAGTTTTATTTATATAGCTTAATAGTTGTCTTCTCAGTAAGTGTGTCGATTTATAGTGTTATCACAAATATTGAAAGTTTCATGAGAACTATTATTGTATATGAAAATATGTACGTATTTTTATTAGTTAGAATATCTCTGTCGCACGGGTGCCTGATATTTGGTTCACTCCTCAATGGAGAGCATCCCTCCACATGACATTGGCAAGCCCCGTCCCCATATTGGTAATGCCTGGAGAAACGGCCCATTATCACTAGTAACCAGATGCTCAGCTGAGTTGGGTCACATGTCTTAACTTGGGGAGGGGGGTGTACGTTCTCCTAGAGGTGGTGGGATGTCTCACTATGCCCACTCTCCAGGAGTCCAGAGAAGCTGCATTATCATTGATAAAGAAGTCTGTTCCGAGTAGGTCTCTTAGCAAGGATTGCTCTATGCCACAGTGGTGTTCAGAAAAATGGGCAGACATCCAGTTCTAGGTGGAGAGCTGATCATCATGTGGTTAGTGTGAGCTTGAAGAGTTTTGGGTCTCAAGTCTTGCCTGAGCCCAAGAGGATGATAGATCACGGGTTAGGAACCGGGTTTTCTGAATAGTAAAAGACTGTGGTTTATATAGGTTGATACAAACCACATATAATCTCAGCCTGTGCTCAGGATACCTGAAGTGCAGGGTAGACTGACTGCCAAGAAGGAGTGCAGGAATGATGGGGTGAAAGCGACCCTTGACAGCAATGTTTCAGGCACCCGGCATGGTTGTGTCAACAAGGCAGTACCTACTCCGTAACCTTACACTGGGAGACAGCATCTCTATGGACAGCAAGGTGAGCAGGTAAATATACTGGGCAGGCAAAAATGAACTGCTAGCTCTATTTATACCTGTCCTTCCAGGGGCGAACAAGGGAGGGAGAGCTGTGGAGGAGAGATAAGCTTGTCGCTCCTTGAGCGGGATGCACATTTGGTATCCTGGGCTGAAAGACCAAGGAGCAAAACACAACCAGCTGCCAAGGCAAGATGCCCACATGCAGTGCAGGTTTCCAGCACTTGTGCAGGAGCAGACCTCTCGGGTCCACTTTTAGGTAACTGTACTGACGTTTTGGGAGGCTGGCTACAATGTGGCTTAGCATGAAGGGGAGTGCAGCTGACGCGGAGGCTCGAGGGTTCACAGATATTGGCTGTGGCACATCGAGAAATGTTAAACAGTACGTATTGGGTTTGACACCTCACTCAATATTGCTTTCCCTCCCTCTTGCAGTCTAGTTGTATATTCTTAATATATTAACTGTATTACCGTCTAACAACATACACATAATTTATTTGAACTAGATTTCACTTTGTGGCTTTAGACAGAAACCACATTACCTGTTCCAAAAGCATGTGTTGTACTGTGTGCTTCAAAAAATTATTCATCAATTGTTAAAAACAACATGAATGCCTGAGTAAAATTAAGCCTTGAAAACCTTAATCTGCTCATTGAGGCCCAGAAAAATACTGACTCCACAATAGTATAAGATTATTTTCAATACTAACCATTGGCATTTATACTAATTTCATAATTTGTAGTTATCTCCAGAACCAGAAAAGTATAGATAGTGTCAGCACAAAGATAATCAGGAATGGGTAATGTGCATGCAGTGTGAATTCGCAGCTGAACTGCAGAAGTGAAGGTCAGGTATAATAAATGTAGTTTTTGGAATTTGATTCAGGTGTGCCACTGCTAGTGGAGGTTCCACTGCATCCCAGCATCTCGGAAGGTGGAGACAGTGGGAAGCCTGTAGTTATATCTGAACCAAACAGCTCTCAGGTAATGCACGTTTTGTAGCTGTACATAACGCTGGAGCAAACATATGTTTCAAAGTAAAGTTGGCAAGAGCACTTTGAAATATAAAAAAAAAATTGGCAATACTGCATTCCAGAATTAGAATTTTTCATGAATTTTGAGTGATTTAATGGTTTTTTTTGTGGAGTTACAGTGCATGTTTTTTGGATGAGTTGTATGTGTGTGTGTCTCACCAATTCAGAATCTGCAGAATTAGCAGCAGAAATTCTATAACCCCTTCCTGTCTTTTCCCCATGGCACTGGTCAATCATAATGTTTTCCTATGTTTTATGACCCAGGTGTCTTAGTAAATGAGTCTAGAGCAAGGTCATTGATGGCAGTACAGTAGTTAGCCACCATTTTCATAGTGAATGGTATGACTACAGATACAGACTGGCATGCAGGAAGTGCACTGAGCAGTGTACTGGGGAGTTCCCCGAGTGCTGATTTCTGCCTGGCCAACCTACTCTACCATCCCTTCTCACCTTTTTGTCAGGGTATGTAAGGTGTTGGCAGACCAACATTTTACTTGGGCCCATTATTGACTTACTTCCCAGCGATTGACTTTGTGCAACTTGGATAGTGATTCCTGTGAGCATTTAAATGGACTGTATCCATTGCCGAGAATAAGCATAAGAACAAAACAAAGAAACCAAAAGCCAGACATATCCGTCACACTGTCTGCTCTGGTACTGTCTTTTTATTTCATTCAGGATTGCAGTTTGTCATTGTGATCATTGTCCCGTTTGTTGCATGTTGCTCGTTGATTCAGATTCTATAGACTGCTGGGTTCATCTAAGTCTTTTTTTTTTGGTATGAAAAATCTGGGATTTGTCTGGTTTTTGGTTCCTTTGTTTTGTTCTTAGGCTTAATTTCGGGAGTGTATACAGTCCATTTAAATGCTCTCAGGAATCTTGCAACACCATTGCCATTAAACTTAGAAGATATCGGCTAGTGATAACAAGCAATTCACTGGCTTGCTGTAAGATTATTAGCCCTTTGTAAATTGTAATAATGTTGAAGTATAATTGAGCAGCAGTCACAGTAGTATTTTAAGAGAACTAAAGTATCCTTAAGCAAAACTTGTATGATAAGTGCAAGGCATAAAGAAAGTTGTACATAATAAGCTGTGTACTTGCTTGGAAGAGGGGGAGATATATATTAGGCACATGCAAGAAGACTCAAACATTTGAGATTGAATCGAGAAAAAATAACTATCTCTATCTCCAATCAAACTTTAATTCACAAAATTTTATATATATAATGTTCCGAAGAGTCTTTCTAGACTTGCATACAGAAGCTGTACGATGCAAGGTTATCTGTGTAGGTGGGTTGGACAGGCAGTTACAGGGAACATATTTAAACACAATACAGTTTTGAGTCAAGGTGGGGTGTTTTGGGTCAAGGTTGCCTAATAGTTTCTTGATTCTTTCCACGAAAGAATTGTGGCAAATTTTCTTTATCACTACACAGTACATTACAAAAATATCAATAAAAGGCATTTACAAAGTGCCTACCGGTATGTCACGTCACTATATGACAATGGCAGTGACAATAGATGTAACTGTATAAGGCTGTGGGGGCTTTGCCATTTAATTCACCGGTATATTTTATTTTGTGTAAATAGGTATAGAATTACTATCCACAACAAAAATATATTTAAATGTCTGTTTATCATTAAAGCAGATATAAAAAAAAGTAACACAACCACAATATGTACACTCGTATATTTTGTTGACGCATGACAGACTTGGCTGATTGGCCGCCGGCGTCCCTGGGTGACATAGACACTAGGCGAGTCACGTCTTTGGGTGGCTAGTAGTCTCTTTGCACTGGTGCCCGACTGGAATATAATAGTGGCCCAGTAGGCCGCCGGCTTTGTACGAAGTCCGGGTCTGGCAATACAACTCTGCGTGGTGCAGGCTTAGGGTGTGGGATGGAGATCAAGAGAACAGTACAGTGCATCTGGCCTGTAGGCAGTTTCACTAGTGTTGGTCCCTCAGCCCTGGTTGCGCTTGACTGGAGCGTGAGGTGTGCGTTTAAGGTTCTGGGGTTTCCCACGGACATGGAGTGTAGGTGGACCCCTCGCCGAACAGGATCTCCTGCACCACTGGATGGTACCCTTCCACTGTGTGTTCGTGGCTCGAACAATGCTGTAGGAGTGATGGAAGGTACGGGTATGACAAGTCATTGCAGAAAAACAGCTTGTTCACGGGGACTCAGGAGCCTGAATCTGCTGGGAAGGATCCTTAGATAGCCTTATGAACACCACCCCTATGGGTGTAAGGCATCTGGCTATGAACTAAGATTGGGCCTGCAGGAGTTAGGCAGTCAATGTGTTGGAATGCAATTGTAGGTGCGGATTGCTATCGCCAACACTTCACCTCATTCTTGATTTCCCCACTGGAGGTGTGGAAGTCTCAAGCTGCAAAGTGTGTTGGTTGCATGAACTACACGGTATTGTCCCAATGGGGTTGGTTTCCCCTGCACTGGAGCGTCACCCCACTCGGCACCGGAAAGTGTGCGTTGAGAGGAGATGCCCCGAGCCGGCAAGCCAATCCCACCAGGAGCATACCTAGTGTCATGGCTCTACTATTCCTCCCACCTGGGTGTAAGGAACGGGAGTCATGGCTTTAAACGTTTCTCCCACCTGGGTGCAAGGAATGGGTGGCCTTCCAATAGTGGTGAGGTGAGTATTCCGAGGTAACTGGTCTCCCCAAGCCTGAAGAAGTTCCCCTCCTCTACACAATAATATTGTTGCGTGCTTTTATAATACTATGAAATACGATTACAACTCATCTCACATCACGCCAAGTATATCTACTTCAACCCACAGAGAGTCGATCCCCGCGTGTACACGGACGTTGTACGAGGTACTGAGATATGGCACAGGATAGCCAACCCCAGGTTCTGGGGCGAAGAAGGAGCAGCTTTGAACCCACGGTACCATGTTGGCCAACACAGTATCTCCAACCCACAGCCTGCAGACAGCACCACCTGTGCCAACCAGTGACCAGCAACAGTGAGACAACCAGCCGAAGTACAAATGAAGTCAAGAAAACCCAACACATCCAGCAAACTACCTGCATGTAAACCCACAGTGGAGAAGAAGGTAGATACCAACAACTTCGTATCAACCTGTAAACCACGCATCCTGTTCAGATGTCTGACTGTAAACGTTAATTGAATTTGAAAATCCCTACTACAGTGCACTTGGTCTATGGCAGTCAAAGCCATGGCGACTGTGCCACATGTTCAGTAACCCGGGCAAAAAAAAAGGAGCCAAATTGATTCAATGACTAGAATCAACTTGACGTGTGCCACTTATAGTACTATTAACTACGATTACGGCTCTTCACGTGAAGTATACCCTTACTTCAACCTATGTGAGAGTTGTTACGCGCTGCTTAAATCTACTGGATGGCTGAATACGTGCCACTGCAATTTTACAAGAAACAACCTGCAGTTCTGCCAACCTTTGTATTACTCTACCACTAAATGGAATTTTGTTGCAAATTGCTGTAGTTTGTAAAATTGACTGTCTTAATGCAGCTTAGAAAGATTATGATGTTAACCATTAAGCATGACCCTTAATTTAAAAATGGTACATTGGTGCTGCTCTAATCTTGTGTGTAGGTCAGTTTCTATGTTACAACTAACTGTCTTATTTTTGTGGGGATTTCTTACGAAATTAGTTTAGTCTTGACATTTTTCATAAGAGCTTAATTTCATTTCGCCAATGTTGACTGGTATCAAATATTGTTTCAGACTTTGGCGTACAAGAGTTTGGCAGAGAAGATAATACTTTCGCTAAGTGCAGATAGATAGCAGAAGATTAAGATTGTGATATATTGATGTGAACTGCCAGTTTCTCTAGAAATTGGTGAATATTTGATAGCTGCAGTAAAAGCTATCTTTGTGCAGTATTTGAGAGTTACGTTATCAGCTCATTCAAATGAGCTGTGTGCAAACTGAGCACTTTAGCAAGGCCTGTTTAAAGTAAACATTTGAGTCAGTTTTGTATCCTTGTACTGCATTAAAAATTATCATGATGGACCCAACAACTTCGTTGATGTGTTGATCAAAGACGATTATGAAATTGTTAGAAATGAAATTTACCACCACCGTTTGGCATTGTCGTCATCTTTGACTGTTTCCAACCTGCATGTGGGTAGTTTGGTATATCACATTTTTGTTGTTTTGCCCCTCCGTCACCCCCTGTTCCACCTACACGTCTTTCCCACCCGCACATCTTTGCCCCCCAACCTCTTTTCTCCCCCACCATTTACACACCCCCTTCTCTTCCTTTATCCTGTCCTCACCTCTCCCCCATATTTTCCCAACCCAATCTCCTCTTTCTCCCCATACCCATCAACCCTTCCCCTCCTCATGGCATATGACGCGCATGTGATGTGAAGTAAAAAATAATAGTGGATAGGAAGCAGCCTAACTCACATTTGGTCCTAGTCTCTTATGTTTAGTCCACTGCTAACAGCTCTGGCTAATAATCTTTCATCCACCTAATGCAGATATGTCACTTTCCTTTTTTTCCTTCATTATAATGTGAGAAATTGTTTTGGGAAGGAGTGTCAGGGATTGGCATAATATGGTAGTGAGTGAGTCTCGTGATAAACATATCATTTAAGGCCACTAACATTGAATGGAATATTACAACACTTGCATGAAGTTTAATAGTGTCATTCCATCTCCCCCCCCCCTCCCCCCCAATCACACATCCCTCCCCATCACTCTTACCACCATCACCTTTTCCCTCTCCCCCAACTCTGCCTTCCCCCACCAAACCCGTTGCTCCTCCCTCCATTCTCTTCCTTTTCACCCATCGCCCCCTGACACACACACCAATTCCCCCTTTCCCTCTAACTCCCTTTTACCCCTCCTCCCACATCTAACTTTTCAATTCCTATATACTCATAATTGATCTTTGTTGTTAAATATCTCTGATAATCAATTATGTGTTGAAGGTAATTGTTTTGTAAGCATTAGCCTGTTTATTATTTAATACATAGTTGGTGTCCCCCCCCCCCTTCTCTCTCACCTAAGTAGCTTAATTCTTCACAATGACCCACTAAGTATTAGTGACTTAACAGTCCCTCTGCAGTACCAACACTGTGAAGCACTTCCCTGAACCCTCACATTGAAACAAGTACTTCTCCCTCCCCCTCCTTTATCTCTTGGCTTTTCTGTTCTTGTTTTAAGTGTAATACTGAGGATTATTATTTATATTTTTTGAGAAGTGTGCAATTAATGTACTTTAAAAGTGCTTTGTGCTTGCTCTCTAGTGTTCTAATTAAGCTCGTTGTGATGGAGGCTACCCATTATGCATAAGGCCCAGTGTCCTCAGAAAAAATTTTTTTTTCCGACCATTGGCAGCTACAGATTTAGATTCTTGTAGATACCCCGCAACCTGATGTAATGGAATATCCTAACTCACCAGTGCGCTATAATGGGCGATACTAAAAATAAGTGGACAGTAGATGTGGTACGATGAAGGGAGCAGACTAAATAACCAATGAAAAAAATATAGCGGTGGTATGGCAGCTTGCCGGCCAAATAGCCAATAATATTGGTGAGTGTGTCATCCGCTGGTAGCTTTGCAGCTCCACCCGCCATCAAACCCCAGACATCCTGCATGTATACATTTTTCTGGTTTTATAGTTATTTAAGAAGATTACAGGGCAAGATCATGGATATGAGGTCAATGCCAAGTTTACCTAGACCCAATATGGCAGTCGGGTGGCAACTGGCGCCTATACTGGTGATACAACCTAAAATGTTCAATGCCTAATGGTAAGACGTTCTTATACAAAGTTGCAGTAAAATGATGTAAATGCATATTAAAACTATTTTCTTGCCATTAATTTAATGAAAAGAAAAAGTTTGTATGGAGAAAAAAAAAATAGCATAAACAAAAAAACACGAGTCCATAGAGTTCTTAACCTAATCCAAGCCTACTGTCAAGTTACATCTTTTCAACCTGTGTGAAAACTGCATTTAGCACACACTTCATCTTTAGTAGTTCAAACAAAATAAACCAAAGTACTTGCGTGCAATTACTACCAAGTAGTGACAATATGGATGTAAATTTTTGTAGGGGTGAGCAGGGATTATTTTTATTAAAAGTTGAGTTAGGAAATGATAATCAATGTATTCTATTATTTTAGCCTGCAAAAGAAAATTTAGATTATGTCTTCTCATGAAGAAACTATATAGACAATCCAGTGTAACTTGTGTTTAGCAATGAGCTTTTGCAGTAAATGTTGCAAACCGTAGAAAGCTTTTATTACATTTTGTTGAAAATTCTGTAAGAAAAAATAATACAATAACTGCGTGGAACTCATTTCAACAAACTATAGTAATGCTCGAAAAGCAGCATAATTATTTACAGAAACTACACCAATTACAATTCTATTATTTTTATTATATTTTGCTCTATCAAGGCACAACACTAAAAACTTCATGGAAAAATTTTCAAAACTTATTTACAAGATTTTTAATACATTGTTTTAAAAGACATTCCATTGTTTTTTAACAACAAACATACAATTTAATTAGTGTGCAATACCTAAAATTTCATTGCGTACAGAAAATCATATAAATAAAATGAATTGCACACAATTTTAAATATTGACTGCAATCTTAGTGGTAACTCGAAAGACACTCTTGCATAATTTGATACAAACTGGAACTGCTAAAAATTAATGTTCTAAAATTACTGCACCAATATTCAGCTGCAATATTTATTTTGTATTGTCACGTATCTTAGCTAATTTTCTACTGCATCGACCACAACTTGCACAACCCTATTATTTTAAGGCAATAATTTTTGTGTACAAAGTATATGAATGCAATATGTATATAAATAAAAAAGTTTTTATCATTATGAATTACAACTATGTACTGGCACATTTTTGTCTTCAAAAAGTAAATTAGACTTACTAGTCTTCAGAACTGTGGAACCACAGGTGACGTAACTCTTCTAAAAGTCCTACGAATTAATGTGTATTTTAATGCTACCTTAAAAAATATTATAGCAAAATATATTCTCTCATCTGAAACAGACGATATCTTCAGTTCATTTACAGTAAATAGCTTTAAGTTAGCAACAATGATTACAAAATGTACATAGTCTGGTATCACTATTGGATGGATACAAACGGATATGTTTCTCAACAGATCAAAGTGATTACCCAGATGCAAATTACAATTGCTCAAAACAGCATGTTACAACAAAGTAGCTTTTGCCAGAGCAAAAGGAAATGTGTATTGCTTGTGGGGTGAACACACATTCACAGTCTAGGAGCCATGTTCAAACTCCTGGTAACCTTCAGCACCAGTGAATATCACATCCACCCATATCCTCATAGCTTCAGCACTGGGAGCCATGAGGTGGTACGACCGTTCGTTGGTCTTCACCACAAATGTCAGCTGTGGATTGGGTGATTTCACAGAATTTAGATGGTCCACATACACCTCTTCTATGGCCTACACAGTTTAGAACAAAACAATGAATAGTCTGTCTGCATTTATGTAGGTACGGAAACCATGCTTTGGTAGGGTACCAACTATGAATATAGGGTATTCAAGATAAAATGAGCTCTTTGGGTATCAACCTTTGAAAACATCACTGCTTGTAACTGCACACAGTTTAATGTGAGCAATGATTTTGATACTCACAGTAAAGTTGGCAGTGAATTAAGAGAAATTGTTATTGGTCTTAACACATGGCATTACAATATTAAAAATTAATCACATCTGAAGTTCACCTGTTTCTTTTTGTTTTAAGTACATAAGAATAAAAACTGGCGTAATATTAATATCTGTCTGCTTAAGTCGAGTGATATTATGAAAGTGTTACAATGTTCCAAGTTATCAGGTCTATTGTTTTTTTTTTCTACCACACTCCCATTCTGTTTGTTTATGTTCTCTAAATTCTGTGAACTTTTTTTTTCATCTCATTTCATTCCATGTTTGTGTTCTTTGAACTACATGTTTTAGCAAACCAAAATTAAAATATTTCCATGTGTTATAGGTTAAGCAGTATATTTTGTAATTGCTTCCTGCTGTATTTCAACATAATTTGTGGTCCCAGGAAGTTTAAAATTTCACATAATATGCTTACTTGGCCAATGTGTGTACATGAAGTTGAAATTGGTTATATCAATTTAAAACCTGAAATGAACAAGAAAAAACTTAGGTTTGGTGCATTTCATTACAATTACCGTATTTCGGAGTGTACAGGCCACACGTTTAAAAAAAAAAAAAAAAAAAAAAAAAAAATCAAAAAGTGGGATGCGGCTTATATACAAGATATTGCCATAAAAAAAATTTTCCCTGATCCCCCCCCCCCCCCCCCCCAAATTTTTAGAAATTTATCAACATACAGTACATTTTGATGTCTTCATTCTTAAAGACAGGAAGGGAAAACACTTGTGCAGTTATTTGTTTGCATTCATAAACAAAATAACCATCTCACATGTGTAAATTGTAAATATGTTGGAGCTCGCCCATAGATGTAGATGAGAAAATTTCCATACTGTACACGAGAACGGTGTCTTACGTAGTTTGCATGCCCACTGTGGCTCTAAAAGTGCACATTGATAAGATGCCATTTTGTGTAACATGTTGCTGTGGTTTTCTTTCTCAAGTCACGTTACCATCTGTGAAAAATAGTAATCACATGATGTATATTCATAAACATTGCACCATAAACACCAATTTTATGTAACAAAATGTTTTGTAGAGGAGAAAATCAAGTCGAAATTTATTATGTTTGTACAGAATCGTGACTTAACAATATTTATAGGAATACAAAAATTCAGTGCAGCCTATAGAGTGGAACCATTGTATTACACTTTTCAAGGGGAAACCTGAAAATGGTGTAATTCAGGGGAAAGTGTAAATAAAAGTGAAAAACATAATGGCTAACCGTTACTAAAATAACAACAAATGTATTATACAATGTTTAAACACCAGCACAATGTACTATTTGATGCTTTAAGTGAACTTACAAAACAACAGGAAAATTAATTTCACACAAAATTTTCAAAATCAAAGAATAAAAGCAGCACTCAAAAATACTTTAATAATATATTTTTAATCGTACGCCATGGCAACTTAAAAAATTTAAGTTTTAAACTTATCAAATAAAAAATATTAAATCTACAAGGTTGTATACCATATTTCTCAGCATAATTCAACTTTGTTCATATTCATAAAATTAAAAATTAAGTAGATATAGTTTTTTCAGCACTCTCTTATTTTACTGAGAGTAAAATTGAACTCTGCTAGTTGCCAGATAATAAATGTTAGATTTCATATTGCTTTTAAAAGATTTAAAAAACTGAAAGGACAAGGTGAAGTTGCAGTATGCCCTGCAAAGCTACTAATTCGGCGACCTGCAACACAGGCTACTGATGATTATCAGTTCCTGTTCGGGATCCACACTTGAAGTATTAATTATCCTTAATTTTTCATCAAAAACTTCTGGTGCAGCCTATACATACCAAAATACAGTGCTATTTGAGATATTGTGTAGCAATTCTGAGAGCGTCAGTGGATGTGTATTGTTAATGTGACTGTCTAGAATCAGTTTACAAGTTGATAACCTTGTTACACATTTCACTCGTTTTGAGCAAATAATGCCACAAAATTATTTATACTACACGTGGAACATTTTTCCTCTATTTTTAACATTTTGATGCAGTTTCTAAAAATTTGGTTGAACCAATCAATATGTATAAGCCAACATAAACAGCTTTCCGAGCTCCCACAAATAACCTATCTAGGTAATATGGGGGAAAGCTGAATTCTGTGTTAAATGCGCGAATGCCATTTCATGAAATGGGTTTCATACTTTCATTCTTTTTAAACAGCATGGCACTTGTATGATAACAGGAAAAAAAAAAAAAAAAATAGAAAAATCTAACTCTTCTGTGACTCTCAATAAAACATAAACAATGTTGACCTCTGAAAATTAGACCAGAGTTATTGATATTTAGATCTAAATAGTAATAGTCACATCAATCAGTGTTCAAACTGAACACCTGATTTAAACATCACACATGGCAATGTTTATGTTGAGATACAGTGGAAGGATATGCAATAGGCTGAAGGTAGAAACTAAAAGCAGGGCTTTCAAAAGTGCTCATTTTACCATGGACAGTACATGCCAATATACCACAAACTATGAAACTAAGAATGTCCCAAAATTAATAGTGGAGAAGCAAGTAAGAAAAGAAAAATGAGAAAACCAAATTTCTTCACACACTTGGTTGTCACAAAGTGAAAAATATTTGCACAGCACATTAAGACATTTCAGAATGTAACTACTCGAACATACAACTGCAGTGAGGTAAACATTTGGGGGGTCACCTGTACAACTAGATTAGCTTATACCGCTTACATAAATTGAATTTTAGATTTAATTTAAAAAAAACTGGCAATTGGGATACTATTTTCCCACTTACCACATGCGAGTATGAACAATTTTAAAGACTCGTGCTGTGGTATGTGTGAGTGCATGCATGTGTGCATGAGAGAATGTTTCAAGAATAGAGACTAGTTTTTTTTTGCAGGAGAAACTGTCACAGCCATGTCTATGTAACTGTGAAGTCGTCATACACTGTTGTTTACATGCAAATGCTGTAACACATTACATGTGGATTAGGAATTATTTAATTTCTGTTTTGCAGAATTTTAATGTTACTGCTGCATCACGATACGCAAGCAAATGATCTATAGTGTCACTGTGCAAAATATACAACACAATCTACCCCGGATAAAATACATGTAAATGTTCCAAGTGAAAAAACAAAGCGTTAAGTGTGTGTAAATGTAGCAAGAGCTATATGAAACACTAGGCAGTTTACAACAAAAGTACACTTTTCGTGTGTGAAGATCATTTCAGCATTGAGTAAATATGTTTTCTTGCTGTTAATTGCACTGGTATAGTTAGTAACACAGTAATGTAAATTTTAACGGCCAACAAGAGATAGCTGATACATTTCATAAAAACTTATAATATGGCTTACACTATGAAACAAGCACATGTTTTGCACTTTGTTATCAAAATGTGAAAATGTTTCTCATTTATCAGATAGAAATGATATTACATTTAAAAATTGCTTTATAATTTTGAGCTTATATATTTTTGCTTATGCCTGCTAGATAGACCTGTCAAAATATTTCTGAAATAAAACCTGTATCATGCTAATTTAATCCATAGAAGCTTAAGCTGAGTTATTGAGAGAAATATTCTTGGGTAAAATAAAAGCATAAATTCATTGCCTAATGCTGACGATGGTGTTTTGAAATGCTGACATTTAAAAAAATTAACCAAGACCGCAAAATTGAAGTACAATCACGTTAAAACTAGCAATAAATTTTACAAAAAAAAAAAAAAAAAACATACATTTCCCTATAATCCATGGCGACCAGTTGACAACACATTCGCATGCTGATGATCAGATGGCAAAACCAAAACATGTTTTAACAGTTTACAAAGGAGTTCAAAAATTTTAATTTGACGAGAGTGGTAATTTAAAGAGTGTGATATTAAAAATAATAATAAAGTGCTTGAAGCAATAATACTTTTTGTTTTAAAGCACATAAGAATAAAAACTGGCATAATAGTAATATCCGTATGTAACAATTTTATAATATCAATCGACTTATGCAATGTTCCAAGTTATCTGGTCCATTGTTTTCTTTCCTACCACTCTCGCATTCTGTATGTGTTTACAGTAATTATTGTAATTGTGTTTAAAAAAAAGTCCTTATTGTTAAATAGCCACACAACATAAGTTAAATTTGTTTAAAAATAATTTGGAAGATGTAAGTATAAGATATGCTTTTAGTTTCATGAAGGACTAGGTTTTCAGATAACAGCACATTTTAACATTACAGTAATAATTCAGTATTCCAATTCGTAATCATAATAATTATATTATTTTGCAACAAACACAGTTTTTGTAAGTAACGAGGGCAAATTTTGTTCTTATTCATGCTTGTGAACTAAATATTCCAGACATTCACAAATTCATAATTATGATTTCCCTTTCACATAATTTCTTCCTTTTGCATCATATCACTCGGCAACTAAGCAGTTAAAGGTACAGACACCAGTGAGCAAATCATTTAATCAATCCATTGAATGTGTTTGAAGAGCGAGTCAGAGAGCTTGACACTAGAAAAGTTCAATCGCAAGAAAGAGAAGTGTAGAACAATTCGTCCTTGGCTCAACTTGCAATTATACAAACATATGTACATTCTGTGGGTTCCCTGACGACAGCAACATAATATGTATATAAATTATTCATAATTTCATGTTCAAAGCAGCACAAATTTTATGCATAACTATCTGATACATGGTTTCACAAACATCCCTAGAATTTAACTTAAATGTGCAGTAAGTGGACATTTTGGATGTGGACTGTTTCACCAACAGTGATCCCTAAACTGTCTTAAGTAACCCTTAATTTAGGAGCATAAAATCAAGCACTTAATCCCTCAGAGCTCCTTTACCAAGAAAAAGGAAGAATTATTAAGAAAGGAAAATAGCTGCTACTGAAGTAAATATAAACACTCAATGTGACAAACACCAATAAGTGTTATACAATGGTTATTTTCGTGATTCAATAATTAGAAGATAAAAATGAGTTACATTTGCATCACAGGTCACGAAACTGGATTCATGACACGTATTCATTTTGTAGTATATGTGGACATTTTTAAAGGTTTACTGTGAAGCAGCAGCTTTGAGCGGTGACCAACATGGCCAAGTGTTTGGAAGCGTGGCTGACTCAGTCCTGCAGCAATTGAGCCCCACATTGGGCACCATTTTGAAGCTACTCTCTTTCACTAAATTTCTTACCAGATTGACACACGTCTAGGGTTACGAGGGTACTAACGCCTATATGTTAATCATCACTAATATTCCCAATTTTAAATAGCTAACACTTGGCTAGGGTGGGGGATTCTCCACGTTGGGGTGATGATTACACTTTGGGCTTATTTGCATCATCCTGGGACCAGAGACTAAGGGATTTAAACACTATACCAAGTTTGAAATTACACATTTTCTTATATGAAGATTTAGTCTTGGTCACTTTGAGAGTCTTCAAATATTGCAATGCCAGAATCGTGAGATGCATCGGGATACTAGACAGGGACCTTAGATTTCTGAGGTGCCCGGCCGGTATATGTTTGCCTTGTAGGCTGTCTGGTGGGCACAAAATCAGGAACTATTGTCACAACCCTAACACCTCATCTGGCATGATACCTTAGCTTTGATGGGAAGAGAGGTGCTCTTCCTCAATACTGGACGCACACTGTTGATGAGGGGCTGATCTGGTGCTGACTCTACGAAATGAGTAGGTGCAACACTGTCCTGGTCGGCTAGGATAACTGGGCATAGAGACTCTTGTACACCGTACCAACCCAGCGTGAACCGGACTGAGCGCAGGAATCAGGATATAAAAATTCATTTGAGAATTCGGTTAGGCGAAGACCATGCCAGATGGGCAGAGTTAATTCATGAGGTAATGTTTTGTATCAGTAACCGGGTGAATGCAGCCACCGGAAAAACCCCAGCATAGACTCTTGTAGGTGTGCCCTTAACTAGGCCCAGGGGTATATTTCTCTCACGCAAGATATCCTCTATAATATGGTGCTGCCTATCAGGTAGTTTGATAAATGGCAGAAACAACTGTGTTGAGAGGTGCAAAGGATAAGGAGTATAATGTCACTTAAGGCGGTTTCTGAAGGGGTCAGTCTATCTCGCACACTGTGGTTCGTAAGGCCCTATTTAATTTTATTTGTGCACCTCCCTGTTGAGAGTACGGCATTTAGTCACAGAATCAAACAATCCACAGAGGATAAGCCAGCACTTTGACGTCCTTAGCATGTACTTCCAGGTACTCAAACTTGTGACATGAAGTAACACCCGGCATTCCTCTCATCCGGCCTTTGCAAGCGGTGGACAAAACTTTGAGCAGCACAAGTCACTTGCTCACTGAGGTACCTGGGTGTGGTATCCACAGGAGGTCTATCAGGCCTAAGTGGATCAAGCCCCAATCTGGTCATGCGGGCAGCGGTGGAGTATGGATCACCTGATCTTGTAGATTCTCCAAGTGGATGAAGTAACTAGTGCTTTTGGGCACAGCTGAAGGTATACCAGTTGGCAGAGCTCGATTTGACTTTAGACCTGTATTCCAGAATGCTTTTATAATTGTTTTGGTACAGCTCAAGCCATACCCATGACTTATCAGTATTCCAGAACGATATGTCATGGCCGAAGCCTTAATCATAGGGTTCCGATATTGTGGATGTATCCTTGGCGCAAACAAAACCTACACATGCACAGAACGCAATCATTTTGTCAAAATCAGTGGCCTGATGAACATCCGTAAACAATATGACGCGTCCAGACCGTTATATGCCTCAATGTAATTATTTATCTAAAAATTACGAAACCAGCACAATTAATTTGTTTTGTAAATAAAATTTAAAGACTGCAAGAATACCGTGTAATATGTACAACACGTTTCCATCATTAGAAACAACTAAATACATGTAATAGCAAATTATAATATATATATATATATTTGACGCGTGTCCGATTAGACTGACTTGGCACGTTGGTAGAGAATTTTGTCCGCTAGACCAAAAGCAAGGTAGTTTGGTTTAGATAGTTGACATGAGACGAGGGGTGTTGTTTAGTACTTACTCACTCCTCCTTCGGCGTTGTGGTAGGGGTAGGTTTCACCTAGATGCTGCAAATTCGGTCTAGTTCGGACTGGAGATTCCGGTGTGCATCCTTCGTCCAAAAGTTGAGGTTGTCCCAGCCTAGTCGCACTTTGGTTCCGGTAGGTTACACGTAGGATGTATGCAGATACACGGTGGGAAGTCAATTACCACAACTGGAGCAGGGGCGACTGCCTGATGTCTTAGTTCGGCGGCGCGGTCCCGTTCCACTTGCCTCTCCTGCATAGGACGTGGTAGTGCAATCTACGGTTTGAAAGCAGAGTGAGCCAGGAATTGTTTCCTACGTTTTTTACCACTCCTCTTCTCATGAGGTATAGGGCAAACAGTTCGACAGCCTAACCCAATAGTGACTTGCCGGCACGAACTCGATAAGTCCCCGCTGATCCCCTGCAGTATGCGGATTGATCAGGGACGTGGAGCCATGGGCGCCGCCAAGTCTCTACTGGTTGTGCATTCACACTAGGTTGAACGGCAACTTCAGGCTACGGTCACCGCGCATTGACTTAGTGCGAGTGGTGAGAAATAACCCGAGTGTCGCCTCTCCCGATGTGAAGGTGTTTCTAGTGGTTGTAGCGCCACTGTTTCTTCCCCACGAGCACTGACTTAGTGCTAATATGTGACTGGGAAGAAACAGATAACTGTCTAATATGTATGTCTTCTGTAAAGGTTCCACAGTTAGGCCAACTCGTTTTAACTAAATTTCCCAGTTCCTGTCGGCCATGCACTTCATATTATGTCTCCAACCGTTAATACAAACACGTACCCTGGAAATGAAAAACGGAAAGGTAGAGAACAAGGAGTGTTTATTGAATGTTCAATAAACACGTGACCCGTGCTACCTCTTATCAAACCGTGAAGGAATGAAGGTACCTGCGGATCCAGGTGTAGGTGACCTGGTTCTAAATTAAAAAGGGGAATGCTAGTTCTAGACGATTACAAATTAAGTTAAACTAAGTAAAAGATGTCTAGAGTAGACAAAGTGAAGTTGAATGCGTACGTTCGTGTTCGTTGGTCGTCAAGACGTAGTAAGTAGCAGGGCGCTTTCTTGAAGTTTCCAAGATCTCCGGAGGTTGCGGCACTGAGACAGTGCTGGATTTCGTGAGAGAGGATGCATAAGAATTACTCCGATCTTGGCAGTGTCCAGACTAATATAGTGGAAGCTTGTTGACAGGCAGGGTGCGGGGAAGGCATGACATCCTGGCCTAGTTGGCGTGGGAATACTCTGGTCAACGTTTCTGCTTTGTGCCTCGTTGGTCGTGCTCGGCCTTGCCCGAAGTCTGGGAAACTTGTAGGCTCTCAGTGCGGGGTAGTGGGCGGTGTGCCTGCCGGGTTGTGTATCCTCCAGGAAGAGAATTTGCTCATAAGTTCCTGCTACCTGTAGGGTAGGGAACGTATCTCACGTCTGCAGTGGTGGAAGAGGTACTCTTGGCGATGAGTCGTAATGGCATTAGGTTAGTTATATAAGCGTCATGCGTCAATTTCCCCCCCTCCCCCTCCATTATGAGGACTCGTCGTGGAAAAGGTGGTGGTGAAAGGCATAGACCCCCCTTCTCTGGAAGGTCTAGAAGGTCTGGGTAGGCGTTGGTAGACGTGATGAGGTAGATAACACAGAAAAAAAATTTTGCAGACAGGTAGGCAGGACCCTTAAGTTTGGGTGACTTGACCACTGTAGCGACGCGAGTTCTGTGCTCTCTGGTCGCCCGGCCAGCGAAGCGAAACATGGAGTGGCGGCGGCCGGCTGGTGACCTTGGTTCTCTCTCTTTCGGGTAGCATCCTTCTCTGCCCCTTCCCCTGGTGATTGTTTTGCTTACGTCAGTGCCTTTGGCTTGCGACTAAATTAAATGTGGTTTACATGACCGGTCTATAACGAGTCCTTTTGCCACGTGCACGTAGTAGCGGTTTGCAGCTACTGCACGGTCTTCAATATTCATACACTTACTGGTGATCTTCGGTCTCACCTTCAGCAGGCCTCCCCCTCTGACGAAGAGCAGCGTGCAGAGGGTACGGCCACATGTACCTGGTTGTGGGTCTCCATGACGATTTCCGGTACCGGCCAGACGTATGGGCTTGGCGGTACGTGGGGGCATCAGGCATCGTTGCATCTGCTTCTGCCGCAACAAACTGGGAGGGCACTCGTTCAAGGGACATTGAGGCAGTGCGGGGGAGTGACCAGCACTCCACCCCGACTACACTGGTTCCTACCTGTAGGGCAGGATGTGTGTCTGATGGGGCAGTGCGAGGGAGAAAGATCTCGACCCCGACTGCGGGCAGCACAGTTCGTCGTGGTACCAGATCGTGGGCGGCATCAACGGTTTCGGTGGCCTAGGTCCTGGGGCGAGGCAGTGGGAGGGAGATATGGACATATCTGGCCTCGAGAGGCCTTCCGGATTCATCCACGTATATCTTCGGCCCAGTAGACGTCTCGCTTGCCTATGATGCGGTACGGTACATCCCATTTGTCAGCAAGGCCAGCGCTGAATTGGTTGCTGGCTTTGCTGAGACTGTAACTTCGCAGGAGGACTACTTCTCCCAAGTTAAACTCTCTTACCCCGATTTTCTGTTGGGGATATTTCTTACAAATCTAGGCAGCCTGGGCTTTCTGGGAGTGCGTAGTGCAGGCCAGGACTGCTAGCCGGATGTTCTCAGGTTGAGGCTTATCAGTGGGGTTGCTTTCCCACTGCCAGTCGTCTGGTCGGCATAATATCTGTCCTAAGAGTAGAACGCTCTGACTGGTGTCGACGGCTTTGTTGGTGCGGCGTTGAACGGCAAACAGTATTGTAGGAATGTGCTTATCCCAATGCTTGTGATCATTTCCCACACTGATACGGAGGCACTTCTTGATCTCATGTTTCTTTCGTTCAGTGGGGTTGGATTTGGGATGGTAGGAAGGGATAGTCTAGGTCTCTACCCCCCACTCTTGACAGGCGGTTTGCCATTGATAGCTTGTAAACTGGATACCATTGTCTGTAAGTATGGCTTTCGGATAACCCCATCATGCAAAAATCAGTCTCCATTTTCCGCACGATTAGGGTGGTTTCTTGGCTGGGTAGAGGAAATGCCTCTACCCATCTTGAAAACTGATCTGTGACTACGAGTAGGTAGCGGTTTCCTTTCATGCTATGGGCATATGGGTTGATCAGATCAGCTGCAATGTGGGACCAGGCTGTCTTGGGTCTCCATGGTTTTGGTGGGAGGAAAAACTGGGTAGGCTTTGCTGCAGCAGCATGTGACGCAGTTGCTGACATACTGCTGGACAGCGTGGCTTATCTCTATACCGCCCCAATTGTAACTGGTTTTAATATCCAGCAGGGTTTCCCTAGTACCCGAGTGACCAGTTTGGAGATGGTCGTGATGGTGCCGGCATATATCAGTGCGTAGTTGCGGTGAAACACAGATCTTCCACTGCATATTGGGCTGTCCGTTACTCGTCCACATGTCATCCCGTAGTGCAAACCGCTGGGGCTGTTCCCATAGTAAGCGTCGAATGTCAGGGTCCTCCTGCTGGTTCAAGGTTATTTGTTGGTTATTTAAAGTTGAAGATATCGGATTGGTTCTTCAGGACTTCTTTCAACCTTCTTGGAAGGGGTGGGTGGGGACATTTTCTCCTTCTCTTCTCCCTCAGCTTTCTCCTCCAATGTCGGAGAACGAGATAGGGCGTCTGGCAGATTGTTCGTCTTACTTGCGCAATGTTGGACCTTGAAGTCGAACTCAGTAAGGAACGTGTCCCACCGTACGAGCTTGGCCTTTGAATTCTGGGACTCGTGTAGCCATTGTAGGGCTTTAGAATCGGTTCGTAGAATAAAGTGTTGCCCTTCGAGATACCTGTATTTTTTCATGACCCAGATAACGGCCAAACACTTTTGCTCATTGATGTGGTAGCGCTGCACGGTCTCGTTTGAGTGGATGAATACACTATCACATGGGGTTGTCCTACGTCTTGCTGGTACAATACTGCGCCCAGGCTGTTCTGACATGCGTCTGTTTGTAGTATTAAGGGCTTGTCTCCTTGTGGTCTATGGAGTTGGTGCCAGCTGAATTAAGGCCTCCAGGATGCCTTGTTTTTGTTGGCAGTTCTAGTAGTTGCATCCACGTCTCGGAAGGTGGCATCTCTGTGGTGGCTGCGACGTTGTCTGGTGCTGGTCTCCCTGCTGGTTTGACCCTTCAGGGCTGGGGTGGCCGATCGAGGGGACGGTTCCTGTCATCCCATGGTCTCAATGGTGCTAGGTTGTTCATTTTTCTCTGCGATTGGACTTAGCGATGGCCACCTATGACATGGCTCGTGGTCCAACGGGTTTCACAAAGAGAGCTCACTTGCACTGCGTGTTCACCTACCTAGTCGGGCAGTGATCTTCTGGTTGAAGCCCGTGGGTGTCGAGGGCAGTGTCCGGACAGATTCTGCCGCTCGTGGTCGCAGGAATTCCACCCTAGTTGGGATGGAAAGATAGGCTCCCCTGCTGGCACTGATTTCGACCTCTGTATTTCTGGAGGGTAGCGGTCGGACTTCTAGAGCGACAGTTGTTTCTGGGTTGTCAGTGTCAGCTGATACTGCATCGTTGACCTCGTTGTCGAGGGTGTCTCTTGGGAAGGAATCGTATCTGTCCTCTTGTAACCTTTCGAATACGCCCTCGGTGGTCCTCCACCCAGTACATGTCCCAATGCTTGTGGTCTTCTCCCACACTGAGACAGAGGCTCTTCTTCAGTTCCTGATTCCTCTGCTCTGTCGGGTTGGCTTGTGGGTGGTACGGAGATGTCGTTCATGTTTCAACCCCCCATTCATTGCAGGCTGACAGCCATTTCTGGCTGGAGAACTGTGTCTCATTGTCCATGAGGGTAGATTGTGGGTTGCCCCAGTGTGGAAAATTTTCTGTATCAAATTTTCAGATGATGTAAGTTTCCTGACGATAGGGGAAACACCTCCACCCATCTTGAGAATTGGTCAGTCACCACGAGCCGGTAGCAGTTTCCCTTGGTACTATGGTGGGTATGGCCCCATCAGGTCGGCTACGATGTGGGTCCAGGGCATCCATGGTCGATGGGGTTTGGCAGTGGACTGCGGTGCTGGGTACACCTTACCCTGCAGTATGTTTCTTAGCTGTGCACATATTGCGAAAAATCTCTGCTCATTCCATCCCACATGTAGCACACACTGATTTCGTCTAAGGTTTCACAAGTTCCTGGTTGACCCGCTTCAGGGTGGTCATGGTTGTGTCTACAGAGGTCAGCCCGCAGGACTTTAGGAATCCGAATTCTCCACTTCGACTCAGCTTGGCTGCTTTGAGACCATATAATGTCTACCCTCTTCAAACTGTTGGGGTTGCTTCTGTAGGAGGTTCTGGGTGTCCAGGTCTTGTTGGTGGAGCACTATTTGGCTCTGGCTGATCTGCAGTTTGAGCAGCTTGAGGTGCTCTTCGGAGTTGCGGTTTGGAAGCTGGGGTGAAGTCATCCTCTCTCATTCTTCATCGGTTTTGGTGTCTTGTAGATCTAGTTGGCGGGACAAGGCACCTGGAAGATCATTAGACTAATCAGGGCAGTGCTGTACTTCAAAGTCGATTTCAGTCAGGAATATGTCCTACCATCCGAGCTTGGCTTTGGTGTTACGGGACTTACGTAGCCATTGGAGGGCTTTTCTATCTGTCCACAGAATGAAATGGTTGCCTTCTAGATAATACCAGTATTTCCGAACTGCCCAAATAATGGCTAGGCACTCTTGTTCGTTTTTGTGATAGCGTTGCTCCATGGTATTGAACGTGGTGCTGACATACGCTATCACCTGGGGGTGGCTGTTGGGGCCTTCTTGTTAGCGTACAGCTCCTATGCTGTTCTGGCAAGTGTCTCCCTCAGAGGTCGGTGGAGCTGCTTGATATCCTGGAAGCTTGCTTTCAAGGTTTGAAAGGCTGCAACGCTGTTCTGGTCCCTATCGCCATCATGCTTCCTTCCCCAGCAGGGGGTGCAATGGTGCCATGTAGTTTGCTATGTTTGGCACAAAATCTCTCGAGGCAGTTACATAGGCCGAGGGAGCAGCGCAGTTACTTTTTGGCGGCAGTCTCTTTTGTTTCCTGAATAGTCATTGAATTTTCTTGTGGGTAGTTTCCTTTGGGGTAGACTACATGGCCCAGGTATTTGATCAAAGACTTCCCGAAGTGGCTCTTCGAGAATTTTGTTATCCCATGTAACTATATGTTCAAGCACCCTTTCGAAGTGCCAGAGGTGTTCCTCCCATTATTTTGAGTATATGATGACATCTAAGTAGGCTAAACAGAATTGGCCTATGTATCATGTTAGTACCTTTGTGAACTTAAGCCGCTGGAATGTTGCGGGAGCATTCTTAAGGTTGAAAGGCATTACTTGAAACGAGGGTTTCTCCTTCTGGGGTGGTGAAGGCTGTGAATTTTCTATCAGGGCACACAGCGATCTGCCAGTGCTGCAAATGCATGTTGAGGGTACTAAAGATTTTTGCTTCCCGATATTGCGCAAGGTGTGCAATAGGTTAATAGCAGGACGAACGATGGGATAATTAGCCTCGTTCAATGCTTTATAGTTACAAAAGCAGTTTCCAGTCCTTTTTTGGGACCATAACTATGTGAGTTGTATGGGGAATTTGAAGGTTCTGCAATTCCTTGATGTTTCATTTCCTCTATTTGTTCCATTTTTAGTTGGCACCTCTGGCGGACACCTTGTACGGTTTGTTATAGATGGGCATGTCCGTGTTCAGCCATCTCTCATGCTGAATCAATCTGGTTTGATGAAGAGTCCTTCCATCTTGGAAAGCACTGGCATGTTCGTCTAGGACTCTCTTCAGTTCCTTGAACTGTGCTTTGGGGAGCTGATGGTTGATTTCGTCGGTCTTGAGGGTTGGTGGAATGATGGTTTCTGGACAGTGTTCCCAGTTAATGGTCATCCGGTGTTTGTCACCAAGGTAAATCTTACATTAGCCGTGGTCCCTCACGCAATGCTGTTGGCGGAGCCAGGGGTGTCCAGTGGGGTTGGCCCGTTTTGCCCACCAGCCATGACATTTCCTGCCTGTGGTGGTGTTATCTTGTCGTTTGTCTGTCTGGTAGCATCTGCAATGATTGCATCCTTTTCCCCTGCTCTGCCTCATTCTGTTGTCCACTGTGGGTAATCCTTATGAAAAATAAATTCTGCACTTCGGTAGGTTTGGCATTGGTGATGCAGGGGCTGCTTTTCTGACTCGATGGGCTGGATTTTTTCAGTCTAGGATAGCTTGCACTCTGTTTCCCTTACTCTCTCTACTTACTCGCCCACTGTGAGTGGCTTCTGTATCAGTAGCAGGTTTTGAAGCTTGGGTAGCAGTATACGTGTCATGTGTCGCACGCAGCTCTCTTCACTTTCGTCTGGGAAGATACACTTGCACCGTGCAGCGAACAAATATCACTGACTCCTCATGCGGGGTTTGTGTACATCTGTATAAGTCCAGCGTGATGTTTGCTAATACGTTTCCAGTGAATTGAGTGGCAACTCAGCAACTCAACTGACCACATTCAGTGACAAACTCCTCGTACTTGTTCCACCAATCGTGTTGTTCTGTTTGAATTCTTTCTCACATTCCGCTACGAATACAAGCATATCCTCATGCAGGCGTCCTGCAAATTCGGGGATTTGGGGTTCTCCTGTGCATCGGGTGGTACTGGTATGGGTGGCTGGCCCTAGATTGTGCAGTCTGTATTCAGCTGTGAGCCAACATACTTCACAGTGGTAGAACATGCTGGGTCTGGTTACCCTCTCATCGGGCCACCCAATGCAGTTGTGATAATAGGGTTCTGCACATAGTATACAGCATACTATGTGGGTCCCACACCCTTGGCATGTTATCCAGCTAAAAAAAAAAAAAAAACCTGTGTCTGGCCCGGCGCTGTATTCCAGTTCGTCTGTAAATCTCATTTCGTCCGTCCAGCCTAGGCAGACGTAATGGAAGTTTCTATGGCAGAGGGTGCATTCTATGCGGTGTGTCCCCGTACCAAGGCAGTTAGGTTTGTGACAGCGTTCGTATATGATTTTGGCCATAGTGTTGGCTTGTTTTGTTCAGGTCTACATCCGACATGCTAACTAGTTTCTTGAGTGCCACGGGGTTTTTTTAAAACTCCCTGAAGTCTTGGTTCTTAGTGGCTTGACTCCTGGCTAGGGCACTAGGCTCGGGGTCATGCTGGCCTGATTCTGCTTAGATAGGCACAATAATTAAGGTGCTGGGCTGCACATTGGGTGCCAGAAAACCTCTTGACGTATGATGTCCTATGGGCAACTGAGGTATGTCACGGTTCCAAGTGTTTTGGTGGGTGCGAGGGCAAATGCACCCAAGCTGAAATTGGATCTCCAGTCACTACGCGGAACTGGAACCAGACCAGTGTACAGGACTGGCCACGTAGCTTTCTGGCAGTGCACAAAATCAGGGACAGATAGTATGATCTTTCGTTTAGGCGGGACCACTCTCACGGGGATACCAGGGTGACGGGTGACCGGCGATGGCTGCTGGACCTGCAGTGGTTCAGACTGAAGAGCACTAGGGCTGGCTGTGGAGCTGGGTGTGCAGGCAGGCAGGCAGGCAGGCGATCTTGGGCGCGGGCTGTCGCTGGGATAGGTTCAGTGATCAGGATCCCCCAGAATCGCGGGTAAGCTATCCCGTACGAGGTATCTTGACCATTCGGGTAAGTGATGATTGATGAAGACAGTGAGTTTCTCCGTTGAGTTTGGTGGGTGGTGTGAAGAGTTCTGGTGTGGGTTCTGGCAATGCTGGTCTCTCTAGGCGGCAGATGGTTAGAGCTCTCTCCCGAGGACTTAGGGCCGCGAGTTCGGCTGGTACATGTCCTTTTGAATCCTCTTCAACAGGAGAAGTGCATAAGGAAATAGTAACTAAAACCCAACTCGTGGAGTTGGAGCAGGTGACATGGTGATCCTACTTAAGTGTACTTTAACATCTTCACCAGCCCAATGCTGTCTCCCTATCTTAGTACCCGGCACCAGAAGTGTGGTGGATACTGAGAGTCAGGTATCATTGGCTGACTGTCCCAATACATGGGTGAGTTCCCCTGAAGGATCGGTCTTCTCAGACTCTGGGAAATACTTCTTCCAGCACCAGAAGCATGGTGGAAAGAGCAAACCCTAGACTGCCAAGCTAACCCCAAATGGATGAGTACCTCGTGTCGGGACTCTACTGTTCTATACACTTGGGTGCAAAGAAAGGGTGGCCAGCCAATATGTGTGTGTGTCTCTATGGGTGAGTTTGGTTTCCCGGTCACCTGCTGTCCCTCCAACAAGACTGATGTTTACAAGGTAGAGTTCTAGTGCTGCGGGAATTGCTTGACAGGCGAACACGACCTGTGCCTAGGCTAATGGGGTAGATAGGTGAAGCGCTATGAAAATAACTAACTTTACTATGCTACTGTGTTTGCCCTGAAGGGGCCAGAATTGTATGGGATTTTTGGCACCAGTGGTGCAGTGAAAAACTAGCGAGACTGGTAGTTCGGTAGGAGTCTTCAGCACCAGGAGTGCAGTGAAAACGAGGTGAGAGGAGAGTCTTCAGCACCAGGAGCATGGTGAATACCAGGAGAGCTGCTGGTTCGTTCAGCACCAGGAGTGCGGTGAAGGAACAGGACAGACTGGCATTCCAAGGGACGAGTGCCAGTATTTATACTCTTCCTGGCTCGCCCTTGGTCGTGGTAGAGGGGGTGGCAGCATTAGATTCTCTGTGCACGTGATGTATCGGCCGGCTCAGGATCCAGCTGCTTCATATCTCGGTTATTCATACTGGTAGTGCTATCTGGCGGTGTGCTACAATATAGGGCCGATACCAATACTCTGGTATCGGCTGATATCAGTAGTACCGGTAGCATCATTGCCGATACTATGGAGGAGTGGTAGCCATAAATTTTCCGGGGATGTTGAGGGAAGTGGTGGGACTATGTTGTCTCATCTCTCACTCTTACATCACTCCTCTCCCTTCTCTCTCAGCGACCCTTCAGTTATGTGTAGGTCGAAAACCCGCTCCTCCCCCCCCCCCCCCAACTAATGGCATCCTGTCACACCACAAAACCAGAGCTGCCACGTGTTTACAACCCCCCCCCCCCCCCGCCCCTTGTAATAACACTCAGATGTTGCTGGCCGATAATTCCACTATCCCTCTGTTTCCGTGGCAGAGGCTAGCGAGCCATGATCGGAGAAAAAAAAAGGGGGGAGAAGGGACAAGGCTACCATTTATTTTTTTTTGAAAGGATTTCTGGATTTTTTTAATTTTGTCTCTTTGCACCTAGGTTACTTACTTAAAGTATTTGTGGAACCTTACGTGCTTCTGTAACCCAACACTTAATTGAAGATATTAGAGAATACCAATGTACACCACCTGCAAATACTTTCTGTGGCATACCTACAGATGAGGAACATGACTCCAAAAGATTGAAAGGGATGCTGTCAATCTACTCTAATATCATTAATAAAATAAGCATACCATCTGCTTACAGGCATCCAGAGGCTGAAGTTGGAATGTACCTCGCAGAGCCATCTATTCCTATAAATTCCACCTCTTTACAATACTGGAAGACATCACCATATACTAGGTTGCATAAAGCAGCACAGAAATATCTGTCCTCACCAACTGGGTCTGTGGCATCGGAGAGACTTTTTAGTTCAGCTGGCTTCATATCTTCCAAGAAAAGGAGTTCCTTGAACCCCGAGAAGGTACTCCAGCCGGTCTTCTTAAATAAAAATATTTATATCTTGAAATCTTGCAAAGAAGTGTTGATATGCTTTTTGGAGTGTACACAATTTTAACTTTTCATTGCATAAAACTGTTAACATTTTTAAAATTTAATTTGCTTGTGACATACAGTAAAACCCCTCCATTATGACCCCATTTATCATGATCACCTCTCTATCAAGACCCAATCCCGAGGAACCGTGAAAAGTTGACCAACCTTGGTATCTTGGACCACTGTTTCAGTTATGTGCGGATTTGTTTTATAGACCTTTTCTCCAACCATGGTACTAGTTTCTATTATCGACGGTTTTCGGTCTATGGAAAACTAGCCCGTACTGTCATTAGTGGTCTGGCATTTCTCAAGCTACCATCATAGACTTTGACATTTGTTGTCCCAAGCAGTGTGAAGCAAAAAATTACGTGATGCCAAAAGGGTACACTAGTGTATTGTCCTGGAAGCATGAGGGGGGGGGGGGGGGGGGGGGGGCATTGCAGGCCGGGTCACACGCCACCATTATCCCTCCTTTTTTTTGCTGTAAAAACAGTGGCACATTACACAGACTAGTTTTTTAATCGGCGTATGTATATCATCAAATTTACTTCAATGCCCTTTTTTTAAATGATTATTTTTAAGTTATGTGCACCCATGCCTACATGATATTCTAATTTTTTTATGGTGGGCGATTGTTTTTTTTCTTGTGAAGTCAATTTTATGTTTAAAGAGAATAAAGATAACACATTTTAATTGCACACACGTATGTTATCGGTACCATATTATGGCACATGAGGCCATGTGCGTGTAAAGGCAATGTCAAAAGATTTTTTTTTAATGAAAAATTCGGAGTAATTAATATTTCAAGTAGACTGCACAAAATATTTATATTCCCGTAAACATTGCTGGGCCTCGTCATGCCAGTGCAGAGGCCAACACGCCGCCTACATTTTGTATAAATTCAACACATTGACATGAATCTCATCTATCAGCACATTTTCCCAACGCCAGGCCGCTGTTACAAAGTGAACTAGGCCTGTAATGATGGCAGTGGCAGCAGGCGGCCGCCGCCCGCCAGACAGCTGCCCAGCCTGAGGATCTAGGGCAGAGCTTCAGTAGCAATCTGCCATGCCCGCGCCCGGCCGCGCTGCAGAGGATCTAGGCGCTCTCCCAGCTACATACACGCCCACAGCCAGATCAATGCGAGAGCACAGCACGCACGTGCACACACACACACACGTTATGCAATGCCACGTAAACTTTTTGATCGCTATGTGCCTCATAACAATGTATGACCCACGAGACCTGCGTAATAATCTTCAATAATAACTTTATATTTTAATAATAAATAGTCTAATGTTTTCACACATTTTCAATTGCCTTCATTCTTACGACAAGGGGTGGTCCAATATGCCTTTCTTGGGTATCAAATTAATCAGGAGATGTTATGCTATTAAAATATACATATAAATTTAATTTGAAAAGTGGAATTTATGTGCTAGAGATGATTGAATATGAACTTCATGCAAAATAATGGCAAGTTTGGAGACATAGAAGTTAGGGGTGGGTCAAAATCGGCCCAAAATTTTCCTAACTTTTTATTATGACCCCCCCTCTCTATTACGACCCTATTCTCTGGAACCATGAGGGGTTGTAATAGAGGTTCTACCGTAATTTCTTTCTTATACATTTGTGATTAAATCTGTGTTGTGTTTTAGATTGTATTGTAATGACTGTAAGAACCTTTTTTTTTTTTAAGTGTTCTTAGTGGCAAATATTTTTTAATAATTAATCATGAAAGCATTCAAATATTCTTCTATCACATAAAAATTACTTCTAATGTGGGTATTGAGTATCGGCAGTATTGGCTCACAAGAATCAATATTGGTGGAATTGGCAAAATATGGTATCGGCCCAGCCCTACTATGATACTAGGTGAGCTTGATGCATAATCTTGGTGGCTTGGCCGGTGAACAGTACAATTCTTCGGGAGTGGAGAGTGCGTCTTTTACTGTGGGTAGATAGTACGTTCTAATGTCTTGTAGTGTGTAGAACCAATCAAACTCCATTGAAGTGTGCAACTGGGAGATGCGCACTGATGAGTATAGAAGTCTATTTCATATGAGTAGAAAAGTCATGAGACAAATTTTTTTTTTTATTTGCAGTGAAAATACACTTGGCACTAATGATTAATAAAAATGAGATCACAAAACATCATGGAACCTCAAAATTTCTATGATAGGCTAATAAAATAGCCTTGGAACATTTAAAACTAATCCATTCATGTATGTAAATTTCATTTGAAGAAATTTTATTGTGCATATGGTTATTTGAATGAACGGAAGATTATATATATATATATATATATATATATATATATATATATATATATATATATATATATATATAAAAAATCGCCCGTAACAAAAACAAAGAACATTTTAAGGGGAAAAAGGCTAATTTTTCTTATATTTTTTGTACTAATTTTGATTGATTTGTTTAGCCACATGACCACAACATGCTTACCACTACCAACCTGAGAACTAGAGATGGGCAAAATTGTTCATGCTGATTGTTTAAAAACAGATTCATTCTTTAAAGTGAACCAGTTATTTGACATAATTCATTGGTCCATTACAACAAAAATGTTTCATGTGTGTGTGTAACTCTGTAGTTCTATAAATTCCAGTACATAGTAATAAAAATAAAGAATACATTTTTCTATTATCTGCTTCAAAGATGTATTTAGCATCTCTAATTATTTTCTTTTTCCAAGAATGTACCTAAACTACAAATGTGTCAGAAGTACATATAACTGTGCTAGAGTTTGCTTAAAAATACAAAAATATAAAAGCTTATGATATTCATTAATTTTTTTATACATAGCATTTCAAAATTACATTATATATATATATGCACGCACGCGCACGCACGCGCGCGCACGCACGCACGCACGCACGCACGCATGCGCGCGCGCGCGCACACACACACACACACACACAATGTTTTTAATTTATCTTTTTCAAGCATGCTAATGTTTTGTGTACCCTCAGAATCTCACGAGAGCACTCTTCATTGCTAGGTAAGCAGTTATTGTTTTAATTCAATCAATTAGTTGTGATATCTACCAGTGAGGAAGAGAGACAGAATGATGAGCCATGAAGCAGAGTGGGGAGGGAATTAAGAGCAAACTTCTTCAAACTCCTGTAGCAAACCTCAGTCCGTTGATCTAGTGGGTCAAACAGTTCTTTTTTTTATGAACCAGTTCCAGAGTTCTGTGGTGTGAACTGGTTCAATTTAATGGTTCCTGAGCCATTTGCCCACTTCAACTGAGAATACTTACTACTGGTTTCTTTTAAGGCTTTCGTCGCCAAGTGGCCTACAAAAATGGATTTTGGAATGGTGATCTTTGGGACCACTTAAACTAAGTGTCCCCTTACTGGGGGACTAGTTTACTCCTTGTTGGTGAAACAGGCCAACAGTGTTCCTGAGAATGAAAGCCCTAAAGGTGTAGTACACAACCAACCCACTGTATCCAACTGTCAGTGCTAAAATACCTCCCAATTAATTTTAACTGTGACTCTGCAGCAAAAAAATAATTAACACTTCCCCCAAAAGTTCCTGAACATACATTTGCTCACCTGAAAGTATGTGCCACCTCGCACCTTCTTTTCTGTGCGATCGCCGTAATACACAAGTGTCCTTTTGGATCGGTCAAACACAAACCAGCGCTTGTTCCAGTGATGAAACTTGGATCCCATCTTGTGTAGATAGCCTCGGCAAGAAGTGGAATCTATGATCACATGAGGACACAGCTCTACTTGGTGACCTGCTGTCTCAATGTGGACCCGTAAGTTCAGGCTCTCACTTCTTATGGGCAGGTATCTAGTCAGTGGCCGCTGGAAAGTAACCATACTGTGTCTAATCTATGAGGTTGGGAACTTGACCACTACAACACTGACTAATTAAAATTACACTATTTGCATTTTGGTTTAAAAATACTATTTTCAATGACAATAACAGGTCATATACACACTTTTAAAATAAATTTGGACTTTTTGATAAGATCTGAAATCATTATACATAATCCATAAAATGTTCAGTTGTACACTAGGGCCTGTAACATGAGTTCATTAGAAAATCTCACAAGTAATAAGTAACTATTATCTGAATACAACTAAGGGTCATTTGAGAAATGAGAGAAAAAAAATTTCAACGTACAGGCTGATGTTGAGCACACACATTTCTTGCCTCCCTTGCACCTCTTCATGAACAATAAGCACTATAGTGCCCATAGTGTGCAATTCTGTAACCAGAAAGCTTAAATACATGGAAAAAGAGCACAAGCAGGTAGCATAATGGCTGCACTCCCTTTGCTACTTCCACTACTGCACTATCTTTTGAAAGTGAAAATTTGAGACTGCCAACTGCATTTACATTTTAGTACTTCACCTAGCCAAGACGGTAGATAGGTATAGTTCAAGTCTTCAGCCAATGTCCGTTGTTAACAGGTGTTTACTTAAAATACAATACATTTTGTAAGATTGTGGTACAGTAGAACCCTGTTATAACAATTCAAGGGACCTAAGAAATTTCAGCTTTATATAAGGGAAAACTTTAGATCAGAGTAATTTTGTATTGCAAAACATGTTTGTTAAAGAAAAGGCAGCTTATTAAGCAGGAAACTGAATAACAGGGCTCCACTGTAGTACACTACACACTGCAACTAGTGGTTTTGCTACGATAACCACTTTGTGACGATACTGAACTTTCCTTTTACCTTACAATCCTGTGCTCCATCTACCTTATCACACTTATTAAATTTTTATCCATCTTACAGAGCACCAGTACCATTGCTTGAGATGCCAGAATCCTCTACTGCTACATGAAAAACTGGCATACACAATCCTTTTAACCACCATATTTTCTAAGCCTTTTTATTTTACAAACGTTAAGGGAGGAAAATAGGAAGTATGATAGAGTAGCACCAATAGTAGCTGTTTACCTATCAGAAAAATCTCAAACCTCTGCTTCACCTAGCAGCTACACCACCACTTAGCTGTGTCGTCAGTGTCAGTATCTCAACTTCACACAGCTACTTTTATTCATGGGAAAATGTTATCAAGTGGTGATTATACTACAGAGAAAAAGCTAACCATGTATCTTCTAGTTAAATTATTACATGAGAGGCCAATTATTTTAGAAAAATCCAAGATACCCACAGCTATGAAAGCAAAGAAGGAAGCTTGGGAGAAATTGACAGAGGAGTACAGTATTTAGAGCTAGAGGTAGAAAAGTGATGACAACTAATGAAGCTGAATGCTGTTCTAAAAATGAAATCTTATTTGACAAAAACTGATAACAAACCTGTGAAATAAAAAAATTGTGAAATGGAATTTCTGGTTCTCTAAAGAAGATAATTCAGTATTGTACCCAGAAGTTTGTTGACTGGAGCTGTAAAGCGTTTGAAGTTCATCAGCATTACTACCATAGAGCCAAATTATACTGAAATATGGTTCAGCTCGACAGTTTCTGGAGATAAGGAAGCATTCATTAAAGGTATGAGAAAGAGGACACAAAAGAGTTACCTACAGCTTAATTGCTTAGAATTTTTCTTCTACAGCAACATGAACTGAACAAACTTCAAATCAAATGTGAAAAACGGCAGATTACAAAATAAAAAAAAAATTATGTGAAAAGTTCACTCAAAATGACAGAATAATTCTTAGGGTTATTTTTCTCCAAAAAGTTATAATTGTTATTTATATAAATATTTTTATGTATCCTGCCTTATCCTTTATTTCCTTCCTGTAAAAAAAAAAACAATTAAGTGAAAATAAAAATGAAAAGCGAACAACAAATGGCTTCAAGTGCATCCATGAACATGAATATTTGAGAGCACATGTGAGTTTGTGGTGTTAATGTGAGAATAAGAATGTGTTTGTGTTATGTTATGCACTCAGTAGTGTGTGCATATATATATATATATTTTTTTTTCTAAGTTAAAAACATAGAAGAAAGATGAAACAATTAATATATGTTAATATTAAGTGCATGACAACACTTAGGTAAATATTGTGACTACGTCATTACTATAATATGGCTATATTGTCTACAGGTTTTCTTTTTTACATTTTGGGCTGGTGTGTGGCAACCACTGTGTGTGCTATGTAGTAGAAGACAAGATGCACACGTTTCTTTCTTTGTGTACTTGTGGTCTTTATGTGACAAGTCGAGTTTGATAGATTATGGGCCCAGAAAAGTACTACTGTGGTTGATAAACGTTTGGTAGAATAATGAAAGTGAAGTAGTGCAATATACCATAAGGGAAGCTGGTGTGCTAGTTTCTTGTAATAATGGCTGCTAGCTCGTCGATACAGTATCCACAGTTAACGATACTATTTAAAAATTGGAAACTTATTGTGTTGTTGCTGCTATATGAAAAAAAAGGTGTTGTGGATTGCAGGTGATGACAAGAAATTAGAAGCGTTGAGAGAAGAAGAATAACTAAAAGGTAAAATTAGAAGATAAGAAAGCAAGGAATGTTACTATTAACTGTATAACGAATTTCCACATTGAATATGTGAGGCAACAAAGAGTTGCAAGGGACATGATCGAGGCTTTGAGCAAGGTTTTTGAGAGAAAGAATGCTATTCCAAAGTTATTGGTGCAAAAGAATCTACTTACTCTGAAGTGCACAACTTTACAGGAACATTTTAACAAGTTTGACATCCTAGTATACAACATGGAGGTAATGGGATCAAAAATGGACCAGGATGATAAAGTCTCTGTCATCTGCTGCTAGCCCTTCCAGAATGCTACGACATCATAACTGTACTATAAACAATAGATACATGTCTAACCTTGGACTTTAAGTCTAGACTTTTGAATGCAGAATCAAAGCAAAACAAACCAACAAGAAAATGTTATGGGTGTGGTGACGCTCGGCATCCGATTGCTGATTGCCCCAAGGCAAGATATAATCACTCAGGTAGAGAAGGATATAGCAACTGGGCCACTAGAAACTCACTGAGAGGACACTGTGGAAGAAACCATTGTGCTAATGGATACAACACAAGTTACACATGCACTGAAGAAATAGCGAGGTTATGTTCATTGCAACTTATCATGTGTTAGACCACACTTACACACAACGGTCCATGACTTGATCTGTGTTTCAAATCCATACCTTGTTTCTGGAGACTGGTATTAGTGTGATTTTTTAAACTCCCTGTGTTGACCCGTTGCACAGCTGACTTCATAGCTTCCTTGCACAAAGTTGGGCTGGTATTTAAAGTTTTGGTGTGAAAAAGCCTGACTTGAAGACTGGAACTGACTGTAACCTTTCTTTTCTCGCATGTTGCTCTGACAGTAATCTCCTCGTGCTGATGATCCCACAGCATGGCCTGGTGTTTTTTCCCCATAGGTTACGTTACTCCTACCGCAGAGTTCTTGCACTGCACACACTGTGCTGTCATTATCCATAGTTTTCAACAATTGCTGTGTTTGTTCAAATGCCTTACAAATCTGCACCGCCTTTGCCAAAGTCAGGTTAGGTTCCAGACAGCCTGTCCTTTATGCATTTATCCCTCACGCTCACACAATGCAATCTTTTATCTCATCTCACAAAGTATTGAAGCCACAATTAGTACCGAGACGTTTTAATGCTGTGACAAAAGAGTCTATGCTTTCACCCTCTTCTGAATTCTGTTATTAAATTTGTGATGCTCCACACACTAGTTTGTTTTAGGCAGCAGATAGTACTCTAAATGCAGTATCATCGCACTATGATTCTTAGCATCCATGGCCGATACATAGAGTGTTGAGTACAAATCTTGTGCATTCTCTCCTAGCACATTCAGTAATATTGCTATCTTGGCATATTTTTTCTCAACCACTAACGCCTTCAAATATATTTCAAACTGTTGTGTTTCCATCTTTTCCATCCCCCCCCCCCCCCCCACGGAGATTACCTTCCAAACTGAGCAGTTTTGGTGGTCATAAATATTCCATATTCCTCATGGTGTGGTACTGGAACGGATAAGTTGCTACAACGCGTAACCGACGATTCCCTATTACATTTGTTACTGATAGTCTCTGCAACCAAC
The DNA here is from genome assembly GCA_029891345.1 of Dryococelus australis. Lineage (NCBI taxonomy): Eukaryota > Metazoa > Arthropoda > Insecta > Phasmatodea > Phasmatidae > Dryococelus > Dryococelus australis. The sequence goes on from CM056995.1 coordinate 79,264,636, forward strand.
ATGATTATCATCTTCACAACACTAGATAAATTTTGTCTGCAGCACCATTATGGTTGATGTCGGGCGATAAATAATGCACAGCAAGTTAAGCTTGTTCTAGACATCTTTATTCAACCACAATCCACTTCTGGTCTCCCCTACAGACACATTCATAAATGTGACATACATATACTACCTGTATGATAAGTAATTACCAGTGGCAGCAGGGAACTACAGTGTTGGTATGACGCAATTGCATCTTGCAGACAGTAGTGTACATTCTGCACCACTATGTACACGGGTCTGTGAGCCGCGCTCGTACTGGAGTGTTGTTTGAGTCTAAAAAGATTGCAGTGAGCATTGATCATTGCTGTTATTTCATCTGTAAAGTAAAAGTGTTATTGAGTGTTATCATTACATAACAGAATGAAATGTGAGTTGACAAGTAATCGAGACCTATGTACAGAATGGAGACTCCTCAAAAGACATCATGGGAAGTGAAGCGGTTACTAAGTAGAAAGATTATTTACACTGTTTTACAATTTTGTAACGAAGAAACGAGCTGTCATGATCTTGTTAGACAAAGCAGTAGAAAGGGCGGTCAAAGCAGTAGGTATAAGTGAAAAGACAGTGCATAACATTGCCCGACAGTTTGAGACAGGTAACAATGACGGAACTGCCATCTTCCACCCCAGGTAAATGTCATCGACTGCAAAAGAAGACATAACTTGACGAATTCGATGAAAGTGTCGTGCGCCAAACTTTCTTGGAATATTATGAAGAGTGCAAAGTAATTCCCACTCTGCATACACTCCTTAATGTGGTGAAATAAAAGATACAGTTTTCCGGAAGAGGGATACATTTTGGAGAATTATTAAATCTTTGGATTTAAATTTTAAAAATGTTAACATGTTAGACACATGTTAACCGAACAAAGTGATATTGTCACACAGTGTGCAGCCTATCAACATGCACTGCAACAAAATGCAAATGGACCTAACAAACTTTTAGTGTATACGGACAAAACATGTATTCATACACATTGACGCCGAGTCAGGAGTTACGGCAGAACAGAATGTGAACACACCAGAGCTAAAATACATATACAGAAAATAGATCCACAAAAAGATAATTGAGATTGTGGAAAAACAAGTAATTTCCAGGGTACATACAAGATGAGGAATGGAGCATGATTGAAAAGGAAACAGGATAACAGAAAAAATAAAAGTTCTGCATTTTACTCAACTAACTTAGCAGCTAAATAGGCAGTAATTAATAATTATGATGTCCCTTGCATTAAACTTTGACGCCGGCTAACAGCCAGCTATGCAAGTGCCCATGACCGCGCTCATCACACACGTGTCGCGTGTACATGCACGTGCGCAAAGAGGCTCAAATCTGAACTTTCCTGATGGAATATTATTTTTGCAGTGTAAAATGTGTCTTATTTTATTTTCAGGGTTTGAAATGTTTTAAAGTGTTTGTTGTCAATTTGAAAATGTTTGGTTACGAATTCAAAGTGTGTGCTGCACGGAGATTAAGAACAGTAATATTCTGTCATGAACGCCATCATAAAGAGACACTAAAAAAATACAGAAAATTAACAAGAAAATTCTAAAATGTAAAACAATATTAAAATATTTGTGCCACTTTTATTTTCAATATATAAGAGTTTTACTCGGCGTGCATAGCACTTCTGCTTATGTGAACCCTTTCAGGCAGCCATGGTAGGTCCGTGTGACGCTTGCCTCTGGGCAGTCTGTCTAGAAGAGCTGGCGAGGTAAGATGCTGTCACGTATGCACAAATTTTGAGCACTGATGTAGATTTCAATAGCTCTTTTAGTATACCGGTTAACCTTTGCTTGCATACGTATTGCCAGATATTTTCCCAGCATTATGCTTCCGCTTAACTAATTTATTTCGCCCTTATACCATTTTTCACCTTAATCGAGCAGGAGGAGAAACATGTTTGAGAGGTCATGTGACCCGCGAAACTTGAATCAGGCACCATCCTCATCTGCTAAAGGCGTTCCATCGTAATTTCTGTATTATTGCTGCGTGCAATTTCAGGGGCTTTGTTTTCATGTATGTATTTAAGAGTATTTTTTGTGTTTGAGTATTTTACGGCCATATCACATACAACCACGTGGTTAACTACCGCCAAGTCTTATATCTGCGCCATCCTTGTGCATTGAGAGCTTATTTGAGTAATATCAGGGTTATTTCAGGGTTCCGTGTAATTTTCACGTAAATTGATGCTTTGTGTTTGACCATGTGGTCACTTCAATGTTTGCTATTGCCGCCATCAGGCCTGCTACAAACCTGTAACTACTTTAATCGTAAAGAGGATAATTTTCTCAACAAGAATAACAATTTGTCAGAGTTTAATTAGCCGTTTCCACAAAGAAATATTGCAATTCCACCCACACCACGTAGTTCGCTACTATCTTTATCCAGCGGTATCCAAGCCATCTAAACTTATTTTCATGCATGTGCATGTTTATTGTGAACACTCCTCTCGTAACCAATCATCATCTAAGGGCATTTATGTAATTTTGTATTTTTGTACAGCGATATTACTTCCGTCCTAGCCGACTATGTGTATAGGCCATCTCCACACTACCCACGTGCTGGAGGGCGAGCCCCGACGAGTTTGTACTAGTGATGCTAAGTAATCACACATGTTTATGAATCATCAGTTGGTTCATTGTGTAATTTACCTTGTCCTGTCTGCAAGGAAAAATCGCCAATCCACCCTAGCGGCTGCCGGCTCTCTTCCCTTGTGAAGATTGTGTTTTCATACACCACGGTCAGATCATTCATCTACGCATACGCTAGAGTAATTTCGGGCTGGGGAGCACCCAAGTGGAGTTAGCTAGACATGACCGAGTTATAAAATTTAATTTAATGTCACGTGATTTGTATGCACTGTATAAATAAAACAAGTCCCACAGTGACACATTCTTTTATTTTGTAGGGACAGTGTCCTTGCCACCTGTGTTTTTCAAATGGTAAAAATGTTTAGTATTGCACACGTGTATCATTAAGTACACTTGGGTGAGACAGATGCACAAAACCCACAGCATCACTGAGAACCCTGAGTCTCAACAGTGCAGTGATTGGGAAGCACCGCTGGCACCCGTATCATCAGTATGTGTGTCATTGTTTGTCTCGTGTCTCACCCGACTGCGTCAATTGGTGTTCCCAAGTGCTGCCGAATGTGTTCACCTGCGTTAAGTCATCGCGAGAAGTTGGCGGACACCACGCCTGAACAACCACGAGCAGCCCTATAAGACAACTGCGACACCCACGAATGCGAGCACGAGTTACTTGGACATGCTGATCGATCGATTGATTGATGCGTGCATTGTGAGAGATTGAGTGAGAGCAACTTGTTTGAGGGAATTATGTGGGAACAACCCTTGTATCAATGCACGTCCGACAATGTTTCTACATAGTCAGAAACATGCCTCTGCGCGTGCACCTGATGTGATGGGGCGGGAACGAAGTGGGCACAGTGCCAACAGTGTAAGAAGGACTCACATTTACAATGCATAGGGCCTGCGTAGTTCACCACCTACCGCGACAGTGTTATAAACTGTGACAAGTGGTGTAAGATGAACTGTGTTGAGATTGCGCCACTGAAAACACCAGAGGTTAAACCCACGCCGCCACCAGTTGTCATTACTTACACGCCACAGGTCTTGACCGGGCCAGATCTCAACGTATTACTGCCAACTTTTGCGGAACATGATTCAGAAGACCCGGGCACATTTCTAGCTGTTTGTGAGAAAAAATTGCATAGGCACAGTGTGCATAGAGACAATTGGACAGAAGTAACTGCCAATGGGTTAAGTGGAACCACTGCCACATGGTGGAACTTGGTCAGGGACTATCGAGTTACGTGGGAAGAGTTCTGCTAGAGATTGCCAGGATGGTTCGACACTGATGGAGATGCTATCCAGGCACAAGTGCAGCTGTATCACCTACAACAGAGGAAGCGCAAAGGATTTGAGGAATTCTAACAACGCATGTTACGCTTGTATAAGCGGCTACACCCGGGACAGGCAACCCGCAGATATTGGAGATAATTGTGACGTTATCAACACCTGACATTAGGCAGTATCTGCGGAGAACAACACGTGCCAGCGTAGAACAGTTTACGAGAGAAGCGTGTTTGTATGAGAGGGACGTACGCACAAACCAAGAATACCAGTCACCGCAGAAGAACCACTGCACGTCAACACCTGCCGTGTTGCCAGATGTCATGAGACCACCACCGCCATTTACACCAGTGAGAGCAAACCGCTGACATGGAACAAATTTTCACAACAATCACCACGAAAATTACTATCAAGGCAACAGGTCAGGAAACTAAGTAGGGATGTTGGTGAACCAGCACCTGCAACAATCTCACCACCAGAACATAAGAACCCATCTAACGAAGGTGTTAAAGTGTTCCTAAGTAAGTAAAAGTACCATGAGAGCATTACGAGTGAATGTGGAACTTGAAGGGACAAATGTCACAGCAGTAATTGACACTGCTGCCAATCCCAATTTTGGCGTGAGGGTTTGATACAAGCTATAACAACTAGAGTGCCACCATGACATCTGTAATTCGCTACCACACACCAACAGGGAGAAGTGTCATGCACGTCACTGTAAGGATCCGAGAGCTGCGTACTAAATGCAATGTTTATATTGTGCCGGACCTATGCGAAGAAATGATTCTGGGACTGCCATGGCTTATTGACAACCACACCATGATAGAGCCACATCTGGATAGTCTACACGTGGCAGATGTACTGTATACGCTGTAGGAGCAATGCCGCAGACAACAACTGCAATGCCGCTTGCTGACTTCGAGCACGAGGTGCCCGCTACACATCAACAACATCTGCTGGACCAGTATGCTGTGTGCTCCACACTGCGGGGAAACTGCAGCGTACCGACGTCACGGAGCATGCGATCATCATAACACACGAGGATCCGGTGTACTCCAAGCTACAAGACCCGGGTATTTTCTTTTGCCGCGTCATCAACCAGCAGGTATGTGAAATGTTACATGACAATGTGATTGAACCTACGCAGAGTCTCTGCAATTAAGGTATCACACTTGCCCCTAAAAAAGTTGATGAATGGCGATTTTGTGGTGATTTTCGCCCTTTGACCAAGATCACTGAAAACATGCCACCACCAGTCATTTATATGAAAGACACCCTCAACATTAGGGCCAGCCACCGTTTTCACCTCACTCGATTTAAAGTCCGGATATTGGCAAGTGCCTATCTGCCCACAAGACAGAAAGTCAACAAGTTTTTACCACACCAGATGTGGACGTAGATTTCAATTTGTTGCCATGACATTTGGTTTAAAGTGTGCCCCTGCAATGTTTCAAAACTTAATAGTTAATGTACTGGATGGATATATAGGAGACTTTGCGATGGCATATTTGGATGATGTACTTATTTGGTCTAACAGCTGAGAAGAGCATTTGAACCATTTGAGCCTTGTGTTTGAACGACTTGAATGTAACAAGCTTACGTGCAAAGTTGACAAGTGTAAGTTGGGTATAAGTAAGATGGAGTTTTTGGGACATTATGTAACAGGAACGTACACGAACCAGAACAGCAGCATATACAGGAGATTCAAAACAAACTCTCACCCAGATCACGTAAACAAGTCAGGAAATATTTTGGTTTATTTAATTGGTTAAGAGAGTTCGTCCCCAACTTTTCTGTGAATACTGCACCATTAACTGCTTTGTTATGTGAGAAACGTAAATTTGTAGACACACCTCAAGCCGATCAAGCCTTTAAAGAAATCAAACTTGCATTTCAAAACTGTAATCCGCTATCAAGGTTCAACCCAGAGTTACCCACTGTCGTGCAAAAAGATGCCAGTCAGGAAGGTATCGGGGCAGTGTTGTATCAGGAGGGAACACACAGGGCAAAACACATTATCAGTTACCACAGTGCGAAGTTTGGGGAGACGGAACGCAAGTACCATGTCAATGAGTAGGAATGTTTAACAATTGTACATGCATTACGGAAGTACCGGCTGTACCTGTTAGGAAGACAGTTTACTCTCAAAACTGACAACCAATATCTTGTGTGGTTAGAGGGCATGCATAACGGGAAGAGCAAATTTGGCTGGGCACTGTTACTCCAGGAGTTTGACTTCAATGTAGAACACGTGGCAGGAAAAACCAATGTGCTTGCGGACGCTTTGCCCAGGAATCCTTGCCCGAATCTAATGGTATAGTCCATTTCATTTCAGTGGTCTCAAATTTGACAGACAATGTGACCAACCCAGCTAATGAACTGCTGCGGGATCAGTGTTAGGTTGGCTATCTTGATGACGGTTTTGGAAGAAAATAGTACTCTGAACTAAAAGTCGTAATTTAAAATCTTAATTATACTTACACCATTTATGGTTTAAATTATGTTTCTAAAGCAATGTAAAATTTTCTTGGGTATTAGTAATGGGACTTAAAAAATATATTCAGCATTTATGAGAGAGTATGTTGACAAATACAAACAGTAAATGTTTCTAGTCAATGGCTAGCCATGTTTATGTTTCCAGCCCGGTGAAGGCAGTTGTGTATGCACATTTTTTCTCATCGTGTTTATTATATGAATATCTTGTTGGTGTTGGAATATTTAATCTGTAGTTTATTTTTTATTTGCTTTTTCCAAACATAGTTGGTTGTAGGTACCGTTGTAGTGCATTTTGTTGAGCGAAATGTAATATTATCAGGCACGTCATTAAAACTGCTCGTTCCGCCATTTTCCTAACCACCTTCCACAATTAAGTGACACAAATATAATTTCCGTATGTAAGTTTAAGTTTGTTTGTATCAGGAAACATGCGCAGAGTTGATTTTACTGAATGATTTAACAAATAAATTATTTAATGCTAGTGACAAACAAACGTGATTTTAGTGAAGTAAACTCGCAAGGATTGCCATAGAAAAACGTGTGTTCAAGAGGTCACAACAGTAAGTTTGAGTGTTTTGTAAATGGATTTGTAAACCGTTAATATAAGTATTGAAATGCACGTGAACTGAAAAACTTTCCACACTTTTGTAGTGAGTGAATAATATTTGTTTGTCTACGTCGTAAATTCGAGTGCAAGGTTAACTTCGGTCAAAGTGTGCGCATGTATGTATTGCTGCATATGTACGAATACGAACAGCGACGTATGTATCACGTTTTGTATTTTCATTCAAGTTAAAATTTTCGAAGTTAAATAATTTAAATGTTATTTCCATAAGATCAAAATTTTCCACTGCTCCATGAAAACAATATGCAACTCAAAATACCACACACTCATGCCAGAATCTCTCAGCCTCGAGCAACACAGTATGACACGACAAAAACACAACCACGACACGTTTAAATGTGACTGCTTGAATTTACAGCACGACAGACACTAACACTCAGCATTTAACCTAACTATTTAGAAGGCGCTGATAGGCTATGTTAGTCTCAAAGGCAGTGAACAAGAGGGAAATTTTAGTACATAATGATGACAAACTGGTATTGCTAATGCATACAAAAGTAAAATTATTATTTATAAGAGTTAGATACAGTAGTTTTCAATTAATTTTTCCTTTAAGCTGCGTATTTACCATTGTAGGGAAAGCTTACAATAAAATTTCATTTTGCAATGTTGTACATTCTGTGCATCGTGCCGCACGACACAACGAAGAATAGAAATCATTTCTAATCCAAAACTGCTGGTCGGACGACAGAATTGGTCGGGCTTACAACGACCTATCTTGTATTTCATTGGCTGTTGGCCGTCGTGCCGTGCGCGTTTGGGGCTATGTGATTCCGGCATCATAAGAACATCAAAATAAACCCGTCTCACTAAAGGCGATAAACTAAAGCCCCCCCCCCCCCCCCCCCCACTCCGCTCAGTTTTTCCTTTTTCCCTCGAAATAAAATAAAGTTGATACCCTAATTGGGCCCACATTTCATTGCTACGAACATTTCTCTGCATTATTATTGACTGAAACTTTTAACACTCTGGTTCTGGAGGGTTTCAAAATGTAAAGCTTACTGGCCATATAAACTCGTAAGACAACTTTTCGATATCAAGTAAATTACAACATGCTTATCAAACAAAATTCTTTCAATTTAAGCACCCAATGAAGGTGCTCCAACATCATAAAGAAGTATCTCATGCATCAGCGGGGATTGCGACATTCCAAAATTTATCACTAAGGAAAATGAACTTTATGATGTCTTCAATCTTGGGTAGGTGGGGAATCTTTTTAGTGTGTAAGTAACATGTTTGTTTGATATATTGTTGCTGTCGGTCACATCTGCTTCTCTAGAGTGCTTTGTAACATCTCTGAACTGAAATACAGTTTTTCATTAGGTACACGAGAACAAGCCTAGGGCTGTATTCACAATTTTGAGAAGGGAGGTTGTGCAACTGAACTTCAGTGTAAATATCAACACTGAGATGAGTTAGTCAGAAATAAGTTTTTATTCGCAGCATGACAATCTGAACACGTAGGTATTTGAGAAAAGTTATTAAAGTATTTTGTATGTAAACCTGCAATACTTAACATTTGAGTTACTAAATGAGAGCTATTAAAATTACTGAAACAATTTGCTTAAATATTATTTTGGCTACCTACATACTTTAACATCCTGAGACTTATAACAACCATTAAAGTATCAGGCTGTACAGAGTTTGCTGTCATATTATACCAAAAAGCTGAATTATGTACTTTTAATGCAATAGTAGGCATAGACTGTATGTAAGAATGTATACTGTCTTTGAAAAGAATGTGTGGGTAGGAGAGGGGCGGTATTTGTGTATTCCTGGGGGGGGGGGGGGATCTTGGTATTTGGTGTTCGTGGAAACCATGCAAAATTTTTATGTTCACAAGAACTTTCCTCAGGTAAGTGTGACAAGATTAGTTGTCATTAATGTATCTCGAGTATATTAAAAAACAGTAAAATATCTTATTCATTTGACAGTCAAAATACAGTTTTATTTTGTACATTCTGGTTATAAATTTTTTGCAAGGTAAAAAATTATCAACTTGTAGACTTATTACATGGGCAGTCATTTACATAAAATATTTATAAACTAAAAAAAAAATGGGATTGTTGCCAAACTGCAACTTTTTGAACAGCCCTTCACAGCTTCTAAAAGTCATTTGGGAGGAGGCACATGCAGTTTGTTTACAAAAACAGGCAGTCATATGTTGTTTGTTTGCTAATACTGGCAGTCACATGGTGTTTGTCTGCAAACAGTCACCTTCAATGACAGTTTAGCTGTGGCGGAAGGATACATAGCCAACCAGATGCCATTGGCACTACTTTCCTAGAACTGTCAAATTTGAGACTACATATTAGAAATGGACTGTAACTGACGATGCGGAGTCGGAAGAGGCACTACCATCTTGCCATGCAATACCAACTGCAGACGCACTCTCTCGTTGTACAAATCATTGTTATGACACCACCCGGCGAACCTGTTTCATTGAATGTACATGACGTGTTAAGAGAGGTTGCTCAAGAAAATTCCCCAGATGCTGCGCAACGCCGCTAACATTGTGCCACGTGGTACACGGAACACTGGAGGGTAGTGGACCAAGAAATACAAACCAAACCACTTGTGCTATGAAGAACGTATGTGCTAAAGGAGAAATGGGAACTTGTACTTAAGTATGCACACAACAGTTTAGAGCATGGACACCCATGATCCAAACAAACACGCAGAAACGTGCAAAAATTTTTTCACTGACTAGGGGTTCAGGGAAATGTAAGAAAATATGTGCAGAGCTGTAATCACATGCAATACCCGGAAGCTGCTGAGAACAGACGTCCATATCTACAAATTACAGTGAAAACACCCGTTTGAGCTTTAGAGAAAAATGAAGGTGCTGAAAAACTTATATAGTTGAGTAACTTTTATACTATTCGTAAGCACACCTCACGTGATTTACACAATATTCCATGAGTTATAAGCCCGAAACTCTCGGCAAGTGCATACGTCAACATAATGCTATGTTACTCCATTTGACATTGCCGACCTCAATTTTACTGAGCAGAAAAAACTGCTTTTTCCATCCCTACATATGGGGAATTTAAATTTAAAAAATCCGTGGCTGTGAATAACTTGATATCTCATTTTATAATGACTATATTACGACGTTTTAGTTATAAATAGCAAATTAATAGTTCGGTTGAAATTAAAGCTCTATCCATATTATAAAAGTTTATAAATTAATTCCCCTTCAAGTAACATGCTAGTAATCTTACACTATGGTTTTAAAACTACTGCATTTACATAAACATAAATGAATCCTGCAGTTATGTTTATACATACCTGTTTCTTGTCCATTTTCGTGCGCATCCTCGCAGCTAAATGGTGCTCGTAGTTCGAACCATCAGACAATGGTCGAGTCTCCTCTTCATCTCGTTCTCTGGCCAGTTCCCTCTCTCTCATCTGCAACAACGGCGTATTTACGTAAGTTAATAATATACACCAATTAATAAACATGCATCCACGCTATTTACACGATGATACAACAATATTTGTCATTTCATTTTCAGGTTTATCACTACTAAACTCAAGACTCAATAATATATAAATATTGTTAGGACGAACCTGCTGTTTTAAGAAAAGTACGTGCGGATCTCCAAACATGATGATGCGTGAGAGATTAATTACGGCCACACATTGGTATATTATCTCGACGACTGTGACTATACATGCCAATCACCACCAAGCAGTGCAACAATTTTTTACCAACATGTAAATCCACAGTTTTCTGTTCTGTCAATAGTAAGATTTTAGCATTTGGAATTGAACCAATTCGTTGAAAGTTCATTTTAATTTTAGTGACAGGAAACGACGTACGCCATCACGTCACGAGAAGGGAGGCGCTGCGCCGGCGCAACTATTTACATCGATTATTTTCAGGAAGCAAGCAGTGACGCTACGCGCGGGAATAGATAGCGCATGCGCGCGTTTCCCAGCTGAGCGGAGCAGTGGCGCTCTCCGAGGAAGAGTACGACACTACAACACGGTGGGAAACGCACTGTGGAACGCTGAGTATTTGAAACACGACATCCAGAGTGCCTACGCTGCGTGTTAGCGCAAAACACCAATGCAGTTTTACAGGGCTGAGCGAACGAACGAGGCGTTCGTTCACAACGAATAAACATCAGATTACGATAAACAAGGACGAGCGCACAGGAACACAAACCTTCGATTCGTGGCGCATGCACCACGCACGCACGCATGCTATCGCACTGGGGAGATGAGCTTAAACGATATTTTCAGATATTCACGGCAACTATCACTGTGCAGTTCAAAATATCCGTGACTTGGGCGATTTACACTTAAAACGTATACATTTTTACATTTCCTCAACATCTATGTAGGGAGTATAAGCTTTATAAATAAAAATTCGGAAACTATAAATACCAGTTTCCAAGCTTTAATTTTGGTTTTAAACAACGAACTTCAATATTATTATTAGTATGCGACCGATTTGCGTCTTGTGTGCACCTTCCCAAAACTAGTTTATGAAGTATCGCAGCTACAACTGTCAAAGTCATATGTTGTTTGTTTACGTTCGGTTTAGCAACAAATCTGTGCTTTTACGAAGAAAAATTTAAACATTTTGCGTAAACAGATTGCATCGTATTTGCTTTACAACGTAGTCAAAAGTTGTGTATCGGCTATTCAGAGTAAAATGAGCACTTTTGAAAGCTCTCTGCTTAAGATCTACTTGTATGCATGTTGTATAATCTTCCGCGTTATGTAAGATTAACGTTGTTATTGGCCTCATCACTTTATTCATGCGTCAGCCAAGTGAAACTGAAATTATCGCAAAAGTAAATATTTTTCAAATCTGCTCATTTTTACACTTCGGTGCATCAAAAAACAGATGGCGAAATTAATAAATTAAATGATTAGAAATGGTTACCTGACACTTTTTATTCGAAGTTAAGATACAGAACTACTTCCCCATCATCGTTACCAACTTTACTGGGCGCATGTTTTGTTTTATTGCATCCGTAAGATCTTTTTTCAATACATAGCTGTAGAAAGATATTGGGCAAGTCAAATTACAGTATACAAAGTTTATACACTGGACATCTGCCAAGATCGAATGGCCCTTTCTGGACAAGTTTTAAGTTAACTGAAGCCACGTGTGTTTTTTTATTCTACTGTCATGCTTATTAAAGGACTCATTTTTCTGAAATAAATGACTGTTTTTGGACGTGAATAATATAAGTACTGTAAACATGTACTCATATGCAAATGTTAAAATCTCTGAGCTCTTGAAAAGAGGTCTACATAAGTCTGACTTTCTTTTGCCATTGATTATTCTTACAGCTCTCTTTTGCATGTAAAACACTTTTTTTGCTGTCAGTGGAATTACCCCAAAATGTTATACCATAAGACATGGAACGAAAATATGCAAAATGTACCATTTTTGCTGTATTTTTGTCACTCAGGGAGCCCGTTAAAATATATTGCAGGTATGGCAGGTAGGGGTAGTGACTTTTTTCTAAGGTTGATTTCAAAAGTGCTCACTTTATCGTGAACAGCCTTTAAATTGCTTTCGTGAACAGTGTGCTAACCCTAGTCGAAGCCACGTGGTTTTGATAGTTCTGCAGGAAGAAAAACGCTCACTGCGCACTTAAACGTTTTCTGTGAAATCGTTGTTTGCGCCTAAACACGTGTCTCGGTAAATAAATGTTCTGGAAATACGAAATTTTGCCAGAAAGGATAAAAAAAAACTATTGTCTATATCGCTATCTTTTTACTTTTATCATATTAACTGTATTAATGGAGGAAGAAAATTGTGAAAGTGGTCACATATAGCATTTCTAAAGCTTGCCTATGAAACTTCTTTAAGCGGTAAGAGAAAAGTACAATCATACGCAGGTAGTTTGATCTGTGTACTTTCACCACGTGTAATAAAACCCCACAGTTACAGATATAGTTTACGCAGTAAAGCGTTAGGACGGAGACACTTCACGCCATGCGCGTAGGAGAGATGAGGCGCTAGGCGTGCGTGTTACTGTCGCCCGTATCGCTTCCTCGCTTTGACCTTGGACGCGCAGGTACATAGGACCCTAAGTCATTGCTAACCCACGTCCCATAAGACTAGAGACGAGGTAGATCACGCATATCCTCAACACGACTGTCAAAGTCACGTGGCCAACGCCAATGAACATGTTTGCATGTAACTTTGTATCTTAATTTTCAAAAGACAAGACATTTTATACAAATGAAATACTTTTACCAATTTAAATTTAATCCAATTGCACTAAACATGCATCTCACAGCACTGGTTTACATAACCTGTGTTCTAACCTTAAATCCTACCCACATCTTATTGACAGAAAAACAGTACAGTGTTTCGTATAGCAAAATTATTATATAAATACCAAATTACCCCGAATATAAAATGTCAACTAAGTACTGCCACCACTGTAAAATAACGGAGATGATTTTATTTATTTATGAACGACACATTCATAACAGGGTCGAAACATTATCACAACGATTTATGTCATCTTGACTGTATTATCTATATGTACTCAACGTGAATGCAAATATTGAATCTCGTGTGTATTTGTCGCGTACATACTGAAAATATACTTTTAGCCTAATATTATTACGGTTAACATGTCAAAATTTCTAATATAATTAGTAGCGGAATCCTGAAAGTATATGTCCAGCGAGTAAAAAAAGTATTTGTACACATCCGACGAAGAGAGAAACATGTCTTTATCATGCGTAAAATGTGTCCCCCCTATAGGAAACGTTCCCCTTATTTTGATGACGTTAATATGCTCTTCGAGTACTCTCTTTGTGGTTTCCTTTCATCACACTTTTAGCTTTAAACAGAATTAAACAACATGTTAGTGGAAGTCTAGTACAAATTAAGTATTTGGTCAGCCCTGTTTGTGCTTGCTATAACCGCTGAGGGCAGTCCGTGCACTGTACATCGCTTTAACGTATCAAACGGAATGGGGAAGAAAAGTAGAGAAACTAAATTCGAAGAAAGAACATTAAGCATGAAATTGCACAATATGTGTTAGAGTTGCCGAGAAATTGGCAGCATTGTCACGACAGCATCTTCTACTGTTGGGTGTATATTAATAAAGAAACTTACAATATAATATTTACTCCGAAATAAACCACGATGAGGGGCCCATTTTTTGAAATTATCGGAATAATTCCTCTAACGGAAGGACGTCATTCCGCTACCGCAATGCTTAATGTCAACTTTTTAACGCTCGATACCGGATTTTTGTACCGGAATCGAGCTGTATATAGTATGTCGAAAACAATCCGACAGCAAAGCAGCTGCCGGGATTTTAATTTCCTCTAGAGATCTGTATATTAATATCACTGTGTGATGAAGGGAAACATGAAAATATACACTCTGCTGTGGTTGAATATAAATGTAATCAACGATGTAGATTAAGAACTAAGATCGTTACTGCACATCCATTACAATTACTTTAAAAAGCTAAGGGAAATTCATATAGATAAACGTAATATTACGTCGGCACAAGAAAACTTATAGTATTGTGAACATTAACTAAATCATAACACGAAACAATTCAAATATAAAAATAATTTATACTTCGCAGTAAAAACTGTAACGTCTAGTCTACAATGGCAGTCGCAAGTCTTAGTTGTAGGTCTCAAGAGGAGTCGCAGGGCGGTTCGCAGTCATAGAGATCTGGTCGTACAAATGCAACTACGACTGCGCGACTGACCTATCAGCATCGATGACACCAAAGATAAAGCTACCACGATAGCTAAAACACATTAAAATATTTGTTTGTTTATGAAAATGCATTAGAATACAGAAAAAAAAAAATTCGCAGAAATATCGTAACCGAACTAAATTTAAATTATATTTGCCAAAACAGAATTTCAGCAAAATTTGCTATATGTTGTTACGAATTAAATTCAAATTTTGGTCTACTTTACAAGTAGTTGCAAAAATATGGACAGATTCTATGTTGCCTTATGCACCTATATTAAATTTTCAGGAAAAATTAAAATAAGTATGTTAAGTTTAATAACCTACACAGCAAATCAAGTATGTGCGAAATACAAAATTGAATATACTCATAATTATAACTAGTGCAATCTAGCAATCTTATTTGTAAACACACATACGTAGTTTTTATCACCGAAGCACAAACCTTAGGAGAGATTTTTGTAATTTTTTTTTTTTTCAAAATAGAAAATGGTAGTATAAATATCTAGTAAAATATATTTGTGTATAATAAAATTAATTTTCCTGTTCCAACAGAGTTATCATGATTGGTTCAGCATCGCTGAAGAGAGACACAATGTGGCAACGCCAAGTTGTAGTATCAATTCTTTGAAAACCCACATAAATTTCATTACGACAGTCGCTACGGCCATCTCAAAAATAATAATTTTGGTATTCCGACACTCTTTACCGGAATGAACTATAGAATAGATCCGCTAGCGAAATTATCCCAACAGTTTAAAAAATTGGGCCTTAGGCCGGCCAAGGAAGTGGTCTTCCCGCGTTGAAAGCAACGTTCTTCGATCTGTAAAGAAAACACCTAAGAATAATTGCAAAGGAGTCTGCTACTTCCCACTCGCTTAGGACTTACAAATTGAACGTTACACACCTAAACACTATGAAATACTATTTATCTGGATTCCGAAGACGTATAGCTAGAAGAAAGCCACATATATCTTAAGCAAACAGGAAGAACTGGCTACCATTAGCTAAAAAGAACCAAAACGAACCCTTGAAATTTTGTAAAAAAGTTATTTTCTCAGATGACACCAAGACAATCCCTTATGGAAATGATTGGTATCAACATGTGTAGAGAAAGACAAATAAAGCCTTTTTATTTAATTGCTCCACCTGCGAAACACGGAGGAAACTCAGTTATAGTTTGGGATTGTGTGAATGCTAATGGGATGGGCCACATTAATGATATCGAC
The DNA here is from genome assembly GCA_029891345.1 of Dryococelus australis. Classification (NCBI taxonomy): domain Eukaryota; kingdom Metazoa; phylum Arthropoda; class Insecta; order Phasmatodea; family Phasmatidae; genus Dryococelus; species Dryococelus australis. Next base: position 79,280,617 of record CM056995.1, read on the forward strand.
GATATTATGGACTGGAAAAAGTAATTTAATACATTAAAGGCCAATTTAAAGGAAAAGTGCACAGAAACTTGACCTGGGTTGGGTGACAGTGGATGTTCCAAAAAGGTAACGATCCCAAACACAGAACACATTATATTCCACAGTGGATCCTCTACCAATAGCTCCACTACCTCGTAACTCCACCTCAATCATCGGATTACATCCAATAGAGAACTTTGATGTGATCTGTAGGAAAAAAGTACGGACACATCAACCCTTCAGAAGAAGAGAATCGATTGCGTGTGTCCAAGAGGAGTTGGCACACATGAACGTCAGCAATTGCCAGAAGTACATAAATTCGATACCTAAATGCCTCCAAGCCTTCCCATATAGCACAGAGACATCCAAAGAACATATGACGAATGTCACACTCTGACATTCTGGAATCTGGATTTCCAAGGACATCCACAAGTAGCAAAGTTACATTCAAAAGACTACATCGAAATATCCTCCCAATATCCAAAATGCGATATAGATATTGTGGATGTCCTATATACATCTTTAGATGATACCACTTACTTTAAGTTACAACCATTGGTGGACATCCCGTAAATGGTACAAACTGGTATCTACTGTGAAATATCCAAAAGATATACATTAGAGCTTCACTGTAGGACTTAGATGACTTTTAGACATTGTGGATATAATTAGGATATCCGGTGCTATGTGGGTTATTTGGAGCCAAGGACTATAAGCACAATTATTGAAGTGGACTTTCATGTTCTTTGTAAATGTGTATTTTTATTTTCTTCTGCGTGCCCAAATACTAATTTTTTTTAGAAATATGATGTGTTCAGTTTATTTTAATTTATTCTAGAATATATTTGTTAACATGTGTATGTAATCCATTCACGGTTACTCCCATATTTTCTGAAGGTATGCTAGAGATCTACTTCCAGGATATTCATCCGCTTCGTACAAACAAAGCTTAATAAAGTCTCGAAAATTACACCACAGTAACAACACACCGCATTCCTGCGCAATCAGTGCAATAATATTTTGTTCAAGAACTATTTCTAACTAGGCACTAACTAGAAACGTCATAACATCGGGTGATATTTCAAAGGTTTGATTCAAAAAGTGTGGAGAAACAACTAATATACTATACGTAAATGAAAGGCACGTTATGAATCTAATTAACTACATAATACACAATATGAAATCATGTACTTTATTTTGGAAATATATAAGTTTTTATTTTTATCACATATGTCTTCACACTTATTTTGCTCGCAATATATGAAATGAACACACTAATAAATACCGAGTCAAACGAAACCTGTAATTTAAACGCATGTCTTACGATGGATTCACACGTTCGCAGACTACGTCGAGCAAACCTAATGTTATTGTAATAATAGTCATTCAGGAGGCTTCTCGCGACTTGGGCATTATCGGCGTTGCCTGCGCTGAAAGATGTGCATGGACCGACCTCGACATTTCGAAACTCAGACCACGCATACAACGCCAATATATATATATATATATATATATATATATATATATATATATATATATATATAATATATATATATATATATATATATATATATGCGTGTGCGTGTGGCTTAGGCGAGCAAAATGGTTATGGACTGTTCGCGGTCAAATGAGCAATTTTGAAAGCCCTGCTTGAGATTTACTTGTATACGCTTTATGTATTTTTATGTAAAATTAACATTGTCATGTGCCTCATCACTCTATTCATGCGTCGGTCAAGTGAAACTGTGGTATCGTTAGAAAAGTAAACATTTTATACTTTTATACACTGAGGCGTTAAAAAGAACAGAAAGCCCAATAAATAATTTAAGTTATCACAAATGGTTACCTAACACTTTTTATTCGACGTTATTATATGGAATTTCTTTCCATCCATCGTTACCAACTTTACCGATCGCATGTCACTACTCAGTGTGCCCGTTAAAATATATGCAGGCAAGAGTAGTGACACTTTTCTAAGGTTGATTTCAAAAGTGCTCACTTTATCGTGAACAGCTTTTATATGACACGTACGCGATGAAACAAATCGTGGCATTAAGGGGGAAGTATCCTTGCTAACTTGGATTTATGTATTTTCCTCATTAACTTAATTTTCGGAGTCAATATTTAAAAACCAAGCTAGTTATGACATAGGGAACATTTTTAACAGTTATTTATAAATCCCACTTATTTTTCTTACATGATTAGTGTCACATCTGTAACCGTAATCAAACATTATCTAATTATTTAATCATTTCAGTCCCACATGGGCAAATACAGGTATATTTGAAACCCTACAAATTAAAAAAAAAATCTTTATTTAGTCGTCCATGTCATGTCTAGCTTTGATTTTTTAATTCTGGTCATACATTTTCATTCTGAAGATGCTTAAGAAAATTCGAAAACGAAGTGGATACTACCCCTTAAGTGCAGATAAAATACCGCGTATTTTCAAGTCACTCAGAAAAAAACTGTATAATAACTTGATTTTTGTTTTACAGATTTCCACAGTTTTAGTAATTATATTATAATTATATATTTATTCTACGTACCGATACGTATATGTTTTTCATCGTGAATAATACGAAAGAAATGACATATTTCTGTGATGTATCAATGGGCACAGTTTCGTGGATATTTATTTTTATCTGCAAGTGCAAACAAAAACAAGATAAATCTAAAGATTTGTATTAACGCTGGCGATTAAATTATTGTACACGTTTAATAGTATTACTGTTAAAGCTGCGTAAGTGATATTTCAATTTGAGCGCAAACATCCTTTCTATAGATTTCAATTAATGCCTATACATTTTGTGCTGACAGCTATCTAGTTTATTGCAACGTAACGAGTAATGCTTTTATGCGAATTACAATTACAATTTCGTTCGAAAAGATTAAATGTCTCGAAAATTAAAAAATAACCGTATAAGTACAATTTTAGTGCCGTAAATACACTCTCTGGGTGGAAATGTGTAGACGTATGCCCACATACGCAACGAACTCCTTAAAACGCAATCCAACACAATACTTGCTACCGCCATTTTGCAGAAATCTTACTAGTTGGCAAATTAGGGAGGAACTATGGATTCGCGGACAAGGCAAAAAATCTGGAAACGTGTGAATCGCAACCACTAGAATTCGCTCGGTCCGCTCGGCGTGATATGAGGACGCTAAGCTTCAGCCATTTAAAAATAAATCTGAAATGTGCATCACCATAGTTCAAAAAATTTTAATTTTAGCTTATGTATGCCTCACTTATTATAAGGCCTTCCATATTCAACATTTTAATGTTATGAATAACAATTTACTATTACAATAAAATTTCAGTTAAATTTGGAAACAGATTAGCCATACACGTTTCACTTTGTTGGGTTAATGAACCAAGCATACAACTGTAGATTTGTTACGTCGACTGGCGTCTCTCAGAATAGGCTCTTCGCGTAGCTCGGCAATAATTCGAACGGTGTCAGATCAAGGAAGCGAGCAGGCCAAGTAACAGTCCCCCCCCCCCCTCTTCCCAACCACCCTCCTGGAAAATACTGATACAGGTAGTCACGCACATCACGAGCACTAAAGCCACCTGAAGTGGTACGTAGTCCAACAGCTCGGAAAGTCTGTTCCAAGAATAGCTGCTACACAAAACCATCAAGACATGCTGGGAATAGGTAGGTATAGTCATACTAAATAATCAGTTACTATGCCTTCCAACACTTTCAACGAAAATTGCCCGTGGTATGATTTCACGATCGCGGCGTGTGGGGGTTCATCATCCCACTCGTGACTGTTCCAGCTGTTTTACATTAAGGCACGAGTGAAACATGCTGATTTATGCATGGAGTACGGACTTCTTACATTCCGGATCAAGAGCCGTTTGCTGCAGAAACCAAGCACAGATACTCCTTCAGGGGAGAAAACTCACGAGCAGCCACTGCACTGGACCCTTCTTCTGTGGTACAGTTTTAGTGGCTGCTCTTTAATATATACACCCATGCGCTGGACGATGCCGCTGGCTAACGGGTTTTCTCGGGATCTCCCGTTCCCCCCGTCCCTTCATTCTGGCGCTGCTCCATGCTCACCTTAATCATCCACATCGGCTCTCAAGACATTGCTGTTAAGAGCCGCCCAAATATATGCACTCACTTATAAACGTCCATACAGTATTTGTATGACGAACCCAATTCATGAGCAATAACGCGGATGCTGATAGACTGTTATTCCTCCAAAAGGGTAAGTATGTCTTCCTCAAAAATTTGTGTACTGTTTCGTCGCTGCCCGCGTTCCGTCTTGATAGTTTGGCAGGACACTCCCAGTTTCCAAGCAAGCACCGGCCATTCCTCACAAAAATGCTGGGTGTCGTCTAGTAGGGTACCTTCGCTAATACAATCTTACAGCTAATCTACCTGGCACTTGGCATATTTCTGGAGATAAAAATCATTCTTTTCTCGCCGTAAATCGAAATGTGTCCGTCAGCTCTGCGGCGTGGTCGATGTTGACTGCGGAACAATGCGGTGTTAGCGGGCTGCGTAGTTATTGCCGCCAGCTTGTGGTCGATTGTGACGCACGCGCACATTATTGCTCGCAGATTCACGTATCCCTGGCTGTTTACCTTAAAAAAAAAAAAAATGTTAAATACACGACCCTCAGTTTGCCTGCCTGCAAGATCAATGACCACGTCTTTGTAACTCGGGAGGCCTAGCAGAAGTAAAATACAGCACAATTAACCGAAAGAAATCTTCATAATTACCATAATCTGTCCTTGCTTGTGTACGTGTCTATATTCTGTATATAATGTATTTATAACAAAAAGATGCTTTGCGTATTTCTTCGCCGAACCGTCCTCGAGGAATTCAACCATAAAGACAAAAAAAAAAAAAAAAAAAAAACAAGTTCCTTGCAGGGGTTTTGAAATTTATGCGTGAATTCCTCGAAAACACATTATAATTTTGTTTATCTTGTAACACTTTAATATTTATGACTTTATTATAATTATTCTACGTCTTTAAATTTGATTTCAATGCCAAACTTTAATGCAATGTATAGGATGTTTAACGTATGTTCAATGTGATATATGTAAACTTATTTATTTTGCCAGCTGTGTTGTGTATGCTAAGTTGAATGATTATCTACGGTTTTTTGCATGAATATTTGTCTTTGTAACAAGCACTACCTTTTGTTTTCTCAAAATAATCAGGCCACACCAGCCGGCCTATCACATTTTATTGATTTTTCGAACAATAGTCTTTTAGAACAAAAAACTTATTCATTCTAATTTGGAATCAGTGAGAGGATAGTTCAGAAAAGAAGTCAGCCCTGAGTATGAAAGATAATCTATAATATTTGATTGGCAAAAATTGATATTAACGACGGCGATCCAGAGTTATTCGCGCACTATTGAAATGCTGAGCCTATATATGTTTAAAAGAAGAAGTAATTCGACATAAACTGTACGATGAGCCCGGAAGGAAGGACGGCCCAGTAAAGGAGGACTTCTGGGCTTTCGACTTTGCACCAAGGACGATGCAGTGTCTGGAGTTCGGAGAGCCAATTCTGCGAGAGTAGGACTACTGGCTGCGGATTCTGGCGAGGTTCCGGTTCTACACCCATCTCCGCTGTTCCGGCCCGCAGAGGACGAGTTCGCTGAGCACCACTAGGAGATGTGCTGTCCGTGGTGAGCGGGAGAGCTGTTCCTGGGTTCTACACCAGTGAAGGATGACTCCAAGACATAGGCAGACTTGCGATTATTTCCCGCTATCGACGCAGCTAAGTCGCATGTTTCCCAAGCAAAAGTAAACCTATTTATGACACCAGCACCAGTAAATCTTAATATTGGTAGATATCGTGATGTGTAATGTGCAGGCTGGTGTTGCCTGTAATAAAATTTTGAAAAATTAGGAGAGCATAATAAATTTTAACTAACGTTATGCAAAAATAATAATAATTTTTTCTCTTCTATTGATTTACTCGAATTAAGACTTCTCTGGTTGCTTACTAAAATAAATTAATGTTCCAACTGTTTTGAAATGCCCAGGTAATTCAAATCTAGATGAACATACTTATTTTTTGAGTAGCAGCATATATTTAAGCCGAGGCATATCATTAGTATAGCCTATCAGACTCACTCACATACACAACGATATTTTATCATTGCATTACACATTCATTTCTCACATTATACATCACAGAAGTAATATTTTATAGCTGCAATATTGTAATACATCTCAATAGTGTTACAGTATTAAAATTTGTCTCCCCATACGTGTGACAAATTTAATAATGATATATAACTGTGTGAGTGTTAACACAACACATTAAAATCTGGAAGTGTTGAATAATAATCCCTAATTGGAAAATCAATAAACATGGGACATCTTGATATTTATGCAAATCATAGCTGCGAACTTCATTTTCCCACAAAATAATTTGATAGCGGAAGCAGATGCAACATTGGTTGCAGATGTTACATAGGTTGCAGATGCAAAATTGGCTGCAGATATTTGTCTTCACACATGACACGCGACTCTAGTGTGTGAGCCAACGCAGACGTTGGCTTTGCCGGCGACAGACGTCGACATAGAAGAGACAAGGAAAGTTTGTAAACATCTGCTCCCATCTTTATGTGATTAATTTTAATCAGTAAACAGGATTAAATATAAATTCCCTGTTATTTTCAATATAAAATAAATTTTACATCGTGATGTTTACTTTCGCAGAATATAAGTTTATATGATTTGCATATGTGTATAAAATAAACAAATAGCAAAATTTATTATTTTTTATTATTACTATTAGTGTTTTATTTTTAATTAAGAGGGAAACTTTACAATATCTAAATAAAAGATATGCAAACTTGCGTATAGCATAAAATAAAATGTCACTAAAGAGCACACAGTCTGCAACGGCAACTGTGAATAGCTTTTATAAACCGCTTGCGGCTGTCGTTTGCCGTGCCGGGTAGCTGTATTGTGAATACTGACTTAGGAAGCACTTTGGGTCGTGTGTGTGTGTTTATACAAACGTGTTTCTAAAACATGGGGGCAAACTTCGGCAGTGTATTCCTGACGAAAATATAAGACTAAAATGTAAGCACCACTTTTCCTGTCAAGTGATTATTAAGGTAGCTGTGCGCTACTGAAAAAATCCTCATTTAAATTACCTTACTCTGTGTAGTGGTTTGCCCGCCTGGTATGCAACACACGTTCTGTTTTGAATGTTCAACATTAATTATCTCCACACTGTTCACCTACGAGTGTTCCGAGAAGACAGCATATTATTATATATTTTTTTTTACAGGTTGTCTCTAAAATTGCTTAGAACAGAGGGTGCCTATAGCCATTTTCAAAAGGAAGGGGGACGATTTTACCGACCGCTTTTTTTTTTCTCCCCCCTCGAAGTGTAAAAACTCCTTTATACAAAAAACCATTCACCGATTTGTTGCTTAACGAAAAGTGGTTTCTGATATTTTAAACTACACACATTTTGGGGGCGCACAGCTCCCTTAATAATCACTTTAGGGAATAAGTTGTACATACATTTTTGTCTTATATCTTCGTAAGGAATTGCCTGCAGACGTTTGTCCCAATGTTTAAGAAACACGTGGTATGTGCGATATATAAATACATTCGGCTTATTTTTTCGTGACGAAACATCCTGTGTACATAAACATACATAACATACTGCATATAATAAATTATTTAATATAATATACAAGACACCCAAAGCATGATTTCATATCGCATGAGCATGTTCCATTTCGTGCCCTATGCGTATCGTAACAATTATACTGTATACAAATTCGACTGGAATTATAAACGAAACTGTATCTATAAAAGCCACAGGCATCATATGATAATCGCTACTTATATTACTTTAACATGAAGAAGTTTCAAGACAATTACTTTTATTTTGTCGACTATATCTGCAGATTCACTGGTGGACTTGGTAGCTAAATGGCTTCAATGCCAGTCCATAGCCCTGATAAAAGAGAAAGGTTAGCACTCACCCCTCCATAAACACATCAGCTGCACACAGAAATAACACTCATTCTCTGAATAGCATGGTAAATATGTTGACGACTAGATGAAAGGCGGTCTGGAGACCAGTGGTGGCTCGGGAAAGAACTTCAAAAGCATATGAATTTTGTAGCAAATAAATAGCGTTGTTGTTAGTGTTACTTAGCGATTTATCTCGCACAAATTTATACACATTACTTTAATACAATTTTATTCTCGCAGTGTATAATTAAAGTAAATGAAGTGTACTATTGAATCCAACATTATTTACAGAAATTAAAAATTAATTTTTATATACAAGAAGCACTTATTCATTGAATAGCTGAATGTCGCGTCACTGCTCCTTAATGGCGGCGTTTGAAATGTTTTTCTTATCCAGATCGCTGTAATTACAGTAGCATAAATTATGTTTGATTATGTGACTCCACTTGTCAGCTACCATTTCTACAAACATTACTTCCCTGGGACACTTACTTTCGTTACAATCATTAACTTCTTAGTGTAGTATGGCGTAGGTCCACAAAATCGGAACAAATTTCGTAACTTTGAAGTGGTTCAGAATCGGACCACGTATGCTTGGTCATTTTGGTTGGTCTTGGGCCCCTCTATCATCTGCTTCTGTTTGGACGTCTATGCTCGGAACATCCTATATATTCTGTACCTGGCCCAGAGCCTTCTCCATATTCCGCGTTGTGCTGAGGGAGATGATTACCAGAAAATTCGTGCAACAGCCCGCCGCCACCGCCGCCAACTCCTTCATAAGGGGGGTGGGGTGCTGGTGATGTCAGTTCAAGCCAGTTATCAATAACATTGCGGCGGCCGGGGAATTAGGTACGTTTTACTCTTTACCTAACGAGCGAGGCGGCTAAGTGGCAAACCCTCACTCCAACTTTCATTCGAGAGAACCTGGGGTCGAAATCCGGTCCGGCCATCCTCATTCAGGTTTTCCATGGTTTCCCGAGATCACTCCCAGCAGGCGAATACCTACTGACTCTTTACCTGTAACTCATGACTTCTTCCCATTGAACACGAGTTTTTAATGTAATATGGTAGGAAACAGAGAACCCTGGTGTCATTTAACAACTGACCCCTTAGGATTTAAAATGGTAAATTTTTGTTTGTAATTTATTAGTAAGTTTTGACTAAGATGCCCATACTACGATTTAAATCGATTTTTGTGGACTTCCCCAAGTACCTCCTTTCTCTCTCTCTCTCGCCTCTTATTTTCCACCGTTTGAACATTCAGCCTATTTCAGCGGCGCACGAGAGGAATGGTTGCCACACGGATGAATGTTGAAATTGCATAATACTGATTTAGTCTTTTATAGAGAGCCCCGAGAACGGGGGCGGTTGTAAAAATAAAAAATAAGATAGAAAGGAAAGATATTCCGAGCAGGCGAAATTAGAAGCAACTCCGTTGCTAGAGCAAGCGTGACAGTGTGACTACAGGAAGTGAGTCACCCAGCGGTTAGAAGCACTTGCCAAGAGATGGCACTGGGAGCTGGCTATCTGGCACGCCAACAAGCCAGGGCTTTGGGCTCGCGAAAGTTCAGTTCGGATATCAAGCAGTTCCCAGGGCCTTATAGCCGAGCAAAACATTCTTCGCATTTGGCACCCGTCTCAAACGATTGCCGAATTCATTAGCGGCTTGCTCTCGTCCTGCAAGCACTATCATACACACTACAGAAAATTACAAGGACCCGCAATACAGTAGAACACACTAACTGCATGTGAAACAGGTTTTTAAGACGATACTTAGAAGGGGGGGGGGGGGGATGTTATATTTCTAGTGTGTAAAAATTCACCTTCCCGAAAACGTTGTTTTGCGGTAACAACATGCAGCACACTTTCAAACAGAACTGCTTACTCTATCATGTACTATCTATAATTGCGTTGGTACTCGAGATATTTTGAAAAAATGTATTGTCCTCATTACCAATCTCGATATTATTTAATGCTCATCTACAATTTGGTTCGTCCCGAGTACACAGAAAGAATGTCCCCTAAACAATTCCCACCGTTTTTTGATTACTGAATGTGCGACGCTATCGCCCGTCACGCTAGTCGTCTTCGTTGGTTTCAACTCTGCACGGTGGTATGCTCTATGCTCGGCTCAACTCCCTTTTACTCCCTTGTTCTCCCGCCCTTGATTTCCCCTCCTCTCGTCGTGCATTATAATTTTATTCTACGCCCTATCGTCGCCTGACCGTGTTCCTGAAGATCTCCTACAACGGATATGGATTAGATCACTAATTTGTCGTACAACGGACGTATAGCCGTGATGAGACATTTTGTATTTTGTATCGTCGCCTGAGCCGCTGAGTGATTGAGCTATTAAAACGGTGAGTCGTGGACCATGGGTTTGTGTGTTAACTGGACTTTTTAATTGTTTTAATGTCTTGTGTGGTGTACATGTGGTGTCTTGGGTATGCAGTAAGGTTAGAGTCCCCCCCCTCTCTCTATCCAAAATTGTGGTCTCGGTCGCCAGTCTAGATTTGGTTTCGGCTTTACCTAAAACCTAGCGTTGCTGTGTTTATCCTGTCTTAACGTGTTGTGTTTAGTCTTATTTGCTGCCCAAGGATAATTTCATTTTTAAACACGACTCTCGCGTTGGGCGATGTAATTTTTTTTATTGAGCTCGTTCATTGATATTTTATTCGGTAGGAGCTGCGACGGGTCTTTGACTGTCTCCCCCGAAATTTCATTTTTTATGTAGTATTTTTGAAAGATTATTTTAATGTTGTCACTTGAAACAGCTGCGGAGTACTTACTTGCCTCTGGAGAGGGAGACACCCTCCAAGCCGATATTCTGTAAATTATACTAAGAAATTCTTTGTATGTTTAGAAACTTTTAAACTACAATAATATAATTTGTAATAATTCTTAGAACTGTTATAAGAGATATATTTGTAATACATCGCCCCGTTCGTACTGACTAGGAATGGCCAAGTCACGAAGTGTAAGTTAACAACACAGTTCAGACGCAGTGATAAGTATTTCACTCACAAGTGAATGTGTTTGAAAATTACAGTGATATTGGATAATATTTCAATATGGGAAGGGGGCGGGCATGTTTTTCCTTATAAAATTTTTTCAACTATAGAAAACAGTGACGTTTACTTTACATTCCTTGGAAAAATAGGCTAATGCGATTATGAGGCTAAGTGTACCAATAACTATCGTAATCAACCCAACAGACTGTAATAATAAAGATATTATAATAATTAATAATATAATGATTCTATTATTAATAATTTATACTCATTTTATTATTAATCATTTATAATAACTCTTATTATTAATCATTTATAATAATTTTATTATTAATAATTAGTAATAATAAATCATATTTGTTATTAAGTTATTATTATTACATATGCAGTGATCGTTACAACTAAGGAAAAAAAAATTGACTGGCTGATTCAAGTTAGAATATAAATTTCTCTGAACACATAAATTTCTCTGAACACAAAATAGGAGCAAACAGCAAGGACTCTTGACTTATGTGACCAAAAGAGAATATTTTTACATCATAATCATAGAGAGGCGTTTAGATGTACTACAGCCGGCTCCTACAATAAGATAGTAACGAACAACAGCTGTTTTGTTTTTATAAAGAGCTAAGCAGATCATTTCCTGTATACAGTACGTTTTCCAATTGACACAAAAAATTCCAACTATGCTGAGAAAGGTCAAAAGATTTGCTGGATGCGCATTCGACATTCTCAGAAATAAATTGAAAATACTTCAAAGGCCCCTACGTGTCCTAAACAAATTTAAGAAAAATAATTTCTAAGTAATTTGGTAAGAGATATTGATGGCGTCCATAAAGATTTTGTGGGGAAGTAGTGCTGACTGAAGAGGTAAATTTTAAAATCATCCAGAATAATAAGCACGGCATTCCCAGATATTACTTCGGCTGTTCGGTTAGAGCATTCCCTCCTTAAAACAATAATAAATCGCTAGTCCGATAACTAAGAAAGAAATAACTAGCACCTAATTTTCAACAGACACGACTGAAACACCAGATGGTAGCAGAAACACGTATACACGTCCGATTTGCGCACCGAAATCGGCACAGCATCAAAGGGGACGCTGGTGTCGCGTCGACATGTCGCGATAGTCACAATTGTCGGCTTTGTATACTTACTACCTGGCCACAAAAGTACATGTAATCAATGTACCGTCGATATCGGCGCCGGCGCCGATTTCAACGGCACGTGCACGCCCGTACTTATTCCGAGGGTCCGTTGTGATCTGCGGCAGCAGTAGCGAAAATACTACTTTAGATGGGGACGGAAATAACTGTTACCCAAGTTTCAAACTCATTTAAAAACATGTATGGACTGCAGGTATCAATTTATGCATATATTATTGATTAATAAGCTACGTATTACATTTTATAATATTTTAAGTATATATTGCACAAAAATTAAAATATATGTTGTAAAATTACAGCATGTTGTTCAATGCGCTGAAAAAAAATTGCAACTAGTATCCAACTACTTTTTAAGGCCGCTTTCTTTCGGTATAGGAATTATGTACTCACAACATACGGTTTTGCATTGCTGTAGGCCATTCACGGTTACTTCGCACTTTTCTGAAGCCCTGCTAAAGTTTGACTATAGGGTATACCGATTACGCATCCTTCCGCTACATACGACTCCTACGTCATAACGGTCAAATGCTTTGTGTACTGTTTTCAGCTGTTCAAAGAATTTTGTCATATTTCAAAAACTAGGGCCTACGCACCTTAATTTGGGCTAATATTTTTAACTGTAACAATGAAATTATGTTTCTTTCAGTGCTACCTAAAATTTTAAATATATCGGTTGGCAACATATAATTTACGAATAGCATACCAAAAAACTATGTAAAAACAATATTTTAACTGAACTATTTCTTACTAGCTGTTGCCAATACATCGCTGCTCTCACTGATATTAATTCGTATATAATACGAAATATTACCAGATATAGAAGATACTAAAGTTTCATTTAAGAATGCAATACTTTAAAGTTAATCACAGTGTTATATATTTGTGGTATACAAGTTATTTAAAAAACAGGTTTAGATGTTACTCCTAAAGTGATTTTTCAATGGTTCGTTTCAAAACACCCAAAGAAACCGTGAATGGACTATACAATTCAATCACGTCAGCTAGGTGACTACTATGCATTCGTTAAAACTGCTTCATTAGGATGTCGGCTCTCGCCGAGATGATGTGAGGGTGCCTAAATCTGAGATTATTGTGGAGTGGGGAGGATGGCAATACTTGAACGCCACCCTAGAGTGTGTGGAGGGGATGATGATAATAAGCGGCATGTAAAATAATCCGCGTTTGAAACAGTGCACTACCAAGCCTGGATGACAGGCAGTGCTGTAGTCGAGGGTATACCCCGGCGTCCGCCTTAAACCATTTGCTTATAGGCTAGACTATTCACGGTCAAGTGAGCACTCTTTAAATCAACCATAGAAAAAAAAGTCACTGACCCTACCTGCGTTTATATAAACGGGCGTACTGAGTAAAATGCGCCCAGTAAAGTTGGCAACGATGTTGCGAAGTAGTTCCATTACGCCGGATAAAAAGTGTTAGGTAACTACTAGTGATAACTTAAATTATTTATTTCGCTGTTCATTTAATGCATCGAAATGTAAAAATGAGCAGATTCCACTTGACCGGCGTATGAATAAAGTGATGAGGCTCAGGGCAATGCTGATTTCACATAAAGTAGAAGAATACACGAGGTGCATACAAGTAAATCTTAAGCAGGGCTTTTCAAAAGTGCTCATTTCACCATCAACAGCCTGTAGTAATATTCAATAAATATATTTTATTTTAGTCTTAGATGTAAACTTCCGAGTGTGGTGGAATATAGACGCTGTTTATTACTTACATAACAATATTTATTTAAAAAAGAGTGGTTACAGGATAAACATTCGAAAAGTAACCAGGGGTTAAAAGTGCTCCATTTGCAGTGAGCAGCCTATAACCTCGCTCATCACAGTAAGTCTTCTGCTTTATTTCGTATAACTTATGTTTTGGTTTCGTTATTTTTCGGCGTATATTTGGCTAATTTATAAACATACATGATAATATCATCGTCTGATCGTGTCTTGACTTGCGACTCCAGCAGCGATCACAGCTATTGGACAACTGTACTGCGGAGCAACGAAACGCGCGGCACCCGCTCTCCAGCAATGCAAAAGAAGCAGCGGGATGGGGGATCACGGCCACAAAATATTTACAGTCCGCTCCTCCTCCCGCCCACGCGGCATTCTGCAAATTCATTAATTTGGAACGCACGATCGCGTGCAAAACGCGACCCGGCCGTCTAATTTTAACTCGAGGGCGACTCCACGGCCACGAGGATTATTAGCCGGCGTGCCACGCCCGTCGTGTTGCCGGCTGTCATCGAGCCCAAGTGGCTTTCTACAGGCACACCGGCCCCGCCAACACTTGTCGCAGTCTCCGCCACCCTCACAAATGTATACTATAGGCCTTTCACGGTAAAGTGGGCACTTTTGAAACCACAGTTACTTTTTTTCTTTCAACCAATTTTTATCCTTCCACCACTTGTTAATATAAACCCTGCCACGTGAACAATAAACACAGTGTACACATTCACCATACCCAAAACCAAAAGTCCGAGGCCACAATGAAATTTACTTATTCGTTATTATGTCTGAAGAAACAGCTTCAAAAAGTGATCATTTTACCGTGAACGGCCTATAATCTGTTCGCGCGCGGTCTCTTCACACTGTTTGAATAACCTTTGAGAAATTCCATATGTTGTTTCCAAAATATGTGAGGTACTTCACGCATTTTGTACATGTTACCATAAAAGTACCGTGATTTCAGTTAAATTGAAGTGTTATATATTTATTTATATATATAATTAATAATATTTCATTTATAATTAATATTAATGAAAACAGGAAGAAAATAGGGGTGTTGGTAACGCCTAGTAAGAAATAGTAGGCTACCCATACATATTGAGTGCGTACAAATCCGATGCGTTGTCCCTTTGGTGTAATTTCCTATAGAAGCTACTTGGTAAAGCTTTGTTTAAATAAGACGGAGGAATATCCTGGAAGTAGAACTTTAGCACGTCTTCAGAAAAGTTGGAAGTAACCGTCAATGGACTATAACACGCCTGCCCTGCTGTGCGGCCAGCCGTCTAAGACGATAACACTGCGATAGGCGGCACACGGTCTAATTTAGCACTTTTGAAATCAACCTTTGACAAATGTCGCTGTCCCTACCTGCGTGTATTTTAATGGGCGGTACGTCTTGCATGCCCCCAGTAAGTTGGCGAAACCGGAGGGGAAATAGTTCCAGTTATAATATTGAATTAAAAGTGTGAGGTGAACGTTTGTGAATACTGAAATGATTTAATAATCTTTCTGTATTTTTAACGCACATAAGTAGGGCCACCTGTTTTTCGCGAAAAGATTTACGCGTAGGCCAGACTTCAACAACCTATTGTATGTGCATACTTGCAGTCTTCATTTAACTACTGATCGTTTGTCTTTGTGTGAAGACAGTTCGTTACATGAGTGAGCCAATCAGGATTAAGTTTCTTCGATACAGACTATCTGTGATTCGCGGGTAGACAGATAAGAAGATCAACAATTTGAATGATCCAATCACAAAAGTGGTTCTGAACTAAAGTGCGTTGAAATACAACTTGTCCTGAAATCTTTTCGCGAAAAATAGGTGCCCCTACACAAGTGTAAGAATAAGCAAATTTGTAAAAAAGTTTAATTTTTTAAATAATTTCACACTTTCTCCTGACCGGCGCATGGACAAAGTAATCGAGCACATGTCAATGTTAAATTTACACATGATGGAAGGATATAATATAATCAGAGAAGTAGATCCTAACCGGGGATCAATTTACCATGAACAAGAGTTAGAAACCATTATGCTATTGCCAGTTTTCAGTCGTTAAATATATTCACATTCATTTTTGACAAGGCATGGTATACCATTCAGAGGATTGAATAATATCAATGGAGTATCTTTATTTGTTTGCCATGTAAAATAAAGGGGAATTAATTATTGACGACTTTCTGAAATTGACTACTAAATAAATAGTAGTACAAGTGAAATGATTGTCTCTATAATATAGTTAAGTAATATTCTACGCCGTAACAAAAGCACATTTTCAAACATTTATCTCAAGCATAAGTAAAGGAAACAAAAATATAAATCCAAGATGGCGTTTAACTCCACCCATCCCCCCCCCCCCAAGCGCCTTACTTAAAGCACATGAGACTTATATTGCTGTTGTGTTAAAGCTGTACGTATTATACCTCCAGGGTTCAGGTTTATAGGCAGTTAGCTGTTCATTTGCATAAAGTAAGATTTTTAAATTCTAGGGCATCAAAAGTCCATAGGGTTTCCTCTTCTTTTCTATTTCAGACTTAATATGTATCTAGTTCTGACAGTGGAAACAGCCACCAGGTACACGTTATGTAATGTGTATCTACATGCAACAGTTGCGAAGAAAAGACAATCACCTTCATGAAACACTCAACTCCAATAAAATAAAACAATTGCTTTAGAAATTACAGGCTAATTCCCTGTTAAGGACATTATTACACGAGGGAACCCTTAAACACATTGGTAGCCAGAAAACATTGCTGCTGCCAAAGCCATGTTCACTAGAAGAGCGACGAAAAATGCGCGGGCTGCCATTCTAAAAAAAAACACACACCCAAATAGTTATATATATTACTACGAGCCAAAAACCCTAACAGAGTTTATTTAATCTCCCAGTGACATTTCCAAACATCATGTCGCCTTGGCAGAAAATTGACCAAAAACTTTCCACAATACTGTATCTTATGGAATGGTGCGGCTGTTTTCCATGTAGGGGATTTGCCTAATGACACCTGTTATTACTAGGCAGCGAATCATATAATTAATGCGTTCAAAAGTTTCTGAGAATAAGGTAAAGTGACAGCGTGGTGCGGTATTTGAGCTTTTTAGAATTTCTAGACCCTATCACTGCAACAGAAAATAAATTATTTAATACTTCATGTGCATACCCATAGCACAGATGATTGCCTCGAGACTTTTCCAAAAGTAGTCTTTGCAGAGCTTGCTTGAAGGACGGTGTTTCTGTGCCCGTTTATCTAGATACTCCCACAAATGCTCTATAGGATTGACATCTCGGATTGCAATAACCACTCCTTAGTTTTCATGGCAGTGTGCTTAGGGTCATTGTCATGTTGGAACAAAAAGACCCCTGCCAGGTCCAACTTCTGCACGCTCTTTGATAGGTTATGGCGCAACACACATATACTTGGTGGCATCCATAGCACCATCAATAAAAGTTTAATTCGCAACCCCAGAAGACGCCATGCATCTCCAAATAACAACACTTCATCCTCCATGTTTGAATGTACGTAAAATGTTTTGCAACTACAATTCTGTGTTTGGCCTTCGCCACACCTACCGTTTGCCATTTGAGCCGAATATATGAAATATTTACTCACTAGAAAAAAATCACAATATTCCAAAATTCGTTAGGCCTATCACAGTACTCGTTGGCAAATAGCAGGCGTTTTTGTCGGTTGACTGCGGAAATATGTGGTTTCTTCCTGGTTGCCTTACCATGGAAATTGGCATTACGTAATGCATTTCGTACAGTTTGAGTACTTACAGAGTGTGTAGATGTTGATACGATTTCTTCCGCCAAATATGCCGCACCTCGGAATGGTTCTTTACGTGCTAAAGTGAAAGGTGCCATCGTTCGCGGGACGTAAGCACTTTTGGACGTCCGGATCGTCGTTTATTTTCTGTTGTCTCAGTTTCTTTGTACGTTTTCAGTATGTAACTGACAATTCCAAAACAAACGGAGAGGGTTCTCGCAATTTCACGGCAACTCCTGCTTTGCTTACAAAGAGAAACAACTTCTTCGCGTTGCGTCACGAAGAGTTCGCCTTTTCTTGCGCCCCATTCTGACCACTATCTCTCACTGCCACAAGAATCTGGCAATTTATGAGCAGAGAACCCGTCTTTATACGCACAACTGCTGGAAGTGGAGAACACGGGCGTTTCGAGACCAAACAGGGTTACACCTGCGCTGTATGAATACTTTTTTGACTATTACAATAACATTTTTTCCCTTTGTGTGCTCGTCCTTCTGACTTTTGTGTGCTATTAACTACAACCAAGAGGCATGCTATTCCGCCCCTCTGTCTGCATAGGACTTGTGGCTTTATATTGTCTCAGATACAGACAATGGGACTAAACTTGTGGGTGTATGAATACTTTTTTGAGTAACTGTAAGTAGTAGGAAATGACCGATTCACGAGAAACTGGCATCCTGGCAGGATGTCGGGATGCCACGGCGGCCATCTTAGATGATGTCACGCCGAAACCTCCTGATGTGTCATTCCTGATCAATGGTGGCCATCTCGGATTTTCTTTTTTTCCTTTGGAATTTCCCTTTCACTCTCCTGCTCTATCATTCCACCTCGACTCTTCATGCTCTTGCATTCCGATTAGTTTTCTCATGCTCTGGCATTCCAATGTTACTTATTTCTCACATTCTGGCATACCTTCCTGTCGCTCTCGTCCATTCCACCCCCTGGGGTATTTTCTCATATTCCTTCCAGTCTTTTTATTTTTTCTCTTGTCCTTTCCTCTCTCCCTCTCTCTATCGTGATTTACGCATCCTCCATCTTGGGCGTTCCCTCATCACAATAGTCTGCTGTAGACGACCATATTTAACTCCTGCCACCTTTAGTCTGCTGTAGGCAGCCATATTTGATTCCCGTATCCACCAGCGGAGTGCGCTAAGCCATCTTTAATTCCCGCGCGCTTGCCACCAGTCGGCTGATGTAGGCGGTAATCTTTGATTTCCGCAACCGCCACCAGTGTGGTTGAAGTTCTATAGTTCGCATATAGGAGTGCTGGTATCGGCGCAGCTACTTTGTGCATCCATGTTGGTTCACACGTCGCCTGCAGGGCGCGCGCTAACCTAGAGGAGTGTAGTCCAAACAGTAACCACCAGGAGAGCTGGGAATTATTTTAGTTGTTTGTGAATTTAAAAATGTAGGAGGTATGCGGTTTCGATCCGACCACCCTTCGGTCGCCAGTCCGACGTATAGTGAACACAACCACCATTGCATGGGAAGTGTTAGGAGATGACAAAGTAAATACACGTATCGGCCTACGCACTATGTAGGGAACCTGGCTGCTGGTTGCAGAACGAACCACTGCATGGTAATGAGAAGAAATATAGTAAATACCGCATCAGCCTACGAGCTCACCAGACAAACTCATCATCGCATAAAAGACTGCAGGCGCACACATGCAAAAACTACTTATATGTTTAATCTATATATAAATTAATAATGCGAAAGAAAATACAGTGATTCTAACATTCAGAAAACTTAACTACATATATATAAATTTTGCAGGTCACACCTCTACACAAAAATTACATGCATCCACACAGAGCCAATAGCACGCGCACGTCTGTCTCTCCAACTTGTCTGGGCATTCGAGAGCGTGTGCGCACTGCTGTACTCCCAACTTGTCTGCGCGCATGGTATGGGATGTAAAACAAAACAGATCGGAAAGCATAATTTGTCCACAACATTTGGTGATGTTTTTAAAAAAAAGTTCATATGTAACGTATTCCTTACCTACTTCAAAAATTCCCTCGTTTGATCGGCTACATACCCTGAACATTTCATCGCGCTACTTCTACGGCTTCATCCTAAGAATGTGATTCGAAATGCAATATGTACGAAATTCTAATTAGTGTGAGTAAAAATGTGATAGAAACCGATTACAGCAGATTAAACATGCGTTTATTAGAACACATCACAAACAATTTTCAAAATGAAGATCATCTTGGTCAATACAAATGTGGGATCGCCGGAAGAAATCCTCTTGCAAGCATGAAACGCCATTCGATTGTTTTTTATGGTTACTTGTAGTTTTCTTGTTAGTTCCTCCAAACTGTGGCATCCTGGGGAGTAAACAGGCTCTTTGATATATTCTCACACAGAGAAATCAATCGGGTTCGCACTGGGGTAACACCACCTTATGTTATATACAATCCAGAGTTCTGCATTATTCACCGAATATGAGCGAGCAACGTCATTAGCATTTCATGAAAGTCGGACTGGCAGGTGTGGTCTTACGACTGGCTTGCATACAGCCCAGATTTACGTCTTGTGATTTTTCGTTGTTGGGTAAGCAACCCACGATGTCTATATAAGAAAACCACGTACTCTTGAAGCACATTAACAGTAACAAACCCCTCCGAATGCTGCACGCAGCCGTTAATGGCGTAACTAACAAATAATGGAATTTTGTGGAAAATGCACGAGTAAAGAGACTTTAAAAATAGGGTTATTCTTTTCATGACTGAAACAAATTATAATGATAACCTAATAAATGAGAGACTGGGAAAGTAAGGTATCGCACCACTATATGTCAGGAGGGATGGAAAAAAACAATTGGAGAAACATCACCCCAAATGCAGTCGACTGGGATTTAAATTCGGCCCCGTTCCAAAGTAAAGCACATTCGATTCCTTCCTGGAAATTTGTCTCCGCGCGGACATAGGCGTGGTTAGGAGAGAGAGTGGGGTATTTAAAGCCAAAAAAAGAGAGAGTCGTTGTGTTGGAATATTTTATGAACATAGTACTGGATCGCGTGGCGGAAGTGGTGTTAACAAGCGTACACAAAATTTGCCAGGCGGAAGAGTTTTTAAAAAAGGCACGCAAAATTTGCGAAAGTTATGAAGCTCACAAGGATAAAGTGTGTTAGCTTAACTATATCAAAAACTACGAGTGAAGCCAACGGGGCCCAGCAATTTCCGTCAACAACTTCTCTAATACTAACACCAGTTTACATACCAAAATAAAATTATTTTCAAGATTTGCGGTCACAAGAAAACCTTAATCTTAATTTTCTGAGGCCAAGGGTTCGATTTATCTACTTAAAGTGCAATTATGTAAGAACAAACTGATTAACCTTGAGGTTCCGACTAAAATTAAACAAACATTTGTTACGTTTTCTATATAGCTACGTATTTCCCGTGGATGTCACTCTATCCATGTTTGCACGCTGCTATTTGGTATATTTATATTCAGCACATCTGAATATATATCGTGTCTTAATTTAATGCGGATCAATGCAATACTAAGCAAAGTGGCTCTATCATAGACTCGAAGTTTATTCTTTCTAAAGTGATGCTGAAACACTTGATATAAAAAACGCAAAGCTGTAGATAAATTGAAGGACAAAAGAAAATGCCGACCGTCAGGTCGATACATATCATGACAGTTCTGCCAACGAATAAGAGTTGATAGGTACCTTATCTCCAGAATTTTCTCAGAGAAGTCTGAAACCACGAGAAATCTTAACATAGCTTCTAAGTACCCACTGGTATTAGTAGTCTAACTGCGTTCAAAAAGTATGATTTACAAGTCAACAATTCAGTGTCAGTAGATTCACTTCACAAGTCGCGTACCCATAAAGCTAACTTTGCCAAGAAAAAACTACACTTTTTATGTATGAAGATA
This sequence comes from Dryococelus australis, assembly GCA_029891345.1. Classification (NCBI taxonomy): domain Eukaryota; kingdom Metazoa; phylum Arthropoda; class Insecta; order Phasmatodea; family Phasmatidae; genus Dryococelus; species Dryococelus australis. The sequence continues at coordinate 79,302,201 of CM056995.1, forward strand.
CACTGTAAGATGAACACAAAATAAATATTGAATTTCAATCCACTTAGGATTTGATTTATACGACTATTCAGTGACGTGTGGTGAAGTGTTGCAAGATAATCTGGTGCTTGCTCAGTGCTGTACAAACACGGCGCACGCAGCAGGAACCAGTAACCAGAGTGGAGCAGGCGGAGACTGAATGTATTGCGGCCACTCAAGAGAGAGCGGCGAGGTACCCATTAAACACATGCAATGACGTCAACTGCACAATCACGTTTAAGTGGCCGATAAGTAAACTATTAGGTACACCACAGAGCAAAACACAGATTGCATTGCAACAATTCACCACACGCCGTTAGACCTATTACATGACACTGCAATTTCATGAAGCCACTTAGGACCAAAACCATATCCACATAAAGAAAGTTACTAATACCAATCTCTCAAAGTAATCTATCTCCTACGAAAAACTTATTTTTTCTAATACTATACGGAAAAAATATTTCTCTAATTTTATACGGAATGCGTTGAAAACCACCAACATAATCAATAAATGCACATTATGTGTATTCCTGCAATATAAACACAAATTCAAGATGAAAAATAACTATTTCATTACTATTTTCTTATTGTTGAGATCAAAGCTACTAGTATTGTTGTAATCTGAAACATGTATATTGCTTTTGAGGTTTATTTATTTGTTAGTTGTATAAATTGTGATAATGTTAATAAAATTATAATTTTGGTAGTTACATTCTGTTTCTTTTAAAATTTATATATTTTAAAACGTATAACAATTTGATGTGCTAATGTGTTCTAATGTTTCAATTAAGTTAAAACTTGCCTAAACAAATCCAACGCAAACCAAGCAAGAAGAATGTTTATGATTGGATGAGTGAATCTTGAGGAATTACTTAATAGTTTACAATTTCTTACGTAACTGTAATACATTTTCATTATTACGTATAAGTATATGGAATCGGGTCATTATTTTCTGCAACTTTATTTGGAAGAATTGGACGTATTTTTTTATGCAACGTCTTTGGTCATGTCATATTTATTCCTCTTCTAGTAGATTAGTATTCCCTCTCGTATACACATCTCCTCCCTTACCCGATTCAAAAAACGGCATGGACGGTGAAGATAATGCTCCGGTGTTTCCGCTGTGTTTATTGTATTTTGATAAAGCACCAACGCGTACTATTTTTAATTCCTTTCTTATAGTTTTATGGCTGAAATACTGCATTTATCTTCTGATAGATATGTTATTGACTTCTGTCGTCCCGTCTGTGTTGATTGGACGTTGAACTTTTTTTACGTGGCATTTAGGACCTACAAGGCGTATAACTGTCTTTGCTCGTGCTGGCACATCGTGTTCCTTATTTTTGGTTAAATTGAACTTGTACATATATTTTATCTATAGATTTAATTTAATTTATAATTGAAATGAATAAAATCAAGAAGAAAATAAGTGTTGGTAACGCCTAGTAAGAAATAGTTTTTATGCAAAATTGTATTATACTGGATGCGTACAAATGCGGTGCGCTGTCCCTTTGTCGTAATTTTCTAGACTCGGCCTAATATTTGTTTGCATGAGGCGGATAAACATCCTGGAAGAAGAACTCTAGCCCGCTTTATATAAGTGTGAAGTAACCATGGATTGCCTACAGATGAAACGAAACAGTTATCTTCAGCCCTGAGATACAGATTACAGAATCTCAACATTTTGCAGACCCTTCGGTTTGAATCCTGTTCCGCTGGTGCCATTTGCCTTGCTGAGACGCCGCGCCTTAACGAATCTGGATTTCCGGGTGATGTCTGAACGTAGCGCCGGCTCATAGAATTACCACTGCAATGTGGGACATCGATTGCGTATGAACTGCCTCCACCTGCTGCCCGAATAACATCATGACGATAGCGGAATTCGTCCCAAACGCTTCTGAGAGAGTCTTCTTTCAGAGAATGGCGATTTTGGTCTTGTGCTAAAAGTCGGCGGGTAGTGGTAAACCAAAACACTTAATTTTATGCATCCGTACAAGAAAACGTCACATGTTGTAACGACTGGAGATATTGGGGGCCACTGCTGTGGATCCACATCTTGGGGCCCTGTACGAGCTATCCAGTGCCAAAGTGGCGGTTCCCCGCCTTGCTGAAAGATGAAATCTTCAATCTTCATTTAGTTGTAAGAAAAGCGTCTTGTATCATTTCAAGACAGTAATGACAATAGAGTGTTTCCCTTAAAAAAAAAAAAAAAGTACCACACATTTTTGTGAGAGGAACCGCACAAAACACGATTTTTGGCGAATCTAGCTCATGCCGCAAAGTTTCACGGGCGTGCTAAAATATGCGAACATTATGACCCGAAACGTTACTGCTTAGACGAAACGTTGGATCACCGTTAAAAATAAACCGCGGCAAGAACCCGTCGTCCACCATGATCTGTAAAAGCAAACGACAGACATATAAACTACTAAGGTCGGCTTATATTTGGGCACTCGTAGTGAAATCTAGCGGCGGTCTTTCGAAACTCTAAATTACGGCCATTCAAGTAGTACACGTTCCATTCATTCGCGTTGCGTGGTTGCAATATGAAGGTTACACAGATATAAGGTTTAAAAATCTGGCCATGTTTTTCGAAACACGGTGTATTTTTTAAAGTTCCCTAAAGTATCAAGTCAATTTTTTGGTGTATCAATATTAGTTGTAGATCAATTAGGTTCGAGCCAAGGCATCGTGCATCAGAAACAGTAAGAAACATCGAAGACTTTCCCATTCTGTCATTCCAGTTCAGCAGTAACCATGCGGGCTTTCGGTGACTTTGGCCTTCGCTTCGAAGATTTTGGATAAACAAAAAATTTAAAATAATAAAAATATGTGTGTATAAGTTCAATAAATTTAGAATTAAATTTAAAATTGCGCTATTAATCACGGGCGGCGTGTATAGTGCCCGACAGACGTATGGACACGAGTTCCTTCATGCTGGCCAATCAGTAGCCCGTCTACATGAGCAAAAAAAAACAGCCCAGCAGCATATGCGCCATCCCACAAACATCCGGTCTTCGGTAAGAGCAGGGAAGACTTACCACCTGATGTCTGTGAGACAGCTAATAGTAAGACCAGCGCATCTTATCTTACTCTCCCGCCCTCCCAAGATGTTACCACAGTAGTTCACCCTCACAGACTTGACCAGATACCTGCAGGTAACAGTAGCTGCATGGCGGTTACCGGGTCCGTTTGAGAATATAATAGACAGTCGGTCTAATTACGCTATATCTATTGCAGTTCGTTACACTCTTCGAGACCATAAACTGGAAAAGTAAATTCACAGTGTTTCCAGCCTTTTGGCAGGGTCGCTATGGATAAGAGGGGGCTGGCACCAAGAGGATCCGGGTGCCCTACCCGAGGAACAAGCCTGTCGTTCCCGATTAGTGACTGAGATGAGGGTGGGGCAGCGCAGGAGTGAAGATGACGGAGGTAACAGGATCACCCCGAGAAAACCTTGACATCGTTGCATTGTCCACCACACTTCCCGCAGATCGTACCGCGGACCCGAACGGTGATAGGCTGGAGTCTAAACCACTAAACTAACAGCGGGCCCTGGCTTTGACTTCAAGATTAGAAGTTCGATATTACATGTGGATACATACTTCACTTATTAACTATCTTATGCGATGCGAGGTTTCTCACTGAATTGTCAGACGAGTTTCGCATGAACAAAAGTCGCCTGTACCCCACACGCCACAGCTAACTCGTTTTGAAATAGACTTGCTTAGCTCATAAGCTTCACTTTTCGTGTATATCTAGCATCCAGAACTCAAGGCGTACCATACTCAAAAGAAACACTTCACATCCCACACAAAAACATACCTGAAATGCGCATAAATTATGTCTCCAGCATATTTATCTTTCTGGATAAAGAACTCAACCATAACTGTCTTCAAACGTAGGTACCAATACCATACATATATGTAATCCAGCGTTTCCCAAGTGTACCAACGACATACCTCAAGCTAACCTCAAACATACAGTCCTCATACATGCAGCTTGCATCTAAAACGTAACTCGAACAGGCTATAAGTACATTGACACGTCAGAAAAACCGGCGGAATCCTGCTGTAGGAAACTATTATCGTTAAACACTGAAAAGGCACTGTAAAAGCGACACCTCCAATCAGAAACAAAGTAGGGGCTGGTAGTCTTCACATCGTCATAAATTATAGGAGGATTTTTCTCACCATGCCCAAATGTACAAAACAAGTCGCCTTGCTGCAACACTTTATGAAACCACTCTGTCAGCGAGAAAACGGCCCCCACAAATGATGACAGTGCCATATCTTGGAGGTAGGCAACAAATTCACCGCACAACCCACTCAGCTGGCCTACCTCCACGGTACTGGACGGCAAACCTTTGTGAAGGTTGTTTTCTCACAAACGTAGCGGTTAGTGTTACAAGGCGATATTTTTTGATGCATTTCGACATGTTAGTTAATTATCCGTCTTTTAATTGTAGCAAATACTCGTGGCTACAAAATTTATTGCGATGTGAATGTAGCAGCCCCATATTTTCCTTCCGACTAGATATTTTATCTATAACTGCATTTTCAGGGGCATAAAACGACACACGCAGCGCCGTCTGTGTCGTGTAGATGGCGGGTTATCATGATTACAGAAACTTTCAATGCGGCGCTAAAGTATAAATTATGATACGGGTCATAACATTTCGGCGGTAGAGGCCAAGTTTGGATTTTAAAGTTCAAACATTTCAAAGGGGTGTCACGTATACAAGAAATCCAGCAAAAGAAAAAAAAACTCACGTACAACAGCAATGCGTCCATCGAAAAACTCTGGACGAGCGTGACTGGGATCGACTGCCAGAACACTTATCAAACGATAGGCGTACAGCACTGTAACAGATAACATCGGAATTCAGTGCTGGCGATCCAACGAACAGCAGAGTGAGTACTGTGCAAGGTACCCTGCGTCATATGGGCTTCAAAAGCAGACGCCGTGCACGAGTACCACTGCTAATCGCGTTTCAAACTGATTTCCCCACGCGTGGAAAAAAATCCCCCATGAATAATGGATCCCGCATTACAACCTGGCGTGGTTTCGTAATGGTACAGGACAAGTAAGTGGCGTGTATTGGGACCCCACGTACGTCTACAAACGTTTTGGCACTGGGAAAAATTTCGTGCACAGCTTTTCGGATGTGTTACGCCTGTTCAAAACGTGCGTTCATCCTGAGCTGTACTACCTAGGAATAGTACAAAATGTGCGTCGTCCTCGAACAAAAAAAAAAAAAAAAGCCTGGGGTGTTTATGCTCCCGTCGTGCTTATGCAGTTCCACGATCCAGAGGTGGCTTTATCTGCACGGTGATTCCTTGCTTTCCCAGTTTTTTTGGCTCTTAAATGGACACCTATAAAACTTTTTTTAAGCACAAAAATTTGTTCTTTTATACCTGTATTTCTGTAACCCTTGGGTACGTCCTTACAGAACTTGAACCTTAGAAAATAAGCTTGGTAGATGAAAGCCATCAGTACAGCCTCTAACGCTATCGAAAACGTAGTACAGTGTAAGAATTAGTACCCAAACGAGATATTAAATAACATAGAATTGTTTCCCTCTCCCAGCACATATTTATTCCATACGAACCGAATTTCGCGCTATTGTGTACGTACTTTTATTACAGTATTCAAATAAAATATATTTTTCATAACGTGTGTGACTTTAGCATAGTTGTATTAACTGTGCGAAATCTGCGCAGTTCTCACTGCCGATGGCATTACTCTCTCCAAAAATAGAAATTTTATTTTGAAAGCCATGCTGCGAAATATGATGACAATACGACTGCAAAAACAAGAAAGACAGAAAGTCAATTTTTTAAAGGCCGAGAACCTATTTACAGAAACATGAAAATAAATTACAGAAAACGTAAACTTATTCATCTTCCTAATAAACACAATCCTCTACAATAATAAAACAGACATACCAAAAAACGTAAAAAAAACGCAACCACATAAATGGCACATCACAATAATAGCTATTATAAAGACTGACAAAATTGGACCATGCCACATGAACAAAAGACGAGCGACTTCCAAGACAAATATTTAACTACATCTGTTTGGCAAAAGATTTCGAGGGAAATTCTAGAGAAAAAAAACGGAGTTGAACTGAGCTTTACTGGTTTGAGTCCTGCCTCAAATATAAATTCATATTATAGTTAGGGTTAATTAAAAAAATAAGTCATCTTATAAGCCTAAACATGCATTAAAAAGGGTAAATTATAATGATTTCAGGTTGGAAAAAGTATCTAAAAAGAGCTTACAACAATAAAACAAAAGCAAGCTACGTAGCTAAGTCACTTCATGACAAGGATTTCAGGATGCGGATCGGCGGACCTGGCCGCCATCTCGGATTACGCCATTTTGGAATTTTTCGTACAAAAACGCACGTTTTTACCCAAAAAAAATTACTTCATAAATCGATTGTTTAACCAAAATGTCACTTTTTTTCCTTAAAAAAAAAAATGTTTCCGTTTTGGCCAGCTGCAAAAAAGGGCTCGCCCAGAAAAATACTTCAGGGGGCTCTGACCGCCATCTTGGATTTCCGACTTCATGCTATGTCATTCTGGTCACATGGCCGCCATGTTGGATCCAGGTGATCTTGACCTCTGACCTTAACCCTGGTGACCTTTGACCTTTAAATCAGAAAAAATACAATAAAATCCCTAAAAATCCCAATAAATCGCAAAAATATATAAAAATAAACCTAAAAATACTAATCTCACACTCATCCCCTCTTCCCTAACCATTAACCGCTCTAACCAAAGAATACCTCAGTCATGCTATTAACAATACAGACCGTATCAGCCACCATACCTCAGACTTACTGATCAATCATAACAGTCAACTATATTGACTGCCATTTCAGCTCATCTAACTTAACCGGTTACACATATACCTAAACAAGCCATATCAGCCACTGTAACACATGCATGCCATATGCTCTACCAACCAACACCAGACCCAATATACTCATCCTTCATACCTCTTACTATAACTCAAGCATACCTCAACCATTCAGTCCACACTTATCTTGCCAAACATTTACTTACTGCTCAAACTTTCTACCCTGCTAGTCGACACCAATCAAATATATACTAGTAACTATGCCACCATACCAACCAACCATCCATTATAACCCAAGTCATATCAGACCACCCAACACCCCATATCTATAACCAAAGAAAAATTCATTTCAACCGCACCACCCAATACACCAAGCACAATATCCATCATAACTCAAGTCTACCAAGCAACCATACATTCAGGGCCAGCCCATATTACAATAATCCTTACCATCTGCCAATGTAACACAGAATGATACCAGCCACCATGTTATGACGTCACCCAACCGCCAGTGAAAGCCAGTGACCTTGACCCTTGACTGGTAAATGACCTTAAAATGACCCATTGTGGTACTAAGTGCAGTGCTACAATGTGATCTGTGTGGCATGACTTAAGTATGCTGGGTTATGGTTGGTATAGTACCCACTAATACTGGTCAGCAGGGTTACTCATATTTTGTTTTGTATGCCTGAGATGTGGTGGTCAGCATTTTTATTGGTATGGATGGTTTGTATAATCAGGTGGTTTGTTGGACGGGTGGTATTATATTTGGCTGGTATCTGATTGTAATGATGCCATGACAAACATGCTGGGGTTACGATTTTTTGTATATTATTTTATTTTTTAAAATTTGTCTTTGTTTTGTAGTATTGGAAGGTGGGTTGGTAAGGGTAGGGGTTGATGTTTAGGGTGGTGAGATGAGTGTGAGATTATATTTTTTTAGATTTTTTTTGGGATTTGTTTGGATTTTAAGGTCATAGTTTACCGGGGTCAAGGTTAAAGGACAAGGCCAGCTGGATTCCATATGGCGGTCGTGTGACCGGAATGACAGAGCAGGAAGTTGGAAGTCTAAGATGGCACCCAGAGCCCCCTGAAGGATTTTTCTGGGGGAGTCCTTTTTTACAGCTGGGCAAAACAAAACATTTTTATGGGGTAAAAGTGTTTTTTTTTGGTAAAATATTCGATTTCCAAAATTATTTTTGGGTAAAAACATGCGTTTTTGTACGAAAAATTCCAATATGTCGGAATCCGAAATGGCGGCCAGGTCCGCCGATCCGCATCCTGGAATCCTTGTCACGAACTGACTTTGCCCTACTACTTACGTCATGTTTGATTTTTCCGTGATAAAATTATGCAAGAAATAATCCCTTCTGCACTTCGGGAAGTATGTACGATGTATGAATGTTAAATGTGCGCGCGTGTGAGGCAGCAGAGAAGGAATGCAGACCTCTAATGTTTTGGCAAGCTTCCTACTGGACGAATAATAATTTAATACTGCACCTCCCGCACACTAGAAAACGTAAATAACAGTCCTGCCATTGCCACGTCACATGCAGAATGCTCAGAGGCAGCTAACTTCATGCGCTCTTCCGTGTCCCATTTTCCCTCGTACAGGAAGCAACACTGTTTTGAAACCCCTGGATGTTTTGTGGATTATTTTCGAAAGAATATTGGGCAAGTTGTTTCATTAAAAAATATGATAAACTACTTCCAAATAAAAATTAATACCCAGAAAAATATACAGTACATCTATACTTGACTTTATACTCTTCAAACAAATAACCGTTTAACAATAAGCGACACTCAGAAAAAAGTGAATGGTAATAAGCGGTAGAGGTAATATTTTATAGTTATCCATGAAGTTACACGAAAGAAATATACTCACATAAACAACCATACTGCAGCACAGTCTACTGTTTCCATTACTCTCAATGTGTAATCCCTCACCTCCCGGAATGAATAAAAAAATAAGGTATCAAGCTCCAGAGGGCTGTTGGAATAATTTTATTTCTCTTACAAATCATACCGCCTCCGCGCAGTGGGTGGTAAGCGTTATTGCCTCTCACCAGGGGGAATCCGAGTTCGAGACCCGGCACCGATCCTTAAGTCATTGGTGTGGCCACGGTAGCTGAACGGTTAGCCAGCTCGTCTCCTACAAAGGCGAACCGGGTCTTCTCCGGCCGGGTCACTCCCGGATTTTCGCATGTGGGAATCGTGCCGGACGATGCCACTGGTCGGCGGGTTTTCTCGATGATCTCCAGTTTCCGCCGCCTCTTCATTCCGGCGCTGCTCCATACTCACCTCACTTCACCCTCATCGGCTCTCAAGACCTCGATGTTAATAGACGCCAAAATATCTTCACTCACTCAAATTTTGAACTTAATTATTGTAGGCGTCAAGTACTTTTATGTATGTTATTTAGGGGAAGGTTACCCATGATGGCCCGGTTATCTAAGACAGGACTGAACGAGTTCACTATAACACCGCTAGATAGCAAACGTGTATATGTTCCAGTAGACATGGCTTTCCCTCATAAGTGTGGATACGTATTTTAAGTAAAGTTGCGTTGGTGCCAAGGTAGAGGAAGGTTTCATTTTTACGTTGTAATAATGTGAAATATTTGATACATAGAAACAGTGATGCACGTTGCATAGTTCGTCGAACCAAAATAATGTTGTGTTCCGTAAGTGCGTTATAGTTTATGTACATAATAGATTACCAACGAAGTAAGCTGATATTGACACGACACAGCATTTCTCAAATTGGACGAGGTACCTAAGATGGGATCCTGTATATTATCCAAGATTGTACATCGTCCCATCTTTGGTACAGCATCCCATCTTGAGTAATTAATTTTATATATGTATCCTTCCGCAATAGATTGACTTTCATATTCGTTTTACACGGACTGTAAAGCATGACTTTTTATCCCAAGAATACTGTTTAAATTATTGAGAAACCATTTTTTTTTAATTTTTTAATGGTGTAACGGAAAATTATTTGCGTTTCTAACAATTTTATGCTTTCACGTTATCGATGTATGAATACTAGTCGTCAGGTTGCTAGCAACGTCAACTGTTTCATGAAGCGGAAGGATACAAAATTGTTAAAAATAAGAAACTGGGGAAAACTTTTAAAAGTGCTCAATAAACTGCGATAATCTGTGCGTAATTGCTCTTCGTACACTGCACGCGCTATTCACATCGTTAACTCACAATAAATTATGAACACCCTTTCTTGAATGGACATAATTCATTAATTAATTATTATAGACCGAGTTTTACTCCTCGGGTCTCCCGTGTAAGAAAGGAGGGGTAAGGAAAGAGGCAGAAAAAAAGGGGTGGAGGGGTTATCAAGACACTTACAACCAATTCTTGGGTACGTCCGTGTTTGCAGGCACAAGCTCATGAACAGTAGTCTGCCCGGCCGTTTCACGGATAATCTTGTAATTACCGACGACTAGAAATATGACATTCATGACCAGAAAATATTCCAAGAAGACGACATTTCCACACAACTGAGGGAGGAATACAGAGATGAAAGCTTTCCTTATTGAGAAAATTTTGCATGCTCGTAAACTTATTCTACAGCTAATGTTCTGGTTTACCCAAAATTAAGTTTAAATGTGTATTTCAGGTACAGTTTTCACAACATCGCATAACACCAGGCCAAGCATTCTTTACCTGGTTTATGTTAAATGCATTTATTTGTGATCGTTGTCGAATAATATGTAGTACATAAGTTAAAAATTTTACTAAAAGAGCTGTCTGCTCAGTAAGAAGGCTCAGACATTTTTTTTTGCCCGCTCTTCATACAGGATGAATGTTATTGAGAAGTTCCGCACAGAAAACAACTTGTTGCCGCGGAGATATTTATAGTGCTTCTTGGCGCGGACACAAAACCCCATTGTTTTAATGTTCCATCTAGCGGAGAAAATAAATGCCTGTTTTATGGCAATATTTATAGATCCATCACGGCACGTCGCTCAACACAGTTTACACAGCGCACAACACCCGGACAAGTAATAGCACAGTACAACACCGCCCAAGAATTTGTAGTATAATAACCAATAGGAACACAGCAACAGACAGGGACGTCCGCCGAACATCAGCACAGAATACGTGTAACTGAGCCATGAAAGTAACGATTTTTCTCTGCACAAATTCAATCCTCTGCTAATTCCGAAGTCACAATAGTACGACGACACGGCAGTCCGACAAGACATCAAAATCTTATATTTTGTTCAGTATTCACAATACCACGACGATATCTTTCCCGGCAAGTGGAGTACTCAATTTCCAACACGACAAAAAATAGAATTAAAATCTAGTCCACTTCTGTCGGGCTGTAAGGGCTGCGATTTTCTTGGGTCGACCTTTATTCCTATTGGTTGTATCTTTCGTCGTGTCGTGCTATTGTTGACTCCAGCTCAATACGAACCAAACAGATGCACACCAATTTCTTTTTTCTGCAGAGTTTGTATTCGGAACGATCTTTGATTTGCGAGACACTGCAAACTTCGCATTACATGATGTATGATCGTTTGACCTCTGCTATTGGTTGAAAATTTGTGCGGCTATCCCCACGGTTCAACGGTTGATCGACCAATCTCGAAAATGTAAACAACGCGAGGTATATGTAGTTGCACTAGTAGAACACAGTGAGGTCTTGCATGCTAAGGCTTTTCAGAGTAAACCTGAAGCCCTGCACAAGATCCACATTTATGCACATCGTACATTCTTCAATCTTATGTGAAATTAACACTGCCTTGCGCTTGATGACTTTATTTATGCTCTGGTCAAGTGAAACTGCGAAATAGTAAGTAAATATTTTACAAATTATATAAGTTTTACATTAACTAAAAAAGCAATGAATATCAATTTTATTTTTCACAAAATGTGACCTCATTTTTAAATTCGACGTCAAGACGTGAGATTACTTTCCCTCCTTTACCAACTTAACTAGGCGCGAGTTGCGCCCGCCAGCGCGCAAAATTTTTCAAAGGTGTTCAATTAATCGGGAAAAACCTATTCGAAATGATAACGCGAATTTTGCTGATCTCTGGTTATTTGTATCCTGAGACAAATGCATAGTTTAGTAAATGGCCACATCACCCGATGTAGCGTATTAAAATGTCAGCGCATTTAACAGAAGTATTTAGCTCATAATACGTAACAAAACTTCCTAAATACTAATTTATCAAAACCGAAATTACAGTCATTTGTTTTAACCTAATGCGGCAAAAAACCGAATTGGCTTTATATTATACACAGATAAATTTTTTTTTTTGTGAACTATCGTAGTTAAATAAATGTATATGCAAGTAAATAACTGTATGTCTGAATTTATTTCCGATGACGCGTTGTGGAATGAGGTTACATTTTAATGTTATCATAATCAAAATACACTTTAAGTAAACCTACATTTTTCAATTTATTTATTCACATTTGACAACAGTTTCATGCAAATGCCACGCTAAATCGTGAGCTGAATTTCAGACTAATTTGCTCGACAGGTAGCACCATCGCGGTGAACAAGCGCCCATCGTCAGAATTCAAATTGAGCCTTAAAATAATTACTAAACTGCGAAATCGTCAACATTGAAACACGGCCACCGAAGAGGAGGACGGGGGACTCACGTCCATTGTGCAGGTGGAGGCCCTCCTGCGACGCTGGCGCTCGTGGTGGCGGCAACCCGTCTTGAGGTAGTTCATCCACAGCGACATGCTTGGCGCGCGCACAGGGGTCTACTGCCGCTGTCCAGCGGCGATGCGCGGCGGTCCCGCGCGTGCGACCGGCGCAGTCCACTGCGCCCGAGGAGGGCGTTACCCTGCTTCCGGCAACATGCCTGGCTTCAGCGCTCATTCACGGCACGCAGCCTCCGAGGTCCTACTATCACGGGGCCCGCTTAAAGTCTGTTCACAATAAAGTGAGCACCACGGTCGTAGATGACAGGTCTGGACACTAGCTTGAAATGTTGACGACCTTATGGTCACATTTAGTTCATGAACCCAGACACAGTGCTACCGAAGTAGTGCTGTTGACATGGCTGGCATAGGGAGGGGAATTGCATTTATTTTAAATGGGAAAACGACATCCATATCTCTATGATGTTATCCCTATATCAGCAACGCTAACAACACTAGCTTGCTTGCAGCGTTCTGCGGCTACTGTATGAAGTAAATCAGTCAATACGGGGATCAATTCGCTAACATTGTTAGATAGGCGAGTTTCCAGACCTGTCTTCTACGACCGTGGTAAGCACTACTGAAACCAACCTCAGAAAAAAGTCACTGCTCCTATCTGCGTACATTTTAAGGGTCCTATGAACTGAAACGTTTTCTGTGAAATCGTTGTTTGCGCGTAGACGCGTGCCTCTAAATAAATGTTCTGCATGTGCGATTTTTTGTCAGAAAAGACAAAAAAAAAAAACCATTATCTAGGCCCCTATTTTTTACTTTTGTCATATTAAGTGTATTAGTGGAGAAAAAATGGTGAAAGTGGTCAAACATCGCATTTTTAAGGCTTGCCTATGAAGTTTCTTTAAGCGGTAAGAGAAATGTACGATTATACGGGTAATTTAACCTGTGTACTTTCATCGCGTGTAATAAAACCCCACTGTTGCAGATCTAGTTTACACAGTGAAGCGTCACGACGGAAACACTGCATGCCTTGCGTGTAGGGGCGATGAGGCGCTAGAAGTGCGTGTTAGTGTCGCCCGTATTGCTCTCCCTTCTTGACCTGGGACGCGCAGGTACATAGTCCTCTTAACGGCCCCACTGAGTGCCATACGCCCAGTAACGATGGAGGGAAAGTAGTTCCATGTCTTACCATCGAATTAAAAGTGTTAGGTATCAATTATGACAGTTTTCATTATTTATACCGCTTTCTGTTTTCTAATGCATCTAAGAATCAAATTTAGCAGATTTGTAAAACATGTATTTTTATAATAATTGCACAGTGTTTCACTTGACTGTAAATAAAGTGATGAGGCCCGTGTTAATTTCACATGCGGCGGAAGATTACACAGGTTGCATACACTTAGATCTGAAGCAGGGTTTTCAAAAGTGCTCAGTTTACAGTGAACAGCCTATACCTGCGAGCTGTTTCCCGCGTCTACGCTGTAAGGCCAAATCTCGCTCGCTCACCACTTGCTTCATTGCCTCTACGTCCAAGGCGCTCAACAGACGTGCAGTCTTTCCGTCGGCTACTCGCCAGAACGTGACTAAGCGGAAAACCCTATACTTTTTATTTATGACACGATATTAAAAATAAAGTTATAACGCGTGTCTAAAGACAGCATCAAAATTTCTGTATAGAAGATTTAGCAGCTAAAGCTGATCTTGAAAATCGTAACCGCCCTTCGCAACACGGACAGCAGCTAGACGAGCTGGCGGTGACTCAGTCAGGTGATGATAGGTCTCCACGGGTATCTGGAGCCATGATGTCTGCAGTGCGTCCCACAACTGTTAAAGGGTGCGTGGCGGAGGAAACAGGCGGCGAACAAGACGATCGGAGTGGTCCCACAGATGTTCAATTGGATTGATATAGGGGCTGTTTGGGGGCCAGGGAAGAACTTTGAAGCCTTGATCATTCTCTTCCAGTCATGTGCAGACACTTCTAGCCGTGTGGCAAGGTGAATTATCATGATGGAAGATTCCATCCTCCCGAGGAAAGACAATCATCATGTGCGGGTGGACGTGATCGCCGAGGATGGTTTCATTACCAAATCGATCAAGAGTGCCGTCCACACGGATGATGGGACCTACAGATTACCACCAGAACATTCCCCAGACAATACCACTGCCCCCACCGCCTTGTGTTCGTCCAGCAATGGATGCAGGGTGTCAGTTCTCCGACGTGTCTCTCCGAACACGCTGACGTCCATTCGTTCTATGCAGCAGAAAACGCGACTAGCCGGAGGCTATCAGTCACCAATCAGCACCGTTTCAGTCGCCATACTCTCGAGCAAATTCCAGTCGTTTTTGTCGATACACCTGTGTTAGCATGGGTGCAGTCACCCTCCGTCTACTCTGGAGCCTCATTCGCAGAAGGGTTCTCTGAACTGTTGCGGTAGACACGAGTCCGGATATCCTTTGGTTCATTTGGATGGTGAGATGTTCCACTTTTTTTAATCCGTGTGGGGGGAGGGGGGTGGACCCAGGGCGAGGCAACACCCTCCGAGTGACGTGCTTTCCAGCTGGGACCCGTATGTACCCATCATCCCTAAACATTAAATGAAATGAGACCCTAGGATAGAGCGATGCAGGAATGTAAGGGCGGGGAAACGATGTTCCACTGTAGCCTGTCGGTCGGCGTTCGCGCACCGTCGTAGTCGACGTTCACCTCTTGACATCAAGGGTGCGTGGAGCTCCGCAGTTTCCACGACGGTTAATTGCAATGGTTCCATCCGTCAACTCACGATACACCTTCACCACAGAGGCACGAGAACAGTTTACAAACTGCTGCCCCCTTTGGCCCGAAAGCCGATGATAATTCCTCTTTTGCAACTCGGTTAAATCGCTTCCCTTACCCAAGACAGCAGGAAGCGTATTGTGTACAGTCGCCGCCGTTTATCATCACTGGGACGCTACTCCCTCAGCGCGGGTGAGGTACAAGCCCCTGTGAGGGCTCTTGTCCTCCCATTTGGCTATCATAGTAAAGTCCAGGTTAGGAGGAGGAAACCCCCTCCGCCTAGCTGTTCTCAAAGTTGTTTCTATGATTATGACAGTAACAATCTCGTTAAATCAGAACTCCAGGGTAGCGCCTGGAGACTGTACCCATTGCTTAATTTGTTGCAGGTTTACCCCTTCTTCACTTCCGGGGGGGAGGAGGAGGAGGAGGTCGGTGAAGTTAATTCGCAGTGATTTCGAACTGTGCACAGCCAGCCTGTCGGTCGCCAGCCCACGTCACGGGCCATACGCCATGGGCTATGTACTGCAGATGGTACTTCCAGCAGGTGGTCATAATAATGTGATTCGACTGTGTGTATTTTATCAATAAGTTCCTGCCTTTTTGCCAGCAGGAAATAACACAGTGCAAATTAGATGCAAAAGTATTAAACTACTAGTAAATTGTAAATTTTCTACAATCAAACATTTGGAATAACATCTCAAACTGAAATGATGACATGAAAACTAAGAATTTCTGAAAAAGTGGTGAAGGCAAGCATTAAGGCATTTAATTTTTTTCCCTGGGGATTCCCCATAACACGCCGGAATTCCTCGCATGTTGAAACGTAAGGTGGTATTCATAGCCAAGTCTCAAGGCTGAGCTTAAGACAGTTTAGGTCAAGACCATCTTATTTCTCAAGACAGTGTTTATTCGCACCAGGTTTCATATGTATTAATTTCATATAATTATTTATTGCTTGGTCTTTGACCGGTTACAACCAGATTGACTCCAAACAAGACGATCTTCGTGAAGACGGCGTGCTCAAGGCATAGTATAAATACGAATTTTTGTCACTACGATGTAATGCAGTGCGATATTATATGCAAATTGAAAAATAAAGTATTCCTCCAAATTATACATAAGTATTATAAATACATAAAAAGAATCGTTATAAACGAACAAAGTGACGCTAATTTGATAAATAGTAACGAAATGGCTATTCTCGCTTAGGGAAATGTTGCGGAGGAGAATAATAAGAGATTGAAAATAAAACTGCATGAATAATGTGATTTATTTACAAGAGCAGGCAAAAGATAACTCCGCACGCAATCGATAACATCACTCTCGATCTGAAATGATCAAAGCCAAATATAGGGCAAACATGTTTTATACAACCTTTATATTAAAATTAATCAGTTTACAACACATTTATATTTACACAACTTTTACTTGTATTTCCAATTTATCACACAGTATAATTTAGTATATTTTTATTCTTATTAAATACCTATGTGTTTATTGTAAATTACAATTGCATTTTAAAGGAAAAATTATTTCCTTGTAAATAAATAGTATTGTATTTAACGCGATCTTTTTTCAGCATTCTAAATAGTGGGACTTCAGTTAGTTCTACAATGCGAATTACGTTTAAAAATTAATGGTTTCTGTAAAATCGCAATTCTGCAAATACTGTTACGCATTGACGCGAGCTCCATACTCGGTCCGGCTCTATGAGGGGGGGGGGGGGTACTTCGACCCTTCCTTCTCCCAAGGCAGACCTGCTCGCTGCCCCGTCGCCCGCCCGGGGGGGGGGGGCGGATGATTGACAGACAATCTGGTTCGCGTCACAGTCCCTCCTCCTCCCCACTGCTGGATAAGCCAATTTATTTAGAGAATGCGCAAGAATATTCGGGGAACTAGGACCCTGGGCGCAACGTAACATTAAGAGAAATTTCTGGGCGATGGCCTACGACCCGATAAATACAAGCCACAGATGGACTGTGAGCCGTCTTGGTAGAAGCCTTTTAGCTGAGTGCGGTAATGGAGCGAGTGCAGAGGACGGACGACGACCGCAGATTGCGAGGCGACGGCGGACGAGGTGTTTGTGCTGTGAATGGACGAGGGCACGTGAGACTCGACGAGTGAAGATTAATGTGCGTGAGGGCGCTCTAGGAGAACTCTGGAACATTGTGGACTGGTGGGACCTGGACTAAAGTGAGGTAGGACTGAATGAACACGTAATACGGATTTTATTGTAAATATAGGAACTGTCAAATATGAACATGTAATTTATTAACGTAATTGAATAAGTCTTGATACACTGTCTTTTGGGTGCCTGATTATTAATTATTTCATTACATTAATTTCCTTGAGTTAATTGTAAATTGTATTGATTGAATTCATTAATTGTAAACAGCAAGTGATGTCAATATATTGTGAGAATTTGGGTCAAGAGAATTTTGTTTTTAGTTATTGTAAATAAATGTTAAAACTATAATAACCTCTTATTTAATTAAGACCTCCGTCCCTTAACGAACCTGGTTTAACCTACTGACTTTGAGAAAACTGTAATAATACTTTCTCAGAGCAGAAAAATTTAGAATTTCGTCCAAATGCTTAGTTAAAACATTAACCTCAACCTAACCCATGTTTTGCTATCGCCATTTTGCAGAAATCGTTACTAGTTCGACGTATGAAGTTATCCAATCAGCGTCCGCAATAAAAAAAAACACCGTCTCAATCACCTCTAAAGTGGACTTGGCGAAGACGGGCTTATTTGCAAGGTCTCAAAATGACAGCCTTCGTGATGATCACCTTGATTGCATGTGCTTGATACAAACTTAAGGAATGTTCGTGAAACGTAAATACGAACTTAAAACACCTAATAAGATTGTCTTGACGAAACTAGTGCGAACGATTTGTTTACGAATACCGCTCGTAGAATACATTAACGATGACCGACGGGGTTCTCTCGGGACAGTTACGTTCCCCCTTTCCACCAACCACTCTGCATTCTGTCGCCGCTCCCACTGGAGAAAAGATATCTTAACCCGATTCCAGTCCACCCACTCGCTGGCAAGAAACGACAGGTGTGTCCGGCGGGTAGACCTGACGGTTACGTTCGGCGTCGACATCCCCTCTCATCACTAACGTCGACCCTCCCGCAAAAAAAAGATTCGTACTGTCCATCGTAAATCTTGATTCGCATTTACGCCGATCACGCCATACAGACACAGCGGACAGAACTTGCGGTTGCCCATAGGTAAGTGATACCCTGTGTTACCGTTTTGGTGCTTGCTCAGAAGCTCAGTTTACGATCACGCTGGTTTGTTCTTTATTTTTATAGTTAGTATAGTTATACTAACTATAAAAATAAATTATTAATTGCAAATATATTACAAAAGTATGTGGTGTGAACCACCTAGCCACCCTTTTGGAAAATTCACTCTCAATATCCATGGTAATAATGGGATGGGGCAATAAATTCCAGGTATATCGAAGGGGGAAAAATATAAACCTATCACAATGACAACGAATGAAGAGAATGTTACTATAGACTGTTCACGGTAAAGTGAAGACTTTTGAAGCCCAAGTTACTTTTTCCTTTCAGCCATTATTATTTTTTCCTTTGGCAACTTTTTAAAATAAATATTGCTATGTAAGTGATAAACAGTGTGTACATTCCACTGCACTCCGAAATTAACGTCTAAGGCTAAATTGAAATATATTTGTTTATTATTCCAAAGCTTTTGAAAATGCTCACTTTACCATGAAGAGCCTATAACACGCCAGTCTTTTGGGGTTTGTACAAAAGCTCGTGACCGAGCCGCATCACGAAGGAAGACGACGGCCAAGGCCAGGCTTGGCCCACTCGCAGTGAGACGGGTAGGGGTGCGGGCTGGTAATCCCCCCCACCCGGCCAAACCAAGTGTTTGCCCCGTGAGAAACCACGCGCTCACACCCCCACTGATGGTTGATCCCAGCTCTGCTCGACCAACAGCAGGTGGTACCTGGCACTCGTCCAGACCATTCCAAGCTCCTGTCTGCATCATGTCACCTCAGCCGTCTCCGTTGCCTAACTAAAGTACGTACTTATATATTTGACCTCGAAACAAAATTTACTCTTTAATTACAGAAAATTCCTTGGTAAGAAATTTATTTTAGAGATTTTTTCAAGATTTTTATACATACAAAAATTTATCTCAACCATGCATCGTAAATACAGATATAACATGTTTTCATTCATACTTCACTGATACATTGCTGATTTTTCCACCACTACCCAAATATACACTATATTCACTACATTTACATAATACAACCCAAATGCAGTGCTGGAATGGTAAAATCTACCGTTGACATTTGCACAACAATCCTCAAAATCTGAGTCAAATTCGATATTTAGAGATTTAAAAAAGATTAGCAGGCACATATTTAATTAATAGGAGAGGCGGGAAGCAACAAAGAGTCTAATACAATAGTAATACTGATAAATTTAACAACAATTTTGTTGATGTTTACACAATTACAAAAATTACGCGTAGAGTTCACTACGATCAAGCAACCCTATAAAATACACTGACCACTGCGGAGCAGAAAAAAAAAAGGGGGGGGGGGAGAAATGCTAGAAGAACAAGTAACACTTGCAGTCCCTTCTCCAAAAATGGTGATCATTATCCCTATTAATGAACTTTATGATTAAATTTGAAACTCCTTGAACATATTATCTTTATAAAATCACAGTATTCGATAATAGTGCTTGCTTTTCAACTCTGGCACTTCGAGTTCGATTCCCAAAGTTAAGTAATTCACCACTTCACCACGCATGTCACGTTTGGATGAAAGCAGTCTACTTGAAAGCTTTTCAAGACACTATCTGGTCAAAATTATTATATAATATATATATATATATATATATATATATATATATAATTGGGGGGGGGGGGTAGGAGGAGTTTATATTCAAGCGTAAAATTTTATCGAAATAAATTCAATGATTCACGTAGCAGAAAAGCATTTTAAGTAAATATTGTAGAGAAGAATTTATACTTTGCTTTGATACATAGGTTGTACCCATCATGTGCGTGATTTGTAAGCGTAAATTATGCAAGCAGGGAGGATTCTTGTTTATAATAATTTTGCACCCAATGCCAATTTTTTTAAAATTAGTGACGATGTTAATAGTCTATAACTGACACAACGTACCAAAAATGCATGTAATTAAAGAAAGTGCAATTTTATTTCATCAAGCAATAAAAAGATGTAAAATGCGAAATCTTTACCCAATATTTGGGACGATAATAAAGCGACTTTATTTGTAATCATTTCTGACCAGAATGCAAATTTCTTAGGAATTAGTTCGACGTTGTGTTGTGATAAACGCATAAATATATACGAACATACCGAATGGATGATGAACTCGCACACTTATTTCGTCTCTGCATACAATCCACTACCAATTAGTGTCTTAAGCACCCACTGTGAATTTTCTCTGAAAGCGTCAGTTCCACGAGCAAATTACTTATCTCCATACACTACTAGCAGCCGGGATGTTGACCTGAGGCACCTATCCCCGACTAGGACAGTGTTCCAAATTGGCACTTTTTTAACAAAATGATCACGTGACCGATTTTGTCCGCAAAATCGATGACGTATTTTTGTATTTTCCTGTTTGTGTTTTGCCAGCATACTAGGTTACAAATTACAAAATAAAAATTACCAAATCGACGCCATTTTAGTTGTACCGGTTATTAAAAAAACCCGGTTATAAAAAACGCATAAAACAGGAGTTATTGTAATAAAGGAATGTATTTCGCACTCCAATGAACAACATAATAAAATAATATGTGGAAATACTCACGAAATAAGTATATATTTTAGTACAATATTTAATTATTGTTTAGTAACAGTCTGACGTCTTTCTTATTTAATTCTATGTTAAATATTAAACAGTGCTTTGAAATTGGTTTATGAAGATATGCGGTTTATCTAAGTGCCCCGAGTTTTTGGTTTTCAAATAATTTCTTCGCATTAATTTATTTAATATCAGTCAAGTCGCGGTGTAAAACATAAGCAGCACTGCATGCTGAATTGTTGACTTTTGTGGTGTTCCAAACAGTGCCTTACAAAATCCAAAACTCAAATTAAAAGAAAATCAACAAAAACAAAATTAATTAAGTTCAGTGACCCAGTGTAAAGACGGAAGGAGGCAGAGACTACATGATCTGGCGTCTGACGATGGCGGGTGTGTGGCGTACGTGTGAGACGCAATTATGAGAACTCAAGATGGCGGGCACGGCAGCGTTGGGCGTTTGGTGGCCGGGAAAATTAAAGTTCCGCCACGGAACATTTTTGGTCCTCCGTGGGCCGGGTAGGCGCGGAAACATAAAATGAAAAATTACAGCCGGCGACGGTTCGGCATGGCATTGGGCCCTGGGGGGGGGGGGGGGGCACCGCAGAAGTGTACGAAGCTGGGAAAAGGCTGTACTTGGTTGTGATGGGAAAGAAAAAGTGGAGGGCAATGTTGGTTTTGTTTGGTTGGAGGAACAGGTCATGTTGTTTCGTTCGTTTCGTTCACGGAAACGGGTCTCGGCGAGCTTTTTTCGAGGGGGGCACAAGGGGACGATATCGGTGAAAGGGCCATTGATCGGCATTAGGAGTTCGCGATGGCAGCGGCAACGACGCAGTTGAGATTGGCGCGGGCAGAGAATCGATTGTAACGGGCTGCAATTTAAGGTAGTTAAAAAAAAAAAAAGTCTAGCAGAAAAAGTCTCAACGGACCCAGCAAAATATCGTTTGTTTGGGCCACCTGTAGGGATTTAGCTCACATTCGCAGTGGTTTCGAGGAGGATCATCTCCTCATCGCCTCTCAGAGCTGAAAAGGTCACGGACTTTGACGAAGAGGAACATGGCAGGCGACCTGGATTTTTTTAATGACACATATTACAATATCATGGCAGTGGCCGACACTTAGGTCATCAGGGACTGGAAATCAAGCATGGGCAGCAGGTATGTCACATACTCTACGGTTCCATTACCAACCATCAAGTTACCCAGTTTGAGTGGGGAAATCAAATCATGGCAAAAATTTGCTAACTTCTTTGAGGCTCTGGTTGAAAAAAACCCACAGTTGACGAATATGGAGTGGCTGTCATATTTAAAGACAGCATTATCTGGGGAACTCCTGCCTATAGTCCAGTTCTTGTGCTTCACTGAGGAAAAACTTTGAGATTGGATGTGCCTCCAAATATGCTACAGTAAAAAGCGATTAATTGTTAATCACCATATAGAAGCATTGGTCAGTACACTGCTAGTTACTGGAAATTGTTACACATTTGTGCAATTATTCTCAACTATTAATGAGAATGTTACGGCACTGAAGGTAGAGGGCGAGTCCTTTAAAAGAGGCCCTGCGGGATGCCATCCCGCAGCATGTCCTCGCCCGTGCCTTTCACGGCCTTTGGTGTCGCCTGCACACCTACCTCGAGGTCAATGGCGGCCACTTCCAGCACCTACTCTAGGTATTTTGTTGTCACACTGGACTGTATTTCCTCATTCCCTCGCTCCGTTACACACATGTACCACGGGGTCTCTTTTAAAGGACTCATCCTGTATTAGAAGTATCTGTGCATGACTGGGATTCGTTGCTACTCCACGTATGGAGAGAAAGTTGGAAATGAGTCTCAGAAGTGAGTGGGAACAAACCATAACAGATCCTAATCAATTATATTAATATATATATATATATATGCATGCATGCACCATTTTACAAGTATCATAAGGACACAAAAATCTGCCGGGCATCAAATTTATGCAATTACAACATTCTTGACTGCTAGGCATGCGTACGTACACGCAGCAAAATAGAAAAGGCATAAAAGTCTTCCGAAAAATTTACAACTCGAGTGCAATACGGTTCTGTCAAAGGGAATTATTTGCGGGGAAATAAAAGGTTGTTCCCATTTTTTTCTAATCCTAGCTTCAGCAAAAAGGAAAAGACTATTTAAAAATTAGTGTTGTACAGTTATTAATAAAATGTAATACCCACATCCCGAATACACTTTATTATGTTTAACTGAGCAGTATTTCAAAGGAAACTATTTTTTTTTTTGTTTCTACATCTTGCTGTTCTATTATTTATTGTGTTCTGAGGTTTCCTTACTCATTATTACTCAATTATTTACCGGCTAGACTCACGAACATCAAGAGAACCCTTACGAAAATGCACTAAAGTCATCGAATTATTTAATGATAGATGTCCGAAAGGAACCGATCTGGACGATACTTAACTTAATACTTAATCGATACTTAACAACGGAGAATAAACGTGGCCAGTTATTCCAACGTGTCAGGAAACCGTCAGTAGATCGAAAATATTCTGCTGGATTACTGTATCCATATTGGTTTCTTGAAAGCAACTATGGGAGAAAAACAGACTATTAACTTTTCGTTACATAGTTCAACACTCGTACAGAATAGAGTTCTTGATTGCGCTTCCTGAGCCTAGCTGGTGCGAAATTAGTAACGGCAACGCAAGACGAATAATAGATCGGCGGGTTGCGGTGCATTATTTCAACCTGCTATAAAGGAGTGTGTGCAGAAGCACTGCTGCGCCAGCAGAAAACCTCGCGCGGAAAAACCAGTTCTCATACCGGGATCACATAAACCAGAGAAATTTTTTTTTTGTGTCTGTACGCGGAATTATTTGGAAAATAACTAAATATACTTTTGTAAAATTAACAATAAATCATAGAAGATAGTTACACAAAACCTTAATGTGAAGTAAGGTACACAAACAATTCTGTATGTGTTATAAAATGAGCTGTTGTAAATATACAAAATTCCATTTGCAGAGGGGCAACAAAATCTTTGGCAACTAGGTTTCAAAAATTGTTTGTACCAACTACAGAACTGTGTAGCCCCGACACGACAGTTAAACTAAACAGGCAATCAAATACAAGATATATCTGAAGTAAGTCCGACAAATTCTGTCATCCGACCAGCGGTTTTTAGATTAGAATTGATTTCTTTTTTCGTCGTGTTGTGCGGTACGACAAACAGAACGAACAACTTTGTAAAACGAAATCATTTGACCAGCTTTCCCTACAGTGGAAAATATTTATCTTTATAGGTGGAAAAAATTCGAAACGTACTGGATTTAACTTATAAAAATAACAATTTTATCCTCGCATGCCTTGGCTATAACATCTGCAATCTTGGTCACTGTGTTTTTTTTTACAAACTTCCCGACCGCCCACCGCCTTTAAAACTAGCATAGTCTACCAGCGCCTTCTAAATGATTCCGAAAAATTGTTAGATGCGAGTGAAATGTCGTGCAATGGTTGCGGTGTTCGTCGTGTCGCGCCGTGTTTGTCGAGGCTGCGCGACTCCGGCATCACGTGCGGCCGCTGAGGATGGAACCAGCGACCAGCGACCCGCGGCACGTCGCCGTGACTGGAGGAGTGCCAGTGATCACTCACTGCAGTCGCGCACCTCACGCATCTGCAATGCGGCCCCGACCTGCGGGGCCGGCATTCTGACCAAACAGGACATTCTTCTCTCGCTACAGGGGATCGCCACGGCCAACCCGTTCTGCGGGTGACCGTCTTACGCCGTGTTTACACTCGGCCGTTCCTGTGGACGAGGAATTGTCCGAAACTCGGCGTCAAGTGACGTCACATTGACGCGGTACCACAGACTAAAGATGAGGTAGACCGCTTATTCGTCTTCTGCGCATGTACACAACATTGACCTACCCCAAAAGAACACAACCGTCAAAGTCACATGGTCCAACAGTGATAAAAGTGTTTGTTTATATTTTAATTTTTAAATGACAAGCACTATTATTTGAATAAATTACTTTTACATATTTAGATTTAATCAAACTGCATTACAAATCGTTTAGATGAAGTATACATACATCTCAAAGCATTTGTTTACAATATAGTTTTATAACCTAAAATCCAAACCATGTCGTTATCGCTAGACGTGTTGGCAGAAAAACAGTTCAATGTTGGAACACGGAGATTGGTTGTGCACAGCCAGCGAGATCGGTTTACCTCATCTTTAGTCTATGCGCGGTCTGAATATGGTCTACAAATGCGTTGTCTAAAATGAGATTTCAGAATCTGACACTAGATCACACTAAAATCGGCATATTATTTGCTGTTATGTAGTGGTGTTTAGATTTGCTGTAGATCTATTATTGATTATTTGATGCTTATGAAATGATTGATTTGAATATTTATTTATAATACACGCCTTAACGGTTTTATTTTAAATAAGTTCGCCAATTTACATACAAATTTTATTTTTTAAACTTACGTTTTAAAAATTTTTAGCTTTCAAATAAAATTGTTCAGATAGAACGAAGACATCCCTAATTATTTATTACCGTTTCATCATATTTGTTTTGAGAAAGCCCACCTTGCACCTCCATTGCTTACATTGATAACGTAAACATTTCACGAATACGAGCGAAATTTGAAGTATTCTTCTTTTTATATCAACTTAGAACACAACTTCCGACAAAAGTTTAGTTTTCCGAATGCTGCAACCTGGGACACAAGTTGACTTGGGACACGGAAGCTTGGGACAACACCATGACGTCAGAGGGTCACGTGCACCAATCAGCGCATCCTTGTTCTAAGATACATGTTGGGATAGCCCAATTGTAGACAGGCCCTTATGGCACCAGCCAACCTAACATACCCAGACAATACGCATGGAGTCTTCCAACTGTATGGGCACTCAGCGCCCTGGAAACTAGGAAAGTACAGTATTCACGTGATTACGTGAAGCGAGTGCTTGTTTTGCTGGCCATATTTGCACTCAAACTACCGCACCGACTCTGGAGCCACTGCGCACGTTGCCAGCGTTCTAGCAAGGGGTAGTCGCATTTCAAAACCACAGGTGTCGACACCTTAATTTAAATGACCGAAGACGCAAAGGGGATACGTTTTCCTAATAGATAGTCCCCGTGGTCACGCCTATGTTTTCCAATATATATATATATATATATATATATATATATATATATAATACACACACATACATTCTCCTTGCGTATTAGCTTCCGTAGATCCTGCTTTCGAGCTCAATAAGCTCCAGGATATTGAAAACATGTCACGACACTACAATAGCAGTAACAAATTTCACTCAGAAATAACAAAACAATATAATCATAATTTGTTCGTGTCACTAACCAAACAATACAAAACAACAATGATATTTTACATAATGACATGCAATAAGATACAATGAAAACGACGATCGGAACATGGAAAACGTCTGCACTCAGCGCGAGTGCAGACGAACTAGAACACGCTGCACCTGACCAGTGCACATGCGCAGGAACTGGAGTTCGCCATTACAACGAAGTTCATGCTACTACAGGCCGTTCACGGTAAAATGAGCACTTTTGAAAGCTCTGCTTAAGATCTACTTGTATACACGTTGTGTATTCTTTCACCTTATGTAAAGTTAACATTGCCATGGGCCTCATCACTTTATTCATGCGTCGGTCAAATGAAACTGTGAAATTATTCATGAAGCAAATACTTTACTGATCTGCTCATTTTTACACTTATATGCATTTAAAAAAAACAGAAAGCGAAAGAAATAATTTTAAGTTATCATAAATGGTTACATAACATTTTTCATTTGGCGTTAAGATATGGAACTACTTTCCATCCATCGTTACCATCTTTACTGGGCGAATGTTACTCAGTGCACCCATTAAAATATGCATGCAGGGGCAGTGACTTTTCTTCTAAGGTTCATTTACAAAGTGCTCACTTTATCGTGAACAGCCTTTAGTTATTCGCGTGTAAGTTTTCTGCGGGAGCTCGATTGCTAACACGGTCACTCCGTAACCAATATAATGCCTATTGTAGCTTTTATTTCCGCATACGGAGAGACTTGTTAATAATATGGCATGTTGTATTACAAATCAGTCTCCTTTGGCAATCTTTCGATGTATTATCAAGGAATTAAAAACATATTATATTATTTTCTGGAAGGGAAAAAATGTGACGATAAAATGAAGAAAATTCACCACTTTTGTTAGGAACCCCCCCCCCCCCCCCTTCACGAACCCCAAAAAAATTCGCATCTACAATACACATACATGCTGCCCAGTTATCAAGTAGTAAAACCTTGAAAATCAGCATATCCGCGGGCAATTTAAACAACGGCACCTAATTAATGTCTAGATGCTCTTCCCAATCGCCCAACCAAGGCTTCTTACCCAATTTTATAACACCTCGATCATCATCGTCTGTGAAGTCTGTTGCGAATAGTCATCATTATTAGTGTGGGGGTTAAATTACCGCGTAAATTGCCTGAACACTTTTGATCATTTGAGTCCCTCATTTTTCTTGTATATATAACTGTAAAATTCTCTGCTTTGTATTGCAAGCCAGAAATTGCTAGACGTGACAAAACGTGGACCCCAGCCCTAGGGAGACAATTAATCAAGCTTGACAGCTTAGAACACCTCAAGTTACGACAGTCGGAAGCTGGCCAACTGGCATTCGCGTACGAGTCACGGACCTTATGAAAAAAAATAGTCTCACAGTTCCCGCGTGTCTCCGCATCGTTTCACCTTGCCGCTAAATTATGCCAAAAAAATTAAGATTAGAAAACTAGCGTAGCAGAAGTCTTAAAATATAATAACCACAAAACGTGCACAGCAGCTTAGCGTCCGGTGTTAAAATAGGAATGAGTCAATACAGCAGTGACTGTCCCTGTAGTCGAAAGACAGCGTGGATTAGTAAAGCCTACATAACTGCACTGACATTGGTTCGCGGATCCACATACACTTACATGAAAAAAGTCATGGGATAGCACTATGTAATTGAATGACCCGTGGCGCCATCGCTGCAGAACGATGTTTCACGGCCTAGACCGGTCTCAGTTGTGAACAAGTGATCATGTCATTCGGATTGACTGTTGTTTACATACTCATGGCAAGGCGACGTGAGTTATCAAAGCTCGAACAGGGCATGATTGTGGATGGGGCATTAAATTTCAGAAGTGATGGAGACCTTCAATTTTACTCGATCTACGGTGTCACGTGTGTACAGGGAATATCAAAATCAACACATTACGATCCACCGTGGACCACACAGCGGCCGTCCAAAGTTACTTGATGATTGTGACCGGCGGAGGTTGGGTAGAATTGTCCGTGCTACCAGAGCAGGAATACGTTCTCTCAAATCACAGCCACATTCAATGCAGGAGTTGTCAGACATGTATCTAGCAGATCTGTTCAACGTGTATTAGCTTCCATGGGATATGGAAGCCGAAGACCCACCACAGTGCTCATGTTAACAGCACGACACCAGACATCAACGCCTCACTTGGGCTCGTGAGGTTGCTAAAGCCGGCCCTACACGATACCCATTTCCGTAGCAGTTTTCTTACCCATTTTCTGCTATAGTGGTAAAGCGAGCACTCTTTAAGGCCCTTCCACCAGGTATTAACCACAGATAAATATACCTTATTGCAGCCTGAGGCATTAAACTTTGAGGGTGGTGAAATGTATACTCTGTGTTTATTAGTCACATTGCAATGTTTATATTAAAAAGCAGCAGGAAGATGGAAATCGGATGAAAGGAAAAATTAAGAAGGGCCTTAAAAAGTGCTCACTTTATCGTGAACAGCCTATAGCGGTTCTGCTCCCGTGTATGTTACAATCCAGCCCCCTCTAGAGGGGTTTGGCTCCGGGTATATAAGTTTCCGTACCTCTGGGGCATGCCCGAAACGGTAATAGAACGTGTCCTAAATTTCTGCTATACCCACGAAGCTGCGACAGGCAAGATGGCGGACTCTCAAGTAACAACCTCGAGGAGTATATATCCGTTTACAAAAAAATTACGGCTTCTGTGAAACGTATTTATGTATAAAATGAAACTTAATTGAAACGTTTCCCACTACGTGCACGTACATTAACTCCCACGGTCATTATAAAACAAAAAACGATTTCCGCCGTATAACGAAATTTTTTTAGTTGTTTTATGTGATACATTATTACGTTTTATAACCTAAGTTATTGCCAGAAAAAGGTTATTTCTACAATATATTTGTCTAAAAGCAATAATACAAACAAATAATACAAACCAAAGCTAAATAAAGAGAACCACACGTAGCCGATCTCACAGTGCAATTATTTTCGTATTATTGCTTTTATACAAAGAGATTCTTGAAATAAAAGTTTACTAACAAAAAATATAAATTATAAAAAAAAGTAATGTATCACATAAAATTACTAAAAAATTTCGTTTCACGGCGGAGATTTGAACTATAAAACCAAAAACTACACGACAGTAACCCGCGCACCAATCCACTGTGCTAAACACACAACTTACAAACTAGCAGTGTAAAAATTCGATTTATGTAGTATGAGTGATGCCCACACACACAAAAGATTTATTATTAGTATTGTGAAATTTTAGCCTTCTTATAGTTTCCTAACCGTTTAAACTTGTTTAATTACGGAAAGCACAAGATTGATTATTATGCCCGTTAAAGATAAATATTTAAATAATTAAATTGTGTTTTAATTAGTCGCGTAAAACGTCCGTTATAGATAAATGTGACTACAGTACCTTGTTTTTTATACATAAGCAGCGACGTTTACTAATATCTTCCATATATTAATAGTCTGGTATTGAACTCAGAAATTAAATAAATGCAATCTTCAGGAAGAAAAATCTTTGTACTTTTTGGATATACCACAAAGCAACTACATATAATATTTGATTGCATTTGTAGCCCTGCCAACTGCGGAATGTCTGCCATTTGCGAGTTGTTTTTGCCTGCCATTTACAATTTTCTGTTAGCACTTTAGGTAACGTGTGGGTATGAACTGACGGATTCTTTCTTCTCTCCTGCTGCAGAGACTTTTATGCTCTGTTGTGCCCATGGGTATAACAGAAGGTAGCAGAAATTGGGTATCGTGTAGGGACAGATTTATTGGATCCTGGAGGATAGGAAATATGTGGCCTGGTCCGCTGAGTCACGATACAGGCTGTTTCGGGCTGATGGCAGGGTTCGGGTATGGTACAAACCCAATGAGGCCATGGATCCCAGTTGTCTACAAGGCACCGTGCAAGCTGGTGGTAGTTCTGTAATGGTGTGGGGTGTGTTCACATGGGATGAGTTGGGTCCACTTGTTTTTGTACCCACCAATCTCAATGGTAACCGTTACAAAACTCTGCTTGGTGACCATTTGCAGCCATTCATGGACTTCAGTTTTTCTGACAACTATGGGATGTTCTAACAGGATAATGTGCCTTCTCATCGGGCTGCGAATGTACAGAAATAGTTCGAAGAGCATTCTGGCGAGTTCCAGCGAATGAAGTGGCCAGCACGTCCCCCCGACATGAACCCAATCGATCATCAATGGAATATGGTGAGGATAGCCATTCGAACTCAAGAACCTGCACCTAGAAATACCAGGGAACTTTGGGCAGCTATTCAGAAAGCATGGCTTAACATCTATCCAGAGGTCTTTCGTCCACTTGCGGAGTCCATGCCACGTCGAGTTACGACACTACTTCGGGCAAGAGGGGGCCCTATAAATTATTAGACAGTTATCCCATGACTTTTGTCAAATCAGTGTATGTACACCATAGGTAGGGCGATGTTCGTCTTCTGTGTGTGTACCCAACAGTGACTCGTCCGTCACCAGTACTACTGTCAAAGTCACCAGTACAACTGTCAAGAGTCACATATTCGACAGTGATGGACGTGTTTGTTTACACTCGGAATTTTCAACAGACCCACCCTTCTGCATGAATAAAATACTTCGACCAACTTGAATACATTCTATAGTTGCGTTCAAACTGTACGCCAGAGTTAAGTGTACAAACATCTCAGAGAACTTCTCTGAATCCACAGTGTTCTAACTTAAATCCCACCCACGTTGTTTGTGATAGTGCGGACAAGCAGTCCAGTGTTGTAACACGGAGAGGGTCTACTGCGCAGCTACAGTAAGCACCGTACGCCATTTTCCCTCTGCGATATACACAACTGTAGCAAGAGTTCCAAGTATCTTTATGTTACTGGTAAGTAGATAAGTAGTCGATCAGCCAGAATGTACTATTACATAAAAGACTTCAAATAAAAACTTCAGTTCAGCAATACTAAAGGACAATTAACGTGATTTCACAAACGTAGGCCTACATTGAGCACAGGCCGCAGACGGCCTTCTGTTCGATTAGAATTGTTTCTAATTACAAAACTATTCAGGTAACCATTGTTTTGCAACATATTTGAGAATTATTGCTGAATCGGATCCATTCAAATCTCGAATCTTAGATAATTTTACGAGGAACTCAACAAGCTGTCAATCTTCGAAATCGGTCAAGGTTATAGAGATACTGTAGAGTGTTTGAATTTTATTGTGGCATTCCCGATTCACCAAAATTTCGTTTTTCTTATCCTTTGTCTCAGATTTGTCAGAAGGAGTGATTAAGTTTCCACATTTGTATGCAATTCAATACAATAACCATGCAATTCACGATTCTGTTCATAAATAAGTAGCCCACTTGAACAATGCTTGGCAAAGAAAGATCACGACTCCAACTCACAAACTGTTACACATCCTTTACGAGCTTGCCCATTATTCTTCTACACACACGACTCATCTTCTTGGGGCTCAGTTTTTGAAATTATCACAATAATTATTCTACAGGAATGGTGTTATTCCGCTATCGCAATGCTTTAAGTCAGGTTTAGAACATTCGATAGGGGATTCGCATACAAGAATCGAGCTGTACAGTGTCAAAATCAATCCGATAGCAAGACAGATGCCGGAATCGTCATTCCCCTACATATTTGTCTGTTAACATCACTATGTGGTAAATTAAACATTAAAATACACACTTTGTGGTTTGATGAACGAAGAAGAGTAAAAAAATTAAGACTGTTACCTGGTATAAAGTTCCTATTAACATAATGTTAAGTTGGCACAAGAAAACTGATACGAGTGTTGTGAACATAAAATAAATTATTACACGAAGCAGCTGAAAAATAAAACGAATAATTTTAATTTTACAAGATAAATTTTATTTGTCAAAAACACGAAACTGTAACATAAGATAGGCAGCTTCCTCTGCCCTTGAAAATATTTTATTTTTTGTTACGATTGGCATGGGCATGATCCGTAACTGAAAAAAATTTTTAACACCCACAGTCCGTCCATCCGCCTGTAGAAAACAAAATGAAATTGCTTTGGTCAGAAATATTATCGCACAACCACAAAAACTAACTAAACTGCAAAGATCAAATACTTTCAATATTTAATTTATGAATATAATACGGTAGGTATATTTAAATGTGTGTTTAGTGTACAAGTAATTGCAAAAATACTGAAAATGTCTAAGTTTTTCGTATTCATATATATATATATATATATATATATATATATATATATATATATATATATATATATATATAACGTTTTCAGCAAATTACAATGCTAATTAAGTAAAAGTGAAACAAGTATAAGAAGTTACTATTATAACTAATTAGCCTACTTTCTTCCACATATGCATGCGAGTAAATTTGATGAAGTTGACTCTAATCTAGGAGGGAGACAAAAAGAACATGTGTGTTAAAATAAAATTTTTATATTGTTATCGTTTTGAAAATAAGTGTCTTACCCGTTTAAAAACATATTAGTTTACATGGTATACAAAAGTAGTACTTGTTTGACAAAATTTTGCAGGAATTGTTGTTTTTTTCCCGGAATATGGCATTAAAAGTGGAACCGTCTTGCAAAATGTTGGAAAAAAGGTGCTCTGTGTAAACACATTTGGTGGTTGTAATATAGGCTACTGCCAGTATAAGTTCGGTTAACCTTTGTTACATGGTTCCGTAGATAGTATAGTAATCAAAAATGTTCATATGGCCGCCATTCTTAAATTTGACCCACTTAAAGCATATCAGTTTACGTAGTTTGGAGCAGAGGCGTACTTTTTGTTTGCTCAATTTCGTAAGAATTGATTGATTGTTTCCCAAAATATGATACAAAAACTTTTTTCTTTGATGTGACAATATCTTACAAAATGGCAGACAAAAGAGTCAAAATGCATTCGCATATTTTATGCTTGTAATCGATACTTTTAGCATACCAAGTTTGGTTTAAATTCGTCAAATAGTATGGTACATTTATCAGATTGATCTAAAATATGTATATGGCCAAACTGTTAAAAATAAGTGTCTTATCGATTTGAGTCGCATAATGGTAACATGGCCTACCATAGTATTAGTTACCTGCGAAATTTGGCGGGGATCTATTGGGTAGTTCCCGAGATATGATTTAAATCCTTAATTTTTTCATGCAGTGCTATCATCCAAAATGGCACACCGATAAAAAAATACGCCCTTAATTAAATACTTACATTATGAACTGTAAAATACAAAATTCGGTCGAAATTAGTTAAATGGTCCTCGAGATATGAAATGGCGCCCTAAATATTCAAATGACCACCGATTTTAAAATAAGCGCATGATATGATAACTTGGTATAAAACTACAGAAGTCAGATGTCCTTACTTAATACCTACTAGGCCTAGACTAATAATGTTAGACCCTAAATATATACTTTAACTAAACACAGCACTTTCAAGCATCCATATCTGTATAAACCGGTATGCGTGATTTCGCGAGTTCGCTTGTTTCCAATTGGTAACAAGTAATCCAATGTCGTAATGTACGAATTCTTAATAATAAAAAAGATTACGTTATTGCTGAATTCCTGCGGCTTATCTACTGTATATCCCGTGAACATGGCTTATCGCCTGCACAAACACTACCTTCATTAAAATTAATATGTCATGCAGAAGTCTTGTCACCACCTTAAATCTTTTTGTATTTATTTAAAATGGAAACAGTATGGGACCGCTTATCCAGTAGAAAATAGCATAGTAATTTGTTAATTATAAGATTTATTTGCCTGCCCAACAGAATTAACGTGATTGGTTCAGCGTCGGGACGACACACGAAATGCAACGTTGACAAGTTGTAATACTGACTCTCTGAAAATCCGCTACCTTCCATTTTTCATTCCGACAGTCGCTTCAGCCATCTAGAAAATACACAATTTGGCATCCTGACACTTGGTAGCGGAATTGAAGTATCGGGTCAATCCACTAGTGTAATTATTCCGAAAGTTCCAAAAATCGAGCCTCTGAATGGTTGGTTGGACTAGGGAATAAGGGAAGCGGGATACTTTCGAGGCAGGTTTCGGTGTCTTGACTAACATATGCCGCAACCTCGCGGCTAGAAATAAGGAGATTGTTTCAATCCAAAGAAACGCTTTGACAATGACATACGTCAGCTGACGAGGAAGGTGTCGAATAATCTGGAGAGGAATGACGGAGCTAAATATATCGGATTTCACACCTGAGTCAACGAAGTATGGCAAATTTTGCTTAGTGACAGGGTTAAGAACCGAGTAGGGTGGATTTTCAGACTGGCGACTCGCTATGAAGGCGCCGAACGATGGAGTTGGTGCGCGCAGATATCGATGGACGATGGAAGTATTCGCGGCAAGGAACCAGCAGCCTATGAAGACTTTAAGAAAGTGGTGACAACCAACCACGAGACTGTGTTGAAAAAAAGTAAGCTAAAAAAAATGTTTTTATGTAAAACGTTATACTTATGTTTAGATCATTTTTGATGATAAAACTAATTAACAATTGCGTTCATTGATTGTAATAATGGTAGTGAGTACCTGTTTTACAGTAGCAATTTTCGTTGTATTTAGTAATGCCATAATTAACTTTAATATTGCGGCGATCGTATTTTTACCTATCGTTATGAATAAATTAGGAATTCAGACTTAATTATTTTAATTATTTGATAATAAAGCATTCGTCCTAGCAGGAATCGAACTACGCTCAGATATCTTGATAAGCTATTTAATTTTTATATGAAGTGTAAGCCTACCAAGAGAATCACAGATTCAGTTCGAATTTCTGTATGGCATACAATACAATTTTCACACGATTTTCAAATCGGCCGCATTCCATAACTTGGAAGTTGACCGAGTTATAGTCGTTTATATCACATAAATTAAATTTGGTACTTGCTTCGTTTCTTTCTTCCGCTAACATGATAGCATAGCGCAATTCGCGACCAATGCCTTATATCTTCTACAGCGGAAGTTTGATGGCCGAGAGAACGTCGACATTTCTGCTTCTATGAACTGAACACATGCGGGTAGTCGGTGAAAACTGCAAATACTAGAGCCGCTCCTTGAAAGCCGAGAGTACGTCGTAGTCCAGCATCGCAGACAGAAATAGGCAATACGAAAATCGCAGAACTAACGCGCTTGTGAAACATTTACTCTTGTACCGGACTATTTAATAGCCGATATGCATATATTCATATCCGAAAATACCATTGGCACGATAAACAATCTAAATTAATAGTGCAAGCAGTCTTTCACGCCTGGAAAAATACGACGAATGAAATGTGTATTTAACGTCTATGGAGAGGTCTCGCAATGGTTGAATTCCCGAAACACAAAATCAAGAAAATAATTTGAACTACCTGATGTATTTCGATGGGGTTAGACTTATTGATAGGATATTTGAATGCTGTTATCATATACATAAATAGTTAATAAATTCTACAGTTTTCGTTTTCAAAATTGCCAACTTGTTGAGAAAAATTAGGGATATAAACCATAAAATCAGTAAATATACCAAAATAATTGTCTTAAAATCAACAAAATAATATTATAAACAACTTCTGTGATATTGAAATGTACATAAGAATACATTGAAGGAAACTGATTCTTTTTAACAGAATCTTTCAAGAAATTAAATTAGATTGAAATTAAGAAGGCTTATTAGTGAATAAGTGAAGATATCTGAGCGACTCTTAATATCGAAGTCTTGAGAGCCGATGAGGGCGAAGCGATGTGAGTATGGAGTAATGCCGGAATGCAAGGGCGTGGTAAACGGGAGATCCCCGAGAATCGAACAAGGTTATTAGTTCCAAATTTTGTCGTTATAGGATAGAGTTCTGCATAAAATTTTATGAATTTTAAAACATTTGTCTTTACATACTATGTACTGACCTGGTTTCTGTAAGTTACATAATTATTCGAAAAACAGTCAACAATTTTTTTATTCAATATCTATAGGTACATTGTATCCATTCTTGCTGTATGTGGTGGTTGTGTTAATTAAGATACATAGTCAATAAAACTCACCTCATCACTACATAGTATAAAAGTAAGTTCGTGGCGCACGTCTATCTGTCTGTATGACTGCACTAATCTCGAGAAACACTGAACGGATTTGGATGCGGTTTTTACTGCTATGATCTTCATTTATCGACTAAGGTTTGTGTGTATTAAAAATTGCCGTAGCATTTATAGGCGATGAGCATTGACGGTATTAGTGAATCAAGTCGGGAAAAAATTGAACTATGTATTTTGCTGCTTTCTAAGCATGCTCTACCAAAACTGCAGGGCCGATTGTTATAATTATTTCACTGTTAGCAAGCTCCATTCTTCCATATAGATATAGACATATATCAAGTGAGGCCACAGAGGCCCAGTAGGTAGAGTAATCTCAAGTGGAGCCACAGTAGACCAGTGGTTAGAGCGACCCCAAGTGGGTACGCAGTGGTTAAAGCATTCTCAAGTGGGGCCGCAGTGGCTCAGTGGATAGAAATATATCAAGTGGGACCACAGAGGCCAAATGGCTAAAACTATCCCAGGTGAGGCCACAGCAGTTCAGTGGATATAAATATATCAAGAGGAACCGCAGTGGCCGAGTGGCTAGAGTACTCCCAAGTGGAGCCGTAGTGACTCAGTGGCTAGAGCACTCTCAAGTGGGGTCGCAATGGCCCAGTGGATAGAAATATATCAAGTGGGGCTGCAGACGTCCAGTGGCTAAAGTGATTCCAAGTGGGGCCGCAGTGACACAGTGGCTAGAGCGATTCCAATTTTCAAAATAAATCAATGCCCCACGAAGCAGGTGAGGGTACAGCTAGTCTAAATATATTAATGAGTTCAAATTTTGTTCTAGATTTTATATTTCGGAAATTCACATAACCGTTACGGCTCCCACCTACCTGGTACTGGAACTGCAATAGAAAGTGTTAGTGATTCACGTTTTTTCTGCGAAATTATTAAACGTGCATCCAATGCGCTGATTTACGAAAAAAACACACACTTCATACGAGGGCTGCTGGGTGCTTTCAAGACGTCATTCACGTTAGAAACACAATTTTAGAGTACTCCGAAATGGCTAAAAATGACTTTTTCAAAGCGCCGTACCTCAAAATACACGCGTCTGATAGCTACATACAAAATTACTTGCACTTGCCCTGCATTGAACCATCCTACAGATTTTCCGCCAGTAAAAGAAAGTCCCATATGTAGGTACACGCAGTACGACGAGAGCACTGCACGCCAGTGAAAAGCCTTGCGCTTAGTGGCGGTGGCGTACTCGATGCGCGAGGCAGTGTCGCCTCAAACGCGGGGAAGAATGCTCCAGGTCGAGTAGACACTAGTCACAGTTTTGTTGTCCGATCTCGGTAAAAATTCGTTTACTGCTTTGTTAAGTTGTTTTTGTTGTGTATAGTTGTGTATAACAGATTTTGTTCAATTAAAAAAAATTGTAGATATATTTAATAAGCAATTTAATTTATCTGTGGCTTTACAACACGGGACCTGTTGAAAATATGTGTACAAGGTTTTGATCATATTGTAACAGTCTTGGTGGGATTGTTCAGATGATTCAGTTTGGGGGGGGGGGGGGGGTTGGAGGCGAACACAGAGGTGGAATAATAATTTATAAAGCTTTAACGTGACTGTATTAAAATATATTAAACATACAACGTTTAAATTATGATTTACTTTACATTTACATTATATTAATTTAATACTCTCGGGGGAGCTTAACGTAAGTTACTGTATATCGTTTAGTTACAATCAATACATTATTGTCTGGTTATGGCCACACTTCTACATAAAGTGTACTTGGAACGTCGTCACCTTAATCATGTTGCCGAAGACGAATTCTCCATCTCGGCTACGACGGTCGGAACACCCGTGCTTGCTCCATCTTCACTCGGTGGCGTCTCGGCGAGAGAAGACCTCTTTCGCAGCTCCACTCGCCTTAATGTATGTTCTGTGTTGATTAAACACGGTTACTGATATTAAAACGTCCGCGGCCCGCGGCCTGATTCGCCGCGGAACTCCACTGGTCCGTTACAATATGAACATACAACCTTCTGCTTTGATACGATGAAATTTAGTTTACGTAAGTAAAATATTTTTGTTAATACGTAATATTAATTTGCACCTCTACAAAAGGCCAATGCGGAGACTTCGGAGAAATTATCCACTATACATTATACAAAACGTGGATACAATTAAAAATATTATATAACACCTTCATATCACTATATTAGCATTGTATGGCTAGAAAAAACCTTTAAAATACCCGAGAAAGCCAAACTAGTGATTAAAAAAATAGTCGAATTTTCGCTGGCTACGAGTGCACGCTCGTAACAAATTGCTTCCCACTCCGCACATACACAGTGGACCAGGGTAACCGCTACGGCATAACAACATTTTAATTGCTGCCAAACATCAATGCTGTGTCCAAAAATGCCAAACTAACACTTAACGAAAGCATAAAATTGGTCGTTTTAAAGGCAATTCTGTTCAGATTACAGGACTTTCCTTCCGTCAATGCAGTGCTGCTGCAAATACGATAGTGGCGAGTGGCAAGACTTCTTCCAGGTTCCAGGCGAATGGCCAGCAGGTGTAAGAAATGGAGATGGCACTCAGCAAGGGGCTCGTTATATCTTCTCCCGATTGGATTACTGTCTGGGAGCGAATGCTTCCCTGTCTGATTGTGTTTTCTCCTGGCAGGCCAGCCAGACTGACACATTGTGTTCTGCGTACAATAACCAGTCTCTCGGCGCTCTATTTTGCTAGACTTGGATCATTTACATGGGCTTGCAGCACGATTAAGTACTGCAATATAATTTTATGAAAATGTACATTGCCCATTTCATTTGAAAAATCTTAGGTATTCGTATTTGTTTTTCAAAATATACAAACACAAATCCGTGCATACTGTTTTATTAGCATTTTGTCTGGTATGAAAGCATGAATTTAGTAAAAGGGTTTGTACAGCATTAAGTTTTACATCCCCCGGTTATGCATAGGTTAGATAGAAGTGGCAGAACATATTGAATTTACTTATTTTAAAAAAGACCGAATCACTTGATTACCAATTATTTGACAGACATGAGTCGCCCTAGAAGTGGGTTCTCAGTCTTCACTGGTTCGGCTGTCTCTAGATGTGAGCCAACGTGGTAATAAGAAGGACCCCAAAAATTAATGACTCAGGAGAATGAACGAAAAGAAAAGTTAAAACGAATTCGTCTGCAAAAATAATTAGTTTACATCCATTTACATGTACAGTAAATTCTTTTAAACATTTTATTTTAATAACAAAACTAATTGTGGTTTCTAGTCATTGTCTAGTCCGTATTTTTATCGCAATGAAGTGTATGTTTTTATTAAACCAATGACTATGAGCAGTGCTCATATATCATTTATGTAACGATAAATAACAGTTAAATATTTAGCACTATTTATTAACTGCTGAGGTGTTTTATATTTAAAGTGTTGATAATATTTTATAGTTACATGTATTGTACCTCATTATGGAAAGGCATTAATATTTGAATAGTTTGTCTTGTACAAATGTGCCATCAATTCTGGAATAGGCTATGAAAAAAACATCTTTGTATGAATCGAGGATGTCTTCTTCCGTGCAAATGACGCCTTCCGCTGGTAGTATCCTACTTACTAAAATGACCATAAACAGACTATTCGAAACAGGAAAAAAGGGCAACACAGTTCGTAAAAAAAATGATCGATTATTTTCCCAAATGTAAAACTGGAGCATGAATGCCTAGTTCAAATTACTGTGGTAAGTGTATTAATCTGTATAATATTTATGAAGTTTGAATACCAATAGTATAAGAATAGGTATAATTTCTGCAGTTATTATAATACAGAGCCAATAAGGCCGAACATCGATCTGCTGAGGCACAGCCACAGTTATACACTCAAGGCAGTGGTCCGGCTATGCTGTACAAATATACTGGAAGAGACATGCAATTTGTACACTGTCGAATGAAATACGGACGTATGCGTGGCCATGAATGTATGCATATGCTTGAGTATGTCTATATGTATATAGACTTCACTAAACAATTCGAAATGTTATTATGAGTGACTTTGTGCACTGAAAGCATAAGCATAAAAAACTAAAGTAACCAAGGTCTCATTACATAGGTTTCATACAACAGAGTGAACACATATAACATTTGGCATTTCCTGCTGTCTAGTATACTCTTAAGAGTCCAACGTCGTCTCTAAGTCTAGCTCGTGTTCACAAAAATAATAGAATTATGAACTCCACAATTTCTGCAATTTTGATTAATAATTCACAAATGATCCATAATCTGAGAACGAAGCTATTCAGTTCATAACATCTGGAATTCTGAATTGATCAACATTAAAAATATTTCTTACAGGTTTTGTAACAATATGCAAAAAGCCAGGAACTACAGATGATTTATGTATTCCTATTTATATTAAATTTTAACAATACGGAATTTTTAATAGGTGCTCTACACATCCATGGTATCGTACTCACAACGAGTGAGATTGTTTTGATTTCCGGCCCGTCCATCCTGAGGCTTCTCGTTATCACACCTAGCAAATGCTGGGCTGGTTTATATAGCATTTATTTTGCGCTCAAACATAAACAGTTCCCTGTCCCTACTTCTCTAAGTAACTTGCTCCGTTTCTGACGACCCTGCTGTCAACGTGACGTAAAGCTCTATCTGCGTACTGTAACAAACTCGCAATAAATAAATTGCAACAAATTATATAGAAATTATACCGGAATGGCGGAGTGGAATGTACAATACCCTAGTAATGGCATTAACCTATGACAAATTTATTTGGAAGAGGTGTTGAAAATATTGAAAAAAGGAGGGAAGTTTTATGTGGGTAGAATAGAAAACAGTGGCGAATTCATACACATGTTCTAGTAATCAAGTACTTTTATTTCTTTCGAAAAATTTTACTTCCGAAAATAGTAGTCTTCTGTGTACAGTTTTCTTGCGACATACTCTAGCTGAGGGAACGGAAATATTAAGTACGTTTTCTTTAAACTGGAAACACTGTTATGTGAATATAAGAAAATAGTTTTGTGCAGCGAAATTAATATTTTCTATCTGTGTAACCAACTATTTTGTTTCTGAAACATTATTTTTTGTCCATTTTTGGCTGTCCCAAACACGTAAAATTTCGTTGGCGCAAATGAAGATTTTTATAGCCGTCCATAAACTACAGCTTCGGCTAGAAATTTAAGATCCAACAGGACCGGGTTCCGAACCCATATTCATTGCTGTTAAATTTTGTATCTTGGCAACCACGGCAACAGAAAAAGTTTTGGCAATTCATGTCGGAGAACCGACACACTGCATCCATTGCTGGACAAACACAAGGCGGTGGGGGCAGTGTTATGGTCTGGGGACTGTTCTCGTGGTATTCTGTAGATCTCATCATCCGTGTGGAAGGTACTCTTAATAGATTTGGTTATGAATCCATCCTCGGCGATCACGTCCACCTGTACATGATTGTCTTTCCTCGGGAGGATGGGATCTTCCAGCACGATAATGCGCCTTGCCACACGTCTAGAAGTAGCCGCACATGACTGGAAGGTTCTTCCCTGGCCCCCAAACAGCCATGACCTACGTGTTGAGTGCCGTGGCGCGGCGGACTGAGTTGGAGGCGACAGAAGAAGAGATATCGCGCGGAGGCGGAGAGGGAAGTATTCAGGAATGTCGCCATGTCTCGGATGACGCCCTCACGCCTACAGAGAAGCTCCGGAAGAGTTGGCAGACGACGTGGCAGGAGTTGCGCTAGCTGGCCGCGCGGTTTATCTTTAGTCCCGTGCGCGACAGGGAAGCGCGCGGGCATGCCATTAGTGTGTCCGGCGTGGGGAAAAAAAACCTCTGCCGAGAGCTGCTAGCCACGCCAGGAACTCAGCTAATACGAACTTTATGTTGCCGTCTAACACTGTTCATTTTCAGTCATGGCGTGTGTTACAAAATAAAACCCAAAGAAGAGACTGAGCCCAGACTGAAGAACGTATCATAAGTTATACCTCCTGCTCCCCGTGTCAGTGATCCAACTATATCTCATACACGGTTGTTAGGTACTTCAAACTTTTCAGAAGTCCTGCTAAAGTTTTACTTTCCGGATATTTCTCCGCCTTATGAAAAACAAAGCTTAACCAAGTCTAAGGAATTATAGGATATTCACGGTAAAGTGAGCACTTTTTGACGCCCTCATTTGGAATAATAGCCAATAAATAAATTTACGGTAGTCTTGGACATTAACTTTCGAGTCCGTTGAAGTAAATACACTGTGTTTATTGCTTACATGGCAATATTTATTTTTAAATGTGGTGTAAGGGTAAAAAATGACTGATAGGAAGAAAGTAACTACGGCCTCAAAAGTGCTCACTTTACCGTGAACAGCCTATACACTAAAGGGACTATGCGCCGCGTTCGTGCGCACTCAGTAATAAAATTTTGCATAAGAAATAGTTCTTACTAGGCATTACCAACAACTATTTTATCAATGTTTTTATTCACATGAATTATAAATTAAATACTAAAATGTATAAATCCTAATGATATTATATATGCGAAAGTTTGTAGGATTGTTTGTTACTAAATCACGTCGTAACAGCTCGACGGATTTGCATGAAATTTGATACAGGGGTAGATTATATTCTGGATTAGCACAGAGGGTACGTTTCGTCCCAGGAAAACGAACAGTTTCTTAGGGAATATAAAAAATATGCCACCAACCTTTAAGATAGAGCACTTGGTCATTATAATTTAAGGTTTAATTTTTGCACGCGAGTGAAGCCGCGAGTAACAGCTAGTAAAATATAAGTAAAGGTCAATTAAACCCAAAATAAGAAACGTTTGTATTAACAAAAGTATAAAAGCATGTGATATACACGACATGTATAAGAAATAACCAAACACGACAAACATGAGGTGATTTTTCAAAGGTTTGATTCAAAAAGTGCAAATAAACCACGGACATACTATATAATTAACCATGTGGGCTTGCATCTCTATACATTATTGATAATACAGTCCTCTCAACCTGCGCTGCAATTATGGGTGAATGATGCCTTATGTTAGACGACAAAGTACTGTCGATCTCATATAAGATGGCAAGATTTTGACAGTCAGTGAGTGGCAACTTGACGTATACGAAACAAACAAAGTGCAGTTTACAAAATCGTGTATCAGCTGATGCACGAACGAACAAAAGTTAATATTAAGTTTACTATCCTGAGTGCACTGGCGACGCACATCATACAAGTGCAAAATACGCTATAACAAAGAGTTCCTAAATTAATTAATATAGTTTATTTTACGTGGTCACAAAATAGCGGTGTTAAGGGTTACAAACTAATCTTCGTTATAAAGTAGTAATGTATAGGTGTTCAAAATGAAATGCACAACAAGACGATTCATAGCCGGATGAAACTAAGAGAAAAGACAAGTTTTAAAAAGCAGGATCTAGAGGTGGCGAACCTGCTGCTATCTGTCGGTACCACGCGTGGCTCACACGCTTTACCATGTCGTACGCGCTATCTGTGTGTTCTTTCTCAAACCTAATCAGCTATAAAGCTCAAATGAATGTGTTTCGTATGTAGAATATAAAATTTGCAAACATATACCAATAGTTTTATTTTTTCGCGAGCTCTGCATATTTTTTAAGTAACATATATTTCGTGTACAACGATCATAATTAATAGTAATTTTTTACTGGAACAGTATTTGTCCGTCTATGTCCTAAACACGCCAAGTTTTTTTTCCGAAAACCCATTTCCTTGTTTTTGTGTAGCATCCAACTGACGCACCAGCTGA
The DNA here is from genome assembly GCA_029891345.1 of Dryococelus australis. NCBI lineage: Eukaryota > Metazoa > Arthropoda > Insecta > Phasmatodea > Phasmatidae > Dryococelus > Dryococelus australis. The sequence continues at coordinate 79,346,514 of CM056995.1, forward strand.
TGGCGAAAGGATACATAAACTAAAAGTAAACATTCACTGAACTGGCGAAATCTTGCCTTCTTTTATGTCTCCCTTCATTTTTGGTCTAAGGACGCCTTTAATAATTGTATACAACCTTTGTTTGGGACTCCTGTAAAAACACAACCAGACATTGCAGAGACAAATAGAAATTCATAGGAATTCTGAGACATAATTTTCAATCTCATGAACTGAAATTATGTGACTACCTCACAAAGCTTTCGTCTGTCTGCAATGCCCTGAAGGATTCTGGGAGCAAGAGAATTTATACATCTTTAAGTACATATTAAGGTCCCAAACATACCTGAATTATTTTGCTCTAAGAAGAAAGTAATAACTTATATTCCCTTTTGGATCCACGCACCGCCTAGCGAGGTGAGCAGCTCCGTCATGTAATCCAGATATACAGTTGTAACATTTTTGTTTAATCAGAATGTCGAAAATTCAAAGTGTACAAAGATTTCATTTTTCTATACTTCTTCAACAAATTATTAAAATATTACTCGTTCGTCGTTTTCAGATAAATTATATACATATCATTCTTGCATCTATTCAAATACTACATAAATTAATATAATTCTTTTAAATTATCTTGCAGCAATGAAATGCAATAATCATATAAATATATGGTGTGTGTGTGTATATATATATATATTATATATATATATATATATATATATATATATATATATATATTATATATATATATATATATATTATATATATATATATATATATATATATATATTATATATATATATATATATATATATATATATATATATATATATATATACACATACACACGAAATATATATATATATATATATATACACACACACACACGAACACACATATATAGTCACTCAATTATGTCATTAAAACTTCTTTTTATTATACCCACGTCCATATTTGGAGGTGGCGGTATGATATCTGCTAGAAAATGCTGTGTTCGATTTTACTTATGCCTTATTTATGTTGTCATCTGTCCTCTAACTAGCTGTCGTCTGACCACGCCACATCTCTCCGCCAATCAGCGATGGCGTAACGAGAGACAAATAGTATATGTTTTTTCGTGCATTTGTTTAATAAACACTGAATACTTTCTACCCTCTGGGGAATATATGAAGAATGTCGAGCAATATTCTAACATTGAAGATCGTCTAGAAACAAATGAAATATACTCACACTATATTAAATGTATTGACATCAACTCTTTAATCATATCTAATTAAAATAGCTGTTATTAACGGCAACTACAACCGCTGAAAATTCTGACCGTTACAAGTTATACGGATCTTTGATGTTCATACCATTTCGTGTCACTCTTACGTTTTCTAATTTGTTTAGGAACCTGGCACGGATGTCGGTCGACTATAGTACATTCGTGAATTGGCAATTTATAGTAAAGTATCAGCCATAAACACTGCAGTTATATCTCGCCCTTGTAAATTAAAATGTAATAAATAAGATTTAAAAACCAGCGCAGAGTTTAAAAGCGAGCGGTGTTGTAGACAAAACACACACGGAGCTACATCATAAACTACTCTGACGCTGCTATGCCAAATTTTGCAGCAGTCTATTATTTTTCCTAGAGTAACATATATATATATATATATATATATATATATATATATATATATATGTTACTCGAATTTTTCCTGGAGTGGGGAAATCAAGTGCTAATATTTAGGTAACGTTATTACCACGTATCTTAAGGAGGTGAGCTCTGAATTCATTTATAATTGCTTATAGCCAATTCTTAGTAAGGAAACATTGTAGCTATATATATTACCGCAGAAATTTCGGATCCTAAGAAAAATTCTATATGAAATACAATAAATTAAAAATTTACGAAGGAAAGTTTTGCATATTAATAATCTAATACTACCAATGCTAATACAATATGCTGCCAAAACTGGTAAAGTTTAAAAAAAAAAAAACAGTAATGGATTTCCTGATACATTTATCTGAGTTGTGAATTCACCAGCGGTACAGACGCATCGTTTCCTTCCCCACGAGGTAAAGAAGGAGGGGATACCACAGAAAAGTCGTGATTTGGGAAGACGAGCTGGAATGGTATTACTTTGATTTCAAAAGTATAAGGAGGTGGGGTTCGTACCTTCACCTACGCGAAAAAATTGCCTTATCGCAGTTGGTTACGAAAAACTCACGGAAATAACCAGACATCTTAAATTGACCCAATAACAGGTGACAACATGAAACTCTGAAATAAGTACAGATTTTTTAATGCGGAACACTGTATTACTGTCCACCGCCGAACAGACGAGACTTCTGTTGAATACACAGAAAATGCAATGCTTACTTCAACTTTGACAGTACCTACCAATGGACTACACTGGACTACACTGCGTGTAAAGATTGAGCTAGCTGGTTAAAAGAACATTTTTCGGTTAATTTTACACTAGCGAGAACAATTCGTTTATTGACTCACAAGCTGATTATCAATAATCACACGTAAGGGAAACCCAAGAGGTGTTTACTAACTGTGATTTTTGTTGGTGGCAGAAATAAAAATATTATTTTCATGCACACTGTATTTAGTGACGATTTTAGTTTACTGTGTGAACAAGGGGTTAAGGACCAGCACGGACATTTGTTTGTAAGCGGGACCTGAACCACAAGGAACGCAACGGTTGTGGACTGGCGCGGCCTCCACACGATACTTTCTGGAACAAACACTGCTTAACAGATCAGCCGTGTCGCGATTACAAGCGGATAACTGACGAGGTGCTGCTGTGAATATATTCTACAGTATTTCCCTTTCAAATTGGTTCTCCCAAAAATGAACTCGTGAGTGAGCGAAGAGATTTGGGCCGCTCTTAACAGTGAGGTCTTGAGAGACGATGAGGGTGATTCAGGTGAGTATGGAGCAGCGCCGGAATGAAATGGCGGGAAAAACAGGAGATCCCCGAGAAAACCCGCAGACCAACGTCATCATCCGACACGATTCCCACATGGGGAAATCCGAGAGCAACCCGGCCGGGGATTGAACCAGGTCCGCCTTGGTGGGAGGCGAGCAGTCTAACCACTCTGCCACCATGGCCCAATAAAAATGAACTCGTACGCTGTATTTGAAAACAATATGCGTCGTTGCAAACTCTTATGACTAAATATCCCGAACACATGCTGCTAGAAACAACCCTTGAATAACTAATCAACTGCATGTTTATTTAAAGGTAGAATACGAAATATTACATGTTTAAATATTAAATGAATTTGTAGCTGCATGGTTTCGCAATTTTTACAAGATTTTAAATTGGTAAAACATATGTAGTTATAAAATGTTAAAATTAAATACTCGATTGCAGAGAAACGCAGAGCCAGTAAATTATACACATTGCCACAAAAATTGCGCATCCTGTAAAAGCATTTAGTAACTGAGGAAATTGGCCAACAGGCACATTGATATGTTTGATAAAGCTCTTCTTGTGGTTTATAAAAATAGTCCTCGAAAAATATCACCGCCTTCGTTTTCAGCGTTGTTAAAAAGAGATGAAATGTCGAACACTACAACAATGGAGCTGCTCTTTCTTTAGCTATGAAACACACGCCTATTTGGGAAGTTATAACAACTGTACCGAGATGGAGGACCACACGCGAGCGGTACAATTCTTGCCTCACCACACAATTTCACATAGACCTTCATAGTGGCGTGATGGTCTGGAGAACCATCGCATATGATCGTAACTCGCATCTGGTAACGATACAAGGGTAACTGAAATAATAAGTAACGGTTCGCTGAATACATTCTGCGGCCTCATGTACTACATTTCATGGCTCGAAGTGTAAGAGCCACTTTCCAGCAAGATACCACTCACCCACACACGGCTATGATTTTCTATCTAATTTACGTCATGTTTCAACACTTCTAAGATCTGCCTTATCACTATTTGTCACCTGTTGAACATGTATGGGACTAGATGAGGCGCCAGCTTCGTCCATGTCAAAATATTCGTAATTCGGAGCATTATTAACAACAAATGAGGCAAATCTGCATTATAACATACGGCTTGTCTGATTCCATGTCTGAACGTATCGACGCCATGTATACGTGCACAAGGCAGTTCGAGGAGGTACTAGAGGCGCCGTTCTGTACCAAAGGCTCAACACATACACTTCCGATACAAATAATCGACCTCTTAGACGAAGCTTATTCATGTTAAACCTCCAAAATAACAAAAATAAAATGAAAACTTTTATATTTGACACTGTAATCCACTCCTAGTTTGAGCTACACCAGTAATCAAGAGTTCGAGAGCCGAAAAGCCTCTAAATAACTCACTGTCAACGCAGAAGTATTTTTCACTACGCGGCGAAAGATTGCCTGTACAAGCAAACTGAGCACGACTCATCTGCACGTTTTTATATAATTTTCCCAGGCTTTATTCCTACGAGTGTCCACTGTTACTTTATTCATAATATTCCTACTTCACACAACTTCATATTGGCCTTAGATTACGGCAGTCAGAGCGAATTAACCTGTCCATGTTGACCCCGGCTGTAAAAGGAAACAACGTACAATTTTCATTCGGGCAGTAGGCCTATTATGCAGTTATTTTCGTAAATTATCACCCTCAATCACCACTTATTTTGCAACACAGATGTCTACGAACATAATACAGTAATGACAGCACGTGCGAGGTAATTTAAACCTCAATTTTTGATATAAAATATTTAATTTAAAACTTAACAGAAAGTTTTAAATATCACTTATTTTTACAAGCGCTTACTTACAAAAAAAGTACTAGAGGGAGAGACAGAGATGTGTTGTGACGGTGTGACATTAAAAATATTACGTTACGTCCCTGCCTGCCCGGTGGGTTTGGCGGGCGTTCATGCAACTAAAATGTATGCCGGAGCAACGTCGCGTCGGTGCGCGGCGCGGCAGTGTGACCGCCACGCTTGGGAGCTCGCCTCAGACTACGAGTATACACGTACCAGTGACGTCACTCAAGAAGCACCGGAACGTTTACTTTTTTTGCCCAGTGCAAATGTATCAATGTAAAAACAAAAAAAAATTGTGTTCACGGGTTGGCACTACTACACGTTAACAGTTTTTTTTTCATAACATTTCAATCGTCTTAATTCCACCCATTTAAATAAAAATATGTTCAATATTCATATCTAAAATATGTAGAATTACATCCAAAAATAAACTGCAACTGTGAGCTGTCAAATATCAGTACACATTGCGCCAAATCGTTGTGAAGGCGGGTTTACGATTGACTTAACAGAATAAGTTCGCTGTGTCCTTACGATATGAATCAATGTATTCAAGGTCATTAGTTTATGACTGTCGTGTGCGGGTCTTGACGGGTTGTGTGCGTTCTTGGCGTGACTTAAAAGAGATCGTTATATTTTATATCTAAAGTACAAGTCAAGACGATGTAGTCAATCAGAGCACAGCGACAGTTGTTGGCGGGAAACAGTATTTATAACTTGTATTTAAGTTACGTCATGTTGGGAAATCGTATGGAAGTAATTATTTTAATTGAGAGACAGTATCCTCTTAATTTAAAGAATAGTTCATGGTCATGTTTTCTTTCATGGAAGAGGTTACTGAATTCGCTTTAATTAACCTTTTCAGATTTATTGCTGTAAATCAGAACTTTTTCTTATCTTCCATACTCCGAGCTTGGTGGTGTAGGTGTCAGACTACTCGTCTCCCACCTAGGCGAACCGGGCTCGATTCCCGGTGGGAATCGTCCCGGACGATTCCGCTAATCGGCGGTTTTTCTCGGGAATCTCATATTCCCCCCTTCCTTGCATTCCGAACTTCACCCTCATCGGCTCTCAATACTTCTATGTAAAGCTCCACTCCAAGCTCCTCACTAAATGGGCCCGGGACTGAGTGCACCCACCGGCCCCCTCCACGCCCAAATATCTCCAATCAACTTCTAAAGCAAGCGGCGAGGACTCAGAGTTAATAAAGTACGATACAGCGATAGGTGGTCGTCTCACGTACAGCTAAGTCCGACGAGAAAAACGATCCTCCCTGTTGCAAATGCCAATAAACAGACGGTACAGATTCGAGTATGTATTTGCGCAAGGGTGAATCGTGCGGACGATTCAGTTGGTCGGCGGGTTTTCTCGGGGATCTCCCATTTCTCCCGCCCCTTCATTCCGGCGCCGCTCCATATTCACTTCAATCACCCTCATAGGCTCTCAAGACCTCGCTGTTAAGAGCCGCCAAAATCTCTTTACTTACTCACTCAATCGAGTAGTTTTAGTGAGTTATGTAGGTTTCTTTCACGATCATACACAGAGGGCGTTGACGTCGAAACTTGCGTTCGTGGTTGTTTCCATCAGTCTGGCTGGGAAAATCCCCGCACGGCGTGATGAGTGACCGCGAGCAGGCCGGGACGGCTTGGAGCACTTTACAGCGTGTTCCTAAACAAGGTCTCGTGGGCCCGGCGCTGCCGCCGCGGGACGCCCGCCGCCTCCGCCATGATTGTTTTTTATAGCCGGTTGTTTTGACGACTACTAAAAGGTGTGCCCCCCGCGGCGCAGACACTGGGCAGATGCTCCTTCCTTCCATTGTCGGTATACAGGATTCGCTCGGCCATTAGCAGCGCGTACACAGCCTGAGGCGAGAGAGAGAGTGCAGGGGTGTCGACCGCCCCGTCACGCTTGCATCCGGTCAGGGGCGGCGCCTACTACGTTGCTACACGCATCCCTTACCGCCTCCCTCCACCGCCCCCTTTAACCATACCAGCCACATCGAACTCGATATGTCGTCAATCAAGTACGGTACCAGTAGGCAAAATTCGCCCTGTTTGAAGAGGCAACGGATTACATTTTATCGCAGCTAAAACACACTTATTGAGGGGAAACAGAAACTTCCTCCGCCATAGTGGATTATTGGTTATCTAACTCTGTGTGTGCGTGCGCACGTGTGTGTGTGCGCGCGCTTGTGCGTGCGTGTGTGTGCGCGCGCGCGCAAAATTTCAGTAACAAAATGTCTGACAACAAACGCCAGGAAACCACTCCTAAAGTAAGGAAACCCTTGTGAAGATGGGGTTACAAATATGAACTTTATTTAATTACACTGAAACCATGTGATATTAAGGGATGAATTTCTGTAGGCATGCCAAACAATTCAGTCACTGTAACATGCAAGTACGCAGGGAGAGAGCAGCCCAAATCTCTTCACTCACTCAAAACGAAAATTTCGAAAATACTCCTACATATACCGAACTGGCTATTGAGCTAACACAGAAGTACAGACGTAATGACGTAACCAACTCGTATGATCTGTTTACTGTATATTCACAGGTTTTGAATCAAACCTTTGAAAAAATACACCCTGCATATTATGTGTTTGGTTGTTTCCTATAGGTATGCAATGTGTCACAAGCATTTTATACTTGCGTTAACAAAAATTTACCTTATTTTTAGTTAATTTTCATTTTTACTTATATTTCACGTTAAGATATATTTTCACTAAGATTTTCCCAGGATGCCGTAATTATACCAGCAGAAAAAATTGTCGATCAATTAATTACTTACTGAAAAATAAATGTGATAATATATACATTACATACACCCCGCTTAGTTTATTACGTGTCAAATGAAGCCACATGAAGAAAAATTGTTTTGTCATACGAGACCTGAGACTATTACGAGAATGGCAAACAAATTCTACACAAAACAAGTTGGGTATCTTGCCAGCAATTTTATTACGGGATCTGGATACGTATTTGAAACAACCACGAACTTAATATCAAAATTGGAGTGTGGCTGTGTCGAACACGGCTGTAGGTTTAACTTGAATCTGCATTAGTGGGTAATGTTTTCTTTGGATTATGATAATAAAGAAAAGAACGAAATTGATATTTGGTTTTTATTACTTAAACCGACAGATCCAAATGACATACTGTATTTCGTTTGGTACCAGAATCAGCGAATTGGCACAACAGAGTTGCGGGATATAGCACTATATAAATGTTCGCCAATGCCCGAAATTACCCCCAGTCGATGTGTGATCTCCCCCCCCCCCCCTCTCATGTCTAACATTCAGAAGAGCGGCATTTGAATACTCATCGCTGCACAAACACGATACAGACAGCAATGAAGGCATGTTGTATTCAAATGTTTATATACAGAACAGATGACAGTCGGTATGGGTTCACAAGATAATCTCTCTTTTGTAAAGAATGCAGAGCTCATGCTGTATCGCTGTCTCCGTGGTTGTAGAACCCATGATCAGTTCAGAAGCATACAGAATTTCCTGAGTTTGACACTCGTCATGTGTGTACTTAGAGTAATGCAAGCCTCGCAACGCAGGCTTTTTGCGTGTTCTAGGCCTAGAAGCATCAATATAATAGTGCCTGTTCCCAACAATGCACATGAAAAAACAGGACATGTTTATCTCCTCAGGCAGACCAGAACTTGCGGCACTTCACCGCATGGAAGAAATGTAAATTCTAGCAAAGAGGACTCCTAAATAACACTAATACTGATACCATATTGAATTAACTCATTTTTTTGCTCTGACACACCCTTTGCCAGTATTTTATTTAATGATACTGAAAACTACAATTATACCGCTTAAGAAATAATCCCACAGTACAGTAGGCCTATTTCATCGCTCTTGTTACTTTGTTAAAAAAATTGCAAAAAAGAATTTGCTATAACTACTCCTAATTAGTTTATAGACATTATCAAAATTTTAATTCATGTTCAATACAATACATTTGTGCACCGTGCACGAAGATACATTATAGGGAATCCCTTGTGCATGAATGTGTCATCCTCAGGGCTCCCAAAATTGTAGACCTCTTTAACACGAAAAATCCCGACATTTTTACGGCAACATACAAGCACTACATTACTGCAAACATACAATAAGTGTCAAAACTAAGGTGATTCTGTTGCACAGTTCATAACGCCGTGTATATATTCGTGCAATAGATAGTCAGATGTATTTTAGGGAATACTTTCTCAAACTGCTAAGAATAGAAAATAAAAAGGTAGCATTGGAACACTCAACCCCTAGCAAACACGACCCCGCCAAAAATAAATGGTGTTCTGTTTTCAAATGTTTGTGTACGTTACAGGATAGCAAACTGAGATAAATTGTATTACGGACAAGAAAAAGGAAAGTAGGATAGAGTGCGCATGTCAAGTGGGCTACTCATTCCTTTGAACAAGCACCTGCTGCCCATACTGAACTTACATTACAATAACTAAGAGGTAATTCCAGGTTGAATGAGATGATAATTACTTCACAATCTTCATTACAGAGAGCTTGGTTACTTTGTTTGATAAATATTTTTGGAAAGGAATACTTTTCTGCCATAATGTAAGTAGTAGGTTTTTTTTTTTGGTGAATTGGAATAACTGTTAAGCTTCCTGGCCTCCCAATAAGGTGATCTGGGATCGATTCCCAAAAGGTCACTCCTGGATTTTAGCATGTGAGAAATGTGATGGACATTGGCAATGACTGGAGAGTTTTCTTTGGGCACTCCTGTTTCCCCCGCTATTACATTCGTCGAGTCTCCATCTCAACTGCGTTTCATCACGTATATCCCTCCCGGTAACTGGAGCGTTAGGTCTCACAGGTCGAGTAACCCTCCAATATGTCATTTACGACACCAGCCATCAAGCAGGAACAGCATGTGGTTGGTTTGTCAATCTTAGACCAACCATAAATCAGTATTTGCTAAACGTGTGTTAGTCCTGTATTCGCATACTCAAAAAGGAATTTATACATTAAGATAATATTGGCAGGACGGGGCACTAAAAACTGTGCGGCTGACGGAATGCACAACTCACTCGCTCATCCCTTTGACTGCTTGGCATGGACAGGTAGTGCCGTGTCTTTGGAGGTCGTGACAATACGCAGACGAACCAATTTATCTGCAGTGGAGAGAACAGTATCGCTCTTGTCGGTGCCATGTGGGTCTCCCGATGTTTATCGCGCAAGCCAACGAAACAATGTTCCTGGACACACTGGCTACTACAAGTTGCGCAAGCGTCCGCAAAGGTCTCCGAACAGTTCGGCCAGATGAGAGACTGATGGTTCGAGCTTGCTTTGCTGAAAAGGGAACTTGTGCGCTATTTTTCTGCTGTGTGTCTCAACTACAAAGTCAGAACTGCTTCCCCAGTAATGCTGCGTTCATTTTATATGGATAACGAAAAAAAAAAAAGAACTATTTATCAATTGGAAACTTAACACTACTGGCTATAGGCCCTGAGTCGGATACTTTATCCACACTATCAACTCTTGTTTCTTAAATCTTACCCACAACCACTGTTCCCAATGTCCATACACATGCATATTTACTGGAATATGAGGCGACTTCAAAAATAAGATGACCCCTAGATTTTTACTTTGATCTGCAAGAAACAGTTATTTCTACACAAATTATTTGGTTATATAATTTATCAGGATTATATGATCTTAGAATTTAAATATAAATTTAAAAGTGCCAAATTCTTTTGCAGTTAATAATTTTCAGTACTGTATATAGAGCCTAGCAAACCTCGAATGCAATAAAACATAAAGTCACTCTTTCTTTGTCAATCCCTTTTATTTTTATAATTTTATAGTACAGTATTTGATTATTTTCTGTTAAGTAGATTATATTTTAATACAACACATATCTATAAACAAACACTGATCACTCGGGTTCTGGCTCCCGTGGCGGACGGTTGTGTGCATCGGGGGCCTGGGTGGCTCAGTTGAAGATGGCTTTGCGCATCTGCTGGAGCCAACCCAGCGATCAAATCGGGGAGACTGGGGGCAATCCAGAGGTGCTGAAACATGCGAAGTTGGCGAACCACCTCACTGCTGGATTCTGCGGGCTGTCGACTGTAGATGTGTGTGGAATGGAATGGAACAGCATCGGAACTTGGAAGTAATGGCGTCAGCCTTTGGGCTAGTGGATTTGCCTCCACAACTGGTAGCTCTTGGATGTCCCGCCGAGCGCTGCTCACCTACGATGGAGGGAGATTTTGGGGAGGGGGAGGGGTTGGCTAGTCGATCCGTTACTCCCCACCTTCACCTGCGATGTGGCGATCCTGATGGCGCAGAAGAGCGAAGATGGAGTAGCTGCCACGACTTAGCTGCCCGGATTTCTTGCGCCCTTGGCTGGAAGCTTAAGGACCCTGCCTGAAGTCACTGCTGTCGATATTGCTGTGTGGGCAGTCAGACGGCCCGCGCAGGAATATGGATGGCAGTCCCACCTCAAGGGCGCATGTGCCTCTAACTTGCTGGCCCACAAGCCCCACCACCTCTCTACTAGTTCTTCGTCACCTATTAAATCAGCATGGATTCCATACCTGCTATCTCCTGTAGCATTTCTTAATGCTTCCACAAGTTTTGAACTCTTTCCTGTCGAGAGGGGTTTTACCGTGTCTATGCGGGTTTTACCCTCCCCCTTCTTAATTATAGTACAGCTATAGTTACACCTAGGGAGGTAGTCATGGCCCCAAACGCTGGCCATGTCTACCCAATCCCTCACTGCCGCGATGCCCGCCTCCTTAGCATGCTATTCCCTCTCCTTTAGGCGTAAGGGGTTCGCCCTGAGACGCAATTAGAACCCGACCCTACCTACGGTCGTACAATTAATACTTAGCAATAGGGTAGATTAGAAGAATGAAAAAAAAAAAAAACACTGACCCTCAATTGAAAATACTCAAGCGAAAACGTTGCTCTCACAATTTTTTAGTATGTTAAACTAAGACTACTGTAAGGCACCAATGGGCTGACGGGACTTATGGGGTTCTTTGGATAAGAAGGCCGGGTAGAAGAAGTGGCGGTACTGAGCGGCATGGTGAATCAAGCCGAAAGCAAATTGTGTGTTGTTAGTACCACAAAGGATGAAAATGCTGCGTCACGTCTTACTGAACACTTGACTGTTTTTAGCTGTGATGCTCAGTCCACATTCAAAACCTAAAATCTCAAATTTGGCTTACCCAAAACAGTTACCTGTCCAACCTTTCGCACAATCAGTACTCAACTCATTACTACTGCCCTTGGTATTTCTGCTAATTACTATTACTTCAACAGCGCAAAATCTTGACCCCACTTCTAATTCTGTTTTTGCACCCGGAGTGAACATGACTCCTGCTGTTTACCCACGTATGTACCAGGCACTTTCACCTGTTTTTAGAAAGATTCCTCACCCTCTTGAGCATATATTAAGAGATTAACCTATCACCGATGGTCTGGATGTACCCAAGTTTTTAGAATTTTTAAAAATGATTGTTTGTTACCATTAAAGTAGTACTGTACCTGAACCTCAGTTGTTGGAGGTTATTTTCCCTTTAACTCAGGGAGCCCTAAGTGAACGTACCCAACAGGCCATTGTCCAAGGTTTAAGTTTTGATGCTTATCTTCAAGGCATTTTGCACAGAGTTGAGTTGCGTTTGAAACTATTAATCACTTGTAAGATCCTTATGACCCCTTATCAGTAGCATTAAGGAAGCTACTGTAGTGTCTAGGTTGTCACTTTCTGAGCACATACATCTAGAATTTCATGAAAAACCAACCAATTTTACAGGGTTAGACAGAATGTGTATTCATTCTCAAAATATCTGTTATGTTGACCAGAGGCATGAAAAGCCAAATCCAACATTTGAAAGAAACATGTTTCACAAATGCGAGCATGATAAATCAGGTACTTTTTCAGTAGACAACAAATCCTGTTGAGCTAAGGCAACTGATAATGATTCTAAAGATCAGAGTAAGCATAGTAAAAATGTCAAACAAGATGATGCAGATAAAAAACCCCCTGCCACTCAGACACGTAAGCGACCCATTTGATTCTTTTGTAAGAAAGTAGGACATATTGTAGCCAACTGTTGGCAACTAAAAAACTTAGTGAGGACAAGTGAGCGACCATCCTCACGTCTATTGTAATGACAGTGACGTTTCATACAATGCTCACACTGCACCTAGAGTGGACATTTGTAATCTGTTTAAACAATTGTTTGGACAATCAGAGGCTCACAGAGGGATTCTAGTCCTTTGAGCATGTGTTGTGTCCATTCTCCCAATGTTGTTGACATTCAAAGAGCAAGTGCCCCTCGCGTCAAATTGAATTAATTTGTACTAGATGATTTAGGTTCCGTGGGTACTATTATTACAGAAAAACTTTTCTAAAATTTGCAAGAATTAAATTTAATAAAATCTGTTGAAGATAATTATTTCAAATGTCATACTACTTGAAATGCTCCACTGCCAATTTATACTTGTGCAGTGATAATTACAGGTAAGGATTTCACATTTTATCTAGATGGTAAAATGTCTTGTTGCAGATGAGTTAAGTTTGGATTTTGTTTTTGGAGCAGATATTATAAGGAAGACCAGTCTGGCCATAGATGTGCAGGAAAAATACATTTTCTTTAAATTTACCCCAAAAGAGAAAATGCCTTTTGTGGGTAAGAATGCTAGCAACACTACCACTGAAATAACAGTAGACTGTGAAAAGAAAACTTCCATAAATCCTTTTGGTCATTTATCTGCACAAGAGCAGAGTAATATTCAGAAACTTTGTGATAATTCCAGAGATAGACCTCAACAAACTGCTGGGGTATGAAATTAAATTGCGTGATAAAGAGTTGGTTAAGAGTCAACTGTATAATTTGGCCCCTCCTAAAATGGAGCTATTGAGACTGCAGGTGCAAGACCTGATTGATAAAGGTGTGATAGAACAGTCTACATCACAGTATGCCAGTCCAGCTTTTCTTGTACCCAAGCCAAATGGAAAACAACCCATAGTTATCAATTATCTAAAGTAAACAAAAAAAATTTAAATTGAATCAGTGTAAGTGCCTGACTTACATTCTTCATCCAACTGCTTCAGCAAAGCAAACATTTATACCACAACTGACTTAAATGCAGCTTACCACTGTTTAAGTATGTTTCAAGTCAAACACAAGTTGACGTAACTTATTATTTTATTATTACTTCACATATCTATAACTAGGAGTGTTACATCTTCATTTTCCAAGCCATGACTCATGCCTTCCATTCCTAATAACTGTAATGCTTCTTCTTCTTGTTCACTAATAGTTGTACTTGATGCAAGCTCTTCAACAATATCAATACACAGTTCGTTAGTCATAAATTCCAAAAAACCTTCCTCATTATTTGTCTCAGGATGGAAACATCTCTTGCCATTTTCTAATTGATCACATTGTGCTTCTACGGACACACCACTGGAGATACGGACTTTATTATTGCCTGGAAGCAATAGAAGTCAAATTCTATTACGGACTTCAAAAGGGGTCTGGTTGTTATAAAAACTCCTAGTCCCCGCACTCATGAAAAGAAGTTCTCCAGACAGTTTTGATTTAGCCTAGAAGTTAAAATGTAAGACATATTTTCACCTCTCATGTCTTCAAAAAGTCCTATAAGCGTCTTGATAGAAAATATGAATCCTTCCTGGAACGGAAGTAAACTTTTCCTACTGCCTGCTCTCACTTGCAGAATCACCTCCAAAAAATGCTTTAAAGTATTTTCTTGGCTCTTCAAATTCAAGCCATATCAACTCCTAAGGGGGGGGGGGGGTGTCTTCTCATCCTTGGGTACTCTAGAGTTTAGCACGTCGAAGGTGTCATTTACTAGTTCAGTAAAGTTACTTTCAGTATTTTTGTTAAGCATGTAACGAACTGCCAGATCAGTGCGCCTGGAAAACAACTGTGCAGCCATTCTCACATTCTGATGGGATCTACCAGTAACACTGATATGAACTTAATTTATGTGGTGTGTTGTTGACAAGTCCCCCTTTTGAGTATCTAATAGTTCTTGTATGGTTTTCTTCTGAAATCCTGTACCATTGGCTAACATCAAACCTTCATCCAAAAAATGGTTTCTCAAAAGCTTCAATAAGTGGAGCATATCACAAAACACTCACACTTTCCTTTTGGCATCTGTTGGATTAAAGAAAAAACTTTTGTTGTTGGATTAAAGAAAAAACTTTTGTCCGTGTTGACATTTAGTTCCTTCCACACTTTAGTATTTTTCCCTCCCATATCACAAGTTACTGAAACAACACGAATACCACAAGCTTCAAATTCCCTAATAATGTTTTTTTTTTTTTTTATATTTTTTATTTTTTTATAATTCCGATGTCATTGTTACGCCAAAATCATAAAAAATAGGTTGCTTCCATGATGCAAAAAGTCCTTGAACCACTGCTACCTGAACATTGCTATGGGGCCCTAGTGTGAGGTCGTCTGACGAATCACATGAAATACGCCTATCTATATTCATTTCATTAAAAGTCAAAACTGTGAATTTTTCATATTTCTAGAAAGCTTTTCTAGAAAGCAATCTTAGTGTCAAAGCATTTGCTATGTCTTCGGAGGACCATTTAACTAGTTTGTTACTGCCTAAGAGATATCGAATTTGCCCGGGCATAAAACACTTGGAAAGAATTTTTATTATTTCCTCTTTCTGTGCAATTCTCTTTTTAAGTTTTGATGATTTTTTTAGGACAATGTGCCTACACCCTTTAAGCTTTCTCCAAAACCTCTACCTGTTTACGAAGTTTTAGTATCTTTCATTTTGAAGCGAGTCGGTGGAAGTCGCTTGATCAATTGTTCTCTTTTTTGGCGATAATCACTCTAAAGTTGATAGCACTCGTTTCCTCACATTTCTAACTTCATGCCGCAATTCTCTGTCACTGAAAACCTATAGATTAAAGATAAAGTGTTAGGTTCTATCTAATGTTAAGAATAATAATAATATAAAACAGTTAACTAATCAAGAATTGTTCAAATGTTACAAAAATACACTGAATCTAACTCATTACTTGGAATAACAAATTTTTAAGGGTGAAGGGGAAGAGAATATGCACATGATGAAAATATATCTACTGTACTTTCTGGAGTTCTTCAAAGTCAATGACATGTCAACATGTATGTAATACTGTTTTACCAAACTGTGATAGATACTATTTCTCATTTTGTCCCAGTAAATTTTCAGTAATAAAATGATGCGCTAAATTTTTATTTTTTAAATGATGCAATGTAATATTTTGTCAAACTCGTAAGACAAGAAATATCCTGAAATGTATTTTTAAAAAACTACAATAAAAGACATAACATTTTTGCAGTGGTAATTTAAAAAAAAATGTTTTAATTTGGCTCTGGCAATCTTCATTACTGAGACATAATCAACAGCACACAAATACGCTTATGCGCGCACACAAATATATCAAGCTCTTTAAAATTAGGCATTTGTTAATTCTTAGAGGAAAGAATTAATTTGTTTAAATTTAGTAATTAATAAGTTTCTCAAAAATTTTGCTATTTCGAATTTACATTGTAGACTTACCTTTGAATGTACTGTTTGAATAAAAAAAGGTACTGCGTTCGTGTTTCACTGAAGATAAGCAATTGATAAGAAAATTGTGACAAGTAAAGTTGTCATTAAGTCAGTAAAAATAAGTGGTTAACGGGCTGAGGGAATTGTTTCAAACACAAAGATTTCACTAAAATATGATTGTGCTGCTTCAACATAATAGTGAAAACTAATAATTTAATTTAAGGTGTTACAATAAAATTTATTCATGTAAGCTGATCAACAAATATTTCAAATCTATTACACGTGTCACTTCAGTAAATTTAATTAAGACTCCGAACAGATTTATCATATTAAAATTTTAGAATAAATAACTTTTCAGAATTTTGGCAGGTAATAATGCTTATGCTAGTGATGGTGCTAGATCCTGAAGCTACATCACCATGCCTTATAGATAGAGTTGGAACAGCAACGGCATGTGACATTTTTCTCTGAGGTAATCCTAAGAATTCAGTAGTAGGGTTCAGGGAAGTTGGGGACAAAGGGATCGGGGATAGGAGCGTAGGAGCCACCCGGCGCCATCTTGTTACATCACCGTCCGCCATCGTGGATGTCATTGACCTTGACCCCGTGACCTCTGACACAAAAACAGAAAATATAAAAAAAATCACCGAAAATTAAAAAAATCACAAAAAATTAAAAAAAAGATTTTAAAATATAAAAATTATTATTAAAAAGTTTTAATAATAATTGCTTAGGAAATTCAGAAAAATTGTTAAAAAATTTATTTTTATAAAATTGTATTTAAAAAATTTCTTAATTAAGAAGTATTTAACCCCAGCAGCCATTTTTCCCCTTTTCCCTCGGAATTTCCCTTTTTCCGTAAAAAATTTCCCTTAAAAAATGTATACAAAATTTAATTAAAAATTGTACATTTCCTGAGGTCTCCCCCCACACTACCAATTACTCACCTCTGTTCGAATCCAGCAGACGACTGACTCCCTCGCACCCACTCCCCTAACATATACTCATTCCACCATCTAATTTTTTTTGCTCACCATTTGTTTACATGCTATTGGAGGCAGCCATATTTGTTTACATGCTAATGGAATTGGCCGTATTTGTTTTTCGTTCGTCATTTGTTTATACACTACTGCAGACCACCATCTTGGTACACATCACTTGTCTGCCATCTTGGAAGCCAATGCCATTTAGTAATTGAACTTTAACCTGTGACCCATGACCCCTAACCTTGACCTTAACCCCATGGCCTTAAAAACATAAACTTGAGAAAAATACGTAAAATTCAACAAGCATAATACATTACAGACTAACACTGCCATATTAAATAAAGACTACCACGACCTTGACCCCATGACCTTGAACAACCTTGAAAACAAAAACTCAGGAAAATATGTAAAAGTCAGCAAGCATAATACATTACAGACTACCACCGCCATATAAATGCACACTATTTCGACCTAGACCCCATAAACTTGAACGACCTTGAAAACAAAAACTCGAGAAAAAATACATAAAAGTCAACAGGCATAATACATTACAGACTACCACCGCTATATTATATGCAGACTACCTTGATACCTCGACCTTGATCCCATAACCTTGAATGACATCGAAAACCAAAATTTGAGAAAAATGTGAAAAAGTCAGCAATCATAATACCTTACAGGCTACCACCACCATACTGGATGCAGACTACCTCGACCTTGATCTCATGACCTTGGAAACAAAAACTTGAGAAAAATACATAAAAGTCAGCAAGCATAATACATTACAGACTACCACCACCATATTAAATGCACACTATCTTGACCTTAACCCAATGACCTTAAATGACCTAAAAACTAAAACTCAAGGAAAAATCTATGTGAAGGAGCAGAAGCTAGCCAAGACAATCCACCTTCCACACAGCTGCTGTCACACTAAACCTCTCAGCTTACCTCCCTACTGCTTATAATATACAAGCATGCAAGCCCTATGGCATCATATTGACTTTGAACTAATTGTACTGCACCATTAATGCATTGTGCAGACACCAACAGGCTAATCACCAAATTACCACATGATTGCAGCTAACCAATCACATGCAAGCATTGAGACATCACACGAAGGCAGGTAGGCCAGCTTTAGATGCTAGTTCCTTGATCACATTACTATGCAGGTATACCTTCAACAGTTTGTTCCAGACAAGTTCTTAGATCAACTATAAATCATGGTTACACTTAAAGTAGACAACTGACTCCTGATGTCGAACCGACCCCCTCACAAGACTGACCCATTGACCCATGGGACATGACCCCATGACCCCATTGACTCATGGAGTGATGGAGCGATGGAGCTATGGAGCATCCAATACAATCCAGTTAGCGATGATGCAGGTCACAGCCCCATGCTCGTCGAGGTCAAAAGGCAGCCCTTCATATTCGCAATTCATCTTCGCGGTATGGGAGCACTCTGGCAATTGGGTAAAATAGGCTGTTAGGTGATGCGAATTTCATCATTAAAATTTAAAGTATACCCATTGGCATTTGATAACATAAAACACTATCAGGAATTAAAGACCATCATTCAAAACTTAGATGCTGGTATTGAAAACAGCCATATTCTTTGTCCAAGGGTGTCCTATATTGCAAATCTTGGGACAACCAAAAGTGCATTGTTTTGCCTAGTGTTTTGAAAGTTATGGTGTTTGAATATTTTCATTCTTCTCCTATAGGTGGACACCTTGGAATTTATAAAATCATTGAGGCCATTAGAAAACATTTTATTTTGAAACAAAAAATGAATGTCGAAATTGCAGATAGTCTCTTGTGTGCTATGAGTAGGCCTACACAAAACACCCATTTAGGTTTTCTGGCCTCTGTGGTAGCAGAAAGACCCATGGAAAAGTTATTTATTCATTTTGTTGGACCCATGCCCCATAGCAAATTGGGTACGGTATAGGCTGTTCACAATAAAGTGAGCACTTTTGAGGCCCTAGTTACTTTTTTCTTAAAACATTTTCCTATCTTTTAACCACCTTTTTAAAAAATGTTGCTATGTATAAAGTAAACATAGTGTGTATATTTCACCACACTTGGAAGTTAATGTCTAAGTCTAAAATAAAATATATTTATTGACTATCATTCAAAATGTGAAGCCTTTCAAAAGTGCTCACTTTACCATGTTGCTGGTATGTATAGATGCTTTTTCAAAATTTGTGTGGTTAATAACTTTAAGGAAAGCTAATGCACTGCCACCCATACATGCCCTTCAGGCTAACATTTTTCAGAGTTTTGGTGTTCCTTCCTCTATAGTTTCAGATAATGGTTCACAATTCACTTCGAAGCCTTTTAGGCATTTGTGTTTTTCTTTTGTAATCAACTATATTACTATGTCCCCTTACAATCCCCCTCCCACGCATGCGGAGCATTTCAACAGAAACCTCCGTTCAGCTCTGACTGCTTTCCATGTGAACGGACACAAAAACTTGCATTGGCTCCAGATGTATTTAATTATACTCGTCATGAATTTCACAGGTCAATCGCTTTACTGTTAATGTTTACGTACTTGCCAAACAATCCGTTGTCTAATTTGTGGCAGTTAAGTAATTTTATTCCTGAGGAGGTGGAAAACATCAGGGAAGTTTGAGAATCAACCCTTAGAAATTTGAAAGCAGCTCACGAGAGGACACGTAAGCTATACAATGTAAATAGGAAACAAACTCCATTTAAGGTAGGCAAGTTAGTTTTGTTGGGAAAACATCCTACCAGTAAGGCAGTAAAAAAAAAAAAAATTGCAAAGTTGTAATTTTGTTGGGCTGGTTCATATCGGATCCAGCGGTTTCTGACTCCTGTAACAGCCCATCTCGCTGACCCTGAAAATGGAGCTTGTGTTACGCGTGCACACATCTCCCATTTGAAGAAATTTAATCCCTAAGTTCCGACTTAGTTTTTCTGACAGTGTTAGGGTTCTGCAGGCCATACCTGCTACTTACTGTTTAATTACTTTGAGCGCTCCATCTCTTTGAAATTTGGTTATATCCTCACACTGTCTCGGAAGTAGACTGATCACCCACTTACCAGAATCGTCTTAGGGTCTTCTTACTATCAATGTTATTTATAGGTCTAAATTCAAAGAAAAATCCATGGTACTAGTGTATAAGAAATTAATTTTCCCAAAATGGTAATACAGGGGTTAAATGTTTGTTTTGTTGGGTACTTATGTAGGTTATTAGAAATTGTATTTATTGTTTCATTGGGGTGATTTCTCAGCAATTTTAAGATTGCTAGTTCAGGGCTAATGTGATGATTAGTTTATTTGGATATTGTGGTGTTAGTTTTTCATTTAAACGTTGCAATTTGGTTATTCATTTGGAAGGACACCCCCTTATTTTTTTTAGTGTGTGTCTCCCAATTTTCGGTGGAAGTACCTTGAGCCTCCAGCACTCCACCAAGTTCCCGATTTTTTTGGCCTTTGTCTTCTCACCATTGTACTGCTCTACAGTTGCAGTAACAAACCTTAATACTGGTGCGATTTTTGTAAAGGAAGATGACATCCTGTTTTCGGACAATTATTACTCCACTGTGCAGAAGAGAGGTATTCTAAATTTTGGTGGTAAAATCCTCAAAACCTTGTTTGGAACTTTAGAATCTGAGGACTGTGCTCGCTTGAAAAAAAGATTGAATTTTATTTCTGATCTACAAGATGATATTGCAGCTAACTTGGAAAATTATATCATGCACATTAAGAATCTGGAATACCACATTTTGAATAACACTAAAAACACATAGAAGTTAGCCTCATATTATTTTTAACATTTGACGTGGCCCTCACTGCCTTGCTTGGAAGGGCAGACCAATGCTGCTCGCTGTGCATCAGCCACGCACGGCTTTGCACGAAGTGCACACTTATCAATACAGTTCGTGAAGACGGGTCAAGTGACCCATATAGTGACCCGAATGACCCACCTCGCCAAAAGAGAACTAGTGTATCTGTGGTTCATATGGTTCAGTGTTGTGATCCCCTAAAAGCAGAGTCTAAAGTAAATACGGGTAATTATTATCTCCCATTTGCGTACCCTCAGTGCTTTATAATTAATTAAAGAGTGCCTGGCCATGTGGCCTACGTAGTGAAAGAGACCTAGATTTGGAAACGCTCTAAATTCAATTCATAATTTTAGAATGTTAATGCTATGTTTATTTTTGTTTAAACGGACATATTGTATATTCAGTTTTCTGTAACATAAACAGTAAATATTCCTGGTAGTTCCGGAAGCCACCATGCCAAGTGCCTGAACTTGATTTTCTACAGTGCTTACTAAATTAATGTTTTAATTTATTGAAGTGTAATTTAAAGGTTTTGTCAATGTCAAATGTCTCATGTAATTTTGCTATGATTTTTCATTCCTTTTGCAAGCCCGTTCAGGCTTTTCCAAGTAATCATAATTTCCCTGACATGCTTGGCAACAGACACACTGAACATTTAATATAAATAATAATGTGTCGGAATTACTATGTTAATTCCTCTGAGTGTTTTGCTGCTTTGTATTCTGTTTTACATGTGCTTGTGTGTAAGATATGTGTAACGGCTTTTTCCCTCGCGGAGATGGCGGGAGATCTCAGCTTGGTAATGACATCTCAGCGCCATCCTCCTCAGTCTAGTTGGGCGGGCCTTAAAGGGTGCATGTGTTCGCGTTGTGGGGGAACTTAAACTTCTTGCCTGGTGATTTAACTGCAATAGTAAGTGCCTTTGTCAGGAACATTAAATTTTTTTTTCATTTCTCCCCTGCCCACACATCCTCAACTCCATAGACTTGCGTCCCCAGAGATTTAACAACTCTTAAATTCCACATGATAAGTAGTGCTTCCGCAGTGTCGGCCTATGGCGGGCCTTATACGCCATGCCTGCATTATTCGAGGAACTTCGTGTATTTGATTGTATGTGTATTCTCTCTCAATCAATATACATAATTGCATTGTTCTTCGTCTTATTTTATTTTAACTTCCATTTCACCTTCGGTCCTGGCCCACTCCAGTATAAGTCCACATGCTCATTTATGTAATATACAGGCATTAGTGACTTTTATTGTACTTTTGTTCGTAAACATAACCTGCGAGAGGGATACACCATGTGGCCGTCGACCAACTACCACCCTGAGAGCCAGAGTCCATGGCTCACCTGTGATATAGAATAGCTGGCGCCCTACCGGAACTTACAACTATTCTGTAATAACAAACTATGCCTCTAGATTTCTCTCAAACCAGGCATCCCTTGCCTCTCGCAAGCTGCCAAGCCATATGTTAGTGTAGAAGAGTGGCGGAATGCCATAGAGGCAACTAGTAGGAGAAGCCAAGAACTGGTGGCACTCGTGACCAAATATAAAATGATGTGGACACAGTTTGCAATGAAGTACACAGCACGGTACGCCAGCACATACACAATGTTGAAGCAGCAGCTGTCCCTGTTTACTGAGGAACAGAAACCGCAAAAGAGTCTGGAGGCATTTGTGGGCCGCAAAATTAGCTTGGCCAACCAGCATTACCAACACCTGTCCCCAAAAGATGTGTTGGAATCAATCGTCGAGACAGTGCTCCTGGATTATCGAACAGCTTTACGACCTATGGTGTATAGTGAATACCAGCATTTCACAAAGGCTGCCGTATCGCGCCTGACTCAGAACCGAGACGCAGTTACTTTTTGGACTCCCGGGACTCAAAAAGTGGTGAAAACAAGTGACAGTTCCGCGAGCCGCCTAAACACACAGCGCCAAGGGTTGAATGGCCCGAGCAGTTCGTCTGCCCACGTGACCGGCAGAGCACAGGCAGACCGCGCCGCAACCATGATGGAGAACAACGGTATACAAGTGCTGCACCTGCCCAGTGCTGCCAACGCCGAGATTCAGCACCAGGCACCACAGTGTCGAATATGCCGTGAGGATCAGTACCACTGCCACAGATAGTGCCCTAACAGAGCAACTACGACTGCAGGAAACGCACCGATGGGGTAGGACTACACCCGCCTACTCTGCCAGCGTGTCTGCTACAGTGTTAGTGTAGAAGAGTGGCCGAATGCCATAGAGGCAACTAGTAGGAGAATGACTCATGACCGAATATAAAATGACGTAGACACAGTTCACAATGAAGTACACAGCACAGTACGCCATCACATACACAATGCTGAAACTATAAAAAAGAAGATAATACTTCTATTAACTTAATAAACTAAAATTAATTCAATAAATAAATAATGAAATAATAAATCATTTAAATCCAATAAAAAAATTAAATAATTTAATGACAAACGAAGATAGAATTTCCAAGCCAAATAATGAACCTGGAGAGGGAGTATAAATCTGAGGTAAACAACCGGCCAGATGCCTACCTGGGACAACTGAGTACCACCACTGACAAATTACTGAGAGTGCCCGTGTATGTATCGTATGTGTCAACTGTTGCCTTGATCGACACTGCGGCTTTGCACAACTTTGGCAAGAGCTTAGGGAAGCTTAACCTACGCTGAGCCAGGTAGAGGCGACCTGGTCCTAGACTAACAATGGCGGGGTAGACGAGTGGTATGAAAATAACTTAAACTGGTACTACTCCCTATGCATGTGTTGCTCAGAAGGAGCTGCAGTGTCTGAGTGTGTAAACCATATTGCGGGATGTATCTTCAGCACAAATGCGATGAAAGTAGGCTGGAGAGGATGACTCCGGTGATGGGCGTGATGGAGTCAAGGAGAGGTTCCTTTGGCATGAATGCGGTGAAGGAGGGTACGTTTAGGAACAAAGCGAGCAGAGTAGATTTCCGGCAAGGCTGCGGTGGAGAAAGCAGCTGGTCAGATTCTCCGGCAAGAGATGCAGTGGAGAAAATGAAGAATAGTCACGAGCGGACGAGCATCCCTCTATTTATACTCTGTCTGGTCCTTCCCCTTCAGTCAGCTGGATAGGGGCAGCACTGGAGAGGGGGTAGCTGTATCATAGCTTCCTCAAGGAGTGACATCACCGGCAAGCTTGGAGCTGCAGTGAATCATACTTGTAGAGCCACCTAGTGGCATGCTGCGGTACACGGTGACTTGGATGCATAGTCTCTGTGGCCAGTGAATAATACAATCTGCAGGCTGGAATGTCCATTCTTGCCATAGCAAACAGTAAAATCTTGTGGCTCAATGCGCAGTCAACAACAAAAACTCCATTGAAATCAGGCAGCAAGGTTTGCACACTGAGGAGGCGAAGTCGTAATTTCATTGTTGAAAAGATGTCGTGCATCTACGTATTATAACAAATGTTATAAAATACAGTTAGATGAGTGGACCCCATTAATAAATATATTGCCAAAATTAAAACCATGACTTATGCCTTTCTTACGTCTTGTAAATATACATCATGGTATATTAAGAACAATATTAAAATTAATTAGTTCTGTAATGGCACATTCAGGCAGGTTGTCAAAATAAGCTCTGCCCATGCCACCAAAAAAGTTCACATCTGTAAACATTACACTTATTTTACCTAACATACGTCTATGTATGTGATCACTTTCACTTTCACAGCAGACAACTGCAATGTAGCGACACCTGTTTTCTGCCACATGCCTCTACATCTGACCATTTAAACTTGGTGTCACAAGGTCAAATGACAAATTGTAGTTGTGAATGAGATATGATACAAGTTCACTGTGTGAAAGCATGCGAGAAAAATATGTATTGGTTTGGTCTGTCTTTCTGCCGTAATAGCCACTGACAGTGATTATGGATAAATGGCTTAGCTCTACAAGTAATAATACTTTATTCAGTAAATATAGGGGACAATTTTGACAATTCAGACAGAAATCATACTGTTACATGTGGATAAAATATTGTCTGCTAAAAGTATACAAGGTAAATTTATTCATTTATTTGATAAATGCTTACAATTAAAATTTACTTCAGAAAAAAAAAAAAAGTAAAATAAAGAGTATTAATTTATTTGGTATGAATATGGATGACTGAAAACTAAGCAAGTGTGGAAATGGATGGAAAATTTTGTACATTAACATCCCCATCACAGACTCATTGAACAGAGATAGCATCACAATTTACAGTTAGTAAATTATATATTCATAATATATAAATAAAGATAAAATGTACTATTTAATAAGGCCTATAACACATCAGTAAGCATTATTTTTTCTTAACACTGAATTTATGGGCAAGTTATAATAAATATTTTAAAACGATAAAATTCTTTTTACAAATGTTAAAAATATGCCACTAAAATATTGATGTGTTGTCATGAATAGTTACCCGAAAAGCATAGCAATATTTATCCAATCAACTTTCAGATGAACAGCAACGTTCATCAAAAGCTTTTCTTTACTGTGAAAATGAGACTCTTTAAAGACTAGGCAGTATACGAACAGTATTAGCTGGCATCAAAACAAGGCTCCTTGAGACTGAATTAAAATTTACTGTTTATACAGTTTCTGCTGGAAAGTCTGTTTTATTTACGCAATCACTTTTAACTCTAGCATCAGAATATCAGAATGGCACAATAAGTTCTAGGATGTAAAAGCATCTACAGGTTTGATTGTCTGAATTTTCTGATTCAGCTGGTGAGAGGATAATTTCTTAAATGAAGCAACAGCTTTTTATTTTACGTTTTATATATTTAAGATTATCTTTAACATTATGAAATATTATTTTTATTTTTAATGTAATTTTTTGCCACCAAATTTATATATTTATTTGCAAAACTCTATAATCAAACCACCATTCAAATACCTATCTCTGTTACATTTTAAGAATTTGTTATATCACACAGAAAGTCTGGATTTGATTCCAGACACTCATAGTACATATCTGCATTCTGAAAACACTCAAGTTTTTCCTGAAACTGTCAAAGTGAACTCTTGAACACATATTAAATAAATTAATAAAATAAAATAAAAATTAGTCTTACTACAACACTAATCCTGAGCACTATCACAAGAAATAATTTGGTTTCAAAAGTACAAATACAGTGAAATATCTATTTGATGGCATTAATCAGTATGAAACTGATTAGTTTCTTACAGAACCCTGCCCACCTCTGCATTTTCCCATACACTGAACATTGTAGGATAGGAAGGGAATAGCTGATTAGGAGTTGGCAGCAATGTGCAGAATTGTAATGTACTGAATTACACAGCAAACGAGTGAAGTAGCAAAATGTATACTTATAGGTGAAATGAAAATACTACAATTGGCAACGAGGATGGCAAAAATCGCATTAGAAAAATGTGAAGCCGGCAAAGAGGACTGAAATTTGTACGGTAAATGCTTGGAACAATATTTTATTGCCAATGACATTGACGAAGGTGACGACTCAAGAATAGAAAAGCCATTTTGATCTCGTCTCTAGGGAAAGTGACGTACAAGCTGTAACGTGATTTATGCATGCCAGTTAAATTGCCTGACACTTCATTCAGAACTAATTCCCATCCTGCAGACATATTATTCTCCTGCGCCATCAGTGATTGCAGCTTCCATAAATTTCACCAATGTTTACAACCAAGCACAGAGTCCATTGCACAGTTCATTGCAGGCCTGTAGAAATGTGCACGTCACTGCAATTTTGGAACATTTCTTGATCAAGCATTACATGATCAATTTGTTGTGGGGCTCCGCAACAAGGAAATTACACAGGTTTTACATCTGGAAAGTGAAACGTTGTCGTTTGATAAAGCTGTGAAAATCGCTTTGTCCTATGAAAAGGCAGCAGAAAATATGGCGGCTGTGTCAAGAGACTGTGAGTACTACATCCCAGATACTAATGCAGAGATACACAAGATACTTTCACTCGTGTGTTCAGGACTCTCACAACCATCATCGTGAAAAACATTCCCACGTCTTTTGAAAGTAACCAGGCAGTCACAAATAGTGCTGCTTACAACACTAACAAAAGTGTGAAAGACAAAGATGCAGTATGTTTTTGTAGTGGTAAACCTAACCACTTTGCTTCCAAGTACAGGCTTAGAGGATACAAATGCCATAACTGCAACAACTGGGTCACATACGTGTAATGAGTCATCTTCATAACCCTCAAGGCAATGTTATGCAGCAAAATTACGTTGTTGGAGATTTCCACGTTGATGATAAAGAATATCATCCAGAGCAAGATAACCAAGACACATGGTTACATCTATCCATCAATAGTACTGATGTACAGCCATGGTTAAGAAAAGTGCAACTTGCATTGGTAGTGCTTGAAATGGAAGTGTTCAGTGGACAGCAATATCGTATGATAGACAACACTTCTCAAATTGCATTATCCAAAACACAAATGTCAGACTATGCTCATATACAGGTGGCGAGTTGTGACCAAGTGGTATGATAACAGTAGAGGTTAAGTATAGTAGCACATGCAAAAAACGACCATTATTTGTTGTGCCTAATGGTGGACTTCCTTTATTAGGCTGGGAGCCTTAAATCTATCCAAACTGGTTTTCCTAATACATGAATATGATTCCTGTGATGATAGTGATAAGAGGGTGCGACAGCTCATACACAAATTCTCCCAGCAGTTTGATGGTGGTTTGGGCAAGATGGTTTCCATGATCTCCATGGTAGTATAGCTATGTTACTGTGGATCTCGTTAGGTCTGTGATATATTTTATAGTAATATTCTTTAAGATGTTGCATAAATCATGCTTTTTACCTTCTGTGTTCTCTAAGTCAAACAGGACAATGCTAAATGACATAATCACAGAATTGGTCAAATGTCTCCTATATAGGTACCTAGTGATGAAAAGTACAAAACTGACTTCACCACTGCTGAAAACTTCATACTAAGTCACACAAGAATTTTGTTTAAACTTGTGCAGGCAGGACAAACAGCATGAAAATGATGGCCAAACATGTAACTAAAATGGAAATCTGCAAGTTTTTCCATCTTCATACTGAGTCAACAACATTGATAACAGGGTGCTGATGCTAACTGGAGCTGACTGCTCTGCCTGAGTGACAGATTTGTTTTTCTGGCCAAGCCAAAGAATGGATGAGGTAAGATAAGATAGGGGTGTAGCAGCAATGGAATGAGGATGGGGAGGAAATAAAAGTACTTTGAGAAAAACCCTAAACAATGTTTAGTGTCCACCACATTCCCCACAAAAGAATCTCCACCAGGAAAATTCCCATCCATCAAAGCCTGGAATTTAACAGGCGACCCAAGCACTGGGAGGCTTTTGACTACCCACTGAACTAACTGTGAGTCCAAAAACATGTTATAATATATTTAGAAGAAGGAAAGAAAGAAAAAAGCAATAACAGATAAAATTGAAATGTTCTTCTCAATTAGGGAATCCATTTAATACATCAAAAGGAGACTACATTAATTTCAGATGAATCACATACTTAACAAAAAAGTTACTTGGGTAACAAGAACTGTGCTATGTTCACCACTCAACATAAATTAACAAACTGAAAAAGATCTTCAGTGAGGCAGGATCATCTCTGCCACTAAAATTAGCAGCATGTAGAACTGGATGAGTGGGAGTGGGGTTTATATTGGGATGTCCACATTAAGTAATCCTGGCCTCAGACAGTCAGTCTGTTCTAAACCACCTGCTGCACCGAGAGTCACACACTTGCGCCACATTGGGCTGCGTGCCCACAAAAATAAATACAAGTTCCGTGCAAAACACCAATGAAAAAGAGCCACATATATCTATAGCAAGAAGTAAAAAATAGTTCGTCCACAAACAGGGGTGTAGAAATCTCGCATATGAAACTAAAACAGCAATGAAATATCTTGTGAATTCTCATAACATTTATAATTTAAGCATAATCTTATAGAGACATTTTTTAACATTTTCCATTCTGTGATCAAAATAATTTCTTTCAGGTGATATGTAAGTTATTCATGTACATATTTGTTGCTATGCTCTGAGGATTTTTTGTTGTAAGGTTAGTAAAACAGTAGGTATGTAGTAGTATGATGATGATTTAACAGATAGTACATGAATGAGTGTGGTTAAATATACAATAGATGTATTTTATTTACAATTTACAACATGGCACAAATTAAATATGGCTACGGATGGGCAGATACTACATTTTCTTGATACTCGATACCAGTTTTGATACAAAAATATTTTCACGATACTCAATACCGATACTTTTCTTGATACTAAATTAAAATTGTCATGAACACAAAACAACTTGGCTAAGAAAATTGCTCATTTTATTAGTGTTATTGACACATGCTGAAACTATATAAAAACCCACATTACACTGGAAACAAATGGTGGACGGTCTGTAACCCAAACCTCCTTAACCAATGATAAACCAACACAGTCTCCTTTGATTCTATAGAATCATGTTTCCACAGTAAAGGCTGTAATCAAACTTTGAGGAAAATTATAGCTCAGTACACACTTATTTTGCAATATTTTTGCAGCTTTTTTAATTTTATTTTGCGACTTCAAGCTACTTACTGTAACGTTAAATAAATGTTGTAATTATCTTATACACCCATTGTAGCCTAGCCCATGGAATACGTGGGTTAGGCCATGACAGGTGTATCAAATAATTATGGTATTTATTTTTGTGAATATTTAATAATACAGTTGCATCAGATAATTATGGTATTTGTGGGATATACAATAACTACTCAGTGTGGACAACATTAAAACTTCATACCTTGTTGGTCGTTGTAGTTTTATTTTTCTAAGTTCATAAAAAAAAATAGTATTTACCATCAACTTGAAGGTAACATAAAAAAAATCTTTCAAATCAGTGACACGATGAGGTGATAGCACTTTTTGGCTCTACTACATCCTTGTATAGAACTGAGAGCATATCACAGCTATAATTTAAAGTTGATAAGTTAAATTACAATATGTATTGCCAAATAAAACTACTTGCAATTTTATATGTTAATGATCACTAAGAAAAAGTGTGTGGTAAATTTATGGTCATGCACTAAGATGGTGAAATGCTTACAGAGGAGCAGCAATAAGTTAGGGGTTGTATTTTGAATTTTTTACTAACTCATGAGGCATAAACCATATGTGTAAATCTGTCACATCTGCAATAGTCAAACAGAAATTATTTAAGACATATTTTACAACACACAGATTCTCGTTTGTTATTTACCTAAACAAATGAGACAGCAGGAACCAACTTTATATTTTTTAAGTTCCTTGCATACATGCATGCTAGGAGACATTTCCATTTCTAACTAACATTGTTGTAATAGAAGAAGGATTTAAATTAGTTGTGCAGTGTATTCTCAGAGGATGTTCCCTCCGGTACATTGGAAGAAACTTGGCTGAAGCCCAACAGTGAACTCAGTGTCACTGGAGCTAAGGACTCCTCCAGTTGCCACCAATCTACACTGGGCAAAAACCACAGCTATGTCCGTATGGTTGATGGCGCATCTGTATTAATTCAAGTTCCATGGCAAATGGTCGCCCATGCCATTACTGGCCTTCATGGAAGTTCCCCCTATGGAGATGGAATTCCAAACTAGTTTTCTCACCCTGAATACTACTTCCCTCTGCCACAGGTATGAAGCACACAAAAAGGTAAACTATGGATTTACCAAAGAAAACATCCACTCAGTTCTCCTTTCTGGCATCCTACCTGATTAGGAACATAGTTTCCTAGGTGATGATACCAAGTGTACCTGCATACCTGGGTTTATCAGAACATCCATGAAGATGGGCCACCAAGGGCAAGTAACTGCACCTTGTCCGTCCCCAGTCATGTTACAAGGTACTGCATCGCAGGATCCTTTGCGAGAACATGATGGCATGCACTTGTCACTACCAGTATTCCTTGCACAATCCACCCCTACGCTCATCCGAGTAATTAGAGCCTGAGTTCTACCTGCCTATAACTAGAGAAGTGCACTATTCTTTGTCACTTACAGGTATGTATGAGAGTTTGTTAAAGGGCACTATTAAGGTTAGATGCAGGATCACATATTCCCTGCCAATAGTGCCTTTTAGAAAGTATACTAGCTGTCTCGTCTCTAGGCTCTACCAGTAAGGCACCTAGAGGGTGACCACTATTAATGCCATGCAGCCACGTGAGTCGCCAACAGCAGTCGGAACCTGGCAGAGTATAGGCAGCTGGCTAAAAAATAAAATACGGTGAGCTCTGTTTATTTACTAACTGCTCTTCGCCCTTTACATTCCTATGCCATGCCAATGCATGGAAAAATGTCTGCCTGTAGACACAGAAAAATTATGGTGCATTCTAAAACACATAAAAAGCAATGCAACATAATCCTGATAACTGGAGATCTCATTCAGCAGACTGGAATAAGGAATTTAAAATATTATAACTGGGTCAACAAAGAAGAGTAACCTTACAACCAAGGTGTGTCTCTACAGGGACCTCACATTAGGCTACTTGACAGACTGCAACTAAGTCTACCAACTAGCAAAAGAGTACAGAACAAAAGAAAGCCCACTAAGAAGTGCTGCAAGCAAAACTCTTGGCAAAGCAACAGAGTGCCATAGGCATCTCTGTGCATAAGCTCAGGTACCATATGATAGGGCCGGCATAGTGTTACAAGTGTACACACATATGGAGACCAAGCTAACGAAGAATGAAGTTCCTTAACAGCTCTGCCTGGTCGGCGCATGTTATAGAGGTTTGATAGAAAATTTGTGGTTCAAAAACTGTTAGATATTTTATAGTGGTGCCTAAATATGATAAGCACTTTAAAAACCTTACCTTCCTAAAGCCCAGTTCCAAGTTCCCATTTTAACTCCAAGGATACATTTTTTGTGCATTAAAATGGCTAAAATGTTTTCAGAATCAGTTTTAGCTGCAAAAATTTTTTATACACATAATTCACAGCTGTCTTTTAGACATGCATCATAATTTTATCTATATAAGTGTACCATAAAAATATAGTCACTGCTTAAAATCACATTCAGGTGAGTTGCCAGTAGAAAGACTGCATGCCAGTTGAGCTCCTTGTGGTAGAAGAGAGGAGACAAGTATTCAGTAATCAAGAGTCAATCTTAGAGCTCACGCTTTGGCATCGAAAGCACAAAATAGCTGCAGGCAGGTGGAACCCTAAATCACAGCACTCTGCGCAGCAAAAACTCGGCTGCACACCTCTCTCTCACATGTGCGAAACATATCTCACTTCTTGCCTCGTGATGTTATGCACAGCTAGGCAACACAGGCCATGCTGCCTATCCTGGGAGGGTACTCAAACAAAGTGCAGCAAGCAACATACTGACGCCGTCAGGTGAGACATGAGACGAACGATGACACAAATACTTACTGGTAATTTGGGCGCCAGTGGTGCTTCCTAATCACCGCACTATTGAGACTCAGGGTTCTCAGGTATGCTGTGGGTTCTGTGTGTCCATCTCACCCGTGTGTACTTACAAACACGTAGGCAATACTAAACTTTTTACTAAACATCACTGGAAATAAACACTTAGTAAAACCTATGTGGCTAGGACACTGTCACTACTGAATAAATGACATAAGTTCACTGTAGACTTACTTTTATTGTTATTATGCATACACATCAACGAGCCAATGAAATTATTATCTCGGTCATGACTAGCCAATTCCGCTTGGGTGTACCCAGCCCGCAATTACTCTAGCGTATGCCTAGATGGATGATCTCACCGAGGTGCTTGAAAGAACAGCCTTCACAAGGGAACAGGACAGACAGCCGCTAGGGTGGACTGATGGTGTTTCCCTGAAGACAGGGCACTGTGAATTACAAATGAAACCCTTAATACATATTAACACGTGTGACTACTCGGCATCATTAATGCAAACTCGTCGGGGTTCGCCCTCCAGCACGTGGGTAGTGTGGTGATGGCCTATACACAGAGCCAGCTAGGATGGAAATAATTGCACCGTACACTAATTACAAAATTACATAAACCCTTGAATGATACATAAAACAAGATGGAATACGAGATGAATATTCACAATAAACACACACATGTGTGAAAACCAACTTAGATGGCGCGGATGCCGCCGGATGAAGTTCGTAGCGGACCACGTGGTGCAGGTGAAATTGCAATATTTTTGTGTGGGAACGGCAAATTAAAGTCAGAGAAAAGGTTATTCTTACTGAGAAAATTATTCTCTTTATGAATGCAGTGGTTACAGGCGTGTAACATGCCTAATGGCGGTAAAATCAAACATTACTGTGACCCTGTGGTCAAGAACAAAAAGCATAAATTTACTTGACAAATACATTGAACCCTAAATAAAATTGACATAGAACCCTTAAATAAATTATTGCACATACGATGTTACATAAATAAGCTCTCAAATGCAACGATGGCGTATACAAAGACTTGACGTAGGTCTGCCACATGGTTATACATGATGTCGCCGTAAAATATTCAAACACGAAAAATACCCTCAAATACATACATAAAAATAAGGCTCTTAAAAATGTGAGTCGGAATAATGCAGAAGTTACAATGAAATGCCATAAACATAGGCGGATGGTGCCTGATTCAAATTGCATGACCTCTCCAACATCTTTCTCCTCCTTCTCCTCGATTAAGTTAAAAATGCCTCAAGGGCGCAAGAAATTAATAAAGCGGAAGTATAATGCAGGGAAAAATGTCTGGTAAAAACGTACGCAAGCAAAGGTTAACTGGTAAACTAAATTAAGTATGGAAACCTAAATCAGTGAACAAAAGTTGTAGTGCGTAAATGACAGTGTCTTACCTCACCAGCTCTCCTCGACAAACTGTTTAGATACAAGCATCGACGGACCTACCATGGCTGCCTACAGGGTTCACATAAGCGGAAGTGCTATGCACGCAGAGTAAAATATTTTATTAGTGAAAACAAAATGGCACAAATTAAATTAAATATTGTTTTACATTTCTTTAATTTTCTTATGAATTTCAATATTATTTTAGTGTCTCTTTATGATGGCATTCACTCCGGAATATTAAGTGTTTTTAATCTCGGTGTCATGGCCACTTTGGATTTTATAACCAAACAATTTAAAATAGTAACAAACACATATTAAACACTGCAAATACAATAGGACACATTTTACACTAAAAATAACATTTATACGAAAGTTCAAAATTATTGGCCTCTTTGCGCACATGCGGGACACGTGATACATGCAATGTGAGCACCGTCATGGGCTCCAGCGCCGCTGGCTGTTAGCCGGCATCAATATAAAAAATGTACACACCAGCATACACATATTCCCATGCAAACACAATAACTGAGAATGTAACAGTCTACTCACCAGTCCAAGATTCTGACCAGAAAGTAGTTCGGTTTCGTTCTTGTCAGTACTGTTGGAATTTCCTGGCACAGCAGCATGTTTCTCCAGAGCATCATCACTTGAAGTACTGTAACACCACACACACAGAGAATATGTTTTATTCATGCATTTAATAGAGTATCTTCACTTTTCTGACGCATGATTGTATATTTTAATTTCCTATAAATACTATTTTATTTGCATATTTTTTAATTTTCTAAACCAGTTTT
Organism: Dryococelus australis; assembly: GCA_029891345.1. Lineage (NCBI taxonomy): Eukaryota > Metazoa > Arthropoda > Insecta > Phasmatodea > Phasmatidae > Dryococelus > Dryococelus australis. Next base: position 79,381,292 of record CM056995.1, read on the forward strand.
GATATCTTATAGAATACCCTTTTACATAGGTATAATTCAAACAAAACTGGCTACACATTTTAGAAGTTTCAATATGTCTGTGACAAGAGATATATGTATGTTGAATATCTTTGACTAACACCGTTAAAAGTATTTGTAATACAACAGCATTTGGGGTCTTTCTTTACGTAAAACTACACACCACCCTAGCCTTAAACCTTCTATTATAGCCTCTACAGCAGCAGTAAGCAAAAATTGTTGCCACCTTTCCAGAGAAACTAGATGCTAGCTGATAAGACATTGCCTCACTGAAAGTGAAGGGAGCTGTTTCAGGCCAGTAAGCTGTACCCAACATAATGGGCGCCAACTTCAACATTTCCATGCTCAGCATATCAACAATAGTCCCCTGCAGACCGGGTTCCCACTCCACACCACCAAAAAAACACAAAAAGTGAAGCACAGTCGATACAGCACACTGTAATTTTTGTACTAGCGCTACCAGTGCATTGCTGCTCTAGTGTGAAAACCTAAGGTCTGCTACTGACAACTTTCACAACAAACTAACACTAATCTTGTAATGAAAAGGCACAAACACCTTATCATAACCTAGCATCCTTCCATTCTCAGCCACCTGAGTAATGACAGCTATTAGATCTGTCAGTAGAGATCATGACATAGAAACAACTTTCACCATGGCTGCATCACATTCAAGCGCAACCTGGATCAGTGTAGTTGCAAAGCCTCTGCCCCTTTGTGAACTAGGAAGCTGTTGCTCCGTTCACTGGGTATTTGAGTGGTTGGAGCCCCTTCCGAGTATCTCAATGACTAGCCTTACGGCTCTTGTAGGTGCAGATATGGAAGTATGAGTAGCGGAGAAATCAGTTTGTATTTGTGGCTTAAAATGGGAGAGCGGGGGGGGGGGGGGTAGATATGATTTGGTGTTTTACGGTGGCAGGTAGTGTAGGCCTGACAGAATGGTAAAAGACTGATGTATAGTTTATATGGGTTTACTGGGAATAAACCACACATAACCCAGCCTGTGCTCAGGTGCTTGAAGGACAGGGTAGCCTGACTGCCCAGAAAGTCAATTATTCTTGTGGGAATAATGGGGTGAGGGTGACCCCTGTGAAGCAAAGTTCTAGGCCCCTGATGCGGGTGTGTCAGCATGGTGGTAAAGACTCTCTATCCTTGGACTGAGAGGATGCGTATCAAGAGAGATGAGCTAGTGCACAGAGCACAGTAGATAGTCTTGCAGGTGTATCTTGCATGAAGATGTTTGGTAGACAGCTGGACAATGCTGGGTAGTGGCAAAAGAACTGCCCCGAGCCATTGTTTCTTATCGAGCCTATACTAACCAAATTTACACTGGCCCAGCAGGGAGCGAATAAGAGAGGGAAAGAAATGGAGGAGAGGGAACTTGTTTCCTTGCTGCGGGTTCTGTTTGCCTGGCTGGAAGGCCGGTCTAAGGGGCAGGATGCAATCAAGATGGGAAAACCAAGGGTTGCCTGCATCCAGGCAGCAGCAGACTTTTTGGGCCCACATGAAAGTGACAGTGTTCATGTTGTGGGTGTCTGGAGATGGCGAGGCTTAGCGGGGGCAGACGCGTGCACGTGAAGCAGAGGCTCAGAAGGGGATCACGTACAATGTCAATATGCTGCCTGGCTTGACACGTGACAGTAGGGACATCTCAGCATTAGCAAGAGATGAATTAATGATGAGGAATGGTAGTCCAAGTTGTACTTTTGTATCCCCATATGTTCTACCTTGTAAATGTGTGTTTTAGCATCATTACGAGTACAACTAAAGTTCATGCAACATAACTTTGTATGTTGCTGACCATCACTGACATACATAAAGCCCTTGCTAGAGACACCTGCATCTCAGCCCGGAGGCACAGCACATTCCAAGGCCAACACTCAGCTGGGCAGTTAAGACAGTGCTGAGGAAACCTGTTTTGCCAGCTCCCTGTCACTACTGAACTCATACTACCCTGAGATCCTCTTTCTAGCTCGAATACTAACTATAGTCCATTCAGGGTTACTTCCAACTTTACTGAAGCCTTGCTTAACTTCTACTTTCAGGATATTCTTCCATCTCATGCAAACATCTAGGGCACTACACCATAGGGACAACACACCACATTTGTGCACACTCAGTTAAATAATATTTTGCATAATAACTATTTCTCTTAGTAAGCATTACCAACATACTGTACCTATTTTCTCCCTGGTTTGTTCATATAAATTATAAATTAAATATTATAGTTTATAGCTAAAATATAAATATTCAGTTTAACTAAAAGTAAGTTACTTTTATGTTAACACAAGTATAAAATGCTCGTGATAAATTACATATTCAGGAAACAACCAAACATGTCATACATGGGTTGATTTTTCAAATGTTTAATTGAAAAAGTATGACGAAACTGTAAATAAGACTACAGGTGGAGCTGTCTCAACACTTCTATAACTGTCATCTCTTACACATTCAGCAAAGGACCAGGACACTGTCATACTGATGGCCAGTATTATTTTTATAGATCAAAACTGCATATTTGTTACAGCCAGTTTTGTTGAATAAAATATTGTTCATGGATTAAGACAATGAACTACAGTTTTTTTGGTTTTTAATAATATGTCTCAATCATATGACTATAAAAAAAATTCAGATTCATTTGAATATTCTTATAAAAATCTTTATAATTTAAACACTCAAAAAAATACATAGTCAATAGTACAATTATTTTATTCCACAAAACAATAACAAGGTAAATTACACCTTGCATATTACAGCACCACACATTGTTTTGAATCAAATATAGTCCGCAACCCTTTGAAAAATTCTGTCTTTATAAATTTATAATTACAAACATTATAATGAAAAGTGTAAGAACTCAGTTTATTTCTTTATTTGTCAAAACTTGGGTTTTTAAAATTTTTATTTATAGTTTTGAAAATATTATTTTGGAGCACATACCAACTTAACCATAGGATTTAACCTTTTTCTCATTAGAAAACTTAATTTATGTAAGGTTTTTTTACTTAAAAAAGTTCCCAAGAACCTAACACAACTTCAAAGCAGGACATACTGGATTAACTAAAACAATTTTGGATGCAGGGCTTGTGCAAAAAGCAACTACTGACACTGAACTTACTACAGGTGTATTACCGGCAGAATGTGTAGCGTCTAAGCGAGATCTCGCGGTATCCCCATGACCAGCAGGATATAGATGTGTCGCGGACATAGAGACATACTGCACGCACATATGATATCACACACTGCACAGGATTCATTCTTGTTACCACATATTTCCTTTTCTCAAACTGTCCAACACTATTAAATTTTGAAAGCCACTTGGGTTTGAATTATATTGCACATTTAATCAATACTCACATAACACCTTCAAAATTTTACATAAACCATGGATGTATGAAATACATCACAAACATAACAAATTATATTCTTGAGAGGTAAACTATTTCTAAGCTTCTTCAACAAGCCTTGAAATAAACTATAAAGATCTACATTCTTCAATATGAGCGGCTCCAGATTTTACTTCACACCCAACATTTCAAACTGTACATGTTCTTCATCACAAATCATGTTTTGTGGTAATAAGAGAAATGAGATAAAAACATTTCCTCTTTCCATCCAAACTTCATATACGTAAAGCTAGCAAGCTTTCTCTGAACCATCACCATGGCTTACAATCTGTCTCTTATCAAGCAAGCTTACTGATAAAGAGATAACCATTCCCTACTGTTTTTATAGTAAGATAAAACATCAAAACCACAGACACAATAAGCACATAAAAGACTGCAAGTATTTTGTGTTGATCACTTACTTGGTTGGTCATCTTCTGTGCACATGATGACATGTGAAGCATTGGAAAGAAAAACAGTCAATAAACATTGACTTTCGAAGTGTGTATACACAAAGCCACAACTATGTGAGCTTCAGTAAAGTTACAACTCTCCTACAAAATTATTATATTTCACTCTACCATATTTAGTTGTTAAACTATCAACTCAAAAAATCTAAGCTAACAGGTAACGTTGAAATATTTTTTATCTTATGTCAATTATAAAGACTGTCTTATAACTAAGTATTGATTATACTAACGTAAACCCAAAAATTAAATTATATTGCCAGAATAAAAATTAATAAATAATAATAAAAAAAAAGATACCACATGTACAATATATAATTACTGTGTTTATAGACCACACAAATTAAGTGTATTGTTTAAACTCAGTAATTGGCATTTGGTACTGCTAGTACTGACTATAAATTCCATCTTCTTTAAGTAAATACAGTATAGTTAGTCAAGTTGTGAAAATACAACATTAAAAAATGTGATGCGTGACGCGCACTGACATATTATTAAATACGTCTTTGCCTTATCTTCACGTGTCAACACATCACCCCAGGCAGGTGGATGACATGCTACCAGAGCCAACCAGCATACCCCTAAGCACCTAAGCAAGGGGCACCCACAGACATGGTATTCAAGACTTTCTTCACCTTTACGTCAGATGTCATGCCACACCCCACGCATGATAGAAGTCAGCCACGCAGCCCAGCGATGCCCCTAAGCTCGTGGGAGCGATGCAACCTGCATATGAGGAAAACAGCACTTCCAGTCTCCCCGGGAGATAGTGGCCTTTGCTGCTAAGGGAAGAGCTCCAGCACAACTATACCCAACAGGCCGAAGGGCCCGCACCCAGCCGTCCATATAGGCGAGCGCTCAGCCCCGTTTCCCCAGTTTGATACTCGGCAGTTCGCTCCACCACCTAGTGTGCTGGAGCTCTCTGCTTATACTGCCTTCCTCACGAAGGACCCCCGCTACCTTCAAGACATCTTCCAGACCTTCAACCCCCGAAGTCTTCAGCCCCCCTTAACCCTCACTACCCCTCTGGTAGTGACATCAGAATCCCTTCTGGACAACAGCATTAAAGTTAGTTAGGATCAGTTAGTATCATAGCCACCTAGCCACATCTGCTCTTGTCTAGCTTAGACCCAGGTCCCGTGTTCACCTAGTATTGCAGTAATTTAGTTCCATTTCAATTCATTGATAGTTAAGAATTAGTAAGGGCCACTGTGTATATTCCTCGCGGGAATAAACACGTGATCTTACCTAACTTCTGAGTACACATTTCTGGGGTCATTGTAACTTTAATCCTAAGTAGGCATTGGTCCACTAAGGAAAAGCAGGAGACTGCATCATTGAGACTTTTTTCTGAACATAGAATAGGACTGCGGACTCCCTTAACTGGGCGTACGTACATCTCAAACACACACATTAGACGGCCACCCATACTGTGGATAAGGTACGCCAAGGTACCTGGTGTACATGTATGGTAGAGCCACAACCACTAGAAATTCAATCCACAAGTTGGCTAGTCAGCCAGCCCCACCAATTCACTCCATGCACCACATTTGGACCGCACTCACGACATGACTGGGCATTCTGATCAGCCTAGTGCTCCATGTACCGCGTTGTTAGTTTTGCCAGAAGGAGCAATTGGACTGAATTTGGGTTGCCCAGCCACGGCTGGCTTCACACCTAGCTACGGATCCTTGTCGCCTGCTCTTTCTTTGCTTCGTAGACCTTAGTTCCTTCCTCTATGCCATACACCCATAGTAGGAGTGGTGCAAAGTGGAGAGCTAAGAGGGCAGCTACCACCTCTAAGCCTAGTTTGAACAGCAAACTAACACCAACTGTCCTCTGCTGTCTAGCCCCCGGGAACGAGCTCAAGCCACCCGCCAACTCTGGAGAGGTCTAACTTCCAGTTCCCCCCCTTCCCCACTCCCTCTTTCAACCACATCACAAGATCGCCGGCAAGCCACATCCTATCGTAGAGAGATTTCACCAAAGACTTCCAGTACTTCTGGGAATAGCTAACCTGTGGTTCACACACCTGGACCAACTGACCTCCACAGGCTCCTACCAGCACCGCCAGCCACAACACTACCTTCGCTCAAGGACTAGGCCCGAGTTCCAGCCGGCAGCAGCAACAAAAGCGGCAGTCAGAAGCTACCCTGGACCATGCCCACTACAGGTAAACCAGTGTCTATGTGCAAACCAGCAGTGTGAAGAACCGCTCAACCCCCACCTGACTTTGTGCCGTGGCATCAAGCCACGCCACGCACCCCAGCTTATCAGCTTATACACCGACCATGGACCATTCAGTACCCAATCCAGTTGATGAAACTTGACCGGAGAGAGGGGAGTGAAACATTTAACACTAAGATGGGTGCCAGAATGTTTACAATCCAGAAGCGCGTATGAATTCCTCTTCTCCTGCCCCTTGTGACGGCTATCCCTGCATATCGAACGAAAGCTAAAACCGATGGAGCCATATTGAAGTTGAGAAAATGTTGGCTGTTTGGAACAGCTTACCTTGGCTGTAACGGGGGTGTGTTTGACGAGTTCCACACTTCATGTCTGCTGGGCGGGCCTGCTGGTCTGCAAGTGTGGGTGCTACGGGACTGCTGCCGCCCGTGAAAACTTGGGCTGCCTTCTCCTCCCTTGTACATCACCTTGACCACGTGATGCCAGCCAGCCAGTCACGTACCACCAGGGTGCCCTTCCAGGACTTACGGATATCGATGGAGTGAAGATAATTTTGTATTGTTCTCAATGGTTTTAAATAAAATATAAATACAGGTGTCTCATCCAGGTTCGGGGAGACAGCACAGGAGATTCACTTGGGCAGGAACTGCTGTTCCGTTAACATTTTTAAAGGGGGGGGGGGGGGGGGGGGCTTGCTGCCATTTTAAGTACAGTAAATAATTGTAAAGCCATAATTTATATATCATGTAAATTTTGGCAAAGGCATATTTTATATATTATGTAAATCTTTGGGAAAACTATTTTTTATACTAAAGTAATCAGTGGGAAATGAATATTTTTATATAAAGTTTATTTTTTGTGATACTTGGGGAAAAACTATGTAAATTATTTGAATTTACAATATAAAAGCAAGGCAACGTATATTTCAAAACTTTTTCACTGGAACCAACCCAAATCCCTTTTTTGACATCATTGGAGGGCTCTAAGGTTGTTTCCAACTTAAAACACCAACATTTAGGAAGCAGTTGAGGCAAAGACCTTGTCCTGTGTGTGTTGGCAACACCGTCACATAGAGGATAGAGAAATCTGCGCCACTCTGCTTCCTCAATGCAGAGACGTTAAAAGGGAAAGTAAAGTTAGGAATTTTGTAAAGTTACGAAATAGTAAAAACTCCCTTGGGTTCGTTCCAGTGGTCATGAGAGTGACTTTTATTAGTAGTGGTGAATCAACTCATCCACAAAATTACTCATACAGATATCTGTACATCGTGAATCCAGCACCTCACGAAAGAGTCTCTCCAGGAAAATTTGACCGATGCCGGGGTGTCGTTCAATCCAGACTACAGAATAGATACCCTACAACAACATATGAGGGAGGTAGTTAAGAAAGGTGAAATGGCTGCTCAACAAGCAGGTGAGTACGACGCAGTTAACTTCTTTAAAAATATGAAACATTTGCCACCTCATTTGGTGGATAGTATCGAGACAGAGCGCAGCCTGAATTTAAAGTTAGTAGTAAATCTCTGGGTGCAAATGGTTAGAATCGCACCTTTAAATATTTGTGATATTGTGCTTTTGTATGCCGCTATAATGTTCAAAGTGCCAGAGCCTTTGCAAAATGTGGTGGGGCAGGCGATAAATGAACGAATGCCATTTAGAGAGTTTAGTCAGGCAATGTTGAGACAGACAGGTTCATCAGTAGCTATAGCCCACCAACGTATGAAAATATTGGAAAGATTTCAAAGTCACAATGAGTCAATGCAGCAGTTTGTCAGAGAGACTATTAGATGGGTAGAAGTGTTAGGTTTGCAGTGTGCGAAAGCAGATTTGGTGGAAATAGTGTTTTTTAATCTGTTGCCGGAAAATAGTAAATATTTTATATTTGCTTCAAAGCTGAAAATGTTAAATGAATTATTAGCTTTTGGTAATTCAAGTGGAATTAACGATAGGTGATTGTAAACAAAGAGAGCCTAAAGTAGTAACCTCTAAACTGCAATGCCAAATCTGTTCTCATACTAATCATCAGACGGCTAAATACTTTTATAAAATGCAAAAAGGCGAAGGAAATTATGTGCAGGAAAAGTTAAAACAAAAATGTCAAATTGTTTTAGGAATAATCATCCGACGGAAAAATGTTCCTATAAGAAAATGGATAGTGACGGGAAAGAAAAACCGCTTGAAAACAGGGGCCAGTCAGACGTAAAAGTAAATTCAGAAAATGTTGCTAAATCTGAAGGTCGAAAATCCGTAAAATAAATTATTTGTTTTAGGTGCGGTAATCCTGAACATTTTAAATTTAATTGTCTGTTAAAGGGAAAACCTGCAGGAATAGGCACTGTGACAAACACAAATCTATGGTCTACTGTATATGCAGCTTGTGATTGCCAACTTAACAATGTCAGGTTTGATTGACTCGGGTGCCTTAGCGACACTTATAAGGCAAGAGACTTTGAATAAAATCATGCGGGATGCACCGTTTGGAACTTTGCAGTTAAAATGGGGTGAGTCAGTGGTATTTTCCTTAGCCAACGAAGGTTTGATAAAGTCAAACATAATAGCTGTGATGAAAGTGAAAATAGAAAATTTTTCATGGAAAGTAGCGTTCCGTGTATTTGAACATATCACATGACGTGATTTTAGGTATCTATTTTTAGGTAGTACACGCGCATGCATTGATGTAGCAAAGAAGGAATTACAGTTTAGTTTTTCCCCGACACTGTAGTAAATTTGCAAGTAAACCTTTCATTTCCATAAAATTCAGTTGCTTCAGCATTCTGAAGAGGTAGCGAAAGTGTCAGAACAGCTTAAAATGGAATATAAAGATATGCTTACGTCGAAGTTAGGGCATTGTAAAGAGATTCCAGTAGAATTAAAACTGAAAGATAATGAGTCCGTAGTGTGTGTGCTGTATCGTGTGTCAGCACCCAATATTAAAGTATTTAAAAATTTGATCTCACAATTGCAAGACCAGGGAATCGTAGAAAATTCCACAGGTCCATACGCAAGTCCTTCTTTTCTAATTCCCAAGAAAACTCTGGGACAGTTTAGAATTATCTGTGATTATAGAAAAATAAATAAAAAATTATATGTGGATTCCTAACCGGCACCCATCATGGAAACTGTACTTCAACATTTGTAAAAGGCTAATTATTTCAATATCTTGGATTTAAATTCGGCATTCTTAAGTGTGAGCTACATCCCAATAGTAGGGCACCGTTACCGTTTTGTACACTGTGGGTTTGTATCGGTGGATTCGTTTACCGATGAGAGTAAATTCCGGCCCCCAGTGTATGTCTAGGGTGTTAACTCACGTATTAGGAAAATATCTGTATGAGTTTGTATTCAGGTACATAGATGACATGTGCATATACAGTAATACATTAGAGGAACATCTTCAACACTTGCGGCTAGTATTACATGCATTGCGTAAAGCCAGGCTGACTATAAATCAGGAAAAGATAAGTTGGACACAACAACATGTGCGTTATTTGGGATTTAATATTTCAGAGGGGAGTTTGCGTACAGATCCGGAAAAGGTAAAATCAGACATAAATTTCCCGCAGCCTTAAAAGGTACTAGGAGTGAAAAGATTTTTAGGTATGGTAGCATTTCATAGTAAGTTTATTACAAATTTTTCCGCTCTTGCAGAGCTGTTAAATAAATTTACAAGAAAAAACGTGCCATTTCAGTGGAAAGAAGATCAGGAAAATACTTTTAAAAAATTGAAAGATATGTTAGCAAATCCTTCCGTTTTGCATTTACCAAATTTTTCTGAAGAGTTCTTTTTGCACTGTGATGCCAGTTCTGTAGCGATAGGAGCATGTTTAAATCAGAAGATAGATGGTCATTTTGTAAGGATAGCATACGCCAGTAAAATATTGACTCAAGCCGAACGTAAATAAACTATTTATGAAAAGGAATGCTTAAATTGTATTTCGGGTATGGAAAAGTTTGCAGATTATTTGGATCACGCACCATTCACGTTGTACATGGACAACCAAGCACTCAGCTGGTTATTGAAATCGCAAAAGCCTGCAGGCAGGTTGGCACGCTGGCTGGTAAGATTGGCCCATTCCAAATTTAATATGCAACACGTTCACGGGGTCAATAATTCAGTAGCAGATGAGTTGTCTTGCATGTATTGCGCCAAAGAGTTTGAGCAAGGCGACGAGCAGATGAAGAATGGGGCACCTGTAGAGAGTGTAGTGAGCATTGATAGTCAGCTGTCAAGGCCAGCAGTACGAAACACAGACATTTCAGAATTTAATAGGTTACAAAAATTCCTAAGTGTGTTTACTGATATTAAAGAACACCAAAATTCTGATCAGGAATGTAAGCAGATTTCGTCTGAAATTAAGAATGGAATTTCACCGTATGTTATCTATAAATGTTTTTTAGATGAATAGACGAGACAAGGAAAATTCAGAGTTTTTGTGCCTGAAAGTTTGAGGCGATGGTGTTTAAATATTACCATGAATCTTATTACGGAGGACACGTAGGGCATGATAAAACCATCTGTTGTGTGTTAGAAATTTTTACGTGGCCAGCAGTATGCACCGACCTTGAAAACTGGGTAAAAGGCTGTGACACGTGTCAACACGCAAAAACTGAAAAATCAAAAACCAGAAGGCAAGTATGCAGGTACGGTAGCCACGTATCCTTGGATCCTTGGGAACCTGTGTATTTAGATGTCATGGGTCCGTTGCCCCGGAGTACATCGGGTAATGTCTATGTCCTAGTTATAATAGATGGTTTCAGCACATTTTGTTTATTTTTCCCGTTATGTACCATAAAGGCAGTTAAAGTCTGTAAAGTTGTAATGCAATGGTTGTATAGTGTTTTTGGCGCACCCATATATGTAGTAACGGATAATGGTACATATTTTTTGTCGTAAGAATTCTGAGATCTGAATTATATATAGGGAGTAAAAATGGTTCAAGCTGCCCCGTACCATCCACAGGCATATTTAGTAGAACGTGTTAACTGTAACATTAAAATTGCCTTATGCAATTTTTTATCAGATACGCGTCACTGGGATGATGTATTATACCTACTGTTTTTGTGTTTCAATAATTTGATTCATAGTTCACACAAGTATTCACTAGCTGAAGTGTTTTGGGGCGGAGATTGATGCATCCTTTAATAAATGTGTGGTCACTCACAGTACTTGTTTGGAAAATGTGAATAGTAAAAAACTGGAAGAAATATGGGCGTAGGTGACACACAATTTAATTATGCACCACCAGAAAATGGAACAAAAAAAGTAATGTAACTTTGAAACCTGGTGATTTAATTTTAGTCAAGGCTCACCACCTCAGTTTAAAAATTGAACATTTTAGTGCTAAGTTGGCTGTAAAATGGCGAGGGCCGTTTAAAATAGTGAGGTTCCTTTCACCCATGACGGTAATGATTGAAGATCCACATTCTACAAACAAATACAAAAAGGTTCATATCTCCCAATGTAAAAGATATCACGTACCCACAACATAAGAGGGCTGTCCTCCGCCCTTTCCTGTTTGTGAAACCCTGCCTGTCTTCATTGAAGGATGTCAGACTGTTTTATTAAACATCCTAAGATTTTAAGATTATTACATTTTTTTAATATATTAGTTTTCTGGTTGTGTATTGGAGAAAAATTTAAGAGAGAGTATTAGCATTTTGTAAGCAAGTATATTCTACTCAAAAGTTAAATGAGTACATAGTTAAAACGTGTACAAATATGTAAGTTGAATGAGTACATAAGTAAAAATGTACGAATATGTCAGAAATATTTAAAGGTATACCTGTATATATTATGAGTGAAGCTATAGAGATTTTATCTGTAAATGGAAAAAATGGTTCAAAATTTAAGCAAGCCTATCCAAAGTTATATTTGAAAAAGAGTTATGATTTGTTCTACGTATTCGTTGAGTGAACCTTGCTGCCTGTCTGTTTTATGGTAGCTGCTAACAACATGACTCATGTCCCATGCAGAAAGGAGCCTGGGGTAAGGGCCTGGCCAGCCTACACCTTAAGTTCTGGACTGAAACAGACTTCTTGGGTCTTCTCCTGGGGAGGAGGGATGTGACAGCTATCCCTGCACATCGAACAAAAGCTAAAACCGAAGGAGCCATATTGAAGTTGAGAAAATATTGGCAGTTTGGGACGGCTTACCTTCGCTGCGACGGGGGTGATTTGACGAGTTTCACACCTCACGTCCGCTGGGCGGGCCTGTTGGTCTGCAAGTGTGGGCATCGCGGGGCTGCTGCCACCCGTGAAAACTTGGGCTGCCTTCCCCTCCCTTGTACGTCACCTTGACCACGTGACACCAGCCAGCCAGTCACGTATCTCCACACCAGCCAGCCAGTCACGTATCTCCAGGTTGCCCTTCCAGGACTTCCGGATATCGACGGAATGAAGATCATTTTGTATTGTTCTCAATGGTTTTAAATAAAATATTAATACAGATGCCTCACCCAGGTTCAGGGAGACAGCACAGGAGATTCACTTGCGCAGGAAATGCTGTTCCGTTAACATTTTAAAAGGGGGGAGGGGCTGGGCTTGCTGCCATTTTAAGTTAAGTAAATAATTGTAAAGCCATATTTTATATATCATGTAAATTTTGGTAAAGGCATATTTTATATATTATATAAATCTTTGGGAAAATAACTATTTTTTATACTAAATGTAATCAGTGGGAAATTTATATTTTTATATAAAGTTTATTTATTGTGATTTTTTTTTGTAAAAAATTACTGTATGTAAATTGTTTGAATTTACAATATAAAAGCAAGGCAATGTATATTTCAAAAATTTTTCACTGGAACCAACCCAAATCCTTTTTTTGACATCATTGGGTCATCTCAGCTGTTTTCCAACTTAAAACACCTACTTTCAGGAAGCAGTTGAGACAAAGACCTCGTCCTGTGTGTGTTGGCAACATTGTCACACCCTTTCGGTGTATCTGCTCTTTACCACCTTGGTTATTAGACCGGCCAGGGTTAGTGTAGAGCAGTACACAATCTAATTGCCGGCTAAGTCGAGGGTCTTCCACATTGGAAAGATGATCTAGTTTTAGAATTTCTTAACTTCGGCCTAGGCCAAGGGGAAAGAGGGGTAAACCCTAGAGTGAAAAGAACTCGACGCTCTTCTAGACAAGCTGCCTGGCACTTATACCTCAGATACTTCAAGGTTATGTGCGAAGTCAGTTTCATAGGGAACACAGGTGGTCTACACCTTGGATAACGGATGATGGAAATTTATTCACTTTCCGGGAGTCAACCGTTATATATAGTGGGACGTGTTGGTTTCCTACTTGGGACGAAGTTATCCACTACTTTGGCAACGGGACGTTTGGCTGGGCACTGTATCTATGATGCAACAAGAAGCTGCAAACTACTTTTAACAGCTTAGCTCGCCATGCGGATGATGGCTGGAACAGCGGCCAATGTTGGTTGCGGCAGAGTTGAGCAATGGCACATGTTGCGGGGTGTGAGTGAACTTATTATCAGGTGTGGATTATCAATACCTAATAAGGCGTTGCCTTCCCTTAAAATAATTGAGATGAAAGGACGTTCCTCGCCTAGTAGTTTAATAAGATGCCCAAAGAGTGGGACTGGTAATGGTGGTGAATTAACTACGGGCACAATAATGTTCTCAATGAGTGGGGAGTTGTGATTCTCAATATTCTCTGAATTTAAATTATTCAATGCTCTTAGTGTTTCTTGAAGAATTCATCTGCGTTGCCTGCATTGTCTGTCGTACTCTGCGTAAGGCACTGTGCTACACAAAAATGACCAGGATGAAAAACAAATAATTTAATTGTTCCTGATGTATCGCCAACCTCAGTACCCACCGTCCGGCCTTATTCAGACTGGGATCGACTGAGAAAGACGTAAATTCGCTTGAGACCTGGGTGAGGCACCCACCCGAGGTTAAGTCAGTAGCAGGAGGTTCAGTTTTCCTTCCAGCCTTTTCAGAATAGGAAGAAGAACTGTAACGTTTTGTCTTACTAACCAAGGTATGGATTTGTGTTCCTACAGTGAGGTGCTGCCAATGATCTACCTGAGTGGCAGGTCTCGGTTTGCTGTTCTAAAGTTGTGAGTATTTGGCCTTCATGGCTCTTGTTACTTGTTGCACTGTTGGTTAATTACTGGCAGAATTATTAGTAGTGATTTAATGTGAACCAAGAGTTTTCAATGTCAATTAAATAACTCTCCTTTAAATGATAAAAAGGTTGACACATACAGTAAAATAAGTTACTCTCAAAATGGATTATAAAAATTACATTTTTAATTAACGTATTATGGAAATGCAAGGTGAGTCCATACTTGCTCCTAATATATCAATTTAGTATTTACAAAGGAAGCTTAGTCTTATATTAACATTCTGGTGAAGGCATTCCTGAACAAAATGAGTTAATTAAAAAAACAAATACTTCGCAATCAAATTAATACTAATTTAATTAGGAGTGCTCTAAAGGAGCCTGAGATTTTGCCATTATCTCGCGACCTGTTCCCAAGTGGAATTTTAACGTAAGAGGAAAATGGTTTAAGGGAGTATGAGATGGAGAGAGACATCTTCTACACGAAGTGGCATGGCAGTGGAGGCATCTTCGGGGCTCACTGACGGCGGGCATATTCTACAATTGAAACGCACACTTTAGCACGTAGTCTAGTGGTCAGCACACAAACCGTAGAGAACGCCCTCGCCCTTATTCAGACTTTGAGGTCAGTTTGGCTGCCACTTACCATGCTTGGTCTAGTGACCATCGCACCCTTGAGACAGTTCTTCAGCTGTATTTCAGATTGGAGGAGGGAGACGACTGCTCTCATGCCTGGCATGGCACCTTCTATTTATACTAGAAATTTTAGTTTGTTGGCTTTCAGAGGGGTGCTGGGATGGCTAGCCTCACAGCACAGGGGTTGTTTATTTGAGCTTCTGCACTGCGCTACCCTTTTCTTATCTGCTGGGGTGGAGGCGTTGATATATCTTATCGCCTATACATAAGGTGCTAGAGGCTTCGACGAACTTGTAGAATGGGTGCTGCACTCCTACAGCAAACCTTTGAACTTGCTTATCTTTGCTAAGGATGCCTGTGGCTCTTTAAAATTTTAAACTCCCATGTTGGGGTTGGGGCGACCACACTTTTAAATCTTTATATATTGATGCGCACTCCTCTTGGATAACAAGTGGTTAGGGCACTTCTGACTGCCCTATCAGACCTTACGAGGTGAAGGGGAGTCAAACCCCAGGATGAGTCGGAGCGTTAAGCTATCCCTTGTGGGCAGTCTTATTCTCCTTACCACAAGGGATGTCAATAAACGGGACGCCAGCTGTCCCAATACAGTTTAAATGCTCAATCGGATACGAGAGGTGAGTAAATCGTGTGGTGAATGATTTGACTTGAACTGACAGGGTTTATCCACTGCAGCCACGTTGGCTGTCGAGCGGGGATAAAGTTGGCTAGGGATTGTTCCGGGTGCGTTCGAGGAACTACCTTGGCAGAGATTCAAACCCTGATCGTCTTTCCGGATGCAAACATTATCGTACAGAAGTTTGGGAGTACTTCTGTTCTTGGGTGTCGAACCCAAAGTATTCTGCAAGATTTCAATCTTACGATACTTAATCGGCTAGAGGGGTCTGGTGTGTCTGTTATAGAATGTGATCCCTGTGTCGGGGTTGGTTGGACTGGGGTTTCCTCAGAGTCGGATTCTTTGTCTAGTTCACACCAACCTAGCAAGTGCTTCAAGGGGGTTTTGTGGTCAGGAGGTATCATTATATTATAGTCAATATGGTCACTCTCGGGTTCACTAGAGAACAGTGTACTTGGGTTTGAGTTATTAATTAGTTGATTTATTAATGCTTGTTTCAATGTGGTGCGCCTCTCGCATCGCCTCTGATGGCTTCCGGTACCTCCATCCTGTTTGCACATTTAGTAGTGAAATACAATTATTAAAATAAGGCTGTCAACAGGGGTTGTGGACGAGTAGTCCTGGGCGGAGCGAAATTTGAAGTCACTCCCGTGGACCTTGTGTCTCGTATTGGCGGCGAGTGCCCTGGAAGGCGAGTGCCCTGGAATCTCAGGGATTGGGCCAGGCCCTATGTCCTGAGGGATACAGCACACTACACAGCCAGATAGAGATCTGAGGTTAATTAGAGTTATTGTGCAACTGATTGAACACACAGCACTGCAATTAAAAGACAAAATTAATAAAACAATAAAGAACAATGACAAAGGATCTAAAATTAAAATTACGGTAGCCGACACACAAAGGGGTAAGTATGTAATGTAATATTTTACTACGCTTAAATCACACTTTAGTAGAGACCCGGCAAATGTAGTACTCACTAAAAGCTAGATAAAGAAATATTAAAACACTGTCAATTACATTGATTCGCAAATTTATCTAATCAACAAACAAAGGTGAACCTGGGGAAAATTAATTTAATAAAATTATTTCCTACAAAAATTCCTAATCAATAATAAAACCAATGTACGCTATTTACAGCATGAGTGTATCAGGGGCTCTATCCAGGGGCACGTAATTGCGCAACGACCTGTTACCACGAAGTCGAGGGAAGTTGACTAAGGTAAGGGTAGTGGGTACAGGTGTGGGATTCTCCAATTTACATGGAGAGCTGTCCCTGGGCAGTCAGCTGAAGGAAGCCTTGTCCAAGCTGGGGCTGGAGTACTGGCGGCCTTCTTCAAGCTGCTGGCTGGAGGTACAGATTCGAGCCCTGCCTCGGGCTGCTGAGATGAAGGAGGTTGAGCTCTAGGCAGGCTCCAAAGAAGAGGAGAGAGTCTTCTGCTGACTGTAGCAGAGCTCTCGAACCTATGCAGCCGACGAACCCGGTGTCTCTCGCTCGACCACGGTGCTGGACTTCTATTTATACGAGAATCGCTGTGTGTCAGCAATTCTCCGGGGGCAGGGGTAGCGTAGCCTTCCAACACAGGGGCTGGTTTATCTGCTGTGGGAGTGCCGCTCAATTTCTTATCGCCCCTGGTGGAGGCAATGACATATTTATGCGCCCCGGACTGAGGCAGGCGGGCCGTGATGTCAGAAGGTCACGGGGGTGCTGCTATCTTGACGGTTTTTTGGAACTTCTTGGCCAGGCAGGGTAGCATAGTATATTTTAAATAATTAATATTATTTCTTTGTCGGGGTTGCTCTGGCACGTTTCTTCTTGATTGGATGTGGAAGATCATAATTTCAGATGTGCAGTATAATTATGTTGATGACTAACCAATGCATGTAGTCTTTTAATATTATTATTTCCAAGTCTCAAAGGCCAATGAATTTGATTTCGCCCCATGCTTGGTGCGCTCAGATAGGGATAACTCGGCCATAGAGTGCACATCTCTATAGCGCAGCATGCTGGCATGCATCAATATAAAATCCATTGTGCATGACTAAACCGCATCATCACTGACAAACCGCTGGACCAATTGAGACCATACTCACACCATCTGTTACTGAGGTGGCGAGTAAGGTTTTTAGTTATGTTTCATTCCAATAGGTGGCGCTGGAGTCTAACTTCTATATTTATGAGCCGATTTTGCTCATACATGAAGGAAATGTTTGTTGATCTAAAAGAGAAAAATGCCAACAATACCACGGTCAAACATCGGTCGACATACCAGACGTAATAGAGAGGTCACTTTGAGAAGGCAAAATAGAATGTGAAAGAGAGGGAACAACGTTCGCCAGGATCAGCTAGAAGTTATTATACTTTTCTCAACCACGTGTCTGTAATTTTGGTAGCAGTGATACTTGTAGATCCTGTAAGCACGTGATTTAATATATTATTGTGATGTGGACTTGCCCAAATGAGCATGGATGCTCAAAGATGGGGCGAAGTTGCAAGTAGATAGTGCATGCCAACTGTGCAGTAATGCATCACACGTCAAAGTCAATTTAGTTAGAAAGCCAGTGTATCTGACCAGCACATTAAAACCTTACCCAACCTAGACATCGTTAGTAACCCGACATCACATGTCAAGAGTTTTCGTGAAGCTCATTGTGGGGCCACAGCGCTTTGTTAATTGGTTAATACAGCAGAACCAGGTCAACACAACCCTAATACCCGGTTAATCTAGCCGGGAGTCAAACCAAAATCAGCCAGACTTCGAGGAGTCTGTAAACACCCCGTGGCACTCCATAACAAGCCAAGATGTCCGAATCAAATTTGAGACTTTCTGACCAAGACGAATCCGCCACCGCAATGGAAGAAGCCATTGACAACCAAACCGAAAGGTGCAATATACCCACAAACCCCGGAACAGGTGTTAACTTCATTAGTTGCGCACACTGCCAGAACAGATTCCTCTACCTATGCTTGGTGTGGAATGACGAGCCCTGTTAAACTGACGCTGGAATACCGTTGTGATGAATGTTGGACCATTTAAGACTGCCTACTGTAGCTGGCGTACTTGCAGCAGACAAGGGACAAACACAGTAAGATGTATTATATGTGCACAAATGTTTTATCACGTATGTATAGGCTGGCCGGACGAAAGGATCACGATACCGGGCTTAGAATACAGGCATGAGGTTTGCAAATGTGCGGCAGAATTGAGACCAAATAATCCTGGCACTCACCACAGTATGATATACACCCAAGATAGCGATGGGCTCCAACTTTCAGAATTTGCAGGAAGACTGCACGAGGACCTGGAAGCATTTCCCCAAGAATGCGAGAGGGAATTTAAGGAAAATTAAGTCTAGTTAAACAATGGGTCATTAAAACCCACAAACAGTTAAAAGGGAAGGCATTAGACTGGTGGAACCAATACGAAGAGTTCATTACTGAATGGGAGAAACTTTGTTCATGCTTTGTCACCCAGTTCTCAGGGGAGGGAAGTACTGGCGCACATAACTACAAAGTCCCACAGTCAAATTCAGGCCAGCGAGGAAGAGGCCAAAATCATTATACGACATAAAGTTCAAATGTACTGCTGGATTTTCTCTGAAGGGAACGGGGAAAGTTGCGTCCATAATATTATGAGTATGCTGCTACTGAAGTTATGTAATTTTCTACAAATTCTCAGGCCACAGTAGGTGGAAGAACTGGTGGATTGTACAAGAGAGACAGAGAGAAACTACCAGGAGCAGGAGGCCTAGAACTGTAACATAAGGTGCAAGGGAGAAGAGGAAGCAAAGCAGAAAGTGCGGCCAGCGGACCCCCCTCCCCTGTTTCTGCCCCTAAAGGGAGAAGAGGAAGCAAAGCAGAAAGTGCGGCCAGCGGACCCCCCTCCCCTGTTTCTGCCCCTACTTCCCCTTGTCCCCCTGAGCTCCAACAGTGCTGCTCGTACCCCGGAAGGCATTTTAACATTGACTACCCCACAGAGCCTGCCGGCTAGTGGGCAAAGAAAGTCCCCTCTCCAAGCTACCGGGAAAATTAATGAAGGCCCGGCATCACTCTACAGACATTAACAGAGGGGCCCCGCCCTTCAGTTGCTCTCTGTATCAAAAAGAGGGTCAACCAACATATTACTCCTGCAATGATCGACTGGCAGCCACCGAGAACTTTATTAGAAGTAGGGGTGGGACGATACTATGTTTTCGATACTTGATGCTCAATACAGTTTTGAGTGCAATATAATACTTCAGATGATGGAAACAAATTTGAAATTTATATAACTTAGCGGTAAGCCTGTCAAGTATTAAAAAATTATAAATATTTGTATGATACTAAAGAAACACATCAGGCACGTCAATTTTTAAAATAAGAAAGCTTAATAATTTCTATTTAGAAAAACAAACATTAAATTTTTTTCTTGATTAAGTCAGAAGAAATGTGGGAATTGTTTATCACCAGGTAAAAAACAATGCAATTCTTGCACTACCGGAAGCAAGATAAATTTATTTTTGATTGTTGTTTTGCATTGGTCACTTTCACAGATTGTGTACACACAGAACACGTACAATAAATATGAAATGCTGGTGAACACAAATGGCACGTAGTAAAAGAAAATGTAGTACTTGCATTCAGAATATTGAACATAAATTTTCTATAAACGTAGCACGGCCACAATGTGTCCTTGCGCCACAGCTGCTCAGTCTATGAATAAAACAATGAGTGTAAACAAATACTATGATCAATGTAGGTTACCATTCCAACCTACCTTGTTTTTGTTATGGCTAAGTCATACTGCTGGGCCTCCATTAATTTTATTTCCAGTGGATTGGATGGGGTTGGGAGAGACTTTAGTGTAACGTTTTCATGAGACTGCATTTTTCTGCACCTCTTCTTATGAGACTGATCTTTAATTACACATTGTTTTAGTGGACACGTCAAAAATTTGCTTATATGAAAGAAACATTCAAATTATTATATAACCTGTCAAGTTTTAACCTCACCAAAAGAAAACGTGATAAATATGTAGTTCATACGGTAATTCGAACATTAGACACATTCGGGACGTAAATATTTTTAGTGAAGTTCGTTTTCCATACCATAGACGTGATATTTTTACACTGCAAAACGAGTTGAAATGGTGTTTTTATTAGGCCACATTTAAACATTCTAATAACCATTTTAAAATACGTTATTTACAATACACACTTTCAAAACACGTTATTTACAATCACTTTCAAAACACATTTACAATACACACTGACTTACTGTTCGTAATTCCTATTTGCAACTCCTGAATACATGTTGTTATAATCAGCTGAATCATTAAATACATGTGACACTTCACTGGCTTTCCGAAACTAAAAAACTGCCAAAAAAACTATGCCACTTCGTGACAATAGGGAAAATGGCGGACCAAGCATCCAAGCCATATACATGTGTCAATAAAAAGTATTGAATTAAAGTATCAATATGCACATCATGATACTCAATACTTTCGATACTGCTCAGTATTGAGGGGTATCGAAGTATCGAATGGCCCATCTCTAATTAGAAGTAACCTACTCACTCCTACCAAAGAGCCCACCTGACACCCAAGGACGAGAAAGTACAGATGGCACAGCCTGACTGGCTTCTCCAGGTGGTAGGGAAGATAAAACTGGCCATCAAAATCAACCAGACAACCACCCATGCTGAGTTCTTGGTGGCGACCAGCACCTCGAAGATCAACGCCTGTCAAGACATTGCCCATGACCCTGATGGACTTATTTTCCTAGACGGCCGCCTAGAACAGCCACATGACCCCCCACCTGCTTCACACTGCCGTAGCGGAGCCCCTTGGACAGGGAGCCTCGCTGACCCCCAGCCACCCAGCCCCATCCAGGAGAAGGATGAGCCCAGACGCGCCGATGAGGCAGGGGTGCCCGAAGAGCCCCTGCCTCAGACGGTGAAAACTGACCACATCCACCCAAAAGGACGTGGATACCACCAGAGCCTTGATGCCGGATGCAGCAAGGCCACCGCTGTACCACCTCCCTTATGAAAGGATGAGCTCAGCAGAGCCCAAGGGGCAGGAGAAGCAGATGAATCCTGCCTCCAACTGCTAACTGAACACCGACCCTCCCGGAGGAGAGTTTTGACCTTTGGAAATAAATAGTACTCTATGGCTTAATTCATGTTGTCATTGTTGCTAAAATAAAGAACATGTAAGTTAAATTTATTGCAATAATGCTAGCAGATTTTCACCAACACAGTTCTTTTATAGAAGAAATTGAGCCTCTATTTGTATTATGTGAGATCTATGATAGTTAATTGTTAAAATTCTATTATTCTTCCACCCAGAAGTTTGTTTGAGATCATGGAAGTCTGATTTTGACAACATTTGTAGTAAATGTTTAGAGATGGGCTCTCCTGATGTTATTCATTCATAAGTGTTTCCAACTCTATTGGTTTTCTACTTTTCTTTCAAACTGAGCATTGGAGTTAATTTTATTAACTTCCCATATTTAAATTATCACATGACGATGTGGCAATTTTTGCCATAATTGAAACACCAGTGGTCTTAGATCATTCGTTTTTTGCCACCTGAGAAGTAACCAGAGAAATTTTTAATTTATCCTTGTATTAAGGATTAACACCCTTTATGAATTCCAAATAATGTGAATTAAGGTATTATCAAATTAAACAAAACTATCTATTTTTAATTGTCTCCAAGTCTTTTATAAAAATTAAACAAGAAAAACAAAGTAATTCTGGGAAAGAATAGTTTATATTTATACGTAGCCCCAGATTACAGATGTTCTATAGCTGGAATCAGTACACAAAACGAATAATGACTTCAGCTATTTACAATATTATAAAAATACCTATTTGTAAACACAGAAAACAGTAGGCATGCGCAAGGTGTTCTACATGTTCTATCGCTGGTCAAGTGATAGGCTTGAAACAAAAATTGTGGATTGTTTTTATATATGCAATGATTTTGGAATACACATGATTAATGTTACTATATGTACTATTTAAACTAATTATTTAAAAAATAAATGCAAAGTTAATTGATATATTGAGCTTTGGTGCTTTGCTACACATTTGGGTTGGTACAGTATAAAAAATTTGTTTAATAACAGGAAGATTGAAAATTAATGCACATTACATAATTGATTTTTAAAATTAAAATATCATACTTAAGTCAAAACTGAAATATTTGCAAGGGACCAAAATAAAAAACTAATATATACATGCTGACAAGCAATACATTCAGACTTGATCTCCATCCAGACGTCAACATCTGCTTTGCTATGTGGGTGGGTGCAATAAGTCACAAAATAATAACATCTTCTGTAGTTAATGAACTTAAAATGTCAACTATATTAAGAAAGGAAAAGCAAAGTTACAAGAATTTTTTGAGACTGAAAATTCACATTGTTTGTGTTACTGTTGACGCTTGACTGGCTAGGTTAATAGTCACGACGGTTGAGGATTCTGTCCGCTAGATCAAACGCAGGGTGATTGGGTTAGCTAGGCGACGAGGTTCCACAGGTGAGATTCGTTTGGCCAGAAGTGAATGTTATCCAAACCGAACCTCACTTCTGTACCGGTCAACAATCCTCTTACCACAGGATGGCACGAGGGGTGAATGCGTATGCACGGAGAAATGAATAATATCACAACTGGAGCAGTCGATACTGACTCATACCTGAGTCAGGCGAAGCGGTTCCGTTCCGCCTGCCTCTCCGGTGTAGGCTGAGGAAGTGCACTAAACTGTCCGGCAGCAAGAAGTGCTGCACGTCGCTCCCTACGCCTACGGCCGTGCCTTTGGCTGAAAGGCATTAAGTCTCCACTCACAAGTTACTGGGTACAGCTTGACTTGAATATTGAACACAAGTTATAGTGTAAGTCAGGTTTAGGCTTGCTGACCAGGCTCTGTAAAGTCTCCACTGATCCCCCATGCTATGCTGGCTGATCAGAGACGTGGAGCTGTTTGGGTCACCAATGACACCACTGGATATGCATCCACATAGGAATGGATGGCAGATCACAAGCCATGGTATATCCCGGCACTGGAAGCAGTGCTGTGGTAGTTTTGGAAGCAACAGATGGCCATCTGCTGAAGTTAATTCGGTAGTTATAAATTCCCCGATCCTCGTCAAAGGTGTACGTAGCTACCCTGTATCTAGCGAGTAAACAGACAGATACTCTAATAAAGAAAAGCTGAGAAGTAGGAAGCAACAATATGTTTATTGAAGTCTCAATAAACATGCAACGCGTGCTACCTCCAACCATGCAATTGAGTGCTGAAGGTTACTACGCTGGCCAGGTGTAGGCGACCTGGTTCTAAGGGAGTATGGGAAATAAAAAGCTTAGCGAGAAAATATATAATACTACTAAACTGTCTAAAGAAGGTGTCTTGAGGAGACAAAGTGAATTTAACGTGTTGGTAAGCATGTTCGCTGGTTGTCGGGTTGACTGGTTGTCGACGGTGAAGTAGCCACAGGTGGCGTACTCAAAGCTTTGAAGATCTCAGGCGGTCCCAGCACTGGCAGCAGTGCTGTGGGATAATGCAAGAGATGGAACGAGAATGACTGCTTGGGCCCGGCAGCATCTGGACTTATATAGTGGAAGACTGTAGGCTGCCGGCGCGGGGTGCGAGGGAGGCGTGACGTCCTCCTGCCCTGGTGGGCGTGGGAATACTTTGGTCAGCGATTCTGCCTCGTGCCTTGTCAGAGGCGCTCGGCCTTGTCTGAGGTCTGGGCAACTCATAGGCTCCAAGTGCAGGGAGGGGGGTGGGTGGGGGTGGCATGCCTGCCGGGTTGCATATCCTCCAGGTGAGAAGGAATCACTCATAGTTCCTGTTGTCTATAGGGTAGGCAGCATGTTTCTCAGGTCTGTAGTGGTGGAAGAGGTACTCTAGGCAATGAGTCGTAATCATATCAGATTAGATGTATAAGCGGCACACAGCATCACTGTTATCTTCTTGTTCTTATGGTCAGTCACCCTCCTCCTACTTCATTACCAATACCTTTCATTGTTGGACACAGCTGTGAAAATAGTCCCTGCTTCTTCCCTTCCCCATGAGACTCTGACCCTGTCAATGTCAAGCTGGTAGACTATTATCACAGCAGGGTGGAGCTTGGGACAAAAACTACAAACTTTGTTTGAAAAAAAAAAACCAGTGGAGTTGGGCTTTATTTTCACTAATGCATTAGTTTACTAGATGCAGTTTACTGATGGTGAAAGCACTTCAGTACATTGTAAAACTTTCAATGCTCACAAAGGCAAATCATATCAATTATATAATCTTGGTAGAAGTCAATTCAAATTGGCACAGCTCTAGTATTAGGTAAATTAAGTTCTTTATTACATAAAACCTCTGAAGTACATGTGCTACACATTCTTTCATTACTGAAACATTCTGCAACTGATAAATGTACATCACTTACAACAGAAAATTAATTAATGTGGGTACAGTAAAAAAAAAGTAAATAAATTTGTTCAATATATGTCTGTGCAAATATAATCCAAATCACCACATTAACGATCATAAAAAATACAAAAAGACATGGGAGAGAAATATGTAAAGAAGCACAAAAACAGCATCTCAAGAGAGAACCAATTAGATAAATATATTTAGAGTATTTGGTAAGCACACCTTTCAGTTGGCATGTCGCTGGAGGTAAGACTGGACTCCTCACTGTTGAAGCTGTTGCAGTTAGCCTCTCGCTCTCTCCGCTGCTCCCACTCAGCACGCACCTCGTCCTGCACCCTGCGCTTCAGTTCCTGCACGCGCTTCCTCTCCTCCTCTATCACCTGGCTCCCTGCACACACAATTCACTATGACCAGTACTCTCAAGTTTCTGGTTGTAGGTCAGCAGTTACATATTCATTAGTAATTTTGATATGAATATGTCTTTAAAATCAGACAGACTCATAAGGTAACAGGACAGAAACAGCAATGCAATGTTTGCAGGGTGATCCAGTCTAACACTAAAACATTGCACAAATGAAATAAATGTACTCTTGCTCAATCAGGTATATGACACAATGTGAACATTACCTTGAGTTGGTGCCATGCATACACAAGGTGCAGGTGGGAGCCTGTGGCAACTGACTGCAATTTTGGGCGTGAGCAAAAATTTCCAGGCAGTATATTACTAGACTTTCATGTGCTAGCACACATATTTTGGTCCCAAACAAAATATCTCATCTAAAAGAAAATTGAAGCTATAATAGCCAAGTGTCCATTTTTTTACTTTCATTTCACTCTCATATCCCAAAGAAAATACTACTGTATTTACTAATGCAGACGTATTCACGTAAAACTCACAGTGGAATCCCTGACACAGCCACGCCCCAATTTTCTGACTTTATGTAGATAATGTTAGTAAATAAACCATGGAGCCTTGCAAGACTGGCCTTCTTCATAGGTGAGCATGAGGTCAGATTCCTCCTGTCCTCCATCCTCCACACCTCCACTTGTGCCATACTCTAGTTGAACACCTGCCTGGTTAGACAGTCAGGGGGGCCTGCCACCAGCAATGTGTTATGTCACTTGGCAAGACGTGAGATGGAAGTCTTGCACAAGAGAGACAGAGGTATGCAGATTGGTGACACCCCATGTAATCCTGTAATCATGGAACTATGTTCCCTCCCAGTTGGCATGGTCTCCATTTGCATGTACCCTTGTAGCACTCTGCCAGCATTACCGAGGGTTAGTTAAGCAAGTGTATTTATCCTTCCGATGGTAATTCATTCAACTTTTTTTTACCATGCTTTAAACAGTCGACGTCTTCTGCTGCCTTGGGCATTCTGAAAATAACTGAAGTTCCCATGCTATGCACACCTTACTTGTGAGTAAATCTGGGACAATCTGCAACAAACGTAGTGTAGTCATCATTCACATGGTTAGCCACCTGGTCACAACTGGGCTCCAGCAAAGATAGAAGCTCATATTGATGTGAAAATGCACCAAACAGTGGTCACCCCATGGGTGGATGACTGGTTGTCCTTTGAGGCATGTCTATTCAAGTATGCTTACTGGTAGATTCTGTTTTCAGTGAACCGTATCTAAATTAAGTTTACCCTGGGGTTCAACTCCCCTTCATCTCTGGTAGTTACCAAATCAAAAAAACCCAAAAGGTAAACTTTCTTCAATGTGGGAAAAACAACGACCCAGCCTAGCATATTTTACCGTGCATTGTAACATCCAATATCAAGCGTTCCAAGTGAGTTTTACTGAAAGAGAGTTAACATAAGGGGAAAGAAGGAGAATTTCTTCCCCCGATGTGTGTTAAGCTTATACTGGCAAATTTTACAACCATTTGAAAAATGTGTCGTTCTTCTTTGTGTGTATGACTGTCGACAAGTACTAAACTGTGAGTACTTGAATTCATGTTCGTGTATATATTTTTGGTAGCCTAGTGGCCTACTTGCAACATTAACTAAACATATATTTAAAATTAGATTAAATTATTCATAAAAATCTTAACAACCAACTAAGTATTTTTTAAAAAAACTTCAAAATTTTGTGGAAAGAATTTTTTAAAATAAACTTGGTGGGTTTCAGCATTTATAAAAAAAATCTCCTAAAAAACTGTTTTTTAAACAACTAGACACAGACCTTGCTGGGCAAGATGTCGCTGCCTGTTACGCTCGATCTCCTTGAGCGATTCCAGTGTCTTACGTCCAAGCGATCCTGTGCACACTTCCATTGGCGCACCAGAGGTGACTCGCGATATACGGTCCAAATCATCCTGCGATTGCTTTGGCCCTCTGGTGACCTGCTGGTAGCTTACCTGCCAAGCAGAATACAAATAATTTTTTGTATGCTTATTCTGCTAGAACTATAGAGAAAATTAGAATTATGAATGAATGCTAAGTATTTTTTGTTGTAGAAGTCAACAATGAATAATAACATAAATTTGACATCTTTATGATATTGTGATGCTATTGCTATCAAACAGAAAAATCACATAAAAATAGGACCCAGTTCTTGCTATAACTTTTATTGTGTATCAAAAGAAACAGAAAACTATTTAGCAGTACTGAAAATGAAAGTAGAAAGTGTATAAACAGTACCACTATGAGCAAACAACCATCCCAGATAGCATGAAAATTTGCGGCAGGCTTGAAATTTTACTTAAATTTGCCTTGCTGAGCAAGTTTGTCATATAATTTGTGATCCAAGCTTAATTTCTCACGATTGGAACATACTTGCTAATAGCAAGCTGCAGATGGCTTGAATGATACTTACAGATTGCCAAGACAAGCTTGCAGTAAGTGTAACTAACTAATCAAGCTTGCTACAAATTTGACATGTGGAGATTAATTAGCTGGCTTGCGCAACAACCTTGCTGCGAGCTTACATGTTTGTCGTAGCAAGCTTGATTCAGTATTAAATCAAGCTGACTACGCTAGAATTTACGGGACCAGGAACAAAATTAATTGACAAATAGTATAATCACTCCAGTGTAAATCAACCCAAGTTCATTGAATGATATTTCAGTATTAACCAATCCAAACGGTAAATGCAAAACATTTGTGAATATAAAAATAATTTCTTTTGCTTTTATTTTTTAATGCATAGAAGTATGGTATAAGAATAAGCAAATTTGTAAACTATAACAAAATCTACTAATTTCACAGTTTTTACTTAGCTGACAGATGAATAAAGTGATCAGGCCCATGGCAATATTGTTACGAAGCTGCTTTTTTGGTATAGATAATTTTTAAGTTAACGTATTTTTATTTTTTGTTAGGGTGCATTTTAGGCCTTTTGTTGTTGAAGCGATTTTCTCCCTCCTTGTTTTTTCAGAGGTGAGTCTTTTCTTTGTGGTGTTTTGGTAATGATTTAATAATTTCATTTTTAATTTGGGTTTTGGTTATAATTTTGAAAAGTTGTTTGGTTTTTGTTCTAGTGACTTCTACTTACGACCTTTTTGACCTCAACCTAGCGGTCATGTTTTAGTTTGGATTTTAATTGTTAATTATTTTACTTTCTATACAGAGGCCTTAACATTTTGTTATTGAAGGTCATTTATAATTCTTTTTACTTTTTGTGAGGGGTTCAGGTCTTATAATTTCATTTTGTTCAGGATAGGTTTAAATTATTCTTAAAGGTATTTGAATATAAGATTGTTAGGTCATTCTTTTTGTCTTCCCGGGAATTTTCCTTAGACTTACAGTACATACTTCCAGAGAGCTGCTGCAGGAATTGTTTGCAGATCGTGTCGGGCTGATATCAGCCACCACACGTGTGCCTGCTGCAGCTGTGTTCCACTTCTTGTTTTCACCGTTGCATCAATAAAGTGCTGTCATTCTTTTCAAGAAATGTATTGGCATCGCACGTGCGCCCATAAGTTCTCGGAGCTGTCACTGACGGGGACGTTTCAGTGTTGACAGCTGTGTGATTGTAGCTCCCGCAAGGGGAAGAGAGCAGGATTGGTGCTGCGAACAGCATAGATAAGTGTACGACCCTCGGGGGTTAAGGGAGCTAACTTCATTCTAAGCCCGTGATTGCAAGCCACCGCACGTGTGTGCAGAGTGCTCGGATTGGCTGAAGGCCGGATGACGTCGCCCGAGACCAGATGTTGGGCATAGTTGATGGAAGTCAGCTGTGGAGAGGTGACGTGTTTTTTAAAGAGCAGTCATAGAGACGGCACAGAGGAGTCTAAGAAGAGTCGTTGGAGAGAAGTCACGCAGGGGAGTCGGAAGTGAGACAATCAGCGAGTCTGGAGTCAGTCAGTATGGAGCGTGAGGGCATCCGAGTCAGTCAGTAGTCAGTTGTAGTGCTGTGGTTTGGTGAGGTCTGGCCCGGAGGAGGCTGAAAAAGTTCTCTATGATGTAGTCGACAAAGCTATTTCACCCTTTTGTTTAAGTACTATGTAGTTACATTTAATTTGGTTCTTGGAGATTTTCATTATGACCACATAAAAATCTATGTATTGCAGTATGATGTACAAATAGCTAGAAGAATCTCAATTTATATTTATTGACGCAGTAATTTTAGGTAATAGCAGTTGAGAGTTTTTTTTTTAAAAGGTTTCATGAGAGGCATCGTTTGTAGTTTCATTTTTATAATGAGAATTAAGACAGTTTCATTTATGTGGCTGTTAATATTAGTTGGCCATTTATGGCAGTAAAGTCCCTTGGAAAGGGATGTTCCTGGATACAATGTTTTGACCATGTTAAATAGCATTGTCCCGCATGTCGTAAAGTTGTGCGCCTGCGTTTCAGTTATGTAATTTTGTAACACTTAACTTTTTGACAATTTCACATTTGAACAGTTTTTATAAAGAATTTAGCAACTGTTTTTTTTATTGTGGAGTTAAAGGATAATTTGATGTGTGAGAAGCCAAGTTATTTTGATAATTAACTGATGAAATTACATATAATTTTTATAATTTTGGTAAAAAGCCTACCTAATTTTGTAAGCTGTTGAAGCTAAAAGCTTTATGATCTGTTTATCTTTGTTGATTATAAAGAACTAATAATTGAAAAGATGATTATTAACTTGTCGTTCCAATATTGTTTTTTAAATGTCATCAGTTCATTTATTGGTTGAGCAAAGAAACAAATTTTGTGATTAACTATCCTTTTTGTACTAAATTTTAAGCCAAAGTTTGGGAAAAATTTATTATTGTATTTTAATTACTATTTCCACTTTTAAAATTATATTTATTTACCTGTTTATACTCAATGTTTATAGTTTAATATTGGTTGTTATCTTTGTTAGAAAAAAAAAATTTATTTGAATTTATTAAATTTAAAGTTTTTCTGAAAATCTCC
Organism: Dryococelus australis; assembly: GCA_029891345.1. Classification (NCBI taxonomy): domain Eukaryota; kingdom Metazoa; phylum Arthropoda; class Insecta; order Phasmatodea; family Phasmatidae; genus Dryococelus; species Dryococelus australis. The sequence continues at coordinate 79,411,469 of CM056995.1, forward strand.
TCTTTTACTTTTTAGACAATAGATAATAATTCCCTCCCCCCCCCCCCTTTTTTTTTTCCACCTATAAGAATGTAGAGATTGGTATCACAAGTGAGTTTTGGGTAACTTTGAATTTGGTATAATAAATATCTCTTGAGAGGCTACTTTAATTTGGGAGTGGTATTTAATTATTTATTAAATTTTTTTAGTTATTTTAATTAATTCATTTCACTTAATCTCGTCAGTGACTTGCTCTAAGATCACGTACTACCTCTTGCATTGAATGCTGAGTGAACTAGTTGCTCTACCAGTGTCTTGGAAGTATAATATTTTAGTTTGGAAGTATATGGTTTCAAGACCGCCCCTTACAAGTGCCTTGTGATGGATTGCCCTTGTATAGTTGTGAACTTATGTCGGAGATGTAGGATTGAGAAGTTTGAGTTCTACAGTTCTTTTTATAGGAGTTTATTTGCCGCTAAAGATGTGCCATTGTTTACTTGTGTTGATGTGGAGTTGAGAGAGTGTCTCAACATTGAAGATGTTTGCCCTTTGGTGGTGTGTTTAGGGGTTTAGTCGCAGTGTGATTCCCTACATTTCCCTCCCCTACAAGTCATTGAGTTTTAGTTGTTGGTTGTGTTGTATGTGTTTAAACCCCCCCTCTTCCCTTCTTTGCTTTGTCATTAATGACGAGTTAGTTTATTACCTCTTTTATTTGACTAGCTCACCCCCTTTTTATTTGCTATTTTTCCCAACTTTTTAACAGTTGGTGGTGAATTTGCCGAGTATTAGTCGTTGGATGTGTTGTAAGTTCTTCAGTTATCCCCCTGCCTTTTTCCACTTTTTAACAATATGGTGGAAGAATGAAGAATACACAATGTGCATACAAGTAGAGCTTAAGCAGGGCTTTAAAATATGCTCATTTTATTGTGAACAGCCTTTACAAGCTCTGTGCTTAGCAAGGTCTTATTTTCATTAAACCAAAGTACTTATAAATTTTTAACATAAATTGATCTATAAAATTAAATTTATAAAATATCCCACTGAAACTTACACATGATTAGACTGCACTCTTCTTGACATCACACAAGTGTGGAGATTACGTGCAGAAGGTGTATCAGCAGAAATACTGGGTTTAGAAGAGGTACAAGATGAAGTTATATGTATTTGGTATCTGGGTACATGGAGAGCTGATCATGAAGACAGTTACAGCTGATCAACTTGTATATGAAGCAAGAGTGGATTTTAAGGGCATCCCTCAAGTTATATGCAAAGTAGTAAGGGGAGGGTGTATCATGGATAAAAAATTCCATTATCAAGAACTCTACATTAGCTTTGCAGAAAACTGGTTGTCAGTGATTTTATCAGACATGGTTAAGATCTATTACTGGCAAAACACTTAGATCTGTAAATTTACACGAGGAGCTTCTTTTATTACTGTGAAAAAATTTTGTTACATGGCAAGTGATGACACAAATCATGACAATGCACATGTTCTAAATACAGTTGAATTAATGAAAAATGAAGTTGGGCAGCTCTGTTCCTACAATTGATTCACTCCAGAAGTGTACATATCTGATGATGGAGTAGCATTACACTTTACAAACAGATACCAGATGAATGACTTTCCAATGGAGTGACCAGAAAATTGATTTTTTCAGCAAATGGTCAGGAAGAAGTGCATATGATGGTGTAGGAGGACTATGCGAACATTTTGTAACCAAGTTTATTTTAGAGTTGTTCAGATACAGATACCAAGTATCGGTATTGGCCGATACTTCGCCCCCCACCCCTTGTAACAACACCCAGATGGTTGCCGGTTGATAATTTCTTAATCCCTCTTTGTTTCCATGACAGAGGCTAGTGAGTCGTGTTTGTTTGTCAAAAGGGGGGGGGGGGGGGGTAGAAGGGGCAAGGAGACCCCCTTTTTTTTTTAGATAAGGGTAGTGCGACATTGGCAAAAAAAAAAAAAAAGAGAGCCGGTCACTGCTAAAAGGAGAAAGGAAGAAAGGAGAAAAATACAAACGAAGCTGGAAATGTTGAGTAGTAGGAGAATTAGGTTTTGGGAATTTTTTTTTATTATGGCTTTTTGCACGTAAGTTATTTAATTAAAGTATTTTCCAAACATAACACAATCACCACACATTAATGCAAAAAAAAAAATAATTTGTTTCATACTTACTAACAGGACGCCACAAATTTTTGGTGCAATTTTATTTTTAAAAATTTTTCCCTCATACTTGTTGCAAAAATCATGGTGCTCATTATACACGAGTGCGTACTATACACGAGTAAATACAGTATGCGTCGCTCAAAATGGCTGCACCTAACATCACTTGTATTTCAAAGCAAATGGTTTCACCTGAAAATAGTTATGTAAAAAATTGTAATGAGGAATTATTATTTGTAAAGATGTTTTCTTTTGTGTTTAAAGGTTGTTTTATCCGGTAAGTTTGGCATTTCATTGTATCCGGCGTAAATTTAACATGACTTTAAAACTTAATATTTATTTTTAACTCAAAGGGCAGCATCTTCGTGAATAAAATTATATGCCCAAAAGCATATACTCTACCACTTGTCTACCACTGTCAGCAGAAAATGGTTTGAACATTGAGCGACTTGTATTATAAGTGTTCATTTTCAGTAACTTCTTGCGGGGAAATCAGAGGATTTATATAATTTATTTCAATAGACATCCATCTTTGAATAAACTGACAATATGTTAAGTGCCTATTTGACACCTTTTGCCGTCTAATAATGGATAGGTAAGCACCAAGCCGAGTGCAATGTAACTCATGACAGGGAAAATGAGAGGACGTGGTTTTGAATGATTAATTATTAAAGACAGTGAAAGAATCTTCACCTCATTTGTGTCTCAAAATTACAAGTTTTCTTTGCAGTAAATATGATTCATTACTTTAAAAGACAGACATTTGCCATGTGTGCAAGGTGTCGCCAACAGGAAGCGGCGTGGAGAGGTGATCCCCCCACCCCCCTTTTCCATCCTAAACCAACAAACATGACGCTGCCCCGATCGATAACTTTTCCGTGCGCTCTTAGCTGATAGTGCACGTGGAACATTTAAAATTTGACTTGCATTTGGTGTCATATGATTTGTATTTTCAGAGGGTTTGAAAGTTTTAGGTCAGCTTGCATTTTGTGTCGGATTACAATAAATTATACACAGTATTTTAAGACATTATTTATTTATTTAAATGAGTCTGGGAAAAATGTTTTTAATGTATTGTTAACAGTAACACTTTATTCTAAAATTCAGTGTAAAGGGCATTGGTATCGGTTTTTGGTATCGGGGTATCAGCAGTGGTATCAGGGTATCAAGTCATCATTGATTGGCAGATGGCGAAGAAGCTGATTTGGAAAAAACTATTGTTACTCACAAAGTGCAAACAGTGTTTGCAAATTAATAGAAAATAACCATATTTTAAATTGATAACTTTTTTACATGTGTTTATGCTGATTGCTGGAGCATATGTCCAGTAACAAGAAATTCAAAAGAGCTTAATAACATCACTGTGCCAATCATGCAGCAACATGTTCTCCCTGCAAATGGATTTAAGTAGTCTTCAGTGAGAGACAAATGTCACATACATCTAAAGAATCTACTTGTTTCCACAGCTTGAATACCTATCATGACATCATTCAATCAAATTTTAAGATTTAAAAAAAATTGAGTTTTGGAATAATTAATCCATTTTTTAAAGTGAAATTTGTATTATTCTTGGAATTTTGATAGTAAAGTATATAATTTTCTGAAAATGCAATTCATCTTGGCAGGAGCGAAAAAGAAAAAGGTGAAAATACCTTATGAATAGTACCAATAGCACCATTTACTAGCATTTGTTGTTGCTTTAGTGTATATAGTATGTGTATATATATATATATATATATATATATATATATATATATATATATATATATATATATATATATATATATATATATATATATATATATATATATATATATATATATAAGCAGACTTTTATAATACCTTGTAACATTACAGTCTGTTTTAATATGGTTAATTTCAATAGAAATAAACAAAAATAAATCTTAAGTCTCCTAGCTGTTATTATTTTTGAGGTAAATTTTGCATGCATTTCCATTTGGGTACATTTCAAAAAGATTTCTAGACAATCAATCATATGATATGGTAATGTTTTATGGGAAAAATTTTTTGTATACTTTTAAAATCTTTATCTTTAGTATTATAGTATACCCCAATTTTACATGGTGCCATGGCTCCCAGGAATAACCCAGGAATAACTTTACAAAATCCCTATCCTCATAAAATTAAAACTGAAACTTTTGACCCTGAAAAATTTTAAAATTGCATTTAAAATGCATTTTTTTCTTGTTACATCCAGGTAATAGTCTCTGACATAAAACCAACATGATGTTTAAATTAAATATTAATTAAATTCAATAAGCTGATGTCTTAAAAGTATAATGGTATGCCAGATGCACGTACTTGACCTTCCCTTGTCAACAAAAATGTTCACACACAGCACAGTGCCGTTTTATTAGTACGAAGTCCACTTTAAATTGCTTATGGTGGTAAATTTTAGGGTTTAGTATTAAGATACAGTAAAACTTGGTTAAGACATTTCTGAAGGGACTGAGAAAATAATGCTTATTAACCAGGAAAACTTCTTAAAAGGGTCAAAGTAATATGTGGGTATAGACACAGTGCAAAATTATTCAACTTTTTAAGCAGAAAAACTTCTTAAGTGGGAACTTTTTAACAGGGTTTCACTGTATTCAGTGATTTTGATGCCGCACAAGGCTGGAGTCTGTTTAATTAAGATGTTGAACTGCTTTTCACCCTAAAAGCTGGGCAGTAGAGGTACTCTTCATTGGGTAGTTGTTTGTTAGGTTGACAATCTGCTAGGAGGACATTAGCATGGCTGGTCGGTTTATGGGTGAGTTACTGCTCTGGTTTGAGCAAAGTAGATGATGTTCAGGATGCAGAGCTGTAACTGCAGGTGGCAGATAATCTGAAGTGGGATAAGCTGATGAGGTTCAGGCAGTTAGCATTGCAGGGATGTGGGAGGAAGGGTGGCTATAGCAACTAGGAAGCACCCGGGCAGATATACCTCAGTGATGCCATCTTTGTAAGGGAGATTCCTTGTGGGTGTATTGACATAGTTACATTCCTGAGGCATGCTGCTTCCTCCTGTAGAAGAGTGTAGATTCTGACAGACCTAGCCTCCAATCCTGCAGCCTCCATGGTCAGAGAAGTAGCCTTCTTGGCTGCCTTTTACCACCCAGTCTGGTGGTGCGGCATACAGGAAAGAAAGAGAGAGACAGGAGTTAAGTGTGTGTCCAGTCAGGCACAGACACTACTTTGTACAATAACAGGAAAAACAGAGAGGGGTGATCCTGGGCTGCCTCCTGAGGAAAAGTAACCTCTCACAGTACTACTGCATGAAGCTTCTTGTGTCACCTTCCCACTTTATCAGTTAGAGCAGGATTATCACCAGCATGCCAAGTCCCCATGGGAAGGTTTGCAAGTTGTAACTTTGTTAAGGACCCCTCTACTGCCTACCATGGAGCACCTACGAGGGATGGAGTTATCACCAGCGACCAAGTACTCTACTGTTAAGGTTAGTGAAGACCCACACGTGCCTTTCCTGTGATGACCAATAAGGTGGGATTACCACCATACCCTGGTCCTCAGCATGAGAGGGAATGCTGCACTAACTTCTAGCCTGAAGGGTGCAGGGGGTAGATGCTTCATGCTTGAGCAGAGAAATACAGTTATGGGGTACTTGGTTGAAACAGATATAAAAAAGGAACACGAAAACTGAAAGAAAGTGAGCTGGTAGCAATAGAATATGCAGTGATTGAGTGTGATTGCTTCTATTGGTAAACCGAACCTTATGGGCCGGACCTAGGTTGCCAATCTGATAGACGAGGGAGCGTGAGTGGCTTTCTTCAGATGCTTGGGACAAGGGTGAACCCAGCACTACCTGATGTGATATCCAATGAAGTGACCAGTCGCTGCCGAAGTTAGGTACAATGGTTGAAACAACATAGATCAGACGTGGTTGAGGTGATGTATCAGCAGGTAGCTAAGGTAACAGTGAGAAGTGCTGGAATCATGACCGGTAGACTGGCCAGTGAACAACTACAGTGAAGTTAAGCAAAGGTATGGTAGCATGGTAACAACAGGAGTGTTGGAGTTGTAGCCAGTAGAACAACTTGAGGTGTGTAGCCAAGTGCAAGTATGGTAGCAACTAGTCGTGAGGAGTTGTGGAGGGTTGGAAAGGATGAACCCGCTAAGTGACAAGCATTGGTGCATTGCAGATAAACAGCAAACAGGCAACAGTAGCAGATTGGCAGGGCGACAATTCTTATGACATGATAATTCAGTGGCGTAGGCAGTATAACGACTCTTGCTAGGGAGGGACACCGCTGTGGTGGAGGCTACTATGGAATACGGATGTCGCCTGCAGGGAATCAATTTCAATACATACATGTCTTTTGAATATACTGGTACTGGTAGCCATGAAAGGCATATACAACTTGCGTCTGCCTCAAAAATCACATATTTTTAAAATGAAATAATACTAACCACTTTAAAAAGAGAGATATCTGCAAAGTACGGAAAATGATAGCCTCGTATGTGCAATCTTCAGGTGCATGGTGTTCATAAGATGTGACTGTAGATGTAAACATTCGGCTTGGAGGAATAAGCTAAGGTTGTCCTTGGGTGGACTCAGAAATACAAGCGTGACCTCATTTCTTCACCTTACATGGCTGGCATTTTGGAGATACTAGTTACCTTGCAGCCAGCATTGTGTTTTAGCACTATCCCTCTCATGGCCAATCATGTGGGAGTGAAGGTATTTTGTGGAGGGGCGGTCACAGCTTGGACAATTAAGCGTGTCCCCTTCCCTCTTCTGACTGCACACGTTTTATTACTACGATGCTTACTCTAAACTACAGTTTTTAACCTATTTTAATACACTTTTATTGCATGTTTTTTTAATTGTGGCATACCAATCTGTGGCAATGATATTACAACACCTATATTTTTTTGCTGGTGAACATATTTTTTTAACAGATTTTGATTACAACTTCCTGCATTTGCTAAACATTTCCATTTTTTAATACAATTTTTTCAATGACCTTGTAATTGCAATCCTTACAAAATCTATATTCATAAAATCGAGTCTACTGCAATAAACATATATACGTATATTTAAAAAAAACTGGAGCTGGTCAACTGACACCCCTGCCTGATAGGAAGTGGAATGGACCTACAGTTAATGCCTTTCTCATTAGAATGTCATGCCTTACCAGCAGATAGACACATAAGATGTGTTACAATATGTATCATATAATTCACCTCTCCCCCAATACCAATAAATCAAGATAGGCACACGTGAAGGCTGCAAAGAGCACTGTGTACAGAAAATGGCTTGAACATGTTCAAAAATTATTTAATTTCTTTGGGCATATTCTAAGTCTGCATCAAAGCTCAATTAAAAAACAAACTAAGAATAAGATTTTTTAGAGTTCAGTCCACCTACTTCCCCTTTTCCTACGCAAACATAAACTGAAAACATGTCCATACACATGCAAATACGTACCCAAAAATATATGTTACTAGATGTAAAAAATTTGTCACGTCACTAAACATGATTATAAAAGTTGGTAACTCTGTACAAAATAACATATGTAGTTCATAAAACACTGGTGAAGATAACATGTTTGTTTCCTCAACTGAACAAAAAAAAATATTGGTTCTTTACTGACAGACAGAGGAAAGAAAATAGAATGTTCACTGCTTAAATGTCGCAGTAATAAAAAATTATTCTTTTTAAGCTAAAATATTTATAAATAGTGCAAAAAAAATTATAAATATTTTTATACAGTGAGACTTTTGCCTAACTTGAGGGACTACAAAACTTAAAAACAGCACATAGAGTGATGGTTAACAGAACATTGCGGTCCAAAGTAGATGCCTTGGTGGTTAACAGCCTTTTTGGGACTGGTTCCTAATCTGCTGAATTAAACTGTTTGGTTACCATTTTAATCAGAATTAAAGCCTTTCCAAGGACATCAGAAAAAAATTTGCTATAGAACACCTGGCAACTAATACTCTGAGTGGAACTTGTTTACTTTTTGCTAGGAATATCATTCAAAACAAAACAAAGAGTGCCCACAAACAAAATAAAACTGAATACATAATGTATTCACATTTGTCTACAAACATGATTATTTTCTTATAATCAATAAAATACTCTCCTGATCATGTAGGTTTAATGTTGGATAAATTTAACCTCCATTCCATATACAACTGCCTTTTTCCACCAAATCTTCACAGCTTCCATCCACCTCTAAGGTCCTAACAAAGCCACATTTCCCATAGATAAAATGTGATGTTAATAAATATTTAATATGTTGCTGCAAGGGCACTATAGTAAAAAAAATAAGTTGAATTTCCAGGCAGACAGAATTTTTTTTTTTTGGAGAGGAAAAAGTTCTGATGTGTTTTGAGAATGAAAAATATAATCTGAGCACATAGAGTCTATTCACATCTTCTTAAAAATTTGCAGTGGAAGAAAGACAAATGTGTGAGAATGAAACCTTAGTAGTACACCCCTTTGTACAAGAGGCGTTATTTTATAAAGAACACTGCAAGTAATAAAAAATAACTGATATAATGCAAATTGAAAGATTTATAGCTCTTAGGAAGAATTATATAGAAATAAATTCTAATATTGTTAAAAATAAAGGCTATTTTTTTTTTCATGTAGATATAAAAAAAACCTTTTGTAGTACTTCATTAAAAATTCCAGTGTCAGTTTCCCTTAAATGTACAAAGGCATTCCCAAGTGAATTGTCCATAGCATTCTACTGATGTATAGGCTGTTCACAGTAAACTGAGCACTTTTGAAAGCCCTGCTTAAGATCTACTTGTATACACGTGTATTCTTCAGCCTTATGTAAAATTAACATTACCATGGACCTCATCACTTTACTCATGCATCTGTCAAATGAAACTGTGAAATTATTTAAAAAGTAAATACTTTAAAAATCTACTCATTTTTTTCGCTCCGATGCATTAAAAAACCAGAAAGCGAAAGAAATAATTTAAAGCTATCACAAATGGTTACCTAACACTTTTCATTCGACCTTTAGATATGGGAATACTTTCCATCCATCGTTACCAACTTTACTGGGCGAATGTTACTCAGTACACCCATTAAAATATACTCATGCAGAGGCAGTAACTTTTTTCTAAGGTTCATTTCTAAAGTGTTAACTTTATCATAAACATCCTTTACCCATGTATTCATTCTATGAAAATTTATTTAGGAGAATCAACATCTAATGTACAAGAAGGTAAGTTGTAAATACCAGATGGCAAGAAAGATGACTGTAACATTGGCATAATTTCTTCGGTAGAAAACACTTCATCATACAGCAGAATCTCAATAAAAAGTACACAAAGGACTTTGAATGTTATACTTAATAGAGCAGAACCACTTTTTTACACCATTCAAGGGATCCACCAAAAATCATGTAAAGAGTGGGAAAGTGTAAAATGTGGGTAATGCAGTAAAATGTTTCAAATTTAATGAAGTTGTAATAAATCAACACTGACATACCATCAATACTATACAAAATTTTTTTTACAAAATAAATTGCGGAACACTGAAGCTCTACCAAAATATAATCCAGTAGGTTACATTTAAAAATTGATTAAAATAAAATATTCATAGTAAGAGAAAGTATGTAACACTGGCAAATATTGACGATAGAACAAATAAACTGACAGATATAGGCATACTTTAAACTTTGCCTATAAATTTCTTGAAAACTTCTGTCACAACTTGAAATTTTCATAATAAAGGAAATCAAAATAGGAATTAAGGTAATACAAATTTAAAATAATTATTTACTAAAGCACTAAAACAGTTCACACTTTCCATTTAATTAGACTTTGTCTGAGATTTTCATCTGCTTCAGCTGCTGACTGCTAACATGTTCAACTTTTTTCTCAAGGACATTCAGCTGATCGAAAATACTGTCTTCACATTCGAATCACGAGAAGTAGGTCCTCACAGTTAATAGAGCTTGTAATGCCTCATGCTTGGTGGGCATACGTACTTCTACCTCTTCTTCACAAGCTTCGCCAACTTCTTGGTCTTGACTTTCCATGACATGGGAACTTACAATACCTTCAAGCTACTGTTTTTCATTGATTATCATGTCAGAGTCAGTGTTGACGAAATCAGTGAATGATACATTTGGCCTAATTGGCTTCATAACCACCTTTCCTGAAGCAGTTCACAATTGTTTTCTGTGTAACTTCCTTCCATGGATAAGAAATAATGTGAACTACATCCAACACCCTTATCTTCTTGTCATAGATTTTGTCCACTGTCAATAAGGTAAAGAAAAAGTGTAAATAGTGGGAAATGAAATTATTGTTTATTGTAATTAGTAGGAAAGATGTGCGCATAATCAAATGGAGATAAAATAGGATCGAAAATAAATGGTGAAATTTGCGGAAAATGTCAAAGTGGTAATGCAAAAACGGGGTTCTACTGTAAATATTATGTACTTTATACTCAATTAGTATTGAATGAAGCCAAATTTAAAGGGATGTGAAAGATGTACTATTAAGTAAAAAATGTGTTATAAAGTGAAGTATTTTAAAATATTGTATAGTATATGTAACACTACCTCATCTCCATCATCTGGACTAGAATCTTGGCTGCTTATCACAGACTGTCCCACCATCTCTTCCAGCCGCCTCTCGATTGCCCGCAGCCTGTTGCGGACCTGCAACAGTTTTGTTACTGTTCATGATCACTCCTCACACCCAATTATATTCTGGAGAGGCATCAGGAGATAATTGAGGATATGAGGGGCCCACTGATACCCATGTACACGCACGCTGATAAATGCAGGATCAGGTAATATTAAAACTTTACTTTGTCAATGAAAAATAATGACTAAACAATTATTTTCTCTAATGTTACACTATATTGCTTGACAATGCTAAAGGAAATTAGACATTCAGAAATACTTATTGGAACAATTTTCACCACACTAACACATTACAACCCACAATTTTTAACTTAGAAAAAGAAGATACCTTAAAAATTGCAGAATAAAAAATTCTGTTACATGCATTAATGTATAAATTAAAAACATAAAAAAACATATATTTTATTAACAACCCTCCAAAAAATTTATTTTAGGATTCTCCAGAGTACTAAATTTTTTCATAATAAATATTGTTGTCAAGTTAACTAAATAAAATTACTATGGCAAACTGTTTAAGACATCTTTACAGAGTCTGAAAAGAATAACAGTTGTTCGATCTGCAGTATTACCATACTGCATACACTTAAAAGAGAGTTCAACATTTACATCTAATGTGTAAAATAGTTACCACAACCTCTAAGCTATTTTATTTGAAAGATGTACAAATATTTGCATTATATAAGTGCTATTTGTTACATTAGTTATTTAAAAAGTGAACAGTGTGACAATTGCAGTTTGTACAACTAATCTAATATGATTACAACTCATCGCCTAGAGTACTTCTCCCACCACTGCAGATGTGAGCGACACATTGCTTACCCTATAGGAAATGGAAACTTATGAACAAATTCCTTTCACCTGGAGGATACGCAACCCGACAGGCATGCCACCACCCCCATCCCCCCCCCCCCCCCCCTTCAGCACTTGGAGCCTATGAGCTGTCCAGGCCTCGGGCAAGGTCGAACGCCACCGACGAGGCATGAAGCAGAAAAGCTGACCAGAGGATTCCCACACCAACTAGGGCAGGAGGACGTCACACCTCCACCGCACTCCACGCCAGCAGCCTACAAGCTTCCACTATATACGTCTGGATGCTGCCGGGAATGAGCAGCCATTCTTGTTCCATCTTTTGCGTTATACCACAGCACTGCTGCCAGTGCTGGGACCGCCTGAGATCTTCGAGGCATTGAGTACGCCCCCTGTGGCTACTTCACCGTCGACAACCAGTCAACCCGACAACCAGCGAACATGCTTACCAACACGTTAAATTCACTTTGTCTCCTCAAGAAATCTTATTTACACAGTTTAGTAGTATTATATATTTTCTCATTAAGCTATTTCTTTCCCATTCTCCATTAGAATAAGGTCGCCTAAACTTGGCCAGCGTAGTAACCTTCAGCACTCAATTGCCTGGTAGGAGGTAGCACGTGTCACATATTTATTGAGACTTCAATAAACATACTATTGTTTCCTACCTCTCAGCTTTTCTTTCTTAAAGTATCTGTCTGTTTGCCCGCTAGATACAGGTTGCTACGTACACCTTTGATGAGGACCAGGGAATTTATAACTAACGAATTAACTTCAGCCACGGGCGCCCTTCAGAGGTCCGTCATATTTTCACACACCCATTAGACGGCCATCTGTTGCTTTCCAAACTACCACAGCATTGCTTCCAGTACTGGTGGGGAGGAACAGAGGAGCCACGACAACTAGCAACACCTTCACCCAGAGAGGGGCAGCAGTCTCAAGTTGTTGCCTTATCCAACAGCATTGCTTCCAGTGCTGGGATATACTGTGGCTTGAGATCTGCCGTCTGTTCCTGTGTGGATGCACATCCAGTGGTGGCATTGGTGACCCAAACAGCTCCATGTCTCTGATCAGCCCGCCTAGCATGGGGGATCAGTGGAGACTTTACAGAGCCTGGTCAGCAAACCAAAACCGGACTTACACTATAACTTGTGTTTAGTACTCGCGTCAAGCTGTACGCAGTAATCTGTGAGTGAAGACTTAATGCCTTTCAACCAAAGGCACAGCTGCAGGCGTATGAAACGACACGCAGCACTTCTTTCCATCAGACAGTTGAGTGCACTCCCTCAGCCTACACCAGAAAGGCAGGTGGAACGGAACTGCGCTGCTCAACTCAGGCATGAGTCAGTATCAACTGCTCCGGTTGTAGTATTATTTGTATCACCATGCATACGCATTCACCCATCGTGCCATCCTGTGGTAAGAGGATTGTTGACCGGTATGGAAGTTAGATTCAGTTGGGACAACATCCACTTCTGGCCCAACAAATCTCACCTGTGGAATCACAGCCACGGTGTGGGCCAAGCTTGCTACGACTGGCCAAAGTACATAACCAACACGGCACCCAAGAAGTAGAAGTAAGTGAGTACTAACCAACACCCCTCGCCTCTCATCGCCTAGCTAACTCAATCACCCCGCTTTTGGTCTACCAGATAGAATCCTTGACTGTCGTGACTATTAATCTAGCCGGTCACGGGTCAAGTGTTCCAATATTACTAACAAATATAAAAAAAGAAAAGAACATCAAGAAACGTTTGTAATAGTTCCCAGGAAATTTAAAGTGTGATTTGGCTAAAAAAACAGGAACTAATTATACTGCAAAGAATTTACAGTTACCATACATATTTATTATTAGAATTATTTAAACAGTGAAGTCTTAAGCAATAGTAAAGACATAGGTATTACTTATTTTATGATGTGGTTAGTTTAGGCGATAATGAGTCATGTGCTTTTCAACTTGTACGCAAAGTTGTTAATTGGATTACACATACCGTACTGTGTTTTTTACTTGTTTTTCGTGGTGTTCAAATATGGTGTGAGCACTTCAGAATACTGTAGATCCTATTTTTAAAGACAGGTGCAGGTCACTTTTTCGTACAATTCCCAGGCAATTTTAAAAAAAGTGTATTCTAATTAATGAGATAGGTAACTCCTGTAACTTAATTTGTGGCATCTGCTTTATAAAATGTTAGGAGATTGTTTGAACTCAGAATTTTGAGCCAATATTGCTGTCATTTAATGTAACTTATCCAAAATGCAAAACTTCTTTAGGTTTGTAGGCATCACAAACTTAGATGTATTTAAGGGGGACAGTTGAACTCCCCCTGGGATTTTATGTTTTTTGTCTTTACTGATGTTTGAGATTAATGCAACTTTATTAGGGTATAGAAAGTTATTTAAGTCTATTTTACAGACAATTATCATTTTACATGTTGTGTTACTATTGCTTCTGTTGTCATTCTCAGAAGGTAATCTGTAATTAATTCTCATTCATTACACAGGATAAATAAATAAAGGAACTTCATTGATAGTACAGTTATTCAATTATCTAAGTGATAAACTATGCCTCATCAAAAAAAAAAAAAATCAATAATAACTGCTGAATAAATTTTAGGACTCAAAACAACTGGTAATGTCACAATGATTTATTTTTGTCCCCCTAAAATTTAATAGAGCTACGAAGACCCTAGAAATAAAGAAGCTCTTACTAAGAACTGTTTTTAAGATTTTTAGTCTTTTCTGGTTGGGGTAGTCACAAATTTAAATATGAACTACAACAATCAACCTGACAGTCAAAAAATATGAGTTCATATAAATACTTAACAAATAATAGACTTCTAAATAGTGTAAATTTTCTTATAGAACTTTTGTTTTCTCCACAGAATTATTATTATGTACAGCGTGGCTAGTTTAAGTCACTTCAAATCATACATATTGCTCCATAGCGAATCACATAGCCATTTATTTACAGCTTGGTCCAGCTCCTGTCTCGACCTGTGGGGCTAGGAACACTGTATGGTTACCAGGTGTGCAATGATGCCCTGGAAGCGGTGCTGACCTCCTCCAGATGTCGCAGGTAAGTGATGAGTATCTTCTCTATCTCGTGGCTCTCCTGTCGCACAGCCTCCGATGCCTCCATTTTCTGGTCTTCCAGCTCTTGTAGCCTCAGCTGCCTGCACTGCACCCTAGTCGTCAGTTCCGATATTTCCCTCTGCACTTCTTCACGACTTGCCAAGAAGTTGGCCTCTTCCTCCAGCTGGCGGAACTCCAAGTCCTCAAATGCCTTCATCAGACATTTCAGAGTAACAAGTCTCACAGGGAACAATAATTACATAATTATAAATATCTGAGCTAAAAATACCATTTAAGACTACTGTTTTATTTGGCTATAATTAATTTTAAGTGATTAATAACATTTAATTTATAAAAAAATAATAATTTTTTAGGCAAAGGCAAATAAATACATTATTAAGATTTGTTTGACAATAAAAAAATGGTATTAATAATTCAGAACCACAAATTCTTATTTTTGGTAAGATTCCACAAAGGTTGAATGCTTACTGAGTATCATTTTATTTTGAAGATGTCTGCAGATTGAATTAAATTAATATTTAATTTAAAATTGTGTTGGTTTTTCGTCAGAGACAATTAAACATGAACTTCACTGAAAGAAATGTACTGTAAACTCAATTCTTAGAAATTTTAGAAGTCAAAATTGGTCAGTTTCAATTTTACGAGAGTAGTAATTTTACAGTCACTCTCGAAAACCACGGCAACTCATAAAATCGGGGGTTTGCAATAATCCACAGGCCTGTGAGTAATGTCATTACTTCCAGTTATTACATAAATACATTTTCGTTTATGTATCCTTTCGCCATCAGCTGATGTGTCAAGTGGCGGCTGTATATATTATTAAAATGCTGTCAGCTAATCCACTTGCCAATGTAATGTTAAACAAATTTGAAAGTATTTATAGACAGACATCTGTCTAAAAAAAACTTGTAGACTATAAAAGTAGAAACAGAAAACCTTGCAATAAACAAAATATTTTTTAAACTCTTTTTTAACATATTACAGACACCGAATTTGGGTTAACATTTTGATGGTATTTGCTGTTTTTATCAAATTTGGACGTTATGTGTTAAGACTGGAAATAAAAGTAATTCTGAGAACTTACTTGACAATGTACTTTCATTCGCCAACAAACAATTCACCAATGACTTTTGCAAAGCAGTTATTCTGCTATTACTGAAACTACACAGCTCGAGTTGGAAATATGTGACGTGGAATAACTTAAGATTTGTTTAAAAACTATCCATGCACATCCCACTTTCTTCATTTTATTAATACAGAACAGTAATAAAACACAAAAAGAATAAAAGAAATTTGTTATTTTACACAAGAAAGCAATTTTTTTCTGGCTGGTAGAGTTTTGGGAGCACGCTAACAGATGGTGTGGCAGGTCGTGTTATGAGTTGAGGGTGTTCATCAACAGGTAGTAGCACGTTTGCCCCTTAATCCCATCTTTTTAAAAGTTAACTTTTTTCCTATTACTGGCTTGAAACAACACGAGTTTGAAATATATTTGGCCAAATTTGACGCGTGACGTCCTATTGGCAAAGGAGGCACGCCATGGCCCGAGTGTTTTGGGGGTGTAAGGCAGACACACCCAGGGTGAGGTTAGCAACAGGGGGTGAGTAACTCCTACGAGCTTGACTGGCGGTGTGAATAGTTCTGGTACAGAGACTGGTGAGGCTGGCTTCTTCTCTAGATGGCAGATTACTTGAGTTCTCCCCATGGACTTAGATTGTCAAGGACAGTGGGATTGGAGCTAAGCACTTGTTGGTATTTAGAGATAGTTACAGCCATAAGAGGGTTAAACCCTCTTACGAATACCACTCCAACAGGAGTAGAGTTTGACAAATAGACTCTCTAATACCAGTCCTGCAGAGGTGGAGCAGGTGACGTTTGTCCCTACTTAGGTGTACTTCCACACACCGTAATTGCTAGACCAAGGCCGCCTCCTATCCCAGCATCTGGCACCAGAAGTATGGTGGATACTGTGAGTCAGGTTTCACTATGGCTGACAATCACGATATGTGGGTGGGTTCCCCTGAAGGGTTAGGCCCTCAGACCCAAGAAAATACTCCCTCCGGCATCAGAAGCGTGGTGGAAGAAGCACAACCCAAACTGATAGTCCAGCTCCAAGAGGATGAGTACCTAGTGTTGGGGCTCTACCATTCTATACACCGGGATGCAGAGAAAGGTGGCCATCCAATATAGGTATGTATGTTAAACGTGCGAGTTGCCCTTCAGGAAACTTGCAGTCCTGTGCTAAGCTCGGCAATCTGGTTAGAATAAAGTTCCAGTTCACCTGCTGTCCCTTGACGGATCTGATGTTTCCTGGGTAAGGTTCAAAGACTATGGGAATAAATTCTAAGTGGGATAAAACGTGTTTATTTCTGTACGGAAATAAACAGGGTGGGTTGTACTACCTCCTATCAACAAGAGCTTAACACAAGGCGGCCACCAGCCCTGAAGCTGAAATCTTGGTTCTTGTATGTAAAAATCCTGTAAAATCCTAGAATCATTGGGTTAAATCCTGTAAAATGCTTGAAATTAAAAAATTGGCAAATTACAGAAAAAAAAAGTGGATATGAAGGACATTTACCTTTTTAAAATCATTGTTTTTGTTTGGAATGGACAAACCATGGTAATTCTTTTCTTCACTAACACTTATATTATTGTTTATACAACTCTATCAGTGATAATTTTAGTTTCCTCTCCATTTTGATATTGATGCCAAATGCAGAACATTGTCACCAAATTCGGATTGCGAGCGGGAAAACCTAAAGCACAGCAAAGGTTATTTTTAATAATGGCATTGGCCTTTGCAGATTATCATACAGTCAGGAACAGAAATATGTAGATACCTGTATACCCACACCAGTGAATGATTAAGTGAAATATTTTGAACATACACTATTTACGAAATGGCATATGTCCAAGATATTTCGCTTAATTATTCACCCCTGTTGCAAGAATCTTTCAAACAAACATGTCAGTGAATCTGACACACAAATCTGCAGGCACAAATGTTGCATGTACACAGCAGCCATTTTGAGTGGAAGTGCTGTGTGCACACGCATTACCTTTGCCACATGAAAAAAAGGAGAAGTTTATTTACTTTTTACATTCATCAATGTATCACTATTTTGAAGTGAAATATGATCAAATGTTGTGTAGATGACACTTGCATGATTTATGTATTAATAACGAACATGGATATTCATTGTGGAGATAAAAATGCACAGATACGAACGTAATATATTTGGATAAATGGAGGTGAACATGAAGTGTTCTTTAAGAGCTTTGGGGAAGACTTGTTAACATTTCTTTGTACCATACAGGTTTGTTACAAGTAATAACGCTCACAGAGATTTTACAAGCTATTTAAAAATTAGGTTTGGTGCCTCAAGTTTACAACATAGTTGAGATAAAAAAAGATTGCAAAAAATTATTTTGTACACCTCAGTGGTATGGTATGTATTAGAATTATTTAACAAAGATTTCCTACAGTTAAAAATCTGTTAAAACAGATCAAATGTGTTAAAATTGCAGGCCTGGATTAACGGAAGCTGGCTATGCTAGACAGGTGGAGATATCCTGTTTCTAAGCTACTGGAGTAGGTAAGCAAAGCGGCTATGAAAATAACTCAACTTTAGTTAATGCTACTAGTGTTGTACTGAAGTGACCGAACTGTGTTTAAGTGTTTGATGACTCAAACGTAAAGAACTTCTGACGGTTTTCTTCGAAGGCGTAGAGGGATCTCAAGACCTGTGCTTCAATACCAGGAGTGCGGTAAAGGAACAGGACACACTGGTGTTCCAAGGGCCATGCCCCAGTATTTATACTCTTCTCGCTTGCCCTTGATCAGGTGGAGTACTAGTGACAGGCATTACATACCCTCCTGTTATTGACAAACAAAAATAAAAATAATGCCTGACCGTGACGTCGCCAATAAGCAGTCAAAGGATATCATTCATCAGTTGAAATTATAAGTTTCCAAGTTAAAATAATTTTAATGTTATTTCTGTACAAGCAAACTATTCCATCCACTGCTCTATCAAAACAATATTCAAAATGACACTGCCTTATAATTAAGAACCATAAAACAATGATGTCTCATGGAAGATGTTAAACTAAAGTCTCCCTCTCCCACTCCCTTGAAATAAAATAGATCCCTAGCAATCTTACTTGGCAGTAACAAAAAATAAAACAGGTGGGAATGGCAAGCTAGGTATAATATCCTACTTTTAGTAATGGACTAAAGTTGTAGCTAACGTCAGTCATTCAGTGCCTCCCATGAAAGAAAACCAAAGGAAAAGACGTGAAAAATGTGTGAATTGGATTCCAAATAATTTTTTACAAACACTGTTTTCTTCATTGACAGAACAGCTGTGGCAGAAGGATATATTGTGGATGCATTACTTTTCTAAAATTGTCACAATTTACCCTACTTACATGAAATTAAGTATACTAATCCACATGCTGAATGAACATTGTCGCTTACCTTCCTCTCAGCTTCCAGCGATTCCAGTTGATGTTTCAAGTTTTCTGTCAGCTCCTGCTGCCAGTCAACATTTGAGCAACTTTCCAGCTCTTTCTCCAACCTGGGCAATTCAGATTAGCATTCTCTACTCTTAATATTATTTTTTCCTTCTCCCTATCACCCATACTCCATACTATGAACAAACCAAAAGTTTAACTTTATATACCAATATTTATTTATACTTCTTCTCAGTATCATATATTCAGTTTCACCTGGTTCCACGCTGCATGAAAATTATGTCATACCATATAAAAGAAACTATTCAAGATTCATAACAGCAAAAGACATTTTCAGTGGAGATCCCTACTATGTTGCATCTCACAAAAAAAAACCTAACCATAAAACTCAAAATAAATTCAACAAAACATACCTTAAAAAGTAAATTTTACTGTAAATACATCAGAATGCAGGACACAGAAAAGAATGAATACCGTAAACATAAAGCATTTTAGAATTTAGGGCAAAGCCTAAGACTTACTGAAGAAAAACTTTGCCCAGTCATCAATGCAAAAAATATATTTAAAGTTTTGAAAGAGTTACAACTTTAAGAATAACAAAATTAATAATAAAAAATTCCCAACTTTTATAAAATAACTCAACATCAGGTATTAAATAAATAAATCAATAATGTGGCATGAAAGAAAAGTACATGAAAGAAAAGTACAAGTAAGAGAACTGGTCAAATAAAAAGGTGACAAGGGCTGCAGAAAACATACCACAGACATTATGCAAAAACTGGGTGTAGTGTTTGACACAACATAATTTGATCAATGTCACTTGCACATTCTATCAGCATGGCATAATGCATTGTGTTGTTGCCCAATAATGTCCACCCACATGTGTCTCAGCAAAGAACAAATCTTATCACCAAATTTTGCTGAGAAATACTGAAACATCTGCCGTACAGTTTGAATCTATCAACTTGTGACTTTCACTTGTTTGGCCTCCTCGAAAAGCACCTGAAAGGATGGGAGTTTGCCTCATACACTGCGGCAAAAGACACTGTGGAGTACTGGTTGCTCTCATGACCCAAAGACTTCTTTGAAAAAGGCGTACATCAGTTTGCGACAGAATAAGATCTCTCTCTTCAGGTCCACGGCAGTTAAGTCTAACGGGTGTGTGCATTGTGTCGTCAAGAGACTCTTTGTCACCTTCTCATTTGACCCAACTCAGTACAACAGCTAGAAGGAACAAAACAAAGTGTGAACTTCACATAGCAATACTGCAGAATAGTAGTTCTCAGACTTTTCTTCACTATGGACCATATGGTGTGGAGTTAACATGGATGCATGAACCAATTCACGGGCACCTCTTGCAATCAAGTAACAAAAGTAGAAATAATGATTTAACTACTCATTAAAATGAATTACCACCACAAAACACTTGGCATTATCTTTATAAAAAAATTTATACTTACCATCATAAAAACTTGGTAATAAAAAATTTAACTATACAAAAGTTTAAATCAATTTATAAAATTAATCATAAAATTTATTTTGTGGACCACTTAGGACCTAGCCAAGGATGACCTGTGGCGTGAATATCACAGTTTGAGAACCACTGCTGTAGAATCACATAAATAACTCACTGTTAAGAAGTGAAAAAATAAGAGATGTGGATGGTAACAAGAGGCAAGGAAGTTTATATATATATATATATATAATATATATATATATATATATATATATATATATATATATATATATATATATATATATATATATATATATATATAATATATATACACACATATATATACATATATATATATATATATATATATATATATATATATATATATATATATATATATATATATATATATATATATATATATATATATATATATATATATATATATATATATATATATATATATATATATATATATAAATATATATAATATATATATATATATATATATATACATATATATACATATATATATATACATATAAACATGTTTATGTACATACAGTAATCTGCGCATGTAAAAATATGCATATAAATCTGATCTATGATCAGTGAACTATCACACGCTGCCTGAAGAAGCTGACTGAGCCAGTGAAATGTGATGCCTGTACATCCTCATGGAAAATGTATTCGTCGTCCGACTTTGTGTATGTGCATCTATTCGCAAGTACCGCCCTGTGAATACTTGTGTTTTCTGTTTCTTTATAAAATGTAATTGGTAGCCTAGCAGCCTATTCCCGCCATACAACTGATATATTGTGATCAGGATAAAACAGTAAAGACTGTTGGGAATGCATCACGCACCTACTGATCTGCCCTTCCACAGCCTGAAGCCGCATCTTGCAATCGGACTGCCTCTGCAGGTCCTCGGCTCGGCATTTCTCCATGTCCTGGTCGAGCTGCACCACCCTCGACCTGAGCATGCTCAGCCGCTCCTGCTCTTGAGACAGCTTCTCATGCTGCGCTGCCCGCTCCCCATCCACCAAGGCTCTCTCCATCTCCAGCTGTGGGTTGTAGCAACAATCATCCACTCCTTAGTCCACCGACATAACTAAAGGCATATCACCATAAACAGAGTACTTTTGAAATAAATTTCCAGACCACACTGCGGAGAATAAACTTATCTAACTCACAGTAATCAATAATGACAAATGTTAATGGGAAAATGATAGATAATGTTGTCCAGCATAATTTATTACATTGTTAGGAATTTCAAATTTGTATGTAGAATTTAATAATTTTGAAAGTTTATTTTTTAACATTACAAGTATGAAACACACAATATATGACATCCCATCCTATATTCATAATGGATAATTATTTCAGCCACAAGACACAGGAAATCCCATTTACTAGATAACAGCAGCAAGTCGGGTTCGTAGGTAACTTTGCAAAAACTAAAGTATTAATTAATGATAAGTGAGGCAAATGTGCTATAAAAGTGAAAAATGGAATTGCATGCTACTTTTGTGATGATTGGTATAATTTTACCAAGTGGTGTGATGTAAACAAAAAAAGTATTCTGCAATCTGAATGGTAATGTGGAAAGTGAATTGAAAATGACGTGAAAACCTAGAGAATGTAAATTGTGATCATCTACAGTTTACAAGTGATAATAAAAGTGAAATGTGTGCTATTCTGGTTCAACTAATAGGAAGGAAACAGCTAATTACAAGAAATTAATAATTCACAACCAGAAGAGCTACAGAACCTTTATGAAAACAACAGAATTCTGCAAGCATCGACTTTGATATTGAGTAGTTCTGGACTTGAGAATTCTTGGCAATGTATTGCCCGGAAAGAGAAGAAGGATGTCTCAACAGATATTCAGCCTTGTACTAAAGAAGGGAATGTCATGACATCATGTAGATTCTCTATTCTTAGCTTTTATAATTCAAAAGATGAACAAGATAGTGAGACACAAGGTAAGGCTACAATATCTCCCAGTAAAAAATATAACAGACCACAGATATGTAAAGAATGCATGAGGAAACAAAAGACTTCACCAAATCCTAAACCTAAATTTCCCTCATGTTAAATATTATTTATAATGTATTGATGCATGACGTCTTTTTCAACAATGGAGATTAGACAACTTATTGTACTGTCTGCCTCACAGATTGTTTAATTCACTGACCCACCGTAACAATGCTTAAAGGCAATGAGTTCTTTTACTCTCTGCTAGATAGGTCTTGTAGTAATTATTGTTTGTCTTTTGTTTTGCATCCCCTCCAGCCGGCCGATGACATCACAGAGGTAAGCCATGCATTCGCGACCCCCCGCTCTGTGACCACCTCCTCGCTTTAGTGGCACAAGCCAATCAGAGTCGAGCAGCGGCCCGAATTAGTATAAAAAGAGAGACAGTCTGCATCTTCACAGCAGTCTTCAGTTGTCTAGCATGCATTGCTCACACACTGACCAACCTAGAGCAGTTTTAGTTTTCGCAGCTCAGATCCTGACCAGATTTAAGCTCCAGTTCATTCCTAGCGCTCGCTGCTCAGGAATTGACCTGTTTATGTTAGTCTCCAGTACGTGTTGCTTGGACACTATACCCCGTTTTGCATTGCTTAAGCTTTGCTTGCGATAGGGTTAGGTTAGGTTAGGCGCTCTCCCAGCTACCTACCTCGCAAAACCCATTCACCCTGAACTTTGTTGTATCTGTAGTGGCGTCCTTGCTTAGTTTACCCAGCTACATGTCAAGAGATATTACGTTAAGTCGTTCCACACTATCTCTACATACAACAATGCAAGAGTTTATTGCTTAGACGCTCAGCATCACACCCAGTATTCCCTTTTTTGTATGCCGGTCGCCTCTACCGGTCATCCTAACAGTGTATTCTAGCTTTCTGGCTGATATTTGCCCCATTGACGAGGAGCTAAGGTGCATTCACCACGTGTTTACTTCCTTACTGGAATAAAAGGTGGATCAGCTTTTAACTTGAGTTCTTTCCTGTAGACAGAGCACCTCTCTGTAGTTACCCTCACATATAGAACTGCATGTGATCCCGGGAAATTTAAATCAACCGAGTCAAACACTAGTTTCACACCTACATACTAGCTTTTGCCGCCCTTCCCGTCCCTTGGAATTGAAGGAAAGGAGGAGCCGCACAGGTACACTGTCCTGGAAACAGCTTGTCAGCTTGGTGTTCATTGGCCTTTCCACCGTGGTCATCACCAAAAAAGTCTAACATCCCCTGAGTTGGGAAGACTGGGACAGGGCCACACACCCGTGTGCAATCTTGGACAAGTGAGACCTGAATTCCCTCGTGAACCGCAGTCTCTACCAGACTTGGGAATAGGTTCTCCGCCAGTCCCCGGCCCACACGAGGTGCCACGTAAGTTGCACAAGGAGCCTGCCCTTTTGGTACAGTAGCAGTAGGGTAAATCCTCTTCCGATGCCCTACTTTAAGAGAAAGGGCCTCAAGGCATAATATTGTGAACACAACTCTCCTCGTTCTGTTCAGGAAAAATTTGGCAGTACATCTACACTTTCCTTCTTAAAAAAATTTCAGCATCTTCCTTAGAGGTCTGAGTTCGACTGTGGAACTCCGTAGTTAGGTGCGCCAACACTTCCTTGCTTGAAAACTGGGTGACTAGGCGTGAACAAAGCTGCCCCCATTCTGTAATAAACTCCCCATACTTGTTCCACCAGTCTAACGCTATTTCTTTGAACTATTTTTGGGTTTTGACACGCCATTGATTAATTGGGAATTCATTTTCACTAAACTCTCTCTACTGGGTCCTCTTGGGGTCTTCTCACAAATTCCTGTAGTTGGGGTCCATTGCTACCATGGGTGAACCTCATGCTGCAGTGAGTGCTGGGATTATTCTGTCTGTATTCTGCCACGCGATTGCACATCTCACACCTGTATACTAAGCTTGGTCTGGTGAGCCTTTCGTCCGGCCGGCAAATGCATACGTGGTAAAAGTCTGCGCACAAATAATACAACTCTGTGTTTACGCCCTGTCCTGTGCAAGCAAGCCAGCTACAGTAGGCAGTCTGGCAGGTCCAATTTTCATCACAACTGTATTCCAGCCTGTCAATATTATTGGGCTCGTCATTTCACCCTGCACAGGTAGTGGAATCTATTCTGGCAGTGTGTGCAACTATTGAAATTTACCTCTGCTACGGAGCATGTGGGTATGTTTCACCTTTCTGTCCAGTTATCAATGGCCTCATCCATTGCTGCTGTGACTTTGCCTTGGTCGACAATGCTCGAGTTTGACTTGGACATATCTCGGCTAGTAAAATTGAGCGTCATGGAGAGTTTACAGACTCCCCGAAGTCTGAATGGTTATGGTTAGATTAACTTGGTTCTCAGGGTCATACTGGCCTGGTTCTGCTTGACTACTCAACTAATAACTAATAAAGTGCTGTGACCCCATGTTCATTGCTCCGAAAGCACATGACATGTGGCATTCGCTGAACTGACTGTGACGTCACTGTCTGACAAGGGTTCTATAGTGCCGGTCTAAGGCACTGGCTAACTTACTGTGGTGAAGTTTGGTTTATTGGCTGCTGCTTGGTCCCCGACTGCAGTATTGGCTGGGGTACGTGGCCCTATGGCATGGTACAAAGTCACGTGTGGGGTTAGCGACTCTCCACATTGCTGGTACAGACACACACTTGTTTGCCTGCAGTGGGCATGGCCCAGGGTAGTTCATGATTTGGCTGCTGCTGCTACTGGCTGGAACTAGTGTCCTGTCCTGAGGTGATCGCAGTGCAGCTGCTGGTGGGGCTGGTAGGTTCCCGCGGTGGACTGCTGGTTCTAGTAGGCCTGAAGTAAGGGCTGGCGATGCCTAGTGGTACTGGAAGCCCCAGTCGTATGTGTATCGCACTACGAACAGTAGCAGCTCGCTGGCAGTCTTATGAGGTGGCTGAAAGAGGTAGCTAGGAGGAACTGGGATGTGATGCCTCTCCAGTTGTCTGGCGGCTTGCACTCGTTCCCATGGTGATAGACTGCTGAGGGCAGATGGCACTGGGTTAGAGAACAACTAGCTAGATTCAGAGGCAGTAGCTGCCCTCTTAGCTCTCCACCTTGCACCACTTCTATGGGTGAAGGGCATATGGGTAGGTACAACGGTCTACCACCTAAGGAAGAGAAGGCGAAAAATTTCCTAGCTATGAGTGTAGCCAGTCGGGGCTAGACCACTGAGACTTAGTCCTATTGCTCCAATCGGTAAAGATAATAGTGTGGTGGATGGAGCGGTGGACTGATAGGGATGTCTTGCCACATCGTGGTATGTAGTCCAGAATGGGTCAGGCCACCAGAACCAGTCCAGTCACACCAACCGGTGAAGATAACAATGTAGCGGATGGAGTGAGTTTGCTGATCTAGATGTCTAGCCGCTTCGTGGATTGTGTTACTAGTGGTTAGGGCTCTGCCATACGTGTGCATCAGGTACCTTTACGACCTGGTCCGTAGTATGGGTAGCCATCTAATGGGTATGTATTGTGACGTATGTGCACCCTGTTATTGAAGCCAGCAGTCCTAAATCAGTTTCGGCATAGAGGTTTCAAGACGCGGTCTCCTGCTTTTCCTTAGTAGGTAGAACGTCTACGGAGATGGAAGTCATTGTCACCCTAGAAATAAGTACTCAAGGTTAGGTAAGATCACGTGTTTATTCCCCAGAGGAATAGTCATGGTGGCCCATACTAACTCCTAACTATTAATTAACTATAACGGAAGTAAACTACAGTAAACCAGGTGAAAGGGACCTGAGGCTAAACTAAACAAGAGCAGTAAAAGGCTATCTAGCTTTGATAACAACTGACCCTAACTAATCTATGCTGTTGTCCAGAAGGGAATAGGAGTTCACCATTAAAGTAGTAGTGAGTGTAAAGGGGAAGACGAATACTTCTTTGGTAGTCATTGGGCGAAGGTCTAGAAGACTTCTGGAAGGCAACGGTGGTCCTCCATGAGGAAGGCAGTAAGCAGAGGGCTACAATACATCAGGTGGTGGAGCGAGTTGCTGATTATCAACTGGCACTTCGAAGTTCTTCGCTTATGTATATAGACGGCTGGCTGCAAGTCCTTCGGCTCCTTTTGGTCAGTCGCGTATCTTTGAACTAGAGCTCCTCTCTTAGCGGTGTGGACCGCATTCCTTTGTGGGAAACTGAAAGTGCAGTTTTTCTTGTATGCAGGTTGCACCACTCATGCGAGGTTAGGGGCAGTGTTGGGCTGCGTGGCTGGCTTCTGTCGCTTGCAGAGGTGATTACTATATATGTGACGTCTGACATACTAGCGTAGATGGCCTTGGTTGCTATGTCCTTGAGTGCCCCTTGCCTAGGGGTGTGCAGTTTGGCTCTGGAAGCAAGATGTCCTGGGTTCAAACCCCACTTGGGGTGACGTGACGTGACGATGAGGTAAAGTCGTGTTTAGTAATTATGTCAGTACACATTACGTGTCAACTGTAAACAACACGTGAAAGGTCACCTCACAAGAGCCGATACAAATGTTTGTCTCTCCTCCGCAGGTAAGGGAAACACTGTGACGAAAGAGACTTTTGTTTTTCGTATTCTCTTTATTTTTAAAAAAGTCTGATTAACTGGTCGTCCGTATAACCGACGTTCGGATAATCGGCTTTCAACTATACTGTATATACATGCAGCACTGGTGTGAAGTGAAATCTCAGCAGGTAGGAGACTATGGCCTGATTCCCCACATAGAGTCTTTGTAGCTCAACAGGGGTGCCATGAGTTGTGATTTTAAAATATAAAAAATGGAAAAAAATAGACCCATATCTATAATTTCAACTTTATTTAAAATCTTGGAAAAGTTGAATTATGCTACACCAATCAATCAATTTGAGTCAAATAAAATACTCTCACCTTCCGAGTTTGGATTTAGAAAGGGCATTTTGATACATCACGTTATACATGAACTAACGTCTACCATTCTACATACATTAAACATGAGACAAATCATTTTGTGTATATTTTGTGAATTATGAAAAGTTTTTGATTGCATTAATCATGATAGAGTTACATAGAAATTACACTTAGTGCTGCTTGCTTCTCACTTCTTAGCTACCTTTCATCCTTAGGTTCAAAGTGTTTGCTAAAACATATATACTTATAATTTTTTCATTCTATTTTGTCTTATGGCATAATTCTTAGAGAAAACTCAGTTAATAGTATTAAATTATTTCTTCTTCAAAAGAAGGTGATCAAAATCTTACGCAACAGGAAAAATACAGAAAAATAATAAGAAACTTCTGACATTTACGGGCTGATATATTTATTCAGTTTTTGTTTGGTAGATGGTAATTTAAAGAAATTTTAATTAAATAGTGAATTTCATAGTTATAAAACTAGAGAGAGAAAAAATTGATCTTTTTCCCACAGTTACCCTCTCTCTCTACCAGAAAGAAGTTTACTTTATCAGTTGTAAATATATTCAGTTCCCTACCATCTCAATATAAAGAACTATGCTGCAACAATATTAAACAGTTTAAACAAATGATACAAGAATATTTACTCTCCCACACACTTTATTCTTTGACAGAATTTTTTAATTATTCTGCTAAACTGTAAATAAAGAATTACATTACTATCTACTATAAAAGTTTGGTATAACATCTGTTGTTATGAGTTATAAATAATAATTACATTATAATGCGGTTTATCTCAAAATTTTTAGTATTCTCAGTTTATTTATTTATCTTACATTGTTCAATCAAAGACTCTGGATAACATATCTGTGTTTTCTTAACTCTTAAATTTATGTATGCATTTATGTCCTTTAATTAATTCATAGGTTATTTTGGTATTCATATGTACTTTAAGTACTACATGTAGATTTGTATATCTTTTTAAAAGTCCAATATGTATAGACCTGTAGGTACATATTTTAAAAGTACTTTCCCCAACATGCTCCATATTCTGGTTGTCCCCGAGACGCTGTACAGGATCTCCAAAGCAAAAAATAAATAAATATTGAAAAATCTATTTGTCAAAATTATTTGTTATTACTGTTCAGTCTACAATTCTAACTTTTGAGTTTAGCAAATTCTCTGAAATATTGTATATGTGTTTTCCAAAAGCTATATTAAAATAAGTACTTGCTAGTTGCCATTACTGATACGAAACTTAAATTAAAAAAAGGGAAGGAGGCAGTATCTGCAGATACTGATTCAACTAATTCTAACATTCGTTTTAGGTGAATTGTCTGAAAATATCTAAATGTTGGCCGAATACCACCAGTATCTCAGAAAAAAAGTAAGTATTAGCTGATACCATAGAGTTTAAAATCTGTATCCCAACAAGGCAATTTACATACACAACACCATTAAATGCTTTAATTTTCAGTTGACAATAATAGATATTTTGCATTTCTTATTAGACAGTAAGGATTGCACAGTTATCAAATTTACCTCCCTAAGAAGTTCTTCTTCTTGCTGTTCAATGTCAGCCACTTTACGTTTCAGTCCAGACATTACAGCTAGCAGTTTTCCTCGCTCCTTCTTCAAGTGGTCAACTTCATCTCCAGACAACTGCGCAGTTAACAATCAAAATTACACTATCAGTATCATGGTCGTACACATTACACAGTTATAATTAACAAGTCCTGATACACAAACATATTTAAATTGTTTAGAAACAGTTGAAAATATACTCTATTTCATAAATACATTCTTGTATATGGTAATTTATATTGCACATGAAAATTAAAAAAAAAAATTCCAGGCCCATTACATGCGAGCTAATTAAATTTGATTTGTTTCTGATTATGAAACTGGAGGTAATGGATAGGTATTACATACTATGTAAAGCAACACACGTTATGTGATCCAATAAAAGAGACAGTCTGATGAACTTGACGCGCCACGAGCGCTGTCAGATACATATTCAAGCCTCAGCCTCTGGTATACCGTAACTCCAAACGCCACCGCTCATTTTGCCTATGTATCATTCCTATTCACAAGCGAGTCAACCCCTTGCCACCTGAGAGGCCGGCAAGCCGCACGATGCTGTGCTCCAGTCTGAGTAGGTGGACCCATCCCCTTGCTTGCCTTGCCCTGGCTGGCAGGCACCAAACGTGCATGCTCCTGCACATTAGGGGAGGCTTCCCCCTCCATGTGGCCTGCTCAAGCCACCCCTTGCTTGCCACGTCGCTCGAGGGTATTTATTCTTATGCAGAAACTCCAGACAGATCAATTCACAGGCAGTTCTGACCAGAGCATCATCTGCAACTCTTGCTATCTTGAAACGCTTGCCGTACCGCTTGCCTTCAGCAGTAGCAGTTAGACTTAGCATATAATGTTACTGTTATCAGAACTTGTGTTTCTCAACACACTAGGCAGAAGCTATTATCACGGAGCCTTCTCCTTGCTTTGAGTGTTGGCCACGTGTCTTGTCCACATTGGGCATAGCTATACCGGGGTCTCTCTCACTCTGAACTTCAATCAATATCTCACTGCAGTCCTGCAGCAAACAACTTGGCAAACTTGGTACCTCATCCATCAGATGTTAGCAGGCACAGGTCGGAGATATATGTCTTGTAAATTCCTGCTGGCCGAATAAAACATATCTACCAGTTAACCTCTTTTTTGGTCCAATCATTCTCTTTCACTTTCACCTCCCTTACCCACTCTGCCTTCTGTGTGCATATCCCCTTATCTACTTCTCTTTGCATGCATAATCGCTGCGATAGTATCGAACCAAAGCCACCACTGAAGGGTGCTCTCACCTCTTGTCAATGTTGGGTATTTAGTTGCTAGCTGGTAATGCCGCTCTTTTAGTGCCACTGTGTCAAGGGGAGAGAGAACCTCTCTCTGAGGCTCCTGTGGTTTGAGGAGAACAAACACATTAAGACATTGCGACTCTCAGGCTAGAAGCTGGTCACGCCGCTTAGTGAGAGCCGTAGGGTCCATACGTGGAGAACACTGTGAACTCAGAGAGGCATTTAAGGTCCGTAGCTGGTGATACCGCTCACTCAACTTCTCACCGAGGGGAATAAAGGGGCCCTCTCCCCAAAACGCTATAGGCCCGAGCACTGCCCCCCATGAAGTGCACGCTCCTGAACCAATTGAGCGACAGGACTACGGCAAGGGCTTACCCCAAGGCACCGGCCCAGGAAGAGTAGATTCCTTCCTGGGTAGACCACACCAGAACCTGTCCTTCTCCACACTGCTACATAATACTAAACCACCTTGACGGTCGAGCCTGCGCCTCCAGGACACCCACTGAATCCGCTAAATCATAATTCTACATTCCTGTTTTGATTTTTATCCTCTGAACACAATGTAACATTACTGACAGAAGATAGCAGTGTTCCCACAGCTATTTTTCCTAAATGCCCAATCACTGGGCGACCCATAAAAGGGATAGCATAACCCTCAGTGCCCAGCTACGTGCTCTGGTGAGCCAGGGCTAGACGTCACCCGGGTGCAACCACATTGGCCCATACGGCCCTCTAAAAGTTCTGGTTAAGGAGACTCCCTTTCCCTGGTTTCTAGAGGGATAGTGACCTTCTACACCTAACTTCATTTTTTCACGTTGAGTGTATTAGGTGTCAAACTACCATAATGAAAGCCAGATGGGAGTTTTGCTTATGAAAAAGTTCTGTGCTTGCACACACTTTTCTGTTATCATCATTTAATTTGTAGTAAGTGTGTGCAGTTGCCTGTTGCAGTAGTAAGTCTTTCAATCTAAGCTCTTCAGATATTATGGTCATCCACATTTTCCCAACCAAGCAGTGTTTCGTAAAAACTGTAAAATAAACCTGCCTACATCACAAACTTGCGAACTTGAGTGAATAAATTACTTGCACATTTTTCATACTTATTTACTTCGCAACAGTTAGGGTATATACCAACTCCACTTAAGTATACAACATATGCTTCTGCAATTCCTAACACCCTCACAGTGGAATAAAAACTGGAAACACAGAATATTACTTTTCCATTTTGTATGCAATAAATCTGGTTACAGACACAACCATTCAATCCAGTATCATAAAAACAAAATTGCAATGGAATGTGTGATCTACCAGTTTGATTCCAACCAAATCTAGATAGGACTGAGGTCCCACAATTATCTGCTAATGTGCAATTGGTCTAGGCTTGAAAACAAGAGAACTTACAAATGTTCCCTATGTCGAGAGCATTTACTACTAGATGACTTGAACTAAGGGGTTGAGCAGGTTGTGAAGAAGCAGTGAGCAAGTTGTACTCACAAATCCTTCCACTAAGTACACGCACATCCTTGGGGAAATGCAGAGGGCTGCTTTCTCATGCACTGTTTAGTATCTGTTTGTTTTATATCCCAGTGTGGTGGCAGATGAAAAATAAGAAATGTTGATGTACTGGGTAAACATCAAAATCTTTGTTCATTCATTAAAAAATTTTGAACTGTTTTATTCTTTAAGAGTGGACCAAGTCACCATTATAGCAGTTGTTCCATCAAATTTCTCCTAAATCCCCTTACACTTCCAGCATTTCCTGACAATTTGTACTATCCAAATGATCCTATCAAAACAATATCCTACCTAAACGTATGATTGTATTTGTGCCTACTTAGGCACCCCAATGATCTGGTGCATCCTAATTTTCTCAGCAGTCACCAGTGACAAATGTACTGCCACCAATATCATTATTTTAAGCTTGTCTCAAACATGTGGAAATGGCTTTCCATATGAGCTGAGATATGACATTTATGTCAAACTTCCAAGCTCACTGACTGACACCTGCTATGCTGCCCTCTACACCACAACCACCACTATTACCAGGCACTGTCCCACAACCACCATAATTCAAGACACCCCCTCCTCCTTTCCACAACAAAATACTGAAGAGCTCCATGGAGGTGCCACAAGTGATGTCCATGATTATGTCTGAGCCTCCACCTCAGCTACGCCCCCCCCCCCCTCCTCCTCCTCCACCAAAACCCATGCCATTGCCAGACTCCTGCAATGTCAGTACTGTCACCTCCATGTGGGCCGGCGAGGTCCACTGCTGCCTGGATGCAGACAACTCATGCTGCATATGCACCAGCCTTAGTGGTTAGGTTGCATCCTGCCCCTTGCACTGGCCTTCAATACAGGCGTACTGAATGTGCATCCAGCTCACACAGCAGGGAAATAAGCTCTCTCCCAAATGTCTTCGAGCAAGATACTCCTGCAAAACCATCCACTACACTCCATGCATTAGCGTGTCTCTCTAGAAATGCATCCTCTCAGTCTAAGGATAGGGAGTCTGAACCACCATGCTGGTGGCACACCCATGCCAGGTACCTAGAGCCTTGATGTCTGGGAAAGCCCTTGCGCCACCTTCCCGCAAAAGCCATTGACTTTATTAGCAGTAAGGTTACCCTGCCCTTTAGGTGTCTGGGGCACAGGCTAGGTATTTACTAAGTATTTATATTGTTTATTCTCAATAAACCCATATAAACAATACATTTGTCATTTCAATGCTGTTCACCTTGCTCCTTGCCAGAAATCCACCACCCTCTAAGGCTCAGGCACAATCTGAGACCCGTAGCCATTCAGGCTCACACCAGCCCCATTACGAACCTCTGTATACCTTGGTCTAGGTGTCTGGTTACCAGTGATAGTGTCGTTTCTCTGGGTACCACCGGGGATGAGAACAAACCCTGACTAGGAAACCTACTAGAAGGAGACTTGGTTAGCAGTGATAATGCTGCAGCTTCTCTGAGCTCTCCGGGGAGTAGGCATAGTGAGGCTTTCCACCATCCCTAGGGGTGCATGAACACCCCCCTCCCCCTCAATTCAATTGAAAACACTATCTGACTCTGCTGATTGCCTGGCTACCAGCGATAGTCCCACGTCTCTGAGCATCACTGAATCAGGAAGCAGGACTCACCATCGTCAGGTGGAGGGACGCCCTCCATTTGAGAGTGAACCGATCCTCGAGCATCGGCACCAGAGAGAGGCCTCTTCTCTCTACAAGGCCTGCTCTAGTGTCATCTGACCTTATTCCTTAGCTGGCATAAGCCTGTCATTAGCCCCGTGTATGAGACGCAAGGTCGAGTGATGTGTATATTGTGTGTGTTTGATGTGTCGGCACATGTGTGCAGCATACTGAAGATCAGCTCGCAGCCAAAGACAACAGTGGAAAAAAGGTTTCTTGTTAGCAATTAAGGTTTTTATGTACTTATTTTGCCATGCACTCCTGTGCACATATTTGTAAATTAATGTAATTTGTTTTCCTTCCATTTTGATCACACTTCATTCTCCATGTACGTGGTCTGCACGGAGCCACCACTTCCAGCGTGGGCTTGTGTTCCTGCTTTCAACGGCAATTGAGCAGTCTCTCCTTGGAGCGCAAGTCTGATGGTTGTATGCCACATGGCCTGTGGGGGCCTCAATTATGTATTCACTGAACTGGTAATTCTGTTTTGAAAGTCTTTTCAAAATCTTTTTTATTTACTCACACAGCTGGTTAGGCCCTTCTATTGATTTGAAAAGGCCTTACATAATCGTGTCGCCTTTGGGCTTTTATGTTCATATGTAACACAGTGTGTCTACCTCGGGCTGGTTCATACGAGGCCTCATGTAATTGTTTCTGCACCATAGCACCTTGTAACATCGCAGTTTTTGAGGGTTACGTTTACAGTTGGTCAAAGATATTTTAATTAGATATGATTACAGAATACTAGCTTATGTTGTCACTTCATTTATTAAAATTTCAAAATTCAGTTTTATTATTGTAGTTAAACATAATGCAGTATAATCTTTAGTTAACATAGAGATCATGTGTAAGTATATTTAATTTGTTTCTAAACAATATTCACTATTATATTTTGGTTTGTTACTATTCATTATTTCCTAGAGGGTAGAAAGTATTCAATATTTACTAAACAAAAGCACTAAAGAAAATTATCCTGGTTGTCTCTCGTCTCGCCATTGCTGATTGGAGGAGAGATGTGGCGTGGTTAGATGACAGGCAATTAGAGGGTAGATGGCAACATAAGTGAGGCAGATGTAAAACCAAACATAAATTTTTCTAGCAGATAACTTGACACCACCATTGAAGGCAGAGATTGTGTGTGTGTGTTTGTGTGTGTGTGTGTGTGTAAAAATAAGAAATTGAATTAATGAGATTTAATTAATGGAGAATATGTTTACACAAAGAGAATATTACTGCAAGACATTTTAAAAGTTGAAGAATTTGATGAATGTCTTTTTATCATTATTAAAACAACAGTGCGTATCACCCAGCCGCACGTTTACACAGAGTTGTTTGATTCTACACACCACGAGACGAAGATATTGTACTGTCTACCCAAGGCAAAGAACGGACACTCCACGCCAGACTTGTAATGTTCACTTGGCCGAGCCACCACAAGACTATGCATGGAGATCATCCAAAAACTTCTGTGCACTGCCAGATGGCACCACTAGTACAATTAGCACATGCAACTTGGATCCAACGCCGGCCGGCGACATCACACACCCGAGGATCAACCATCACTTCACAGTTGCTACCTCCTCCACAACCTACTAAGGGAGAGCCCAAGAAGAGTATAAATACCAGGGCAAAGCCCTTAAACGCCAGTCTGTTCTGTTCCATCACCGTACGCTCGTGCTGAAGGAACCATCGGCTCCCTGGTCTTCACCGCACTCCTTGTGCTGAAGATCATTTCCTATTACCTTGTCTTCACTGCATCTTGGTGCCGAAGACTCCTACCTGCACCTCATCCATCTTCACCGCACTCCGGTGCCAAAGACTCCTGCCATCGTCTTTGTTGTTAAACACATAGATATTTTCGGATCCTTCAGGGCAAGCACATAGAGTAGCCAAGTCCAAGTTATTTTAATAGCTCTTTGTCTACCTACCTTGTTAGCCTAGGAACAGGTCGCCTTCACCCGTCAATGCATAGCAACTTCCGTTAAGCTCCCGTTGATGTTAGAAGGTAGTGCGATACCAGCTGGTTTATTTCCCTCAGAGGAATAAACAAGCTTTAATCAACTCAAGGGTATCTTTCCTGTAGTCTCAGAACCGCTCCCTGTAGACATCAGGCCCGTCAGAGGGATAGCAGGTGATCGGGGGATTTGCTTGAACCGCCACACACTAGTAGAGTACCCACAAGCATTCTGGACGACCACCCTTTCTGTGCACCCTAGCTGAACGGTAGAGCCCCGACACTAGGTACTCCTCCCCTTGGGGTCAACTTGTCAGCTTGGTGCTTGCTCTCTCCACTGCGCTACTTGCGCTGGAAAGGGTATTCCCAGAGTTGGGAAGTCTGGTCCTCAAGAGGAACTAACCCCCATATTGGGACTGTCCGCCAGTGAGACCTGACTCTCAATATTCACCGCGCTTCTTGCACTGAATACTGCAATAGGGATACGATAGACTCAGTTGGCAGACATCGTACATGGTTGTACACCTATAGAGGACTACACATTGCTTGCTCCACTTCCACATGTTTTGATAGTAGTGATTCTGTCCTCCTGCCCTACTCCCATCGGAGAGGTATCCGAGAGCAAGTTAAACCGACAAATGCCGCCTCTGAGCAACTTGACCATTTCCTCGCCACACTCGCGCACCTCCCGCCGAATGAGGGGGCTCAAGCGATCTGTTGCTTGGAGAGAACTACGACGCCGGTAATCCCCATGGACCTCTTTACAGTACCCGTCCGGCTCAGTGAGGAAACACACCCCATGTTCGCTGCGTATCTCAGTGGTCAGGACAAATCCCTCGGGATTGCCAACCCATGCTTTTGGGGAATCCAGATTGCAGAACCGACCCCAGCGACCGTCACCACTAACGAGCACCTATCCTCCAGCCCACCAAGGTCTAGCACACACATGTGAGAACCACCACAGATTAGACAACTTCTACAGGTAATGTGCCACCCCAGGTAATCCTGCAAGAGTGGTCCTGCCAAAACTCAAGGTAGTTCTCACCATACCAGACTTTATGCCTTGCTGCAAAGCTACCCGGCCAGTATTATATACCGGACACGCTCTGGTACCACGTAAGGACTAAAGTTCAAAACCTCACCCACGGGTGTATCTGTCCTAGCACTCACCAAAAACATTAGATGCTGTGACATGCCTCCCTCTCGTCATAGTGCATCATGCATCAAATTAATAATTGAAGACAAATAATATTCATTTTTTTGTTTTAGAGAAGATTATGTAATTATTTGTACATTTTGTTTAAGAAGAAATAATTTGTTGAACTTGTTTGAGAAGAAGTACAAAGTAATAAAAATGACAAAAAGAATTTCTACATACCTATTTAAATTAAATGCAAAAAATTACGCCCAACATGTAATTTGCATCGTGATTTAAAACTGAAATGTAACAACCTTTGTATTGTTTTTCATAACTGCACTTGAGTTCGTGTAGCACCCTGCTCATTGTGTTGTGATTTTAATATGTATTAAATGCTGGATGACTGGATTTAACATGCATGTGGTCACCCTTAATTCCTATGCTTAAGTAACCCAGTCTCCCTGTACTTACATTTGATGTACTCTGTGGTCAACTATGGAGCAAAAGATAGTGTTTTAGCATCAATCGACTTGCCTCTTCGTGATGACATGACCATTGTACGAGCCTCTGCTCACTGTGTGGCCATGCACGAAATCACAGCATGGCACCCTGGGATTATATATACTGCTTTGCTTTCAGCTACCAGTTCACTGATTGACGCAGATAACAACAGTTTAAGCCACCTTATTCTGCTTGATCTTGCCTAAGCTTGAGTTTACCTTGCCATATGCCCCACCACAAAGCAGGGAGGGTAAAGGTTGAGAGAATAGTAGTTGCAAATGTTAAACAATCTGTGGGACAGGGAGCTGACTGTCAAAATCTGTACTCATTTGCGAGAGGAAGCTGCTTGTCTGCGAAACAGTGATGCCACAGAATCCACCACCTGAAAAACATCATCCAGGACCAGTAGCTCCAGTCAGCATCATCATACCATCCTGGTTCTTTGCAGTACTGAGGTCAGTATCTCCCTTACCACCGACCCTGCTTAGGTGCCTTCTATAGCCCATCAGGTCTACACCAGCCGCCACTGCCAAACATCAACTCACATTCTCTGGGTGTCAGCCATATAATCAGCCCATCAGTTATGCTACTGCTTTTGCCCCTACCGATGCTTCTACTTGTCCTGCTCCTATATGTGCAACTCAATGAGCAGAAAGGTGAGTCATTTAGATACAGAGGCTCCAATCAGAGAGAGGTTTGGCATCCCTACCAACCCAGTTGTGCATCACCATTCATGCAACTTGGTGGGCCTAGTTGTCTCCACTAACCACCATGGGATGCAACTCCTAGTCATGTAATATGAATATCCATCCAATCAGGCAGCAAAACTACCAATAAAAAGTATTTACTGTATGCCATTTAATTTTAGGTTACACAGTTACAAACACAAAAGTAAAACATAACATGATACTAATAACTTACACACACAGACACACACGCACGCGCACGCGCGCACACACACACACACACACACACACACACTCAATCGGTTTGTAACAAAATTCAGTACTCAAACTTATAGGGATGTTAGGAAAGGCCAAAGCAGCTTTTTTTCATTAAGTTTTCATAGGTTGAAAATTGATAGTTGGGGTACATTTTGACGTGACTAAGCATGAAAATGAAACCATTACATTTCCTTTACACAATCTGTTCAAAGTGCAGCCTCCTGCTTCAATACAAGCTCTGCAATGACGTTTAGGGGCACTCAAGAGCCTCTAATTGAATCAGAGGAAGCTCTCATCACTCAGTTGCTTGAAACAGCTTTCTCTCTATAGTACATACCTAGGGTCTTTAAATGTGTACAACAGGCAATAGCACGTCGTAGATCTTGTATTCAAGCAGGAGACTGCACTTTTGATCAGTTTTTGTTGAAGTGTGATGCTTACTGACCCAGAAGAAAACGACTTCACTTTGTCTATGCGCATTTCCCGAAGCGCACCGAATGGGGTCCGAACTGTATAATTACTACCAGAATGGCTACAGGATATTCCCTGGTTGCTTAGAATATTACAGACGTGGCAGAATTATATTTTTCATCAACGAGGTCAGTAAGCAATGCCAAGCCCCCCCTCGAGAAGACATCAAGCGAGTCACTGCTGCCACCTCCGAGCGAGCAGGTAGTTGAAGGGTGCACCGAGGGATGGCGCCACACCCACACTCCAGCACAGTAATGGCCGCACAGCAGACCACCCTTAATTCCACCCACCGACAAGTGACTGTCGCTCCCCCACTCCAAGCCTCGACAAGGGCTGCGACCGGCAGTATACTGTATTTTGGCGTGTATAGGCAGCATATTTTTACAATAAAAAATCACTACAAAAAGTGGGGTACTGCTTATATATAAGATATTACGATATTGGCATGAAAACAATTTTTTCCCCAAAACATGTTTAGAAATTTGTCAACATACAGTACATTTGAATAGTTTAACTTAAAAGAAGGAAGGAAGGGAAGGGAAGAAGGACGAGGAGGAAGGAAAAAAACTTTATACTCGTGCAATTATTTGTTCACTCACTTTCCTAAACAAAATAACCTTCATCCTGCACGTGTAAAATGTAAAGATGTTGGAGCTCGGCCAAAGATGTCATACATGAGAAAATAATTTCTCTGCTGTACAAGAGAAAGATATCTTCCATAGTTTGCATGCCCGCCCTGGCACTACAAATGGACATTGATAAGTTGCCATTTTTTATAACATGTTGCAGTGGTTTTATTTGCTTTAGAAAGTCACATTACTATATGTGGAATAGTAATTGTGTGATAAATATTTGTAAACATTGCAACATAATACAAATTTTCTGTCGCAAATGTTTTGTAGGGGAGATATTAAGTCAGAATTTATTATGTTTGAACGGAATCGTAACTTAACAATATTTACAGGAATACAAAAATTCTGTGCGGCCTATACTTGAAATATTAATTATCCCTAATTTTTTATCAAAAATATCTGGTGCTGCCTATACCCTTTCTGTTGCTGACAAAAATTCAGTAAGGCCTATACTTGAAATATTAATTATCCCTAAATTTTCATAAAAAACT
The DNA here is from genome assembly GCA_029891345.1 of Dryococelus australis. NCBI lineage: Eukaryota > Metazoa > Arthropoda > Insecta > Phasmatodea > Phasmatidae > Dryococelus > Dryococelus australis. Next base: position 79,451,153 of record CM056995.1, read on the forward strand.
TATGGTGTGGCCTATACATGCACGCGACCTATACACGCCAAAATAAGGTATATACCTGTGCACCAACCAATTTCGTCAGTTGTCGTGTGGCTCTTCTGAGTGCCACTTCAGCCCGGCAGTTCGCTAGACTACCTTGTGCGCTTGAGCTCTCTGACCTCTACATCGCATAGACACCCAGAAACTTTTCAGCATTTTCGCCACCAACATCCAGACCTTCAAGAAGACATCAACCCTCCCAGCTGATTGCCCCTAGTAATGGCTCCCCCACATTCCCTTCAGGAAGTGGGCCCCCTTTAAGACCTTTCAGGACATGGAAACAGCATAGACAGGGAAAGTTACGTAGCTACCTTAGTCGAAACTGCCACCCTTTAGTTTAGAGCCAAGTCGCCTTCACCTGGATTATTGCATAGTCTATGACTTCCAGATAGCTCAAAGTAGTCAGGAGGTAGTACAGGCTACCACGTCCTATTCCTCTTGGAATAAACATGTTCCTAACCTACACTGATTTCTCATTTCCTTAGGTGACATCAAGATTTTTAGTAGACACCACACACTCCCCAGAGTAGAGAAGGAGACCGAGATTTGAACTCTCTATATTACCACCTTGTGTAGGACTGCGGGCTCGCCCTAAGGGGCTCGTACGTCAGAGTACACACATTCCACAGCCACCCGTTGGGTGCACCCAGTGCATCAAATGGTAGAGCCACAACAACTAGCCATACTCCCCTAGGGAAGAGAGACCACCAGACTAGCTTGCATTCTGTCTACTGCACCACATGAGTGCCGGAGGGAGCGTTTGGCCAGCTCTGGGTTGGGCCGGTCTGCTCTAGGACTACACATGTTGTTGCTATTGGAACGACTCTGAGAAAACCCATTCTCCAACCATTGCACCGTTTGTGCTGCCGGCTGGAGTAGCGGTTAGGCTCAGCGTCAGACCAGCTGTCGCTGCAGCAAAACACACTAGCCAGGAAACTGTACGTCACCTGCTCCCCTCTGCCGAGGCAAGGTTCAGTACCTCATGCCTTACACCAAAAGGGGTGGGAAAGACTTGCAGGAAAGGAAGGCAACAGCTACCTACAAAACTACCTGGGGCTGCACCAGTCTGATAAGGCACTCTTCCAGATAACCCTAGGGAATGAGCTCAAGCTGCCCGCAAGTTGGTGGGGCTTCACCCTCCAGCTCCCTCCCCCTCTTTGTTCCCAGCTCCCCAGAAGGTACCAGGGACACTGCATCTGAACACAGACTTTGTACCCAGCAGGCAGGTGACCTGGCCTAAACTTTATACAGGCAAGGCCCCTATGACCAAGTAATTTAGTACTCACCACTTTTACCCAGTGTGACTAGCCTGCAATATAAAAACTTGCTCCTACTTTAATGTCACTCATCATGAGTTGAGAGTGTCACGCCATCATTATAAAGGATTATGTTTAAATTGATATGTATTTATATCACTCTCATTCCCAATAAAATCAAAGTGTATCTCAATTACCAATTTACAACCTATGATATTTTAATAAAACATTTAAACATATCTGTTTTAGCCTCTTCAAACATCCTAGAAGTTTGAATACACCTAGTATCATGCTACGAGTTTGGACTCAAACTATTACTGAGCTGGCCACCTTTCCACATGAGTATAACAAATCAGTAGGTATAGCTACAAATGATCCTAAAACATTCACTGTATTTAGTACACAAATGTTTGCACCACTTATTCAAAGACACACAAACCTTTCTTTGGTTTTGGTGGTTGGCATCATGTCTGGAATCAGTATGATCCACTGGAACATGAAATTTTGGTCCTTATGGCTAGTGTTTTTATCAGAATCTATTGAAATTCCATGCCTTTTAGATTCTTCTGACAAATTTTCTGCATTATTATCCATCACTTGCACTGATCTCACATCAGCAGGATCTGAATTGGCTACTTTTTTATCGCTCCCTTCGTCCAGTGGCAGGATAAATTTGTCTCGCTCAAATGACTTCCTTTTAGGATTTGAATCACTTTTCCTAGAGGAATTCATTGAATGTGATGCACTGTCTTGAGTACTGCTAGCAGAGTTGTGAGACACTCCACGGAGCACTATGTACTCATAATCACTTGATGATGTCAAACTGCTATGGTCTTGTGCTTCTAAATTGTCTCTGAAAAAATAATTCACATCAAAATCAAGGGATCTACTCCATTTACAAAGTACCAGCAAAGCAAAAAATTTACACTGAGGGAAATTAATTTGATAAAAAATTAAGAAACTGCAGACTGTGATTAAAATTAAAGATAAACAATATGGCTCAATTTTTGGAATTGTACCCATTATAAACACGTTTTAAAGATTACTAACTTTTTTATAAAATTAAATAATTTTCACAACTACTCTATGCACATCTATATACTGGCAGGGGTGCCAAAACTATTTCAGTTCACTGAGAAGGAGAATGAGAAAGGGGGGAAGGGGGTTAAATATTTTAGTCATAATACCAGTTAGGTGATAAATACATCAACACTTGCGTTTTTTGAGATACAACTGATAAATTACTTTCTGCCACTAACATAGGATGCAACATGCAAAATTAAATTTACTGTAGTAATAGATTTAACATATTATAATATATACTTATAAAAAGAAACAATTGAAAATAAATATTTACAGCTTGTGGGTGTTGTATTTGTGAGATATGTTTGCACAAGGATTAATTCTACAATCTAGAACTAAGCTCTGTAAATATTATAAGGCTAAATACAATAAAGAAATGTTAAGTGTTGTTATCACCTTGTAAAAAAATAATGAAACTGTGAATTTTTATTCACCCTTCAGGTAGAAATAACAACAAAATAGAAAACTGTGACTAAAATAGAGAGTCAACTACGTAGGTCAAATAAGTTACAATATAAACCATACTTTATTGCAATTCTGATGAAACTTCTTATCACAAATAGTAAAAAAGTAGAGCATGAATAACAAATTTAGTCAATATTCTACTAATGTTAACAACAAAGAATTTACGTTTGCAATTTTTAATATTTTACATTTACTTTGTACAAATTTTTTAAAAATACTGGAAGGAGATTTAAATATTTCCCTTTTATGAAAAAAAGAATAGTTAGGTATATTGAAAAAGCTTTGTGTAAGATTTATAATGTGGTGATGCCAACAAATTAACAATATTCATTCACAAGGTCAGTATTCTTCGGCCAACATTTTATACAATGAAAGTACAATGTTTTTTGGTGGTTGTTTTATGGAATACTTTTTTTTGTATTTGACATTAAAACAGCGTGTAAAGCAGATATGTGAAGTACCGCAAAGCAATCGTAATGTGCACAAGCTATTGAGTTTGTTTTTTGGCATAGTTTCACCTCTCCTCTACAGCAAAATCCTAACCAGTCCTATACTTCATCTATTCCAAGGTAACAGACAAATTAACACTGTCAGTGAAATTATCTGGCTAGTAGTTTCACACTATGATTGCAGCAGAAAATAATTCGGAAAGTGTTTTGTCATTTTTAAGGTTAAATATAGTTATTCATATTACAAGTTTTTCCTTTTAATCCTATATAATGTTACATTACTCTGTGCACGTGCAAGAATATGTGTAGTTAAATTTTGGAAATATTTTATTCGCTGTTTTGCTTCGGGGTAAATCACACCGAGCCGCCAATGGTAAGCAATATGGCAAACAGTGTCGTCACTATTCACTACATGCCAAAAAACATAAAATATGGACTGTTCGAAGCAGACACAAAAAAAATTATTGGTTTCAATACTTAATGTAAATAATAAAGAATTCCTACACACTAGTTAATTTATATAATACTTTTACAATATGAAAGCGAAGGGGCTAAGCCAGCATTGGTGAAGCAGGTAATTATACAAAATTAGTCTGGGAACGCTGGCACGTGCTCTCTCGTGCCTATTGGCGCTCGCTCGCACATCCCATCCTGCAGTTGCAATGGGAATATTAAGACTTAGAAATTATGACTTAAGATGTAAGACATAACACTTCAAAATTGAGATATACGATGTAAGATATGAGACTTAAGACTTACTATGTAAAACTTACGACTTAAAATGGACTTAAGACTTAAGACTGGCCTGAAGGGCTTAACTTTCCATTGGGGGAGGGCTGGGTATAGAAAGACAACCCTCCCACAAATCCCATGAAAATCGGTTGAAAAATGTGCCTTCCAGGGCGAAAAGAAGGTGCAAAACGCACCCCTCTGGTCACAGCAACTCCTCCTAGGGGAGGGGGCAGGGGTGGGTTTTTGCCCCACCCCTCTATTCCTTAAGGGGAGAAGGGGCGATGTGCACCCTCAAAAAACTTTTGTTTTTAATTAATAGTATGAAACACGTGTATTTTGAATTGGACTTGAAAAAGTGTGTAACCTGCACCTACACCAGTACTTTTTAAGTTACAACTTCCGTAATAATGAAATTTTGTCATACATTTATAGTTTTTTTTGACATATTTGTGACAAATAGAAGCAGATAAGGTGAATATTGTTGCTAACAATAGCATCTTTAATAATGGTGAATCACTGCTGTTAGTACAGTATTACCCACTGAGATTACCCACAGTATTACCCACCCATTACACAGGCAAGAGGAAGAAACTAGTTGGCAGGGATGTGGCAAGAGGGCAGTACTCTGCAGCCGATGTCATCACTGCTGCCCGAGCCTCATAGAGAGGCGGTAAATATGTCATCAGCATCCCAGCAGGGCAATAAGAAATTGTGGCAAGCCCACAACCCTAAGCTAACCAGCCCCTGAGAAACAAGGCTAGCAACCCCCGCACCCCTGAGGCAGCCACTGAACTGTATTTTTCTGTATATAAGGAGAAGCAAAACTGCTCTCCACATTTCTCGTCGGCCTGCTGACCTGAGTAAGGTCGGAGGGCACTCTCCAGTCTGCAAAGACTCTTCCTAGCCTGCATATGGCCCTCCAGTCTGAGAAGACTCTCCAAAGTCTGCACAAGGTTCTCCCTGCCTGAAGAAGGCTCACCCGCTGCAACGAAACCAAGCTCCAAGAGAACGCAAATTGCCGCAGCATGCGGAGAAAACCCATACTAGATTTGGAAGAATCTGGCACGACGCTGTCAAAACGTCAACTCCAGGTATCTCAACTTCCCTACACCTGTTTCACCATTACCCAAGTCAGTCCTTCATGCTCTGTAGTAGCAGGTCTTCTGGACTGCCCCCTTCGCCTCACAAGTCAAACTGCTATCTAGAAAATTTAGAATATATTTCCATTTTCTTACTAGCAGGTTCGCCTTCACCTGCATTAAAATTAAATATGAATAATTTAATTTGAATTTTATGTACAGAGCCAGACATTCCCCTGCATTTCTCAAATATTGTAATAAAGTTCACTTGTGCTAAAAATTGAGCTCCAAGCTTTTCTTTCTACTTACCTCAGTCAGTTAATAATTGCGAGATTTATGCAATAATAACTGTGGCTCAGTTTAGAGCAAAGCGACCGCTCCGGAATAGATACGAGCGGGCCGAACCTCCTAGGACTCCTGGCGCCTGACTAAGGCTATAGTCTGTACAAGACGTGGGAGCTCTTGGGTAGCATCCGGACCGCCTGCGCGTACTTGAGATACACTCATGGCTATCCAGATCCTCCAAACCCGCTCATTACCTCAGTTTGTCTGAACAAGGCCGAACCCAGGAGGCTTGAGCTAAGCTGGATAAGATGGGAGCACGCCATCCTCACTTCAAGAGCAATGAGTGTGAGCCAAGGACTGATTTAAGTAATTGGGGATTATTATTATTAGTCTGTCTAGTGGAGAACAAGTTTTTCTAAATGCCACGTAAGAGTGCAGGACGTAGAAGCCATCGCTTGGCCCGCCATGCCATACAATGAGAATTAGGTCAGACAGCTACTACAGAAACATCCAGTGCATCCAGTGGGCTCCTCCAGAATACTCGGATGGCAGAACCTCCGAATAATCCGCCCAAAAAACAACTCCTGATCGCGAAAGATTACAGCTCCTTCTTCGACTCGGTATTAGGCTACGAGTGAATGAAGTTGAACCAAGCCCTCCTCCACAACCGTGTCCCAACCGCAATCCCCCTACTCACACATGGCAAATATGCACAGCAGCTGCAAAAGTAATTACATTCCGCATCCTCCCTAAACCAGCTCTATCACACAAAGTTGTTGCACTTGCCCCTGATTTTGTCCCGGTAAAGAGACCAACTAGGCCTGCACTGTATAGATGCCCAGGAAGCATCCAAGAGGTCAAACAGGACAAGTCAGGAAGCAATAGCTCACCTTCATTTCAATAATTCACCACCTTCATTGGTTCCCTTTTTTATTTTGTTAAGTGACAGCTGGTGTCATGAATATTGGCAACCTTTACGGTGGGCAGGACCAAACTTCCGAGAAAGGAAATATTCGTGGTCAAGCTCACCCTGGGGTTTGATTTCCCTCCTTTTTCCAACAAACCTCCATCAAGTAAGTGTCTCTCCAGATCTCCCAACGTGGGCAGCTCCGCAACCCGGCCTGTCAAAACCCTTTCAGAACACCACTACACTGTTGGAGGAAGTACAGTATAGAGGAGGGAATCAGCACTCCACTTCAAGGTCAAACCTGGAGGTAGAACCCGAGACCGCAGTAGCGGAGGGCGCGTCAATATTTAAAGATCTTTAACACCACGACTACTACAAATGTACTTGGATATGCAGAATAAATAGGTATGTTTTCGATGGAAGACATGGAACGAATCTCAACCTGCTAAATAGCAGCATAAAAATTGAGTGGCAAGTGAAAATTTATTCATACTTAATACCTGATACAATTAAAGCCATAGCAATTTTCACTTTGGGGAACACTGATATTTTGGTTTCTTGAACCAATGTTCTATAATATTCACTTAGCTCTTCATATCTGAATGCTTGTATGTTGCCAGTTTGCAGTGAAAGGTAATCATTGCACAGCATGTGAATGGTAAGAGTCTAGTGATCTCAGCACACATTGCTGATGTGCTATATATGCCACATTGTTCTAGTGTTTCTTTCAATGCCGAAGTGTTCATGTAGATTAGTAAATGGTTTGTAAATGTAATAAAACTTCTTGGAGATAAAAAACTTATGGGGACAAAAATTCATATAATTTATGCACCCTAAATTTTTAACTGAAAAAAAAATGGTATTTAAAGTGCACATTTTATGTGGGTAAATATGGTACTTCTGGTACCAAAATATTCTAAGTAAGACTAAAACAACAGCAGGGAAAAAAATCACTACTAAAATATTACACAATGAAAAAAATTTACTTCTGTGTAATCAAAATACATAGCACTGTGGTTTCACATATTTCACAACAACATTAATATAGATTTTAACTTCACCTCAGTGGTGGTGATATAGCATGGCCATTTGTTGCAGAGCAAGATTAAAAAGTTAGTGCCTAGGTAACATTTTACCTAATGTTCTAACTGCCTAGCAATGGTCTTCTCATATGGTGGACAGAGTGAGCGCTAGAGCTGTGCTGATTCACAAAATTATGCAGATGTGCCGAATCACCAATGTGCCACTTCTGTAATGTTGATTGATCAATGTGCTGCTGATGTGTCGAAAAGCTTTTTGCTTATATTTTAGGTAAATCTAGGTTGCAATTATACTTAAACAATGGTGACTATTGGTGGAGTGCAGCACAACCAAAAGCAATTTTACCTTATTTCAGTTGATGCATGCCAACATGCTGCACAGTGCACATGTGCTCTCTACAGGTAACTTCACCCCATCTCAAGCTAATGAGAGCTCGGGGAAAGTTAGTAACAGTGGCAAAGTAATTTCACGTATCGAGCAAGGAGACTCCATGCGTTGGACAGCCACATACATACAAGTGATTAACGCGTTTAATTATGGAATGTACGGCCCGCCCGGAATCCTGCATGCAAGCAAGCACCACCCCCGTAAATAAATAAAATATTTTTGATGAACCACTACCCTACATGTAACTGTGGAAGAAGTTCCAGCAAACCCACGAGATGACAGCACCTGCGACCCTGATAAACCTACCCCTGCACTGGAAGGCTACTCTGTACCGCACCCCCGGAAGATCGCTGATCAAAGGATTTTCTGTATATAAGGAAGTCTGCTAGCATACCCCAGCAGAGATGCCGGGCTCACTGGCCGCGTAGGTCAGTGAGCACTTCCTGGTCTGCAGAAAACCTCTCTCTCCTCTCCTCAGTGGCTCAACCTCCAGAAGCCTGCAACACAGCTCAACCTCCGGAAGCCTGCAACACAACTTCAAACCACCTCTGTAGACTGCGAATATTACATCATCCCAGCATCTTGGATAAGAATCATTCACACCTGCATCAACCACCCATAAGGGTGGCTCACCACCAGAGGTAATCCACATCCTGCACCCTGCAACCTTTACCCCAGTCAACTTCCACGACTCCGTGGTAGCAGGTCGTCACGACTAAGTTTACCCTTCCAGAAAACCCCTGTAAATTGGGAAATGCTGTAAATTACGTAATTCAAACGTAGAATATCTTCTGCATTTTTATTAATTATTACCAGGTTCATCTTCATCTGTTTCCGAATTTACATTTTTATTTAGCTCGTTAATTAATCTTGTATAAATTAGCTGGGACTTTCCACATTTCCTAAATAATATAATAAAACTTATGTGAATTTTAAATTGTTCGTTTACCGTCATTTTAACTTTAATTCCTGAGTTATTAGTAAATTTAGTATTTTCATGTGTGTTAGTAAATCTTGTGACAGGTACAATAACCAAATCCCGCTGGAGAGTAGCCGTGAGGTGCACCGAACTGTACAGGAGATGGAGCTTGCAGAAAGCCTTAGTCTGCACAAGACACGCTGCAGCTCCTGGGTTTCCGGTATTCCCGCACCTACCTTCAGTGATGTCCCAATACCAGACCGCACTTCTACATGTCAGGGCCTTCAGTACTGCACAAGTCACGTCCCCTGGACTGCACATCTGTGGAAGGGTCAGGAGACAGAGCAGATGCATCATAAGAAGGGTGGGGTTCAGTGTTGTAGACAATGTAGAGAATGCTGTGCCTTGCAGAGGGCTCTAAATACCAATCCCACTAACGAAACCACAAGCGAGGTTGAATCTCCTCCTTCGGAGTCTGAGTCAGTACCTAGGCCGATATCTCCTTTTGTACCCCTAGATCACAGGTCACCCTTAAACAAGTATTTAGGCGCCTGTTGGTCGGAATACGACCAGGAGGGAACTCATCTTGCTCAGTCGGAGCCCTCACCCTCAGTAGCAATTATTACTCCAACCAAGGTAGACCCTCCGAAGGACAAACCGAACACATACCTAATTAAGTTGGCTTTGGAGAAGATGGTCCAGGTTCAACTCCCACCTAAGGTAGTCCCCAAGCTCCGCGTAGTATCGTCTCTCACGAATTACATTCCTGCACATCGTCCTACTCTGCCCATACGAATAACCCCAATCTCTCTAGCCAGATCATCCACCCCACCCACACAATCTCTTAAACAACCTCACATCTCATAAACCCAGCGACAACTGGCGTCCCGCCTATTGGCAACCTTAGTAGTGAGGAAGATAGCACTCCCTGGACGGAAAACTATCTCGTTCCGCCTAACTCTGGGGTTTGACTCCCCGCTTTACTGACGGTACCCTCCTATTAAGTGGCCATCCATGGAATCTAAAAATATCACAACCCACAAGGCCAATACATTCGCCAAAATGCCACAGTAGGCTTACCTGACGAACTACAGAGGGTGGTCAACGCCTTAACCACCTACCCCTCGAGGTAAGGCACGCATCACAGTTTACACTGTGCAAAAAATTATGTACAGTAACAAACCATGTGAGTTCAAGTGGAGACAAAAACAAAAACAATACACTGGTTTATATTCATAAAAATACTTATTTGTGAATACAGAAAACAATAAGCATGCAAAGGTTGTTTACTTGTTTTGGTGCTGTTAACAATCATATGATAGGCTTGAAACAAAAATGGTGGATTGTTTTTATATAATGTATATGCATTAGTTCTGTAACAGACAGGATTAATGTTACTTGCAAAATATGTTCTCTCAAGCCCAATTCTTTCAAAAAACAAATGTAGGCTAATTGGTACTATGTGCTTGAGTGCTTTGTTACACATTTGGGTTGGGGTAAAAATATTTGTTTATGAACAAGAAGACTCAAAATTAATGCCCATAACAGAATTTATTTTTACCATTAAAATGTTACTAATGAACTCGTAAATACAGTAGAACTTTTTTTTATAATGAATCTGAAGGGAACGCTTTCTATATACACTTGTCTTGAAATTATACACAAAACTTATGTATGGTATGTTAGAATAGGCCTACTTTATAATCTTAATCAAATGTGGGAAATCATTTCATAACTGAAATACATACTCAAACATATTTGAATATAAACCAAAGTCAAAACTGAAATACATTGCAACAATGTGTAGACTTGATGTCCATCCAGATGTCAACATCTGGTTTTCTGTGTAGATGGGTGCACTGTAATAGCATATTCTGTATTAGTCAACCATGTTAATGAAAGGAAGGCAAAATTACAGGGATTTTTTTTTAGACAGAAAATCTGCATTATGTTTGTGTTATGTTCTCATGGTTAGTCACCCCCCCCCCCCCCCTTCCTCCTATGCAATCACCTTCTGTTGATTGGTGTTGAAGTCCCTTATTCCTTAGGGACCACAGTGGCTAAGCGGTCAGACTGCTCGCCTCCTACCAATGTGAACTGGGTTCAATCTCCAGCCAGGTCACAACTGGATTTTCGCATGTGGGAATCGTACCACATGATGTCGCTGGCCAACTGGTTTTCTCGGGGGTCTCCCACTTTCTGCCAAACTTGCATTCTGGCACTGCTCCATTCTTAACTTATTTCACCCTCATCACCTCTTAAGACCTCATTGTTAAGAGCCGCTCAAATCTCTGAACTCAACTCCCTTATTCCCTTCCCCCTGAGACTCTGACTCTGATCAATGTCACGATAGTAGAATATCTCACAGCAGTGTGGAGTTTGGGACAAAAACTACAAACTTTGTTTGAAAAAACACTGGAAGTTGAGAATCTTTTTCACTGATACTTTCATTTCCTAGATGCTCTGTACTGGTTGTGAAAGTGATTCGATTCTTTACAGATTGTTACATGGGAAAACTTTTAGTGTTCACAAAGGCAAGACAAATCAATGTCAAACCAATGGAAAATTATTTGCAATTCCTATATCAGCAGAAGCACAAATTTAATCAATATCAATACATTCAGCAAAAGCTGATTTGAATTGGCACACCTGTAGTGAGCACCAATGTGCTCTTATCAAATTTTAATACTGTAAACACATTCATATTTTGAATTATGCAACCTTCATTTTGGTAGAAATAGCACAAAACTTTGTCAAATAATATAAAAATTTAAAGTAAGATATAACGAAATGTACTACACAACATGTAAATCAGTAAAAGAGGAAGTTCAGCACAAAAAACCATACTTGTACATGTTATCACTGTAACAAATAGCTATTTTACACACCTGGATGACTGCTGTTCCTTTCCTGAAGATGACACAATAGTCTTTATACGAGTCCTGGGGCTTTGTGGGTGCACCAATACAACATTTTCATAAGGACTTCTTCCTGCCATAGAACCAGTAGTTGTTCGACTGTTCACAGGAGTCGAAGTGTGATTTGGACCTGGACCAGGGCTCAAGCCAAGACTCTGGACAGATGAATCCAGCACAGGCATCCTCGGAAAGCTATGGATGATAGTCGATACTCTTTCACGTAAAAATATTTCTGAACAAACCAATTTAAATTCTAACAAGTTAATATTATTTACTACACTCTAAATTCAAATCTGTGGGAATACGGTACCACTGATTCACAGCGAAATTCAACTACTTGAATCAGTGAAAATGGCTCCATGAAAAAATTTCACTGATTGAATTAGTGACGTGAAACAATTTCACTCATTGAATAAGTGATGGCCAACTGCAGTGGTGAATTAAATATTGTTTTTATTGAATGTAGCCAAATAATTATGTAAAATATACTACATTTATGATAGTTTACTATTTACATTACACCATTTACCATAATATAAAAAAGTGAAAAAACTTGCATGTGGCCGGGATTGAACTCATACACCCGTCCAGTTCAATTTTAGACCATTACCTTACCATCTGCGCTACGAAGCCAAGTTAAATAAATAAGAGGAAAATATGTGACTTATAGTTATTATCGAAATTATGAAGATTTAAATTTATGCTCTTACTTATCATTTTTAGTTTCATTGGTACCGTTAGGATTGTTAAAAGGAGTAGCATATATTAGTGCACTCTCTTTTCCACACGATATGCAGTTTAAACCTTCAAACAGAGCGCTGGGACAATTACATGAGAATTAATTGAAAGACGTAAAACTGGAATGAATGCTGAATGTTCATATTACCTCGTAAAATGGTGTTTTGAAAGATGAAACATATGTTAGAAAGTATTTTGTATTGGTTTTATTAGTTTATTCGTTGTTATTTCTCTAGATACACATTGTTTAACTGCCATTTTAACGTTGTTTGACAGCCATTTTTACAAGTTGTTTAACTGATCCATCTGTGAAAAAACAAACCTCTGAAAAACAGTGAAAAAGTGACTGATGAATCAGTGGAAAATGTCACTAAATCAATAAGTGAAGGAAATCTGGCATTTTTTCACTGATTCATCAGTTAAATTAATTGGAGTGACTGTTAAATCAGTCAGGTATTGTTGACTGATTGAAACAATGAAATTCTCACTGATTCAGATTTAGAGTGTAAGTCATAACAGAAATTTCTTTGCTGTTCAAAAGTCAGGCATCCAGTGATATGGAAAACTTCAAGATAACACATTTAAACAATTTAAACTTCAATTCTGCAAGTCTGGCAACTTTTATTGTAAATGAATTGATTCACCAGGGTAATACCTTATGGATTCAACATAAATTATATAAATAAAGTATAATTATTATCATAAATACCCATCATAAATTAAGTAGAATACATTATATAGTATTTCATTGCATCTCCCTCAGGACCACACTAACCAAGCATTTTTGGAAATAAAATATATATTTCTGGTAAACAAAAACAGCACACTACAGTTTCAATACTCCATCATTCACAACATCCTAACAGTAGTATTAAATATAAAAAGACAAAAAAAAATCACTCACATAGTTGGTGAACTGGTGTCGAAGGTGAATATGTCAGGAGGTGCATCTCCATCAGCCACAGTCACTCCAGGAGATGGAAGTCTCTTGTCTCTAGGTAATGATCCATTAGTTTTGATTCTGCAACAGTACCATCACCGCAATACAGTTTGTAAGTTATTCCTGCTACTGAATACTACATGCTTAAACATATATTCTGAATTCTGATCTATAATGCATGCTGAAAGAGGATGGTGTTCATCACATGCAATACATGAGTTGGAAGGCTTCAGTCCAAATTCTACAATGAAAAGATAATGCTGCCAATGCCCCCCCCCCCATAATTGGTTTCAACCTCCAGGAAAATACCCAGGAATTAATTTTACAAGATGCTGAACAAATTGTGATAATATCTTAACCAAAAACAATTTCTTAAATTAGCACCTGCCAGAAACTATAATAGAACTAAGACATTGCAACTGCCACTGCCAACTGAATCAACACAGTTATCACACAGTTGGTATAAATTTTATATATATATATATATATATATAAACACACGCACACACACACACACTTAGTTATTTATTATTTAAATAAAATGTGTTCCTTTAATTTAGTTTTGCATATACAACTACATGCTTAATGATAGTTTTACTACCATCATGTGTAAAATTTATTCACACATACAAATTATCTCATTTCTTGACGTTAATAGATTGAGTGCATTTTCTCAGTGAAAAAATTTTTTTTAATAAAAAGTGAAAGTATTTGTTTTGTTATGTGACAAAAATTGTAACAAAATGCCAATATTGCCATTAAATACAAATTGTTTATTGTACATTATTTCTGAAATTAATAATAGGGACACTCACAAACTTGTCCACAGAAAACATTAAAAGTTTATTTGCAGTGATTATTTGCATAGTTAAGTACATTACATAAATGCATAGTCAGCAAGCTCACTGCACGTGTCAATACAGCACACGATGACACACAAGTTATCTGTTTACTGGTGAGCGGCATTTGCCTGACTGACTGTTAGGGGAAGGAGTGCACACTATCTGTCCTGCTGAGGTGTGGGTATCTTGCTGTGACAACACATGGCTGTCCTTATCTCGACAGACTGCTATCATGTGTGCGCAGTGCCACTTTGTGACATCAGGCAGGTAAACTACACCTCGCACTCTTGCCGTCACAACCTATCCTGTGCATACTGCACCTATAAGCTGTTAAAAATAACCATAAAACTTGATCAACTATAGAGGTTGTTACAACATACCTGCTTTTTAACATAATAAAAATACATACTGCAAATAAAGTTCAAAATTAAATTTTTCCATTTAACTTGGTTATATTGCTTAACTTATTTCACATTAATATACTTTGGTAATTGTCAACAAGTCTGTGAGCAAGAAAGTCTAAGTTTTGTTCTATGCACTTAAAGAAAAGGTTGTGTCCCTGCACATCTTTCAGCAGCTTGCTACACCCTCCTTTGCAATGACTTGAAGTTAGATTGCCAAAGTGGAAGTTGACTACTATTCCTCCAAGAGAACGACTGGGATTAAGAAATTGTGGCGCCCTAATAAGTACCACATACCAGTGCTGCAACATTAAATATTTTTCAAAATTTCCATAATTTAGCAGAAACTAAAGCAATACTGAAATATCATTATTTTCAAATTTTTTTCCACTTGCCACTAAATTTTTTTAGTGTGGGTTTTTTTTTTTTTGGACCATCACTGCTTACATTTTGAGTGCCTTTCCACACTATGTGAATAAATTTCACTCTTCAACTTGATGCCGGCTAACAGCCTGCGGCACTAGAGCCCATGACGGTGCTCACGTGTCACGTGTCCCGCACGTGCGCAAAGAGGCAGATAATTTTGAACTTTCCTATAAATGTTAATTTCAAGGTAAAATGTATTATATTGTCTTTACAGTGTTTATACTAATTTTAATTGTTTGGTTATGAATATTCAAAGTGCCTGCAGTGCCGAGATTAAGAACACTTAATATTCTGGCATGAACGCCATCACAGAGACACATTAAAATAATACTAAAATTCATAAGAAAATTATAGAAATGTAAAACAACATCTAATTTAATTTGTGCCATTTTATTTTCAATATAAAATATTTCACTCGGCGTGCATAGCACTTCCGCTTATAGGAACCCCATAGGCGGTCATTATAGGTCCGTGCGACATGCTTGTATCTGGACAGTCTGTCGAGGAGATCTGGCGAGGTAAGACACTGTCACGTACGCACTACAACTTTTGTTCACTGATTTAGGTTTCCATAGTCAATGTAGTTTACCGGCTAATCTTTGCTTGCGTACGTTTTTGCCAGACATTTTCAGCATTACGCTTTCGCTTTACTAATTCTTACGCCCTTGTGACATTTTTAACTTAATCAAGGAGAAGGAAGAGAAAGATGTCGGAGAGGTCACGCGAACCCGCACATTTTGAATCACACGACATCCGCCTATTTTTATGGCATTTCAGTGTAACTTCTGCATAATTGCTACACAAAATTTTAACAGCTTTATTTTATGTATGTATTTAAGGGTAATTTTCGTGTTTGAAAATTTTACGGCAACATCACATATAACCATGTGGCCGACTGAAGCCAAGTCTTTGTATACGCCATCATTGCGTTTTAAGACCTTATTTGTATAACATCGTATGTGCAGTCATTTATTTCAGGTTTCTATGTCAGTTTTATTCAGGGTTCGATGTATTTTTCAGTTAAATTGATGCTTTTTGTACTTGACCACGCTGTCACAGTAATGTTTGATTTCACCGCCATCAGGCATGTTACAAGCCTGTAACAATGCTAATCGAAAGAGAATCACTTGCTCAACACGAATAATATTTTTCTGAAATTAGTTTGCCGTTTCCACGCAGAAATATTACAATTTCACCTGCACCACGTGGTCCGCTACAAACTTCATCCAGCAAACATCCACGCCACCTAAGCTTGTTTTCACACATGTGTGTATTTATTGTGAATATTCATCTCATGTCCCATCTTATTTCATGTATCATTCAAAGGTCTATGTAACTTTGTAATTAGTGTACGGTGCAATTATTCCCATCCCAGCCGGCTCTGTGTATAGGCTATCACCACACTAACCACGTGCTGGAGGGCGAGCCCCAACGAGTTTGCGTTAGTGATGCAGAGTAATCACGCATGTTAATATGTATTAAGGGTTTTCATTTGTAATTCACAGTGTCCTGTCTTCAGGAAAAACCATCAGTCCACCCTAGTGGCTGTTGGCCCTCTTCCCATGTGAAGGCTGTGCTTTCACGCACCTCGGTGAGATCATCCATTTAGGCGTGCGTTAGGTTAATTACGGGCTGGGGAGCACCCAAGCGGAATTGGCTAGTCATGACTGAGATAACCATTTCATTGGCACATTGATGTGTACAAACAATATCAATAAAAACAAGTCTACAGTGAACTCAATTTTTTAATTCAGTAGTGACAGTGTCCTAGCCACATATGTTTTATCTATTGTTTATTTCAGTGATTTTATTAAAAGTTTAGTATTGCCAACATATTTGTAAGTACGCACGGGTGAGACAGACACACAGAACCCTGAATCTCAATAGTGCGGTGATTGGGAAGCACCGCTGGTGCCCAAATTACCAGTAACTATTTGTGTCATCGTTCGTCTCGTGTCTCACCCGACGGTGTCAAACTTACTAAAACACTAAGTTTTACTCGTACTTGGTATTTTTCCAAAATTGGAAAGTAACTTAATTATACTGAGCCTTCCTTCAGAGTAAAATTTTTTCACGAACAATTTTCATGTAAGACAAATAGTAAAATGAAATATGAACTAAGTGAAGAGATGACACTAGAAGAAATTATGCAGTTTGTCACAGATACAAACAACACAATAATGGTAGGTGATAAATTCCATGTTTATGAAGTAAGAAGTAAACCATGTTTTCAAAAATTCATTGGTGTATTGATCAGTTTACACTGAACATTTGGAAACTACTATTTTTGTCAAGTATTTTTGTAAATGGTGAAGAGAATGAGGGAAATGGCTAAGTTTAATGGCAACAGAACAGATTTGTGCCTTGAACTGTGCACAAACAATGCAGAAAAATGTAAGACTTGATTTTTATTTTAAAAATAATGAGCATGTTACTGAGAAAATACGTTAACACAGTGCTTAATCTGTGTTATAAAGTTATTTTGCACGTATTACTATATTCCATTGCATTTGAAATATATATAAAAACAACATGAAATTTTGAAATTCTCTCAATTTGTTTACACTGGTGCACACCAGAATATTTACTATAGTCCATTCACGGTTAACGTCCAACTTTCCTTAAGCCTGCGCTGCTACAGTTCTACTGTCAGGATATTCCTCCGTCTCACGCAAACAAAGCTTGACTAAGTCTAGAAAATTTCATCAAAGGGACAGTGCACCCAATTCATACGCACTCAGTTTAATGATATCTTGCATAAGAACTATTTCTTCCTAGGCATTACTAACATCTCTAGTTTTATTTACATTAGTTATTATTATATATAATAATTTATAGATAAAATATACTTTGCACCTACAGGAGTAACTTTGCTGCACTCAAAATTTTCATTTTGGTGCAATCTGGCAAAGAAACAGAGAACTATAGCTCGCTATTTTAAATTTTGAATGCTACTTACTCCAGTAATGTTTGCTACCCTTTCACCAAATGGCACCTATACAAATATGTTAAGTGATGCAATGCTACCCCAGCAGGTGCAAAGTAGCCCCATGGAACTAAAAGATAATTTAACCAAAAAATAAGGTACTTTTATGTTTAACAACCAAACACATCATACAGGGGGTGATTTTTCACAAAGGTTTTATTATAAAAGTGCGAAGAAACTGCGAGCAGAGTATACTGATGGATCCATTGGCAAATTTACGAAAACATGGAATTATTGTTATATGCCAGTGCATAATTCAGTATATATTTAGGCAGCTTAAGTAGAGATACAACAGTGATGACTGAATCACCACCACACAAACTGTTGTCATTATCCTTCAACTTAAAATTTTACAGTAGTTTGCCTATAATAATACACAGGTTATTGCTGTGTTTTTTCTAGTATGTAAACAAAGCAATATTTATAAAGAGTGTACCCTAGCTTCTTAGCTTTTATTTCATATGACTTTATCATATTGTATGAGTAATGTTTTGAAACATGACCTAGTATGAAAAACTTTTTAACAAAAACAGTTGTCTTCTGTACATGAATAAATATTTAATACTAAACGTTCAATTTACCTGTCCTGTTTGTTAATGCCATCTTAAAGTATGCAGAAAACACTCTCGTATATGGCATATATTATCACATACTAGAGGGAAGGATGTACAAATTCAAATATTTTATACTTCTAGTAATTAGATAAAAGCATGATATTCACACATCCTTAACATACGGCTAAGTATGAACTTACATAATGAACAGTTCAGCCACAGCCTTCATATACATGGACATTCATCTAATTGTATTAATCACAAGTTTTAGGGCCTTCCACTTAACTATAAATGATAATTTTCCCAAGGACAATATGCACAACACCTTACCTCTGCAAGCTAAAATCTTAAATTATACAGCATAACTTGAATAGCTGATACATAGCTCCTTGTACCCGCAACTAAACAGCTGCTCAGGAAGACGAGAAGACTGACACGCTATAAGCACAGATTTTCCTCACAATGCACTGTTGATTTAACACACTAACACCTACATGTGACCTTTACATTGTACACATTTTGCATTCTGGTTATCACTCACGCAGGTTTTACTTGTTTACACAGACACACAGTATCATGTGTAAAATTGTAAATTCCCTAACATGTAATTTAACTTTACATTTTGCATTTTCTTATGACTTTATAAAAGAACCCCAAAACTGAAAAATTATGCACACTGTCCTTGAAAGGCCTCATCAAAATTTTGAGTTAATGTCTTTCCGATGATAAAATATAATTACGTACAAATGTATACACGTGGATCAGCATATATAGGGCGTTCATGGTTACTTCCAAGTATTCTTTCTGAAGCCCTGCTCAAGTTATACTTTCAGACTATTCCTCCATCTCATGCAAACAAAGCTTAACAAAGTCTTCAAAATCACACAAGAGGGACAACGTACCATATTTGTACACACACTCAGTTTAATAATATTTTGCATGAGAACTATTTCTTACAAGGCATTACGAACACACCTATTTTCATTCTGTTTTATTCATATTTAATAATAAATGAAATATTATAATTTATGGATACAGTAAATTATAAGCAAAAGTTCAGTTCAACCAAAAATAAGATACTTTTATGATAACAGAAGTATGAAACGCTTATGACTCACTACATATTTAGGAAACAGCCAAACATGTCATACATGGGCAGATTTTTCAAAGTTTTCATTCAAAAATTGTGATGATACTGCGAATAGACTAATAAAAGTGTTTACCTTCAAGCAGGTGATATTTCTAATAGTTTATTTGAATAAAATTTACACTAAATATAAACATAAGTCACAGCTACAGTATATTACCATGCACACAAAAGTTAATTACTACACACAATTTAATTACTGTACCTGTGTCATTTTCCTGAAGTATCAAATTTATTGATTATTTAATATGGTTTAAATTTACTACTTAAAATAAAAAATGTTTCCCATGACTAAAGCTTGGTTCTACCATGCTGGTAGCTTCAGATAATTTTAACTTCTTTTCAATCAGCTGTTAACCTTCTGTTATCGCCTGTTTCTGTGCCAAAGATAATTTTTTGTTTCAGTTTGTTGTGGCCTTGTGGGTAACATGGTATGGATAACACCCAAACAGCAACATATATCAAGCTATACGGTATTAGTGGAAGTATATGATGGGATTCAAACACATCCTCTATCCTCTGCAGCACACTACACAGTGAGCTGCCAATAGTCCAGTGCTTAGTTAGCCAACCAGAGGCTTCGCTTACTCAATGGCTGCATGAGCACAGCACACAATGGACGTGTAGGAAGACCACAGACAAGGATAGACTCAGCAGTAAGTCCCTGTGCGGCTGAGCAACCTCTTCTGTTATTGCCCTTATTATGTTGGCTCTGTTAGGACCTTCGCCAAGTTAGCATAGGAGTTGATGTACTTGATGTGTGTCTAACAGCGGTAATTGATCTTGGCTAATTGGCACACCATTTCTGATTATTAATAAGAAAATGTCTGGCAACTACCTCGGTCAGGTTGTTAAATCTCCTGTTGTATAGGAAGATATTTCTTAGATCGTGGATACTTGGCTATTTACCCAGGGTCAATTCAGCCTGTGGTTCCACTAAGATTACACACTACTATTTATCCCAAACCTACACAGGTCCTAAATGAGGTTCAACAATGACTATGAAACATATTCCCTCTGTAAGAGGTTAAGTTCTTGGGACTCTGTAGAGATACTGCTGAATGTTTTTAAATAGTCAATGAAAGTAAATTACATAATCTACTGTTCTGCCCATACGCTATCAGTTCTGGGGGCAATAGAGTGGAGTGTGGAGTGGTTCACTGGCTTGGCTTGGCTTGAGCCTGGCAACTGACATTTGATGTCTTCTTGGGGCCACAGTGGTGTATTGGTTACACTACTCGCCTCCCACTAAGGCGAACCAGGTTCAATTTCCGGTGGGGTTGCCTCCAGATTTTTGTATGTGGGAATCATGCTGAACAATGTCGCTGGTCAGTGGGTTTTCTCTGGGATTTCCCATTTCCCCTACCCTTGCATTGTGGTGCTGCTCAATACTCACATTGCTTCACCCTCATTGGCTCTCAAGACCTCAATGTTAAGAGCTGCCCAAATATCTTCACTCACTCACTCACACTGTCCTCTTGGAAAATGAGAGTCATTCTGTTTTACTCCTGCCCCTCATACTGAGCTACTTCATGCCAGTCGACACTATACCTCCATTTCTGTGGCAAAGAGAGACAAGTCTGCTAACATGCAGGCTTCCTGCCACCTGCGAGTTAGGTCATTCCCCACAGCAGGGTGTGCCAATTTAATATGTGGGACAGGCAGGGTGTTTTTCTCTTGTCCCTAAACCACTTCCCCCTCTTTGGATCACTCTGACGCATGCCGCTTCTACACCTATTATAATACGACTCCGACTCATCGCCTAGGAGTACTGCTTCCATCTCTACAGACTTGAGCAACACATTGCCTACCCCTACAGGCAACGGGAACTTCTGTGTTTTTCCTTCTCACCTGGAAGGCATGCATCCCGGCAGGCACGTCATCCCCCCTCCCTTCCCCCTTTTCGACTCCTACAAGCTGCCCAGATCTCGGGCACGGTCGAACAGACCCAACAGACCCGACGAGGCAGAAAGCCAGAACTGCCAACGAGATAATTCTCATGGTACCTAGGGCCAGAGGACGTGTCACGCCTCTCCCGCTCCTCACACCGGCAGCCTACAAGCTACCACTATATAAGTCCGGCCGCAGCTGAGCTCTGGAGTCATCTTTCGCATCTCTTGCACTGCCCATAGCACTCTTAGTGCTCGGGAGCTATAGAGAAGTTCGAAGCCTACAAATACGCCTTCACTGCAACCAACTACGTACATCGACGACCAGTCAACCCGGCGACATACAAACACGAATTTCTTCTTTTAACTTCACTTGTCTCCTCTAGACACCTTTAATTAGTAGTTTATCTGTAACTCTAATTTTCGTCTAGAATAAGCTTTTCCCATTTATTTAGATCCAGGTCACCTATGCCTGGAACCACGCAGTTACATTCAGATATCCTCGACTTGGTAGGGGGTGGCACAGGTCACGTGTCTATTGAACTTTCAATAAACACACATTGCTTTCTACTTTGCTACTTTTATTTCCAGAGTATATATCTGTATCCACAGTTGGAGGTAGATTATGCTGTGCACTGCCAACGGAATCCGGAGAAGTTATTAAACCGAACTAAGACATACACATTAGACGGCCACCTGTTTCTTCCCATCAAACAAAAAGCACTATTAGTGCTCGTGGGGAAGAAACAGTAATGCCCCAACCACTAGTAACACCTTCATACCAGGAGATGCGACACACTTGGGTTGCTTCGCACCACTCACACTATTAGTGCGTGGTGACTGTGACTTGCAGTGCTGCCAGGTATTCTGGGGGACGCACAACCAGTACAGGCTTGGCGCGACTCCAGCTCAATGTCCATGATCAGTCCGCCAACGGTGGGGGATCAGTGGGGACTCTTATCGAGCCGGCCGACAAGTCACTATTGGGGTACACTGTAAGTATTTCCATTTCAGTGCACTGCATGATTTATAGAACTATTACCCTATGCGTCATGAAAGAAGGAGTGGTAGGAGACGTAGAGAGTAACAACTGGCTCAACCTGCTGCCTGGCTGAGGATAGTATCACCCTATCCGACGCAGGATAGAGAGGCGGAACGGGTCCGTGCCGCCAAACTCAGACGTCAAGCAGTCGCGCCTGCACCGGCAATATTAATTGAGTTTCCATCGTGTGTTCGTACCAGCTAAAAGTATCACCCTGTTGTCTACGGCTTCTTAACCGGAGTGGAAGTTCGCCTCGATTGGGACAACTTGGTCTTCTGGACAAAAGAAGCATGACTTTGGAACATTCGTGCAGGCATTCACCCAGCTTAAGACTAAACTTACCTCAATTACCTAACTAGAGGTGAGAGTGTATCATAATTATCCAACACTCCTCGCCTTATCCCCGCTACCTAAGTCCCTTTTAGTCTAGCAAGTAAAATCTGTAACTACCATGTCCAGTCAGTCTAATCAGACAAGCGTCAACTCCAACTCAGGAGACTATATCATCGTCATGCTTGCAAAACCCACTATGTGCAAATAATGCGCAAATGTGAATTTTGCACATAAAGCAGCAGAAACTCGCTGGGTATCATCCTACAAATGCTGTTAACCAAACATGAAACTCTATGCCATAAAATAAAGAAAATAAATCCCCTCTATGCGATTAAGTAGTTAAGCAGCGCCTATAAATACTGCTCTGTGTAACATTGCCACATAGCAGCTTTTGACGAGCAGCGAATTAAGCACAGCTATTCATCAAACCCACTATGTGTATCTTCCCGCCATATTAGTTTGTCAATAATCTGTACTTCGTTTGTATTGTCGAATATTACTCGCAGCTCAGTGTTAGAATGAGTGTGCAGGTACATGTTATTGAGGATTAAGGTAAGCTATTTCAGTGCTTTTATGTATACCTTAGAAACATTAGCACTACCTTATATGTCTAATGATATTCTGTATGGTACCGAAATATTAGTACCGCAATGCAAGTGTTTGTACATGTGTGTTGAGGTAGTGTACTGACATGAAGGGAAGAGGAAGGAAGCTTGTTAGAATGATGATTGAAATGGTCGTAGGCAAAGTTGTCAGTGAAGATATTATATGAGGTAAAGGGCAACAGTTAAATTATTCTTGGTATCAGTTCATCCGAAAAGTTAGTGAGTTCTAATTGACGCATTGTACATCTCTATGTTTACAGACGACAATGATGACACTATGAACATGCTGAATGCTGCAAGAGGACCCAAACATTATGTAGACCTACATGTCCCATGTACTGGAGCAGTTGTAGACATGAACATTTCCGGAAACAGCAATATGAAGACGGATGCAGGTAAACACTCCACTTTGAAGCATGACGCTGACCATAAAAGCCCTGTAATTTCAATTACGTCGGTATTTGGGCTCGCTCTGCAATGAACTGGACATTTCCATTGCTTTTTATATAATTATGCAGATTACACAGGCAAAGTTTTACATCATTTCCATTGTCTCTTTTATAGAATATTCTTTGCATATATTTGAGTTACATTTGTTTGAGGCAGTAGTTACTATTCTGCACCTATTTCAGGTGATGACATCTTTATTCAATCACTGCAGTCATCTGGAGCCCTACAGAACGGTCAAGATTTAATAGGTGTGTGCAATTTAGAAAAAGAATCCGCTATCAGGAAGGAGCCTGACGATACCCTCAACAGTGTAAAAGAACATCCATAGTCTGATAACGTGATACGTAATGATACACACTCAGGGCAAGAAATGACACCAGTTTGTACTCATAAGCCAAGGAATTCAAGGGAAGAAAATAAACAATTACAAATGCATGGCCAAAAATACGAAGGCTTGAAGCGAGTAGATGGTGTTTACACCACAGTCCAAAAGTCTGAAAGAGAATTGGCTCATAAAATGTGTACACACAAAATCAGCAAACAGAAATCAACAAGAAGCTTCAAATGTGACACAATTACTGAACATGCAAGGAAAGACATTAATGCGTGCCCTACCTCGGTGGGTAAGTGGTTAGGATGCTGACTGCCCTCTCGAGATCTTAGGTAAGCCTACCGCGGCGCGATTGGCTAGTATTATTGGCCCGATGGGTCGTGGAGGGTTTTTTAGATTCCGTGGGAGGCCACTTAATGGCAGGGTACCGTCTGAAACAAGGGGAGTCAAACCCCAGGGTGAGGCGGAATGAGATAGTTTCCCCCCCAGGGAGTTCTATTTTCCTCACTACTATGGTTGCCAATAATCGGGACGCCAGTTGTCGCTGGGTGTATGAGGTGGCGATGCAGTTTAAGCGATTGTGGGGGTGGAGGTGGATGGACTGGCTTGGGGAATCGAGGCTACTCAAATTGGCCGAATGAGTTGAAGTGCGGGGATATAATTCACATGGAATGATACAACACGTGGTTTGGGGGCTACCTTGGGTGGGAGTCGAACCCGTACCATTTTCCCAGATGCTATTTTGATTAAGCAAAAGTTGAGCAGATCCTCCTCCGGTGGGTGTCGAACCCATACGAGTTTCCTGGGTGCCAACTTGATTATACAGGTGTTCATTAGGTCCTTATCGGGAACAACTCAGGATGCAGTTGCTCTTACTACCTGCGGGGGTGCCTCTAGCTGATGGGGGTGCGGTGAATCCAACTCGCTTTGTGACCAACATACACCTAATAAGTGATTGTATGGGGACACTTGGGTAGGAGATAGAACAGATGAATAATCCATGGGGCAAGCTCTCAGATTCTAGTGTTGGAAATTCTACCTAGCTTGTAATTTCAATAATGGCTTGTGCTTGGAGCTCTCTTTCTAATGCACGACGTTCTCTACGTCTTTTACGGCATTGTATGCCACCCTTTTTATTGTACATCTGTCTAGTCCCGTGATCCTTTCCGCCGACGTGCAGCCCTGGGGGCATGGCTTATGCAGGTACACCCAAGGCCCTGACGTGCAGACGTGCAGTCCGGTATTGGGAGGTCACTGGAGGTAGACGTGGGAACACCGGAAACCCAAGAGCTTCAGCATGTCTTCTGAAGACTAATGCTTTCTGCAAGCTCACGTCTCTTGTAAAGTTTGGTGTACCACACGGCTAGTCTCCAATGGAATTTAATTACAGAATCTAACACAAGTTGTTCTGTCTCTCTGGCAACGATACAAGGACTAATCTAGGAATAATGGTAAATGTACAAAATTAAGTTCATGTAAATTTTTTATGGGATAAATTAAAATGGAAAGCTCCGGCTAGTCATTTACAGAAAAATAATTAACTAGCTATCAAATTAATTTAAATGATTTAACGTACTCAACAGGCAGAGGTAAGCCTGCTACATAATGCAAAAAAAAAAAAAACCTACTGTAAAGTATGCAGTTCACAAGGTAACCTGATTCACTATAGTTTACCCACGAGTAAACTATGATGCAACGACCTGCTACCGCGGAGTCACGGAAGTTGACTGGGGTAAAGGGTGCAGGGTGTGGGAGTAGGATTACCTCTGGCATGGATGCTACCCTCACGGTCAGTGGGTGCAGTGGTGGATGAGCCTTATCCAAGCTGCAGGATGTCAGAGTCTTTGCAGTCTGCGGCGGCGGGTTGAAGACTTCTTGCAGACTTCTAGAGGTGCAGCCGTTCTCTCAGGCTTAGGAGAGAGGAGAGAGTCTTCTGCATACAAGGGAGAGCTCACAAACTTACTTGGCCAGCAAGCCCGGCATCTCTCCTGGAGCGTGGTTCCTGACTTCCTTACATACAAAAAATCATCCGATCAGTGACCTTGCGGGGGTACAGAGCTAGGTTATCAGGGGTTGTGTGAGTGCCGCTCATTTCTTATCCACCCACTTGGATGCAACGAAAAATTTAAACCCCTCTTCTTCCAGAGGCTAGCAGGTTGTGATGTCGCAAGGTCACTGGAGTGCTGCCATCTCTTGGGTCTGCTGGAACTTCTGCCGCAGCTAATAGTGAAGTAGTGGATTGTCAAAATTATTTAATCTATTCATGGGAGTGGTGCTTGAATGAGGGATTTCAGGCAGGCTGTAGATTTCGTAATTAACCACGTTAATTACTTTTACGTAGTTGGCTGTCCAGCGCATGGAGTCTCCTTGCTCGATACGTGAAATTATATTTGTCATTGTTAATGACTTGCCCCGAGTTTGGGTCACTCGTGGATGGGGCGAAGTCGCCCGTAGAGCGAGTATCTGCTCTGCGCAGTATGTTGGCATGCATCAACATGTTCAACCGTTTTTTGGAAATTAAATACATACAATGAAAAGAAGGCGTTTATGAACGGGATAGTGGATTTTAGACAGTCCATCAGGGGAAGGTCGCAAACAAATGCAGAAAGTGCTAGAAAAAATATTTATATGATTGCTACTTAAGAAATTATGAAGGGACTAAAAACCAGGTTTGTAGAGAATTATTTCTCGCAACTGTCTGTATCAACAAAGATGCATTTAGCTCCCGGATAAAGGAACAACATAGAGTCGGCGGATCAGATGGAATGACATTAAATGAGACGACTGATGAAGATGAAACACCAACAAAGAAACTAAAATGGAATGAGAGGAATAATACAAATACAAAAGGGCTGAAATCTGATTCTGTCAGACAATGTCTAGAACTGATAACTACAGTTCCTAGCCATTATTGTAGGGTTCCTTCCAGAATTTATGTTGAGCCTACTTTCAGGTCTTTGTTACACATGCATCAAATTTATGAAGACTGATGTACAGAGACAGGTAACACTTATGTGGGAAGTAAGAAATTTACCGAAATCATAGATCATGAAAAGACTTCAATATTTCAGCCTAGAAAAAACCAATGTGACACATGTGACTGGCAGACCCTACCTCTTCGTAGAAAAAAGGTATTGACTGACAGAGAATCAAATCATCTGTACGAACATCAGTTGAAAATTAATGCCACGAAATATAGAAGCCTGCAGTCTTTAAAACAGTTTAAGCACAAAGACTACCAACTGTTTTATGATAGCTTAAAGCATAAATAATGAAACTGAGTTCAAACATATGTCGCAAGAGGTAGTTGCATTACAATGCAAACAGTTTACATTCTTTTTATACTATGATTGCATGTATACACAATTGTGTTAACTGTGTTTATTCACTATTATCTTATCACTTTAGTTTTTCTATAAACTATACTGCAATAACCCGCTATGTAGACAAAAGGCACAACCAAAACCTGCTATGTGTAATTGTAAATACATATTGACGGGTGATGCACTGCGCATCTTTAACATACACTCACACCATCTGAACACTATTTCATTTTGCCTTGGGCAAGTCATTAACAGTACTTGAAGAGGCTTGACACATACCTACAGGGTACTCCCTCACAATGTTGGATGATATTATAGACAAGTAGATGTCACACCAACCCCCTGAAGTGAGACTGTATTCTCTTCCAAGCCACCGAGCCCACCACCCAAGGTCACATAGTTCTACGGCGCACCAAGGGTGGGCACCATGCATCCTGCAGACAGATAAGCGATGAAGCTCGCCGCATCAGAAATTCTCCCCACAGCAGAAGACACTAGCAGACAACACCAGTAGACAACTCCAAATAAGGAGTTTATATCCTTCCTCACCCCTTTCCTACTCCGGTACAAGCAGTTAGCAGTATATCAGGAACTGGCGCAGCCTAAAATCTTCTGTCTATGTTTCATCCACTGCTCAGTCTTAGGCCGGAGGAAGCCAATGACGGTTTGCACTCTCTAGTATACATGCTGATTCCACCACTCTCTTCAGGGCCGGATGAAGTCTACTATTGATGTCAATCCCTTCAGAAGCCTCTTCTGCGCCTGCGGCAACACACTCTAGACCTTCTGGAAGATTCAACATGACCAGCTCCTGAAGATGGCGACAGCTCCTTCCTTACCACGCCTTGGTAACAGGCGTCGACTGTCCCTCCAGAATTACCACCCTTGGCTTACTGGATGGTAATGGCAAACCTTACCACTACCCTTCTGGTAGTAACCACCAACGGTCCCTTCAGAACAACAAGGTAGATAGTTAGGGCAACTTGTAGTAAACTACCTAGCAGCATGTTCGTCTTCTCAGATAGGTTAGAACCAGGTTGCTTTTACCTGGCTGTGTGTAGCTTAACTTCCGTGTAAATTCAGGTTAGTTTTAGGAAGTAGTACGGGCCACAGTTTCTGTTCCCATGGAATATACACGTGATAAAACTGACTTCTGAGAACTGATTTCTGAGTGCCACCGTGTTAACCTCATGTAAAAACCCAGCCCGTTAGAGCGAAGCTGGACTACCACTCTCACCAAAGCCAAATACACACCCATTAGACAGTCAAACATGCTGTGCCCCAGGGTATAATACGATAGAGCCCCGACCATTAGGAAGACCTCCACCAGGTGTCTAGCCAGTCAAGCTAACCTATACTCAACCACCACTCTCTACGATGCCGGGAAG
This sequence comes from Dryococelus australis, assembly GCA_029891345.1. NCBI lineage: Eukaryota > Metazoa > Arthropoda > Insecta > Phasmatodea > Phasmatidae > Dryococelus > Dryococelus australis. Next base: position 79,480,105 of record CM056995.1, read on the forward strand.
GAGTAAGAGTTAGTTTTGATGAACTAACCACTGTGGATACCACATCCAAGTGTGGTAAGTGTGCAGCTGGAGGGAACCCACCACTCTGTTCACTGCTCTTCACGGGGCTGGACGAAAGGAGTAAAGGGTACAACTCTTGCATGTGCGGCTGCGACCTTTGGCAGAACACAGTAGGGATCAAATCACGTGCTTCACTTTCTCAAGGCGGTAATTTGTACCTTCTCTTATGCCGTACACCCGGAAGGGTGGTGCCCACAGGAAGTCTAGAAGGGCAGCTTATGCCTAAAAAATTAGCTTGAATTGCGATCCAATTCCTCCTCCTGCACTTTGCAACACACCCTGGTGGGGCAGAGTACATATTGTCTGCCTAACTGAGAGTCCTCACCTCTCAGTTATATCCCAACCTCTCTCCCCTCCACTGATCAAGACAGTAGGGTCACCTCATCCTCTGGTCAAGGCTATTCATCAGGGAGAAGAACCACCTTTGAGTATAGCCAACCCGTGATTTGGAGGCCAGTAGTCCAGCAACTGCCAGCCTACTCCAGGCTCCTGACAAGATCAGCAGTACTCCACGTCCTGATGAGACCAGCGGCAGCCACCCACCCTCACTTCAACTGAGGCAGCAGCTTCAACGGATCCTCATCCAGCAAGGTAAACCAGTTTTTAAGGGTCAACCTATTCGCCGGGCTGTGACAGTGACTCCTGATTTTGTACCACTTCGACAGACCACACCTGTGCTATATACAGGCCGAGCACCCGCTAAACATTAAGTCACACTTATGTTCTCGTGATACTGGTGCCATGAACCAAAACCATAATATTAACCACAACAACTGCCTCTTACTTCAGAAGTCACGTCACAAGGATTTTAGTGGCACTTAACCTATGGTGGCACTTAACCTATGGCATCGTGTGTCAAGGATTGTCGTTGCAGCCAAAGTAGGGCATTAGTGCTTCATAGAGTGACACGTGTCAATATATTCATATTATGTAACTACAGGACCAGACATTTTGTTTACAATTAGACCACATTACTAATCAAATCTATTGCATGTGAGATGACTGGTATTAGCTTTAAAAAGGTACTCTGTGTAATCTAGTGACTATTTTCTCTCTCCTGATGAATTTGTCTTCATACACATAGCGGGTTTCGCAGGCCCAGCCACGATATATAGCATGTTCTCATCTAACTTAAGGCAGTTTCTCGGGTCCCATGCCCTCGCCTTAGCTACAGCGACTTCACAGGCCTGCAATTTCACCTTTGGCAATCTGCTGCAGTTTGCAGTTCTGCTTTGCATTACCTGTCTTGCTATGCGACTCGCCACATCAGATCAATGCAGACCATGATAACTACAAGATAACTACCATCAGTTACTGCCGATGTAACTCAACCAGACCATGCTAGGGAGTAGCACATCCACTAGTACATGTGCGCTGGGTTTCTAACTCACCTGCCATTAAATTGTTACCCTTGACCAGCCATTACATTTAGTTAAACTATTTGGCAATATAGCACATCTTTTCCTTTAGGTGTCCCAAGCACAGACTGATTGTATGGTGTATTGTTTGTGAATTCAGTCAACTCTCGATGTATCATTCAGGGGACTGCCAAAATATTTCCATACATGCGAGATTTCAGTAGATGAGATTTCTGAGATGTACATCAATAAAATACAACTTCTAACCTTATAAAACTTTATGTTGAGTAAAGAGAATAAAAATGGGAATTTTAGAAAAAGTATTACTGTAAATAATGCATTAAAAAACATTTCACTTAAACTCCTTTAAATAAAGAAAATAGCATCTCAAAATACAGTATATAACTGATTGTAATCAGACACCAAATGCAAGCTGACCTAAAACTTTCAAACCTTCAGAAAACAAAAATAATATGACACCAAATGCAAGTCAAATTTTGAATGTCCTGCGCGCACTCAATCAGCTGAGAGCACACGGAGAAGTTATTGATCTGGCAAAATGTTCAGGGTGGTTGGGGGTGGAGAGGTGGAGGCGGTAGGATTACCCCTCCACGTCGCTGCATGTTGCCGATATCTTGCACCCATGGCAAATGTCTGTCTTTTTAAGTAAATAATTAAACTTTAAAGCAAAGAAAACGTAATTTTGGGACAGAAATGAATAAATAAAGTGATTATAATTTATTTATTCCCTGAATTTAACAATTAATCATTCAAAACCATGTCCTCTGATTTTCCCTGTCGTGAGTTAAACTGCACTCGGTTTGGTACTTACCTATTAATTATTAGACAGCAAAAAGTGTCAAATAGGCCCTTACATTTTATCAGTTTATTCAAAATGTGCGTGTCTATTGAAATAAATCAAAATAAATCCTCTGATTTCCCTGCAACAAAATACTGAAAATGAACTTTACACCTATAATACAAGTCGCTCGATGTTCAATCAATTTCTGGTGACAAGGGAGCTCAAGTATATGCTTCTGGACATATAATTTTACTTGTGAATGATAGTTGCAACTATTTTGAGCAACAGATAATCTTGTTAAATTTCTATGTTCACCAGGCACACATTTGCAGTGTGGCCGGCGTGCAAAGGCAAGCACGCGCAGCCCAGAGACTTGCTTTTCTCTTTTGCTAGACAACAGATTCTTCTCTCGATGGCATGTAAGGGAAGGAAAGAAGATGGGTGGCTGAGAGAGAGAAAGAGGGGTGAGAAAGAGGATGCTAGGTCGCCACACTGGTTGCTAGGTAACCACTTCCCCTCTAGTAGGCGTGTAAGGGGAAGTAACAAGCCAGTCTCACATGTCGCACCATGCCGTAGTGTCAGATAGACGTGTTGGGAAGATATACATCGTACCGCAAAGCTGTGATAAACGGCAGCGCGCGTGACGTATTTCACATCCAGTTACTAGACTTTTCCATAAACAACCAGCTTAAAAACGATAGTTACGGGAAATATTAGGTGAAGGGACCCAAAATATACTTTGATTGACGCAACATGCAATAAGCGTTAAAAGTGGGTTATGTTAACATTATTTAAATACAAATTTCGCCAGGACCACAAAAAATTGGTGGTGGATGCAATTTATTAGTACATGCGATAACGATACATCGAGAGTCAACTGTAAATCCATAAACTGTGCACCTCAGAATTCTTATTCCAAAGCCTTACTTTACTCCTTTTACCACCCTCTTCCCCTACCAGGCAGACACATGGCCCATACCTTTAGCCCTTACGGCTATTAGAAATCACACCAAACGTCTCTCTAGCTCAGTTGGGCACCTGGGACTAGCTGATAGTGCCGCTTCCAGCAGGCACCACTGGGATGAGAGTAAATCTTACTACCCTCCTCTCACTAAAGACTTAGTTATTAGCTGGTATCGCCACTTCTCTGGTCTCTTCAGGGAGAGGCTGAATTGCTGCTTTCCCCCTCCCTGAAGACACAAACTGAGTTACATACGGGGAACGCTCTTTGCCTCTCCTGGGTGCCTGGGGACCAGTTAATAGTGCCACTTCCTGTGAGCACCACTGGAGCCTGGAATGAGACTCATCACTAATCTATTCCCAGAGGCTTGGTTACCAGCTGGTGATGTTGCTTCTCTTGAGCCTCTGGCAGAGTGGATCTGGAATGACTACCCACATCTGAAGCATGGGCCACATCCCAGGCACTGGCACTGTGAGAGAGACTCAGGCTCTCCGGGAGGTTCACCCCATCCTCCATCCTATATGTAGGCCCTGTTTTACGTCTGCTGATTGTGTCTGGGTCTGTTTTACCTTACCATATACCTCACCACCATGCTGGGAGAAAGAAGGCTGATAAGATAACTGCAGTCATGAATTATTATAGCAGAACTCAGACCTATAACCTGGATACAGTTACCTTCCACACTAAACAACTTAAAAAGATAAAAGTTTGTTGAACAGAGACAGTACTAGAAAGAAACATACTGGCAATAGAGGGGGGGGGGGGGGAATAGGCACCATTAGTCTATATACTACACTACATGGTAGGGTTGTGCGAATATTTGGTATACCAAATCAAAAATTAAAATGACAGCTTGCAGTTTTGTTTCAGTAAGAAATTTGGTAGCTGAAAGTTCTAATGAAATGAAAATCTTCAATTTCGATGAATATTTGGGTGTTTAATAATGTTTATTTAGTGCACCAGCAAAAAAAAGTCAGTAAATCATCTTGTTTGTTTTCATTATTTTATAACAAAAATTACTACATAAAATGGGCATTTAAATACAGGCAAGAACCCCTGTGGTAAATAATCTATATCCTACATTTTTTTGTTTGGTTTTGCAACAAATGTCATAATGAATAACTTACTAAAATGATATTGAATTCATTAAACTTTTGTTAAGACTGAGCTCTTATGAAATTATTTTTCGTTGTAGTTTGAGTTTCACAAAGGTTCACAACATATTTTCCGTTCTCGTTTCGTGAGAGAGAAAGTCACATTTGCATAACCCCTCCAAATGGTGCAGCTAATGATCTACCTGTTCTGGTGAATATTGGGTGTGACGGGAGGCTTGTTCTGCCGCTCATACTCCGCACACATGGCAAGTATCTCCTCCAGCCGGGCCCTCTCCTGCTTCTGCACCTCTTGCTCCTGCAGTCGCTCTTGCTGGGCCTGCCATCCAAATGCACACCATATTATGACTACACATGATCATATATTAAAAAACGCTTCTTAAGGGTACGGTCACCAAAAATTTTTATCACTTAATTTTTGTAAGAAATGTGGTTCAAGTTGTACACATTACTGACAACTACTACAAATGTATTTTCTGGCATTAAAAAATTTTGATCAAATGTTTTTTTTAACTATGACATGTCAAAATCACAATTTTTGTATTACTCGGATGTACACATAATTAAAAAAAAACTCACTGAAAATAGATAATTCACGTTAAAATACAACACCATTAGTTAATTCAAGAAATATTTGAAATCAAACTATGAAATTTTTTTTCCAATTTTTAAAAACTGCTCACAGTAGATACATTTTTGCATATATTTAATTTAGAGCAATATATAATTTTTTGGAAAATAAATTTCTACAACTACACCTTAAAATGAAAAAGGCATGATGTTATAGTTACCCTTGTTAAATTTTCTTGTTTCGATTCATTCTAATTGTATGTACCAAAAAACACAAAATTGTGACTTTGACATGCCATAACACAAAAACTATGCAACATTAAACTTTTTATGCAAAGAAAGAGGACTTGTCAGTAATACCTACAGGTTGAACATTATTTTGTAAAAATACAAAATAATGAATTTTTTGGTGATCATAGTGCCCTCAAAGTAGACAAATACTCTCCACATATCTTAATTGCGTGATTATTTTTCACAAAAAAAAATTACTGCAATGTCTGCCTCTTACCTAACAACACCACTACCTACTACAAAAAACTTTTTAATAAGTTGTAATGAAATTCCTGTAAGATGAAAACTTGTGGATTTATTGGAAAAGCACAACAATTGTACATAAAAATTATTCCAGATTTATTAACAGAGAAAACAAAGTCACTTATTAATAGTCAATTACTAGTGAGTAGTTTTTTAACTTTTCTTGAGTGAGATTTAAAAAAAAAAGTTTATAATGCATATGTTTTAATCACAGCCAAATGGAAATATTTCATTTTCTTTTCTGTTGTAGTGTCTTTATATATGTAGGTACACTTTAGGTATACGCTCCTCAAAAATACCAGCAACCGGATGACATCTCAGAGTGTGTGTAGCGAGTAGGAGCAGAAGTGGACACAGTGCAAGAGACTGCCAATGATAGAAATGTCTGGCAGAAATGTGACATCACCAAGAACAGTGGTGACCAGGTGGATGAACGCAGTGTGATTTCACATAATCCTGGACCCGCTGAACCCGACATCACATACTCTCTGCCACTAAGGATTAATTATTTCAGTGTAACTGTAACAGCTAATATTGTTTAATGAAAGAGTTTGTGTTTTTTTTGGGAACTTTTTTAATGCAAGTACTATAAGAGTAATAGTATGATATTTTGTTCCATGACAGCATATTTGTGTTGTGTTTAATTGTCAGGAGTACACTACAGGACTCACCCTCCAGCCACCAAGATGCCAATCTTAAAGCAGCAGTGGTGAGGGACAGACGTGCATCCCAAGGAGGCCTTCATCTTGATAAGTTCATTGACTCATCATTAATTTTCCAACCTATCGTGTTAGCTCCCACATGTTAATTTACCACTCGCACACTTGCTTATTTAGTTTTCAAGCCAATCCGCAGTGCTCCTGGATTGCTACAGGCTAGACATATGGAGCCGGCCAATTCTGAAAGTTTCCTATCCATGTGCAGGACTCAATCTATTATTATTTTAGAGAAGTCTGACTAATCTTCTTCATAGGTAATGTGTGACGTGGCCCTTCCTGCCCTGCTCGGGTGGCACACCAACGCTGCTCGCAGTGCATCAGCCATGCACTGCCATGCGTGTTGTGCACAGTCCAGATGTGCGAGCGAGCGCCGATATGCGCGAGCAAGCACGTGCCAGAGTTCCAAGACAACACTGTACCATAAGTACTATTTCGAACAATTACCTGCTTCACCAATGGTGGCTTAGCCCATGGATCCCACGAGCCCATCCCCTGGTATTAACATTAATAGAATACAAGTGGATTATGCAAAAAAAAAAAAAGCTACCTACTTGAAAAAGAACAAACAACTTAGGTATAGTAGTATTTGAAAAGTATCCTTAAAGAAGCAATTTAATATCACATTGCACAAAAGTCCATATCATTCCAGGGCATTAGTTTTAGTATCAGAAAGGACTCACTAAAATTAATAATGATTCTGTATACAGCTAAAATATGAAACACAGGCTCAAACACCTACCAATACAACTTTAATATCTTGTAAATAAACAATTTAAGAAATTCATGAAAATATTTCATTAAATCACTTAGAACCACACAAAATTTATGTTTTGCAAAGCAAACAATACATCAAGATTTGGTTAATGCAATGGAAGAGGCCAGTAAAATAAGACATAAGTCCACTTGCAGAGGCTTTTACAAATATAAAAGAAATACCAAGCTAGGTAAACACCACAGAAGTCCATGAAATTACAAGTTCATCAGATGGGATTGAAGATGTGATCATAGCCTTTTGTAATGCAATCTATACTGCCAACTAAAATTTTCACAGAGAACAGAATAGGTATTCCATATTATATTATACTGCTTTCGCTTAGAACTTGTTTGCAGAAATGTTGTTTAGTTAAAAATAGAATTTCACACACCTGTTGAACTGAATAACTGGGCCATGACTTTGACGCATAACACGTAGCTGGCAATGCACTACAGTATGAAAGCTTCTATGACTTAAACTCAGCCCGAGGGAAGCCTCAACATCCTCATCCGGGGGGGGGGGGGGGGGGGGGGGGGGGGGGGGCTGGACTGGACTGCTGCACCCGAGAGATGAATACTATCCACTGTTGCCAGTAGCAAGAAAATACACATATCAGTCATGTGCCCCTGCCTCGCCACCTTAACAGAGCCATCCTGCCGCTAAGCAAGCGCAGTGATACCACCCACAATACCAAGCTACCCCGCATACAACCCTCGCCAAGAGAGTGCAGCAGGGGCTGATGCCGCCCACTTAGAGATGAGCCAGCCAGCCGAAGATGCAGGGAGGAAGGCGAAGGAAAACACTAGTCTGTATTTACGCATGCCAACATGCTGCGCAGTGCACATGCGCTCTCTTCAGGCGACTTCACCCCATCTCGAGCAAATGAGAGCTCAGGCAAGTCAGAAACAGTGGCAAAGTTATTTCACATACTGAGCAACAAGACTCCACGTGTTGGACAGCCTCGTACGTAAAAGTGAATAACACGATTAATTATGGACTGTACAGCCCGCCCAGAATCCCGCATGCTAGCGCCACCCCCGTGAATAAATAAAATAATTTTGATGAACCACTACCCTACATTTAACTGTGGAAGAAGTTCCAGTGGCATAACGTGATGGTAGCACCCCTGCGACCTTGTGACGTCGCATCCAACCAGCCTCAAGACGAGGTGTTTAAATTTGTTGTCGCCTGTACGCAGGGAGATAAGAAATGAGGTGTGGTGCCTCTGCAACCCTGATACACCTACCCTTGCGCTGGAAGGCTACTCTACCCTGTACCCCCAGAATATCGCTGATCAAGGGATTTTTCAGTATATAAGGAAGTCCCCTAGCATGCCCCAGCAGAGACGCGGGCTCACCGGCTGCATAGGTCAGTGAGCACTCCCTGGTCTGCGAAGATCTCTCTCCTCTCAGCCTGCAAACTGCTTCGATCTCCTGCCCCGCAGCTTGAGAAGGCAGCATCAACCCAGCAACTTGAGAAGGCATCACTAACCCAGCAGCTTGAGAAGGCAGCATTCCAGTCGCTTGTGAAGGCAGCACAACCCCTGCAGCTTGCGAAGGCTCGTCCACATCAGCTGACCGCAAGGGCAGCTCTCTCTCCAGAGGTAATCCAACGTCCTGTACCCATCAACCCTTTACCACAGTCAAATTCCTTGACTCCTGCGGTAGCAGGTCGTCATGAAGCTAGTGCCAATCTGGACCCCTTAACTAAGGAAATGCTGTAAATAGCGTAGATTCAAACGTAGAATAACTTTTACGTTTATTTTTATTATTTTTTAAATTATTTGCTAGGCTCACCTTTGCCTGTTCCAGTACATAAAATATTTTAATTAATATTTTAGCTAGTTAATTAATTTTGTATAAGTCAGCCAGAACTTTCCCCCTTTCCATTAACGTAAGAAATACTACGTGAAACTTTAACTTGTCACCTATTGTAATTTTAACTTTAGATCCCAGTTCAATTATCTTATTAATCACTGTGTGTGAGAATATTAACTGTGAAAAAAGAAAGATCCCATTGGAGGACTAGACGTGAGGTGTGCCGAACTTCACAAGAGACGGAGCGTGCATAACGCTTAGAGTTCGGAAAGCCACTGCTCCTGGGTTTCTGGTGCTTCCGTGTCTACCTTTGGTGGCGTCTTGATACTGGACTGCCTATCCTAAATGTCAGTGCCTTGGGTGTGACTGCATAAGACACATCCCCAGGACTATATGTCAGCAGAAAGGTCAGAAGGCCATACCAAATGCATTTTAAGAAAGGTGGTGTTAAGAGCAGTGCCTGACGCCAAGAGCGATGTGCCTTACAGAGGCAAATAGATTCAGAGAGGGACACAAAAGTCATGAGTGAGGTCACCCCCCAAATCTTGCAAACTGAATATATACCTCGACCTATCTCGCCATTTAACCCCCTTGATCAGACATTACCATTAGACCACTTTTTGGGTGCTTATTGGTCAGACACGGAACAGGAACCCGCCAGTCCCCCATGACCAGTAACCCCACCGCCCGTTACCATAGTAACCCCACCTAAGATAGTTCCGAAGGCTGATCTGTTGTATTCGTGTTTGATAAAGTTGGCTTCAGAAAGACGATCCGGGCTCGACTCCCACCGAAGGTCGTCCCCAAATCCAGTACAGTCTCAACCCCTTCAAACTACATTCCTGCACGCCAACCTATGAAACCCATGTGGATAACCCCGGTCTCATTTGCCAGATCGCTCGCCTCCACCACCACCACCACCACCATTTAAACATTTTCACAACATCTTCATACCCCTGGGATCGCTGGCATCCCGAATCTTGGCAGCCCTCGTAGTGAGGAAGGTCAAACTCCCAGGAAGGGAAACGATCTTGGTTCACCTCACTCTGGGGTTTGATTCCCCTTTCACCCGACGGTATCCTCCCATTTAGCAGCCCCCTACAGTACCTACCATGACCCACCGGGCCAGTACCAAACCTAATACGCCGCAGTAGGAGTGCTTGGGGAACTCAAGAGAGTAATCAGCACCCTAACCACATATCACAGAGACAGAAGCACGCCTCAGTATTTAGGGCCAAAAGAGCCCCCAGAATGCCAGTTGACGTCGAGTTGTCATCAGATTGGCTTTGTCTGTCTTGGCAACTCAGTAGCTCACCCTACCACTGCCGTGCTTGGGCTCTTGCTGCAACCGAACTACTAACAGTGAAGCTTGCTTCAACCCCCAAGACATGCACTCCACTCTTGGGAGTGTTACACCTTGTCCCTTTAGGAACACACTAGGCCACATTAGCGTGGTTTGAGTCATTCTCACAACTACTTTATTAGTTGATCTAGATTTGCTCTTGCTCGAACAGGTCCTCTTCACCTGTTCTAACATAACTTCAACCGATTGCTTGGTAACCACGAAAGCCTAGGAGTTAGTATGGATCACCATGTTTATTCTCTCGAGAATAAATGCATTCAAGTCGACACACTGCGTTCTAATTCCAAGTGTGATTTGTACATCTCAATCCCCCTGTAAACACCGTCTCCAAGGGAGCGGCACGTGACCGAGTCTTACCAAACCATTTCCAATACTAGGGTAGGAATGCAGGCTCTCTTAACTGGGTAGTTCTTATGTCACGAAACACCACATGATTCGCTGTCCACCCATACTGTGGGCCCAGTGTGCAAAGGCACTTGGCACACATGTATGGTAAAACCCCCTATTAGTTACACTCCATGAGGAAGCAACTGGACAACCTGAGTCAGCTAACCTGCTCCATACACCGCATGCAATTTGCCGGTTGGAGCACCAGATCTGGCAAGGTGTGATGTTATATCACCTGGGTACTCTTAGCTAGGGAATTACTGTCACCTGCCCTTGTTTTCTGTGATGACTAATGGTATCTAACCTAATGCCATTCACTCAACGAGGAGGGACTAAGTGGACCAATAAGAAGGCATCTACGCCTCCTACAGCAAACCAATTGCCAGGTATCCCATCCCAGTCAGCCTTCAGCCTTTCCTCCGCACGGGATCAGGCACAAGCCGCCTGCAGACTGCAGGAGCCTCACTCAGTCTTCCCTAGCAACTTGTTCTAGCCACCCCAGAAGATCACTGGCACACCGCATCCTGTTGTCTTCCGCCTGTGGCTTGGACTGCCCGTGGGACTGGGCCTCGCCAGTATCAGCTACCAGATGCCAGCACTTGCAGCCACCAACCGGAGCTCAGCAGCCCCTGGACCAGCCACTGCCAGCTGCACACCAACCGCCCTTGGACAGGGCCTGTAGAGTTGTCCGCCGCTGCCTGCCAGCGGTTAGCTACAGCGTCTTTCTACAGGTGGTAAGCCAGCATCCACTGCCACCCATGCCGCCTTAGACACCTACATAGCATGCTGCGCGCCCAACCAGACCAACTCTGTATACCGGCTCCCTCCGAGCTAAGGCACACCCACAATAAATAGCCCATAAGGCCACTCAAGGTTCTCGGCCTGAATCCACATAAAAGAGCCCCCCTTGCAGACTAGGTGATGCGCCAAGCTTCCTGGCAGTCACGTGTAAGCTTAATATTCATACTTGCTTACTATATAAGGAATATTTGTTTGGGAGTATGCAATATGTTGCAGTGCCTGTTATCTCACTTTAGTTATTGCAAAACTATCTTTATTTTATTGCTTACTTTATCATGTTAGTGAAGCAAAAAAAAAGATAAGTCAATATATATCTAAATTAGGTTGATGAATCTCAGAAGAGTGATATAATATATCAACTTAGTATTTTTTTCCCCCATAGAGAGGTAAAAATATTCCAACTATAACTAACAATAGACTTCATCACTGTCTCCAAGGGTTGGCCATTTAATTTAATGTTTGGATGTGATATAACCTCTGTAATAAAATAAACTGTAAAAATATTTTTTTTAAATATTAATTGGCATTTTTAGCACTCCTTTTATATATGACATTTGCTGGAGTCTCTCTCAGAACCTAATTTTCCCTTTTTCATCAACATAGAAAATTTTACTCACTTCAGTATAGAAAAAACAAATGACTATTTAGCTGAAATATGCATTAAATAGGGCTACAAAAGATTATTCAAATGCAGATAAGTATAAAAAGAGAAAAAAGGGTATAAAACTGCAAGTTTTGCAGAACTGATCCTTGTGCATAAATGAAATTTTTGAAGTTTAGAGTATGCTTGTACATAAACTGTTGTAATAGTACGTACACAAATTTATAGTCATCTATATATAATATTACTTCACATCAATCATTATGTATACATATGTTATGTTATAATGAGATGGCAACAGAAAGTTCATGTTGCAACAGAAAAAGAGAATACCTGCTGCCTTTTCTGTTCCAGCTCCTCCTTACGAGCAGTCATTTCATTGAGGCTGCAGTTGGATTCATAGCTGGGGGTGGGGCTCACCACTCCACTGCTGAGGTCAAGGCCTGCAGACAAGGTGCGTCTGTGACCACCAGACCCCCGTGGGGGTGACGGGGTCACACTCCTCTTCCCCACACCACTGAATGGCCCCGTGTTCCTGTTGAATGCTGGACTGGGAATAGAATAATGTCTGCTGTACTCCACTGATGGTTCTGAAAGTTTGTTGGAATGTGGTCCACCATTCAGGATAGAAACAGAGGAAGAAGATCTCTCCCGGGTATAACACATGCTGTCATCAAAAGCTGGACTAGAAGTGACACTGCGAGATGTTCCAAAAGAAGCTGTCTTCGATGGAATAGGCGTGCTACTCTGAGACCTCGACGAAACATAGAAGCTGCCTTGTGTAGGTGATGAACTGCTGTTTGCAAGTGTCATGATCCCGTTCCCATTGTAGGAGTAGGAAACATTCTGGTAAGTAGGAGAACCGTTCCGGAGGTTTGAAGGTATGCGGGAAGAGCCTAATACTGCACTGGCAGGGGAATTGACAGTGGCGCTGCCTGGTGGGAACACTTTGGGAGAAAGGAGACGTGCTGCAGCACCTTGTACCCTTGTGACCTTGCCAAGAACACAGCACTCATCATTACTACCACTATTGCAGCTGCTGCTGTTGCTGACATCACCCCAGCTGTCACGCGGTGATCGTCGCGGGGCCATGGGAGGCTTCTTGTCAAGAGTCTGACAGTTGACATCCATGCTCTCTCCTGCAAACAGAATATAATAAAACTTGTAAAACTACACATCTACAGTATCATTCTTGCTTTCATTGACTAATGTAATACTGGACTTCACAGAAAAAGTAAAAAAAAATTAGGACACATGATTTTTTTTATGGTGAAACTGGAAAATAAAATATATGTGCAGCTAATAACATTTTCAATTTTAGTAGAACAATTCTCTGCTATGCTCTTTTTACAGTAAAACCAGCTTAGACATACCTACACACATTTCTCCACTTCTCCTAAGATGCCCCAATGTATACAAAATATAGAATACTTGTCAGCATGACTAATAACCAATGCTTTAAGTCTTAGTCCTAAATAAAATTTTGTGGAATGAACCAAGAAATACTATAAAAAAATGTCTGCATGTTTTCTTTCATTTATGTAACAAGATGGAAAAATTTAGAGTAAACTGAGATGAAAACAGAACAGTAAGTACTTTAAAACAATATATAAAAATATGAAATAAATTAGTAATTACGATTTTACAAACCGTAAGGTATCTTAAATGTAGTTAAATACATATCAAGAATATCTATGAGGTACAATAAACTAAACTTGAACTAAGAAACATAGAAAAATGTAAAAACATCTTGAACGCTTAAGACACCTAGGCACCATTCCCTAAGATGCATACATGGACCTCATAGATGTCACATCTCTCTATAACAACATCCCCTACTCATCTTGACTGTCGGCCATAGAATATTACCTCAAGAAAATACCCCCACACAGCAAACCTTCTACAAAATTCCTCGTTGAACTTGCCAAGCTAATCCCCAGCAACAACTTCAGATTTCAAGAATACACACTACCTTCAGGCACAGCGATGGGTACACGTATGGCCTCATCATATGTCAATCTGTTTATGGGAAGGTTAGAAGAAAACTTCTTCAGTTAGAAGAAAACTTCCTGTGTTGCCAATCAACCCAACATCACAGTGCTGGATGCATTTCATCACCACATCTTCATGATATGGACTTCCACTGAAGACACCCTAATTCACTTTCTGAACAATTTTAACGCACACAGTTCACTCAGGTTCACCTGGTAATACTCCAAAACACATGCCATATTTCTGGATGTTGAACTCTCTCCACAATGGCACAATTCAAACTGCTGTACACACCAAACCTACCAACAACATTCAGTACTTACTTGACAGCTACCACCCGAACCAATGCAAAAACCCCTACCTACAGTCTCGCCACAAGAGCCAAACATCTGCTCCACCAACAGTGATCTCAACAAACAGTGTGAACAAATAGCCAGAGACAAATAGCCTTGACAGGGGCTACCTCAGACATCTCGTCCACAAATAGATTCAGCAAGCCATCTCAAATATCAGATCGCAAACCATGGTCAACAACTCTGATATAGCCCTGGTGGCCCCATTTCATGAAGGCCTAAGTAAACTCACAAACCATTCTTCACTCTCAATATAAAATTCTGGCTTCTTCATTCTTCACCACAACAAACTGATTCATCAAAGCTGAAGCCTACCACAAATGTCAACCAGACTAGAACCCCCAGAGGACCCCACCACTGCAATATCCCACGCTGTGGCTCCTGTAACATCACTCAACTACTTTCAGTAGCAGACTCACTACCCGTTCATACTACATCCAAGGCAATTATAACTGTGCAACATAAAATCTGATTTTTCAGCTACAGTGCTAAGACTAATACAGAATACATCAGCCTCACCACCAACACACTCAGGCAGAAAATGAATGGCCATAGAGCAAACACTAAACAAGCCATAGTTAGTCACATCCACAACCTACAAAACAAACCAGTTGCAGCGCATGCAGCATCACACAAGGATTTTGATTCCTGCTACAGCATCATAGTTGTGAGTGCCCTCTTATTTTCAAGCAATAGCTCAGAACTAAGAAGCTGAGCCTCAAAATAAGATAATCACAGCTTGAAGCCATACTCGTCAGCTATACAGCAAATTTTCAATTTTCCCACCACACCCTACTTCACCACCTGGCCACTAGGTTTACTACCAACAGCGCCCTTCCACCATACTGCAATGTTCTACAACTTGCAGCTTGATGAGGCTGGTGGCTAAGGCCAGTGAAACATTGTGATCGTGCAACCATGTGAAAATGTGCCATCCTTCTTTGCGTGTGTGCTTGTCGACAAGTACATATATTTGGTAGCCTAGCAGCCTACTTGTAACCTTAACCCAAATTAATATTGAGAGAGTGACTGTAGGGAAATTTTGTGCCAAAACATCATCTTTCTATGATAACATAGCCAAGTTATTAACTTTGCATTTTGTCCTGGTTCATGAGGTCCTTTGTCTCAGTGTTAGCTTGCATGTTCATCATACAAAAAGGCATAAATGTTAAATAATGTTAAGAACTGTATTGGTGTGTCACTGAAAAGGACATGGCTCTATACTGTGTTGCATGTTGTTGATTCCCCTTAGCAGCAGTTAAAGGCTCGACCTCAAATCTTATGTAAAAATTCTTTATTTCATGTCATAATTTCAGTTTCAGAGAAGTTAGTAGAATAAGCAAGCCAGTACTGGGTCACTTTGACCAGTGACCCTAATGTAAATGCAATTCCCGTGCAAGTGCATTTTTTGCACATGCATGACCTTAAAAAGTGTATTTTTGCACATGCACTTCCAGTTGCACTCCCAGATGCACTTTTTGCACATGCACTTCTGGTGCAATGAATTTTCCTTCCTTAGTTTGATTACTGGTTGGAGCATTTCCGGTCCTGGGTTCAATTCCCAGATAGGGCTTTTTTTTGGAATACCGGGTTCGATTCCCGGACAGGGCATTTAATTTTTTTATTGGTTTGGTACTGGGTTCGATTCCTAGACAGGGCCATTTGTATTTTTATTTTGCTGTGGTACCGATTCAATTCCCAGACAGGAAATTTTATATTTTTTAGGAATACCGTGTTTGATTGCCAGATGAGTAATTTAATTTTTTTGGTTTGGTAGCGGGTTTGATTCCCAGACAGGGCAATATATGTTTTTATTTTGCCATGATAACGGGTTTGATTCCCGGACAGGGCACTTAATTTTTTTTTATTAATGCACAATCACACATGTTGTCTCATCGATGGTAAGAGAGAGATGAGGAGGTATGGAGGGTGAAATGCTGTTGCATAGGGAAATCCATTTACTTACGCAATATGGTGTTCTCTTGTCTGTGTTTGGAAACAGACTGACGTGTGCAGCTGGCAATTGTCGAGGAGGAGAAACGAGAAATGCAGTTGCATAGGGGAGGAGAGATTTTGACCCGTCTAATGCCTGACCGCAACTGATGCACATGTTGGTCCATCAGGTACTGGTCAACTGATGAGGTGTAGAGGCGGAAATGCATAAGATATGTGTAATTAGATTACGTAATAGTACAATAACAAGTATGCACTTGCATATTTGTGCAATTAGTAATTACCCATTTTGCAATTACTCAATACACAATCACCAAGTCCGTATGCTCTGTATATGGCTTCGGGGGATCGGTGCCGCTCTGCCATCTTTGGCAGTGTGGCGACACTCTGTCTGCTGGTGCTTCGGGGAGGCTGACGTGTCACGCGTCCACTTTGAATACTCTTTACTTTACGTGCAGGAATACGTTTCAGGTGAAACTATTCTTGGTGCACTCGTAAAACTCCGTGCTTGGTTTGACCCTTCCTCGAGTTTTACGACTCCTTAGCAGAGAGAGAAGGGCAAGTCAGGAACAGTCCGGAAACCAAGTAGCATCAATGTCCCTTCCCAGGATCACATCCTGTTAGGGTCTTGGAGTCATTTCCTTAGGTTGTTTTAGCACGTAAGGATGAGTCATAGTCGTATTTGGTATATTGGTATAAGCGGCATGTGTAAATA
Organism: Dryococelus australis; assembly: GCA_029891345.1. Classification (NCBI taxonomy): domain Eukaryota; kingdom Metazoa; phylum Arthropoda; class Insecta; order Phasmatodea; family Phasmatidae; genus Dryococelus; species Dryococelus australis. Next base: position 79,496,957 of record CM056995.1, read on the forward strand.
TATTACAACCACAATAGTTCTATATTGTGGTGAGTTTAATACAAAATGTTATTTTGTGTCCTTTAGTGAACCTGCCTGTTCGTCGTAACCATAGTCACTTGCATTATTGACCTCATCATACCTTCAAGTGAGTTCTATAATCTGGCACATTTTCCACTTCATTCACGAGCTAGCACTTCTAGCGAGAGGGCATGTGCACTACTGTGCACGTACTCTCAATACATTATGCAAATGTGTGTAGATTACGTGATTATGGATGTGTGTACTTGGTAATTACGTAGTTAAATACTCTAATTAAATACATATTTTTTAATTTGTAATACTACTGCAAACCAATATGGCGGAGGTATAAGCCTTTGGTATATTCAAACGGATTTCAGTAAAGAGCTAGCTGTCATAGGGAGCGGACGTATGGCGTTGATGATTGCGTAATGAGTAGTGGTTAAATTCTAATTATGCATGTGCATATGTACTCATTGTATGAATACGCAAGTGCATACTGACGCCATCCTCCCTCTCTGTCCCGCTCGGGGCAAGCCCGATGTTGCTCGCCACTGCACCAACTGCATTACATGCACCAGTGCGTTTGGATGTTGTGTGCCGTTCACACACGAATGAGTCAAGGGAACCATTCAGTAATATAAAGACACGCAGCCCAAAAGTAAACAACGTGATATGTGTTTATTTATGTGATTGAGTGTGCCTTAAAAGCAGAGCCTAATGCATGCCCGAGGAAGTGTTATCTCCTCTTTGCGCCATTGGATTTTTGTGTAATCTTTTATTAAGTGTTCACCCACGTGATTCACGTATGATCACGTAGCAGAGAACTAAAGTGTTCATAATTCTTTCTCGTATTTTTGCAATGTTGCATTATGTGTAATTTTGTTCTACAGACATAACTTATAATTTTCCTTTTTATTAAAATGAACAGTCCGAAACACTTGCCGTTCCGGCAGCCATCTTGCCACTCTAACCACGTAAAATTTTAACAGTTCACCTATTAAATTTAAGTCATTTAATGTCACTGTTTTAAAAGGGTTTTTGTGCATGGTTTATATCTATAAAGCATTGTCATGTGTTCCGCATGCCTGTCCCGGCAGTCACATAATATTTCCATCTGCGAGAGACACTTAGCAACAGTGCACTAAGACTTTCCATAAGAGTATTATTATCACAGACTGACGTAATTAATTATTCTGATTATTATTCTGTCTGGAATCACGTTAATATGTATTATGTTTCACATTTGTGTTTTGTGAACATTTCTCCGCCCCACCACCTTTAGTCTGCAACAGTGGGTAATCGAGGGTAGACGCATGCTGCATCACGCACCACGGAAGCTTCACCTTTTGTTACCAATCAAGTAGTGTTCAATAGTTTTAAATTTAATAATACCGGAATCGTTTCTTTTGCTCCTCCCGTGTGCCGACCCTCCTCTCCGCCGACTCGCAACCCTAGAGAATTTCACACAATGTAAGTATTTTCGTGTGTTATGCACTTTTTTTCCACATTGACGTCTGACACGCCTCGTGTACCAGGCCCCCTTCAGAAACGGGGACTTGTGAATATTATCAGTGTACCCGCTTTCTGATAATACAACTCGTTGCTTTGAACCTCACGTCTTATTTTCAGTTAATATTTAAATTCCACCATGGGAACTGGCCCTCTCCAGCAAGTGTAACCACATGCTTAGGTCACCACGTGCAGGACAGAGTGAGATGTGTAACAGTGACTTTATTGGTACGTGAGTAGACGTGTGCTGCAGGGGGATGCCGCCACAGGCTGAAAACCTGTAACGACCCTGAGAGGAGATCCTGGTGCTTTTCCGAGACGTAGAGAAGCTGGCGCCCTGGGAACTACATCAACTGTATCCGTATGCATCCACGTGCTATCAGGTCTTTATTTAAATCAGGCCCATCCCGCCCCCTACAAGCAGCCAAGCATGTCATATGTCGCCCAACTCGTGTGGCGTAATGAACATATTACTACCATAATGTGTTGTATGTTAATTTCTGACAGAGAAGTGTAACACAATGGACATATCAACTCGTTTACAGCACCGCAAAATGAGCAAGTGGTGGAAATCTCGTGTTCCGGAAGTCACCATTATGCTTGAAAACCACGTGGAACTGTGAATATGGCCGCCATCTTGTGCACATACTGACATCTCATCGTTCGGAGAGCATGGAGGTACCCACGACGTCACCATGCTTTGTAGTATTCCCATGACGTCACCGCTCACCTGCTGCCTGCCGTGTGTGTGTGTGTGTGGTCCGAACTGGCCACACACTGACCACCGCACCACCTCCAGGCCAGGTGATAGCCCTTACATGCGCATGGGCTCTGAACACCTGCAACCGCGAACAATGCTGCCAAGAGGTTTATACCTGCTTCACTGGATCTCGGCGCATCCTGCAACCTGCGCGCCTCCATCTGCCGCTGCTGCCTACAACGAGAGGGAATGTGCTTATCACCTATGCCTGTCCCCACCAAGGTATCATCTGTCCACGATGTTCATGCTACAACATTATTGTTTTGTACCACATCTCGTATGCTCTCAAATTGTGCACATTCACTCACCATTTCATTGGTTCCCACTGCTAGTGCCAACTGCGCATCAGTGTTGTGTTTGTATACATTGCACTCCTGCCATGCCACTTTGCGAGTGCTATATGTCCAGCTTTCATCCATCAGGATACGAGAGATAATCAGTGGGCAGTAAACCCATCCCCCCCTCGCATCCAACTTGTATAAATACTTTCATATTGTTCACACATCCATACAGGATTGGGAACAGAGAGCTAATTGGTTGATTGGCAACCCCCTCTGCACCCGACATCCTTATCATCGCCACATGCCTGGAGATAGGCGGGTTGACAGCTCCTCCCCTCTGCATGTGAAGTGGGTCGCAGAGAGTTAATTGGTGACCATAGCCAGCTCCCCTCTGCACCCAACATAGTTCTTCATTGGCACTACATAAGCCAAAATTTGCAAGTGTTGGACGGTTGAGATTTACACACCTCTTGTTAGCATGTTTCATCATTCTAGCGGAGGTGCAGCATCATGTTTACATTCTCGCCACGCTGATCTGTGTTCTGGTCGCTTGCCAGTGTGTTTGTTTACGTTTTACCATCACCAGTGTTACCATGTCAGTGTTGCCACCCCTCATGTCTGCCTGTTGTCTATAGGGTCTGCTACCCTCACCAGGGTACGATGCAATGCTGTTTCACTACCTGACAGATGCTGTGATGTTTGCTTATCATGTCTACCAGTTTGTATACATTTCGTTGCCAGGGTTTGTTTATCTCCCAGTGTGCAGTGCCCATCCCTGTTCCACTGTTGTTTACATTTACCTGGGCCCCGTTGTTGTTTACACATAACCTGCACTGTGTAAACTCACTGCCTACTTGTCCGAGGTTTGCTGTTTACTTGTTTACGTATCCGGGGTTTGCCGACTAGCCAGTCAGATCAGCTGTTGTTTACATTCGCATGTACCTCATCACTCACATGTATGCCCCATTGTTTACATAGCCCCTTTACAGCATGTAAACTCTTGTGTGTGTTTACCTGTATCAAGTATCATTGATTTTTGCATTGCTCCATACTATGTCCATGGGGAAAATATTTTTTTTTGCTGTTGCTCACGCAATTTTTTAATGCTTGTGTCTGCTTGTCATCGTGCCCTAGCAACAACTCTGCAACATCACCACCATGTGGGGGAGGTGTTACCTCTCAAAACAAAGCAACAGCTTCAAGCGGCGCCCCTTGCGCTGCCCCGTCAACTGCTGCACTTCAGTGTAATGCTGCCAAGTCACAGTTTCCCCCACCGTCCTCTCTCTCTGTCCCGTTCGGGGCAACCCCAATGTTGCTTGCCGCTACACCAACTGCATTACTTGCACCAGTGTGTTTGGATGTAGTGTGCCGTTCACGCACAAACGGGTCAGGGGAACCGTTCAGTGATATAAAGACATGCAGCCCAAGAGTAAACAACGTGAAATGCGTTTATTTCTGTGATTGAGTGTGATCCCCTAAAAGCACAGCCTAATGCATGTCCAAGGCAGTGTTATCTCCTCTTTGCACCCTTGCATTTATGTGTAATCAATTTGAGCCAATTTAATATCACTGTTTTAAAAGGGTTTTTATGTATGGTTTATGTCTATAATTTATTTTAAAGTGTGTTCATGTGTTCCACATGCGTGTCCCAGCATTCACGTAATATTTCCATCTGCGAGAGACACTTAACAACAGTACACTAAGACTTTCCATAAGATTATCATCATCACAGACTTGCGTAAATAACATAAATATTATCAGTGTACCCGCTTTCTGATAATTCAACTCGTTGCTTTGAACCTCGTGTCTTATTTTCAGTTAATATTTAAATTCCACCATGGGAACTGGCCCTCTCCATCCAGTGTAACCACATGATTAGGTCACCATGTGCAGGACAGAGTGAAATATGTAACAGTGACTTTATTGGTATGTAAGTAGACGTGTGCTGCGGGATGGATGCCGCCACAGGCTGACGACCTGTAATGACTCTGAGAGGAGATCCTCATACTTTTCCGAGACATAGAGAAGCTGATGCCCTGGGAACAACAACATCAACTGTATCCGCATGCATCAGCGTACTAAGAGGTCTGTATTTAAATCAGGCACATCCCGCCCCCACAAGCAGCCGAGCCCATCAATACTTGTTATTGCATTATTATGTAATCTAATATCACACATCTTATGCATTTCCCCCTCTACACCCCATCAGTTGACCAGCATCCGACGGAATAACGTGTGCATCAGTTGCAGTCGAGCAGCAGATGAGTCAACATCTCTCTCCTACCCTATGCAATTGTATTACCCATTTTTCCCCTTTCACAATCACCAGCTACACATGTCAGTCTTTCTCCAAACACAGATGAGACAACTTCTCATTGCATAAATAAATGTATTTCCCTATGCAACTGCATTTCCCCCTCCACACCTCCTCAGTTGTGATTGAGCTGCCAAAAGACAAACACCTTAGTCTCTATCTGACAACCGATGAGATAACATGTGTGATTGCGCAATAACAAAAAAAAATTAAGTGCCCTGTCCAGAAATCAAACCCGGCAACATGGAAAAATAAAAATACAAATTGCTCTGTCCAGGAATTGAACCCAGTACCAAACCAAAAAAATAAAATGCCCCATCCGGGAATTGAACACAGTATTCCAAAAATTAAAAAATTAAAAAGTTCCATGTCTGAGGACTGGACTCAGGACCATATATGCCCCAACCGGAAATAGAACTCAGGAAAGGGAAATGTGTTGCTTCAGAAGTCCATGTGTAAAAAGTGCATTTGGAAGTGCAACCAGAAGTGCATGTGCAAAAAACTGCACTTTTCCAGGTCACACGTGTGCAAAAATGCACTTGCACCAGAATAGCATGTACATTGGGGTCAAAGGTCAAAGTGATCCAGTACCAGCTCACTCATTCTATTGAAGTTATTAAACATTTTTGACAGTAGAAAATCTATATTTTATGAGCTGTTAAATATTTTTATACAAAAGTTTTACTACAAGTTATTTGGTAGTCGTATAAAGGTAGGACATTATAAATACTTTAAAGTTTACATTATGCTATTTCTAACAAAATTTTACACTGACATTTTTAATTTCAAGTCTGTACTGCAGAGTATGGAAAATAGCTATAGTTCTATAGTGGCATTTTTTTTAAATTTTACTTCGTAGAAAATAAATCAGCAGGAAATTAAAGAATTTGATATGGTGGATGACGAACTTTCAGCTCTACACTTACAATATGTAAGCTATATTTTGTACAGTGACAAAGTTTAATACAGGAACTACAATGTGTTGTATACGAAATTAAAATGTACCTCCTCATTCCCCTTTGTCATACACAATCACACTAAACAAATTTAATTAATAGCACCAGGATAACTATGCAGTGAACCACCTCTACATATTAGAGAAGCCAGGAAAGATATGAGAGAAACAATCTTACCACTGTAGAGACTAAGAGGTAACATGGATATGCGGCTATTGGGAAGGATACTCTTCATAAGTCGTGCCTCTGCTGGGTGATTGAACCGCAGGTAGTTGGAGCGCCCAATGCATATCATGGAGCCTGTCAGATCAAAATATACTAATTATATTTACCATACTGCTCAAATATGTCAGACAAAATAAACTAAGAAACTGTGCAATTTGCATCATATAAATCTGGACAAAATTCATTAAAAAATTTACTAACAATTCACTTGAAGTAACAATTTTTTTAAATGAATGAAAAAACACTATTAATGTAATATAAGTTCTCGTTTAACTAATGAGGTTCTCTAAGTTAAAACAGGTTGGGGAGTCCTATGAGACGACACTTCACAAGTCGAGTGCAAACTTGTTTATTCATATCACCTAGCCCATTATCCAGGACAATACCAAACAAACTATAGGCTATTCACAATAAAGTGAGCACTTTCGAAAGCCATCTCATTTGGAAAAATAGTCAATAAATACATATATTATTTTAGTGTTAGATATTAACTTTTGAGTGCTGTGTTTATTACTTCCATGGCAATATTTATTTAAAAAAGGTAGTTAAAGGACTGAAATGACTGAAAGGAAAAAGTAACTAGGGCCTCAAATGTGCTCACTTTACCATGAACAGCATACACCTAAAATAGCAAGTGTAGAAGACTCTCAGACTCGGTAATAGAGACGACCACTCCCGAAGCTTACACCACAGTTTCTGTCTTTTGTCAGGTCACTGGTTGGCCAGTTCCTTATTTTTCCTCCAAGCAAATTCCTGGTTTGAAGAAAAACCTGCATCCCAAATTAGCCTGAGCACAATTCACTATTCACTGGCACAGGCTTATGCACTACACTGGCCGAGACAACATACACTCATGACCGCTGACTTTTAAACTCTACTAAAACAATTTTTAAAATTTAAAGATATAAATATCTTCCAGTTAAAATAAAAAAAAAGAGAGAAATGTGATGCAGTAGGAAGTCAACAAAATACCAAGGTATATATAATCACTTGATATTAACAAGAAGCCGGGGAGTATAAAATTATACAACTGTTTTCTTTAAAATTGTCTTGTCTAAATGGATTTTTATGCAAATACTTTTTAATGGATTAATTTACCTTGTATATAATCAAACTATGCCAATAATGATCTGAGCAGTAGTGACTAAATTATTATATTTTTAGGAATATCATATACTGTCACATAAAATGCTCCAGAACCCATTGTCAAATTTTATCTTCCAAACAAAATTTTCAGCAACAAATTCATATTTTATGCAGGCAAAAGCTCTTGTAATGGCCCAGACAGTAGTAAATTATATTAAGGGACCACTGTTTTTGTTGTATCTTTCCATGAAGGAATATAATTCTTTTTCAGTACTTTAGATGGTTTGATAGTGGTAATTTTATCTATATTTACCATGTTTTACCTTTTCAGATGTCATAGTTTGTGTTCAGTCAGACAACAATTATAAAAGCTGTTAGATGATCTATGGTGATTTTATTCTTTTTCAATACATTCTGGAAACGTAGTTTTCCAGTGTAGTTTGGTTAGCGTAAGAACGTAGATGTGACAAAGTTTGAACCATCGTCTGTAAATTTTCAGATGCAATAGCATAGTTTATTTTTATTGGCGCTAGCTGCACCTCACAATGCCCATGTTAAGAAATTTTTGTGGTGTGATGCAGCATGTGGCAGTCAATGGAAATGTGGAGTGGGGTGGCTAGCAGTGACAATGTTAACTGAGGGAACCCGCTTGTGAATTTGCCATCATAAAGGATGGATGCAGGACTGCGATGGGGGTGTTAATTAATTACTAATTAAAGGACAATGCGATTCTGTCCTCAAAGTATTCTTAGCCCTTGTAACTGTATCGTGTCTCCACTATTTAATGTGTGTGAAATTGCATAACCGGCAATAAATCTCAATTGAAAGTTTTCAAATTGTTTTATTATTTGTTTTTTTGTAATGGTGCCTTCATTCAAGAACTTATTCTCTTACTCCCGTACTGAATGTGTAGAGCTGATGCTTTCTTCATCATTTAGGCTGACAGTGACTGCAACATCACACTCAATTTAATTTCAATCTGCTATACACACAAATTCTAAACATTTAAAGCCACAGTAAATATCTGTTTATTTTTTATTTGCAAAACATAAAACTTTAAACTGCAGGTGAGGTAAGTTAAGAGAACAGATACTAAATCATAAAAACACAAAAACACTGTTAGTTTAATGAGCAGTGCTACAATAGGCAGTGCCTAACCTACCAATTCTAATAATACCTAGGTGCAAGAAGATTATACAGGTGTTTCATCACTGAGAGTTTGGTCGATGTTGTGTACAATAGTAGGTACTCAAATATTCAGCAAGACAGACAGTATTGTTCAGTAGAGTATAAACTTATTTTATAAAAAAATTAAATATTAATAACTTATGTATTGTATTGTACACATTTATTCAGATAAACCACACTGCTGGATTAATAAAAGCTGGATAACCGAGCTTCTACTATAAATAAAATCGCTGAAAAGATAAAGATGAAGTTTTAAAAATACTCCAACAAGCTGCTTACCTTGCATGAGCCTGGTTGGAGTGGTGACCTTCAAACCATCAATTGTGGTCATTTCCGCAAGAGGGTAGAGTGTCACCACACCATTATTGTTTTCTATGTGGCAATGTGATGGCTGCACCCCTGTTCCCATCACCATGATGTCACAAGCTGGACTTGAGCCCAGGGTAATCCGCCCTACAACACAAAAATTATTTCAGCTAACATGACAGTATATGATATGGTATCAATGAGTAGAGCAAAACCAATACATAGCAGGAAGTCACAAAAATTGGTCATGGGAAGTTTAAAGTAAAGAAGTCACAAGTCAGTCCATTTGTCTTATAAGATAAATATTTTGAACATACATGAAATAAAAATGGGGGGAAAAAATCAAAAGAATGTGTAAGAATAAATGAACGAGTACGAGTAAGAATGAGTTATGAATGAGTAGAATGAATGTGTGTAAGAATGAATAGAATGAATGGATGTATAAATGACCAGAATGAAAGTATGTAGAATGAATTAATAAAGTGTGTGGAAATTTTTTTAAGTATTGTGTTGTGCTATGTTCTTTATTTACACACCATTATTACAAGCCTCTTCCACATCATACATCTGCACCATCACTCACACACACTCGTCCCAACAACCACCCTTTTTTTTTTAAGTCCACATTTACCTACTTACTATATATATACATTTTCTAACACTACATCTACCTTCCTTCCTCTGCTTTCTCAGCTTCCGCACCTTAAAAGTCCAATCTTCATTATGACCTTATTCTAAGCACCCTTCTAATCCTGCTGTGTTCTTCGTCTCAACTGTACATTAGGAACCCTCAAAAGGGTAACCCCTCCAGTCAGTATTCGACCAGTGTGTCCTGGTCAAATGTTTGCGCCATCGTACCTCTGGCTTCCCTTGGTCAAGGTAAAGCTAGCGTATTGCCCTCAGTGGTTTAACTTGTTGGTCGTGCTGGGAAGTCCTCCTTTTCTAGCACCTTCACTATACTGTCCCTAGTAACTAAACTTGCTGGTCCTGCTGCCCTCCTTTCCTGGTACCTTCACTATCAGTTTCCAATTCTGCCATAATGTAGCAGAATTTGATACTAGGTAATACGACTTGGGATATTCGGCTGGCCTCTGAACAGTATCATATCTTGTAAGGTCTGGTATCCATACTTTCGCACCCGGTGCCAATGCTTCCAAGTCTTCATTCTATGCTTTTCGTCATACACCCATTTGATACATTACCTATAAACATTCACCCCATACCATCTTTCAAACAATGGATAAGGGGAACAGATGGTGCAAATAATGCAAGACAAGTTAAAATAATTACAAACTGGTGACTGGCAAAAAAGACGACAGAGTACTCTTTGAGTTACATACCACCCTGAAAACTACAACCCAGAAATACCCAGTTGAACTATTGATGTGCAGGAAATTCAAAACTATTTTTTAACAGGTTGCATCCCAGCACCAAGAACACTTCAAGCGTGGGGACAACAGAAACAGGTAATAAATAGGTCATACACTTTGCAGAAGGGGGCAGCATACTCCTACATAATTACAAGTAAGGTCCCAAGTGGTTCCCGGGAGTGATGATAGGGAGAGACTAGTAAATGTACCAAGTTGAAACAACAGAGAACAGACACATCAGTGATGCGTCAACCAGTTGGTCTGTTGCCCACCAGAGGGAAGTGTCTCCAAACCTCCCTGCCAAATTTATAGAACCTTGAGAAATGGCTTTTCAGAAATCAGTAACTACAGACCATGGGTGGGGTTCCAAGATAGTCAGTGTTGACATCATGGGGTTTCAGGGCAAAGGGAGGAGGAGACGATGTAGCAGATGCACAGTGTCTCGTGCATGTTTCTGGCGGGAAAATTCACCAGTCCAGAGATGTCTTGAAGCATTAGCTTCCCAGGCTGCACAGAAGTAGTTACTGGTCATGGTCAACCACACAGGTGGCTGCTACTCCCTTTGTGACCCAAGTCTAAGATGATGGTTGTTTCATTATGAATGGTTACTAACCTTGGGTGATTTCTGTCATGCGCAGTATCACTGTGGTTGTAGGTTGTGAACTTATGGGTTACTCAAATACTTACAGTCGTGCTACACTGTAGAGCTGTAAGGCTTCTCCACACACAAATTAAACATTGATATAATATTGCTTACGGAAACAGTGAAGATGAGCCATTTCATTTACCAATAAGACGATCACACATACGACAATAAGTGCTCTCGCTTAGTTGAAGCAGTTTCAACACACAAAGCCCGCCAGTAGCTTTAGCTGAACAAAGGAGACAAAAGTCTCTATATGAAAATTAAATACTTGAAGCTCTTGGGGTGTACCAAGCCTGCAGGAGGAGGACAGGCACTCCTCCCACGCTAATGAAGTTAAGTTAATGAATTAGATGTTCCAATGAAAAGAAAAACTTATTGTTCATCATGAGTAAACAAAGGTTCCCCTTCTTGCCAAGTTGGCACCCAATGTTTCATCTCTGTTCCATACCATTTTCATTTTCTATATTTGTTGCTCAGCTGACACTCAAACTACAATCCAGCCACGAGACCAGCACAAGTGTCCAGTCTCAAACTCTTGGCAACAACATTCTATAGTTATTAAAGGTTATTTTGATTATTCAAAAAAGACCTGTAGGAGTTAGCTTTAATAATTCTGTGCACACAACTATCTCTTAACACAAAATTCTTCATATCTACCTGTGTATTAGCAGCATGCTGACTAGGAAAATATCTGTCAGTATATTAAACCTTGAAGATCATAAATCCACCTCATTCTTCAGCCCAATTCAAAACATGTGCTCCTTAACTGATAAGTTTCTATTTTTGTGTATGTTTATAATAAATAAATAAGCACTGAGTGTGTTTGATCATGTTGTTTGGGTTCATCTCTCATGGTTATGACGTGTGCAGCTCATCACTAGCCCGTTCACCATGCCTCCTGTCAGCACCACAGTCAACACATCAACACCGGAGAGTATTAGAGCCACGCAGTGCCCCGTGTGATTAATGTCAGTTCGAGTGCTTCAGTGTGTAAAGTGTAAATGTGTATTTTCTTTTGATAGCCAATTTAATTATTATAGTGCAGGGTTTGTTTTGTTTAGTTTGTAAAGCATTCATAAGGTAAATTCCGAGCTGTGTTCCACATCTCGCACATTGTGCACCAGTGTAAACATCAGAAACACATGTGCCTATTACCTGTAATCATTTAAATCACTAGTGCAACGTAACAAGCTTAGGACGCACCCACGTGTGTTTGTTTACATTGTCACGTCAATAATATTTGAGGGTTATACAGTGCATGTTATGGTTTTGAAAGTGTAAAGTGTCAAACATGTTGTTTACAATAGAGCCACATCTATTTTCTGTGGGCACTAAAGTGCATCACCGCAGGTTTGTTAGAATAATAATAAAGGGTAATGTGTGATGTTATGTACTTTTATATTTGTTTGCCAGTCAGAACGCAACGTGTTCAGACCACATGGTGTTTGCTAATAAAGGATGCTGGTGTGTCATGTGGTCCAGAGTAGACCACATGCGTTTGTTTACATTGCAATGTTGACATATAATGACGTCACATTTTTAGGTTCTGTATGACATTTGCGAGGGCAAATGTCACATATGTTTTGTATACATTTTTATCCCAGCATTATTGACATATGAATGCCAAAGCCTATTTTATATATATATATATATATATATATATATATATATATATATATATATATATATATATATATATATATATATATATAATATATATATATATATATATATATATATATATATATATATAATATAATAATATAATATATATATATATATATATATATATTTATTTATTTATTTTTTTTTTTTTATAAAGTTTGGTGTATCTTGTTTTGGAGTTTAGAATGTTTCTGTAATTGAAGTGATGTGTTTAATCGCTAGAGGCGTGACCTAAGTCAAGTCATAATAAGCCAAGCACGTGGCAATTTAAAGCCACCAAAAATTAATTGCTGAATATTTCAGACTCTTGGCAGATGCCATATAAATATTTGTCAATATTTATACATAAATAAACAGTAGTCACAATATTGAATACTAGTATGGTGATTTGTTCACCAGCGACCAGCCACTGCACCCGGCAACGTGGCCAGATAACCTACAAAAGCTCGCAATAATTGTTAAGAGTGTCTTAATGTGTTGTAGTGTTTTCAGTATGTTTTGTCAGAGTTTTTAAGGGTATGTGAATATTGAGTTTGATATGGGAAGACTCCCGTGGAGCTCCAACTCCAAATACAATCATGGTAAAAGTGGGGTTAAGGAGATTGTGGCAACATTGCCATGATGAATATTTTATTTTATATATTTTATGTTTAAATATTCTACAGGGAAATTAATTCAAGTGTTTTTAATAATCGCCTCTCCACCTGTTTCATTTTCGCTCATCCCATTTGTGTAGTTAAGAATTTAGTGTGTCTGCAACAAGTCACGTGACATGCGGCAGCAGACCCAGCCAACCAGCGGGCTCCGCATCAAGGTATGGAGAGTAGCATCGTAATGGTCTGGCGGAGTGGTCGCGTGTGTGACGTCCTCCCTGGACTTTACAACTTTTGTTCGAATTATTTAGATTTCAATAGTATTTTCAATGTAATTAATCGGAACCTTTTTTCTTTTGCTGTACGGCAAGTGAGCCACTCTGTACCCAGCCATTTTGTGCATGACCAGGACTTAACACACTATAACTTCATGTAGACTTCGCGCCATTTTAGCAGTGTAAGTGTTCACCTAATTCAATGGTTAAACCTAAATATACATGCGTGTTTAAGGGAATATGTAAATAAATTGAATTGCAAGTATTTCGCTCTTTTATTTACTCGGCTACTTCACTGCCACATAACCAATGCGAATGATGACGTAACCATTAAGGCATAAGGCGGCCTATAACAGCCCACGGGAGTGAGTACGAGTGTATGGGGGTAGCTCAGATAACCCTCACTAGCTCAGGTGTACTTGAATTTCTGCAACTTCTACAATTTAAGACGTAGGATATCGAGGAGACCACTTAAGGTCGTCGGCCACACAACCTCAACTCTACTTGTGCTCTCCACTGAGAGTGCTGGCATCCACCCGGAAGACGACGGTAATATTTTCTATGCAATCCACATAACCTAATCTCCTCGATGGTCCAGCCTAAGTGCGATTCACATCAAATGGCCATGCCCAACTAGGGGCTTGGTCACGTCAAGCCACCTTCCTTACGTCAGTTATGAAAAGAACTGCTAATGATGATGAGAAAGCCATGAACATACACACATCCAAAAGTAGGATACTGAATCTGTGCTAACTCCATACCAGGAGTTGGACAAAAACCATTACCAGATTAGCTTCCTAGCCATATAAGCATAATGCTTTAATGCATATTGAGGTTAAGCACTGTACATGTGTTTATTGCTTAACACACACACATGCATACGTACATACACAACATAAAAAATTGGTAGATTGTAACACAGGGGTTTCATAGAGAAGTGAAAAATGAGATATACGGATATAATATACAGGTCACTTTTTATTGAGTATAGTCGTGTGGGGTATCACACCAACTGCACAGTATTGCTGTGATGAAGAGAGCTAAATCATATAATACATTGTAAATTTCCACATGTGATATGTCATGTATTGACAGTACACAAATACACACCACTCTACAGTACACCTTAATGTATGGTGAAACTGTCACATACACAATACCATGAAAAAACACTGATTCATATTTCTTTAAAAATATCTAATTATGAAAATACTGTCAACTAAAGGCGGTTGGTTCACTGTACATAAATTGAGCACTTTTCAAAGCCCCTACTTATATGTATGTACATTGTTTATTCCTCCACCACATGTAAAATTAGCATTTCCATGGGCATAACTCCTTTATTTATGCATCAGTAAAGTGAAACTGGGAAATTATTAGAAAAGTAAATATTTTAAATATTGCTTATGGTTACACAAAAGCATGTAAAAAAATCAGAATGCAAAATAAATAACTTTGGTATTCACAAATGTTTACATAGCACTTTTAATTCAATGTTAATTCATGGAACTGCTTTCCCTTCACATGCTGATCACTGGGCCCATTAAATTATATGCAGGTAAGGGAAGTGACATCTTTCAAAGATTAATTTCAGAAGTCTCAATCAACCACGAAAAGTCTGTAGAAAGGTTTTAGTCACAGAGAGAGCTTCTGTGGCTCAGTACGGTCTAAAAGAAGCATGGCGCATGCAGTTGGTCAGAGAAGTCACCTTGAGGTAGAGGGTGCAAGGTAACAGCAGTACTCAGTCGGCCGCCCCCCATGCTGACGAGATGAGGTGCATCTGCTTGCACCTTGAGCGATCTGCCCGCTTCCATAACTTCCACCCCATCCTTCTGCAGTGTTGCCATCACCATCTGAAACAACATGACTCCACATCACATTCCACTCAACAACGCAACAAAAAGTTCATAAAATTAAGCATTTTCTGATGATTAATTAATACTGATAAGTCTCCAGGGGCCAAAAATGTTAAGGGTTCCACATTCCCGCAACTGTTTTTTACATTTAAGAAATACATGAACTCTAAGGCTGGCTGTTGCTCACTCACCACTAGCCTTGACATCTCTACACGCAAGGAAGGCACTCAACTGATGTACAATTTTTACATCGGTGACTCACTTGAATGTAACTTTAAACAATGGCCCTATAGTTTTATTCTACACTAAGATGTGTGTCCCAAGAAAACGCAAAAGTTTCTGTATTGAAAATTTAGCAGCTAAAACTTATCCTGAAAACACCAGTTTTAGCTATTTTCACACCTCAGAAAATAATCCTTGGTCTTGAAATGAGAATTTGAAACTTGTCTTTGGGAATGAAACAAATTTAAAATTGTTTTCGTGTTTAGGCACCACTACAGAATATCCAACCATTTTTTAATCACATATTTTCTACCAAACCTCTGATATGACTCAGCATTTTTGAGCATCAAATTAGTATCCAGGTTGTTCAAAGCCCGTAACAATTAATTCCCATGGTCTTCCACTTTTCTGTGAACAACCATGCAAATTAAAACCCAAATATTTTACTTTTACTGACTCACTCAAATTTTTAATCATTAAGTACCAAAATGGCATGCAGTACCAAACACAAATTCAAATACCAGAACAACCTAGCATTTCAGCAAAACCTCAAACTATGTGACTTGTTTTAAATATACAAACTATGTATACAATTTCAAATAACAAAGACAAATGTAAACTTTTTATACATTTTTAAAAGTAATAAACTATAGAACACATCAAATATACATACAGTATTAATTACATTATTACACAAATAGCAACACAAAATGAAAATTCAGCTAAAACATCTAAACTTAGCTAGAAATAAATTGTGCCACATCTGGTAATCATTGAAAATTTATTGAGCCAAGTTTAAAAAGAATATAATAAAAACCATTGCACCCAGCTTTATTTATTTTATTAAAGTTCAAAATATACAGATGAATTAAATCCATGACTTTCAATAGATAAAACTTATATTATGATTGCACGCTTAGGTTGTTAGTTTTGTTTGCGAATAGTCTCATGGTAAACTGTTTATGTTTGATTAACATAAGCCAGAGAAAAAACATGAAAATCGAAAGTGCTTTAGTGTCCACATATAAAATCCAGGTGTTTGATAAATATCTCCAACAAACACAAACTATTTATCCAATGTTAGTAACATGATAAGCATATGAAATTTAGCAGACATCTGGCCATTAAAAGGACGATATTTTTTATAGGTAGGTTTAGTACACATTAAGTCATAAAAAGGACAACATTTTATGATAGTCTCTTCAGCCATTCAGACCTAAAGGTACCACTCAATGTATTGTTAGTGACAAAAATGTTTTGTGCAGGTGAAATATCCTACACAAGCACTAATGTAATTTCACTGATTCTGAGCATGTATCATTCCAACATACCTCTCCATAGGGCTGATTACTCTGATCTTGATTGGCATCAACTTAAATGCACTGTATGTGTACCAACATAAGTATATTGAGCTGATATGTCATTGTTAGATGAATGCCAACATCACAGAATTAAGCTAATATTAAATAAAAGCACTTTTTGGGACATGGCTATCTATATAACAAGTTGTCTAACAAAAAGTCTGACTGTCTAACAAAAATTATGGAAGTCCCATGTTATGCCTACACCCTGCTAATACCAGTCTGAAGCTAAAACAAGAACACAGCCTGGCAACAACCAATATCTTTTTGACAGGAAAAACAACAGAATGGGAACAAATAAGACAATACACTCATGTACAAAATTAACGATAAAAGTGAATGCAATACAAAGGTGGAATACACCTGTGGTGTGTGGAGGCAGGCACGTGATGGTATTCCAAGACCTGCACACCTTGCTGAGTGCTATTTCTAGTATCTGGAAGAGGTTTCAACAGTATGTGGACGTTCAATGATTACAACTCAACAAGGAAATCATGATAGTACTTGCGTGTTTTCTTCTGAGGCGACTGAGTATTTGGATTTTCTCAGTGTGCTTCCATTTTTTTTATGTATAGCAGATGGCTTTGAATATGATGGGCTACAAAAAAAAACCAGTACCTAAAATGTTCCTCCAATCAGATTGATAATTCACAATGTGTTTTGTGAAGTGATTCGCGAGGGTGGAGTGCATTCTACAGAATGAGCAAAGGTGAGGGGGTAGATGAGGGTAATGTTAATACACTGAGAAACATTGGTGGTGGGTCAAACTACAATGTGTAATCAATCAATAAAAACACTATTGGATGGCAAAACGAACACAAGTACATAATCAACTGATGAGAAACATTGGTGAGGGTCAGTCATCTGCTGGACATGATGCTGAGGGTACCTCCGGAAATGTAAGTATTTTTATAAATTTCTTAAAATATTTTTTATTTTAGGGTTTTAGGTTATACAGGTCATGGGGGTCATGGTCAAAGGTCAAGGTCATCTGGATTCAATATGGTGGTTGGGTAATGCCATAACATGGTGGCTGGTCGGCTCCAATCTACCATCTCCCCTCTTAGCCAAAACATTGGAAATTTTTTTTCTTCTATTTTTTGATAACATTTTAACATTATTTAAATAATATTTAGCAGCTTTTATAGAAATTTTTGGAAACTTTAAAAATAATTTTGCGACTTTTTGGGTTTGTCATCCAAGGTTATGGGCACGAGGTCAAGGTAAATGTCAAGGTCACCAATATCCAACATGGAGTTCGTAGTCAGTAACGTAATATACTGGCCGACTTTTATAAATATATTAGATTTTTACAATTTTTTCCGAGTGTTTGTTTTCAAGGTCATTGGGGCCATGGTCACTGGCATCCAACATGGTGATCGGAGTCATCGATGTAATTTTTTTCCTCGATTTTTAAACATTTTTCTCTCGATTTTTTCAATTTTTTGGGGGATTTCTAGAATTTTTTTGGGGTTCAATGTCATTCAAGGTCACGGGCATGGTTTCAAGGTCAGCAAGATCCAATATGGCGGTTGGGTGATGTCACAACATGGCGGCCGGCCGACGCCTGGCGTCTACTCCGGAATCTGTATTTGCCCCATTTAAGATACATTATGCCAGACTTCCCATAATTATTCTACTAACTAGAGCACTTTTAACACATGATCTCCGTGCCCAAGGTCATTGGCCCACAAAGTGCCGAGTTCAAGTCCTGAGCAAGCCATGGATGTTTAAAGTGTATATGCGTACTGTTATGGTAAACGAGGTGTTGCCTGGTGCCAACTTCTATACGAGCGGCAGGGTGCCACTCAATGAGCGACGAGAGGAGGGGAAAATTTGGATAGCAGCGGATATCGAGTGGATTGCCTAGATTGCTTCCATAGTAGCTTTGTTGAGAAGCGTTTGCAATTGATATTTAATAACGATTTATTAAGATTAACCAGCAGATACTGTCTTGTCTTAGAATCCAAAAATAAATATGTTATATAATTAATTGAGTAATTATTGAGAGTATTCCTGGTTATCCGAGATATTATTTAAGAGTGTTATAAAGTCAGGACCATAAGTCCAACTAAGATGAAGTGATGAGTAATTTGAAGCTACGTCCCTAGTCTATTCCCTTATAGACACTTGTGTAGGAAAGGGTAAGAACAGTACGCACAGCTTTTACATGTTAGGTTTGTTAGTATAGTATACAAACCTTTCTGTATTTAGCTTATAGGCATACGAATGGGAATGTTAGAGTTGAGTACTGAGTTGAACTGGTTGAGAGTTTTGGGCAGCTGTTAACAACGAGGTATTGAGAGCCGATAATGTTAGAACTAATAACTAATAATGTAATCCCCTCAAGAAAAGTGAGCTGAGTGAAGAGATTTAGGCGGCCCTTAACAGCGAGGTCTTGAGAGCCCCGTAAGAAGAGCACACGCTAAAACTGAGTATGAAAACAAACTCATATAACATATACTTGTAAAAAACTATATTCGGGGGGGGGAGGGGGGGTTCGTTTAGAATAAGATTTAACGCTTACACGTGTGTAGAATATTCTGCCGCGACATCGTGTTCTAGAGAAGCCTACGACAGCTGAATGACGTGAAACTTCCCGTGTTCGGCATTTTTTTTTTTACAATGGAGGGTTACGCCGGAGCTTATTTCGGGTGTGTTTGAGTTTGTTTACAATGAGTCACGCCGCCGTAATGGTGTGGGAACAGCCTGCAGCAGACCCGATTTGTAAGCCTGCCACGTCCAGACGCTGGGGTAAGTATACCATCCGAACTTTCTAGAACGTTAAGTTTTCTTCTTATAAAAGAGTGAGTGAAGAGATTTGGGCGTCTCTTAACAGCGAGGTCTTGAGAGCCTATGAGAGTGATTGAAGTGAATATGGAGGGGCCCCGGAATGAAGAGACGGAGAAAACGGGAGATCCCGAGAAAACCCGCCGACCAACGGCATCGTCCGGCACGATTCCCACTTGTGAAAATCCGGTGACCCAGCCAGGGATTGAGCCCGGTTCGTCTTGGTGGGAGGCGAGTGTGCTAATCGCTCAGCCACCGTGACCCCTATCCATATAAAAGAAACAAACGAATCAAGGAGAATGTGTTCCTGATTGTTACATGAAGATGGGCAAATCCATCAGAAGACTTGTTTTCGCTAAGCAGATAAAATAATTAAATTTCAACCAGCAAAAAAAAAACTCTGAGGAAATAAATGTGTTGTAGGAACGGAATTTACATACGGGTAACCCATCTAGACTGTTCACTTATATACAGCATTAAGGTAGACCTTCAATATAATAACTCCAGAAATATCTGAACTGTTCCGAAGCCACCCGAATTGCATTTAACTATCACATCTATCTGATGGTAGTACAGAAGTTTGGGTGCCTCTATCATGAAACCAGATTACAGAATTGTTTTGTTGTCACATTTATTGTGTTTTTAAAGCCTACCGAGTTTACGAGAAAGTGCTTTCGGGACGAAATGAAACTTACAACACTAAGTAAGACGATTTTTACTATACCTATGTTTTCCCCATCACGCGTCGCAAACCTAAAGCACTCAACTAACATCTGGCGGCCGCGTAGGCAGCGTGGCCACTGCTCCGGACGCCTGCCACAGCGATCCGGGGTCAATTCACCGCGGGGTCACAACCGGAATTTCGCTAAGTGCCAAACGTGTTGTATGTCGCCCGAGGGTTTTTTTCGGAGTATCCTCGTTTTTCCAGCCCTTGTATTCCGTCACTGTTCCATCTCAGGTTTTCCATGTTATAAGCTATTCACGGTAAAGTGGGCACTTTTTTAAGCCCTCTCATTTGGAATAATAGCCAATAAATATATTTTATTGTAGCATTAGACGTTAACTTTCCAGTGCAGTGAAATGAATACACTATGTTTATCACTTACACGATAATATTTATTTAAATAATGTGGTGGACGGACATGAAATTGCTGATAGAAACAAAGTAACTAGGGACTCAAAAGTGCTAACTTTACCGTGAACAGCCAGGGTGCTACATCTAAATCCGGTCTGACTGTGCGGGTGTTCCCTACCCAAAGGTGAATCTTCCCACAGACCTAAGCATTGTTTCACCAAACTTTAATGTCGTTCGGTGGAAATGCTCGCGTCACAGTAGCGTGATAGGCTATCTTAGCTGCCATTATATACCTGGTCCACTTCCGTAGGGGTTGAGCTAAAACTACCACTGGTTTGACCTCTTCTGTACACGCGACGGCCTAACTCGTATTAGCTTCAACTAGGCCTGTCGTCATGGGGTGGTAGACAGGGATGGCTGAGCCATCCGTGTAATACGAGCGTACTAAGGGGCCCGGAAGGAACAGTTTAAATCATTAACACGAAAAATAATTTCCTTTTTGGAAAGAAAACCTACTTCCGTGTCAACACTTTCAAAGTAAATATTCTAGATAATAAAAAAAGCCACGCACAAAACATATTGCTCCCTATCAATGGTTGGAAGGGGAATGAGAAGTCTTGCACGATTTCAGACAAGGTCCGCACCTCGTCTGGAGCCTCGGACTTTGACAGACGTGCATTCAACCAATCACGCACGGCTATAAATGGAGTTGGTTTCGGCAGGTTAGCGATTTGTTGCATAAGAAGTCAAAAAAATAAATTTGTCGCGAAAAGGAAAATTATTTGAGTTTCCTCAGTTCTTGTTCATGAAATAGTTATTTTGCTTCTTCCACTTTCCAGAATCCATGCTGACCTTGTACTTATAGAACAAAATAAAATATCAACTAATACAGGCCCACAAGCCGGAGTTGTTTCCTAAATGACTACACTGTAAAAATCCGATTTCCATCGTGAGCTCAGTTTTAAGAGATAAGGCTGTGTAGAAGCGTCCACCGTCGGAAGTAAAAGAACATCGTTAAGCTTCTCATGTTATCTGTGCACGCACTACACTGCAGGGGCGGGCGCCAAATAAACCTTCGAGATCGTAATATCGTAGCACTATAGCTCCACGCACAATAATGTCCGCTTCGCGTGCGCACTGCTCGTTTACAGGCGAAGTGCGCCCCAAGACCCGCTCTACGACACGACACGGACGCGAATACGTATCACGGAAGCTACTAACGTAAGAAAGAAACTTCGTGTTCAATCTCCAATGGAACGCATGCGTACACGGATACGTACGGAAGAACGTAAGAAAGCTGGTAGTCCCGGAAATGAAAGAAAAATCCTCCTCTTCCTCCTCAGCCATCTTCCCTTTAATATTTCGCAATCGATGCTGGATTAACAATGCCACGGCGAGGTATTCCCGACAGTCAGACACGACGTTACAGCCTAACCGTTCCCACCACCAAAATTAGTTCAATGTTTACAATACCCCGACAGATTCCTTCCGACAAGTGTTGCGTGGCTTTCGGTAAAATCCTAGAATGGCCAGTAACTTGCTACGGAATGTGAATAAATCGCAGATCATTGTACATTATTTTGTTTTGATAATTTTGTAAACGAAGTATTTTTGGATTTTGGAGAAGTTATTTCTACGCATTTCTCCAAGAATATTTATTTTCATCAATTCATTAGCTTTCTGTTACAAGAAAACCAGGATAAACACGTAGAAAACATACGATTAGTGTGAAATTTATCACAGTAGTGAAATCTGTACATTACTTTGTTTTGTAAGGTTGTATCTGTTTTTTTTTTTGTACTGCCAAGCGAGGCCGACCGGTCCGGCGTCCGAGGAAAGTAGAAATTGAATCTACTTTTGTCGGGGCTGCGTTTGTCGGGATGACCTTGTTACTGATTGGCTGATGAAAAATGTTCGTCTGTGTCGGGGCTGTTTTGTCGGACTGTCGGGTTATTGCAAATTCAGCATCACCAATTCTTGGACGGATTAACGTGATCTGCCACCATGTAGATACAAGAGACGCCAGGCCCATAAAACAGCCGCCAAGACGACTGAAACTAGCTTCGCATGATGCACACCTTCACTTGATACTTCACACCTACCTACCTTCCTCCATTAACATCCGATTTCTAGGCTTTCGTATTACCGCTCATATCTCCGTTACATTTTACCCTAGCCGGGAAACACTTTATAGTACGTTTTTGTGTTAAATTATTCTCTAAAAAAATTTCTTGACTTTTTCGTAAAGGTCCATACTTACTTAAACCAAAATTCACCAAACTACGTAAAAAGTTATTTTTTACGCCACATTTATTAAGGTTTTCACACTCAACATTTCCGTTCCTGATAATATGACGAAATATTCCACATAAAAGTTTTAGAAGGCTTCTTTCGCTTTCCAACGGTGTATATATTTATACAAAGTGTCGCAGAATCATTGCGACTAACTTTTAGGGGCGATAGGTAATGTGATGAGGAACAACTTTTGTCAGGGAATGGATGTCCGGAAGCGCTCCGTTGAGACGCCAGACGTAGTTGTAAAATAGTTCCACGCGCCTGGGAGGTAGGCACTTCGCGTCGCCCGTACCACATGCCTATCGTCGAAAAGCATTCATCTGTAGCGCTCGCCTCTATCCCGAAGAAATAGGCAGTATAGGCCGTTCACGATAAAGTGAGCAGTTTTGAAGCCCTAGTTACTTATTTCTTCCAACCAATTTATATCCTTCTCCCACTTGTTAATGTAAATCCTGCCATGTAAGTAATAATCCCCGTTTATGCATTCACCATACCCAATACCAAAAGTCCGAGGCCACAATGAAATGTATTTATTGGTTATGATGTCTGATGAAACAGCTTCAAAAAGTGCTCATTTTACCGTGAACGACCTATACCTATCAAAAGCACCGAGAGCCGCATTGCACCGCATGTCCTGTGCACAGTTCGTGACGTCTTTCCCTCACCACTTTCCACTACACAGACCTGTGTCGTTGTCGCTGCCTGAGTCTAAACACTTGTGTGTTCACCGTGACTGTGCGTCGTACACCACACTAGTCATGGAAGCTTATTCATCGTCAGAACTGGCGGATATGCATATGCCGTATGGTGAAGCTAGTGACTGTGGGTGCGTAGCAGCATGTCTCGCGCTTCTTACACAGTGGAATACTTTAGCATTTGACTTTACATTTTCTTTTCTCTGACGAAATCACAAATACACAATACAATTGTAAAGTCAGAGTTAAGACAGTTTAACATCGGTTCTGTGAGCTTCATACAAATGTGTATCTTATTATGTAAATAATTATAATATTATTCACGAATGCATTTTACCTGCCTTTTTTAAAATATGCTTAAAATTTATATTAAAAGTTTATTTCAAAACAAAGAACTCGATTGTTTATTTATTAAAATATAATTAATATATTTCCTCTTCACATTATATTCATTTGGCGTGTATTTAATTTAAGACAAGCTTTGTTTAATATACCGATATTAAAATCACCCTAAAATAAAATAACGCACTTTCCACATAACCTCTGTTAGATTCTCGGCAAAATGGATGCTTGACTTTGACTTTAAATTTCAACTTTTCGTAATTGTAAAGTCAAGAGTGCTTGACTTTACCTTTGACAGCTCCATTGTGTCAAGCTCCGTAAGAAATAACATGTCGGTAAGCAAACGCAAAGTCAAATATAAAATGTTAAAGTTTCCAATTATG
The DNA here is from genome assembly GCA_029891345.1 of Dryococelus australis. NCBI lineage: Eukaryota > Metazoa > Arthropoda > Insecta > Phasmatodea > Phasmatidae > Dryococelus > Dryococelus australis. The sequence goes on from CM056995.1 coordinate 79,521,153, forward strand.
TAAGGGCCTTTAATCAGGAACGCTTCCCCGACAGACGGCAGCCACACCACACACTGTTCCGGACACTACATCAACGACTACACGAGCATGGGACCTTCCATCCACCGCACAAAGCTGTCAGGGCAAGAAGTGTTCGTAGGCCACATTTTGAAGAGGAAGTACTGAGCAGAGTTGAAGCGCGCAAGTACACGTGCGATCGCTGCTCTCTATCATGAAATGGAGCTACCTCTTAAGAGAGTAAGAAAGGTCAAGAAAACGCATGGTGAATTTCCAGAAGATGAAACAGCTTCATGTGAAATTAATAGGTTCAGAATTTAAATTTTAAATATTATTATTGACACGCTTGACCAAAGTATGCCGAGCAGATTTGCTGATCAGAAGAACATATATCTAGAACTTGCATGTTTTGATCCACGGAAGTTCTCGGAACTCAAACGAGGATTGCCCCAAGTGCGTTTGACAAAATTGGTGATTTGGTACCTAATGTAGGAAAAGGTAAGTTAACTGAAGAGCTACAATAGTTTGTAAAAGATTGGCCCCAGATATAACACTCAACGCTGAAAGAAGAATTTACTAAGGATGTTGCAATGGATTTAGAAAGTGAAGTATCAGAAGAAGATGTAGAAAATGAAGCAAGAACATGTAAAATGCAAGATTACTGCAACGTATGCATGAACTGTGCATACAAAGTGATTTGTGACTACAACATGCACAGTCTCTTGCACACAGAACTTAGTAAAGTTTACAAATATCTGCTCACAATACCTTCAACTCAGGTAAGTTGCGAGCGAGTTTTTTCTAAGCTTGAATCAATCAAAACAAGGCTACGCAACAATCTGACAACTAAGAATCAGGAAGCATTCGTCATAATGCAGTGTGAGAAAGACAAGCTTGTATGAATTGACAATGATGATGTCATCAATAACCTCTACGACGAAAATGATTAAATGAAACGACTTTTGGCACTGTAGAAAAAGCATATAGTCTCTGCAAGTCTTGCATTTTTAAGAAATTTTGCACAGTCTGACCTTATTTTAGTGTAAGTTTTCAGAGTAAGTGCCATTTTGATGTGAACACGTCTTTAAATTTGCAACCATAATGGGAGGCAATCCAGAAAATCCGATGATGACAAAATCGGGGGATAAAGTTTCGCATCGCAGCTTCGAATCTATGGTCTATTTTCAAAATTCAGTTACATCACTCAATTGCCAAAGGATCAAATAATATGTTACGTTGAGTGAGGAGTGCGAAGCATCGCGCGCGCGCGACGGGAAAGAAGGGGGAAGGGGGAATTATTTTGGTTCGTTTCGCTGCGTCTCATAATTCCACGTATTATAACTTTTGACTGGGAGAAGCTACGACACTCGTTTGAGTGTCGTAGCTCTCGTCAAGATCAATCGATTGTGCGTATAAAAACATTTGTGTGGCGTGGTTATGGTAAAATTGTATGCGTTTAACGTAAAAAAATTAAGAAAACTTAACACAATTTCGGACTATACTCGTCAAAAAGCCACGTCGAAATACAGAAATCGTATACAGTGAAAGAGCATCTCAAAAGCAATCCAGTGATACCCATAAAACTCCAGATGATCGAGTGAAGCGGTGCCGGGAACGTAAAATAATCATCAAGGCTTCCGAGCGCGTCAACGTAGACGTATTCACGCAAAACAAACGGCCGTGTCCCCAACACAGCCACACTCCATTTTTTTTTATTGTTGCTGTTGCACCACAGCAAGATATTTATTTAAGTTCTGTTTGAATGGTTTTTGGTTTTTCTAATACTGTGTTGCAACACAATTATTAAATTAAAGTGGAAAAATCAATAAACAGATAAGACAAGAAAGGAGAAAATATTGTAATAGTTTGTATTTTCTTAAACGTGTTCCTTAAGTTCCAAATATAGTTCCAGTTTTGCGAAATAGGATTTAGTTTTCCTATAATTCAATAAACATGAAAACAAATTTTCTATGTTGTACAATATTTAACTGTCTTTAGCTACAAAGAAAAAATAAAGAAAATTTATTTTGTAATTTCTTTAAATGCCATTCAGTTGTATTATTTTTAGGTATCATTGGTTATACCAATGCAATTTAGTAGATTAACTCCAGAGTTACGTAAACTAACTAAATACTAAATAACCAGAAAGTTATTGAAGGCTGTGTTTGCTATTTAGGTGTTTTGTATTTAGAAGCAATAAAAATTACATAGTTAACAATGTTTTATTACGTTAAAATATTTTGCGCCATTATAAAATCCAAGGGTTTGCGCCCTTTTAGAAGGCCCAGTCCGAACCTGATCACATCATCAATCTAATTAATTCTGCTTAGGTATACCTTAATTTGCGCGTTGACACTAATTATTTATTTTACAATAGTATTATAAATTACCACCATTCCGTTATTTTAATGAGTTCATATTTAATTAACTTCGACGTTTCCCTCAGTCTGACTTCATATAACCTTAAAGGCTATTCACGATAAAGTGAGCACTTTTGAAATCAACCTCAGAAAAAAGTCAGTCAGTGTCCCTGCCTGCACATATTTTAACGGGCACATATTTTGACATGCGCCCAGTAAAGTTGGTAACAACGGAAGGAAAGTAGTTCTCTATCTTAACGTCGAATAAAAAGTGTTAAGTAACCATTTGTGTTAACTTAATCTTTCCTTTGGATTTTTTTTTTTTTTAAATTCATCGAAGTGTAAAATTAAATATATTTGTAAAATATTTACTTTGGCAATAATTTTACATTTTCTCTTGACCGACGCATGAATATAGTGACGAGGCTTACGCAAATGTTAATTTTACATAAGGTAGAAGATTACACAACGTTCATACAAGTAGATCTTAAGCAGGGCTTTCAAAAGTGCTCATTTTACCGTGAATAGACTATAGTTTATTTTACACGCAAACTTCATGAGTAATATTGATTGAACGTTTTATTGTCGTGCCAAAAACTTTGATATAGGCCGTCCACGGTCAAGTGAGTTATATTGACACTCGAGTTACTTTTTCCTTTCAGCCATTTCCTATCCTTTAACCAAATTTCTAAATACATATTAACATGTAAGTAATAAGCGCAGTGTGTATATTCTACCGCACTCGGAAATTAACGTCTAAAACTGAAATAAAATATATTTATTGACTATTATCCCAAACGAGAGGGCTTTCAAAAGTGTTCACTTTATCGTGAACAGCCTATATATATTTTTCTCGTATTTTAACAGATTTCCGTTACAATACTATAGCCGGCAGATCATTTATTGTTAACCAAAGTGCCTCAAATTCAAATCTAGTAAGACAGGGCTTAAAGAACTGAATTAAAACATATCTTTGTACCAACCTTAACGGGCTGTACATATGGCTTCGTATAATATGCAGAAATACTTCGTTTTCATGTTATAATTTTAATTTTAGAGGTATTATTGGAAATGTTTGCTTACAGAAAACTTACAATTTACTGGTTGTTTAATACTTTTGTATGTAATTTTCACTGTGTGTTATTTCCTGTTTGCAAAAAGGCAGGAACGTATTGATACAATACAAATATGTTCTTGACTTTTCACGAAGCAGATAACGCAAAGTTAAAATTAGGCGCAAAAATATTAAACTACTCGTAAAATATAAATTTTGTATAATCGTACACTGTCAGTAATTACTACGAATCCGAAGTTATGAAGCGAAAACTAAGAATCTCAGCAACATGGGCGACAAGCCGTGCATTGATGGTGAGGGACAGCTGGAGTGTAAACAAGATCGGCGTGGTGTGTGCGACGATACAGGCTACTCTAAAGTGAACACCTTTCTTTTGAAATACTAGTCAATAGATATATTTTACTGCAGCATTAGATGTTACCTTTCGAGTGCGGTGAAATATACATACTGTGTTTATTAGTACGTGGTAATATTTATTTAGAAAGGTGATTGCAGGATAAAAGCTGGCTGGAATAAAAAAGTAACTTGAGCCTTAAAAGTGCTCACTTTACCGTGAACAGCCTATAGCTGTGTGAATGCTGCACGGGTGGCGAGACTTTTGGGATCGAAGCTGTTTTCGCGACCTGCAGATAAGATAGGCCGGGAAGTGTTATCTGGTTGGCCTGGGCAGCCGGCGGCCGCCAGTCAGTTCCCATCGCAATTAAGCCGAGCGTAGCGTTGGGCAGAGTGTGCCCCCCCCCCCCCCCCCCCCGATACATCTTCCGCGCCGGCGATAGTGACCTCCCAAGGACAAGAAGAGCCGTAACGGGAAGCGGCCAATAAGCAACGTTGCCCACTCGCACACATAGCTGCGTAATGGCCGGCCTACAGTTATAAGGCCGGCTCAGGCTGTCCTTGCTGCGAGCCCTGCTCGGCGATGATCCGCCGATAAGCCGGCACACCAGATGTCGCCCTCACTTCGCCCAACGGTATTGTAGGCTGTTCACGGTAGACTGAGCAGTTTTGAAAACCTGCTCAATTGTAATAATACTCAATAAATAAATTTTATTTTAGCTTTATACCTTAACTTCCTAGTGCGGTGGAATATACACACTGTGTTTATTACTTACGTGGCAATATTTAATTTAAAAGATGGCTGAAAGGAAAAAGTAAATAATCAAAAGTGCTCAGTTTTACATGAACAGCATATTGGTATATTTGTAACTTGTTTTTGTCGTATTGTCGGTTCAAGATATTTCAACAATTTTGAAATTCGATTTTTGAAAAGAATAAATAATCCTGCCCGTAACCACGTCAATTTTATCGTAAACAATGGGTGGAAGTTGAGTGGTGGTAATGTTGGCTGTGATTAGGAAATAAAATATGCATGCCGTAACATCGTATTAAAGATGCGATCTTTTTATTTGTTGGCAAATTAAATTGGTTGCTTATAGTTTTATACGTGTCAGAGTAAATGCCAAACGATCAAATTTTATCTTTGAACGATCTCAAGTTTACATAGAATTAAGTTTATTCAATGCTATGCTAAGTCATATCGACGTCAATATGGCGACCATTCATTCTTTCAAAGATTTTCGTTTAGAACGTGTTCTGTGTATTTTCGATATTTCAATTTTCAGCCATCAGTTAGAATTATTTTAACATCATTAACGGAGATTGTAGCATGTTAGTACGAAAGAATTGAATCATTTATGGTGAAAAAGACATTTGCTAATATTTAGTACAAAAATATTTGTTACGGTTTTACGAAATAATTTTATTACAGTATTATGGTTACACAAGAAAACTTACGAGTAAATACCCCGGAGGACAAAAAAGGTAAGAGGAATTTTGGTAGTTTTAATTCAACTGCCCCTTGCCACTACTTGAGATGTAAAGTCAAGTGAATATCGCAAATATGGGACACGCCATATATAAATATATATATATAATCATACACAAAAACTTAAAAGAAAAATCAGATCCGAGAAGAAAAAAACAGCCATTGAACATTTTATTTGGACATCCATTGCAACGTCTTGTTAGCATCTCATGGGTCGTCGATTTGAAAATGTTTGAATTTTTACCGAAAAAAAAAAAAATTGAAGTCCAAATTAACGTCGTTATTTATCATAGCCACTAAAATCAGAGGCAAAAAGGCAAGAAAAATATACAAGAAAATTACTCAATTTACACATAAAAACAAAGGAGATAACATGTTCTAAAAAGGTCATCTCGAGCTTTACAAAACTGTATTAGAAAGCAAGACTTTCATCAGAAAACTTTCCAGTGCAATAATTCATGTTTTTGATTGTTAAAAAGTTCGGAGAATTAAATTTAAAACTTCTGAGAAGAATTATAATTTTATACAAGAAAGGAGAATTAAATTTAAAACTTTTAAAAACGAATTTTTATACGAAATAAAAGATATTGAGTGATACACTAAACTGCGCCTGTTAATTATTAATTATTTACAGTAGAAACATAAAGTTGCATTAAGTGTAAATGAAGGTGAAAGGACTGTTAACAATTTCGTATAAAAGTATAAAAATTAATGCTCTATAAAATGGAACAATATAAAACAAAACAGATATGAATAAAATATGAGTTTTTGAATTGTAATGCGAGACTCAGGTTTAAAAACAAGCACACAAAAACTCTATCTATATTGCATTATATTTTTCACTATATTTTTGATTTTTTCAAAGTTCGAAAAATGTGACGCCCGTAATAATATAGACCGACAAACCGTTTTTATTAACACAACTGGTCTTTATTCCTTAATTGTGAGATCAAAGCAGCAGAATCATGAAATAATAATTGCAATTAAAACTAAAGAGATTACAATAAGTTGCAATATGAAAATGGGAGATAGTTTTGTAGATTATGAACATAAGAAAAATGGTGTATATTTTTCACTTGCGGGTGATTGTGTGTAACAACCTAATATACTTGTAAAATATAACACCAAATAATGATCAGAAATACTTCAGATCCAACACGGTTCCCACCTTCTTGTCATGGTGTTGTTATCTATGACTTTATTTTTGTTTAAATTTAAAAAGTAATATTTTATTTACTAAGCGAGAGCATGTATTGTTGCTTTGCTACAAACATTTTGATAAAATCGTACTTTTTAACTAGATTTTTTTAAAGCACGAGTGAGAAAATTTTTTGGGCAGAGTTACTGTTTGGAGCTTTTAGTGTGTATTATTTTAAGTATGTTTTAAGTATCCTTGATAAAATTTTATTGGGTTCTCAGTAAAACCAACAATTTGCCAGCTCTCTCTCCCACGTAACGAACAAACTTCAAGGACTCTTGGAGGCATTTACTCCAAATTTTGACTTGGGAGAACACACGCTGCTGACTTCTTTTACCAACATATCGGGAAGTATGTCAGTGTCGTCAATTCAGCGCCTTCAAGTAGGCAACTTGCGTGGCATGAGTGGCGAAAGGGTTGACTTCTTCCCACAAGTGGATTTCGCAGGGTTGAAAAGTGTCATACGTATAATCCATTGCTGATTGGAAGCGACTTATGAAAATCAACCTTTGAAAAAAAAAAAACACTCTAGGCAAAACATGTCAACCTGTTTTTTCAATAACCTGTATTCCACAAATATATAACACTATGGTTAACTTTAGAGTACTGTATTATTGAATAAATGAAACTTTACCTTAATATCTTCTATAACTTGTTATATTTATTTATTTTTAAATATGAATTAACAACAGCGAGAGCAGCGACGTGTTGGCAACGGCCGGTAAGAAATAGTTCACAGTTAAAATATTATTTTAACCTAGTTTTTTAGTATACTATTTGTAAATTAAACGGTGCCTATTGAAAGACTTAAATATCTAGGTAGCCCCGATGGCAACATATCTCATTTTCACAGTTAAAAATAAAAACGGAAAATATCGAGAGTAGGCTCATGGTACGGTGTTGTTTTATCGAGCTAGAGCAATTTTTGAAGCAACTGTCCGCTGAGCGAGCTTTGTCGCGCGCTCTCTCTCTCTCTCTCTCTCTCTCTCTCTCTCTCTCTCTCTCTCTCTCTCTGTCTGTGTTTCTTTCAAACTCGGGAAGTTTTACTTCGCTAGTACGCAGCAAAATTGTACCCGTTTTCAATTGTACCATACTTCATACTTATTACAGCAAAATAATGATTTTTGAATTTGTAATTTACAACTGAAAACAGATTTTAATGTTTGAATACTTATTTTAATATATTTAGATATGATCGCGGGGCAGAAATAAAGTGAAGTTGGCAGACGTGGCGAGCCATGATGCCATGGCGTGTTGCTGTTTTACCAAACGAAGCGTAAATTATACTTACTCCGAAAAATACTTCAAATTACCACTTCGCGTTTGTAGACGTTGTGTTTTTTAAACCTACCTAAGCAAGTTACGATGTTGTGATAAATCTAGGTTTCCGCGGCAGTAATCAATATACTGCTGGGTGTGTTTCGTTAACCGATGCGTGTGAAATAGCGTGGCGTGGCTGTTTGGTGATAGTTTCGCTGAATCTGTGTGTGCGTGTTAAAATATTTGATATGAACTATTTATACGTTGTAAATGTGAACTGTTTATTATGACGAACTTATTTATTTACATCCACGTATGTTTATTTATCACAACGTTGTACCTTTGCCCTGGGTGTTTGAAACGCAGTCGTGTAACGTGATTTACCACCAACCCCAACAAAATAACCAAGCCCAGCCCCAATAAATTTCAATAAACCTAATACACAGTAAGTAGCAATACTTATAAATATGAGAGGAATAAAAGTTACGGTCGGCTTATTTGAGTGCATGTTCACCGCTATATTTTAAGTTTCTATAACAAAAAATGAGCGACACGAGTTGCGTGCTTGATTTTAATGTCGCTTTTTCGTTGGACTGTCTATTCCTTCGTTATTCGAACTGAGGCCGTCCTTTTAAAGAAATAACCCAACACAAATCAATAACAAAAAGTCAAATACTACAGTTCATTACCCCCATCGTGCTGCGTGGTTGCCTACACTGAGGGCGCCATTCAGATCACGAACATATTTACTGTGTCAGTATTATAAAAAGCGCGCTTCGTCGCCGGTGAACAAAAAAAAAGTTGAGGAAACTGTGACTCAAATTGTTATCGTTGCAAAATTTGTATTTTGACTGGACGCATGGACTGCGCCCTGTCAAATGAAAGCTTGCTGATCAATTCACAAACCGTAACATGGTTTAAAACCATCGTATTGTCGCCGCCACAAACCTGTGATGAACTTACAAGTACTGCTTTGTGCAATGATGATGTAAACATGTCATCGCTACCTTGTGCAGGAAGTGAGAACATGCATGTGGATGGCACGGACAGTTCGCTGTCGCTATCGGGTCGATCGTGTCGCTATTGTGGTAAGACGTACAGTAAAAGGAGCAATGCGCGTAGGCACGAGAAGAGTGGCAAATGTACGAATAAGACACGATGGCCATATTTGACTATTGGCTGTTACAAATGTGGACGTAAGTTCATGTTTTATGGAGTAAAATATGTTCCAGACAGTGTGCGACTTGAAATACATGACCGTCAAAGGAAACAATGTTATGAATAGTATGACAAACATGTCAAAATGTGTAAAACACGTGTCCGGGGACCTGTTCATGTTCTAGGCAAACCTAATGCTAGTGGATTTATTCTGAAGCAATCTGCATTCAGGGGCATGATGAAAGATTACATTGCTCCGAATCTGACAGTTTCGTCGAAAGATGTTTGCTCGTTCCCGAAAAGTATGAAACAAAAATTAATAAACCAACTTACAGAAAAGATTGAAAAACATGGGCCTCTAAAATATAATATATGGCTAGAATGCAATTATACGAAACCGGAACCGTTGGACGAAGGTATCAACAAGAGGGCATGACTTATAATGTACCTGTCTATAATGTATACGACTTCGAAAAGAGTGTAGAAGATAATGTAAAAAAGGTATGTTGCGAGAAAGAAGAAATGATGATGACGGGTTCGGGCTGGACACTCGATTCGGTAAATCATCTGTAGCTAAAAACGAGTGCATACCAACCTCTTACGAAATAATGGGATTACCTCTTCTTACCTTTGAAGAAATCATCGCAAAGAAATGTTTATATGTAAAATTTAGTAAATAAAAATATATTTATTAAATATGTTGTACTTTATTATTTTATAAAAACCCCTTCCGCTTTACATAAAAATTATTTGAAATAAAAAATACTTACATTTAAGAATAAAACAATTAAACAATTAAATGTGGTATTTTACGTGCTTTGCAGGAATTGTCAATGTTACCATTCGGTACAGGCAGATAGCAGGTGACATAATCGATACTTCATATGTGTTAAGAATAGAATCCAATATGGAGGGAGTCAAACTAAAGTGAGTAATTGATGGAACAAATAACTAATAAGCGCAACCTATACTTTAAATATATACACAATATGGCTGTCATCTGTTCATACATAGGTGAGGTAAACATATGAAATCTAATATGGCTGTCGCACGAAGGTGAAATGCAAACAATAAAACAAATGACAAAAAAAACACGCAGGACTGCACCTAGCAAGATGGCCGCCTCCCAACATGGTAGCCTCCAGTAAAATATATAAACAAAAAGATGTACAAAAAAAAAATCAAATATGGCAGTCGAAAGAAGGTGAGAGAGTCAGGAACATATAAACGAAGATGGCAGTGGAGCGAAGGCGAGAGTCAATCTCCAGTAACATGTAAACAAATGACAAACAAAAATCAAGATGGTGAAATAAGTATTGGTGGGAGGAGTGGAGGCGAGGGAGTTAGCCGTCTGCTGGGGATGGAACAAATGTAACTAATGGTGGTGCTGAGGGAAACCTTCATAAATGCAAGTTTTTTTTTTAAATCCATTTTTAATAATGTTAGAAACACATTTTTTTGTAAATTTTTGGGGTTTTAAGGATTATTTGAATTTTTTTGTTTTCAAGGTCATTTAAAGTTATTCGGTCAAGGTCGAGTTAGTCTGCATCTAATATGACGGTGATAGTCTTTAATGTATTACGCTTGCTGACTTTTATGTGTTTTTCTCGAGATTTTGTTTTCAAGGTCTTGGGGTCAAGGTAATGGTCATTAACTTCCAATATGATGGATGGGAGATGCCTACCAAGATGGTGGTCGTCTACCAATATGGCGGCCTCCAGTAGCATGTAAACAAATGGCGAACGAAAAATCAAGATGGTGGAATCAGTATATATAAGGAGAGTGTGTGTGAGGGAGTCAGCCGTCTGCTGGATTCGAACAGAGGTGAGTAATTGGTGGCGTGGGGAAAACTTCAGGAAATTCAAGTTTTTAAATTAAATTTTTATAAATTTTTAAGAGAAATTTTTTAAGGGAAACGGGAAATTTCGAGGGAAAAGGCAAACTAGCCGCCGAGTTTAAAGGCTCTTTAATAAAGAATTTTTTTAAATAAGATTTTATAAAAAAAAAATTTTACGATTTTTTTTATTTTAAACAATTTTTTAATTAAAATTTTAATAATAAATTTTTCATAAATTTTCTATCGATTTTCTAATTTTATGACAAATTTTTTACTATTTTTTTTCTTATAAAATTTTCAATATTTTTCTTAGAAGTTTTGCATTTTCCAGGTCAAAGGTCAAGGTCAAAGGTCATATGTACTGATCCCGGTCACCTGGTTCGGAGTCACTGATCCCTGTCAGCATTTTTGAAAAAAAAAATGGGTCATTTCTGAGGATCCTTTTAATAATTTTTAATTATACATTTTTTCGGAATTTTTTAGAATTCTTTGGAATTTTTTTCAGGATTTTTTGGAATTTTGTAAGTTTTTTTTGTGGTTTTTGGGGTCAAAGGCCCTAGGGTAAAGGTCAAAGGTCACACGGGTCGGGGGTGAAAGGTCAATGACATTCAAGATGGCGGTCGGGTGACGCCACAAGATGGCAGCTCCCCATAATCCGGATCCGACGTCCCACGTCCTTGTGCCTAACTTCCCTAAATCCTACTACTACCTCAATTCTATTTAAAGTCCTTATCACTATCTCTATATTGTTTATAGTAACTTAATCCTCACTAATAATAATCATTTATATATATATAATATGTATTGCCATTATTCCAAACGTCTGTTCCTAATGCATCCAGTTCTATAGTCTCCTCGCCTGTCAGTCTCACACAGGTGTACAATTTCATTGAGGAAAAAGTGATTACTTCATCAGTGCAGATTCGACACATTGGCACAAATTCACATAGTAATTATCATAATGATATATTTTCAAGTTCTCTGACGAAAAGTAGTTGACGAGTTTGACAAGTAATGGGAAGGATCCGGAATCCCAGTCATGTATTACTGTTTTCTATATGTAAAATTGGTTTAAGAAATAACGCCTTCAGTGTATTAGCAAATTTAGATTGTTTATTTTTTTTCAAGTACTGCCGTCAAGGTTTGCGCTTCAATCCCTGCATTCAAGCGTAACCGGGTAGGTTTTTACCGTGGCCCTTGCTAATTGGCGTAGATTGACAAGAATAGTATTTTATCCGGTTTCACTTTTAAAGGCTCCACTTAGATAAACGCAGTGAGGCTTCGTGATTATCGCTGGCTCCAAACAACTTATATAATATACAGATCCAATGCCCGAAATCCGTGACAAACCGTGCGTGGATACTGAATCTCCGACGGTTTGGTCTTCGTGTGAGAAGAGCGTGGCACAAACGACCACGACTATCTAGAACTCTAGGTTAGCCGAAGATTTGTTTATAAACATCGTATTTGGCTTTAATGTGAACCATTACAGCTTTACGGCTACATTTGTTTACGAGAGCAGATTGGAGGGAACAAAGGCCTTCCTGTGTGAACTGCCTCGTTCAGGCGCTGGAAAAGTCTGCACGTCCGCGCTAGCCAGCTGTTACTGTAGCGAAATGAATGGAAGATCGTGTTTTCAGGGCAAGCATTAAATTTACATACCACGGCTAACAGAAAACCTATGTATCCCAAGTGCCCTATAACTTTGGGGGGGGGGGGCTGCTGCTGCTGCTGCTGCTGCTGCTGCTGCTGCTGCTGCTACTACTACTACTACGGTAAAGTGAGCACTTCCAAATGGCTTTAACCACTAATAAATATACTTTGTGGCTGCTTCAGACGTTGACTTTTGGGTTTGGTGAAATATATACGTAGTGTTCATTAGTAACGTGGCAGTGTTTATATTTTAAAATGGTAGAAATTAAGAAATTGAATCATAGCAAAAATTTAGCAGGGCCTTAAGTGCTCACTTTTAACGTGAACAGCCTATACCCATTGGTTATAAGGGGAGTGACGCCTTTGTTATTGCACAACTTCGGGACGTTTCCGAACATATGCTCCGCCACCGTACACTATGAGCCTATTGCCTACAGAGGTTCACACACGGAGAGGGGCAGGGCAGGGAAGCCTTCAAGGGCCCAAGCTCCTACCAGAAATAGTATCAAACTTGAAACTAAATTTAAGATCATTCAGCAATGTGTGACATATTTTATGAATCCCGTGTCGTATTATTCAATAGGAGAAGAACATGTTAAACTATGAGGGGTGAATGCTGCAGTGTAAAGTGGCTAATGCCTCTCACACGATAACGAGAAGTGTCTAGCTAGTCTGAACATTCATAGTGATTTTTTTTTTTTTTTTTTTTAATAACGATGAGGTTACTTCAGTTTTGAAACAACCCCCAAGAAGACTTGGCTTTGTGCTGTAGGGTGTAAATTAACTTAAAGTGTAATGCAGAAACATGCCAGTTTGGGGACGACACTACACGAATACTTAAAGATTTTATGGTAAAATAATTATTTTTAGCATTTTAATGTATATCCCTATCCATCATTTTCGAGGTGATACGCTTATGTAAAAGTGCGTAGATTTTTCTAGCAATTTAATTTTTATCTCATAAGTTTGGTGGGATTATACAGAAAACAGTATCTAAATTAAAATATATTACCGTGAAGTAAATTTTTATTGAATCTAAGACCCTTCCAGCTTCAAATCCTGGATGTGCCCTTTAGTGCCTCTGTGTTACACGAAGAGGCGTGCAGAACTCTAGAAAATGGAAATCTGCTTAAGAGAACATAAGTACATGATTTACTGCAGCTTGTCTGTTCATGTAAATTGTTGCACAATTTAGAAAAAAATAATTTGGAAACCTGTTAGCGATTACACCTGAAGAACACTATTTCACAAACGTCTATTAATCGTTCCGTGCTCATATTCATTTCTAATAAATACTACAATATCGCCTCTTAAGAAATAACCGCATATATAGTAAAAATGTGTTTTGTGCCTTTGCTATTTCTTTCATGTTCCAGTTTGATTTTTAAATGCGTATAGAATGGATTACATATATTTTGAGCATTTTTATTGCTAAAACGTCTCTAAGGTATTTTCTAGTATAAAAACTTTGGTAAGAAAATTTTACACTCACGTAAGTTCATTTAAATTTTATCATTATATCAAAAAACTACAAGGTCTTGCTGATTATTTTTAGTGTTCTGCATTTAACTAGAATGTGCTAGCTTCAGAAACGCATGTCTCGTGTTCTGTTTACATCCAGTATATCTTCATACGTACTGTAATAAAAAAAAGGGTCCTCGATAAATTACCTTACGAAGGTCGTGGTTTCAGTTATTTAGATAGAAGCCGTATATAATATATAATTTTATATTTTTTTGGGAGATTTTAGATACACGTCGTCTTTTCGAGAAAATCGCGAAAATATACTTTTAGCATACTTTTCTAGCTAACATTGGGAAACAATTCGCTGGCTGTAATGTATAAGCGCTCAGCAGAAATTTATAAACTTAATTAAAATATATCGTATCCGCACTTGGCAAGAGTTACTCATCTTCTTTCCTTGACTGCTTACATGATAGGAATCGCGCAGAGGGACAGAATAGTATTTATAGACACTGAACACTTCACTATCTGCATCTCTCGCAAGAGAGAAAGAAGCCGTGCACTCAGTTGCTGCGCTGCGCTCATACTTATACTGTAAACTATGTTATCTTCGATTTTGTACATCCGTTATCATCATCAACGATTTCTCCCTTTTCTCTCGATCATAAATGTGTGTTTGGTTTAACTGGAGATTAGTGTACAGGAAAATTGGAAGCTCTGATAGTTGAACCCAAATAAATAATCGTGAACCAAAAAAGTGACGTCTTTGTCGCCTCACACGTCAGATAGATCGTGGATTACATCCATCGATGAAATGAATTTCATTGATATTACACATGACATAGACACCGTAGGTCAAGATAGTACCTATAGTTTGCCCTGTACTTGTAGAGAACATTCGTGATGTAGCGGCTGTAAGTTTCATGCCTGAGGTGATGTCAGGTGGTCTGTGCCCGGTCAATCTACTGTAGATACGGCCGTATACTGTGACGAGCAAACGTCGGCGAGTATTTGAACATGAAACAAACCTAGCTCATGTCCTCTTGCCGCATTGGTAGGTATATCATGTTCACGGTAAAGTGAGCACTTTTGAGGCCCCAGTTACATTTTTCCTATCAGTCACTTCTTATCCTCCCATCACTTTTTTAAATGAACATTACCATGTAAGTAATAAACACAGTGTATATATTTCAACGGAATCGTAAGTTAAGGCCAAGCTTCACCCTGCATGGATGTATAGGGAATCAAAGGCTAAATTCGGACAAAGTTCGCTGTCATTTTTTGTACTAGTATTTTCAACTAAGGTTTTTTGGTTGAATATTGAACGCATCTACATATGTAAACCATTCAAATTTTAATTTTTAAATCTTAAATTCACTTTTTAATTATTTATAAAATGTCACAATTTTATAAATTACGAAAACGTACATTTGAAGTTAAAAAATTAAAATTTGGAAGGTTTACAAATCTAGATGAGTTCAATCTCTTACAAAAAATTTTTTGTTGGAAATACTACCACAAAAAAGACTGAGAGAGCTTTGCCAAACTTAACCTTTCTTTGATTCCCTATACGCCCATGCATGGTGAAGCCTAGCCTTAACGTTTAAGGTTACAATAAGATTTATTGCCTATTATCCCAAATGACAGGGCCTCAAAGAGTGCTCACTTTACCGTGAATATCCTATAGCGTAGTGGCCTTACGGCCGAAAGTTTGATCCCTGTGGGGTTGGGATAAGTTACGATTACTCTATGCGCAAATTCTTCCCGTTGTAATATGAAATAATAGTAACAGTAAAGTATATGTCAGTGGTGGGAAATTACTCTTAAAAAACTAATGGAAAAAACTAGGCCGTATAATTTTTTTTAACACAAATCTTAAAACTGAACTAAATTAATACCTACCTTCAGCTGCAAACTTAAAATTGTCCATGTTATTATAATGCCTCGAAGATTATTTTCTTGGAAATTCGTTATGTGGTTCGCCCATATTTAAGTTTTTATTTTTAAATAAAATTTAAAGCCAGAATAGCAAGAAGTTAAACCTGTATCGCCGGTGAATCAAGTCTCAGATTACAAAGGGATTGTAGCTTGACATTCCGGTGACTTCAAGAAACACTTTATCTGTAAACCAAACCGTGTACAATTTACTTTTTGAAACTTGTACGAATTAATATGTTAACATAATACTCTCATATTTATGCTTAAAAAAATGACAAATGCTATTCTTCAGGTGAGTTTTTATCAAGTCATTATTGGCATCATATCACGTAAGACACAAAATACTCTCAAAATATAGGGAAAATAGCGTTTGGACAGTTTTTACCTAATTACATACAGTGTATCCTAGACCATTTAATTGCCCCATTACAAAGCCAGAAGCATAATATGGCTGCCTGGCTGGACGTAAGTATTTTACGTGTATGAAGTCTGAGAAACGCAGAAACGCTAAGGGCGACATTGATATGCGCCACGCTTCTATGTGCAAGGCCGTATTCTTTCGCTCGCCAACACTTTTGTAGAGGGCCATAATATGCAAGGCTACTATTTATGGCGTAAGAATAAAGATTCACGTGTATATTTTCACAATTTTAAAGATTGTATAATGGAAATTCCACACTAAGTGAACGATTCGTGAAGACCTACATTTAAGCCAGTAAAACTCCGGGAAAACAATGGAGAAAACTACACTTGTATGCACATGTGAAACGTTTGTTAAATTCGCGGTCGTGCGGTAGCGCGCATTCCGTAAGTCCAGAGGTTCCGTCCGGGCCGGTGACTCCGCTATGAGGCTTGTCTGTCTCAAGTAAGGTGCGTAGGTACGTAGTGCGGGTTAACGTCTAGTCAACAGCGAGGTCATTGGAGACGGAGCAAGCTGCACAGAGAAGTAAGAAATCGGCCACGGCCTGTGGTACAAAACTATCTCGGCATTCGCCTGGGGTGATGTCGGAAAACCATGGAAAACTTTAAATCAAGATGGTCTGACTGGGGAACGAACCGAGGCCCTCCCGAATGCGAGTGCGAAGGACTACCGTCGCGCCACCTTGTTCGATGTTTGTCTCAAGTGGTGGAGATATTCAGGCGACTCTTAACAACGAGATCTCGAGAGCATATGAGGGCGATTGAGGTGAATATGGAACGGCGCCGGAATGAAGGAGCGGGGGAAACGGGAGATCCCTGAGAAAACCCGCCGACCAACGGCATCGTCCGGCACGATTCCCACTTGCGAAAATCCGGTGACCCGGCCGGGATTGAACCCGGTACGCCTTGGTGTCTGTCGTAAAAGTTTGATTTAAAACTGAGGCGGTATTTGTGTGCTTACTTCACTATTTATTTCGTTTGCTGACTAACATAACTGTGCTAATCACGGGCCGGCACATAGTTTTAGGGATACGGAAGGGGGACCGTACGTAGGAAACCACTTGAGACACAGGGGACGCGGGTATTGAACCCGGCTCGCATTGATGGGAGGCGAGTGCGCTAATTACTCAACCACCGCGTCCCCTTTGTCTCAAGTGGTTTCCTACCTACCGTCCCCATGCGTACCGGGTTCAATCCCGGCCGGGTCGCCGGATTTTCGCAAGTGGGAATCATGCCGGACGATGCCGTTGGTCGGCGGGTTTTCTCGGGGATCTCCCATTTCCCACACCCCCTCATTCCGGCGCCGCTCCATATTCACTTCAATCACCCTCGTCGGCCCTCAAGACCTCGCTGTTAAGAGCCGCCCAAATCTCTTCACTTCAAATTTTCCTACAGAGGCCGATACGGCGGTTATTCGTGTAGCTGGATGTGTGTGAGCAGCGAATAGAACGTAAAGGGGTAAGAATGCCATAAGTGTTGTGCTGGAATGTGTTAGAACGTGGTGCCGGGTCGGGCAGCGATGACCTGGCGGCGCGCGGCTGGCGGACTGCCCGCTGCTCCTCGACGGACGCGGGAGGGTCTAGGCTCGCACGTGTCGCCCCGGCGCGGAGGACGGGCTTGTTTGCCAGGAGAACAGTCGTCGTCGCCTGGGCCTGGGAATGTTTCCCTCGCTCGCAGGGTGAGGAGCCAGTCTCGGCTATAAATACCGCCCGACGCACACGCGACGCCACAACCTAGAGCCGCCACTTCTCCAGCGCCGAGCTCCTCCGACCTCTGAGACAGGGCCCGCACCAAGGCTCCTGGATTTCCGCACGTGGGAATCGTGCCGGAAGTTACCGCTGGTTCGGTCGGGGTTCTATCATTCCGGCGCTGCTCCACGCTCGCCTCGCTTCACCTTCACCCGCTCTCAAGACCCTGATTTTAAGAGCCATACAAATCTCTCCACTTTCCCCCTTCCCCCCCCTACACTTGTTTTACACTGCAATTTCCGCGGATATAAGAAGTTCACGGTAAAATGAACACTTTTGAAAGCCCTGCATAACATCTAGTTGTATGCGTTTTGTTTATTCTTCCGCCTCATGTAAAATTAACATTGCCATGGGCCTCATCACTTTATTCATGCGTTGGGCACGCGAAACTGTGGAATTATTAGAAAAGTAATTATTATACAAAACTGGTCATTTTTACACTTTCGTGCATTAAAAAAAACAGAAATCAAAAGAAATAATGTATGACATCACAAATTGTTACCTAAAACTTTTTATTCAACTTTGAGATGTGGGACTACTTTCAATGCATCATTACCAACTTTACTGGAGGCACGTCACTCGGCGCGTTTGTTAAAATATATGCAGGGAGAGGGTGTGACTTTTTTCTAAGGTTGATTTCAATAGTGCTCACTTTATCGTGAACAGCCTTTACACAAACATATACACCCTTACAGAGAGCCAGCTTTCTTCCTCATCGTCGCAAAATTGTCAGGGTTTCGCCCGCCTGCAGCTATTTTCTGCTTCCCAGCCCTTGAAATGCGTGAGCTCTTAAGGCCGACTCTTGCTTACTCACCACTTGCCCCATCGCCTCTATGCGCAAGGCGCTCAGCTGGCGTGCAGTACTTCCGTCGACGACTCGCTTGAACGTGACTTCAGCGGCGACCGGCCCTGAATTTTTTTATGTCACGATAATAAACATAAAGTTATAATGCGTGTCTAACGACAACTCTAAAGTTTCTGTATAAAAAATAGCAGCTAATCATTCGAGTTAAAATGGGAACTTGTCTTTGGGCACGAAACATTTCTTAATACTGTTTTTCGTGTTTTGATACCACTACACAACATTCAACCATTTTTGAATCGGGAGTTTTCTTTCCAGCCAGGCGAAGCACATAGCCAATCCTCTACCGCTTTCTAGCGGAATATTTTATGTTTGTGACAGTCCAAACAAATTTTACAATGCGTAACATACGAGCTGACATCTAGGCCGCCACCTCTTTTCGATGATGCGACAGCAGCCTGCATGCATCTAGAAACGGAACTAAAGTGCGCACAGCAAGTTGTTATTGGCGTCTAGGAATTCTAAATCTTTTCAAATCAGATTTTTTTAAATATAAAATATTACGTCACAGCTGGGAACAAGCACACAAATTAATTTCATAACATGGCAGTGGTTAGGAAATTGAAGAACAAGGAAAAATAGTTACAGACATAACGCCATCATTGGAGAAAAAGGGATTCATCCACCTATAGACCTACTATAGAAGAAAATGCGTATGATATAGCGGAAGTTGACCTAGTAAAAAATCAGTGTTCATAGGTGTTGGCGGCGGTGGTGTTTCATAAGACTTTCATTTACTCTGTCCTATCCTTCACTTTTTCGAATTGGCTTGAGTTTTCACCATGTCCTTCCCCTGCAATTGTAAATCGTTAAAATTTTTCCCTCTCGTTTTCCCCACCACTGCGATCCAGATTTTATAAGTCTGGTCACAGTTCATAGTCATAAAGCATATGATCATATGATAAAGAAACTGGATCTCTCGATAAATTGGGTATTTCAGCAACATTTGAAGAATAGGTACAAAACTGATAACATTACTAGTTAGTCTTAATGTATGATTAAGTTACCGTGGATTATACACATAAGCACAAACAGAATGAAAAATCAATAGATTTGTACAGCACTGGAACTAATGACGAAACACTCCGCTATGTTCACATTTTAGCCTCATCACAACAAATGGTTTGTATAGGCTGTTCTTGGTTAAGTGAGCACTTTTGAGGCCCCAGTAACTTTTTTCCTGACAGCCATTTTTTATCCTTATACCGTTTTTTTAAATAAATATTTCCATGCAAGTAATAAACACAGTGCATATATTTCACCGGACTCAAAAGTTAACGTCTAATGTTACAATACACTTATTTTTTATTGATTACTATTACAAATGAGAGGGATTCAAAAAGTGCTCATTTTACTGTGACTAGTCTATACTGAGGTAGACGGGGTCGAGCGCGTAAAGGGTGCGGCAGCTTGGAAACCATCGTCACTAGCGCTATTTCACGTGCGATATGTGTAAAATGAGCGGGAATTCAATAACGTGCTCTACTACATGTTCCCGCACCTGTAAGTATATAGGATGTCACATTATTTTTTCTACAAACTTCTATGAGTGACAGGTAACGTAATGAGGTACAATTTTTTTCAGAGAACGGACATCCGGAGACGCCTCGTTTAGATACTAAGCGTCTTTGTACACCACGTTATAACGCCTGGCATATATGCAGTTAGCGGTTCACACAACAGGCACCCACTGCCTACCTCCCAGGAAACAGTGATATTTGATGTAGTACAGTAGGGATGGTGGTAATAAGTAGGCATACTTTGTAGGTTGCAGTATTTTATTGACTGCCTGTTTCTCATGTCCATACGTTAACCTCAAGCAGGTGCTAAAAATGGCGGCCCTCAGCTTGGCTGCAGACATTGCAACGCCAATGCATTGCCTGGATTCCAGGAGTAGTTTGAACCGCGTTGCATGCCGCCTGTATTCTTTCTAAGAGAACATCGCGGTTCTCCACAGGCGTAGAGTACACACAACTCTTGATGTGGGCCCACAGGAAGATATAAACTGGCGTGAGGTCCGGTGACCATGGTGGCCATGGCACAGTGCCACTTCTCCCAATTCACTTAGAAACAAACGTGTCGGTGAGGTGTTGGCGAATACGACGGTTGAAATGCGGAGGTGTGCCATTTTGTGTGATATCATTCCTTTTCCACTCTTTGAATCTTCTAGGACATATTAATTAATTTATATTTTTAGCAACAAAACCTCGCTCTCTCCCCCCCCCCCCCTCAAATATTCCTTCATTCATTAAAATAATTTTTGTACCGGTAAGAAAATTACTTCGTCTACGTAATGTTTGTATTTAAATTTAATTGATGTTTACTTTTGACAGTGTATTTGAAAATATTGGGCTTTATTTGTCATTTGTCTTGCTATGATAATTTTTTATCAGCTTATACTAATAATTAATTTGTGTGTGACTCGTTCTAACTATGTAAGCTATGCCGAGTGAGGGGTCTCTCAGTACAGCCTGAAAATAGTAAGCCCGCTGCTCGACTTTCCAGCCATTTAGGGTGGCGACTATTTCAAACTGGTATTGTTACTCCCGCCAAGAATTCTGGCCATCGTAAGGAGCAGGCTTCATTGAGGCCCCTTTCCCCATTCTTGATTGCACGACACTAATGCTGCAGAGCTGCTGACTATCCTCCGAAGTTGTGTTAGTTAAGGCCTGCACTGCTTCCCCACTTTTCTCGGCTGCAGATGTGATGAGGGTAGAATTCCGCTGCTGAATAAACTCCTGCCATTCCTTCGTCATTGAACTTATTTCCTGTCTCATTTCATTCTCTGCGCTGTCTATTCTTTCACTGACGCTGTCCATTCTGTCGTTTACAGCGTCCACTATTTCATTCACACTGTCAATTTTCGTGCTCACTAACTCGCTAATGCCTTCTATTTTCCTGTTTACATTCTCATTCACAGAGTCAATTTTCCTGTCTACATTCTCATTAACAGAGTCAATTTTCCTGTCTGCATTCCCATTTGCACTATTTACAGTTTCAATAAAGAACAAATTTGTGTATTTACAGTCTCATTTACACTAATAACTTGGTTATTTACATCTTCTTTCAAGCTATTTAAGCTAACCATCTGGCTACCTAGCCCCTCAATTAATGTTCCCAGTGCTTCTAGTTCTGCAGAAATGTTTCTAGTTAACATTCACTGCGATGGTTGTACAAAATAGTCTGAATTTTGTGGCAGTAGTAAATAAATGCCGATTTGAGCGCAACCGCAAAAAAGTGTCTCAAAAAGTTGCGTTTGAGCGCAACCGCTAAAAAGTGGCTCAAAAAGTTGCGTTTGGGAGCAGTTGCAATAAAGTGACTCAAAAAGTTGCGTTTGGGTGCATCTGCAAAAATACGCGTAAAAAGTTGCGTTTGGGAGCAGTTGCAAAAAGTGGATTAAAAAGTTGCGTTTGAGCACCACCGCAAAAAAGTGACTCAAAAAGTTGCGTTTGGTTACATCGTAGTCTTTAGAAAAAGAGTTGCGTTTGGGCGCAGTTGCAAAAAAAAGTGGCTCAAAAAATTTGAATACGTAAAAAATAAAATATTGTATATAATAAACGGACGCAAATAAAAATCAACTGATGTCTAATATGATGACGACCATGGCAATGAAAAAGGCTAACACAACTGGTAATGTTTGGAAAGAATATAAATTTCAGAAAGATGTTTTTGCGAAAAGAACAAAGAAGAAATCTCAAGAGAAGTATATCAAGTGTGAAACTTGTAATCATTTTTACAAACCATCTCTCATAAGAAGTTGTCTTAAAAGTAGACTGCACAAAGGTCTTACACCAATATGTAATAAATCACATGACCCAACAAATGCATGGGAAATTTTTAAAATATCACAACATTTAACATCAGAACAGAAGTTCCCATGAGAGAAACAAGTGAAATGTGAAACTTGTAATCACTATAACAAACCGTCTCTCATAAGAAGTCACTTGAGAAGTAAAATTCATAAGCACACACTCAGTTTCAGTGTAGAAGAAATCGAAACAGCATTTCAAAGTAGGATCAAGACTTAGGCTGTAAATAATGTGAATGTATACATAGACCCAAATCATTTCCTAAACGATGTAAAAGAAACTGTCACGGAACTAATTCATAACAATTTAATATCACTCAAAGTGAACATGAAACTCTTCACTAAGCACAAAAGGGGAATTAATGAGAATATTGAATATGTAGAAAGCTCCTTTAAAACAAAGAACAAAATTATACCGAAATCGACTAATCAGGAAAAATATTATGCCAACAGCATATCGAAAATCATAGCTGAGATGGGGGCTTTCGAAGCAAAGGAATCTCAGTGGGAACTCAACAGAATATTTAAACTAAAAGTGTGAATAAATAAATATGTACCATTCAAGGGCAGTTCTTATGTTGATCTCCCAGAAAAAAATCAAAGCTAAGCAGGTGGTAATTAATGTTAAGAATAATGATAAAAAATTTTTTGTGGTCTGTTCTATCTGCATTGCATCAAGTACAAAAAGACCCCCCTCCCCCACAGAGTGAATAAATACATAGCTTACGAACATGAGTTTGATGATGCACTTAAGGGTTTGGAATTTCCAATGAAATTGGGTAGCATACCAACCTTTGAGAAAAGAAGTGGGATTTATATTAATGTATACACATACGAAGAAGAAGATGGTGACAAGAAATATATAATCTGCCTATTAAAACAACAAAAGATAAGGTGGATAAGCACATTAAGCTACTCTATATCAAAGACGAAAAGAACGACCATTACTGCTGGATAAAAAGTATTTGGAGACTTATCGCATCACAAGTATCAAATAATGGTCACTATATATATTGAATATATCGCATATATATGTATATATATATATTATATATATATATATATATATATATATATATATATATATATATATATATATATATATTATATATGCGATAGATGTTTGCAATATTTCTACTCTGTAAGCTAAAAGATCACGAATGAGACTGCCGAGATCACGATGGTGTTAAGAGTTGAATTACCACCTAAAGGAAAAAATGACATATTAAGATTTAAAAACCAAAATTGAAACTTGCCAAACCAAACCCCGACGAACCCTACACGAAACCATACCAGAAACACGAGCCTATTAGCTTATGTTACTATGTAAAATACAAACATGGATACTATAAACCACCAGTAACTTATGAAGGATCTGATGCATCTACTGTATTCGTTAAAATGCTCATGGAAGAAGCAAAGTCTATTGGTGATATATATACAAATTTAAAAAAAACAATGCTTCCACTAACTCAGAAAGAACAAATAGTTCATGATACAACTACCCATTGTCATATATGTGAAAAGCCTTTGAATGGTGATTCTGTGAGAGATCATAATCGTCTTACGGGAAAATTTAGGGGGGCTGCACACAGAGATTGTAACTTATCATATAGAAATCCATGTTTTATACCAGTGTTTATAAACAATCTATCTGGTTATGACACACATTTATTCATAAGAGATCTTGGCATCGATGAAAATTAAGTTGATCTAATTCCCAACACCAAAGAAAAATATATTTCTTTTACGAAACATGCATGTAAAAGTGTAAATCTTATATTTATTGACTCATTTAAATTTATGGTTAGTAGTATCGATAAACTCTCTAGCAACCTTTCCAGAAGCCAATTACGAGAAACGTGTAAGCATTTTTCCAATGAACTTCTTGATTTTGTTATAAGAAAAGGTGTTTATCCATGTGACTACATGGATAAACACTGAAAAGTATTGAAAAGTTTTGTCAGATAACACTTCCATCCAAAGATGCATTTTACAACAAACTCAATAAATGTGACATTACAGATGAATATTACGAATTTGCGAGAAAGGTGTGGGAAAATTCAACATAAAATCTCTAAGAGAGTACACAGAACTCTCTAACAAATCTAGTGTATTGATATTGTCTGATATAATGGAAAATTTTAGAGATGTATGTCTCAAAACATATAAACTAGATCCAGCATGGTATTTCACAGCCCCAGGGTTAGTGTGGGATGCTATGCTCAAACACACTAAAATAGAACTAGAATCATTAACAGATTACAGCATGATTTTGATTATAGATAAAGGTGTTTGTGGTGGAATTTAACAATGTTGTAAGCGATATGCCAAAGCAACTAATAAATATAGTACAAAGGAAATCTCTTATCTTACATATATGGATGCCAATGCCAATATATGGATGGGCTACAAGCCAGTATTTGCCCTATGGTGGGTTTAAGTGGAGAAATGCAAATATAGATGTAACAAAAATACAAGATGATTCTAGAAAAGGATATATATTGGAAGTTGATTTGGAATAATCCACATGAACTACATAATCTCCACAAAGATCTGCCATTGGCACCAGAGAATAAAATACCAGAATGTTCAAAAAATCCCAAACTCTTGACTACTCTGGATGAAAAAGAAAAATATGTATTACACTATGTAAATCTTAAGCAATATCTATCTCTCGGAATGAAGTTGAAAAAGATCCACAGAGTTCTGGAGTTTCATCAATCAGATTGGCTCAAGTCCTATATTGATCTAAACACAAATATGCGAAAAATGGAAAATATTAGAAACAGAGTGGATATACGTTTGTCCACAAGTTCTAAGCAAATGGATAAACTAGTAGCTAAACCAAACTTTAAAGATAGAACTATATTTACTAACTCTTTGGTTGCAGTTCATATGATTCAAACAAAACTGTGCTTTCACACACCCATTTATGTTGGAATGAGTATACTTTATCTATCGAAAGTGTTAATGTACGATTTTCACTATAATATAATGAAAACAAAATATGGGGAAAATATTGAACTGTGCTATCAAGATACTGATTCATACATATATTTTACAAAAACATCAGACTTCTACAATGACATGAAAGAAATGGTCGATCATTGTGATACTTCTGACTATAAAAAATAAAATCCATAAGGTATACCGTTAGTTAACAAAAAGATTATTGGCAAACTGAAAGATGAATGTATTGGAAAAATAACGGAAGAATTTATTGGATTGAAAACGAAAATGTATGCAATAAATGTGGAAGGTGGTGTAAAGAAAAGAGCAATGGGTGTGAAAAACACTGTAGTTACCAATGGGATTAGTTTTGATGACTACAATAAGTGTTTGTTTGGTGAAAAAGTGTTGTACAAAAGTATGAATCTTATTAAATGTAAGAAACATGAACTCTATACGACTGAGTAGAGAAAAAAAGCATTAGGTTCTGAAGATGATAAGATTTATTCTTAAAGATGGTATTAATACATCACCATGGGGGCACTGCAAAATTGAAAAAGAGTGATACTATGAAACATTTTATAACAGTAAATGTATTAAATGGATAACCATCCATTAAAAACTAATAACCATAGATGTTTGCGCTCTATTGGACTTTGGTGATTCTTTCACTTTTAACATAACAAATGAGGTTTCTTTGGCTTACTAGTACCACATTACAAATAGTTGTAGCCGATATTGATTTATTAAAATCAACTGTAAGTTTCAGATTAGTTCGATCTTTTACAATAGCAGTTATTCTGTAAGAACAATCAATAACATACAATAGCCTTCTTCCAATAAATGACCCAGAGTTGAAGCGCAGCTCATTATTACGATAAGGGGTATCTAGTTTAGTCTTTGAATTTCTAAAATCAGTGTAAGCAATACATATCTTATGGAAAATTTTATCATCAATGTTAAAATTCCAATTATCTTAGGGAAACACTTCATTCCGTCCATTCTTAATAGAAATATTTTTGAAAAAACAAGCGTAAACATTGAACCATGTGTGAATTGGCCAGGATCTTCTTTTATATTTTGCTGAAAACCAACAATGACAAAGTCTGGCATATCGAATTGGATTGAATTGAACTGATCTTTCATATCAAACTTAAATGAGTTTACATAAGTAGGTACTGGTATTTCAAGACATTGCCAATAATTAAAACCAATTGGAATTTTGGGGCGTTTGTATAATTTTTCTTTAATTTCGTCTCCATAAATAGGATCGTATTAAACAATTGGCCACAGAATTTCCATTTTATCAATAACAATTTTTACCAGCATCTGGTCTATTATCTTCATTATCAGATCCATCTGCTTTCTTTGGGGATCTTCTGTAAAAAGAAGCATCATGATTAAAATTTCGAATGAATGTGATCGTGTACCTACCTTTCCAGAATATTTCATTACAATCTCTCATAAACCCAAACAAATATCTTAATGGATAGGTTATTTCGTTATGCTTATCTTTCCTAACATATTTACCTAGTTCTATCCCCAACATTTGGAAGTATGCTGATTCTGATTCCGAACCTAACAATGTATGCATCATTGTTTAAGTGATGTCAGGGTTGTCAATACTTTCGATTATACAACCATGTTTAGAGATCTCTATTTTTGAGAACTGGAATGGCAAGAAATTCTCACAAAGATCAATAGTAGTTTTTTCATAATCTGAATTTGTATCTTTTTTAGTTACCTTATAGTGTTGGTATACATAAGCTTCATTCGGATGTGAAAATGCATCATCAATAAGGATATCAAACTCAATGTGCTTGTTGTATTCATTAAAATTATTTTTTGTTTGGTCGTTTGGCGGAAACGACTGACTCTCATAACTTTCAATTTTTTGTTGATCCATTTATTATATAGAAAAAAAATCTTAAACAACTACACTTTTCTTATCAACCCAAGAATTATGACTACTATCAAAACTTAACCATTTAATTAGCAGCTTATTTCCTTTTCTTCGCAAAACTTTTTCCACTAAGTAGTCTTTATCATATTTGGTCTTAAGCAGCTCTGGCTCATAAAAAATACCTTTAATATGTTCATTTTTTAAATCTCTTATTCTATGTGTCGTGGGGTTTGTGTGCAATACTTCACACACCTCAAATACTTCAGTGGACCAATTTGGTGTATATCCTTTTTCAAAAGAATTTTTATTTTTACTTATACAAACTTTATCTCCTATTGCAAACTTTGGTTTAACCATTTTCTTTCTCCTCCATACATGTTGATTAGAATAGAACTTTCATTCTTTGCACTTACATTGGTCGGTTTCATTCCGATTGTACTCTGAACAGTGTTATTGTATTCACTTATTAATTTTGGTAATATAGCCACCCATTTATAGTTTCCCTGGATAGTAAATATCTTCCACATTTTCTTCTTCAATGTTCTATTAAATCTTTCTACAGAGCTAGCTTTCTTTTCACCGTATGTTGAATAGTGTGTTATGTTGTTATTGGTCATTAATGTCTTAAATGATTTATTGTAAAATTCTTTACCTTCATCTGTTTGTAAATGCATGGGTTTGCGATCATTCAAAATAGTTTTAAATGCTAACATAACATTTTCACCAGTTTTATCTTTAATTGGTTTTGCCCATGCATATTTGGAAAAATCATCTATCACAGTTAACATATATTTAAAAACTTCGTTAATTCTATGTTTACCTTTTAAAGATACAGAATTCATTTCGAATAAATCAGCTTGCCAAAGATCATCGATACCAAACGATAGAATAGTTCTTCTGGGGAAG
The DNA here is from genome assembly GCA_029891345.1 of Dryococelus australis. Lineage (NCBI taxonomy): Eukaryota > Metazoa > Arthropoda > Insecta > Phasmatodea > Phasmatidae > Dryococelus > Dryococelus australis. The sequence continues at coordinate 79,549,514 of CM056995.1, forward strand.
TTCTTTCGCAATGGTTTATGAATTTAATTTACAATATCGTTTTTTATACCCCCAACAGTGAATATCTAATTATTGGTAACACAACATCTACAAACACATTTAATTCTTTATTGTTATTATTTGTAAGTTCATATGAACTTACTGTATTTTTCATACATTTGAGACAGTATACATTTAAGTAATCATTGGTCATTTTATTTATTTATATAATGAGACAACAAAAAATTGTAAACAATATAGAGAAGAATATAGAGAGAAGAAGACAGCTAATTGAAAAGTTTAAAACTACTAGAAATTTTGCCATGATGAATATTATCAAAATAAAAAACACGATCAAGAATTGATAGATGCAGTAGAAGATTTGGGACAAAAATTCGACATGTAACAAATGAGAATAAGAAAACTGTTTGGTAAAACAGACACCAATGAACGCTATGACGATGGCATTAAACGAATTGGCGATGACGATTAACGCTATGGTGATGAATGCTACGACGATGGCATTAAACACATTGACGATGATGATGAACTCTATGACGATGCATTGGGGCATTTGAAAACTGATATCTCGCAATTAACTAACTACAAAACATTTATTGATAACAAAGTGGCAGATATCTTAATTGACTGCAAATACAATGTTTTTGGACTAAAGGCTGATAAAGGTAGATTGTATATTGGCGATAGCGAAGTAACATTCATCAATGACAAATTTACTGTAAAAGGCCGAATATACACCAGAACTGATGGTTTGATGAAATTACTAATTAATAAGAAAGTAACAGAAAGTGACCACCCGCAGTTTTTCAAAACAATGATCCAAACTTGGGAATGCTAAAATCGAGTTAAGGGAATAAATGGAAAATTAATATTAAACCTATTTACGATTCAATTAAAAAGAAACGACCCTCACCTAAAAATGGGAAAGGTATAAAGAAATATACAGACTATCCCAAAGAACACATATGGATGGATGATGTTAGGATGCTTATTGATCGAATTCTCGTTATTTATGGCGAAGAGAATGCTGGAAATGATAAATATTACAATGAAATAGTTGGAATAATGAATATGCTCAACAGCAAGTATAGTGACTTTGTTGTGAATAATCTAAAAGGTATACCATATCTGATATGAGTGTTGAACACAATACCACATACTTTTTGGGAGTGACGGAGCATCATGGAAAAGGGTTACTCAATAACATAATAAATTCACAACCTTTTGAATTGCATACACTCGGTTATCAGTACTTAGGTCCGGGTACCAGACGAAAAGAGAGAATTGGGTGTGGTGATAAACCCATAAATCCACTAGATGCGGCTGCAATGGAACATGATATAGCTTATCATCATCATAGAGATCTAGCTGAAAGACATGTAGCTGACAAAGAACTACAAGAGAAAGCGTTCAAAAGATTGTTAAGTTCAAATGCTGATCTCGATGAGAGATTGTGGGCTGGTGTTACTGGATCTGCGATGCATATTAAATGTAAGCTTGGCTGGGGAATTAAAATGAAATGATAAAATATTTGTTATAATAAATGAAAGTAAATAAATGTATTTCAAGTTCCTAACAAGGAGTTGAAGGGTTTGAATATTGATTCTTTCCTAACAAAGACCAACTGGAAGATAAAAACAATACATTAAACGAGGACAAAGGGATGACTATCACAATTTCAGTTCCACAACTTAAGAAAATGTCCAAAGAAATGAAAACTGGAAATGGTCTGACAGTTCACAAGGGTGGATTTTTTCCCTTAATTTTCGCAGCATTGGGATCTCTAGGAGCGTTAGCTGGTGGTGCATCATCTATTGCTACATCAGAAATTAATGCTAAGAAGAAAAACAAGGAATTGGAAGAACAACACAGACATGATTTAGCTATGGAGGAATACGGGAAGGGATTGAAGAATGTCAAGTGGGATAAGAATGTTAAAAAAAAAGTAACTCCACTCAGTAACTTTGATATTGATAAAATGGTTAAAAAATTAAACATTAAAAATTTTCGGGGTGTATTTATGATCGATGAGCTACTTAACACGCCACTCGATAATGAATGTGGTATTGTTAATCTAGATGTTTCGACAAACTCTGGTACACACTGGGTATGCTATTGGAAAAAAGCAAACAACAAATATTATTTTGATTCATTTGGCGGAAATCCACCGCGACAATTAATAGCATATCTCGGAAGTAATATTTTTTATAATGATGATAGAATTCAAAATTTCAATCAAGTAACTTGTGGTCATTTGTGTGTAATTGTGTTAAATCTCTTTTCGCATAATTTTAATTTTCCAAAAATTATTTCACTATTAATAAACAATGGATATATGCGGAAATTCATTAATGAGCTCTTGGATTGAAGATCAAATTAAAGAACGCACAAACAATGCTGAGAAGATCAGTCCTAATGATTTCGTTTCCAACACACAGTTCAACGACTTTATAACCACACTGGCAAGAAATAAAAGATCATTGGATAAAGCCTATCTTACTTGGAAGTAGATTATAATATAGATTTCGAACAAAAAAGACTAAGACATGTGGGAAATCCCATTGTACCGATGGACGCAATCAATTTAGAGTACTATCAGAAAAACAGAATTAACATTATTCGTTTAGTTGGAAAATACAGTTAAAAAGAAAAAGTGTTTTACTTTGATAATCGAATAGAATATTTTTTTTATGAGAGATGGAACTATAGTTGAAATAATAATAAAACCAAAAAAATATAAAAGTGTTATCAACTTATACCATGAACGGAAAAAAAATTACATGTATAAAACTTTTGAAGTACACCCATATGAAATGATAAATTTTAAAATACCAAAATCCCACAATGTACCCGAAGGTACAATTGTGTTTATTGAAATAGTTATGGTATATGAATACGTTTAAAAAGATCATATTATGTTAGTTTTTAATGGAAACATTTCATTAAAAACAAAACTTACTTATAATTAAAGAATTTAAAAATTCTTTAATTTTATTATGGTACTTGCCATTATTTAACTTACAAGTCATATCTATTGTAACAAAACCACATTCATTATTCCAACATTTTGAACACGTCTCCCTAAATTTCTCAAACGACATATCACCATCAACAAAATCACTATGAATATGTTTAAGATTTGTATCATCTTGTCTGAATATGCAAAGAAAATTGGATTTGTCTCTTATAAGCTGCTTAGGTACTTTTGAGTATGTCTAGGCTAAATAGAAACAATCAATATCTTTATGTCTACCCCAGTAAAGTAATACCTTACCATATTTTTATTTTCAAGTATGATATCATCGAAAACAACTACAGACTCTTTATGACATTCATTTACATCAACCATTTCTTCATTTGATGGAAAGAAGTATGCTATAGGGTCATTAAATAATGTTGACACTACATCTATATCTTTCTTTAAATTGATATATTTTGGTTGGTCCAGACTTTTTGAACACACATAGAGAGTACCAAAGTCCAACCATCCCTGAGCATATATAAAATTATCTATCATAAGTGTAGTTTTTCCACAGTTACTAGGAACCACTATCAAACATCTAATATTATAAGGTAATAATTCTCCATGACGTTTTGTCGATACAGTCTTGTCCGGTATTTTTATTTTAATATCCCAGTCTACATGTTTCATGTTTTCTTGCTCATTTATTAAAAGATTTTTTAAATATAATATTAAATGAGTTAAGTATTCAAACTAATAGATAACAAATTAGTGTTGAAGAAAAGACTACATTACCCTTTAGAGATAGAGGGGCACTCATTGGCTTTGGTTCAGTTCTATACTACTTATGTAATGCATAACATTATCTCTGCGAAAAATAAGCTATACTTTGTGGGCCAGAACGATATAGCTTAAAAGATCTTGAAAAAACTATAAAAGCAATTTTTTTCATTTAGTGTAGATTCAACGGATGGGAAAGAAAATCATATATCTTTCGAGCTGGATAAAATTACAAACAGAGTGAAAGTAAAATGTACGCTTAAATTTTAGTTTGGAAAACCGGGTTCAATAGGAAAACTTTTGGGTGCCGTAGTAAATAAAACTCTGAAAGCAAATGTGGATCATTATGGCGATACAATTCCAACATTTGCTCAATTTGAAACAATAAATATACACTGTAATATAATAAATGGTATGATATTAAAACATGATGAATATAATCATAGAGAAACTAATATAATTACCACTTTTAAACCAAGAACAACATTTGGATTTGGCGACACGATCTATTACGAACCAGCTTATCCATTATTTTTTCCAGTGCAAACAAATCAAGTTAATGAAATAATAGTTGAAATTAAGGCTGAAAAAGGTTAAGTTAATTAACTTTGATTTGTCCCAAAGAACAGTGGTATTAGAGATGAAGTCGTAGATATTTTTAGGTTGGAAGTAGTCATATTCTATATATTAAAGTTTCGTGTTATAAACATGAATAATATTTCTATAGAAAGTGTAATGGAAGAACTCAATGTTTCGGCTACTTTAATGCGTCGAATTTGGAGATGTGTATCTAAATTTTTAATTAGACTATGTTGTAGCACATTGCCGAAGTCAGAGCGACAATTGTGTTTTAATGATTGTATAACCATTAAAACTTTATAGAGATATGAGCACAAATAAAAATCAACTGATGTCTAATTATACGACAACGATCATTTACTCTTTAAAAATCCGAATAGAATGCATTTTTTTTAACACCACAATCCACCATTCCATCATATGCAAAACTTATACCTCCACGATTAACATCATTTAAAACTTTTTCACTGAAAATCTGAACATATCTGTCTGGTAAGGTTACTTTAAAATTTCCAGAAGTAATTACCACTTTGTATCCATACAGTGTATCATTTATTTCAGCATGGTTTATGGGATAGGACTGTCCAATTGCAAGTTCGGAAAGTTTCTTAAATTGTTTGGTTCCGATTAATACATTTAGCAACTGATCCAGCTTTCTTATATACAATATTTTATTTTTTACGTATTCAAATTTTTTGAGCCACTTTTTTTGCAACTGCACCCAAGCGCAACTTTTCATGCGTATTTTTGTAGATGCACTCAAACGCAAAGTTTAACGGAACTTTTTTTTCTAAAGATACGAGCTAACCAAACGCAACTTTTTGAGTCACTTTTTTGCGGTTGCACTCAAACGCAACTTTTTGAGCCACTTTTTTGTGGTTGCATTCGAATCGGCATTTCTATACTACTTGCGGCCTACAACTATTACAATAAATTAATTTCTTTAAATGTGACTAATTACTTGCCAACTGTCTAACTTAATTCACAATTAAATGCCTGCATCCCACTTCTGACACCAATGTTACAAGATGCCAGAGGGGCGTATCTGAGTTCGTGAAGGATGGAGATCTTAATAAAAATATAGAGTTAACTTTGATCTTAATTTATTCACACAGCTACTATTTACAGCATTAATCCATTTATCTCCTCTTTCTCTTTTTACTTCTCAATGAGCGTAATTATAAATGTCTATTTTTTCTCTAATTAACGTCCTTCTTAATGTCTCTGTTTGGTTACAGTCATTAACACACACTCATAATTAACATACTTCCTGTCTGTCTGTTACCACATCTAGTCCAATAGTCCAGCCTGCCAGCCGCAACCTTCACTGCTTGATACTCGCAGTCCCAGATTTCCCTTCCGATAGTCACTTCTCTCGCAGCTCGTCGTCTTCGCTGAAACAACTCAACCACTCATCTACTCCCCAACTTCAACTCAACTCTCTCTACCCAGAGGGCCGTCGTACTACTCAGACTTTGCTGGCCTTCACATGGAAAGTTCGACGCACTCCGAGTCCTGCTTAGAGAAACTAGGGCAGCAAACCAGTAATCCTCAGATAGATGCATAAACTTAATACAAACAAGGTCAGTAAAGTGCGCCGCAAAAGGATTATCTTGTCAGCTCGCTTTTTGGTAATAGATTCGCGGTTCTTGGTTCAGCGCACGCCTCTAATTCAAAGCATTCCATTGACTCGCCACCGCAATCATATAACTGCTGTCCTTCACTTCCACTGGCTCGCACGGGATGCAAAGCAGCGAGAACGTAACAATATCTAAAATTTAACAGCCCATCTGGTTCCCTGGCCTGTTTTAACCATTCATTTTTCACTTTAACTGTCGCAAATGAAGTGGTGGCGCAAATTACTGAATCCTGAGTGCGTAATCCGCAAGAAGTCAATCACGGCTGAATGCTGCAAGTTTTGGTCTCACAAGCACTTATTAACACCTGACAGCAACTTACACTATGAGGCCTATGGGAAGAGTTTCTTTTGCTGTCCTGCACAAACAGCAGTCAATTAATCGTTAAGTTTCGACGTGTCAACAGCGGAAAGTAATATTATCAACAGAAAAGCTACATCCGTATGTTAGCTGATTTCTGACCGCGCACAGCACCGATAATGATTTTGCTCCCACTCCGCAGTGTGACGTAAATAAACTATTATATACCCGGGATAGTGTGTTATGGAGTTCATATGTAACTGAATTTAATAAATTATTTTTATAAATTATTTTGCTATTAACCTTTGCTAGCTTGTGTGTGTGTGTCCGTATATATATATATATATATATATATATATATATATATATATATATATAACTGAATTTAATAAATTATTTTTATAAATTATTTTGCTATTAACCTTTGCTAGCTTGTGTGTGTGTCCGTATATATATATATATATATATATAATATATATATATATATATATATATATATATTACGGACACACACACACAAGCTAGCAAAGGTTAATAGCAAAATAATTTATAAAAATAATTTATTAAATTCAGTTACATATGAACTCCATAACACACTATATATATATATATATAATATATATATATATATATATATATATATATATGGTTATTACATATATATATATATTTATTCATATATATACATATATATATATAGTTATTCAACCCATATATATGGGTTGAATAACTAAAAAATAGGTAATAAATGAGAGACAATTATGATTATTCAAGATAATACAGACTACTAGTAAATATCCCGGGGACCCGAAAGGCTAAGGGGTTTTGACTGTTTTAACTTCCTCCCCCTTACAAATACTCGAGATGCAAAGCACAGTGATCAGCGCAAACACGGATCTAATCGAGAAGAGGAACGGCATGGGAAGAAGGGCCTCTCTAAAACAACTCAAAAACTAAGGGAAATAGAAAAAGATTAAGACCCTTTCCACACGAGGCGTGTAGCTGTAGAGGCATAGTTGATGCAGCGATGATGTGCATATGCTTATAGTTTACGTATGGAGCGTATTTCAAGCGTACAGAATTTGGACTGCGGCCTCTTCATTACAAAGAATTATGTCTAATGACGAAAGTGTGATGATGTACTACCATATTCATCGTCGCAGAAGAAGGCGACGGAGAAGGGTTGGATGCATCCTTACATTGAACAAGACGTTAACAGGAGATTATTTATCGCTGCAAGAGAACTCTCCGAGGATAAAGAAAAATTTCAAATTTTTTACACAATAAAAAAGAAGTTTTGAAACGTTTTATTCGCATACAGTATTTAAAGCAAAAAAAAAAACTAATATGCGGAGGTGATTGATACGTAAATATTCTATTTAGGTTGTCACTATAGTTTCCAAATGTTACAAACAGGTAACATTATTAGTTGGCTGGTTCGTTAGAGTACCTAGCCAAATTCTTATACCTCGTCACCAAAGAACACTTTGGTTTTAAAGACACGGCGATCTATATTCTATATTACCGTGATTTAATTTAAATTTTCAGTACAATGTGTTTTAGAGATTTCATCAACCACTCAAAATGTCGTTCCACAGGCGTGTGCACTTTCCTGCTATGGTCCATTCATTTATAATAAAATGTGAATAAATAACACCGTCCCTAGTAACGGCAGTGCTTTTACGTGCTTATAAATATAATATTTTTTATTCTCTACAGTATATATTACATGTTTAAAATGTATTTATATTTAGGCCTTATATCTAAAACCACATATTTTTATGGAAGGGCGAATATTATTACGGTATATGTTTGTGCATACCTAGAAATCCAATTCATTTCCAGACCTATATCGCTCCATGTTTCTTCTATTACATCCCTCCGTGAATACTTCGCTACATGTATGTTTTTTTTCAATTTGCATGTATTTTATTAGTATATTCCAATCATTATTATTACCACCAGCACTTCTGCCCTCTCTCCCATACGCTTGGCGACTGACAGTGTTGTAACCATCTCGTCATGCAGCTTGCATATCGTGACGATTACGACACGCTGATGCGTCGTGTGAAAATTTGCATGGGCGGCTGCATACCAACGTGCAACTTGTGATGTAGTCTCTCTATGACGATTCGCTTCCGTGACGCCTCGTGTGGAAAGGGCCTTAAGCGGCATAATCAAAACCTACATAGTTTACTTTGGTTTTTGGTTCGGCGGTGTACCTTAAATGCTTGGCATGTATTATTCTGTAGAATCCGGGGGGGGGGGGGGGTGAATGCACCCAGCATGCTCGAAACATTTAGAGGTAAGATAATTACTCCATTGCAGCATCCTGAACATCCAATTTCACATTTCTATAAAGGAGAAACACTATTGTTTCAAACCAGCGTACATTTATTTTATAGTTGTATTCCCATGTTACAGGAACAAGATTTAGCTATGACCGCTCAACCAACTTCCTCCTATTTATCTCTACATCTGTACACGGACTAGCCACCTGGTTGGAAAATATTAAAACAAAACTTTCACCGAAGTATCAAAGATCAGCTGGACGTGTTTACGTGAATGTGATGAAAAAGTATGCGCTGCCGAATGGCAAACATGATTACGGTTCGCAGTCCAGCATTATTTGTGACACAGCTGACTACTTTTCTTAAATACCTCGACAGGGTACTGAAATGTGGTTCGAAGACGTGAAAGGAGAGAAATCTTGTTTTATACAGCTGCATAAACTCAGAAGGTGTTCAATGTTTATATATTACCTTCTGCTACACAGGCTTTCGTGAGGGCCGTGGTGGCTGAGTGATTAGCACGCTCGCCTCCCACCAAGGCGAACCGGGTTTTCGCAAGTGGGAATCGTGCCGGACGATACCGTTGGTGGGCGGGTTTTCTCTGGGATCTCCCGTTTCCCCCGCGCCTTCATTCCGGCACCGTTCCATATTCACTTCAAGCACCTTCATCGGCTCTCAAGACCTCGCTGTTAAGAGCCACCCAAATATTTTCACTTCACAGGTTTTCGTATTCTTTGAAGTTTGGAAGTGCTTATTACCATTCTGTGTTTAAATGTGGGCTCACAATACTGTATAAAAATTTTAATTTATGGCGCGTTTGACCTGTACAGATACATTCACAGAATAGTTAGCTGATTTTAATTATGTGAGCACGTAAATTCGAAAAATAAGTTAGGAACAGCGAGAAAAAATAGAATAACAACAATTGTGAGCAACGTTAAAATATCACACAACACTTAGAAACCAACGGGCATGCAGATCTCAATGGCAGATACGCTGGCACCGTTTTAAAAAAGTATATATTACATTTTAATTTAGTTACGTACAGTATAAATCGACCAAATTCTTATTGTTACAGTGGACGCCTGAGGGGCGCATCTGAGTTCGTAAGGATGGAGGTCTTAAAAAAATAAAGAATTAAATTTGATTTCTAATTTATTCACACAGCTATTATTTTCAGCATTAAATTATCTGTATCTACTACTACTCTTTTTATTTAAGAGTGACAGCAATATTTAATGTGTATTTCAACTCAAATTAACATCCTTCTTAATTGTCTCTGTTTGGTTACAGTCAATTAACTTATACTCATTATTAGCACGTGTTCAGTCTATCTGTTGCCACCATTTGTTATGTCTTTCATTCACGCATGTAGTCCAGTAGTCCAGTCTGCCTTCCGCACACTTCACAGCTTGATACTCGCAGTCGCAGACTTCCTTTCCACTGGTCACTTATCCCGCTGCTCGTCTTCTGTCGCTCGGAACACAGCCACTCATTCACTCATCAATTACTCGACTCGGAGGCCTGTCATACTTTTATATCGTTCTCCCTGACCATCTGGAAGGTTCGACGCACCCTGAGTCATGCTGAGAGAACGAGGTCAGTAATCCAGAGCATTCTGCAGATAAACGCAAAAATCAATACAACCAGTCAGCAGCACGCACCGCATAAATAATTATCATGTCAGCTCGTTTTCTGTAACAGATACGTCGGCACCGGCCTATCACTCGCTTGTTTATTCAAAACAATACTTTCACTTGCTGCCGCCGCTATCATATAACTGCTGTCCTTCACTCCACTCGTTCGCGCGGGATGCAAAGCAACGAGCGCGTAACATTATTGAAACATCCCCAATTTTACAGCAACATTCCGTATCCCAAAGCTGTTACTCCACCGAGAAAAATAATGTGGTTGCCAGAACCATATAGACTGTTAGAATAGGGACAGCCGTCTGGTGAGTTGTAGGTACCTTCTAAATATTGTTACCGTACATAGTAATGCACAACAGAACTGATTGTTGTATTCCTGTCTATGATTGTATTTGCTACTGTACATATGGTTGCTATAGCACAGCACTGCGTTCGTACTACAAAACAGATAGTGCCTCCTTTTATCTATAACACTGTTACAATTTCTCTCTCGAAATTCAGTGGGGTAAACCAACTTCGTTAAGGGATGGAGGTCGTAATTAAATAAAAGAGTTAAATTTCCTAATTTTATTTACAAAAACCGCAAATAAAATTCTCTCAACTCAACATCTCACACTAAATCGATACCTCTTACGGTTTACAATTAATGACTTCAATTAATACAATTTATAATTATGTCAAAGAAATCAATGAAATTAAATAATTAAAAATCGGCCCCAGTAGACAGTGTATCAACCTATTCAATTATTTTTTAAATGATGTGTTCATATTTGAAAGTTCCAATATTGACAATAAAATCCGTATTACATGTCCACTTAGTCCCATCTGAGTCCACAGTCCATGTCCCGCCGCCCGCAATGTTATAGAGTTCTCTGAGCGCCCTCGCGCACAGTAGGCTTCACTCGCCGAGATTCACGCCCTCACGCCCTCTCGACAATTCTCAACAAGAACACCTCATCCACAGTCGTAACGTACGAAACTTCGCGCCCGCACTCAGATAGATGTCCTTCGCCAAAGACTCCCCGCAGTCCCGCAGTGGCTGGTATTTATAGGTCGCAGGCCGTCATCCAGACATTTCTCTAATTCCCGAGTTGCGTCGAGTGTCTTACAGGCAGCGAGTGCGTCGCTATAGTAAAAGGGGAAGGTCGAGGTGGGTAAATTCCCCCTCCAGCACCGGGGGGGGGGGGGACAGCCGCCCGGCGCCAGCTGTAGCGCATAACAATATGTATATCCAATCCATGAGACTAATTCATATAGTTACCTGAATATGCTTGGTTTATATATTTATCTTCTTTAATCTCTCAAATAGCATGAGTTTAAAATATTACATGTATTGTTTCAATACTTTCTAATTATTTTTATTTGTATTGTTCGCATTTTGCTTTACAGCAATGATACAATTTAATATATAAAATATTTTTATCATAAACTTATTTTGAATTTGCACTAACGCATGCTTTACAGTCATGTCAATATCTCGTGTATGAATACACCTGAAAATCAACATATATTTAATAAATTGAAAATTTTGTCTTTACTAGTAATATTTTCCTCATTCGAAACAATTTACTATTGAATGGGCAGCATTATGTCATTTAATAATAATTTCATCAACAGACTGACAACACTCATGTAATATTTTAATCGACGGTCTGATCATTAGATTGCACTTAGGTTTCAATTTTTATTTTTAAAATAATTTATAGACACATCTGGTTCTAAATTTACGAGAGAGAAAAAACGTATCTTTAATTTCCTACAAGAAATTAAATGAAAAGAGAAACCACAATGCTAGTCCATAAATCCCACAATTTAAGAGCAATTTTCTGTACATATACAGCGTACTGTACATTTGTGTGAATTATATGTATGTATGTGTGCATATATATATATATATTATATATATATATATATATATATATATATATATATATATATATATATATATATATATATATATAGACACACACACAACGTTTAGTACTACTTTAAATTTTTATATTCTTGATAATTTTTACGAACTCAGGAATTTGTTAATTTTTAGTTTGAAAAATTAATGTGTTTCTTTACCTATCTTTCTTTCATATCTAAAAGTTGTATTTTCGTAATAAATCTGAAATGAACTAGAACCGGCGTATGTTATCCACTTCTGACCTCTCATGGTCATTAAGATTTGCTTTCATAATCCTTCCAGTGTTATTAGGGGGAAACACGCCTTACGAACTTATTGGAATAGAAGCAAAGCTTTAAAAAACACTGAAATAACAACAAAATGATTTAGCAAATTACGTAGAGAATCAGGCCGCATAAAACAATGTTTATCTCTCGTTCCAACCCGTCACGTGCTACCCGGGTCTCTCTTTTTCTCTGCTCTGTTTCTCTCATTCCTTTCTTGTTTACATGCACAGTTATATATTATTTAACAAACAGTCAGACACGTTTCTAAAATTACAAGAAATACAGTTTTTGAAATGAAAAATGGCAAACACCTTCATAAAATATATTGAACATTTGCGGAATCCTGAGATATTCTAATGAAAAAAGGGGAGGGGGAGAGAGAGAGAGAGGTGTGTGTGTGTAAAGTACTTTATTACAGTACTGTTATAAAAACTGCTAGTTTAATAAATGTGTGTTAGACATAGCACCAGCTACGGGTACTGGCTACAGTGGTAATACCTGCTCTACATTAAGTAACTGTACTTAATCATCTTGAGATTTGCAAGGCAACTTCATCGAGATGATTGCATTACTTTGCAGTAAAAATTGAGGAATATAAAATTAGCAACACGAATTGGCACACACTTGTTATGCCCTTAAATTTACTGTGCAGGCGACACGAATAAATATATATATATATATATATATATATATATATATATATATATATATATGCAAATTAACTAGTAACGTTTCAGCATTCATCCTGCATGCCAAACCACATTACTGAGATAAGAAAATTAAATTAAATTCAGTAACCAGCAGTAACTGCAGTTGGGGGCCACTGTGTATTTTTTAAACTTGGACAGATTCCAGAATTTAAAGTAAGTCTCCAAGAAAGGCAACAGGGGGGCGAAATTCTCATAGTGTTCGTCCTTCAGCAGGGAAGTGTTTAGTTCTGGAAAACGACGCTACGCCATCTATCAGCAGACAGAGTTAGCTACTTGGAACAGCGATTAGACATTTACGCGAAGTATCAAGCGACAAGGCACGGCAAGTCGTAACGGCAGAACACACTCTGGACCAGCAGGGAGGAAGGACACTGTGCATGTGATCCCAGCATTCGTGACTCAATCCCAGACAGCACGGCCGTTCATTCGTTACCTTTCGACAGCTGTGATTGTCAAGAGCACGTGGGACATACATGTAACGCTTTAGAGGATAATTACATTTTACAATTTTATGAAATCCAATACAAAAAAAAACGAATCAGGAGCAATCATAGATGATATTGTTTTTACTAACTTTTTGCGCTCTTGACAGGTATCTTCGTGCGTGTTCCTTTGGGGTTTCAAGCGGAGACCCTATAATTTCATTGGCAGGAAGTCTGTGCAGCAACGTTCATTACCGGAATCTCGAGTACTTCTATATATATATATATATATATATATATATATATATATATATATATATATATATATATATATATATACAATCGGAATATTTTTTAATACAGCGCTTTGAAATGTTGGCCACAGTACTGGGAACAGGTGTGCTCCACCATCTTTACGAGAATAGAACCTTAGGCCACCTACATATAGGTCTTGAAATATATTCTAATTTATTTTTTTATTATTGTTAAAATGTTTTATTAAATGTAGTATTTTTATTAACTTTGATTAATTTTAGTACTTATTTACGAAATTTTATATTTTAAAAAATGATTTTTCTTGATTTTCCCATTTTACGATTGCCTGAGGTCAAAGTCAAGGTCACATAAATCTAACATGATGTTTTGAGCCAATAATAGAGATTTTAAACGAATTTGTGATATTCTTCTCGAGTGTTCGTGTTTAAGGTTACTTACGTTAAAGTCAAGGTGACGTAACTCCAGCATGTTGATAGGGGATTAATCAGTGATTTTTTTTCTCGATTTTTAACGATTTTTCTCGAATTTTAGCAATTTATCTACATTTTTCGACTTCGAGGTTACTCAAGGTCATCTCGGGTTTAGTCTATGTAAATTAAAAATGGTGGTCGTTGGCCATAATTTGAACAAATGTGGTATTTAGGGTCCATAATATAAACAAATATGGCGGCTCGGGTCTAAGTATCAATAAACATGGATACTGTTCATCCTGGTTTGCTGGGCTTGACTGGATGCCTCGGATCCTCCTGAATTGTGGACTTTTTGGCTCATATATCGAAGAGCCTCGGATCCCCTTTGCAGATTTATGGATTTATGCAGAAAAAGAAAAGGAAATGGAATTCGACTTAAAATTCTTTGCCTTTTATAAATTTAGTGAGAAATAAGTCAATTTTGGGATAAATATAATCGATTTCTGAAGTGATGTGGTGCTTGAAAAGGAAAATTTTGAATTAAGATGGCCGCCGGCTGACCGGGATCTCCTCTGTGATTTCTGAGAAGTATTTGTCTGTTTTAGTTGTATATATGTGTTGTATTCCAAGACAATGAGAACAGATATAATTGAACATCCTCGGTTTTGGCAATTTTTATAAAACTGCGGTTGGAAATGGGAGGGAGGTAAATAATTCACTGAATTGTTTCTGGGCTTACTTTATACAACACTCCTTCATTGAATAACAATTAACATACTTTTTTATCATAGCTGAGCTGTCATTTGATGAGCCTAGATTCCCTGAATACGGCATAAATTACCACTTCATTCAGAAGATGGGACCACTTGTTAGCGATAATGATCCCTGTGACATTAATACATCTGAAATGCAAGAGAGAACATTTAAACAAATTCTCGTAATGTTTGTAAAATTGTTGACGAACATTTTCAATAAATGAAAATGACATAGCAGCAGGAAAGCGTATGTTTTCTGGTCGTGATCTCATCAGTGAATTTTTGTGATAAAGACTTCGAAAATACATGTTCAAAACAAAGTCTGTTTATGTCAATTTGTTTAACGCCAGTTGACTGTACTAGAGATTAAAAGGGTATGCCTCGATACATACAACTACGTTTATTTATTGTTGACGGAATCGTTGTAGGGGTTATCAAAACTGTAACAGGTTGTTGAACTGGTCAAGCTAACGCTGAAGCTTGCAGTGAGAACAAACTGCATTGATTATTTTAATAGTTGCACCCATGTTCATATGTAAGCTATTCTATGGTGTAGGTCTGTTATGGTGAACTCCAATATGGAGAGATGGGATGATATTGTTTCCAGGGTAGGCTATTCCTCCCCCACGGTACTATCAACTGTCTTTTTTTTTTTTTTTTCCAAGTTTCCTGGTTTTGTTACCTCGCCAAATTAATTAACCACTTCAGTCGAACAGTCGGAACTTTCAGTTCGAGCCAACTTAGCGATGGCTCACTTCTTTTCTGCGGTGATGTTCACCGGAATTTTCCCATTCATATATTGAAAGTATTAAGGGCCGTTTGTTAGTTGGTTTAGAACTCATGTTTTTAAAGTGGACTTTAGAAGATTTTAAATTTCATTTAATTAACTAACCACGCACTTACAGTTCACAATTTAGCATGATTTTACTATATCTGAAATAGTTTCCTGACATCTTGATATAATTCAGTTAAAAAAAATGTACTGGCACTATATGTTGGTTGTGTTGTAGTATCCATCCTAATTTAATTTCCCGATTTTTGACGACAGACACACGTGACCGCCTGGCTATAGTTGGTTTGTACTTACTTGAGCATTATTTGAATAATTTTCTTTCAGCCAACCGATTGTGTATGCTTCCGCCACATGTTAATTTGGTAATTTAACCCTCAGGACATTGGGATCCAAGGCTTGGAAGAAATTAGATCATGGTATTGGATAAGTAAGGATACTGTGCAGTTGGGATGAGGCTGACTGGAGACTGATGCAATCACTAGCTATATGAAACGCTTAAAAGTGTCAGGCGGATGTCTTTACAACGAAAGGTTAACTCATGCTCACACGCCTTGCAGAGCTGGGAAACTCACTTTTGATCATTTTGGTCTCTGTCGATGTACCTTCATAGCACCAGTCAGATGGTCTGGTCTCATGGTGATACGTGGATAACTGTGAAGACTGGAGGAGACACTGAGTGATCCAGAATTCACTCGCCCCTACTACACCCCTCCGCCTCTTGATTACGGGCTGCAGAGGTGAGCGGCTGGTTGCTCCGGTGCGATGTTGTCTTGAGTTGATAACTGTGTCTCGAGCATCCCACGAGTGTCCTGCGTTTGTAATTAGGAACCACAGTAAAATTGCATCTCTGTGTGGGCTTTTGTGCAAGTATAAATATTGGCGTGTGACCTCTGTCTAACGTTTACATCCTATTACTCAATACACTTGTAAGTTACTGCGAGTGATATCTTCTGTGGTACAAAAACTAATTACTCGTAAATTAATTCCACTAAATAATATAGTTTCGTGAATTTTTGTTGATCTATATAGTTCTTTTTATTTTTTATTATTTTAACTTTAAACAAAGCCGTCAGACTATCACAGAAAATTATACCAGATGGCCGAACCTGGTTCGCAATACGTCGCTCGAAAGATACTTCCTTTTATTTAATTTCTGCCCGTTATAGTGCATCACAGAATTCAGCGTTCTCGTAGGCATGATGGAGCTCAGATGTTAAGACCTCCGTACAGCTGATATGTCTTACGTCATCGTCGAATAGCAGCAAACATATTTTTAATTACATTTTATTTCATTGTATAATGATATCGGGTTGTTAACATAGACTGGCGTTTCGTGAATTTTTTTATGTAGACGATAAATCAGTTTGTGTTCTGCCCTTCCAAGGCCACAATATTTTTTGTTGCAGTTAATTTAGATGGTAACAGAAGGGTTGGGCATGGTTCTTAATTTGTCCTGTCGTAAGCACAATGCTTTTCCGGATGCAGTTTATCTTAGTGCAAGTATGGATAAAATTTTCGCCAGGCATATGCATTACAGGTACGGCGCTCTTACTATATATTACTGACGAAGTATGTTACCCGTCATGTAGTAAGACGGGCCATAATTTTCGTCTAGCGATGGAAAGTTATTTTTAATAAAATGTACGAGTAGAACCAAATCAATTTTCTATTAATGTTTCAAGTACTTTCAGGTGACATGAGTTCTTATTTTATTTTGGTAGCAGCTTACAAAATCCAAGTTGTTTACGGTTTTCATAAGATTCATAACGGAAATTTCAGATGTATTAAGCTGACGTCTGTAGTACTCGGTGCCGTAATGTACAAATACATTTTTAATGAATACTCGTGAATACAAATGTATGAACTAAGATTGGTAGGTAGGTTAGGACGGAAGGTAGGACGTAATGTTTCTTCGACAGCGAGACGGGGACAAGCAGGAACGGGTAAGGCATCGCTCATGGCCTCGGGTAAGGAATCATCTTAGTATTCGCCAGCAGCGATTTCGGAGAACCATGGAAAATCGAGATCAGTATCAAGGATGGACAGGGAATTAAACCGGGTCCTCACGAAAGCTAGTCCAGTGGGTTACCATAGCGCCGCTTCGCTTGGCGGCACTACGATTGCAACACTAATAAAGGGAGATGCTGTAAAACGCGAGAATTGCACCAAATCATTCCAGCGTAATTCTCATCGTCATGTGGATATTTCTGTTACCCCTGCCCTAGTACCTTCTCCCACTCGACGTTTATTTATCTCACTGGAAATGCTGAACGGTACTAACTGTAGCAAAATCGATTTTCCCATTTCGGTGGCAGGTATTCAGGATTGTGGAAATGAGGTCAACCGAATGTTTTGTAGTTCTATTTGAACGATTGTGATCATGAATTTCCTTGCTCGTGCTCTGCAATTCTGTTTGTGTAGCTGCAATCGTGAATTTCGTTGTTTCCACTGTTCATTTCGTTTGCACTGCAGCCATGTTGGATTTCAGTGACCATTGTACGTGTACCTGACTTTGAACTTTACCTTGACTTGACATAAAAACAAACAAATAGTAAATTATCTTTAAAAGTGTTTGGGCTAGCAAAAAAACGTTAACTGCCCTCACTCAGTATGCACAGAAGGGCGAAATGCGACGGGAATCATGTTTGTAGTACGATCCAAACCACGCGTAACTGACTCGAAGCTGGATGTATGTGATGTGATGTTCTAAGGGGTCCGTTCAACTATCGCGCGAACTGCATTGCAGTGTTAAAATCCGATTTTTTTTCTACTGAACTATAAAAAAAAAAGCGCCCGATTTTCTGGACTAAGAAAAGAGCACACACTTCAGACTACGATTGTCGATTTCTTTCAACAAGCTCATATTAGAAACGCCATTTTGGAGCGCTCCAGCATTATCAAAAACTGCTTTTTCGAAGCGCTGTATTTTAAAATATTCATATCGTACATAAAGAAGTACTCGAGATTCCTGTAATGAAGGTTGCTGCACAGACTTTCTGCCAATGAAATGATAGGGTCTGCGCTTAGAATCCCAACGGAAAAAGCACGAAGATACCTGTCAAGAGCGGCGGTGGCTGGCGCACTTGATACGTGTCATTGTCACCCTTATCGCTACCGCGCTTGTCGGCCTTAAACACGGCTAAGAAATAACTAGATGAAGGATTTTGCCAACTTCGTAAGAAAATGTTTTACCAGACATATGTCAAATCTACGGAAGAAGAAATAGCTCGGCAGAAATACATCACTCTGGTAAATGTTTGCTCACGAAGTGAGTTAAAGCAATATTATCTAGGATTGCTCCTTATTCATTTTTAATGTATTTGAGTTCATAAAATTGCAAAATGTAATTAACCTCTAAAGCGTTATGTATGTGTCCGATATGATGTTGACAATCACAGCTGTCGGAAGATCGCGAGTGAATGGCCGTGCTGCCTGGGAATGAGTCACGAATGCTGGGATCACATGCAGACAACTGCAGTTAATGCGAGTTGCTGAATTTCATTTAATTTCCTGATCCCAATAATGTGGTTTGGCATGTAGGATGAATTCTGAAACGCTGCTAGTTAATTTTCAAATATATATTCGCACCGCCTGCACAGTAAATTTAAGGGCATAACAAGTGTGTGCCGATTCATGTTGGTAATTTTATATTCCTCAATTTTTACTGCACTGTAATGCAATCTTCTGGATGAAACTGTCTTGCAAATCTCAAATGATTAAGTAAAGTCACAGTCACTTAATGTAGAGCAGGCATTGCCACTGTAGCCAGTACCCGCCGCTGGTGATATATCTAACATGCATTTATTCTACTAGCAGTTTTATAACAGTATTGTCAAAAAGTACATTAGACTATCTCAGGATTCCGAAAATGATTAATATATTTTATGTAGGTGTTGCCATTTTCCACTTCTAGAACGGTATTTTTGTAGTTATATAATAGTGTTTAATTTTCTAAAATAATATATAACTTTGCGAATGATAACCAACTATGCTTATAAGAGATCTTAAGACGTAATTGACTCTACCAGCATATTCGACATCAGGGGTTATGCCTATGTTATGAATTTGGCAACTATATCTTAAACGGTTCGGAAATGGTGGCCAACCACACTTATAAGGGAGCTTATGGCATCCTTAGCCCTACCACCTTATCGCTCAGCTCTTGCTGGCACGAATGGTAGTTTGATGGTGTGAATCCAAGATGGCGGGGAACGAAGGCAAGATGGCTGCATGATTGATGGATCCGCGATTGGGATAAGTGTGATTGGTATAGTACAGCTAGCATAAATGTGCGTGATTTGTATAGGTGTCCTTAGCGTGGATGTCAGGATGATCCGTCAACCCCTCATAATCAAAATTGAGTAATTTAGCCACATTGTGGAGTCATCGGCGGGAATTGTGCAAGTGCCAACCGCACTGCGCAAAACAATTTTTACAGGGAATTTTGCTGGTTTAAGGAAAGTTAGGAAATTTTGAGGGGAAAAATGGATAAAAGGACATCATCCAAAATTGCAGTCGCGTATCCCCGATCCCCGAGCCCCAGCCCCTGGCGCAGAAGGAACATTTTTCCACTACTAAAGAGGATTCAGTCTGTTACAAAATTTCTCTATTTAAGAATGCAGTACAATTTCAAATTTTTACGATAAAAAGAATTCTGCCAAGTCTTACCAAACTCCCACACCACGCCAAGTTCAGGGAACTACTGTCCCAAAACCAAATGCCTTCGCACTAAATATAATAGTCCTTAATACAAAGGGTATAATGCATAACAGAAAGGATTTTCACGAGTATTTCAAATTTTAAAAAAAATTAAGGGGAGTATTCATACTCAGATTTTATTACATTAATTGTATTTTTTAAGGTTTGTATACACTTGATTTTAATTGTAATTGTTGAAGTGTAACATACAATCTTACCACAAGTAATCAAATTTTTTAAAAAATTAAGGGAAGTATGCATACCCAGACTTTATTAATTTTATTCTGGTAAATGTTTTTCAAAGGTCAGTATACACTGGGTTTTTAAGTGTACTTGTGGAAGTGTAACATAAAATCTTAGCACAAGTGTGCAAAATTTAAAAACATAATTAAGGCGAGAATGCATACTCAGCTTATATTACATTGATTATGGTTATATTTTTTCAAATGTTGGTATACGCTAGGTTTATAAGTGTACTTGTGGAAGTGTAACATAAGTGTGCAGAATTTAAAAATAAAGTTTTTTTTTTTTTCCAAATGTTAGTAAACACTAAGTTTTTAAGTGTACTTATAGAAGTGTAACATAAAATGTTAGCATAAGTGTGCAAAATATAAAAATTAATTTAAGGGGAGTATGTATACTCGGTTTTTATTACATTGATTGTGGTTATTTCTTTTTCAAAAGTTAGTATACACTACGTTTTTAAGTGTAGTTGTGTAAGAGTAACAGAAAATTTCTAAAAAAATAAGGGAAATATGCATGCTTGCATGTTATAACATTGATTCTGGTAATTTTTTTTCCAAAGGTTAGCAGTCACTAGGTTTTGAAGTGCACTTGTGCAGTGAATCTGAGATTCGAATCTAACTTGACTCCAGGCAGCATGACTGGCCCGAGTGGTGCATGGGCTGAGAGTGTGACCGGATGCGCAGTAGGCCAGAGGCAGGCAACGAAACTGGAGTGTGGGCGACAGCCGAGACCGCTCGCCCGTTAGCACACGGAACATTTATGTCCATCAATTAATACTTCCACTACACGTACTGTTAGAACTACAGGTCAGTGTTCAAGGATGGTCTGTGTGTGAAAATTATCTTGCTGCTCGCTCCTTTTATCCAAAACACAATATATGCAAGCCATTATCTTTAAATTCCTGTATTATTTAAATTTAGTTCATAGAAATGCAGATTCAGATTTTAATATAATTTTATATGTACTGGTAGTATAGGCTGTTCAAGGTAAAACGAGCACTTTTGAAAGCCCTGATTAAGATCTGCTTGTATACACGTTGTGTACTCCTCCACCTTATGTAAAATTAACATTGTCATGGGACTCATCACTTTATTCATGCGTCGGTCAAATGAGATTGTGAAATTATTAAGAAAGTAAATACTTTACATATCTGCTATTTTTTACACTTTGATGCTTTAGAAATGCGGAAAGCGAAAGAAATAATTTTCAACTATCACAAATGGTTACCTAACACTTTTTATTCGACGTTAGGATATGGAACTACTTTCCATCCATCGTTACCAACTTTTCTGTGCGAATGTCACTCAGTCCGCCCATTGAAATATATTAATGCAGGGGCAGTAACTTTTTTCTAAGGTTTATTTCTAAAGTGCTCACTTTACCGTGAACAGCCTATACCTGAGAGCACGCAGCCGAACAACGCAACTTTCATGACTTTACTTGGCATTAAAACTGGGGGAAGTGACACAGGGGTAAACCTCTGGATTCGCGTTAGGGATGTCCTGGGTTCTAATCCCGGTCTGGCCACCCTGATTTAGGTTCTCCATTGTTTCCCCGTATCACCCCTAGTATACCCTAACTACAGACCATGGCCGATCCCTCCCCCACCAGGATTCCTGCGTTTCAGAGCAACTTGCTTCGTCTGTAATGACTTCGTTGTCGGCGAGGCGTAAAATGACCGTCTACCTTAGTAGAAACAACGCCTACACGACGGACACCTCACGAAAAAGACAACAACCGTCGGCCCCTCTGTCTCCGGAGAGGATGACGGGGTAAGGGTTCAAGGGTGGAGGCAGAGGAATTTTAACTTTTGACATTTTGAAATTATAATAACAAAATATAATTTTAAGCCTCTGTAATTTTAAATTTTAACATGTTTTTAATTTTTATAACGCAACAAATTTTATGTTTCGACTATTTTCCAAATTTATTTAAAATTTTAGTAACTAAGACCAGTTATGGCCTTCAGCTGGGTACTGGTGCCATTTTAATATGTTCTGTTCTGTCTACCTTAGTATTGGAAGATCACTATCGTGACTATTCAAGTTATTTGGAACCGAAACTTTCAACGGAGAGTTCAAAGGTTAAGCGTTTACAAACAGATTTACTGCGATTCATCAAATTTCCCCGTGAGATCCACCCCCTTTTCCCTACCCCAATTTCTGCGTGGTCAGTGCGCCGACAACCCATCGCATGTATAAACAAAAGGCGGAAAAGACTGTAAGCCGCTCGTCTCCGTGGTCCAGTGGCTACTTACTTACCCAGGCAGGAGCCTAGCCACGAGCGGTCGTCACTGGATCCCTGCGGTCGTCAAGGAGGAGGCGTGTCCGTGAGACCAGACACCCGACCGCGCGGCTGCCACGATCAGTTTTCACGCCGACGCGCGACCGCGGACGGACAGCTCAGAGTGACAACTGGCCGACGTGTGTCGCGACGCGTCTTAACCCCCGTCTTAGCACGCCTCTCGATATGCCTATAGGCTGTTCAAGTTAAAGTGAGCACTTTTTAAAGGCCCTCCCTAAAGGCATTAAACCCCTGACAAATTTAATTTATTGCAGGCTCAAACTTTAACTTTTGAGAGTGGTGAAATGTATATAATGTGTTTATTAGTCATATTGCAATGTTTACATTAAGAAGTGGCAAAAAGGTAGAAATTAATTGAGTGGAAAAATTTAGCAGGGCCTTAAAAAGTGCTCACTTTACCGTGAATAGCCTATACGTTCGTTTTTATACTCGTGTTACTGATCACAGACTAAAGATGACGCGAACCGAAATTCTTCAGCGCATGTATCCCCTACATTGACTTGCCCGTCGCCAATAGAACTGTCAAAGTCACATGGTCAATAGTCATGAGATCGAGTTTGTTTACATTTGAACTTTCAACAAGATCCGCCCTTTTATATTATTAAAATCCTTTGACATACGTTATAACTGCATTGAAATAAGGTTAGGGAAGATGTATACAAATATCTCGAAACACTTACTTAATAAACAGTGTTCCTCTTTTTAAATCAACCTTAGAAAAAAGTCACTGCTCTTGTCTGCATATATTATAACGGGCGCATTGAGTGACTTGCACTCAATAAAGTTGGTAACGAAGGATGGAAAGTAGTTAACGTCGGGAAAATGTTGTTGGGTAACCATTTGCGAAAACTTAAAATTATTTATCTCAGTCTCTGGTTCCTTTTATGAATTGAAGTGTACAAATGAGCAGATTTGTAAAATATTTACTTTTATAATAATTCCAGTTTCATTTGACCGACGTATGAATAAAGTGATGAGACCCGTGGCAATGTTAATTTTTCATATGACGGAAGAATACACAACGTGCACACAATAAGATCTTAAGCAGGGCTTTCAAAAGTGCTCACTTTACCATGAATAGCCTATACTTAGATAAACAGTGTTCCTAACCAAGTTGGTTCTGACAGTGCTAGTGGTATAAAAGCAGCTCAAATGGTCGAACACGAAGAGTGGCTCTGGTGCATGCTAACTGCTGTACATTCTTGGTGTACGCAACAGGAGCCAGTAATCACCATGCTGCCTAGGCAATCTAAATGCATTTCGACCACTCACAAGCGAGCTACGTGGCAGCGGTGGAAGTGTGAACTAGCAAGCAAAAGGGTACAGCACAGAGCTAACGGAAGCTTACCTTGCAAGTTTCAACAGTTCACCACACGCCACTGGCTACCGCGCAGTTGTAATGAGCACTAAACGTAATTTTACCCGTACGTTACAGATTAGCAGGATACTATCTAAGTATAGGCTGTTCACGATACAGTGAGAACTTTTGAAATCAACCTTAGAAAAATGTCACTGCCCCAACCTGCATATATTTTAACGGGTACAATGAGTGATATGTGCCCAGTAAAGTTGGCAACGGTGAAGGGGAAAGTAGTTCAATATATTTAGCGTCCAATAAAAAGTGTTAGGCAACCATTCGTGATAACTTAAATTATTTTTCTCGCATTACACACATATATATATATATATAATGCATCTAAGTGTAAAAATGAGCAACTTTGTACAGAATGTACTTTTCGAATAATTTCACAGTTTCACTTGACCGACGCATGAATAAAGTGATGAGGCCAATGGCAATGTTAATTTTACATAAGGCGGAAGAACACACACAACGTGAATACAAGCAGCTCTTAAGCAGGGCTTTCAAAAGAGCTCATTTTTACCACGAACAGCCTATAGGCACACGCCAAAAGTCTATCATGATCTCAGTGGCGCGACACTCGTCAGCAGTGCCAGCAGTATGGCGTCCACTGCGCCCGACGAGGTTGTTGATGTGTCACTAGCATGCGCGGATGTGTTTATCGATTATAAGGAGAGCAATTTGTAAAAATTATGGCCTGGGTGTTTAATTCAGGTGAAAATAACTGAATACTACAAACCCATCCTTGATTATAATTATCGTGTACCACCGCCATTTTCGGTCGTCTTCTAACGCTGCGACCGCCCGTCGTGCACATCAGTGGTCTCAAGAATTAACCTCTAATCCAGACACAAAAACACCTCTCGTAAATTAGCCATCGGCAACATCAGTAAATAATGGAACACTCGTCAGTAATCTCGACCGCAGACAGAAAAAAAAAAAAAAAAAAAAAAAAAAGGAATGTGGCCTATATGGGCGCTGAGGTTAAACTAGTGCCACGGTCTGTGCAACACTCTGAGTGCTAAGGGAGCTCACGTGTCGGCCCATATGCTAGCTAGTGTTCGCGTGTACAGCTCCACACGCAGCACATCACAGCTCACATCACCGAGACCGTTCCGTTCATTTCATAATTACATCCGGAATGTTTAATTAATTGAAGGTTTGTTCGCAGTGGCACCTGAACCATGGCATATTTGGGCCATACCGTAGGTTGCTAATAACTTATTTGTATACAGCCAATAACGTATGCTTTAAAATGAGGCTTACTATATGTACCAGTATGACTCGTGTCACTTGATCTTAGATGCAACGACATCGAAAGACGAGGTGTGGAACATTAAAGCCTTCAATGACGTCGCCACGTGGGAGAAGGTTAATTTATGAGACACTGTTGCTGGGGACATGCGAACATGCCATATTAAGTCTATTATAGTTTCAACCAACTAAGTACTTATTTGTTCAAGTGATAGTGCAATGGCCAATACACGGTTCATTTTAGCAATTACATAGATGATAAAACTTATTCGCTGAACAAAGTCTGTGGTGAAAACGAAGAATTCCGATAAAACCACGAAATCCTCCGGCATTCAACACAAACTTATTTGTTTGAAATAAACGTATTTTCATTGTTATCATTGACATAAATATTTCGAAACTGTGCGCTAATGATTTCATCTGCATCAAAACAGCCTGACCAGACGCATTCGTACGCTCAAATGCGTCCTTTAAATGGCACACTTCTCCACCTACACATAACAAATAATGTAAACAAATTATAAGGTCACTGCGTAATGTAACTTCTCCGATTGCCAGCTACACTACAACTTAACTACTGCTTCTAGAAAACATACTGAAGTCAATTCCAATTTCCCAACGTCCAATCAGTTGACGCGGCTTTGGAAGGATTTGGAAACCACTGCACTCTAAATCTGAATCAATCATAATTGCACTGTTTCAGTCAGTTAACAGTATCTGACTAATCCAACAATCACTTTAGTGAATTTAACTGTTGAATCAGTGAAAAAAACGCCAGTTTTCCTTAACTTACTGATTCAGTGACATTTTCCACTGATTCATCATTCTTTTTTTTTTTCCCCTGTTTTTAGTGATTTATTTTTTGACTAATGGATAATTTATACAGCGTGTAAAAATGGCCGTCAAACAATGCGTAAATATGGGCGTTAAACAATGGGCATCAAGTGAAATAACGACGCATAAACTAATAAACCAATACAAAATACTCTCTCCAGTGTGTTTCGTATTTCAAAACACCATTAAATGAGCTAACATGAACATTCAAGCTTTCATTCCGTTTTTACGTCTTTAATTTCTTGATGCCATGTAATTATCACAGCGCAGCGTTTTGTTTGTAGGTATAAACAACATACAATATGGCGAAGCGAGTGCACTCATCGCGTTTTAACAATCCCGACAGTACCAATCAAACCAAAAACGAAAAGTAAGGGCATACAATTGAAAACCACTCTCTTTCGATGAGCAGATATGATATATATATATATATATATATATATATATATATATATATATATATATATATATATATATATACACACACCTCTTTATTATTAACTCGACTTGGTAACTCAGATGGTAAAGTAACGGTCTATAGGTAAATTGGAAAGGGTGTGTCAGTTCAATCCCGGCCACCTGCGAAAAATTTTTTACTTTTTAATATTATGGTAAATTGCGCAATATAAATAGTAAACTTTCGTAAATATGTTTATTTCTCGTAATTATTGGCCTAAAATCAATACAAAAAATTTTAATCCGCCGAAGCAGTTGGCCGTCACTTATTCAATCAGTCAAATTATTTCACGTCACTAATTCAATTACTGAAATTGTTTCACTAAAACAATCAGTGGTTTTCCACTGGTTCTAAGTGGAACCATTTTCACTGATTCGAGTAGTTGAATTTCACTGCAAATATGTGCTTTCCACTGATTCGAATTTATAGTACGGGAAATCTGCGAAACCGCGAATCACTGGAAGTAATCAAGAGTTTCCTCGGCGACACCAACGGAGGTAGGTGTCTTCCCTCACTTTGTTGATTAGCAACTAATTACGCAATGATACTCAAGAATATCCTGTCATAACGTACTCTGCGTGGTTAGAAACATAATATCCCGATAACAAAGTTTATTACATAAGATGAATAACTTACAAAGCACATGAGTAGTAGGGACGGGCCGGTCCTACTCCATCTGGGAAAAATTGAGATTAAATGATGGATTATCGATTTCATTGCAAGGGTCGGTCATTGATCCGATCGAAAAATTAAAAAAATTAAACTGATTAAAAGGGTTAAATTTATTGAAAGGATTAGTCAAAAACGGTTCATTTTTTATCAGATAAAAAAATTGTTTTTTTTTCTTGATTTTGTTGTGTATAGTTCTTTCTTTCCTTTTATGGGTAGCAGGAGCTCTGTACGATGTTGAAGGTGTGGTGCCCTACAGTCGACTGACCAGAGTGGTGGGTGACAATGTCTTATATACTTGTAGAATTTAGTGCAAGAGTGTGCTAAGTGTTATTTTCTTATTTTTTTTAGATTTTGATGTGTTTGTAGGAATGTTGGTGGTAGATAGACGATTTCTACGAATATATTTAACACACAAGAGAAATTCAGAGTGTTTAAATGATTTCATAGAGTGGCCTAAGTGTAAATATTATATTTTTGGTATGATATTGCTCGTAGATGGTAAATAGGCGACTTTGAAAGATGTGATTTATGTGTTAAACTATCTGTTTTCGGAATGCCATTAAGGTTAGAGAATTTCAGAGTGTTCTACATATGAATCAAATACATGCATCGAATCGGAAACTTCAAACGACTACGTGTATAAGTGAAATTATGTGAGCCTTAAACATAACCTGAATCTCGAGCTTAGAAATATAATTTACATCAGATAGCATTTTAACTATGTGAATAACATCTGATGGCAACAAGTGCAAACTCTCTAAACAAGATCCAGCTACTCAGTATGAATAAATAAACGATTCAGCCCGAAGAATGATATCAAATGATTTAAACCAGACACAATCACGTAACTGAAATATTAAAATAAGTCTGTTCGAAGTATGAATGAGTAGCACTTATGTCGAGCTGTGAGTAGACATGTGTAGTGTGCCCGATAGGCAACTGTGTTTAAATCATGGTAAATGTTTATGAAATTCACTGCACTTGTTAACACAAACTGTATTTTCGTCTACCCAAACCAGAAATTAATTACTTATCACAAACACAGTATATCGATCCAAAAAGAAAAAGTTGACACACAAAACGTTATATTTTCCCAATAAAATACTATGTAAATCATGGCTATCACTAGAGATGAAGGTAGGTGTGATGCTCGCCGGTGCGTAGTTTGAGCTACCCCCAATTGCAAGCTCGTCGACCGCCAAGTGTGTAGAGGTGCGGTATTTATGAAGGAGCTGATGACTAGCACGTCCGTCTCCTCCAAGCGTACATGAGCGACTGAAGATGGTGCCGAGTGTCCAGATAGCTTCACATCAAGAGCACAGCCAGCTTGTAACCACCTCCTCCCTCCCCTCACCAATTCGTGTTACGCCGAGCTGCCCGCAATTATCAAATGATTTCAGCACTAAGGCAAGATGGCGAAAACTTATTAATTGCATGCACATTGGATGTACCCTCCCTGCCACATCCTTCCACCTGCACCCCTCAAAACCAGCTCGACTCCACAATGCCAGCCACCCCCTACCACCCCTCCTCTGCAAGGTCCTGGGGGTCAGTCGCCCATCTGTCCTCGATTCTCAATTACCGCAACTGATTCAAGATGGTGACAACTGACTACTTGTGTTCACATTGGGAGCAGGCACCCCCTCCTACCCTACCCTGCAACACCTTATCAGGAGGATCTTACCCCAAGGTTTAGAACCCAGACCATTCCTTCCCTCCAAACAATGTCCAGATGGACATGACTCCTACCACCCCTACTCACAAAGCTGTTTTTGTGTGAAAAAGGACTTCTTCTACAAGAACAAGGCTATACACCCATCCCCCACAAAACTATTCAGAACCCTTTTTTTTAGTGTTGGTTTCCCTACTTCGGTTTGCCAATAGCCGTGCCTTGGTTATGAAAGGAGCTTGCTTCAAGGCCAAAGGTATGATTTTCTTAGGGAGGTAGCAGTGGATTTTGAACTGGCCTGGGCTATTTCCCCTCTCCTCTACAAACTGTTATTTTCGCTCGGACACTGAAGCTTCCCCTTGTATTTTGATAAGCAGGAGCTTGGTGCATTCCCAGCTAAATAAAATTTCACAAATACCACCAATAAAACTCTATTTTTTCTCATCACTAAGAAATACATTCCAAATGTTTTTATCACACAATAAATTCAATTTTAAATATAATCTGTTTAAGTTTAATCCTGTAAACTTACACATCATTTTAAACTTTATACAGTTCCAGCAACCTTGATACCATTTTCCAACAATTTTTAGGACCCAATTCAAGTCAAATTTTGGTTAATTTACAATGCATTATGTTTAGCATTTATTCGAAGATATATTATTGTTGTTAAGCCATTTCGTAAGATAGTATTACATGGGAAAATCAGCTTTTAAGTCATATATTAAAATTTGCTGAACCAATTTCCCCAGATTTGGCACATATATGATACTATGTTAGGCCATAATTGATTAATTTTCATACCAACACAGCTATAAGACATAATTTTAACTCACTGAGATTTAAAACATTGAAAGAACACTGGTTTTCAAACACATATTTTTATTCAAGTTTTAACTATTACATTGTACGCAAATACTCAAATTAAACTTTACTTTCAACCATTGAAAACATACGTTTAACAAACATACAGGAAAAGTTGTTTTAGTTTCAACTGGATGTATATTTATTCATCTAACAGACAATAATATGTATTTCGCGTGTAGACTTCTCTGCAAAACTAAAAATTTGACTATAATATCATATAGGAAAATGCAATCTCGCTGAAGTTAACTATTCTATATTGAGTAAAAATCAGTTCCAAATTTATTTGGGAAAGGAAGTAGCTACAACATGTTTTTTAAAGTTATGGGCACGAGTCATTCTAAAACCTCATGTACAGTAACATCTAGCATATAACAGAGAAATTAGTGTATGCAGGAGCAGGCGAAATTTATATTTCGTGATCTGATGAGGGGGAAACAAGGTGAGAAGCGTCGGGCCAGACCAGGTCGCATATGGGCAGGAGATATGCACGCTGCCCGTCGGGCGAGGGAATACTTCAGAAAGATGCCGCAGCCCATGTCATGTGCCACTATTGATAACCACCTGTTTTCATCTGCTTGACAACTTTCCTTTCACGTAGAGTCTGAAGATCGCCGCTGGCGCCTATACAATAGGACTAGGAGGGAGAACTTCCCCCACCCCTCTGCCTCCTGCCACACCACCAAACATCACTCCCCAATGCATATTGCCCTGGCTGCAGCTCAAGGACACTAAACACTGCGCTTCGCGACTTGTATCGCCTCACCTATTTTTCAGAGTACAAAAATTTTGCATTTTGTAAAAAGTGAGCGGACTATGTTTACGATATTGCATTTAAGTTTGCATTCACTTTAAACATTACTCTTGTGAAAAAACTTTAAATTAGAATAAAAAAATAATTTTACTTCATCAAGTTTCTACACTCTCAAAAAATTACACGCAAGGACACACCATCAAAAAGTCTTTTGGTGTGGGGAATAGTATTTTGCTCTCTTAAAACTAATAAATTTCCAAGAACTGTATCGTTACAAGCAAAGAAAAATAACCTAGCACAAACAAAGCCAGAAAAGTATTCCAATAAACTAGCGATTAATGTCACAATTAAAAGGATTTAATCACATTGGATTATCGCTCCATCGTTAATCCAAGAAACAAGGGGATTTAATACACAATAAATTGTTCATCCAATCCCCATCCAAAGGTTTATTAAATGAAATAACACATCAAATATAATTAAAAATCTTGTTTTAGTATCAGAAATCTTTACAGACAATGTATTACAATCGTTTAAGATCTAGATTCTTAACCCAGGAGTCGTATGCTTTTGAGAATCCATCTCCATCGAACCAAGGACACATCTTTATTCCATTTAATGATTTTATAACCCAAATATTCAATTGGAGAATTGACTTTCTTCAATTTATGTTCGTGAAATCCACCTTTTATTGTTTCTCTATCATATGTTTCTATGTAATACATTCTGGGATGTGTTTGTCTAATTGAAATCATTTTTAATATTTCAAATGACAATTCACCATAGTTTTTTTTAAATTCCTTTCTGCTTCGAGATACGTATAAATTCGCCAACTTTGAACTTTGGTTTCCTTTTGTCGATGACTTTAACATTATTATAAATAGTTTTCATTAAACTATTATCCATATATTATTTAAGGAGCCATCTTTATAGTTCTATAATATATAGAATTTAAAAATTTAACTAGTTCAGGCAAAACGTCAACCCATTTGTAAGTTTCCCTCAATGTGAAATGTGTATAAATTAACTACTTAATCGATTAATTGTATCATTTTAAGAATACTTGCTTTAAGTTCCGAATTTGTTGTGTAGTGATTAATAACATATTCGGTCATTAGTTTCCAGAACGGTGCAGAATAAATAAATAAATAATAAAATAAACCTACAAACCAGTAAGTACCAATGCATGTAAATATTAGCACAATAAATGTTATGGTAGGCCTATGTGTTTGCATGTTCACCACTATCTTTTACGTTTGTCGATGTACAATAAATAAGCGACAAAAGTTGCATGTTTGAATTTACTGTGTCGTTGGACTGGTTGTCCCTTTGTTTTCATTTTTATTCCAAACACAACAGGTTAAATACTACTGTTGTTTCCGCCACAGTTGTAACAAACACCATCACAGCAAAATATTAATGTGTAATATGTGTAACGTGCCATACTGTGTGTATCAAATAGCTGACCTAAATATTGTTATAGGTCTACATTGTGAACATTAGCAGGAAATGGTTTCTGCAATATGACATCATTCTTTGAACAAGTGTAAACAGAAACCAACGCATTTGACAGTTATAAAAGTAGAAGTCACATGGCAGTGTTTATGGTTATGTGTAGCAGAAGGATACAAAATCAGTAGCCAAAAGTATAAATTTGGCAGGGCTTCAGAAAAGGCCGAAGTTATCACGAATCAACTATATGGTTAAAATATATGTATACCCCTTATTGTATTTTGAAAGCAATGTCATTTCACACAGATTGGCTTGAAAAAATAATTGAAACCATGCGTTATAACGCTTCTTCTAGGTTATCTTATCCTTGAAGGAGCATGAAGCTCTTGAGCAATATTACTAAACTTCATTTGTAGTATATCCATCTTCCGTAAACTCTTCAATAATACGCACAATTTCGTTCATATGTGAATTATTCAGAGACTCTCTCGAAGTGATGAGAAGTTTTAATCTATCAACCAATTCATCGGGAGTGTTCCAATATACAGGTGAAAGGCGGTTGTCAATTTCATCTTTATAAATTCCACTTCCTGCTACATGTCCAATTAAATGAATTTTCGGATGGTTTCATCTCCTGAACGAATATTAACATTCGTTCAATGAAAGAGTTCTTTATAATTCTGCAAATCAGTGTTGGAATATCCATTTGGAACATTTTAGAAAAATAATTAAAATAATCCTTCACTGATATCAGATAACATAATCACCTATTTTGATTTTATTCTCAGGCACACATTTAATTAACGAATCTCTCAAGAACCAATTGTTTTCATTTCGATAAACACCAAATGTCGTATCGTGTGTAGACATAGAAAGTTTTAAAGCTAAATAACATAATGTTAATTGAGAAAGGGTTTGCTTTTTCTTGGTTAAAGCTTCATTTTCTGTTTTAATTTCCAAAGCTGCTTCTTTAGGTTTATTCGTCACAGAATTCAATGTATCCATTCTACTGATAACAAGTTTAAATATTTCTTCGTTTCAAACATCCTGTTGCATACAAGCTCGTTTAACATATAAATATTTTTCTTTCACATCAGATATAACATTATGCAATTCCGAAGCAGTCAGACATGTTTTTATATTATTACATTAAATAAAATATATTTATATATAAATTAATTCATCACTTTTCTAACTGATGTAGTAGGTCGATTAATCTTGAGTTTTTTCAATCTCATCGACTTTACTTAAAACAGCATCTAATTTTGCTAACATTTTAGGTTTCAAATAATTAATTAAATAATTGACTGTATTTTCAAATCATTATTTTGTTTTCTCAATTCTGTTTGAGTAACAAAACCAAATCTTTTATTAAATAATTAGTCTCTTTTTATATTGCTTTATTTGTTCCATTTGTGTTTCAAGTTGTTTTGCAATAGTAGCATTTACCACTTCATTAATTAAAACTCTTATGTTATCTTGCATTTCTCTGCGTTGTGTTGTAAAAACTATGCTTGTCATATCATTAAAATACTTACTAGAACCATTTAAACGTTCTTCTATTCTAAATTCATTACTCTGCAAATGAGTGCTAATATTGTTTAAAATGTTTGCAATTACAATTTTTTTTATAAACATTATCATTCAAAACAACTAACTTTACTAATTTCTCTTGAATATTGTTTGATTGCAATTTTAATACGCTTAGCATAATAGTGTTTAAGTCTTCCACGTAATGTTTATTAACCATAACGCTATCTTTCACAGCCATACCCATACTATGTAATACTTGTCCGTTCAAATCCCAATTCCCATCGCTATTTCTGGTTAAACAGCTATTGTAATGGTTGTGTTTTACAACGCTATGTCCAAACTTTGAAATGCTCATTGATCTTTGCCTGGAAGTAAAAAACTGTCAAAACAAGACCTAGATCATCTTTTACATAGTGGAGGTGATGGTATAATCGCCAAAAAACCATATTTTTCTTCCCAACAGTACAAATACATACCTTTAAACTTTGTAAATATCAAATCGCCTAGAATATGATCATTGTAAATAAGTTTGCACATTCATACTATACAATATTAAACAAAATTACCATATTTGCATTAACGCTTAAATTTTGTTTTGGTATACACGCGTAACTTTGTGATAGATAAAAACAATCAATGTTTAAATGTCGGCAAAAACTAAAGTATTGCTGTATTTCACCCTGCGGCTCACACCAAACATTGTCAAAAATAAATATGGAATTGGGTCAAGATTCATTCAGAGGAATTATAGATTCTTTATTTGTAAAAGTGAAATATCGCATTCCTTAATTAACGATAAAATGGTCGCTAACCGTTGATATTTCTCTTGTATTTTTTTAGAAAACACACATAGGTTTTCAAATTTAAGTCCATTTGGATGCTCCAAAAACATAACACAAGTTTTTCTGCATGAAGACGGGCTGCTTATTATACAAAGTATATTTGATGGTAAAAGGATTCCGTGTTTCTGTTCAATTATATTTTTTTTTCATATTTACAATTACCAGCAAATGTACATTTTGTTTTATAACCTTCATTTATACACAATTACACAGTATGTTATGTAATACTGTGTAATTGTGTATAAATGAAGGTAGGTCTATATATAGGCTAGTGTTCAGTTGAAAACAATGCCTCATACAACACAAATCAAAAACGGATGTGGAGTATTGGATACATTAATTAAAAAATTACCATTTGAATTGCATTTACTGAAATACAATTATTGTGGACCCGGAACTAAGGATGCAAAAGTTTGACACAGAACGATCAAGGAATAAACGCTGTGGATAAAGCTTGTACAGAACACGATATAGTTTACAATCAAACAAATAATTTGGAAAAAAGACATATAACAGATAGAAGTCTAGCCGATAAAGCAGTAAATATAAGGAAGAATCCATCTATATCTATGGGTGGAAAGCTAGGTGCTTGGGTTGTTGATAAAGTTATGTACGTGAAGGTGAAGAGAGGCCTGGGCTTAAAATGTAAAACTATAAGAAAAATAAATAAAGGAGGAATCATTCCATTCCTATTTCCAGCATTAACAGCTCTTCGAACAATCCTTGGAGAGGTTTTAGCATCTAGTAGAGCAGTTAAATCGAAAGGTAAAGGGATGTATTTGAAACCCTATAAATTTGGACAAGAACGAAAATGCTCCAAATGTGAAAAAAAATGCAGTCAGTCTTAAATAGTCTTCCAAAACATGCTTTAACAAACAGATATTAATGTATTTGTAAAGAAATATGATATCCCCAACTTCCGAGGTGTGTATATGAGACGATTTACCAAAGAAACCAAATATTCCTGAATGTATGAATGTTAATTTACATTCGAAACAAAATGAAGGAACACATTGGGATGCATTAATTAAAAATGTACATCAATCATTGTATTACAACAGTTTTGGCGATTTGCATCACCAATTGAAAGACATAATTTTTTAATAAAAATGTAATAAAGATATAGTTATAAACCAGATCAATTACCAAATACAATCAATTGCAGACATTTGTGTTTACAATTTTTTTGCTATATATATAGGCTATATAAGTAATGTAATTGTAAAACATATTTGTAGTATGTCAATTACGTTGATATTATGTGGTAATTCGTTGCAATTTCATGCGGTCAATTTCCCTGCATTGGAGTTAGATGGATAATGGCAAATAAATCTAATAGAATTCGTTACTTATAACAGCATACCAAAGATTGCTATACATAACCAATAATTTATGGCTAATATTGATGGAAAAAACATACAAGATTGTGATACCGGTAGGATCTTATGAGTTGGATGACCTTGAAACATTCATTAAAGCAGCATTACCTGAATATGTACATTTCCGATTACCTGGAAATCTAAATACATTAACTAGTGCAATGTTTAGTAACATCGATATCGATTTCTTGGAAGACAATGCAATTACAAATATATTGGTTTATAAACAGAGATATAACTAGCTAATCAATTACACAAATCATCAAAAGAGGTTAATATATTGTCGGTAAATGTATGTTGTATAAATGTTAATATTGTAGGTAGTTCATATTTGAATGGAAAACCGACAAATACATTACATGAATTTACATGTGGTTTAGTCCAGGATATAAAATAATTGAAAAACCTAATACATAGTGAATCGTGTTGATGAAATAGTTGTTACAATTGCCAATCAAGACAGGAAACTTATTAAATTCAGAAAGAAAGATATTACTGTTCATTTACATTTTAAAAAGGAATATAAACACCTGAATTCCATTGCGCATTACAATCATAATGGGTATTGTGTATAATAAATTCGGACGTAAAGTAGGCGGTTCTTTGAAGAATTATGTCACTAAGGAATGTATTTCGAAGAAAGAAAGTATAAAAAGATGTAAACGCAAACATAAAACACTCACTTCAAATACAGTACCCGTGAAGTTAACACGAGGCAACGTATTGTATTTAAAAGATCTAGGATATACTGTTAAGAGAAATGGAAGGCATACTTAATATTGAAGAACCAATCACTTATGAAAATGCAACCACCAATTCGGAAATACATGCGTATAAACCATTCCCAGCAGGTCTGTACACATTTCCTTCAGAAATAAAGATTTCAATACAAAATCACATGATATTTAAATGGTACCATCGAAATCAAGTTTAAGGTTTAGAGGAACAATTAAAAAGACAGCCGATGCAAGTAATCCAGCAACTACAGAACTAGTACGAAATGGAATACTTCATTTAATCGACAGAATTGTATATCTGCTAATGGAGTGGAAATTGATAAAACACAAGATGTTGGAATTACTTCCATGATAAAGAACTATTGCTCTGGAACTGTAAACAATATTTATACAGGGCTTATGGCTGGTTAGAAAAATGCTAGTGATTACTCACTACAAATAAACCCAGGTGGAAAATACGAAGTTGTTATATCATTAAGTATGTTTTTGGGCTTTGCTGAAGACTACAAACACATCATATTCAATACAAAACAAGAATTAGTAATTATATTCGGCAATATGCATATAATGCTATATACAATTTGGCTAGTAACAAGAAAGATGTAACATTTGAATTAAGCAGTAAGGAATGGTTGATGCCGCATATTTAAATAAACACTTGTGAATGTGTAAAGTTTTGAAAATTTATCGAAAAAGGGAAGAATCTAGACATTACATTCAGATCGTAGGCTTTAGAGTTTTTTCCAACACTGCCAACATCGCAAAATTGGCATTTGAATGTGAGCTCAAGTTTTTCGTTGGAAAAACCGACATATGTTGTAATTTGTTTTGAATAAAATTATCAACACAATTTAAAGGGGATCGATCAGTATTCGATAATTGTGATATGAAAAATATTAAACTGTATCTAAACAGTCATGCTTACCTTTATGTGGATTTAAATATGAACTTTGCCAATGGGGAATTCCTTATTTTGTATGATATGTACTCAAAGTTTCAGGAAACATATTATAACAATATTAGTTCACCTGTCCTAGAACCCAAATCATTTGAAACCAGAGGAACATTATTTGTGTTTGATGTCAGCAAGCAAGACGACAGCATTATCATTCGTATGATTGATTCACAAATTGAAAATATTGCAAATACACAGTTTCCAGAAAATACGCAAGCTTCCACTCTTACGATTCACAACAGATTAGTGAGTTACAATGTAAGAGATAAGCTGATGAAAATAATTAACTGTGTCAGTAAACGACAAACCACAGCTGAGACGAGATGTTTTGCAATGTGCAAGGAATTCAGTCTGCAGAAAAAAATTTATCATTAGAGAATTTGCTATCACTGATATGGAAGAACAAACTACTGAATTCAGATTCAAATCACCGTTTGACTGGAAATATCTAACTCCTAAATACAATAAAATGAATAGATGGGTTACTAACCATCACCATGGTTTAAAATGGGAGAGTGGATGTATAGAGTATGAGAACATTGTAGATATTTGCAAACATTGCCTAAATAATTGTGAAATATATGTAGGTGTGAGTTGAGCAAAAATGTGTTTTCGAAAGTGTGTATAAAGTACAGTAATAGATATTCAAAAATAATTCAATTGCCCTTTGTTCAAACAATTACATAAAACATATGGATATAATTCAAGGTTTTTCTCTGCAGAGAAAAACTCAAAATTAATGTTAAGTTGGGTAATGAGGACTGACTAGGGTGAAAAAGACTCTGATAATTCTCTTCCCGAATCACCTGTGGATATTAGTTCAGTCATATGCCATTATTTAGTATGAGTGCAATTTACTATAAAAAGTATTTGCGTGTATGTAATCTACAACTTCATAAAGATGAATCATCAAGACAACGAAACCATGTACTCATGTATACATACAGCAAAATGTAAATTGAATATCAGCTAGTTATTAGCACGCTGAAGTAAAACATTTCGACTTTATTTCGGAAAGAAATAGTTTTAGCAACTTTTTTTTTTAACAGCTTGTGTTTAACATGCTAATGTTTGGA
Source organism: Dryococelus australis (assembly GCA_029891345.1). Classification (NCBI taxonomy): domain Eukaryota; kingdom Metazoa; phylum Arthropoda; class Insecta; order Phasmatodea; family Phasmatidae; genus Dryococelus; species Dryococelus australis. The sequence continues at coordinate 79,588,342 of CM056995.1, forward strand.
GTAAATTCTACCTGATAGTGTTTTGGTATGTCTTGTACTTGATTGTGATGAAATAATCATTTGTAATTTGCGTATGTTTAGAGCAAAATTTATCTACTTGCATAAATATGTTGCTTCAGTGTTAAAATGATTTTTTATGATCACCCTATGCTTATATATATATTTTGTAAATAAATATTATGTAAAATGAATCCCTCTCGTAAAATTTATTTACCCTATTCCTTTTTTAAAAGTGAACTTGTTTTAATAATAAAAATATTTTCTCCACAGAGGGGGAAAAGTTCTGGAAGCGAGCAGTCTAGCTGCTTTTCCATAACTAACAATATAATATACCATCCTGCATGAGGCTTGGTTGATATAAGCTGGGTTCGAGTATTGGTTAAGTATGATTGTAATCATGAAAACATAAAAATAATAAAGAACGAATCACTGTTCATTAAACTAATATAAATTCGTTCATGTACATGAAAAAGGTAGATATGATAAATTTTATATAATGTTTAAACTTAAAATTAATTTTGTGTGGAATATTTCCGATTAAAAGTTATTAACTTTGTAATTTATACTCACTTCGAAATTTCGAAGTATAGTGTTTGCCAATATCTAAAAAAAAAACCATTAAGTTTAGAGATCTGCGGTCTTAGAGGTGTGACTGTTCCTTCAAGGCTAAATTTCAAAAGTACCAACTACAGAAACTGAGATTTCAGAGGTTGGCAGTCTGAGTCCAACAAACCCCCGCAGAATGCATTCTGGTTTTATTATACCTTGGAGACATCCCCGGTGCCTAGCTTTTCACAAAGGAAGAGACCAACGACATCCCTGTTCCCGGGGGGAGAGAATTTCAGGTCAACAATTTTTTCAACCATCGGGACTAACAAGGTCAAAATATCTTCCTAGCTGTTTGAAATCTCTTGTGCAAAAATATTTTATCCTCTACTTGACAAAAAATGATAATATCCACTTAGCAAACTCCATTATGCAGGAAAATCTACAGGAATAAAGAAACACAAGACTTATATAAAAATGAACAAATATTTAAGAAAACAAGTTTTTACTCCTCCATACTAACCTCCATAAAAAATTGTCGATGGAAATATCTTATAAAATAGAATTTTAACCACATTGGAAACATGTTCGGATACATTAACGGAAAAAATATCCGTACATGTTTAACATAAATATAATTATCAATATACACGGATTAAGAAAATGGGAACATATTTACTCAATTAGATTGTGTCACGTTTCTTGATTTAGGTAAAATATATTGTGAATAAGAAAAAAAATGTTTCTTTTAAAAGATTAAAGTAACATTAGAGAAGCTTAAAATGGGATTATAGCATGGTTTTTTTATGGATGATATTACTTTTCTTTTCTATAAGTTATATATAATTTTACTAAATATGCTGATCTCTATTACATTGTTAAACATTTTTTATGGGTTATTAAATACACTTCATTTATTTGTTATGATTCAGAAGTTATTTTTACTGATAAATTAATGTTATTCATTTCTTCGAGCAAGAAACTTAGCAGAGGTTTATCTCCGAGGTTGGGAGTGCTGGTTTGAATATATTTGAAAGTCGGGGTGTGGGAAGAGAGGGGAATGGGTGTTTGAACTTCTGACTTCTGGTTGGAGGGGAGAAATCAAGCTTCTCGAACGTTTTAGCTGGGAATTTGAAATTACTATAAATAGGGCTTCAGACTCTATGCCCCTTCCACTTCTTTTAGTTGTTTGTCAGTTCGGTTCACTTTCCGACATCGCATCATATGAAGACTACTTTCTTGGCTTATATACACAAGATTTTAACAAAGAGCTTGATGATTTTGATTAGGAGTATTTCAATAGACTAATCAATGGTTCGGATGATTTAGTAAGTGGTTTCTAACTCCTTTAGAGGAAGAGGAGTTTACCTTCACTTTGCAGCCAATGATGGTGCATTATCACCATCTATGAGGGTGACTACAGCACCGTCAGTTACTGTGTCCACATATTCCAAGTTTTCAGCACTGTCTACCACGGTGCCAATGTCTACGAGAGTGTCCACAGCACCATCGACCACTGCATCCACATATTCCAAGTTTGCAGCACCATCAGCTACAGTGTCAATGTGTAAGAGAGCATCCACGGCTACTGCATTCACATCTTCCAAGTTTGCAGCACCATCCGCCACGGTGCCAATGTCTACGAGTGCGTCCACAGCAGCATCAGCCACTGCGTCCACATTTTTCAAGTTTGTAGCACCATCCGCCACGGTGCAGTTGTCTAAGAGAGTGTCCACAGCCACTGCATCTACGTCTTCCAAGTTTGTAGCACACCATCCACCACAGTACCAATGTCTACGAGTGTCCACAGCAGCATCATCCACTGCGTCCACATCGTCTGAGTTTGCAGCACTGTATGCCAAAGTGCCAATGTCTAAGAGAGTGTCCACAGCTACTACATCCACATCTTCCAAGTTTATAGCACAACCTGCCATGGTGCCAATGTCTACAAGAGTGTCCATAGCTACTGCGTCCACATCTTCCAAGTTTGCAGCACTGTCCGCCATGGTGCCAATGTCTAAGAGTGTCCACAGCAGCAGCAGCAGCCACTGCGTCTACATTTTCCAAGTTTGTAGCACCGTCTGCCATTATGCTCCCACCTAGAGTTTGGAGCTTAGACTTAAGAATAAAAACAGGTGAGCAATGACTGCCAACACCCAAGATCTTCTCCTGTTGTAAACCGTTAGATTTAACATCTCTGTCTCAAATGCCTCTCCGAAAGCTGTATTTACCAATGACAATTTGTTGCAGGAATTAGACGAATTTTTAAATTTTAATTTTGTTGCATCACCTGCTCCAAGTCAGACATCTATTGAAATATTGTCACCTGAAACACTGCAAGATAAATTAATTTCTCCTCCTCCACCTATATCAAACAGTCGCCACAAAAAATAATTTATAGCCCAATCTCCTTACCTCTTTCACCAATAGTTGTTATTCCAGTTAAGAAACATAAATTAAGCTTAGGTCTTAACCCTAGACGTAAATTGTATTGAAAACTTCACAGTTTTAGTGATGAAATATTCCTTCGCAGTATAATTTCACAATTTTTTCATTATGAAAATACTGAAATAAAATTTTACTTGTAATAGGGTGAAAAGTTTTTGCAGTTTAATGATTGAAAATATAAAATTTTAACGATTTTCAAAGAAAAATCATTCAGTCATAACCATTTTTTAAAGAATTCACTATGGAAATCTTATTAAGAAACTTTATTATTGTTATTTAAATCGCATAATGATGTAAATTTTTACTGTAAACACCTTTTGACATTGTAATGGTGAATAGGAGAGTTTTTTAATGGTTAAAAAGCCTGTTTGGCTTGTACATGTAACTGATAGAGTAAGTGAATCATTTGGAGCTGTATCAGGATATGGTACAATTATTTTTTTCAGTTTTAATGGCATATGATTGACTTTTTTTGGTTAAAAAAGCCTGTCTGGCTTGTACATGTAACTCATAGAGTAAATTGAGTCATTTTAAGTTGTACCAGGATATGGTACAATTTTTTTTTTTACAATTGTAATGATGTAAGAAGTTTTTTTTGTTTAAAAAAATCTTTTTGGCTTGTACAGGTAAATGTTAACATGATGAACAAAAAAAATTTATTTATTTATTCCATAATTTGTGATGTAATATATGTCAACTATTTTGGTACCAAATGTTTGTAAGAAGTTAGTAATAAACAATGTTTGTATTTCACTTAAGGTTGTGATTCAATATGAAGTAATGATTTTAAGTTGTGATGTTTTTCAGAAGATAATGGTAGAAATGACTGTATTTCATTGGAAGTTGTGATTTAGTACGTTTAATGCCAAGATGAATAATTTATTCTGTCTTGAAAGTGAATATGAATTTTTTTTTAAATAAAACATTTTCTTTCAAATTAAAAAATAGTGTGACTTATTATTCATTTTTTAAATACCTTATGTCACTAACTTTTTTCAATAATATCTTATGAAAAATGAGTGATGGTTTAATAGTAGTGAAGAGAAATGAGTGGGTGTCTATCAGTATTGTTAAGCTGATGACTGGTATTTAAATTAATTAATTTTTTCTTGTTTTAAGAAAGAAGAAAATGTACTTTTCTAAACTTACAGTACTTGCATAGACTTTGAAGGGCTGAGGGGAAATTATAAACAAATTATGGAGAAAATCAAACATAGCTGAATGAATTAATGAAGTTTTGCAAAGAAATGAGGCAACAGGTTAGTACCTTGAGAGGACCTTACTATGTTGTAGCTATTCAACTTGAAAGTTGGAGCAGGACATCCCAGAGGAATCTACTGAAAGGGGGGCTTGAATGCCTTCACAGAGGAAGGTAGCAAAAACCTCTGTCCCTCTTTGCCTACAGTCTACAACTGCACCCAACAGAAACCAGCAAACACAGTCCAGAGAAACATTTTTAAAAATATTTTATTTTACATATACACAAATTACAAGAGTTCCTGTTCAAGATACAAAATGATGTTTGGAGAAGATACACATAATATATATAAACTAGTATAGAAATAAAATTCAACTCAAGTTATGTAACAATACCGATATATTTTCCTGTAAATTTGCAAGAATTTGGACCTTTTAATGAAAAAAGTATGAATAAAATTGAAATCTCTATTTTCAAATTTCGAAAATTATGATTTCTGCTTGTATTCAAAGTGTTTCGTTAAACTCATGTTGGAAACTTAAAATATTAAAGAAATTCATAATTTCATGTTACATGGAATAAATTTTTGCTGTTGGTAAAATTTTGGCTTGACCTAAAAAGGGAGGGAACACATTGGTTTCCACAGTCGCCTTCCTGGGCAGGTCACAGCATAAAAACAAATTATTTAGCAATGTGTGAATGTCGTGTTAGATGTTGCCATTGATACAAGATTTTTATTGGAAATTTCTCTCTTGTTTCCTTTGCTTCATGTGCACGTGCGACTCGACACTTCTTGCTTCACCCTCATTGGCTCTCAAGATATTGATGATAAGAGCCACCTAAATCTCTCCCAATATTTATTTTCTCTCCTATACATCGAATTGGCAGTAAAAACATTTCTAAATGAGAGAATACTTGTACAAAAAATTTCTTAATGAGTGAATAAAATATATATATTGTATGAATACTTTTAAAATAAGTCTTGTGTTTCTGTGCGATTTTTCAAACCATAGTTTACTTGATTCAAATATACATTTGTTGTTGAAATGTTAAACCTAGGGCTTATATTGAGAACTTTATTTTGGGGACTTGTAATATTTTTTCTAACTGTTCATATAATCAACCTGTTGCATAAGGATGAAGGGATGAGTCAGACGAAATCTCTTAGGGCATGCATTCAGAGGTTCGGCGACGTGAAGAAGGGGAGCCACCACTAGAAAAACATGACCTGAATACTGTACTGAGGATGGTGCATTGTCTTGAAACAGGTACTACAGGGATGCCAACTCATAAAAAACACGAAAAAGCATTTCCAGGGCTGAATCTGGGGTGCGTAAACCATTTTTTTTTGGGAATTTCAGGCTGAATCGATAGCAGAGGTCTTCAGAAAAAGTCGCCTTCGAGAGTGGAGGTGGTAGAGGACATATTCCTCTGGAGAAGGGCTGGTTCTGAGGGGTGTATGTAGGAGGGGGTGTGGTTGTCATTGTGAAGTCAGAGCAGCTCTGAAGAAGAGGGGTGCAGGGTAGGGTGAGAGGGGGTGGCTACAAGCAAACAGTACCTAATCAGAGTACAAGTAGGCAGTTATCGCCATTTTGAATCAATTGTGACAATTGAGAATCGAGGACAGATGGGTGACTGACCCCCAGGACCTCGCAGAGAAGGGGTGGTAGGGGTGGCAGGCAGCTTGGGGTAACACGCATTGTCGAGGGGGAGGGAGGGGGTTTGTTACAAGCTGGCAGTGCTCCTGACGTGAAGCTATCTGAACACTAAGCGCCATCTTCAGTCGCTCATGTATACTTGGAGGAGACAGATGTGCTAGTCATCAGTTCCTTCATAAACACCGCACCACTACACACTTGGTGGCCAATGAGCTTAAGATCGGGGGTAGCTCAAACTATGCACCAGCGAGCATCGCACCTACCTTCATCTCTAGTGATAGCCACGATTTACGTAGTTTTTATCAGGAATATATAAATTTTCCTGTGTTAACTTATTTTTTCTTATCGGAGCGATATACTGTGTTTGTGATAAGTAATTGATTTCTGGTTTTGGTAGACGAAAATGCAGTTTGTGTTAACAAGTGCAGTGAATTTCATAAACATTTACTGTGATTTAAACACAATTGCCTATTGGATGCACTACACATATTTACTCACAGCTCGACGTAAGTGCTACTCATTCATACTTCGAACAGACTTATTTTAATATTTCAGTTATGTGATTGTATCTGGTTTAAATAATAAGATATCATTCTTCGGGCTGAATCGTGTAAACTTGTTAATGTGTTATTTATTCATACTGAGTAGCTGGATTTCGTTTAGAGAGTTTGCACTTGTCGATATCAGACGTTATTCAAGTAGTTAAACTTCTCTCTGGTGTAAATTATATTTCTAAGCTCGAGATTCAAGTTACGTGACTCACATAATTCCACTTAATATTCACATAGTCGGTTGAATTTCCTATTCGATGCGTGTAATTTATTCATACATAGAACACTATGAAATTCTCTAACGTTTAATTGCATTCCGAAAACAGATCGTTTAACACATGAATTACAATATCCCACCAAAAAAACATTTACACTTAGGCCACTCTTAGAAATTGTTTAATAAACACTCTGAATTTCTCTCGTTTATTAAATATATTCGTAAAAATCACCTATCTACCACCAACATCCCTACAAACACATCAAAATGAGAAAAAACACTTAGCACACTCTTGCAGTAAACTCCATGCCTATATAAGACATTACAACCCACCACTCTGGTCAATCGACTCCAGGACACCACATGTCAACATCGTACAGAACTCCTGCTATCCATAAAAGGAAAGAAAGAACTATACACAACAAAATCAAGGAATAATAATTTTTTAAAAAAATTTGTTTGGCCCAATTAAAAATTAACCTCTTTTTGACTCACCCTTTCAATAAATTTAACCCTTTAAATTTTTGATCGGATTAAAATAGGATTAAGAATTAGCCCTTTCAATCAAATCGATAATCCATCAATTAATCTCAATTAATCCCAGGTGAAGTAGGACTGGCCCACCCCTACTACTCACATGCAACAGTGGATCTGGTTTTTCCAAGCGTCCGGCGTGTTCTCTCTTTTTACAGGGTAACAACACATTATATATACCTGTTACCACAGACTGTTGTGCGCATGCCCGCTGGTGTCCTGTCAGAAAGTGGTATCTCACTGCTCAAACTCGACGACGCCGCGCCGGGTCGTAATAAACTACGCGGTCACTCAATAGTTCACTGCGGCCTTTTCCTGCAAGCAACACTGTACTGTGCGAACAAGGGTGAATGCTCTATCGAGGTGGCTCGAACCGGCGTGTTCACACTACTTGTATTACAGCAACGTCAATATAAGCTTATATAGTCCGTTCATGGTAAAGTGAGCACTTTTGAGGCCCTAGTTACGTTTTCCTTTCAGTCATTTATTATCCTTTGACAACTTTTTAAAATAAATATCCCAGTGTAAGCAATAAACACAGTGTTTGTATTCCACCTCACTCGGAAGTTAACGTCTAGGGCTACAGTAAAATATATTTATTGACTATTGTTCAAAATGAGAGGGCTTTCAAAAGTGCTCACTTTACCGTGATTAGCCTATATCATTGAGTTTCCCTGGTGAGAAAAAAAAACATGCCGGTATAGTTTATTCACGGCAAAGTGCGCACTTTTAAAAGCCCTCTGATTTGGAATAATAACGAACAAATATTTTTTATTTTAGCTTGAGACGTTAACTTCTGAGTTCGGTGGAATCTACAGACTGTGTTTATTTGTTACATGGCAATACTTATTTTAAAAGGTGGTTACAGGATAAAAAATGGCTGAAAGGAAAAAGTAACTAGAGCCTTAAAAAGTTACCCCTTTACCTTGAACAGCCTATATACGTGTATACACTAAAGTTTACGTATTGCCGTATATTATACGTCGATTTTTTTTTCTGATTTTAATTTATGAACAGTAAAAAAATGCTAGTCCATAACATAGTATCGCAATATTTGCACAAAAAGGGACGATATATGAATGAGTTTACTGATGATAAGTGGATATTTGTTGCTAACTTCTATTTTTAGATAAATATTTATTACTGATATAGCCTGTTCACGGTAAAATGAGTACTTCTGAAAGTGCCGCTTAAGATCTATTTGTATACATGTTGTGTACTTCTCCGCCTTCTGTAAAATTATCATTGCAATGCGCCTCATCGCTTTATTCATGCGTCGGTCAAATGAAATCGTGAAATTATATAAATACTTAACATATCTGCTCAATTTTACATTTAGATGCATTAAAAAAACAGAAGGCGAAAGAAATAATTTTTCGCTATCACAAATGGTTACCTTACGCTTTTTATTCAACGTTGAGATATGAAACTACTTGCAGGGGCAGCGACTTTTTCTAAGGTACCGTTCTAAGTGCTCACTTTATCATGAACAAACTTTACCCGTCATATATCGGTATTTCATGGGAAATTTAATTTAAAAACTGGTATGACAACTATCAGTATCAGGCCGCTTCTGTACCACAGACACTGCGAGACACTTTATCTGAAAGCCTGGACGACATAGCCTACACACAGCCCAGCTATACGCCACTGTCTATGCTACTTCGTTCTTTACCAGGCACCCTTATGCTGCTCGTACAGCTGAAGTTAATGTTTTACGTGTCGTGTTTAGCTTTCAGGTTTTAATTTAAATAAAAGAATTAAAATCAGCTTCATATTGGTACAGAACAGGTAGAGAGTTTCTCCCAGTGTCTTGGAGTTAGACCCGACTATTAATTCCACCCCTTCTCACGTAGTTCTCACTGCTGTCTGATTCGAAGCTCCGAATATACACAATGACTGCAACTATGTGTACTTCCAAATGCTCAGTTAAACTGGCAATGCTCTTTCCGATCGTTCGATTGACGAGGGACGGCGCAGCCACCAAACTGGCGTCCGTCTTCACCTATCGTCTCTCCGCGAGTGCCCGCCGGTGTTGGTCTCCCTTCGTTCAGCTCGCGCCAACCAACAACACAGGGGGAAGCCGAAACAGACAATCTGGTGCGACTCTGTTTCTATAGGCTGTTCACGGCAAAATTAGCACTTTTGAATACCCTGCTTAAGATCTACTTGTACGCACCTTGTGTATTCATTCGCCTTATGTAAAATTAACATTGCAACGGGCCCCAGCACTTTATCCATGCGTCGGTCAAGTGAGACTGTAAAATTATTAGGAAAGTAAATATTCTATACATCTGCTCATTTTTACACTTCGATGTATTAAAAAAAAAAAAAACTGGAAGCGAGAGAAATATTTTAAGTAACCGCAAATGTATACCTACCACATTTTATTTGACATTAAGATGTGGAATTACTTTCAGTCCATCGTTGCCAACTTTACTTGGCGCATGTCACTCAGTGCGCCCGTTAAAGTATATGCACGTAGTAGCAGTGAATTTTTTCTAAGGTTGATATCAAATGTGCTCACATTATCGTGAACAGCCTTTAGGCGAAACTGTCTCCTGCGATTCGGCACGAACATTTTATTCAATTTTGATGAGACTTGCATACTCTTACTTTGGCGTATAATTGTCTTACTACTCTTACTGCATGAAAATTACATACTCCTTAACATTAAGATAACCAAAGTTAATTTCTAATAACATCAGCAGAGAGGCTTCTCCCTCAAGCTTACTGGCGGCTCCTTCCTTGACTCTGGAGTGGAAAAGCTTTCCCTCGACTGGTACAGAGAGAAAGGGCTTGCTTTCCTCTCCTAATTCGACGTGAAGACATTCTATTATAGGCTGTTTACGGTAAAATAAGCACTTTTGAAATCCCTGCTTAAGATCTACTTGTATGGACGTTGTGTATTCCTCCACCTTATGTAAAATTAACCTTGCTATGGCCCTCGTTACTTTAATCATGCGTCGGTCAGGTGAAACTGTGGAATTATAAGAAAAAAAAAGTTACAAATCTAATCATTTTTACACTTCGATGCATTTAAAAAAAAAACAGAAAACGCAATAAATAATTTAAGTTATCACAAATGGTTACCCAACATTTTTTATTCGATATTAAGTTATGGAGCTATTTTCCATCTACCATTACTAACTCCACTGGGCGCATGTCACTCATTGCGTCAGTTAAAATATATGCAGGTAGGAGCAGTGACTATGTTATAAGGTTGCTTTCAAAATTGCTCACTTTATCGTGAACAGCTTTTAGCTATGATTCAGCCTTTTTTACTCATCCCTATACTTTAAATTGCCAATTCAAAATTTATTTGTATTCGATAACTTAAACTACCTCATATCTTCTTATAACATTATGCGGAGTACGCATACAAAACCGAGTCATATTCCTACGACTATTAGAACGTTTAGATACAATTACGTTCCTATATATAGAATACTGAGATGTCTATCTCGCAAACTGCCTGTTATACAGCTATCAGAAATATGCGTTCGTTATTTTACAGAACACTTCAAGAAATAAGAAATCTGGCCGCAGTTAACAGCTATGTGGAAACTTTTTTACGCTAGAAAAGATGGGTGATAGAAAATGCATTTTAAATGTAAGAAATAATTTCCAGAACACCGCTTTTAAGGCACGTTTTGAGGTTAATATTTGTGTGCATCATACTCGCCCGTGGTGTAGGGTAAAGGCGACACGCCGAGGTGACGTTAGCCCACACGAATGCCTGCTGGCAACCGGCATCAGAGGGCGGCTCCCCCGCGTGATCGTGTGAAAGGGCCTTTTCTTCATCCGGATCCTTCCGGTGGGCGGGAGGGCTGTGTGTGTGCGCGCGCGCGTGTACACAAACACGACGCGACAAGGCGTGTCGGCCGGGCCCGTGACGTCCTGGGGAGCACGCACGCACGCAGCGCGATGAGATCAGCACCGCCCCGGCCATCTTGAGAGCACCGCAGCCTCCTGGGTCCAGCGAGCGGCGCCTCCTACACGCTCGCGACTGCTTTATCTTCTCCGCAACCCCGCCCGCCCCTCTCTTGCACACGCTATGGTCTATTCGCGGTTACTTCACACTTTTGGAAATAAACCCTTGAAAACAAACCCTATTCATGAAGTGTTGGATTGTTCCCCAAACATGTCATCACAATAATTTTATATTTGTGTTAACATAAAAGTACCTTATTATTAGTTGAATTTAACATTTGCTTAAATTTGATCTATAAATTATAATATTTAATTTGTAAATATAATTAATAAAGACAGTGAGAAAATAGGTGTGTTGATAATGCCCAGTAAGAAGTAGTGCTTATGCAAAATATTATTACACGAGTGGGCACGAAAGCGTAATGTTGGCCGTCTGGTGTAATTTTCTGAGCTTTGTTTGCATGAGGCGGAGGAATATCCTGCAAGTAGAACTTAAGCAGGGCTTCAGAAAAATTGTAAGTAATATAATAGTACGGTGCAACATACGCTGAGATTAATACGAGCTCTCTAAACTAGTTTTCGTGCGGCAATTCATCTCTGAATACGTACGCATAAGCTAGCTTACGTAAACCAAAAAACGGCGTTGTTTATGTTTACGTTTCGCCTTCATTTAGGACTACTTATGTATATGTAGGCTGCAGTAGCATTTATCAGATCGTCGTCCATAACCACGGGAACACTGACGAGCATTTGTCGAACGTAAAAGAACACGATCATTCGCAGAATGCTCCCGAGCATTCGCATAATGCTCCCGAACATTCGTCGGACGTTCGCGAGCATTCATGCTCGACTGCTCGCCCGATGTGGATGGACCTTAAGATATCCCGTTGAAGGAATGTATCATTCCGGAAAACTATTTGCACACAAAGACTTTCATTTAGGATTGCCATTTTTTTTTTTTCTATACTGGCTTTCATAAACTTCCGAACTTCAATTAACGTGTTCAGCGTCAGTTTATGTACCATGCCATCTTCAACTTTGTCGAAGGACACACAACTTCTTTTTGATTGCACTCAAGAGGAAAAATAAGGGCAATTGTGTTTAAGTTCTCTCACTCTCAAATACGTATGTTTTCTTATTTCTGTGAATTTTATAAAACCCTATTTGTTTTCAATGTTCATAACAATCGTAACGGTAATTTCAGAAGTATAAAAATATCCAATAAAATGATGGTTGCCTTAAAGTGCCTTAAAGATGAAAACTCGTCTCCCCAAATACACATTACAGAGAAGTGGACAGTGAAGTGAAGAGATTTGGGCGGCTCTTAGCAGCGAGGTCTTGAAAGCCGATGAGGGTGTTTGAAGTGAATATGGAGTGGCGCCGGAATGAATGGGCACGGGAAACAGGAGATCCCCGAGAAAACCCGCCCACCAACGGCATCGTCTGACGCGATTCCCACGTGCAGAAATCCGGTGACCTGGCCGAGGATTGTTCGCCTTGATGGGAGGGGGGCGTGCTAATCGCTCAGCCACCGTGGCCCCTAACAAGTGGACAGCTTTGCAGTTTCGCACCTAATGAGAAAATTACCTGCATAATTCAGAGACTGTACCAAATAACTGTAAATTTTTACGCGTACCGTACTTCCAAGATAATTTTTAAGGTATTCAACTGACTCAAATCTACAGAAAAGTAGTTCCTGTAGCGTCTAACAGCACTTCCCGCCTAGAAAATCTGAATCCCCGCAGCGATGAGAATGTGATATCATCACAATACAAAAAATTCAATATATATTTGATAACATTCTACTTCATCATAATTCGTTTTCACACTTCATCCACAACTCAGTGTTCCATAGATTTAGCAACATTTAAATGGCGCGCCAAAACATTATGAAACTATAGTAGTATATCTGAAACAACGTTAAACGAGTATCAAGTACTTTCGTATTTGTTCATAACTAGTGATATAAGGAGGTAACGACTCGTGGTAAACAGTGTAATGAAATAAGTCACGGAAATTACATACACTAAGCCGAATGTTCAAGTATCTTCTAGGTTTTTAATTCATATCAACGACATTTGCATTCAGCCACGTTTGGAATGCCTAAAATAAGCGACATATATCACATGCAAAGCCGTTCCGGTGCTAAAATCTATACATTGGAAAACAATGAATATTCGTTACTAAACGAACTCCATTGAGACTCATGCTGTACATATGAATTCATTTAATATTTAATTTTTAGAATCCAGAAATGACACCTTCAATGAGGTTTTCCGACATTAAAACTTGCTTAACCAGAACGAAAGAAAAAATGGACACGATGCGTTGGTTAAATGATGTAGCGAAATTCTTCAAGAACGAAATTTAACATTAGGAAACTTCCAGAGAGACATTAAAAATTTAACTATTTTTTAAATAATTTGCAGACAACCTTACTGGAAGTGCTTAAGCTAATGTCCACGGACATGATAAGAGCGAGCATGTCACTTCTGGCCCACTTTGCACAAGAGTGGCCTAAGTCGCATTTGGTGCAAAAGTGTACTAAGTCCCAACTCATGATATGCAAATGAGATTAATTGTTTAATTAATCGAATAATTAATTTGATTGACTGACTAATTAATTAAATTGATTGATTCAATTGATCCCCTAATTAATAAGTATTTTGGTAACCGATCTTTTTAATTTTGTATAATTCTTTGATATCAAAGAACATTTATTAATTTATTCATTCATAAGGGTCATATTGGTGGAGCAGGTTCGCTGTGGACTCTATGATGATCTAGGGCACACTGACCAGAGGAGCGGGTTGTAATTGTTTATATAGGAGTTAATGTTCGTGTAAGAGTGGTACAAGGAACATTATTTTGTTTGTGACTGATATGTGGAGCAGGCTACATGGCCAGGTCGAATGTCTGGAGGCATACTGAGTATTTCATTAAATAAATGTTTTCGGCAAAGTAAATATTTTTTAATGAAAAGACACATTGAAATAGGCTACCGAACAAATTACTTTCATCACTCCTCGAATAGGCGAAGCAAATTAAATAAGTACGAATCCTTAATAAATTCGTTAAAACGAGTTTAGTCACGCGATGAAACTGTTTTCTTTAGCAAAGTAACTGATCCCCGCTTTAACCACGTACCATTGAATCTACAGACACGTATTTATGCGATTACTGAGTGGAATACAATATTGACTTAAATTAAACAAATGTCCAGCTAATATAAAATTACAACTACCCACACATACTCACATGTATGTCACCCTCATTAGCTCTCTAAACATGCAACAAAATCAGACAAACTGATTGATTAATTAACTTACCCCAAGATTGATGAGCAGTGAGGTGTTGTGTGAGGAGCTAACTGAGGAGCCTATGGAGCCAATTCTGGAGCCTGCAGAGCAAGGTATGGAGCATGTGGTGCTACTGTGATGCCTATTGTGGTGCTAGTGTGGTGCTATGTGGATGAGGAGGAGGAGGAGCTAACTCAGGAGCAAGTATAGACTTGGTCTTGCAAATTGTATAATGTTTCTTTAAAGTGTTGTTAAAAAAAATTTATATATACATATATTTGAAGAATAATATCTCTTCAGAGCAAACATCAGTGTGTTGATTCACAGCCGTAGTAATTTTCTCTTTTGTATGTTAAAGTAAAAATTATAAGTTTGTATTTCCTTGGAAACTTATTAAAAGTAATATTTTTGTTTGTTATAAGACAAAGTCGCCAGCTAGTGAGACTTGCCATTCCTTAGCCTTGCTCTGTGGGGCAAGAGTCCATTTACCTGAAGTTGTCCTAACCATTAGCTATAGTGAAGCTTGTCTCGCCATTCCAATACTTTCAGATTTCAGTCTGAAGATATTTCTAGAGATTCTCCCTCATGTCATTACTTTTCAGAGTTCATTCTTTTTCATACTTGTTGGTGTTCACATAGTGTAAAAAACATTAGAACTCACCCAAAAAATACTGAAACTCAAAAAAATATATTTAAAATGTGGCAAAAGGAAATCAAACAACTAAATAACAAGTCACACTATTCCCTTTTGCCATTAAAATTTAATTTGATCAAAAAACATACTTAAAAACTATATTTACAACTTTTCACAAACTATCAAAAATATTTACATCTTCATAAACATCTACAAAAACATTAATTAATATTATATTTACAAACATTTCAACAACTTCACAATCATTTAAAAACACATTACTTAATATTATATTTACTTATGAAAACACTTAAAAAATCTTTACACAAACATTCATACACACATTCATTCATACAAATTAACATTACAAAGATAGTTACAAACATTACATTTTTACAAATATACACAAAAGGCGATTCGGAGTGTTGTCCTTGTAACTCACACCATGGTATTATATAAATTTATTAAAACTAAAAATATACACTATATAAAAACATATATTCTGGTTGTTGTCCGTTGTGGTGTTAGCGTTAACGTCTGTCATGTCACATCTGGTTTAAAATTTGCCAGACACACCAACATCTACAATGACTCCACACACACACACACACACACACACACACACACACACACACACACACACACACACACACACACACACATGTAGCTTCAATATACCTTGTATATTCGTAGATTAAAAATGATGTAATCCAATGCTGCGAAGTGTAATTCCTGGGTGAAACAAAGGACAACAGGGGTTATTGCGCCAATGTTAAACGCCATGCAGTTATGGCAAAGCAGCATATTTGAAGAGGTATATGGCATCGATGCAGTAGGTTTGAAGACAGCTGTGATGCAGATTGCAGTGCGGAGCAGGGTGTGGTGAGGAGAAGGGTGTGGTGCTGGGTGCTGATGATGGCAGTCTTATATTTAAAATGATGCTGAAATTACTGTGTTGGGGAAGAAAAATTAACTGTGGGATCCTGTAGTGCCCCTCATGGTAAAGTCGATACTCCATCTGGCTCAATGAAGTGCTTTTCATCTAAACCTGACAACACTACTTTGGTCATGTGTTCGGTGTAAACCTCATAACCTCACAAAGGGAACTGATATTGGGTACCATTTACTGGAGCCAAAGGCAGATCTGATAGCACATTTTGGCATTCGTCTCGAAATGACAAGTCCACTTCCTGCAAAAAAAGCATGTGTCCCCATTATTCACAGTGTTTGCAAAATCCCACAAGGACGACACTTCAGCCTCGACCCACTCAATTGCCAATAGGAAGCTTGCTCTTCATAGTATGGCTGTACAGGTCATTTACATCGAGATAGAAGATGTATTTCGATTCCATACTTGGGTTGTACGCTTCACCCATGTAAATCTTATTGGCTTCCGCACACCTTCTAGAAACCTGGGTAATGCTGCCCCCAATCCCGAGTTCAACAAAAATATACATATCAGGGTCGGTAAACATCTCTAGCAGTGCATCTATCAAAGACAATTAAGCATCCCATGCAAGTGATAGAGCTGTGATGTACACTGTGGGGTCAAGACTGTAATGGTCCAAACAAATGGTATTGAAATTTTCAAACACATCTGCCAGCAAATAAGTGTCCCCATGTAAATACTGAATGGTATACTGCAGCAAGTTTACACAGTGGAACGCATCCCATGTGGCTTGGATGTGAGCGTAATCCTCATCGCTAACGCTAACATGACATTATGAAATGCATCCTTTGGTGGGAGTGACGTGCACATCAGACTATCTTGGGACTTAACAAAGTCATGAGGAAACACTCCCTTCCTTTTTGACAATTCAAATTGGGCATTGTTTGGAAAATCGAGCGGGTGATACTCAATTGTACAGTTTTCTAATTACCTGCCAAAGTTTCCAGTGAGGCGCTCATAGACTGAAAAGAATCAACAAATCGTAACTCGAAACATTGTACCTTTCCATTTGAGTTAGTCCCATTGGGAATACGTTTGGTGATGGACTTGTACTTTTCAGGAGTCATTGCAATCACCTCGATTCTACCCGGGTTTCTGATTACTACGGTTCCATCGGGTTTTGTTAGGTGACGTTCCGCCAATGGGACTATGAGAAAGTGAGCATCATAGTTTTTCTGGTTATGAAAGGCAGCGACAAGTTGTTTCTTGTATAGTTTGAAGTTCAAGTTGCATTTATTATGTGTGGCCCCTCTTATTTCCCCGGTCAGATGGTCATGGTCGACCACAATATTATCTGTACCGAGTTCCTTCTTACAAATATGACAACATTTCTGAGCCGCCAACCTAGCTTCATCAGCAGGGGTTTTGGCTTCATTGGAACAGTCACACTGTATATTACTGAAACACACTTTGTCAATCCAACCAATTTATCTACTAACTGGTTCATACAATTATCACCCACAAACTCAAAGTAGTTAGATAATGCTGGAGTGTACGAACAAACCAACAAAATCTACAAGCATATGGAACATGTTGGTTGATGGTATTTGTAATACTCATATTATCATTGGGAAGACAAGTGGACAAGGGATTCTAATATAACTTTGTGTCGCAATAGGGGAATAAACCCAATCTTTGCTGTTTGCTGTAACCCTGAAATTGCAAGTACTTGTCCCCAGTAGGGAAAGTACTGCAAACAGCCTAATGTTGCTGACAGAGATAATTATGTTTTGCAATTTTCTCCTCACTATTAAAGTATGGGAAACAACCATCGCAAACAAATTTCCTGTGTGTTTTTTCTTAACTGGTTGATAAGCAGCTATGACAAATCCTTCATAGAAACAAAATGCAAATGAGCGTCATTCCCACAAGCGTAAATGGCCAATACATTTACATGATGTGCATAGTGTTCTAAGAGAAATGTGCATTGGTGTGATAACCCCTTGCTTATCGAAAGTTTCGTCAATAATATTACTATCATTGTCTACTGCAGTGTAGACATTGATAGAAATACCACTATTCTCATCGAACTTTCGAATATCCTGTAATAGTACAGGAACCGACAGATCTTCAGTATCCAAAACTTCGCAAGGATCTGGATATTAAGTAATTCTCTCAATATGATGTGAAACAGGAAACAAAGCTGATATATCAGCATAATGGAAACACAGTCCCTCAGGGGAGCATTGTGTGAGCAGCGCCGTCAGTGAATGTTCTAAACTGCAATATGTGAACATCCATATGCAGAATTAGAAGCAAACTCCAGCTGCTACAAGTACTAAATTCCTCAAGCCTGTTTGTGAGATAAGGCCTAATTGCCTCAATAGATTTCACTCACATCGGTTGAATGCAGTACAGTAATTAATTTACTCTGAAAGTAAAACGCCTGCATAGCACCTTCCTCAGCCGAGAAGGATTTCAAGAATGTAACCGCTATGCTGACAATAAGCGTTATTGGCCAGGGTGATGCCATTGATAACTCTAACAAAGGAACCCTGCACCTTGTGAAAAATCTTTCAAAATCTGCATCAGACACTATTTGATCATTACATATCCGTTCATCAGTAAGCTGATGTGCACACCATCACCAAAAGTTTATGTAAGATTAAGCAATGAAGCTTCCACTGAGTAAGAGGAATCGGAAAATGAATAATTTTCCATTTCCCCAGATGAAGTCTCTCTAATTGACTCGAAAGTCGGCTGTTAGACTGGCGAAGCACTATCCGAATCACTCGAATTTTCCATGTCAGATAGAAACAAATTGTCTGCTAGGAGATCTACTGTCCTGTGTTTGGGGAAAACTATAGTGTTCCGATATGATGCAGTTGACAGTCTTTCCATGTGTGTATCAGTGCTCGAATCACTCAAGTATAGATCGTCCAAAAATAGATTGAAATGACAGCATTTAGGCGAAACAACATCCTGACAGCATATACTAGTCGTTATTTTTGTTTACAACTAAGATTCAGACTCTGTGTCGCTAACAAAAAGATTGTCCAAAAAACCAGCAAAACTTTGACGTTTACCATCAGTCATAATGATGCAAAATAAATTTTATTTCCCAAAGCAATCATTTCAGCACCACCAAAAATATAAAACGGCTGCATAGTGCTGAATAGAGGCGAAATACATTATTATAATGTTTCGAAACAATGTCTTACAATGTCTGTTTTTCTCAAAGAATATTCTATGATTCAAAACAAGATAGCTGTGTGTGTGTGTTTACAACGTATTCAATACTGTTATTTTGAATAGCAAAAATAATTTATTTAAGACAAAACTTTAAATGTTTTCAGTGAGGGAATTATCCTGTTACTACACATTTACACCACTTACTTAAAATCACTTAAATAAAAAAAACATTCTTAAGAATACTTAAATCCATAACAAATTTCATTCTATACTTTTACAACTGCATAACATACTTAAAACTTCCCACCACATTACACATAAAACCATTTCATTCGTTAGAGTTACTCATTGTCCAAACATCCATCCCACAGACATCCTTTAGTCAAACAAAGCATTCTGAGCAGTGAGTCAGGCAAAGTTAGTAGCCCTCTAGACATGCTTGGCATAGACTGGATTAGTTCCTTCTTTGTTTTTCCCTGCTCCATCATTCACACCCAAACACACAACAGCCATGCTTAAATCTATTAAAACTAACTAAATTAAATTTTCTCACCTTTCCCCTGCACTCACACACACTCAGTCATACACCTATTTTTCTCAGAGTAGTCGATGATAGATTCTAGATGTTTTTCTCATACTTTGTGAATATTTAAACAGTGAAAACAGGGCAGGTATATGTTATTGACACTGCCTTATTCCATATAGTGCAGTAGCTACTAATGGTGGTTCTCCTGTATAACCTGCTCAACTCTGCTAAATAAACTCAAATGTACATAAAATTACATCTGGAATTTAATTTTCTCACCTTTCCCCTGCACTCACACACATTCAGTCATAAACCTATTTTTCTCAGAGAATTTTGTATTTTATTCTAGATGGTAATGAAATATATTTACAAGTATTTAAAAGTGTAGAGAAGACCTGAATTGAGATATTGTCTCGCCTTAGGTCCATACTGCATTACTATCTCAGTCATTCAGTAACTCCTTCAAAACTATTAAATATCCTCTTAAATACAAGTCAACAACTCACCTAAAATTTATTGAAAACAATTTCCCCTGCATTCGCACACAGTCATGCACCTGTTTTCCTCAAGAGTATTTGGTATTTCACTCTAGATGGTTTTAACATATTTTTGGAAGAATTTAACACTGTAGAGAGGGCCTGGATTGAGATATTGTCTCATCTTAGGTTCATAGAGCAATACTATGGTGGTCATCCAGTATTTCCCTCTACACTCTATCAAATTCCTCACAAAAAATACCTCAAAAACCTACCTTAAATTCATTCAAACACCTTTCCCCTCGCTCACACTTGCAGTCATACATATTTTTTAAAAAATATTATTAAGATTAAATTATATACTCAAACCACGCCATCACACATCAAAACATTTCATTTGGTAGAAGTATTCAAAACTATTTTCATCCATTACACAGACATCCTTCACTCAAACAATGCATTCTAAGCAGTGTCAGGCAGGGCTTTAGACCCTCCAGACACTCTGTACATACCCTGGTATAGATCCTTCTTTGTTTCTCATTGCTCCATAATTCACACCCAAACACTCAATAGCCAACCCTTAAATCTCTTTAAACAAACTAAATTAAATTTTATCACCTTTCTCCTTCACTTACACACATTCAGTCATATGCCTATTTTTCTCAGAGTACTTGGTATTTTATTCTGGATAGTTTTAACATTTTTTGCGAGTATTTAATAGCATAGAGAGGGCCTGGATTTAGATATTGTCTCATCTTAGGTTCATAGAGCAATACTATGGTGGTCATCCAGTATCTCCCTCTAAACTCTATCAAATTCCTCTAAAAAAAAATACACCAAGAAACCATCTAGAATTTACTCAAACACCTTTCCCCTCACTCACACTTGCAGTCATACACCTATTTTTTAAATATTAAAACTACTTAAGATTAAATTGTATGCCCAAGCCACCCAGCTACACATCAAAACATTTCATTCATTAGAAGTAATCAAGGCTCATTCATCCATCACACAGACATCCTTCACTCAAACAACACATTCTGAGCAGTGAGTCAGGCAGGGCTTTGCACCCTCCAGACATGTTTGGCATAGCCTGGCTTAGTCCCTTCTTTGTTTTTCACTGCTCCATCATTCACACTTAAACACACAACAGCCTACCCTTAAACCACGAACAATAATACTTAAAACTATGTAAAAATGCATAAAATCATGTGAAAATGTGTGGATCTATGTGAAAATGCTTAAATATATGTAAAAGTAGTTCAAACCCCGTAAAACTAACAAAATAATTAACTTTTAAGCAAATTGTAAAAAAATTTACTATTTGCATCAAAAGTTTACGAAATTTCGATAAGTTTTACCGATTTGTGCAAAAATTTAATGAATTTAATATAAAATGTAGAACTTTCACTGATTTGTACAAAAGTTTAATGAATTTAGTATAGAATATAAAAAGTTATACCAATTTATACACAAGTTTAATTAATTAAAAATACAATGTAAGAAGTTTTTCCAATTTGTGAAAAAATCAATACTAGTTATTAATTGTGATAAGTTTTACGAAAAACTAAGTAGGAATTCTGAAAATGTAACAGATTCTGGAAAGAAAATAGTTTAATAACAGATCAAAACCACCAAATTAAAAATATTGACAGAAATGTTTGTAAAAGTTGAAGAATTAAAAATACTCACTAAAAAAACAGTACAATTGTTTCAAAATAATTACGTGATACCGAAAAGTTTTAAAAAGCCCTAAATGTTATTACTATTTACTAAACTAAGAGTAGTAGCAAAGCTGCTGTTCGCTGAATCCTAAACTGCCAGTTCAGGCAGCTGAGATCAGGTGAGAGTCGAGGGTGGGAGTCCAACCAGGCTAGAGAGCCTGAGAACTGCCCGCTGGTGGCTGGCCGCCTCCTAGGCTGGGGCAGGCGAGTGATGCTGGTTGCCCGCCCAAGCTGGAAGCAGGCTGAAGTTGTTAGTGGGTAGCTCCATTCCAGCAGACCACAGCAGAGTGCTGCGGATGGCTGCCCATCTAGACTGAAGTGGTGCCCAGTAGGGATGCAGCGGGTAGTGGTCAATCCAGTGATGTACGGAGCCGGAGTGGTCTGCACCCCATGGTGGTTGGTTCAGCAATGGTGGCCGCTGCCCTGGTGCAAGAATATATAAGCCGACCCCCCTCCTCCCCCCAGCCACCCTGGTGAACCTACACGAACAAGACAATTGGTCGGATTTGATAATAAAACATATTTTTACTAAAGGAAATATAATTTTAATATGAAATTAAATTATTTTTAAGAGAAATAAAAATATTTTGATGTGTTTTCTGAATTTTACCATGTACAAATATATAGATTTAGAAATGTAAGCAGAAAAAGCTGTATTTCATAATAGAACATATTTTTCTTACTAAAGGAAATATGATTTCCTTAAATGATTTTAAGCGAAATTAAAAGATTTTTTAACGAATTAACACGTTTTTTTATTTTTTCTCAGTTACAATTGCATTGAGTTCATACTTATAATGTGAAATATGCATATTTCTTCGGTTTTAATAATTACAGTTAATTTTAATTGTGTTTTATTTACCGATTTCGTATGTATTTTACTATGCAATATGATTCTAGGTCCCATCTATTATTGTGTACGGATTCTGAATAATATTACCCGGGAAACTAACCCGTCTTACCCGAGAATCGAACCCAGCTTATATTATCCATGTTTTGTCCGGGAATCGAACCCAGCTTACATTATCCCGGATTCGAACCTACAAACTAACTTGTCATGTCATACCCAGGATTCGAGCTCAGAGTCTATCTTTTAAGAGCCATGCCTTACCTGGGGTTCGTACCCAGAACCTCTGTAGTGTAGTGTTAAACAATTATGCTATGGAGGTTGGTGATGTACCTAAACTTTTTTCATGCATTTGTGTCATGTTAGAACTGTGTTAGCAGGCCGGGCCAGATCGGCTCGCCGTGAGGGAACGTGTCTTGTGAAAGTTAGTTACTTTTAGCAATACAAAAAGGAATTTTTACGCTTTCCTCTGCACAGCAAGGTCTTGTCAGTGAACGGGAGAACAGTGCCATGCTTGGAAACTGCTTTTAGCGACACAAAAAATTCTTACTTACCAAGACTCTGCTTGAAATGGTGTTCTCTGCATGTCGGGTAGTTGGAAGTTTGGTGGCTATGGATAAAATTCTTATTTCCCAGCTTTGCTCTCATGTTGTTCACACTTTAAACATTTATTGAAGTGTATAAACTATTTCAGTTATTATTTTTTAAATATTGTATACTATACTGAAATTTGTTAAGGATTCTACGGAGTATTTCTTAATTTTGTATTCAGTAATCTAATATAATATAGAAGACATAGCATTTTTAATATCTATTTGTCATTAGCGAGGTGCAGTTGGCTTGGTGAAGGGCATGTGGAAAGGGCTGGGGGGAGTGGGGTGTACGCCTCTTGGTTTGCTCGGCATGTGGGATGGTCAGGGAGAAAGGGGTGTGCCTCTTGCACCCTCTGCCGGGAAAACTCTGAACTACTCATTCTCCGTGTTTGCCTGTGCGGTGCAGAGAGCTCCAGCAGGCTGTAGGGCTGTTCTCATAAGAGGCAGGATGGGGAAGAGCAGATATTTGCTTATTTTCCACTGTGCCTGCACAGTTCAAATTTGGAGGGGAAGGATAGGAGAGTGAAGAGACCTCCAGAAAGATTGTGGAGGGGTGGAACAGGGGAAGTTGTTCTCTTGTATCTCAGCACTCTGCAATCTGGGTAATATTTAGTGTGCAGAGGGGATGTATGCTCACTTCCATGCTTAGACTTTGTTTGAAGCCTAACCATCACTATGTTATTTTAGGATTCATACTAGAGTTACCTTTGTTTTTACTAGTTTTGTGGAAATACATTTCTTGGAGTAGCTAGAGGGATTCTCTGTTTAACATTGCATAAAAGGAGCATCGATAATCTTGTAATAAAATTTGTTAACAGCAGACTCACACTGAAACCTTAAAGGTAAAGTGCTAGAAATTGTTTTAATTTGTCTTGTTAGGGTTCCATGTTAAAACCTGTTTCATATTTGCTTATAGTATTTATATACAGTCCTCAAACTATATATATATATATATATATATATCTCTCTCTCTCTCTCTCTCTCTCTCTCTCTCTCTCTCTCTCTCTCTCTCTCTCTCTCTCTCTCTCTCTCTCTCTCTCTCTCTCTCTCTCTCTCTCTCTCTCTCTCTCTTATTAAGAATAGTATAACACTTTTAAAACTGTTATTTGTTCAGGCATGAAAGCGCCTTAGTATCTTTTCTTGGAATTGCAAATGACTGTAATTTTTTTTTTACTCTTAAGATACAAGTTTGTTTTTTTTTCTAGTTAAAAACTATCTGTTCACTTATTACTCTCATAGTATATATGATTTTTATAGTGACTAAACTTCACAAGAACCATGCACTATTTTTTTCCCTGTTTATTAATCAGAGTAATTTTTCTTAGGGAAACCGAAACATTTTCCACACTCTATTAACCAGATTATTTTTTTTCCTTAGGGAAACAAAAACATTTTTGTAAAGGCAAAATAAAAATACACAAATGTATTCATTTTTAACACACATATTTATTCTATAATTTGTACAAAATTGGAATTTTCTTTAAATAGTTTGTTTCAAAATACACACATTTAAACTTATTTTGTTTGAAATATCAACAATCAATAATTTCAAATTAAATATACCTAATATATAACAAAATACAGGTTGACTCAGAATATATACATCATTTTTTAAGGAACAAACATAGTCAGCAAAACTTACCAAAGGTGAGCTACAAATATTTTAATGCAACAAGATCCAAAAAATTTTTTAACATAAGATGATTCAAAAATATTTTAAAACAAGATAATCCAAAAATATTAACACAAGGTGATCCAAAAATATTTTAACAAAATTAAGTATAGGCTGTTACAAAAGTTATAAGCTATTTGCAAATTCAGTAAACAAAGTTTTTAGACATTTTCATAAAATTGCATCTAGCTCTCCCTGTTAAGTCTATATTCGATGCATGAATGTTTCTTACATCCTGGTTTTATTCTGTCTGTTTGAATAAGCACTTCTTTACATTCGGGCGAGTGTAAAACAATGCTTTCAACCAAGTTGTGGTATGTCTCAACATAATGTGAATGCACATCTTCAATTCTACATGGAAGGTGTTGTTGCAGTCATATAAAAAAAGGACATTTTGTCGTATCACTGCACTGAATTAATTTGTGGCTTTTTTCATATCCCAGTGAGAAATAAATAACCTTTAAAATGAAACATCCCATCATAGGACTCTGTAAATTCCCGAAGACTTCCAGAAGACCATACTGTATACCATACATTAGACTTTACAAGTTTCATGGTACCATAGGGATTTCCCAGATGAAAGAACATCATGTTATGCATTTTCTATCCAACGCCCAACTTAGAATTAGTATGGAACATTGTAGGTATATCGAAAAATTCATTATCAAAATTGGCAAGTTAAAATGTGTTTGAGAACAAAACTTGCTTTTGCTATAATGATATAAAGTATGAAAATTGTTATCACATTCTTCGAAATATTGAAATGGTAAAACAGTGTCTGTATTATAAACAAGATGTTTCAGACATTTTTCTTCCTCACTGTATGATGCTACAGTGCATTTGCCCTTAAACTTGTGCTTACGGTCTACTCTGTGCTATCTGTAATGGTTTACAGAACATTCAGAACTGTTGCAGTTAGTTAAAGTGGAATTATAAGTATTTGGTTTACTACATGCTGTAAAATATTGCTGAAAATATGTACATTTGAAATGAATGTCTGACTCACACATTCCCTTTACAACAAAATTTGAATATAATAAGCTGTAAGTTACAGAATGCAAACCTTTAGTAAAAAAAATGCATACTTGTATTTTACTGGACACCATGGGAACATTGGGATCATTATTATGAATTTGTTGCTTCGCACTCATAGATATTACACACTGAAGGAAAAACTAGCCCACCTTGCTCGAATTTGAAGTTGTGTATATCTCCATCACACACTTCCTTCCAATTAATTGTAATTCCCTGGTGAGGTCTGGTGAGTGGTAGGTGATTACCCTGTTGCCACATTCTTCCTCCAATTCTTTAGTAAGGCTGGCTGACTTCAGCTCTTCAAATGTAGATGGAAGTTCACTGTAGGGACAGATATACCTCATAGCACAATCATTTCAAACTAAGTCTTCACCCAAGTGGATGCCGACACTGGAATCGAAAGTGTAGCACCAATGTTCGATATTGTTGCACACTTGAACTTGTAGAATACCATTGTACAGTTTAAAGAATACTCTTCTGTAGCCTACTTGCAGAGCCCCATATGTGACTGTAGGGTCGAAGATGTTAGCCATGACTGACACTTTAATATTACATGCTCTCCTTTATATAGTCTGTGATTTAGGTATTCTTGCTTTGAAAAACATTGCATTGCCACATGCCATAGGGCAAATTTAATTAATGATTACCTATCTGCATAACATGTTCCGTGTTGTCACAATGTTCTGTCCCCACTATAGGTGCACAACAGCAACATCCCTTCTGCGTGAAGTATTCAATTTTCTTGTGGGACATACATTTCGTTATGAATTTCGAAAGGGCTTCAAATTATAGTTGTCTGTCATTGCAAGGTAGCTGTCAGACTGTAAATTATATAAATCACAAGTATTTCGCCCTTAACAAACGTCGAACACTTGAAAAGTTTCTGTCAGACTAATTAACAAGAAATGTCAATGTTCTTCTCCATTGCACATTTGAATTTCCTGTGGACCATCTTCTTTGTGTCGAGACCACACTCGCCTGTAACCTGGAGTAGCACAAGTGTATTGAAGTGATGAGTCGAACCTCTCCATCATAACTGACGTTTTGCTGCTGTATGTTTGTTCCTCAAATATATATTTTTTTCACCAAAAAATTATTGTTTTTTCAAAGAATAAATGTTTTTGACACTTTGCTGGGAGTGTACTGCCAAGTGGGTTTAAATATTATTTTAAAATTTTTCTGAATTTCATCTTTGTTAAATCAAACTTGCAGACACAAATAATACTCTGCCACACCTCACAAACCCACATACCACAAGGCGAAATTTTAATGCTGCTACTTCCTTGGATTTGAGTGCTATGTTGTTTGTTATTACATGTTTCAGTCCACATGGTGGGGCTGTCATAAAACTCTCTACTGAGTTTATATATAATTTGTCTAAATTCAGTCTCTTTTGTAATTTCTTTGCTTCTGTTTTTAAAACACAGATCCCAACACAAACAGGCAGTTTGCTATCAGGTCGCATGTTAAACACCGGACAGTCATCTTGCTCATAACACAATACTCGTTCTGTGTATTTATTTCCTTCGAAAGATTGTGCAAAGTTCCAATTTTCATTTCCATTACACATCTGGAATTGGGTGTATATGTTCTTTAGAGATGTGAACCACACTCACCTGTAACCTGGAGTAATACTGGAGTACATCCGCTCTGGATTGAATGTCTCCATTGAAAGTTTTTACGCAGGTCTGGACCTGTAACAGATCAATTTTCCAAATTATTATCTTTACACATACATAGGATGTTGATACAAATATTATCTGATAGTTTCGCTTTTGCATTGCGAACAGAACTTTTTTTATCACAATGGTTAGAGTTGTAGCATTTTCCTAGCGAACTAATGCTTGAACAGTCATGATAAAGTCTGATGTTTACAATTTCTGTATTAATCCGACTTTTTAAAATTTCTTTCTGCATATTTCCCAGCATGTATACGAGCAGCGCCTCATTCGCATAGTGAAAACGGTCATCATAAGCTATATCACCAGAGTCCCATTTCAAACCATGTACTTTGTAAGTTAGATGTTGGATACTTATTTTCAATTCCTGATTTAAGGTAAACCAAGGTCTCAGAGCTTTGGAAGACCACACTTTTGGATCATTATCGTCAGTTGCATAAGAAATTGTGAGTTCTTTAATTATAGAAAAATTGTCTTGATCATTTTCGAAGCCTTCCGCAAACACATCATGATTGTAAATTACAAATTTAAATCACATAATTTTAAAAGTCTAGTTTGGTTTACAAAAGCTCAGTTTCTTCCAAATCAACTTAATCAGCTCTAGAATCATCTCTTGGCTAAACATGATTATTAGCGAGTTCCATAATGTTTTGCCACTTTTGCATTACACAGTATCGTCTCAAATGTATAGTGTTTGGCTGATTAAAGAAAACTGGTGTACAATATGGACAATCTTCATCACGAAGCAAATATGATATGTCCTCATAGCCTCTTAAATTGCCAGAGAGGAACAGATACACATGTTGAATTCTGTATTCCACATACATAAGAATAAATGCTTTAGGCTTAAAAGCATCTTGGTTTGACCATATGCTAAAATGGTGCTAAACACTCTAATACATTCTTAAACGCAATTTTCGCAACAGTGGCCATCGTGCATATTACCTGCTGTTGAAGCTTGTAGACTGATGAATGTATCGGAGAAGTATATTGATGTAAACCTCTGTGTGAAATCTGTAGAATGCCTCGGTGAAATCTGTAGTATGTCTCTGTGAAATCTGTTGATTAATACATCCACTTGGCGGTACACTGCCGACACAATCTGACTTCGACAACTGCTGGCTCAAGACTGAAAGAAAAATTAATGTATTGCTACTTATATACTATACGGATTCAAAATGGCCGCAGTTTTGTGTTAAAATTGTTTGAAATCGGACCTTTTCGAAAAATTATTGAAATATAGCTGTTTTTGCCATTTTTAAAACTCATTTCAGGCTGAAATTGTTGTATCTGTTCAAAATATAGACATATGTCCTGAATATACACATTTCTGCTAATAGTGGTTGGATGTATTTGTAAAATATCCTTATTACAGATGTAATTTGTGTTTAATAGAAAATATATATACATGTGTTAGTTGCGTTCCAAATATCCTTCACGGTTTTTTGTTGAAATATTGGAACTTTACAACTCCGATACGAATTCTTATCTGTTTAATTTTCGATGGAAATGTGATATTCACGTATAATTAGTCTAAATATACACATTCGGCATAACTGTTATTTGGTTGCCTTTATAAAATAAAGTCGTTAGTTACAAAGAGTGGTTTAGTGTCATAGAGAAGATGTGTTTACAGAATATATACGCATGTATGTTTAAGAATGTTAGCTGGTAAAATGTTTAGATAGCATAAATATTTTTTAAAGACTGGAAAACTGATTTTTCACACATTTAGCTTTGTTCATTGAACAACATGATGTTTACATTGTTACTTAGAATTATCTCAATACGGTTTGTTTTGGTAAACGTTTCCTGGATTTTTGAAGAAGTAAATGTGTTTTACTCTTGCTGTGAAGGTAACGTGTTAGCGGTATGTCAGATTTTCATGGCTGGGCCAAGGCTTAGAACTGCAGGTTTTCGACAAGTATCGTGTTCGGGAACTCTGTTTCCCACGGCCAGCAAAGTTATCTGGATGCTGGCTCGCTGCCCTCCACCTGTCTCAGTGCGAGTAATGGGGGCGGATTCTTTGTGAGTTGCATGATTAGGGAACATGTTACGTGATTAAAGTGGAGATCAATTACTTTCCTAAAGAAAACAGTTTCAGCGCATGATTAAACTTGGTTCAAAAAATTTATTAATGATTCATACTTATTTAATTTGCTTCGCCGAAATAGTTCGTTACTTTTATACTATTCGAGGAGTGGTTAAAGTAATTCGTTCGGTAGCCTATTTCAACATCTCTTATTAAAAAATATTTACTTCACCGAAAATATTTATTTAAATTTTCAGTATGCCTCCAAACATTCGACCTGGCCATGTAGCCCGCCCTGCATATCAGTCGCAAACCAAACAGTAAGTCCCTTATACCACTCTTACACCAACATTAACTCCTATATAAACAATTACAATCCGCTCCTCTGTTCACTCGGCCCCAAGACTTCACAGAGTCCACACCGAACCTGCTCCGCCAGTATAACCCTTATGGCATGAATAAATTAATAAATGTTCTTTGATATCAAAGAATTCTATAAAATAAAAAATACTATATCAAAACATTTGCTATATCAAAACTCTTGCGCAAAGTGGACCAGAAGTGCCATGCTCGCTCTACTGACATGCTGTATTTAACATGAACACATAATTATTTTACTTAACTAAAAATAAGTGTATTTGACCCATGAAATCTTCTACATTGTGTCTGTTTGCTCTCGCAGAACACAATTACTAAAATAATCTGAGCTACCTAACAAATTTTTGATACAGTACATTTACATGCTTTCTTTCATATTTCTCCATAATAAACATTGCAATTTCGTTCATTGTGCATATGGACTTATCTTCACAGAATGAAAGATAATCCATATGAATACAGTAACGGGTTTTAAGTGCTATATGAGAAACTGTGCGTTTATTCTTATCTAAAGTAGTAGATAGCGATTTTTATTTTACGATATAACGATATAACTTAAACTTGACGTGTACGTTATGGTACGCTACCGTAGAACTCACAAGCAAAGTAGTCGAAGTTGCAATGTTGTATACCGTATATAACCGTCAGTCAGTGCTCTATGTTTGTACGCCTAAAAACACATGCTCGTAAAGTACACCCACAGTCTGGGAAACGGAAGGAAATGCACTGTAATAAAAACGTGGTTTTCACATCGCAGAATATGATTTTTACATTCAAATCTTGTCAGATATTAATAAATACAAATTTCTAAAGTTCTGAATTAACGGAAATTTTAATGTTAATACTGCGCATATAACAGTTAAGGCCGAAAAAATGCAAGAAGAAAAAGTAGCAAAATACCAACTTCCGTTGAACTTTAAATTGCAGCAGCCTTTAAATAATTATTCTTGAACTCGAAACAACATAGTCCACCCATTCGATAAACCTGTAACGAGAGAGCATTGGTCAGACTATACACTAAGTCATCTTCCCCTAGTTATCTTCTGTGCGGGAAGAATATCCGTTCCTTTAAACCATTCGGGAACATTTTTAAGTATAATAATTATGACCAATTTTTTAAAGAGCGAAACTAAGGCGCCAGTCTACTGCGCGAAAAATTCTCGACTCGAAGCTCGTGACCACTCAAAATAAATGTTAATAAATAGTCTAATAGAAGTTATGGTAAACAAATATTTTCTTTATGTACTCTTTTAGAAAATTGTCATGCTCAAAACTCGAAAATATTTTCAAACAAGTCGCTCATATCAATAAAAGGAGTCGAGTCGTTTCCGAGAGCAGTTCGTTGGGTGGAGGTTATAGGATGTCCTCAGTATAGCGACCTTCAAATCAAATGCATTGACTGTGCAGTCTTATTCTGAGTCATGTCGTGGGTGGGTCTTACAAAAACGCCAGCTCGGCATGCATTAGCGTGACCTAACTGTCACGACTGCTAGCAATAACCGGCGGACGGAAAATGTTCCCGTTGTGTGCTGGTTCCAGTACCAAGGCTGGAACTAGAACTCTGTGACACCTAAGGCTGTCCACGATAAAGTGAGCACTTTTGAAATAAATCTTAGAAAAATGTCGTTGCTCCTACCCGCATATATTTTAACGGGCGCGCTGAGTAACATGCGCCCGGTAAATTTGGTAACAATGGAAGGGAAGTAGTTCCACTTCTTACCGTCGAATAAAAAGTGTTAGTTATAATTTTTGATAATTTAAGCTATTTCTTACGCTTTGTGTTTTTTTTTAATGCATCGAAATGTAAAAATGAGCAGATTTATAAAATATTTACTTTTCTAATGATTTCACAGTTTCACTCGACCGAAGCATGAATAAAGTGAAGAGGCACATGGCAATCACAACAATGGTAATCTTACATAAGGCGGGAGAATACACAACGTGCATACAAGTTAATGTTATGCAGGGCTTTCAAAAATGCTCATTTTACCGTGAATAGCCTAAAGCCGAGTGACGCTAGCTACTGAATAAACACCGACTGTCATGAATGTTCTGTAGTTTCAAGTTTAGTGTGGCTAGCATCTGTTTTCTCGCGTTTTCTTTTTTTTTATATTTTGACAAGTTTACTGGTCATATGCTTACAGTTAGCACTTTTTTTTTTTTTTTTAGTAATAAATAATACGGGGAAAATTGATTATTACATATTTTTTGAACACGATATAGTTAAAATAATACTGTGAGGTCTGCTCACATGTACAGACATACAGAACAAGCTAGAAGTGAGGCGCCTGTATCAACAACTACAGCAACGCTAGTTGTTTTGGTCCCAGTATTCCCACTTATAGACTGTTCATGATAAAGTGAGCACTTTTTAAGGCATTTCCAAACAGCATTGGCCACTAATAAATATGGCTTAATGGAGTTTCGGGCGTTAACTTTTTGGAGAGGTGAAATGTATACACCGTGTTTATTAGTCACATCGCAATGTTTATATTAAAAAGTGGCGGAATGATAAGAATTGGCTGAATGGGAAAAATGACTACTTTTTAATACTCACGCCACACAGAGCACGTTTTCTTTACTGTAACACGTTCGTTATTGGCTGCCTGTCGGCCAATGAATTCCCGAGTTGACTACAGATTCTGTTTCGTATATTAGAGGATATACAGCTTATATCGTCTTAATTTTCGCAATCGTATCACAAAAATTTTTATGTATTTTTAAGTTACGAAAGCAATCGTTGGCATGGTGGAATGCTCTTGCGTTAGGTTTATTCTTTAAGGGCAAAGAACTTTCAATATTCTAGTTGCCCGAAACTACATTCGAGCATGGTACGTAATGGTTTAATGAAGTACAGACGAAATACCGTATTTTATATTATGTTTATATTTCAATTATTTTCATAATATAGTTCACTAAGTTAAGGATTAAAAACCTATTCCCCTCACCCCCTACTTTCCGTCTAAAAATATGCATGATAAGACTTGGATTTTGTGTCGCAAAGGTTGTGCAAGTAAATGCTGAAAGACGAAGGGGACTTCCTGATTAAAGTGGACTCCGAACTACTTGATTTCGACTTGGTGGTAGAACATTTTTTTGTCGCGCTCAGGTTTGGGTTCGTGTCATCGTCACCGATTTGGCCTCTTCGTCACATCAGTAAATCTTTTAGCAGCAGACATGCCTCCAATTGCACACATAGATGACGGAAAAAGTGTATCACACAACACCAATACAAACAATTATAATGTATATACGCATACCTACATATATATACAACCATATCATATTACAGAAAACTGACAATGATTTACAATATGCATTACATCGATTAAAGTAAAGCTTCATGACGTATAATAAAAAATATCCATACAAAAAGAACAAAAGCAATTGCTTATAGATTTAAAAACTCAGTACGCTTCGAAATAACCATAGAAGAACATACAGTTAAACAGTGTTACGGTTGTGAATTAGCTACTGTATAGATACGAAAATTATGACTAGACATGACGAATGCAGTGAAATTTTCAACACTAGTTAAGAAAACGATGTACATTTTAAGGAAGTTAAAAATGAGACATCACGGACGAACTGAACATGTATTACATGATTAAGAGAATAACCTGTAGAATAATAAGACATAGAGAACGTGTAATAAAAATTACCTATTAAACAGATAATCGAATACAGGCCACAGTGAAAACCCGATATAGGAAAATCAATAAAAAAAATGGCTAAAGTGAAGATGGAACTGAGTAACATCATACATTCTGCATGACGGAAGATATAAATTTTAACACGGCCACACTAATATCTAATAAATTGACATTCACGGTCTAGTCCACCTGATAAATTAATTGGAGAGTGGCGTGATAGCTAGGTGATAGCTAGGTGATAACTTGACGTTGTAAAACGAAATGAGGTGCTATGCAGATTAGCTCATAAACTGCAGTGAAAACGTTTCAACTTGCATTTATCATTTAAACTCTCAGAGATAAATAATTTTAACGGGAATTACTTGTGCTAATAAGATCATTCTGATTAGCGTACATGCACTTTTGCAGACTATATCTTACAATTAAATACTGGGTTTGATCCCTAAAATACGCCACAGAAGAATTAAAATGACAAACATTATGCACCGAGGCTCGCACGACACATGGGGCCACGGTGACCGAGCGGTTAGCCTGCTCGCCTCCCACCAAGGCGATCCGGGTTCAATACCCGGTCGGGTCACTCCGAATCTTCGTACGTGGGAATCGTGCCGGCCGATGCCGTTGACCGGCGGGTTTTCTCGGAGGCCTCCCGTTTCTCCAGCCCTTTCATTCCAGAGCTGCTCCATCAACCCTCATCGGCTCTCAGGAACTCGATGTTAAGAGCCGCCCAAATCTCTTCACTCACTCGTACGTCACACGAAAAAAAAAAAAAGCGAGGCTGGCGTCTGTTTTGCGAGATGCAAGCGAAGTAACAGCAGCAGAAAGAGCGAAGATTCATCGGCCGGGAAACATTACATTACAGCGCGCAGACGTCTGCGAAACCAATCACGAAACAAATTGTGCTTCTGTGCTCGTAGTTATGCAGCCAAAATAACAAAATTTGCGCCACTGCAGATTCAATTAGTGACGTACATATGGGAGGGGACACGGATGACATGTACCTTCGCAGGCGTCTAAGATTTTTTTCTAATTATGAGCTTTATTATTTTTCGAAATGTACGTGATGTTATGAGGCAACAGAGCATTCTAATGCAAGTAATGTTTATTCTTAAAATGTACAGTCTCTGGAATCCGTCGTTCATGTCCCTTTAAATTCCAATGATTTAAAAAATGTATTATTCTACATTTAAGATTTCAAGGCATATTTCTAAACTTGATTCGCCAGCGTTATTTCAAACAAACAGTCACGGCGAATAATTTAAATCAACTAGCGCAGTGAATAGACAGTACATGGTGTCACTTGTATGGAAAAGGGGCGGGGGAATTAACACAAATCACCGTGTATCAGCGATACTAGAATCGATACTGAGCGCAGTTAATAAGTTACGCTCTTTATTAAAGAATAAAGTGTTAGTGTTTTTACCTCGCATTTCTATAGGTTATTTGAGTAATTCGTAATGTATTCTTCAAGTTGTCGCAGCATTCAACTACTGCTGAACAAGTACTAACTTTACAGTCTGGATTTTGTGTGCCCTATTAAGCAAAACTGACTGCTTTCCATCTGGCCCTGCACATGGCAATGAAGGATCAAGGTCTCGTAACCTTGGGTGACTGTTCTGACCCATACAATTTGGTTAACTCTTGCGTAAGTTCTTATCATCGACAATGGAGTCAACTGACGTGCTCTTCGCATCACTTGCCGTCGTTAAACAAAGTTATCAACACACAAGCGATTCGCACACTAAAATCGTCGTGTTTTCATTTCGCCACATTTGGGTCAAAGCAACTCTATAATCGTATTAATAAAACTGGCCGTAATATATTTTATGTCAGGCAGTAAAATTGTACATAATTTATGCTCTTGCATAATTTTTTCACTATAAATAAAAAAATTGCAATAAAGGCCAAAAAAGTTTAATTACAGTCTACTAACTATCCCCACATATAATAAAACTTTACTAAGGATTCATCTATTTTATGTTTTAAAAGCGTAGAAGAAACCGATAAAACTTCTTTGAACACAGCGTTGGAAATAAGGAGCAGGAAATTGTATATTATCATTGCACGTAAAGGAAAAAGATGAGGAAACGATGAACACTGCCAAAATACAAGATACAAGTGGTTACATTTTAGTATTTAGTCTATGATGTAAAATTATTATTCACTCGAGAGGTATCCTCGGTAGTCAACAAACGTTGCTATAGGCCGTTCACGGTAAAATGAGCACTTTTTAAAGCCCTGATTAAGATCTGCTCCTATACATGTTGTATATTCTTCCGCCTTATATAAAATGAACATTGCCATGGGCCTGGTCACTTTATTCCCGCGTCGGTCAAGCGAAATTGCGAAATTATTAGAAAAGTAAACATTTTATAAATCTGCTAATTTTTACACACTGATGCATTAAAGAAAGCGAAATAAAAAATGTAAATTATTACATATGGTTACATAACGCTTTTTATTCGACGTTAAGATATGAAACTACTTTCCGTCTACCGTTACCAACTTTACGGGGCACATGTCACTCAGTGAACCCGCTGAAGTATATGTAGGCATGAGCAGTGACTTTTTTCTAAGGTAGATTTCAGAAGTGCTCACTTTATTGTGGACAGCCTTTAACTGTTAACACTGAGCTATGACTATCATCTCACTTGCTTTGTGCAGTAATCAGTATTTTAAAAACTACTCTCTCATGAGGTAAGAAAATGGGAGTAATTCATGACTCTGTTACGTAGCGCCAAAGCTAAAGGAAGAGTTTCCTCCTGTCCCTCTTCAACAAACACGATAAATAAGACGGATCACACCGGCATCACGCATGTGGCTGTGTTGAGGGAAATGCGCGATGAGCGGCGAAACATGAAAGAGAAAGCGCGACTGTCGGTAGGCGATGTTGCACACATTGCACATCTGTGTTGCAGAAAGTTGACATGCCGTTTGAAATATTAATTCGGCTTATTCGGTTGTTGTTAGAAGGTCATATTAACTATCAACTTAGGATGTCCACTTTAGATAAATCACATTATTAGTAATAGTTGTTCACGATAAAGTGAGCACTTTTGAAATCAACCTTAGAAAAAAAGTCACTGCCCATGCCTGCATATATGTACTTCAACGGGCGCACTGAGTGACATGCGCCCGGTAAAGTTGGTAACGATAGATGAAAAGAAGTTCCACATCTTAACGTCGAAGAAAAAGTGTTAGGTAACCATTTGCGATAATTTGAATTATTTATTTCGCTTTCTGTTTTTTTAATGCATCAGTGTGTAAAAATTAGCAGATTTAAAAATGTTTACTTTTCTAATAATTTCACGGTTTCACTTGACCAAAGCATGAATAAAGCGATGAAGCCCATGCAAATGTAAATTTTACATAAGGGGGAAGAATACACAAGAAGTGTACAAATATAACTTTAGCAGGGCTTTCAAAAGTGCTCAGCTTACAGTGAACAGCCTTTAGGCATATATGGCCCAACATTTCTTGAGAATAAAAATATGTGTGGTGTCTCCCGCGCATTACTTTAAGAATAAGAAGACAACTCAATTATCACCCCACCAACCCAACCGAACTTGTAAAAGATGCAACTTTTTAAAAACTATAATGTGGCATGTTTTCACAATGACTTCTTCTTGCGATAATCTCAACTGATGTAATGGCACATTCACAAGAAATACGTATCTTCGGGTTGTTAAATTCAACAAAATAACTAATTCCTAATGCTTATTAGGACTATCCGAGGTATTACGTATTTGAGTATTGTTCCGGCCAACTGATCTGCATTCCAGCTATATTAAATTAGTGTGTATTTTGAGAACTTATATATATTATATATATATATAATATATATATATATATATATATATATATTATATATATAATATATATATATCAAAGGACAAAATCTTAACATTTTATGCTGTCACCACTACAACGATTTTTACTACCATCTATACTGTACTAAGCGGCAATAGCTAGCCGTAAACAACAAAAAGGTTACACTCCATATCTGACGGTAGGGAAATCACACAATCAGAAAAAAAAAATTGGGTTTGGCTGTGTTGGGGACACGGCCATTTTTTTTGCGTGAATACGTCTACGTTGACGCACTCGGACGCCTTGATGTTTATTTTACGTTCCCGGCACCGCTTCACTCCATCATATTGAGTTTTATGGGTATCACTGGATTGATTTTGAGATGCTCTTTCCAACCGTATACGATTTCTGTATTTCGACTTGGTTTTTTGACGAGTATGGGCCGAAATTGTATTAAGTTTTCTTAATTTTTTACATTAAAAGCATACAATTTCACCATAACCACGCCATACAAATGGTTTTGTACACGAAGTCGATAGATATTGACGAGAGCTGTCGATTGAAACTTAAACGAGCGTCGTAGCTTCTCCTAGTCAAAAGTTATACTACGCGGAAGTGATTATGAGAAGCGGCGAAACGAACTCAAAATAAGCCCCCCCCCCCCCCCTCCCCCTTCGCAGTCCACACTCAACGTAACATATTCTCTGATCCTTTGGCAATCGAGTAGTGCAATTGAGTTTTGAATGTAGAAGATAAATTCGGAGCTGCAATGCGCCAAACTGTATCCCCCGATTTTGTTATCATCGGATTTTTTTCTGGATTGCTTCTCACTATAGTTGCAAATTTAAAGACGTATTCGCGTCAAAAGAAAAGGTGGTCCTTCACCAATTCCTACAGACATTATTCAAAATGTAGGGCCTGTTTTATTTAAACTTTGCCTTAGGTTTTCACACTAACGGTATACAAGGAGACTGTTAGTATTAATGCTTTAAAAAAGTCAGTGACACGATAATCTTTTCAGTGTTATTGCATCTTGACTACATAAAGATGCTGTAAAAGAGACCTCGGAACTGTCCACTGTAGAAAATTTTCCTTCAATTGACACATTTAAGGCAGCGGGTGTGTGAGTTGTTGCAAGGTATGCTGGTGTTTGCTGCAGGACTATTCAATTAATTTTATCAGCAATTATTTTTAAACATATATTTTTTTAATAGTTTCCTAATTTAACGCCAACTCTAACTACCACTAGCGCAAAACTTGTGTAGGCTGTTCACGGTAAAGTGTGCACTTTTGAAACCTAGTTACTTTTTTCTTTCGGCCATTTTTTATCCTTTAACCACCTTGTTAAATAAATATTGAGAAGTAATAAACACAATATGTATATTCCATCGCAAGTTAACGTCTAAACCTAAAATAAAATTTATTTATTTACTATTACTACAAATGAGAGGCCCTTCGAAAGTACTCACTTTACCGTGAATAGCCTATAATAACATTATTTATTACTTAATTTATATACGCTTTACGTGAAAAAAACTGACTATGCATAAGTGAGCCACGACTTTACAATAAGTAAGCGTGGCCCGTCAAACATTTTATTTATTTATAAATGGCTCAATGGTGGCATGAACTAAGTAACCACGCGTGTACAAACCTCGGCTCACGCATCAGTTAACACCACGCAGCCGGGGCAGACTGAACATACTGCGACCACACATGTGCAAGCTGTTCAACACTCGCCACACACGTGGTGTGCCATCAGCTCCACGACTACATTTCAGTTGCTGATGTGATGTGTTGACTAGGGGACAACCTGGCGTACCTTACAACAATTTATCACTAATTAACATAAATCTTTACGGAAATTTACACTCTGATGGAATCTCGGTTCGTAATTTAGTAGTCACGTTAATGCCCCCGCATTCAGAAAAACGACGCCTGTCACTATAGCGTTCTTCACCGATACAAACCGAAAATGACAGTTTTTGCAGCTAGGTCATTCACAACGCTTAAAACATATACATAAAAATATTTAAGGCCAGAGAAAAAACCTGCAACAAGACAGCGTTACTTCAAAACTTTTAACAAGATGGACAACTGCATGAAATTCTGTTTACCACCACTTTAACGTATTTGAATTTTTCTCGAGAGAAGTCGACGTGAGTCCAATAGACGAGTGGCTTTGGTGTGAGTGCAGTAGACGAGTGGATTTGGTGTTGTACTGCTAAATTTATTTTTCACAGTGTACTCTTAGCCTATACGTAACAAAAAAATTTAATCACTAATTTATGCCTAATGTAACATCTGCACGAAGAAAACTTTTCTATCTAAATCCGTGAAACAATAACGCGTAACCGAAATAACTGTTGATTCGACTTTTTCACAAGTAAATAAGCTGCGACTTGATGTACAGAAATTCCAAGCGGCCTTCACACAATCTACTGTTCGGCGTAAGTACTCCCTACACTCAAACTCTAAGTGAGTGCCTCCCAAACAGACTGGCTGCCGCAAATGACCTGCTTTCTAAGTGCGAGGAGGCGCTGACAAATGACGCTTATCCTCCCGCGCCTACGGAGACTACGAGTTAACAGAAGGCACACTGTTCGCATTCAGCAGAACCAGCAATTTTAGCTGTTGGAATACTGGCTCCACTCAACGACTTTTTTTACGAGCATGTCCCGACGACTTCCAACGATTGAACGTAATTGGCCTCGTGCTTGGGGGGGGGGGGGGGGAGAAGAGGTGGAACAATGAACATGTCTCCCCCTCTCTGGGCAGCTTCATAACGCCGGCATAGCTGAGTATGTGTGGTTCCCCTGTAAGCTAGTAACTGTAAGCCATTTACGCGCGGTGGATCGTCTTTGAAAGTTGATGCAAGAGGTTACGACGCCAAACTGTCATGGCGGATGGTGCTTGGTTGCAAGGCATGCTGATTTTTGGTCAGAAGTGTGCATTCATTTTACACATCTTATAAGTCAAACACATTGAGCTTTTAGAAACTAGAAAAGTTCAATAATCTGCAGAATATAGTCAACGCTACTCTGCATATTTAAATTTAGTTCCACACAGACTACTGCTGCCCAAATCGGCAATCAGCAATTAGTTTTATTTACTCTTGACCTGGTAACATTGGATTCGGTCGCCAGTTTGATATCAACTAAGATTCGTCCAGGACGTGTATAATAAAGTGCGACCCACTTGCAAAAGTAACCGTACATATTTATTTTTTAATTCGACCTGTCCGCAAATGAATAAGCGAATTATTCTAATTTATCGATATTGTCAAAATTTGAGCATTAAGAACGGAATGCCCATATGGCATACGATGTTACATCAGCTCCGGAATAGCTAGCTATTTACTGGCTGATGTCTCAAGCAGAAAAAAACATCGACACAACTGTGAGCAAAAATCAGCACCAAAAAACAGCAATTTCCATTTCGCTGATCTTTTTTGTGTCAAATTTCGTCACTATCAAAAAAATGTTATGCAACAATTTTGGAACATACTTTGAATAGAGGGCTTTGATTTCCATTTCGATGATTTATCAACTACCACACA
Source organism: Dryococelus australis (assembly GCA_029891345.1). NCBI lineage: Eukaryota > Metazoa > Arthropoda > Insecta > Phasmatodea > Phasmatidae > Dryococelus > Dryococelus australis. The sequence continues at coordinate 79,629,425 of CM056995.1, forward strand.
GCAAGGCAATAAGTCCCGAAGTGCGTCTTATATACCATCCTCGTTATTGAGCAAGCTGTCCTTCAGTAACAACTTTGATTCGTAAACCTGTGGTAGTGTGATAGCGCTAAGTACAGGGAATATGGAGGGCGTGGGATTACTTCATACCTAAAGTCATTCACATTTGGTTTCATAATTTTTGCCGCGTGGAGTTTAGAGTTCTCTGCCTAGAGCAGAGGTTTCTACCTACTGACCACAGACGGCTGCTATTTTACACATACGTACCTGTGTACCGGTGCATTCTGTCAATTTGTGCAAAGTAGACTACCACAGAGTATATACGCAAATACACAGAGGGAAAATTGAATGACAGTTCCTTTTATTTGAGCGTACCCATTCTCTACGTGGCTTCACGAGGCTCTGAGAGTGGGCAATGGGTCCGATTGATTACATTCTAAGAGATAGTAGCAAACTCACCATATCAGTGCACACATGGAAAAAAAAGGGGTCGCTTGTGCCTGGTGTTTCAGTCTGGGACAGGTTGGATGGAGTACTTGGTAGACACGACCTCACCAAGTTCTGATCCCGTCATACCATGTTGAGCCACTGTGATCAGAGGACCACCAGGTTACCAGGGCGGTATGGCCGCCGGCATTACAATTAGGGAAATTCGCTAGAAATTTTATTTACAGTGCACTGTGTGCTGCGAAAGGCTTCCTATTGGCTGTGCTGCCAGCCGGCAAGTATGTATGTTACCAGGCTATGATCGGCGAACGGCGCAGCGTTCCGAAGCATGTTGCTGACACAGTGACGCCATCTTGCTGGCGTGTTCGGCTAGAGATCACACTATAAGCCGCTGTTTCACTTCTGTATTCTCAAGTACTCTGTGGCAGCACGAGACAGCGGAAACGGTTTCACATTGAGAAAAGAACTTCCAATAGACATTACTTTGTATAGGCTGTTCACGGTAAAGAGAGCACTTTTTAAGGCCCTGCTAAATTTTTCTTCTCGGCCAATTTCTGTCTTTCCGCCACTTTAACATAAACATTTCAGTTTGCTAATAAACAGAGTGTATAAATCTCACCTCTCTCAAAAGTTAACGCCCGAGGGTGCAATATAATGCATTTATGAGTGGTTAATGCATGTTGGGAGGGCCTTAAAAAGAGCTCACTTTACCGTGAACAGCCTATATTTGGAAAGTGTTCGGATGTTTCACTAATGTTGAATAGAAAATGGGGCACGTGCCCCCCTTGCAGTGAATTGTTTTCTGAATGTTAGGTAATATAAAAGGTAGCAGCACATACATTCTTGTAACTTATTAGTGTCCCCGACATATTTCGGATGGCTAACTCGGAAGTGGTTCACAAATTAAATGCCCTAAATATTTTCCTAAATATCATATGCAGCCAAGCACTGTCTGTAACATATAGGATCAAGAGACATTTCAAATTTACAACACTCACATATGATGAATCTGTGGGTAAAACTTCACTGAACCTACACTGAAACTCAACTTCTCTCCGCATGCATTACTGCACACACGTGTGGGCGGGCACAACCACTGCGTGCCTTTAGAGCGCTTTCAACATGAGTATTTCATATTCTAAAAGTTGCTTACGCAAAGTGCAAGAAAATGTTGAATCGAATGGCACCAGCTAGCATTTATAGCATCATAAAAGATACTGATGGCTCTCATCAAAAACTTCAAATACATTCTTCATATGTTTGTTTGCTTAGTGAAATATTAGTACATTTTACACTTTACTTCAAGTTCAATACCAACATCAAGCCTAAATACCGACAAGGCGACTTCCGTGTTGAGATCGCTGAAGAGCTATTTTCTCACCACATCAAACTTTGGATAAGCTATGAATATGATTTTTTTTTATTAAGTTATGTGAATCTCAGTGCATAATCAGTTTATGATAAACCACGACATATAAAAAAAGAGGTTAGGTAAAAAAAAAGTACCAATAATTCAAATTTTAATTCATGCTCTCGTATACACATATCTCACAAAGGCAATGCCATTATTTCGTCTCATTGATCGGAAGATCATAATGATGGAAAATAGCTGATATGCCCTAAATCTGAACTGCTGGTTCCGCTGAAAGCAACCACTCAGTGTTTGTAAAGAAAAAACTGGAACTCTCTCTCTCTCTCTCTCTCTCTCTCTCTCTCTCTCTCTCTCTCTCTCTCTCTCTCTCTTTCTCGCATCAAATGGCAAGTCACAGTATCCAAACCACCGTGATATATAAATTAGAATCTCATCTAGAACGTGCCTGCTTTTCTTAGATGTAAACAGACGTTTCATTCTAAGCAATAAACACAAACGAAATATAGCAATACACAAATTTACTCTAACGCCAGAGACGACATCGTAGGAATTTTTTAGACACTATAGAGATTTCTCAGTAACTAGAGATAATGCGAGTTAACAAGAGGGCGGTACGTACGGGTTATGTTAATGTAATAGTGTTTGGAGTCAACGAACAATGAGGCATTAATTATTCAATGCTCGCAATCTGCGAGCGAATTCCAGATTACTTTAAAAGTGGGTCACCGACATCCACAGAATTTAGCTGATGCAGAGGCCATCGCGTTCGGCACAAGTTTCCCGTAAGACACATTTTCTTGTTGCAGTTTCCAGTGATAAACTACTTGGGCCAAAGCATCATTGAAAATTTGTTTTCGAGGGAACATTTTGGTGAAGTCGTTATGAACGTTGGACGTGTTCAGTTGTAGATATTATATTTGGTTACATTTAAGGCAAATAAAAGGTCAAGCCCATGTTTCTTTTTAGCATAATTACATGTCAGAATCACAATTTATGGTGTTTTGGAACACAAAATAATAAAAAGTTAATTATTTAAAATAAGATATAGTTAAGAGTAAAGAAAATTATCATGATTTACTCGCAAGGACAAAAATTTTTTTGCATGTTCTTTTTACAGTCGAAAAAAAAAAAAAACAAATTTTTGTACGCCTCTTGATCTGAGGCTGTATTTCATAAAATAATTTCTGATAAGCTCATGTTAAACTTAATTAAAACAATAACATTTCAGCTTCAGCTTTTTTTTTGTAAATGATTTGGGTTTTTTTTTTATTTGTGTGTTAAAAAATGAAATTGTGAACTTTAATATGTTATTCAGTTATAAAAAAAATTATATCTATAAGTTGAACAGCATTCTTCAGTTCATCCCACCCAACGCTCTTAACCAACAGCATATTCCCATGCCACTGTGTAGGCGTGTGCATAAGCGTGCGGGCGTACTAATAATACCCACAATGTGTAACTTAGTTGGAAGGCTATGCCAGCGTCCTAGAGACACGACACGATCCAGTGTAATCTCATTTACGTCAAAGATAACAACATAAGTAATACAACATTAGAAATTATATTTAAACTATATTACAGTAAAGGTGCAGTTTTTTTGTTTGAAGTAGTGTTGTCCGAAATCAAGCATCAGTAATTGTTTCGTAACAAACGTGGAGAATAACACTGGTCATATAAAGATGATGAAATGATCCCTTAAATCCCTGTTACAATCCCCAAAATTTCGCCCTCACATATGTAAGACATTTACGGGAACGTCACAAACTTTCAACATCCTTTGACCAACTTTCTTTGAAACAGTTTCCACGGAAAAATTTGACAACGTGACAGGAACTTAACACCTAATTTCAATCAACGCACTTCAAACAAGAGTGACTGTGTATTTAATATTAACACAGCATTTCTTACTATGCGTTACTTTTATTGCTAGAACGACAAAGAAATTAATATTGAAGTAAATGGAAAAGAGGAACGCAGACAATACTACACTTCCTGTCCGAGGGTCGGTCTGTTTCACCGATCCCTTCTCCACGCCTCCTGATCGGTTGCAGTCGTTTTTGTCCTGCCATATTTCTTTACCAGCTCCACGTCGTCTATTAAACTGCAGCCTTCGTCTTTCTCCATTAACCCTCTGCCTTTTCACTCGTCTCCTCAACGGCATCCTTCAATAAACAATTCCTTTTCAAACAATGCCCCCAACCGACTTCCTTTATTTATCAAACAATAGAACTAAGTAAAACCAAACATTTTACGCCGGTCCCGTTGGCGCCAGTGATCTTGCTGGTCTCCTCTACTGAATAGAAAAATCGTTCATTCCGTGAAAAGACTGTCTAGGACGAGTGTTTAAAAAAAAAAACTGAACACAAATGAAACTTAATGCGTGGACTGGGTCCTTGATGCACGACAATGCAGCTTTTAACACGACTTAAGTTGCATGTAAAACTCTCGCAAGATGCCTCTCTTAAACTATATCTTATACGAGAATTTCTAGCGCAAAGTAGATCTCGTATGAGATCAAGAGACAGAACACGTCCGATTATTTTATGCAAGTCGTAAGTAACAAGTGATTATGTTGCCTCTTTTACGCTGACCATGAAACCTACTGCATATCAACCAGAGGGATCGAGGTAAATCGTGCATTTAAACTGTGCGAAGAGGAATCTGACGAAATATACTGTGATATACGTATTCATACCGCACCTTTTTCCTCATAACCTCTGTTTGTATTATTTGTTTTATTTACACACACAACATAAATAATCTGCACCTGTTAATGCCAGTATAAAATGTACAGAATAAAAAGAATTCAAATGTAACAGCTAAAAAGTATTCATATAGTCGTGATTCAAGAAGAAAAGGTGTACATTTCAACAACCACATAACGTAGAACTTTGGCACTGGCTATAGTATGCAGTGTCCTAAGCACTGACAGTACAAGGAAAAGGTGATATGTGAATACTTCGTGTGACCATTGTATTGCTGTCACGCACGTTTCACACTTAAAACATTGAGTTCAGAGAGCATTTTTAGAGCTGAAGCAAGCTCTTTCGGCATTTTTAATATCCGCAAGTTTATATGAAATTAAGTTTGCGAGAGCTTATGTGGACATCGTGGCTATTATTGTAACTTCTGGCCTCAAAAACCTACAACAATTAAGAAAAAAATTCTTAAAACATAAAAAAATACTACAGTAAATTTAATAAAAAAATCGTTTTAAAAATTTATAAAAAATGTATTTAAAAATTATTTAAAAAATTTATAGAAAAAATATTAAACAAATATTAATTTAAAATTTTTAGTACTCGGCGGCCATTTTCCCAAACAATTTCCCTTTTTCCCTTAAAATTTCCCTTTTTCCCCATAAATTTCCCCTTTTCTCCTGAGAAATTCCAAAAAGAATCCGAAAAATGAATAAAAACTTAAGTAACAATTCATTTTAAAAAACTTAACTTTCCGGAGGTCCTCCCAGCACCACATCCAGCAACCGACTGACTCACTCATCCCCACTCCACCTATACTCATTCTATCATACGCCGCCATATTTGTTTTCTCGTACATCATTTGTTTATATGTTACTGGAGGCGGCCGAATTTGTTTTTCGTTCGTCATTTGTTTATATATGTTACTGTAGGTAGCCATATTTGTTTTTTCACTCGTCATTTGGTTATATAGGTTACTGGAGGCTGCAGTGTTGGTAGGCGCTATTTGTTATGTATGTTACTGGAGGCAGCCATATTGCTAGGTGCAGCCCTCCATGTTTGTTTTCCGCCACCTTTATTCCATCCCCTTAATGTTAGATTTTTTTTCAACGCATAGGTAGTATCGATTATGCCGCCTGCTATCGGCCTGTACCGAATGGTGATATTAACCATTCCTGCAAAGTACTTAAATTGTCATATTAATTTTTTTAATTCATAGAAGGGAGTATTTTTAATTAAAATATTACTTATATATAAAGCAAGGATGTTTTTGAAACAAAACTAATATCTTTTTACATAAAATTTATTGTACACATAATAAAATATACAGATTTATTACGATGTCCACCTCGGCGACACAGAAATCGAAGCAGGCAGAGAAACACCGCCACTTGAAGTACGCCCCCCCCCCCCCCGGTTATGTCATTTTAGCACCTTCTCAAATCTTGAAGATGGCGATGCCCAATCGACTCATCGTGTGTAGCCCACCTCCGTAAGTTCTTCGATGATTTAAACTCTCTCGTTGGTGTGGGAGTAATTTCCAACACGTGGCGAAGCAAGCAGTAGCTGCAGCCTGTCCCCCAGCTCATTAGGGTCATCCCAGAATACTTAGTCAATGTTCATGCCGTCGTCTATCTTCTTCAGACCATCGCCGCTTTTCAGTGCTAGGTCGCTGAAAAGGTCTGCGAGAATGTCGATTTTTTTCTTGATCTTCGTCCTTATAAACTTACCTGTCTCGGGATTGTTATTTTGGTAAAGCACATGCGTGAGTTCAAGGAAAGTATTGTATTCAAGCAGGTCGGATTATGTAAACTCCCTAGGCTCTTAGCGAAACAGAAGTTCATATTGCCTGGGGATCCTACATATCGTGTAATTGCCAACTCGGATGCTCCCAACAGGTAGAAACTCTATTTCATCAGCACCGAGGAACCATTTATCATTATGCATGTATGCACCGTATGTCATATCATTATTACGAGATGTGTACGATCGTAGGTACCATCGAGCCAAAGCATTAGAGTTCAGGGCTCTCTTCTGTACTTTCTTCTTTTATGGCAAATCAGCATCCAATCCATCGTTCTGATCTGATTGTACTTAATCATGTTTTCGCTTCTTCTAAGGCTTAGCGGCATTATCGATTTCAGACTTCACGGCTACAGGTGCTCCATAACTCTCCCTGAGTACATTGATACGACGAGTAATGAGCTTAAAAATTTCTTCCTTTATATGGTAGCGTGAAATTTTGGCTTTCTTGGTGAGCAAATACGTTGAGTAACCGACTGAATCGCCCAATGTAGTTTGCTGGCAATGTCCGACATCGTACTGAATAAAAATTCTCACTGACGCTCTCTTTTATAGGATTAGTCGTAGGTCTCCGCCAAAAAATTTTTGATCTTGCTCAGACGTTAGCTGCAAACATTCAATACGCCCCTGCTGTAATTTTGTATATCTGTTTTAGTGGTGAGGTGGGAAATGGAGGTATCGTATGTACGTGTCATATATATTTCCAGGTTTTTCGGATGCTCTTCATTTTGCGCAGATGCTACATTCAATCTGTCGATAATTTGCTTTTGAAGACTCCTCACGTGCTCATCCTTGGCCACCATATCGCGGATGAACTCTGTCTTCACAGTCCATCTTCGCCCCGAGCTTGGACAGGTAGTTTGGACAGAATGTGTTTTGTTCGGTCAATAAACTGCACAGTTCCGATATGATGTCATCACCAGACGAAATGTTTAGTAGCAGCATCCCCGGATCGTTTGGGTTCACCAACTTTTCGAATTATTCTTCTACCAGCATCATAAGTTCCCTGGTACGAGACAACCACCATCTTCGTTTTTGTGAGGACGCGGCTTCAGGCTACTTTGCTCGAAATTCGATATGCTGTAACTCATTCTCGACGGCTGGCGATGAACTGATCAAACCCGCACATGTAGTTCCCATTATATAAGGGCCAGTCCTTAACTATCGTCAAAAATCCGTATTTCTCTTTCCAGTACAAGGCACACATATCTTTGAAATCTGATAGCATCATGTCCGTATTGAAGTGATCGTCGTAAACATGGCGTAAATTAGTGTCGTCGATGCGAAACAGCACCAACACATTAGCATTATTGTAGTGCATCTGTTTGGATATGCACTAATGAGTCTGGCCAAGGTACACACAGTCCACGTACTCACACCATCCCATGCTAAATATTCTTGAATACAGGTTTGTTTTTCGTAGGCAATATAATCGAAGCCAAATATCGAGTTTGACAGTGGTTCGCTCGGAGGTACGACTGCTTCATTATCACAGAATTGGGGGGGGGGGGGGGGGGAGAAACCCATGCATTCTATGGCATGTAGTACTCGTGCTAATCACCGGTATTTCGGTTGCTGGAGCGATTTCGAATATAGGTATATATTCTCCATTATCGAACCAAAGATTGTTCTCTTCTCCCAGCAGACTCAGTACGATGCACGTTTTCCGGCAATTTGATAGTCCAGCGATGATGCATCTCACTGTACCTGGAAATAGGAGGAGGACGAAGAAAGACATTAAGCACATTTTACAATGTCTATTCAAATTATCACTTAGAATAAACTGTCTCTGGCAGAATTCGCACTGAAATGTCATATTGGAATATGCGATACGTCCATACTGTTCCAAGTCTAGAATGATACTGAAACGAAAATGTAAAAAAGGGCCATATTTATACTTTTCTCGCATAGTTCACCCCGATATCTCGAAGAGGTAAGACCATGGCTGAAAGCGGGGTCGTAGATATGCTGATCAACAATCTACCATTCGAGCTGCACATTCCTGGATACAGGTTCTGCGAGCCAGGAACCAAGTTAGCTAAAAGGCTGTCACGCACTGAGTCATGCATAAACGTCCTGAACAAGGCGTGCAAACATCATGACATCGAATATTCCCAGCACAAGGATCTGCAAGCCAGACACCGGACAGACAAGATACTTGCACAGAAGGCGGACGAAATAAGAGAAACATCAGACACAAGACTTGGAAAAGAAATAGCCGTGTGGGGTGTTTCCAATTTGATGAACATCAAAGTTAAGATGGGCATGGTGATAAGAGCAACAAAAATGCCCAAGTGAAAATAAGAGCAATAACAAAAGGTAGAAAAGCCTGCAAGGCTAAGAAAATATCAACTGGTGGATTTTTTCTATTGCTTTTCCCTGCACTCGGGGCTCTCGGAGGCCTAATCAGAGCCACAAGTGGTATCATCCTAGCCATCAACACAGCATCGAACGAACGGAAGCAGTCGTCAGAAGCACAAAGACACAATGCAAATATGGAAGCTATCACCATGGGTAAAAACACAGGCAAGGCCTCTACCTAAGGCTATAACCAGTAGGAGGCAGAAGTGTGCGAGAGCGACAAAGCAGGAAAAGGCAATTATAAAATCTCTACTTAAATAAATGCTCACGAATGTGTATTTGGAAATTTTCTCCCACATTGAAAATACGTAATTTTAGATGAGCGTTTATGAGAGACGATTTTACTGCTAAACACACGAGAGAAAAATGTGCCATAATTAATCTGGATACAACAGCCAGACCCGACATGCACTGGGTAGCATACGTAAAAAAAAGGGTAAACATACAGACTATTATGATAGTTTTGGGAAATTGCGTCCTCTGCTCTAACTGCGCGAGTACCTGAGAAATTGTAAACTAACATACAACTACGAAACAGAGCAGCTGCCTAACACATGGGACTGTAGACATTTTGTGCCATCGCTTCCTGATTAGCTCGTACAAAATATTGTATAAAACAGCTATACACCATGAGGAAATCATCAGTCATGTCGATAATGCTTACCTTGACGGGTCGAAGCTCCGAGCTGCGTGCGGTACATTTTCCGCCACTATGCCTGGAAGGGGAATGGAGCATAGGCCTTGTCGATTTTCAAACCTACAATGTGATACCGGACATTGATGAAAAAAAACCGCAAGCTGTACCTCATAAAAAGTGGCACTGTTTCCTATGAAGTTTCGTTGCCCATATTCTTATGAAATAGACGACACTTCAAGGTACATTGAAGATTCGTTGCCCCCCGACACAGAATTTGAACTACATGGGTATCCCAATGCTCTGAAAAGTGTTATCAGCTGCAGCGAAGATATCGACTTTACGAAACCGTATATTATCGGGCCAATGCTGGGGTTCAAGCCACGCATCTACGAAGCTACAAAAACATGTGTCGTCGCAGCCTGTAAATATTTCGCCAGTCAATGTGGTACGAATAACCTGCAGTTCGGAGAGCACCTCAACGGCAGGCCGAGCCATAAGCTGCATGATATTTCACCTATGGTCCCTCCAGGTTATAAAATGGTTGTAGTACCACAAAACATCATTTGCATCCCGGTTGTTGCAAACAGAGGACACGAGGTGGTCGTGACAGTCGTCGATCAGCACAGAGAGTTGGTTAACTTTCGAAATGAAGAAATTACACGACGCCTGCATTTGAGAAGATGGGAATAAGATTTACGCCGACAAGAAGCTATAAAAGAACGTGTCGTACAAAACCTACAATCAGTACGTCACAAGTCTCCAAGGAATTAACACATGCTAGAGAGATTATCCTCTGCAGTCTCGGCTAAGAGGTCGATCGCAATGGAATATTTCCTAAAATACGAAGAGCCAGCTGTTTTCGATGACAGCACAACGAAAGTGGAACTTCATGTGTACCAGCCCATACACACTACCACCATCGGAAGTTCGAATAGCGGTCCAACACCAACATATCTGCATTCTTCTTTCCAGTCTTTCGTGCGAATCACGGGGACTCTGACTAACGAAGATGGGTCCAAACCGGCATCAACGGAAATAACGAGCAATGGAATTCTTTACCTGATCGATCGCATCGACTACTTTCTCAACGGTGCCGAGGTGGACCAGTTGCGAGATGCGGGCATAACCTCAATGATCAAAAATTACCTTTCACTCACGCCGAATGAGCTGTCTGCAGCCAAAATGGCAGGCTGGGGAATCAAAGATGGCTACAGTGTTCACATTTATGCCAAAGGCAGGTTCGAAGTATGTTCCGCTCCTCGTGTTATTGGGATTCGCCTAAGACTACAAACGAGGAGCAGGAGCTGGTGATAGTGCTAGCCAATACACATGTAGACACCAGTGTGGGTACGGGAGAAAACCCGGAGGCAGTGAAATTGAAACTACAGTCTATCGAATGTATGCTGCCTCATATGCAGTTGAACATTGCAGAATGCATACACATGTTGCACAATGTGGAAGATGGTAAAAACATCGATGTGGCTTTCAGGTTGTGAGTCTGGAGAAATACTCCAGATTGCCAGCAAGCCAACGCATTAACTTGGTGGTGCAATCCAGCTTTGCTTCAGAGAAACCGAGGTACATCATCATTGGGTTACAGACTGGAGGACAGCACAATGTAAGAGTAAGCCGTTCACAGTTCGACACACATCAAATAGAAAATGTCAAAATATTTTTGAATAGCGAAAGCTACCTGTACATTGGCATGAATACAACCTTTGTAAATGGACAGTACTTGCTGGCATATCAGTTGTATGCTCAATTCCAAACTGCACATTATGGGTACACCCAATCCCCAATACTGAGCCCTGATACTTTCAAGAGTTTGGCCCCGCTTATGGTATTCGATGTGAGTAAACAGGACGAGCGTATTACCTCCAACATGATCGACTGCAGAATCGAATTCACTACACATGGAAATACTGCTGCCAACACGTACACATTCTGCTTGACACTTCACAACCGGCTTGTATCTTACAAATGCCGAGACAAGACTGTCGAAAGTCGAAATACTGTCGTAAGTGCAGCTGGCTGTTCACACACTATAACTGTCTAGTTGTCTTCGAGCATCGCCATCTTCAAGGTTCGAGAAGGTGATGAAACGACATAATCAAAGGGTGTACTTCAAGTGGTGGTGTTTCCCTGTCCGCTTCAATTGCTGGGTCACTGAGGCGGACATCGAGCGGTGAACGTCGATAAAGATTAATAAACCTGTATATTTTATTGTGTGTACAATAAATTTTATGTATAAGGATATGCTGTGCTTTAGTTCAAAAACCTCCCCGTTTTATGTATAAAAATATTTAAAATAAAAATACTCGCATTTAAGAATGAAATATAAATATGACAATGTAAGTACTTTGCAGGAATGGTCAATGTCACCATTCTGTACAGGCCAATAGCAGGCGGCATAATCGATACTATCTATGTGTTGAAAAAAATAATCTAACATAAAGGAGATGGAATAAAGATGGTGGAGGCTTGCCGACTAAACACTAACTAGCCAATGAGAAAACAATGAGGGAGGGGGGCGACAGTGCAACCTATATTTAAACACATAAAAAAATCTGGCTGCCACCTGGTGGTACACATGTGATGAAAACATATGAAATCTAACATGGTAGTCGCACGAAGGTGAGAGACAGGCTCTAAAATAAATGACAACAAAATAAACACGGAGGACTGCACCTAGCAAGATGGCAGCATCCGGTCTCATATATAAACAAATAACGAACGAAAAAAACAAATATGGCCGCCTCCAAAAATGTATAAACAAATGACGAACAAAACAAAACAAATATGGCCAATATGAGTGTAGGTGGAGGGAGTGGGGGTAAGGGAGTCAGTCGTATGTTGGACACGGTGCTGGGAGGACCTCCGGAAATGTATTTTTTAAATAGATCTTTACATGCGTTTTTATAAAAATTGTCGGGATTTTTTTGCAAATTTTCTAGGAAAAGAGGGACATTTTTAGGGTAAAGGGGGAATTGTTAGAGAAAATAGCTGCCGGGGACTACAATTTTTAGATTATTTTTAATAAAGTTTTTTAATAATTTTTAAATAATAAATTTTTTACGATTTTTGATTACATTTTGTGTAATACATATTTTTTAATATAATTTTTAATTTTTTTTTCGAAATTTTGTAGGTTTTTGGGGTCAGAGGTTATCGGGGTCAATGTCAAGGGTGAAAGGTCAAGGTCATGTGGGTCAAATATGGCGGACGGGTGATGTAACAAGATGGCGGCCCGGCGAAACCATATCCGATCCCCGATATCCTTGTCCCAAAGTCCCCCAAATCCTACTACTCACGTGGACATATTTCGTTATACTTCCATTCTAGTGAGAAGAGCAAAGTTTAACACAATACAAATCGGAACATTTTACACAATTATATTTATATTCTGAAAATTGCAATTATTCAATATTCTAACAAATACGCACCGCATGCGGCGACAGCAGTGCATCATGCCGACGAAAATTTTGAGAGTTGCTAATTGCTAAACTAAAATAATTGAGCTTCCCAACCTGTGCGGAATAAATCTTACTTACTGCAACACAAAGCAGACGCAAGCGTTGCGACACACTAGCGCCAGTTCCAGTAAGGTCGAAAATTTACCAATTAAATTCAAAATCGAAATTTTACGACCGTGTAAACCTGTTTTGGCGCCGTAGCCAAGCAGTACCAACGAGCACATTACGCGGCGACTAATGGAGTTTGTCTGACAGTATCGATCATCTTCGATCGTCACATAGCAATTCCGTCGGGCGGCTTCGCACTCCCCCTACAGCACGCGCGCCATAGGGCATCTCAAGAACAGGCGCGAACAAACTAGTTGCCCCCACTTCTCGCCCAGAGAAGCTCGCAAACCAACCACTTAAATTTAAAAAAAACGTCCGAACTGCAAAGCTCTCACTCTCGTGATTGTCATCACAACATTCACCGTGTCCTTGGATTGATTTTTGAAGTACATACTTACAACCCTCCCCTCTGCTATTACGTACTGAGTCCCTCATCCCACCAAAGAACATTCGTGCCTGAGCCTAAAGAGGTTCACACAATGAAAAAAAAATTAACGACAGTAAGAAGAAAGCAATAGAAATGTTTCCAATGCATTGGCTCAAACATATACCAACATAATGGAGTTGTAGGCTAAAGTGTGCACTTTTGAGGCCCTAGTTACTTTTTACTTTCAGTCATTTTTTTATCCTTTAATCAACGTTTTAAATAATTATTGCCATGCAAGTAATAAACACAGTGTGTATATACCACCACACTCAGAAGTTAACGTCCAAGGCTAAAATAAAATATATTTATCGACTATTATTCCAAGTTAGAGGGCTTTCAAAAGTGCTCACTTTACCGTGAATAGCATATAATATTGCATTCTGCAGCGAAAAATTGTAGCAGTTTCATGTCATAAATTTTTTTCACTGTCGTGTATATAGTTGGTGATTAGATCTGAGTTTCTGACAAAGCAAATTACATGTACAGTATGTGTATAGCCTGGAGAGTCATGGGTAGCTATGTACTTAATGTAGAACCTGTCGATTACGTTACTAATCAATATTAATTCTTAGTTATCCCGTTTTTAGATAGTTTGTGTTACCGGAGCCCGCTCAACGAGAGCTTTGCCTGGAATCAGAACACACATTCTCTGGCGCAGTAAACTTAAAAGTTATCAGCGGATGTATGCTGCATAATTTATAACCTACCTTGTTGGCCACACAAGAAAATTCTGACATGAACACATATTTCAATTTGCAACCATAGTGGGAGGCAATCCAGAAAATCCGATGATAACAACATCGGGGGATATAGTCTGGCATTGCAGCTCCGAATGTATCGTCTACAATCAAAATTCAATTACACCACTCGATTGTCAAATTATCAACATATATGTTACGTTGAGTGAGTAATGCGAGTGTTGAGAGATTTTGAGTGCAATTTTGAGTTTATTTCGCCGCGTCTCATAACTTCCACGTAGTATAACTTTTGACTAGGAGAAACTATGACGCTCCTTTAAGTTTCAATCGTCATCTCTAGTCAGAATCAATTGATTGCGTGTATATAAACATTTGTGTGGCGTGGTTATGATAAAATTGTATGAGTTTAATGTAAAAAAATTAAGAAAACTTAACACAATGTCGGTCTACACTTGTCAAAAACCAAGTCAAAACACAGAAATCGTATACGGTTGGAAAGAGCATCTCAAAAGCAATCCAGTAATAACCATAAAACCTCATATGATCGAGTGAAGCGGTGCCGGGAACGTAAAAAAAACATCAAGGCGTCCGAGCGCGTCAACGTAGACGTATTCCCGCAAAACAAATGGCCGTGTCCCCAACACAGCCACACCCCATTTTTTCACAATATTCTGTCCGAGGCTAGGTGCACCGCTAATACAATTCAGACGTATGGCAAAAATCGATTTTACCGAGTGTACTTTAGTATTAACGTATGCATGCATTTTTATTTAAAGAGGGGGAGGATATACGAATGGATCAAACGTCCCTCGATTCTAAATGGGCACTGATTGTATTAAGGTCACAGTGAACTATTCAAATGCGATTCGTGGTTGTGAACAGTGGAACACTATACTGACTGTAAGTTCAATATGTTGAAAAAGAGCGATTGACGAAGAAGTATAATTAACAGAGAAACTGTATAATAGGCGGTGATACACCCCCCCCCCCCCCCCCATTTCATCTGTTCGGAGTTCTGGTACCGCCCTACTACCGTACGTCTGCTCAGTTTGTATTCACACTTTCACTGGGAAGGAATGAAAAACAAACTGGCGTTCGTTTTTTTCTCTGTCTGGCCTTGCTAGACTCCCCCTCCCTAAACCCTTCGCCAGCCGCAGTTCCCTATCTTCCACCAGGCTCCAGATTGTATCAATACTCTCCCTTGATGAAGCCAGCAGCCGGCAACAACCCCCATCCGAGAGAGCACAATCGTAACAGAGCAAGAGGGGGGAAAGCAAGCAGAGGAAATGGGAAGTGGCGTGCTAAAAGTCCCGTTTACACGATGCACGTCTCCGCGATCGCGCGTGGGCTGCAGCCACAGAATTCTCACGGCGGATCAGTGTCAGAGAAATTATTTCTCAATGCATTAATTTTAAAGATAAATTTTTTTTAAGTATAAGTATTCTATAAGACATTTCTTAAGGAATACCAGCATATACGAAATCTGCTCATTTTTAGGTTCTTTTCCTTAACTTTAACATAAACACTTACAATTCACACACAAATTAAATATGTGTGTGTGTGTATATATATATATATATATATATATATATATATATATATATATATATATATATATATATATATATATATACACACACACACACATATATATATATATATATATATATATATATATATATAAAATATATTATATATATATATATGGCGATATATTCTCTGAGACAGTTGTGTTCAACAGTTATCTTTCAAATTGAGGCATTGTGGAGTTTCTTTAAGATTTAAACTCCATGGCTGCAGGATTGGCTTGCGCGTTAAGTGCCTTACAGAGGTTTGGTAGGAAACTATTGATTCAAAAACGACTTGATATTTTGTAGTGGTGTCCAAACACGAAATGCAATTTAAAAACTTTTCGTGGTGAAAAGATATTAAAACGGATGTTTTCATAATCAGATTTAGGTGATACATTTTATGTACAGGACGTTTGGAGTTGTCTTTAAACACGTCATTATACTTTTATAGTCCATTCGCGGTTATTTCCGATTTTTCTTACACCCTGCTAAAGTTCTACTTTTAGGGTATTCCTCCACCTCATCCAAACAAGACTTGACTAAGTCTTGAAAAGTGCACCAACGGGACAGCGCACCGTTTTTCTGTGCACCGAGTTTATTAATATTTTGCAATAAGAACTATTTCTTACTAGACATAACCAGCAAACCTTTCTCGCTGCTTTCATCAACATCGACTATAAATTAAATAATATAATTTATTAATAAAACATAATTACAAGTTCAATTTAAACAAAAAAAAGATACTTTAATGTTAACAGAAGTATGGAACTCTCTGATACGTGGCATGTTGGTGAAACAACAAAACACGTCATGCATGGAGTGATTTAACAAAGGTTTGATTGCAAATTGTGAAGAAACAATGAATAGACTATATATTTACTGTCGTGCTATAGAAATGTAGGATCGCCGCTAAAAGTTGCGTCCAGGCAAGTCGCCGACGGAAAGACTGCACGCGTGTATAGGTATAGACTACTCACGGTAAAATGAGCACTTTTAAAACACTGCTTAAGATTTACTTGCATGCACGTCGTGTATTCTTCCGCCTTATGTAAGATTGACAGTGTCATGGTCCTTATCACTTTATCCGTGCGTCGGTCAAGTGAAACTGGGAAATTATTAGAAAAATAAATATCTAACAAATCTGTTCATTTTTACACTGATGCAGTAAGCGAAAGAAATAATTGAAGTTATCAAAAATGGTTACCTAACACTTTTTATTTGACGTTAAGATACGGAACTCCTTCCCATCCATCGTTACTAACTTTACTGGGAGCGTGTAACTCAGGGCGCCCATTAAAACATATGCAGGCAGGGACAGTGACTCTTTTATAACGTTAATTTCAAAAGTGCTCATTTTATCGTGAACAGCCTTTAACGAAGTAGGTGGGGAGTGAGCAAGAGTCGGCCTTAGCGTTCACACGTTTTGCGGCCTCGAAAAGCGGAAAATAGCTTCAGGCGGGCGGAAACCGTAACTACAGCTGTTTCCTGGCGCCCTGCAGACTGGCAGACCTTGCCCGCGAGCCTAGTTCGGTCCAACACTGTAGGGGAAATCGGAGATGACTCCGTCTGGATACGATTAACACAGGCAACACAGAATTTTTTGCATATTAGAGAGTAGCGTATTAAAATTCTTCAAAAAGTATGCCGCCTTAGATTTTTTTTTTTTTATTGGGCGTCCTGGTTATAGCCGATTCAAGGTACACCGAACACTTTTTGAAAGCCCTGCTGAAAGATAGAGTTGTACGCACATTGTGTATTCTTCCACCTTATGTAAAATAAACATTTCCATGGGCCTGATTCATGCATTACCCAAGTGAAACTGTGGTATTATTAGAAAAGTAAATAATTTGTGAACACTAATATTCATAAAAAAAACAGCAAGCAAATGGAATATTTTAAGTATTCACAAATATGTACCTGACACTTTTAATTCTACATTAAGACGTGGTAGTACTCTACATCCGTCGTTACCAACTTTAATACTGGGCTCTTGTGAGTCAGTGTGTCCGTTATAATATTGCAAGTAGAAACAGTCACATCTTTCTAGGTTTGATTTCAAAAATGTTCAAATAACAGTGAACAGCCTAGATTAAAACTTTAAGTAAAAACTCTAACGGCAATGTAACTCAACAGGTAGGTAGGTAATAATAAGCGTACGCCTAATCAATCAGTCCCCGCGGATGCTTACGTAGATAGTTGAGATGTCTTGGGCGCCGGTAAAAGTGAAATGAGGTATAGATGCAGCAGTGGCGGAATTCAAGGGCGCCACAAACGAGTGAGTCCCGAGAAAACCCAAAGAGGCAACCGCAACCACGTTTATCACATGATGTGCTTACATAAAGGCTGTTAACGATAAAGTGAGCATTGAAATCAACCTTAGAAAAAAGTTACTGTCCATGCCTGCATATACTTCAACGAGCTCACTGAGTGACATACGCCCGGTAAAGTCGGTAACGATAGATGGAAAGTAGTTACATGTCTTAACGTCGAATAAAAAGTGTTAGGTAACCATTTGTGATCATTTAAACTATTTGCTTCGCTTTCTGTTTTGTTAATGTATCAGTATGTAAAAATATAAGATATATAAAATGTTTACTTTTCTAATAATTTCACAGTTTCACTTAACCGAAACAGCCATGAATAAAGTGATGAGGCCCATGGCAATGTTAATACATGTAATGTGCATACAAGTAGATCTTAACCAGGGTTTTCAAAAGGGCTCATTTTACCGTGAACAGCCTATAGAAACACGTACACCACAATACCACAAAGGTCAAACGTAGATGTATAGAAAGAACTTCCCATGATAAACGTCTCCCACAGAGAACCTAGCCTGGAAAGTTAGTCAACTTCCACTTTGCACTCCCAGCACTTAGTTGGCGGATTGTATACTGTAGCTTACATGGCCGAGGTAACTGACCACAGTCGTGCCACTGTGTTTGATGAATGAGACATGAGGTGCAGGCGGATAATTCCCTCCACACTCGGTAGCTAGCAAGATTCATTTCGTGAATCTGCTCTTTCTTAACATACGTCAAAGGCTTCTGAAATTAGTTACGACCTACCGGTCATATGAACACTTCCGCCACGTTTCCCTAATTTCGGAATCGGGTCAACCGCACGGCGATAGAGATCTATCGACAAATAATTTCAAATGCTGTTCTCGAGGGGACTCAGTCGATATTTATGAGACGTTCGGTAGTTCTCGTGTTTGTTCCCAGAACAGAGGAGGATTTAAGCAGTCGCCTTGGGAGGGGAAGGGTAGTTTACTGTGTAACCACCGAGATTTAAGGAGCTGAAAATTCATCTACAGATTCCACCTAGTCGTTTCTGTAAGCAACTTAACTACAGCTGGCGACTTGGCGATATACTTAGGTCTATATGCGGTATTTAGCAATTACCCATTCTGTATCAAAGAAAACAGGCATTCAGAAATATTTTTATGTTTTTGTATCTTTAAGTTGTATGGCACTCGCACTGTTGGTCATTATTCCCTTCAAATTTGGTTACAGCCGATAAATAAGGAAAAGTTTGATGCGAAAGGACGTGATCCATAATTCACGAAATGTGGATTATGCCACTGCCACAAAAAAAAATTAAAAATACTCTATTCCTGTTATACATAACGATTTTAAACAACGAGCTGTCAGTAAATTCAAAAATTACATAGACGGAGCGCACACATTTGATTCTAGACTTTGATGAAAGCATATTTAGCTAACATTAATTTTACAGTTCCCAATATTTCCAGTACCCACACGTAATACTATAGTTGGTATAGAAGTAAATTTTGACGCAACCCCTTATTGGGACAGCTCTTGGGGTCCTGGGAGCTGGAATTGGAAATGGGTCTACCCCCCGTCCACCATCCCACTTCCCAACTTCAAATACGCCGTTGTTCAGCGAAGTCTCTTGGTGTTTATATGAAATATGTTATATTATAAAACGTTATTTTTATAAAATTATGTTGGGAACGCTAATTTTTTTAAGTTCCTTTTTACACCTCTGCCTTTAAAGTCTTTCCGTTACCCGGAGGTTGGCATTGCATACTATAGAAAGGCCCCACACAACCTTGCTTTACCTGGAATTTGAACCCAGGGCTCTTTGCATCATAAGTTTACGCGAAGCCAACATCACAGAGTAAAATTCGTTTGTACGTGTTACAAACAATTCTTTGGAAACTGGTTGCCAAAATTTTTCTTGCAAACACCACAAGATAAAAATTGTATTTTTGCAACTCGGTGTTTTGGTTAAAATTTACGTAAGATTGGTTTAGTATCTCCATGTTCATAATAAAATTGAAACAGTGACGTGTAGTAATATTTATTTTAATTTACTTGTATAATTACAAAACTAGCTTTGGTAACTGGTTTCCAAAAAAAAAAAGTATGTAAACATACAAAAGAAATACTATGCATAGGTGTCAGCGGAGGTCTTCCACTGAGATACCGGGAAGTCACTAAATACATATTAAGCACGGCTGGAGGCAATAGCCAAGAATCTATTCTTTAGAAAAAACACGTCTCAATTCAGAGCTGACAGGGAAGTCAAGTTTCACCTTCCACGTAAGGGTTCCTCCGCACTGTCAGCGCTTTAAACTTATTATTTCCCACCGGCAAAGCCAGCGAGGAGAGAGGCGCCACCAGTCGGCCGAGCAGGAAGGAATCGATAGAAAGCCCCGCCGCCAACCGGTATGTGGCAGCCAAGGAGTATACAAGTACAGAGTCGCAACTCAACGGTATGTCAGGAGAACCTTAGCTTATTCATTTGTTCGCCGAAGTATAAGCTGTCCACGGTGAACTGAACATTTTTGAAAGCCCAGCGTTAGAACTATGTGTAAGAACATTGTGTATTCTCCCGCTATGTGTAAAGTTAACATCGTCACGGCCTGGTATGCATTGGTCAAGTGAAACTGTGCAGTTATAAGAAAACTAAGTATTTTTTAAAAATCTGACAATTCTTACACTTAAATGTATTAAAAAAAAAACAGAAAGGCGCAAAAAAACAATTTTAAAAAACCTTTACCTAACGTTTTAATTCAACGTTGAGACCTGGGACTACTTTCCCTCCCTCGTTACCAACGTTACTGAACGCATGGCACTCTGTGCGCTCGTTAAAATGTATGCAAGTAGGGACAGTGACATTTTTCAAACGTAGATTTCAAAATAACTCACTTTATCGTGAACAACCTTTAGGTTCTGTGGGCACTACCGAGTAAACTATAAAGGTTCACTTTGTTATGTCGGCAGACATGACGCATGTCGTCGCCAGCCTGACCTACGTTTTATGGGTAAAATTAATAACTGCGTTATTTTTCTGCGGTTATCTCATACCACAAATGTATTTGTGAATAAGAAGCATAATCATGAAGATGAAAAATTGCTTTATAAAAACAGTTTCGTGAAAATATTACCGGAAATGCAAGTGACAGCGAGCGGCAAGACTGTGCTGACCCTATCAAAATGAAAATGTGTAACCAAGCACGTGTTTCTACAATATTTAAACAGAAAAATTGCATTATCATTTATTGCATACTTACGAGATGCGCAACGTAGTAAATATGAGCATGAAAAAAAAATTACGTCGAAGCTGTAAGACCGTAGAAGTACGACTTCGGGTATCTCCGGCAGGGATTCGTTTTCCTTATAAGAGTTGGTGGGGCGTGCAGGCAGCGCGGGATATCTCGCAGCGCAGCTTCCCCGTAGGAGGTCGCCGTACAGTTGACACTGGACCGACTGGTATGACGTCACGAGGCAGCAGCTGCTAACCACACGCCGCCGCACACAGCACTCTCGCTGACGTACACACACACACGCGCGCGCACGGCGGCCGTGTTGCCGCTGCTGTGCAGTGAGCTTCTGTAGCTCTCGCGGCCTAGTCGTCTACCACGAACTGGAAACACGTGTACACCGTTTACACGCTCTTCGTGCTCACGATGAAGGTTTCTTCCCGCAACAGAGCCAAGCGAATCTACTTTCCCAAAACGGTCTCATGAGACAGTAATCACAGGCGATGACAAGTGCTGCATACACGACAAAAAAAAATTGATATCTGTATCATTGAAGTAGTTAAAAATACACGTAATGTCATTCCCCTGAATTAAATATATATATATATATATATATTTTTGTTGTATAATTTTTGACAATTACATGACATCACCCTTTCGCTTTTTTTTGGGGGGGGGGGGGGGAGTGGGGGCACACGAAGAATAAACATTAGCTTGTTTGCAAAAATTACATACACTGAAAAAAAAAATGCGTATCTTATTACCACAATGATAGTTTTTACACATAAAGGCATTTTTCATTTTTTTTTTAAATCTGTAGCTGCCCCTCAGTTCCTCTCAAAAAACTTTTTCTAGGCATTCTTCAAAACAAAATAAGTCAATGCCTTTTTTGCTTTATATATTTATTGTTATTATTTATATTATTATTTTGCAGAATTTAATTTGTTTTAGTTGTGTGTTCAATTGTTTATGTTTTAAGGGTTCCATTTACTTTATTGGTGTTCCAAATAATAAAATTAATATTCTGGTAGTAAAATTGTGTTTGCACAAACAACATAGAAAATATTTGTTTTGTTTGAGAAAATTAATCACATGCAATAGCTAGTGCTCTACACAAGTATTTTTTTAAATATATGAACTCAAGACTTCTGGTCCGTCTTCTTCTTTCTTCCTTCCCAGAACTTCGTCATTTTTTCTCCAACTGCTCATCTCTTGGGTCTTGGTTTCGGTCGGTCTTCCGGAAATCTTGTGTTGTCGATCAATCGCCTGATGTTCTCTCTGTTTTTGAACTATTGTTCCATTATCCCAACTTTTTCTGCATCTTTCCTGGCATCTACCATCCATTCTGTTGTGCATTTCAGTTTTGCGATGTAGTTGAATATTTTCTTGGTGAGTCTATGCTCATTCCCTCTTTTTAGGTGTCCATAAAATTTCAGTTTTCTTTTCCTCATTGTGTCTAATTTTTTCAGTATTTCTGTACGGGTATTCATTTTCCTTCTTGATCCAGGTGTTTATATATATATATATATATATATATATATATATATATTATATATATATATATATAATATATTTAAATTTCACTTCCAGCAACCTTAAGTTTGTTTACATTTGACCGAAAGAAATATTTTCTTGCGGCGCATAACGATAATCTCAGCGGATGAAAAATGTTCACAGCATTTGCCGAATATGAGCAGAGCGCTGATATCAAGGAAATATCTTCCTAGAGTTTGCATTTAAATTATATGTATATTGTTATAGACGTCATCAGTGATATTATAACTCACCTAAATAAGATTACATCCTCGGGCCTATCCTAAATGGATTCAACTGCTTTATAAAAAGATATCAGCACGGCATAAAAACTCGAGGCATTCTGCACTTGCCATGTTGTATCGAGTTTTTTTCGTAGTACACTAGACGACGAAGGGTTGAAATACAACGAAAATTCCCATGCAGTGGGCTCTGATTCGAACAACGAATTTATGCCAAAATTTTCAGACATGGTAGGGTAGGTCTCATCTCAATCTGCTGTTTAACCTTAGCAAATGAAAGCTGCACCTTAGTTGCCAAGGCCACCAAAAACTTTTGGTTGGTCACGCGTTAGACGTAAGCCGTCAATCGATGTTTGAACGAGCACTCACTCATTCTAACCGGATAATGACGTGTGCTTATGGTGGTCGCCTGCGTGACACTTTAACAGCTTGCAGCATGCTTTAAATACGTCTTTTTTCCCCCTTACGAAACTATTAAACGTGTCCTCGATATGTTATCCTACGAAAAGGAAACATAAGCCAGACGAGGATAGAATGATACTTTCAAGATATCACGCATGCTAGACATGTTATTTTGGAGACTTCCTAAGTAATATCAAACATCCTTTCAGACTAATGTTTCTTAAATTTGAATTGGAAAGGGCTTATTAACGTCCCGCGGAATTATGTTTGAAGGCTTATCAGGTGACGACTTACATACGAACTTAACACTTAACTTTAACTAACACCCATTCCTTAGCCAGGATTCGAACCCAGAACCTCCCGCAACCCAGACTGAGCCACGGGAGGTCGGCATGTTTCTTAAATCATACTGACCAGACAGAAACGAAACTAAGATGGAAGTATGTAACTTTGCCGCAGACTTTCGTCAATGAGAATCCAGCACCACCGCTTGAAGTCCGTACATGCAACACGACGAGAACTCTGCACGCCAGTTCAGAGCCTTGCGCGTAGCGGCGATGGCGCACTAGTATACGCGGCAGAGTACCCTTATAGCGCTTTCAAGCTTCCGAGTAGTTTCGGGTAGTCGTAGTCGACCGCCTTGTAATGTACTAGCAGTAATTCACTAATAGGAACAGTAATAGAGTGCGTATCTTTCAATTACGACTATCGCGATTTTGTTACGTATTGTTGCGATTTCTCTCTCTAGAAATTAAGTGGGCTATACCAAGTTCGTTAAGGGATGGAGGTCTTAATCAAATTAAATAATTAATTATTATTTCCTTATTTTATTTACAATAACTACAGCGAAATTCTCTCAACTCAAATTCTCACAATAAATTGAAATCACTTACTATTCACAATTGACACCAATTAATAAAATGTATAATTACGACAAAGAAATGAATGAAATTAAATAATTAAAGATCAGTCCCAATAGACAGTGTGTCGACCTATTCAATTATTTTAGCATTTATGCGTGCATATTTGACAGTTCGAATATTTACAATAAAATCAGTATTACACTTCCATTCAGTCCATATCCCGCCAGTCGCAATGTCCTAGAGTCCTCCAAGCGCCCTCACGCACAATAGGCTTCACTCGTCGGTTTCACACCCTCTCATCCATTCAAGCCACGAACACCTCACTCGCCGTCGTCCCGCAATCTCCAGTTGTCCACATTTCTCTTCGCTCCGCCAGGCGGCCTACGTCAAAGAATGCCGGCCGCTGTGTTGCGGCAGTATATATATAGTGTCTTAGGCCGCCACCTAG
Source organism: Dryococelus australis (assembly GCA_029891345.1). Taxonomy (NCBI): domain Eukaryota; kingdom Metazoa; phylum Arthropoda; class Insecta; order Phasmatodea; family Phasmatidae; genus Dryococelus; species Dryococelus australis. The sequence goes on from CM056995.1 coordinate 79,654,015, forward strand.
AATCTTCCCCAACTCACGTGATGCGTTGGGGAAGGGCTGAGGCGCCAGCCAGTCTAGCCAGAACATTCTTGCGTCGTCGCTAAACGTATCGGAAACTCTAGCAGGCGTGAGGAGGTCTGTGACGCCAGCAAGTCCCGCCGCTGTCGGCATTCACGGGATTCCCCAGAAGGGGAGACAAGGAGGCCGCGAGCGCATCGTTCCAGGGAAGAGGGGAGGACGAGGTGGGTCTCCGATTACGGCGTGGGGCAATTGAGTCGGCGCCAGCTGCAGCACGTAACAGTATCAACTTCTCCACGAACAGAATCTTCACCGTGACTCACTCTGCTACCTAACGGAAGTTAGAATCCAGCCACCTCCTTGCGAAATGCAGACTACGCAAATGTCTTTCGTTTCGCGCGTCACTACCCACTTCACTGCTGGCAAGTTACTTTCACGTGACTTCCGCACCGCCTTGTGAGACTGCGTTTATCCCGACCGCCCAACTGTCCCTGGATGTCACGGCCAGTCCTAGGTCACGACCTGTCGTAGGGCCGGGCAACAACGCGGCTGATCGGCAAATATCTCGATCAGACATAAGACGAACAATTCATTTCCGGGAGCAAAGTCAGAGAGATCAAGCTAATACGTCACACGAACTTCGAGCAAATAACGTATCAGGGGCGGATCCAGACCAGTAGTTGGGGAGGGAGGCGAACAATAGCTCTTGTCTCAAAATGCATGGGGGGGGGGGGGTTCATTCCCCAACGTGTACGTACAACATAAACACCCTGAAATTTATAACGTTCTGAAACGTTTGTAGTATTGTTTGTTTAATATTATTATACGTAAAAAGTATTAGACACTGTAGACATAATATGCTAAATTATAACAAATTTACTTTAACTTACATGTTTATTTCCTTCTTCTTTTGTCAATGATAATGCTTGTTAAAGGCTATTCACGATAAGGAGAGCACTTTAGAAATCAACCTTAGAAAATGTCACTGCTCCTACCTGCATATATTTTAACGGCGGCCCTGAGTGACATGCGCCCAGTAAAGTTGTTAACGATGGATGGGAAGTAGTTCCGTATTTTAACGTCGAATACATAGTGTTATGTAACCATTTCTGATAGTTTAAATTATTTCTTTCGCTTTCATTTTTTTTACGCATCGAAATGAGCAGATTTGAAAATATTTACTTCTGTAATAATTCCACAGTTTCATTTGACTGACGCATGACTAAAAGTGATGAAGCCCATAACAATGCTAATCTTACATAAGGCGGAAGAATGCACAACATGCATACAAGAAGATCTTAAAAAGGGCTTTCAAAAGGGCTCACTTTACTGTGAACAACCTATAATTAAATTACTTAACAACCGACCTCCCGTGGCGCAGTAGGTTGGTGCGCCGACGGTCTGCGGTGTGAGACGTCCTGGATTCGAATTCTACGTAAGCGATGTGTGTTAGTTTAAGTTAAGTCTCAAGTCAGTCTGTAAGCTGTCTCCACATAAGCCTTCAAACATAACACCGGGGGACGTTAATAAGCCCTTTCCAATCAAATTCCAATATAATCAATTACCTACTTAACGTTTCCATTTGAAAAGGAAAGTGAGATCTATGTAAGGCCATCAACCCGTCTAACGGAAAAACACGCGAACTATCAATATGATGCGAGATATTTTGTATGAGGCAGTCGTTTTTTTTTTCTTTCAAATAAACCCATCAATATATAAAACTGAGAATTCTACGGCCGGAATTCATAGTCGGGGGCTTGTTTGGCAGAGAAGCTATACTTCATGAAGTAGTGCTTCTTCTTCAAGCACTACTTATCTAACGAATGAATTCATAAATCCTAACTTGACGAAGTAATTATTGTATAAGCACTACTTATTTGGGCCAAGTTGTACTTGGTAAAGTATGGAAATAAGTATCTGTATAATATCAATACCAATATAACATAAATACATTTGTCACTTCATTTACAGCATTCACCCAGACGAAATGAATTTGTACGTTAGTTTGTTATTATTTTATTTTTTCACTGCTGTTTTGAATAATTTTAATTTGTTTTATAGCATATTTGAGATTAAAATAATCGTATGTGCAATAAAAACGTGTTTGTTTCATGTGTCATGAAATATTTTTTTATCCGTGCTAACAAACATGAAAAGTGGTGGAAACTCACGGTCCTCAACATATACGTCTAAAACGTTATTAATTTCTCAGTTCCCCTCGAGACTGTTTACACTGGAACATTTCATAATTTCCAGTTAATTTTTTTGCTGCCTAACTGGGTTGTTTGGGAAGGCCCTCATTGTTGTGGATTCACGAATGTAACGGATGCACATTCTACACTTCCCACTTCGCAGTCCGCTATGTTTGGCATCGTAACCTTGTCCTCATTTCGTGCCGCCGGGTAGAAGAAGATAATAACTGTCGTTAGCACGTTATAGCGTCCTCACGTCGTCCACGGTACCGCGTGCTCGATTCCGGCAAACGCGTTAGACTTGGGGGGGGGGGGGGGAGTGGGGCTAAGTTATGATAAATAATGTATTGTATGTACGATCCTAAAAAAAAATTGGGTTTCGTTGTGTTGGGGACACGGTCGTTTGTTATGCGTGAAGTTGGCGCGCTCGGACGCCTTGAGTTTTTTTTTTTTATACGTTCCCGGCACCGCTTCACTCGATCATATAGGGTTTCATGAAAATCACTGGACTGCTTTTGTGATGCTCTTTCTATATTTCAAATTGGCTTTTTGACGAGTATAGACCGATATTATGTTAAGTTTTTACCTTTAAACTCATACAATTTCACCATAACCACTCCACACAAATGTTTTTATACACGCAATCGATTGATCTTGACGAGAGCTGTCGATTGAAACTCATACGAGCGTCGTGGCTTCTCCTAGTCAAAAGTTATACTACGCGGAAGTTATGAGACGCGGCAAAAAGAAATCAAAATCCCCACTCAACGTAACATATTCTTTGATTCTCGGCAATCGAGTGGTGTAATTTAATTTTGAATGTAGATGATATATTCGGAGCTGCAATGCCAAACTGTATCCGCCGATTTTGTTATCATCGGATTTTCTGGATTACCTCCCACTATGGTTGCAAATTTAAAGACGAATTCGCGTCTAAAAAGGCATCTACGAATACACCATCCAAAATACTTAGTTCCAGTCTGGCTTCAAACTTGGATGTTGTACATCATATATGGTAATTTACTGCCTCCACAGTATCCAACGTAATTAGCGAGAGTAGAATTTAACTAAACATCACAATTTCAACTACGTTCACAAGTTTACTTACAGAAAAGAAATTAATTTTAGCATACCGATATAGGATTTTTATTGTAGTCAAATTACATCTCAAAAACACGGAACACGTTCTAAAAGAGTTCAACGACGTACACGGAGGTATACCATCGTGTCGTATCATTTTTACCCGCATGGCTTCTCAAACGTTCAAAAGTCTACGTAAACAGGGAAATTACTAAGACACTCCTTAGGCGCCCCGAAGACCGTGGTCTAAACAGAATAAGGCATGGCATCTCGGCAGTTTCTCCTTCTTGCGTCGCGTGGACAGTTCGCGCGTGCTTCATTGGCCTTCGTTTGGCCTTTTACGGTCATCGCAAGCACACGAAGCTACATATCTGAATCTCCCTGGAGGCCTTCATGGAGCGAGACGTTACAAAAACGACATGCGGTCGCGAAAAAATGTGGTAGCTCAAGGAAATCTGTCCATGTGTTCGTTTAATCACCACGACTGAATCCTTCGAATGAGTATGCGAGTTCAGTCCTTGGAATGACTTGAACCAAGCATCCCGCCCAAGGGGTGGACACACTATACGGCAAGGCTGAACCAATTTTCCGATCGCTATTCCCTAAATCCAACTTAACAAGCTTGATTTATTTTTTTTGTTACTTCTTCGGTAATGATCAGTTGAAAACGACTTATCTTGCAATTTCAGGAATAAGTGCATTTTATATGCTATTAGATATGTGCTCTATTATTTTCCTAAAATGATACTGTGTCTAACGTGATTCATTAGTGTGGCGCTCCTGCAATATACTCGTACAAGATGGCGTTGCACCGTTTTAATACATGTTTTCATAAGAGTTTTATCGACGACCTTCGGTTGGATGTTTTTCGTTTAAAATTCTGTATTTGACCACCTATTTTGACAAATAACGCCCGTGAAGATTTTTACTGCAATAATATGTTACGGTAATTTTGTTTTTGAGCGTTACAGTGCGTCTAGTCTAGTCACTGTTACTTCACACTTTTCTGAAGCCCTGCTAAAGTTCTACTCCCAGAATATTCCTCCGCCTCATGCAAACAAAGCTGAACTAATGCTTGGTTCACATGTACGCCGGTCACGCCGAACAGACAGAGCGAAAAACTAGAACAGTCCATCAGAAGCCGTCCTCGATTTTTGCGCGACTCGTGCGGAAACCGAGGACGGCTTTTGATTGGCTGTTCTAGTTTTCCGCTCTGTCTGTTCGGCGCGATCGGCGTACAGTGAACCAGGCTTTAGTCTATAAAATTGCATCAAAGAGACAACACATATGATTCGGGCGCACTCAATGTAATATTATTTTGCACAAGAACTATTTTTACCAGGCGTTATCAACATGCATATTTTCTCTTTTTTTATTCATATTAATTATAAATGAAATATTTAACTTATAGCTACAATATCACTAAAAGTTGTATTTAACAATAAATAAGGTAATTTTATGATAACATACATATAAAACGCTTGTGATACGAGACAGATTTAGGAAACAACCAAATAAGTCATACATAGAGTAATTTTTCAAAGGTTTGATTAATAATAAGTGTGAAGAAACAGCGAACAGACTACAGTTTATGTTTCGTGTTGTGTTTGCTAAATGCGGTTGATCATGTGACTGAAACTCGCCATTTCCACTTATTGTGTTTTATTTCTTAGCACTTAACGACAGTCCTGTGTGTGTTTTTTCGTGTTTCTGTATCTATTTTCCTGACACCCCATGGAAAATTTAGGGCCGAATACACAGTTAAATGTAGTTTAAATTAAACTACTTGTTGCAAAAGAGAAGCACAGTTACAGCTTCCAGCAGGGCTTGGTGTTGGTGAAAATACAATTTGAAGTAAAGAGTAAACATTAAAAAATACAGAGTACAGAATTTCATTACAAGAAAACATTAAAATAGTCGTATTTATATTCACAATTATGAAAAACAGCAGCAGAGTGGTTCTGAATGACTTGCAAAAAAAATTTCCCACGTTTTACAATTAATTTTATATAAGTTTATTCCACATCTCGCGTGTTAAAACTTATGTCTATACTCCAAAAAAATCATTTTAAATACATATGTCGCACTTTTTTCGGCTTACAATATTTATTTTACATTTTATTTTTATGCTTTGAATAATTTGTTTTCAAGTTTGTCATGTTAGCACATTTGGATAGCAATCGCGACGAAAAAAGTCCCCTCTGTACTAGTACTTTATTTACTATATTATTCCGCCTTTACAGGTCTTCGGTTGAACTGCCTGTAAATATATTCCTTCTTTGCGTCAGTAACATTCATTGTAAACAACATTACTTCCAACGCTTCTCAAAAAATATATGTGGCTAGATAGTGTGATTCTCCATGGCAAATATTCGTTTATAATTCATAATATTCCACCAGTATGAGTGATTCTCCGGCCTATCGGAAGCTTATCTGGACTACATTAATTTGTAGGTAAAAAAGGAAAATTTTAAAACTAATTTTCAAATAAGTATTCATTGTAGTTTAAAAAACTGGCATCGGTATATATAGTTTTGCTTGCTGGCAAACCATATCGTAAAAATAACACAAATTTAGTAATAAGCACAATTAAGTTTCATACTATGTTTTATCATATACAGAGCAACCATCATTATTCATGACCAAAAAATTATTATTATTTAACTAGGTACTCAGATTAACATTCACATCACTAAGTTATGTCGTCAAAACGCATTAAATATGTTGTTTTGAACAGAACGTGACGACAGGCACTAAAAAATCTATTTGATGTACGTAGTTTTCAGCGAACGACAATGTGAAGTAGCCGGCTGCCTCATAAAAGAAGTAGGTACATATTGGTTTTAAAAGCAAAACAAAATCTGAATGAAATCAATTATTTTAAAAAATTGGGTTTGGCTGTAGTGGGGTCACGGCCGTTTGTTTTGCGTGAATACGTCTACGTTGACACGCTCGGACGCCTTAATGTTTATTTTACGTTTCCAGCACCGCTTCACTCGATCATTTGGGGTTTTATGAGTATCACTGTGTTGCTTTTGAAATGCCATTTCCAACCGTATACAATTTCTGTATTTCGACTTGGCTTTTTAACGAGTATAGGCCCAAATTGTGTTAAGTTTTCTTAATTTTTGACATTAAACTCATACAATTTCATCATAACCACGCCACACACAAATGTTTTATACACGCAAATCGATTGATCTTGACGAGAGCTGTCGATTGAAACCTAAACGAGCGTCGTAGCTTCTCCTAGTCAAAAGTTATACTACGCGGAAGTTATAAGACGCGGAGAAACGAACTCAAAATTGCGCCGCCCCCCCCCCCCTCCACAACCCAACACGGACGATGCTTCGCAGTCCTCACTCAACGTACATATTCTTTGATCCTTTTGCAATCGAATGGTGTAATTTAATTTTGAATGTAGACGATAGATTCGGAGCTGCATTGCCAAACTGTATCCCCCGATTTTGTTATCATCGGATTTTCTGGATTACCTCCCACTATGGTCGCAAATTTAAAGAAGTATTCACGTCAACAACATAGGGTTCACCTGAATAAATCGTTCAAATGCGACATGTCAGAATAATTTCAGAGGAAAACGTTGTATTACTCTCCTGTAAGGTGAAAAGAAGACAGAAGAGGAGGGGAGGGGGGACACTATAACAATGATTTACAGAACTACTGAAGAACCTACAGCAATCGTAACTTAACTATAACTGTGGGTTTTTTTCTCTGCTAAGTTTTAATGCGCACGACTACACGAAAACTTCTGCTAATAACCAATTGGTTAGGAAAACTGACCATGCGCCAATTGGTTCAAAGATCAAATTAGGAAGGATGAAGATTGATGGTGATGTGATGTCATATTGGCAAAAGAAAGAAAAGCAAGTAAGAGTTGTGCTGACGTCTTTGAGAGGAACTGGGAAAGGCTTGGCGATGGCATTAATCATGGGGTTTTCGTTTTCCGCGAAATAAACTTCTTAAAATGTATACGTAGTTGGTTATCAAACGACTTTTATTAATGTCATACAAAGTTTTAAGTTGCGGAGAAAACGTAGGCATAAAGTAATATAAAATCAGTTGACAGAAACTTACTGGCGGAGTAGAAAAACTTTGAGTCTGCTACTTGAAACTATTTTGTCAGTTTGATAAGATTTAGTAATTCAGTCAAGAATGTTTTCTACTGTGATAATTTTGATTACAAGTTTTGTACACAATCAAGTTGACAGCGACTGGTGGTAGTGTGAAATGATAAAAAAAAAAAGCAATTGAAATATGTATTAATCATTTGACTTGTGATTATCTAGAAAAAAATTACTAAGCAATGAATTGCAAAATTTGTCATCGAATAAAACCAGAAACTATAGTCTACATGTGACAGCATATTTATAATAAATAAACTTTTCTGCTGAAATGTTGAATGTATATACACTTTCTGTCATCACTATCACTCAAACGAAATAATGTTCACTTGAAATAAAAATACAAACCCGAAAGAACCACGACCACACAATCACGGGAAAGGTGGCCTCACTGCATGGCTTCGTTAAGATCTTGTACTATACTTCAAAGATCCCTATGCTTCGAGAGAAATCTCATAACTGACCAAAAATCGGAAGTATACAAGGAAAACGGCACAAATTAAAAATAGTGGCATGCATAAAAATAAAGCTTACATTACTATGAACTAATAAGTGTAGTTATAATTGTATATTTACCTAAGTACTTATTTCTGAAAAAAAAATTGGAAAAATGTACAGGATATTATATACACACATTTAGATAAGCATATGTTTTATAGACACTAGACACACATTATATATACATATATACACATATATACACATACACACACACTAACTAATTTATACTAGTATTATAAAGAGGTAATGTGAGTTTGTTTGTTTATATGTACCGGCTAATCTCAGAAACTACGAGACCGATTCTTATAATTATTTCACTGATAGGAAGCTACATTCTTCCAGATGAACATACACTATTTATAATTTTTTTAAAAATTTCTTGAGAAATTTCAAAATTTGTAAACCAAGTAGGAGAAAAATGAGCTATTTACCTGCTTTCTCAGCACGCGCTACCAATATTAAAGTTAAATTGAAACAATGTCAGAAGAAATTCTCCATCTTAATATAAAAAATTCGCAAGTAGTCACAGGTAGTCGCAAGTAGTCACGGGTAGTCGCAAGTTGTCGCAGGTAGTCGCAAATTGTCGAAACGACAATAGTTTTTGAGATAATCATTGATGTTTTATACATCATAGAAAAAGGTACAATACTTTTTTGGAAAAACATAGTACTAAATACTTCTTACGAAAAAACAATAGCGCAGCGACGATAAAACTATTTTCGATAATAAATTTAAAATATTACAAACCATATAAAGATACGCATTTCAATAACTCCATAAAATTTGAGCGAAGCGACGGCGGGCTACTAGAAATATTATAGGTGAAATGCGAAAGTTTGATGGCTTGTTTGTTTCTCAATCACGTCGTAACGGCTCGACGGAACTGGATGAAATTTGGTACAGGAGTAGATTGTATTCTGGATTAGCACATGGGGTACTTTTCACCCCGGAAAACGAACAGTTTCTTAGGGAATATATAATAACCGTTTGAGTAGGCGCTGGTTGGTGGTATGTTTTTTATATTCCTTAAGGAAATGTTCGTTTTTTTCCGGGACGAAAAGTACCCTGTGTGCTAATCCAGAATATTACAGTAATAAAGAAGATCAATTAAGACAGAGCACTTGGTCATTACTCATTATAATTAAGGTTTGAATTTTGCACGCGGATGGAGCCACAGGTAACAGCTAGTGTGTGTGTATGTGTGTATGTATATATATATACACACATACATCTATATATATATGTGTGTATGTATATATATATATACACACATACATCTATATATATATATGTGTGTATATATATATATATATATATATATATATATATATATATATATATATATATATATATATAGTCCATTCACGCTTTCTTCGGCCTTTTGGAATCGAACCTTTGAAAAATCACCCTAGGCGTAATATGTCAACCCGTTGTTCCAATAACTTGTATTCCAGCAATATTTAACACTGTGATTAACAGTAGAGTACTGTATTATTGAATAAATGAAACTTTGCCTTAGTATCTTATGTAACTTGTAATATTTACTTCGTATTATACATGAATTAACAACAACGAGAGAAGCGACGTGTTGGCAATGGCCGGTAAGAAATAGTTCACAGTTACAATCTTTTTTGACCTCGTTTTTATGTATACTATTTGTAAGGTAAATGTTGCCAAATGATATATTTGTATTGTTATATAGCACTGATGGAAACACGTTTCATTGCTGCAGTTAAGAATATCCGCGCAAATTCCCGTGTGTAGGCTAGTGTTTTTTTCCCGTCCGGAATAAAAGTTCAATAAGCCAAGCAGGGCGTGTGCGTGTGTGCGAGCCTCTCTTCTCTCTCTCCTCTCTCTCTCTCTCTCTCTCTCTCTCTCTCTCTCTCTCTCTCTCTCTCTCTCTCTCTCCTCTCTCTCTCTCTCTCTCTCTCTCTCTCTCTCTCTCTCGGGAAGATCGTACCACCTGTGTAGGAAAGGTATACATTTTGTTATTTCTAATTTCAGCACATTTCGTACTAATTACTGCAACAATAATGATGTTTGAGATCGTAATTTAGAACTGAAACGAGATTTTATTGTTTAAATATGAATTATATGGTATTTAGATGCAACGACATATTTTAGATGTGATGGGACGACACGGCTCGTTGCGCGGCACTTACATATCCAGCAGGTTGGCAAATGTGGCCTAGCCACGAGCTTGTCCCAACATGGCGGGCGGGCCATTTTCATAGTGCCTTACGATTGCCAGTGCTGCGTGGCGACATGACAATGGCACGGCATGTTTCTAAAGATACGTAATGTTCCGAATAGTGTTTTCGAAACATCCTAGGGAAATTACAATGTTGTGATAAATATGTTTTTCCAGGACAGGGATAATTAACATACTGTAACGAGTGTTGTGATCGCCGTGTGTGTAAGGGCGTAGCCGCCATTTCCGTCTATGGTGGCTGTGTTGTAATCATTGCGCACAGGCCAGATGTGTGTGGATTTCAAATATGTGCAAAGTTTATACGTTTTAACCATGAAATGATGTTATAACGAAGTTACTTATTGAAATTATCGTCTGTTTATCACAACGTTGTACCTTTGCGCTAGGTGTTTGAAACATAGTTGTGTAACGAGTTTACGTTTCTGTGATTTGAATGTCTGCCACAGTCCCAAAAATAATACTAAGCCCAACCAGATAAATTAAAATAAATAATAAAATTAACCTACAAACCAGTAAGTACCAATGCATGTAAATATTAGCGGAATAAATGTTACGGTAGGCCTATGTGTTTGCATTTTCACCACTATCTTGTAAATTTGTCGATGCTACGTACAATAAATAAGCGACACGAGTTGCGTGCTTGAATCTACTGTGTCGTTTCGTTGGACTGGTTGTCCCTTCGTTTTAGTTTTTATTCCAAACGCATATTTATAACAGGGCAAATACTACTATTGTTTCCGCCACAGTTGTAACAAACACCGTCGTGGCTAAATGTTAATGTGTATTATGTGTAACGTGCTATATCGTGTGTAACAAATAGTTATAAAGCCGACCTAAATATTGTTATAGGCCTAAATTGTGAACATTCGTAGGAAATATGGCAGCATTCTTTGAACAGCTGTAAACAGCAATCAATGCATGTGACAGTTACCTAAAGTAGAAGTCACATGGCAGTGTTTATGTTTACGTGTAGCGGAAGGGTTACGTAATCAGTTACCAAAAGCAGAAATTTAGCAGGGCTTCAGAAACGGCCGAAGTTATCGTGAATCAACTATATAGGCATATGACACACACACACACACACATGCGTATATATATATATATATATATATATATATATATATATATATATATATATATATATATATATATATATATATATACACACTATATACAGATTGTTAAAGAAAAGTATTCCATATTTTGCGAAGAGGTAATATGCACCAAAACAAGAAAAAAAATTCTAATAAACATGGGTCCGAAAACCCATTCCGTAAGAGCTATGACCACTTGCTCACCATCGCTCAAAGACGTGCTCAGTGTGACGTCCATTCATAGTAATGCATCCTTGTGCCCTACGTCGTAGGGAATCACACACCCTTTGAAACACTCCTGGTTGGTCTCAGATGTGTTAGCAGGCATTGATGCGTTCCTGTAGTGCTTGTACATCATTGATGGGGGCTGCATACACCAAAGCCTTCAGGTGTCCCCACAACCAGAAATCCAAGTATTAAGGTTAGGGGAACGTAAATGCCAAGTTACTGGACCTCCCCGACCAAACCATCGCCCATTTAATGTCTGTGTCAGGTGTTCTCGGGCATTTGGGAGCAAATGGGTCGGTACTGCATCATGCATGAACCACATCTCCAACCTCTGAAGGTATGGCACGTCCTCCAGCAAGACAGAAGATTCGTTTGCTATGAAATCATGATACCTTGCACCATTCAATCTCTTTGGTAGTAAGTAAGGTCCAATTAGTCTATCACGAATCATTTATGCCCATATATTAATTGAAAATCGATGCTGATTCCTTGCTTCTTCAACTGCATGAGGATGCTCTTGAGCCCACGCATGTTTATTATGGAAATTAATAATTCCAGCTCACGTTATAGAGATCTGCCGTTTCACAGTAGCGATTGTGAACAAGTGCTCATAGCTATTAAGGCATGTGTTTTGGGACCCATGTTTATCACACTTTTTTTCATGTTTTGGTGCATACTAACTCCTCTCAAAATATGGATTTTTCTTAACACACCGTATACAAACAGCGCGATTGTTGTTTATACTCCCTCTTGATAATTAATTTGGGGAAGATGACCTTTTCAAATAATTTGAGCTTTTTCTTGTAAAAATGCCCCCCCCCCCCCTGAATCTTTACTATTTCCAGATGTAACATGTAACAAGTACTAAGGACTAGTGATGGCAGAATTACAATATACACGCCTATTTACATTTGTTGTTTGTTGCACTTTTCAAGCTGCTCAAGCAGTATTGCAAACCTATCGAGGTATCAAACCCGTGACGTTTGACTTCTGGCCAGTCGATTATAAGAAAAATGATAGCTTACTGTGGCAACTAATTTTAGCACCTTAGTTTCGTTATACCTTGGTTAGTTATCGAGATATTTCAGAATGCACGTTTATGGGAAATGACGCCGTAAAATCGAAATTGGTAAGCAAACAAAATGAGAGTTCGTTGGACGAATTTTTGGGCAAATTCGAATTAAGTTAAGTTGAAGCAGATACAAGTGTTCAAGAGGTGCGTGTGTGTGTTTTTTTTTTTTTTGAGAGAGAGAGAGAGAATTGTGTAATTTGGATGAATGGAGCACGCGCACATGAATTCTTCCGTTTTGAAAACAATCTGGGTACCTGGTAAAATTGTCCAAAACTGAGAGGTATTTAATCTAACTTCAATAAAGCGAGTCACTTTACAAGAATGTTTACAAGAATGACAACCACTCAACTAACCTCGTCTTCAAGTGATGAGAATAGGTACGCCGTAAGTCACCTCGCGTGGTGCAAACACAGACTTCTTGAGATATGTCGATCATAGTACTTACAGTGTAGTTCGTTAACTTTAGTAAGTTTTGGAGAAAATCATAATTTTCCGAAACAAATGTTGCTGTTTTATGAAGTACAGTGCATAGTTCATTAAGAATGAACTGGCTTGTATTTCTGCGACCAAATCAATCGCTGAACACGAAAAATTGGGCGCCGCACAAATATGCAAATGGACCATCCGAGAGGACTCGAGTAAACTGTTTAAAATGATTTTACCCAGTTGTCGCGACGATAAAACTAGGTAGCTACGTAACTAGAGGATTCTTGCTCAATCTCAACATCAAAGAGGCATTCATGCCAGCACGTATCCTGATGTAAACAGTGGGCGCCATGCTTTATTGCACTATCGCGAGGAAGCAAGACAAAACGAGGCTGCGAAAGGTAAATATTTGAAGTAGATTACACAGCGTGGCTCTTTTGGAAGGAGTTTACGAGGTCGCATCAGGGAGATATGACGCAAGCGGCGTGGAGCTTTACAACTGTATTGCCATTATGTTACCTTGGACGAGGACAGATACAAAGGGGGTAAACTACAAGTTCCCCATCATTATCTCACACATTGTTCGGCGTCTCAGTAGTTATCAGTTTTTGAGAAATGCTTTTTTATTTATGCATCAAAGTAGCGCCTGCAATCGAACAAACTATTTTCTAAGCGGTAAGGTGCAAATTATTTGAACAAAAAAATGGAAGGCCTGATTCGGTACCATTTGTGAAACGATGCGCAAAACGGGCAAGAAAAGAGAAAGTTTACGTTCGAGCTCAAATGCTATTTCTGGTGTTTGATAAGAGCCGCGGTGGCTGAGCGATTAGCCTGCTCGCCTCCCACCAAGGCGAACCGGGTTCAATCCCCGGCCGGGTCACTCCCGGATTTTCGCAAGTGGGAATAGTGCCGGACGACGCCGCTGGTCGGCGGGTTTTCTAGAGAATCTCCCGTTTCCCCCGCCCTTGCATTCCGGTACTGCTCCATTCTCATCTAATTTGACCTTCATCGGCTATCACGACCGCGTTGTTAGAGCAGCCCACATCTCTCAACTCAACTGGTGTTTGATCGACGTAATTTACCACAAAAACCGTCTCACCTTCCTTCCGAACGCCATTTGAGGCATTAGCACGAAACTGTTAATAAAATAGGGGGAGGGAGAGCAACCAAAGATGCTAAAATCCTACCCGATTATGCCGAAAACATTCTAACAGACGTCAAAATGATTATGATGATGTGTAGCAGAGAACTAAAGTACTAACACCAAAGGTGTAAGACGACGAAGGTGTGCTTCATATTTGTGTTACTCATATTACTATGTGTACCATTTCTTGTATAAAAATCGCCTTAAAAAGATTTACACAAGCTTTTCAGTTTTAAAATATTTTTTTCTGGAGTTAACATTTTGACGCTATTGCTGCGCGAGGGTGGGGGGGGGGGGAGTTGGGGGGGGGTACGTTAATACTTTTACACATCTACACACTACTTACTTAATTAACATGCTCTTTTTTAAGCTTATTACTGGTTAATTTAATGTCGCCATGCCATAATCGTTGATGCCCTACGAACCGCGCTTTAGTCAATGGTAAATGCATTGGTCTCTCGACAGTACATAGGACGAATATGGCTTTGGTTATATTCCTAGCGTGGGCAAAAATAATGCCTCGATACTGCAGTTTCCTAAACTCGATATCACAGCGCAGAAAGCAACAATTTACCATCCCACAGTCATCATCTTTAGCGACTATCACGAGTAGTTCTGCAACTGATGGAATTTTACAAGGAAACCATCACTGTTGCAGCTGTTTTTGTATCGAGCGTGCATGGGACATAAACATACAAGACCTGTCGCGTAAGCAATCGCGAACAAGTGGCAGCAATGTGGCGAAGATGTTCCAGATGTTAAAATGGCGTACACACAGTGCGAGGCAGTGAGCGATGCACGCCATGGCTCGAGGCATGTATCACAAAATAATCAGACCGGCGCATGGTCGGGGCGACCACCGCAAACCGTCGCACACAACAGTGTAGAGCGTGGCTCCACCACCACGAAACGTGCAGGTTGCCGTTTATTGTGATTAACTTGATACCGAAACGGAAAGAAAAACGTCGCCCACGGTGGTGGGTAAAAAAAACTTTACCAGCAGCGTTGTAGATACGGAAACAGACTTTTGAGAGGCATAACATGCACAGAAAATAACACAAATTCACTATCTAATTTATGTAGTTAATTTCTAACATTTCAATCTGAATTTCATAGCCATATCTGAATTTTTTACGAAATGCTCGTGAGAGAAAATGCAATGGTATTTTAATTTTATTTTCCATTAACATCAGCTTTAGTAATAAACTACATATGTAATTGCAAAACTAGGAAACTTATTTAGTTGTATTTTTATTCACTGACGAAATAAGTAATATTCTTTCATTTCACTTAAAAATAATTTCGAACCAGGTGGCTGCTATTTTCCAATCAGCGAGAAAATTTTCAACTCCAATTTATTTAGGGCCATTTACTTCCTGTTTACAAGCAAAAGTTTTTTTTGTATTAATTTTTTTGCTTTCCAAATTCAAGGCACATTTTAAAAGTTTCGATACAACTATTTTTAAGATATCTTCAGGTTTATTTGAAAACCTTAAAAGACTGAAAATGTTACATCTGATTTAGTACCTTATTTCACGTTTTCAGATAGCTATTTCGAAATGTTGTTATTTAGAAACATATATGTATGCATGGTCTACGTACGTATAGATGCAGACATACGTTCATATAGTTAAACACTGGTTTCGTGCACATCTGACACACATAGCAATACACATACGAAAACACATACCACATAAGCCTACCTCTCAAGAAGAGCGGGCTAAGCGAAGAAAATTAGCATGAGATAAAAATACTTCCTTCTTCCCGCACGTTACATAACTAAAGATCACTTTCAGTTTACGCATTTGTCGTGGCCAATAATTGACTCTCTCACTTGTAATACCAAGCGTTTTCGAGCACGAATTACTTACCAAAGCCTTTAATAAAGCCCTTCCTAATGCCATTTCAATCTTTTGAAAACTGTGGGGAAAAAATATAATGCAGTTTTCGCTAGGCATTGAAAACGTAACTTGGTTGATTCATAAGAGTCGGCTGATTTAAGTACATTTTTTAATTTTCTGTCTACATAAGGTTTGTAAGGCTATTTGTTCTTAATTACAATATTAGCTTAGCTCTTTTTTCTCGTTGCCCCAAGAATGGTTTGTTGTATGCTGGAATTTTCTTTAAACCGTTTAGATAAATAACCGCCTGCTTTTCATGTCACGGAAGAGTTACGCACTGAACCAATATGTTAACATACTTGAAAGTAACAACCTGTTATACCTCAGCAAATACGTCAGACTTGAATATATATATATATATATATATATATATATATATATATATATATATATATATATATTTGCATTTCGGCAAATATGTACATTGTACGTTATAAATTATTACATTAGTTCTTAACTTCTACTCATTACTATGCCCGGGGCAACGAAATTAATTTTTAAAAGTAGAAGTAAACACAAAATTAAAGAATATTATTTATTTAGGCTTCTTTTGTTTGGTGGCGAAGTTAAGGCAGCAGCCTTGTATTACACTTACCCACTTTAACTCCAATATAAACTTTCAATTTATAGTGCACAGAGAAAAACAATTGTAATACTATTTTACCCTACATTTACCGATTTAAAATATGGCAGTTTGTATTTGTACGTTGAAGCTAATACAAGTAACGTAGGTTTATCGTTAAATATCAGTAGCAATTTAAACACTTGCAAGTTACATAAATGAATCATTTTAATTATTCGCTGCTACGAAATGTGCTGCGGAAAATTTTATATAAAATGCACATCAAAATATTAACAAAATTCGTATTACAACATTATAAGTGTTACTGTATAAGCAGATAATTACACTAAAAAATCGATGCAGTAACATCGTGAAAAATGACAGAATTCTTGATCAATTTCCCGGAAATAAACACTTGCCGTTGGACGCAGTAGAATTTCGGGCAGGCACCTCAATCGGCGTTTATAAACAAATGTACATTTTTATTGCCATAATTTTATATACACGTAAAAATAATAAATCGTGTATGCTCCCAACCACTGTAAACAATACTGAAAGGTTTACATAAATGTATTATTGGCTTATCAAATATGCATATCTTCCATACTGACATCTGTGTTGTCATACACATGGTCGAAGTACTGTTTACCCTGTTGGACACGTTGTTATCGCTGAGAGCAATCTACTAGAAGCGTCGGGTCATTAGAGAGGTAAGAGGATTATCTAACCTGCTACACAGACACTGGGTGGTTCAGTGAGTCGATGACATATTCTGTTTGTGGTTGGAAAGTGGAGGGGAGGAGGGAATACAACTGTGGTAGCATCTAGCGGATGGTTTGAAAATATATACAAATAGGCTGGCAGTGCGCTCTGGCGGAATAGAATCACACTACCTCCAACTTGACTTTTTCCTTAAGATGCCTAGGGCTCAATGGCTTGTGCGCATTGCTAACCTGTCATTCCTAAATAACGTCGAGCGAATAAAATTTCAGGGCATCCATTTTTGTTAGAAAGTTGACAAAAACGTCGTCTTCCGAGACAGACGTGTATTTTTGTGTTCCCGACGACTTTATAGGCGAATATTCCTATGATGAATGAACAGTTAGAGCCTCGGAGAAATATGTTTTCATTTATTACAGTAAAACTACATTTAGAATTGTTTTTATTTCATAATATCATATTGGTTGTATACATTTAAACAATGAATTACAACTGCCTATTGTTCTGAGATCTATTTGTGAAATTCCTCCCTCCGCAGCAGATGGCTGGGAGCAAAATGAGAGGAGAGGCGGAGGGTGAAGTGTCCCTGGCTGCCTGGTCGCCACGTGTGCTCGATATTTTACAAAAGTATTATGATTAAAAATCTTGATATAATGTTAAAATAATGTTATATAAATGAATCAGGGCCATCACAATACATTTTACATACATGAGGTCACCTTGGTGGCAGATGACGCCAAAGCGTTACCTTGGGACCGCGAGCTTCTAAAATTAGAATGAAATTGTGTTTTCGATTTTTTCTCTTGAGTTGGGAAAAAAATGTGAGAAAAAAAAAGGGGGGGGGGGGCAATTTCTTGCACCACAATGACAGGTACCGAACCAACCAAGGTTTAAGGTATAGCCATTTATAAACGAGCAGGTGGGAATTTTCCAAAGGAATTTATGCAATAAACACCTTTCTTGCTCGTCTGGCCTGCCTCCCATTCCACTTCATAATTTTCTACAACATTAGTTGCAAGTATGGGGCCGACGACTCCAGTTTTAGAATGCATGTGATTTTTCTGCGTCACTATGGGTTAACCCTTTGAGAAGTATGCACGTATATACTCGGGCAACGTTTATTTGGAAATTTCTTTGCTCTTGAAGACAAATCTTATACTTCTATGGTTTTACTGTTTCTCTGGACTTTGTGGGAATGTAAGTAAAAAATTACAACTAGTCACCATTCCATTTCATAAGAATAAAACTGTTCATTTTAATAATTTATCAAATGAACACGATAGATTGTGAAACATGTTACATCAGTCATGACACACTGATTGGCACATAGTCAACAAGCAACTCCATTGGCCGATTAACAGTCAATAATAAACGTAGTAGAGTACAGTAGGCGTGTCTTGTGTGGCCAGGACCAATAGAAAGAAGGTAAGTAGAAATACAGAGACCAACACAACTGATGTTCGTGTAGTGGAGAACATAGGCAGCTCACTTCAACCTTGTCTTCAGTGACAGTAAATCTGTGTCTTCCTAAAGGGTTAAACATATCCTGTATTTTCTTTTCTTTTTACAACGGTTACAAGTAATCTGCAGAAGTAATTTCCTTTGTAAAAACTCGAGGTTAGATGTGGCAATACCCAATTAGACTATTTCAAAGCTTTAGTTCAATATTTTTACAGACTTTTTGAATACATTATATAAAATAATCGACTAAGCAGAAGATATGGAACGACTTTTACCGAACTATACTGTTTCAACTCAAAAGACTTTTTTTTTCTGTACCAGAGTAACGTTAGCATACTGGCCGGCAGCCAGACGGGTGCTTCCCCGAAGTACAGGAGCACGGATGTACTCAAGGCTAACAGCAGGTACGTGCCCCAGAGGCAGCATCACCTGTGATAGTGCGAGCTCGTTCCCATGCAGTGTTCCATCGTTCAAGCCCCGTCCACAATCGACATGACTTAAACAACAAAGCATAAAAAGCGAAACCGTCTGTCTACAATCGGCGTAAACGTGAAAGAAAAGAACCCTTTTATAACCAATAATAAAGAGCAAACGAATAGGAAATAATTTTTCCCGCACAAGAATTTTTGAATGCGTAAGTTGGCTACAGCAGTTTTTATGACGTTTCACATTCTCATTCGCCGGCGTTAAAAACTTGGCGTAAGATATTCAGAAATGACCATATTAACGCCAAGTTACGCAAATAAAGTCACGCAAGTCACGTAAAATACTAGTTGTGGACGTTACCATCTCGAATACAGGTTTCTACTTCTTTATGCTATGCATGTTATGTGCGCCACGTCGATTGTCGACGGGGCCTCAGTGTTTAACCGCAAGACTACAAGTCCTGTTATTTTTCTAAAATACGTCTGTAATAAAGTCCTACGCAGCGCCTGTAGCTCGTTCGCGGTGAGCACTTTCGAAATCCATCTTCGAGAATAATAAGCCCCTAATGTATCCGCACATTGTGACGGCACAACGCTTTCAGCGCTTATGCAACCTCCTCGTCGCTGAAGATCTACTATAACTTCCGCTTTTGGGCCCTCACCAAAATCTGTGAACTAATCTAATAGATTTCGTCGCCATATCTCTAATCGTTCCAAAATAATCATTATTATAAAACCACTGTGTATTTCTCACTCGAGATGGTACTATATACCAGTCTTAAGGAGCGTCTCTTATTAGGGGTATTGCATCCTTACTGTATAATGTAAACTTATGTAGATTTTTATCCCTTGCTTCATACTCGATTGAGATTCTGCTTGGTCGGAAGACGCATATGCCCCTTTTTTTTAATTGCCAGAGAGTCCGAGAATACGCTAAGTACCTAAATTAAAGCTGCAAGCGAGGACATAGGATATTGAAGTCTAACCTCCGCATAAATCTTTGCGCTAAAGACAGGTGACCCTAAGTATAAGTTATATTAAGTGTAGTTGGCTTATATGATTAGGTTAATCTTTCCGTTAAATTATAAAACATTTAATACTGCAGCAATTTGGTTTAATTTAAATAAATTAAGTTTAGCAAGTGACGTTCTCGAGCAGTGGTTGCCGCCGGTTCTAGTTCAGCTGGTAAAGGCTGTTCACGACAAAGTTGGCACTTTATAAATGAACTTTAGAAAAATTTAACGGGCACACTGACTGCCATACGCCCAGCGAAGTTGGTAACAATGAAGGGAAAGTAGTTCCATTGAATTAAAAGTTTTACGTAAACATTTATGAATACCTAAATTATTTATTTTACTTTCTCTATTTTAATGCATATAAGAGTAATAATTACCACATTTGTAAATTATTTACTTCTAAATAACACAGCTTCGCTTTACCGACGCATGTATAAAGTGATAAGGCCCATGGCAATGTTAATTTTACATACGGTGGAAGAATACTCAAGATGCGTACAAAGAGATCTTAAGCGGGGCTTTCAAAAGTGCTCATTTTACCGTGAACGGCCTATACTTTACATATTCTGCGATAATCTAGAAGAAACCAAACAGGAAGAAGTGATACCTGCGGACACCACAGCTAAGTGGTCCTCGCTCTGCAAATAAAAGCATAGCAACATTGAGCTTCAGACAAAAATATAGTTTCTTGAGACTCGTACACCGCTTACAAGCGTTGATGCCTTACGCTGATGAAGACGCTGACGCGGACGTTTTTAGGTTCTTAGTGATTAAGTTCAAGGTCATCAAAGTTCATATCACAGGGCTATAAAATTCTGTAAGATAATTTTCAACAGGCTGTGAGTCCAGTTCATTTGCAACGACTCAATTGTTCCTCCTCTTTCAGCATACCAGTATTCCTCAGATGCGAGTCTGCCGGAGCATTTAAATATTCGAAATAATTTTCTCAGCGTATTGATTTTAAAGACTTTAGTTAGGTTACTTATGTAGGCAAGGGACGCATTAAACGCGTTGCTGGCTAGAATATTTGTTTATTTTAAGCATTTAGCATACATTAAAATTGTAAAGTAAAAATAAAATAGAGATACTAATTTTCACAACATATTATTTCTATGGAAACACTGACTGAGGAATCTATATTACGGTTGGCAGAGAGTTAGGACAAATAGTTTTATATCTTATCGCCTTATTCAAAGATGGATGTTTACATTTGCAAGTGGAATTAGCTTCCATCTGTTTTACAAATTCCATAATACAATTTATTTTACATTTGTTTGGTTTCTTTTATGAGGCGCAGTTAAGGCCGGGTTATCTTTTTTACTACAGAACTACGACTTAAAAGTACAAAATTGTTAGCAAATTAAACTAGAAAAGGGGGAAAGATACAATAAACACAGAACACCTGATCCTACGTTTGAAATACATATAATTTAGTGACGACAATGTTAATTTGAATTTGAACATGTGACTGCAGAATGATACATTACAGACAGAGAAAAGAAACTAAATAGTGGTTTCAAAAGCGCTCGGATAACCATAAATCAGCTATAAACAAAGCACATACTTACTCAGCTGGCAAGCGTTCATACGGGCCTACAAACTAAATCTGAAAATTAGTATTCGCTTCCTGAAAAGCTTGCAATCACGTTTGTAAAGTGAAAGTTAACTTCCGAGTTCTAGTCCCAAGTCCGCTAAAAAGTTCACTTTCGTTATGGGAAGAAATAAATATGACGCAAACGAACCGTTTGGTAGATATAGACCTAATTTATTCATAATAATTTAAAACAAACCGTAGCGCAGTTAAAAAAAATAGGGACGTCGCCAACTGGGTTCATAAAGTTCGGTCATTACTTCACTTTGTAATAATTGTTTATTGATTGTAAACACTTTTTAAAATATATTTTATTTACAGGCATTAACATAACCAAAAAACAATATTTCAGTACATATTATATTATTTTTAATTTTTAAACATTGGCATAAATGGAAATAATTTTCATGTTCCGTTCGTGCAAAACTACACGCATATATGCAACACGCACCGCGTGTGTGAGACAGATAAAAAAAGAGAAGAATATTGAACGTTGTATTGTCACGGAAAATTTGCCCCTTATGGAACCAAGATGTAATCGCCCGAGCCCATGATGTTCTAAAATTAAGGTAGCTAAGTGCATGCACAGAGGATAGAACACCAGTCATGCACAAAACGCGGGTGTCAGCCAAGATGCGCGGTGCGTGAAACAATGCCACTTGTGCGCAGAAGCTCTAGCCTCAGAGTGTCCACTAGGAAAAATATTTCGTACCAACTTAGGTAGGAAGTACTAGATGTGAAGAAAAAGTACTAAATTGTTATTTGCTACCATTTCGCACAATTTAGAATGTTTTATGATTTTGCTACACTCTTATAATAAACGAACTGAAAATAAAAGCCGTTAAGTTAACACAAGAACAATATATATATATATATATATATATATATATATTATATATATATATATATATATATATTATGAGCTGCAGCCTCAATGATAACATTACGTCCCAGTTGATAATCTTGCACTTAACATGTTTATTGATATACTTACCACGTAATGTTTAGCATTGAAGAAATTTTTTTTAGTGCCGGTATTAAAAATAATTATATATTGAACTTCAGTTATTTAATATTATATTTAAACGTTTTTAGGGTTTCCCCATTCACAATAAAACACAGGAAGTATTCATTTTTTTCTAGCAGGGGATTCATACCACTCGTACCAGAATTTCTAAATCGATCGAAAATACAATCCCTATGACACAGAAACAGAAAAATACGACACCCTTCAGTCAATAAGTACACAGCCAAAATACACCTACATAAATAATTCATGACTGTCACATAAACTACTCTTAAACAAATAAATTTAAATTCTGTACTAGAAATACTAGATCTTTGGGCGAGATACAAAAAAAGGACTCGAACTAGTACAAAACTACTAGCTGTGGACATCCTGCAGCCTACTGCGGCTGCAGCACGGGTATAGGCATCTGGGCTGCAGCAGGCGTGAAGTTGTTAGTGGGTTGTACTGTTCACGACCTAGTAGCTAACTTGCAAGGAAAGCGCTACACTACAACTCAACGGTGTAACAGCAGCACAGAACAGTTTACAGTCATTTTTTTTTTTTTTCGTCGGTAATGTGACAGACAGTTCTGAAACGCTTGGAAGTGATATCTATATCAATGAAAGGAAAGGTATAAAACTACACATTCCAATATTTAACTTCGATTTCGCTGTTGATTTTCAAGATTGTTTACGCATAAAGGAAACTAATAATACTTGTGGGACTCGAGAAAATAAAATTGCATAATAAGATAATTTATGTTCTGAGATTTAATTTTAGCGGTATTTCAATAAATACTATTTTGTGTTTGATGATGCCACCACTTGCATTTATGTGCACATCTTTAGAGAAGACGCGATGTGAACCGCTCGCCAATATCACTGCATTGCATTTGCGAGCGCCAGCAATATTCAGCGTTCTCGGTAGTAGCTAGGCACGCGGAGTCAACCGAATACCTTTGAAAACCATTCAATCTCGGCGCCAGTGCTCGTCAGCAGCAACGTAGCAAGAGCTGCCGTTACTGAAATTACTGGTCACTGAAATACTGAAGTATCGGAATGCGGCAAACAGAAACTTACCAAGTTCTACGTACGTACCTTCTAGCTTTACAACACACATCAGAACACACTATTCACTTTTTCATGCTGGCAGACAATGCATAGTGCTAAGTGTAGGCCTATTTTGATTTTATTGTAGAACTGATCTACGTCTTCTGTGCATATTAACTGGTTGCACTTGACAGAATATACAGTAGGCCTATGTATCTCAAAAAATAATTTGAGCCGATTTTCCAACGAAATACACGTGACTGAAAGAGATATTATACTGATAGCCACGTACACAAAGACTAAGCTATTAGAATTTAATCATGAAATCAAAACAAACACTTATAAGAGTAATTTAGCCTAAATAAAGGGGGACACTAACTACTTACAATTTGTATATTCAAGCAAGATGCAGGCTGTAAACATTTTACTGTAGTGTGCAACTTTTTTTCACCGCTAAAGTTGTTAAGAGGGGAGAGAAAACAATGTGGCTTACCAGTTTTTAAGCCATATTTATTAAGCATTCATTATTGAAATTTCTACTTTGACAGGCCATAGTATATTACCCCGATGATTGAAAAAACCTTATGCATGAAGTACTTTTATTTGTTTACCGTGTGGAATAAATGGGAATGAATTATTGATTACATTCTGAGAATGACTTCACAATCGATAGTAGTACAAACGATGTCTCAAAAACATATATTTAAATAACGTTATATTCCAAAGTTACATTTTAAAAAATTATTCTCGAACACAAGCAGGGGAAAGTATACGTATAAATCCAAAAACGGTGCCCTACTCTCCCCATTATTCGTTTCCCTTACTCGGTATGCGGGGCGTGCTCGCGGAGGCTCGAGAGAAACGGCGATCGTCAGCACGGAAGCTGCAGCGGGACCGCAGCTGCAGCCGAGAGCCGAATTTCCCTACGTCATGTCGCCTTGAGCAGACCGCCCACTGGCGCCGCCCGGTGGTTGGCCGAGCGCGCTCAGTCTGGTGTGGTCGGCGTGGCTAGTGACTTGGAGTAACAACTATAGTTCATTCCCCATTGGAAGCTACTTTCTCGGAGCTCTGCTAAATAAATATCTACTTGCAGACCCGTTTCGTATCCTTCCGCCAAATGTAAACAAACATTGCCATGTGACTGCCATGTAGCATCTGTCAATATCAATGTTTATACTCAATTGTGTATGTACATGTTCGTATACTTTCGCTACACCTAAAAATAAACATTGTAATGTGACTTCTACATTTATACCTGTCAAATGTGTTGTTTACTGTTTACAGTTTTTCAAAGAATTCTGTTGCAGGTCTATTTCAAAAACCATTTCGTGCGAATATTCACAGTTTAGGCCTATAACATTATATAGGTAAGCTTTACGACGTTTTAAAAATCCCTGAATTAACGATAGTTCTTACGGTTACGTTACATTAACATATTTGTTTTCCACGACATAGCACATTACACGTAATGCACGTTAATATTTTGCCACGACTGTGTTAAACACTGTTACAACAGCGGGGTAATGAACTGTAGTATTTAACTTTTTGTTATTGTTATTGATATGTGTTGGGTTATTTCTCTAAAAGGACGGCCCCAGTTCGAATAACGAAGGAATAGACAGTCCAAAGAAAAAGCGACATTAAAATAGAGCACCCAACTCGTGTCACTCATTTTTTGTTATAGAAATTTAAAATATAGCGGTGAACATGCACACAAATAAGCCTACTATAACTTTTATTCCGCTCATATTTATATGTATTGCTACTTACTGTGTATTAGGTTTATTGAAATTTATTGGTCCTGGGTTTGGTGGTAAATCACATTACACGACAATGTTTCAAGCACCCAGGGCAAAGGTACAATGCTGTGATAAATAAACAGACGTGGATGTAAATAAATAACTTCGTCATAAAAACAGTTCACATTTACAACGTATAAATAGTTCATATCAAATATTTGAAATTACGCACACACACAGATCCAGTGTAACGATCACCACGCAGTCACGCCACGCTATTTCACACGCAGCGGTTAACGAAACACACCCAACAGTATATTTATTACTGCCGTGGAAAAACAGATGTATCACAACCTCGTAACTTGCTTAGGTAGGTTTAAAAAACACAACGTCTACAAACGCGAAGTGGTAATTTGAAGTATTTTTCGAAGTATAATGTACGCTTCGTTTGGTAAAACAGCAACACGCCATGACATCATGGCTCGCCACGTCTGCCAACTTCAATTTGTTTCTGCCCCGCCATCATATCTAAATATATTAAAATAAGTATTCAAACATTAAAATCTCTTTTCAGTAGTAAATTACAAATTCAAAAATCATTATTTTGCTGTAATAAGTGTGAAATATGCTACAATTGAAAACATGTACAAATTGTCGGACTAGCGAAGTGAAACTTCCCGATTGTGAAAGAGCCAAAGACAGAGAGAGAGAGAGAGAGAGAGAGAGAGAGACAAACCTCGCTCAGTAAACAGTTGCTTCAAAGTTGCTCTCGCTTGATAAAACAGGGTACCATTACGGCCTACTCACGATATTTTCCGCTGTTATTTTAAACCGTAAAAATGAGATATGTTGCCATTGGGGCAACCTGAATATTTAAATATTTCAGTAGGCACCGTTTAGTTTACAAATAGTATACTAAAAAACGAGGTTAAAATAATATTTTAACTGTGAACTATTTCTTACCGCCCATTGCCAACACGTCGCTACTTTCGCTGTTAAAAAAAGAAATAAATATCACAAGTTATAGAAGATATTAGGGTAAAGTTACAGTTATTCAAGAATACAGTACTCTATTTAACCACAGTGTTATATATTTGTGGAATACACGTTATTGAAAAAACAGGTTGACATGTTATGGCTAGAGTGTTTTTTCAAAGGTTGATTTTCTTAAGTCGCTTCCAATCGGGAATGGACAATAGTCTGTCCGGCCGTCATCCGTCTGTGCTTTCGTCAGTTGTCCGACAGTTGAAGACGATTCACAACAATCCGTCCTCCGTCAATCCTTGTGTACGGCAGGCAGAACTGCAGTACGACAACTTAGGATCGTGATATCCCTTTATCTGGAGGTATATTGTGGATGGAAATACATTTTTAAGAGAGAAACATTTTGGGAAAATAATTTTTTTACGTGATAAGAATGTATACAAATTATTTATTCTTTACATTTTTAATTCCTGAATTTACCACAGACTATAAATATATACATATCCACAGCCTTGCATTTCATTTCAAAGTGCGTATTTATTATCTAAAAAATGTCGTCAGAAGGTGGTGGCTCGTCCGTCCATCAAAATTTTGGTAAATATTTGACGACTGGACGGATAGAAAAAAAATTTGCTCTGCGATTGGTTGAAGATCACGTGACCGCCCGACGGGCGGACGACTGACGGGTGCGACGGATGGTTGAGTCCGGCCTTAAGTTGCCCAGAATGAGAGTCAATGGGCATTCAAACAGTTTTTGTTGTATATGAGTTGATGTATTGTATACAGTCACTATAGGCTGTTCACGGTAAAATGAGCACTTGGAAAAATGCCATTGCCCCTACCTGTGTCTTAACGGACACAAAGACAAGCATGCGGCCAGTAGAAGTAATAATGACGGAGAAGAAAGTAGTTCCAAGTCCTAACGCTGAATTTAAAGTGTTAGGTTAAATATTTGTGACTATTGAAAAGATTTATTTTGCTTTCAGGTATTTTATTGCATAATAAGTGTAAGGATGAGCACATTTGTAAAATATATATTTTCTTAATAATTTTACAATCTCACTTGGTGACGCATGAATAAAGTTAGCAGACTCGTGGCAATGTTACTTTTGCATATGGTGGAAGAATACACAATGCGCATACAAGTAGATCATGAGCATGGCTTTCAAAAGTGCTCAGTTTATCGTGAATAATCTTTAATGGATTTTAAATCATTTTCTCTATCTTTCACGCGACATGTAGTTTAGGTTAAGATCGCACCAAAATAATATTTATGTGAGGAGCGAAAACGTCTTCGAGGAGAGCCTAAAGGCTTGCCTCCTAACTCCCCTCTACCCAAGCAGAGAAGCGCCTAAATGTGCGTCCCCCTCCCCCTTACTAAGTTGGAGATGTTTCGCTACTGCCACTGTGGCCGGTATTCCAGTACATTTTATTAGGGTTTTTATAAGGGTCTTATTAGTATTCCAGAACATTATAACGTCAACTAAGGGCCTAGATAAGCCACGGCCGAAGCCTTGTGGAATTTTCAACTCGCCTGATATAACGGGCAACTACTAATTTATATCAATAAGGTAAGTTTAATAACTTTACTGAAAAACCAGTCTACAATCAAAACTATTTTCTGGGGCATCTTACGAAAAATAAGTTGCACCCAATATAAAATCAGGCCCACTCTATCATGTTGGCTTCATACCGCCCACAGCACGGGACATACATTTAAGTTTTAATATATTCTGTGACGTCCGGGAACAACATAAATTATAAGCTCCGGCGCAGACACATGCTATAAGCCAATTCTAACTACATTTGTTTCTTCACTTTATAGGTTACAATAAAAGAATTTAGGTTCCATTTCTTCATTTTGCTAAACTTGCATTCCACCCTTCCGTTAGCAATTAACGAAACTGAGAAAACAAAGGAAAATTTAAATAACAACTGGAGCAATTACGGCAGAAGTACCCAAATAGAATTGGCGTGACGCCTGACGAGAGCTTGATCACAGCGGGTTCCGAACCAAAATATTACCGACATTGGTCATTAGATAAGAGCCGCGCCGAGGGTTGCTACGGAAGCGCACAAGTTACAAACTGAAACATTTCCAAAGAACTAAAATTATCGCGAAGATCGTTATCCGGGGCACGTGAGATGATTTATCTCTAAGTTGTATGACCAGTAGGTATTGCTGCCCCTGAATGGGAAGAAGTGATCCTGTAAATACAAGAGACTAACGTACAAGTTGAATGTTGATTATTTAGTACTATTAACCAGACCGCTCCCTTCTTCCACCGGGAGCACGTAATTGGCGAGTCGTGTCACTAATTGGCGAGCACACTGTGAAACCTGCATTCTGCTCATTTAGAGGAGCAAGGACGTGCGAACTGTAGGTTGTGTGCATGGTGGTCTCAACAATTACCCAGGCGACCTCCGCGACTGCGGTCGTAAGGGTGCCACCTTCAAAACACAAGGTCGCAAGTTCGAATCCAGGGTGAGCCAAAGCTGTGTCATATTTAGAGTCAAAACTATGGGTTAACTTGGCAGTTAAGTGGAGAGGCACCTCTTTCCTTGTACGGCATAAAGTGGAGGCTGTTGAGAGATTTGGGCAGCTCTTAACATCGAGGTCTTGAGAGCCGATGAGGGTGATATTTAAGGTGAGAGTTGAGCGGCGCCGGAATGCAAGGGAGGGTGAAACCGGAGCTCCCCGAGAAAATCCGCCGACCAACGGCATCGTCCGGCAAGATTCCCACTTGCGAAAATTCGGGAGTGACCAGCTGGGGATTGAACCTGTTCGCCTTGGTGAAGGCGATCAGGCTAACCGCTCAGCCACCGAGGCCCCTAAAATGGAGGTCGTTAATAAAAACTGTTTTAAAAGCTACCTCTGCAAAAATAATACAGATGACTGGGCCATATTTTTTAGAGTTAAGACTGGGGTAACTTGGTTTTTAAAGAGAAGGGTACCTCATTTCTTCGGCCGCATAAAGTGGGGTGCGTGACTAATATCATTTGGAGTCCTGACTTAATTTTGCAGAGGTAACTTTAAACGCTAATGAGCTGCATCTCACGACAGGCAATACAACAAGTGTTCCGTCTGAGCATTATCATGCTTACGAAGCTAACCTACATGATATACAACAGCGAACAAGGAAGTTCATAATCATGCAATTACGCGTGAGTCCAATCACTATTTAAAAATCAGATTATAATGAATTGTACATGCTGAACCTCGGCACTGATAATTGGTTGCCTCAGAAATCCTTGTCTGACAACTGTAGTGGCGAAGGAAGGAAGCGGTTAGTGATTTCTGATATAAATAAATATTACACTGTGCTTGAAAGTGACCGGGAGATTTTCTGGAGAGAGAAAGAGAGAGAGAGAGAGAGAAGAGAGAGAGAGAGAGAGGAAGGGTGTGGAGGGAGAGAGATATGGGGTGCAACTATTATTCACCGCCGGTCCTTAGCCAAAAGTCGCCAAGTCACCCGAAGTATCTTCAACCTTATTGATCACGCCTGCGATTTTTCCATGACACAAATTGCTATCATCAGAAACCCACACAAGCTGACGGTTATAATGCTGCAAACATATCAAACGAATATAAAAAAAAACTACGCTCATTTGCACTGGCTACGTATTCTTATAAAAAATTATATTCGCGGTAAAGTGAGCACTTTTGAAAGCCCTCTCGTCTGGGTTAATAGTCAATAAATATATTGATATTCCGAGTGCGGTGGAATACACATACCGTGTTTATTACTTACATAGCAATATTTATTTAAAAAAGGTGGTTAAATGATAAAAATTGGCTGAAAGGAAAAAGTAACTATGGCCTCAAAAATGCTCACTTCACCGTGAACAGCCTACAGTTATTCAGCCACAGTAAACCACTAACACCGGCCTTTGGAAACCTTGCCTACGCCCTCTTATTCTGGGCGTGCGCAAGAGGGTGAAGCTGACTGCACCCCCATCGCATCAAGTCATTAGGAAAATAAAAAATAATGCTGCCAATTACGTTTTCTTCCCCCACCAAACATACTGTGTCTAATGTAACTAAATTAAAACAAGTTTTATAATCTACCGCAGACTATCTGAAATGATGTTAAATTATATTATTACGTTTTATTCTAAATGTCAAATTGGATCTTCATTTTACAGTTGCCCCCCCCCCCCTTTTTTTTTCGTGATCCTGCGTACGACTTCTTAACAACAGCAAGAGAGTCTTGGAGAGAGTTGGTCATGCATAGTTTTCCAAACCATAAGTTCTCGCAGAGGGTGGGTGGTGCTGGCGGGTGATTTCCTTCCCTTTACAGAATAACTAACTCCAAACGCCACTGAGTTTCTCGCTCATGGTGGCACCCAACTGTTCATTCATAACACATTCATCTCCTACATTCCTTGCGATCTACGTTGGCTTTGAATAGAATCAGAAACCAAATACAGGTCTCGTTTTCCTTATCAACATCATTTTAGCAAACTAAAATTTTTAGCTAAAAATTAACACATTTTATTGACTCACTGGTTGTATAGTCTACCACATTTTAACTTCATCAATCATTTTATAATACTTAATTGCTCTGTAACAACTTTATACGAGGGAAATTTTTTATGCACAAATATTTGCAACCTTCACTTACAATTTTGGTCGCCTACAAATTTGCAGCTGAGTTTAATTATTATTACTAATGAATTAATATTTCTTATATTACTTTTACTTATTTGTAGAAAATACAGCATTACAAAAATTCTTCTGTGCCACGTGACCTAAAATGTAAGCTAATACCTCATGTGAAAATTAGCTACCACACTTCTAATGAATTATCTATTCAGACAAATGCAAATAAGCTTTTATTTTGCTGTGCTTCTTTATGAGAAATATAGAATTAAAACAGAAACACATATTTGTACAAAATATTATACGCTATTTAATTGTAATACATTCCAATAAGCTGGCAAACGTAAATTACTTTTATCTTTCAGGCAATGTAGTGTAACATCTAAGTTATGATTAGGGTAAAATTTGCATTTTGTTTTATTAGCCAACTCAACTGTCATATTTTTGTTAATACTGCATACCTATTAGAGACATGGAAGAAATGTGTTTATGTTCAAAAAAGAATACTGATTTCCTCTTTGTAATAAAAAGGTAACAAAATGATGTTTGCTTTATTGTATAGATGGAACGACACTATCCGATCAGTTAAATATTATGATTTGAATATATTGTAGTTTTTCTGCGCAATTTAAGACTGAGCACTGGATATCTGAACAGATGAGAAGGAAAGATGTTCTTACTGCAGAGAAAGGACTAAGCCGAGCAACATTAGCCTACTGAGGAGGTAGAAAGAATATTACTATTTCATTCAGGCCATCAGCATCACATCTACAACAACTGGGTTTTGCAGCCAAGTCCAGTTTCGATTATATTTTTAACGGAGTGCAGCACTAGTTAAAATTTAAATTGTCAGAAGAAATTATTAAGTCAGTAATGAAAGGCTATTGTTGTTCCAAGTTAGTTCTGTTATAATTAAATATTATTTTCTTTCAGAAATTAAAAATAGTATGATAATTTTCGACTTATTTGAGAAAAATTTTCAATACATTTTTTGCATACGAGCAATGCAACTAAAATTGTTAAATGAATAATAATTTGTTATTCAATAAACCACTAATGTTGGCTAAACCTAATGATTTATTGTTACTATATCAGATTTAATATTTCATTAATTAAACATCTTATGCTAAGAGATATTAATGTTTCTACTCTTATTTAGAATTAGAGGCTTATTTTGGATTCTTCAGTGTTGCTCCATGTTGTGTTTCAGAATTTTAATAACTTGTAATTTTGCTGTTCTGGCGTCTTGGGGTGTAATGAGAATAGTAAGTGCGAGAAAGGTTTAAGGCAAATTCCTAACATAATACTAGTAGCTAGCCGAGGCAAAAATAAAAAGAATGCACAAATAGTATAAATGTTTATGCGAACGAAATGTGACATCTCAGTATTTACATTTCTATAGATTATGTTTCATTATAATAGATATTAAGAATGCAGTGGAACCGTGTGTGAATTTAACGTTTACCGTAACCAATCGTGATTCAGCGGGCGTGCTTTCGACGTAAACACCGAATGGAAACGGTTCTGAGAGTTTACATTTTAAAATTCTGTCCTTAACACTGAACATAGACTGTACAAATCTCCACCATCCCTACCGTACATATCTCAGCCAACCTAACGTACGTACGTGGGGACCAAGGAGGATATATATACAGTTCTCCTTGGGGTGGAACGGTTGCCAACTTTTTCTTGTAAAGCTCACTAATTTCAAACATTTTTATGCCTATTTCCGCAGTTGTAATGTTATGTACAATCAGGTATGCCTAGGTATCTGTTAATTTTTATTATCTGTCCGATTGTAATTATTATTTTTAAACGTAACTCTACGAAACTTTTATTTTCTAAAGAAAGGGCAATATTCAATTCAGATATCAGTTACGATGGTACAAACTTCTCTTTCATTTGTTTGCGTTTTGAATCTGTAAACCTCGGAGTTTGCTGATTAAGTTGCCGAGCCAGCGATTCAGATTACGCCTGTACATACATTAGGCTGACTGAGATCTGTACGGTAGGGATGGTAGGGATTCGTATAGTCTATGTTCAGTTTTAAGGACAGATTTTTAAAATGTAAACTCTCAGAACTGTTTCCATTCGGTGTTTAAGTCGAAAGCACGCCCGTAGAATCACGATTGGTTACGGTAAAAGTTAAATTCACACACGGTTCCACTGCATTCTTAATATCTATTATAATGAAACATAATCTATAGAAATGTAAATACTGAGATGTCACATTTCGTTCGCATAAACATTTATACTATTTGTGCATTCTTTTTATTCTTGCCTCGGCTAGCCACTAGTATTATGTTAGGAATTTGCCTTAAACCTTATTCACACTTACCATTCTTATCACACCCTAAGACACCACAATAGCAAAATAATGTGCCTACCCGTATTAAAGTATTATTGTAATTTTTCGGCGACCCCACTCGATTTTGGCGTCGGTTTTGACGTTCTTGGCCATCTTGCTGTTGTAAGGACCAGCAGGTCGGAATCGGCCACTCTGGTAGAATTTTATGAAGTGTGATATTCGAGTCCGCCGTGTAAATCAGGCCACGCAAGAACCGCACACGGGCACGGAATTCAAGACTACGAAGAAATTATAATCGGGCTACGGTTCACGCCGGGATAGTTTATTATAATTTTGGTATGTGGCCCGCGTGTTCTACCATGCGCAAAGGACTGTATAGGCTGTTCACGGTAAAGCGAACACTTTTTACGTCCCTCCCAACAGGCGCTAACCGCTAATAAATATATTTATTGCAGCCTCAGGCATTAAATTTTGATGGGGGTGAAACGTATACACTGTGTTTATTGTTCTCATGGAAACGTTTATATTAAAAAGCAGCAGGAAGAAGGAAATTGGATGAAAGGAAAAATGTATAAGGGCCTTCACAAGTGCTCACTTTACCGTGAATAGCCTATAGTGGCATGTGAGCCTTTCTAGGAAAGACCCCGAGTGTACCCGCCCGCCGACAATTCCTGTTACAGGTGTAACCGGCGAATCTCACCCCCAGGTAGGAGAAAGGACGGGCACCCTCGCGATCGAGACAGGAAAAGAACGTACTAAGGGTAAAATTCACCTTCTACACCGGCCTGGTTCCCGATTCAAGAAGACGTCGGTACGCTACTACGGTATTTCTCAAACCCTCCACCGAAGGTTGGCGGGTATGTGACGCAATTAACACTGCACGGCAGTGGTTACGTCAGGCTTAGTTTCCGTCCTCCTTTTCATTCCAAAGAAATATGCCTGCACATACCCTAGCGAGTTTTTTTTTAATATAGTCTATTCACGTTTTCTTCGCACTTTTTGAATCAAACCTTTGACTAACTACCCCATGTATTTATTTGAATTAAGTATTAACATGCCATTTATCACAAGCGTTTTGTACCTCTGTTAACATAAAAGTATCTTATTTTTCGTTAAAATTGTAGTTGAACTATATTTTCTTTATAATTTATAGTATATATATATATATATATATATATATATATATCAATCATAAAACACGTGTGTTGGTAGCGCCTAGTAAGAAGTGGATCTCATGCCAAATATTATTACAACTGAGTGCGCACGAATTCGGTGCGTTGTCCTTTTCTAGACTTAGTTAAGCTTAGCTTGCACGAGGCGGAGGAATATACTGGAAGAAGAACTTCAGCAGGGCTTCAGAAAAGTGTGAAGTAGCCGTGAATGGATAATAGTTCTGATGCCTGCCCTAATAATGAGCCGGATTTTTAATTTAGTTTGAGTCCGTTTGGAACTGAAGTATTCCCATAAAAGTTTTATTGCAGTTCAGCCTTATTTTATGGTTATTTTCACCTGCCGCTATTTAAGCCCTAAGATCAATTATCTTTAAATGGTTTACAATGATTAAGACATTGTTTTGCATCTACAAGTTGATCTAGTCTACGGTTTAAATTGTCCTTGCAAATTACTTGAGTATATCCAGTTCCAACATATCTGACTTGTTCGTATTCTTTGTACGTCATGTAGTTGATGTTCGTAGTTGTTAGAATAATTTAATGTAGGACAATTGTTTTTGAATTTGTACGTTTATTTTCTGTTCACTTGCACACGATATAACTAATTACGAAACGGCGGTAAAACAGGCGCCTATACGGACAACAAAAAAGCGGAAATTTGCAATAGTCACTCGACGATTTGCAGCGCACAAAAGTGTCAAAAATGCCAGGGAGTTGTCCCAGTGTTCCGGTCTGGCGGATCTAGAATGGGATCACATGGGACATGATCCCCCTCCAAAAAAATAATACACTGATAGATAACTTTCTTGTAAATTGTTTAAAATTTATAGGAAATAATTTCAGAATTGTTTATGTACTGATCATTCGATCAACCCTATCTTGCTTCGAATCGAAAATCTAGACCTGTACCTGCATTACAGGAATATGGCCTCCTCCTAAACTAAAGTCTAGATCCGCACCCCAATATGTTTTCAATCTGATTTACGCTGTGAATACAGCACTGCAAGCAATCAACACAGTGATTTTCAGATGGTCACTAAAAGTCCTAAGGATTTACCGATTTATTGTAATGCTCAGTTGTGGTAATGCTGTGGGTGTAAACCAAAACGATTCAGGTAATCTCAGCCTGGCATTAAGAGGAGGCAAAAGTACATTTTTAACGGCGATTTATAATGTGGAGAGGCTAACAATTTCTGTCTTTGAAACTAAACTGAACATCTTCACCGAGATCACACTTCAATAAGGGTACAAATGTTACGGTACTAATGACGTAGTATAGGCCGTTCACGGCAAAGTGAGCACTTTCGAAGTCCTAGTTACTTTTTTCTTTTCAACCAATTTATATCCTTCAACCACTTGTAAATGTAAACCCTCCCATGCGAGTAATAAACATAGTGTATACATTTACCATACCCAAAATGAAATGTATTTATTGATTATTATGTGTGACGAAACAGCTTCAAAAAGTGCTCACTTTACCGTGAACGGCCTATAAGAGTATATAGGTATGTCTAGGCGCACAGTGTGAAGGAAACCTTGCTTTCAGGGTGCCACATGACAGCAAGTTTCGCGCTCGAACTAAACTGTAAACGTGCACAGTATGACTTGCAGATATTTACTGTCGAGATTCTTTCAGAGATAGCGCGGCATCAGGACTGTTTGCATTATCCTATTGTCTGCGACGTCCTAGAACATGTTACATAACACGCCAGTCGTATAGTCAATGTACGAGGCGACAGCGAAGTCTTAGCAAACTACAGCATATAGTTGGTACGCTTTGTAGTTTCTGTTTGTTTGAAGCAACTGTAGTCAATTCAAGGTTACTTCCAACTTTTTTTCAAACCCGCTAAAGTTCTACTTTTATGTTATTCCTCCGCCTCATGCGACATGCAAACAAAGCACTGCAATGATACGCACCCACGTGTAATATTTTGCATGAGAAATGTACTAGGCATTGACAATGACAGCACAGTCACTTTCTCTCTGCGCTTGTGAGGCTAAACATATTTAGGACACAACCACATACATCATATATAGGCGACTTTTCAAAGCTTTGATACATAAAGTGTGAAGATACCGATAAAAGACAAGTATGCACGTGTGTATGCTGAAAACTGTATTCCGGCTGTAATCAGCCGTATATAAAACTGACCTGGGCCGGAGCGGGAATCAACCTTAGAAAAAAGTCGCGCACTGAGTTACATGGGCCCAGTAAGTTGATAATGATGGATAGAACGTAGTTCCACAACTTAACGTCGAATAAAAAGTGTTAGGTAAGC
Source organism: Dryococelus australis (assembly GCA_029891345.1). Classification (NCBI taxonomy): domain Eukaryota; kingdom Metazoa; phylum Arthropoda; class Insecta; order Phasmatodea; family Phasmatidae; genus Dryococelus; species Dryococelus australis. The sequence goes on from CM056995.1 coordinate 79,690,922, forward strand.
ATTTGTGATAACTAACATTATTTCTTTCGTTTTTCTATTTTTTAATGCATCGGTGTGTAAAAGTTTGCATATTTATAAAATATTTACTTTTCTAATAATTTTTTAAAGTTTCAATTTGACCGACGAATGAACAAAGTGATAAGGCCCATGTCAATGTTAATTTTACATAAGACGGAAGAATACACAACGTGCACACAAGTAGAGGGCTTTCAAAAGTGCTCAGTTTACCGTTTACAGCCTACACCAGTGCGCCCTCTCGCTGATCAAATTGTACTCGACGGGTCAACAGATGTAAACGGGGTTATTCTGAATTCTGAAAAGGTACCTTAGGGTGAAAACAATTTTCGGGATTTGGGCTGTTTGTGAAGACAATTAAACGAGGAATCCAATTAAACAAGCCGCACCCTTGTAGCGTTTATACTCTGAGCATGTTCCGTTCATATCTTGAACACAATGATTTGCGCATTTTCAACCTTTTTTGGGCCTCCTGAAAAACTTACGTATTCAACGTAATGTACCTTTTCTGAGAACGCGTCACATATTCAAACCAGGGAGGTTGTATAATATATAGTGCATTCCTCATTGAAAGCAACTTTCTCGGAGCCCTGCTAAATACCTACTTGCAGGCCCGTTTCGTATCCTTCCGCCAAATGTAAACAAACATTGCATGTGACTGCCATGTAGCATCTGTCAAAATCAATGTTTACACTCCATTGTGTGTGTACATACGTTCGTATACTTTCGCTACACCTAAAAAAATTGAAATGTGGCTTCTACTTTTATACCTGTCAAATGTGTTGTTTACTGTTTACAACTTTGTGTGTGTGTATGTTGGGTCATTTCTTTAAAAGGACGACCTCAGTTGGAATAAATATTAAAACGAAGGAACAACCAGTCACACAAAAAATGCACATTAAATTTAAGCACGCAACTCGTGTTGCTCATTTCTGTCATATAAACTTTAAAATATAGCAGTGAACATGCACACAAATAAGCCTACGATAACTTTTATTCCGCTCATATTTCTATGTATTGCTACTTACTGTTTATTAGGTTTATTGAAATTTATCGTGCTGGGTTTACTATTTTTTTTTCTGGGATTGTGGCAAATTACGTTACACAACTGTGTTTCAAACCCCTTAGGGCAAAGGTACAACATTGTGATAAATAAACAGACGCGGATGTAAATTAATAACTTCGCCATAAAAATAGTTCACATTTACAAACGTATAAATAGTGCTAATTAAATATTTGAAATCACGCACACGCATGGTCAGTGTATCGACCACGATGCACAAAGGCACGCCATTTCACAGACGCAGTGATTAACGAAACACACGTCACAGTATATTTATTACTGCCGTGGAAACACAGATTTATCACAACATCGTAACTTGCCTAGGTAGGTTTAAAAAACACAACATCTACAAACGTGATGTATTAATTTGAAGTATTTTTCGGAGTAAGAATAATTTACGTTTCGTTTGACAAAAAGCAACACGCCATGTCATGGCTCGCCACGTCTGCCAACTTCACTAGGTAACTGCCCCGCCATCACATCTAAATATATTGAAATACGTATTCAAACATTACAATTTCTTTTCAGTTGTAAATTACAAATTATAAAATCATTATTTTACTGTAATAAGTATGAAATATGCTACAATTGAAAAGATGTATCATTTCGTTGCTTACTAGCGAAGTGAAATTTCCCGAGTGTGAAAGAGACGAAGCAAGAAGAAGAGGGCGACAAGCCTCACCAGCAGACAGTTTTTCAATTGCTTTCTCGCTCGTTAAAACAATACCGTACCATTACGGCATACTCACATGCCTAGAGTGTATTTTCAAAGTTTCATTTTCATAAGTCGCTTCCAATCGGGGAATGGACTATAGTTAACATCCTTCCTTGGTGTAAACCAGCGGTTAATGTCTGTTCGCGGTGAAGTGAGCATTTTGAAAACCCTGCTTAAGATCTACTTTTCTCATTTGGCATTATTCCACTATACGTAAAAATTTCCATCGGCGTGTGCCTAATGACTTTATTTATGCGTCACTAATTTGAAAACTTGAAATTGTTAGGAGCCTAAATGCGCCACTAATATGCCGATTCGTACTCCAATCTGCACAACGCAAAAATCTACGAACTCGCATTTGCTCTACATTTAAAAATTACATTCTCAATACAATGGTAAGGCTTGGATTTTTTTTTCATACTTACTGCCAACCTAACTGGGATACAGTATGTCAGCGTGTACGGTAGCATGTGTGCTGTTACCGGTCAGTGATATTTTTCAAAGGTTAATTTCTAAGGTGCTTATGTTCACTTTACCGTGAACAGCCTTTATAAAGCAATGACCTACGTCCTATCGATTGGTAAAATTTAGCACAAAATATGCCGGTTGTGGAAATCTCATAAAATCCAAGAATGCTGGGAACTGATTCACCTCAACCGGGTGCTCCCGAGACATGGCAGATGATTCAGTCCGACATACTGATTAAAAAGCTGGCTTGGGCTAAGTTGACGGGCGTCAGCAGAAGAGAATGGAGGCTGGAAGTAGCAGCTACGGACGCCGCACAGAACCACAAGCGAGCCGTGCAACAGAGCTGCAACGACGCATGCCCATGTATGGAAAAAAAAAAAAAAAAAACTTATTACAGAGAAGTTAAATGCGCACTAAGTCGGGAGATTTTGAAGGCTTGACTATTATGTCTTCAGCGTCCGATGGAGGTGAGGTCGGGTAAACATGGTGCAGCGTCGGAGAGACGTAAGTACACCGAGAAAACCTGCCCCCATCGGAATCGATCGACACGTTTCCTACGAGCGAAAAATTTAGTGGGACTGGGCGGATCAAGTCTTTAGTTTTTAGTGGAGTACGAGGAGGGAAGGAGGTTCGTTTCCCCATTGTGCCGACCTACATACTTTCAGCTCGTAGCATGGGAATTTATCGAATAGAATATTTATAGAATTACAAGATTATTGCATTTTGGTTTTAATACATTCACATGACAATTTCATGCCAATGTGAAGGTTTATTTTTGTATGTGGGGCGGGGGAGATCATGTTCTTTGTGACCTCTTCTCCATTTTTGAATACGTCACTGGGCGTGAGCCTACACGCTCACCAAGAGAACAAGACAGGGAACACGCCAATAGCAAATTCTTACACTAACTCGATAACACCGCCATCTAGCAAAACTAAAATTGTGAGCAAAGTAGATATGTAACGTGTCATGCACACAGCTGTAGCATATCTATTGTTGCATGGGACGCCTGAGGTGCGTATCTGAGTTCGTGAGGGATAGAGGTCTTAATAAAAATAAAAGAACTAAATTTGATTTCTAATTTATTCACACAGCTATTATTTACAGCATTAAATTATCTGTCTCCACCTTTACTCTTTTTATTTACCAATGAACGCAGTATTAAATGTCTATTTCGCCTCTAGTTAACATCTTTCTTAATTATCTCTGTTTGGTTACCTTAAATTCATACTCATTATTAAAATATGTTCCGTCTATCTGTTGCCTATTTGCAATGTCTTTCGCTCACGCATCTAGTCCAATAGTCCAGTCTGCCAGCCGCACCTTCACTGCTTGATACTCGCAGTCGTAGATTTCCCTTCCGCTGGTCACTTCACGCCCTGCTCGTTTTCTATCGCTCGGAACTCAGCCACTCATTCACTCACCAACTACTCGGCTCGGAGGTCTGTCACACTTTTATATCGTTCATCCTGGCCATCTGGTAGGTTCAACGCACCCCGAGTCTCGCTGAGAGAACGAGGTCGGTAATCCAGAGCATTCTTCATACAAACACAGAAATCAATACAACTAGCGTCTGCGGCGCGCGTCGCAAAAGGATTATCGTGTCGACTCGCTTTTAGGTATCAGATACATGGCTCTTGACAGCACGCACCTGTGATTAAAAACATTTCTTTATCTTGCCGCCGCCAACATCATAAAATGCTGTACTTCACTTCCACTCGCTCGGGCGGGCGGGATGCGATACGATGCGAAGCACCAAGCGCGTAACACTGCCCCCTCCTCAAGTCTGTTCGTCCGGACCATCGTAGAGTGCCAGAAGGTCGATGTGGACAACTTTCGGCTTCGCCCGAGAGCCTTGGCGACAAATCCGAAAGACCACATCATTGATCTTCTTCAGGAACATGTAGGGGCCTTCAAAACTTTTCTATAGCTTCGGGCAGTACCCTTTTCTCCTCTGTGGGTTGTACAGCCATACCAGTTGTCCTTGAAATACCTCGCCCGACATTCTCCTATTATATCGCGTCTTCATCCTGTCTCTATTTATTCTGAGGTGCTATCGAGCAAAATCATGAATGGAAACAAATATGTTACGTAATTTGCTGGCATAATCAGGGGCTGCAGCTTCCTCCTCTGCCGGTCGGCCAAACAGCAGATCACTGGTGATGGGTAGCTCTCTTCCAAACAGCATCCTTGAATGGGTTACCCCTGTGGACTGGTGAACTGCTAAGCGGTATGCAAGAATAAACAATGACACATTTTAATCCCAGTTCTTTTGGTTGTCTGCCACAAAAATCGACAGTTATTGCTCAGGAGTGCAGTTGAGCTGCGTGCTTGAATTTACTGTGTCTTTTCGTTGGACTGGTTGTTCGTTCATTTTAATATTTATTCCAACTGAGGCCATCCTTTTAACGAAATAACCTAACACATATAATTAAGAGATTACATACTACAGTTATTTCCCCCGCAGTTGAAACAGAGTTAAACATAGTCGTGGCAAAATATTAACGTGTATTACTTGTAATATGCTATGCCATGTATAGTCATAAGGCTGACCTAAATTGTGTACATTCACACGAGATGTATTTTGAAATATATCAAAATTCTTTTAAGAGCTGAAACCAATAAACAATTTATTTTACAGTTAAAACGTAGAAGTCACACGGAAGTGTTTATATTTACATGTAGTGGAAGGATGCGTAATCGGTAACTAAAAGTAGAACTTCAGCAGTGCTTCGGAAAAGTGTGAAGTAACCGTGAACGGCCTATCCCTAACAACACATGTAACTAATTTCCCTCCACATTTGGCGCACGCCACTTAATGTGTGCCCGTTATAATATGTGCATGTAGGGGCAGCGATAATTTTTTTCAAAGGTTGATTTCGAAACTGCTCACTTTACCGTGAGCTGACTATACTGAAATGTTCGGCATTACGAGAATTAAAAATAACAATTTGTTTTATCCCATTCAAATTTATTTTAATAACAAAAAAAACTCCCACGACCTGGAAACATAAGAAGCTATGAGGAAAAAAAGGGGGAGGGGGTCCGGCTGCGGCGCGGGAGTGGCCGGACGTGAAGACGTCGAACGGGCGTAGCGAGCAGATGGTGCGGGGTCACGTGACCCGCCTCGCCCGCGCATACTGACACGCGCCCATAACGCAATGCGCAAGCGCAGAAATGACGTGAGACGGCGGTCATCTGTATGCGGCGCGGAACTGGCTGCGGGGACACAGGGTCGCAAGCAGCAGAGAGCCACACGCTCGGCCGCGTGTAAACAAGACCTGCGTGCAGCTGCTGTCAGCACGTCGCTTCGCTCGCTTCACGCCGCGCGTAACATTCCCCGCCGCCAACTTCTGTGTCGTCTTGACCCAGCACGTGCCGATAGTCCACTGCTACAAGAAACTCAGTAGGCCTATAGGTAGAGCCCCGAGTATTTCGCGGATTGAGTTGGCAACAAGCTAGGCTGGACGGACAGTCCTCTATATACTCGAGACATTGTCGTTTGCTTATTGGTTGCTGTGATCAAATGCCTCAGTACAGGACTGTTAAAACACTCACACTCACTACTGCTTCTTGCTTGTTACTAGCTCACAGTCAAACGGTGGGTGTCTAAACGACTTTCGTCCAATCACAGCAGTAGGAGAAAAGAACAAGTGTTTGGAGTCTCTCTCGCCTCCGAATGAATTCGCGAAATACTCTTTGCTCTACCTATGGGCTGTTCACGGTTTTGGCCGTGGGCCTCATCACTTTATTTATGCTCCAGCCACGTAAAACTGTTGAATTACATATTATGAATGTACATTTTTTACTAAGTAATATATAAATTAATACTTTGATGCGTATAAAACAAGGATATTACCTACAGTAGCAATCAACTTGAACATTACATCCGCAGTGCAATCTCTGGTGTTAATAAATAATATTATATTTATTTGTTACCAAATAAACCAGGAGCTTGCACACCAGCGAGTGTAGTAATTAGCAGTGATTTATATGTATATATGTAGTTATGAGCAGAGATTATTATTTTTATTTCTGAAGTGTTTACTTGACCGTCAACAGCACTTATTTAAGTACGCTTATATTCTTACAGAGCTGATTTTACAATACTAAATAATGTTGACGCCGTAAATCACTACCGACATTTTATAAAGAAGATCCCTTATCTAAAAATCTTTCACAACTTACGAAAATTTCTTACTAATTAATATGCCGGTCGCGTTACCTTAACACATGTTTTGCGTACGCGTAACATCATTAAGAGGGCTATGTACGGAAACATTTTCTGTGAAATAGTCCTTACGCGCAAACGCGTATCTCGGAAAATAATAGCTATGGAAATACGAATTTTTGCCAGAAAGGATAGAAAAAACTATTGTCTACATCCCTATCTTTTTACTTGTGTCATATTTAGTGTATTCTCGGAGAAAAAAAATCTTGAAAGTGGTCAAATATCGCATCTTTAAAGCTTGCCAATGCAGTTTTCTTAAGCGGCAAGAGAAAAGAACAAAGATACGGGCGTAGTTTAATCTGTGATATTTCATCGCGTGTAATAAAACCCCATTATTGCAGAGTACAGCGTTACGAGACAAACACTGCACGCCTTGCGCGTAGGAGCGATGAGACGTGTTAGTATCGCCCGCTCACTCGCTTCTTGACCTGGGACGCGCAGTTACCCTTAACTTACAATTATAAATAGAATTTCTCAAATTATTAGACATCTCTTGAAACAACTTTTGAAAAACTACTCAAATGAGTCATCACTCTTAGGTCTAAAGGAATGCACATCCACATTTTGACAGGAATTCGAACCAAGAACCTCAGATCAGGTGGTACATCTCAGACAGCCCAAATTTTTTAATGCTTCTTTTACTGTAACCTTTATGGCAGTAATAATTTGCAGGTTTTTACAGCTGAAATTAAATAGCCGCAAGTTTAAGTTAGTTAAATCGTGTAAAAATTTGCTGCATATTGTGCTTATCACATTATATCCTGTCTCTAATGTCTTGCAGGGGAGGCAGTAGGTATAACTGAAGCCAAATGGGCAGAGAGAAAACGTGCTTTTTACATCCATCATTTTATTGAAACTATCCTATCCCGGTATTAGGCCTGGATTTTTTTTACAGTTAATTTATTCAAGTTTCAAATAAAGTATGGAGCTGATAAACATTCTGTTGCACACCTAAGTAGGAGGGAATTCCCCTTTATCTTAAAAACACCTCTCGGTATATAAGTGAATTCCTTATACTTTTTGTTGGTGATTTACGATATTTCGTATTTCACATAGAACTGAAATGGGCCTGCTGCCAATAATACTAAGATATAAAATCATACGTGCAGCTATGCTAAGTAAACAGTTTACGTGCTATCATGTTAAGAAATTATGAAATAAATTACAATGTGTACAGAACATTTTGCTTTATGGGAACATAAACTGAAACGCTTTTCCTACCTAGCACGAAACGGTAAACACCATGCAGCGTTTTCTTGAGTAATAACATAGTTTATGTAACTAAATTTAAATAAAACAGGTTCAAGTATGCGCGGACCGAGCAGAAGAAATGGCGAATCTATATTCCAACATTTTTTTATTTATAGCGGTTGTTTTGTAACCTTATATTCTTACAAACTTGTATTTCAAAAATTGCAGGAGTAAATACAATGCAAAAAAAAAATCATATTTACTATTCTACACCAACAACGCAAACTGTTACGTTTTATAGCTGACGATAGTTTTTTTTTTTTTTTAATTTCTTTTACTTTATAATTTATATGTAGCTACCTCTACCAACAACGGATGTTAAAGGTCCTTATATACTTAATTTATTTCTTCACAGCATCCATTTCAAAACTGTAGTCTACGACATACATCTTCTACTATCGCGATACTTTCATTTTTAAAAACTTACCTATTCCTTATCGGCCGACTCATGATGATTCTTATAAGATTTTCGGACATAAACAAATACAAAGAGGATCTTCCGTAATGGCCCAGATAATAAATAACCCGAAAAGGAACTTCCACTGTGGTCTAAGAAAGATCTTGGTCTATCATAAAAATAAAAACACACTATGCTTCAAATTAAAAGTTACAAGTATCCTTTTACAAAATCCAATTATTCCTTCCATGGAACAGTAGAACAGAGTAGCAATAAACAAACTGAATTAAACAAGAGACCCATAATTAAACCATTCGTATAGCTACAACAGTAATACAGTAATGAGAAAACTAAACATTAAAAACCTGATTCTCTTCACTTAATGTGGTACATAAATACAAGCATACGCGCTGCTATGACCAGTAAAACAAAACTGCATCTCGATGTCGAGATTTGCACGATTAGCTGTCAAGCGAATATGTTTAGCCATTTATTTATGACTAAAAACTCGCTGAATTTACACAAGACAAAAAAAATGGGAACTTGAGCTCAAGCCGCCTCACCCAGTTCTGAAGCAGCTACAGAAGACCAGCGGCAAGGTTTCCAGTTTCTCGAAGTCGCCGCTACAGCAGTGACAACGCACGAACTCACGTCATTTTATCTCCCGCGATTTGCTTCACACTAAAAACACGCAAAGTTATGTCATCAAAACAAACGAAGAGCGACAGGGCAGGCGCGCCTAATTCCGACCAGCTGCACCGCACCGACACACACCGCTATCGACACCGACGACTCTCCAACAGGCTTTGCTTTGGTGCGAGCCGAGCGAGGGAAACCCGAACAGCGAGAACGAAGCTTGAAAAAAAGAAAGAAAAAAAAGATCAAGTGTGGAGAGAAGGAACGTTTAAATTGCAGCTACGCCGCTAGAGTGCAGCAGTGTTCATTTGCGCAGTGCCCACGGCCGGCGATAGATCACGCCCGTTTCGGTACCGATACGAACCGGTCAACGACTATGCTTAGTTTGGGGGCGACTCAAAACATTGGTTTCAAGCATTTATTTCCCAACAGCACAGGCCGTTTATTCAGTCGATTAAAATACACGGCAGAGCTAAACTACTTTGCAAATGTGGATATATACAGAGATCGCTGGCAGTCCAAAATCATACAATCACGTTTATAAGTTACTTTTTTTGTTTCATTTGAGTATCAAATCACACGTACTTTTCAACATAATAAACCTTAATTAAAATTTTTAAAAAATGTTTTAATGACTCAGTTATATAATCATTTCAGAAGAAAAAACAGGCTAAAATATAATTTTATAATGTACTGATCACTGGCATTAAAAAGGTCTCAAAGTATAAAAAAAAAAAATCAGAAAACTTATTATTACATACATATACATACACTCGCAATTAGGCTACCGCCCGGTGGCGAGCTCTCTCAACTCTCCCAACCAACTCCTTTTCCAATCCCTTCCTGAATTTTCCAACCCCTCTCACAGATACCAATTCCTCCCTCAACACATTCCACTCCCTCACAGACCTCACAAGCATGGACAGCCTACCCTGCAGTAATTATAAAAGAATAATAAAAATAAATAATCTACAATATCACAAAAACTATAAAATTAAACTGGATCTATGTGACATAAAAATAACTTTCTGCCTTTATTAGGTAACCCTTGGAAGAACTGCTGACAAACTACATAAAAGAATACAACACATATACACACAATAATAGTCATATTTTCCCTCATTAAAATTTACTGAAGGCATAAAAAAATCATAATGCAGATGTTCAATTACTGAGAGCAGAGAACTGAAATTAGTGAAAACAAAACAAACTCAAGATGATGACTAATTATCAAATATACGTATCTACAGAATTCAACTAGGCCTAAATTTACTTCCTCTTTGAATAATCGGTCCTATATTACCTTAAATTGCAGAGTTCATTATGCAGTTTTGTATTTTCTATAATTATTTGATAAGGATGGCTGGAAGGTATTAAAATATTAAAACATTCTTCATAGTTTAGTATTTCAATTCAAAAAATTTAACCAATTGTAATTCTGAATTTAGGCAAGTTTGCAAGTACAAGAATTTTATTAAATTTCTGCTGGCTACTGTTGTTGGCATAATGATAAAAAGTGGTTTCTTAGTATGCTTAACAAATTTCACAACAGAATTATTTTGTCAAATTTTTACATGCAACAGTTCAAGTCGGTGGAAAGGTAAGATTGTATGTGCACAATACTGCACAATACTGCAAGCTATGGTGGTTACCATAAACTGTATCATCTTTGTCTTAGTTGGCTGACAACCAAGTTGAATCTCTCAGAAAACTAACAGGTTTGCCACCTTTTTCCCACTAGAAAATTTCCTGACACTGCCCTGATTTTCAGACAAAAAATATTTTTTCCCCTGACCTTATTCTAATTTTTTTTCTGTAAGGATTGGTGCCTTTGCATTATAACACACTTTTACACCAAAATACTTCTCTGATATTACAAAATTGCTCACCACATATATTGCAAATAGAAAAAAAATGCCTAAGCATTTATCCACTATCATTAAAACTATTTTATATGATTCTGGCAGCAGTGCACAATTGAGGACAGAACTACCAATATCACGCATATCACAGAATTCCCTGACATTTAGCTAACTTGTTTGAAATTCCCTGATTTCCCTAGCAGTTTTCAAATTCCCTGACTTTTCCCTGTTTTCCAGACCTGTGGCAACCCTGACTAAACAACTTCCAGCATTTTAGAGCTTATTCTTGCCAACCCACCTTGAGAACAACTCTTAACTGAAACTCTAGGCAATACACTGTACTACCGTAACTCACGCTGGCCTGGTCAAACTGAAAATTTTACACTATCTCCCTTAACGTAGGCTGGACCAAAATGGCCACAAATCCAAGTTTTTTTTAAAGAATCATGACAGAAATTTTAGTATTGAAATGTACACGAGGTCGTGGATACGCAAATATAATGGCCCATACGGTGGCGCCAAAATGATGTAGTGTATGCAACACCACATCGCATATGCAGATTGTATGGCCCCACAGTTGGTAAGCCAAATTATGAAGCGTATGAAGCAGGCGGTACCAATATGCAAATGAGTTGTACGATTGGATTTGCACATATATGGTGTATATACCGGACTCCTTATAAACACTGGCCATGTGAGTGTACTGTACACTGCCAAACGTAGTATGTGTAAATGTGAATACATATTGACACTGTGTTAGACACGGGGAAACAAATCACTGCATGCCATTTGAATGAATTAGAACGTCATCACAGACTGTTCAGTAGAGTGAGCATGACTGCTGGGCGCAGTGGCTTTCACATGAATAGCTGCCTTGTCCTGACTTATTAAGTTTACTATTTCCTATGAGGCAATTTTAAATTTGTGTGAAAAGATGAACACTAATAAAACACTAATAAATCTTGATACAACCTGTAGGGTAACTATAGTCCGGCACCCCGCAGGCTGTGGAGCAGCTGACACCATTGTTACTTACAAACTCTCCGTAGAACTCAGCTGTTGCGCAAACAATTTTTATGCGAGTAGGAACACACCTAAAATATATTCACTTTCAGAAAAGGATAAAGATCAACATGCTTAAGAGGAAATGTGTGAAGCATCTCACTACTGAAATAATAGGACACACCATGGCTAGTTTCAGAATTTAAACTTTTAACAAGGAATTTATTTCCCGTTTGCAACTTTAAAAATGTTGAGAGAAAAACTATTAAAAAATCCTTGATAGCAATAGGAACAGAAATTTAAGAAAACCAAGCTAATGCTGTTAGGTACTGGCAATTTGTTTGTGTGTGCCTATGCACTTTCACTACAACCATTCAGACTTAAATTACTCTTTCAATTGAATTTGTTTCTACTGTACAATTCCAGTTACTTACTTCTTGAAAATAATTTTACAAGACAAGCTTGGCGCAATGTAGAATGTATAACTCATTTGCACAAGCATAGTAAGCACACATCTTGCGTAAGGCTCTTAAGTATTCACAATACAGAACGTATATCACATTTGCGTAAGCATAGGAAGAACATATTGTGCGTAAGGTTCTTTACTATTTGCGCCAAACTTTTATATGCTAAATATAAATAGATACAAACATATTAATTTCTAGTAAAGTTTATTACGGCTATTCGACCACATCTTGCAAGTTCTCCAAATTGTGTAACTACCATAATTATTTTCTCTCTTTTTAGTGCATTTATAAATAAAAGGTTGGTTTTAAAATTTCTTTACATTTATTTTGTTTTCCCCTTTTTAATCTCCAACCATGTGTTTGCATCACAAATATGGCTTTCCCTTGTTAAGAAAGATCCCCATGATGTATCATGATCGACCAGTAGTTCACTTTCATTCCGATACGGGACATACTGTAGGAGCAAACTATAATAATACTTTTCAAAACTATTTGCCGCTACATAAAAAGTCACATGCACAACAGCAGTGACACTTTTAATCTCCATTTTACTGTTACTCGATTCTATAAAACAAACTCGATACAACGTTTACTGCATGTAGTTCCTATGGCCACCTTTCGGCTCCATCATCGGATCCGTTCAGTGGTACCTTCACATTGTATTGTCATGGGAACTACACATGTATGTAACGGAAGGGGAGAGAAATGGAGAGGATAGCATTGATGAGGCCTCAGGGGTGGAGATAAGAGGTAAGCAATGTAGGATGGTAAAGCAGAGTATTAGTATAAAGATAATGGTGGTGAACTGTAGGAGTGTGTACAACAAGCTGGAGGGCTACTGGGGAAAGGTTGAAGGATATGGGGCGGATATAGTGGTAGCTGTGGAGACTTGGTTGACTGAGGAAGTACTGGACATAGAGTGTACGCAGGATGAGTTCACCATCTTCAGAAGAGACAGGGATGGGAGAGGAGGAATAATGGTGTGTGTAAGGAAAGGGCTAAAAGGGGCAGTAGTATGGGTTAGTGAGGATGTCGAGGTAATGGAAATTAAATTGAGTGGTAGTAGTAATAGGAGTATTACTTAGCTGGCAGCGTATAGACCACCAGGACAGGGATGGCAGGCAATTTAGATGATCAAGGAGAGGGTCGATAGACTAAAGGACAGGCAGTGGGTTGTTGTAGCAGGGGATTTGAATATGCCAGGGGTGAAATGGGTAGAGGGTGCAGAAGAAGTGGGTAGCATAATGCAGAGAATGGCAGCACAGGTAGTCAACAGAGGATTAGTCCAGATAGTAGAAACACCTACGAGATGGAATGAGGAGGGTGTTGGGTCAGTGCTGGATGTGGTGTTGGTCAGACCTAGGAATGCTGTAGTTGTTGCAATAGTATTGGATGGTATAAGCGACCATCATATTCCGGTTGTAGAAATTGGGATTGGCAGGATGAGAGAAGTGCAAATGGCAGAAAGGTTAGTGTGGCAGTATGGTAGAGGAGACAAGAAGGGGGCAGAAATCTTCCTGAGAGACAGGTTTAAAAATGGTCTATGGAGGAGGATGTAGAGGGGTTGTGGATGGAGTTTAGAAGATTAATGGAGGTTATGTTGGAGAAATTTGTGCCAATGAAAAGGTTACGGACTGGGGGAGATCCCCCATATTATGGACAGGGGATTTTGAAAATGAAGAAGAAGTGCAGAAAATTACATGCCAAGTGGAGAAATGAAGGGATGATAAGATCTAAAGAATTGATGAAACAAATGGGTAGGGAGCTTGAAATGAAGATCAAACAGGCAAAGAATGTATTTCTGGGGAACATGGTGGAAGAAGGAAAAGGCAAGGAATGGGCGAAATTGTTTAGGTATGTTAGGCAGTTAAGGGGAGGAGAGGAAGGGATCCCTCCGCTAACAGGAAGGGATGGTAGACATGCAACAAATGACCAAGAAAAATCGGAGATGCTACAAGGACAGCACTTGTCAGTGTTTGAGGCAAAGGAGGGTTGGAATAGGGGGACAAACAGAGTTCGGGGGGGGGGGGGGTGTGTGTTATAGTGAGTTTAAGATGAGGGAGTGGGGGATAGAAAAGGTAATTAGGGGGTTCGAGAGCAGTACGGCAGGGGAACCAGATGGGATAGGAAACGCAGCACTAAAGTTTGGTGGCAAGGAGTTGGCGAAATATTTTGAAGTGCTGTTTAAAAAGTCCTTAGGAGAGGGTAAGTTACCACAAGATTGGAAGGATGCTATGGTGGTACCTATACACAAGCAGGGAGAGGATAGGGGGAGGCCTGGCAGCTACAGACCAGTGTGTCTCACATCAAGTACAGGAAAATTAATGGAGAGGCTGGTGGTGCAGTATGTGGTGAGGGTAATGAACAATAGGAATTGGTTGGAGGAGTCCCAGCGAAAGGAAGTGAGGTTCACAAGCAAGAAGATGATAAGCAGGGACATGTACAGATGGGAGGGACAAGAGATAGAAGAAGCAGCAGAATATAAGTATCTAGGGATTGTACTGCAGGGAGACCTCATGAGGAAAAAACAGGTAGAGAGGGCGGTTGCAAAGGGAAGAAGGACTTTGGGTATGTTGGGAAGGGTGCTGAAGGGAGTCAGCTGTGAGGTGAAGGAGAAGGCGTATGGCACTATGGTACGGCCAATGTTAGAATATGTTGCGGCAGTATGGGACCCGCATGTGGAGGTGCGAGAACTGGAAAAGGTGCAGAGAAGGGCAGCAAGATGGGTGGAGGGTAGGTGGAGACGGCAGGGGCAGGATGATGAGGAAGAAGGGAACTATAGGCCATCAGTGATGATGAAAGAAATGGAGTGAAGCTCATTGAAGGACAGGAGGAAAGTTGAACGGCTAGTCAGGATGTACAGGGCGGTGAATGAAGAGGGTGGATGGGGAGGGCTACACTGCAAGCTAAGTAAGGGGGTGTTTAGATGAAGAGGAAACAACAGTGAGAAGCTTCAGAGGGTGTGGAATAGAATGGAGCGGGGTATGCAGTCGATGCTAGTGATGTCTGTGAGGGAGTGGAATGTGTTGAGGGAGGAATTGGTATCTGTGAGAGGGGGTTGGTAAGTTCAGGGGGGTTGGTAAGTTCAGGAAGGGAGTGGAAAACGAGTTGGTTGGGTGAAGGAGAGTTGAGAGAGCTCGCCACCAGGCGGTAGCCTAATTGTGAGTGTATGTATGTACAATGTTTGGTACAATTCATATGACTTCTGTATGGAAAATTTCAGTTCAATTGGATAACGAGAAGTGGTTTAACATACATATAGGTGAAGTTACATAAAAGCTTGTAACTTCTGGCTCCATCATCAGATCAGCTCAGTGGTACCTTCACATTGTGTTGTCATCGGAACTACACGTGCATGCAAAATTTCAGCTTAATTGGATAAAGGGAAGTTGTTTAAAATCGACTTGCAAGATTTCACCAGAACGTACAAAGTAACTAACAAGGCAAGTTAAATAAAAGCTTGTACAAATAGAATTTAAGAAGCAGATATTTGACTTCTGAACACAGCCCATTGCGCTGCTAAATGTACACCTTTGCACAAAGATATAAACAAAGATATTGCTTACAGAATACCACATAAAGACGCTTACAAGTAACCATCGTTATTGCCCTTTCTATGATAAAGACTATCACGTTGACTGTCTTTAAGAAAGCTCAAGTTGGAGACTTGGACCCCAGATATCACCAGAATTTTGTGTATCTAGGGAAGGGAGCTGGACACACTAAAATGGGTGATATTACTAAAATATGAAATGTCTCAAGTAATGCTATCACAACAAGTGAGTCATTATTCCAGAAGTCACCAGACAAAGTTAATATGAAGAAATGCACAATAAAGTGATTTTGAAAACACTAGTTTTAGCCATTTTTACAACAAAAAAAATTATCCTTAGAGTTGAAATGGGAACTTGAAACTTGTCTTTGGTCAAAAACATTTATTTTAAATGCTTCTTGTGGCTGGACACCACTACAAAATAACCTCTGCAATACACTTCAAGTGCCAGCCAGAAGTTACTCTTAAGGAGGTGTTAAAGGATGTGCCTTAAGGGAATGAAAAACTATGTCCAATGCAGTTAGTTATAACTGAATCCACAATCTCCTGAGTGCAAGTCTGGTCATACAGCATAACCAAATATTCCAACCATGGAAAGAAAATTAGTTATTAATTAAAAAATACTGTGCCCAGTGCAGCGAAACACACCTGTACAAGTCATGAGGTTGGGATTCAGTGTAAACAGTTGGCCATCTCTTGAATTATTTTGTTATTTAAATGCTTTTCTTCAGCACGAAATTGTTGAAAATAAAGCTAAAAATGAAAAGATCCTAAATCCATAAAAATTCCAGTAAAATACAAAACTTGGGAAAAAATTATAATGATCTTGCAAGAGAAAAAGACTGACTACATACATTTAGACATGTCATTAAAATCCAAGCTATTCTTCAATGAGATACTAGTGCAGCCAAAACACTTGTAGGAATTAAAGATACGTAATGGTTATAATGTCGTCATAATGTCTTCATGAAACCAACAGAACTTGGTGTGAAAAACTTATAAATTTAACAGATATACATGGAAACAACTTAAACCTAAACAGGGACCAAAAAGTAATAAAAACTCAATATGACAGAAAATAAATAGAATTACTAAAATACTTTTATAGTTTTCTCATAAATGCTATTCTAATAATTTCTGCTGTAAATATTTTGTGTAGCATAAATAAAACAAACTCCAAAATATTTTTATTGCTTTTTATTTTAGTAATTGTTTTGAGATGATCATATTATTTTAATATTTACTATGTAATAAATACTTCATTTTTACACTGTTACCTACCAGCTGAACTGATGAAAATAATTGTATAAAATGTGAAAAAATAACCCATACAGAATCACAGCTAGCAATTATAAACAAAAATAATAAAAACACCACAAAGTTTTAACAATTTGCCATTTAACTACTAAGATATGATTGTCCTGGTTAAATACATCTATTTCACTGCAGTCATAAATTCACAAAGAGAAACATGCAACTGACTAAAAAAAAAATGTTTCTAGTTCGATTCAACAATATTGCAAAACTAAATTGTCAATAAATTAAAAATTTAATTTCATACCTGGTTTAATTAAACCACTTACTTTTGAAACAATACAAGCAGTAAAAATATATAAAAATCAGTACATGTCTTAAATACTGCATTCTGAATCAAAATCAGAGTCAATATCAAAATCACTGTCTTCTTCATCACTTTTGCCACCATCTTTGTTTTTGCCTTTCTTCTTGCAGGTCAGTTTCAAAGCTTGCAACTTTGCCATTATCTCCTCATTACTAGGCTTATCTTCTTCTGCATCTACAAGCAAAAAGCACGATAACCATGCAGACTACACTAAGTTTAAAATTAATACAACATGTAATCAAAATCAGTACTGCTCTGTAAAACTGTTTTTATTATGACACTATAATTAAGACTTGCTTGAGTACTAAACATTGCATTATACCAACAACAGGATATAAAGGAGAGTTTGGTCTCTCCTTAGTTTCCCAAGCATAGTTGGTTGTAATGATAACTTACGGAGCAAGAGGTTTCTAGCTGGAATATTGGGTAAAGGTATGGACTTTTAGACATACATAATTTCCAGTTTAGTTTAGCGAGTATGACACTCCCTCCTGCCCATCAGTCTACTGGCAAAAAGCAGAAACTAAAAATATCACACATATATGTTGTATAAAACAGATGTAATACAACAGAATTTCCAATATTCAGCAAAATTTCAGAGTGCTTGCCACACAAAATCACATGTGCTCATTACAGAGAACTGTGGCAGGGCCTAACAGGAGAACTTATTACTCCAAACAGTAAAGCTGGTAATCTTTTATGTCAACAAATAGTGAAAATTACAATTAAAACCACTCAGTATTGAAAACTACAAAGGTGTAAACCAAATAGCATGTGTGATTTTATTTGTGTGTGTGTGTGTGTGTGTAATTTGTGTCATAGTTCGTCTCATGTCTCTATCTATCTATAGATAGATAGACAGACAGAATGATATGGCCGCCAGCGGTGATTCCCAATCACCGTACTGTTGAGACTCAGTGTTCTCAGGGATGCTGTAGCTTCTGTGTGTGCATCTCACCGAGCATACTTACGATGCATGTTTGCAATACTAAACATTTTAACACTTTGAAAAAGAAACACATGTGGCTATAACACTGCCAATACAAATGAAAGAAGATGGTTCACTGTGATACCTGTTTTATTTATACCGTTCATACAAATCAACGTACCATGAAATTAATGATACACTGGGTCGTGTCGAGCTAACTCTGCTTGGGTGCTCCCCAGCCTGCAATTACTCTAGCGCACGCCTAGATGAATGATCTCACCGTGGTGTATGAAAACACAATCTTCACAAGGGAAGAGAGTCGACAGCCGCTAGGGTGGACTGACGACTTTTCCCTGATGACAGAACATGGCAAATAACAAAATGAAACACTTGATGATACATTAACATGTGTGATTACTTGGCATCACTAACGCAAACTCGCCTGGGCTCGCCCTACAGCAAGTGGGTAGTGTGGTGACAGCCTATACACATAGCTGGCTAGGACGGAAGTAATGTCACCGTACACAAAATACAAAATTACATCAATTGCACAAAGACCCTTAAAAGATGATGGGGCATGAGATGAGTAGTCACAATAAACACACAATGTGTGAAAAAAAGTTTATATGGTGCGGATGCCGCTGGATAAAGTTCGTAGTGGACCACGTGGTGCAGGTGAAATTGCAATATTTCTTTGTGGAAACGGCAAATTAAATTCCAGCAATATATTATTCTGGTAGAGAAATTATTCTCTTTACGATTACAGTGGTTATAGGCATGTAGCATGCCTGATGGCAGAAAAATCAAACATTAATGTGACCGCATGGTCAAACACACAAAGCATCAATCACATGAAAAATATATTGAACACTGAATAAAATTGACATAGAACCCTGAAATAAATTATGGCGCACATGGTTTTACACAAATAAACTCTCAAAGCACAAGGATGGCACGGACATGGACTTGGCGGCGATTAGCCACGTGGCTGTACGTAATGTTGCTGTAAAATATTCAAACATATACATATAATTAAAGCCCTTAAAATTGCACACAGCAATAATTCAGAAATTACAATGAAATGCCTTTAGCAGACGTGGATGGCACTTGATTCAAGTTTCGCGGGTTGCACGACCTCTCCGACATATTTCTCCTCCTTCTCCTCGATTAAGTTGAAAATGCCACAAGGGCAAAATAAATAAGTTAAGCGGAAGCATAATGCTGGGGAAATGTCTGGCAAAACGTAAGCAAGCAAAGGTTAACTGGGTATACTAAAGGTGCTATTGAAATCTACATCAGTGAACAAAAAGTTGCACTGGGTACATGACAGTGTCTTACCTCGCCAGCTCTCCTAGACAGAATGCGCAGAGGCAAGCGTCGCACAGACCTACCATGGCTGCCTACGGGGTTCATATAAGCGGAAGTGCTATGCACGCCGAGTAAATTTTTATATACTTTGAAAATAAAAGTGGCACAAATATACTAAATATTGTTTTACATTTTATAATTTTCTTGTGAAATTTCTGTATATTCTCAGTGTGTCTTTATGATGGCGTTCACACTGGAATATTAGTGTTCTTAATCTCCGTGCAGCCCGCACTTTGAATTTCATAACCAAACATTTTTTAAATATCAACAAACACTGTAAGACATCAAACCCTGAAAACAAAAATACAAGACACATTTTACGCTGCAAAATAATATTCTTTATGTGAAAGTTCCAAAATATTGGCCTCTTTACGCACATGCATGTACACGTGACACCAGCGTGGTGAGCTCCGTCAAGGGATCTAGCGCCGCTGGCTGTTAGCTAGCAGCAATATATTTATACGTATTCACGTAAGAAGATGAAGATGGAACTAGGTGATCAGATTTGATTGTATCGGAAATTAGTTGGTACTACCGGTGACGTGCGTATTCTTTGTCATGTGGAATTGTTTTTCTATCCGTAATTATGTTAGTATTTTTTATTTTGAACAGCAACAATGTCGTATTGAAGACAATTATGAGACACAAGATTGCAGTTATATTCTTCGTCACCATCAATGAACATACTTAATGTGGAATTATTTTTTCTGGGATTGTTAAAGGGATCATTGGGGGGGGGGGAGGGGGGGAATAGAGCTAGGTACCAGCAGTGGTGGTGCAGGTAAACCTCCTCTTCTTACAGCAACTAGAATGTTGTCATTTAGTGTAAGCATCCTCATACCAATGTTATAAAACCTATCTCTCACTCTCCTGTTATAACCCGAATCACCATATGCTCCCCAATAACTGAACAAATCATCCATTTTTCTGTGTTTGCTCGGATCTCCTCTGTACCTTGCTTTGCATGTTATGACAGGTGGGAAAAAAAAAAAAAAAAAAAAAAAAGCAGCCACACACACACACACTGTTATTGTATCTCATATATGAACACCAAATAATTTCACGTAAAAAATAAGAAATACTGAGATAACCGCCAATGTCTACAATAAATTCAGTTCTGTTCACACCTGCCATTTATTCTCCTTTCGGGCTACAATGTTGACATTGTTTGGCAAAACGGTGCTGGTCAATATGACATCAAGCTCTATAAAATTGACTTTAAAAATTTGTTCAGAGATGCTAGTGTTTTTTCACATGAAAATACATTCATTTTAACTTTCAGAATGGCTATGTTAAGTAGAGTTAGTGTGTATATTAGTGGAATTGAGGGTGCATTGTACTACATATATATTTTAAAAAGTTATTGATGAAAATAAGAAAACAGAAAAGAAAAGTAGGCCTATGGCCTAGGGGTACATAGAGAGAGAGGATGATTCTCAATTAGACCGACAAACGTCGGGAGGCGATTCCTTATGTTGTGCTGGAATGGGTCCGTCATATGTGTGTAATTGTAAACTGTTGCTATAGTGTTGTGTATATTTTCAGCCCGTCGTCGCCTTTTGCTGCTTAACCCTTAATGGCGCATTTACCTGGCGTGCAGGCCTGCACTGCAGATTGCTTCACAAAGTGTTTAGGAGTTTTGAAGCCAGACTTCCTTTAATTAGCACAATATTTTGCACCATTAATGTAATAGTTTTTATAGATAGCGTGGTAAGCGAAAAGAGTGTGCTGCGCTCATAAAGGTCTCAGGAGTGGGGAGTTACTCTGAAACGGATTCTGGCACGTGTGTGTGTGTGTGTGTGTGTATATATATGGGAGCTGGGGCGTGTTTAGGAGAAGACGTCACCAGTCGGAGTGCCGGGCGCTCGATAAAGAGAGGTTCCGCCTGAGAGCAGTGGTTGGTCGGACCAGGAGGTTGAGGCATCGCTGCGAGAGGAAAAGTATGAATATGCGAGGTGCGGACATACAATTTTGCGTGAGACGTGTTGTGGGGATTTTGACATTTTCCCAGAGGCATCGGGACTTAGAAAAGTAAACTGGATGTAGAAGTTCAAATATTAAAATGGTCAGAATGGACTTTGGTTTTCACCCGCAGGATACATTCGTATTTGAGGATCGCCTGAGACAGTTTTTATGAATTTTGTGAATTACGTTGAAAAGTAATAATAATAGTAATACATGTATGTGTAATGGAATAGAATGTCAAGTGAGGAATCTAAAATTGAAAAGAAAATATTTCTTTTACGGAAGGAAACAAATAAATGTATGTCATGTATGGGTGCCTTGTGTAACATAAATTATGTTGAATGTTCTAGATGTGATATTTAGCTTAAACTGTGTTGCAATATTATCTTTGCGATGAGAGAGTAAGTGATAACACTGATTTTCTCTGTGTGCTGGAAAGAGATAAGACAAAGTTCTTTTTTTTTTTTTTTTTTTTTTTGCACAGTTTTGTGGTGCGTTTTGTAATCAATCAACTTATCTTAGAACACAAGAAACATTTTTTACAACACTACTTAAATGATATCACATGCAACTACATTTCCGAAATAATAAGTGTTTTAATGCAAGGTCAACTATACTCAATATTACATAATAGCTCAAGAAATCATGAAAATTCAATAAAACAAGAAGAATGTTCTGCTGTAAGCCTATCATTGCAAAAATGATGGGATCTGCTAAAAATTTACCCATTGAAATACTGGTGTACAAGCACATGACGCAACAAACATTTATGGAAACGTCTAAACTGATTCCAGTAAAGTTCACCCTTTCTCCTCAAGCAATATTACGGCTAGCAATTTAAATCACCCCAGAGATTCTTTTAATTTTATGTTACAGGGTTCAATATTTTAATATTTCAACTTCTCTTCATACTTTCATCCCAAGACTTTCAAATCAAATAATTTTGCAGGTGAATCGACAGGAACGATGAAAGAACTACTGCATCTTAAATAGGAACTGGCTTACATTAGGATGTATTGCAACGCCGAAGCCTCCATTCAAACTCAGACCTTTCCAAAACCCGGACATCAGTCGCGCGCTGCGGGAATCGTTGACGTCTCAATATTATATATATATATATCTCTATGTGTGTGTGTGTATGTATATATACACACACGCACACATATACAACATTATTGACAACCTTTACTTCGTAACATGCACACACACACACACACACCTTGGACACTTTATTATGGAAATTCAATATTTCTCTTTTGTAGTACACTGTCACAGTACAAAACATAAATATAAACAAATATTAAAATAATGTTAAACTTCTAGAGGATGAACAAGGAAATAAATAAATGAATTTAAAAGGACAAATACTGGGCTTAACACATCAAAACATTATCTCAGCAAATAAGAATTTAGAAACAAACAATAACAACAAGACACTATACCACAACATCAATGAGAACTCAGTAGGAGCTGAGTGAGGTTACCTGGATGTAACCAAATGGTTGGTGTAGAACAGTTAGGATGTGAGATGGGAGTGCGAGCCGGGATCTCGTGAGGGGATGACAAGGGGTTTTCTTTGACTTTGGCCGGACGTTGTGTCTTGCCGACATTGTGTGGTTCGGGGCAAGTGTTGACCGACAAAGCTAAGAAGAGTGGATGCTGGTCAAGTTAACGAGATACAATGTTGTTGCGGGGTTGTGGCAATTAAAGTGTGGGTTATTGACTGGGATAAGCACGCAGGATTAGAGACTGAGAAACAAGGACAATGTGGCATGGTATAAGTATTGTGGTATGGTGGTTATTGTATGAATGGGTGAACAAGAGCACTACTGACACTCTAAGTTCTGTGGTGGGGACAATATCTCGGGCTTAAGTTTACCATTTATGTTGTATGTGAGAGCTGGCTGTGTATGGCATTGCCGGTGCACTACCAGCACAGTCTATGTTATGATGGAGACCTGGGTACCGGCAATTAAAAGTGAAGTGTGATTTTACGATCCCGAGCAATACCATCGCTCCTGGAGTGAAAATAGGTGTGGACAATATCCCTGGGCTGTGGATCTGCATGTTTGGTGGATTACTTGATGTGTGTCAAATGGAAGCCAGTGTGAGGAATTGAGGTCGGTCGGAGAGGAAATAAATTGTGTAAATAAGAAATCTCCTGAGACCATTTTCTGTGGTTCGGCATCTTTAAGGTTTTGAAATTAAAATTGTAATATTCTAAATTAGGCCTATGTTCAGGCAAGAATGTTTTTAAGTGCCTGATTTTGGGTCAGTAAAAATGTGCTTTAAGTGCCAAATTGTGAGGTGCATGAATCAGTTTTACTGTAACTTGTAAAAGCTGACACATTAGTGAGAGAGAGAGTGTGTAGTGTGTGTGTGTGCATGCGTGCGCAAAATTGGAGTTTTTGAGAGTTTGTTGCCAAGTTGAGCTTAGGTGAAACTGAATTCTGATTATGGATTGTCAGAGAATAGTCTTAGTATTAGAGAGGAAATCATTTTAATGAATTTGTGTGAGTATTATGTGTTTATCAAAAGTGTGTAAGAGAAAGAGTCTTTTAACTTGCGTGATTTATATAGCGCTCTTGAAGTCTGTTTCGAGAAAGAGTAATCTATGTACCACGGTGGAATCTGTAAAAGATTTTAAAGTGTTTTAATAAAAGGAAGTATATAGTAGTACTGTTATTCTGAATTGTAGAGTTTGTAGACCTACCACTTCCTCAATCCTGCACGAAGATACATGCATATTATATTAAACTAACCTTATTCTGCTGCAGTTTT
Organism: Dryococelus australis; assembly: GCA_029891345.1. Classification (NCBI taxonomy): domain Eukaryota; kingdom Metazoa; phylum Arthropoda; class Insecta; order Phasmatodea; family Phasmatidae; genus Dryococelus; species Dryococelus australis. Next base: position 79,715,245 of record CM056995.1, read on the forward strand.
TGAAAGTGTTTACTGTGTTTTTTGAGTTTTCCCATCCCTTCCTGATCCTTTAAAGTGCTAGGAATAGAAGGAGGGTTGGGAGAAATTGTGTTCTGTGTGAAGGCACCGGCCACACAGTTACGATGTAAAATGAAATTACAACTCTCCGAACATTGTTTTATGTAATCGGGTTCTACAACGTAAGAGCTAACCTTCATTAACACCACTCTTCTTAGTGAAAAGCTTGAAAAGAAGATAAATCAGGCAAAGAATGTATTTCTGGGGAACATGGTGGAAGAAGGAAAAGGCAAGGAATGGGCGAAATTGTTCAGGTGTGTTAGGAAGTTAGGGGGAGGAGAGGATGGGATCCCTCTGTTAACAGGAAGGGATGGTAGGCATTCAACAAATGACCAAGAAAAATCGGAGATGCTGCAAGGGCAGTACTTGTCAGTGTTTGAAGCAAAGGAGGACTGGAATAGGGGGACAAACAGAGTTCGGGGGGTGTTTAGTAAGTTTAAGATGGGGGATTGGGGGTTAGAAAAGGCAATTAAGGGTTTGTAGTGCAGTAAGGCAGGGGGACCAGATGGGATAGGAAATGCAGCTCTAAAGATTGGTGGCAGGGAGTTGGTGAAATATTTAGAGGTGCTGTATAAAAAGTCCTTAGGAGAGGGTAAGTTACCACAAGATTGGAAGGATGCTATGGTGGTACCTATACACAAGCAGGGAGAGGATAGGGGGAGGCCTGGCAGCTACAGACCAGTGTGTCTCACATCAAGTACAGGAAAAGTAATGGAGAGGCTGGTGTTGCAGTATGTGGTGAGGGTAATGAACAATAGGAATTGGTTGGAGGAGTCCCAGCGAAAGGAAGTGAGGTTCACAAGCAAGAAGATGATAAGCAGGGACATGTACAGATGGGAGGGACAAGAGATAGAAGAAGCAGCATAATATAAGTATCTAGGGATTGTACTGCAGGGAGACCTCATGAGGAAAAAAACAGGTAGAAAGGGCGGTTGCAAAGGGAAGACGGACTTTGGGTATGTTGGGAAGGGTGCTGAAGGGAGTCAGCTGTGAGGTGAAGGAGAAGGCGTATGGCACTATGGTACGGCCAATGTTAGAATATGTTGCGGCAGTATGGGACCCGCATGTGGAGGTGCGAGAACTGGAAAAGGTGCAGAGAAGGGCAGCAAGATGGGTGGAGGGTAGGTGGAGACGGCAGGGGCAGGATGATGAGGAAGAAGGGAACTATAGGCCATCAGTGATGATGAAAGAAATGGAGTGAAGCTCATTGAAGGACAGGAGGAAAGTTAAACGGCTAGTCAGGATGTACAGGATGGTGAATGAAGAGGGAGGATGGGGATGGCTACACTGCAAGCTAAGTAAGGGGGTGTTTAGAGGAAGAGGAAACAACAGTGAGAAGCTTCAGGGGGTGTGGAATAGAATTGAGTGGGGTACGCAGTCGATGCTAGTGAGGTCAGTGAGGGAGTGGGATGTGTTGAGGGAGGAATTGGTATCTGTGAGAGGGGTTGGTAAGTTCAGGAAGGGAGTGGAAAAGGAGTTGGTTGGGTGAAGGAGAGGTGCAAGAGCTAGCCACCGGGCGGTAGCCTAATTGCGAGTGTATGTATGTATGTCTACCGCTTGGGTGGTGATAATGTTATAAAGTTAGGGAGGAGAGGAAATACAAATTTGATAAATTATTATTGAGGTTGTTGTGCATCTTTAAAAGTTGAAAATAACAGGGGTGGCCACCCTCATTTTACATACAACTTTCTTACAGGCAGGAATTATGAACATTTGATGCTTGTTTATTGAGAAGTATAACCTAATTAAGAAAAATGGCCCTCTTGTTACAACTGCCTATGACACACTGTTTTCATTAAAAACGTGCTTGGCATTTTATCACTGCAGCAGTAGTTTCTGTGCGTTTTTACGAAAACTGTGGAGCCCAGGCAGTTGTAACAAGAGGGCCATTTTTGTTGATTAGCCTGTACTTCTCAAGTAACAAGCATCAAATGTTCATATTTCCTGATGGAAAGAAAGTTGTATGCAACACGAGGGTGGCATCCCCTGTAATTTACACTATGAAGGGCGGTATTAATGTGGGTTATCTCTTATGTTGAAAATCCCGATAACATAAAATAATGTCCAGAGAGTTAATTTCATTTTACTTCATTACCAATATTTTGCAAAGGTTTAAAATCTCGATTTTTAAGGGCTTTTTTCGGTTTAGGTATAAATTGTCCCATATGTTTTCAATTTACTTTTTCATAAAGAATCACCTCCCAAAGTTTGTCACTCTAATTGAAAATCATCCTGTGTGTCTATACATATATAAATAGAGAGGTCTATCTAACTAGATTTGTTCACCATCAATTGATTAGTAACTTTTTGACCAATATGTGTTTTTGACTTTACAGAGGCAAATGCACAACTTTTGGATAACAATTAATATGTACTTTATTAAAAGAAATGCATTTAAAGCGTTTAAAACAATATTTTTATTTTTTAATTTCTCTATCACAATTAGCCTACATTTTGTTATTCAACTTGTAACATCAATTTAACACTTTCAGTGTTAATTTTTGTTTGTCGATTGAAATTGTGTCATGGTCATGTGGGCATGGTGAATATGATGTGAGTGTTGTATATGTATGATCATATATGATTATTTAGACACAAAATTCTAGTTGGGAAATTGCGAGGTAAAAAGGGTGTAAAATATGTCAATTTTCGTGATAAAATCTTACCCCAAAATTTACCTCCAGTTCATAGCACTCCCCACTAGCAAACTTGTAACTTTTACCAATTGGTAATATTGTAAATTTAGGTATTGTTCGCTTAGATATTTGTGAAATTTTGCATGTTTTCATTATAAAATATTATGATTTTATTTTCATTATCACAAAAATAGATTAAATTGTAAAAAGATCTAAGCAAACAATACGTACATTCACAATATTACTGATACACTCTCACCCAAATGTTACTGTCATAATGTATGATATTCAAGCGTAGCCCTCTTGCACTTAAAAATACTGTATAAGTGTAGCCAAACATTGTGCACCGAGCCAAAGTCCCAGCGCCAGCAATGTAGTGAATCCCTGAAACAGTGAATCAAGGCGCACTGCCAATTATTTTTTTAGTGGTGACGTGAAGCGTCACGCATCAGTGAAGCTTAAGAGTTTTCCCAGAAATGACTTTCAAGCGTAGCCCATTTGCACAGGAAAATAATGTGGGTGTGTTTTGCAATTTAACATATTTTCTTGCTTTTTGTAATATTATTGTAATATTGTATCATGAAAACATGTTTAATTGCAAAAAAATTGAATTGAATATTACCTTAATTGACAATGTTACAAACACAATTTACAAATACAATAGTGGTGAGAGCTATTAACTGGAGGGAAATTCTGGGGTAAAATTTTATAATGAAAATGCACATATTTCTTTTTTTTTTTACCCCACAATTTCCCTGACCTTCATAGCCCTCCCTAATATAGTTTTTGGGGTTTCCACTGGTCAAATGTCGATGCCCCTAGTAAATTTGTGTTCTGTGTAATTAGTAGAGAAGAATTAGGCCTATACCACTTTATGATAATTTTTTTTCTCTCGAAAATGGAACTATTCTTAAAAGTTACCGCAATTATTTTCCAGTTTTTGGGCAAAGCCCCTATTATGGATTATTACCGCCCCTAGTAAATTTGGTTATATGTGGAAAGTAATTTCAATATAAACCATTTTAAACAAAGATTTATTTTCTGTAAAGCCCCTAATCTGGATAATTACCTATAAAAATACACGCTAATAGGAACTAGAAGGTTTGTGTACCGCTGATCCCTAGCCGCGTCAAATCCAGGAGAACTAACAGTAAAATTTCTCAACAGCTGAATCACATGGAAAAGAACAATGAATAACAGGAATAAATAAGGATAATAAACTGTGTCGTTTAACTGGGCAAATGCAACAAGATTTAACCTTATTAACCATAACTTCACGACAGGTAATGCACAAGGAGTGTATGTGACGTGCTATTGTGTGGGACAAAGTATAATAATCGCTAACATGAATAAATTATGGTAATTAAAAAGTATCGGAATATGATTTAACGCTACAAGTCCTTATCGTCCTTTTATTTACATACATACACTCGCAATTAGGCAACCGCCCGGTGGCGAGCTCTCTCAACTCTCCTTCACCCAACCAACTCCTATTCCACTCCCTTCCTGAATTTACCAACCTCTCTCACAGATTACAATTCCTCCCTTAACACATTCCACTCCCTCACAGACCTCACTAGCATCAACTGCCTACCCCGCTCCATTCTCCTCCACACCCTCTGAAGCTTCTCACTGTTGTTTCCTCTTCCCCTAAACACCCCCTTACTTAGCTTGCAGTGTATCCACCTGCTTCCCCTCATCAACTACCTGCACCAGATCCTCTAATAACCCAGCCAGCTGAGTCTCACATGAGTATCCCCTCCTGAAACCATGCTGGGACTCCTCCAACCAATTCCTATTGTTCATAACCCTCAACACATACTTACTCCCAATGCACTATAGCACTTTGGCACACAGCCACACCTTGTGATTGCACGTATTTAACAGTATGGAGAAACTGATTTTACATTTATTTTACATACACATTGCGTGTTTAACCCCACATTTTCCCAGATCTTTAAAGCCCTCCTCATTTTCGCATGTAATAGCACTTACTGTGAATACCGTGATTTCCCCTTGAAATTCATATTCAACTAGATTCCTAATGGTATTGAAATACCATTTCTTACAATCCACAACCCCCTCCCGACATAAAAGGGGCCAAGCCTTTTTCGGAAAAAACACAATTCTCAACAATTACCAATAAAAACACATTTTACAAAAATCTTATTGGCGTAATACGCCTATCCCCAAAATTTATGATACATTTTTTTACAGTACCTTGCTTTGCATCCTGCGACTTTAAGCGTGCCAAATATCGAAGAAAAGATCGTCTCTTCCTTTCTGAAAGACATTTAATAAGCTTTTCCATTTCCGCATCAAATTTCTGCTGTTCTTGTGAATTAAATCTAGTCTGTTTCACTACTTCCTTTTCTTCTAAACATTTTGGGCACATTTTTAAGTGAGTTGCACAATTTGTACATATCTTATGATAAGCATGTTTAACTGTTTTCTCGTCACACTTAGCACACTTACGAGGACCTTTCAAAGGTTTGAATTTTTTATATTTTATTTTCCATTCAATTACATTCTTACATTTCTCGCAAACACCTGCCACCTCAATGTTGTTAATATTTTTTAATTGCGTCGTTTTGTTATGTAAGTTATTGATAAAACCTTTTACGTTTTGATGCTTTTGAGGTCTTGTGCGTTTTACACTACCCGCCTGGCAACTCATTCTCCCAATCACCTGTCTAAAGAAAAATTTTTGTTGGAACCTCGTGGGTCACTATCTTCAATTTACATTATTTACAAACATACGAAAAAAACAACAAAGACAAACTATACATAAAATAAGACAACTCTTTATTAATGAAATTTAGTTTATAATTCTTATTTATCTTTATATGAAAGTCTCCAGAAATTTAGAAATAAAAAAACTATAATTTCAGGTTTTTATCGGTCTTTCTAATATTAATTGCAGAATAATTACTTTTGATTGTTTTGTTTTATATTTGAATACATTCGTTGCCATAGCTTGTTCATATAACTACATACTAATGTAGACCTACTACTAATTCAAAATATTTTACCTGCAGTGGCTTCTGGAAATAACTTCCACGCCATCAGAAACAGACATGATTTAACCATGCTAGCAGATATTGAGACTGAGCAGATGAAATTGCAGCAATTTCTAGAAGTAAAAAGATGTAAATATTGCGGGTTAGTTGTTGAAGAAGGCATCGCTTGTGAATACCGCAACAGATGGTTTCACTATCGTTGTGCCAGAGTTAATGTCAATGTTGTTCCTTAGGGTGACTGGAAGTGTTTTCTTTGCCATGTTGAGGGGAAGCTGTACTAAGCAAATCAGCTTGTTGTTGTGCTTCAGGAACGAGTGGAACAGAGAGAGAGAGAGAGAGAGAGAGAGAGAGAGAGAGAGAGAGAGAACTAGAAAGAATGAAAGATGAAATTGAACACTGGAAAACTGAACACTCAAAAACTGTGATGCGTGCTGTGCTCCCCTTTTAGACAGTTTGCTCACTGTTCAACACTACAGCGGTGAAGTGTCCACCTGCACAGTACTCGTGCGACCAGTGTGTACATGTGTGTGTGATATCACTCATGGAATGCAGCATGGTGTAGGAGGTAAAGTGCCATCTAATGTAGTACCTGGCCACAGTAGCCACGAGCCGCATGGCATGGAAGGATACAAATACCTTTAGTTTTATTCTTATTCAAAGGGCAAGTAATCATGCATGATAGCTGACACAAATTGACAAACCAGCACACAATGTAAATAAACACTCGATAAAGCAGCCCAACTTTTCATTGGCCTCATTATGTTCTGTTTTTGTTCATCTCATATGTTTCCATTCACACCTCACTAACCTTGTATATTATTCTTATATTTTTAGCATGTTTTAAAGACATTTTGTATAGCATAGCCTCGGCGTGCAGAGTGTGTGATAAGCCAGAGTGTAATTTCATTTCAACTAGAAAGTAGTTCCATGTGACTTGCAAGCGTGTCAAGCCAGCTAGCACGTCCAATACGAAAAGTAATTCATAGTCGAGCATACGGAGGAGCTGGTCAAGTGCGTGGTTCGCATTTTCGCACACGAACAGCACTCCAACTTTTAAACTAACACTTTAACATTCAATAGCTTAATTAGTATTGGAACCATTTTTTGATTAGCCACTCTGGACACCCTTTTCCATTTCCCCAGTGCTTGCATCGCCTGGGTAAGCTATAATTTACATGTAATTCTTAATGGACAAGTGCCGCTATTTCAGTGTAGCCTAACTGGCAAGCCTAAGCCCAGTAAGCTTTCATAAGTAACCTCGTGGAGGGATGTAACATAAACTGAATAAATACTATGATAAAGGATTTTGTGTGTTTTTATTCAGGATGTATTTGCAGTAGCTGACCCATTATGTTCAGCCACAATGAGAGAACATAACATACCTCTGGAACATGAGCTGGCCATATTTTCTGGTCAGTGAAGTTATAAACTGCATCATTTTTTCGATCATAAAGGAGCAAATAACAGCAATGTTAGCTGAGAGTGTGATAAAACCCACTTGCAGACACTACAACATTGGCACCGAAACAAAGGTGGGACATGGTGTTTTTGTGTAGATTTCATACCAAAAATGCCACACTACTATATAACTGTCAAGGATGCACTACACATGTTAGACAAAACCAAAGTAATGACCTCACTCGACCTTCTTAGTGGCTACTGGCTGGTTCCCATAAAACCTGGAAACCACAATAAAGCTGCCTTTACAGCCCCAGGCGGGAGACAGTTCCAATTCAGTGTAATGGCCTATGGCTTCAAGTGCCCACTGGCAACTTTTCAAGCCATGTTGGTCCAGGTTCTCTGTGGGTACATAGACGACTTTACCCTCGCGTACCTGGACGACATGGTAGTGTGGTCCGAGACCTAACATTACCACATACATCACCTGTTGCTAGTACTCGAATGTTTAGCCATAAATAAGTTGACCTTTGCGTACAGAAAATGCCACATTGGTCACCCATGTGATGCCGACAGCGAAAACCAGACTGTTAGCCCGCCATGAAGTATATTCGGCACAGCCGACACCAGACTCTAACAGATGTTAATGGGCCCTGATGCAGATCATGCAGCATGTTCGGACTGAAGCCAAACACACCGCATCAGAGCGAGTGGTTGCAACCAGCGGTAATGTGTGTGTGTTGCAATAACAGTGCAGTACAGGGAAAAGTAGGGTGGCCATGCAGTCATGTGCAATCGTGCGCACAAATACGTGAAAAGAGAACTTGTGTGCTAATTATGTAAAAACACACAATTATGCAAATGTAATGCCACACAAAGACAAGCAGGTATAGAACACTGGAAGAAACCCTTCTTGCAGCCCACAAGGCATTACAGCAGTGTTTCAGTTTTTTCTTGTTATTTTCATTCCCACTTGTTTTATCCACATGTCATTCGCCAGTGTCATATTTATATATTATAGTTGTTACATGTGGTTGTTTTATCTCTGCAAGTGTCATTAATGCAAGGTGAGTGTAATTGCTATGTTTCATATCTAAAAGTGTAAAAAAAGTAGTACACGCGGACTGCCTGCCTGCCAATACCAACAGGCACGCAGCGTTTCAAAGTTAGTCATTATTTCGTGTATCGAGAGTGTGGATGCACTGTCAGACATCGTAGGGCAATATTAATAGTCTTCTCTCAGATCTCGTCTTTAGATTGTATTATGTGATACAGGCTTGAGATGAGTTTCTAGTCTTGAGACGCGTGCGAATTAATAGTCAGTTCTTGAGTCGTACTCAGCTGAAAATAGTTTCAAGTTTTTGTTCTGAAGTGATATTAGATTGTGAGATACAGTTCTTTATATCTAGTCTCGTAAAGGGCCCATGGAAGCAGAAATTATGGTATTTCTTGCTATCGATGTGCATTTGTCTGCAACTATATTCTCCTGTTTCTTGTGTTTAATTATATTTTCTCCTGTTTCTTGTACGGAGACGAATTAAAAAAAATACTAAAAATTTCACAGGGCTGAATTAACATTAACAATTCTACTTGTTAATTTCAAATACTATAGAAAATTAATTTTTAATTACAAGTAGGGTGATATATGGCTTTACTTTCATGTAATAGTCTTCGGAGATAGTATTTCTCTATTTGAAGTCTGAAATTTTATTTGTATCACATACAACAATATTAAACAAACATTACTATACGTAACTTCAGATACACGGCAGTAGAACTTGTTTTGTCACAAGCTATGCTTCCAACCAATAACCAAACAAAATTAATTTATTGCTTTTATGCAGTGTGGTATTTTTTAAATAAACGTAAAATATTCGCAATTAAAGCTATTATATTAATCACAACAACATGGTTTGATATTTAATGCACATTACAATCCTTTACTCCAGATAAATGGTTTCTATATTCATATTGGTGGTTAATTATTTAACGTCGCACATTACGAAGCAAATATATTTCATATAACCAAACAGTACACAAATTCGAGTCTCAAAGTGACCTACAATATTATGACTCTTGTTTAATTTCTTAGCATGCACTTTTGTTGTTATTCTTCTTACTTCAAACTCATCTATTACTTTTGTGCTGGGGACAGTACACAACATTTAAATTGCAAATTTACTAAATACGACACATTGTTTTTATATTTAATATATATTTTTTAACACATGTATTACTTTTGCGCTGGGGACAGTAGCCTACTCAACATTTAAATTGCATATTTATCGAAAACGACACAGTGGTTTTATATTTATATATTTTTCTGTTTATCCTGTTGATCCCATATGGAGTAAAACCATATAAAATAAATACATTTTCGTATTTAAATGTACACATAGGACTATATACAAAAGAATACCACGTAAAAATGGTGTCTCAGGACATCTCTCGACATCAGTTGCCTGAAACGAGAATTATTTGTTTACCTCTCTCTCTTGATGCTAGTTTTAGTCGACTAAATAGCTAAAACAAATTTTATGTGAAACCAAATTTAGGTAAGAGCTACATCAAAACTAGTCTCAAAACGAATCTCAAGATTTGTTTATTATGTAGGATCTGTTCTCAAGAAAAGTCTCGAGAGTTGATACACGACTATTAATATGGCCCATATTGATTTCCCACATTCCCAGGCAGCATACAATTTTTGTCTAATCACTTTACTGAAATAGACTTTAATTAATTGGAACCATATTTCATCTGCTGCCCGGGACTCTCCACCTCTCTCCTTCTCCCGGTTAGCATCGCCGGGGAAGGCATAAGTTACCTGTAAACTATTATCTGGCTTAGTGCAGTTTTGTACTGTTTCACCCTGTCGGCGGTTTAAGCCAGAATATTTGTACATAAGTTGTTCTCATTGAAGAATGTTAATAAAACCCATTTAATTTACTTAAATGTGTGTACATATTTCATTTGGGTCGCCTTCGGGCATTTCGGGGTGTAGGTCTCCACCTTTCCGCTAAAATGTAGTTTACCAGCAAGTGTTTATCAAAGTGTATTTGTTCTGCATCGAGTGTTTCATGTTCATCATTTACCAGTAATTAAAGACGTGTGGGTTGCCTTGAGAACCCATTGCACAGTACATACTTTTATAATGGAATAAAATCACTGAGGAATACAACGCCTGAAGGATCTTCGCCTTTGGCTTTCGGTACACGACCCAGAGATCACAGTCAGCTCTACAACATCACTGTATTGTCATTGGAAAATGCCTGGTACCCCGGGTACAGTATAATTCCTAACCAAAATTATCCCAGGAATATATTTGCAGCTCCTGAATACCTCAGTAACCCCATCTCACACTACACCACCATGTCACATGGATGCAATTTCTTGGGCACCTGGTAAATGACATGGCTCACCCAAGAGATGACGATGGTGATGTGTGTCCCACATGGGAACAGATGAAGTACAGCAAATGAAGATGTTGCCTGGCACCATGTTCGGTAGAGCAAACAATTATGATGGGGTCGTACGGCCGTCGGCGATCTTTGGATACAATATTAATTTGAAGAAGAGTTAATGTAATTACCAATTAATTATGCTTACTGTCATATCAAACCCTTTGCTAAGGGACGAAGTTGTCGGCCACTTCGCATTCCGATACTAGCACAAAGTTTACCCTGCTTAAGGGAGACAGGTCCATTAAGAACATAACTTATTACACTCAAAATACACTCACTATGATTCTGCTGTAGGGTACCACACCTGATGTACTCAGGAGAGTAAAGTCAATAAAACCCACCTTGTCAATGTGTGACAGTTTTATTGATGAAAGGGTGCAATAGAATGTCAATAAACAAATGAATATTAACCTTTAAAAAGCAGACCCAGCACTCCGTGTTTGCCGATGGTCGCTACTGCAAAATAAGGGAAGGGCCTTAGGTGAGGAATAAATGAAAAACACGTACCGACACATGAAGTCTTGGAATGTTACCTCACGATGCAGAAAGGCCTCCCCTCAGCTAAAAAAGTGAAGTTAAATGTTCCTTAACAAAGGGTGAACTATTGCAGTGAAAGAATACAGCCTAAGTTGAAGATCTGAGGGGAGTAATGTGGGAGCTTACCGCCTGTACTACCAGTCGTCACAAGTGCTGAAGCCTAACTGAAGAACATGGTGGTGGCCTCAACCCGCATCCGGCGAGCCCGGCACCAAATGCAAACATGAAAAAACCTAACTGCACATCTTACATGATTAAGGAAAGTAACCCTGTACATATTTACGACTAATGATTAAAAACATGTTGGTGACCCTGATATGACTAAGAATGTGATGTCACGAGTATATCACCACACTTGAAGGGTGATATTAAATTAAATGATGCCTTTTGTGGCTACTTCTCACTGAATGAAGACATCTATACTCTTATAATTAATACAGGAATATTGGCATGTGTCGTTAAGGCGAATAATGAGAAAAAACATTTACATTTCATTTCCTGTGATGACACATGCATTTCACTGAAAAGGGACTGGGTTATGCCCTGTCCTCTGTGAGATCTGTGTAACTCTCTACAACAAACCGGGCAGCTTCCCTGGTTAACTATGGTGCATTTATTATCGAAACTCATTCTAATTACTCTAATTAAATGATGCTGCTAGGGAGCCGCTTATCACTTTGCACTTATGCCGGGTATATTATTCCCCATCTTTTGACACCTCTTGGAGCCATATAGCACTTCAGATTCGACCACAAGGCCCGTCGACATCGTGTACATTGAAAAGCCTTGGGATAAAGCGGCACTGCTTACCCCAGTGTTCCCTCCAATGGCTGTTGCATCTAATGGTCGTGACTTTATGCGAAACACCCATTTGGGCCACATATCAATTTATTACGAGAGTTTATTCTCATAATAAATTTAAAATATGGTGGTCTGTGGCCAACAGGTTGCAGAGCAGCAAGGAAAGTGTAAATACATGGTTTTTTCGACCTGCACTGATTGGTACCGTGACCTAATGGCATTCGGTCGAGTGTTACTATGTGTTTGATGCATTTGCGGTGTTACAAACAGGCACAAGGGATATGTGTATGGCTGGAACACATCAAACGCCCCCCTCTCTGGTGACAGTTTGGTTCTCGTAGACCCCAAGTAACTGTCATGACGCTAGGCGCAACAGGATGCCAGGGGTCGCATCTGGTTGCAAGGCCTCACATTGTACGGCCCGTAATGATGATGCTGTGCTTTGCTGCCTGCCGATGTGCCGATGCTGTGAAGTGCTGCTGCATGTGCTCGCCGAAGGGGGTTGGTCCCGTCGCAAGTAGTGCATGCCGGCCAATGCAGATGATGCTGACGCTTGGTGCGGCAGGGGAGGGGTCCAGACCCGCTCTTCCATCAACTCATTATCACTGCTGCTGATGCTGCCTCTGCTGTTCGGACCTCTTGATGCTCCCTGCTCTGGCGAAGGGAAAGGTATGTGGTCGATTGATGAACTTGATGCTCCTGCTGCACCTGTGCCGCTGTTGAGGTCCTCTGATGCGAGGCCAGCTAGTATTATTGTCCTCGTCGGCGCCGTAGCATAGTCCTGTGGGCAGCTTCCCTGTGGGCTGATTGGGCCCACAGTTGCCCCCACTGACTTGCTTGTGTGACGTCACCCGAAGTCAGTGTCTCCACACTGGGTGTGGTGACACTACGGACTGACTCACTTTGTGCTGCACTGCCTGCCATGTAGATGGCCCCAGGGCTTTGGCCCTGCTGATGATGAATTTCTGCAGCGCATGCGTGACAAAGGGAATTTGCTCCATTTCAAGCAGTACCTGGTGGTTGATACTGATGATGTTGCTGATGTTACCACTGCGGCATTAGACCTCTTGATGCTCCCTGTTCTGGCTACGGGAAGAGTATGTTGTCCATGTGTGAACATGATGCCCCTCCTGTTGCTCCCTCCCCTGTGCTTGTGAGGAGGTCCTTTGACATGAGGTCAGCTGGGATGGGTGTCTTCTTAGACGCCTCGGCAATGACCGGTGGGAAACTTCCCTGTGGGTTTATTGGTTCCACAGTTGCCCCCACTGACCTGCTTTGGGTGGCGCTTTTAGAAGTCAGCACCACGATGCTGCACATTGGGACACTCCAGTCTGAGCCACTTTGTGCTGCTGTGCATGCTATGTTGGTGACTCCTTCGATGATGTTGATGATAATGCTTGATGATAATATGATTGTAATGCCAGTGTTACTTGTCTCTTCCTGATTGGTAACATTCATGTCTGATTCTGAGGTCTTGGGCGCTTTCCATCTTGGCTGAGAGTTGTCGCTGTTCAGAACAGTCCTATTCCTACTACTCGTTAGAACAAGGAGGATGAGGCAACTTGATTGCTTTCCATCTGGATGTGGCCCATTTTCCCGTCAGCTGTAACCTGTTGCTGTTTTGTTGTAGTTGCATTGCTGCTTGCTTGCACCACCCTGTACTACTTTGCGCATTTTCACCCGAGGGGTTGGCTGGGATAGTGACCCTCCCATGCTCCATGCATCACTGTTAGTGTGATCCCTGGGTGGCGCTGACTGCTGTTATTTGCATCGCTCCCCCTTATGCCACTGATGCCAGGGTGTGCAGACTTTTTGTTTGTCGTGTTTGTTTAATTGATGTATTTGCTCCTGGCTGGTGGCACTGAACGATGTCATGCGGCCTGTTTGTTATGCAGTCGGTAGCTATGTTTTTCCCCTCCGAATTTTGTGAGGTGGCCGAAAAAAAACATGCTGTTGTATTTGTGGTGGTGTACGCATCACTGTCAGATTGCTGTACCATGGTGCTGGGAGGCAATGGCGGTTCGCGTGGACCTGCCATCCATGTTTCCCCCTCTGAGGTCGGAAAAAAAGTTTTCGACATTTTCACTTGTGAACTCAGCCTCTCTTGCTCATACTACTCATTTCTCCACAGTGTTCGCGAACAGACTTATTGATATTGCTGCTGCTTTTCTGGTGCACGCATGTAGCTGGAGCACTGGACAGTGTAGTCCGGTTGAGTTTTGGTTACACCCTGGTTGCGGGTGCAAGTGCACAATTCTCAACTGGCCAATGCACAGCCTATGCGCCAACTGATCACATGGACATTTTACTGTTGATTCGTGCATTGCTGCGCAGGTATTCCGACGAGTTCGCCGCCGTTTTACCTAGTCGCTTGTCGCAAAATACCTGCGTCGGCGCCTTGCTGATTTCCGAGGAATCGCCTTCCTGTGCTATTTCTCGCAAGGCTCCAGCTCGTCTGTTATTGCGTGCTTCCGTTTCCGGTTCTGTGGTTTGTCATTACTCTGTCTTCGCAGCACACACACTGGTGTGTGCTGCGAACGCGAACACAGGAGCTTGTAAAACGGGTGCTGATGGTGTGGATATTACAGCGTTTCTTTGCTTAAGAATTTGCCTTTCGATGTAACTCGAATAGCACCCATCACACCAGTAGCCGTTTGTAAACGTATTAAATGACTCGTGCTCCCTTGCCGACAGTTTGTCGCGCGGACATGTGTTTGGACAGTCTGTACAGTAAGATGTAACAGTGGTACGGCTTGTCAGTGTGAAGGTGACGAACGTAAACCTACACACTTGTGAAATGGGCGCTGGTTGGTTGGTCCCTCAGTGATACTTTGAGTGTGACTGTACCGCAATGTTCTCTCCCCTGTATGCGCTGGTAAACACCTTATACATTTCTCGTTCCCTTGTTGACAATTTCTCTTGCGGACATGCTTTTGCACATCTGTTACACTAATCGGTAATGATCGCACTGTGTTTCTTCGTTCCGAAAGCAGTACATAATTCTTTTGCTGGGCCAGAACTGGCTGAAAATGGTGCCGTTTGAAACTGTTCCAGTTCTGACTCTGGTTTGCAGGTGCATATTGAAAACTTGCTAGTGAGGTTGCCAACTGATGTGAATTTGTTGCACTGCTTAAATGTTAACTTCTGTGTGTGAAATTGAAAACCCATGCTGTTTGTTTGGGATGGCTGATTTAATCTGCGCTTGACCAAGATCGTGCGTGACTCTCATCTGTCTTACTTTGCCATATGTAGTGGAGCGGGCTTCAAGGTCAAGCCTGTTGACTTAGTGCGAGGCTGTGGCCGTCTCTTGGTTCGACACGATGTGGGGGAGGGGGTTATTTATAGCTTCTCCCTGCGCCCTGTTCCCTGCTGTTTGTAATAGTGTGACACAGCTGCCCATGGTGCACATGTGTTTTTCCTGTATACTGCATGTTTAAAACTGAAAAATGGCTTTGAAAAAGTTTTTGAAAGTTTGCTGTTGGCTTTTGAAAAACGTTCTTGAAAATGTTCTAAATTATTGCCACACAACAATTTGGAAAAGTTTTACAAACTGCTCCTAAAAATAACTGCAAAAATTTTGTTTACTTTCTGCGAAAAAGTTTTACAAATAATTCTGAAAAATGTTGCAAAATTTTCCGAAAAAGTTTCGGAAATAATTAGAGTAAATTTGGATTACTTTTGAAAATAGACTGTGCTGAGTTGTATTGCTTGTAAATACCATCCCAATTTGCCTGTAGTGTTGCCTGATGGGCCAATGACTACACACATTTTTATTTCTGGTTGTGCAACTCTTGATAAACGAAACATGTGTTTGTTTACAAAAACCAATCGCACTTACATATTGTCCGTTCAAGACTGGAACAGACTTTCTCGGAATCTTTACTACTCCCATTTTTAAGCAATAGTTAAACATTAAGTTAAAACCTTCAAGCTATATTCTCGCTCTGTGCTTCCAAACTAACTGTACTATCGCCAGTCATTGTTTGTAGTAATGATGCATGCAGCTGATAACTAAGGTGTTGTTCAAAAGTCTGTTCCAGTCGTGAACCGATTATAGGCACATCTGCTCTGCTGTTGAATTTCTGACATGCAGTGTTGAGTACATTTACACTTTGACATACAATAGTGCCGAGTGGGTGTGTCTGATTTGCAATTGTTTAAGCTTACAGTTATTCTTTTAGGCATTGCGTGTTGCTATGTCTAACCAGTGTGTTTTTGCAACCGTTTAAACGTCAGCTGATATTGCAATGTAGCAACCCAGCTCAGTGGGTTGTTTTGACAAAGGCAAGCCTACACTATACGTCTGTTGACGTGTTGTAATTCCCACTCGGATCACCATATGTCTGTTGATGTAACACATTGGGCCAGCCACATTTGACGTCCTGGAAAGTGGCTGGCACAATGATGTTTGAGTGACACTAGTTGGGTAAGCCACATCAAATGTGGTGCGCCCCAGAGATGATAATTGTGATGCGTGTCTCATCTGGGAACAGATGGAGGTCAGGAACTAAATATTTTGCCCGGCACCACGTTTGGTAGAGCGAACATTGATGATGGGATCGTACGGCCGAGGGCCTGTGGCGATCTCTGGATATGCTATCAATTTGAAGGAGAGTTAATGTAATTACCAATTAATTATGCTTACTGTCATATCAAACCCTTTGCTAAAGGACGAGGTTGTCTGTCACTTCGCACACCGATACTAGCACTGAGTTTACCCTGCTTAAGGGAGGCAGGCCCCTTAAGAACAAAACTTATTACACTGAAAATACACTCACTACTGATTATGCTGTAGGGTGTTGCACCCGATGTACTCAGGAGAGTAAAGTCAATAAAACCCACCTTGTCAATTTGTGACAGTTTTATTGATGAAAGGGTACAACAGAATGTTAATGTAAAAATGAATGTTAACCTTTAAAAAGCAGATCCAGCACTCTGCATTTGCCGGTGGTAGCTATTGCAAATTAAGGGGAGGGTCTTAGGTGACGACTAAATGAAAAATGCGTACCGATGCGTGAAGTCCTGGAATGTTACCTCAGGATGCAAAAAGGCCTCCACTCAGCTATAAAAGTGAAGTTAAATGTTCCTGAACAAAGGTTAAACTATTGCAGTGTAAGTATATAGCCTAAGTTGAATAGCCGGGGGGGGGGGGGGGTAATGCGGGAGCTTACCGCCTGTCCTGCTGGTCGTCACGAGTATGGAAGCATGACTGAAGAACATAGCGGCGGCCTCGCCACATGTCCGGCGAGCCCGGCACCAAATCCAAACATAAAAAAACTTAACTGCACATTTTTCATGATAAATGAAAGTAACCCTGTACATATTTATGACTAATGATTAAAAACATGTTGGTGACATACCAGTGAATGCCGGATACCCTGATATGGCTAAGAATGTGACATCACGAGTATGTCTCCACACTTGAAGGGTAATATCAAATAAAATTATGCCTTGTGTGGTTGATTCTCAATGAATGAAGACATGTACACTCTTATAATTAATACATGAATATTGGCATGTGTCACTATGGTGAGAAATGGGGGAAAAGGTGTGTATTTCATTTCCTGTGGTGACACACGTATTTTGCTGAAAAGGGGCGGGGTTATGCTCTGTCCTCTGTGAGATTTGTATAACTCTCTATGCAAAATAGGGCCGCTTCCCTAGTTAACTATGGTACAATACTTGCTGAAACTCACTATTGTGTCTCAACTTAAATGATGCTGCTAGGGAGTCACTCGTCACTTTGTACTTATACCAGGAATATTATTCCTCATCTTTTGACACCTCTTTGAGCCATGTCGCACTCAGATTCGGCCACGAGGCTCGTCGACACCGTGCACATTTAAAAGCCTTGGGATAAAGCGGCGCTGCCTGTCCCAGTGTTCCCTCCAATGGCTGTTGCATCCAACATTCGTAACTTTACAGGAAACATTCATCTGGGCCACATATAAATTTGTTACGAGAGTTTACTCTCCTAATTAATTTAAAATATGGTGGCTCACGGCCCACAGGTTGCAGAGTGGCAAGAAAAGTGTAAATATGCTATTTTTGTCGACCTGCACTGATTGGGACCATGTCCTAATGGCGAACAGTCAAGTGTTTCAATGTGGTTGATGCATTTGCGATGGTACAAATGGGTACAAGGGTTATGTGGACGCCTGGGACACATCATAAATGAGCACGGCAGCCGACCCACACCAGAGCATTTGGCCCTCATTAACAACTACAAGATGCCATGCACCAGAAAACAGCAAATAAAATTCTTTGGGCTAATAAACTGTTTGCATGAGAATTTGCAGGATTTTGTAACAGTAACAACACCACTAACTGAAGCGTTCAACAAACAGGAAGTATTATGGACAGCCGAACATTAAGCAAGTTTCCAAGAAATCCAAGCCAGAGTCATGCAGTACACCACATTAGCACACCACAACCCAAGCAGCCAATTTTATCTACAGACTGATGAAAGTCAAAAGGACTTGGGCGCTGTCTTCTACCAAATAGAGGACAATCAGGAGTGGCTTATCATAGAGTATAGCAGTGCAAAGTTCGAAGCGATGGAGGTTCGATATAATGTGAATAAACGAGAGTATCTTGCAGTAGAGTAGGCCGTGAAACATACCTGCACTTGGATTGTGTAACTCAACAACTTCTCATCTCGATTTCGATCGAGTTCCATTTCGATAGATTTGTGAAGGCTCAATTGTGTAACTTATTTCCAAGTCTTTCGAGATGGTACAAATAATTCCGATCGTTTTCCTCGAGTACTATGTGGCAACATTGGACGACTGGAATAAACAATTGAAATGAGTAGCCAACGAGGACAGAGTATAGTGTTTGGTGTTCATTAAATTAACTTAAGGTTAGTCACTGCATTATCTTGACAACCAATCGCCAGTCAGAATTTAGATTATTTACCATTTATTTGTATGTACATTGATATTTATTTAGATTTTAAGTGCTGTGGCCAGTAGTACCTATTTAGAACAGAGACTAAGCGCATATTTTATGCTTAACATTTAGTAAATATATTTATTAGCAAAGATCATTGCTTACAATGTGTGTGTTTATTTTAATTCGTAATCTGTAAGTACCCCTTTATTTAGATATTAATATGATAGCGCAGTCACTATGTAAATTATTAGCAATACATCCAGTACCTAGCAAATAAATAATTTAGTGCTATTTGAACTAATCGACAAAGTATGTGTTTTTTTTCTGGTGAGCCCCCAAATCCCGCTACACCATCGTGAGCACCTTCACAGTTCCGTATGCCCTCCTAATGCTTGTTAGTATCTAAGATGGTTGGGGAATGGGATGCATCTTAGGGCAAGCCCTTTGCACTTTAGATTGGGTTTAATTAATAAAATGAGCACATGCATCGTGGCTGTAGCAGGGTTGTCTGGTGCCATGGCCACAATTGTAGCCATGGTCACACCCCGAAAGAAGAAGGGTCTAGTACAGGGCATAGGAAACCAGGCAAAGTAGAGAGAGCCTGGAGAAAAACTATGCGATAGTTGCAGAGGATAAAAATAATTCAATTTATTGGATAAGGGCTGGAGAAAGTAGGGAGTTTGTTAGTTTGTGAAGATGGACTTTGTGAGTTGATGTAGGGTGAAATGAAATGAGGTCGGAGCTGATTGATAACCAGGGTCACGCTATGTGGCCCTGGTGGTGGGGTATAGAACTGAGCCACCCACCCAACAGATGCTAGCCATCTCTCTGTAACACAGGAAAAAGTGTTAGTGTGTTACAGATTAATAAAGAAAACTTAAAACTAGATGTAATATTGCTATCACCTTGTCTGTGACCTCGCATGCAGTTGAGTGTAGCGGCGTGTTTGTGGGTGAGTATGGATGTAGGTGCTAGTGAATGTTAGTGTAGGTGTGCCATTCCACAGCCCTCACCAGCTGCTGCAGTCCTACAGTTGTCGCTGGAAATGCCCAGAGACCGCCTTGGAATCGGCTGTGGCAACGGACCATACATACAAACAGCTGTCGGATGAGAGAAGCTTTGTAGTACATGTGTGTGTGGTGTGGTGGGGATGCAATGAAATCACAGGGCCGACACCAGTCAAGGGCTATATGGCCTACGTTTTGCCTTGTTCTGCGTTCACATAGTGCTTCAGTAATTTTGTGTTAATTGTTAGGTCAATTAGTGTAATTTATAGTTACATGTATTGCAGTAATACGGGTTTCCAGGATTAAATTTTATTCGAGTGCATGGCTGATGGCCTGCATTACAAATTTCGGGGTTTTAGGGTGGTCTGTGAGCTAAAATGCTTTTTGGCCGCTTACATTTCCGAGTCTCATCGGGCTCATAATCGCCAAGACTAGATATTTTTGGGTTGGCACAATATTTGTAAAATTTTTCCACCATTTTTATAATGTGCTCGTATAGTTTTTCTATTTTTTGTTCATCATACAGATCTGTAATGGGACAGTATCTAGGTGCATCTGCCGCAATTCTCAGGCATTTATTTTGCACAATCTGCAGTCTCTTGATATGAGTTTTGGCTGCATGTGCCCATGTGGGCGCAGCATAAGTTATTACAGGATGTATAAGCTTGGTGTATAGCAATATAGCTGTGTTTCGTGTAATGGCACCTTGCATGTAAAAACGATCACCTCGCTTTTCCCGACATTGATATTAATCCGCCATTTGGTGTAGAAGTTTTGGAAGGCTGTTAGAGCAGTTTGTAGTCTTTGTGTTTCTAATCTGAGGTCGTGTGAGCGGCTAAATATGACTGTGTCATCTGCATAGCAACCGAATTTCACCAGTCAATGGTCGGGTTTTGGCAAATAATGTATATAAATATTGAATAAGACTGGGCCAAATATACTGCCTTGCGGCACTCCAGCATATATGGTTTTACTTTCTGATTTCGCCCCTTCGCATTAGACAGAAAAGGTCCTGCGATTTAGATAGATGGCTAATGATTTAATGTAGCAATCGGGGAATTTTAGTTAATATAATTTATATATTAATCCAGCATGAAAATCTCGATGAAAATCCTCTTCAATGTCTAGGAAAACTACGACTACAAAATCTTTTCAGTTAACGGCACAGTTTATATCTTCAGTGATTCGCACCAATTGGTGTTGTGGAGTGCTTTTGTCCGAAGCCGAACTGCACTTCGGAAAGTAAATTATTATTACCAATATGATAATTAATCTATCTTAGGTTTATATATTCCGCCAATTTAGAGAGTGTATTAAAAAGGCTAATTGGTTTATAATTCTGTGGGAGCTTCTTATCTTTCCCTGGCTTGTGAAATATATTCACGTTCGCAGCTTTCCATTCGCTGGGAAAGTATTCCAGCTTGAGCATAGCATTAGAACATGTAGCTAGATACTGGAGGGCCAGTTCGGGCATTTTTAAAAAATACAATAGCCTGAATTCCATCTGCTCCTGGAGCTTTTCTGGGATGAATGCGGCGAATTGCTAGTTTTATTTCGTGCGACTGTGTAAGTTCAGGTTCGTTTTCAGTCGGTTTTCTTTGCTAGAGTTTAATTTAGCAGTAAATTGGAGTTGTGAAATTCCTATCACAGGGGTACTGGTTTGGCTGAAATGTATTTTGCAGCACATTTACGAAGGCTCTGCCTTTGCTTCAGGGGTGAAAACATATCCTGTGTTAGTTTGTAGGGGCGGAATTTTATCTGTCATATTTAATAAGTGTTTAGTTAAGCCCTATAAATTATTCTGCGTGGAGTTAATTTATCTACTTTAGCATCCCAAACATAGGCTCGCCATAGTGTTACTTCCTTCGAAATGACAGCCTGTATTTTGTTAATTCGAACCTTGGTTTGCCGATCTCGGCGCCTGGAATAATGGCATCTTAGGTGATTTTTCTGGGTGATTAGATCCCATATATACTGCAGAAAAGTGTCGAGTTTATTTGTGTGTGTCTTTTAACATTTTAAATTTCCAAAACAATGTCAATATCAGAACCATCAAAATCAATCAGTTTACCATTTTCATCTCTAATTTCTAGAACAGTATGATTAAATAGCTCATTATTTATTCTCTAAAAAATTGGATATGCGGGCTCATTACTAACATAATCTCTAAAGCCAAACATAGTTGGATAGTTTACTTTGTAAGGAAGAAACAATGGAATTTCATTGTTAATGTACGTATGATTTTAATGCATAAGCACTAGCATCAAAAATTTTATTTAAATATTTGATTAATGGTTTCCCAAATATATCCGTCATTTAATAACAAAATAATCATATGATTAAACTTAAAATATTTCAAAAAAATATGTAATATAATTAAACATAAATGTCCACAAATAACTGAATCAAGCTTCTGAATTATATCATTGTAATAGATATTTATATATTTGAAGTAATTAGTTCAGTTAGTAGGAATATTGGCTCCAAATGAGTCGAAATAGTAAACATTGTTGTTTTCTTTAAAATAACGAACCCAATGAGTGCCAGGATATGATGAAATGTCGTAATTAACCACAGCATTCAGATTATTTTACATGTTTATGTACCTTTTTTCACATGTTCATTTGTGTTTATGAGATGTTTATGAGGTTAATACGATGTTTATGTGAAATTACTGGGTGTTTACAGTGTATTTTTCTTTATTTTATCTATTTTTATATGTTTCTTGTTGTTTTGTAATGATTAAAAATACTGTGCATTTCAGCACGTCTATTTATGTTAGATGTGAGGTTATGTTAAACTTGGTATCTCCAGGAGCAGGGAATTTCAATATTTACATTTTTTCTTTTTCTCTCTTGTTATTTTAATGATGCCGTTTTGAATGGTTAAAATGTCTGTTGTACATTAAAAATATTTTTGGCAGCGATTTTTAATTGTTTGTTTATAGGCATGTAATATTTATGACATGTTTTATTTTTTGAATTTAATGAAAAAACTAAGTTTGAAATGTAATTTTATGCCTGACTGTTCACTCGCAACATTAAATCGGCACTTTTGATGCCAGAGATGTTGTTGTGTGTGGCATCACTTACGTCACACATTTAGACGAATGTCACGGAAACGAAGTTCAAAACAGCTGGTTTTTTTTTTTTTTTTTTTTTTTTTTTGTGCTTATCTGCACATCCCAATCTCAAGAAGATCCTTTTCGAAAGTCTTTCTGTGATTGGTTGTGTAGATATACCGCGAATTCTAAAAGATCGTTGCTGGTGCTACTGGTAATCGCTCTCTCAGGGTTCTTGCTTTAAAGAATGTGGATGCACAAGAGGTGTGCTCCACAAAATTTGATTTTAACTGCAGTAAAATAAGATTTAATGCTATAAAAGTTTTTGAATATTGTAATATAAGATGCAGTTTAGCGCCAGGTATTAAAAGAAGTGACCTGAGCAGCCTGCAAATGTGAACTATAAATGAAAGCCACCCTTAATTTCCTGCAATAATACCGGGAGTGGTATACCCGGAAACGTCTAAAAAAATTGCTGTCTGAAAAATTTGAACTGTTTAGGGATAAGTTTGTTGTTCGATGTGTGATAATATTTTTCCTTCCAAGAGACTTGTACTTTTATGAGTATGTAATACTGACTTGAGTTATTAAACCTACGTTAATTGCGATTTTAATGCAAACTTTTAAAAGCAACAGTTTTCACCCAAAGTGTACCCTGAAATGGATAAGTTTGCTATGTGCAATACTGTTGAGCCGAGTCTCGGTGCATTTCTTGTGTTTTGAAATGTTTGAGAGAAGGAATACTTTCCAGAATTTTGCAGTTTACATGTGTACCTGTTAATAAGCATTACGGCGAAGGTAGGCGATTTTTACGATAAATTAAGAGGGTTCAACTGACACTATTTTTTAATTTTGAAAACTTTGAAAATATATATTTTTTTTTACAGATTTGAAAAGAAAATGAATTTAAGAGAAAGGCATAATTAGATAGTAGAACTTTAATTTTGGAGTGTTGTTATTTTACAATAGTAATTCCCCAAACACAGTGTTGTCTCTTTTGGTTTCATTGAATTTTACGATTATTTTCTTTTCACATTGGTTTGCATATACGTTTGAAGATAATAATCAAACACTAATTAATACTTCAGTACCTACACACCCGCAATGTCCAGTTCTTGCCAACGTTGTACCAGCTGCTGCCCACAGTCCCAGGAAAGGTAAGGCAGCCTACTGTGAGACAGTAAACAGTATCCATACAATTTTCAGTGTAATGTGTGTACACCCAAATATTCTTTATTTTGCATGAATCTACCCAGTGTAAAGGTGTCAAGTATTTACAGTATTTATGACTCAGTTGTTGCACAAGTCAGACATACCACACTGAGGAGAACTTCATGCTATGGCGCCCAAATAATTTTGTATGAGTTTGTACACCCACACTGCCTACAACACAAACCTCTCTCTCTCGCTCTCTCTCTCTCTCTCTCTCTCTCTCTCTCTCTCTCTCGCAACACACAATAAAACTAAAAACTAAAGTAATTCGTTACAGTACAGTTATATATACTGATGTTGCCAAAATAACAAATTTCTCTTTAGTGGGGCACACAACACGCGGGCCAGATTTGGAGACTGTTATGTACTGTATTGTTAACATTACAGGGTTTCACATTCCAGCGCATATACAGCTCACACTACAATGTCCGATCGTAGTATATCTGAAGAGGGAGAACCAGGACACTACTTTTTGAGATCATCAATGAGGGATGAAAGAGAAGTAACAAGGCAAAATTTGTTCCCCCAGGAGTAAAAGAAGCAATGGAGACATTGATGAATAGGCTGACAATACAACAGCTGAAAACATGTACCTAGCAACAGATGAGTCCGAGAGTTCTTCGACTGTGACAGTAGAAAATGAAACGCCTACAGTTCAATCGTTGGAAAACACAAATCCTGAAACACCCACCATGAAGCAATATATAGACCAAATATTACAGATGATAGGGTGGTTATAGTTAAGTGTGACTGAGGTTCGCGCCAATGTTTCCGAAGTCAGGACAGGCCTTGAACATTGTATTTACGAGGTCAGGACAGGAATAACAGAAGTTAGAGTAGACATGCAACTGAGTATTGAGCAAGCCCAAGCCAGCATAAGGACTGAGTGTACTAAGGTGAAGGAGTAAGTGGCACAACAACTGGAAGGGATGTCCTTAACACTTAAGGAACTACACGCCATGCTTGACAAGACAAAAGCTACTGCAGAAACACATGCAAGGCAGATACAACTGTTAGAGAGACATTTGTACAGACTGAGCTTGGGTAATGAGGAAACAACATTTAATACAATCAGTCAATAAACAAGTAAGTTCCACAACTACACAACTGAACAAGCAAATGTTGTAAGTAAGGGAACAGACCAACAAACAAAGAGAACATAGTAGAAACAGAACTAAATAGCCTAACAAATCATGTTCAGCACAAATTAAAACTAGCACAACAACACAACAATTAGGAGGTACAGAGGTTTATTGTCGAAGTTAAAAAGACCCAGGACAATCTGGAGAGGACAAAGGAGGAAGCTTTGAATAGGTTAGCAGTCCCACAAGTTAATGTGAGTACTCCAGAACTAAACACAGCCTACAACACCACTCAACACCCGCACATACAAACAAACATGAGTGGGCATGGAACATTACCTACCCCTAACACCATAACAACCCCAGGCAATGTAAACGTGTGTACACAATCACAGGAATTGCCATTCAGTTCTCCAGTTATATTTCATCATCCGGCACAACACTGGAGTAAAGACCTACCCAATTTTCTTGGGAGGTCACAAGAGAACCCAATAACCTTCTTAAAAAAATTTGAAGATTATTTTCAGTATTCTCGGCTCACTGAACAAGACAAATTAAAATGTTTAAGTGTGGCATGCAAATGCAATGCCTATTTTCGATGGAAAGATGGAGAAGCTGAACTGCATAACATACAATTTGTTTAGGACAGCCATTTTTGGAGCATGCAGATCCAGATAAATTTACGAGCACAGCTGAAAACCGATAAATTTGACCCCAAGAGAGTCAAGTCAATTGAGGAACATTTAAGTCAGATGTACAAGCACACACAAAATTTAGAGCCACCTATGTCCGATAATGAATTTATTAGTCTTATTCTTACTCAGTTGCCGATGGAGTGTCAAAGACAGTGGGCGACTTCAACTATAACCTCAGTTAAAGAATTTAGAGATCAGCTCATCTAATATGAGAAAATTGAGAAACAGATGAGAAGTAGCCACAGGGAAGAATCAAAACAGAGCCTCCAGGAACCACCACCTCTCTAAAATAACTGGCACAATCAGTCAAGATAGCAGGGTCAGAATGAAGCAAGAAATATCGTCAGATATATGAGGGCAAGATAAGTGAATCAACAAAATGGTGGAAGTAACTTTCGAGGAGGTTACAGAGGAAGGAGAGGTTTGCGAGGAGATGGGAACCGACCATATCGGAACAGGTGGAGTGGCAACAGTGACGAGAACAGGTGTGAGGGCGAGACCAAAGGGGAAGTCTGGTTTTCGACATTGGACCCAGGGAGAAGTAGCCAGTCCAATTATCCTCATGATCAGCAGGCCCTGTGGCAGCACCAGAATGGAAGTAGAAGTAAGCCAGTACAAAGTCAAAGTCAGCAGAATTTACTGGGGCCAACACCCTTCGTTAGTTGGCTGCCGCCATCGACACAAGGCCAAAGTGGAGTGGCAAGGTCTAGAGGTAAGGAACCAACGCTAAACTAGACTAGGCCAACGGGGATGACCTCCAGGCATTGACCTGCTCAAGTGCAAAAGGATCATGCATGGCGAAGGAGGCTAGTGAAGATGATGTTGATGTCGTACGGTATAATAATGATACATGTAGTAGTAGATATAAGAGTGCCCAATGTTCTGTTTAATGAGTGTGATGATTAAGATGTAAATAGTTAAAGTGTAAATACATGTCAAGAATTAAGTACTACATATGGTAATACTGTGAATGATGCAAGACCTAGTATGGTTATCACAGCTTGGCTAGGGGAAAGTGAAAGATAATTCCTGAGCAAAGAACCGACAGTAGCATCCAACAGAAAGAAAGTAGCACTATGACCAGGAGTAACAGTATTGTATTTGGTGTAAGTCTCTTGGCATTACTAGATAGTGGAGCTGAGATAAGCTGTATTAACCAGCAAGCAGTAAAGTTGATTGGGGACACTGGAGTACAGTTACCTGTATTACCTGTACCCAGGTTGAAAATCCTAGGTGTGACATCTCGTGCAAGTACATTCATCACGAGACAGACTACCATAAAGTTAGAAGGTATTGGCAGACATAAAGGTATTGCAGTTCTGGTTGTTAAAGGGATAGCGAAGCAGATTATCCTAGGTATAGTTGATTCACGGTAACTTTGGCCTTTTCTGAAGCCCTGCTAAATTTCTACTTTTAGTTACTTATTATGTATCATTCTGCTACACGTAAACATAAACACTGCCATGTGACTTCTACTTTTATAACTGACAAATGCGTTGGTTGGTGTTTACAGCTGTTCAAAGAATTATGTCATATTGCAAAAACAAATGCTCAAAATTTAGGCGTATAACAATATTTAGGTCGGCTTTATAACTATTTGTTACACACGATATAGCACGTTACACATAATACACATTAATATTTTGCTACGACTGTGTTTGTTACAACTGTGGCGGAAACAACAGCAGTATTTAACCTGTTGTTATTAATATGTGTTTGGAATAAAAATTAAAATGAAGGGACAACCAGTCCAACAAAACGACGCAGTAAATTCAAGCACGCAACTCGTGTCGCTTATTCATTGTACATCAACACATGTAAAAGATAGTGGTGAACATAAAAACACAAAGACCTACCGTAACATTTATTCAGCTAATATTTACATGCATTGATACTTACTGGTTTGTAGGTTTATTTTATTATTTATTTTATTTTATCTGGGTGGGCTTAGTATTTCGTTGGGATTGTTACAGACATTCAAATCACAGAAACGTAAGCTTGTTACACAGGTGTTTCTCAAACACCTAGCACAATGGTTCAATGTTGTGATAAACAGACGTGAATGTAAATAATTAACTTCGTTATAACATCAGTTCATGGTTAAAATGTATAAATTGTGCACATCTTTGAAATCAACACACACAACTGGCCTGCGTAACAATTACAGTGCAGCCACCAAGCCCTTTCATACACAACTATTACAACACATTTCACTCTGCCATGGAAACACATATTTATCACAACATTGTAACTTCCGTAGGATGTTTAAAAAACACGAGTACGAACTTGACGCTTCGTTAAGAATCACGCCGTATCATTGACATGACGCCACATCACTGTCAGTCACAAGGCCATATAAAAACTGTATATAATTGTCCGCCATATTGGGACAAGCACATGGAAGGTGGAGTTCTAGATTCCCCCTTCCACACAACTTCTGCCAACCTGCTGGATTTGTAAACGTCATGCCATTGCATCTAAATAACACAGGCATTTAAACAATAAAATCTCTTTTCAGTTGTGAATTCCAAATTCAAAAATCATTATTTTGCTGTAATAAGTACGAAATATGATGCAATTTTAAACATGTATAATTTTACTGTATACTAACGATGGGAAATTTCCCAAGAGAGAGTGACAGAGAGGGAGGGGAGAGAGAGAGAGTGTGTGTGATAAGCTCCACCCAGCCAACAGTTTCGTCAGTCGAAAAAACAAATGCCATGTCACTACGGCCTACGTAAGTTATTTTGTGCTGTTATTTTTAACTGTAACAATGAAATATGTTTATATCGGGGCTACCTAAATATTGAAACATTTCAATAGCAATATTTAATTTACAAAGAGCATACAAAAAAAACAATATTGAAACAATATTTGAACTGAGAACTATTTCTTACTAGCCATTGCCAATACACCGCTGCTCTCGCTGTTTTTAATTCGTATATAATACGAAATAAACACTAAAAGTTATAGAAGATATTAAGAAAAGTTTCATTTATTCAAAAACAGTACTTTAGAGTTAATCACAGTGTTATGTATTTGTGGAATACAAGTGTGAGGCTGAGGAATTCCTAAAGTAGGTGGTAGAATGGGGTATAGTGAGCCAAGAAGCCAGCCCTTATTCGAACCCAATTGTTTGTGCAAGGAAACAACAATGGCACAGTTAGGCTATGCCTAGATGAAAGGGCATTAAACAAAATTACAGTCAAGGATAGGGAAGGACCAGTGTAAATCAGTGAAATTTTGAGGTTATACAGTGGTGTAAAATATCTGAGTACACTGGAACTATCCTGTAGGTTTCGGCAGATTCCAGTCGAAATTAATTCCAGGCAATATACAGCTTTCCTCTTTCGAAACCAACAATATGTATTCAAGGCAATGCTGTTTGACATCTGCAATGCTATCACAGAATTACCCAGGTGTTTGGCAGTCATGCTAGGTAGCAAGTATGAGGGTTTTGCTCATGCGCATGTTGACGAAATACTAATAACTTCATCTACATACAAGAAACATGTAGAACACCTAAACATAGTGTTGACAAAGTTAGAATGAGCAGACATGACTGTAAAATTAAGAAAATCAGTGTTTTGCAGGGATGAGATGCCATTCTTAGGCCACATATTAACTCCCATAGGGATTAAAACAGCTCCTGACAAGCTCAAGGCCATAATGGAATTTCCCACACCAAAGCCAGTGAGGCAATTGAGAAGTTATTTTAAGTGTAGTAGGGTTCTACAGGAACTACTTGAACGAGGTGGTACATGTAGCAGTACCTTTGTTTAAACTGCTGAAGAAGGATCAATCATGGGGTTGGACAGATGTTGAACAGGAAGTATTCCAGGTATTAAAGGATTTATTTATGTGTGAACATATAATCAATCATCCGGTTAAAGGGAGAGAGTACTGCCTATGCACAGATGCATCTCCATATGCAGTAGGAGTAAAACTAGCATAATGCGATAACAGTGGAACAGAGAAAACAGTCGCCATGGCTAGCAGAACACTGAACAGTGCCGAACGAAATTATATGGTAACCGAAAGAGAGGCTCTCGCTATTTTATGGGAGTTTACAAAAATATAGGGACTTATTGTTAGGAGAAAAGGTGATCTTGCTGACCGATCACATGGCACTCGCTTGGTTGAAAGCCGGTAAAGTGTTTAGCAGCAGATTGACAAGGTGTTGTTTACTCATTCAGGAGTTCAATTTTGAGATTAAACACATTAAAGGGAAGGAAATTGAAGCTGCAGACTATCTAAGCAGAACGGTTGATAGTGAAACAGAAGTGCCAGAGTCCAGTAGCAAGCCTAAAGAATTGTTGATTGCAACAGCTAGAGATGATAGAGTACTGAGTAGTAGTCACAAGCTGAATAGCATTGTTCAAAATTTGAATCATCAGGAAGATGATGAAAAATGCCAGACCTTAAGGCAGAAACTTTTAAATGCTGATCCGAGTGACAAGTGTAATGTTATTTTGTATGTTTCACCAGACGGTGTAACATTTTACCATGGCAAGTATGAAACAGTATTTTAGGAATACTGGAAACCAATTTTACCAGCTAAGCTATTTAATAAGTTTGCTTGGAAATGCCTTTTGAATTTAGGACATGTTGGATCTAATAAAGTATATGAAACCATCAGGAGAGTGGTTTATTGGCCATCAGTGCAAAAATATGTGACACGAGTAGTAAGATGATGTGTGGCATGCCAGAAGTCAAAGCACCCATCAGAGAATCTTAGAGGTGATCTGCAACCTATCGTACCAAGAAGGTCATTACACATGGTATCGGTGGATTTGTTTGGACCGTAACCTAAGTCTAAGGGAGGTGTCAGGTACATTTTTGTTGCCATGGATACTTTCACAAAGTACAAAAAGTTGTACGCAATTGTTAGTGCAACAGCAAAGCCAGTACTAGATAAAATCAAGAACTTAATAGATGAAGTTGAGAAGCCAACAGTAGTGCTAAGTGACAAGGGCACTCAGTTCACAAGTGAGATATGGCAGAAAGGCATGCTGAAGCTGGGTGTAGTGCCAACGACAGTTTCAGTAAGGCACCCCAGAGTAACCGGCCGAGAGACACATGCGAACCCTAGGCTCAACATTAAGTACGTACTGTAATAGTTTACAGCAGAAATGGAGGGATTTATTGCCATTAGTTGAAATAGTGATTAACCATACTGTACACATCTCCACTAGTCTAACTCCATACGAAGCACTGACGGTCAGCATTCCATGCCATTAAGTGATGTAAAGATACCACAGATACCCAATGTGGTTGATAAAAGTTTATCGAAGGAAGAGGTGCAGAAGGAGGTGGACTCTATAGTATGGCAGAATACGAAAGCAAATGTTCAAGGCTTCAAAGTTATGTAAATTTGATATTGGATATTTGGTTTTGTTTAAACTAATCCTGTTAGCCAGTTTTGGCTAATGTCACGAAAAAATTGTTTTATATTTATAAGGGTCCATATGAGGTTTTCGAAGTGTTAAGGGAAAATTGTTACATTCTGAGAGACAGGAACGCAAAAAAGTTTATTGGTCGCTTCAACTTAGCATAGTTGAGGAGGTTTTATGAACCTGTCGTGGAAGCAGATTATGAGGTGGGATCATTTTAATGTGTAGAGCAATGTTAATCTGTAGCCAGTAAACGAAGTAATCAGTGCAAGAGAATAACACAAGCAGTGTGTCAGTATAATGAAGAAAAGTCACTGTTATTGTTATTTGTAAAAGTGTACAATGTCTTAGAATTAATTTAAGTTAAGAATGAGCAGCCTATGTATGTTGTTATTGTGTACTGCGGAAGGCGTGCACAGGCCAATGATTGAGCTAAAACAGCAGTTAATTCCTGAAAGAGAGCCCTAAAGTGTTACAAGTGACTATAAACTAACGAGCATGCTGAGTGCATGACTAAAAGGCCTGATGTATGAGCTACAATGTTTGTGTGTTTATCGCACATTATTGATCAATTTTCCTATGTTCCGACAGTGTTTTGTTTACTACCACACAAAAGAGATGTAGTACTGACCAATCTAGTGTCCCGCTGTAACAAGTGCCGAGTGTATCAACAAAATGTGGAATCATGCAAAAATGCAGGAAATTTATGTTACGCATCAAAAATAATTATGTAAACATCTAAATGATACCTTCAAGCCTGTCTGACGAGGCATACTTTTGCATTTCCTGAAACACGAAGCCTTAAGATGAGTTTTTTTTGTAAATTGACGTGAAGCTTTGACGACATGAAGTTGGTAGCGTCATAACATACTCCAGCTATTGCATTTTTGTAATTGCCT
The DNA here is from genome assembly GCA_029891345.1 of Dryococelus australis. Taxonomy (NCBI): domain Eukaryota; kingdom Metazoa; phylum Arthropoda; class Insecta; order Phasmatodea; family Phasmatidae; genus Dryococelus; species Dryococelus australis. The sequence continues at coordinate 79,747,398 of CM056995.1, forward strand.
TGCCGATCACACATACACCACCTACACACTCGTGGCACGCACACGCTGTATTCACATGTTGTTTTCAGCTGCACTTTTGGATATTCATGGGTTGAGATGTTTTCCTAAACCGAAGCTGAGTTGTTAAAATGAGTTTAATTAGGTTTGAGGTGGTATGATTTGGCTGTGAGGGACTATTTCCAGCGTTATGTTATGTTCCAGTGTTGACACAAACACATTCCTACATGCTTGACACTTCTGTGTCTTAGATTTTTTCATTTAATTTAAACTTACGGGGATTACTATTTAATCGCCCTAAGTTTAGTTCAAGAGTGAAGAGAGCTAAGAAGATTGTGTGGTTACGAACTTCACAGAACTATGTTAGGAAAGAGAAAGAGTAGAACTGGTGTGACTATTGTTTAACGAGGCTTTCAAATAATTAATAAACCCTCAAAAAAGTTTACCAATTTGAACTTTATTAATTTTAAAGAATAAATAAATCTCCTAAAGTGATTGACGAAGTGGGGTGATTATTAACGTAATAACGACGTTGAATTTAAAATGGACACTATAGCAAAATGAACGCTGAACTTTTTTTTTGGTTGCGATAATGTTGGGAATTTATCTCCTGTAACAAAATGTTGAAATTCTAATAAGGTACGAAGATTCAAGCAAAGTGGTGATGATCATTGGACGAAATGTTGTACGTATTTACCAGAAGCAATGATGTGATGTGTTGATCTGGTAGTACCAAGTCCAGGTGACACCAGCCAGGAAGCAGGTGAATTTTAGCCTGTGTAAGGGGTTCACAGGTTAATCCTCCAGTATCCTGTAGTCACGATTGTTCCAGAGACATAGCAGGAACATGGTCCCAACAGTATAAGAATTGGGGTGTTTCTAGGCCACGTAATTCTTCAACAACAATATCAGTAGCAGGACGGCATTCGCTATGTAGCTGCTGCAGAACGATGCCACGCCAACAAATAACGGACAACCCACGCCAAACATAGCGTTGAGATGACAGCATACGCGAGGCACGTGTGCAGGCAGGAGCTAACAACTGAAACAGTTGGTTGGTGGAACGTATTAAACTGCTCCACATAGAAACTTATAAGTGTCACAGAGGAAGTGCTACGCTACCGGCAGGGATGCAGTGGTACTCCAAAGCCTCGATGTCAACAGCAGTATCACTGTAAGAGGTAGCCACCCAACGATGTGAGAGAGACAGGAACATCTACTACTTCATTATTTCAAGTGGGTGACCATCCTTGTTACCTTAAAAGACCAAAAACTTAAAAACTCTTCTAATCCATTGTAAGGGTTACTTTGCAAATAGTGTTTATTTTCTGTATTAATTTTGTGTTAAAAGTGTAATCATTGTATGTTAATCAGTTGGAGCTCCTTGGTAATTTTAATTGTACAGTATTTATGAAGCATATAAGATAATTATTTAAATATTTAAATAAGTAGCAGGTATTACAAATACTAAGTGAAATTTTTCAAGAATAAAATATTTGTTATTTTTAAATTTTTGGGCGGACAGTTTCATTGAATTTAACGATTATTTTCTTTTCACATTGGTTTGCATATGAGTTTAAATATAATAATCAAGCACTAATTAATACTTCAGTACTTACACACCCTCAATGTTCAGTTCCTGCCAACACTGTACCAGCTGCTGGCCACAGTCCCAGGAAAGGTGGAGCAGCCTACTATGAGACAGTACATGGTATCCATACAATTTTCAGGGTAATTGTGTGTAACCCTAAATATTCTTTCTTTTGCATGAATCTACCCAGTGTAAAGGTGTAAAATTTTTACAGTACTTATGACTCAGTTGTTGCACAAGTCAGACATACCACTGATGCGTTGCACTTCCAGAGGTGCTGGTGGTGTGTTTGTGCACTGCCTGAGGGAAGGTGGGGAACAGGAACTTATGATGTGCTTGGCGCCACGTTTGGTGTAGAGAACGATTGTTGATGGGGGTCGTACGGCCGGCGGCCTATGGCGACTCTGGATATGCTGTCAATATGAAGGAGAGCTTAGTGAATTTGTCCGTTATATTACCTAGAGGTAAACTATTGCCTGTGGGCGAATCTGTTGGCCACTTCGCACACCTATATTATCACTGAATTTAACCCTGCTTCAGGGAGGCAGGCCCTGTAAATGCAAAACACACTGAAATATACTTGTAAATTTCAAGGCTGCTATTAGGGTGCAGTACCCGATGAACTCAGGAGAGTTAAATGCAATAAAACACATGGTATGACTGGTTTATTACCAACGGAATTTTACTGCACTTGTTCGTGTGTACATTAGTTAAGCGGACCCAGCTTTCTGGACCTGCCGGTGGTCGCTACTGCTGAAAAATAAGGTGTAGGCCTTACATTGTAATTATGTGAAATGTGTCCTGTGCGTGAAGTCCTGGTATGTTATGTCAGGATGCAGGGAGACGTCCCCTCGGCTAAATAAAAGTACTAAAAAGGTTCGTGAATTACGTTAACTACGGATATGAAGAAAATTACAGCCTATATGGAATTGCCGAGGGGGGTATGTGGAGCTTTCCATCTGCCCTGCCGGTTGTCTGGAGTGCTGAAGTCTGACTAACGACATGGCATCGGTTTCGCCGCATGTCCGGCGAATCTGGCGCCAAAATGAAAACATGAAGAAAACTGAACCATGATAAGTGGAATTGATGTTGTACATAATTAAGATTGCTAAACTAAAACACATTGGTGACATACTCGTGAACGCCAGAGCCATAGATATGGCTAAGATTGTGACATCACGAGAATGTCACCTCACTTGAAGGGTGATATTAAATGAAATTATGCCTCAGGTGGCTGATTCTCGATAGATGTACACTCTTATAATTAACATTTTAGAATCGGTGTGTGTGTCGTTATGTAATTAGTTTCAGGAATGTGTATGTATGTGAGGACACACGGATTTCTTAACTAAGGGCGGAGCCACACCCTGTTTTCTATAGAATGTTTTCGACTCTCTGTGCTGGAGCGGGCGATTTCCCTAGTGAGTTATGGTGTAATCACTATGAATTATGCTTTAAAATGCTCCTATTAATTAATTCTGCTAGGGAACCGCTCGCCACTTCACACTTCCTTCGGGAATTTGACTCCCCGTCTTTTGGAACAACTTGGAGCCACATCGCACTCCGGATTCGGCCACGGGGCCCATCGACATTGCGCACATCGGAAAGCCGTGGGAATAGGCGGCGCCGCTTATCCCAGTGTTCCCTCCAATGGGTGTTGCATCTAGCGGTCATGGTTTCTCGGAACACACTTGTTTAGGTCACATATCCATTCATCACGAGTGTTACCTCTGGTGGTGAATGTTAAATATTATGACCCGCAGCCACGAGTTACGGGGCGGCAAGAAAAGTGTAAAGCCGTTCTTGTCGACCTGCACTGTTCGAGACCGCGACCTAATGTCGATCGGTCGAGTGTTGATGTGTGGTTAATGCATCTGCGATGGAACAAATGGGCACAAGGGATACGTAGATGTCAAGAACATGTCACCACACTGAGGAGAACTTAATGCTATGGCGTCCAAGTAGTTTTGTATAAGTTTGTACACCCACACTGTCTACAATACATGCCCCTCTCTCTACCACTGTCGCCTCTTTCCAATATTTTTACCACAATAATTATAACCAGGCAAATGCATTTCCGTATAAATTTAAATTTTTGAATGCCCAATTTATAATACCTTTTCCATTATGTTCAGAATTCGAAAATGAGTGTGGAATTATATTTAAAACTTTTATAAGATATGGAATTACTTTTGGATTATTAATAACAAAATCAGAAAATTTATTGTTTAACATATTTATTATGCCTACTTATTTATTGTAATAATTGTTATTTCCAGCATTTTCTTCGCTATGAATAACTAACAATCTGTCAATTAAATTTCTAACATCGTTCATCGAAATATGTTCCTTTCTCAAGTTGTATTTTTTTATACCTTCTCTAGGTCTAGGAGTTCTAGGAGAAATCATTATTTTGGATGTGTTTGGCTCTGATCTCGATGCTCTTATATAATTATCATAAATCGGTTTAATTATATTCATGTATTTCCAACCTCCACTCAAAGCTGCCCTTTTTTATTTTGAGTTTTTTTTTTTTGGAATGCAGCGTAGTTTTATTTTACCATTTCTGCATAATTTTTATCATCCTTATCACCAAATTTACCCACAAGAGCTTCTGGTTAATATTCTGTTAACAAATTACAAAGTCCTGGTGTTAATTTATATTCTTTATCCTCAACAAATGGTGTATCATTGTTTATTTTTACTTGTGTATTACCAATGTAGAAAATCTTGCCCAACTCCACATAAACTAAATTGTGCTTTAACAATATTAATTCTTTTAGAAATTTATGTTCCGAGGTTTATAGTAGAATCAGATGTGCGCTGTGTCAAATTTCTCATTGGTATAATTTCCATTTGCTCTTCTACATTAGGGGATTTTAAGAATATTTCTCTTCGGAATGATGTTCCTTGTGGTGTTGGTGGATAATCTAAAAAATTTTACTGCTACAGGAACTAATGTATTTATTAAAATTTTATTTTCACAACTAACTTGTTCTATTTTTTTTACCAATATTGCATAGTTCGTGTTCTTATTTTTTTCATATTCCACTTCATGGTGCTTTTTATAATTTTTATATCTCTCAATTAGTAGTTTAACTCGAGAAATGTTCTTCGAATCTTTCATTTATATACCATTTTTTTCTTCGAAATTAGTTATAAAAGTATTAAGCACTTTGATAGACAAACATTTCCCCCAGCTGATCAAACCAGGGGGGATTTAAATGTTTACAATAATAGAATTGGATTGTTATTTCTATAGGAGATGAGTTTTTTTTTCCCAAATGGAGCTTATGTTTAAGAGTAAAATAAACTACTCAAAAGGGATAAAGAAGGAAATGAGGCAAATTATGTAAACTCAGATAATATTAATGTTTGTTCTAATTTTTTTCCTTTTCAGTTTTCTAGAGTAGATATTTCAAAATATGGAAATATTATTTAAGCTGGTGATAATCAAGCTATAACATCAGCAATAATGAATGCTTTATTAAGATCGCCAAGTGAACAAAATTATTTAGAATTTTCTTTTGTTGTTAATAAATATCGAGAAAAAACTCTTCATAGTGATAAAACAAATGAAATAATGTATCCACTAAGATATTTGTTTGGTTTTATTCATGACAACAATAAAATTTGTTGGAAGGGCAGTTATAAAATCACTTTTTTTTTTATAAATTCATCTGATAACAACTGTTTATTTGTTTATGAAACAAAAAATGCAGATAGTAAGGTTCAGAAAAGCTATGATGATCCAGATAAAATTGTTATTCAAAAATTAGAAAGAAATCATGTGGCCTATTGTTGAATACGAATCTAACATGGCCATTACAATTAAAGAAAAAATATACAAACATCCTAAAATACCTATTAGTTTTGATTATTGGCAATTTTTAGAAAAAGAAGTCCCTCCTGGAACAACTGTTTTAACTTTGATATAAAAGATCTGTTTAATAATTTACAATTTGACATGCCCTATTTTGTAATTATAGGCTTTCAAACTAATAGAAAATTGTGCTAAACAGTATGTCCATGCTTCTATGTTTATCCATTGTAATGTGAAAAATATTTATGTTAAAAATGGCAGAAATGAAATTTTTCCATAAGAAAATTGGAATATAGATTTTGAAAATGGTATTTGTGATAAAATGTTCCTTGCTTATAGAGATTTTATAAATTCAAAAACAAAACTAGATATTATATGTAGAAGTAGTGAACTTTATTATAAACCAACTGTAAACTTCGAAGGCAGTATCAGTTATCATTCATTTTTTGGGGGAAGACTATTGTATATTATTAATTGTTTATATAGAAAAACCAATTTTTAAATTAGTGTAGAATTTAATAAAGCTGTTGGAACAAACACAATTTGCAATGTTGTTCTAATTAGCCAATGGAATTTAACTTATGATTATTTGAAAGGGACTATGAACTTTGTCGTATAACATTGGACAGTTTGGAAAAGAACAAAACATATATCGTCAGCGAACTCAGACACGAATTTCTACCACTGAGTGAATCAACGTTCGAGAATGCATCTTTCAACACCTTCAAGGAACAGTTCGATGGATTTTATAAAAAGTCTTTGTTTTTTCTCGAACTGATGAATAAAAAATCTTGTGATGTATCTAATGTATATGCAAACATTCAAGTTCAATTTTTAAAAAATATTAATTAAAAATTTTTTTTACAAGTTGTTTTTTTATTTATGTATTTTGTATTTGTATCTAACCCATGAGTTTGAGTTCTGTGCTCTTGTCATCAGATATATTTTCCTCATCATATTCGTTACACTCGACATGTTCAAATACTTCCCATTGGGAAAACAAATGTTCAAAATTATAAGCTACTATAGTACCTAATATAAGAGCGAAAATCATATCTGCCGAAATCGTTGGTGAAAATGTTCTTATATATAACGACCAAAGCTGTATTCACACATTTGATGTTGATTTAGCGATTCGCATCATCCTTCAAACTTTTGATATAGGCATAATGGTTATAAAGAATCATTTCCTCTTAAATTTAAATAAAGTCGATATTGATAATGTGCGATATTTGTTTAAGAATATTTCACCAGTGTTGGATCAATCAGTCAACTATTACAACTTCACTTTAATTTGACTGGTGCTCTTCGAACGAAATTGGTGAAGCGACCGCACGATATCGACCAATACGAACAGCATCTTCAATTCACAGGCAATGAGAATTTCGCATTCGACTTCCACAACAATGCCAACAATGTGCATGAAGTAAAACGTCAAAAGACTCCACCGCAAAATGAATGAACCCCGATAATGAACCAGGTTCAGACATCGCCCGTGTATTTAAATGAACAATTGGTAATCGACACACCTCCTGTTTTCGAAATGGACATGGTGTTTCAATCATATGTTTCAAACAACTATTCATTCGAGAATCTCGTACAAGAACAACAGCAATTATCAGAGCAAAACCAATACACATCAAATTTCGTACCTAATAATTACATACCCAATAAACAACTAGAATTGCCAAAGCAAGAACAACAAACTATTGATTACATACTTGATGAGCAATAACAACAATTACTAGAGCAAAACCAACTTACCCCAAATTATATACCTAACGAACAAATTATTTTAGAAAAAGTACAAGAGTGGTAGACTAGAAAACCAAGCCGCCCACACGACAAAACTTCGACAAGAGTCGACGAGTGGATGCTTTTGGTTGAAACGCCAAATATTTCCGAACAAGCAATTATTGGATTGTATAGTGGTAGTTGTGAACTACGAGCTTTCATCGAACAGGCACTAAATTCGGAAACTTTCAAAAGTAGTGGCGGTGCTGAATACATCATTCAAAAAGAACAACTTCCAACACTGTATTTTAAACTTGTAGAGATTGAACATAAATACAACATAAGTTACTAACGCCTATATATTAACATTATTTGATAAGATTACTTGTGAAATCGTCGGGGAAAACATTTTACTTTCCAAAAACCAAATCCAAGTTTTCAGTTTCGATCTCCAGGCAGCAATTCGAAACGTCATTAAATCATTCGATATGGGTTTGACGGTGTTGCAAAATGTTTTGGTGTTTAATTTTTACCTAGCCGATAGCCACGATGTTCAAGATTTATTCAAAGTGAAAGTTCTGGTGATTGACAATTACCATTTTGAAAATTACAGGCACCTGCAAGAAGCTGGCACCAGTCGCGAATTCGTGCACAAACTATCCCACGGGCACAATAACGAATCAATCAACTTTGATACCATAAAAAAATCTTTTATCTACAGGCTACGAAAATTACACGTTTGATTTACCAAATGGAAAAGTACACCAGCCAACCAAACGAATAAAAGTGGCGGATTCGATCGGTGCGAATACACCACAACATTTGTAATCCAGCCGGAAGAACAGTCCAGTTTCAATCGATGCATATTCCGCATTTGCAAGATGTCTCCTCGATCGATTTAGACACGATGCAAGTAAAACCTCAAATAATGCAATCGAATTTAACAAGAGTGGTGACAGATAATCCCCAATTACAACAACAGAAACAAGAATTAACTACATCTCCAACTCTGCCATTTTCGATTCGAAATATTTCGCCCGATTACAACCTATCAGATTTTTTTTAACTTTCCAGTCTTCTAAAAACTCGTCTGCGTGTTGTAATCAACAAACATCACTCGATGATTTAATGTTCAATGCCTTACGATCGCACAGTCTAATCCCTTCGAATAGAAATGTGATGGCTGGGGGAAGCGGTAACGGAAACTATCCAACTCGGATAAATGAGGTAAACAGCCTGTCGAATTCGACCCGACAACTCAAATTCAAATAAACGTTCTCCCTGAGGGAAATTTAACCCTTGTTCCACAAGTCGCTACATTACTCAATGAGTTGCAATTTTCCACGAGGGAAGAAAACGATTCATCGCCATCGTCGAATTCGTAATCAATTTTGGACAGGAATTGGGCAAAAAAATAGTAAAACCATTAACCCAAAAGAATTACTTCATAGTATTCACTTTTGCAAAGAATTCATTGAACGAACATATGACAGCAATCAAGTTAAAGCGGCCCTTTCTCTCGCTGGAATGCATTTGCTTAAATTGGCCTCCGAAAAGAAAATTATCAGTGAAGTATGCGACAATCTAAGAATCGCGATCGAATTTTATCAAAAAGCCAATGCATATATTAAATAATTTGGCCTTCTGGGAAAAAAACGTGCGAAGATTAACAATTTCGTAAAAGTGGATAGTTGTAAATAAATTTTTTGTCTGGGTACCATCTCATCGCCTCAAGCTAACTGGGAACAAATTTGAAAGACTTTGAAAATTAAAGGTACGATTTAAAAACTTGTAGTGTATTTCTCGCATCAATAAAGTCAATTAAATAGCCATCTTCCACCTTCTCGGCCAAATTTGCAACATCTTTATATTTTTGCGTATATTTTTTGGTATCAAATATTTGTATTTTATAAACCCCTTGTGTAAAATCGAAGATAACTTCTTCTTGGCATCGATGATTTCCGTAAAATCCATCAAGAAAACACCTGCGAAAAATGTCGCCAAATACAACTTTGATTCTACGATGTATTTTCTATATTCTAATTTTAGCGTATGTTTCCTGGAAATTATATTTTCTTCGAAAGGAACTTTACCGAAATCAATCTTTTTTTTTTTTTTGTGAATCATCATTCATACACTTCGACACACTATTTTGCCGTTTTTAAGAAAGATTTTTTTATTTTCAAGGTCGGTTGTAGTTGTTTATTCCTATCGCGTTGTGTGGATAAAATCAATTCGTTCGTATCCGGCACTATTTTAAACCTTAACTGCAGTGATGGGTTTTTGGGAAAATGACGGGGAATGGGAAGGACATCGAGGGTGTGATTTTTACAACTGCTGGTGTCTACAGTGAAATCTTCATCGACATAGAGATAAGTCAGGTGACATCTATAGCATTCGTAATATAAATATTTTAATTTCTGATCACATTCTTTAAAGTGTTCGACTTCTCCATTTCGGCAATAATAGGCATTGATCTTATACGGAAGCACAATGTAACCAATTTCGCTTTGCAAACATTCGGGTTGTAGACGTTTATTTGACTTTTAGAAAGCCCGTGCTCACATTTAACAATTATGGTAATCCGTTTTTACAAGCAATGTATGCATCTCCGCATAAGGTAATCTGATCTTTTGCAATTTGTCGACACAAATGTTGCCAATATCCCATTCCATCCTAATCGCATCATTATTTGTACGACACGAGGTTACACCAAAAATCATATTCTTTGGGCATACTTCCAAAATCCATTTACGATCGCACCCACATCTCATATACATATCCTCAAGTATTTTGTTTTTGTTTGCGGATTCGGAACCATCGATGATTATCAAGTTGCAATATTGTTCGTACATTATGTAATCAACCTGGTTCGGATTACTACACTCACCATGCATCAATTGCAGGCCTTCGTAAATGCTCAGTTTCGGGGAGATTGACGCAAAGTTTAGGGGATTTAAATCACCGCGTAGCTGGATTTTATAATCCATCCCGACTTTGGCGAGTTTCGGTGAGAGTGTTTGCATGTGACTATGTTTGAACCATTTTTGTTTCTCGAAATTCCATCCCTGTTCGTGATATGTTTTGTCAGATTTGCCGATAAAATTCACCTCGATTTTCGAGCTTTCTGCATTCTCTGCGCCCATTTCAAAACTTTGTACTCGCAATACGTATTCATTTTACACAAAGTGACAAATTTAAGGTTATCATTTTTGACTGGGTTCGACCTAAAGAATTCTTTACCTGATTTCATGGGATTGTATTTTAGAGTTTTCGCATGTAGTAAAAACCGATACACCAACAAAATTACAAGCGATAATACAGCTTGAACAATGATGATATTCGTGTAGGAATCCATAAATGCATTTCTTCCTCTCTCTCACACACACTTTCTCTTAGGAAAGAAATTATACTCAAAGGATTACTTTCAAAAACCAATGTATTTTAAATATTCCAGCCAATATTGTCTGATTCAGCCCAAATAAAATCGTGAAAATAACAACCCATGCAATAAGGTAAAAATATTCGAAGGTATTTTTAGAAGTATTTACCAAAATTCGATTTTGTAGTACAGACTCGATGGCTTTCAGTTCCGATGGTAATTGGACTATTTTGCCAAATTTCATCCACATAAATGAACCACGGCGAATCGATGGAGAGGAGTAGGTCGACTAGTCTAGATAAACTAAATTTAGATTTGAGAAATGTTTCAAACCTTTTCAAAATAATCAGTTTTCATACGATTTCAACCATGCTTTTATCCAGCGTGTATAAAACTCGGCCATCGAATGTGTAAGTCTGGATCAATTGTATTGTACCGTTAGACACATAATTCAAATGCTCGATATTGAGCGAAGATTTTTTTTACCAAGCATCTTTTTTTTTTTTCGATTTATCGGTCAAAGTCATCAAAGAATCTAACCACATCCACTCTAGAAGAAGGTGCATTATCTCTGTAAAACCAGACGTTTTCGCATAAACCAAGCACCGCTTGCACCACAAGTTCTGTGTAATGTTCGATGATCGTCAGTTTATGATCATGGGGGATGTGGAAATGACATTCGAAGTATGGTACACTGCTGCCAAAAATATGTTTTGCGATATGGTGAAGTTGATCGAAGGCAAGTGTCTCGCACTGGTTAAATTCCAACTGTTCGTACCTACATTCCAACAATCGAATCATTTCCGCGCGCATGAAATTCATTTCGAGAAATGGAGGGGAAAACCTGATCGTCATTGATAAACATGCTCGTTTGACCGAAATTCACTACCGCCTTGGCAAACGTAAGGTACACAAAGGTCTGAATATGCACAGATGAGCATTTCTCAAGGTTTTGACATTGTTCAACAATCTGAGCAAAATGTGAGCAAAAATTTTATCGGTATTATCCGATGACAACAATTTTGATATTTGCCGATCGATCAATAATACTTTGGACATTCTTTTTTTTTTTTTGTGTGAATAATCCTTGTATTTCCTTATTTGTTTTTTCTCGTTAAATGTAAGAGACATGTTTTCCTCTGCTTTAAAAATCAGAAGCACTGGTGAAGATTCCGATGTTGTTGGCGATTCCAGATATGGCGGTATGAGAAAAGGATTTCGCAATCAGAGAATCGCCAGCGGAGACGAAGACGATTGCGAACTGGCCGATAAAAGAGTAAAAAAAGAAAATTCACTAATAAAATGCAAGCGCAAGTAATTGCAGTCATCGATTTAGATGGCAATTTAATAGACGAACGTAAAAACAATTTTCACGGAGCCAATCATTTCATAGCGAATTTGGCAAAAGACTTTAAAATGGTGCTGTGGACGGCGGGCAATGAGGTGCATGCAAAAATGTTTATCAAACAGTTTCCGCAGGCCAATAGATCTATATCTATGGTTCGCCAACAACTTCCGATAATGACGGGCTCGTACATTTTAATAGACGATTCGGTGCATAATATGGATATGGGCGGTTATGACATACCGGTCCACGTTGAAAAATTCTATTACATACCAACCATGGAAAATTAAGAAAAAAATTAAATGAATCAATTACAACTCATTACTGAATTATTTATACTATCTGGTAGTTGTTTGACACGAATCTATCAGTTAACCCACTCGCCCATCAATGTCACATTTTTTCCAAATCGTGCAACAGATTAATTAAAAATGCTTCTTGAAGAGCCGTCAGATGTAATGGCATTATCCAAGTATGCAATAACTTTGTAATCAACTCCACGTATTCGTCAATGTTTCTATTCGAGTTACTTCTACACATCCAGTTCTTCTTGTAGTGAGAATAAACAAATTTTTCGAACTCGAGAGTGTCCATTCTGTTATACTCCCTGGGATGGAATAGACCCTATATATATATACATGGTTTCACACGCAATATTTTATTTTATGTGTTTAAATTTGATAATTGTAACTTTTTTTTTTCGTATCAAAAGAAACATCAATGAAAATAATAGACTACAACAAACCATGATAAATAAAAACGAGTGTGAAATGAAAAATAAAAAGAGACAACACATGGCCAAAAATAACAACATAGTTTCCCAATAATAAACGACTATTAATTCGCAGTTGCTGGCAAAAATATTAAAAACTTTATCATCTTCAAACAAATTTTTAAAGTAATGATATGTGCTAAACTTGCAAAATTCCTTAATTTCCACTACAATACAATATGCGTCTGAAGAATCGACAAAAATTTAGGCAACTTTGTGAGTACCGGGATGCCATTCGCGGTTATTTATGCTGATGAACCAATGTGGTAGAAAGTTCATGTTTAGAAAATTTACCGGGCGGAACAACAGAAATTCGGTATTCTGTTGGTCGCTATCGAAAAATCTAGATTCGATGGAGTTAACTTTTGGCTCGGTCTTGCAAAATGATGCTCAATCGTCCAAAGCATTACTGACAGTAACATCGGAATATTTTTCGTATACATCTTTCATGTCGGAAAATACAACGATGAATGATCTTATGTCAATGTTTTTTTCAATGAATCTTTATTTTCAATTACTTATGCAAGACATTCACTGTGGGCATTAAAAAAATCGTGACCACGGTGGATATGTATACGATGGCATCGGCCAAGACAAATCATGTGCTTTCAAGCCAGCACTTGATACACTCGCAAGTATCAACATACAACATGTTTTGAATCTGCAAAGCTTCCGTGATAACAACGGCGAATATGTGCCGAAGGAACTGGCAGTCACCAACATTGATGGTTTCACCGAAAGGCAGCTCTTCAAATCTCCGTATCCATGGAAAGAATTGGATGATGTAAATAAAAATACAAATTATAGGCTGAAGGAAAATATTCACCAATTGGCATGGCAAGATGGCGAAATTCCCTATGACGAAACTGAAAGGGAAGTATTTCAATTGATAAGGAGCATTACAGCAAATATATAATATTTGTTGCGGGTTCACATCAAATAAAATGGCTAAAGAAGTTGTGCAATTCGATCACTATCTCGTAATTGTGGATTTGCAAAAAACTTACAAATGCCCATCATTTAAGACTCTGGTAGCTATATATGGGAATGCAGGCCATTATGATTGTTGGAGTCACATCCGTGGATTTATGTGTGCATATAGAAATTCGAAATTATTGCATTTGTGGTTCCGCGATAATGTAGTCGTAAAATGGGGAGATTTCCAAAACAACGAAATTGGAATAAAATGTATCAAAAACTTTACATTTAAAGTTTTAGGTGAGGATTCACAACAGAAGAGATAGTTCAACTGAATTGCTGCTAGTCAAATTTCCACATCCGTGGGCCAGCTGAAGAAAAGTTTCCATGGATTGGAGTAGAAAGATGAGGAAATTCCCTGCAATAAAATTGAAGATGACTGACAAAAAATCGCATTGTCTATAACTATATTATATACTTCACAAATGTATTTTTTGTAAATAAAATATTTTTATATTTTGTTTGTAAATATATATATTTTTTTCATTTACTCGAGATGTAGTAATTGGTTACATAAATTTCCCACACCTATCAAAACAAAACCAGATATTACTCTTATGTTTGTCAAATTATCAGAGTAGGCCAACATTAATCCCAAAACTGTAAAAATAACACTTAGGCCTATCAAATATGCTTTTTTTGTGTACATTCTCTTATCCCTTCGTAGCATAATTGTCGTATTATGGTAATGATAAACTAGTTAGAATTCAACTACAATTTTTAATTTAAAAAAATATAAAAGTTGAATTTTGAAAGGGTACCAATTACAGGTTCCCAATTAAAGGTCAATTAATTTTATTTATATATATTTTTTGTATTATAAGCCATTGGGCTTTTCACAAAACCATTACAACTGCAACATCGTTGGACAGGAGATATCGTCGCTTGTCGAATTATTTAACAGCTATTGTGAAAACAGCTCAAAAAATTCAACTTTAAAATAATAAATCATGGAGAATAATACACTCAGTTTGGAAAAGAGCTGGATTCGATATTCTAACGAATACGAACTTACAAAATATAATGTCCAGAATACAGAACTTAATGATAAAAAATGTATTGAATTGAAGGAAATTGCATAACAATTAAATATCAGAGGATATTCATATAAAAGAAAATGAGAACTTATAGAGAGGATTGACAAAGTTGAAACTAACCATCCGGATGTAAAAACAATAACTTATAAAAAACTGAAATTGAAGCAGTAAATTAAAAAATAATAATAAAATCTATTGCAAAAGTACTAAAAATAAAAATATATTATAATCTAAGCAGAGATATTCTGGTGGAAAAAAAAGTTAATTATAAATTTATTTCAGAAAAACTATTCCATCCAGAATTTAGAAGACTTGAAAGTTTCAGAATTGAAGAAAATTGCTAAAGAATTCAGGATTAAAGGTTACGCATGCAAGAATAAAAATAAAAGCATCAAAACTAATTATATACGACTCATACTAAATGAAAGGGAGAAATTGAAGAAAATTCATGAATTTCACTTTAAGACAAATAATTTTGAAAATATCTGTATTCTAAAATCATTGTCAAATACCAACTGATATAAAAGCCTCTGTTTTATAAGGAATTAAACATAATTTAATAAAACCCTTTCAAGCAAAATGTTGTTGATTATAAGGACTCTTCAGTTGTCAAGAAATAATAATGTTGACTTTTGGATTTTCGTGGTCGCTGATAATAACAGTAATAAGAAATTATGGTTCAATCGGAAAGATATAGCTTCATTTCTCGGATATAAAAACCACCTAATGCAATTTTAAATTTGGTCAAACCAAAATGGAAAAGAACATGGGCAGATTTAAAGGGATTGGCGCTTATCTCTGATTGGCAACAACATACAATGTTCATCAATAAAAAAGGATTGACTTTATTGATACAAAATTCGAGAGTACCCACATCGAAATACCTACTACGAAAACTAATCAAAGAATTCGACTTGATACTGAATCTCGTTTCGAGAACAAAGGAACAAGATTACATCAGCATAATTGTGAATTGTTTCAAATATCTGAACTACAAGTTACAATGTACAGTCAATAATTACAGGATAGATTTGTACTTTTTGGATTACAAAATTGCAGTCGAATGCGACGAATATAATCACAAATACAGAAACATTGGATATTAAAGCAAATGACAAACACGCACCAAGAAAAAGCTAGATTGCACATTTATCAGATTCGATCCAGATGCTGAGAATTTCAATGTTCATGGTATTATAAACACTATCGTTCAATTGATAAAACAAAGGAATTTCAATTTATACAATGTTATCAACAGTATCATTTGAATGATTGAACAAAAATATAAATCATAAAAAATAAACCTTAGTTCATTACATAATTGCATAAAAAATATTTTTTTCTAAACAATTAGTCTATACATAATCAACAACCATTGCATCTACAATCTCATTGGATAGAAGATCATTTTAGCTTTCAAATATCGAAAACTTTTACTGTTGGATTTTTACACTAATATACCCTTTGTGGGTGAGGGTCCTTATACAAAACAGATCTCCAATTTAAATTTAAATTTTGGTCCAAAAAATTGGTATAATGCCAAGATTCAATTTGGGTGGGTACAAAAATCCCCCTTTTTAAAATTCTATATTTTTATATTTTCAACATAAAGCTTACCTGACTCCCCTTAACCCCCAATTAACACCTTCGCTATGAACCAACATCACAGGTTACTTTGAAGGAAGATTGTGGATGAGGGTCCTTATACAAAATGGACCCCCTTTAAAAATTCGATTTTTTTATAATAATTATAAAAAAAGTTACATAGTTATTTTTCACTCACAGTCTTTTCCATTGTCAAACTTCCACAGTTTCAACTGTTGGATTTTCAGACCAGTCGACCATAATGGAATCGAACAATTTTTGTTCAAAGGGAAAAGTTATAGCATAATTTATTGGATATAAAAACTCACATAAAGTAATTTTAGATAGAGTAAAAAATAAATGGGTGAGAATGTGATTGAATTTTGAAGGGAGTGACCGGAATTGTTCCCTTACCAAAATTCATTTTGGGGGCCCCCAAGATTGATATAATGCCAAAATTCAATTTTTTTATTAATTATGAATAAAAAGTTTATCTGACCACCCTCCCCACCCCACCCACAAACCAACTAACACCATCATTACAAACCAACATCATAATAGGGGTACTTTATATGGGTTTAAGCACTGTAAAAGCTCCCTTGAAAATCCAATCTTTTATATTTGTAATAAAAGTTTGTCCAATTCTCCTTGACCTCCACAACCAACTAACACCTTCACTATAAACCAACATTATAATAAGGTTATTTAAACTACACATAGGTTTTTCCCTACAAATATACTTTTTAATATTCAATTTTTAGTATTTATAACAAAGTTTATATAACCCCCATTCTCTCTCCAATAACTAACCACATCACTACAACCCAACAACCAAAATTAATTAGATTACTTAAAATGAGCATTAAGGGTGAAGTCCCTTATCCAAAACATTACACCTTTTAAAATTTTTTGTTATATTCATTACCAAATAAAGTTAATATTTATTATAAAAATAAATAAAATCACAAAAAAATTTTTTTTGTGATTGTTGCAGAACTAATAAAAATGATCCATAATTAGGTAAAATGTTGTGGAACTAATAAAACCTATTCAGTATTGGGCGAAATGTCATGTAACTAATATGAACTATTTATAATTATATGGAATATTGTGGAACTAGTTCTGCAAGATTTCACCAGAGGTTCCACAAATGACATTCCTTTCCCCTCCCAAAAACTCTTTCAATAACCAATCAGAGTGCATTAATTCGTTTCCCCTCCATTCCCTTCTTCCAAGTTTGCCTAAATGGTAGAGAAATCTGGGAAAATGACTAATCGACGACGAGCACTGGACAGAGAAACATCAACCTTCCTCCACTCCAGAGGAAAACGAATAAGATAAGTATAATAATAGTAAATATTCTATATATATACTATATATTAATTAACTTACCTTTTTATTCTTACCTGATTTCTCTTCTGTTCTGGAGAGGAGGAAGGTTGAGGTTTCTCTGTTTGTCGCTCGCTGTCGACAGACATCTTTTTTCCAGATCTCTCCACCATATAGGCTAACTGTAATGAGGGGAGGGGCAATGAAATGCTGCAATGTGATTGGTTGTTGAAAGTGGAAGTGGGGGAAGGGTCGATTGTGGGGTACTCTGGAAAAAACCTCGTGGAACTAAGCAAACATATCCACTGGTCCTTATACGGGTAATTAGTATTCAAGGTTTGTCTTGTAAGACAAAATTTGAATATTAATAAGGTATATAGGAACCAGTCGACCAGTTTGCTTGGTTTTGCAAGTGTTCTCCAGAGTATTCTATGATCGACATTAATTTCCAGACTCCTACTTCCAGCAACCAATCACATTGCAGTATTTCACTCCCCTCCCTTCCCCACATTTCAGTTTGGCCTATATGGTGGTGAAATCTGGGGAAAAAAATATCAGTCGAGGCCAAGAGCTGAATGTGGAAACACCATTCCTCCTCCCAGAGCAGAAGAGAAAACTGGTAAGTACAAAAAGTTGATATATATACCTTATAAATATTTATATTTTATAAGGTATGTTTATTATATTATTATACTTACTCCTCACTTATCTTCTGCTCTGGGAAGGGTTATGTTTCCACATTTAGCTCTCACCTTCGACTGATGTATTTTTTCTAGATTTAGCGGCCGTATAGGCAAAACTGTAATGAGGGGAAGAGAGTGGAGGTGAAATACTGCAACTTGATTGGTTCTTGAAAGTAGGAAGGGGGGTTATGTCGATTACAACACACACAAGTGGGTTAACTCGAAAGTAATCCATTTTTCAAATAAATAATTACAGCAGTTACCAATTGGCATCATCTCAGCATAAATGATTTCTACAATCGCATTCGAAAGGAGAGTAAATTCGTTCGCTTTCAACAGCAATCACGGCGATATTCGACGACATGCGGGGAACAGATCTCTCGTGATTGGACACAAAAACATTGTCTACATTTTCCACGAGTTTCTCTTTTCACCCCAGGTCCCAACTGCTTGTGAGGTAGGTTCCGATTTTTTGCCTGATCAGCTCGGAAACTTCTCTCGGTAAAACATTTTTTGAAAGGTAATAGTGACAATAAAAGTTTAATTGCAGCTGCAAGTACAAGTTTTGTAGTTGTGGGCTCATGTTTTTCCATGGACAAAAGAATCTGTGAAGTTCAAAGTAAACGATGAATTTAGTTTTGCAGCAGACATTTACACCTTTTATTTCGTGCAGAACATCGAGTCATTTTACCGCTTTATTAGAGTGCTCCGATTCTATCTTCAAATCCATCACTTGATTATCATAATAGCAGTTGTTTAAAGTGTGTTTTGCACCCAAAAATGTTTAAACAATTTTCGAAATTGTCCACTTCGATGTAGTACCAAGGCCCGATATCGGAATATCTGTGAAAATATGAACATCACACCCATAGTCTTGAAATTGGGTAAAACCTCCTCCTCTCTCATGTCATCTTCCTGCAATAAAAAGGCTTGTAGTTTTGCAATGAGTGGAAATGCAAAGAAAAATATGGCAATCAAGGAAATGCTGCTCCAAATGGAAACCCACGACCGGTATAAAAGGGTGTTTGATTTTTTAAATCAGTTTTTAAACTGCGATGTTTCAAACAAACCTGATGTCTGCAATGGCGATAAGGCCGATTCAGATGATGATGACGATGAGGGTAATGACTATATTTCATCTCTATCAGCAGGGAAACCCACGTATGAAGAAACTATACAACTGATGAAAAATTTCAACATGTTTCATAGGTTCATGTGTCATTCGAACACAGACACCATACATTCATTAGGCAATTACCATGTATTTGGGAAATTGTGGATTTTGTGTCCGAATCAGGTAAACAAATGTACAACAATCAACAAAAATAAAAAACAAAACATTTTAACAATAGGCAAGACTTTTCGTTGAACAAAGAACTGAAAAAATGTGTCTTATTTTGTAGATTATGATAAAATTAGAAAAATCGATCGAAAACATGCCAATTTTATTACATCTGTAAAGATACTAGGCTAAATTATGTCAGAGAAACATTTCGTTCTGGTGAAAATAGTTCATACACTATTTAAACAATACTGTGATAGTCTTCCTGAAAACATTAACTGATAAAAATGTATTCTTTTACAAACATTGTATTATAAGAATGTTGATCAATTCGAATTCATTAATTTTTTCAATGACTCACGAAACGGGAGACAAACGATGTATCAGGTCCCATTTAAAGTACCTGCACTTCATGAAAAATGGTGGTACTTTGGCAGATTTCCAAGAATTAGTTTCATATTTTATTTTCGGGTATTTACCAAAAACTCGAGCATACTGCACCATTGTTTGCAACACGTTGGTGAGCGAACTGAAACGTCTAGATCCCTCCTACCAAAAACCCTTTAGAATGTCTATGATCACTTCGGCTAATCAGCGAGCAGCTAAACTTAACCACTCTGATGCGCAGATCTTGTATTTAAGCGACGGAAGTCCCATCACCGTCGAAGGAAAAAGAATAACAATCTACATATTGACCAAAGTTCGAAAGTCTTGCCTTGGAATAACACAAAGAAAATACGCAACTAATCGGAGAATGCGCTTACTGAGTTTCTAAATTACTCGAATGCTCCCAACTCATCGGAAGTTGAATTGATACTTTTAATTGATCTCCTGTACAAAATGGGTAAACGAAAAAATGAAATTTAGTCCCTGAAGATGGGTCAAGTTAACAAACTGATTGAAAGTGAAAAAAATGAAATTAAAACAAAAACAAAAACAACAATGAGTATTTCTTCTCAGTTTATGCATACGCTGAACACGTTTGTGAATCATCCATGGTGTTCTATTTACAAAAATTTGAATAGACTCTTTGTCACCCAATACGAAAAACTCCGTTATATTTACATTCACTTGTACAAAAATAAAAAAGGTGTGAGGCCCGATCAGAGAGTGTTGTTTCATCCTTGGCGAAATAATTTTTCAGTGTGTGCAAGTGTGGTCGATCCGATATTAGCTCTAAATGTACTTAGGAACTGTACAAAAAAGTCCATGTTGAATTACATAAATTTACAAATGTTGAACGATGCCGACCTTCAGCAAATTTTATTCAACCAACTCACATATAATAAAAAATAAATAAAATAAATAAATAAAATATTATTTTTCTTATTGGCAACTCGATGGTTTATAACTGCAGGAATGCATCGAACCTCATAAATCAATCCATGTCACCAAGAAGAGCATCGTGTCGACGAGGTGTGATAAACATGGAACATGTGCCCACCAACCTGCTTTCTATCCATGTTTTATTTGTGGATACAATGTTCAGTGTCTCGACATATATGATTTGTCTTTGCATACATCACAGACAGAGAGATCGTCTTGGCCAAATTCATCGATGGAGATCGGCGGATGGCGAGAGGGTGAAGATAGTGATGCGACAGAAATCGGTGGATGGCGAGAGAGTGAAGATGGTGATGCTGCAGCCACTGCCTCAGTGTTCCTGTTCCTGTTGTAGATGATGAAGTTCACTCGATTTTCATAGTTGACTTTCAAGGTTTTGAAATTCTTCAAACATTTTACATAAAGGAGTCGGCTATTTTCGACACTGAAACGAATTCCATACAACATTACATTTTTGGATCTCCGTGCAAGCTAACTTGTTTCAGTGATGAGACAAAATCAGCCATCCAAAATTCGATTCTACATGTGCATGGAATAGGCTGGTATGAAGGGTGGGTACCTCACAAGTGTGCATTGAGAATAGTGCAAAAAATGCTGAGTAATTACTAACATATCTACGTTTCAAGTGTGGAAAAATACAAGATTTTGCACAGTCAATTTCAACCCTTCTACATATTCACCAACTCGATACACGACCTCGAAAACTGAATACCAAATTTTCTAGAGGAGGTGAAGGATGCAGTCGACTCGGTACTTTTCTCAAGATGTATCACCCACTGTGGTCTTTGTGTGATGGAAAAGGTGTGTTATTTTTTAATATGTTTTATATTAAAAGTAAATATGTTTGTAACGTGTGTTTTTGTATGTTATTTTGTATGTTTTTTTTGTATTAAGGTCTAATCATGACCCTAAATAAAGAAAAAAATAAACAAATATATCGACACTATTTTGAATTCTCAAAAAAAATCCTACCGTAAACAATGATATCTACTCCACTGAAATATATAGTAAAATCTTGTATCATACACAAGATGGAGAAATATTCAATAGTTGTAACATATCAAAATCGACAAAAAAATTGTGTATTCAATGTAAAAAAAAACTACATGAAATGTATGTGATTTTAAGAGAGATAATCAATCAACACACATTTATAGATTTTGTCTTTTTCTCTTGTGTAAAATTATTGACTAAGTGACTCTCGACGATCGGGATAAACGCCCGTTCATTATAAATCTGTTTATTATGGCAGTGACTCAATTTCTAGACAATTTCCCAAGAACAGAAACCTTGTTTCGATGAACACTGATAAACCTTCGTCTTGGAGGAGGAGATTTCGACTTAATTGACAACATTTCGAATAATTCGTCCATTTATGTGTTTATTGTTTATCACTTTACAAAATCCGTTCTCGAATCGTTTATACAAGGTTTAAAGAATATTGACCAAACTATTGACGATGCAGAAAAATTGAGATTATTGGACGAGATGGTCAACCTTAATGATTATTTCGAAGTTTCAAAAAATACTCTTATGATCGCGGAGGCCGAAGGTGACAAAACTAGAGACGAGTTTCACATGGAAAATCACCAAGTGTTGGATCTGCTCGATCCGAACATGGCCGCTATAGAAGCAAATGATGGCAATAATGGTAAAGATGATGGTGATTACGATAGCGAAGATGAATGCAAGTTACGTAACATAGATAATGATTGGAGAATTTTAACAAAGTCACAGTATCGGCCATTGTTCACAGCGAAGATCATGTCGATGAGAACGAGCCACTCAAAATTAGCGAATTAAATGAACTCGAAACTGAAGTCATTCTTTCTGACGAACCGGTTATAACACAGAACTTGTAAATACTGCTGAAGAATCCACAACGATACCGGTGGAACTGAATTCCTACATAATCGAGACCGAAACCACATTCTTGGAAATTGAAAAGCCAACACACACACCCATCGAAATATATTTCAGTGAAAGGGAATCAAAAACCAAAATCGAAAGCGAAAAAATAGTAGCACAGCAATTACTCAAAGAAAGTACTTCAGACGAGCTTGTGTTGGAGGAAGTGAGCGAAATAGAAACCAATCTCAAAGAACCTAACAAATTGATAGGGGCGGAAACAGACTCGGGCGAAATTGAAACTTAAATCGATCTTTTCGTAGAAGACGAAAATAATAATAGTCGAAAAATACATAGGGATAAATTTCTGCTGTATTTAGTCTGTTTGACGGAAAACAACTTGTTTGAATGAATAGAAAAAAAACCTTTAATGAAAAAAAATATTTTAATTTGTTGTATTTGTATTTCCCTTACAGTGGCTACGCTTTCATACACGCAATGCATCGAGTATAAAATTTTTACAAATAATGGCATGTTTCATAAGACGGTCGATTGTCTATCACTACCGTTTCACTGTATCGATTCGTCAGATTGCCAAGTTTTGTGTGATCTAGCAAGGTTGAATTTCGATTGCGATGAAAGCATATGCACTCCACGAATAAAAACAACACCTGCAGCAGTAACAACAACAGCAACAACAACAACAACAACAATAACCCAACAATCACCCACAACCTCTTCCCATTGCACAAGCATTGTTCTGTGTGATTCCATACACGGAATAGTCAGTGTGTTGAAAAGCACCTATCCTTTGGAAATTGAATGGGCGTGTATTTCGGTATGGAATGATGATGGGACTCAGACTCCGAACGCCTGCAAGGATGGAATCGTCATGAGCGATCTGAAAACATCCAATTTTAAATTAAACTATTGTAAATGCAGGGCCGATATGATATTGGGTGTTTTCGAATTTCAACCTCAATTACCTACATGTTTCCCATCAACCCATGTCAATTTCCTGACAAACTTTCATTAAATTCAAAATATCAACAATAATAATAATTCATACGATGCGTGAATTTATATTTGTTATTATTATTATGGATAACCAGGGTCGTTGTAGTTTTAATTTATTTTTCCACAGAGATGAGATACTCTATACCGGTAAGTTACAAGAGAAGCAAAAATGAGTTTCCTATTAAATTTTGAATATTATTTACCACAACACCTTTGTATCTCAATAAACAATCAATTTCGAAAAGCACTTAATTCTCCAAGTGTTAAATCGGCAATTTGAAACTGAAATCTTAATGTACACGAATATAAATTATTTCAATGTCTGCATTATTCAATTCGCCAGCCACGACCATGGAGATGGAGACACGTTCGATGGCGAAGGTCCAATATGCGCACATGCATCCCTACCTCCCTACAAAAGCATATGTTTTGACAAAGATAATAAAATGGTCCTATATTTTTTACCAACAGGTACTCATTCACGAATTAGGTCGCATGCTAGGTTTATACAACAATAAAAGAAAAGATAGCGCGATGTACAATCCGACTAAAATAAATAAATTTAAGAGCTTTGATGTGCACAAAATTATTTCCATGTATCAGTTTTTGAAGAAAAGATGTAAAGTAAGATTATAATATATATATATATATTATTTTATAGTTTTTCCGAGTGTAAAAAAAGAAGGGGGGTGGGGTAGGGCAATATATATGCGGCTACATTTCAAACAGAGATCAGAACCCGAGAACTCGCGATAAACAGTGCTCTTGACAACGAGAACTAAAAAAAATGGATAAGTTATTGGATTTAAAAAATCATAATTTCTTATACAACTTCAAAATTGTTTATCTTTTGGATAGAAGAAATAATATATGGTTTAAAGAAAAAATCGTTGCCGTGTTTTTGGTATACGAAAACAACAGGAAAGCTATTACGAATAATGCGAAAGAGAAATATAGAACTTTCAACAAACTGGCAACAAATGCAACTTCAGTTGTGATTGTCAACGAGCAGCCCCACGCCACCTTCATCAACGAACTGGGTATTTACAGACTGATTATGTATTCCAAAATGCCCTTGCGTAAAATTTTCAAGATATTATTTATGAACACATTCTCCCGTTCTTGTAAATAACGCTCGGAGCTTAGCGAATTAAACAAGTTTTCTTGAATCTCTTCAAAAACTCTGTCATTTTGGTCAGGATATAGATTGAGTTTCAAAAAGTTTAAATGTTTACCATATACACCTGGTCTCCTATGTTGAGCTTCGATAAATAAATTACCTGCGAAAATCCTACACTCCTTTTTTTCTGGATAACCGAGTTGGGTGATTAAATAATCGGGAAATAAGTCGTGGTTAAATGCCTTCGTGTCCATCTTACCGTCAACATCTTATCCACAAAATTATCATTGAGAATATTATATTCCTCATGTTCCTCGCCGGTTTTGGGAACATTTTGATTGTCGGGTGCCGCCATCACCTGATCATCACCACCACCACCATTCATTTTAGGCATTATCATTTCGGGAGATGTAGACATCTCATCGCTGTTATAACTGTCAACATCGCTGAGCGAAATTCAACGGTGTAATAGTCTACATTATTGGTATTCCTCTCTAAGTTTTTGATTGATTAATTTAACCGTACGATTGTGTTTGAATGGTTGACATATATGATTTTCAGAGTTGTCATCGATGGTTTTGGAACGGGGTGGTATTTGACGATCGATTAAAGGTAATCCCACATTCTCTTCTTTATCGAAACCATCAGACGGTAAGCAATTAACCTCGTCCCTTCTGGTTTCATCATCAGCCAGGCAGTTATCATCATCATCACTGTGATTTGACTCTTCATCAATGCGAGTTTGTGGAACAGAATCGAAAATGTTTGTTATCGAGATACGATGATGACAAGGGGATTGCGAGCGAGGTGCAGGAGTATCGGGAAAGGTGATCTTAGGCCCCAGCATATGTGTTTGATTAGAATATTGCGAGTGCGGTCATCTGGGTGATGATTGGGGTAGCATTCAGGGTCTGGGACGTGATTGTGATGGGAATAGAAAAATTTTCATAAATATTTGCCAAAAATGCGACATGTGCAAAAAGGATTTAACATAATTGTGTAAATTTTGTTTGTTTTTTTTTCCGTAGGATTAAACACCAACATAACCCCCTCGTCATCGTTTTCAAGTTTTAAACGAGCCGATGAACCCAGATCGACATAAAACAAATCGACCACTTTGCGTATCATCATATTGAATAGAGCAGTACTAAAAGTGGGTAAATCCATAAATATTTGTGGAGGTAATTTATGTGGGTCGTTGTAACGAATTTTAGAATTACAATTATTAGATTCGTACGAATACTGTCCAATTTTAAAATAATTATAATCTGAAATTTATTTCTTGTGGCTAAAATTTGTAATATATAACTGAGATAAATAATCATTCATTTTTATAGGTGGATTATAACTTATAATGAAAAAAAAATTAAGTAATTTAATTTATTTATTATGTATATAATACATTGATTCATTTATGACATAAAAATATTTATTTACATATATACATACAAAAACAGATTTATTTACACAACACAACTATTCCTTTTTTACACAAGAGTTGTTATACGGAAAATTAAATTTTCTGACAAGATAGTACCAAATAAAATCTACATTTGCAAGAGAACATCTTTGTTGATATGCACTTTGATTATGAAAACCACAGGTGCCACATTCGATGGGAAATTTCCTCGTAGCTATTACGAGTTTCTCGACAGGCACTCCCAACTGCAATAAATTGTATTTTTTGAGCACTTCTCACGACGATGTGTCGGATCCAACTTTTGTTTACGATTTTGCGAATTGTTTCAATGTTCATCATCTGATGATGTTCGTTACATGGAATATTCCAAGGTATGCCATGTATTTTCTGGTAGAGGTACAAATTTTGCCCAAAATCACCCAACATACTTGTACGTAGGTGTGATAATGGAACTGATCTTTGAACAAGTGATATTAAATACCCTTTTTCGTAGCAACTCCAAATTCTAGGGGAACGTTTTCACCAGCATAAATGCCAAATGGAATGTCGATGACCATCGTTTTATCCAGTTCCAAATCCACTTCATCCGTAGATGATATTTTGATGTAGTTTAATTGTGGAATTTTGTTCAAAGTTGTTGCTTGACTGAATTTTTCGAGAAACCCAGCGATGACAAATTTTCTATGGTAGCTTTTTTCCAGAAGCTCATCTCGTCAAAGTCCTCGGCCCACTCCTGGGGTGATTGTGTTTGTTCAGTGTCCATTTCGATATGAAATGAGTTTGTGTTTTCCTTATATATATATATATATATATATATATATATATTTATTTATTTATTTATTTACGCACACTTGTTTATGCCCAGAAAAAAATTATTTATTACAATCTCCCATTGCCCTTTTCACATTTTTAGTAGTTAGATCCCAAATCAACCGAACTATGGGTAGGGCACAGGCCCAAGACATTTTATTTTTTAGAATGGCATTGGCAAATTTTTCCAAGTCCATTTGAACCGCTCATTTGGCAAATGATTATTTTCTTCCTGGGCACTCTCATTTTTTTGTAAATATCTAGCCTGCTCTGCTTTTGCTACAATTATAAATTTAATCCATGCTTCCTTCAAAATTGAACGAATTGTTTTGAGTTTGATGTTTTTCCCGTTCATTTCCCGGGGTATTCCATGCTCTTTCATGTACAAATTGCTATTTTGTTCGAGATTGTTAGACATACTCTTTACCAAACGTATGTATGGAATGGGTCTAGATATATGCAAAATGTTTGACCCTCATTGTGTAGCATTACCAAACTCCAATATATATTTTTTCCCATGATATCCAATCAATTTAAAATCAACAACTAAAACAGAAGCTAGATTAATATTTTCCAACAGCTTACGTTTTTCTTCTGGCCTTTTTCTACTCAGAGTAAGTTTTTTGTCCTCTTCACTAGAGTTGCTTGAAAACCCTGAACACCCATCACTACTGTTGGTACTACTTTGTCTTTTCCTTTCTAAACTAAATTTTCGCACTTCCTATATATCAATATCTTGTTCTTCTTTTATATCAAACTTTTTCTCTTCTTTTATATAAGACTTTAGTGTTTCCTTAACATCTTCATCAGTCGAATGTACCTCTCCATCATCATCATCAGTGTCACCATCAGTATTCCATTTTGAACGCCGTACTTGTAGTTGATAATGTCTCCAGTCGTCTCTCAAAGAGCATTGTAAGGGTTCAGCTTCAAGTTTGCCATTCAAAGGCTGTAGTTAATGCTCTTTAGGTTCAGCTCCATGTTCACTAAACATATTGTTGAAATACTTCTTCGTCGCTCGAAGTAGTCAAGGTAATTATCATTTGGAAACTTCTCGCAGTCACTGCAACTGCACAAATGACTGCTGTGTGATTTCCGATGCCTACATATATGAGAGTACGAAAAAAAAAAAAAACAAGTTTTATAAGACAAAAAATCACCAACCTTATCCTGTATGGAATAACTCATAATTTTTTTTCGCAGTTTCCAAAACCCGAGTTTTCCAAAGAGCTCGTGATATCGCCAAAAACATTTTTTTTTTCAGCATTATACACTTCGTGCAATGCTGCATTCTTATTGCAACATATTTAAGATTCAGATGGAATATTTTTATTGGCAATTGAATGTTTATTACATTCGTTTTGTAATAAACAAAAAAAAACATCGATGGGAATTTTAAACATAATTAAAGATGAATATGTTTGCCATCCAAACGACGAGCGAAAAAATATATGTGGTGATGGATGTTCTCAACAAGCGGTTGGACTTCGATGTGACCGTACCCAAATATGGCGACATTTTAATGACTCCCGAAATGCATATGGGAAGGAGAGGTTCAAAATCGGCTTGGATGTAGATATGGTTGCATTTAATGTTGGCCCGCGAAAATAATCGCAATATAAATGATAATTATGCCAGTCTTTATCAGAGTTTACTCGAAAAATTTGATTTTTTTTATCCTGTGTTCCATGTGTTTTGATGGATACAGAAACCAAAAATCAATGCTTAAAATACTCCCGGAAAATAACTTCCTGCTAGATTATATAATGGTATTAATTCATTCGAGCATCGAAGATGAGAAAATATTTCACACATTAATAACACCCCCGCAGTGATAGTTTTGCTAACGCTCGAGAATCGGCAGTTGAAACTACGCATATTGGGCAGAGAGGAAAAACAAAAAAACACTTATTTCGGTAAACAAAACTGCTTGGTGGTGGGTAATTGAAAACAACAACGACGACGAGAGCGGCGAGGTAGTTGATAGTGGTGGTGAATTAGGTAAATGTAAGCAACATTCGAGACACGAGAAACTGGGCGAGTTTATCGAAATCTAGAAAAGTGTTTTTTTTTTTTTCAAACAGTTAATAATATATTTTATTAGTGAAAATTTTGGTTAAGGAAACATGCCTTGATTTTTTGCAACGATGGACAAAATCAACCTCGTATAAATATGTAAAAACTTACTTACAAATTTGAATAAGAAACGATCAGTTATGATTACAAGGATTAATGTACGAAAAAAGACAAGGGCTATTTTTTGACAGGATAATGCGAAAGGACTGTTTTCGAAAAAAGAACATCGAGATGAATCGCTGATGAGATTAATACTTGAAATGTAAAAACAAAAGATGAGAATTGGCGACAAATGACCCAGGATAATGGAGAATGTTTATCATCGCTCGGATTGTATTATTTTGGAACGGGTTCATTTCTAATCAGCTTAAAATTCAGAAATGTAATATGCAATCACGAATATATTTTCAATAAATAAAAAAGATCATTTTATGGCACATTGTTGTTTCAATTCCTCCCCCCCCCCCTTTTTTTATAATTTTTTTTACCAGCATAACATTGTATATAAGATGAAAAATAAGTTGTTTTTCTTCTAGTCAAACACAACAAATCAATGTTGTCGGACGAGACCAACAAATACTTGCAGAATATTCTCGACCGTTTGTATTCTGCATTTCTGGCGAGAGAATACGTCCCAGATGTTTTTCCTATATACCGCTTCGATCAACATTTTTGTCTCATTCTTGTTTGTAAGTATTCTGATATATGTCTTATTTCGCGAAAAAAGATTATTGACTCGAGTAAAATGGACGAGGAGCAGGAACATATTGGAAAAATTATCAAACTCTTTGAGTAAATTGGCCGAGTAACCATCGATGCGAATCTGGATCGCATAATAATGCAACTCTTCGGCCAGTATGACACCAAATACGATCGAAACAAAATCATCTCCATTGTCGGATTCTGTGAACTCTGTAAAATCACCCCACAAGAAAATTTGCCCTTTGGTCATGATCATTTGTTAAAGTGAATGTTTGCTCATTGGTCGGCAAAAACACAATGCATAGCAGAGTACGATTGTGAGCTGGTTGCGCAAAAAAGTTTGGCTTATCAACGAATCGACAAGGAACACAATTTCGACTCGTATGAAGAGAGCCTTGTTTGTCGCGAGCGTGTGATTGAGTTCCCATTTTACATCAAGGGGTCTTGTCTGGTAACACATTGGCCCGAAAAGGCCAACTTTCACCTAATTCTTCCCATAGTGATGGGTTTTGTTAGTGTACATGTATTTTTTTGCCAACTTTCTCACATCTACTCGCAATGGAACGAGGGGTTTGCATTCAAATTTGTGTTGGACAATCCAGCACAGTGTTCTTTGCCCACCATCCGAGATCACATTCCCGAATGGCTGATCATGTATGATAATTTCATAAAACTAAGCCTCATCAATATATTGACTCTAAAAGATGAGCTTGTGTCTTTTGTTCCCTTTTATGATCCCTTCAGGAGGGCGAAGCCAACGTATTTCGTCGTGTGTGTTGATGGAGAAATTACTCCCATAATTGAAAGTCTAAGTGGAAGTGACGATGAGAGTGTAATTACCGAGATGTACAAATTGTATAGTCAGCACAATCGAGAAAAAATTTCAGTTTGATACCAACCAGTTGGAGAACAATTTGTTTAATGTGGAAAAACTGGACATTTCATCCTATGTCATCTTTTCCGAGTACGCATTGAGAATTGCTGAACATCAGGTTCCTTTTTGCGATCGCGAATTTTACCCCTTTAGTAAAAACCAATTGTATGTAATTGATAGTTCCGAGGAGGCGATACAACAACCCAACATTGACTTTTATCATTACAAGGAAAATTTCATGCATGCTCTCATAGATGGATTATTGGCTGAAGATTCAAACTTTTTTTACATGGCCTACACGTTCTACACGTGTTATTGCAAAGCAAATAATATCGAAAATAAAAACATAATCATCACTGTTGAAGTAAATGAATGGCAGAACAAGTGGATTTTGGGTAAGCAACAATGACGATGGCAAGATCAGCATAAACATAAATATCCCAAAAATGGTTCGAAACAAAGTACAGACAAAGAATATGGTGATGAATGTGAATATGAAGGAGATGAAGACTATCCTCCACAAAAACGGTTATGTGTACCTGCATCATTGGATATGTCTAAAGAAGATTACGACTGGTTCGTCTTTGTTTTATCAGAGATGGTGAATCGCGATTATGTGACGAGTGTGTTGTCATTGTTCATTCGCCACATCGACAGTAAGAATTTAATAAAGTTGATCGGATGTGTGTTCAAGTTTTTAAACCCAAACTGGTACGCAAAGTTCATCTTGAATGGTTGGTGCACCCATGAAAATGTAATCAATCACTTGCATTCAGGATTATACAAGACCGACATTCTTTACTTTTTGCTTTCGTCTTAATGCGAAAGACCTCTCGAATGGACAAACCTGTTCAACGTGTACAAATACGTCATATTTGTTGAATCCAGTGGTCGAGATGGTGATGGTGATAATGGGGATTCTTTCTTGAATAAAAAAAAGAAATTGTCATCAGTGACAGCTTGTAACATGACTAATTTCTTCTTTTCGGACATTTTATTGACGAGGTGCTGTGTCAGCTTTGTGTTGTTGTTAGGCAATGGAAAGTTTTCGATCGTTCGTGAGAGGGAATTGTCCTTTAGTCTCGAAATACAAGAGTACAAGGTAGTTCTCGACCATCTAGGTTACAAAGTCTTTCGTGATGGGTATGTGTTTAACCCATTACTAAATGTATTTGAAACAACTTCGCCTTCCTTGATGTGTCTGGTGGCTATCAAGCAATGTTACGACATTCCAAAACCGATTATCGCCCTGGTCGATTTCCCTCATGTACAAGACCTGTGTTTCGACATCTACCATAATTTACATTTCTTATCGCGGTTGCAATACAACAAGCTGATGGTGACTTTACTCTGCCCGATATTTTCAAACATAGGGGCAAAGCAGTATGCATTAATCGAACCTGATTTCAAACCCCTCAACTACATAGATGAAAATTTTGTGGTCACGTTCAATGATTTGACTCTAAACTGCAAATGGCTTCCAGCACACATAGAAAACTTGAAGCTCATTACGGCACCAAATTGGTGATTGACTTCAAGATATTTGTTTACTTGCTGTATATTTTGACTCAGAAATAAATGACTAACCTCAAAACGAGTTACTCCATTTATACATTCCATTTTCCGAAAACACATGCCGAAAGTACTCGGTTTGGCCAACTTTATTTTCGACTCAAAAACGTTCTTCAGTTTTGTGATTTGTTAAAGGATGACATAGGAAACAAAAGTGTGGTTGGCAGTAGAGAAGGAGACTCGGACAATAAACATGATCATGGTATGGAAATTGACAATGACAATTAAAGAACGACCACACCATTCAACATTTACCAATCTATGAGTTCGTTTCATGCAACAATTGAGAAAGTTTTGCATGGAAAGCAAAAACAACTCATTGCCGATGATACTGCCAAACAAACTGAAATAATAGCAGATACAGCTTCCTTGCCAATAGATGCTGCATTGTCACAGCCAGATTGTCCAGAGTCCAGTTTTCGAATATCGCCATTATCAAGTTCAATGTCCACAATGGATTGAGGGAAAAGAGCTGCTCAATGAGGATAATTTCGGATTTGTGGTGCAAAACTTAAAGTTTGGAAATGAAGAGCAATTCGAATTGTCTATCGAGCTGACCAAGTTCGAGGATGGATTCGCATGTAATGCGCTCGTCATCTTTTCGTGGTTGTTGCATATGGGGTTTCACAATTCCTATACAGATGGACCTTTTTATCTATATTTACTAGAAAATTGCTTCAAAATTTACAATGATATGAAACAACTTGTCATCAAAAACGTTGGCCAACCCATGAACATGAATAATGTAAAGGACCTTGCTAATTTTCTACGATCATTTTCTGAAAATTCGGGAGTTCACCTTCCGGTTCACATTGAGCCAAAGATTGAGTGGTGCCATCTCAAAGAACTTTACGATCGGTATAAACACTTGAACGTCTACCCAAGAGAGTACCAAACCACATCCGAAGAAAACTTGTTACTCGCCACGTACTTGGATCACGTGTATATTGGTTTTGCATCCATGATGTTATGTGGTGAATTCAAAATGGATTGGATAGTTACTCTACAGAAGTTTATGTCATCATTAAATTTCTGAAGTTATCAGTTGCAGAATTCCCTGGTACTTTGCGGTAAGACTGGTTTGGGAAGAAACATAATTTCAGATATTCTTCTAAAGCTACACAACATGGGTATCCCGAGCCATCTCACATTGAATTTGGCAAAGATCCCACACAACGATCACCATCCCCTATCAGTTGCCCTGAGTCACGACATGTATGTATGCATCGACGAGTTGGACTCGTTCAATGCCAGCCACTTCAAAGGGTTTTGTAACATGGGATCTATGCCCATGAGGTTCATGTACTCAAACAAGTCTGGCGAATTACCAATAACCGTTAAACTTATATTCACCAGACAGAAAATGCTTTCGGTTATGGACATGGCCTTGATGGGTCAATTACTTCCCATCATGAAAAGTTTCCAATACGTCCAGTTTAATCCCAATAATCTGCTAGTTAACTGCTTGTTTGACAATGTAAAGCGACCCCTCTATTGGGTGACATATTACTGACTCGACGTGTACCAGAATTTACACCAGGACAAGATATTTTGGGAATTCACCTTCTCAATACTATGTTACTAATCAATTAGTGTTTTACAAAAACAGGACAGTTTCCATGACCAAGCCTTCGTACATCGATGCAAAATATCAAGAATGCGTGCTGAATTCACTCATCACTTCGAGATTCTTTTCGGCGGTAAAGTTGCAGGTGGCCAACAAAAAGTTGTCGAAATGGCGACTAAAGGAATTTACACAAATGTGTTACAAAAATAATAAAAGTTTGTTTCCCGAAACCAAATTTAATGATTTTTACCAGGAAGTTTACGACAAACTAGAGAAACATTTTGATAAGTGTGATAGAACCTACAATATTCTATTGTCTCTTCCAAAAATTTAATGCTTTTGTAAATAAAAAATAATAAATAATAATAATTTGATTTCATAGTATTCCAATTCCCTGTATATTCTCGCAAATGAATGGCTAGTTATTGGCAAAACTCTGTTCACACATACACATTTATTTATCGGCCCAACACCAAGCAATGGAAATAAGGTAAATGGTTATTTTATCACATTAATCAGGCCTTCATAATAAACTTTTATTATATATTTCAAAACTCAAGCCAAAGATAGCCAAAGATCGATTCAAGCTTAATGTACTAATATACCTAGATTGTTGATACCAATACCCTTTGTAGAGGTTGATTACCAATACCAACATCTGGTACAAATACCATCATCGAAATGATGGCGAGTGTACAAAGCGATCTACTTAAGTTTAACGTACTGATATACCTAGACTTTTTTTTGACACAACGACCTTTGTAGAGTCTGATAATGTGTCAAGTATGGTACAAGTACCATCGCAATGGTAAATGAGTGTACAAAGTGAGAGTTTCTTCAGCAGCATCAAGCTTAACATACTGATATACCTAGACTTGTTATACAATTATCTTTGCAGAGTCGGATAATGTGTTCGAGTCTGGTACAAGTACCATCATAATGGTAAACGGGTGTATGAAGTAAGATGTTCTCCAGCGAGTATCTTTTTTTATAATATATGCAAATGAAGTTCTGCTTTAGTTATATATTTGTGGGTGGTAAAAAAAATAATGCAGATGTTTACATTATGTGGAGCATGATTTAATATGAAACAATATTTATTATTATACTTACCCCCTTCCTCCTGTGCTGGGATGTAAAGTGATGTTTCCATGTTCAGCTCTCATTGTTGACTGGTTTACAGATTCTGCCACCATGCTAAACCAACAAGAGGGGAAGTTCGGGGAAATGAAATACTCTGCTTGGTTGTTATCAGTAGATGGGATTTATCCACTCATTGGCTTGAATTATGACATCACACAAAAGTGTGTTGTAACCACAGTTGTTTACTTTCGAGAAATAATGACAATTGTGTATGTTGTAACAACAGCTGTTTACTTTCGAGAAAAACTGCAAGCATGTGTGTTGTAATCATCATTGTTTGATTCCAAGAAAAGTTATTATAATTTAATTCCAAGAAAAGTGATGAGTGAAGTTGAATTCCCCCACACCTAATTTTAACAACCAATCATATTGCAGCATTTAATTTCTCATCCCTTCCTCTTTTCAAAGTTTGCCTGTATGATAGACAAATCAGGAAAAAAAAAAATACTTCAGTCAATGCCAAGAGCTGGACAGAGAAACATCAACCTTCCTCCACTCCAGCACAAAAGGAATAAGGCAAATATATATAGCCATCGACTGAAGTCTTTTTTTTTTCAGATTTCACTGCCATTAAGGCAAACTTTGGAGAGGGGAAGGGGGAAAATGAAATACTCCACTCTGATTGGATGTTGAAAGTCTGAGTTCGAGGGGAAAGGAATTATCGATGGTGGAGTATTCTGGTATAATCGCACAGAACTAAACAAATTTGACCATGGTCCCTATATACTTTATTAATATTCAAACTTTGTCTTACAAGATCAACTTTGAATACTAATTACCTGTACAGGGTCCAATGGATATGTTTGTTTAGTTCCATGAGTTTTTGCAAGTGTACTCCACAATCGACAATTCTTCCCCTTTCTTCACTTTATTGATCAACCAATCCGAGTACACCACAATCTCACTGGTGTTAGTTACTGTGCACTAAAAGACTGACCAAAGAAAATGTCCCACACCACCTCTGTGTTGAAGACTATCACCATCTTTGGCTTGAAATGTCCAGTGCAGGTGCATGTCTCATTCATGTCTTGTTTGCACGGATGTTTTCCTTGAAGAGAAAACCCTTGTGATTCAAGTTACTGGCATATGGTTGCACAATTGCCCCTGGTGTTAGTTGGTGATGAGAGTGCCAGCACATTATGATGTTTCTTCCTATAACGGAAAGTTACAACCAAATTTTAATACAGACAGTGGGACCTTGCAAACAAAAAATATGTGTATTATTGAAGCATTCTTACACATTAAAGTTATTTATGAATTTGTACCACAGTATGTCTGGATGTTTATAGTCAATATTGACCAAGTGTGACCTTGCAAACAAATAATATTTAAATTATTGAAGCATTTTTACACATTACAGTTTTCCATGTATTTGTACCACAATATGTCTGGACATTTATAATCAATATCGACCAGGTGCGACCTTGCAAACATAAAATAATTGAATTATTGAAGCATTTTACACATTAAAATTATCTATGTATTTGCACCACAGTATGTATGGATGTTTATAACCGATATTGATCACGTGGGACCTTACAAACATAAAATGTTTGAATTATTTAAGCATTTTTACACATTAAAATTATTCACATGTTTACACCACAGTATATCGGGACATTTATAATTAATATCGACCGTGTGGAACAGTATAAACATAAAATATTTGTATTATTAAAGTGTTTTTTTACACATTTAAATTGTCTATGTATTTGCACCACAGTATATTTGGGTGTTTATAATCAATATTGTCCACACGCGACCTTGCAAACATAACATATTTGTATTATAAAGGTTTTTTACACATTAAAGTTATTCACATGTTTACACCACCATATGTTTGGACGTTTATAATCTATATTGACTGTGTGCGACCTTTCAAACATAAAATGTTTGATTTATTGAAGCATTTTTACACATTAAAATTATCTATGTATTTGCACTACAGTATGTCTGGATGTTTATAACCTATATTGACCAAACAGAACCTTTCAGACATAAAATATTTGTTTTATTGAAGCATTTTTATGCATTAAAATTATCTATGTATTTGCACCACAGTATGTCTGGATGTTTATAACCGATATTGACCACATGGGACCTTGCAAACATGAAATGATTGAAATATTGAAGCATTTTTAAACATTAAAGTTATTCACGTATTTGCACCATAGTATGTCTAGATGTTTATAATCAATATTGACCATGTGCGACCTTGGAAACATGAAATATTTGTATTATTAAAGTGCTTCTACACATTAAAGTTATTCACATGTTTACACCACAGTATGTCTAAATGTTTTTAACCGATATTGACCATGTGGAATCTTGCAGACACAAAATGTTTGAATTATTTAAGCATTTTTACACATTAAAGTTGTTCACGTGTTTACACCATAGTATATCTGGACGTTTATAATTGGTATTGACCATGTGGGACCATGCAAAAATAAAATATTTTTATTATTTAAGTCCAAACGTACTGATGTCCAGACACATGGGTAATTTTAAAGTATAAAAATACTGTAAGAATACAAATATTCCAGTTTGAAAGTTCCCATGTGGATGTCATTAATTATAAAAATTCAAACTTACTAATGTCCCATCATTTGGGTAATTTTAAAGTGTATAAATATTTTAGGTTCCATGTGGACCACTAAAAATAATGTTGTCCACTTGGGAATTTATATATTACCTAAATTTACTTTTTATAAAATAAACTTTAAACTAATCTTAAAAACAAGACTTTTACTTACTGCTACTTACCAACAGCACAATGTGGTACCTATAACCCAAGAGCTCTTGATGGCTGACCTGCTCTCTTGAGAAGAGTGACAGGCTATGCCTTTGAGAGGCTTTCCTCCCAGCACCATAGCCTGGTGCGATGATGTAACATTTTAGTAAATAAGTTGTCTTATATTTAAATTTATTTCAACTCAGTGCAAATGAAATAAACACATATATATGTGTGCAATACAGTATATGTACAACTGAGTTATAAAATAGTATAATATTGTCAGCAATTTTAACACTTGAGGATGCGAACCTGCAATATTTTTATTTAGGGTGTTATATACCAAAAAAAGAAAGAAATGCTTTAAAATTTACATTTACTTTTGTTACATATACATATACAATACAATACACTACAATTTACAATAACATTCCTTTTCATAATTATATATACAGTGGTTATTTACATTGATATTCCTCCAGTATACATCTTTATAAGAATGTCTTCTCCTTCTGTCAAATTGGTACACATCCACTTATTGTCTTGTGTTCGAGACTTTTCCACAGAATAGCGAATATTGACAATAAGATTGATATGATGCCTGTGGTGAAAAAATTTTTCAGTTAAGAGGCAGAAATGTATGGCAAAGGAAATACATTTTCACCGTCCATTGAATATTACTTTTTACCCTTGCCATAGGAATTTACCAGGTCCGAAATATTGTCTCTGCTCTTTGAACTGATTAATTCTTCTTTGACGACCCGATTCTTTTGCACCAAAAATGAAAGATCGTCAATTGCCTTCACCGTGGATAAATCTTCTGTTGTAGCTGATGTCGGCAAACAAAATGGCAATTTCAGAGCATATAAGTTTGTTGAGCAAAACAGCAAAACTGCTACAAAGAATATATTTGATCTTGCTGGTTCCATCCTTCTCACTTCACCACAAACTTCGTTATTCTGGTTACTGAAACTGTCCGCATATTTTTAGCTGGGAATGTGTTACAAATAAAAAAAACACCACAGACTGTGTATTTTATTATTATTATTTTAGCATGCTGTTCAACTCGTAGGTAACTTCTTTAAACTCTTTTATGGAACCATCACAGAAGAGTTACTCAAAATCATTTATCAACCATGTAGTAGATGTGGGTTGGTTTAAAGGGTGGTCAAGTCGAGCCAGACATAGCATTGTACTTTAAAAAATAACCTCATATGTATATTATCTCTATAAAATCAAAAAAGAAAATTTATACAAAGGGTTTTCATTTCTATTTCTTTACAATTTTTTTTTTTTCACATCTTCTATGAATCACTTGTCGTAAATAACACATTCACTAAATTCTTTTGGAAATCTCCCATTTGCAATATACAAATAAACTTTGTGTTCTGTTAGATAAAATTCAACACTTTCAAACCATTTTTAAACAATTCATTGGCTGTTTTTGTGTATGTTTTTATGGAAGTATGAGGTATGGCTGCATTAAAAAGTGCATGTTTGACTTTTATGTAATTGTGTGGATATTTACCATAATGAATCTGATACATTTCGGGCTGTGGCACATTGTTTATTTTTTGTCTCTGTGGTAATTTAGAACACTTTTCCAAAGTCAAGTATCGATATGCCTGATAGTCTTCGGGATCATACAAGAGCACCATTTTCTTATGGCCAATGTAGGAAGAACCGAGACCATCAATGTACCTTTGACGTGCAGATGAGTTTTTGAGCCTAACCAAACTTACATTTTCGTACAATTCCATCAGATCTACCAAATAGAAGTAGTTGTAAATGGCAAACAATATATTTTCGAAATTGAGGAATTTTTTCAATTTATAACAGTTGGTTACTTTGGTCATATTCGCAAAGAAGAAGGCAAGTGCAGTGACATAGATGTAGATTCGTTTCACGAAACGCGATACATTGTGCTCGTAACCTTTATGAACAACAGAACAAAGTTTCAACACATCTTGGTTTTGATTACTGTGCAAAATACACTGTAGTCAATCAGTTTTGTCAAATGCAAGTATTTTTCTTAACTTGTGAAATAGATGTGAGTATCTTAGTGCCTTCGAGAACGATACCCCTTCCATCAATTATGTTCATTTCCACGTTATGAGTTCGATAAACCTGTTACTGTTCTATTGCAAAATATTTGTAAATTGATACCCATTGGTATCTGCATCAAAGACCATTTTGCAATACTTTCGCGGGATTTTGCAAACAACTGCACTGAGTTTCATCTCGCCGTACACAATCAGTTTTTTATATGCTTCCATATTAGAGTAGGTATCGTAGGCATCTTGGCGAATGAAATATACCAACTGCATGAGCTCCCCTTCTGTCAGGTTGTTTATTGTTTCTTTGTGATCGCGAATCGCGTGCAATAGATACAACACGGGTGTAAATCGACATAAATATATGAGAAGTTTGCGTGCAAACAACGCCCCGCCTATGGCTGCGGAAATGCCGAAAGACTTTAAAGATGGAGTGCCAAAAAGCCCGTAGGTCGAGTTGACCGTAATTTTAAGCGAAAGTTGCTTCGCATCCAACACCGAGTACTCTATATTCATGCCTTGAATCCTCTCTTTAGAGACTTTTTTTTTTTTGCATTTCAAACTTTAGAGCTTTCATTTCCTTCCTTACAGTTTTCCTATGATCGAGTAAAGACTCTATAAAGTTCCGCGGCGGAAAGTATCATCTTCCCGATAGACTGGCCGGTATACATCATGTTCATGTATTCCGAATAATTTTGGTTTTCGTCTTCCGTCACGTACAGAGCAATTACATCATTCCTCGGCATTTCATCGAAGCGTCCCGAGAATAGGAGCACTTTCAAGCACTAATTTCAATGCTTTCGTGCAGCAACAACCGACGGTCTATGTGGAAAGTCGTTTGTTGATGATGATGTTTGGGTAGAAACTATTGGCATCGTATTGAGAAACATTTTTAAAAAATACCATGGTTTGAAAACACCATGGCTCTGGGATATTCTTTTTTCGTGTACTTGAACTTTGGTTTGGTGTAAATTGGTCTAACATCCATCCCGGACGTTCTTTCGGCGAGCGACAAATGTTTCAGATCGGGCATGGCCAGTAAAATGGAATCATTGCTCTGGTATCCCGGTGACATACCAAAGGATAGCGCATGATACAGGATCGCATTCGCGATCCGGTGAAAAATGGCACTCATCTAACTGTCTTCGAGACCGCAGTTAAAGAGATTGGCCAATTGGTTGGTAAAAATTGCCTAATTAAACTTGTTAATAAGTCCGACCATGGCCACGCAATCCCTCTCGTTATAAATTAAAGCCTTCTCCATGCGGTAGAAAATGATTGTCTGCATTCATTTCACCTGTAAGTTTATACCACACACTACCACTAATGTACTCGGTGCGGCGCACTTGCCTGTTAGTGTACTGAGCATTCACTGCATCAAACTTTTCTTTCTTGTAGGGCTCGATGCGAAAG
Organism: Dryococelus australis; assembly: GCA_029891345.1. Taxonomy (NCBI): domain Eukaryota; kingdom Metazoa; phylum Arthropoda; class Insecta; order Phasmatodea; family Phasmatidae; genus Dryococelus; species Dryococelus australis. The sequence continues at coordinate 79,788,629 of CM056995.1, forward strand.
TTATTTCTCATACACTCGTGACGAAAGTCATCGTGTGTGATGGTGTCATCTAGAATATAATAAATTTGCATAAGCGCAGAGTTCAAATCGATTTTCCTAAACTTTTGGCTCAGATAGTTTTAGACAAGTTCCCCAACGACAAATTCCCACTCGCCAACGCATTTTTTTTTTTCAAGATTGTCAACGTATCGAATATGATACCATCACAGTGAAAACGAATAAGTGGAGCTGTTGCTAATTTTCTGAGGATTACAAATGCTTTTATTTTGCGTTGCATATTGAGAACCCGCAAACATATCAATAGGAATTTCAAATCTTATTCGATAATGTTGTGGCCGACGAAATAATATGGGTAATTTGGGTATCCCGTTAGCATTTTCAACAAGTATCCCTGATTATACCAAAAGAGAAAATTAGTAATGCGATCCTCTTTGTGTGAGAAACCTTGAATCCGAATGCATTTCGCGGGCAGTCTTTCGTATTTCTTCTGCATTTCTATGTCTAAATCATCGGGCATGACGCGACATTTTAGGTACGAAATTATACTCACTTCGGCATCCAGATACTGACAATAGAGCACAGACATGAGTAGTTTTTCTGAAGCGGGACCCCCAAGGGGCAAGTCTTCCAAATCATCCTCACGGGTCTCGATGTCGAAGCTCACGACAGGAATGTACTTGTACAGATGAGTGTAATCGTAAGATGTGTCCAGGATCAGATGCTTAGACTAGGTGACTGAGTGCACACCATTTGCACGAAATATATTTTCCACCATGAGATTATCGACCCTATGTTTCGGTCTGCGAAACTTTAGTTTTGCAAGTTGATTCAGTTTGATGGATGAATTTTGCAATATCAAAAAAAGAAATTCAATTTTTGCCAAATGATATGAAACGTGCAATGTGCTTGCTGCATTTCGAGTCAAAATTTCCTGCAACGAGTTTGAATTAGTTTCCAGAGAGATTGTCGTGTCGACGATTCAATCTATATACAGATCATATAATTCAATCAGTAGTTGGCATGTTTCGTATTTCATGTTTTCAGCAACTAAAGAGTTTATCGAGAGGGGGTAAGACAAGATTTCTTGATGCCTCTTCATCGTTTTGACATAGATGCCCTACACATTTATCTGATTGTTGTAGATGAAAGACCTCAATATAAATGTTTTATTCTGTAGGCTTAAAGATCGTGGAGGGCTAACATTTTTTGTAATATAAGAACCTTTAGTCATAGCTAACAAACTAATTATTACAATGACCAGAGTATTGGAAATTTTCAAAAATAACTACAACGACCTAGAACTGCAAATGTTAGGCGAATTCAAATGGTTTTACATATATTTTGGCAACAGTCTCTTGGAATGCATTTACACTCGCGAATATGACGATGACAAAGACTCTAACGAAGATTTAGAAGAGTAATTTGATACAGATCTTAATAAAATACTTGCATTCCGTTAAAATTTAAAGATTTTCGAGCCAGGTTCCCAAAGACCACACTCGAAGACTATCTATACGCCAAACAACTCTCGTCCTCTCGCACTTTTGAAATTAACTCGAAAGATCAACTAATCTTGCTATAACAACTGCTACTTTTCCAATAAGACCATCGAGAGAACAGCGACTCTTTATATACACAGTTGTAAACTAAAATAAAATATGAATCGTGTTTCCTTTGCAGAAAAAAAACGAAATTGACGACCAACATCGGCTTTTGCTCATGTACAAGTACAAACATACTATTCAGGAATCATCGCACAACTGCTGCCTGATTTACGATTCCAATCAAACCACGATGGAACACACGTATCATTCGACGAGAATGACAAGGAACAAGAACGGCACTCCTCTATTTACGAAATTGAAATTACACAATATTTTTGTATACGAATTTAATCGCAACTCTATCCAAGGATTTGTCAAAGTCTCAATACCGCCTAATGCCATATCTTTAAACAAATACTTGACATCACCATTGAGATTTATCCATTTAGTTTATAGCCTACTCCAATCGGGAAACTACACATACAACCAGTTTGAAGAGCACATTAGTACAAAAAATTTAGCCGATGTATACTTTGTATCTAAATTAAAAAACTTTGATACTCTGTATTTCAGACCGGATTTTTTCGCTCTCGCTGTAGAAGAATATGCCACTAGCTGGAGAAGTGTATTATTTCACTTGCTTGATATTTATGCAGGAAATAAGAAAACTGAGTTTACAACTTCTGTAAAAACAAAAACTGCTATGTCGTGCGGCATAAGACCTTTTGTCAAACAGCCGGCTCATAATTTGGCATATTCAATCAAGAGTAATCGTGCACAAACCTTACCAAATGCAAGTGACTTTCAATGTGTTCACGTTACCATAAATACAGATCCAATGGGAAAAATAATCACTTCTCCAAATTCACTAATCATGAATATGATTTGCAATCGCGTTTTACAAGCTCAGCTAGAAAAGATTGGAGAAAAGAATACGGCCAAAATATACGAACATTCTTGTTATTTCGAACCTCATTTGATACGAGCTTTTTACAATGTGTTTGGCCATTCCAACCAAATGCACACTTTATTTTCTTTGCCAAACAGTTTCTTAAATTCAGTTTGGTTGAACGAGTTTAAACACTTTATTCAACTTCGAAGAGACAGATTATTCCGGAAGGGAATGTAAAAAAATAAAACAATTTTTTTGAAAAAAAGAAATTTATTTTAAAAATAATATAATTATAAAAAGGTTACAAATATAAAAATATAAATGATTACAAATATAAAAAATAAAAGATTACATATATAAAACCACCCATTAAAAAACCAAATATAATATTAATTAATATTTACCCGAGGGTATAAATTTACAGTAGGAATTTAGATCCCTCAGGTTAGGATATATCATTTTAGTGTATGATTTTAGTTTAAAAAAATCATCCAAATTTTTGGAAATTGTGCAGTTGAAACACTTCTCCCACACGGCTCTCCCCACCATACACCCCTTACACAGCTCGAATTTAGCTAAGAATTGAGGTTGGGGTTGTGGTAGGGACTGGGTGTGTGGGGGATTTGGATGGAACTGCTTCTGGTGCTGGGTCCGGAGTTGGTACTGGATACATGCAAAACATTTATCCGCCCATGCTATAACCTGTGTACTGCATTTAATTTATTTTGGGATTTAAAATTGGATCTCCTGCTGGGGTTGCAACTCCTGCTGGGGTTGGAACTCCTGTTGGGGTTGGAACTCCTGCTGGGGTTGTAACTCCTTCTGGGGTTGGAATGCCTGCTGGTGTTGGAATTCCTGCTGTTGTTGGAACACCTGCTGGGGTTGGATCTCCTGCTGTGGTTGGAACTCCTGCTGGGGATGGAGGGGTTGATGGAGGAACCGAAGTCTATACTCCAATGGCTGCCGTTGGAGCCACTGCCTCTGCTGTAAACAAAACGAAACATGTTACAGTCTGTTTTACCCCAAAACCAAATAAACAAAAACACTCTGAAAAAATTATAATTTTACCCTTAAGCTTTTCTTTCTTTATCTTATAAGGAAAACAGACTCTTTACTTTTTTTTACCAAATTTGCACATTTGTGTAATATTTCACATATTACACATTTTTATAAAGTTGTTTTCGTAATTTTTTACTATTTCTTTTTCGTGCAGTTTTATATTTCTGCCATTCTTCCCGAAACTCTTTATACTCCTTAACCAACTCCTTCGCTATTTTATTTTGAACATCTAGCATTTTTTCCAATTCTTCCTTTTCTTCTGTATATTTTGCTAATATTAATTGAATTTCCTTTTTTGCACTATGGCGCATCAAAAACCTATCTTAAATATTTTTAGATTTATCCCCATTCCTTCAAATAACCCATCTAACTCTACCTTTTTTGCTCCAACCTTATCCATTTCTGCCAAACTTGACAAACAGTCACTACTACTAGTAGTGTTAAATATCACACTACTATCCCTAGCACACTGGCACTATACCAAAGTGCGTGGTGTTTATATACGCACCAAGTAAATTTTTTATTTCGTATTTCAGGGTAGTGGGGAGGGATTACTATATAAGTGAGTTTTATTTTTCCTTTTTACTTTGCGCACTTGTATACTTATGTTTCTTCTTTTTTTTTCCTCACCGGTGTATCTGATATGCACTCGCTCGCTCAAAGTAATGACTAGTGTTCGTACATGGGCAGGTGAGACGACTGGCATACATTACTCAACTTGGCCTCATTATTACACGAGAGTTATCTCGGGGCAGAAATAATTTTTTTACGGTGCAAAAAGGATGTTCCCCTCATATTCCCCCCTCTACTGTCTAACTTTTATCTTGTCTCCTAGTGTCCTGGGTAGGAGCAAGAGTATTTTTTTCTTCTAGTGTCCTGGAAAGAGCCAGAGTATTATTTTTTCTCGAAGTGTTCCAGTCGAAGCCAGAGTATATAAGCAGTGAACTTTGCGACAATCAACATCAACCATCAGCCGATGGCCAACCGACGGTGCATTGTATGTAGTGGTTGCCAGTGGCTGAGATGCCAATATTTGACGCCAATGATGCCATCTTCTTCGATGCCGAAGAGGCCATCAACATCGACGATGAATAGGCCATCGAGGGGGCAAACACCTTCAATGTTGAAGAGGCAAACGCCTTCAACTTTGAAGATTTTGGCATCTTCAACTTCGAAAACATCATCGCCCTTGACACCGAAGATGCCAACTTCTTCAATGCCGAGGATGTCATATTCTTCGACGCCGAAGAGGCCATCTCCTTCGACGCCGAAGAGGTCATCCCCTTCGACGCCGAAGAGGTCATACCCTTTGACGAGAAAAAGGTCAACCCTTCGACGTGGAAGAGGTCATCCCTTTTGACGCTGATGAGACCATCACCTTCAATGCCGATGACGTCATCACCTTCGACGTCAAGGATGCCGTCTCCTGCGATGCTAAGGATGTCATCTCCTTCAACATCAAGGATATCATCTACTTCTCAGATGAGGAGGATGAGGCCTGTTAGAAGAAGGAATCCATCTTCGGCAACTTCGGCACCTATGGCACCTTCGGCACCATCGGCACCACCACCTTCTGCTAGTGCGCATGTAATGGGAACGGCACCTCTCGCACCAACTATGATGCTGCCTGGAGGGTTTATGCAGATACCATTACATTTAACTTTGCCCCCTCCAGACATTTCATTCTGGTTTAAGACTGTTTATTTTAATAATAGGACTGTTAATACAGTAACAACTACTAATAAAAATAAAAATAAACAATTATTTTTGCAATTGTGTTTCATTTCTATATTCCATAATAAGATGTATTTATTTCTTTTACAGCTAATATTATTGATTATTATAGTCGTGTTGTTGGTTTTAATATCTGAAAAGTTATTAAATGCACCCGAACATGAACATTTTGTAAAACCTCTAGAGATATTTAATCTGTCTCCACCACCATTGCCACCTCCATCATTTCAGTCGTAGCCGACAACCGAATATAATTCCAGCCATAAAATATATATTTATTTTGGTTTCGGAAATAACTTTGTAACCCACCAATCTGTCAATTTTTGTTTCGATTGTAATGCAAAGTCTGTTGACAAATTTAAATGGAAAGAGCTTTCGCGAAACTTGTATGTAGATTTTAATTTTGGCAGTACGAAACTCAACATGCTGTCTTTTGCATTTGATGATATTTCGGTAAAGCTATTCAATTTATACGAAAATTGCTACGTTGTATATTTTGCCCTGATGAACATCGTCGACGAGTCGAAATGGACTTTGAATTCTGCCTTTACGATAGTTCAAAATATTGCCAAACAACTCGCGATGGATGTGGCTAGAGACACTGCGATTCCTCTCTTCAAGAGCGCCATGTTTTTCGCTATGGAAAAACGAAACAATATGGATTTTGATGGAAATTTTACCAGTGAATAACGTGTATACACATTTCAACTATAAGAATTGCGATAGCTTAGTGTGCTTACACTCGACTTCCGGCCACTTTAAAGACTCAGTCGACGAGAATGGCGTGTTATTTCAGTTTTGCGGCGGCGGCCGAGTCTTTCTGGAAACTGTAATCATAAAATCTTCGGCTCCCCCCTACGACGAAAGTGATGAGAGTGGCGATGTGGAGGATGGTACCTTAATTTTATTCGATAATGATTCCGAGATTGGCATACAAGACAAAGAAACAAACAATGTTATTATTTCTAAGAAGCAAAACCCTCTGAGAAAAATTCTTAATTTATAACTAAGGTAAAAAGCTATATATATATATATATATATATATATATATATATATATATATATATATTATATATTATATATATATATATATAGCTTTTTACCTTAGTATATATATATATATATATATATATATATATATATATATATATATATATATATATGGATAAAATAAAAACCCACAGTGTCGAAAAGCTCGCAAAGATAGTAAGCCATGGTCGAAAGAATGATATTTCGTCAATTTCTTTGAAAATTGAATATTACATACACGTGATGACTGGACGGTATTAACGAGTCTGTAGATTTCGCCTTAAACAACTTGTACTCTCACGAATTTACAAATAAATATTTAATTAAAGACAAGTTTGCAGATTTGGAAATTGATACGTTTCTAAATCAAGTCCAGCGAAACAAACAAACTCTGCATGAACTCGTCAAACTAAAAACAAAAGTGGAAAACAAATCATTTCAACTGGTATTTCTTCAGAAATTGTACGAATTGGCTTAAAGAGATACAAGCCATAATTCCGAAGAGTTTTACTCGAAATTACTAAACATTATTCACCTTAAACAATATACACACTGGCATTTTGTCAGAAGTCGTACTCTATAAGATCTTTGTGTTGGTTACCTGCATGTCTACGAAAATTCCCAACATACCTACTTATTCGCTGCAGACATTATGCGAGTCGTCAACGGCATTGCACTGAATGGTTGAAACAGTCCACTACCGTTGAAAAAAAAAAGTTAATAACTACCAAAAATTCACCAAATTATGCGCTCCAACTATGTACCAAGCAACACCAATATGGCCAATTGTATAAAAAACTATTTGATACGATGCCACATTGAATATGTACCCAAATACAATTTCATAAAATTACTGAATTCGGATTACAAAGACTAGGGAATTGAAAAATTTAAAAAAAATCTATAAGAAATGACAATAAACTATCATTATGTAGGAAGTAAAAACATACATTGTATAAGAGAGGGGATTGAATCACCTTCCAAATTGACCGAATTTTTTAGGGGGGCCGAAAGTCCCCCCTTCAAAAATTCGGTTTATTTGGAAGGTAATTCAGTACCACTTTTTATAAATCTACTTGGTTTTTCGGCATCGCATATATGATACATTATATAGTAAAGGGTTAAAATAAAATGTAGACTTATTTTTTCCCGCCTTCCGCGATTACAAAAAAAAAAAAACATTTTTTTGCAACGATTCCTATATATTGAATGGCAGACATTATGCGAATCGTCAGTAATATGATAACCATGGCGTTTGCAATACGTTATTACGACGAAGCCCACAACTTGATTAGTATTTCAACCAAACCTTTCGATCGAAACATTGTAATGTATGGTCCGAATCAGGAACATCGAGATGGCTTCGGAACTTCCTTATGGGGTTCCGAATAATTATCAGTGTTGCATAAACTCGTACTATACTCACGAGTCAGAGAATCATGTAGAAGACTGTGATGGATCTGAACACTTTACGCATTGTAAACGTCCGGCGATGACACATCTTCAGCGTTTTAGCATTCCCTGCAATGCCAAATGTGAAACGTATTTGAAGACTGTAAAATGGGAAGAATTACATTATTATAATCTTGATTGGCAAATTATCGAAACCATGTACATTACAATTGACCGAAAGAAAGAATTTCCATGTGGTTATACATATATGAACTGCGCGAGTCCTCGGGATTCGGAAAATTTCGCTGTAGTAATTGAAACCATGGAACGACACGAAAGAGAAGAGTACGTTATATATTGTGATCAATTTAGGCACATTACGGTATGTAAGGTTCCAGTATGTCTCGCCAGATGTTTGTGGAGTGAACATGCAAATTGCCAAAATGAATTCAAACAACAGTGTAATTTATCGAGTAATAAACACGAGTTGATGAAAATGATAAAATATCACCAATTTAAATAAGAAAGTGTGTATTTTTTACCGAAATAAATTACTACTTTGTTGTGTGTGTTTTTCTCATTTAACCAATTATCATTCAGTTTGTTTACTTTTGGCGACTATTTTCCAAAGTGCTCTACGATCGACTTGACATCCCTCCTTTCTTTATTCAAAAACCAGAGTACACCATTTTATTCCCAAACATTTTTTCTGCTGGTGAATATTGGTATCGAGATTAGAACCCAAATTGCCGCAAAAATATTCCAAAATGTGTCACTCGTCAAAAAATAAATTAGAACTTCTTATTATATATGTTTTGTTTTAAGTTGACCAGTTATGGTACCGAGCAACTTGCTGTTAGACTTTAAATTCTTTCGAAATTGTTTACATAAATTGTTCGTTTCCCTTTAATTGTTCTATGATTACTTCCACTATAGAGTCGTATTCGCGAATTATCGTTTAAAAGTCTCGCATAAACGAATAACTAGGTAAATTAACTTCGAGAATAAGTTCGAACACCGATCTCTTTAGATATATGCACTCTGGTGTTTAATTTTTTTTTGTGTTCATCGTTCGAAGACTAAAGGCGAGGAGATAACCACAGACGATCGCCAGCTTCTGACACAGGTTGTTTTTCCCACAGAAAATGAACGGGAACATTCATTGATTGAAATCCTCAAATGGTAGTTTATTGTGGACGACTTCGATTAGGAGTGGTAAATAATTTCTATTTCTATCAAACAGATTTAAGCACAAGCCGTGTGCTTGATATGCTGTAATTGACTCTTTGGCCCGAGGTCCGAATAGTTTCCGGTGAACACTATTGCAGCATTGGTAAAAGAATTTGTGTACGTTTAGCATGGAGCTTCGCTGTCGTCGTGTACGAGCAGAGGTGAAATGTAATGCTCAAAGACGGCGTCGGGTTTGACGACGTTTTTCAAAAACTTGAACAACAAATTGCACAAAACATTATCCGATCTCGGTGTATTTTGAGTTTCGGGAATCGCGGGTAAATCGTTTTGCTTTTGCACCTCTACGTGTGTATGTTCAGCAAGCGGGAACGCTAGGCATAAACCCATCACTGGTACAAACAATATATGAAATAGCGAGCTTACCTGATTAAATTCAGTCACGTAGAATCGGAAAATTAATTTGACCAGGGAAACCATGTTTACTTCATTGGGTTTTTCCATTAGCCTGAATACATCTCGAGTAAAGTCTTCGATAATTATCGATAATTTATTCGTCAGGTAACTGCAAAAATTTGGTTTCGTTGGTTGATTATCGCCGAATGTTCGCCCATCGATTTTGGAAGAATTTTTAACATGTCGTATAAACAACTTTTCGTAGAAGATCTTGAACTATGGATCAAATGGAATCAATTTTGAGTTTCGGGTTGAGTTTCAACAGAGGTTAGTAGTTGATTATACCAGTGAGTAGAAACAAGTTGATTTTGACAATTTTATAAACATTTTTACATCGTACATGAAAATGATATTCACATTTGTTAGTTTACATTCCCGAATATCCAACAGTTTAATGTATTCGTCTCTCAATTAATCCTAGTTTTTATTTGCTGTGTTTGAATCGACTGGTTCCTACAAAGTGTAAAATTTATAATAATCAATCAAAGCTATGTTGATAGTAGGAGCCATTTGGGTGGTTGTGTCCAATTATTTAATTGATATATATATATATATATATATTATATATATATATATATATATATATATATATATATATATGCATACATATACATACATACACACACACACATCTCGCATAGTTAAATTGGTAATATTCTTTTTTATAAACTCGCTGTTTAGTAAAAAAAAAGTGTGACTGAGTGGAGAGTGGTCGTTTAATTGAAGTGTTTTTAGTTTTTAGAGAGATATTCATACACGAATCTCGTATGGAGAGCATCCCGTCGCCATAGTCGAGAAAATTAAATTGGAAACACGAAGTGACCCCGTCTGAATGATTTATCTCGCAAATGGTGGGCCATCCCGCATCTAGTGGGAGGGAATTGTTTTCCACACAATTCATTTCGAGATTAGTGATTGTAGCATAATATGAATTTGTAATGACTACATACCGACCGAATATTCCCCATACCGACTGAATATTCCCCATTTAGCGCAATTGAACAATCTTTAAACCATACAGTGATAATTTTTACAGCCATCAACGGCTCGTGATTTATTAGAGTAGTTTCAAAAAATTCTTACGATAACAACAACACGAAATTCTTCCTAAATTGCCTGCAGAGTGCTAATAATTGATCTTTGAAAAAGAAAAATTGTATTTGGCCTCGGCTGTATCTTCTACCAGCAAGGGTAAAAGCGAATCGCCGAAAACATTTTTGAAATTTTGCAAACCGAATAAAGGAGTGCCTATGAAAAATACACATTTCACATAATTGTAAAATTCCGCCTCGTAGTAAATTTCCAATATTATTCGCACCAGTAAACCACCCAAAGAATGGCCCACCATGAAAATTTCCAAAGGAAATTAGTATTTCGACAAGTACTTCTCCATCGAAAGTTTTACTAAATATACAGACTGCAATAAATCTTTACACCAACCATATGCGATTCCTTTAATTTTAACTTTCGGAACATTTCGATATAAATGAGAAATGAAACTCGAATATATAGATTTTCCTCACGTGGAACATAGCACTTTGCCAGGGCGTAATGAATCGTCATTTAATAGTAGCAGAAAATATTTATCCGATATTATCTGAAAGGAATCAATTTGTTTGGAATAATCGTATTTTGAAATCGATTGTCTACAACTAGTGAAGATCTGTATAATCCCGGCACTAGAAATATAATTTTACTAGACATTGTTTTACATAAACACACACAATCACGACAAATGAGTTTTAAAAAAAAGTATAAATACCTACATGTACCTACTGATGAAATAATGCAGGGATACTTACATTTAGTTGTCATATTGTGATCTGCACAGAACACATAATCCTTTTTTCGGCTTTCTAGATCGATGACAAATATAAAAAATTCCTCGCATGTAACGGTGCAGAAAGTAATAATGTTGTTCTCACTGCAATGAGAAGAAATGCTGTGATTGAGTTCAAAGTCGGAATCTTGGAGCAGAGGTGGGCGTGGCGACGATGTGATATCACGTGTGACGACGATGGGAGGGAGTAATTGGAGAAGGGTAATTGGGAAGAGGGGACAATCATGCCGATTGGGTGAGGGAATATGTTTTTTTAAGGGAAAGAGGGATGGAGGACACACTCCAAATATGGTAAAGAAATAAACCAAGTGTGTTGATTGGGTAAGGAAATAGTTAAAAAAAAAAAAAAAAAACAAGAGTGGGGAGAGAAGGAAGGAGGTCACACTCCAAATATGCTGATGAAATAAAACAAGCGTGTGATGTTGATGGAAGGAGAAGTAATAGAATAAACCCAGTGATCCAGACAGTTACGAGTCTTCCTCAGTGTTACATAAGACTACCGCAGAACCGCTTAGGTAATTGTTCCATATTGCGTATCGTTATGGGAAAATCATACAAACATTCATTGTGTACTATAAAGTAACCATCCCAATTGTTTACTTTGCAATCTAGTGCCGTATCGCGTATCCGGTAAAATTCCGTTTAGCATATCCAAATTCGGCAACGTTTGTTCCGTATCGCGTATCCAAGCATTTTTTCCCGAAAATTTTGTCTCGCGAATCGCAAGACGGTGTGCGCGGGATGTAAAAGCACAATACTGAACGCCAGGTCAGTTATTCATTCCTCGCCAGATGTAAACACATTTCTCATCGAGCACGACATTCTCAAATCGACGATGCGGTGCGAAAAATGCGAGGAAGCGAAGCGAAATTGGTGGAAAATAGGGGCTTGTTTTACTGGTGGCGACGGCGAATGGAGGACGGTACCAAATGCAACTTTAAAGTGTCGGCGAGACAGGGCAGTTACGTGGAAGATTCAAACTTGTCTCCGGGCAAGATAGTAGAATTGTGTTTACTCTGGTGCCTGATAAAATACCCTCGACAGCAGACTATAGTGAACGAACTTATGTGCTCGGGAAAGACAGTCGTCGCCTGGTCGAGTTTCTGCCACCAAGTGTGCATAGACTAGGTGTTGATGTACATGAAACGCATCGGCGGGCCGGGTAAAGTCGTCGAGATTGACGAGTAGAAATTGGGCAAATGCAAGAACTGCAAAGGACGTAAAGTTCACTCCCAGTGGGTTTTCGGCGGAGTGCAGTGAGACGATCCAACGAGATTATTCCCGGTGCCGGTGGAAAAGAGGAACGCTGCAACCCTGATCAAAATCATTCGCGAGTCGATCGCTCCGGGCACGACGATACTTTCAGACTGCTGGCGCGGTTACAGCAACTTGGACATTCACAGCTACCATCACATGCAGGTGAATCACAGGGGGGAATTTGTATGCAGCGAAAAGAGCGGAATGGTAAACACTCGAAACACGCTAAAGATGAAGCAGGGCGAGACATTGTGGGTTCACATTCAAAACATCGAGCGAAGTTGGTGTTCTGTGCGATACAGCATTCCCTGCTTTGGCCAACAGAAAAAATTTTGAGTCGGCTACCTGGCCGAGTAAGTCTGGAAGAAGAATCATCGGTACGGAGAACGACTGCACGCTTTGAGGATTCACGCCGCCGACATGCAATATTATAATCGGCGCAGAGGAGATGGCGGTAAAGGCTATCCCAATTTCGACAGGTATCTGTTGGTTACAGTTGTTTTTAATTTGCAGGCACGAGTGAGATTCAGTTGCTGTTGCAGTTTTAAAAAAGTTAATTGAGTTGCTGTTTTATTATATTTTAAATTAATGTTTTATTGAGTTGCTGTTTGATTCAAGTTTAAATGAATGTGTAATTGAGTTGCTGTTTGATTCAAGTTTAAATTAATGTTTGATGGAGTAGCTGTTTGATTCAAGTTTAAATTAATGTTTAATTGACTTGCTGTTTGATTCTAATTAAAATTGATGTTTAATTGAGTTGCTGTTTGCTTCAAGATTAAATTAATATTCAATTGACTTACAGTTTGATTCAAGTTTAAATTAATACTTAATTGAGTTGCTCTTTGTGTAAACATTCATTCGCGATCTGGAAAAATCCTAAAATAGTGAAGTAGGTCACGATGGGTCCGCCCGGCGACGACGGGTATACTTGCATCTGTTGCATCCGCAAAACTTAGATCTGCCAGTTTCAATTATTGAGGTAAATTGATTTTAAAAAATAATACATTCATTCGCGATCCCGAAAAGGCATAGCGCAGTCGCGTCTGTAATGACCGGTTCGGCTGGCAGCGAATGCAATTGCATACGCTGTTGCTTTCGCGGACTTTGGACCTGCCAGTTTCGAGTGTTGAGGTAATTTATAAAAAAAAAGTGATTGCATGTATATAAAACTTAAAAATCTATATGGTTAAATTGATAAAAAGTTGAATTGTTAACTGAACATTCTTTTTCCGTAACCTTTTAGTGATTGCTTATGTGTGAATCTTTATATAATAAATGGTTAAAATTATTTTTAAATGTTAATAATTATAAAGTATTCTCTTTAAATAAATAAAAATTATGCATCGCGAATCGCGTGTATTTAAATAGGGACGAGAAAAAGGCGAAAAAAAAATAATTTTTTGGATACGCGATAGGAAACTTTTAGCAATAGATACTTTAGGCACCTGGATACGCCACAGGATACAAACAGGGTCTTTTACCCTATATTCCGTTTTCGGTTTGGATATACTATAGTAAATAATAGGGTGTAGGTCGAAATTTTCGCCCGACTCAGCTGGATACGCAATTCGAAACAAGTGGGGTGTGGCACCAATTTCCCCCCTTCCCGCATTGATATGCAATGTCGTCCTTTTCGGTCTTGCACGTTTTGTCACCTGGATACGCAAAGGGAAACTTTTGGTAAAAACCAGCCATTTCAAGGTGCGCTGGATACGCAGGGGGAAACTTTGTATTTTATTTGGGCTTTTTCCTGGTCGTTGTTGGATACGTAATTGGCAGTTTTTTGTCTCGATTTTTTTATCATTGGATACATAATACAATGGTTTTTGAGCGATTTAGATACGCAATACGAAACAATCACCCAATTATTAAAGGTCCATTGTCATGTCACATTGCAATTGTGCATGTAATACAAAAACGTAAACAAACAATCAAAAAACATGGCGAACACTGTGTTATCTTTTTCGAGCCGAAAGATCTATGCTTCACCACCAAAACACTGACATAAAGAAGGGTGCCAAAGGGTGCCCCAAAGAAGGGTGCCAATTTGATGCCAGTGGCTGGGTGATGCATGATTAATGTAAATGGGGGGGGGGGGGAGATGGTGAAAGACATGGTTGGGTTGTGGATTTGGATACCTGACTATATGCTAGACGCCATCGGGACCATTTGCCCAGATGTATGCTGTCCATCGGTGAATTGTTGGAAGAACCACCTCACTCCTGATACTTACATTGCTGACCCGCACAATTGTAATAGCTCTGAGTTGAGCATACTGAGTGTTAAGTAATTTATGTGAGACTGGGTGAAGGCGGGTTATAGGAGTCTCGTGCTCCAAAACGCCTGAAGGAAGTGCTTGGGGGTCTGATGGTTCTTACAATATCGTGTGGCCTGCTCCATTTCAACTCAAAGCCTACGCAGATGTGTCTGCAGGTGCGCATGGGCATAGATGTGCTGACCAGGTCGTAGTCAAGACAATGGTCATAATGTGGTCGATAGTCAACATGCGATGTTACCTAGCTGGTGAATGAACTCACTGCTAGGTTGCAATGAAAACACTGTGTTCCACTTCGACGAGGATGGTAGTGTGAATGGTGATTGGCTGTCTGGAACACTTGTGGGTCTCTCGAGCGGCCGGCTCACCTGGGCACTGGACATCTTGGCTATGTGAACCATGGGTGAAGGGGAGACTGGGTACCTTCTGATTATCTCCGTGCTCATGGGAATGATACCATGTGAGGATGGGAGCTTGTGTACTCATCGATTAGTTCTGTGTACATGGTGATGAACGATGATACCAAGTATGAAAGGGGGTTTGGTTACCCTCAGATTATCACCAAGTGCATGGCGATGAAGTGCGTGGGTAATAAGTCGAACGTACGATGTTGACGATGAGATGAGTCAGGGGCACAAAGTTGTCAAACGAACGATATAATGAATGACAGGTACTTGCCGAAGTGGAACAATAAAATTTCAAGTTCGCTTGAACAGCAATTATCTACTGATATGCAATTGTTAACCGATTTAACTTTTTTTACCTGCTGAAAATTATATCAAATACTAATGCCTGGTGAATGTGCTCTAACATTCACAAAACACAAGAATAAATTAATTGCCTCATAGAAATAAGAAATACACAACACTGTAAATTAGAAGAATAAAATTCATGAATGAGGAATGGTTTAAGTGTGGTTTTACATCCCAAAAGGCTTTTCATAGGCATGCTGATAACTTGAAGGATACTAGTAAGCTTGCTATTCCTGCTGTAAAGATGATATGCTGGTGAGTGGTGAGCATGGGCACAGATGTTGTGTTCGTGTGTGGCTGCTTGGCGAGTCGATGAATAAAGAGTGTCAAGGGATAGAAGGGGTGTGGTTTGCTGCACTCTGTCATGCGTGAAGTCTTGCAGAGGAGTTGATGTTGAGGCTCTTCTGTTGTTTCTCCACGCAGCTGTAAAGTTAAGAATGGCATAGCCATGAATGAAACACATAAACATGTCCTCAATGCGCTGCCTGATATGTTGGTTAGTAGTTCATGATAGCAGCGGCACGTAGCACGCCACAGATAGGGAAAATTTCCGAGGGCTGTTAGTAGCATTGGAACCAGCTGTTGTGAGAAGGCAGGCATGGGAAAATATGTGGGGAGTGGTGGTATGTAAGAGGTGGATGATAAGAGGGAGAGGTGCTGAAGTCAAGGCCAACTAATGGGATGTGGAATTAGCGAGTGCTGCGGCTTTGTTTACTTCTCCCTCGTGCGTGCTGAGAGCATTTGACTTTTTTGGTGCAGTGTCGGCCGCTGCTGTATGTTGTCGACACATGACTTTGATATCTTTTAGTGTCAGTCTCTCGCCAGGCTGCAAACATTGCCTATGTACGTGCATTACACACACATTGCATTCCAACATATCATTACTTTCACCCTCTGGACACTCTGGATGGTGAAACTGCATTGGTTGAAGGTCTGGACCAGCAAATAAATATTTGTACACAGTAGAAGCATCAAATTGATTGTTATTGCCATGGCATTGCGAGCAATGAAACTTGTGGTTTTGTATGGTTTGCGAGTTCGTTCACTGTTACGCACATTGAATGGTAATGCTGTAGGCACAAAGTACACTTGAGAGTAGGGATACCTTGTTCCATGCACCGTAAATTGGCACACAAAATTTGGTTGATTGGGAGCTGAATGTTTCAATTTTGTTGACTGGTATTATCCAAAACGATACATTTACACTGGTTTTCAATCTGGTTTATCATGTCGGAGCTGTCCATGTGTTCGTAGTTTTTATGGCGTATTTGTTCATTGTACTGGTCTTACAAGCGCACTTGCGAAATGTTGTGCCTAATTCGTACTTGGTCACTACGTCCTGTTGGATGGGACACAAGCATTGAAAACAGAGGCATCAGAATGCTTTCAGGTGTCAGGCCAGCCATTATTGACTGTCGTAGCATGGCAGCCGAACCCAGCATTGGGTGTCAAGGCTACAGCCCACCCCTCATGGCTGACCTCCCTGCATCCACTTGGAGAGGCATACCACTCGGGAAGGAGGAGGTGTGTGCGCCTGTGCACACATCTTGCTGTACCGGTCGATACTCCCAGCTGGTGTTAGTGCTGAAGTGGGTAAGGTGGTGATTGCAGGTGCACCATCCTGCTCAACTGCACAGTTGACGGCGTTGGGGATGGACAGCTGATAAAGACTCATTGTTCCATTATGGCTGATGTACTGAACATGCCCTATGCTGTTAAGTCAGAGATTAGAGAAGTTACAGATGGAACATTAGCAGGCCGGAGCGAGGCCAAGTGGACATTCTTTATTCAGGTCACAATTTGGCGGCATTTGTTTTTTAACACAATCAGCTTTTTCTCTGTTGACAAATGTAAATTATTTTTTGATAAACTTTTAGCAGGTTCGATGAATTTAATATCAGCGCTATTATTATACTAGTACCTAATTCGGTAACTTGCCCCAAAACATATCGGCAATATATTACTTATTGAAAATTACATGTATGTACAATAAGACTTGGCTAAGACCAAATACCTACTACTGGAGATATTCACCCTTGAAAACGAATTAAGAAAAATGTATTCTTGTAGAACCAATTAAAAAATGCATGAAATGTTATGTTAACAATACAAGTCAAGTACATAATTAAGAGAGGTGGCCACCTCATCGCATACAACTTGTTCCCTTCAGGTCTAGAGCATTTTGGTGGTTTTGTTGAATGATATGGACAAATTAACAAAAGTGGCAGTTTTGTTGGAAATGCATTTTCCCATTAAAATATCCAAGATTCCAGTAGCATCAATGCAACGCCTGGCACATACACAAAATGCCCTACTATATGTATGCAGAGGTGAAATTTGCATGCAACTAACCAAGATGTACAACGGTAGAGACAATAAGACAACACTTTTTTGTATTAATCTACAGAGACTATTTTTTATTAGCCATAATTCAAACCTGGAGGCAAGAATGTTATACATGAAAGAATAGGCACCGCTTGCTATTTTTGGGAAAAGGAGGGGGAATGGGGAGATAAGGTATTTATAGTGTCTTGCATGGTTGATAAATTCATGTTGTCTCAAATTTTTTTTGCAAAATGACGATTCGTGATTTCCAAAAATATTTTAAATTATTTTTTAATCTACCTCAACTTAAGAACATAATTAGAAATTAATTGTCTTTCAATAAACCAAATTTGTGGCAGAAGCCTGTGTTGGGCATATTTCCACAACATATTTTAGTTTCCACAAATACTCTAATACAGTCAGATTTGTATAGAAATGTATAGCAGTAAACTTCAATGTTAACAGTAGGCCTAAGCAAACAGTATAAGAAGCCATGTCATTAACATTTATCAGTATTAAATGTTTGCACATTCTTAGCATTCTTTCGTATTCTTAGCAGTATTGTCTGTGGTCAGCTGATGGTCGATTTCCAGCATCTACGAAAAGCAATTTTGGTCTCATGTAGTGTACAACATGTCACTTTGACTTCATGACTGCTTATTGTAACTGCACATTTGGTATTTTTGTGAATGACCTTGCAAGTTACATACAGTCGAGGTGTAGAGGCTGACTTGCAAATACAAAAACCAACCTTTTAAGAGTGAATATATAAAGCACTCCTATATACTTTATTTTTCGATTATTAGTCTAAAACACCTGAATCCTTTTCTGTCAAGTGTAACACCAAACTACTATGACATGCATATTCAGAAATTCCGCAGTATACTTTAGCATGTTATAAATGTGTATTGTCAGCATTTTCAAGCGACTGGAAAGTATTTTTTAACATTACCATAAACCAGGGTTACTTTGCACCTGCACAGCACATAACTTTGCATTATTAATATTGTTTGTTTTGGTGCCTTTTCAAAGTTTAAAATATACAGCTGCAGTTCAATGTTCCCTTTCCAAATGGCAAAAACCATTCGATGTTCACGTTCCTAATTGCGAAAACTAAACATTCTGAGCTGTGTAAGGTTACCCCTGCAGGTGCAAAGTAATCCCTTTTTACAGAATTTAGAATGAATTTGTCTTGCCTTTTATTTCTTTTTAAATATGTTTGGTTTCAAAATTGCAGTATGAGTTTTCAAATCTTATTCAATCTAGTCAAACCTTGACTTTTTAACCTTTGGTTGAAATACTGCGACCTAGCAGGTGCTTGTGGTAATTCTGCTAGAAATTCAATGTCCGTTATGGAGGCACATCTGTCATGCTTGAAAGTCCACTGGAAATCTGTAGGGCCTACTGATTAGGCAGTACTAGTAGTAGGTTACTACTTAAGACATGACCTAGCACAAGATACATGTAACACCATATACTCGAGACACTGCAGACCCATGCGTTAACCAGGAAGCTTTACTTGAATCCCTGGTGGTGATTGTGAAAGAAAAACTCGATATAAAATCATAGAATTTGACTTCTTTCTTATTGCCTGTTGTAGGAGGTCAAAACTACTCAACTGAAGGTGGTGACCAAATGATTCATTTTGACAAACTGAAAACAAATCAGAATTGATTCTAAATTGTATGTATGTGTGTGAAAGTTGTTTAATACTCATAATGTTACTGTTACAAGCATACATTTCTGCCTGTAAGTGGCATTACCACCAGCTGGGATAGGCTAAAGGGTAAAAATCACAATAAATAAAGAAAAATGCTAGAGGGGCATACATTTTGTGCTTATATGGTAAATTGTTTGATTGGACTTCATATCACATGCCTTGTGTAAATCATTAGTTAAATATAGCCAAGTGGTCAGCCTTGACCTCATCCATCAATATGCATTTTTAAATTCCATCAGTAGAATTCGTAGAAGTTGGCAGGTATAACCCCAAGTACTTGTGAAAACAAGCAGTATTTACCATTTAACTTGGTCTAAAGGCATTTAAATTAAGAGGTTAGAGGGGTTGACTTAAACTGTGGGCAGTATCTAGCCTAAAATAAAATTTTTATCACTTCAATAAACATGTGCCAATTCTCTATTATTTGCACGATGCGTAGAAATGCTGTAGGCCTATTAGGTAACATGGTGACAGAATACTGTATTTTGAGTCTCATAAGATATTTATTTCAACAAAATAGGCTAAGGAATTCCCCAATGTCATGTCACACCTTTTCCTTCCTTGAAGTTGTGATTATTCCAGTCAAAATATTATCAACAAAATAGAATACTGGTTCATGCTCATATTTGTGCCTTCACTGAACTATTTACAGTGTAGCTATAAAATATCCAGATTCCCACATACCTTTGAATTCAATCATTAGAAATTTAGAAATGTGTCTGTAACGACGTGTAGATGTTACACCTTGCAAACTATCTACATTGCATGAGAACCTTACTTAACCTATAAGCAGGCAAAGGCAGGATTTAATCATAAGCTTGTTACATATTGTCTTTGACGGCAGTTGTTTGCTAATATAATTTCTTGGAGCTCAAGTTTACGTATTTTTTCTGTGGACACAACAGTTTTTTTTAAGGAAGTGGTTGGGTGTGTGTGTCTATATATATATATATATATATATATATATATATATATATATATATAACATTATGGTAGATATTACTTTATCAGTATTGCACTGCAAAATGCCACAGTTGCAAGAACTATAAAATACTGTCTCAGCCTGCTACTATGTCAATAAAAAGTAGACCCTAGGTCTATGAAATATTAAAGAATGCATGTAATCTTTATCTTCAATTTACACTGGTCAAAATAACAAGGAAAAAAGGTAACTTAATATAAAATTGGCATTGTACTAAATAACTGCTTGCATAATGTTCATTGTATATTTTTTTTAGATAAAGTACAAAAATGCAACCATTTGATTTACAGACGTCACCCTAACAACTACAACAGGAATTAAAAGAAATTCTAAAAGTGCACAATACACACAGTTGTGATAGCATCAATGATAATTGGTAGGGCCTAAATTGTAAATAAAAATCCAATTGTGGTGGATTTCATTTAAACAACTTTCGATTGACAAGCATTTTAAAAATGTCAAAATAGCAACAAGTACAGTACTATCTTGCCACTAGCACACTTAAATTAACATTTACATTAAGTAATTTCACCAATAACAGTGAAAAAAACCAAATCCAGAACTTTTGAAGGAAAAGTCCATCAAGTACAAAAAAACAGTTGTTCCACAGACTCACTGTAACAAAATATTCAATGTAGATAATTGAAAGGATATGTAATATACCAAATATAAACTGTACTAAACAAAATGTGTAAATCAACTGTAGGTTACACTGAAAAAAAATACAAGTAGGTCTACTCAAAAGTGCATTAAAATAAAATTGTTACAACAGTATACACAAAAATGTCACTAGTCATACAGAAGAAACACATCACAGATATTAAATCATCGCTTACTTGCAACATATAAGTAATATAACTTGAATGGGGAAACAATTGTCAACAACGAATGTAAATTTCATCTCATTTCTGTAAAATCTATTTTGAATACATAACTAGTCACTCAATAGTATTTATACTTCCCCCATATTTGCGCCATCTTTTCATTTGTCCCTAGAAAAGAGTAAAATAGGGGTTCTACTATATTATACTATAATGCTGTTCACACACACACACACAAAACAAAGTACTGTTTAAGAAAATATACCTATTTTAATATATCAGTGTACTACAGTTAGTACCCTTTAAAAAGATTAAGTTTGTTCCAAACTTGCAATTTGCTTTCTGACCTGGCAACTGATTTCTTGCAAACGCTAATCTGAAAATAATTTCCAGCTACTGCACGAATCAAACGAATACAGTTGTAGTTCAAAGGTTCTTGATCGTTTGAATGTTCATCCAGATGGACAAAAAGATACCTTTTTAAAGTCATGTAGTATTCCAATATAAAATACACAAGTCTGGACATTATAAATTTTCTCAGTAGAAATTTCCCACCACTTTCTGCAAGTGCAGTTCGAATCATCTTCTCACATATTTTGCATACCTCAACGACATTATGGGAAGGGTACAATTCCACCCCTGTAATTTTAATGAATTAGTGAATCCAATAAATTTTCTGAAATTTCAGACAGAGAGCTCAACAATTTTCACATTTTATAACTTTACTCAGACGACGAACAACAAATCCAGAAATGTAAATAATTATATGATGTGCAAATTCTGTAATTTCTTGTGGATGAAACAAATACAAATGGTCTGTTTCCTGACTGATTATCATAAGGGCACTTGAGAGCTACCTAGTGTGTAATAATTAAAACTTACAGATTGACATATAAGAGTCACGTTTATGAAACAGTTATTTTAAGGATGACAATTTACACTTTTTTGGCTGTCAAATAGGGAAACTTGCATTATTTATGAAACATAACATTGTCATGACATATTGACAAATTTGTAATATTTGACATAATTGTCGTAATGTCACAACTATCATGTTGTATGAAATAGGGACCTAATGTGGGTGCCGACTCGCTCTTAGCACTTCCGCACATAAAGGTATCACACTATCAAAATACCACCAGTCAGATGTCTGTGTAAGTTTCATATTCATTTGTACATGGACACATTGTTGTATGTAATATACAACCTAAAAAACTCCACAGTAGGGGGGAATGTGAATATCAGGTAAATTGCACGGTAAAAATGTAACAAGTAATCACACAAAAAGCCTGTGGTTCCACATACCTTACTTGAACATAACCTCACAATTCAGTCTGCGCACATCTGGAATAAAGAAAATCTGAAGTACACGTGAATATAAATAGCAAAAGCTATAAAATAGAGCCACTATCTACCTGCTGAAAGTGTGGTGGATGTGCAGGAAATATTGTTGGGACAGTACTTTATCGCAGACTTACACAGCACAGAGATGTCATATAGAAAAAATCTTGAATGAAGTGACAAGGTTTATGAATGAACACTTGCTTTGTTATCTTTTTTTTCCTTCCTGTTGGAACACATATACACTACACAGAACGACGTTCCTCTTCACTTTAACAGGCAAATATTGAAACTGAAGTCCATTTCACTACAGCACATTACACATGTGAAAAATTTATATTCTAGAAGTAATTAGGCATCACATGATATTAGGAACGAAAACTGATAACCTGTTGTGTATCACATATATAATGCTCTCAAGCAACAAGAATGTGCTTAATAAAAATGAAACACTTTTGTGTCAACCGCTATACAACTCTTATGGGAAAAAAAAACAACTTTCTTCATTTCACAATATGGCGGACGTCGACTTCCCCCTTCCATCACATGTACACAGTCCTCTCGTCAAAAAGTACACATAATGTTCCATCTGTACCTTCTCTAATCTCTGGTTGAAGTAATGGTGGCTGCGAAGCTGGTAGTTTGTGCCCTTTAAAAATCATATTGTGTGGCATCTCTGGGCATCGTTCTGGCATTTGGCTGGCATCAGAGTGTTGTCCGAGGTTCATCACGCTACTCCTGACGTGCTCTTGATGTTATCGGGGTCTGGAGGTGGTGTTGATGAATAGGATGAGTTGGAGCAGGGAGGGATGGAGGTGGGAAAATTTCTTAAAGAGGAAATGGGAAATTTTTTGGTTTTCTGGGTTGAAAATGCAAGGAATGACGAGGAAAAGGTACACCACACAGAAGGGCGACAATTTAATGCATGTTAAATTGCACAAAAATAAAGTTGAACAATGATGGTTTTCTGCAGGAAATGGCCCCACGGAAAGGCACCAATTTGACACTTGTCTGGTTAATGCTGGATTAATGGAAATTTCAGGGAGCCATGAAAAAAATTATATGATGGGTGTCTGATTTGGATACCCACCCGGCTAGGCGCCACACGCCATTGGCAGGTGGTGCCAATTATTGCTACTGATGATGCTAGTGAAGACATCAGGTTATGGCGGACCGTTCACCCAGACATATGTGATCCCTCAGTAAATGGTTGGAAGGGCTCCTCGCTCCTGTTATTTACATGGAGAATACTTTGGACCTACTCAGGCTGACCTACATGTCTTATACTGTAAAAGCTCTGAACTGAGCATACTAATTTACAAGAGACTATGGGTAAAGGTGTGTTATAGGGGGCCCATGCCCAAAGCGCTCTAAGGTAATGCTTGAAATAAAAGACACAAAATCTAAAAACTTGCATATAATTATTCTTGTACAAAACCACATCACTCTAAAAGAAAACTTTACATGGGTTCTGGCCTGTGATATGCCAGAAAGGCAAAACTGCGAAAGTACACAGGTGTGCACCAAAATTAATTAGTGGTGTGTTAAGTTTCCCCGGGCGATGCTATTTCCGAGGAAAAAGAGCTGGCATCTCCAGGTGCAGAAAAGAATAGGTTCCAATAAGTTAGATCAGACTATCGCAGCTAAAGATGATTGGCACGAAAACGTGAAAGCACCAAGAGCGTGATGCACCTCATACTGACTCCTTGAGACATTCGACGGCGATTGAATCTTGCGAGCAATGACATGGTGGAGTTTTGGGCACATTAGGGAGTTTGCAGTTTAGGGTACCTGGATGTAAGCTGGGATAAAATACTACCGGGTTTTGGTCGCCAGTGCAGAGCACGAGATTCTCAGGGGTCGTGAAGGCTCACCACCACGTGGTCTTCCATTGGTGTCCCAACATCATTCCTGTAGTAACTTCTGTTGTGATGAAAAGATGAAGTATCGACAAGCTCAATAAATCCTTGGGTTGATCTAGTAAGGGATGTGGGCCTCCCTTATACACCTCAACCTCCCCATGAGTTTTTTTGGTCACCCAACACCGTAACACTCGTAGCACAATGTGAGCCAAAAATAATTCATGTGGTCATGTGGTCAGACCAACCAAATAAATAAAGTTGTATGCAGAAGTATTCATGATGTTACGATTTATTTAGTAGAACCCTCGTATGAGGCACAAAATTTACACTTTCCACTCTAGTTCGGACAGCTATAAAACTGTGAAAAAGCTGCGAAGCCGACAAGAGAATTTCATTGATATATGTAAGATCTGGCCATGAACAAATGGACCGGATTGTGAGTGGCGCACGCTCCGGGGTAACGAAAATAAATTAAAGGTTCCGATACATAAAATTTAAGCTATTCCAGTTACGTGATGAGTTTAAAAAGTTGAAGTCCCCAGATCACGCACTCACTCACTTCCTACCCCATTAGATGTGATGGTGCTACTGAATAAAATGGCTATGCAGGAGGTGGCCCTGGCCGCTACTTCCCGTGTGACATCACAAAATCTCATTATACTGGTTAAACTAATTTATAATGAATAAATGAGTATGATGATGGCACACAGATAATAAAACAATCTACAAAACACTTTCATAAGCACTATACGTATATTCCACCTAAAAATAAAAATAAGTTGTGAACCGCCCTGGCAGGTTCTGTGTATCCATTTATCCTTTCCTTACCTTAGATATGCAGATTTCCACACGGGGTGTGTGTCTTTATTTCAAGTGATCATGTCCCACACTCATGTGGGATGATCACTGTTTATTAGTATCGGGTATTGGCAATTTATGTAAAGTATACTAAACTGTAAATTTAAATATTAACATTCGGACATTCTGTATATTCAGTCTGCAGACAAGTCTGTGGTCAAGTGGTCGGATCTTGGCCTCCACAACTTGGCTCTACTGGCCAGTCTCTGTACCATGCCATTTATGGTCTAATTTCAAAACAATAACAAACACAGGAGGAAATTAACCATTAAATAAAATACACAAACCCTCCAAAAATGCAAATATGAATATTCTATGGTGTTCCTGAGTGGGACAGTGCACTTAAGTGCATTTAAAAAGCAAACAAAAACACTTAAAATCAATAACACTATAACTGTCAACAGGAAATACACAACACTTAATAATTCAGATTCCTCTTAAATATCTTGTGTACACCGTTTGTATATATGTCACTTGCCCTATTCATATACAAGATAACTTTATTACACACTTAGATGACAACAAAACATAATACGACATTGCACTGCAAAAATGGAACACAACACAACTGTCAATATTAAACCTAACATTTACCCTGGCATTCTGCATGAAGATTCCTTGTACACGTATTGCGTGCACGGCACTCACCTTATGCAGACATCTTTACACTTTGGAATCACAATATTTCATTAAGAACACTGCTAAATATTACCCTTCAAAACGTAAACAAACAATATGTGACACATGGTCGCTGCGGCGCACACGTGGCAAACACACATCATCACTCTGAACACAAACAATAATAGCAAAAAGGCCATTTCAAAATTAAACAAACATTTACACTTCACTTGCACTGCTTCGATGCACTATTACTGACACACGGCACATAGGCTAAGGCACTGATGTAGCACATGATCGCAAAAGATGCTCTGACAGATGTACTGGCAGCAGGAAGAATGGGCTGATGCTGACGGTTCACGTCAAACATACATGTTGCAGTTGATGCGGTGGAAGTGTGGAGTAGCAAATGGCCATGCATCTTCAAACGCTGCAAGGACAGGCGGTGGTCCCACGAAGTTGGGGTCACATAGCCTGTCATGGGTGGCCTGAATAGTGTTCGTGCTGCTGCTTTTGTCGTTGTATGTGGCCTTCTGCAATGTGGAATGTGGTGACAACACCACATGTCAGGCACGCCCATGCTAATTGATGCCTCAAATGTGAGTGGCAGGGAGCGGCGAGCTTAGAGGCTTGCTGCTGCCATAACTGCTCCTGTTGTTGCTGCAGCTCCAGCGACCCCAATGCCACTGGTAACAACTCGGGTGGGCCGAGACCAAGGGGGGTTGATCACCTGGTGGTGACCCCTTGGGTTGTGGCAGCATTTCTGCTGTGGTGCTACCCTGGCAAATCACTCCCTCACCCACGGTAGACATCTCCAGAGACCGTCCCGACACTGTCGGCAGTATGGCAGGATGTTACAAGACGTCACCTATAACGAACATGGTGAGAGGGGTGGAGGACCCCCCCTAGGGTGGGCGCTGCGATACTAGGCATTGTGATGCAGGTAGGCCATGGTGTTGCTTCCTCTTACTTGTGCAGTTGGTACACCTGGGATGTCATTGGCACTAAGATGGCGATGCTGGATGGCACCGCACCATCCATGGTGTTGGAGCTCACACCTTGGAGATACCCAAGGGCTGCCTGAATGTCGGGCATTGAAGGGCTTGCAAGCTCTTTTAGATGCCCTTTCATGTGTAATGACGATACACCTTCCTCCTGCATGAGTGGTCGGCTGACCTCGACATCGGGATCGCCGTCATGGGGTACCTGGGCACCTGGTGTGGCATCTTCGTCGACGCCACCTAGTGTTATGTGCAGGTCATCCAAACTTGATAGCATTTCTGGCAAGCGAGACAAGGTAGGTGTTGGGTCCATGGCTCTTACAATCACGTGCGGCCCGCTCCGCTTTGCCACAAAGCCCAGGTAGTACTAGACATGGTGGACAGCATGGCCGCGCGACGTAACCTCGCTGGTGAGTGAACTATACACTGCTAGGTTGCGATGAAAACACTGTGTCACACTTCGACAAGGATGGCAGTGTGAATGGTGACTGACTGTCTGGAAAACTTGGGGATGTCTATGGTCGGTTCACGACTTGAACAGACTTTTCAACAACACCTTAGTTGTCAGCTGCATGCATCGTTAGAAGAAAAAGTGTCTGGTGCGGGTATAGTTAGTTTGGCAGCACGCAAAGAGAACATAGTATGAATGTTTGAATGTATTTTTTTTATCTATTGCTTAAAAATGGGAGTAGGAAAGATTCCGAGAAAGTCTGTTCCAGTCTTGAACGGACTAGACTGTCTGCCTCGCCTGGACACTCGATGTCTCTGCTATATGAACCATGGGTAAAGGGGGAATTGGGTACCCTCCTATTATCTCAGCATGTGTGGGAATGACACGGTTTGTGGAGAGAAGCTTGTGTATGCATTATCTCCACATACATGGTGATGAAGTGTGTGGGTGTGTCGGACATTACGATGCTGATGATTGGACGAGTCTGGAGCACAAGTTTGCTAAACAAAAGAAATGATGAATGACAAGTGCTTGCTGGAGTGAAAAATGAGTTTTAAAATGACTTGAATAGTGTTATGTGCCAATATTCAACTTTTAACTGATTGAATTTCCTGTTATAACTGCTGAAAATGGCCAAATATTTATGCCTGGTGAATATACCCCAACAATAACAAAACAAAATTAATAATAACCAAATAGAAATAATAAATACACGACACTGCAAATTGGTTGGATGCTATGGAAATGGGTTGGATAGTATTTCACAGACGGTGAATGCGAGGTCTGTGGAAATGATGGAATTATGAATTACCCGACTAGGCACCAAATATCAAGGCGATGCCACGATGGTGGATGATGCTGTAGCACGATGACTCTTGATGGCCTCAGGGTTGCAGACTGTGTGCCTGGACAAAAACTCCCATAGAATTGTTGGACTTTGCCTTTCCACAGTTAAGACTGAAGCGAAGATATTGTTGGGTGTTTACTATACGGTAAACCATCGGCTGATTACACGCCATACTAGTGCGGTGACATTTTGGCAGCAAACTGCCAATTACTATGACGTCTCGCGATGTGGATTATCAGGGCTACCCGCACACCTATACTGATATGGTATAGTTACTCTGATACATGCTTACGATGAGTCCTTCTGAAAACACTTGCACTGAATGCTGGTATTGTTAGGGCCCATCCCCTTTAACCGAAATAACTTATGCACTGATGAGTTCTCCGGGTATTTATTCGGCTTACTTAACACTCCTTTCAGGGAGACACTTGACACATGCTGTGATGACGTAGACCGGTCATCGCGCTTACACTGTGAAACTGACTTGCATCATGCAGAAAACTTACAGAAGACTTAAGCTTCCTCGGGCGATGCAAACCATAGGGAATTGAGGGTGGTAAAGATGCATTCCGCCTGGTGTGCGGGAAACACAGAGCTCGTGGTCACATGCAACCAGCCTCTGTTAATGCCTGACGCTTATTAAACTTCCTCCCTGGAACAAGTGAGCGAGGGCTGGCTTGTGTGCCAAGGTCGGGACTATTTCCTGCATGACATGTAAACTCCTGCTCTACCTGCTGAAAACTTTCTATTACATGAGGCATTAAATTACATATTGTCTCTGGATGATATACACATAGATAACACCAGTGAAATGAATATGGACACAGCGTACAATGAAAACGAAAGTACACACTTGCAGAGAACACAACACTGGCAGGACAAAAGGAAAACCAAAATAAACTCTTTATTAACATAACAAATAACAACCATGACGGCATTAGCCATAAGCCCTTTATTCAGTGCATTGCAAGGATCTATTTTCGGATCACTCCTGCTCGCAGAGTCCTACTACACTCTTTTGGACAGGCACAGTTTACGCTGCCCCAGCATGCCATAGGTTACACTTGCACTCGTTGTGCATTACAAACTCTCGGTGCGCTCTGCACATCTGCAGAGTGAGCATCCCTGCCATGTTACAGGTTTGTGCTCGGCCAGACAAACTGTCTTAAAGGAAGGGGAATGTGGCACACATCATAGGAATGGTGTGAATGTGATTTTACATCCCAAAAGGCTTTTCATAAGCATGCTGCTGTCTTGAAGGAAAATAGTGAGCTTGCTGCTCCTGCGGCGAAGTTGATGTGCTGGTGTGAGGCGAGCATGGTCACAAGTTGTGTTTATGCATGGCTGCTTGACAAGTCGAGGAGTACTGCCGCTTGCCGATTAGCTCCCATGTGCAAAGTGTTGCTACAGAGGAGGGAAGATTGAGGCTCACTGTGCAGTTGTAAGATGATGACATAGCCACGAACATGGCACATATACATGTCCTGAATGTGCTACCTGGTATGTTGGTCAGAAGCTTATGGTAGCAGCAGCACATTGCTCTTGACACATGCAAAGAAAAATTTCGAGGTGGTTGGTAGCTTTGGGATAATCTCTTGTAAGAAAGCAGGAATAGGGAAAGTAGGTAGTGAGTTTGGTATTTAAGGGGCAGATTGAAACAGAGGGAGAGGTGTTGAAGTCAAGGCTAGCTGGCAGGGTGTGGAATGAGCAAACGGCGCTGCTTTTTTTACATCTGCCACATGCACGCTGATAGCATGTGATAGTTGCAGTGTGTAACGATAGGAATATTCCATTTGATATGAAACACAACAAATTATGATATTATGGCTGTTTCTGAATTCTCAGTGTATGTGTATTAATCATATACATTTGCGTACTAATCGTGTCCTTGTTGAAACTATTTGGACATGTAATCACCTGAATTTAGACTGGTTGCGCATTCTGGTGGAAATATTAGACAATATGAGAAAACAGAAAATTTGGTGGTGTTGTTATAAATATATAACATCTTCTATGGTTTTGATCAAGTAAACAAATATCCACGAAGGCAAGCGCGGAAACATTGTTTTAAAGAAGTTTCTGAATCCTCAAAAATTGCATACTTGTGCGTACTTGTCGCCGGAAGTGACTTCACCATGTGTATACTAGCGCTGTTCAAACTCCCAGTACAGTACACACAGGAAGTATAATTGGTAAGTATTTGAAATTGTATACTTGCTGGGCTTACTTTAATACTTAGACAGTGGCCATGTTGTATTTCATGTTTGAAAATTAACGTGTATGTTTTGTGGTTATAAAGCTCGCAAGTTTTAAAAGTTAATAAGTATTACAAAATATTGTTCTGGTGGATGTGCAAATAATTGTCAATTTTGTAAATGTGCTTCCAATTATGAATAAAATTCTGAGCGTTTTGTAGATTTCTGTAGCATATTTCCCATGTATATGCTTACAATAATAATATTACATTTGCAACCCGCATTTTCAAGTTAATACAAACCCCTGACCACAGCTTGCCCTCGCGCCAAAACTAGACTACTTTATAACATGACTTGCATTATTGACCCTTGCGATATATGAAAAAGTAAATAGACACAAAAATTCCTGCTACATAAACACTGATGAAATGAGATGGACAAAACACTCTGTGGAAGATTAAAATAAATAATATCACGTTACCTTGCAAACAGAACAAATAAAACAATACCTGCAAAACAAACCATAGCCATTTTAATAAGAGTAACAGAATAAAGTCTTTAATTAGGCCTTAACTCGCAAGTTTAGAATAATCGGTCTTTGCCGTCTCCTTCCACTGCGTCTCTTGTTCCCATGGCAACCACGGTCTGCACTTGCGCCGACGTGCCATGATCTTGCTCTGCATCTGGTCTCTCCGGCGACGAGGCGCACACTCGACCCATTGGTAGAGAGTGCAGCCCAGCTGCGGTGATGAACAGGTTTCACACAAACAAACTGTCTTAAGGGGTGGAGACACACATCAAATCCCCCCCCCCCCCTTTTTCGAGGCCATTAGTAGGGCATCTGGTGTCACTGACTGTAACGTCAGATGCGGGCTGGTATGCATGACCACAGGTAGAACCGCTGCTCCTGTGGCCCTGACGCACGCTGCAATGCCGGCGGTTGCCTCTTCCTGCTTGGTTAACTCCAGCTGCCTGCATTTTTGACACGGCGGTGGCGGATGTGCCCGGCAACGAGACCGCCGCAGGCACAGCGATCTCCCTGACTCACTGCTTTTGCTGTGCCCCTCCTCACTTCTGCTGTCCTCACGCGAAGTCCGCTGCCTCCAGGTACGACGCGGCTGAATAGCTCTTGCAAAAACACTTGCACTTGCATTAATACTTTGACCTTGCTTAATCTGCATATTCACTTGTTCCTTCTGCTGACTTGCTTACTCCTGCTTTACTTGCTTATCTACTTGCGCCCCTTCTACTTGTACTTGCGCATGTTTGTCATGCTTCTCTTGCTTCTCCTTCACTTGCTCCTCTTGCACTTGCTCCGGAGGTATTTCAGGTTTCCTGTGGGATGCTTCAACACTGGACGACACCTGTATACTCTCCTCCTCTATGCTTGCATCTTCTCGAAGTGGGGATGCACTTTCCTGCTCCCTCTGCTTGTCTTGGAGCTTGTCAGCTGTGTTTTCGCTCAGTGGCACCTCTGGTTGTACCGCCTCCTCCTCGGTGCACACCAGCGGGTCCCCTGCAGGGCCTTCCCCTGAAGTACTGCAATGACTCCCGTCTCCTCTCGCTCTTCTTCGAGCTCGACATGGCGTGCGGCGCCTTGGGGTTGGGACATACCGGGACCGACTTCCCTGCTGACAATCACCCGGTGCCGTCAGCCTTCTCTCGCCCTACTTGCTATGTACATGTGGCGTCTCCTACTCATTTGCTTTTATTTCTCCTCCTGCTTACTTGCTTAAATATTTCTCCTTCTTACTCGCTACTTACGTGATTATTATCCTCCTGCTCACTTGCTTGCGGTTATGTATATCCTCCTGCTTACTTGCTTAAATATTTCTCCTCCTTACTCGCGACTTACGTGCTAATTATCCTCCTGCTCACTTGCTTGTGGTTATGTACATCCTCCTGCTTGCTTTGTACATATTCTCCTGCTTCCTGCACCTCTTGCACTTACTCGCTAATCTTGTATGTATATGCCTTCCTGCATGATATGTACATCCTGTACTTACTTGCTACATAAAATATGTACATGCCCTCCTTCATGCTATGTACAGTCTGCACTTACTTGCTAATACTGTGTGTACATGCCTTCCTTCATGCTATGTACACCTTGCTCTTACTTGCTATTATGATGGTAACAACATGATGGGCGATATTATTTGCTGGAGTGACGTGATGAACAAGAAGTTAACTTGCTGTGATATGTTGCTGTTACTACTCTGACTCCCCTTTCTCACTTGCAAAATTAACATTACAATGACTCCTCCACGCATGCAAAATGAATAATATTAGCAAATGATGAAAACAACCAAAAAAATATGTACCTGTACTCTCCACGTGCTATTGTTGACATCATGATTTCCTTGCAGTTAGACATGTATGGGAGTTAATTAAAAATACTTTCTCATGCGTTGTTCACTATACAATTTTTCCATGCAACTGCTCAATATTACTAAAGGGATGTTGTTGAAAATTATGCGATATGCCAAAACCATATTTGTTTACATTTTCCTCCTTTGGCTCATGTTACCATTTTATTCCGCTTACATCACGGCGGGATACTTCACGATTTCTCTCTAAAATTATTGCGGCATGCATTAGGTCTTCTAGTGTTCCATTTAACAATGGGATCAAAGTTGCTCCAAATTCAGATCGAGCTGTTTCTGCAATGACGTCAAGGACTTCCCGTTCTGGCAAAGTTGGATGAAAAGGTTTGACAAGTTGATTTTTTGTGTAATGCAAGCAGTTAGTGACTCACCCAATTGTTGACCTTCCAGAGTCAGTCTGATATGGGCCTGTACAGAAGTAAAAACTCCTCTGAAACTGCATTGGAATTCACATCGAAACTCCTCCCACTGAAGGCCACAGTGGTTGAGAGATGTCCACCAAAAATGTGCATCTCTATGGAGTTGCGCTCCGACACAGCTGGCGCATTGATCACGGCTTACCCTGTACCTCGTAAGGCGGGATACACAATCGGCTAGGAATACTGCCGAATCTTCCTTTGGCGTACCTGCTAACACAGGTGACATTTGAAAATTCGATAGTGTCTTTGCTGTTGTCAGTCCTAGCAGGTGTTGAGGTGGGTTGGTCTCCATGGATCAATTTCGGACTGTGTTTCCCATTCCCGTGGTTTGTGTTGTCACTGTTGTGTGTGGATTTACGAGTGGGGGATTGTGAGAAAGTTGCTGGTAATTTGGCATAATTGTTGGATAGACTAGTGTAGGAAACTTGTGTGGTAGTGGAGGAGAAAAATGGCGTAGGCGGTTGGTAGGCAAGCAGTGTGATTGTTGGGTTAGATTCAGGTGGCAAGTGTCTGTTTACATTCGCCATGTGTGTGGCAGGAGCATGCGGCATCTCGGCTTCCCGCTGCTCTCCTCCTCTACTCTGCTGCCATTCCCCTCCTCTAGTGGCGATGTGAGGGGTGAGCCCCAGAGCCCAGCCCCCCCAAGAAAAAAGGTAAAAATAATAATTTCCGCACAGTCATCAAAGCTATAACCCTGCAATATCTGGAATGTGTACAACTCTTGGAGCAGATGGAACATGGCCAAACTAAGCTGTGGTTCACCCAGACAGAGGGCAGAGGCTTCCCTCCACTTACATTGACCGAGTGGTCTCAAGGTCAGGTACTCAGACTGGGAAAACCCATTACCCATAAACCACCTCGCGCATCCGACCAGGGTGACACCCCTTGGCTCTTGCAACAGTGCAACAGTCATGTTCTAGTATTCTGTTGGGGAAGTCAGTTCCAATCTGTGCAGTGTGTACAGTTCCAACTTAAGACTTATTCGATGTCTCTTGTCAAGAATTTGGAAGGTGTGAGTTGTGAGTTAGCAATCGAATGAGAAGCGCGGAACATGTGGAAATTTTTGATAAAAAAGCTCAAACTTTCACCTCCTTTGGTGCTGAATTTTTATAAGTATACTATTTGTGTGTAGTTGAAATGTTTGTTATTTGCTCATGTATAGAGATGGTGAATAATCGTGAAAATTTTTTGAGCAAATGTGCTTTCTCCTGTAATGATTGGGTGATGCAATTTCATACACGCTTTAACTGTGTGTACTGACAAATCAAACACTTTGTGTTAAAACAGTGGGATTATCATTGGTCCAGTGAAATAGGTAAGTAGCTTCTTACATTAGTGATGTCCAATAACCTAACGAAATATTCAGTTATGTTGTAAACAGTACTTTGAAGGCTTGAAGTCTAGCAAACATTCAACTTCTTCCGCAAGAAACCACCATCTGTACTCTGTATCATCAAGTGGTAAATATTAAATTCCCAAAACTTAGATAAAAAATGTTATTATTAAGAATTTATGTGTGGGTAACGTACAGTTCAGATCATTCTCAGTTATAATAATACAAAACATCATAGGCATGTGGTGCACAGACATTAACATTAGGTAGGGCCCAGATATACTACTGGGCCAGTGGCAGATCAAAAAGCTAATTTGGGGGGAGGGGAGACATACTGGTGACTGGAGAGTGAAATGAGCTCTGTGCTGTGAATCACAGATTTCTCTTTTAGTGGTAGTGAATTAAGGAAAGAAATTTCAAGTTCTGATTTCATACTAGGTGTACAATGTTTAAACCGCGAAAGGACTACACCAGTGACCAGTGCATTACTGTTATGCAAGACACATGAATGAGTAAAAAGATTTGGGCAGATCTTAACAGCTATGGCCTTGAGAGCCAATTGTGGGCGAATGATGTGTGTATGGAGCAGCATCGGAATTCAAAGGTGGAGAAACGGGTGATCCCCGAGAAAACCTGCCGACCTACAGTATTGTCCCGACGTCCCAGCTTGAAAATCCGGGTGATCCCGGCGGTGAGGTAAAAGTACTGGGAGCCAATATGTTAAGGAAATTTCGCGCTAAAAAATTTATGTAAGCCATACAAATTGTTAATTTCGATAAGTGAAGATATTGGATGCAACTACTAAACTTTCTCTATACACGTAAATATTACAAAGTCGCCAAATGCATGCTGACATTTCATAACTATTTCTTTAAAAGAGCATGTTTTTGTTCAATGAGCCGACACCTTTGATGTGCGTTTACCTCGGGACGACTCCCGATGTACGGCGAGCCGACACTGCCACAAAATTATGTAAACCTAATTTTTATATTAATTTAATCTTTATAAAAACACTTTGTTTTATAGTAAATGTTTAAGAGACACTTTAATGTAGTTTTAAAAACTACCGGAAAGTATAACATTACAAAAATTAACTTTAAACAAATCTGTACACAATATTTGTCTGGTTCTCGGCGCATCACATATTGTTTCTCTAATTTACCACGGCAAAATAAGACATTATTTAACAGGATATTTATTTCGATTGCTTAATATATCCCGAGGAAATTGACATGAAATCATGCCTAATGCGACCACTGATTTAATTCATATATGAGAATAAACGGGCCACAGCATCGCACATTTTTGAGCCTTAATTACTAAGCAATATTAATAATCTAATTACCATATATTTTCCGATCCCGTCCAGTTTCCCTTGTGAATTATGTAATTCAAACAATTCTATAGCAATGCACACAGAAAAACATATTTAAAGAGTTATAATTTATACTTATATTTTAAAAAATCACAAAATTCGTGTTGGCTTGTGGTACGAAATATTATTTCTGTGTACAATGAGCCGACACCTACTTTAAACCAACATTGAAATAATAATTCATGGCAAATTTATATTGACATTGTTAATAAACTTCTGTTTAACCTGTTTAAGGTGGGGTGCTAGTTACCGTTTTTACGGCCGATCTCGATGAAATTTCGTACACCACTTTGTTAAGCTATTTCTGTTGTGTATACTTGAATTATTATTTTTTTTTAGTGGAGATATTTAATAATCAATTTCATTAATCCGTCGCTTTATAATACGAGACCTGTTGGAAAATGTGTACGAGGTTTTGATCATGTGAACAATTGAATTAAATTTGGTAATTAACTTACAATGCTGCGTATATGGTAAATGAAGAGAAGAGAATTTGAGTAAACCATCGTCAACTGTGAAAACATGTGTGCAGAATTTTAGAAATCTTAAATGCGATATACACATTCTAACAATGTGTATACGTAAATTATGTGATCGGGTATAATATAATATGAGATTATGCATGTGTGTGTATTGTCCCATCTGCACACGTTTTTCATAGCATAGAAAGTTTTCCAGATTTTTTTTCATTATGTCTATCATACGAGCAAGGAGAGACAGTGATTACTTTACATAAACATAAAAATGAGTGATTAGAGTTCACCATTAGAAAAAATATTTATAAATTATATATACAATACAAATTATATATACATACATATACACACAATTACAGCTTTTAACATAGCTAAACCTTTTCCTTTGGCATGAAGCTAGATTTATTTACTTTAAACAGATATGCTCAAAGAATACGTATTTGCTATAGATAATGTAGTATTGCAATTAACAAAAACATCAAAGGACCATTCTAATAACAGGAGACCTGTATGTATCTGTTATCCTCTCTTTGAACTAAACCTATTTTGTATTTAAACCAAACATCTCCAAGAAATATTTTCCCTTTCTATACTGAAAGCGTTGTATAAATTTTATAGTGCGTTATTTTCATACTACTCGTTTATTGACAGCGCGATATTTAAATCAGTCTCAATGGTAATAAGTTCAATGATTTGCAGATATTTTGAAGAAAATGTTAGTAAATTACTTATCATAGACAACATGCAATGGTAGGAAATTTTATAGTGTCAAATATGTGGCAAGTAGGTATATATCAGAGTTCTCCAAATAAACATGGTTAATTACCATTAATCTATAATTAATGGAATTTAGCCACTCTAATTTAAAGCCATTAAAATTAAGAAGCATTACATAGTGTACTGTTCAAATGCCACCAAGTAAAATCTGGCCATGCGTACATATACTTAAATTACATACATAACAGCAGTTAGAAAGACTCATAAATTATGAACGAATTCGGAATACAATATGTGTGGATAAAAAATAAAACTGATTTACCAATATTATTTGCTTATATGTGTCTTCGCAATTAAGAAATATTTGGAGAGTTATGTTAGTGTATCGTAGCCCACAATTTATGTCTTTCACAGTACTGTATTAATTTATTCTTGTTCACCGAATCGTGCGAAGGCAAGTTGCCTTGGGTCTTAACCCTACAGCAAGCAAAAATTCAAATTTCGAATACAAGAAACGTCAAATATAACGAAAAACTTGGTTAAAAACTGCAGCAAAATCCTCAAAACTCGACAAAGCCATTATTCGGAAGTCCATTAAACTCCGAACCTTCATCGACGACTGCTACAGAAGAACTCTGTATGTAACTGTATGATTTAGAACAGGGAAAAAAAAAACAGGAATTGCTTTATTCGTCAGCCTTTATATGCCAAATAACTAACTACATTTTCAGTATGTAATTGAAAAGTTCAATTAAATAAACATAGCAGTAATCCTTAATCCCTTATCTTTATTAACGAACAAAATGACATTTTCAGTTTCATACAGCAGATTAGAGTGCTTATTTCTCGTTGTTTAAAACTAAACTTTTTTAAGACGAGTTAAATAAGCGCTGGGAATACATGCCTTATCGGTGCGACTCCTCCCCCCACCAACCCCCCATAGACCAACATTTGAAATTGAAATAAATTTGCAATATTGAAATCGAGTGTTTATTTTTTTTTTTAGAATCGGCAACGAACACAAGGAAGAGAGTGTATCGCTCGGAAGTCTTGCTATGTTGGCCTGTTGTCCGTCATCTGACCACACTCGCTAATGGCCCCTGAGCTGTCTGAGCAGATTAGGAAAGAGCAGATAGAGAAGTCCACCCTGCCCCCCTTTTCCGCCTCGACTCCTGTACCCATGTTCACGGCCAGAGCGTATGCCACCAGCAGACGAAATGGCGTCATAGATTCTTCGACGATGCTGCTATCTAACAGAAGTTAGCTGAACTACTTGCAGCTAGATGCAGACATTTATCGCTATCGCTGACTGCTCCTAACTAGTACTCCACCTTAACAAGCAGCAGGTTATACACAACCTCTATTTTACATATCTAACACTATTTACTGTACCCTACTTGCTGTTGGGTTTCCTCAAAAATCGTCGATTTCCCACCGAATCAACATTTCAAGAGTTAAAATATATTTTTTTCTTTTTATGTAACATACCACAAGGGATACCAACTACCGCACTTGAAAGCACAATACACAAAGATAATTCTGCTATAATTAAAATATTGATACTATTGTAAATCAATTTTTTTAATAGTTTTTTATTTGGTATCGGCTCCCAGGGCAATGTCGGCTGCCGGTGCTTTTTCCTTAATCGTATCCGAATCGCCTTGGTAGGAGCTGATCACTCTAGCCACTCAACCACCGCGGCCCCTTCTGCTTTTAATGTGGCATGTATCTCACCACTTGATGTGTGGTGATACCAAACCTGTCTGTAGGGAGATTACCAAAAAACATTTATGATAAAATTATTCAAAAGTAAATTATATTTTGTTGTTTGTTAGGAATCTCATACCCAATCTCCGAATGCTGAAAATAGAAGTGCCGAGGCAAATGATACCGTCCTGGATCTGGATCCTACTCCCGGTATGATCGGTATTTCCGTTGACACTCTTCTGCCAACTCGGAATTTTATACTTCATGTACAGGTATGGCCCAACTAGGAGTTAAAAGCAATGATTTTCCTGTGATTTCACAAGAAAGTTGTGCATATAATGACATTGGATTGTATGTAGGGAAGGCAAACATTACAGATGCAGAGAAATAAATGCTGTTAAGGAGACCATGGCAACCATCTGAAACTCGTAAGTGTGATGCGTAAATTATAGGGTAAAAAAAAAAAACAGATTTTCCAAATCAAATACCAACAGATCTATTTTGGAAGCAGAATGGAGATTGTGGAAGAAGAGCTGCAAGACACCAGAACATCAAACACAAGCAACGAAAGTCATAACTGTGAATTGCTAAAAATAACCGACAAAGATTATTTTCCTAACATGGCAGTCCTTCTGACGATTTTGGCTGTTATTCCAGTGACGACAGCTTCTGTTGAGATGAGTTTTTCCACTCTCGAGAGACTCAAAACTTGACTACGAAACAAAACTGGCGAAGAAGACTTACCGCACTAACTTTACTGACAGTTCATAGAGCTGTAAAAGTACATGTAGAATATATTGTTAAACAATATGGATAGATTTCTAGAAGATTGCCATTATGTTGAGGTTTTCTCTTGTATAAAAGATATTTTTATTATATAAAATTTTTAAAAAAATGTTATACATATTATGTCTTGTATGGTAGTTAAGGCATGCATCATATTTTGTGAACTGATTTTTTTTTTGTAAGGGATCAAGACATAGTGGTAATTCATTTTATATTGTTTGTTACTTTATTTATAAGCCCACAGGCCCGATTGTGTATTTGCCACTTAATTCAAAATAATATGTTTCTGTAATATTCAACCAGTTATGTTTTCAATATTTGTAAATCGTAGAATCCAAGTTAAGTGATATGTGTTATCGTATTATGTGCAACATGAAATATTATATTCCAGCCATTCAAATTATGGCTGCGGTTTCTTACTAACTATTTGATAGTTCTTGAAGGAAAGAAGTATTTCTGCTTTCTCATAATTTCCATTCTTTTATAATAACTCGTAACTCCTATCTACTGATATTTGAAATTTAAGAAATTGTCATGTTTGTTTCTTAAGCTTGAGATACTAAACACTTTTCTAGAATTCGTCAACAAAGTTTACCAAGTGAAGTTATGTGTACAAACTCTGCCCCTTGTCATGTAATGAGATTCATTTCTGAACTTAGTCGAAATCTAACAGAATTTTGTTAAATTTCCTTCAGCCCTAACTATGACTTTTTTTTTCCAAAAAACATGCTTGGATACACATGCTTAACCATTTACTCGAAAAATGCCACCACAGCATCTTTTTCTTGAAATATGTCCATCTTTGTTAAATTCTTACCTCTATCAAAGTGTATGTTTAAGAAGTTTTTTAAATATTCTGCCAGGAAAACTGCTAAAATAGCCTCAGGTTGCACCTTGAAATCAACATTTTCCAGGGGGACGAC
The DNA here is from genome assembly GCA_029891345.1 of Dryococelus australis. Taxonomy (NCBI): domain Eukaryota; kingdom Metazoa; phylum Arthropoda; class Insecta; order Phasmatodea; family Phasmatidae; genus Dryococelus; species Dryococelus australis. The sequence goes on from CM056995.1 coordinate 79,829,188, forward strand.
CCACAGACCTTCTGGTTTAATGGAGGAATGGATGAATGTTGCCCCTCCCCCAAACTGAAATCCTGACTATGATACTGCCCATCTGTGCTCTGTGTCGCTCCACCCAATACGTTGTTAGCATCCCGTGCCACTATTGTCTGCGAAAGATTGATATTCACATTCACTGCTACATTGTTTTCACACTGTCCTAAAAGTCCAACACCTGGTCACGTGGGGCGTCTGCGGTTTCATTTTTCGGCTTCAATTTGGTTGACGTTGTGTGACATGATAAACAAACAAATGTGAGTCCACTAACTATATTCTGTTCTGTGTTGCTAAGGCATTCCTGATGATATTTTGCATCATACTGTACACACTGGAGTACAATGGTACCCTGTCCATTGCACAAAAAAATTGTCACAATATTTTGGAAAAATGTAATTTGGAAAAGGTTTGTTTTCAGATTTCACTGTCCTGCACTGTTCCACTGCTACTGTCTCTGCCTTTTCTGTGGTTGTCACCAGTGCGGGTGTTCACTTTGCTGGTCTTACGAAGGCATTGACAATAGGCATGGTTTATACCAAGTGATTGTTCACTGGTTACCATAGGTCGAAAAAGATCAGGGCACCACAGTGCCGGTGAACTGTCAGTTGTTCTGCCAGTCACATGAGCGGTAGATGTGGATGACCGGCATGGATGCGCAGGGTTGGGGAAGAGGGATCGCCCTCCCATCTCATGGTGTGGCTCGCCTGCCCATCCAGGGTTGAAGACCCGTCGCCGCCAGCTGATGCACGATGCGTGCGAGGGGTCAGCTGGCTGTCGGTGATGGAGAGTGCAGTGGGACAGGGGAGGGGTAGCCTCTACACAGTCGCTTTTCCTTCGCTGCTGCCCGACCTCCAAGTGGCATGGTGTGGCATCACCTACTGATTGTTGACAATGTTGACAAGCCTTCCAAGCGCCTATGCGGCATCCCATAGGCGTCTCGATGCTGCTGTTGCCCTTGTTGCCTCCTTGTTGTTGTCATCACGCCGTTGCGGGCAGGAAAAAGACAAGAAAAATTGATATTTCAGGAAAAATCAGGAAAATTTAGGAAATTTGCAGAAAAACTTGGAGAAATCTTTGGCGGGAAAATTTTGGCAGTAGGAGAATGGTCCCATGTTGGGCGCCACTTGACGCAAGGCTGATACTGGAAAACGGTTGGAATGGGATTTTCTGGAGTGATGATGATGAAATGTAGTAATGAGTATACCCAGCAGGCACCAGACACTATTAGGCGATGTCAGTGTTGATGCTGCTTCTCTTAACCTCAAGGCTGCGGGCCGTCACCCAGGACCAATCTCCTTACTGTTGAAATTGAAGTGTTGATATCCGCCTTGTTGACTATTGCTCCAGATGAAGATGGTTTACCAATGGTGCATAGCCCATCTGTCGTCTATGCACCATTGTAGATGTTCGTGGGAAAACTCCTACTTATTATACATGCATACGTGGGCTGTCAGGGCCTCCCACACGCCCATACAATGTGAAATAAAATTCAGGGGCACTTGCAAATAAAATAACTTACGTGAACTGAATGAGCAGGTATTGTAAGGGCCCATCCCCTGACACGCATACTGCAACATAAGTAAACAGCATAGTGAAAGTTCACACACACACGTTTTTATTATGGCAAAATTATATCCCTTCGATGAGGGCACTCGACATGAAACAATCCTTGCTATTATGACTGGCCATGCTGTAACAATGCGAAACGTCTTTCGATAATTAAACACTTACTTGAAAAAAAAAGCTCCCTGGGGCAATGCTATTACCAGGGAGTGGAGGTGACTTACCAGGTGGCTAGATGAAAAGAATGTTCCAGATACTTTAGAGTCTATTGCTGTTGATGTCCTGATGCAAGAAGTTGATGGCCACCCGGCATGCGCAGGAAAATGCCGGAACTTAACATACGCCTGACACCTTCAATGGATGCTTTGCGCCGACTTACTCTCTTGCCCGACCCGGGGGCTCACCATGGCTTGCCCTCGCGCCGAAACGGCACTACTTTATGACATGACATGCATTATTTACCCTTGCGATATATGAAAAAGTAAATAGACATATTAAAAACCACACAAACATTCCTGCTATATAAACACTGATGAAATGAGATTGCCAAAACACTCTGTGGAAGATTAAAATAAATAACAACATGTTACCTTGCAAACACAACAAATAAAACAATACCTGCAAAACAAACCATAAATATTTTAACTAGAGTAACAGAATAAAGCTTTTAATTAGTCCTTAACTCGCAAGTTCAGACTAATTGGCCTTAGCATATCCTTTCACTGCATCTCTCATTCCCATGGTAACCACCAGATGCTCTTTCACTGGCATGCCCTGCTCTTGCTCTGTACCTGGTCGCTTCGGCGATCGGGCGCACACTCGATCCATTGGTAGAGTGCACAACCCTTCCTCGGTGATGTTGCAGGTTGCAGGTTGCAGCCGGACAAATGGTCTTAAGGGGTGGAAGCACATGGCATATGTCAACTATTAATGAAGTTATGTTTAATTTGCTTGTTTGTAACTGTGAGACACGAGACGGACTATGGCACAAATTCCTTACTGATGATATGGGCGCCAACATTGCATCACAATATCCGCACTGTGGAGACTCAGGGTTCTCAGGGATGCTGTGGGTTCTGTTTGTCCATCTCACACGAGCGTACTTACAATACACGTTTGCAATTCTAAACTTCAATGCTAAACAATTTTAACACTTGGAAGACACAGGTGGCAAAGACACAGGTGGCAAAGACACAGGTGGCAAAGACACAGGTGGCAAAGACACAGGTGACAAAGACACAGGTGGCAAAGACACAGGTGGCAAAGACACAGGTGGCAAAGACACTGTCACTTCAAAATAAAAGAATGTGTCACTGTGAGACTTTTTTATTTATACCATACGTACAAATCACATGCCATGAAATTTAATTATACAAATTGATCGTTTCTACCTAACTCCACTTGGGTGCTCCCCAGCACGAAATTACTCTGGCGCACTCTTAGATGAATTATTTCACCATGGTGTATAAAAACACAATCTTCACAAGGGAAGACAGTCGACAGCCGTTAGAGTGGACTGACGATTTTTCCCTTAAGAAGGGACACTGCCAATTACACAATGAACCAACTGATGATACATAAACACGTATGATTACTTGGCATCACTAGCACAAACTCGTCGGGGCTCGCCCTCCAGTCTGTGGCTATTGTGGCGACAGCCTATACACATAGCCGGCTAGGACGGAAATAATATCACCATACAAAAACACAAACTTACATAAATATCCTTAGAATATGATGGGGTAGGGGATAAGTAATCACAATAAACACGCACATGCGTGAAAAAATTTTTAGATGGTATGGATGCCGCTTGATAAAATTTGTACCGTGCCATGTGGTGCAGCTTGAATTGCAATATTTATTCGTGGAAACTGCGAATTAAACTCTTAGAAATTGTTGTTCTCGTTGAGATAATTATCTTCTTTATGATTAAAGCAGTTATGGGCTTGTAGCAGGCATGATGGTGGCAAAAGCAAACATTGAATTGACCACATTGTAAAACACAAAAGCATCAATTTACGTGAAAATTACACAGAACCCTGAATGACAATACACAGAACCCTGAAATAAATTATTGCACACATGATATTACAAAAATAAGCTCTCAAAGTGCAAGTATGGTGTGTATGTAGATTTGGCGGTTGTTAACCATGTGGTTGTAAGTGATAATGCCGCATAAAATACTAAAACATGAAAAATACCCTTAAATACATACATGAAAACAAAACCCCTTGAAATTGCATGTAGCAATACTACAAAAATTTAATGGGGCGTCTTTAGCAGAAGCGGATGGCACCTGATTCAAGTTTCGTGGGTCGCACGACCTCTCCGACATCTTTCGCTTCGTTCTCATCGATTAGCTTGAAAAATGCCACAAGGGCGAAATAAATTAGTTAAGCGGAAGCATAATGCTGGGGAAACGTCTGGTAAAACATATGAAAGCAAAGAATAAGCAGAAGCATAACACTGGGGAAATGTCTGACAAAACGTACACAAGCAAAGGTTAAACTGTATACTAAAGGTGCTATTGAAATTTACATCAGTGTCAGTGTCTTACCTCGCCAGCTCTCCTAGACAGACTGCCCAGAGGCAAGCATCGCATGGACCTACCATGGCTGCCTAAGGGGTTCACATAACCGGAAGTGTTATGCACGCCGAGATAAATTTTATATATTGGAAATTAAAGTGGTGCAAATAATTTAAATATTGTTTTACATTTTAGAATTTTCTGGTTAATTTTTGTATGATTTCAGTGTCTCTTTATAATGGCGTTCATGCCGGAATATTAATGTTCTTAGTCTCCATGCAATGCACACTTTGAATTCACAAACCAATCATTTTCAAATTGACAACAAACACTTTAAAACATTTTAAGATATTTCAAACCCTGAAAATAAAATAAAAAGACACATTTGACACTGCAAAAATTATATTCTGTTAAGAAAGTTCCGATTTGAGCCCTCTTTGCCCACATGCATGTACATGTGACACGTGCATTGTGAGCGCCATCATGAGCTCTAACGCTGCCGGCTGTAATGCCAGCATCAAACGACTCCTCCCTTGAAGGTCAAGATGGTGCGAGCAACTCAACATTATTCTGGTGGGCTCTGCCCGGCTGTGGACCAGGATCACCGATCGAGGTCAAAGAAAACATGACATCTAACGTATTTTATTTCTGCAGCATTTGCAGGGGTTGGAGGTGTAGGCAGGAACAACATTGTGGGTTTGTGGTGGTGACTCTCCTTGTCTCTTGCGAGTGCTGTGTTGTTATTAGATGACACTTGACATCACACTCACTGCCCTATTAAGCTCCCCAAACCATTTTTTACTCTCTTGCCCTACTAGGTTATCCTCTGCGGGAGCTGAAAATGCTCTGAAAGGTGCCATGCCTTCACTTGTGGTTTCAAAATTTACATTTTCACTATTTTTTAAACCAAATTCAGCTCTGCCTTGGGGAAACCCCTTAAAACTTACTTAACTTGCACTGGTTGTGTATATGTTTACGTGTGCACTTTTGTTACCACTGTCTTCGTGTACACACGGAAATCGCTTGAAATTACTCTGATCTGTTATGTTATGATTGGCATTAACAGAAGAACCCAGAAATGATGTTTCATTACCACATGCTTCGCCTACTTCCTCACTACTAGGTTTGGAGTGTCCTGTTGGTACAAAACCCCTAAACAACATTTCATTTCCCATGCTTGGTATTCCCATGTTAGTGTTGTTGACAGTGGTGCATGTTTGACATTTTCCTGTGTACTCCCTGGTATGCTGCACCACACTCGCCGTGGTACTGGATGTAACTTCATCTCCTTGCCTCTATTCCCTACAAGTGGTCGGGCTATATGCAGGTCGTCACGGTGCAGTTTCGTGACACATCTTGGTCCAAACTTTACTAAATACGTAGAATTCCCCATCTTACTACTCTTACTGGCCCTGCCCACCTAGGTGCCAGCCCAGCACAGTACTTTTGCATCCTGGCCAATATCAGGTACTCCACGTAAACATACATTCCAGTTACGAGTTTGGGTGGCGACCTCTTGCTTTCCGGTACCTACACATTGCAATAACTTACTTGATTGGATCTTGCTTCCTCATGGAATTGTGCCTCTCTTTCTTAAGCAAAACATTACCTCTGGAATTAACTCCGTCCACCTGGTAATGGTCTTCTCCTCACCAGATACGTAACTGGATTTTGATGTCTTGGTTACGTCGTTCGGTTGGGTTCGCCCTGGGATGGTAGGTTGGGGTGGTACAGTGTTCTGTTCCCCACCTGGTACAGTATTCTCTCCACTTTTGCCCTACAAATTGCGTACCATTATCAGTTAGCAAATACTAGGGATGTCCCCATCTTGGAAAGAACACATTTTGCGTCACATGTGTGACTGTGTGCGCACGAACATTGCTGACGGGAAATGCCTTGGTCCGACGGGTAAACAAATCCGTGGCGACAATGATAAACTTTTTGCCAGTTTTGGTGAGCAGGTACGGGCCCATGATGTCAATCGCCACTGTCTCAAATGGCTCAGTTGACAGCCTTGGTTACTATGTATCATCGCCGTCTATTCTCCGCGGCTTCCGGGTATTACACATGGTATAGCTCTGCACATGTTTTCGTACATTTCCCTGAGACTCTGGCCAGTGAAAAAATTTCTGCATGTTTCTGCGTGTTTGTTCGGATCCCTGGTATCCATGCACTAAACTGTCATGGGCATACTCAAGTACAAGTTCCCGTTTCTCCTTTGACACATACATTCTACATAGCAGAAAAATTACCAGGTGGTTTGGTTGGTATTTCCTGGTTCGTTACCCTCCAGTGTTCTGTGTACAGCGAGGCACAATGTTGGCAGCATTGTGCGGCAACTGGGGAATTTTCTTGCATAGTGTGTACCTCTCTTAACACATCACGCACATTCAATGAATCAAGTTCGCCGGGTGGTGTGGCAACAATGTTCTGTACAATGAGAGTTTATTTCTGCAGTTGGTATTGCACAGCAACGTGGTAGTACCTCTTCCCACTCCACATCGTCAGTTACCGTTAGATTCTGGCAAGGATTCCTGTAAAAAGTGTCCACGAGCTCGTTGGTTTTTCCCACCACGTGTTCTACCTTGAAGTCAAACTACTGGAGTGACAACGCCCAGCAGCCAAATTTGCACTTCCCATTATGCATGCCCTCTAACCACACAAGACATCGGCTGTCAGTTTTGAGAGTGAACTGTCTTCCTAATAGTTACGGTCGGCACTTTTTCAATGCATGTACAATTGTTAAACATTCCTGCTTATTGACATGGTACTTGCGTTCCATCTCCCCAAACTTCGTACTGTGGTAACTGATTATGTGTTTTTCCCTGTGCATTCCCTCCTGGTACAACACGGCCCCGATGCCTTCCTGACTGGCATCTGTTTGCACGACAATGGGTAACTCTGGGTTGAACCTGGATAGCGAAGTAGAGATTTAAAATGCAAGTTTTATTTCCTTAAATACTTGATCGGCTTGAGTTGTCCATACAAATTTACGTTTCTCACACAACAAAGCAGTTAATGGTGCGGTAATCACAGAAAAGTTGGGGACGAACTGCCTTAACCAATTAATTAAACCAAAAATTTTCCTGACTTGTTTACGTGATCTGGGTATGGGTTTGTTTTGGATCTCCTGTAGGTGTTCCTGTTCTGGTTCGTGTTCATTCCCTGTTACATGGTGTCCCGAAAACTCCATCTTACTCATATCCAACTAACACTTGTCAACTTTTCACGTAAGCTTGTTACGTTCGAGCCATTCAAACACAAGGCTCAAATGGTGCAAGTGCTCTTCCTAGCTGTTAGACCAAACAAGTACATCATCCAGATATGCCACCGCAAAGTCTCCTATGTATCCATCCAGTACATTAACCATTAAGTTTTGAAACGTTGCAGGGTCACACTTTAAACCAAATAGCATGGCAGCAAATTGAAATCTATGTTCATCTGGTGTGGTAAAAGATGTTTTCTTTCTGTCCTGTGGACAGATAGGCACATGACAATTTCTGGACTTTAAATCGAGTGAGCTGAACACGGTGGCTGACCCTAATGTTGTCTAAGTGTCTTTCATATTAATGACTGGCGGTGGCATGTTTACAGTGATCTCGTTCAAAGGGCGAAAATCAACACAAAATCGCCATCACCATCTTTCTGAGGGCAAGTATGATACCTGCATTATAGAGAATCTGCGTATGTTCAATCACATTGTCATGTAAAATTTCACATACCTGCTAGTTTATGATGCTGCGAAAGAAAATACCTGTGTCTTGTCTCTTGAAATACACCGGGTTTTCGTGTGTTGTGATGATCGCATGCTCCTTGACATTGGTGCACTGAAGCTTCCCCTCAGCGTGGAACACACAGACATACTGGTTCACCAGTTGCTGCAGACATTGTTTATGGGTAGTGGGCACATCGTTCTCGAACTCAGCAAGCGACATGGCAGTTGTTATTGTCGGCGGCGTTGCTCCCACTGCGTATACTGTCCACCTGCCTCGTGTCCCCATGTGAAGACGATCCAGATGTGGCTCTATCATGGTGCAGTTGTCAATAAGCAATAGCAGTCCCAGAATCATTTCTTTGCATAGGTCCGGCACAATGTAAACATCGCACTTGGTATGCAGCTCTCGGATCCCTACCTAGATATGCATGACACTTCTCGCTTCTCCCTGTTGGTGTGTGGTAGCGAATTGCAGACGTTGAGGGGGTACTCTAGTTGTTATGGCTTGTATCGAACCCTCGCACACAAAATTGTGACTGGTGGCAATGTCAATTACGGTTGTGACATTTTTCCCATCCCATTCTACATTCACACGTAGTGCTCCCATGGTACTCTCAGTTACTTGGAACGCTTTCGCACCTTCGGTAGGCGGGTTTTTATGTTCTGGCAGTGAGATTGGTGCAGGTACTGGATCGCCAGCCTCCCTACTTAGTTTCCCGACTTGTTGCCTTGACAGTGTAAAATGTGTCTTGTATTTTTATTTATTAGGGTTTGAAATGTCTTAAAATGTTTTTAAGTGTTTGTTTTTATTCTGAAAATGTTTGGTTATGAAATTCAAAGTGCCCGCAGTACCGATATTAAGAACGCTAATATTCCGGCGTGAACGCTGTTATAAAGAGACAATGAAATAATTTGAAAAACTCACAAGAAAATTATAAAAATGTAAAACAATATTTAATTTATTTGTACCACCTTTATTTCAATAATAAAATATTTTACTCGGCATGCATAGCACTTCCGGTTATGTTAACCCTGTAGGCAGCCATGGTAGGTCTGTGCGACGCTTGCCTCTGGACAGTCTGTCGAGCAGAGCTGGCGAGGTAAGACACTTTTACGTACGCACTAAAACATTTTTTCACTGATGTATATTTAATAGCACATTTAGTATACCTGTTAACCTTTGTTTGCGTATGTTTTGCCAGACATTTCCTCAGCATCATGCTTCTGCTTAACTAATTTATTTCGCCCTTGTGGCATTTTCAACTTAATCGAGGAGAAAGAGGAGAAATATGTCAGAGAGGTCACGCGAACCACGAAACTAGAATCAAGCATCACCTGCTTCTTCTAAAAGCGTTCCATTCTAATTTCTGCATTATTGCTATGTGCATTTTCAAGGGCTTTGTTTCCATATCTGCATTTGAGGGTATTTTCCATGTTTGAATATTTTACGGCAACATCATGTACAACCACATGGCTAACCGATGCCAAGTATATGTCTATGCCATCATTGCCTTTCGAGAGCTTATTTATGTAATATAATGTGTGCAAAGATTTATTCGGGGTTTTATGATAAATTTTTGTCAGTGTTCCATGTAATTTTCACATAAATGGATGCTTTTGTGTTTGACCATGCGGTCACTTTCATGTTTGATTTTTCCGGCATCAGGCATGATACACGCATGTAACCACTGTAATCGCAAAGAGAATAACTTTCTCTATCAGTGTAATATTTTGTTTGAATTTAATTTACCATTATCACAAAGAAATATTGCAATTCCACATGCACCTCACGGTCCGCTATGAATTTCATCCAGCAGAAACAGCGCCATATAAACTTGTTTTCACACATATGTGTGTTTGTTGTGACTACTAATCTCCTGCCCTATCATCTTTTAAGGGTATGTATGTAATTTATGTTTTTTTTGTGTATGAGGCAATTACTTCCGTCCTAGCCGGCTATGTGTACAGGCCATCACCACACTACCCAAATGCTGGAGGGGCGAGCCCACACGAGTTCGTGTTACCGATGCCAAGTAATCACATGTGTTAATATATTTCATCAAGGGTTTCATCTTGTAATTCACCATGTCCTGTCTTCAGGAGAAACCCAGTCAGTCCACTCTAGCGGCTGTCGGCCCTCTTCCCTTGTGAAGATTGTTTTTTCCATACACCGCACTGAGATCATCCATCTAGGTGTGAGCTAAATTAATTGCAGGCTGGGGAGCACACAAACGGAATTGGGTAGTCATGACCGAGAGTATAGAAATTTTATTGGCACGTAGATCTGTACGAGCAATAATAATGATAGAAAGTCTACAATGTACCTACCTTCTTTTATTCAGTAGTAACAGTGTCCTAGTCACTTTTTTTTTAAGTACTTATTTTCAAAGTGATGTTTAGTAAAAGTTTATTATTGCCTATGTATTTGTAAGTACGCACAGGTGAGACGGACACAAAACCCACAAGAACCCTTATTACACCTCAATAGTGCTGTGATTAGCAATCACTGCTGGTGCCCATATTACCAGTAAGTATTTGTGTCATCATTTGTCTCGTGTCTCACCCGACGGCATCAACTTGTTCCACCTCGTGTGCCTTATTGTAACTCTGGGTAATATGTATTAATTTAATTCAGGATTCATGTGTTTTTCATGTGTGATGCTTTTGTTCATGACCATGCAGTCAACTCAGATGTTTGTATTTTCCTGCCATCCAGCATGTTACGAACTTTTATATAATTGTTTATTGAAACGAACATTTTATTACATGCAGTTCTCATTTTGGACGGTCAATATCAGCCAAATTTTAAGTAAAATCATGAGTTCTATGTCCCCACATGTGGTCCCCTAAGAACTTCATCCAAAGGTATCCGTGCCATATATGACTGCTTTCACACATCTGTGTTTATTGTACCTGTTCACATCGTGCCCGATGTTCATCAAGTGATACTTGTGTAATTTGGTACGGCGTCACTATTTTCTGTAATAACCCACTATGTGTTTTTACAGTCGCCACACATCACGTGGTTCGGGGACGAGTCCCAACGAGTAGGTGTTAGTGGCAAAGATAAGTGCACATGTTAGTGTTCATTTTCATACTCCATGTCCTCTCTTTGAGCAAAGCCTATAGTTCATCATAGCAGCGGTAGGCACCTTACCTTGTGGAGGCTGTGTTATCAGACACCATGAAGAATCACTATCTATGAGTGCACAAGTAAAGTAATGTGCTGGGGCAATCACCTACTGGAGCTGGCTAGTCACGTCTGAGTATAGTCCATTCCCGACTGGAAGCGACTTATGAAATTTACCTTTGAAAAACACTCTAGGCATAACATGCCAGCCTGTTTTTTTTTTTCAATAACAAGTATTCCAAAAATATATAAAACTGTGGTTAACTTTACAGTACTGTCTTATTGGATAAATGAAACTTTACCTTAATATCTTCTATAACTTGTAATATTTATTTCTTTTAAAAATATGAATTAACAACAGCAAGAGAAGCGACGTGTTGGTAAGGTCCAGTAAAAAATAGTTCACAGTTAGAATATTATATTAACCTCGTTTTTTTAGTATAGCATTTGTAAATTAAGTGGCGGCTGTTGAAATATTTCAATATTTAGGTAGCCCCGATGGCAACATATCTCATTTTTACAGTTTAGAATAACAGCGGGAAATATCATGAGTAGTCCATATGGTACGGTGTTGTTTTATCGCACGAGAAAGCAAATGTCTGTTGAGCAAGGCTTGTCACTCTCTCTTTTTTTTTTTTTGTCTCTTTCACACTAAGGAAGTTTCACTTCACTAGTTCACATTGGAATTGTGCATGTTTTCAATTGTAGCATATTTCATATTTATTACGGCAAAATAATGATTGTTGAAAATGTGATTTAAAACTGAAAAGAGATTTTAATGCTTGAATACTTATTTTTATATATTTAGATATGATGGCGGGTAGATACAAAGTGAAGTTGGCAGACATGGCGAGGCATGACATTGAGTGTTGCTTTTTTACCAAACGAAGCATAAATTATACTTACTCCGAAATATACTTCAAGTTACCACATCATGTTTGTAGGCGTGTTTTTTAAACCTACCTGAGCAAGTTATTATTATGTGATAAATCTGTGTTTCTGTGGCAGCAATAACTATACTGTTATGGCGTGTTTCATTAACCACTGTGTGTGAAATAGTGTGGTGTAGCTGCAAGGTGATTGTTATGCTGGCTCTGGGTGTGTGCGTGATTTCAAATATTTTATGCGAACTATTTATATGTTTTAAATGCGAACAGTTCTTATGGCGAAGTTATTTATTTACTTCCGCATCTTTTTATTTATCATAACGTTGTACCTTTGCAGTGGGTGTTCGAAACATAGTCGTGTAACGTGATTTACCACCAATCCCAATAAAATAACCAAGCTCAGCCCCAATAAATTCCAATAAATCTAATACGCAGTAAGTAGCAATACATATAAATATGAGTGGAATAAAATTTACGGTAGGCTTATTTGAGTGCATGTTCACTGCTATATATTTTTTTATTTCTATAACAAAAAATGAACGACACGAGTCGCGTGCTTGATTTTAATGACGCTTTTTCGTTGGACTGATTATTCCTTCGTTATTCGAACAGAGGCTGTCCAGCAGTATAGAAATGCCGGTACGAGCGCAGCCCCCAACCATAAGAAAACCAACAGCAAATTGAATGCCCAAACCATCAGAAAACCATCAGAAAAAAATTCCATTGTTTTCCTGATCCAAAACATCAGCTGCCGATTCGAGTGCAGCCACAAAAAGTGACTGCAAAAGTTGCATTTGGGAGCAGCCCCTAGTTATCAGAAAACCAATGGCAAATTAAATTCACCAGCCATCAGGAGAACATCAGCTGCCGATTCGAGCGCAACCACAAAAAGTGACTGCAAAAAGTTGCGTTTGGGTGCATCTGCAAAAAGTGACTGCAAAAATTTCATTATAGTGCAGCCTCAAAAAGTGAATGCTAAAAGTTGCGTTAGAGTGCATCCGCAAAAAGTGACTACAAAAAGTTGCATTTGGGAGCAGTTGTAAAGGTTGACTGCAAAAAGTTGCGTTTGGGATGCATCCACAAAAAGTGACTACAAAAAGTTGCAAAGAGCAGCTCAAGAAAATTGAATGCGTAAAAAATTAAATATTGTACATAATAAATACGGACCAGTTGCTAAATGTATTGAACGGAACCCAACAATTTAAGAAACTTTCCGAACTTACAATTGGGCAGACCTATCCCATAGACCATGCTGAAATATATTATACACAGTATGGATACAAAGGGGTAATTCCTTCTGGAAATGTTAAAGTAACCTTACCAGACAGATATCTTCAGATTTTCAGTGAAAAAGTTTTAGATGATGTTAATCATGGAGGTATAAATTTTGCATATGATGGAATGGTGGATTGTGGTGCTAAACAAAGGCATTCTATTCGGTTTTTTTTAAAGAGTAAATGATCGTCGTATTAGACATCAGTTGATTTTTATTTGCACTCATATCTCTATAAAGTTTTAATGGTTATCCAATCATTAAAACACAATTATCGCTCTGACTTCGGCAATATGCTACAACATAGTCTAATTAAAAATTTAGACACACATCTCCAAATTCGACACATAAAGTAGCCGAAACATTGAATTCTTTCATTACACTTTCTATAGAAATATTATTCATCTTTATCATATGAAACTTTAATATTTTAAAAACTATTAACGTTATTGTATAATATGACTACTTCCAATACGAAAAAATTTCTACGGCTTCATCTCTAATACCACTGTTTTTTCAGACAAATCAAAGTTAATTAACTTACCTTTTTCATCCCTAATTTCAACTATTATTTCATGAACTTGATTTGTTTGCACTGGGAAAAATAATGGGTAAGCTGGATCATAATAGATCGTGTCGCCAAATCCAAATGTTGTTCTTGATTTAAAAGTGGCAATTATGGTAGTTTCTTTATGGTTATTTTCATCATGTTTTAATATCATACCATTTACTATATTACAGTGTATATTTATTATTTCAAATGGAGCAAATTTTGGAATTGTATCGCCATAATGATCCACATTTGCTTTCACGGTTATATTTTCTACAAAACCTAAAAGTTTTCCTATTGAACCCCGTTTTTCAAACTGTAATTAAAGCGTACATTTAACTTCCACTCTGTTTGTTATTTTATCCAGCTCGAAAGATATATCATTTTCTTTCCCACCCATTGAATCTACACTAACTGAAAAAATTGCTTTTGTAGTTTTTTTCAATATCTTTTAAGCTATATTGACCAACTGTAATATCAATTGCTGATTCCGTATCAATATGACCCACAAAATATAGCTTATTTCTCCCAGAGATAATGTTATATGTTAGATAAGTAGTATAGAACTGAACTAAAGCCAAAAGTGTCCCTCTCTCTCTAAAGGGTAGTGTAGTATCTTCTTCAACACTGATTTGTTATCTGTTAGTTTGAATACTTTGCTCATTTATTACATTATTTAAAAAATCTATTAATAAATTAGCAACAAACATGTAAACTGGGATATTAAAATAAGAATTAAAAAAAAAACTGTATCGACAAAACGTCACAGAGAATTATTACCTAATAATATTAGGTGTTTTATAGTGGGTCATAGTAACTGTGGGAAAACTACACTTATGATAGATAATTTTATATATGCTCAGGGATGGTTGGACTTTGGTACTCTCTATGTATGTTCAAAAAGTCTGAACCAGCCAAAATATACCAATTTAAAGAAAGATATAGACGTAGCGTCAAATTTATTTAATGAACCAATAGCATACTTCGTTCCATCAAATGAAGAAATGGTTGACGTAATTTAATGTCATAAAAGGTCTGTAGTTGTTTTCGATGATATCACACTTGAAAATCAAAATATGGTAAGAGATTACTTTACTCACGGTAGACATAATTGTTTCTATTTAGCTCAGACATACTCAAAAGTACCTAAGTGCTAAATTCTTTGCATATTCAGACAAGACGATACAAAACTTAAACATATTCATACTGATTTTGTTGATGGTGAAATGTCATTTGAGAAATTTAGGGAGACATGTTCAAAATGTTGGAATAATGAATAAGGTTTTGTTACAATAGATATGACTAGTAAATTAAATAATGGCAAGTATCGTAATAAAATTAAAGGCTTTTTAAATTATTAGATTATAAGTAAGTTTTGTTTTTAATGGAAGTGTTTCTATTAAAAACTAACATAAGCTGATCTTTTTAAATGTATTCATATACCACAACTATTTCAATAAACACAAGTGTACCTTCGGGTACATTGTGGACTTTTAGTATTTTAAAATATATCATATCATCAGGATGTACTTCAAACATTTTAAGCATGTCAATTTTTTTCCGTTCATGATAACAGTTGATAAAACTTTTATATTTTTCTGGTTTTATTATTATTTCAACTATAGTTCCATCTCTCATTAAAAAAAATATTCTATTCGATTATCAAAGTAAAATACTTTTACTTTTGAATTGTATTTCCCAACTAAACGAATAATGTTAATTCTATTTTCCTGATAGTACTATAAATTGATTGCGTCCATCGGTACAATGGGATTTCCCACATATCTTAGTCTTTTTTGTTCAAAATCTATATTATAATCTACTTCCAAGTAAGTAAGATAGGCTTTATCCAATGATCTTTTATTTCTTGCCAGTGTGGTTATAAAGTCGTTGAACTGTGTGTTGGAAACGAAATCATTAGGACTAAACTTCTCATCATTGTTTGTGCATTCTTTAATTTGATCTTCAATCCAAGAGCTCATTAATGAATTTCCGCATATATCCATTGTTTATTAATAGTGAAATAATTTTTGGAAAATTAAAATTATGCGAAAAGAGATTTAACACAATTACACACAAATGACCACAAGTTACTTGATTGAAATTTTGAATTCTATCATCGTTATAAAAAATATTACTTCCGAGATATGCTATTAATTGTCGCGGTGGATTTCCGCCAAATGAATCAAAATAATATTTGTTGTTTGCTTTTTTCCAATAGCATACCCAGTGTGTACCAGAGTTTGTCGAAACATCTAGATTAACAATACCACATTCATTATCGAGTGGCGTGTTAAGTAGCTCATCGATCATAAATACACCCCGAAAATTTTTAATGTTTAATTTTTTAACCATTTAATCAACATCAAAGTTACTGAGCAGAGTTTTTTTTTTTTTTTTAACATTCTTACTCCACTTAACTTTCTTCAATCCCTTGCCGTATTCCTCCATAGATAAATTATGTCTGCATTGTTCTTCCAATTCTTGGTTTTTCTTCTTGGCATTAATTACTGATGTAGCGCTATATGGTGCACCGCCAGCTAACGCTCCTAGAGATCCCAATGCTGCGAAAATTAAGGGAAAAAATCCACCCTTGTGAACTGTCAAACCATTTCCAGTTTTCATTTCTTTGGACATTTTCTTAAGCTGTGGAACTGAAATTGTGATAGCCATCCCTTTGTCCTCCTTTAGTTTCTTGTTGTTACTATCCAGTTGGTCTTTCATTAGGAAAGAATCAATATTCAAACCCTTCAACTCCTCGTTAGGAACTTGAATTACAATGTTTTTTACTTTCATTTATTATAACAAATATTTTGACATTTTATATTAATTCCCCAGCCAACCCTACGTTTAATATGCATCGCAGATCCAGTAACACCAGCCCACAATCTCTCATTGAGACCAGCGTCTGAACTTAACACTCTTTTGAACGCTTTCTTTTCTAATTATTTTTCAGCTACATGTATTTCAACTAGATCTTTATGATGATGATAAGCTATATCATGTTCCATTGCAGCCGCATCTAGTGGATTAATGGTTTTATCACCTCGCTCAATTCTTTCTTTTAGTCTGGTACACGGACCTAAGTACTGATAACCGAGTGCATGCAACTCAAACTGTAGCAAATTTATTATGTCATTGAGTAACCCCTTTCCGTAATGCTCCGACTCCCAAAAATTATGTGGTATTGTGTTTAACATTCGTATCAGATATGGTATACCTTTTGGATTATTCACAACAAAGGCACTAAACTTGCTGTTGAGCATGACCATTATTCCAACTTTTTCATTGTAATAGTTATCATTTCCAGTAATCTCTTCGCCATAAATAAAGAGATGTCAATCAATAAGCATCCTAACATCATCCATCCATATGTATTCTTTGGGGTAGTCTGTGTACTTCTTTATACCTTTCCCCTTTTTAGGCAAGGGATGTTTCTTTTTAATCGAATCGTAAATAGGGTTAACAATAATTTTCCATTTATTCCCTTCTCGATTTTGGCATTCCCAAGTTCGGATCATTGTTTTGAAAAACTGTGTTCGTATCTGCTAGGATACGACTATATTGTTCATAGTCGGTTGCAGTGTGGTCGCTTTCTGTTACTTTCTTACTAGATACTAATTTCATTAAACCATCGGTTGCAGTGTATGTTCGGCCTTTTACAGTAAATTTGTCAATGATGAATGTTACTTTGCTATCACCAATATACAATCTACCTTTATCAGCATTTAGACCAAAACCATCATCTTGGCAGTCAAATAAGAAATCGGCCACTTTCTTATCAATAAATGTTGTTTTGTAGTTAGTTAACTGTCAGATATCAGTTTTCAAACACCCCAATGCTTCGTCATAGCGTTCATCATCATCGTCAATGCGTTTAACGCCATCGTTATAGCGTTCATCGCCATAGCATTCATCGTCATCGTCAATTAGTTTAATGCCATCATTATAGCGTTCATCTCCTTTGTGTTCATCGTCATAGCATTTATTGGTGCCTGTTTTACCAAACATTTTTCTTTCAAAAGATGTTTCTGTTGGTGTTTGTGGGTAGTCTAAATTCTTAACAGCAAGGGGAACAAGTTCTTTTATTAAGTTCTTATTCTCATTTGTTAAATGTCCAATTTTTTGCCCCAAATCTTCTATTGCATCTATCAATGGTTGATCATGTTTTTTATTTTTATCATATTAATCTCAGCGAAATTTTCTAAAAGTTTTGAACTTGTCAGTTAACTATCTTCTTCTCTCTATATTCTTCTCTATATTGTTTACAATTTTTTGTTGTCTCATTTATTATATAAAATGAACAATGATACCTCAATTGTATACTCAAATGTATGAAAAATACACTAAGTTCATATACACTTATCAATAATAACAAAGTAAGAATAACATGTGCTTGTAGATGTCGTGTTACCAATAACTCGCTATTCACTGGTGGGAGTATAAAAAACGATATTGTAAATGAAATTCATAAACCAATGCGAAAAAACTTCCCCATAAGAACTGTTCTATCTTTCGGTATCGATGATCTTTGGAAAGCTGATATAGATGAGATGAATTCTGGATCTTTAAAAGGTATACATAGAATTAACAAAGGGTTTTAATATATGTTAACTGTGATAGATGTTTTTTCCAAACCTGCAGGGGCAATAACAATCAAAGATAAAACTGGTGAAATTTTACATTAGCATTTAAAACTATTTTGAATGATCGCAAACCCATGCATTTACAAACAGAGGAAGGGAAAAAATTTTACAATAAATCATTTAAGAAATTAATGGCCAACAACAACATAACACACTATTCAACATACAGTGGAAAGAAAGTTAGTGTTGTAGAAAGATTAAATAGAACATTGAAGGAGAAAATATGGAAGATATTTACTATGCAGGGAAACTATAAATGGGTGGCTATATTACCTAAATTAATAAGTGAATACAATAACCATGTTCACAGTACAATCGGAATGAAACCCGCCAATGTAAATGCAAAGAATGAAGGTCTATTCTAATCAACATGTATGGAGGAGAAAGAAAAATGATTAAACCAAAGTTTCCAATAAAAGTTTTTAAAGTAAAAATTTGTTTGAAAAAGGATATACACCAAATTGGTCCACTGAAGTATTTGAGGTGTGTGAAGTATTGCGCACAAAACCCACGACATACAGAATAAAAGATTTAAAAAATGAACATATTAAAGGTATTTTTTATGAGCCAGAGCTGTTTAAGACCAAATATGATAAAGACTACTTAGTGGAAAAAGTTTTGCAAAGAAAAGGAAATAAGCTGCTAATTAAATAGTTAGGTTTTGATAGTAGTCATAATTCTTGGGTTGATAAGAAAAGTATAGTTGTTTAAGAATTTTTTTCTATATAATAAAAGGATCAACAAAAAATTGAAAGTTATGAGCGTCAGTCGTTTCCGCCAAACAACCAAACACAAAATAATTTGAATGAATGCAACAAGCACATTGAGTTTTATATTCCTATTGGTGACACATTTTCACATCCGAATGAAACTTATGCATACCAACAGTATATGCTAATTTAAAAAGATGCATGTGAACCTTATGAAAAAACTTCAACTATTGATCTTTGTGAAAATTTTTCCCCATTACAGTTCTTAAGAATAGAGATCTCTAAACATGGTTGTATATTCGAAAGTATTGACAACCCTGGTATCACTTAAACAATGATGCATACATTGCTAGGTTCGGAATCAGAATCAGCATACTTCCAAATGTCGGAGATAGAACTAGGTAAATATGCTAGGAAAGATAAACTTAACGAAATTACCTATTCATTAAGATATTTGTTTGGGTTTATGAGAGATTGTAATGAAATATTCTGGAAAGGTGGGTACAAGATCACATTCATTCGAAATTCCAGTGACGATGTTTCGCTTTACAGAAGACTTCCAAAGAAAGCAGATGGATCTGATGGTGCAAATAATATACCAGCGTCTGGTAAAATTGTTATTAAGAAATTCTAAATTCTGTGGCCGATTGTTGAATACGATCCTATTTATGGAGACGAAATTAAAGAAAATTATACAAACACACCAAAATTCCAATTGGTTTTAATTATTGACAATGTCTTGAAAAACCATTATTTACTAATGCAAACTCATTCCTGTTTGATATAAAAGATCAGTTCAATTCGATATACCAGCCTTTGTCATTGTTGGTTTTCAGCAAAACAGAAAAGAAAATTCTGGGCAATACAAACATGTTTCAATATTTGACTCTTCTTTGGTCAAAAATATTTATATTAAGAATGGACGGGATGAAGTGTTTCCCAAAGATAATTGGAATTTAGACATTTATGATAAAATTTTCGATAAGACGAATATTGCTTACAACGATTTTAGATATTCAAAGAATAAACTAGATACCCCTTACTGTAATAATGAACTGTGCTTCAACTCTGCTTCATTTATTGGGAGAAGACCATTGTATATAAGTGATTGTTCATGCAGAAAAACAGCTATTGTAAAAGATCGAACTAATCTGAAACTTACAGTTGATATTAATAAACCAATATCGGTTTAAACTATTTGTAATGTGGTACTAGTAAGCCAAAGAAACCTAATTTATGATGTTAAAAGTGAAAGAATCACCGAAGTCCAATAGTGTGCAAACATGTATGGTTATTAGTTTTTAATGGATGATTATCCATTAAAAACATTTACTGTTATATAGTAGTGCTTTAAGAGTGTTTTTAATTGACTCTGAGGATGTGCATTCTTAAGATGGGTGACTCAAGTCACCCCTTGTAACAACGGCTTCTTATACTTTCCCGTTACATTCACTCGCAACGCTTTTCAGATCAGTATTCTCGCAACGTCTTTCGCTTTGAACCATGGGTTACCTTCTGTGTCAATATCATATTTCGTCTGCGGTAGCGTGTGCTTGTCGATGATTGCGTTTGCAACATCCAGTAGAGGTTTGCACTTTTGCTCGATCTTGTACACGCCGTGCTTGCGAATGGACGGTAGCACTTCTTCATACACCCAATCCTGGAATTTTTCAGCCGTTGCCATCTTTGATTTCATGATCAATGCGTACAAGCCTGGTTCATTGATAAATACGGTATGAGGATGCATATTTAACAAGAGGAGCGATTCGTTCACCCCTATATCCACGTATGATGGCCTATTCAAAGGGTTGCGATTCGTTCACACCCTACATCCGCGTATGATTGCCTATTCAAAGGGGGTCGCGATTCATGACCCCCTATATCAATGTATGATTGCCTATGCTTTTCTCTGACACGTTCTCTGATAGCTGCTCACGGATTCGCATAATCGAATATTCTCTCAAAGCATTTAACCTTAAACCATAGATTGCCTCCTTCGTCGATTATCACATACACCTCTCTACCATCATAGTTGAGTTTGTCATTTACAATGTTGATGAGCGATTGCATATCTGCGATACATTTTGAAATGTCATCTCGAAATACTTACTTCAAGTCGATCGTCTGATAACATTCCTTTAAGCTTGCAAACGACTTTATATGTACGATACTGTCAATCAAGTCATCTTGATTCATCTCTGTGACGAAGCAGTTACCTACAGCTTTAATGGGCAACTGCTATTTCATAAGGCTATACAGCATTACGGGATTAATGTTGGTGAGAAAAAGAAGCACTTGCATATTGGGGTATTCTTGTCTTACCTCATCGATACGAGCACGTACTATATGCCTTTGGCATCTGATGACATAGTATTGTTTTCCACCGATACTGATAAGCACAAACTGGTGATGCTTATCGATATCGTCAGTAGGTGGCAGTGCATGCTTGCCGATGATACTATTATGTGCAGCGATGATTGTGTTTGCAGTATCCAGTAGCGGTTTGTACTTTTGCTCGATCTTGTATTCGCCGTGCTTGCGAATGGATGGTAACACTTCTTCATACACCCAATCCTGGAATTCTTCAGCAGCTGCCATCTTTAATTTCATGATCAATGCGTACAAGCCTGGTTCATTTATAAATATGGTATGTGGATGTGCACTCGGCAAGGATCGCGATTCGTGACCCTTTAAATTTTCATATGTATTACGATGTTTGTCTCTATCGTGGTCTATGATTGACTGTTTTGTATTCACATACTCGAGTATGTTCGCAACGTCTTTTGCTTTGAACCACGGACTGTTATCTTCGTCGATGATGACAAGCTCTGTTATCATAGAAAAGTTTGCAGTTTACAATGTCGATGAGTGATTGCATTTTATTTTACATATGCTTTCCTTTAAGTTCACATATGATATCAGCGATTAGGCAGCTCGTGCTGGGCAACTGCTTTTTCATAGTATCACTCTTTTGCAATTTTGTAGTGTCCCCATGGTAGTGTATTAATGCCATCTTTAAGAATAAATCTTTTATCATCTTCGGGACTTAATGCTTTTTCTCTCATCTCAATCGTATAGAGTTCATGATTCTTACTTCTAATAAGATTCATAATTTGTACAACACTGTTTTACCAAACAAACACTTTGTGTAGTCACCAAAACAAATCTCATTTCTCACTACAGCATTTTTCACACCATTTGCTCTTTTCTTTACACCACCCTCCACATGCATTGTATACATTTTCGTTTCAATCCAATAAATACTTCCATTATTTTTCCATTACATTCATCTTTCATTTTGCCAATAATCTTTTTGTTAACTAACGGTGCACTATATGGGTTATCTTTTCTATAGTCAGAAGTATCAAAATGATCGACCATATCTTTCATGTCACTGTAGAAGTCTGGTGTTTTATATAATAGATGTATGGATCAGTATCTTGGTAGCACAGTTCAATATTTTTCACATACTTTGGTTTCAATATATTGTAATGAAAAACATATATTAAGACTTTCGATACATCAAGTATACTCATTCCAACATAAATGGGTTTGTTAAAGCAAAGTTTTGTTTTATTCATATGAACTGCAACAAAAGAGCTAGTAAATATAGTCCTGTCTTTTAAGTTTGGTTTAGACACTAGTTTATCCATTTGCTTAAAACTTGGGCACAACCGTATATCCACTCTGTTTCTAATATTCTCCATTGATTTCCAAAAACCGAATTGTTCATCAGCTTGTTGAAATCTTATTCAAGTCATTTGTAGACTTTGTTCGCATATTTGTGTTTAGATCAATATAGGACTTGAGCCAATCTGATTGATCAAACTCCAGAACTCTATGAATCTTTTTCAACTTCATTCCGAGAGATAGATATTGCTTAAGATTTGCATAGTGTAATACATAATTTTCTTTGCCAATCAGATTAGTCAAGAGTTTAGGGTTTTTTGAAACCTTCAGGTATTTTATTCTCTAGTGCCATTGGCAGATCTTTGTGGAGATCGTGTAGTTCATGTGGGTATTCCAAATCATCTTCCAATATATACCCTTTGCTAGCATCATCTTCTATTTTTGTTACATCTATATTTGTATTTACCCACTTAAACCCACCATAGGGCAAATACTGACTCATAGCCCATCCATATAAGTTATTGGTGTCCAGATATGTAAGATAAAAGATTTCCTTTGTGCTCTCATAAGCATTCATGTATTTATTATTTGCTTTAGCATATCACTTACAACATTGCGAAATTCCACCACGAACACCTCTTTTATATCATCAAAATCATGTCGTAACCTGTTAATAATTCTAGTTCTATTTTAGTTTGTTTGAGCTTAGCATTCCATGCTAACCCTGAGGCTGTGAAATACCATGCTGGACCTAGCTTATATGTTTTGAGACACACATCTCTAAAATTTTCCATTATATCAGACATTATCAACACATCAGATTTGTTATAGAGTTCTGTGTACTCTCTTAGATATTTTATGTTGAATTTTTCCCACTCCTCTCTCGCATATTCTCTCAACAAACATTCAAAATCAGCATATATCACAAACGGAACTCTCAAACAATGATTTTGGTTTTGAAATCTTAATATGTCATTTTGTCCTTTAGATGGTAGTTCAACTCTAACACCATCATGATCTCTACAGTCTTGTTCGTGATCTTTTAGCTTATTTACAGAGTAGAAATGTTGCAAACATCTATCACATGTAAATATTTTGTGACCATTTTTCGTTACTTGTGATGCGACAAGCCTCGAAAGACTTTTTACCCAGCAGTAGTGGTCGTTCTTTTCGTCTTTGATATAGAGTAAGTTTATGTGCTTTACCGTCTTATTTTTTGTTATTTTTAATGGACAGATTATATATTTCTAACCTGCCATCCTCTTCTTCATATGCATATACATTAACAGAAATTCCACTTCTCTTCTCAAAGTTTGGTATGCTATCCAATTTCATTGGAAATTCCAAACCCTTAGGTGCATCATCAAACTCATGTTCGTAAGCTTCGTATTTATTCACTCTTTGAGGGTCTTTTTTTACTTGATGCAATGCAGATAGAACTAACCACAAAAAGCATTTTTGATCACCGTTCTTAACATTAATTTCCGCCTGCTTAGTTTTGATTTTTTCTGGGAGATCAGCATAAGAACTGGCTTTGAATGGTACATATTTATTTATTCGCACTTCTAGTTTAAATATTCTGTTGAGTACCCACCAAGATCCCTTTGCTTCGAATACCCCCATCCCAGCTATGATTTTCGATATACTGTTGGTATAATATTCTTCCAGATTAGTCAATTTCAGTATAATTTCGTTCTTTGTTTTAAAGGAGCTTTCTACATATTCAATATTCTCACCAATTCCCCTTTTGTACTCAGTGAAGAATTTCATGTTCGCTTTGAATGATTTTGAATGTTTACTAATTAGTCCCGTGACAGTTTCTTTTACATAGTTTAGGAAATACTTTGGGTCTTTGTATGCATTCACATTCTTTACCTCATAAATCTTGATCCTATTTTGAAATGCTGTCTCGATTTATTCTACACTGAATATGGGCATGTACTTATGAGTTTTACTTCTCAAGTGACTTCTTATGAGAGACGGTTTGTAATAGTGGCTACACGTTTCACATTTCACTTGTTTCTCTCGTGGGAACTTCTGTTTTGATATTAAGTGTTGTGACAATTTAAAAAATTTCCCATGCATTTGTTGGGTCATGTGATTGATTACGTATTGGTGTAAGACCTTTGTGCAATCTACTTTTAAGATGATTTCTTATGAGAGATGGTTTGTAAAAATGATTACAAGTTTCACACTTGACATACTTCTCATGAGATTTCTTCTTCTTTCTTTCTGCTAAAACGCCTTTCTTAAACTTATATTCTTTCCAAACATTACCAGTTGCGTTAACCTTTTTCTTTAACATGGTCGTTATCATATCAGACATCAGTTGATTTTTATTTGCTCTCTTTTTTTACATATTCAAATTTCTTGAGCCGCTCTTTTTGCAACTGCTCTCATTTCCGATGAATGGTGTCATGCGAGGCATGGGGCAAATAATCATGTGATACATTGTTGACGAATCGCAACACACTGATGGCATGATAAGTCTGTTTAAGCTATACGTGGCGGAAAATAGCGACAACTGTAAATGCAACACGATTGCGGGCTGCATGTGTATTCGACGAGACGTACTTGCACATACAGTAACCAAAATTGCGAAAGAAATGGTCGCGCTGGAGGACGTCTTCATCAGTTTGGTGTACAAGGAGAATGTGGATAACAAGGTATTCATGGGCATATCGAACGTGCAACTGCACCAGTACATACGTCACATTGTCAACAAGAGAATGGTAGATATGGGCTACAAAGAGCTGTACCCAGTCCACGAAAACCCGTAGCCCGATTTTGAGGTCATGATCAACGCGCCCATACACACCAACTTTTTTGAAAATCAAAGCACCGACTACGCAAAAGTTGATAACGGCGATTAGACGTCGGTGTGGAACTAATCCAAAAATGGTTGTTAACGCATATACGTTACTGATGCTTTTGGCTACGGCCTGTTCCACACACATTGACGATGAAGCCAGCCTCGCCAATTATCTCCACAATGTAGCTCTAGTGCGTAACGTATTGTGCGGCCCACCATTTTTGCATTTGTTCGGTTTGGACGAATTGGACATTTGGCCACAGACGTACAAATCTTTTTCGCCTTCGCACGGCGCGATAACATAATGTTCGTACAGTAAGTTTTGTTGTCACGAGCACGAATTTTGGGGAGGTAAAGAGAAGAAGCAGTCGAACATTACATTCCGCGTGTCTAACTTTGTCAGTTCGCGTTGGTACAATCACACCGTTTGGGAAGACGCAAATTGTGCATGTTAGGATTAAAGTGTTTGACAGCTCGCGAGCCATTTAGCACGTAAACATGGTAGCACTTGCAGATCGTTGATGTTTATGTCAAACGAAATAGAATGCTGTTGTATTGCCACAATTCACCATTCCATCATATGCAAAATTTATACCTCCACGATTAACACCAACTAAAACTTTTTCGTTGAAAATCTGATGATATCTGTCTGGTAAGGTTACTTTAAAATTTCCAGAAGTAATTTCCACTTTGTATCCGTACCATGTATCATATATTTCAGCATGGTCTATGGGATAGGTCTGCCCAATTGTAAATTCAGAAAGTTTCTTAAATTGTAGGGTTCCGTTCAATACATTTAGCAACTGGTCCATCTTTATTATGTACAATATTTTATTTTTTACGCATTTAATTTTCTTGAACTGCTCTTTGCAAATTTTTGTAGTCACTTTTTGTTGAAGTATCCCAAACACAACTTTTTGCAGTCACCCTTTACAGCTGCTCCCAAACGCAACTTTTGCAGTCACTTTTTGCGGCTGCGCTCGAATCGGCAGCTGATGTTTTGGATCAGGAAAACAAAACTTGAACCCAGACTCTATAACTTTGATACACAATAATTCTTATATTTATTTATAAAAAATTGCATTTATAAAACTAAACACTTAGAACATTTAGGTTTATCTACACGCAACTTTTTCAGGAGCAGCCATTTTCCGTTTAATTTGTTCTCAATTATTTAAGCAGAGCTTAAAAGAGTTAGGCATCCGATTTCGGCTGCCTAAACTTAGAGCTGCTTAAAACATTTTAACAAGAGCTTAAAGTTGGTGAAACGGTACAACGTACTAGGGACAGCTTATTCAGTGTTTAAGTAGTGCTTCAATTTTAAGATGTGTTGGTGAAACAGGCCCATTATCTTTTAAAATTTGCGAGCTTTATAACCACAAAACGTACACGTTAATTTTCACACCTTAAATACAATATGGCAACTGTCTTAAGTACGCAAGTATGCCCAACAAGTATACAATTTCAAATACTTATCAAAGATGTGTTCCTGTGGTGTGCTCTTTCTGCTCTTTTAACACTACTTTCAAGCTCTCTGGCGTTCATGATACCGGAAGTAGAAAGAGCATGGTGAGAGCAAGCGAGGCCACCAAAAGTTCAAAATAGTATAAACATGTTTATCTTTACCCACTCATTGATTCCGGTAAAAGTATTGTGGTCTTAAGCCAGTCTTGGTCAAGACGATCTTATTTGTCAAGACAGTTTATTTCCTCACCATGTTTCCTAGTTTACAAACAAAACGATCTTCTCTAAGAGGCGTGCTCAAGGCATAGCTTTTTTTTTCATCACTACCGGATTGGTCAAGGACGACCTTTAGGCACGCAAATTATGGCGGTTAGACCCGAAATAGAAATACACATTTTTTGTCACCACAATGTAATTTATGAGTGATATTATATGCAAATTGAAAAATAAAGTATTCCAAAGTATACATAAGTATTGCAAATCCATAAAAACATGTTAAAAACTAACAGTAATGTTAATGTGGCGAAAAATAACTAAATTGTTTTTCTCGCTCAGGAAATCTTACGGACTAGTGTAAAATTAAATTAAGAAAATCGTGATTTGTTTCTACGAACAGACAGCATTTAAATATAGGGCTAAAACATTTTATACAATGTTTTTATTTAAAAAAGTCCCGTGTAGGGCTAAAACATTTTATACAATGTTTTTATTAAAAAAATCCCGTGTATAATTTATTTATATTTACAAAATGTTTTACTTTTATTTAAGTTGACACACAGCTTAATTGATTTTATTTTGTTGTTAGTAGAGTTTATATAGGTTTATTGTCAATTACTGTTAAATTTGTATTATAAACAATTTTTTTGTAAACAAGTTGTATTAAAGAAGTACTATCTATTATGTACTTTGTAAATTAGTGGAACTTAAAGTTCTACTACGTGAATTATTTCAAAATTTAATGGTATTTGTAGAAGTACAGGAAAACTTTCTCATAACAGAACTATGTAGATTTCCTACCAAAAACTTTAAGAAGTACTGAAGTATACATTATTACTAATGGAAACAAAGAAATCACGTTTATCTTGGAATGTAAAGCCATCGTTATCTTAAGTCGGATCTGCCCAATTGCTTCCGAAAAGTGTGATTATGTTAAGTGGACATGTCAAACATCTACTTCATTATCTTCTTCACCAGACGAATAATTTTGGGCGATTACTGATTGTAACACATTCCCAAACAACTCACTATTTCTGCTCTTTGTTGTTCGGGTGGTCGTTGAGAGCAACTGCCCTTTATGCTCCTAGCAGGATCTCGACAGCAGAGAGCAACGCCACTCAAACAAACCTCAAGTACAGATCCAGTATGTACTATAATGGGAATTCAAACAGCACTAGTGCATACACATGTCGATGTCACTTCCGGGGATAAGTATGCATTTTTTAGAATTCAGAAAGTCTTATGTACCCGTTTCATTTAGGTTAATTGTGTTTATTTATTTTTTTTAATTTCGACCCTACAGTACGTATCTGTCTCTAACTTAACACCTCCACTATTTGAACATGCTGATGTTACTTAACATCTGCTGTGTGGATCAATTTTTTTCTTTCACTTTCCAGCAACCAAAACAACTACCTAAAATCTACTTATTATATAGCACACATGTAACTTGACTTAGCCTATGCCTTTGTACAAAAAATATGCGCTCAAGGCCCTTAAACAGACAAGAGATTTAACATGTGAACAAATTAACGAAAGCAGTCAGTCACTGCATAGTAACATCAAAAATGAACGTTTCCCACAAAAAAAAAATATTTTAGGTGTTTTGGTAGAGATTTAATAATTTTTATTTCAATTTGGGCTTTCGGTTATAATTTTGGAAAATTTGTTTTCCTTCTGTTTTGACGTTCATGCAATTCAGTACTTTTACCCTTAACATAGAAGTCGTGGTTTGTTGTGATTTTAATTTGTAATACCTTTTCAAAATTCTTTTCAATTGTTAATTATTTTCTGTACAGGGGCCTTAACTTGTTTGTACTGGAAGTCATTTACCATTAGTTTTATTGTTTTTACTTTTTATGAAAGGTTCAGGTCATATAATTTTATACGGTTCAGGATGAGGTTTTAATTACTTTAAAAAAAAATGGTTTGGCATATAATCGGGAAACTTTCTTAGACTCGCAATAGATGGTTCCAGAGCTGCTACAAGAATTATTTGCAGCTAGTATTGAGTTGAAGTCAGCATCAGCACACTTGGTGTCGGCTACGGCTGTGTTCCATTCCTTGTTTCTGCCACTGTGTTGGTAATGTGATCAGTTATTACAAACTGTTTCGTGGTGCACATGTGCCATAAATTCCAGGAGCTGTCAGCATACGGGTACTTTTAGAGTCAACAGCTGTGTGATTGTGGGCGTAGAGAGTAGAGCGAGAGAAGTTCATTGAGGAAGGTCGCAGACAAAGTGGAGTGAAGACAACATGTAGGCCATCGAAAAAAATAAGTAATCTCGGTTATGTAATTGTAGTTTTATTGTAAGGGCTCCAGTAGGTGGCTTCGAGTTAAAGTTAAGTTTTTAGGACTGTATGTTTTACGGCAAGTTTGGTGAGGAGGACCTAATGTGGTTTTTTTGAGTAGGATTCTTTTTTTTTTTTTGACGCCGACAAAGTTATTTCTTGTGAGTCAGTAGTTAAGAGCCTTAATTGCTGAAATGAGAGTAAAACAGTATAGACACACTTTATTTGTGTAAACAGAAATCTTTGTCCTGTCGATAAATTTGTGTTCCTGTGTCATGAATGTTAATGGCAGAGTAAGTAAATCGAGTTAAAGTTCATTCATGATTTTGTGTTGATCTGTGGAAACGTAATTATAGTCGAAACCGAAGTTAATGAATGTTTGATGTTTTTTGGAAGGAAATAGATTCTTACCAAGTATTTTGTATTCCGTATAAGTCAAAATTTTAATAAGGTATTATTTTTGTATTATTTACACTTTGAAAATGATACTCATTAATTTTTATATAAATTTTATTTGGTTTTGATTAAATTGTAAAATTTATCTGAAAATAGCATTTTTTAATTTCTAAACGATTAATGCCCCCCCCCCCCCCCTCACGCCCTTTTATGAATCTGGTGGTTTTGGTAATCTTGGATACTTAAATTTTAGAAAAGAATAAATGGAACAGTTACTTTTAATAGTGAAGCTATTTCTTTTTTTAAGAGTGATATTTTCTTGTTCATTAAATTATTTAATTTAATTACTTCACTTTTCATAAACTTGTCAGTGTCCTGTCTCTAAAAGTCGCATACTACCTCTTGCAGAGATTTCAGAGTGTTCTCTACCAGAAATGAAATGATTTAGTTTGAAAGTATTGGACTTCAAGGCCGCCCCAGTTTTAAGTGCCTTGTGGTGGTCGCCCCATGTGTTTGAGAAGATAGGTCGGTGATGTAAGATGGCGACAATTTGTTTTATACAGTATTTTTGTAGAAGATAATTTGCAGCTAGAAATGAGCAGTAGTATACTGGTTTTTGTGGAGTTGAGAAAGAGTCTCTCAACAGTTTCAGATGTTTGCCCCTGGATAGCGAGTTAGGGGTTAGTTAGTAATTGAGAGTTTCCCTACATCGCCCTCCTGGTACGAGTCAACGACTTTTAGCATGTTGCCCAAGCTTAAAAGTGGGTTCTAATTAACTTCCCTTTTACCCACCCCGCCACAATATTTAATGTTAAATATCACACAATTCATTTTGTGCCGTTTACCTTCTACCTCATCCCCAAAAAATAAGTGGGATACGAAGCTCATTGTCTATGGCAGGCTATACAAGGCTATACAAGGCTGCTAGTTTGATGCATGTAAAAAAAAGTTTGTGAACTTAACTCCGTATGTCTACAACACAATAGTGCCACTATAAAAAAGTATTCAACTATATTTTCTTCAAGTTATGAAGTAAAATGTATTTTTTGTGGGGCGAGAGTAATTCATGATATAACAACAAACCATTATAAAGTATATAAATTAAATTAAAAACTGTGTACATGCAGCGGTGGGTATGCAACCACAAAAATTAGGCAACGTGCAGTGAAATGACAATCAACACACTTGAGGAGATGGCATGAGGCCCACAGTATATGTTCAGTGTCGGCCAGTAGCACTGATGCACATGTACGTTTTCCAGCATGGCATTGTTGGTGTCAACTGTTATCTGTATCCGCGTAATCAGCTCATCCCGCGTATCAAGTGGTGTCGCAATACACCATCAATTTGATGCGGCTCCACAGCCAGAAGTCAGGTGAGTATGGTGCCCATGCTATGGGGCCTCCCCTACCTGTCACCTGGTTTAGGAAGTGCACATTGGGGTGCCAGCAAATCACACTGACAAAATTAGGCTAGGCCCTGTTCTGCTGAAACCACACCGCCTAACATGCATCTAAAGTAACGTTGTCCAAATATTCCAGTAACAAGTTTTGCAGGAACTGGAGATACACAGTGCTACTGAAATGAGGCAGGAAGAAATGTGGGTCATTGACTGTCGCAACAACTCCAGTCCACACATTAACAGAGAAGCGCACTTGACGGGACAGGTGTGCGTGGTTCATGGGATTTTCCTCAGACCATGCACGTAATTAAAAGTGTGTCATATTATTGAAAGAGGTAGTAGAGTATATATCAAAACAAGAAACAAATGTTGAATAAACATGGCTACTAAAATACACCCTGTACGAGATAGGAATATGTTTTCAAAATTACTACAGGAGGGCGCAATGGCATTTTGTCATACTTTCCCATACATCATAACCGTAGTCAACTCCGAAAAACTGTACACTGGCATAAGTCTCCGTGCACTATGGCAAGCAAAGTTGCGCTACTGCAATCCGTAAGAAGCAGTGTGGTACTGAGAGGTGTTACCAAGTGCACAGGCTTGTTAATACGCAAATTACACATTTCTTAATAAAATTGCTGCAATGGCCGGTTATTAATTTAAACTAAAGTTTATAGTCCTTATATTATTTCTAAATTTTTTCAGAGTCAACACTGTAATGCTAATTTTGCCCGGAACTTCACACGAATTTAGGAAGGCTCATGTGAGCCATTAAAAAAAATATGTACCCGGGCTTTAGGCGATTTGTCATTGTCAGCTGATGCACGGTTTGTTACTGTCAATATGCATGTTCCTTCTCCTTTTTTATTTCCAGTTTATTTTTTGCCCCCATCTAAACCTTGTTTCTTTTCATTCTTTTTTCCACACATGTTCCTGACCGCGGCGTCAAGTATGACTTAGCCAACAACATGCTGGATGCTGTTAGAGTAGAGCTGGTGCCTGCGACCTCGCTGATGCAGCACTCCTGTGACTGGTACTTGTGTACTCCATACTTGCAGTTTATCATAATTTGAGTACACCTGGTATAACTCATACAATATAAAACAAAAGAAACAAATCTCATTTCCTAGTATTACATTATTTTAATAAGATGTTAATATATTGAACTACTTTTCGTAATTTGCTGCCCACTTTACAGGGAATGAGGCAACCATTGTTAATAGAATATAGTATACAGTAACAGGACGTGACTTTTTTCCAAAAGTTGATTTGAAAATTAACCATCAACACCTTGTGAACCTCGGCACTAATCAGTCTTACCTTCAAAATCCTCAATTACAACTGCAGTGAGTTTGTTTGGGTCACAAACTACAAAAAAAAAATAGGCCTCACAAGCCTATAGTGACCAACACTTTGAGTCAAGATGAGACATGACACAGAAATAAAAAAATTTCTTTAAGAAACAAAAGTTGACCTTGTGAAGTGCAACAAATATTTTCTTTACTGCAATGTTACGCATGGTGGTACAGATAAGCCAAAATACTAGCAGATCTAAGAGAATCAAAAAGTTTATATTAAAAAAATAATAATTTAAGTCTAATAAAAATTTGATAGTAAATTTTATAACTAAGAAAATGGTTAGTATGCCCATGAAAATGATGGAGGGGGGGAGGACAAATACAATGATTTCAATCATGTTGCAATGATGGTTTTATCCACGACATACATAATATAAAATTTTACATGGGTCACAGGAATGTACTTATGAATGATTTCTCCTCCGTACCAATATTCCAAAGCACCAACCAGAGAAATAGTTCACTGGACACAAACACACAAATATGACATTTTGATGAATTATTACTACCACCATCAACATTATCACAGTTTAGTGATAGCAAAAATAGCAAAGAGAGTTTCTCTGGTGGGCTTATCTTTGATGCGTAAGAATGTTTACATCTCTGAAATAATGGGTTCTATTCAAAACCTATGTTAAATCGTCATCTTGAGATTCACTGCAGACAAAATTGGTGATTTAATTCTGTGTGGCAAAATCTTTATGTAGTAACTAGGAATTTATACAGAAAAATTTGTACTATTGCTTATGAGCTGCTAATGTTATCTAGTATTTCATGATAAACTGGGAAATATGTAAATTTAAGGTGATGATAAAAGATTTTTGACTGGTTATGGCTAATATGTCTACAAAATATCACTATGAAAATTAACCAAATTGCAGAGTCCATCGCCATAATTTTTCTCCCCCAGAAGCAGAAGGGTAGGCATTATTTTAACTTAAATTCTTCACATCATTTCAAAGTGAACTGTACTAAAACCCCCTTTGTTAAATACAACTCTCAGGTTGATGGATTTATTCATTTGGAATGACCAGTTATTGACATTTTAAATGGCAATCATACATCCCACTCTATGAAAAATTGTTAAAGTCTGAAATGTTATGAATTTTCACTAACTTTAGTTTTGTCTCTTTCTTCCAGACACTTTATTGCCATTTTGAAAACACCATCGCGAGTCCGGTTCCCACCGATAAAACCAGTAGCATGCACAAACACACATCCATCAATGCCTGTCACAGATGACAGCTCCTTATCGCGCAACCCCTGCCACTGTTCTAGCAGAAACAAACGGCATATGTAACTACCAACTGCCACTGGAACACACTGCACTCGCCAACTATTATTGATATCTCTGAACAAAACAAACTTGATTGTTGGCTGGATGTCCAACTGCTTCTCCAATTCAAACAAGTGTTCTTTCCAGGGGCATGCCCTACCACCTGGGAACTCTATCACCTCTCCTGAAGAGTGCACCTG
Source organism: Dryococelus australis (assembly GCA_029891345.1). NCBI lineage: Eukaryota > Metazoa > Arthropoda > Insecta > Phasmatodea > Phasmatidae > Dryococelus > Dryococelus australis. The sequence continues at coordinate 79,863,262 of CM056995.1, forward strand.
ATAGCGATTTTGTATCGCCTCTAACACTAGGCTTCGAGCTGGCCACCACACTCGTGCTGCAGACACAACCCGGTCTACAAATTCTTTCCCTACCATTGTGTATGCTTCCTGAAAATTTTTCTCTTGGTCTTCATTCTCGGCATTCCATGAAGTATTGAGCCTGCCCACTCTAGCACTGAGGTTTGTTGTTATTCTGTAATTCGGTTCACCGTCAAACATTTGAACACCATTATCTATTCCATCAATTTCTTGAATAAAGTACTCGTAGATCTGGTCAAAAATGTTTTTCAACATTTCTTTGTCAGCAGGATTTTCAAGTACTTCTCTCAATATGTCAGAACCAAAATGGTGGTACACCAGACCGGCACTGCTTAGCTTGGTCTTCCATGGTTTGCCTGGTCTAAGGGTGCTCATTGATTCATTGAATGTCCGCTGATGGTGGTCATAACGATGGTGTACTGGATCATACTCACCACCTACATCAACCACCACATCACATGTATCTAAAACTTTTTGATCTCTCGATCTCACTATGGTTGCATTCTTGTACTGGGGAAGTAATTTCAACATGAAGCATGCTAACACTTCATCACAGTGGAAAACACCATTGTGAGTTCCTACTGTCTGTTCCATTTTGCGAATTTTCACACTGGGCTCATCAACCATAAATGAAAATGAGTAGCTGGAACAAAAAGACAAAAAAAAATTAATATAAACTTGAACTGGCATTAAAGAAACATAATGATAACAATAACACAACAGCTCGTAGTTCAGATCTTGTAAATTTAACATTGAGACAGGAAAAATAAGGACACAGGAGGTTTTCTCAAAGTACTTGCAGTTTCTTACATTTTTAACATTAATGTTGTCTCACTGCATAATATCAGTTCTTAATTATGGCATCTTATCCAATACATGTTTGAGAAACATCTAGATTTTACCCACTTCCCTCCTTTTCTTTTATTATAACTATTAGCTTTGATGCCTCAACATTCTCTAAAATATTTGCAAGTCTAGCTTCCAGAATTTTAGTCTGCCATGGTAATAAATATAAAGGCAGTGTAATACAAATTAACAACAAATGTAATTCAACAATACAACGTATAGTATTTCACTCAGTTGGGACTAAAGCTGATATTACACGATACATGCTGCCGTACTTGGTCTTGTACAAGCTTTCACAAGGCCTGGTACATGAGCCGATATACCAATCGCTATATGAGCCGCCATGAAAGATTCTTATTACATAACAGCAGTTCACGTATTAGCATTTGACACCCTTGATGGGTGCACAGTTTTATCGACTTCGCCACACAGCATGGTTCGTAGTAAATATGTGCTCCAATTGTAGAACTGCTACCAGTCAGTAACTTGCACAGGCCTATAAAAAACTAGCCAGCACATCTCAATATTACTGTTGGCCTTTACATCAACTCATTGCTTATAGGCCATTCATGGTTACTTTACACTTTTCTGAAGCCCTGCTAAAGTTTTACTTTTGGTTGCATATTACGTATCTTTCCACTACATGTAAATTAAAAACATGTGACTTTCAAACAATTTCATATAACAAACAGTTCACGGTTAAAACTTATAAATTTCACACGACCGATATTTGCAATCGCACACACACACACACGTCACACTTTACAGTAAAATTTATTACTGCCGTAGAAAAACATATTCATCACAACATCGTTACTTGCCTAGGTAGACAAGAGTACGAACTTGGTGCTTCGTCCACAAACATGCCACGTCATGTTGGCGTTGCCAGTTTCTACTTCTGCCAACTTCGGATTTGTAACAGTTCCGCTATTGCATCTAAATATATTATAATAAATATTCAAACAATAAAATTGTTTGAGTTGTAAATTACAAATTCAAAACTCAATATATTTGGTGTAATAAGTATGAAATTTGCTAAAATTGCAAACATGTTTAATTTTCCTGCTACTATAGAAAGAGACAAACTTCACTTCACCTATTGAATTTTCTTCCTAGGGGAAAAAAATAAGAAGCTACTATAGAAAGAGACAAACTTCACTCCACCTATTGAATTTTCTTCCTAGGGGGGAAAAAATAAGAAAAAATATGTCACTAAGGCGCACTGTAATTTTAGCTATTTTATATTGTTACAACGAGATACGTTTCCTTCAGTGTTACCTAAAAATCAAATATATATGTAGGCAACATTTAATTTACAATTTGCATACCAAAAAACTAGGTTAAAACAATATTATCTGTGAACTATTTCGTAGTAGCCACTGCCATCACATCGCTGCTCTCACTGTTTTTAATTTGTATTTAATACAACATAAATATTACAAGTTATACAAGACACTAAGTTAAAGTACCATTTATTCAAGAATAGCTATAGTACTGTAAAGTTAATCAGTGTTATATATTTGTGGTATGCAAGTTATTGAAAAAACACTTTGACATGTTATAATGGAATACACTTGTGAAATTCTATTCATTTTCTTGAAAATGATGAAGTCACGAGTGTGTGTATTATTTTTAATTTTAAAAAATAAAGTATTAACGATTTGCAAAATATAGTTTCTTCTTTATGTATCAAGTTGGTATCTGCATGTAATATTTTATGAATAAAAGAAGAAAAAGAGTGTTTGATGAAGTTTCGAATTCTCGTCCAAAAGTCACATTTCATCACAACCACCATGATGATACCACTGTACTACCAGTTCACACAAAAACTCAGGTCATGGAATGTACGTAACTGCTGAAATTATTTTTTTTCACAGTATAGATATGGTTTAAGTATTGAGGATAGTTTTAAAAAGTAAATAAAAGTTGTCATAGCCAAATACTATTCGTCTATGCTGAATTTTAATTCTATTTCAAAGAGTTTCAACCTGATGGATGTATAATCAAGATGGAAATTACCTTTTCTATTTCTTCATCAACTATAGTCTATTCCCAATTGGAAGCGACTTATGAAAATCAACCTATGAAAAATCACTCTACGCATAACAGGTCACCTGTTTTTTCAATAACCTGTATTCCACAAATATATAACACTGTGGTTAACTTTAGAGTACTATGAAACTTTACCTTAATATCTTCTATAACTTGTAATATTTATTTTTTAAATATGAATTAACAATAGCGAGTGCAGCAGTGTTGGCAACGACAGGTAAGAAATAGTTCACAGTTAAAATATTATTTTAACCTCATTTTTTAGTATACTATTTGTAAATTAAACGGTCCCTATCAAAATATTTTGCTAGCCCCGAAGGCAACATATCTCATTTTTACAATTTAACATAACAGCAGAAAATATCGTGAGTAGGCCGTAATGGTACAGTATTGTTTTACTGAGCAAAAAAGCAATTGAAAAACTGTCTGCTGACGAGGTTTGTCGCCCTCTTCCTCTTTCTTCGTCTTTTCACACATTGGAAATTTCACTTCGCTAGTAAGCAGCGGAATTATACATATTTTAAACTGTAGCATATTTCATACTTATTGCAGCAAAAAAATGATTTTTGAATTTGTAATTTACAACTGAAAAGAAATTTTAATGTTTGAATACGTATTTTAATATATTTCGATATGATGGCAGGGCAGTTACCTAGTGAAGTTGGCAGCCGTGGCGAGCCATGACATGGCGTGTTGCTCTTTATCAAACGAAACGTAAATTATTCTTACTCTGAAAAATACTTCAACTTAATACATCACGTTTCTGGACGTTGTGTTTTTTAAACCTACCTAGGCAAGTTACGATGTTGTGATAAATCTGTGTTTCCACTGCAGTAATAAATATACTGTGACGTGTGTTTCGTTAATCATAGAGTCTGTGAAATGGCGTGCCTTTGTGCATCGTGGTCGATACGCTGGCCATGTGTATGCGTGATTTCAAATATTTCATTATAACTATTTATACGTTTTAAATGTGAACTGTTTTTATGACGAAGTTATTCATTTACATCCACGTCTGTTTATTTATCACAACGTTGTACCTTTGCCCTAAGGGGTTTGAATCACAGTCGCGTAACGTAATTTGCCACAATCTCAGAAGAAAAATACTAAGCCCAGCCCAATAAATTTCAATCAACCTAATAAACAGAAAGTACCAATACATAGGAATATGAGCAAAATAAAAGTTATTGTAGGCTTATTTGTGCGCATGTTCACGGCTATCTTTTAAAGTTTGTATGACAAAAATGAGCAACATGAGTTCCATGCTCAAATTTAATGTGCCTCTTTCGTTTGACTGGTTGTTCCTTCGTTTTAATTAATATTTATTCCAACTGAGGTCTTCCTTATAAAGAAATGACCCAACACACATCAAAAACAAAAGGATAATTAGTACAGTCCTTTACCTCGCAGTTGTAACAGTGTTAAACACAGTCGCGGCAAAATACTAACGTGCATTACATGTATTGAGCTATGTCATAGAAAACAAATATGTTAATGTAATAGAACCGTAAGAACTGTCGTCAATTCAGGCATTTTTGAAACGTCATAAAGGTGACCTAAATAATGTTAAGGCCTAAACTGTTATTCACACAGAATGGTTTTTGGAATATGACACAATTCTTTGAAAAGTTGTAAACAGTAAACAACACATTTGACAGGTATAAAAGTAGAAGTCACATTTCAATGATTATTTTTTTGGTGTAGCGAAAGTATACGAACATATGTACACACACAATGGAATGTAAACATTGATTTTGACAGATGCTACATGGCAGTCACATGGCAATGTTTGTTTACATTTGGCAGAAGGATACGAAACGGGTCTGTAAGTAGATATTTAGCAGAGTTCCGAGAAAGTTGCTTCCAATGGGGAATAGACTATAGTTTCAAGTAGTAGCCACAGGAAGCGCCCTACGCTCTTAAAGTGTGACGTGATTGGCCGGGTACGCAAGCCAGAATGGACCTTTCCACGAAAAATAGGACATGTCGTAATACCAGACCTGGTATGAAATCTTGCTGTACAAGTTGGGAAATGCCATGGCAGGTGCCATACTGGCCGGTATAACAGCTACTATGGCAGGCCTTGCACAAGCTACAGAATCTGGTATTGTGTAATATGATATTAAAGTCAATTTTCAAAATATGTTACTGAAACTACTACTACAAATAATATCTGAAAAAATTTAAAGAACAAAAGTTTTATAGACAATATTCATCAAACATAGAATCCTTTGGGACCCAGTTTAACATGAATTAATATTTCACAGTCCAATTGTCGGAAGAAAATTTGCCTTGCAAAACACAAAACACACTTTCTTGGTCCACTGTCAATGTCAAAATAATATCTGGTTCAAATGTGCCATACACAAAGGCACAACTGCTTGGTTTAGTTTTATAAAATCGGTTCCATGTTCTACAGTTTAACTTCTTTCAATCTCTATTTCCTATACCAATCACTGAACTTCTTGGTTGTTAGGTCCCTGCCTATTGGCAAGCATTACCAAGTCCTGTTACCAAATCTATCAAGCATCCATCGCATCATAGTTTGTGTGTTGTGAAATCTGAATTTTAATAACATAAGTTACAATTCTATACATAAAGAAACATTTGAATAGTGTAGAAAGAGAAATTGACACACCATATACATGACATAATATTTGGGAATTTACATCTTTTAAAAAATTCATTCATTAGATGAACGCCTAAATTTTTAAGTTTGCAGTAAAAATTATATGACACTTAAATTTACAAACTAGCAACAGCTATTAAACGTAAATGTAATAATTATTTACTTACAGTTGGGTGTAGCAAAAATAAAATAAATTATTCAACTTTATTTATTACAGGACTTGTTAATACCGCCATGCATAGCTGCCATCATTTGTTTTGTTGATGGAATTTTCCACCTTATCGTAAAATTCTAACACAGTTCTCCAAAGTCATCAAAAATCGTAACTCATTTCCAGACTTTCTTATTGTGATACAAATGTTGCCTTCAATGTAGACACAATACATTATCCATTTCACTGTACATTCATTCACAGACACCACACACCCTCACTGTCAAAATGCTAATTTGATTTAAAATTTGTACAATCGTGAAATGCTTAGTTTAATCATTTAGTTAAACAATCAACACACACTAATGATTATAAAACAACATTGTTTGTGAACCATTTCCTTTCTGTAACTACTGATTGTAGCACAAGGTTTACTTAGCACCATAATTTCAGTGAAAACTTTACACGCAAGGAACTGAAAAACCATAAACATTCAAAGGCCATTGTAGAACTGAAACTATAGAACAGAACAGATACCAACACGGGTTGAATGAATCAGCTGTGCTACATATTATCTTGTATTGACTAAGCACGATTCAGAATTCATTATCACCCGCTTTCAAAGCAAGGCAGGCACATTTAAATACATTTACGAAATACAGTTCCCTGTCAAAGAAAGAATATCCCTTATTCTGAAAAATAGTTGTGAGTTTATAACAACTGTCATACACACTCCTTACAAAAGTAACACACAAAAAGTTAAAGCTAAAAACACAGGATTTTCACTCAGTTATTCAGTAAAATGAGCTTATTGCAAAATATGACCTAATTTTAATGAAATATTTCACGATCTTACAAGTGCAACTGAGAAACATCTTGCTTGACTCGTAGCCCTGTAACACTGGGAACTAGGCAACATCGCACAGCCCTGATACGTTACTGGCACCAGTTAGTGGGAGGAGAATTCAGATAGCTTCACCTTCAACGGCCATGAAGTTCTGTGCCTTGTATAATACCAAAGCAGATTATCTATCATCACATGCTGCTCGTCCCATTCATTTCTGTGTGGTACTATAAAACCTGTTAAAGGCTGCTGAATCAAAAAAAAAATTTTGAAATAACTTCCGCACTTTCCCCATATTCCATAAATCTTACAGCAACTTAAAATCACTACGTATTAAATAAAAATGATAAAATGTACCGAACACAAAAACTTACACCTTTAGTTCTAATAATCAATGAAACTAAATTTTGAATATCGGTAATAGTAGAGTAAATTCTGCTTACAAAGTTGTTTAACTACAGAACAGTTAGCAATGTATAATCATGTTTTATTATAATACTGCTAATATCTTGTTATAACGTAGTTATTACAGTGCTGATACACTGCATGTAATATACAGAACAACACAATGTACTGGATCAAATTTCACATATCTAGATTAGCAAAACTTTGGAGCCCAGAAATCTAAACAATGACTAACATTGTTCTAATATAAAAACAACTATTGTTTTCAGGAACTTCCAATTCTATAACAGGACCTACCATATTATTCAATTCTTCCAATATCATTGCCAAACATTTTTCACAGCCTATCTGGATGCTATGGAGGGTCTTTCACTAGTCCTTGGGTAACTTAATACTGACTTGAAAATCTGGAGCTCTCACTTTACTTGTCCTAACCTCACTACATAGAATTTGTTGTTGACAGGTGTTGTGTGTCAACTGATTGTGTATAATGCGGTCTTAATACATTACACATAAAAAAATTAAAGTGTTGCTTTTGTTTGTTAGATGTCCTTGGGAAACTACAATCTTAACACCTCTTGTCTGTTTACCTGTACTCAAACGTGTATAATGTAGAGTACTTGTATTTACCATGTGCATACACTGATCTCAATCAGGTAGTTTTTAACCATGTTAGCACATACAAACATCAACACTTATGACATAACACCACAACACAAAATATACACATATAAAGAGGTAATTTACCACACTGCATTAAGTTCATTTAAAAACAAATAAATCTGTTCAATTGGTTTCTATATTAAGTGAAAAGAGACATTCAATTTTAACTTATGTGTGAAAATTCAAATTTAATATTCATTGTCAGTATGTAATACTAAAGAAAAGAAAATATTGTACATTGAAAATATAAATTTAATGTAGTTACATGCCTGGATCTATCAGATTAAGGTTAATAGTTCTCAAAATTCAATTAAAATGTTTTGATGCAAATGTTCCCTCGCTAGCTTCAGAGTTTAACGTTAAAACAATATGAAAACTGCACAATTCACATAAAATTCTAAATAAATGATTCTGCACACAACTTGCGTTCCTTCAATACATAAAAACATAAACTTTATAATTTAAATGTCATACTGGAAAATGAAATTAATGAATTATTAAGATCAAATAAAAAATAACTCAGTAAATTATTACAGATAAAAATAGTGAAAATTATTTTTTTTAAATATAGCAGCACTCTACTTGTTTCAAGCATTTCAGAAATGTCAAATAACATTGGCCTGAAACTCCATTCCTGAAGGGCCTTCGATGCACTAATGGCCTACGCGCAAACTGCAAGAATCATTCAAATAAATAATATATACATATATTTACAAATTCAACTAATTAATACTTCTTACACTTCCAGGTGAGTAGGTAGTCACTTCATATAGTACTTGCAATAGGTCATGTTTCTTCCTATCTAGAAGGTTCCCTGCACCCCGAGTCTTATCGCACAAGGCTAGGGCAATGACAAGAACATTCTTGAAGCAATAACACCAGAAATTCAATCTGTCCAAGGATTGTAACAAATGCGTCCCTCTATAGGCTTATCGTGATGGCACACCTTTGTAATCTCTTCACACTCCTAGGGTTACTGCTTGCCCTGACACACTGATTCACTCTCTTGAGCTAGACCGGGAAAGGGAAGTGATGCAGAGCGGCAAATAAGTAACACTATAACGAGAATTATGTACTAAATTCAATGCAGCTTCTACTTATTGCAAATTTACCAGTTTAATAACATCAAATATTTCTGATTCACTTCCACTACTTTTATTTTCATACTTTTATTTCACTTTGTTTCAGTTTTTCTGCTGCTATCAAAGAATTTTTTCATGTTAGATTCGTTAATTGTTGTACTATTATTTAGAAGGGAAAGTGGCCTTGTATTCACTACATTTTTATAGAAGATTGTTCATCGGACAAGATCTACTAAATACTGTACCCTAGATATAATTTTCCATCTATATAACCTAAAAATATTGTAACTCTCAATATGTAAATATCCACTTTCACCAAACTATTCTCCATTTCAAATAATTTCAGTAAAATTTTACAGACATTGTAACCAACCTACACAGCATGTAAACAGTACTGTGTCACCTGATGGTGGTTGTGGATGTGTGTTATTATGTTGGCTATTTGAAAAGTACAATAGATGTTAATACCAGGATTTCAATGAATAGAGTAACAGAAAAACAATGTTGAAAAGTGAATGACAATTATTTAACAATTACACTGTATGTTAAATCAAGAGTTGTAATGAACATATATAATTTTACTATTCTTCTGTGAGTAGAAGGTTGACAAATAATAAAGGTTGTGGTGTTGTGTGTTAGGTTATAGAGATGAAGTGATAAGGTGTTGCTCCAGTTCGTATGGTGTCCTTGGATCTTCACTAAGAGTAAGTGTTTTGATTGGACAGATGAGAGGTCCCTTGCACTGGCCTAGTGGTTATTAAAATGTTTAAAGTAAATAAGGCAGTGGCTTTTCGTAATTTATGAGCAGACCTGGATCCCCTTTTAAGTGTTGTGTACTGATCCTAGCAAAGAGCCAGAGTAATAATGAGCAGTCTTTATCATGACACATATAGCATTTACACCCTCATCCTTAACTGGAAACTATAAAATTTAATATAATTACAAGCGGTTTTTCCTTTAACCAAACATAATAAGATCTAATACAAAATATTTTCCAATAAAATCCAGAAATACTGCAAACCATATTTTAAAATGTGATGATCATATTGTTGTTGGGGACTTTTGTGTAAACTTTGTAGGCATAACTTTGAGGTAATGTGTATTTTTTATATAATGTTGTAAATTGAAAATGTTTAATATTGTGTATTTTTGTGTGTGGGTTCCAAGTTGGAGGTTTGTAGTACGACATAAATATCACCAGACAATTTTATGAAGAACATTTTTTACAATAATTTGTTATAACAATTGTACCACATAAGTTTAAAAGTTTCTGGAGATTAGTTAACAGTCTGATAATTTGTGTGCAAATAGTTTACAACCTCTAACATTTATTTACTTGACTCGGCAGAAACTTTAAAATTTTTTTTTTAACTTTTGAGAAAAAAAAATATTTGTCCAAAATATTTGGGGTGTAAAATAACATACAGGTAATGTAACTTGTTCTGATTGATGTGTTTTCTGTGATGAAGTGCAATTGATATGTATTATTTTTGTAGCATTTCAGTAGATATCTTGAGTATCCATCTGTAACATATAATGTTGAATATTTTTAATGCAAATAAGTTTGTCTACTGAGTAAAGGAGAACTGTTTTGGAACAACAGAGTTGCAGTAGTTTACAGAGCAGCTGCATACAAGGTAGATTTCAATTTGGGAAAGGTTTCTTCAAAACCTCACCCAAATCAAGGGGGGTAATGTAATGTTGCAGGTTATTTATTTTTAATAGCTTTATAATAATTTAAAATCTGGCTATTGGCTAAATTCCCTTTTTCTTTTGTGAGTGTAGTAATTTATTTTTTTTTGCTGCCACGTGGAATAGGAAAGTTTTATCAGTATTTGACAGTTTGTGGCCATGTTCGTGTGTTTATCGATAATGTGTGAGTTTTCCTGAAGGTGTAGTAAGATTATGTCAGCTTCGTAGATAGAAGCATTTTACTCTGTCTGTAAGCACTTTTTGTTCTAAAAGTTTGGAAGCGGCGAAGTTGGATCTAGCCAATAGGAGAAGTTTGTGCCTAGTATTTCCATATTTGGTGTGAGGAGTGGTGGTAGACACGCACCAAATGAGTGCTGAGTACCCCCTAGCATAATGACCAGACTGTGAAGAAGCAACATCGAGGCAGACCAATTGCGCCCTAATCAGCAAGCGGCCCGCGACCTAAACTTCTATTTGGTTTTCAACTTTAACTTCAAGCAATTTCAGCGTACAAACACTAATAAATTCTTTCTACTGGTGTGAGAGGTCAATAGGACATCAGGAGGGTAATATTTTTGCTTCCTGCCTTCGTAATAAATCTCGTGATGCAAGTTTCCGTAGTGAACTAATTCATCCACTGCTGAGACGCTGTTCTGTTCATTTTATCTTGGTAAAATGACTTTGCTTCTACATTAATTGACGATTGTGAAACTGTGTTTGGGAAATTTAAATAAAACTGAGTAGATATTCTGAGGTGGGAAATCAATTCTTTTATTTCAATATGGCGCCTTTGTTTCATGCTCTACCGATACAGTGAATCTGAGTTGTGATGTCCAGCCGACACTTCTGTGAAGGCTGCCACATTACAGGCTATACTAATTCTTTAAAAATTTTTTATGTTTCACCTATTAAGGAAAACAATTTACAATGGTCACTTTAGTTACTGTTTTGATAAGTTTAATCTCGCTAATTTTGTCCTGATTGATTACTTACGTTTATAGCTAAAGGCTAGTGTACACCTATACCCACGCAAGATATATTGTGAACTGTTTGTCTACATACGCTATAAGAAACATAGTATTGCAGCACTAAGCTACATAATGGCACTGCAACACCTATTTGACCTTACTGATAAATTTTAGTCCAGATTTGTCTTGAAACTACAGTAGATCCTCGTTTTCACGTACCTGTTTTCCACGAATTCCAGCAATGTGCATATCATTTTCTTTGTACCATCATAACCTATATTATGAATGCATTACTTACTTGCTTTTTGCGGATGTATTTCCCGCAATGTACATACCTAATCGCTGCGATACTTTATGCATTTCATCCTAAGAAGCTTCAGAAAAAAGTTGAAGTTACATGTATGACAATCGATTGTAGAAGTAGGAGCGTGCCGGTTCTGGGACATTAGGCAAATTACATGTGGATGAAGTGTATAAATCAATGGATTAATGGCTAATCCTATTAATTGGTTAATACTAACCAAATTAATTTGCATATTGCGTAATCGAATTAACTCTTAATACGTTTTTGGCAAATTTTCCAGAATTTTGGGATTTTTTTTTAATTTTTGTATTTTGGGGGTGGTATGTATAACTGAGGAGAGATGTTTACTCTCTGGCGTCTGGCAGCCGACTAAGCAGAGAGGTGTAGTGTATTGAGTATATAAGACATGAGGTTGGTTCAAGAGTGGAATAGTATCTTATTTAATTTGTTTGGAGAGCGTCAATGTGTATTGAGGTCGGGAGCAGAGTACACGTCCGTTCCGTTCTAATGTCTGTGAAGGAATGAGCACTAGCAACTAATTATATACAGGAGTAAAAAATATTCAAACGAAGCAAATTAAATAAATACAAAACATTAAAAATGACGCTGCGCTATAGAAGAAGCACTTCACATGCCACAAATATGAAATAATACTAACTAGTAAATGAAAATCACGTCACACGAGACAACTCAATTAAAATTAATTAAATCTATTGATCAACACATAACGAATGTACCACAAAACTATTTCCCTACTAAAGAACAAAACAAGTGTCAACTAAACCATTTTCATTAAATTAATCAAACAGACGAAACAAGAACCCAGGTATCTTAAAAAACATACAATTTACAATTGACTGGATTTTGTTACTTCTTACTTAGTTAAGTACGTATTTAACCTAAATAGATCTTCTTTAATGTTAAGAGTTTTTTTCATCACTTCCCAGTTTTTACAGATCCCGCTTGTTATATATTTCTGTTTTGGTCCCTTAAAATACGTTAAAAAAAAGGGGGGGAGGGGCTCTACTGTATACAGACGTACAGAAACGTCAAATATATATTAAAAAAACATTAAAGATACACCTAAATATCCATGCATACATGAAGCAAGAATAAAGGTTTCATAACCTCTATTAAAATACATGTTTTGAGTCGGGCAAATGGTTTGTGGATGTGCAAATAACAGGCTGCAAGACTGTATTCAAAGAACAAGTTGTTAATTTTTCTGCTTCATCTGCTTGAGCAGTTTAATGTACATTTTGTGAATTCAGTGTAGAGGCAGGCAGTACTTACTTTATTAGACTTGCTGATTGTAATCTAGACGAAACAGCAGCAGCAACAAGTTTCTTCCCAGTTATGTGGCTTCTTAAAGCACAATTCCCCATGTTACTAGGTGGTGATGCACTGCACACTGACCAATATACTGAATATGAATTTTTGTGTATGGTTTCAGCCATTAAGGAAATGGGTTATATATACAGATATGGACATAAGTATTCATACAGCCACTAGGAAACAACCAAAGTATTTATTTGTAGAACCCACAATACAAACATAAATACTTTTGATATATATATAAAGATAACTAATCACTTGAACGTATGGACACAGTAATGATACAATATTTACGTTCGTCATACACAAAACAAAATATTTCTTCTCTCAATAAGAGTTTAATGCCAGACAAATGTATTCATACACTCACATAACAACAATGGTCAATTCCATCCCTCAGTACTTGGTGTGCCTACCTTGTCTGCCTACCTTCCCTTAGTCTCTTGCTCATACTGTGCACCAGATTTCCAGTTGTCTCTGCTCTGATACTATTCCGTTCCTTCAGAAGCAATCCTTTAGCTGTGATTTACTAGAGCTGTGGCGCTTTCGTACTATTATTTCCAGTTCACTCCAGAGGTGCTCAATAGGACTCAGATCAGGGGACTGTGGTGGGGTTTGTAGAGTATATTATAAAGCTGGCATATTATAAAGCACCCATAGTTAGACAATCTTGGCTGTATGCTTGGGATCGTTGTCATGCTGGAAGTAGTGTTTATTAGCAACTTTGTTTTTTCTTAATTGCCTAGTTATACTCTGCACAGTCGAACAACTTCTCCCTACAATGTTTGAAATTTCTGAATACAATTTCCCTTTACGAGTTAATGAGACGATCAGCCACCTCATTTCCACTGTAGTTTCCTTTCCTTTGCAACCCATTTGAACCACTTGTATCCCACCAGCCACTCAATACAGCGTGTTCAACATGCAGTCAATACCGGAGCGAGACTGGGTGTAGTATACAACTAGTATGTCCGTTGTTTCCTTATCCACAGCCTAGTGTACAAATACTTTTTTCCGGAAGAATTGGACGTTATAACGTAAACATTTCTTGTTTTCACACACACATATGGTCTTGCACGTGTGGCTGATCTTTGGTACTACAGGATATCTCAAACATTTTACCCAAGGGGAATAGAGTATGCACACAAAATATTATTTGAATTATACGTAGCTTACTGTAACATGTTTTACTGTACAAATACTTACGTCCACGTCTGTACATTATCTTTCCATGAATTTAGTTTTTCTGAATGAAGCCATACTGTCTGAAAATTAAAATGATATGCTTGATAAAAACTGACAAAACTAAACTAATCTACTGCCTATATAAAACAATGCAGTACATAAGTGAACTGCATATTACATTTATTCTGAATAATACACTACAGACTAGACAGAATCTTTATCTAGACATGCCACTGTAACATTTAAATGGTTCATAAACAAAAACATGTCAAATTTAGATTAAACTAAATTTTCATGCAATTTTCTTTATATTAACACGTAAGTGTATAACACAAAGCATAAAAGATAAAAGCTTTTTCATGCCTGTAAACTTCCATATTTATAGGATGTTGTAATGTACTGATGTCATAAATCATTCCATTTTGAAATGTAAGTATCTCATGGAAAGGAAATTTTCATTGCTTGAACTGAGCAGTCTTATTTTCAGGATACAAGACCCTGTAAATTAATTGTGAAAAGTTTCCAGTGACAGTTCTAACATTTTGATTCCAGAACAGTGGTAGGTAGCAAAGGGCTTTGTCCAGCTCAAAAAGTTTAAAGGTGCTGATGAATGGTTGGGACTAGTGGACTAGTCAGCTAAGGATATTGAAACAGGGCAGTGTCCCATCTTCTCAGAGTCCATCTGGCGCACCATGCTTTACAGTGCGCCCAAAACAACAGCACCACCACTAGTGTACAACAGTGTTATGTCAGTGCTGAGAAGTACAGGATTGTGTGAGAGGGCAAATTACTCTTGGGACAGTGCACTACACCCTAAAATAAAGTTTCAGGGCTAGTGCAACGTGTGCATTATCAATGGGCCGTGCAATAGTGGCGGTTATGGTAATTCTCATTCTGCCCTGCACCCTTCCTGACAGTTTGGAGATGACCGGCAAAGCAAGCGGGTAAGAGAAATTAAACTGACAGTGTGATCATGCACAAATGAGACAAACTTAATGTACAATTTTTCTGGCAAAATAACATAGCAGACATAAAAAGTAAAAATTGTGCCCAAGATAGATGCAAATCATGTCCTACATAATTTGAAGTAATTTTAATGACTTTTGTATATTCCTGTTAATTTGTACGAGTGTAAAAGGGCAATGAATGTATACTAATTTTTAACGTGTTTTTCAAGTAAGTATATGTAGGTTTAAAAAGTTTGGGAAGTTTCCAACAATTTCCAAACGTGCTACCGGGTAAGTTCACCCCATCATGCACCAAGAACCTTTAGTCCGAGACTTGACATGAGACGTAGGCACAATGTACCATCGTTCAAGGCACCTTCATACTTTGTACTGATCATGTAGCTTGCAATGACAAATTTCTTTTTGGAAGTTTTTCATGTGTGCCCAGAGTCTGCCACTTTACTTCCCTGTGGTTTGCAATGCCTGGGGAAGCTGAACTATCCACGTAGGTAACTTATTGTATACCCACATGCCCACACTTTGTTCCATGTAGCCTACTGGGAGACTTAGGTCCTGGATACAGTTCATTTGTGATCTGTCACTTGTTTGCATTTTACCAGCATAACAGTACAATGAAAAAATATGTGTATTTGCATACTCCATATTTTATTCAGTGTACTTACCTCACCTGTGTTTAAAAGAACGGGTCCCTAGTAACCAACCAATACCACAGTGTCATGTATGCTGACTTTTAAAGTGCTGCTTCACCCTCATCGGCATGCTGCATTGGTGTAGAGAAGCAAAAATACCTCCTGTTTTAAGAGTGTCGCCACGAAGGGGCAACAATTATGTTTGGCCACACAGCCCAGCAATCCGGAGTTTCATCTCGTGCCATAACTTCAAATTGGTGGCTGACACCTAATCTGGTAATCCAATTTCAATTCGAGGACCCAAAATTTTCCCTCAAATATCTCCATTCCTGACATATCATGTGTGTCCCAACCATGCAGTCGTAGAAAGCATCAATGGGTTGTGTCAGACAGCCACCAACTCAGCTCAGTAATTTTCCGTTTGTTTCTATTATTATTCTCGAGCTGTTTAAAAACTCTGTCAGAAAGTAAAATATGTCTACCACTTGTTCTAGTCAGAATGTTATAAGAATTAATTATGTATGCCAAATAAATTAAAGTGATTACCTAGAAAACGGTTGGACTCCGACTTGTCCTCTTTACTTACGTGTTATTTAACAGGTATCCTGTAAAATACAGATGCTTTAATATTTTACAACATTGTTCAATATATAGGTAAAATATTTATTCATTTAAAGATGAATTAGTATTGAATGCTGTGCTTATATTCTCGATGGTGCCCAGATATATGTCCAATTGTCATTTTATAAGTATTTCTTGCAATGTTAAATGAGCCCGCAGTCTGACTGATTCCTGTATATTGTTCGGGATGTCAGATGGCTCGTTAATTACATGACGCACGCCGCGATACGAGGGAGTGTGGGCGGACAAAACAGTGCTGACGGCGGAGGAAGGCGGTAGGGTGTGGCCTGTTGGATATTAGCAGTGCGGGCGGACAAAACAAGGAATTTTTACTGAACTTCGGAGCGAGTACATTGTGTGCTCGAGATGAGCGCTTTGCGGAGGCGACCAACATACCATTGAGTGAGATTTTAGCAGGCTTCACCTGAATTGAAAGAACTCTTAAGTTTCAGATGGAAAGAAGTACAGCGGAACCTCGCAAGTGCGAGAATGGGCCTTAACAAGGCCTTCATAGTTACGAGCGTTTTGTAATGCACCATCAGTTTGTATATGCTAATTATAGAAAAATGTTTGGCATTTACGAGTGGTATTTTCATGTGCACATTCGTAGATACAAGTGATTTGCCATAGAAAAATTAAAAATTACAGTAAATATACTACATGTAGATGCGTGTAATAACTGCCGTAGTTACTGTACCATGATGACACATTCATTTAGCGTGCGGTCGGTTGCATTGTATCGAAACAGATGATGTGGCAACTGTGGAATGACCACTGCGTCTGGCAACCCTGTCATGAGTTTGCTTCTCTCTCTCTCCTGCCAACTGTCCACGTATGTTCAACCAATCATCTGCTCGCACTCATATTGATCCAGTGTCGTTTTTCTAACTAAATGCCAGTGTCCCAATACTACAATGGCCATCTTGTGAAACCTGAACAGCACACTGCAAGCTGATCCAATACTCTGGCTGTTCACTTTACCTGCTGGAGCCAGCGCAAATAATACGTATTTTTTCAATCGCAAAATCTGTAGAAAGCTAACAAATGCTGTAGTCTTAAGGGCGTTTGGTATCTATATTACTATTAATTATTCAACGGACATTTTTCATAGTTACGCACGTATGAATTAAAACATTTGGAAAAGGTTTAGAACAATGGGGAAAAAGTGGTGTAGGCGGACGTGCCGCTGGCTTTCATTCATTGGCTCGTGCCGTTGTCTATATTGGCAGTTGTTTTAGTAAAAAACTAGGGTTAGGAAGAACGTGCATAATTAATTTTTATATACCTATAATCAATTCTTATTGATATTTGCTTACAAAATTTTGCTACACTGTTGCTGATTTTGTGATTGATTGTCAAACTTCATTGTACTGTATATGCAAGTTGTTTCCACCCTGCAGATAAGAAGTTTTAAGCATCCAATCGTTTGAAAAAGTCTTAGAGTTCTAATGTACGTCATCATTTTCATATACTAAAACGGGTCATGCAACCATTTAGTTAACTAAAACTGTGAATTGGAACATGGCCATAAACAGTGCACGAATATATGTAAAAATATCACAAGAAATCGGAGGATGGCTGCGCTGTTTACTCGTTCATTGCAGCCAGCCATTTTTTTTGCAGTGTTTTGTGGTGAGGTGTGAAAATTGTGGCATCCAGAGCTCACAAATAACTCGCAAAGCAATTACATATCACATTCCTCGTAATGAACACAGACCTGTCATCCTACTTGTGTAGTGTGCTTCTTAATATCAGAAATATCAACCAAGGTACATCGTAATACAACTCCCGCTCTTCTAGTAATTCATGATGATGTTAGTTTCATCAAATTTTATTTGAATGCAAACAGTTGTTTACTATGAGTACTCATAGGTACGAGGATTTTTTCTACTGTTATCAAGCCTCGTAATTACGAGGTTCCGCTGTAAATCGTGGTAGATTAACAACCCTAGTAGTGCTCCTTAATGTTAAGGAAGAAGATAGAAGACTGCTGTTCTTCCTTCTGATATGTAGATTTTCAGGAAAAGGTATGAACGAGTATGTAAATGAGAATGTAGACGACACATGTAGTCCATTCCCGATTGGAAATGAAAATCAACCTTCGAAAAAACACTCTAGGCATAACATGTCACCTGTTTTTTCAATAACCTGTATTCCACAAATATATAACACTGTGGTTAACTTTAGAGTACTGTATTATTGAACAAATGAAACTTTACCTTAATATCTTCTATAACTTGTAATATTTATCTCTTTTTAAATATGAATTAACAACAGCAAGAGCAGCAATCTGTTGGCAATGGGCGGTAAGAAATAGTTCACAGTTAAAATATTTTAACCTGGTTTTTTAGTATAGTAATTATAAATTAAACTGTGCCTATTTAAATATTTTGCAAGCCCCGAAGGCAACATATCTCATTTTTACAATTTAACATAACAGCAGAAAATATCATGAGTAGGCCATAATGGTACACGTTTTATTGAGCGAGAGCAACTTTGATAAAACTGTCTGCTGAGCGAAGTTTGGCACTCTCTCTCTTGTATTTGTCTCTTTCATACTCAGGAAGTTTCATTTTGCTAGTACGCAGCAAAATTGTACCAGTTTTCAATTGTACCATATTTCATACTTATTACAGCAAAATAATGATTTTTTAATTTGTAATTTACAACTGAAAAGAGATTTTAATGGTTGAATACTTATTTTAATATATTTAGATACGATGGCAGGGCAGGAAAAAAGTGAAGTTGGCAGACGTGGCGAGCCATTACATGGCGTGTTGCTTTCTACCAAATGAAGCGTAAATTATACTTACTCTGAAAAATATTTCAAATTACATCACGTTTGTAGACGTGTTTTTTAAACCTACCTAAGCAAGTTACAAGATTGTGATAAATCTGTTTTTCCGCGGCAGTAAAAAATATACTGATACTGTGTGTTTCGTTAACCGCTGTGTGTGAAATAGAATGGCGTGACTGGATCTGTGGGTGTGCGGATTTCAAATATTTGATATGAACTATTTATACGTTGTAAATGCGAACTGTTTTTATGGCGAAGTTATTCATTTACATCCACGTCTGTTTATTTATCACAACGTTGTACCTTTGCCCTGGTGGGTGTTTGAAACACAGTCATGTCACGTGATTTACTACAAATCCCAACAAAATAACCAAGCCCAGCCCCAATAAATTTCAATAAACCTAATACACAGTAAGTAGCAACACATACATACAAATATGAGCTGAATAAAGTTACTGTATGCTTATTTGTGTGAATGAATGTTCACTGCTATATTTTAAGTTTCTATAACAAAAAATGAGCAACACGAGTTGCGTGCTTGATTTTAATGTCGCGTTTTCGTTGGATTGGCTATTCCATCGTTATTCGAACTGAGACTGTCCATTTAAAGAAATAACCCAACACATATCAATAACAAAAAGTTAAATAATACAGTTCATTACCCCGCAGTTGTAACAGTGTTGAACACACTCGCAGCAAAGTATTAACGTGCAATACGTGTAATGTGCTATGTCGTGGAAAACAAATATGTTAATGTAACGTAACCATAAGAACTATCATTTATTCAGGCATTTTTAAAACATAAAGGTGACCTAAATAATGTTATAGGTCTAAACTGTAAATATTCATACAAAATGGTTTTTGAAATAGACCTAAGAGAGAATTCTTTGAAAAGCTGTAAACAGTAAACAACACATTTGACAGGTATGAAAGTAGAAGTCACATGTCAATGTTTATTTTTAGGTGTAGCAAAAGTATACGAACACACGTACACACACAATGGCATGTAAACATTGATTTTGACAGATGCTACATGGCAGTCACATGGCAATGTTTGTTTACATTTGGCGGAAGGATACGAAATGGGCCTGCCAATAGATAGATATTTAGCACAGCTCCAAGAAAGTTGCTTCCAATGGGGAATGGACTACAGGTACATTCACTAAACTTATCGTCTTTGACTTTGTAATTAGGTAACTTAATAAAATGAGTGACGTGAGACACTTTAATGATTGTATTGTGTTAATCTAAATGTCAGAATATTTAATGTAGCTAAATTATGCAGTTTTAACTGTTCTTTGAAAATTTGTTTAATAAATGGGGTTAACTAATTTACCGCTTGTTAATTCATCTTCTCTCTCATGATTGGTAATTCAAATATGTAAGCTGACTATTTAAGTAAGATACTTACCTTCGGGTATTCATGATATTCAAGTAACCTTGTCGAGAGTTTACGCTCGTTGCACTGATAACGAAACAAGTGAATAATCGACTAGAATCTCTTGAGCATGAATATTTAGGAATTATTCCATGGGCTCCCTGCCTACATTATAGAAGGAGGGCTCATGTCTGTCTTCTATCACCTATACAAAATAAATTACACTAGCCGGAGATATTGTGAGAACTGCTCTCATAAGATAATTGTGAAAGGCCACCACAGGAAATGTAACTGGACTTTCCAAGTTGACCAGTACTAGGTTTTCTCGCATACAAAATTAGTTGTACAGAACCTGGTGTGAATAATTGTAGTAATATATACACTAGTTATAAGGAAATTCAAGAATGTTTAATTGTATGACAATGTAGCCTAATTTTTGTGAGTAAGACATATGAAACATTGTTCAAAACTAGAAATTTGTAGGTTAAGAGTGTAATGTAATAGATAGGGATGGAAAGGAAATTAGCTAAGCATGTTTTCAAATGGGAAACTAGTAACTCTTGTATCCATTATGTGTTAGCTAGGAAAAGGAGAGTAAATAGGTATGCGAGTTTCCAAACGGGAAACTACCTACAAAGATCTGCATAGCAACACTATTAATTTTTTGCTTCAATGTAAATTGTTAAAGCATTGTCTTGATTTACCAATACATCTTTTCAGTTCCGGGTTACATCCTCCGCAATACTCCATGTCCTCCCGAAGAAGGTGTTAACCTGTTAGTTGCCCTTGGCAACTGTACTTCAATCTTCGCTATTACCATCCAAGGGATAAGCACCCCCCCCCCCCCCCCCAATACCTGAAAACTCATACAAAATTCTGTGGCAGCTACTACATCCCCTTAATATATTTTGGAGTTATCGCAGAACAGCCAATATCTATCATATCCTCTGCTGCTACCAGCCTTCAGTTGGTAGCAGCATGACAAATGGTTTGCAGCTGTGGGATTAGTTTACTTTATAACAGCAAGCTGCATTAAATTTTAAAGTGTCAATTTTGTACCACCCTTTGTATAGCAAATGGTGGCAGCTTGGTGGGATAGAGTCTGGTAAAGGATCTGCCTAGAAAAGTTTGTATGTCTAAATGTTAAAGGTGGAGCGAAAGTGTCCCTTTTATGCCTCTAGAACATGTCAATCATGCTGTAGTGATGCGAGTTGTCAGTTTCCAAGTTCGTCTGATAGTCTATTTTGACACACTTCAGAGCGAAGAAAATAGGTTCACTAGTGGAGGTGCTTAATTCAGACAAGTATTTTGGGCCTTGGTTGCATGCGGGGTTTGAGAACAGATGAGGACGCACGCTAGTCAGGCACAAGTAAAAAGAAAGTTGCCTGCATGTAATCACAGGAGTTAGCTGAACAAACTTGAAAATGAGTCTTGACAGAGATAAAATGGGCAAGGATCACAAGCTGTCAGAGTTAGAACAGGAGAAACATTCACAATTTAATTTAGGCTGAAAACAAGGCACTGTGCAAGACTTGGCCAAGGCTTTAAACAGGCCCCAGATGGCTGAGTGGATGCACTTTGTAGAAAGTTTTGAAAACACGCCTGGACAAAATTTTGAATTATTTGTAGAAACAATTGAGACCGTGGTTTCCATGTTAGAGTGGGGAGACACAGAAAAACTCATTTGCTGAAAGTTAGAATTGAAAGGAGAGGCACAGAATCTACTGCGAGCATACCCACAGATAAAAGAAACTCACGTGTGGGACAATTTGAGTAATTTCTGTACAAAATTTTAAGCCTCACAAAAGCCGCCCTAGCAACTTTGACAAATTCTTTAATTGTTCACAAAAGATGAACGAGACTGTGCAAGAATATGCAACTTGCCATAGGTTGACAGGCCACAATGCAAAGCTTCAGTTAGGGCTCACGTTTTTTAAGAAAACTTGACGGCCATCCTTCTCAAAGGCCTCCGGCCAAGTATTCAGGAGGAACTTTTTCTTCCTTACATAAAATAACCCTTCCTGAAACACTATTAACTGTGCTGGGTCTCAAATCCTACCCTGAATGACCTCTAAGTGCGCTGTTGCCATTACACGCGCAGGCCATAGAGTGGGCAAAACTTTAACTCTCTCACCATCGTTAGACTGCGGGATATTTTCACAAATGGATGAAGCATTTTGACACGAAGCATCAGATTTTACTGAAAAGGCTCTACGCATCACTATCTTCTTTGCCTCCTTTGTTCATACTACCCTGTTTTTATCTTCTATCACTTAAAACATACAGTTTCAACTTTTTACACGTATCTGTTGTTACATTCACGAGGTCTGAAAATATACTTTTCACCCTTAGGGCCGGTTTCACTAATAAAGATTAACTTTTCAGAATATTGAGATAATTTTATCCAGATGAGACGTTTAACTAAGATTTTAATCTTGCTAATGTTCAGCGTGTTTCACCACGTTTAATCTCAGTAAGAATATCTCATTAAAATTATCTTGATATTATGATTTAATCACGATTTTATCTTGGTAAACATGAGAGATTTTGCTTTGAGTTGGTACAGAGAAATCATTTTGAGAAAGTACGGCAAGTTGGGAAGACATTGTGGTTGTAAGAAAACAGCGAAACAAAACTTTTTCATTTCATGAAAAAATACAGTTTGTTCGAAATAGTTACAGAACATTTCAATAACATTGAAATTATGCTGTGACATAACAAAATAAAGCGAAATAGTGGCGAACGATGGTGAATAGTTTCAATTGTACATATCATGATCACTACAGGACAGCAGACAACTTGAAGGTGGTGTGGGATAACCTATAAAACCAAACGCTAAAAACCTATGTAGACGAACATGTCCATGCTAAGGGGTCCAGTGTGATGTGCCCTCAAAATGTCATTCCAGAGACTCAGTTGTCATAAACACAGCTCAAATGAGTAACCCTGCAAATGCTTCAGATAACTATGCCTCTACCGGGTCCAATGGTTGGAGGACAGTTTCTGCCAGCCATGTAAGGAACTGTATGGCAACAACTTCCTGGTGTAGTAGACGACGACCAGCAATGCACTCAAACAAAAAAAACTGAGGTAAGTGCCCGGCATATAGCAAAAATTGAGTTAACAAAAAGTTTGCAATTAAAGAAAACGAGGCAATGAAAGAGATTGTCAACTAAAATTACAACAGGAACAAAAAAGAACTAAACAGGAGAAGCTTCAAACATAGCTCTTAACTTCGTAGATTCTAAAACTAAAGACAGAACTAAGTAACTAACGTGATCTGTTGTGGTTTAGTTCATAACATCTGTTTTTGAGTATGTTCAAAGATATTTTCAATTAAAAACACTACTGTTGTTTGTAACATTCTCGATTTGAATTAGACCTACAATAGTAACTTGTTTATTTTAAATTTATACCTAATGTTTATGCAGAATAGTTGTCGTAAAGTAAAATAATAAAACAATATAGTCTGTTTAACAATTGTGTGTTTGATATAAGGCGAAAGTGCACGTTAATCTCTTCATCATAAATTTCAAAATAATTTATTCATTCATGTAAACAGCGCGGACAACAAACAATAAAATCATCACTTCCCTCTTCAAAAATTAAATTGTACATTGCCTGAACCATTTTCTCTTTATTCTCATTGCAATAAATTCGCCCTCTCGTCACCTTCCCAAAATATTTGTTTATGTTTTACAGTTGAATCCCAATAATGTGACTTAAACCACCAAAATCGGAGAGTTAATATTTTATAGATATATTCAGAGAAAATCGAGATTAACGTGTCTGGTGAAATGCAAAATACAGATAATTGAGATTTTTTGTCAGTTAATCTCGATAAACTATCATTATCTCACGTGGTGAAACCTGCCCTTAAACTATATAGCAGAACCATCTCAGACGGTATCCGTCGCAGACAGATCGCTCAATTGTGAAACAGCAAGTATAGCTCGACGCAGCCCAACAAATTTGCACTATTGTGGAACCAGCTTTAAGTGTCTTGAGAGTGACGAAAGCGAATAGTAATTTTCTTTTACGCAGACTCACAAAAAGAATATTTTTGGGTAACCTGCAGGGTGTAAAATGAAATAAAAATAACTACGGCACATTTATTCTCAAAAGTAAGTTATCTTGAGTACCCTAATTTTTAATACAGGTGGGCTCTCAAGACCTTACAGTTAAGAGTTACCCAAATCTTTCCACTTCCTTCACATTATAATACATGTAAATTACACAAAGACAATAAAGATTATAAACATTTTTTAAATAAAGGCCCTCCTACAATGAAACTGGTGGATTGTTGGTGCCATGCTGGTCGTGTGTTACAATGAAATGTCGGTGCTTTGCTAGTAAAGCATAGTATGTTCGACTGGTAACAGATTGTGCAGCATATGCCATTTTTTATTGGTTGTTTACATTTGTGTATTGCACTACAAATTCATTATCGCTTTAGTATTAGTAAATCCAGAAGTTCATTAACGCTACAGTCCATTTTCCAAATTGATATTGAACATAATTACTCGTTCCAAGTTATTTATTTTCAACTGTATTTACACTAGCTAAGTTTTCCCTATGCCACATTTCTGAAGGTTTGTATACTTTTTTCGAACCAAAACCACCACCACTTGCAATCCATTTCGGCAGTTATCACATACGAAATAATAACAAACTTTTCATAACAAATTGTTTTGGAAATTAGGGACAGTAGGTATTTACTGTTATAATTATATTTATTTTATTTGGTCAGCAAAGTTCCGAATTTCATTGCGCCTGCACAATAACATTGATTTCATTGGTACACAATCATCGTGCAGCGCATAACGGCTAATCACGTGCAAAGTTCCGGTCAGTTGCTGGTGAAAGTTAAAAGTTGGCCCAGTTCATTGTAGCATGGCCTTTATACATACAAATATACACTCGCAATTGGGCTACCGCCCGGTGGCGAGCTCTCTCACCTCTCCTTCACCCGACCAACTCCTTTTCCACTCCCTTCCTGAACTTATCAACCCCTCTCACAGATACCAACTCCTCCCTCAACACATTCCACTCCCTCACAGACCTCACAAGCATCACCTGCCTACCCCACTCCATTCTCTTCCACACCCTCTAAAGCTGCTCACCGTTTCCTCTTCCTCTAAATACCCCCTTACTTAGCTTGCAGTGTAGCCCTCCCCATCCTCCCTCTTCATTCACCGCCCTTTACAACCTGACTAGTCGTTCAACTTTCCTCCTGTCCTTCAATGAGCTCCATCCCATTTCTTTCATCATCACTGATGACTTATAGTTCCCTCCTTCCTCATCATCCTGCCCCTGCCTTCTCCACCTACCCTTCACCCATATTGCTGCCTTTCTCTACACCTTTTCATGTTCTCGCACCTCCACCTCCACATACAGGTCCCATACTGCTGCAGCATATTCTAACATTGGCCGTGCCATATGGCTTCTCCTTCACCCCACAGCTGACTCCATTCAGCACCCTTCCCAGCATACCCAGAGCCCTTCTTCCCTTTGCAACCACCCTCTCTACCCGTTTTTTTCCACCTGAGGTCTCCCTTTAAAGTTTGTTCACTTTTAACGTAAGTTTTCTGCTGTTCGTCGTTCGTGTCGTCTTGCAGAGAGTACGCGCTGTTTATGCTACTTTGCTGCTCGCGAAAAATATCACTTGCTATCAGATCGTAGAAAAAGTATACGAAACGAACAAACTCTTTCTGTGCGTCGATTCTGCGCCATTTTTTTGTTAGTGTGCGATGCGCGATTCAAGGCAGCGCCATTCCAAGCCTTGCATTAGACTGTCTGTGCGCTATTTTCTGTGCTACATTAATTGTATGCCGACCTTTATACAAACATACTGGTGAGTGCTAAAGAAAACAATTTCAACAAATTTGTGAATCTAACATTCGAAATACGCACAACGACTACAAATATACTACCACAAGCGGTTATTTTTTGTAATACCTAGTCCACCAAAAACACACGTGCTACAGCGACCGGCTTGTAATACTACAGATAGTGACCACAATTCAGTGGCGTAATATGCGATTAGCAACAAAAATCTCCTACCATTTAGCTCATAGTACTAACCTTTGAATGATGTTACTTTATTAAAAAAAAAAAAAAACTAACACATGAAGTGCCAAAAAACAACACACCATAGAAAACACAGTAGGGAGGTGATAGATAGGAAATGACCATGCTAACAAATTTAACTATGGCCGTGTTCAGTTAATTGCACAATGCGAAATAAGCGCAGCGAAGTGGTTCCGAAATCTTTCAACAGGCGCATCCTTGTACCTACTACGTCGTTCTACTTTCGGCCAATCTCACACATAACCTGCACGAAGGGAAAAAAAATACTACATGCACTGACATCAAATTTGCTGGAAAATGCCAGAAACATGCGTATTTCCAGGTTAGCATCGGCGGCGACCAAGGGCAACTTAGTTGGTTTTAGCAAACGTGCGCAGTGTTAATGTAATAAATGATTCAACTAAATTATACAATGCTAAACACGAACAAACGTATTTTGGAGAAGAAAACTTAAACGTCTTATCATAGAAAACAAGTTTTTAAGAGTTTTCCAGTTTAACTAACAGTATACTTCTGCCAAAGGGCGTGTGTGTGTATTGCTGCATCTGTACGAATACGAACCATGTATATATCGCTTCTAGTTTTTTTATTGAAGTTAAAATTATCCCAGTTACAATTATTTGAATATTATTTCAATACGAGCAAAATTTTCTACTGCTCCATCAAAACATATCCATCTCATTAAAGACATTAAACTAAAGGACCCCACACCCTCCTCCTTTAACCAATTTTGAAAAAAAGTAAACAGAACCCAAGCAAATGTAAGTAGGCGAAAATAAAGCATAGAAGAAAGCCAACCTGTGACATGTTAATATGCTGTGTGTACGACTTTGAGGTTAATATGTAATCATGGTGGCAGTTAAATATTTAATATTCGATTAATCCATTAGGCCCCTTTTACATATTAGATAATTGTAAACAAGCTATACTGTTAAATAGTACGACAGGATCACTGGTTTACCATCGCCGTATGGGTAAATGTCTTATCATTCATTAACAAAATGCTTAAATTACGCACCGAAAATAGAGCATGGAAGTTGTTCCATTCCCCAGCCTAACATTAAACGCGTGGAGTAGCGGGACAACAAGTAGCGGACATGCAGTAGGTCGCATCAGTGCAGGGTACAGACCATGTCCTATGATACTAACCAAAACGATCAATCACCTAACAAGCCAACGAGCAATATGGTAAACATAGAGGGTAACTGAGTGATTAAAATTTTTTTAGCAGAAGCAATAGACAAACTGTCCAGACATTTTTATTTCAGTCAAAACATTGTAAGCTGATGCTTATTGTCATGTTACCGTAAATAAGATGTACATTTTTGAATATTAATATACATGTGATTTGTTAACAGCTGTGTGTAAAGTGGTGTTGCTGTGAGCGCACATGATTTCAAATATTCGATGTCCATTATTTATACGTTTTAACTGTGAATGGTTTTTAAGACGAAGTTAATTATTTACATACATGTATATTTATTTATCACAACATTGTACCTTTTCCCTAGGTATTTGAAACACGGACGTATTGTGTGATTTGCCACAATCCCGATTAAATACAATGCCCACCCCTATAAATTTCAAAAAAACTTATAAACTGTAAGTAGCAATACATAGAAATATGAGCGAAATAAAAGTTACTGTACACTTATTTGTGTGCATGTTCGTAGTATAAAATCATAATTGACATTGTAATTACAAAATGATTAATAAAACATTTACATTTATATATAATATTTATATTTTCCAAAGTAAATACGACTTCCCCAGATTGAGTAGTTTCAGTGCTTACATTTCATTTTTATATAAAATCTGTTTTAAAATTTCCTAATTAATCTGATATAAAATTACCGCTAGACTGATTTTAAAGTTTCCTACAACAATTTAAAGAATGCATCCAAAACCATTTCACCCCAACCCCTCAAAATTATTTCAGTTAGCTGGAATAGAATATATGTATTGATGTAACCAAGGAAGAATGTGCTAAGGTGATTGTTACAGTAAGATTGTGGGAGGATATGACGTATCATGATATCCCGAAGAAGAAAAGGCTTGAGGAGTCCTTCGAGGGTTAGACATCTAACATGGTCAGACGTTTCAGTTAAGTGTCCCACCCGTCGAAGCCTTGATGACAGCGTACGTGACGATTCCGGAGGGAGGATGGCCAGCGTAATGTAACCAGGCGGAAGAAGGACGGAGATATTCTGTTCGAATGGAATCTTCAGTGATGCCTGTCGTATAAGGCTTTGAAAATGCCCTCACCATCGATTTCTGAAGCTGTCAAGTAAGACCTATCCATGGCACGAGTCAAAAGTATAGTCGCAAGTTATAAATCTTAGTGATGACTTTTGATAATATTGCTTAATTGTAATTTTGTCAGAGGAACTGTTTTAATGTGAAAGTCAAATTTAGTTTGTTGCTGAGGTATGAAAATCGCTTTTGTGATAAATGTTTTAATGGACTTTTCTTGATGAACATTCCCAGTGGCCATTTCATTTTCGTGTTTTACCCCGAGTAAAGTCATTTAAATTATATAAAAAGAGAGTAAATGTCTGAACTTTGTCTGCAAGATGGCATCTAGTAGTATTAAAACAAATTTAATTTAGTTGTGCTCTCCATTTTGAATTTTCAGGTTTCCAAAGCAATAATTCTAAATCTGATTTCTTTGGCAAAATTCCTTATAGGTATCTGACGGCATGAATTTTGAGTGTTATTCTATTTCTTTGAATTTAATTTGTCTTAAGGGTTAGTAAACATATATATTTTCCTTTAATTAAAACAAATATCTAAGAGTATTCTGTCGTTTCAATGTGTATGTTAGTTGCAAGAAGTTTTTTTGAGGTGTCTTGATTTACTAATGTGTGTCTTAATATTGAATTTTAATATTTCAAGTTGATCATTAATTCATGTTGATCTATGTATTCCACAAGGAATCAAGTGTTTCTCTTTTGTATGAGTGAGCCAGTATTCCTAAAGTATCTCAAATTGTATATTCCTCATCGTATTAAAAGTCCGCATTTTTAATGGGATGTAATGTTATGAAGAAAACTTGGCTACTTGATTTACTGTACGTCTGTTATATTCTGGGCAAAAAGTAAAAACCACGCAGCTACACAAGTTTCCAACTTAATGTAAATTCACAACACCCACACAGCCATTATCTTTATAAACATTCCCTCCCAATCTCATAATAGAACATTATAACTGGTATATTTTAAGTTTTTATGACAACAAATAAGCGACAAGAGTTGCATGCTTGAATTTTATGTGAATTTTTTGTTTGACTGGTTGTTTTTTCGTTCTAACGTTTATTCCAACTGAGGCAGTCTTTTTAAAGAAATAGCCCAACAAATATAAGTAACAAAAGAATAAATACTACAATACCTCGCAGGTATAACAGTGTTAAACACAGTCGTGGCAAAACATTGACGTGCATTTTATGTAATGTGCTATGTCATGGAAAACAAATATGTTAATTAAAAAAACCATGAGAACTGTCATCAATTTAGGCATTTTCAAAACATCATAAAGCTGACCTAAATAACGTTAGGGGCCTAAAACAGTGAATATTCGTACGGATTGGTTTTTTTTTTAAATAGGCCTTTAACAATTTTTTGATCAGGGAAATTGTGAGGTAAAACGAGTGGAAAATATGTAATCCATAATAATATTATAATTGGAAATACATGGATTGCCAAAAAGGTGTAAACCAACCAATACAAACACCTGAATTGAAAGTGGGATGGGCAATGAAGATCAGGAAAAAAAAGTGGGGTATACAAACTACAAAATGTTTATTTTCGTTATAAACTTTTGCCCCTAGATTTTCGTACCGTTCATAGCCCTCCCCATTAGGTGAAATGTTGATGAAGTGCCTATTAAAAAATCTGTGTCCTGCATTAATAATAGAATGAATTTATACCATTTTCCGGTTTTTTTTTTTTTTTTTTTTTTTTTTTTTTTAAGGCTCTCTGCTTTACATTACCTCGACGATATGTTAGATTTACTGGAACCTGCTTCCCGTGAGCACCCACAAAATATAATTTCCACATCTGTCTCAATACACGAAAATAATGATTTTGATTACGAGGTCAATCCACAAACTTTGTGATTTGATGCCAGATTGCTATAGTGTATAAATTATTTGCATTGTAGTTTCGAGCCGAAACACCACAGCCCATTCCACGTTTAATATTTCCAAGCAGTCAATTAAATGAATAAATGCATCGCTTACATGCGCCCATGCATAGGCTTGTACCTTCCAATCTCAAGCATGCAGGCTGGTTTGATATTAACACAATTCTTCACAAAAATTAAATTTTACGAAACTAAACTATGCAACTTCCAAGCGGTTTGTTTTATGCCATATCTAACATTGCAAAGAAAATTCCGCGAATTAAACTTTATTTCCAGCTAGAAAATGCATGAAAATGTCCAATTGAATTTTCTTTATCAATTATTTTGGGTATGTAAGCCTGATATTCCTTACTCCTGCACACTACCAAAGACCTTTGTTTTGCCTGAAATGAAAATTGCAGATAGCTTTTATTCTTGCCTCAGCCTGGAAATGCATCCACCACTCTATGATTAATATATAGCTCGTTGATTCTAGCACGTTCTGTTATTCGGATAAGAAACTGTGAGTGACATCGATTGCTGTTATCTATATATTATATTGTCGAAATATTTCGAAATATCAGATGTTAACTCGAAATGACTAGAAATTATCTTCCTTGCATATATCGAAACTCTAAGGCACACAATTGTGTTGATTCTGCATTATCTTAGTTTTATTTTTTGTTGTGCGCGGTTGCAGCATCGTATTTCGAAATCGATCCTAGATCGGATGTAAGATTTTCTCAGAAAATTGTTGTACCCTCTTCTAACATCTTTATTGGAAACACTCGAATGGTGCGACCAAAGATGGTAGGAGAGGGTTATTTTCTGTTAAATACTTACGTTGGATCTAGGATCGCTTTAGAAAAACAATGTTGGAACTGGGTATAAGTGTGATATTAAAATTTGTGCTGAAATAAATATGTGTGTTGATGCGTGCAACATTCCGCTCGCCCAAGACCATTTGCCCGACGATATAAAATTATAAGCGCAGAAGAGAGCCACACTCTACTGATTGCACGATTAACAGTGCAACCATAACACATACGAGAAGCAAGAAATAGACTGCAGTGACCAGTACACTTGTGAGCACATCAGTGCAGTGAAAGATAGTGCAATGAGAGTGAGTGTGGCAAGATAGCCACATGCGCCGAGTGGCACAAATATATAGTCCATTGCCCTTTGGAAGCAACTTTCTCGGAGCCCTGCTAAATATATACTTGCAAGCTTGTTTAGTATCCTTCCGCCAAATGTTAACAAACATTGCCATGTGAATGCCATGTAGCATCTGTCAAAGTCAACGTTTACATGCCAATGTGTGTGTACACGTATTCGTATAATTTTGCTACACGTGAAAATAAACATTGAAATGTGACTTCTGCTTTTATACCTGTAAAATATGTTGTTTACTGTTTATGGCTTTTCAAAGAATTCTGTTGTATTTCAAAAACCATTCCGTATGAATATTCAGCTTTACAACATTTTCAAAATGCCTATATTGATGACAGTTTTTTACGGTTATTTTACATTACAACATTTGTTTTCTATGTCATTGCACATACCATGTAATGCATGTTAGTATTTTGCCGCGATGTTGTTTATCACTGTTACAACTGCGGGGTAATGAACGAAATTATTTAACTTTTTGTTATTGATATGTATTGGGTTATTTATTTAAACGGACGGCCTCAGTTTGGAAATGAATGAATAATCAGTCCAACGAAAAAGACATTAAATTGAAGCACGCAACTCGTGACACTCATTTTTTGTTATACAAACTAAAAAATTTAGCGGCGAACATGCACACAAATAAGTCTACTGTAACTTTTATTCCGCTCATGTTTAAATTTATTGTTACTTACTGTGTACTGTGTTTATTGTTTATTGAAATTTATTGGGGCTGGGCTTGCTTATTTTGTTGGGATTGATGGTAACTCAGAATACCCAACTGTGTTTCAAATACCCAGGGCAAAGGAACAACGTTGCGATAAATAAACAGACGTGGATATAAATAAATAACTTCGTCATAAAAACAGTTCACATTTAAAATGAATAAATAGTTCATATCATATATTTTAAATCATGCACAAACAAAGATCCAGTGTAACGATCACCATGCAGCCACACCACACTATTTCATACGCAGTGGTTAATGAAACACCGTAACAGTATATTTATTACTGCCACAGAAACACAGATTTATCACAACCTCGTAACTTGCTTAGGTAGGTTTAAAAAAACATGTCTACAAACGTGATGTGGTAATTTGAAGTATTTTTCGGAGTGTGTATAATTTACGCTACGTTTGGTAACAAAGCAACACGCCCTGTCGTGACCTCACCATCATATCTAAATATATTGAAATAAATTATTCAAACATTAAAATCTCATTTCAGTTGTAAATTACCAATTCAAAAATCATTATTTTGCTGTAATAAGTATTAAATATGCTACAATTGATAACATGTAAAATATTATGCTTTCTTGCAAAGTGAAGCTTCCTTAATACAAAAGAGACAAAAACAGAGAGAGCAAGACAAGCCTCGATCAGCAGACAGTTGCTTCAAAGTTGCTCTCACTCGATAAAACAACAACGTACCATTACGCCCTACTCACAATATTTTCCGCTGTTATTTTAAACTGTAAAAATGAGATATGTTACCATCGGGGCTAGGTTAAAATTTAAATATTTCAATAGGCACAGTTTAATTAACAAATAGTATACGAAAAAACTAGGTTACAATAATATTTTAACTGTGTTCTATTACTTACCGACCGTTGCCAACACATCGCTGCTCTCACTGTTATTAAGTCATATTTAAATATAAGTAAATATTACAAGTTATAGAAAATATTAAGATAAGTTTCATATTTTCTATAATACAGTACTCTAGTTAACTACAGTGTTACATATTTAGGGAATGCAAGTTATTGAAAAAACAGGCTGACATGTTATAACTAGAGGGTTTTTTCAAAGTATGATTTTCATAAGTCGCCTCCAATCGGGAATGGACTATACATGAAATAAGTACCAGAGTACTCTTAATTTCATTAAAGTTTTAATGGGGCAAGGGTGAGTACACAAAGTTACATACGTATATCAGAACACCTGCAAATGCAGTTTAAATGCCCATAGTCATGTGCATGCATCTTGTGACGTGTTCAACATTCACCAGACTCTCACTTCAGCCCTTTCGCATCATCGCAGCCTCGACGAATTTAATGCAGTGTATCATTATGTGTATATATGTTTATCCATGGCCTTGATGCTGGTAGCACCTAGACCTCAGGCCATTCACCACGCCATGCCAGCAAAGATGTCAAGAATTCAATACATCACAGTGGAACACCTGAGTCGACGAACGAGTGCCATGTGCGCGTTATGTGTCAAGTGCATTGGAGTGTTGACATTAGTGAAGATGTCAGAACGGTCGTAGAGATCTGACACATGTTCGGGGAAGACTTTTGAGGTTTTTCTAATTTGCAGGAGGCTGGCAACTAGTGCCAAGTTGTTGGTCAATAAGGATATTAGTTAGGTGAGAAGCAGTGACTATAGTATTGGAATGTCGGTGTAGATAATTACCCAGGGCGCCAATTATTGTCCGGTTTACAATATCGTGAAGTCGGAGGACAGCTGTGGACCTGTTCCTCAGGGTCATTCGGCCGACGACCACAGTAAATCCTCCAATTCAGTTGTTGTCCCCTCTTAGAATAAAATTAATAATAAATGAATAACTCCCTTGCTTGTTGCTTTGTGGGATATCTGGGCTCCCCACAAGCCCATACGAATTACTGTTACATATAATGCCGACTCGTGAAAGTTCAATCACACTTGCACAGGTAGTTACTCTTTGCCAAAAATTGGCAGGAGAAGGCCAGTATCTTAAATGCCTTGCGGCGACTGGAAATAAACCACATGTGGTAACTCGTCACTACTGCGATTTATTCAGTTCATGATTACATTCCCATCAGGAAAAGCTTACATTTGGTGCTGCTTACGAACCCATCCTCTTGGGTAGTACTGTGCAAAAGATATGTGGTTACATGAAATAATTTAAGTACAATTTAAGCCTACCCAGCCGATGCAAGCACTGGGAAGGTGCAAGGGACGGTGGAGTCTCGGGCAACTGTAATACGAAAAAGGTTCCGGTATCTTAAAGAAACTATTGCTGTGAAATGATTAGTCCGACATGATGATGGCTGCCCAAGCACACGAAACTCGAGTCCTGACGTGATGTGGCACACCCCTCGCAAAGACGAATGACTACTTAATCTCTGTGCGGCATGCCGGCCGCCTTGGTGGGCTTGCACACCATGCTGCACTACATCCTTTCACACAATATTTGCAAATCGGACATGTACTCTACATGCCGGTTGTTACATAATGCTCCTAAAATCAACCCTGTAAATATTATGCATAATACCAAAATAATGCACTGTGGGAATGAAGTGGAGATGAAAGACACGTGATTGAACATTACAGAAAATTGCAAAAAGACACTTCGAAAAAAACTGAAGGCTTTACGACTGCGAAGACAGGCGTCTTTATAAGTTGCATTCCGCTGATTGAAACTACCTTGCCCTTTTATTGCACAAATTAAATAACAGAAATTTCACAGGGTGTATTTTCGGATTCCTGCACCATGCACATTTGGTCGCGCTCACTCTGCTCTGCAACTGTGTCGTTCCTTGACATACTGCCCTGCACTTGTGCTCGTAGAATGTGCACATTCACTGTGTTATGGAACCTGGTGCTGCAGGCAAACGGGCTAAGATGAAGGGGTCATGTGGGCACACGTAAAACACCTCCCCCAACCCACTCCCCAAAAACCGTTTGCAGCCGAACACATAACTGATGGCAGACACACACCCTTGTGTCTGCCCTACATGGACTTAATATGCAGTAGCTTCTAACCAGCCCCCTACATTCTGAAACTGCTTGCTGCTGCCATCGTTCTGCATGTTCTTGCCATCGCCGTGGTGCTTCCCTGCTTACACACTAGCGGATGCCGCTGGTGGTCGGCATCGGCGTGTTGAATGACGAACCTGGTATTAGTCGCATGTTCCTCTGTCATCGCTGCCACTGTGGTTGTCCTCGTGCCTAACCCCATATCACTGCCGGTAGCTAGGCTGACTAGTGACTACTGGGGGGTGGGGGGTTTAGAATCACCCTCGGGTGATTCTCCACCTGGTTATGGTACCATTTTATCTTCGGTCGTGCTGTCCTCCTCGATGATCGGCGTCCTGTTGATGGGCGTCACGTAGTCTCCTGACGGACCTCCTCCCAAAGGTGTATCATTGGTTGAAGTTCTGGATCTCTTAGGGATGCGCTGGTAGCCGCTGCGCCATTGAACTTCACAGAGCTGGCTATTGGATCCGTCCTGACTGGCGCCACTACAGCGGGCGACATTGTGCCTTGGGTACCCACTGCTGGTGGTTCTGGGGCAGGTATTGACCTACCTTCTGTGCTTGTTCTCCTCCCCTGGAGCTCGTACTCGACGGCTCCATCGTGAGCCTCCAGGTTTTTTGCGCCTCCTCAGTTCTGTGCGTGCATATCCCCTCTTGCTGGCTGTGTGCATCTCCTCTCTTGCCTATTGCGTACTGTTTTAGCGGATGTAGAGGTGGAATCGGTTCTTGCTGCGATGCACCCTCTTCATCTGGGTCGATGTCATCCTGACACCTTTGGGACATGCCTCGTCCAGATTCGGCAACATGCTGGCACTTTGTGGGGCCCTCCTGTGGAGGTGCTGCCCCACTCTCCTCCTCTCTACCTTGTTCTGCAGGCTCTGCAGGTGTTGCACCGTTGTGGGTGATGTCGTCACCGGTCTCGTCGCCACGGACGTCTGTGTGTGACAGACATGTGGTGTTTCGGTGATACTTGCTCCTCCTTCTTCCCACATGAACCAAGTAGGTTGTTGGCGCTAGTCCTTTCTCCTAACTTGCTTTCTATTTACATACTTATTCTCCTGTTCACTTGTATGTGCACATCTGACACTGCCTCCTGCATGCTTGCTTGTTTTCTACACATTACAAACTCCTCTGCTTGCTTTGTATGTACAGTACCTCCTCTTCTAGCTTGCTGGAACAATTGTTGTCTGGCTGTCTTGCTATGCTGTACGTCACAGCTACATGGATCTCGAGCAAAGGGAGGAATTGACACCCACTGATTATCTCCGCTCACTTGAAAAATGGTATCGTCTGCACGGGGGTTTTTTGAGCCCATCGAATAACTCCATATGCACGATGGTGGTGATGATGTCAGTTGCAGAGGGGGAATTGACGACCCACCAATTAACTCTACTTGTATGAAGATGAAATGTGGGATGAGTCGGACGTACAATACTGATGATGGGACGAGTCAGGAACCCAATGCTACCAAAAAATAACAACATAATGAATGATGAACACATGACATGAACTCCCTTCATACTTGCGGTGATATATACAGCGAACTCCTTCTTACTAGCAGTGATACATACAGCGAACTCCCTTCTTACTTGCAGTGATATATACAGCATACTGTTTCTTATTTGCGGTGCTATAACTAAATGAACATCCTTCTTATTTGCAGTAATTTATACAGCAAACTCCTTTGTTACTTGTGGTGCTATATACTGTGAACTCCTTTCTTACTTGCAGTGATATATACAGTGAGCTACCTCCACACTTGAATGATGAAAGTGAGATGAATGCTCTTCTTACTTACGGTGAAATATGTTCGAGTTTGTGCAATGTTTACAATGGTACGTAGTTGTTAACTACGGGAAATACACTTCTTGCTTGTTAAAACAAGTCTAGAATTAAATAAAAAAATGTGTGGCGACTGCTCTTCTTTTCCTGTGCTGTTCTTGCTCTCATGGTCAGCTAGGAGTTGTGTCGATTCCGTAGCTAGGCGTGGAAAAAGATGTGAGTGGTGTAGGTGCTGGAAAAGACTTTGGGAAATATGCTGGGTTTTTGTTGTAGAAATACTGGCGTTTGTTGGTACGCAGAAAATTGTGGTAAGTAAGGTGTCATAGGTGGGAGTGGTAGAGGTAACAGGGGTAGGGTTGGCAGTGGTTGTGAGCACTGGCTCTGCGGTGATGGATGATTGACAGCCATCACGGGGAGCCTGCAAGCAGGTGATGTGTAGTTGCAGACATCCTCGACCTTACAGTGTGCTTCCTCGGCTTACGCTACCTTTTCGCCTGTTCCTTCACTCTTACATGACATACAATGTTTACCGAGGTTATGCAATCTCCGTCTGTTTGCATTGCTTTCATATTGTTTCCCGTGCTGTATTCTGTTTGGTACAATGAATCACCGGGCTGGTTGCCCGTGAGTAAGTCAGTTAAAATGTTAGTGATCACGGTCG
Organism: Dryococelus australis; assembly: GCA_029891345.1. Lineage (NCBI taxonomy): Eukaryota > Metazoa > Arthropoda > Insecta > Phasmatodea > Phasmatidae > Dryococelus > Dryococelus australis. The sequence continues at coordinate 79,901,410 of CM056995.1, forward strand.
GTTTCAACTGTCCAATGCACTCGTCGCAAGTGAACCGCAATTCGGTTGCAGTGTGTAACTCCGTGGGACTCATGCATTCTTGGTGCATGCGCATATGACATCGTGCACTGGTGCTCGGTGTGGTTCCCGAGACTATGCATAACAATCTTCAGCACAAATGTAACCGGGGTAAATTTTCGATTTTGTTGATACTGTCCTAATGTTCTGTCACTTTCTCATCACCACTGTTGCTCGCGACACGGTTGCTCGCAAGGCTGGTCTATCGATCGCACTTGCAAAATTGGGTCCCCATTTCGTATCTATCATGTTCTGTGGTTTTTGATGCAGACACTGCAGTGCTGGCACACCTTACTTCATCTGGACAGCCATAGGTGTTTGACAACACTGCCACATAAGTGGTGTACGTGGAAAATCGGTACGTGGAAGCACCATAACGTGGCACAGAAGTATCACGCTGCGGGCAGGGGGCAACGGACGGCAGGCTCTGGGCTGTTCCGCTCGATGCGTGGTGGAGAGCGAATGGGGGCAGGCAGCCAGTTGTTCCTCCCTCTTCTCGTTTCTCCTTTTCCCTCCTTGCGGCGCGGTGCAAAGTGGACGGAGGGTTGGGTTGGCATCCTCGACTCGCCCTGTCGTTTGTCCCACTGCTGTGACGTCACATTGACGTCCCAAGATGGTGGCTCCTCGCCAATTTTCCGCCACTACCCCTTGTGTTGACGTAATGGAGATGCTAAACTGTTTTCGTATGCTTTCCTTTTCGGCCCACATGCATCATCCCTGGCACCATTGGGGGCATCTAGAAGGCGTCTCGACACTGCTACGTGTCGTGCTGGTCGCCTGGTTGACCATATTTTTCCCTTGTTGGAGATATATCCGGGGAAAATGTGGGAAACTTGCTGGAATTTTTTTGGAAAAATTGTTTTGTTGTGGGAAAATTGTAGGAAAAATTGCTCAGATTTTAAGATGAGGATTTGCACCAATGTTGAGAGACATTTGACGTTAATCAGGGTGTCGGAATGACAGTAGAGATCTGCCCCATGTTGGGGACTATTTGACATTAGTCAAGGTGTCGGAACGGCGGTAGAGATCTGCCACCCATTCGGGCAATTCATTTGACGTTTGTCTAATGCGCAGAATACTGGCAACTAGCGCGAAGGTGTTGGTCAATTAGGATATTGGTTAGGTGAGGAGTGGTGACTATAGTTTTGGAATCTCGGTGGAGATGTTTACCCAGGGTGCCAGATATTGTTGGAGAGCAGCTGTGGACTCGTTCTTCGGGGTCGTTCGGCAGACGACAACAGCGAATCCTCCAAGTGCAGTCATCGTCTCCTCGTAGAATAATGTTAATACTGACGGAATAACTCCCTTACGTTATGCATTGTGGGATATCTGAGCTCCCCACAATCCCATACGAAGTGCCATTACTTATTACGCTGACTCGTGAACATTTAAAACATACTTGGACAGTAAGTTTCAATTTTTGAAAATTGGCAGGAGAAGGCCGGTTCCTTAAATGACTTGTGGCGACTAGAAATATACCACACGTAGTAACTAGTCACTGCTGCAATTTATTCAGTACATGATTACATTCTCGTCAGGAAACGCTTACATTTGGTGCTGCTTATGAACCCGTCCTTTCAGGTAATATTGTGCAAAAGATACGTGGTCACATGAAACAATTCAAGTACAATTTAAGGATACCCAGCCGAAGCAAGTACTGGGAAGGTGCGAGGGGCAGTAGAGTATCAGGCATCTGAAATACGAAAAAGGTACTAGTATGCTAAAGAAACTATTGCTGTGAAATGGTTAGTCCAACATGGTGTTGGCTGCCTGAGTGCTCGAAACACGAGCCCCTACTTGATGTGACACACCCCTCGCAAAGAGAAACGACTACTGACTTTCTCTGTGCGGTGTGCCGGCTGACATTTCTCGGGCTGGCACCCCGTGCTGCATTACTTCCTTGAACACAACATTTGCAATTCGGACACGTACCCTGCATGTGGGTTGTTACATATTACTCCTAAAATTAACTCTGTAAATATTATTCATTATACTGAGGCGCTGCGCCTCCACATGTGCTGGTGGTGTGTTTATGTCCTGCCTGAGCAGATGGGGAACAGGAAATGATAATGTGCCCGGTGTCACGTTCGGTATAGAGAACAGTTGTTGATGGGGGTCGTACGGCTGTCGGTGACTCTGGATACGCGGTCAATTTGAAGGAGAGCTGAGAGAATTTGTCCATTATATTACGTAAAGGTAAAATATTGCCTGTGGGCGAAGCTGTTGTCACTTCGCACAATGAACTCAGGAGTTTTAAATACAATAAAACACGTATAATTATGGTATGACTGTTTTATCACCATAAAGGTACAATGGAATGTTAATTCACTTGTTAATGCATACCTTAGTTAAGTGGAACCGGTACCGGACCTGCCGGTGGTCGCTACTGCTGAAAAATAATGTGTGGCCCTTAGATTGTAATTACCTGAAACAAGTCTCGCGTGTGAAGTCCTGGTATGTTACGTTAGGATGCAGGGAGACCACCCCTCGGCTAAATAAAAATACTAAAAGGTTCTTGAATTAGGTGAACTATGGATATGAAATAAAATGCAGCCTATATTGAATTGCCAAGGGGGGTATACAGAACTTACCGAATGCCCTGCTAAAATGCTGAAATCTGACTGCCAGCGAATCCGGCATGAAAACATGAAAAAAACTGAACTTAGTGAATAACATGATAAGTGAAATTGATGTTGCACATAATTAAAATTGCTAAACTAAAACACATTGGCGACATATTCGTGGCTAATAATGTGATGTCACGAGAATGTCACCGCACTTGAAGGGTGATATTAAATGAAATGATACCTCAGGTGGCTGATTCTCGATAGATGTACACTCTTATAATTAACATTTTAAAATCGGTGTCTATCATTATGTAATTAATTTCAGGAATAAGTATGGATGTGACGACACATGGATTATGTAACTAAGGACGGAGCTACACCCTGTTTTCTATGGAATGTTATTGACTCTCTATACTGGAGCGGGCAGTTTCCCTAGTGTGCTTTGGTGTAATCACTGTGAATTATGCTTTAAATACTGCTATTAATTAATGTTGCTAGGGAACCTCTCGCCACTTCACACTTCCTGTGGGAATTTGATTCCCCGTCTTTTGAAACCACTCGGAGCCATGTCGCAATTCAGATTCGGCCATGGGGCCCGTCAACATTGCACACATCGGAAAGTCGTACGAATAAGCGGCGCCGTTTACTCCAGTGTTCCCTCCAATGTCTGTTGAGTCTAACGTTCATGGCTTCACGGAACACACTCTTTTAGGTCATTTAGCCAATAAATCACGAGTGTTACCTTTTGTGGTGAATGTTAAATATTATAACCCTTGGCCACGAGTTACAGGACGGAAAGAAAAGTGTAATGCCGTTCTCATCGACCTGCACTGAACGAGACCGCGACCTAATGTAGATCGGTCGAGTGTTACTGTGTGCTTTAAGCGTTTGTGATGGAACAAACGGGCACAAGGTATATGTGGACATAAGGAACATGTCAAACCCCCCACTCTCTCTAATGACTGTTTGGTCCTCGCAGACCCCTAAGGGACTACCACGCCCCTACATGCAACAGGATGTCGGCAGTCGCAGCTGGTTGCGGGACCCCAGGTTGTAAGACCCGCGATGATGCTATGCTGCACTGCCTGCTGATGCTCCAGGGCGATGATCCTGGTGATGGTGAAGTGCCGCTGCCCATGCTTGCTGAATAGGGTTGTTTCCATTGCAAGTGGTGCACGCCGGCCAATGTTCATGCTGAGGCTAGGAGGCAGCGCGGAGGATTTGAGACCAACTCTTCCATCGACTCGTAATCGCTGCTGCTGATGCTGTCGCTACTCTTCGGACCCCGTGATGCTTCTACTTCCAGCGAGGGGAAAGGTATGTTGTCCCTTGCTGGACTTGATGCTCCTTCTGTTGAACCTTCCCCTGCGCTCTTGATGTGGTCCTCCAATGCGAGGTCAACCTCTGTCTTAGTCTTCAATGGCATCATGGCGAAGTCTGGTGGGCAGCTTCCCTGTGGACAAATCGGGCCCATAGTTGCCCCTCTGACTCGCTTGTGCGATGTCTTCCGAAGACAGTATTTCTACAGTGGGTGTCGTGACACTCTGGTTTGGCTCACTTTGGTTTGCAGCGTCTGCAATGTTGATGTTATGTGTTTGAGATGGTGTGACCTCTCCCTGTTACTCCTCTTCTTCCCCTGTCATCCTTATTGGCATATGATTACCGGGTGTGGCAGTGGAGAAAATGTGCCGAAGAGCACTCCCATTTGTGCATGAGCTTACCTCCGCTTCGCCAGTGGGCATTTCTGCTACCTGCTCTTGGCCATTGGGGCCTTCCTCTTGCTCAGGAGTTTCTGTGCTGGGTCCCTGCATTGCTAGGTGAAGGTCGTTGCGATGTACAGCCACCTTGTACCTGCTGCTGACCTTGATGAGGTAAGTTGTAGACCCCAAAGCTTTTACAACAACATGTGGTCCGCTCCATTTAGGGGCAAATCCTGCACAAAAGTTGCACTTTGCACTGCTCAGCTTGTGCTCGCGGATTTAAACATTTTGTCCTGGCCTGAGCCTCTTTGGTGGGGGAGTTGTTGATGGTATTCATTGTCATATGTACCTCTCCTGGTGAATGAGTGAATTTTACAGGTCTTGCTCTCGACACTGTCGCCTCCCTGCTGCAATTTCTGTTGCATCGCTGTTTGCCTGTCGAATTCTGAATTCTCCAGGGAGGGGCAGCTCCCTTCCCTGCAGAATGGCGGCTGGTGATTGACCTGTTTCTAGGTTTACCCTCCGTCTGATAGTGAACAAGGCCGCGGGCAAATTTTCAACCCAACTTGCGTGGTTTGTTCCTACCCGCAGGCACAACTGAGTCTTGAGGTCTTGATTCCTCCTCTGAGTTGGGTTGGCCCACGGGTGGTACACGGCCGTTGTATGATGCTGGACTACCCATCTGGTACACAATTCTCTCCAATACTTCACTGTAAATTTGGTATCATTGTTGTTTAAGAGGGTGCATGGCTAGCCCCATCGGGAGTAAAATTCGGTCTCCAGTACACGGACTATGTTGCATGCACGTGCACTGGAAACTTGGCATGCTTCCATCCACCTTGAGAACCAGTCACTCACTTTAAGAATGAACCTCTTGTCATTAGGGGTGCGCGGATATTGCCCCATCAGGTCCGGCGAGATGAATTCGAATGGCTCCTGTGGCTACCGTGGTTGTTGTGTTACTCCATCTGCTCTCCTACTCTAGCAAGGTTTCACTTGATGGAACCCCTCACGTATTACTGGACACCTCTGGTAATGCCAGACCAATGGAAACAGTTCTGCACATTTCTTGTGGTTTGTGATGCACCAAAGAGGCCTACAAATAGTGCGGAGTTGACATGATGTAGCACCTGTCCTCTTCCATTTTTGGCATGTAATGTTTCCAGGTTGCTTTAGGGAGATGCGGTCGTGTCTCGATGCACGTGCCGTTCATTTGCCACCACTTCTGTTAACCTTGCATGATGGAGTTGATACGATATTGGGTGTCTCTACACTGCAGTTGTAATGTTAAAATACTGTCCTGCAAGTCGTGGAACTGGAGTTCGAATTCCTCAGGAGCCTCGATGTTGGCACAGCTCACATGACCCTCGCCAGTTGTTGGGTGGTTGGATGTGGTAGGGGGAAGTATGTCATCCCACTCCTCTTGGTCCACCACTACCGTTTCGCCTGGTGTGCATGAGAGCTCGTCTGCTAACTGATTCTCAGCTCCCGGTACGTGATCCGCCTCAAACTCGTATGCTTAGCATGCCCAGCATGCCCAGCATGCTAATTTATCCTGGCCTCTTTTATGGTGTTAAGCCAGAGTAAGCACCAGTTGTCAGTTCGTAGTGTGAACCATTGGTACTTTAGTTATGGCCTGTACCAATTCACAGCTCCCACTATGGCCAGACACTCTCGCTCGTTCACATCGTACCTACCCTCAGTTGCCACGAACTTTGCCCTACTGTATTCAATTATGTGCTTCTCTTGGTTATCCCCAATCTGATAGAGAATTGCTCCCAAGCCATTATCATTTACATCTGTCTGAAGATATAAATGGCGATTTGGGTCGTGTTCAGCCAATGTCTTGCACTCCCTGAACTTGCCTTTTTATTATCTTGAAAATTTCCTTCGTGTTTCGCTGTCCATGCGTAATTTATGTTGGGTGACAACATGTCAGTGAGTGGTGCGGTTATGGTTGCAAAATCCTGTATGTTTTCCCACAGCCAGTTCAATAACCCAAAGAATTACTTCAGTTGTTTCCTCATGCACGGTGCCTTGTAATCGTTAATGAGGGTCAAATGCTCTTCTATTGGCCGGCTTCTGTGTTCATCAAAAATGTGCCCAAGAAACTATATGAATATGTGGTATATGTGACACTTGAAGTTCGCGCACGACAACTTATTGATGGCTAGTCTCTCCAAAACTAATGACAGGTGTTGGATATGGTCATCCCAGGTTTCGGACCAGATGACCACATAATCCAGGTATGTGAGGGCAAAATCTTCAATGTACCCATCGAGAACCTGGACCATCATCATTTGAAAAGTTGCCGGTTCGCACTTCAAGCCGAAGGGCATTGTGCTGAAGTGGAACCTTCTCCCATCTGGAGCTGTGAACACAGTTTTGTGACGGTTTGCAGGTTTTATTGGCACCTGCCAGTACCCTCTGTGCAGATCCAATGATGTCATGACCTTAGCATTGCCCAAGTTAAGCAATTCATTCTTGACACTGTAGGGGGACGGGGTGCACAGTGTAATTTGGTTGATTGTTCTAAAATCCACACGGATGCGCAACGTCCCATCCTTCTTCGGTGCCAAGCTGATTGCGCTGTTGTAGAAGCTGCGAGTGAGTTCAATCATACACTCAGCTAAAATTTCTTCAATATGCTCTTTGATGATGGCCCATTGATGCGGCTGGTAACTTCTGAGTCCAGAGTAGATCGGCCGGTCATGTTTCAGTGGTATACAATGCTTGGTTATGGTTGTTCGATGGAGTGGGTCTGCTGCTGCAAATATTTTGTGTCGTTCATCCAGTACGTGTTGCACCATCTCCCTGTATTCCGGAGGGATCTCATGATCAAGTTTGTCTAGTTGCACTCCAGGCTCGTTAACAGTGGGTCTGGATTCGTTGTCGTATACCATACAACATTCCTTCAGACCAAAATGGATTCTATGGGCGGTTGGCTCAACAATGGCCTTTTGCTCGCTGAGCCAGGGGATACCTAAGATGGCATTCCCCCCGTAGGTCTGCAGACACGAGGACTCTGGTGATGGTGTCCACATCTCTAATTCGGAGGGTAATCAGTGTCTCTCCCATTGATTCCCCCACGTTATGCTCTGCTGCGAGGTGTAGTAACTGTGAACTCGGTGTAATCTCGCGTGTGTCCACGTATCCAATCCGCACTAAATTATGACTTGCTGCTGTATCTTCTAATGAATGCCATGGTTGCTGATTTAAATATACTGCAATTCTAATCATTCGGTTTTGTATTTTACTGATATGCTGTAATCTTGGTTGATGACTTCCGATTCCTGCCTGCCCTACTTGTTAAGGAGACTTTGTACCACAGGGGCCCTTTCACCTGGGGTAGTGAGCATCCGGCTTACTTACCCCAATGGTCTTGACATATGATTGCCACACAACACCTTTGAAAAGCTTTGTAGAAATGCTCTTGAAAAATGACTGTAAAATTTTGTTGGTTTTTGAAAGTCCATGAAAAATTCTTAAAATTTTTAATTATTATTGAAAATGCTCAGAAAAGTTTTAAAAACATATTTAATTGACCACTGCACTTTAAGTTCATTTCTGTCCAAGGGAAAACACTGAAAAAGTTTATTGTTTATTTTGAAAAAATTTGAAAGAGTAAATACTGAAAAATGCTGCAAAATAATGAAATCAAATTTTGATTGCTATTATTTCTAAATTACTGACTAGTACTGTTTGAAAATACTGTCTTTACTTGTCATGATACATGTTGCCAATTACTGTACACGATGATAACGCCTCGTCTGTTTTATTACAAAACACTCTTGCACCTATATGAACATTTTCCGTGTTGTGTTGTATACAGGTACACATTTCCATATAATTTACACTTGCAGTGTCGAGTGAGTATGTTCGACTTGCCTCTGTTTTGGCGTAGATTTGTTTATTTTGCATTACGTGTTTTCGCATCTAACCAGTGTATGTTTTAAAAAGTTAAAGCGTCTGATAACATAGCAAGTAAACAACCATATTAGAGAATTGTTTTGACAGATGCAGGCCCTCACTAGACATCAGTTGATGAGCTTTATTTCCCAATCGATTCACAGTACGTCTGTTTATATAATACATATGTACTCTACAGCATAAACAAATCTGACAACTTGAGCAATGAATATTTGTACTATTAGTGTAGCAAATAAAACCATGAACCCTTCATTTTACCGATGTTGACTAGTGTTGAGCGTACTTCCTTAATTGTGTTGTTATAGAGAGGTGTCTGAAGGTCTACCGACGTGTTGTTGATGCCCTCCTGCACACCGATGTTCTACTGTTGTTTGATTCGTCCATGTTGGGCAAACCACTTGACATAGGAATGTGGCTTGCTGGTGTAGACTGATGTTTTATTCGCCCAAGTTGGGAAAGCCACTTGACATAGGAATGTGGCTTGCTGGTGTAGACTGATGTTTGACACCGCTCCTGCAAACAGCACCAATGGTAGCCCATTACACATCCTTGTCACTTGTAACAGAGGATGTAAACAAGCACCAGTATTTCCAATCATATCCAGCGACACCAACTTGGTTCCCGTCTCTACCAACCTACACAGGTACAGCTAGTGAGATCCCGGAGCTTTCATTCAGAACTGCGAATGGCGCTTGAGTAGATAGCGGGTGGATCAGGATGATTGACTGCATTGTATAGGCGAAAGATTTTCAGGAGATGCGAAGACCTGGTGGTGTTATATAGCCCACTATGGGTTAATGTGGGAAGTATTCCGGAGGAACTTTAAATGAAAATTTGCCACAATATTCAGATTTCTACACGGACACAGCCAGACTATTATGAGGGAACAAACTGATGAGCACTCTACGAATTTGCCACCAACAAAATCAATATAAAATGTACATATCATCCTGAACTTTTGCTATGAGACGTGTTAGAGGTAGTGGCAAGTTCAGCAAAGAAGGAGCATCGTCGGGCGTCAGCCCCCGCCATCCACACAACAGAGCAAGAATTTCTTCAAACTGTACTTTTATTGGATGCAAAAAGTACCGCAAGACCGGGTAATGATTTCGATCAACCACAACCCAAGCAAGACTCAAACATAAACAAACATAAAAATCTGCCCACGGGATAAACGGTCACAAGAGATCCTGAAACGGTGGCAGCCCTTACCAAAACAACAACTTCTCAGCTTAGAGTGAATGAGTCGAATCGACACAACACAACTGCCCCGAGATTCACAAACAGCAACCCACCGACCCTGCGCCCTTCTAGGTGGTATAATGGACCACACTGGGACGAGTGTCAGACATGGGCAGATTTTCCACTTGGATCAACAACACAACAACACAGACCACCACCAGGAAACGGACTGTCTGACGCCACCTACCCCAGGATCTACAACAACAGAACCTAACTCCCATCATGCTAGGCTACATTACGAGTGAAAATAGGAATTTCATACACATCCCTATACAAGTTGATGATATTCCTTGCAGAGGGTTAGTAGACACAGCAGCCTCTCATAATTTTGATCACGCTAGTTACATAGATCGGGCAGAAATCAAGAAAAATAAACCAGCAATCCAATTGGCCACACATCAACACACAGGTGAGGTTATTGGCGAAGTGAAATTGACGGTAAAAATATGGGACATTACAACAACAACCATCTTCGTCACCCACAACATCAGGGAAGATGTCATTCTGGGCATTCCCTGGTTAGTGGAACAAAAAGCAGTTGTTGAACCGGCCACTTGACAGATACATTTTGACCATAAATAATGTAGGACTGTTCACAACCCAGAACCTCGAGATACAGACGACACACCTGCTGTCAACCTGTATGACCTCGACCATGCAGTTCCCCCGGAGTATGACGAACCTGTACAGCTACTGTTGAATGAACAGAAGGATATATTTACTGTTGCCGACCCGCTATGCAGAACCACCGACACATAATTGTACGACATCCCACATCGCTACTACCCGCAACAACAAGAAATAGTTCAGGAGTAAATCGCCGAAATGTTAGCTGTAGGGGTAATCGAACCATCAGCAAGGGCATTTAAATCGGCAATCACCTTAGCACCACAAAAGTATGGCACATGGCATTTTTCTGTGGACTTACACCATCTTAAGCTAATTACATGCATTGCTCCAGCACCATATATCCACATCCAAGATGCTCTGAATATGCTGGGTTAAGCAAATGTACTGGCAACAATTTATCTCCGCAGAGGGTATTGGCAAGTCCCGGTAAAACCCACAGATCGGCACAAAATGGCATTCACCGCACCCGACGGATGTCGTATTCAATTTTGTGCCATGCCATTCGGCCTGAAATGCGCCCCATCAACTTTCAAAGAAATTATGTTCCGCATCCTGATGGTTTGACTGGCACGTGCACATTGGAATACCTCGACAATGTGATCGTTTAGAGTGAATCATGGCCAGAACATGTTCACCACCTGGTGATAAATGGTCTTACGTGTGACAACCAAAAGTGTCTTATTGGCAAAGAGAATAACCAGTTCCTAGGTCACCTCATTGGCAAGAACGGGAGAAAACCAGTGCCAGAACAACTGAACCTCATTGAGGAGTTTCCGGTGCCCACCACAAGGAAACAGTCAAGAAAATTCTTTGGATTGATTAACTGGCTCCGTGGGTACATCGAATACCTTTCAATCATCACTGCGCCGCTGAATGTGTTAATGTCACCAAGATATGTTTCAAATGGCAAACCTGCACCAAATAAACACGGAGTTTCCGCGAATGCCAAGCACTGTCGAGATACGACCCCAGCCGACACTTGTACGTTCAAACAGATGCAAGTGAGAAAGGACTCTGTGTGATAATTTTCCAACTGTCAGAAGACAACGAGCGGCGAATTGTCGACTTTGGAAGCACCAAGTTCGGCCCAGTAAAGTGGCAGTACGACATGAATGAATGTGAGTGTTTGCTCGTGGTGTGGACCGACAACCGCTGCCTACTGTGGTGACACAGTATGAAGGAGGGTCGAAGTAAACTGACATGCTGGGCTTTTTTGATGCAGGCAAAAGATTTTGAAGTCCAGCACATGGCAGGCATTTAAAACCAACTCGCCGACCACCTGTCTCGAATGCCAGGAGAAGAGACTGCATAAGACAAGGAAGTGTGAGAGAATGTCTTCCACACTCCCCACGCCGACACACAAACACAGGCCACATCACGCGTACAATGTGCGAACGTCACCATACTACCACAAGCACCCTCCTTGTCACAGTAAAAATGCATATGGTAAACAAACAAGCTGAGGGGCCCGCTCACGTAAGTGTACTTTGGAATGCATGCAACAAATCAATGACTGGTGGTGAGTGTTGAACGGTACTCTTGAGTCATGTGCCAACAATTACACTGATGACTGAGGAGCGTACATGCTGCTTGTTGCCCACAGCATCATGTGTTACAATATGCACATCCAATGCTGAACAAACCTGCCATAATATTTTGAAGCACTTTCACTGAACAGGAGTTTCAGTTGATGCCCATACCTTTGTATGCACCTGTACAGATTGCAACAGATTCAAGAGCAGACACATAGTGAGCTCCCAGCAACAGCAACCTTGCACTTAGAAAGAGCGATTCGAGATAGTAGTATTGGATTTAATTGTTCAGTATCCTCGCACGTCGACGGGCAAACAGTTCTTTGGCGTGGTAACAGACTTGTTTTCCAGTTAGACTGAGGCATATCCTGTGTCCAGCGCCCGCGCATGCACCATGGGAATAGTGGTAGAGAATAGTTTTTCGCATGTTGGGGATACCCACAAACGGTATTGAGTGACAACTGCACTTAATTTACACATCGTACATGGAGATATATGTGCGAGAGAATGGGTGTGCACCACATAACAACCAGTGTCGTCTCGTTAGGGCAAGCAAGGCAAGTAGTGCTTGGCCAGGCAGTTTCCTGGCATTGTTATATTTACTTTAAGGTAACTTTTCACTCATGTGGTACACATTCTACTCTGAAAACAATACTGTACATTATAAGAAAACAATTCGTTGGGTAGCAAAACAAAAATGTTTGGAAGCACTGTAAGTAATGCTTTCAGCGGGTAGGCGGTGGCAATGGTTTCCCAGCCAACGGAGGGGCGGCAGGGTGGGAAGTGGGGCGGGGCTTATGGCTGCATCAACCTATGTAAGAAGCTACGATGGCAGTGCTTTCTTTACCGAACTGAAGCGGGCATACCCGAAGCTGGCCTAGCCGCAGGCAGTCGGCATGGTGTAGTTTACAGTAACTAGATCGATGTGTGGGCAAGTTCGTGCATACAACACGAATCATATTGATTTTATTTAATTTAGTTATGGTGATAAGTATGTTATTTATAGATATTCGCTCACGATGTATACCGTACATAAAAATAATAAAATTACATTGTGAGATTGAGAACAGAGCAGATACAATGAGTGCAACAGAACATGTGGATGTAAGTGTGGGGTGTGTGGATTATGAATGAAGCATTTTTCTATCAGTGTTTTCACTTTTCAGGAAATATGTGACATCATAAAAGAGAGTACGCCGACATCTGAACTTACTATGTATGATTTTAAAAACGAAATTTTTAGTACGATAGTTAATAATAATGCCTCAAACGTTTTATACTATTTTAACGAATGGCGTAATCGAATTCCTGGTAGCCGTTAGGTATTTCCGTTATTTTATGTTTGTATTGATCGACTTGACCTTAATTGTGACTAAAAAATATTTTATTGACAATAAAAATAGTTATCTCGTCTCGGTAAGTTTTATAACACAATAAAAAACTTTTTCTAAGAAATATTGCAAGGGGTTCCTAGAATAATTTTTTATTACTATCCTATTCAAAACAAATCATAAAACCCGATAGATTCTCATAATCTATGCCACAGTACGCATGCAGATATTATTATACATATTTTATGACGCTAAACTATGACGTCATGAAAACAACTCTCAATCCCTAAGAATAAAAAGGGACGGAACTATACCCGTGGCGCCAAAATGACGCCCGGCTCAGATTGAGTAACAACCAACATACACTAGTGGGTTTTGTAAGTGCCTCTTCATTTTTTATCTGAATATCCTTGGGTGAACTTCAGTAAATGTAATGACTTCATAGCGTGCAGCATACTACTAGCCAAAGCTCGTGCATAAGTACTTACACAGATCTAGGTCAAATGCTCAACGAGCATAACGTAAAATCGTCTAGACGAATTGAATTGTTCAATTTTAACTCGACTTACTTGTTCCAAACTTTATGTAGGCATCAAAAACAGACCAGTTGTTAAAAAATTCTTCCTTTTTTTTAACACGTCTTTAATAATTGATGATTTTTCTATTGGATACTTCAAAATACACGTTTGTGTCTCTATATTACGTAATACAATCCAACCATCAGGTACACATATATAATTATCAATGTCTATATAAGGCGTATCTACTAATTCCGTGACATAATATTGATAGTTTACACTTTCTTCCATTGAAATAAAATATTTATCACATAAAACACATATTATTTAAAAATAAATACATTTCCAATAATTCCACCATGGAAACGTAGCTATCAGCTTGATGTTCGCATTACTACTAACGTTTTGTAATTGCGGAACTACGTATTATTATAACTTGTTTGGAAATTCAACTGTAATGTAACTTAGTTGTTATTTTTACATGCGACGCAGTGGTTTGTAGACATTCATAGCGATTAAAACCACCCACGGTTTTTTACCTAAAGTAAAGAAGTCTAACGTTACTTTTGTTTAAACCGGTTATGACAACATCATTAAATGGATTGGGTGTATTGACATAGCTGTGAAGTGGCACGTGTAAGGGCACGAAAAAACTATTGACCACAATCTACTATTGCGTCATTGGATATATTAACATTAATAGAATCAAGGAATGTTTGTTAATTATTTTACAGATGTTATAACGTCGTTATTTCTTTGATTTCTGTCGCTGTATCGCATTATAATCTATAATTCTGTAAAGAATCATAATAGCGAACACAGTTCGTGGCTCATTAATGGAAACTAAATTAACATTCATTTACTTATGCGGAAATGTTGAATATTATATATTCGTGGAATTATTTTGAACAATAGAATGTACAAAGCAGGATAATGGCGCATAGTTATAAAATTGAGACTGGATATCGAAATTGTATTTTGCTGTTGGCCTTGAAAACCAGTTGGGTGGACGTTTCTATTAATAGCTATCATTAGCTGCTGTGAGAAGTTCCTCAGAACAGCTTAACTTAATCATACATAGTAACTAGTGCCATCTTGTAATCTGGAGCCTTATGATTATGTTTTGAAGTAGAAGTGCGGTTTCACGCGTACATCTGAGCTTTTTTGGTTAAGTGGTACGATTCCGATAAGACTGCCCTCTAGATATGGCGTCAAATATGTCATGTCTGAGGTACTAGAGTAATTAGTAGTGAAAGTCAAGGGATTTGACACTACAGGTGTCAGTTCTGTCAATTGCCAGCATGGAACTGCACATTCACAGCTACGAATTAATGGAATTGAAGAATAATTTTGCATTTGTTTATAAACACCTTATGATGTAAGACGATGATATAGTTTTATGACTTTTTAATGGTCAGTGTATTGAAATTCAGATAAATTATCAGACTCTTAGACTGTGTTTGTGTATGACATAATGCAGGATTATTCACTCTTTTGATTATTAAATTATCTTCGGCCTTACTGTGTGTCTATATTCTTAGTGCGACAGACGTAAGTTGTTTATTTTTATTTTTAATGTCAACATTAAGATATAGATATTCTTTCATAGAGTGTACGTGTTTTGTGCCAAGTGAGTGGACAAGTTATCCAAAATCTGTGTTAAGATTTAATTTACAACAGAAAATCAGTAGACAGTGTAAACGTTATTATACATCGGAAGGTGTAACTATAACCATTCAGAATGTGAAAGCAATATCAATGGAATACAAAAAGTTTCTGTGGTTTCGGAGAAATAATGACAGGAACAACGTCATCGATAAAATGAGGTACCAGCTGATGAGGATTGAGTTCTTTGAGTCATTAGAAGTCGGAAATCTGGAAGGGAATTCTTGTTGATAAATTATCAGGGTGATAACCTTTGGGTAGCATTGGTGAGCTTCTAATCGATAAGAAATTAGCCTAATATTTGCTTATTCTGCAATTACACATTCAGTAGCTGAACTTCTTTTAGTAGTTAGTATCGAGATGCCAGTGGGAAAATATGAATGTATAGTGCCCAAAGAATTGACAGTTTATTCAGCAAGTGCTTTAGAAATAGTTATATACAACGAAATTTTGTAACACCGTAAACTTAATGAGACAATTTTCGGTACTATTGTGACTATTGAGTGTGTAACGGCTGAAATGTTTAACTATGAAAGGCGGCTTTGGTTCTGAAGACTAGACGATGAAGATCATAGGCCCAGTGAATGTTATTTCACATTGTTTCTAGATTTTGACTAGGTTGGTGCTTTTGTTTATGCAAATTTTTGAAAAGTCTGACTGATATTCAGTGAAAGTTAAACTATTACTAGCATTGTCTTAATTTCAAGGTATTTAATACGCTTTTATTTTATTTTAGGTTATGTTCCGGTAGCGTAAGATGATTAGATCATAAAATATGTTAATAAATGATTTTTTATAACTATAATGTGCTTTTTTTTTAGTTATTTCATTTCTAATAGCCTAATATTCTAATTCCTGATGGTCATTATTAAAAAAAAGAAAAACTGGTCTTAGATCTCAGTTTAATTAAAGAATTTAATAAGATTTATACTATATAACAATTAATGTACATAATATAACTATAAAAGTGTTTTATTGGGGAATTGAACCCCTACGCACCAAGAGCTCTAACGCTTTAGCTACTATACACTATACCAAATCGTAAATGAATTCATACACAAGTTTATTTATAAAAACAATGCCATGCCATGCCACACACAGCGGTTAACCAAATACACGTAACAGTAATATTTATTACTGCAGTGGAAACCCAGATTTTTATCACATAGTAATTTGCCACACCACATCTGCCAACTCCATGTGGTAACAGTCCTGCCATCATTATATATATATATATGTTTCTTAGTCCCGTATGCGTTCCTATAACATTCATCCGATTGCAATGAAACTTTGGTAAGTTGTTGTATGCATGCCTGCGAAGGTTATCGAGTTGGAAAACCATTTTTCAATAGGTGGCGCACGAGTTGTTTCAACAAATGAGTTTATTCTAGCTATTGTCTTACAAAAGACAGATGATGACGTAATCAAAATATGACAATTTGTTCAGTTTCAAATCTACAATCTACAGGAACAGATCAGGGATTTGATTATTGGTGACATTTAATCTAAACAAATGTTTGATATTACTTTTATAAACAAGACTAATTACTAATTTGTAACTTCAAGTTACTTTTTGTACTGTCGTTTGAATATAGTTGATTTTAAGCAGACAAAAGATGTTTTATTTGTCCATCATTTCATACTTTACCTAATCTCCTAATCACATTATATATAATTTCTAAGTACATTGCCTTTACGAACCCCGTATTTATAGAATAATAAATGTATTTATTATATTACTATATTTCATATATATTTTATATACTATATTCCAAAACGAAATACCAGGCAAAGCGACAACGTATAAGTCCATCGATACTGTAATGAATCAAGATGAAGTTGTCCATTATCTAACTGAATTCTTGAATTCACTTGATTTGCCAGGCATATCGCTGCACGTGTTAACATTGAAAATTGGTGTGCCTATAATTCTCCGAAACATCAATCCACCATGACTTTGCAACGGTACCAGGCTTTCAGTGAAAAAGATGATGAACAATATCATTGAAGCTACAATTTTAAAAGGAAAATTTAAAGGAGAAAATGTACTGTTGCAGCGGATGCCAATGATTCCGACAGATTAACCACTTATCGGTTACGTAACCTTTTCTCGTAACTTTACATTGACCACATGTTTTAATAATGGTGTTGGGTAGCAAAAATAAACCCTTCGGGAGTGAGCTGGCGTTTCAGCGGGGCCGACATCCCTGACTAGACGAGGTAATTTGGAGTTTAGTTTATGGCTGGCAGAAAAGATAATTTCAACTGATAACAACTATCAAGAAGTGATCTTGGGGGCAGACCAACACTTGTCTGCCATCACGCCCCGAAAGGATGAGTCTCTATAAAGTATAACTTTGTGCTCGGACCGTGGGCGGGCGCCCTTAACCCTGGCAAGTAGCATTTCCTATCCACTGTACCTCATTCCCCCCCATGGCCCAGCTCGCCACACATCAGACTTTTAAATTTCTTCCGTCAGTTTTGTCATTTAATAACACATGTGCACGTGCGACTGTTTGTTTAATTTTGTGCCCATGCTCTGTTTTGTTATGGTGGGTTTTAATTGAAGTGGTATTATTACATGTGTTGGAAGTGTCTACTATTATTTTGTTTTACGTAAGTGCTGTGTAAAATGTGTACTCAGAATATTATTTAGTAAAGTAAATAAATGGGAATTGTTTTTGTTGACCACTGTAGTTTTATGTATGTTCCATGTTTGCACTAGAGTGCACCAAACCACCCTGCATGGGAAAAAGAAATAGTATTAAGAGATTATATATTTTTGTCCTCAGGTAGTGTGTTGACATTTAGAGAGAGAACAAAACATAATGTAGCATAATTTGTTTACAACAGGCGTCTTGTGCCGCAAATAGCACATCCATTGTCATTCAGTTCAATGTTTATGTTTAGTTATTAGCGATCTGAGTGTAATTGTGTACTTGCTTAGTGTTTTGAAAATTTTCAGGCAAACTTAACCTCCAATGGCCAGTTAGGCCAAATTTCATGGCCAATTATGACGTTACTGCAGCGGGCATGTCTGTTCAAAACATAAACAATTTCGAGTTTGCATCAAATTGTAATTTCAGTGTTTTTATGCAAAACCAAAACTGGGGAAAGAAAGTCATGTACATGAAATACGAGCACAAGTAAATGTGGGACAATATGTATAAAATAAATGCCACACACTCCCAAACAAAAGAGTATATTTCAGGTTAAAAGTGACCGGCTGCAGGACAGCTAAGTTAACCGATGTCACGTGATTAAAAATTAAGTATTTTAGTTCACATCGGTTGCTTTCCCCAAGCCCGTTTGTCCGCCGTCGGAAATGGCCGCTGCAGGGGCCCGCACTCTACGGGTACTTGTGTGCACCAATTAAGAAGTGTCCCGCATCGGTTGCATGGAAATTGTTACTCCACGTGTGCGTGATTTGTGTTCATCCAAGCGCTTATGACGAGGGCGCAAAGTGCAGAGTAGTGAAGTGCAAACACATGTACCCGCGCATACGTATTCTGAAAGTAGAACCAGTGAGATCAAATATTTGTTTATTATAAAGCAATTACAAGATACTCAAGGACAGACGTCCATGCAAGTCTGCACGTAGTCATAGGATAATTTAAGTGTCCTACGGGCCCAGTATATGTGTTATTTTCATTTTTCACATGTATCACCCACATTTCACTTTACACAGTGCCTTATGCTTCTTAAAGGGTTTCGGTAAGTAGAGCAATTAATTATGCAAGAGTTATTTGTTTTAAGAAATGTGAGTAGGAAGTTCGCGCGGCATGATGGCCCGTCCAAACTGGCCAGCGCACCGTCGCGAAGGGTTAGTCATTCTATAGTGTCTCAAGGAGTCGGACGTGCGCTTGGACTGTCCATCAACATTTTTAACTAATCACTTTCACTGAAGTAGATTTTTTAGATAACCGGAAACTCGTGTTTTTTTTTCTCTTCCCATGGCCTAAAATTGCCTGGGAAGGCTTACCTTTACACAGTAATTCTTAGTGACCATGTGCAGTTATCAGTGTAACGCTACCGGCGGGTAAAGTCTGGAAATTGCTTTGTAAGTTGTTTCCTAGACGAACATTTAAATAATACCCAGTGAATTACAACAAAGTGTCTGATTCTTCATTTGGCTTGTCTATGGGCTATAAGGGTTTGTGTCCCCACCTTTCCCGCTTTTTTAGTGTACTGTGCAAGGGTTTCCAATGTATTTAAGAATGTTTTTATCTTCGTCTAACTAAATATGGGTGAGTCACCCTGAGATCTCGCTGCGTATAAAGCATAATACAGGTACTGACATGTGTCGCTCCTCACCCTAAGCCGTTTGTCATGCCAGCCGCTCTCAAGTGGATCACACATGCGCTCTCTACGATTGATCACCGGCGAGTAGTGTCAGTGTCGTGCGGGTACAGGAGTGGGCAAGATTGGGCAATTGCAGTGCAGTGTGTAGCGCCACGTGCGCCTACCAGCCCAGGAGAGCGGGTGGAGTAATACATGAACACGTGTATTACTTTAAAAAGAATTGTAACATTTTTACAAACACATTTTTCGCCATGTGATAAGGACACGTGACCTGTGAATCAAGTGTAATCTGTCTAGAAACCCTTATGCCCCAGTGTTGTTTTAAAGGGTTTTTTTTTCTTCACAAATGTTTATTCTCACCACCACCAGTGTTATGTCCACCCCATTTCATCCCAATTGCAAGGTAAGCTTCAGAAACAATTATAGATTTATGTTTTTACAGTGTTTGAGAGTATTATGGCATGTAACGGTAAATTTGTTTCTCTGCGTAAGTAGATCCCTCCATGGTGCGTGGGACCGCCACTGCCAGCCCTCGTGCCACAGTGGGAAGTTAGTCAGCAAGTTGTACCCAGAAGGGCCGCATGTGTGAAGTCGTGCTTGCTCTTTTCCCGCCCAGATAGTATCAATCTTCATCACAGGTCTTTTTCAGCAATAGTTAAGTATATCTAGAACCTTCTTTCGTTTGTCCGGAATACTCCCCCTCGCCTTCCCAGGAATTGCATTGCCTAGGAAGTTCAAAAGTTCATCAGCACACCTAGTGCTTTATTTACCGCATAGCATTCGCCGCAAGTTTAAAGTGTGCAATTGTGTAAGTTATTCTCCTGGAGGTAATGTTAAATTCTGCAATAAATAGCATGAAATGATGAGTGCTTTTTATCTCGCTCCGTTCTCCTCCACACCCTCTGAAGATTCTCACCGTTGTTTCCTCTTCCTCTAAACACCCCCCTTACTTAGGTTGCAGTGTGGCCCTCCCCATCCTCCCTCTTAGTCACCATCCTGAATAGCCGTTCAACTTTCCTCCTGTCCTACAATAAGCTCCACCCCATTTATTTCATCATCACTGATGGCCTATAGATCCCTTCTTCCTCATCATCCTGCCCCTACCTTCCACACCTTCCCTTCACCCATCTTGCTGCCCTTCTACACCTTTTCCAGTTCTCACACCTCCACATACGGGTCCCATACTGCTGCAGCATATTTTAACGTTGGCAGTACCATTGTGCCATACGCCTTCTCTTTCACCTCACAGCTGACTCTTCAGCACCCTTCCCAGCATATGCAGAGCCCTTCTTCCCTTTGCAACAACCTCTCTACCTGTTTTTTCCATCTGAGGTCTCCCTGCAGTACAATCCCTAGATACTTATATTCTGCTGTTTCTTCTATCTCTTGCCCCTCCTATCTGTACATGTCCCTGCTTATTAACTTCTTCCTCGTGAACCTCACTACCGTAGTTTATCTTACATTTATCATCATTTTATTTTTCCTGGTCCACAACCATATCTTATCAATGTCCGCTTGCAACTTTCCGTCCCCCCTCTCCCACTGCAGCATCCACAACACAATCGTCTCCAAGCAATCTTATTTTTCCCCTAATCCCCAAACCCGTCATTTACCATTATGGTAAATAACAAAGGACCCAGCACACTTCCCTGTGGTACCCCTGATGTAACCTCCTCTTCCTCCGATATTGCCTCCCCCACCTTCACCCTCTGCCTTCGCCCCCTGAGGAAGTCCCCTATCCATTTCACTACCCTCCTGTCTGGTATCAGCGCCTCCACTTTCCCCATCAATGTGCCATGGGGCACCTTATCAAATGCCTTCTCAAAATCTATGAAGCAGGCATTCACCTGCTTCCCCTCATCAACTACTTGCACCAGATCCTCAACCCAGCCAGCTGAGTCTCACATGAGTGTTCCCTCCTGAAACTCCTCCAACCAGGGCATGGGCCCCTTAAAACCTGCCATTTCCTGATGCAAGTGTTTTATGTGAATTCAAAGATAAATACTAATTTGTATGTGTGCTGCAACCTAATCAAAGTACCGCTAGTAGCATTTATGGGTGCGTGGTTTGACCCTAACAATTCACGTGAGGGAGTTTGATTACGTCATATTTAATTTGCAATAACAAGCATTGATTGGGCCGCCCAAAGAGCCCCTCGTTTAGAAGACAACAAGGTCTCCACATCAGAACAACTGTAAGCTCTACGTGGGAATGTGGTCCGTATGATCAGTCAGCAGCACCCCGAGGTTACGAGTACTCCGCTCTACCGCAACATCAGTGATGCCGCCACAGCATCTGATGCCTACCGGGTATACAATTCCAAACACCTTTTTCCAAATTCTGTTCACCACCTTTATAAATCCCAATCAAACCCATCTCTTCCAGTCAACCACCATCAATCGGCCCCCAACGCAGAGCCAAAGTCCATGTATGAACTTTTGACCAAACTTTCAAAAATTTTTCACCTCAAGATGTCCATCTACGCCATCCTAATCCTGTTTAACCAACTACACGCAATGAAAGCCTATCGAAAAGCACTAGACTGTGAGTACTTGGATTCCGGTCCTTTGATATATATGTTAGTAGCCTAGCATCTTATCTGCAATCTTAACTGAAGTTCCTAATGTTTACACTTCGCTAGACTTATTGTATTGTTTACATTCACACAATACTTGTAGGGCCTTTGGTAGTACATTTCTTTTTGTTCACGGCAATACTTCTGTGCAATTATTAAAATCTACTTTCTACGAATCTAAGAATTGCAAATGTGTTCACTTCAAAATCAAGTGGCGCAATCATAACCGTATCACATGGGCCGGTCATAAACATGATGCATAGCAACTTTACTAATAAAAAATATTTATAGATATATGAAGCAAAGAGTAGCAAAGAAATTGATTTTTTTTTTTGTTGTGGCGTGTAAACTTTCCTCCTCTTTCGGAATTTTAAAATGTCACGGTGACAACGAAACACAACCTGGCAGAATAAATGCAGATTGCATACGATAAAGATATCATTTTTCTGTTATGAATTGTTTATAACAAAACCATATTTTAAAATGACCAGAATTACGTATATTTTTTTTGGTGAGATTATTGTTTTTAAATTACATACAACCTATATATCTAAACTATAGTCCATTCCCCACTGGAAGAAACTTTCTCGAAGCCCTGTTAAATATATACTTGCAGACCCATTTTGTATCTTTCCGCCATTTGTAAAAAAACATTGTCATGTAGCATCTGTCAAAATCAATGTTTACATTCCATTATGTGTGTTTGTATACTTTCACTACACCTAAACATAAACATTGAAATGTGACTTCTACTTGTGTGTGTCAAATGTGTTGATTACTGTTTACAGCTTTTCAAAGAATTCTGCCATATACCAAAAAACCATTCCATACGAACGTTCATAGTTTAGGCCTCTAACATTATGTAGGTCAGCTTTAAGATGCTTTAAAAATGTCTGAATTGACGATAGTTCTTACGGTTGTTACATTAACATATTTGTTTTCCACGACATAGCACATTACATGTCATGCACGTTAATATTGTTCCGTAACTGTGTTTAACCCTGTTACAACCGTGAGGTAAATAACTAGTATTTATCCTTTTGTTTTTGATATGTTTTGGTTTATTTCTTTAAAAGGATGGCCTCAGTTGGCATAAACATTAAAACAAAGGAACAACCAGTCCAATGAAAAAGACACATTAAATTCAAGCACACAATTTGTGTCGCTTACTTTTTGTTGTGCAAACTTAAAAGAGAGAGGTGAACATGCACACAAATAAGCCTACCATAACTTTCATTCTGCTCATGTTTCTATGTATTGCTACTTACTGTGTTTCAAACACCTAGGGCAAAGGTACAACGTTGTGATAAAGATGTGGATGTAAATAAATTTCTTCATAGTTTAAACATATAAATAGTGCACATCAAATATTTGAAATCACACCCTTGCACAGATCCAGCGTAACGATCACCACACAGCCATGCCATGCCATGCCATGCCACACACAGCGGTTAACCAAATACACGTAACAGTAATATTTATTACTGCAGTGGAAACCCAGATTTTTATCACATAGTAATTTGCCACACCACATCTGCCAACTCCATGTGGTAACAGTCCTGCCATCATTAATATATATATATATATATATATATATATATATATATATATATATATATATATATATATATAATGTTTCTTAGTCCCGTATGCGTTCCTATAACATTCATCCGATTGCAATGAAACTTTTGGTAAGTTGTTGTACGCATGCCTGCGAAGGTTATCGAGTTGGAAAACCATTTTTCAATAGGTGGCGCACGAGTTGTTTCAACAAATGAGTTTATTCTAGCTATTGTCTTACAAAAGACAGATGATGACGTAATCAAAATATGACAATTTGTTCAGTTTCAAATCTACAATCTACAGGAACAGATCAGGGATTTGATTTTGGCGACATTTAATCTAAACAAATGTTTGATATTACTTTTATAAACAAGACTAATTACTAATTTGTAACTTCAAGTTACTTTTTGTACTATCGTTTGAATATAGTTGATTTTAAGCAGACAAAAGATGTTTTATTTGTCCATCATTTCATACTTTACCTAATCTCCTAATCACATTATATATAATTTCTAAGTACATTGCCTTTACGAACCCCGTATTTATAGAATAATAAATGTATTTATTATATTACTATATTTCATATATATTTTATATACTATATTCCAAAACGAAATACCAGGCAAAGCGACAACGTATAAGTCCATCGATACTGTAATGAATCAAGATGAAGTTGTCCATTATCTAACTGAATTCTTGAATTCACTTGATTTGCCAGGCATATCGCTGCACGTGTTAACATTGAAAATTGGTGTGCCTATAATTCTCCGAAACATCAATCCACCACGACTTTGCAACGGTACCAGGCTTTCAGTGAAAAAGATGATGAACAATATCATTGAAGCTACAATTTTAAAAGGAAAATTTAAAGGAGAAAATGTACTGTTGCCACGGATGCCAATGATTCCGACAGATATGCCATTTGAGTTCAAACGTTTGCAGTTTCTGGTGCGACTCACATTTGCAATGACTATCAACAAGGCTCAGGGGCAATCACTACAAGTGTGTGGACTAAATTTGGGAAATCCATGCTTCTCACATAGACAGCTGTATGTGGCCTGCTCATGCGTCGAAAAACCTTCTGACTTGTTCGTATACGCACCAGACGGAAAAACAAAAACTATTCTGTATCCAAAAGCACTTCAGATTTAAAACATAAACACTTTCTTTCTTTGCGTGGCATTGCAACACATGCCGGGTACTCGCTAGTATCTAAATATATTAAAATAAATATTCAAACATTAAAATCTCTTTTCAGTTGTAAATTACAAATTCAAAAATTATTTTGCTGTATCAAGTATGAAATATACTAAAATTTTAAACATGTATATTTTGTTTGCTAGTTGAAGCGAAACCTCCGAGGGGGAGAGAGATGCAAGTGAGAGAAAGCAACATCCACTTCCTCAGTCAATAAAATCATAGGGCCTACGCACAATATTTTGTGCAGTTATTTTCAACTGTAAAATGAAATATGTTGCCATCAGGGCTACCTAAATATTTCAATAGGCACAGTTTAACATACAAATAGTATACTAAAATACTACGTTAAAATAATATTTAGCTGTGAATTATTTCTTACCGGCCGTTGCCAACATGTCGTTGCTTTCGCTGTTGTTAATTCATATTTAATACGAAATAAATATTACAAGTTAATGGGCAAAATTAAGGTAAAGTTTCATTTATTCAATAATACAGTACTCAACAAGTTAACCCCAGTGTTATACATTTGTGGAATACAGGATATTTAGAAAGAAAGAAGGTTGACATGATACACACAGAGTAATTTATCAAACGTTGATTTTCCTAAGTCTCTTCCAGTCGGGAATGGACTATAGTCAACTACAAATTGATACTAAACATGCACGCTGCAGCACGTGCAGATACAAATCCTGACAGATAAAAACAAAACATTTTAAAACAAGTAACGACTTGCGACATTGTGGACACAAAAATCAACATATAAAATTTAACCTTGTCGATTTTAGTTTGTTTTGCCGACTGTAATACTCAACGTTTATAAAGAACTAGGGATGTCAAAATATAAATTTTTCTTGATTCCGATTCTCGATTCCAACTGCATAACCTTTCACTTGATTCCGCTTCGATTTCAATAGCATAAATTAGAATATAGTGATAATATGTGCCTACAGTAGTCAATGCATCCTTTAGAAATTTTGTTTTATTGGTCTAATCAGACAGAGACAGATATGAAGACTAAGGCTTTCTGGCCTGCCAAATGAAGTTAATTTCCTATATTTATGTAACATTTTGACTTATCTAATTACATCTAACTAGTTCACATCAGTATTTTTAATAAGTCTATGATTTATTTGAAATTAATATATATTATACCAAAAAGTTAAACATAAGTTCTCAACTTCGCAATGCAATATTTTAGGTCAACTTGTGAAGCTAACCAATATGTACACAAATATTGATGCTATTCAGTAATGAAACAAATACAAGTAACCTTTCATTTAGCATTGCTAAATGAAAATACTCTTACAGGACATTTTAAGTTGCAGACACACTGGATGATTTGCTCCTACATGCATCTTTGCCCAAAAGATCTTCTGCAACATTATTGGCAATTTTCTTGTTCTTGCCATGTTTACTTAGTGTTTTCTCTTTATTAGTTGTGCGACTAACCCCACCACTTGAAATTTTTGCTGAGCTCAAACTACAAAATGTGTAATTTGAGTCATTTACGTTAACTGAAAAATAATTCCACACATTGCTAGACATTTTCTTCGTGTCTCAAGTAAATAAAATCCTCTACACATTTAAAACTTCAACATTACCCACTGTGATATATATATATATATATATATATATATATATATATATATATATATATATATATATATATATATATATATTATATATATATATATATATATATATATATATATATGGTTATTTTTGGTAAAGGTAAACACAAAACAAAATTGCTTTCAATCGACTACCTCAAAAACGAAAATGTCACAAATAGGAAATATGTTTGGTACAGAAAATGTACCTGTTCTTTATCTAATACACAGTTAAATAGTAGGTAAACAAAATCAAAAATCCAAAAAATAATACCAGGAATCCTGGTATTATTAAGGCTCCTGGTCCAAGATCCTTACATTCGTGCAACAGACTAAAAGCCAATGCATGTCCCGGAACTCAATGAGCTTGCCGCTGGCGAGGGTTCATACATACAAACCACATTTGGTTGCAGACAGACGCCCACTTCCGAGCGCCCGGCTTATTATCTAACACTGGTCGCAACACTTACGAGCAACAAAGTGCTATCTCCAACAGTATCCGCATGTATGGCGGTGGCCTTTCATCCGTGACTGACAGTTTGATTTATTGTTTCGTCTATGCAGACATTTACAGGTTTAGATATTTTACGGTAGATTTCCACATGAGTTTGTAGCATTTTTGCAACAGTATACACGTAATACTGTTCTGGATCAGAAAGTGCGCAAAAAAAAACCGAGTGCAGTTTTCCCATTAAAGCCGCACCACACAGCACATTGCGTGACGAAGTGAAATGAGGCAGCCAAATGCTGATAATAACCATCAAGATAAAAACGACTCGTTTAACCCAAGTTTTGATTATACGACTCTCTCTTTGCCTGTACTACTGTGGATAATCGAGATTCTACCTTATTATCTTCATTTTTTCATGGTCTAACCATCATCGAATGGTTAGTTCTGGTCGATGCATGCAAGTTCGGTACAGGTTCAGCCTATTTGGAAAACCAGAGACCTGTTGCTGTGCAACATACCCTCAAAAAATCATGTGAAGGTGGACGAGGATTTATAACAATTAACCACTCGATTCTAGATTCTTTGATACCTATAATAATCGAGAGTATCGAGGTATCGACTTCGACATCCCTACAAAGAACCCTAAACGCCCTTTTTCTGTACGTTTGTAGGCAACTCTTCAACGCAGACAGATCTCGATAATGAAGTTCAAATTATTACCGCTTGGGTGTTTATTGTATGTTGCAAATTCCAATGCTGGCATCCGTATTACATGCGGATCTACGACTCCAGCATTTCGTTTTTAAACAAATGTCTGTGGAATGGTATGAAAAAAAAAAAGTGCGGCTTTGCCTTTAAATCAGTTTGATGTGACGCATGCCAGCATGCTGCGCAGTGAGAATGCATGCTCTACGGATGACTTTGCCCCATTTATGAGCCACATGCGCTCAGGGGTGAAATATATATACTGCAAGCCTGATAAAATGTATTGCACTACGACAGCTCACAAGCCTGGGTAGCCGATTACATCATTGTTAATTACGTGCGTAATTACAATCCCCATTGCCCATCCAGATTTATGCATGCAAATGGCACCCTGCGAAATAAATAAATATTATTGAAATTTTACTACTCGTCGCTTAGCTCTGGAAGAAGTTCCTACAATCTCGAGATGGCAGCACCCCCGTGCTGGGGGTTTTAAATTTTTGTCATCACCTTCACGCGGGGCAATAAGAAAAGTGCAGCGCTCTTTCACCCCCAATAAAAACCCTCCCCCATGGTGGAAGGTTACGCTACCCCCCCCCCCCCCCACACCCAGAAGAACTGCTAAGAGGAAATTTAGCATAAATAAAACTCCAGCAGCCACCACCAGCAGATGTGCCGGGCTCGTTGGCCAAAGAGGACGCCAGCCACCCTGAGTCTGCTGAAAACTCTCAGCCTACCTTAAGTCTGCCAAAGACTCTCCGCCTACCTCAGTCTGCCGAAGACTTTCCTGTCTAGTCTGACCAAAGACTCTGTGCTCCTACCTAAATCCATCCTACCAAAGTCTGTCCAAAGACTCACCCTTAAGGCTCCCGTCAGGCTGCGAAGAACTGTCTCTCTCTTTCTCTCTCCAAGACCTGCACACCACAGAAGACCAGCTCGGGATACGACTATGCCTTCTTCAGGTAAACCTCCCCTTAACCCCGGTATCCTCTTACCCCAGTCAACTTCCTGTGACGCCGCGGTAATGAGCCGGCGCGTTTTAGAGTACCTACCTGATTAGCGTCACTTTATCTACTCTAATTGTGTATTGAGTGTGCGAACCTAGTGGGGCAGATGTATAGTAGGAGAGGTGCACAAAGCAGACAGTGACACAGAGAATGTAGCGCTTTAGCTCGAACGACAGTAATTTCTACGTTCAAGGATGAACCCCACCCAGTGTGTCAAGACCAAGTTCCACGACAAATCTTCCCCTTCATTTCCCTTGAAATCACTACCTCACTGGATCACCTTCTTGGTACCCAATGGCCAGGGTATCCTACGACCGTAAACGAGGATCAGGTTAAATTGCTCTCCCTGGAAGATAGTACTATTCCTTGTAATGCTCCCACTAGGCAGCAAGCTAAAACAACTAGTAATGTCAAGATTAATCTGGGTATCACACCCAGAAGGTACAGTACTTCCGAAGTTCTGCTCGATAAAGTTAGAGTTGGGAAAAGTTGTACAGGTCCGACTCCTGGCCCAACCAGACAACCGATCCTGCATAACATCCCCTTCTCCCAATTTTGTTCCTTTACGGCAACCTACTTGCCCGGTTAAGATCTCCTCTGCCAACCCCCCCTCCCCCAAATCAACTAATTACCATCTCATTCTATTCACCTGGGATTACTAGTATACCGCATGTTGGCCACACTTACAGTGAGGAGGAAGAGCTCCCTGGACTGGCAGCCACATCCATCCGCCTCACTCTGGGGTTTGACTCCCATCACGCCTGACATAAGCCTACCCACACATGGCCTAATATTACATACAGTCCCATACGACCGCAGTGGTCAAGTAGATCTAGTATAAGTCGCCATGGTAGGTCAAGCTAGGCTTGGAAAATGTAGTCAATATCACCCTTCTACCAACTAAGGCAGCAACACCCAGTAGCACACATGGCAGATGATATAAAAATTTGTAAAATTAACAAATAAAAACGTAAAACAGCAGCCCTGCACGTGTTCACTATGCTTTAGCAAATAGCTTACAAAATGTCTAATGTAGTACCAGCACTACAAGTGCAACTTCCCAAGACAAAAATAAGCACAGTTTGTTATAATACATTTTATTACAAGTAACTGTCTCAGTTTTAATGTGCAAGGTAATAGGCATTTCACACTGTAACATGTCTACATAAAGTTGTTTCTCTTAAAGCTATGTGATGACAGTTTCACAACGAAAAGGAAGGAATAAAAATAACTTTCCTGTAACAATGTTTGAAAAAGTCTTGTTCCACAAAAACACACGAGTTTTTTATTTCTCTGCAGCAAAAGTTATAATTTGTAATTCACAAACTAGGATCATCCAGAAGCCCAACTTTGATGTTGCTTCTTGGTTACAAGCTGTAAATATGCAAGATATTAAAATAATTTGTACGCGCATCACCAAATTTCAATCTTATGCATATTAGCAATAATTCTTGCACATGTGTCACATCTGAATATCACAGTATTATCAATTATTACAATGATGGTACATAATCTGGTTCTAACTTTCTTTACCTAGTTAACAGTTCAGAGTTTTCAATAACACAACATAATCTAAATATAAACTAAAGTCAAATCTGGCAGATACTGAATTTGGAAAAACTAATATTTATGTATTAAAAAAGGGAGAAAGTGCTTGGAACTATTTTCTATTCAGTTATTACACCAATATTAAGCACAATTTTAACACCTTGTGTGAGGGAACAACTCTTGCTGTGCTTTTGGAAATTCACCAAAGGATCCACCAGTGGTTCATACACCAGTTGAGGCATTTTCCAAACATAAGGTAAATTTTCAGCAGTATTTTCATCTGCTTTCGGATGCAAATTAACATTACACACCAAATCTAAAGTTTTCATTGCCAATTGGTAAAACGCGGTGCCCAAATTACTTTTGTATATTTTGGAATGATTGAAAATTATGAGATGAGGGTGCGTTAACTTTTATTTTTCAGATAGTGTTCAAAAATTCATTGGTTGATGTTTTGGTGCATATCACCACACACACTGGATTTTTAGGCCAGTTGAACTGGTGAATCAATCTGTTTACGGACTCGCAGTTTTTGAATGTCTTGTATACATTTGTAGATACATTGGTGAATTTTCGAAAAAAAGGGCAGCTGTATTAACACAAATATGAACATTTAATACATATTACCATGTACACATCTGCTTATGTTACATGATGTGCACTTGACTTCTTATGTATGTAACTGCATAGGTTGACCGACCTTATCTATGTGATTATTGAATAAACCATCAAGGCATTGGTCTAAACAAAGTATTTCTGCAAATCTGCAATATTTTTGACATGTTTTCCAAACAGAGAACTAACAATCTTAAAATAAATATTTGACTCAGATTTTATACCATAACAGTTTCTTTTAAAAGAAAAAATATTGTGAAAATTATAAACACGAAAATTTACACACAGTTTGAGTTATAAAATGAAAATTATACATCTTGACATACACATTTTTTGGCCCGGAACACAGATACTAAAATTGCTCCTTGGCAGTCATGGGTACAATACATTTAAAGTGATCTTACAACAACCAATTGAACTAAACGTTCTTGAACTTCAAGTAACAGTGAATGAAACTTTCTGGTACGAAGTGTCAGCAATGGTTATCAGTACTGTGACATGTCCAACATGTATCACCTCCAAGTAACAGAAAACCAGACCTTGCCATTCCAACAATTCTGAATTTTCCAGGTACTGACAGAAGACTAGCGTTTCCCATTGTTATAGCTCATGGCTCGTACGGGAGCCTTAAAGTTGGTGGATGCCTGTTGCTGGATCTGGTATGCAAGTGGGTGGATTTTAAAGCCATACAATCTGCAAAAGAATGACAAGAGTTATTAAACTTAAACTGATCATACAAAAAAAAACGTGATTGTTGTTTAAGATTAAGATATTTTCTGTTACAACAGACTCTACATTGTAGCACACTTTTGCACCAAAAAAAATATACTTGGATCTTACGATAGTTGCGTTATAATATATGTTGGATCATAGACAAACAAAAAAGATGTTTGGGTACCATTTCATAACTAATCTCCCTCTGCAAATATAATTATTAATGGTCAAAATTTTAACCCAATGGAAAAGTGCTTTCACCCTAACATGTAACAAAATAGCTATACCAATGTTGCTATACCATAAATTGGCTGCAACCTGCCACAAATCAAACGTGGCAATACTGCATTTAGCCATGATACTAAAGTAACAACAAAGTTTAAATTGATGAGCACCAGAAAAAAAAGACATATAATTTTTAAAAATGTAATCATACACTGGATACAAATTCTGTTTTATTGGTGCATGCATAATGATAAAAGTCGGATATACAGGATGAGTATAAAAGAATACCCCAACTTTGAAGGTCTATAATAAAAAAACCAAATAACCTACAACCTTTGTTCACCAATCAAATAAACCGTGGAAGCATGAAGTTTGTTTACCATATCTTCATAAATGTTCAATGTGACCACCACGAGCGGCTGGAAAATGAAGTCCCCCGCCACCTCTTCTAACTGAGGAAACAACCACTCTGTAAGTATGTCTAAATAAGGGATTCCAGTAACAGTGGGCTCGAAAAAAATTAAAGGGCAGAAAACCATGTCTTTGAGTAGAGCGCAAAACACATCCACGTTGGGGAAGCATGCTCGTGTTTGGTGGTTTCATGTGATGCTCCTGACTCCATATCTGCACGTTGTGCTGGTTCACCTTACCATTTGTAGGAACATTACTTTCCCCAAAGTGAACGTGTTTTAAGCTGTATCCAAAGACACGTTTGCGGCCCTTTCTTTTTTCACGAGCCCACTGTTGCTGGAATTCCTCATTTGGACATGCTTGCAGAGTGGTTGTATCTTCAGTTAGAAGAGGCGGTGGGGAACTTCATTTTCCAGCAGGATGTTGCGCCATCCCATTGATACCTAGCTGCTCGCAGATACCTGAACGAGATAATGCCGCAATGCTGGATTGGTCGTGGAGCAGTTGGTGACCAGGCTCTTCATCACTGCCCCGAAGAAGCCTGGATCTTACCTCGTGCGTCCTTTTTCTATGGTGGTACATAAAGGATCAAGTGTTTCGTCCACCATTGCAGGCTAACATTGACAACATCAAAATGAGAATTACTGACGCCATCCAAACCGTAACACCGGACATGCTAACAATAGTGTGGAATGAGTTTGAGTCTTGCGTAGATGTCGTTCGGGCCGCTCATGGTTGTCACATTGAACATTTATGAAGATATGGTAAACAAACTTCACGCTTCTACGATTCATTTGATTGGTCAACCACGGTTGTAAGTTGTTTGATATCAATAATTATAGACCTTCAAATTTGGGGTAAAGTGAGCCATCTTGATTAAGCCCTGCTTAAGAGGATTCATCACTCATGTTGAAAGAGTACAGTGTAGACTTACAATTCGTGCTATTACTTGTGTAACATTTTATACGTCATTTTATTTTAAAACCCAATTAATAAAAAAAATTGATTAATGAGTTTATTCAATCAGTTACTGTCATTTTTAATTAATGATTACTTGTATTTGTAACTGAAACAGCCATTTTTCAGGTAGATTCTGCTTTGCTTTGACAACTTCAGACAGGATATTTCTTAAAACTTTCCTGTGAAGAAGCATGCTTGCACTCTTAATGAATAACTTTCTTGCTTTATCCCCCATTGCTGTCAATAGTTATTTTGAATAAAAGGTTTAATTTGAAAGCACTACACACTGATATGGTCAAGAACTGAGTCGAGGCTGTGCAGAAGGAGAAATAAGCCAGAGGAGGCAAGCAGCACAGCCCAGTTGGGTGACTGGAGACGGAGGGGTGAGATTCCGGGTGGTAGAGGGATGGAGGGGGGGGGGGGGCATTGGCGGGGGTTAGCACTTCCTGAATACCTCAAAAGCTGGATTTCTACCCGTCCCTTGGCTAGCTTGGCCTCACCTATCTTCAAATTTTGTATTGTGAGACCAACAGTGCAGAGAAATGCAAATGCCATTTCCCCCTGTTCAAACTGATTTTCAGGAGGTTGAATCTATTATTTCATAAGAGTACATTATTCTTTTCTTGATTACCCTCTGCTACACCTAGCAGTCATAATTATAAGTGCAGTGCAACAGTAAATACAAATGTTGCCTCTGGTGTACTTTCAATAAATAATGTTTACATCACTGCTTGGAAAATTAAACTAAATTTACTGAAATACAAATGCCTATGTTTTTGAAGTCAATGTGGATTTAGTGAATAATTTTAATTGTTATCAACAAGTATTTGAAGGAAATGAGTGTTAATACTGTAAAACAAATAGGAAATTGCTAAACTGTAAGGGTTCTCATGGTGGCAGAAACTATCATTGTAGTTTTAGATACATTTAAATACGCAATTTTATTGCTGTTTTGTGAATTTCAAAATTACTACAAATTAATACAAATACTTGCTCCATATTTAGCATTTTTTGGCAGTTCGTGCAAATTCCAGGGCCCTACATATTAATTGAAATTAAAAGTTAAAAGTGATGCTAGTAAAGTGAGTTGTTGGACATAGTGAACATAATATTTAATATTGTGCACTTACTTTAAAAGGTTAGTACATACTATATTTTACCTTAAAATGCACACATAAAAGTTATTATTAGGGATGTCAAACTCAATTCCACAGTTCATCAATACCTACGATTCTTGACAAAACTTGTAATAAGAATAGGAAGATCAGGAATCAAAGCATTATAAACCAATTACTACAAATAAATAACCTATCACTAGAGACATCTGTTTTTCACGGTGCACGAAAGCTCAAAAACAGTTTCTCGCGAAAAATGACATACCTTGCGAAAAATCAAAAAACGCACTAAAAAAATGTGAAAAACATACATTTCCATTGCGTATCCTCATGGCTATAATGCTAATTCAACAAATTGTTTCTATATGGAGTCGGGATCGGGATGTCGACACAATCAATGTATTGAATGTACACCGCTGAAGTGATCTAGCCAGCGAGCATCTACTCCTATGGGATATCGCTCTTTCGGAAATAAACTCATCTCTGTGACTTTCTAAAATAAACTACTTTGTTTAAATTTCGTCCTTTTTCACCGCATAATCAATGTAACCTCCTTGGCAGTAAAGAATTGTGATAAATAGAAAAATTTCTGAACACTTATCTCAAAAATGGTAATAAAATTTTCCATTGCCACTAGTTTATCACATTTATTGTCTTTTGCGAGACGACGTTGTTTTGCGCCTCTTCTGACAAGAAAGTAGCAATTAGAACTGTTCATTGTTTTGATGATGCAGTGGAAAATTTTGCTTGTACAGAAATAACATTCAAATTACTATAATTCAAAAGTTGTAAAATCACTGAAATATCAAAATGTGATAAATGCGACGCTATTGTGCGTACCGATGTGGGAATTACACAAACATTTTCAGTAAAGTTGAAAATTGTTTCGTTACACTAACATCAGTGAAATCAGTATGGATTCCATTCAGTAATGTAGACACTGAAAAGAGTTTCTCAATGTCTGGGAATATAATGACTGACAAACAAACCAAAAGCCAAGTAATATGGTAGTAATTAATGACAGTGCTTGCATTTTCTGGATAAGTGTACGCTACACAGTGTTTTCAGAATGACTTTTTAGCACTGCTGGGCTCATAGCGGACAAAAAAAAAAAAAGAATTGTTTGGACCCAGAGAGTGTGGAGATGCTAGTCTTTTTACAGAAAATCTATGAGTTTGAAAGTTGATCTTAGTGTGATATGCATGTGTTATTTTTGAACTTTGTTATTTGGTAATATGTATGCGTGTTTATGCTATCTCATATGCCTCTTTTGAACTTTTTGGATTTTCGTATGAAAATAACCTACTGTTATATTATTTATATTAGTAATACTGCTAATGTAGGCCAAATTTAAATAATTAAATTTCACACCCTGCTATACAGTATTTAGTTGTGTAAAGTAATTGTAACTAAAGGAATCACAATTTTAGGAATTGAGAATCAAGAGTGGTGTCTGCATCAAGATTGAGAATCGAGAAAAAGTGGAATCATTACATCCCTAGTTATGTCTTCATGCTTGAATTCCTGTATTTTTCTATTTATGAGATAACTTCAATTTCAAAATAAAAATTGATTTCACAAGATAACTAGAAATAATTTAAAACTGCAAATGAACAGAAACTTTTGCAATACAAAAATAGAAATATTCACAACCATCCCCTCATTCCCTTTTAACCGAGAAGGCTTCCAAGTTGAGTGAGACTGCCATGGGTATGTTAATTTCTCATTATTGCCACTTTTACTTGCAGATGTGAGTGAGTGTTGGTGCCCAACATTTCTGGAGCAACCAGAATGTACTTGGACTCCGGTAAAAAGCGAACAGCAACTTTTAATTTTTCACACAATACTCTTACATCATGGAAGGAGATGGTGGCTGATAAGAAGGGAAGGAGGTTTTACAGAATGTTCCTGTTTTACAGCACACACTAAGGTTTGGTCTCACACGACAGGTTGAATTACTTGTTTCTAGCTTATTTCATTGTTTCGGGACACTTATTTCTAAACTACAAATACAGCTCTCTGGCAATATATATTATGATCTAGAAAAAACAAATTCTGAACCTACGTCAAATAATTATGACATGCAGTATCATTTTTAAATTACTATTTTACAGTTGGCAACCCGTGGACAAAATTTAAGAACTACATTTGAAGACATCTGTGAAACGTAAATGTGGTATTATTAAGAAATTAAGTTATTTTACTGAAAATAATGTTATGGCCCACAAATGGAAAATTAAACATGGCTAATGTAACTAAGCCTTAAGAGGCAAATTTTTAAAAAGCATGTGGAACTTTGCAGCATGTGACAAAAAATATTCTACAAGCACCTAGCACATGACAGCTAGGCACAGACTAAGCTACTCATCCATTATTGTAAACACACATAGGATTTTACCTAGGTACAAACTGGTTGGTGGGCCTCTTGGGTCGGTATTCTGGATGTACCATAAATAACATCTGAGGGAATCCTGTACCAAAGTAAGAGCCATCTGTGTGGTGGTGACGAGATGACTTGGGAGTATACACATCCAAGCACTTGGGGCAATATGTTTTGACCATGGCCTCTCCAGGTACATCTGACAAACCTGTGAGGAAAATAATTTTTAAGTCAATATCACAATTTCATTAGCGTGTGTGCATAGAATTTATATTCAGAGAAATCCCAACTTCCAAAGATATACAGCCGGCATAGAACTTCTTGGCTGCTCAAGGTCAATCGATCAGTGACACTACTACCACTAGCTGGTGCCAGTGGCCTATCATGGCTGTGTGCTGTTGCCTAGTTCACAGTGTTACAGTGGCCATAAAGAGTCAAACAAGATGTTTCTTGGATGTGCTCAAAAATCGTAATATATTTAACTAAAATTCAGCCACTTTTTGCAAGAGGTTCATTTCGCTGAACAAGTGAAAATCCCAAGTCTGTATCTTTAACCATTAATGTTTTACACTGTTAAGGAGTGTCCACGACAGCTGGCATGAACTCGCTATGATTTTTCTGAACAACAAATATTGTTTTCGTAAGAGGAAATCATATTTCGTAGGTATATCTAAATGTTTTCACCCTGCTTTATAAACAGATGATAATGAAGTCTTCACTTGGGTGGAATTGACACAACAATATGCGTAGCACAACAGCTGCCTCACTCCACACACAGTGTTGGTACCTTCTATAGCCTGTCGCCCCAGTGGCCAGTACTACAATGGGCTTTGAATGATACTCACAGTTTTTCATTTGCTTGCGCATAAAGTTTTCGTTAAAAATGATGGCACTAAGTACACCTTGTGCTACACCAGAAGTTGTAAAAGGGAACTGGTTTCACAAACAAACTCAATTTTATAATACTTAGGGTTTATTCTATTTTTGACTAAATATAAAGAATTTTACGAAAATATAGATTTGAAACAAATAAACAGTTTTACAGCAACAGTATGTGATGTTAAACTTACAGAGCAACTGATATGTAAGGAAGAAAACAGCAGCATTGCATCTATGTCAAAAAAATATGTGCCTCATCTACAAAACAACTGTCGGTGAACACGTTGCAGATTTTGATGATTTTTAACAGAGATGTCTTTGGAGCATTGTTACAATAAGGGAGAAATATCACGGCAATATTTTTGCAAATGTCAGTTTTGATGATAAGAAATTGAATAATGGACGAAGTTTGTAATTGGAAGGAATTACATTACAACTGTGGGACCAGGGAAGAGTAACTTGTAATGCCAATACTAGCTAGAGCACAAAAATGAATTTTTTCCTATGCTACACGCAACTAAGTGACAAGTGTCAAATTTTTTTTTTACTACAAATGTTAAAATTTAGCAGTTCATCTGCTTATGCAGTTTCCCAGTACTCTCCAAAATATATCTTGAATGTTCTTTATCAATGTCTGCTTCTACTGTACTAAAATGTTCCTCTTTACGTGTAGTTTATATTAATACAGTTGATACTTCACAATACACTGTGCAGGATGGGCAATTGACAAAAGTGACAACAGGGCTTACTAATACTCACTGATATGTTGTCACTGAGTGGCCAGGAAGTTCTGTGCCTGGTATAATTTAAATAGACTCCACAGTAACAGTATGAACCTATGCGAATTAATTAAGAAAACAGAAGATTCCAAAAACAATAATATTCCTAAAAACAAACTTTACATCAAGTCTAAACAGACATGAAATTAAGAGCTTGTACAAACACCATACATAAAAAAGTAAACCTAAGTTAAAAAATTAGTTTACGAGTAATGAAAAAATTTAATACGGTGGTTCAAAGACATGATCTAAGATCAAAGTAATGTCTATAGCATTGTTAAATATGGATTTGGTGGTGGTTTACAGTTGTAAAATATAAATAATATATAAAAGGACAGAAGAACTAGTACTAACAATCTAGTCGGTACTTGTCAACATGCACGCACACACACACACAAAGGGCAACATTTTACTGACTAGACCAGTTTCATCGGGCGGCGAGTTGTAGGGCACTCAATATGATATACTAGCAGCCCAGTATCGCTTCGCTCAGGTTTTATGGAGTTATTAAAACACATACATATATATTTGTGGCTAACCGCAACTACCAGTGACTACTTGCGAATTTAAGATATTAAGATCCACTGAGCCACTTGAGAGTGCTCGTGCCACTGCGTCCCCACTTGGGATCGCTCTATCCACTGGGCCACTGCAGCTCCACCTTGCATTACTCTACCCACTGGGCCTCTGTGGCCCCACTTAATATATGCCTATGTCTCTATGGAAGAATGTAGCTATCTGACATTGAAAGAATTATAAGCATCGGTCCTGCAGTTTTGGTAGAGTATGCTTAAAAAGCAGTCAAGTAGCTCATTTTTCTCGGACTTGATTTACAAATTTTGAAATTTCTTCCGGATTTTTTAAAATTAAACATACCCTATAACCATCTGGAAGAGTGTAGCATTCTAATAGTGAAAGAATTATAAGAATCTGCCATGTAGTTTCAAAGATTACCCGACATATAAACTAAACAACCTCACATTACCCCTTTATAATATTATAGATGGGCACTGTTGGTAGTGAACCTAGTGACCAGATGGCAAACTAGGATGCTGCAAGAAAATTAAATGTTGAGTATGGTTTTGGAGCTGTGATTATCTTATATTGAGGCCCAGAGGCTGCTTGGATTTAGTTATAAATTGATGAGCTAATACCCAGCATCCGAGTTCTGAGCTATTTCTTGAAGGTAGTACGGATCTAGCAACTCTGATACTGTAGCAGGAGTCTAAATCTCTGTTGCATGAGCTGCAACTGGTTTGATTTGTAGGCAGTGGATGTGACCAGCTATGGCTTATTTAGTGTCTGCTCTGTGGCCATTCATTCTCTGCCTGAGTGTGTTGGTAGTGAGGCCAATACATTCTGCAAATCAAATTTTCTATGGGACAGTTATGGTTGCCTTGGATGTGGTACATATTGCTGGTGAGTCTGCTATTGAAAATTGAGGGATGGTGGATGGCACAGATGCCACAATGTGGGGTATTGCAGGGGTGGGATCCTCTGGGGGTGATAGTTTGGTTGACATTTGTGGTAGATTGCAGCTGTGGTTGAACCAGTTTGTCTTGGAAGTTAGGTGGTCTTTTGTTTGTGGTGAAGAAGCCAGATTTTTATATTCAGAGTGGAGAATGCTTCCAAAGTTTACTTAAGCCTTAATAATATGGAACACCAGGGGTTCACCTCAGTTGTTGACCTTGGTTTATGTTCTGATATTGAAAATGGCTTGCTTAATCCATTTGGCGACAAGGGGCTTGGGGTAGCCAATGTCAAGGAATTCTCTGGCTATTTATTCACACTGTTGAGATCACTGTTGATGAAGCAGATACACTTAGTTCTGGTGGCAAGACTGTAAGGTAGGGACTTTTTTTAAGCATAGTATTGGCAGTAGCTGTCTAAATGTAATTACTAGAGGTTGTCTATAGGTTTGGAGTGTACAGCAGATTGAATTGTGCCATTGTGGAGAATCAGTTTGATGTGCCACAAGCTATGTCATTCCCTCATCTAGCCTCACCACAGCCACTGCCCTCTCCTAAGAAGAGCAGTTACACTGCACACATCACAGCACACCTTGAAGCGCAGGGTTGGCTTGTCCAGCTGTTGCAGCATACTGCACCGCAACCCACTTTGCATCAAGCCACCGCTCTCTACCCATCCAGCCATCTCTGCGCGTCTTCTGTCTCACCACACCCCACAATCCCCATGCTGGCCCTGTGTGCCGTGTATAAATAGGACTCACAATCCTCAGTTCAAGGTTGTCTTGCACCAGTCTAGTTGCTGAAAATCACACTTCCCGAAAGCTGTCTGACACCGCATCTACCTTCGCAAAACATCACTCTGCCCAAGAGTCAACCAACTTCAATGCCATTCGCAGCACTTCCACACTGCACAAAACCGTCTTGCTGCCTGCCAGTACACCTAGGCCTGCCGCACTTCCATCTACCCCGCAGCTAACCCGCAGTTGACTCGTGTTCAAGTACCGCTTACTTAGGGTCGCCCTCACCCCCGCGTCTTGCAAGACTAGTTCACGTACCGGTAGGCAACCTAGGATTGGCTCTTCAGGCCCTAGTCAGGGAACAGGCTGATTTGTGTGTTTATTGAGCTCTCAATAAACATACATAAATCTGACTTGATTGATTTCTCTCTTATAGCACTCAATTCTTTCTTCACTTTGCTCCCACTACCTCCTGTTTTGTCAGCAATCCTAGTAATGCTATTGCAGGGATAGTCACGTGCCGGAATCTCATCCCTTACCTTAGGGAACTATATTGAAGTGGAGCTTGGGAAGTTAGTTTTCCCGGGCAACACCAGAGCAGTTCTCACCTTGGGCCATCGCCCCTCCAGTATGTGCCTGAGTCCGTCAGCAACATGTTGCTCGCCAGGTTACTTGCTGGAAATGATAGGCCAACTGCTGACAAAGAGTCCCATTTCTACGTGATACTTGGGCCTGTCAGCGACATCCCGCTTGCCAAGTAGCCACGAGAACGGATTCCCCTAAACCTGATACTGTTCCTCAGTTTGGTATTTGGGTCTGCCAGCGACTTCCCACTCACCAAGCCACTAGACTGAAGACCAGTAGTCGAGGCTACCTATCCTATCCAACAGCCAGCACTTTATTCTCCATCAGGCCGTAGCTACCCCTTTCTGCCTATCTGATCTATCACCCCCCTTTATTTCATTCAAGGGACAATGATTGGCTGTAAGTATGTCCATTTCCTCAGAGAGTACTTACTAGCAATTCTGGAAGACGTACCGCTCTACATACATTGTGATATGTGGTTTCAGCATGATGGTTGTCCAGCATATTTTGCTATGGAGATGAGGTAAGTGTTAAGTAAAACGTTTCCAAACCGGTGGTTAGGGTGTGGTGGTGTAAGATGGCCAGCTCGCTCCCCCAACCTCACATTTCTCAATTTTTTTCTGTGGGGGAACACTGAAAGATAGGGTGTACAGCACGGTTCTTACGGCACCAGAAGACATGCAGGAACGCATTGTGGCAGTTTGCAGAGGCATTACGCCAGAAACAGTTCAGGTCACTCGATGCTCGCTACATGTGTTTTTACAGATGTGTATTGTTGATGGTAAACATGCTGACCTAATAGGACTAATTGGCAGCATCCTACTCTGTCTCAACAGAGAGAGAACTACCATCCTCACTCAACACTGGGTGGAAACTCGCCTAGGAGTATTGCCTGCATGCAGGAGCTTCCAATACTCTAATTCTCGCCGGGCTGGAGAACGGCCTTGCAAGTGAGACACAGTGGAGGTGACGTGGCAAGACATGCTCTTAGAAGTACACGTTAGTCTGCTCAATTCAAAGGATGGAATAATATTCCTAGTGCTTTGGGGTCTGCTGAAATTGGTAGTTGACCAACCTCGGGGTTGCCTCTTAAGGTGATGTGTACTGCCTTTATGGCAAATATGAGTTTGTCGGCTTTACCTCACGAGATAAAATTCTTAATGCCAGCAGCAAGGGGTGTATTCAAAGCTAAAGAAAGGAACATTTACTTGCACTGGTATAATTTGTGTTTATTAACACGTAATAAACTAGACATTATAATGTGGCATCATATTCATCAATAAACTGTGAAAATTTAATATTGAAAAAAATTAAGAAAATATAGAAGCATGTTATGTTACTGCCACGAGAAGACGTCTTGGATAAAGAGAGAAAAATATATTTAACTAGCAGCCTGCCATCGCTTCGTTCAGGTTTTATGGAGTTATTGAAATACATACCTATATATGCAACTACCCGTGGCTACCTGCGACTGACTACCGGAGACTTTTTTAAAAATTAAACATAGCATATGTCCATCTGGAAGAATGTAGCTTCCTAACGGTGAAACAATTATAAGAATATGTCCTGTAGTTATGTTAGCGCATGCTTAGAAAGCAGCCAAGTAGTTTGTTTTTTTCCGACATGGCAGGCCCACCAAGAGAAATTCTGGGCCCCTGAGCAATGAGTGCTGTGCGTCCCCTGCCTCCTACCCCGCAAAAATCGACCCTTTACAACAACATAAATAGTTGTCATCCATTCAAAGAAAGTTAATACATTTTGAGTGTCGAAATTAGACTGTTATGTAATACTTTGTTTTATAAATTAACATTTATGAGTCGGGCCCGACCCAAGCCCCTGAGCATTGCAACCCCTTGCCTTCCTCTCTTAGCAGGCCTGCGACATGGTTCACAAATTTTGAAATTTCTCTAGGAATATAAATTGTTTTTTTAAATTAAACAAAGTCTATGACCACCTGGAAGAATGTAGCTCCCTAATAGTGAAAGAATTATAAGAATTGGCCTTGTAGTTTCCGAGATTAGCCGTTACATATAAACAAATAAACTCTCATTACCTTTTTATTATATTAGTATAGATATGTGAAAAGAATAACACTCAGGTAATTTTAATGCCCAGGGTTTTTCCTAGCTGAATTAAGGGAGGGGGAGGATTGTCCGGAAGGCTAAATGTGAATTTCATAAATTCTTAACATAAATGGTAACGACCTGGCTGGGCCAGGGTCTTTAGGTGGAGTCCAGCAGGATGACATTGCAGTGACCTTCAATACCTGGTTGGTGTTGAGGGAGGAAGAAAGTTGAGGAAAGGGTGGGAATACGTCAGTGATGCCCTCTGGAAGTCTATGGCGACTGCTTGGAACAACTGGTGAAGGCCAAAGGGATGGAAGCTCTGG
This sequence comes from Dryococelus australis, assembly GCA_029891345.1. Lineage (NCBI taxonomy): Eukaryota > Metazoa > Arthropoda > Insecta > Phasmatodea > Phasmatidae > Dryococelus > Dryococelus australis. The sequence goes on from CM056995.1 coordinate 79,944,801, forward strand.
ATGGCTGCGACTGGAAGCAGCCAAAGAAGTTGAGGTCTTCTGAAGGTAGGGCTCTCCGGAGCTGTCGGTGGCATCCACGAGCACTGGTTGACTGCACGGGTGAGGACTCTGCCCATGCTAGCACCACCGGCCTTCACAACCACGAGATGCAGTAGAATTACTCCTGGATCCTTATCAGGAGCAGCACGAGGCATCGACACATCTTAGTCTAGTGGAGGCTGTGAATTTCTGCCAGGCGGCTTGCTACCCTACAGCGGCACAGAGTTTGAATTGAGTGCAGTTGTTCTAGCGGGAGCGGCAAAGCGAAAAGGGTTACGTCTTCAGGGAGGGGCACTGACACGACGGCTTCTTGTAGAGATTAGGCGAATGGTAAAATCAGAGAGCACATGGTTAGAGGTTGTGTTGAGACACTGTCAACTTTGGTAAGACCATGTTTCTGCCTCCATTACAGTGTTTTCTTGGATGTGACTTGCCCATTGATCGTTGCAACTTTTAGATGGGGCAAAGTCGTTCCTGTAAGATTTCCTCTAAGCACGGGATGCATCATGAGTCAACTTGACAACTAACATTTTACACCTAATGCAATGCACTCTGTACTTGACACACTTTTAAATGGTATTCTTCAGGCATGTACAGTATATAGCCAGGTATATTTATTTTAGGATATCCATTTAGTGTTAACAAACCGTACCTTTCAATACGAAAACATAAATTGCTGTGTCACTACTTCTATGCACCAATTTGGGAACTTATAAGAGGATTACAAATCACATGAACCATCAAATTTTATTCTATTGAAATAGGTTGTACGAATCTTCCCCTAAGCACCACAAGTCCTGACGGGTGAATTTGCGAGGAGCAGGGTGCGGCTGGTGAGGGGAGCCAGCTGTGCACACAGTCTTCTGCAACCTGAATGCAAGCCATGCTAAAAACAGTCTCCGTACTATCAGTTACATTTTGGCCAATGCACAATGAATGTTTTTGTAACAGTTTGTACACAGCCGGACCATTGTTGATATCAGCTGCTGCTGGTTTGGCCATACCGTTGGGCCAAGTGCAGGCAACTAGGGAGAACCACCAGGACAGCACAAATATAAACACTAACCAGTTTAAGATTATAATTTTTGTGCTAATATTATGTAGATAGTACATCTATGTGTAAGTTTATAAAGCAATGTTAACTTAAGAAATGTTTTTCATACCCAGTTTTTTTTTTTACAAACACTGTTACTTTCAAATTTTAATCAAAATTAAAATCTTCACAAAGATACTAGGAACGAGAAAATAAACAGACGTTAAATTTCCGAAAACTGGAACTTTCATGATCACTTATTCCGGGAGAGATAATTTTCCAAAACATAATTGGTATGGAAATAGGCCATGTAAATAATATTTTAAGTTCTGGATACACATAACGGTAACACAATTTTTTGTTATACAGTAATTATTTCAGTCAAAATTTATTTTTTTAAACCAATTTTTTTTATAATTATATAATACAAAGTGATTTAAATTAAATGTAACCATACAATGAACTTTCATGTTGGTACTCAGCAACCAAAATATTTTTTTTCTTTTCTTTTGTGGAGAATTAAAAAAAAAGACTAGACTTTTCCCCCTTTCTCCAGTCTTCCTTGCCATACATTTGTAGAAATAACACCAGTTACAGCCGGCTACAGAAATGACTAACACAATAAATAAGCGGTTTTCATAGCCGTTACATGCTGTTTTATTGAGATGCCAAAACAAATTCAGTTACTAGGAACATTTATCAGTAATTTAACCGAGTTGGCAATAAAATAAGTATGTTAGACAATGCATATTTAGAGAAAGTATTAGTGATGCACACATACTGTACTTACCTTTTTATGGCAATATTATTATAAAAGGAAGAATTCCAAATGTGCATATGAACAGCCTACGTTAGGTAGTGTGTGTGTGTGTATGTATATTTCACGTAGCTTGATACAATGAGTAAAACTGAGAAACCAGCAGTAAGCAGAGGATGCATAGCAGAAATCCAAACTATTTGCAGCATGAATCACACTGCACTCTCTCGAGTCTGTTATCTTGCCTGGCTGGGAAACTTGCCACTTCTCTGGTTACCAACCTCCCACTGACGCTCCAGGAGAGTATGTTGGGTATAGACGCCCATACAGTAGTGCACGAATGCTCTAAAAATATGTAAAAATGTGTTTTGTTCAAGGGAAATAACCAGAGATTTTCAGAAGTGACCATACAATATGTATATATTATTGTGTTCAGAAATATGTATTTTATGTTTTCCAAATTTTATTTCCAAGTTTTAATTAATGAGTAATATAAAAATACCATCGAAATATTCCAAATAGAGGATTTTTTGTACAAAACAAGACAATGAAAATGTTTTTTGAAACATGAGAAACACGCTGCCATTTCTTACCACAACACGAAGGCAGACCAGAAATACCCACGCTGTGTAAGGCCGGGCATTATCCTGCTGAAAAAAGGGTTGTCAAGATGCACCACGAAGAGGAGCGCACATGGTCGCAGAATTTCCTGGGCATCGCCATACCATTAGGGCTCTCTCAATCACCGCGAGTGGGGTACAGAAATAGTAAGTAATGGCACCTCACACCATGACACCGAGGTCGACCTGAGCCTTCTTGACTGGTGTGTACACCCTCCTGTTCCCACTGCACCCAACAGAGACTCACAGTGTAGGCACAATGGTTTAAGTGGCAAGTAATGTGCTGAAACATCCAATCTGCCTCTTGGAGGCCAATGATACAGCATCTTTCAAACTCATCCAGGTGGGCAAATACTTATTGGATGTGCCATCAAGGCATGCTGCATGTTCACTGAATGTGGTACAGTGGCCCACACTGCTACTAAGGCCATATTCTGTGTCGTGCAGCTATGAATGATGTAGGAATACCAAATTTTGGCGTGTATAAGGGCGCACCTGAAGTTTTTGATGAGAAATTAAGAATAATTAATTTCACGTATAGGCCGCACTGAATTTTTGTATTCCTGTACATATTGTTAAGTCACTATTACCATACAAACATTATTAGTTCCGATTTAAGTTTGCCCTACAAAACATTTGTGACAGAAATTTATTAGTAATAATTGCATCCCCCCCCCCCCCCTCCTTCATTCCAATTCCTTCCTTCCAACCTCTTTCGAAACTAAGTTAAAACATTCAAATGTAGTATGTTGATAAATTTCTATAGGCCATTCACTGTAAAGTGAGCACTTTTTGAACCTGTTTCATCATACACAATAACCAATAAATACATTTCATTGTGGCCTCCGACTTTTGGTTTTGAGTATGGTGAATGTAAACACTGCGTTTATTACTCACATGGCAGGGTTTACATTAACAAGTGGTGGAAGGATATAAATTGGTTTAAAGAAAAAAGGAACTAGGGCTTCAAAAGTGCTCACTTTACCATGAACGGCCTATAAACATGTTTTGGAGGCAAACATTTTTTTTGCCAATATCTCATATAAGCCACACCCCACTTTTTGTAGTCATTGTTTTGGTAAAAATGTGCGGCCTATGCATGCCGAAATACGGTATACGTGCCCCCTAGTAGCACATCCACACAAGACAACCACATTAAAGACAAACGGGACACATCAGGTTATGTCAATACTGTGTGGCAACATTTGTTGTACTCGCGCAATTTGTTCATGGTGAATTTTTTTTGCAAATAAAAACATACGTAAAATACAATAAAGTATATAATTTGGGGAGGGAAAAAGAAGCAACTGTGCATTAAATATTAAAATATAAACAGTACGAATGCTTCACACAGCTCTGGTCAATAATTTTGCTACAGAACTAAGCACAACAGATACATTCCCAGAGGTTCACACACAGATTTTAAATATGAATATAATAATCCACAGAACAAAAATGTTTACTAATTCCTGATGGTACCGCAGAGACTACCAGTTTAAGTCCCAACTTTAGTAGGAAGTTGAATGTATTCTCACCAATAGGCAGCATGGGCTGACTCTCACAATACACTCTTGGACAGTGGCCAAAGTCTCCAGACTGGTATTTTTCTATCATCTGACCTATGCCACGGTTGGTGAGGATGTAACGAGCATGTATCAAGCCATACAGCATTTCAGCTGCTTGCTCTATTAAATCCGACTGGTTTGGATTGTCATCCAGTTCATCATCTGGAAACACAAAAAACCCACATTAAAATCCTTTTATAAGTGAACTAAGTCAAATTTTTCTTACTAACTACAGCCGGCACATGTTGCTTATACAACATAAAAAATACTCCGTGCAACCTCAAGCTTTTTAAAATAATAATTATTATCATTACTATTATTGAGATGTACGGCAGAGTGGCTGGCATCTAGTGGCAGACTTATATACATGCAGAATGATGATAAACATTTCATATAGTGAAGGAAAAATAAATGCTTGGTAATACTATTTATTTTCCAAGTGTTAAGGTCTTTAAAAATTTTCCTTGAAACCCTAAAAGAAACTGTGTTTTAGGGGAAAAAATTGTAACACCTGGCATTTTACCTTCTGTCAGGTTTAACATTTGGCAAGAGTTGAAGGACTGAGTAAACAAAAATAGTTGACTTTTCTTCCAGTTTACTTGGCAAGTCATTAGCTCCAAATAGGGCTAGTGCAATGTGAGGTGTAGGTGTTGTCTTTGGGTAACATAGCCTACTTCTACACATAAGTGAGAAAATATTCCTTTGAAATATCTCGGGGCTCGTGGGGTTTGTTTGGGTTGAATATTTTACACTCCCAATACCACAGTACTCTCAGCAACATTAAATAAAATACAAAACAAAGAAGCCTTGCTAAGTTGGTACAGAAAATACACAACGATACACATTCAGAAAAATATAGATAACGCCGCTCAATGAGTAGGCACCAGGCACTTAGCAGTGTGCAATATAGATTAAAATTAACGTGTGCCGCTTATACAACTAATCTAATACAATTACGACTCATCGCCTAGAGTACCTCTCCCACCACTAGACGTGGGTGACACGTTGCCTACCATACAGACAACGGGAACTTTGAGCTAATCCTTCTCACCTGGAGGATACGCCCCCCCCCCCCCCCTTCCCCGGGCTGAGAGCCAGCAAGTTGCCCAGACCTCGGGCAAGGTAGAGTGCCTCCAACGAGGCACGAAGCAGAATCGCTGATCAGCATAATCCCACACCAACCAGGGCAGGACGTCACACCTCTCCCGCACCAGCAGCCTACAAGCTTCCACTATATAAGTCAGGACACTGCTGGGCACGAGCAGTCATTCTTGTTCCATCTCTTGTGTTATCCCACAGCACTGCTGCCAGTGCTGGGACCACCTGAGATCTTCGAAGCATTGAGTATGTCCCCTGTGGCTACTTCACCATCGACGACCAGTCAACCCGACAACCAGCGAACATGCTTACCAACACGTTAAATTCATTTTGTCTCAAGACATCTTCTTTAGACAGTTTAGCAGTATTATATATTTTCTCGTTAAGCTCTTTCTTTCCCATTCTCCATTAGAACCAGGTCGCCTATACCTGGCCAGCGTAGTAACGTTCAGCACTCAATTGCCTGGTAGTAGGTAGCATGCATTGCATGTTTATTGAGATTTCAATTAACATACTGTTGTTTTCTACTTCTCAGCTTTTATTTCTTAGAGTATCTGTCTGTTTGCCTGCTAGATACATGTTGCTACGTAATTTTTGACAAGGACCAGGGAATTTTTAACTACCGAATTAACTTCAGCCACGGGCGCCCTTCAGGGATCTGTCATATTTTCACACACCCATTAGACAGCCATCTGTTGCTTTCCAAACTACCACAGCATTGCTTCCAAAGCCTGTAGAGAGGAACAGAGGAGGCAAAACCACTAGTAACACCTTCACCCAGAGAGGGGCGACAGTCTCAATGTATTACCTTATCCCATAGCATTGCTTCCAGTGCCAGGATAAACCGTGGCTTGAGACATGTCATCCATTCCTGTGTGGACGCACATCCAGTGGCGGCATTGGTCATCCAAACAGCTCCTTGTCTCTGATCAGCCCGCCTAGCGTAGGAGATCAGTGTAAACTTTACAAAGCCTGATCAGCAAGCTATAACCGGACTTAACATTATACAGTAAAACCCCTCCATTACGACCCCATTTATTACGACCCAATTCCGAGGAACTGTGAAAAGTTTGGGTCACGACCACTAACAACACCTTCATCCAGAGAGGGGCGACAGTCTCAAGTTATTGCCTTACCCCACAGCACTACTTCCAGTGCCGGAATATACCGTGGTTTGAGATCTGCTGTCCATTCCTGTGTGGACGCACATCCAGTGGTGGCATTGGTAACCCAAACAGCTCCATCTCTCTGATCAGCCAGCATAGCATGGGGGATCAGTGGGGACTTAATGCCTTTCAGCCAAAGGCACGGCCGCAGACGTAGGGAGCGACACACAGCGCTTCTTGTCACCACACAGTTGAGTGCACTCCCTCAGCCTACACTGGAAAGGTAGGCGGAACAGAACCGCGCCGCCCAACTCAGGCACGAGTTGGTATCGACTGCTCCGATTGTGGTATTATTTGTTTCTCCGTGCATACGCATTCACCCGTCGTGCCATTCTGTGGTGAGAGGATTGTTGACCAGTACGGAAATGAGGTTCGGTTGGGATAACATCCACTTTTGGACAAACGCATCTCACTTGTGGAGCCACGGAGTGGGCCAGGCTCGTGACAACTGGACCAAGTACACCACCAATACAGCAACCAAGAAGTAGGAGTAAGTGAGTACTAGCCAACACTCCTCACCCCTCGTCGCCTAGCTAACACAATCACCCCACTTTTGGTCTAGCGGACAGAATCCACGACTGTAGTGACTATTAACCTAGCCGGTCATGCATCACAATCAAGAGGCATCAGTATCTGTATCATCAAACTGAGGAGTGTAACACAACAGCAATACTTTAAATCAGAGGAGAATTGTAGATAACCATTCCCTTGATTTTGGTTCAACATTGGCATGCAAAGACATGATTAAGCCAATTTTACACAACTCAGGTTCCATATTTTAGCAGGCTTTACTTAAAATTCTGACACACATAATAATACAACATAAAACAAAATAAATTATATAAATAAATCACACTCAAGCACTATAAATATGAAAAACAAAACACATAACCAAATCAATTACAAATAACCACACTTTACTCTTAAACCAGAGTTCCAACTCCTCACAAGTTATCACCTTGGCATTAAAATTAAACAAAATGTACGAAATTCAGGTTTAGTCTGACTGTGTAGCAATCTTACAAATGTGCAGAAGAAATTACAATAAGTTAAGTTATAACTTTTAGCAATGGGACTCTCTGCAGCAATACTGGACAAAACCACGACTGGGAAAAATCTATTCTTTTAATTTTACTTGTGATTACTGAGGCAGAACGTACGAAATCGTAGCTTGCCAGTCTCTTGTATTTTATTGTGAAAAGCTGCACTTTCAAAATTAATACTGAGTCAGTTCAATTTAGAATTAACTATTTCTTCTTAAACACAACCAAAGATCACCAAAACTCTGGTACAGTATCTCATTGTTTACGATGATATTGGCCTAGTTTTACCTCGGAGTTGATAGTTCAAGTGCTGGACTTAACTCTCAGTAATCAGCCTCGGCGTCCTTGGGTCCATGTGGCACAATATTCACTTGTCCCCTAGCCTAGCATCGCTTCTCAAATGATGCTGAGGACTCCTAATGAACAACTCGCACAGTTAAAACATAAATAACCAGCCTGACCCATTGCAGCAATCCCTTGAATAGTCCAGGGTTTGGGATCTCCTTACGGAGTATCTAATTCACATGGCTGGTCACGACATACAAGAAGAGCATCACTTCTCTTACACCCACGCCTCCTGATAACAATGTATAAAGCTAGCACTGTTAATGGACTGTTTCAGCGATATCAAATAAATGTCCAATAAAAGCATGTTAAGTAAAACTGTTTGTTTTAGCATTAGAAGGTGTAAAATAGTGTTCAGAAACTGCACTCAATCATACACAGAACAACTTCCAGCGAAATAAAATTATTCCAACAATGAAATATATTTCTACCAAGTATTAGGTTATGTTCATAAGCAGTTTGTTTCTAGTTGTAAGTATCACCAACACAAATCTTTTAAAGTCCATGAAAATATTGTGTGTAAATAAAATATGATTATCTAGTCACAAAGTAAATTAATAAATTTAAGAAAAGTTATGGAAAAAAACTAAACATCGAGGTTTTCAAGTGTAAACAAATGAACAATCTGAAAAATGAACATTTAATTTAAACAGAAAGTAATCAAACTGAGCAAGGTCTGCAACACTGAGTATTACACAGGCCCTGGAAATGACACTGTGCGACATGCAGGGTTTACGACACTTATCATTTGAGTCTGACCCGCATCAAGTTTCCCAATGATTCTTCTTCACATAACAGCATCAACACTAGTTGCACTATAAGTAGGGCCTAGAAATTTTTGCGAACTGCGTAATAACGAGAAGTAATGCTAACTACTGAGAAATTATGTTTATTCGTAAAATTCTGTAATAATTACCGTATTTGTGAAACATAGACGTAATTGCTTGTATAAGTGTATCTAAAACCACAATGTGACCTTTTACCATGACAACTCTTACAAACATTACATTTTCTCAATTTTCCATTTGTTATACAGCTTTGTATCTTTAATCTACTTTACATACATGCAGATAAAAAACTTTATATCAAGAGCAACTCGTAAATTGATTGGTAGCAAGATTGAAAGTTTATAGTTGCACATACAATTTGATGTATATCGACCTGAATCGCTATGGCACATGATCATTGGCAGTATCATGCTTAATGTTTATTTAATTTATAAACCAACATCTCTAACCAAAAATGTTGGTGATATGACAAAAGTGAAAAATACAAATATACAAAACAGATTTAAATGTTTGTTTAATTCAATAATTACGCACTAAACATTTGTGTGGTGTCTGTAAACACTGAGTGACTTTACTCATCTTCCATGTTTTGTGGTTAGGTTTTTGGTAACTATTAAATACAGCATTTGTAACTTTGAGTGGTCGTAAAACAGTTAAGAATACCAAAAATAGTTACAGTTTTGGATTGTGCCTGAAAGTTTGAAAGTGATGTGTTTTTATGTTTTAAACCTACCAAAAGGCAAATACTGTGATGTAAAAGTTGTGGGGGCACGAAAAATTACGTGCTTTAAATTTTTGGTAGTTCAGGAATATTAAATAAACTATTTAAACTAAACTGATGAATTAGGATCATCATGACAAAAAAAATTTAATACATTTTGTGATCATTATTTTTTACTTTAATAAAGGCTCAGACACTTTCTACTATCAAGTTTTATTCGTGCAATTCGTAGCTTATACCTACTCGTGTTCTGTTTCCTTTTGCCTTACTTCATGATAGTAGTGTGCAATGATGAAGTACGTCATGATAGTGTGCAATGATGAAGTACGTCATGAATGGTCATGTATTGAAAGACTGACAACTCCTGTCCAGTATTTAGGCTACTATAGCAGGTTGCTATTCCTAACTGTTTTATTTTTGTTATGATCACATAGTATACTAGTTAAGGTTCTGTTTTATTTTATTGGTGGGGTGGGGAACTATAGTTTAATCGTATTTCATGAGACGTGACTTTTTTGTGGTTCTTCTTATGATAGTGGCAACTGGAACTGGCATTGTTTTGATGATGCAGTGGGAAATTTTATTCGTACAGAAATAGCATTCAATTTACTACAGGCCTAACGCAAAAGTTTTAACTTCATTGAAAACCCTAACTGTGATAAATGTGTTGCTGTTTGTACCGATGCGAGAAATGCTCAATAGATAAATTTCATTACATTTTTTTATATAAAGAACCAAACTAAAAGGGTGCTTATTTAGGCCACGTACATTTGAAAACCTCCCGCAAGAACAAAAATTGCAATAAATACACCACTGTTAATACTGATGTGCGAAATGCACATTGTAAACATTTTAAGCAAATTTAATTTCTAAGTAAAATTTGTTAGAGTTGCACTGAAATTAAAGTCCAAATACATTTCAAATATTCTAACAACAATTTAAGAAAATATTTACAAAAAACACAAACTTACTGTTCACTTCGTAATTCCTAAACACGTGCTGAACTTTGGATGATTAATTCACTAAAATCACTTGTCGGCTACTGATACGAAATAATTTATTTTCTGACTTAGGCAATTAACAAAACACTTCACTTTTCTTGAAACCAACAAATTCAAACTTCACAACGTAAATAATTTTTCACTCGTGCTTCCCAATGCTCACAGAAAATGGCAGACTAAAGCACAAAACAAACTTTTTAAAAAGCGGCATGCACGTGCTGATAATTCATTTCACTGAGGAGACTGCTGTAAAAAGGCACCTATGACGAAATACTCTTAATGAAATACACAAATATTTAACTGCATAAATATTCCGACATCACCAGCAAGGAATTCCTGCACATAGATAAATTACCATGGAAGAGAGTAGTGAGCACAATGGCAAGGCAACAGCTTTTCACCAGGCGGATGGCAACCATAGACAACAGACTCAACGGAGATTGGTAGAGACTTTTCACATAACATGAAATTCGCATGCTCTACCACAATATTTCTAAATATTTTTAAAGCCCTTGCTCTATAACTCACAAAAATTGTGTATTAGTCTATGAGCGTAATTTAAACCATAAATGTTGTAATCATCATTAATTTTCCATATGATAATTTTCAATTCAGAGTACTATTTTCTTTTACAATCATCGCAAAGAGTACAAACACGATAACACGCATCCTGCAACAACCATCAGCTGACACCGTACTTTGCAAATGGGGCCATTTACTGTTTACATGCTGTGTAGGTTGGTCACAGCAGCTGTCAAATTTTATTGAAGTTATATGAAACAGAGTATAGTATATATTAGGTCAGATATTTTCTGTGGTTGAGGCACTACAATCTCTGCAATAGTTTATTAGATAATTAAGGTACCACACACAACTACCATACATCATCAGTAGAATAGTTTACACTAAACATTTACCATTAATTTTCAAATTCTTTCAATAAGAAATGTATGTTGAGTTACTAGTTATTTTTTAGTAATTTTCTGTAATTCAGTAATGTCAACTTTACGAAGAGTGACACAACCAATGTTAATAGTAAATTATACACATTCATGAGAAGTCATTTTTTTTTTAAAAAAAGACTGGACTCAAAGAGTGCTCACTTTACAGTGAATGGTTACTAGAATTCCCACCAATTGTACACTGAGAATACAAACGCTATATGATTTGTTCTGTTCTGCATAATGCAACACTACACATTCACCTGACAGTGTTTATAATGCTATATTGTAGTTTACATCACCAGTGTTTTAGATAGTTCAGGTGAAACAATACTACTGTTTTAATGCCTGTACAAATGGTGCAGTCCACCTGTTCATTCCATTACTATTCTTTAATTTTTGCAAAAGTGTTTCCCACCAAAATTGCAGTAGAATTCAAGAATACAAAATTTTTGCCCACCATTGCAAACACTGTACTTTACATTCACAATAGACATTACCTGGAACATCTCGTGAAGTACAAAGCTTGTTACATGCAAACACACACAAAGGGGACATGCACACATAGACATTGAAGAACTATAGTGTTTCTGCATGCAAAGTATATCACTGTTGAGAACAGTTCAGGTATACCTGGTTCTAGGTCGAGGATCATATCAAGAGCTTGACGATAATGAGGTACCTGCTCATTCAGGCCTGTCAAATTAAACTTGTCTTGAATGTAATCCTCGTCCACCTGTGAAAATAGACATACACATTAAAATGTAAAAAAAAAAAAAAAAAAAAAAGTACAAGATAAGTGAGTGCAATTAAATGTCAAGACTAAATGTGTACACTTCATGGATTTTTGTCATGACAGGGTCATTCCATGTCAAAATGGCACAATTTTAAAACAAATTCTTCTTTTCCCGTAGATATTGAACATGGACATTGATGTTTTGAAAACCTAAAGACAAATTCACACTTAAGAAAAATACATAATTATGTATTATTCGGCTAGTAAGCTTTTTTTATGCAGGTGTAGTTTACATAAATAATGATAACAGGCTCACTTCAGTTGTCCCCTCTAACATTTAATTTTTAGAAGACTTAATACCTCTCTGTATTTTGTTGTCAGTGCTGTTGTACATTCTATCTGTTAAAGTCACCTGGTTAACCTTGCAAAGAATGTCTGGTGATGGAATCCACAGAGTATTTTGTGTTTTGGTATAGAGAAGGCTGGCGGTTGTTCTACAGGATGGAGAATGTCAATTTTATTTAATCTGTTTCTTTATCTTTTTGTAAAAACATAAACCAACCACCATCTATTGCTGTAGACTGCTACTATGTAATACCATATGGCACTTTAACGCGCGTCCGCTTTTTCAGCCTACTTAAAAAGATTACAACTCATTGCTGATCACGTCAAGTATTCCTACTTCAATGCACGTGAGTCGAACCCGCAAACCTGTACATGGATGTTGCGGGCAGCCACAATCCTGGATGGCGCCCGAACACGTGAATATCAAGGCTGCGTAACACAGCAAGCACGCCACCCCCGCGCTGAATGCCTACAAGCTGTCAGCCACCTCGGACGCAGAACATTCACGAAGCCGAGTGCTGACGAGAGGGTTCTTACCACCTACGCCGGCCTCACAGCAGAGGGACGTCACACGCCCCCCGCAGTTCCGACTATATGTCTGTGTGCGGCTGGGCTCACGTGTTATTCTTTTTTGCAGTTTCTCGAGCTTGCTCCAACACTCCTAGTGCTGAGGCTTCCAGCGAATGACAAGTCTTCAGCAGCAACCAGAGGCTGCTCCCAGAGACAACAGTCTTCGACAACCACAAGTAGCTTCTACCATTGTCGTCACCAGAGGCTTCAGTGACGGCAACTACGAGCAGTTACCAGAAGTTTCGTCTGCAACATTAGTTAATACCAATACACCTTGCTACTAGAGCAAGGGAACTTTAACTTCTCTTTTGTCTCTTCTAGACACCCGTTATTTAGATAGTTTCATTCAGTATTAATTATGTTTACCAGTTCTACTTCCCATCAAACCTAGAACCAGGTCGCCTACATCTGACTAACATAGGTTACTTTCAGTATACCGTCTGCTTGATAGGAGATAGCACGTGTCACTGTATTTATTGAGTTCTCAATAAATGCAGCTTTGTTCTTTAGCCACAAGTTTTTATTTCTAGAGTAATATCCACTTCGCCAGCTAGGAACGACTCGCACTGTGCACTGCCGACAGAAAGAGGGTATTTTTCAATCTGAACTAGCTTCGAGTGGGGACCCCTTCTGGAGTCCACCTGTCCTGAACATACACATTAGACAGCCACCTGTTCTATTCCTACCAGAGCACCTAGGTGCTGGAGGGAGTGAACAGAGGAGCCACAAGCACTAGCAACTCCTCCAACCAAGGAGAGACAGCAAGTCTGAGTTGTATCTCCTACCGGAGCACCTAGGTGCTGGAAGGGGTATTTGCTTGGGTGTTGCGGCCTGGCCTTGGCTGGATACCACATCCAGTAGAAGCAGTGGTGAGCCACATGGCTCAACGCTTCTGCTCTTCCCGTCAGTGGTGGTGGCGGGGGGAGCTTCTGAAGCACCAAGCTCGTGCTACCAGCGACTACTGGAAATACACTATTATAGGTCTTATCCGTGGTGCACTACAAGTATCGTTCAGCGGCGAACCCCGCTCTATGCCTTTTAAGGTAAGGCACGGCTGACGAAGTAGAGAGCAAAAGACAGCTCACCTTGCTGCCAAGCAGCAGTCTACCCTAGATCACCCTATGAAGGAAAGACAGGCAGAACGAGACCGCACCGCCTCACTAAGGCTATGAGCAACACCGACTGCTCCTGTGTTTCACTATATATCTTTTCCACCACACGTCCGTACAAGTCTAGGCTACCAACCCGTCCTGAGGGGTGTAATGTACGGAACTGAGACCAGGTACGTGATCGCCAATGCCAGGTTTTGGAGCCAAGAGTCAGCGGCCTGGAACCTGCAGTATAGTGTGAGCCAGCACAGTATGACCTACTCGAAATCCGAAGACTGCAGAACCAACTTTGCTCAGCAGCCAACCGTACTTCACCAACCGACCAAAGAACATAAGAGTAAGCCAGGTAAAACCAACACCTCCCGTCAACTACTCATATGCCGACCCTCCACGGGGAACAAGGTAGTAATGGAAGACTTTGCGCCAACTCTTAAACCAACATGTCCCATCAAAATATCCAGTCTTAAACGATACTAAAGGTCTGAAAATCCCTGATATAGCGCACTTGGTCTAGCCAGTAAAGCCACGACGACCGTGCCAAGCAGTCAGTAACCAGGCATGCGTTAACTTGGAAGCTGCATATCTACAAATGTCACAGGAATCTCAATTCCAGTTTCGATAAAAAAAAATAAAACATGCCAAAACTTTTATGGTACGAAAGCATGTAATTTGTGGATGTCGGAAACAGTAGTTTGTGTTAAGGGAAGCTAACATTTCAAAATATCTGTAAAATTCAAGAATAGGGGCTTTTTTGAAGAAAACATATATCTTTTAAAAAGGTATAGTTCCACTCTACTAATTACACACCGCACTAATTTACTAATGACATCAAATACGGCCTATAGAAACTTCAAAAACAATAGTTGGGAGGGCTATGGAGATCAGGGAAATTGTGGGGTAAAACAAGTGGAAAATATGTACATAATCGTAATATTCATTCACGAAAAAATGTGATTGCAAAGAGACTTAACCAAGCAATACGTAAATTAACAATATTACCAATACAAGCTACAAATATGAGAGGGGAGAGCTGTGAAGGTCCAAGAAATTGAGGAGTGAAATGAATAAAAATTACATACATTTACATGATACAATTTTACCCCACAATTTCCCTCCAGTTCATACACCTCCCCACTATCGTACATGTAACTTGTAATGGTAACATTGTCAATTTAGGCATTGTTTGATTACATCTGTTTGAAAATAGAAGTGTTTTCATAGTAAAATAAAACAACTAACACAAAAATCACAAAAAAAAAAGAAAATTAAATTGCAAAACGGCCTAACCATTCAATACCTAAATTCACAATATTACCAACACACTAACACATTATTTCTCAGTGCAAATCACCTATACATAAAAATAATTTCTGGGGAAACTCGAAGCTTTGCTGATGCGCGACGCTTCGCGTCACCACCAAAAGAATATTGCAGGCGAGGCAGAATCCCAATTGCCATCGTAAGTTTTTGGTTTAGTTTTGCCCACCAGAAATTCATCAAGTTAGGCAGTCATGATAGTTAAAGAAGAGGTTGTGGGGACCGACCTTAAAGAATTTTGATTTTTGAGTGAAATTTATAGATAACGATATTGATGGCAGTCCTGATGGGGTATGATGCCCTATCAATTTACTGACGCCATCCTTTGTACATGACTGGAGAGGTAGATGCCGGATTTGTTAGTTCTTTATTTGAAAATTTAGTTAATTAGTGTTTGAATGGATAGCTCCGTGGAACAATAGGCATTATTGCCTTAACTACACCATCAAAAAAAAATTCAAATATGTAGTCTGTAACCCTTATAAAGTAACATGTCATATGGTAAAGTCCATCAGAAGAGCTTTCAAATTAAATAATTTTGCTTTTTTGGCACTAGCCCTTCCACAGTTGAAGCCATTTCTATAAATCTAAAACCAGTAAATTTGAAAATTGTTTGGTATTTTCAAAAATTAATTTTAAAAAAAATTGTATGCTTAAAAATTATTATTAATTGATAAAGTCAAAAACATTGAAATCTGAGAGGGTGCTCAAGTGATATTGAATGATCAAACCACAAAATGAATACATATTCCGAATCATACTATTTTTTTCAATTCAATTTTTCAACTAGTCAAAAGTGAAACACAAGATACAGTTGCTAAAATATCTAACCTCACAAAAGAACTCATTCCCACGAAGGCCGCAGAACCAGGAAATCCACGACACCTCCTCAGAGCTGCTCATTTTCCTGGATGGTGAGGGGAAAAAAAACCCAATTACAGTGAAAATATTTCACTGAAGCCAAAAACTAAACTGCAGTGAATACACCTATTTTCAAGTAAACCTACAGTTGCCTTGTGTTGCTCGTGCCTGTATGTCAATATTTGCATATTAAGAATATTTTCTTCATAAATGAGCAATTGACTCACACTGAAATATAAAATATATGCAAATAAAAAAATTAACACGTTGTTGTACCCCCACCTCTCAATTTTAGCCTAGTCCTCGCTGATACCTAGCTATGCCTGAACACCCCCAAAGCTTTTGTGTGTGTGTGTGTGTGTGAGGGTGAGAGAGCAGTATGGATAAGCCGTAAGGAAAAGTAGAGGCCCATTTAAAGTGTGCAGCAGAAACGTGACATCACAGGCTGGCAACATGGTGCCCAGTCCCACATGGTGTTCCATACTCTCGAACCCCCTAAGATGGTGATGCCACATCTGAGCCACCTGGGTTAAGAAAATTTAAATAACTTTTAAGTTTTGAAACTATTTTTAACACCAGGTAAGGGAAATTTGATTTTGGAATATTTTATGCACCAGAATTAATGTTTCACTGTTCCAGCTTTGTTTTTTATTCAAAGGTTTCGTGCAACGGTCGGGATACCTGGAGAGGTTGGCTTCTGCCCACCATGATGCCAGTCTGGAAGCAGCAGAAGTGAGGGAAGGACGAGTGTTCCATGGGAGCCTGCATCTCATTCGCGCAACTGATTTTTCTAGTTTCTGTCTGCATTTTAAATATTCTGAAACCTTTTTTCATCATCCCGAGTGCCTTCCCCACATGCAGGCTCATTTAGTTGTTTACAGTTTTAAGTTAATAACCTATGAAGTGACATCCTGTAACCAGCAAAACCTAATTTCTGTGGTTGTGTGCCAGTGAAGGAACTGGAATGAGTTTTTTGTTCCAACAGATGTCTTCAGTTCGTTTTTTTAGCAAACACGTAACGTAACATTCACATTATCTGCAAGTTTTAATTTTTAAGTTTTGAATTAGATAAATGTGTTTCACATATTGAATTCTCTTTTAGGTTCAAGAAGTCAGCTTTTCTATATTTTTTATAATGTAATAAAATTCCTCTTCAGGCAAAGTGTGATTTATTGTATATAGAATGCCTCAAGTTATTTTAAATGGAAGTCTACACTCCAAAAAAATTATAGTGCATCTGTATGACTGATAACGTATTATTTCAGATTAAGGCATAATCCTAGTACCATAAGACTAAGGCAGATCTTGCAGAAATAACAACTGTAATAAATATTTTTCAACCAGTTCTTCACACTAATTTATTATATGGGACATAAATTAACACTATTGAAGTTCAATGTTATTTAGAATTCTATGGAAAACGACAGAGAAAAAAGAAGAAAGGACAATCTTACAAAATTGTTTTCATTAACCATGAGAACAAATATTTTACCAGAACACTGTATTTCTGCCAACGAGATATTTCTGATGCTGTGAATTTTTGTATCTTATTGCAGCAAAAGATGTTATGGAAAATAAATGCACCAATATTGCAAAATACTTGCTCACGAAGATGACAAAGACAGTTATCTAGGAATGCCCATTTTTAGATTTTCTGTGTTTCCTTCCAAAATCCTGTATACTTTGATTAATGTGTTAATTTATTGCCCGTGCCATTTCTAGACAAATCCTAACAAAAGGAAAAAAAAAATTCACGTACTACTATTTTAGAAAAATGTACAATAAATGCCATGTTGAGAAATTTATAGTGTTCACATTTATTACTACTTCTATTACACTAGACTGAAGTTATCTCTATCCTCCAGCTAAATCTCACTGCCCCGATGACTCATCACCATCCCAAAGGCTGCAATCGCCAGGACAACAACCGCCCAAGTCCTGAGTTAATGTTTTCCGCAACCTCCCCCACACCCCGCACTAACAAAAAAATAATTATTTTTGCTCCACCCCAACCCCCCCCCCCCTGAAAAACCTGTTTCTCTACCTCCCCACTGTCCCTTCTCACTAAGAAGAGTCGTGCCATCCCCAACAGATGTCCCACAAAAATGTGTTCCTTTTAAATTATCACAGAATCAATTTAAAAATTTTTCACGAAATATGAGTACGTAGTGATGTATCCCATAGGAGATTAATTAGAGGGCTGTTAATGACTTGGAACCACAAATTACAAGACAAAGCTCATATTTCTGAATTTTCTTTTTCGAAAAGGGAATAGCCTAATGATATAGCTGTGATTGCAGCCTGCCGGTCAGTGATGAGTCATCCGGGTGGCGAGATAGGGCTGGAGGATAGGGCTAACTTCAGTCCAGTTCTATTACTGGGAGGCAAAACCTGACAATTTTGCGACTGACTGCTTATTACTTGTAAATGGTCATTGTTTATTTGTTTACCCTCATTTTTTGAGAGAAATTCTGAAAAGCTATAAGTTATTTCTATTTAGCCACATTTTGTGATTCATCACAACATAATTTTTAAATAAACCTGTTAAGTCTCTAAGTGGCCGAGATGTAGGGCAGATTTAGTGGAATGCTGTAGTATGTACTGCCAGAAACTGCTACAGTTGCTGCATAACTGATGCCATGTCATGGTGCAGCTGAATGACATGAATCATTATGCACTATTCAACAGTGCTTTACTCTGATAAATGCACATTGTATAGCATCTTCCAATTGCTGTACTGGACTGCACTGGCCGAGTGCAAGGTGTTTCATGTGCCAGAACTCACACTGAGCACAGTCGTTTTTTCATGTTCTAATTGTTGATTGCTCTGAAAAAGTGTGCACAGAGTGCAACCTTGCCGCACTATCTCCCGAGTCACTGCAGCAGTTCAACTGGAAATGTGGTCGACAAATACACCCACTTTGGGCAATCACGTGATATTGCACTTTATACATTTTCTGGGCACACCTGGTACAGTCAAGTGGAAGATGCCAATAGTTTAATGGATTGTTGACACTTCTAGAATATATTGCAATTTTATTATTATTACTGATAACAATTAGTAAACCACAATATATAGAAAATAACATAGCTCAGGTTGGGAACGTTTTAAAGAAACTAATGGACAACTAGAGGTCCATGCCTCCTGACATCACTGTGTCACTATACACTGAAATCAAGGATACGTATTCCAGTTTAAAGAAAAAGATGCTGGTTTTATAAAACCACTGAGGTGACTAGTTGTCGTGCAGGTGACAATACATTACAGTAAGTCGACAACAGCTAGCCTACAACAGAGGTGGCAATATTAACATGAATAAAGTATGTTATAAAAATGCATTGATCTGCAATTGTATGCTATCTGTGCTGTAAATGCTTCCGCATGCTGTAACATTTCACTACCATAGAAGACACTGTCACAATTTACCAATTTTGTGACCATTGCTTGTGGACTTTCATTATTTGCCTTTTCTTTACATAACCAGAAGTACTTTGACATAATTGGCTGCCCATTTTTTTAAAAGCTTTTTCAACTTTTCTTTGTTCTTTTATCTTTCAGCAAACACTAATCTAAGATATGTTTAAAAAATGCACGTGCATGAGAGAATCAATTGTCTGGAATACCCTGTGTACCATGCCAATATGGCATTCCATGTACCTGGGATCAAGTCTCTCTTATTATTCATGGCAACAGCTCTATCAGTAAACAGAAGCATTTCAGGACGTGTACACTGACAGACATTTCGGCCTCTACATGTCCTGAATATGTACCCAAAGGTTTGACATGTATTTTAGATACTTACATAATTGTCAATTGTATATGTGAGGTTCACAAGGAAGAAGATAATAAGCAGGGACAAGTAGAGATGGGAGGACAAGAGATAGAAGAATCAGCAGAATATAAGTATCTAGGGAATGTACTGCAGGGAGACCTCAGGAGGAAAAAACAGGTAGAGAGGGTGGTAGCAAAGGGAAGAAGGGCTCTGGGTATGCTGGGAAGGGTGCTGAATGGAGTCAGCTGTGAGGTGAAGGAGAAGGCGTATGGCACAATGGTATGGCCAATGTTAGAATATGCTGCAGCAGTATGGGACGTGGAGGTGGAGGTGCAAGAACTGGAGAAGGTGCAGAGAAAGGCAGCAAGATGGGTGAAGGGTAGGTGGAGAAGGCAAGGGCAGGATGATGAAGTAGGGAACTATAGGCCAACAGTGATGAAAGAAATGGGATGGAGCTCATTGAAGGAGAGGAGGAAAGTTGAACAGCTAGTGAGGATGTACAGGGCGGTGAATGAAGAGGGAGGATGGGGAGGGCTACACTGCAAGCTAAGTAAGGGGGTATTTAGAGGAAGAGGACACAACAGTGAGAAGCTTCAGAGGGTGTAGAGGAGAACGGAGTGGGGTAGGCAGTCCATGCTTGTGAGGTCTGTGAGGGAGTGGAACGTGATGAGGGAGGAGTTGGTATCTGTGAGGGGGGTTGGTAAGTTCAGGAAGTGAGTGGAAGAGGAGTTGGTTGGGTGAAGGAGAGGTGGGAGAGCTCGCCACTGGGTGGTAGCCTAATTGAGAGTATGTATTATCATGTATTATTACTGTGTCCTTCCATTTAATATACAAGAAATGAAATGATCCGTAGAACCTGAAGAATCTATTACCCAGACGATTCTGTTAGAAACAGATTTGCAGTTTCCCCCTGCACTGTCCAAAATAGTATTTTTCTTTACAATTTACGGTTTATTACACGTTTCCACCAAAAAAAAGTTACTTAACATGGGAAGGCCTGTTATCAGATATCTGTATATAACATGCAAATACATTTCAATATTAACCCGCCTGGTATGTAAAAGAGGAAATCTATAACATTACGGTTTTAAAGTAAGAAAAATATATATGAAGTATTTCTGTAATTTTTTTGTCTTACAGCTTTTGATCTAGATATGGCTCTTTTAATTTATACACTGAATATTATCATCAGTTTTTCTGTTCCTGGTTGACAAACGAGTTTCGAATACAATTAGGATTCATCAAGAGCTGACCAGAAAATGAGCGACTGTGCACAGATGTCAAAATCGAATAAACAAGTAGATACCCGAATTTAGAACACGGCCTATTTTTCACTACTGTCACAGCCTTAACCTTCCACAACAGCAATATTTCGAACACGTCAATAATGGTTCACTGTTAATCTTTTAATAATTTTATTAACGCATTATTATTGTGCGCATTTAATTATACTGCCGAAATTTCAGCAAACCCTCCTAACTGTGTAGGTTTCATACGGGATAAAAGTCAGTAGCCACCACCTAGTTAACAGCATTACGAAGTATACAAACTGCATTAAATGAAAATATAATTTAAAAAATATTTTTCATTATTTTTAATACATCTGAATATCAATCAGACAATATCAAACATCATGAACACTGTAATTCAAAATTGTACAAATTCCGGTTGATAACGCCAAATCCGAAACATCTACCCACATGAAAACTACAGTCACTTTATCACCAGCAGAGGTGTAACAATAATCTTGAGCGCCTTTCATAACGGCATGAGCACGTTTGACGGCCTAAATATAATAAAAACATTGGATAAGCTATGAAATAACTTGCAAATATCTTACCTCTTCCTACCTTGATTAGCCACGCTTGACGCTCTTTCACAAAGTAAAAAAACTATGACACGACAGCGGCGCTGTCTGGTGACCGTGAGATGACTCTCTAAAAATAAATAAATCCAAAGATAAATGGAATGCAATTGTTTTGTTTCCGCCAGTAAACTGTTGGAGTTCGTCTTATCGGAAAAGGAGTTTGCAAAAATATAACAGGAAATTGCAAGATCTTGAGGAAATTGAAACCTGCAGCTGTTAAAAAGAAGTCACTGTAATCTTACTGAAAGTTTTAAAAGTATAACCTCAATCATCATAAATGTGTCAGAATATCCAAATACGTTTGGCTAACGAAAGAATACAAACTTATCTTCCTAGCAGCTCTAATCCTCCTAGATTATTTACACCAGGAGAAATAATAACTGCGGATTCGGGATTTATGAGGTGATTTATTTATGTGTTTAGTTAAACAATTATAGCAGCCCATTTCGGGAGAAGGTGCAGCAATGGCCAGCGTGGTGGGTTAGGGGTAAATGAGGAAACCAAAGGCCTGAAGGTGAGGATGAAAGGAATTTTAGGCCATTCTTAATGTTTGAGTTGGGTTGGAGCTCCCTTAGGGTCGCGCGAAGAGAGGCGAGGTTGGTCGGGATGGAGGATGGAGGAAGTTAAGTGGACAGTTAGCCAATGGGCTGTATAGGAGAAGAGGTACAAATGGTAGAATGTTTCAGAGGTTGCAGTGGCAGATGGAAAGGGAAGGCAGTCTGTGATGGTGAAGGTGGTTGGTCGATCTGGAAAGGAACTGGATAGTGAAAACGGATGAGGGAAAGAAGTACTTGCTACCAGGCGTGTTTAGGCGTAGGATGTACTTTTTACATTAGCTGAAACACAACACAAGTAGAGGAAAAAATCCCTGCAAACTTGATATTTTAGCAGTGGGTCAATTTCGTACTCTGTTATCTCTGCCTGCCTTTCCTTTGCATTTTACTTAAATTTCATTTTTTTTTTTTGGCCTACAATACAAGATTTGCCAGAATTCACTATTTAAAAACTTGGAGCATAACTCAAATTGAGGTTCTGTTGTAAACCAAAATTTTTATATGGAAGTAAAAGTGAAAAACTGTTGCACATATAAAGTGGGGCCATGGTGGTATAGTGGTTAGACTACTTGCCTTCCACCTAGATGAACTGGGTTTGTTTCCTGGTGGAGAGTCTCCGGGATTTTTCACTATATGGGAATTGTGCCAGATGATGCTGCTGGTTGGGGTGTTTTTTTTATCCCCCCCCCCCCCCCTACCCCACACACACATTTCATTCCTGTGTTGCTCCATACTAACCTTCATCGACTCTCAGGACCTCAATGTTAAGAGCCGCCCAAATCCATTTACTTACTCATCCTTTACATATAAATGATATCATTTTAGAAAAACGTGTATGTCTATTTTGTGTTTTATTATTTTCTTTAATAAGTAATTACGTGTAGTAGGCTACAGAGAAACCTGGTTATATGGTGTTCTTAGCTTTCTCTTTGGGGATAGTTATGACATTCAAAATTATGTGTACTGAAAGGCTCATTAACACATTATATCAATATGGAGTACATACATAAAACCCTCAAGAATAAACAGAAATCAATCAAA
This sequence comes from Dryococelus australis, assembly GCA_029891345.1. Classification (NCBI taxonomy): domain Eukaryota; kingdom Metazoa; phylum Arthropoda; class Insecta; order Phasmatodea; family Phasmatidae; genus Dryococelus; species Dryococelus australis. The sequence continues at coordinate 79,968,091 of CM056995.1, forward strand.
ACTTGCAATACTCCATCACAGGTAAGTACTTACACATTTACCTTTCTATGGATTGTCTGTCTAAGATAGGCTGAACAAAGCATAGCGATAGACAGCAAGACATATAGCCTACCTTTTTTTTTATAGGCCTAATTCATACAGGAATTCAATATCTACATGAAATGCACACAAGTACGCTGGTTGAACAAGATATATTTACTATCATGCTGAGAACATATTAAATTAAAACACATTAAATTACACCCTTGTGAATAGCTATACTCATAATTACACATTGATTTTCAATAGCTTTTATACTGATTCTGAATGGTATGCATGTAATGAAAATTTTCTCAGAGCAATAAAAAAATAATTATCTCTCTCAGAATGAAAAACTAAGAGACAAGTTTTAATGAAAGAAATTTCAAAGTCCTGATAACACAAATTAGTCTTGTAGCAAAAGTTTATGCAACAGTTCATTTCACTATTTAGAAAGAATTGGTTTGGTAAAGTTTCATTTTCTTTTGGCTAGCTATGAGATTAATAGACTCAATTCTCAGATCACTGGGTCTATGAAAAATTAAAAATGAGAATTTCTGTGGTTCAGATCCTTCAGCCGTGGATTTGGGTTTTTACAGGGGCCATGGTACTTACATGGAAGGCACTGCATTGACTGCTTCAGTCGGTGGCGTGGTAGAGCAAGTGAACAAGCTTATATCCGTGCGGCCAGTGAAGGCGCGGTACAACGGTGAGATTGGAGACGTAGTGGTGGGGAGGATCTCGGAAGTCCAGCAGAAGAGGTGGAAGGTCGACACCAATTCCCGGTTGGACTCTGTCCTGCTTCTTTCTTCTGTTAACCTGCCTGGGGGAGAGCTGGTAATCTATCCTCTTTATATAATCTGACAGGTTTTTATTTTCCTAAGTGGTTGGGTAAAAAACATTTGGGAACTACTCTAAATGCTTTTTAGGGCATTTATAAATAAAAGTTTAGTTTTAAAATGTTTTTTCAGTTTATTTAATGCATCACAGATAAGTTGAACAAACGTGTCTGTTTACACATACATATTTAGACATACTGATGGGGGTTTTTTTTTTTTGTTGAAGAACAATAGGCAGCTGGAAATCATTAATGAATTAATATTTTGTTAAAATTTTGCATTATACCGTGGAAATATTCAGCACTGCATTAAGAGAAATTGTGTTTAAAAAAATTTATAACCACAAGAAACCAGTGTTAGCTGTCACTTGTTCCATTTACATCTTGTGTTCCTCAGTGGTCATAGCACCATAACCTTTTCTCGATAGAAATTGCCTCTTTGTTTTATCTTTCATAATATTGGACATGTAATCTCAGATCCGTCACCAGCATCCCATTCACTTTTATATTTGGCGGTGGTGTTGCGTTCTTCATTTTTCCTGCAATTATCTTGTCTACTACCCAAAAAGGGTCCTCATTTCCTACCCTGTTGACAAAATCTGTCCAAGACTGTCTTTTCTTTTGCCTGACCCTATTGAAATAAAGTCGTCGCCAGAGCTTGTCTTCCTTCACTTCTCGACCTGTGAATCCTCCTCCTCTCTCTTTGCAGGCTCTTCCTTTTTTCCTCCAGCTCGTGGTCCCACCAGCTGAGGTATGGAAGTCTTTGCCTTGTTCAGCGAAGTACCTCTTCACAGGTCCCCTTGATCGTATTGGTGACTTCTTCGATTCACTCTTGCAAACTCCCACATTGGAAGACTGCATTATTCTTGGCCATTATCCTCAACAGGTTCAGGTCAAAAGATCGCCAATCCGCATTGTGGTGCACATCTCACTTCTGGTTCCGACTCCTCTTGCTGCTGCAAGAGACTCCCATTCTTTGTTCCAGAGAGCCTCATCTCAAAGATTGTAAGCCTGTGATCACTGAAGCTATCGTCGGTAACATGCCAGTTACTCACCATGCCATTAGATCTCCTTGTTCTGGGGGTTATATCAATATTATCATCAGAGCCATGTGCATGCGATTCTTATGTAGGGAGTTGTCCTTCCGCGTTCAATTTTTCCTAGTAACTTACACATCCAAAATCACGTCCCATCTGTCGAGTTGGTCTTGTGTTTCCTCACTAAACTGGAAATAGGACACAAACCAAACCTTTAAATCCTTTATCTGCACTTGCATATACACATGGTGCTTATTTGAGAGGCTGGACATCATCATAACGTCCATCTCTGGGTTTGTCCTCACTATTCCAGCCCCTAGTTGTGTACAGCTAGATCGACTGGGTTTGTAAACTTGAAATCCCACTCTGGTGTTCCGCATCCAGGCAAATGAACGGCGGTGGATGGAACTGTTGGCAGTCGCCAGCGGTGTAACAGAGCTTAGCATTCGACACACTGTTCACGTCAGTGAGATCCAGGTGAGTTTTTGACCATGGGTTAATTGACAAAGACAATCGCCTCTCCAACCTGGCCATTCTCGAGCGGGTTTGGAGTAAGGGACGATCCAAGACACTTGATTCCACAGGTAGAAAAAGTGTTCCTACGGTATTTTGACCCAGCAAGATAACCAATATATTTTGCCGGCAGATGTAGATTTGCCTTTTAAGATGTGGTGAAATTTCCTTTGTGGCTTTAACACGCGCAACCGGCTTTACCCTAATATAAAAGTGAGCACACTGAATTACCACGTAAAGGTCTAAAGAGCTGGGATCACCAAAACTAGGGTGTGTAGGATCACCTACCATATAAATTTCATATAAATCGTACGTTTCATTAAACATGAAATTATGAATACGTGACTCCACACTCTCCTAAATAAAAATATTAAATATATAATAATTTTAGAAATATTGCAGTAGATGAGTTTACATTAACCCAGGTGAAAGTAACCTGGTAAATAGTAATTTGTAAATGAATAAAATTCAGGTGAAGGAAAATTAACTAAAAGAAAACTAACCAAAACTAATTATCCATATTTGAATAGACAGGGAATGTCTGGAAGGGACCTAGTTAACAACAAAGGTTTCTTTACCGAAGGGCAAAGTAGGATGGCAAAGCAAGGGCCATAAGAGTTTCCCAGAAGGGGACGTTGTCGTCGTGGCCTACTGCTACGTGGGGGGTACAGTGGTAGAAGTAGGTTGAGGTTGAGGAGTGGTTAGAGACAATGTCGGCGGGACCGTCCTCTGGCTGGCGGAGGTTGTTTAAGTGGAAAACCTTTAGAAGGCGATGGTCCTCCAGTGCTGCTGGAGTCATCAACGGCCACTGGATCTTCTGTGGTCACCGGCACAGTTGAACAACTCTGCACTTGGCTAACACCCTCTTAATTCACAGCAGTGAGATATTTAGCAGACTGCCTTGAGACCAGCGCTGGAGCTCCATTTATACTAAATTTTCCAGCCTGGCGATTCTCAGAAGGGTGAAGGGGGAATCATCCCTGTTCCTAGGGGTTTGGAAGCTCCAACGTCACACGTGGGTCCCTGGATCCTTATCTGAGCGGTACTTGAGCAGAAGGCGATGTCATACCTTGCCCTTTTGCGCTTGGAGAGGCTGTGACTCTCCACGGGGTGGCCTGTTACCCTTCAGCAGCGCAAAGTTTAAATATCACGGCCGTCCTGCGGGAGCGGTAAATTTGAAATGGGGGCTCTTCGGAGAGGGGCGATGATGAGACAGCTTCTATATGAGATGTGCTGAACAGTAAAAGCTGAGATCACATGGTTGGAGGTTATGTTGAGGCTCTGTCAACTTTGGGTAGACCACTTGTCCTGCCTCCATTACTGTTTTAATTGAGAGGAGACTTGCCCATCAGGTGATTGTGGCTCAAGATGGGGCAAAGTTGTTTGGCAGTGTGCGCTTCCCAAAAGTCCAGGAATGTGTCACGCATCAGTCGCCTTTCCTCTGTTTCGACGAAGGCCCAGCTTGGTGAGTGGAAAGGTGAATTTCTAGATGGTCAATATGGATCAGGCCCATGGGACTATAAGTGGCTTTGATTTTGTAACTGTATCGGTTCTGCATGCGAGCGGATTAGGGAACACTGTGTGGTGAGCCGTTATCTCCCCTCCTGCTCTGGGAGGAAGCATCTGACTTCTCTCTGCCACTTGGTTGATCGCTCTGTATCTCTTTCTTTTCACGTGCTCCTGTTTCTATTCGCTTCTCCCTTGCTTCCCCTCGTCAGCATCCTCTAGCAACAGGCGATGTCTTGGTGTCAGCTGATTGGCTTTGGGTCCGTTGCACACTTGCTGCAGGGAGGCAGGCGTAGTTGGGGTAAGGAAAGAGAGAAATGGTCATGGCACGTGATAGACAAAGTGATTGACGTGTATGTGTTGGATTTCTAGCATGTAAGGGGTCGTGTGCCTTTTTTTAAATTTTGCAGTGCCCGTTCATAAGTCTTGGCAAGGGGTATGGTTGCGTACAATATTCAATTACATAACTCCCAAAAAAGGGAAGAAAATGAAATCACATCCTGAAACAACTCGACACTAAGGCAGGCAAAGGTCCCCCTCATACAAAAAGGACAGGAAAACAAAGCTGTTGTTTACTGTGAGGAGAACAGAAAAGTTAAACACGTTGCCGGTGCCTGTGTGTATTACACAATAAACGTGGAGAGGTGGGTAGACCTTCCTTGTCTACACCTGATCTAAGCTTTCCCTATAGCAGTTTATGTATGAAGTAACCAATGAATTTTATGTTTATAGTTACGTTACGGCTAACCTAACTGTCGTGTGAGAGTCACTCAATTTCAAGTTTTACAATGATCATACATGGACACTGCCCTCTCCAATTTTTATAGCATGATTTGAGTACTGATACCTCATATTATTAATTAATTAGAATACCTCAGAAAATTAACCATTAGATATTTAAGAGCTTATGTTTGTAATTGCTTATCAAATGTCATTGCGTAATCTGAGGCATTTTTGGTTTAACAATCATTAAGAGGAGTATGCATTGAAACATTTTGTGTGGAATCGTTGTTTGCGCGTATTCACTTATCTTGGTAAATATATGTTCTGTAAATACGACTTTGTGCTAGAAAAGGTAGAAAACAATTATCTATGTTTTTACTTTTAACATATTTACAATATTTTTGGAGAAAAAAATTCGTGAAAATGGTCAAATATTGAATTTTTAAAGCTTGCCTATGCAGTTTCCTTAAGTGGCAAGAGAAAAGTACAAACATACAGGCGTAGTTTAATCTGTGTGCTTTCATTTCATGTAATAAAATCCCACTGTTACAGATCTGATTTGCACAGTATAGGACCATGAGGGAAACACTGCAGGCCTTGCGTGTAAGAGTGATGAGGCACTAGGCGTGCATATTTGTGTTGCCTGTATCACTCCCTTACTTCTTGACCTTGAATTCGCAGGTGCACACTCCTCTTAAATGGAGGTATCCGGTGAAAGAATATATACTTTGGAGATGAATGATTATTTAACAATCCTTGAATTATGAGGTATGTATTGATTATTAATTTTATGTAAAGCAAAGTACCTCAAAAGCATGAACAACATTAATAAATAACATTTCAAATACACTTATTCTAAGTTTTCTACACACCGAATCTACTGGTTATTTAAACATTTCAACTACGCATTATACACTCAATTGACTTTACTTTAACTTTTTTTTTTTTTTTTCAAGGTATGTCTTAACAGCATCTCAATTTTATGATGAACTAACCTAATATAATTATTCCTCAGGCCTAATTTACTCATTCCTATCCTAATACAATTGCATGAATATTATTAACGTGGCGTGATTATTTACATTTCCTACGTAAGTGGCAATTATTCTTACCCTAGTTTATATACAATTCCAACTGAACTTGAATAATATATTTAACCCTACATTAACACATATTTCTATTCTAATTTGGGATCTATCCATTTACTTTAACATATGGCACACTGGAAGAGGCGTTCAGAATTTTCATACCTTGAATATAACCGTTCTTTATAATGGCCCAGAGGTCAGTTCTTGCCTTCTCAGTATTTAAAGTCAACCATCAATAATAATAATCCACTAATATGTACAACAGAACAAGCGCTCACACAAAGAAAGTTAATTACTTCATTAAATTGCTTTAAGACAGCAGCAACTTGACAGTACGCTCTTTAGCAAAGTGTAATTATAACTCCAGCTCGCAGAGTATGCCACACATACCCTTGTGAATCAAGAATCTATTCTGATTACTGTGCCGCATAAGGAGAGATGATTCTAATAGTATACGTAGTCAAATTTTTTCCACTTAACCCTAATTTAGCCTAATATATACCCTAGTAAAGAATTTACTTTATACTTGGCTTACAAATAGCCCTACTAATTAACACATTACTCTACATTTCTAATATTCTACAGGCATTATTTACAACACTTTTTGTTTTAAGTTCAGACATTTTTCACAGATGTGCGTTTCATTTCTTAGGTACGGGCCTCTGGTGTTGGGAAGGTCAATGATTGGGCATGTAGTGTCTCTGTCACTGGTGCGTTCGCCGGTCACTGTACAGGGTTTTGCACTTCTGTCTGAATGTTCACTTCCCACACACTTTATCAGGGGGTGTGGTATCACAAAGTTCTTCCCCTTGGACTATTCAGTAATACTTCTAATTGGAGTTCCACCATCATTTCACTGGTGGAGAAATGTCAGTCTAGTTGTACCACTGCATTGGGACTCCCACGCAACCTGCCTAATTTTGCACTGAAAAAGTTTATGTAAAGTTCACTCATTAGGCCGTTTCTGGCTGCGGTGTTACTTTCGTTCTCCCCGTTTCTGTGGATGGCCCTTTTTTCTGGATGGCTGGCGTTGCGAAACTGGCCACCGATATCCGGACGAGCGCCTCCACGGGTGGTTCTCTGTAGTAGCCCGGCACATGGAGAATGCAGCTGATGCACATTGGCAATTCTCGTCTCTGAGTGCCAGTTTCTGCAGTGGTAGTTCCGGCAAGAACCGAAACAAAGTTGGTGCGCGATCGGGAGCTGCTTGGGAGACCCTCCTTGGGTGGAGACGTCAAAGTTGAAGCAACTGGCACTAGTATAGCTGGTGTGGCCTCCGCCATGCTGTCGACTCGCACTGGCTGGCATGATCTGGTGCGTGCCCCGGTACCTAGATGCACCAAAGCTGGTCCGGCCTCAGGAGGGCTTGAAGTGGTGAAGTTGCATCCCGGCGAGGGTACACAATGGTTGAAGGAGAGGTACAACAGGTACCTCACCATGGTGGATGACCATGATGATAAGTGCCTCCTCCGTCTGCGTTGACCAGAGAGGCTGGTGATTGGATGGCCTTGGAACTGCTGCTGCAGAAAGGGTTCCTAGTGGGGCAGTGGCCCCGACTTCCCTTGACAGCAGGCCATCTGCGGCTGGTGAGGGTGGTGAAGACTTGGCTGCCACATCGTCATCTCTACCCTCGAAGATTCCTACGTCTCCTGGTGGTGACGTAGCAGGGACGGATCATGGTGGTAAGGACAGATCGGCTTCATCGATCTCCTGTCCCTGCAAGTTTTCCATTTCCTGCACGCAAGGTAAAGTACACAAAGCCACGGCACTGTCTATTGTTGCTTTCCCCTTGTCGGTCAGATCCTTGCGGGTATCCGCAGCCAACAAAACAATTGTCAGGTACAAGGGCTTGTGAACAACCCCCATTTCCTTTAGTGTATGAGATTCGTCGACCTCGACTATTGTACTTGAAGGGGACTTGGCCCAAGCGGATACTACGCCTCTATTTTATCATCAGGTGGTTGGGTCATGGGGGCTTCTGACAGAACCTTTCTGTTCTGAGGGCTTCCCCATGACTCCTGGAAAATGATAGGTTTCCAGAACATCCTGTTGCACTTAACCAACGTCCGTCAGTTATTGGGTTTATACGTTGAGGGCAATTTCTGAGTAGTCATGCCTCTCTGACATTCCTGGATTGTAGTATCCCTGCAAAAGGCAGAGGCGTTATCTCTCTGTATCGTGCCCATTGGAGGGTCGAGATCCCTGAAGTACACCTCAAAAAGACAGTGTGTCAATGGCAGTGTTCTGGTGGCCTTGCCACTCTGATAGTCCTGCCAGGTTGGAGCGCCCTTATTTATGAGAGGAGAATGATTCCCTTGTATGCTGCTCGTCGGATGTGCGGGCTCCCTGGACCTGAGAAGCTCAGATTATGGGGCAGGAGGTGGAGGAAGTGGGTAGTTCAGCTGTCGTCTCGCCTGACTGCGAGTTTTCTTGGGGGTGGTGATTTAGACTGAGATTTGGGGTGACTGTTAATTTCCCTCCTGTGATTTTGGGGCTTGAGGGGTGTCTCCACCCAGAGCTGGATGACACGAACTGGTAGTGGGGAGGGGTAGCAGCAACCCAGTTAGCATCCCAATCAACCATCAAACTCCTGTCCTGCCACAGGAATGTTAGACTTTGCTGACAGTCTACGAGGCAGTGTTGAGACTGCAGCCAGGGCTGCCCCAAAATCACCTGTTCTACAAGGTTGGTGCTACTAGGAAGGTGGCTTGGGTGGCTCTGTGATGGACAATCATGGTAAGAGTTATCTCCCCTGCATATTTTGCAGTGGAGGTTCGGTTGCGCCAACAAGACAGTCCTTACTATGGGGGTTAGGCTCGCTCATTGGTTAGGGGTTAGGAAGTCACTCCGTATAAAATTGCCGGTGGCGGCTATATCCAGCACAGTCACAGCAATTATATTTTTTATTAGAACGGGTAAATGAGGCTTGTCCGGGGAAGGCTCTCGTGACTGAGAGTGTGAAGTTTGATCTGGGCATTGATTGTCTGGGTCGGATCCTTAATTTTTCCAGGGCGTGGCGACGTGAACGACACTCACGTTTTTGTGGCTTCCCATCTCTGGCCTTGCTGGGCAGGGCAATTCCCATTGGAAAGTCTCTCCAGGCGGTCCTGGTGAGAGGTGGCGAGAGGAGGGGCGGACTGTGGACTTCCTGCTGCTTGGGAGGAGGGGGCAAGGCCACAACCTTGGCGGCTCGTGCCCGCCGGTCTGAGCGTCTGTTCTCAGTTATTTCTTTCAACCTTCCCTGCTCACATGACAAACTCTTCCATTGTCTGCGGTTTCGGGGCAATTAGGAATTTCCGAAGAGAGGGGAACAGAGTGCATGTTGTGCTCCGAACACAACTCTCCTTGTTCTCGGCCAAGTAGAAGCATTTATACATTTGTGCCTTTCTACAAGTAAATATTTCAACTTCTTCCCCTGATCCCTGGATTCTTGCATGGATAGCTGAAACAAGACTTCCTCCCCAGTAAACTGTGAAGTCATTTGATGGGGAAGTTGTTCCCACTCAGCAACAAACTCTCCAAATTTCGCCCACCATTCTTTGGCCTTACAATGGAGTTGGCGATGGGTTCTCTGAACCCATTGCTTGCATGGAATGTCGTGCTTAGTTAGTTCCCTCTCGCATTCCTGTAAAAACACAACAGGGTCCTCTTGCAGCCTCCCTCTAAATTCTGGTAATTGGAATTTGTAGAGGGTGTGCGAAAGCGCAAGACTGGATTGATGTCATAGGTTATGTCTACAGCCATTGCAATGGTATACCTGCCCAGGGCGAGTTATCTGCTTGTCCGGCCAACTTATACATGCCCAATAGTACTCAGATGCACAGGTGATGCACCTGACTGTAAACATAGCCTACCCATCACATTCAAGCCAGCTACATGTAGCTGCTTGTCAATCTCTAGAGGATACATAGTGGTATTCCAAACCATCTGTGTATCGGGAAATGCTACCCAATGTGAATGTAGTGCATTTCGTACAGTGCTCACAGTGGATTAGATATATGCCCGTGGCAGGGCATGAACCCACATCGCATCTTTCGGTGGCATCGTGAATATGGGGTCCGGGCGTTGTAGCCGTGGAGGTTCCATTTTCGCTCTGGTCAGAGTCAGACATGTTGCTCATCTAGCTGATGTTAGTCACCACAGGGTGTTTATTACAGCGGACTCCGTGAAGTCCTGGTAAGGTTAGGGGTTAGGGTGTTTTTATCGGTGGAATCCCTAAAGTCCAGTGGAGCGTATCAGATCCGTTTAGCATGCTCTAAATCAGCAGGATCTGCTATGCGCTTATCTTCTTAGCTGTAATAGCTCGAAGGTGATTGCTGGTATGAAATTGCGGGCAATGAGCAATGTGGTGATCACACTTGATCGTGTGATAGGAGTCTGGTATTTTATCTGTTTGGCTAAACACTAGAGACTGAGGGTTGTGGAAATCTAGCGTCGGCTACTTCCACTTCAACCCGTGGGTTACATGTGCGGACGTGTTGGTCGTGAACTAAATAAATTACTTGAGTGAAGCAGGTGTTTAACTGGTGACCAAGTTATTTTTCTGGGGGAAAGTACTGGCGTGCCTAACACCAATAAGCTACAGGACACTGCGCCCCTTGAGGGTGCAACTGACACAAGGTATGCATCCCACAACCACCTCTAATACGGGAGTAACATTTAATTACTACACAAGGCGTGGTAGGCTCAGTCCAAACTGTGAAGGATAAGCTGCATACAACTTAGGCCAACACGTTCTCAGGAACTCATGACAGTTTGGGCAAGGTCCCTGTATAAAGCGATATTCGCGTAGGTTTTCTGGTCAGGACAAAATCAAGTGTTCCAAGGGTTATCTTCCATCGCTTTACGTGGTGAGAGCTGAGTAGCGGTGCGTTGTTCCTTGTCGGCTGGCTGGTAGAAGCGGTCGGTGGTAGAACAGCAGCTGACACTGGTTGCGGCATAGTGGTGCTGACGTGATCCCCTTGAGGTAGATGTGGATGGATTGAAGTATAAGTATCAGGCAGTAGAATAGGATTCAAACCAATGAGAGTTTGGTTAAAATTTAGAATCAATAAGTTTTCTAATCCTGGACGATCATTGGTTCTTGTCTGAGGTAAGAATAAGGTGTTTTCCTCCTCTACAGGTGGAGTCGGTAGATTTAAGAGATTGTGCTCTAATTATTTAAGGATCTGTATCAATTTGTACTTACGCCATCCTTTCTTTGGGTAAGACATGAAGGGCACAAAATAAGAAAGAGAAACTGAATTAAAGCGAAGCCGGTGAAAGAGTATGCCCTAGTTTTGTACAGCTAGATCAAATGGGTATGCAACTGTGAAATCTAGGTGAGTTTTCGACCGTGGGTCAAGTGGCAAAGATAGTCACCTCTCCAACCTGGCTATTCTCCAGCGGGTTTGGAGTAAGGGATGGTTAAAGACACTTGATTCCACATGTAGAGAAAGTGTTCATAAGGTTTTTGGTTGCTCCCGAAGATTTACCAGCAAGATAACCAATATATTTTACCGGCAGATGTCGGTTTGCCTCTTAAAATGTGGTGTAATTGCCTTGGTGACTTTAACATGCGCAACTGTCTCTACCCTGATATAAAAGTGAGCTCTTTGAATTACCACTTAAACATCTAAAGAACTGGGGTCACCAAAACTAGAGCGAGTAGGAATACCAATCATATAAATTTCATATAAATCATACGTTTTATTAAACATAAAATTATGAACACATTACTCCTCTCTCGCTCTTGAATTAAAATATAAAATATAAAATATTTTATAATAATTAGAATTACGTTAACCTAGGTGAAGGCAACCTGGAAAACAGTAATTTGTAAATGTATAAAATTCAGGTGAATGAAAATTAATTAAAAGAAAATTAGCTGAAATTAATTATCCCTATTTGTTTGGAAGAGACCTAGTTAACAACAAAGATTTCTTTACCAGAAGGGCAGAGAAGGATGGCTTGGCTAGGGCCTTAAGGGTTTCCCAGAAGGGGACGTCGTTGCAGTGGCCTACTGTTACGTGGGAGGTACAGGGGTAGGAAGAGAATGAGGAGTGGTTAAGGACAATGTCTATAGGACCCTCCGATAGGCTAAAGACGGTCCTCTGGAATTGCTAGCAGAGGTTACCAAAGTGAAAGGCAGTGATCCTCCAGAGCTGCTGGAGTCATCAATGGCCACTGGTTCTTCCGCGGTCATCAGCGCAGGTGAGAGACTCGACCCTTGACTAACACCCTCAGCATTCGCAGCGGTTAGGGGTGTACCAGACTGCCCTTAGACCAGTGCTGGAACTTCTTATATACTAAATTTTCCAGTTTGGTGACTCTTAGAAGGGTGCAGGTGGATTCATCCCCGCTCCTAGGGGGTTGGGAGCTCTGACGTCACACATGGGTTCCTGGATCCTTATCTGAGAGGCGCTTGGTGCGAAGGCGATGACATCTTGCCCTCATGCGCTCGGAGAGGTTGTGACTCTCCGCTGGGTGGCCTGCTACCCTTCAGAAGTTCAAAGTTTAAATATCGCGGCTGTCCTACGGGAGCGTCAAATTTGAAATTGGCACTCTTCGGAGAGGGGTGTTTACAGGACGACTTCTAGACAAGATGCGGCAAACAATAAAAGCTGAGATCACGTGGTTGAAGGTTACTTTGAGGCTCTCTCAACTTTGGGTAGACCACATATCTTGCTCCATTACTGTTTTAATTCCGAAGAGATTTGCCCATTGGGTGAATTTGGCTCAAAATGGGGCAAAGTATTTTGACAGTTGTGTGCTTCCTGGAAGCCCAGGAATGTGTCATGCGTCAACTTATTTTATCAATCTTTGCGCACTCTATGATTGCTACGCATAAACTATTACATGAGATATATTTTTCATATATTTTACTAGTATTTATTTGTTAGTTCAGTATATCAAAATGCAAAGAAAGTAATCACATATCAAATGGAAACACTTTTTACAATGTGAGGAATTAAGATCAAAGAGTTTAATATATTTTTCTTGCAGAAATTTAGTAAGATATCGTGAATATACAACATAATCTATTTGTCAGAATGATAGTAACATATTAATATTAACATCTATTGTTGAAAGTGAAGAGGACTTTGGTATTTTTTAACTATATATAACCACTTTTCGAAACATTTCTTCTCCTTTCTGTTTTTTTTCACGTAAGAATTAACTTCAATCACAAGAAAATCTGCCATTTTACAAACATGTTAAAGTGAACAGCGAGCCAAAACCACCTCCCAAACCAGACCGTAAACTAAGGTTCATAACGGGCAAGGTAAGGCGATCGGACTGCTTAGTGAATAGCTCCTGTAAAACCTAAGGTCTGTAGCATGGCTGTTGACCCTACCCAGGGTGTTATGGTCACCTTGAAAAGTTAGTGAATAGACCCCCAGGAGAGGAAAAGAATGCAGAACTTATCCATACATGGTGCTGAATAACAACTGATGGCATTCATTCAAGTTGGTATAAATATTTCCTAGCATAATGAAAATAATGATCTAGTGGAAAACTGATGCGTCTTTTCCAGCCCAAATAGTGAAGTTGAAAAGCATTCCAACATTGTGTTGGAAATCGGGACATACCTTAATAAGAAAACATCCATGATGATTCTCAGTCATTGCTTTTCATGAGTTAAACACTAGCTTGTGTTTGTCAGCAGCTGTTTTAATGGTACAGTTAATACTCTTTTTAAGGGAATATTTAATTTTCTTTTTGTTTTTTGCAAGGGAACATGTTTTTCAGTATTTCGGTTTTGGCAATTTTAGTATGTGTAGTTCCATGAGTAGTAGTAGTTGTTGTTGTTTTTTTTTTTTTTATTAAAAAAAAACATAGTTTGAATTTACTTTGAGTGAATGTGAGTGAAGAGATTTGGGCGGCTCTTAACAGCGAGGTCTTGAAAGACGATGAGGGTGACTGAAGTGAATTTGGAGGGACGGGGGAAACAGGAAATCCTAGAGAAAACCCGTCGACCAACGGCATCGTCCGGTACGATTCCCATATGTGAAAATCCGGTGACCTTGCCGAGGATTGAACCCGGTTTACCTTGGTGGGAGAATTTAGTTTGAGGATCGGTGATAAGGGCTGTTTAGATGTTAGATAGTGTTCTTTCTTTTTGAGTACTTTGTGGAAACACAGTTTATTATTTTTTCAGCGTAGTTTGGCTCACATACAAAAATTAGTTGCAATGGGGTTTGCACCAGTGTCCGAAGGCACTCTTCGTAGTGCGTGATGTTATTATTAGGTAGTGATCAGAAGTCGCGATAACAGTACCACTGCATGATGCCCTTATTTGGATATGTTCATTAGACAACGGTTAGTGGTGTGGGGGGAGAAAAATCTGTGGCATTATTAGCCATGAGCATCTACTACCAACTTGTAGTACACAATTGATAGTCATAGAGTGTACATGCAGTAAATTGGCCGGATGTGGGATTGCGGTTGCCACATTTGTAAATGACGAACTGCTATTTAGCTGAATTAATAATATATTCTGCGGTGTAAAGTGCATGAACTGAATAAATTCTGAGGAAAGTTTTTAACTTTTCATTTGTGTTTTATAATGGCACCGTTATTTATGAAATTTTCTCATACTTCTACCTTGTGAGTGAACCAAGCTCTTGTTTCTGACAGCGCAACATTATATTGCTAAAATACTTTTTTATTAGTTAGTTTCATTCTCTATCGTAGTAGAGCATCACTGTTCGATAATATTTTTTGAACAATTGGTTTTCACAAAAGGTTAACAGAAATTTAAGCAGAAGTGTACAAAGTGAGAGATGCTAATGATTCTATTATATAGGGTTGTGTTAATATTACTTTTTTTCTCACAGAATGGAAACAAAAAATATTTTATGAATTTTTGTGAAACTGAACTAAAATGAAAACTAATTTAATGAGACATCAGTATTAATAAAAGTTTTATAAATTTCATAAAATTTTAGCAAGTTATTCATTATAACAAATTTGTTACAAAAATATAGAATATGTTGTATTTACCACAGGAGTTCTTGCCTACATTTAAATTCACATTTTATGTAGTTATTTTAGTTATAAAATAATGAAAACAAACAAGATGATTTACATACAAAACTTTCCTTTGCTCGTGCATTATATGGACATTTATTAAATGGATGAATATTAATCAAAATTAAGTAGGTCTATTTTTGTTTCATTATAACTTTCAGTTATCAAATTTCTTACTGAAACAAAGTAAAGATTTTTTTTTATATACAAAATATCTGCACAACCATACCATTATATTTACATAACCTCTTTGGTACATTAAACCCTTTACATTATTTTATTCAAGTAATATAGGGTAAATTTAATGTTTTGTGGGAGACTGTTTTGTAAGATTTTATGAGTATTGTGTATTTTATTTGTTTTTAAAATGTTCTTCGCACATTATTTTGTATTTCTATTACACTTTATTAAGTAGTTTGCCCAGCCCTGGCTGCAAGTTGGTACAGTTCTTGTGCACTTTTCGCTGCCACATAATGCACTACAAGGTGCTGCCTTCAGATGCTAGCACTACCTTTCCTGTAGACACTACAGTGTCTTTGAGAATCACCAAAATTTAATGAGTTATGGGTAGTGAATCAGTTTTACAATTGTAATTATTATTGAAAAATGGTTAATATTTTTTGTAAGTTATTTTAGGTTTGTCTTTTTCAGTGAGTGTTTGATTTTTTTTTTATTTCTAGATTGTTTTCTACAGTATATTTACTTCTAGTTGAGGCTATCCAGCAAGTGTGTTAGGTGTTGTGGCTTTTCTCCACAGTTACCATCACCCTAACTCACCACAATACCTGTTTATCACCATTTATAGTATTGGTTGCTTTTATGCAAGGCTGCAGTGTGAGAGCTGACCCAACCTTACAAAATAACCCACTCTCTGGCAGAATACCTTGCACCTTCCTAACTTTATTAGAAATTCGTGGTGCCCAGACCATCTTGGGGTACGGCTGACCAAGGAAGCATTTTTATAACAGAAACAAAATCAAAAAAATAAATTTTGGTCGAATTTGGAAAACAAAATTACACATTGGAATTTAAAAGTTTAGGCCAGGAAAAAACTAGGCAAAAACCAATGTCTGTTCAATTTTTAAAAATCCAGGTGAACAGGTCAGGTAAAAATCAATGCATTGGAATATGAATTTAACAGCCTGTATCACTGATTCCAGATGCAACTTCAAAATACGACGTAACTTGTGACAAATACACATACTAACATTGCCAAAATGTCTGAAATACTGAAAACAATTACATTTCCTTGCAAAAAACGAGAAGAAAATTAATTAAATGTTTTTATAAAATCAGTATTAAGTGCACCATTACATTGTGTAGGAGTTGTGTGTTTTATGCAATTTAAATAATAAATTATGTCATAATCTGATATTAAGCTAAAATAACCAGTCGGGGAAATAATGCAAATTTGGTCTAGAAAACCTGGAAAATTCAGGGGATTTTGAAATAGAAATTGAATGGTTACCCTGACCTAGCCATCCATGTTACATAATTTGTTATAGACCAGCCAGGATGGTCAAGGTTACTGAAATATATTTGAATTATGAAGTTCAAAGTTGGAAACCCAGGGAAGCCTGGACATTAAAATAATCTTGTTAAATAGACTCAACCGGCTGGGGCCACACCAGCAAATTCAAATATGATCACCAACTATTCGCATTTAACTATACTTTCCCAATAATCATTCATTCATCGTCGGACAAGTAACAGTATGCTAATTGCTCCTCCCTCTTCTCTTATTTATAGTTGCCTGTAGTTATGACGATGTTTGTCATGGCCAACAAGCTGAGGAAAACTATATATTTTACTGGCCTGCCCTCAATGATCAAATTAGGAAGACAGAACTATCTTAAGTGTGATTCTATATTTAGAGTTTAGCATTCTTTTTGAAAGTAAAATATTTTAGTATGTTGAAGATTGTTGCCCTCTGGTTCCAAAAATAATCCCAATATTAACTTGTACGAGAACAACTAATGCTACCTTTAAATTAATTTGTATGCACTGGATATTTAAATTCAAAAATAAATGTTTCTGACTATCATATGTAATCTGGCAGATTTCACAAGCTATTGTACCTATGTTGTAAGGTTATTCAGCCGTAGTCTTCAATCAGTTGGTTATGTTATTCAAGTGTTTGCATTTAAAATTCTGTATTACTATGCTATAAAACCAGTTCATGTAATGATTTTCTTAATGCTCCCCATAACTCTGTAAAAATATTTTGTTTATGAACTCGTAAAGTTTATGATCAGTATGTTATTCTGCTTCCCTACTAGCGTAGAAGATCTGCAGAAGATGAACAGATGATGAGGAACTATTTACAAGAAGGGGATCTAATAAGTGCAGAAGTTCAGAAAATTTTTGATGATGGTTCATTGTCCCTCTACACACGCAGTTTAAAATATGGCAAGGTATTCCATACTTTTAAAGTGTTAAAAATATTTAACCACATGTCTACTGTAAAAGTCCAAATCCTGTTTTGATGCCAACAACTGATGAATGTTTGTTAAGTGCAATAGACCAAACAGAGACTTTGGTGTTCTTATCAACACCCACTACCCCCTCTCATTATGAATGTATAATTGTTTTTCTGAGTGTTTCTTCCTTTGAAGTTTTAAGAATATATTACTTTTTTTTATTTACAATACTTTTTTAATTATTAAATCTAGTGTTTATTAATTTTATTAATCACACCATCATGAAAACACTCAAAAAGTAAGTAAAACTCAGGAACCATTTAATGAATTTCAGCTTTAATTTCTATTTGAAATGTCATGGAAATATTGCTACACAGTGTCGTTTATTTTTTATCCATATGTTTGTGAGGGTGCATCTGAGTATGAGCATGTGTGCATTTGTGCATAAACACATTCGTTCATACACACACACACTTATAATGAATACTATGAAATGCCATAAATTTGTAATTTAAATTTTTATTCATCTAATATACATAGTGTTATTTTTCTTAGTTGTCACAAGGTGTTCTGGTGAAGGTCTTCCCATCACTGGTGAAGCGACGTAAAAACCACTTCTACAACTTTCCTTGTGGCATAAGCATTATCCTGGGCAACAACGGCTTCATCTGGATATACCCCACCAGCTCAGAGGGTGACGATGGTGCAGGCGGAGGCTACACTCAGAACCTAGAGGAGGTAATGTCAAAGGGAATGTGCAGTGACCTGGAACTGTAGATAACCTGCTTCATCCTTAAGGGCAATGATACACACAAACCATATATTTAAATAATTTTGGTCATAACTTGTTTTACAGAGGATTCTTCAAAAATGTTGGCTCGACAAGACATAAATATCAATTTTGAGCACCTTCTTGCATCGTTACCAATTCACTGTGTTCATTATTCTTGGAGCACTGATCGAAGATAAGAAAAAAAATCTTTCTTTACTTCCATCAGTGCTCCGAGAATAGTGACGACAGTAAATATCTAACAACGTAAAAAGGTGTTGAAAATCATTATTTGCGTCTTGTCAAGCCAAAAATTTCGACAAACCCTTTGGAAAACGACTTATATAAAAAAATTGGGTAAATATACTGCTTTCATGCACCATTCCCCTTAAGTTTGGTGTTCATAGCTGCATTGTAAATAAAACGTAAAATTTTTGTGGTGTAACACACTACTGAAGTGAATGGCTCTTCCGTTCCTTAACTGCGCCGTCTAGCTGGAGGTATTTAGCATGTCTTGAGACCTAGAAGTGTGGGAGTGCTAATAATAACCTAGTTGTGCACATTGAATGACCACCTTTACGTGTTGGGAAGTAAACTGACATGCAATATTTCTCTCATCAACTTTCCTCGTAGAACTTTAGGTGGTGACCTTATAATTTTATGGTGTAATAATAAAAACAAAGTTGTGCTGCACATCCCTGTGGTATTTTAAATACCATGTATCAGAAGTTCCATACCTAAAAAATAGTTGTGAAATATGCTTACTATCGCCTTTTCACTGTTAAAAAAATACACGTTAGACATGGAAATAGAAAATGGAAACTACCATTCGGATGTGGAAAATTTGTTAAATGCTATTCGTAAGCACATGCTGCTCAAAAGTACTGAACAGTTTTAAAATGCAACTAGTATATGACTGGAACTCTTGGCTTGGTTGGGGCGAGGGCATATGGTGCCCTTAAAGAAATGATATGATGTAACATAGGTGAAGCTTATGTTTGAGCCATACTATGAATAAAACTAACCTAGGAGAATCTTAAAAAATTTCACACAGTGAGGGAGGTGTTTGTATGTTTACAGGTGGTGCCCCTTGCAGAAAGAGCAGCAATTGCACGGTTACGTAACTGTATTCTGGCTTTGGCCCATCACAAGCTGATGTTGCATGACTCCAGTATACAGTATGCGTATGAGGAGTCTCAGAAGTATTTGGTGAGATTATGTCACATCTGGTATCTTGAAATGGTCTCCCTAGTTGTCAAATATGGGTCTCATTATAAGCAGTTGGCTATATTCAAATTTTTTAAAAAGTATGACATATTTCAGTTAAAATATTTCTTCAGGGCAGAAATGAAAGTCAATATTTTGTTGCCTACTCATAAATTGGGTTATTAAAATTTTAATGTGGTTGTTGGAACGTGTCAGTCAGCAAACGTTGTTCTCAGTAACCTTCTGTTTACAATATTTTTCATCTGTAAAACAGAGTTTTTGAAATGTTATGACAATGCTGTATCTTTTATGAACAAATTGATGTATTAAAACCCTATAGTCACTACATAAAATTCTGAGTAAACTGAATACACAGAAAGCTAGTTCATGTTGTTTTTCATTGCCATCTTTTCTTGTGGCTGTATGTGACCTTGAGGCATTTGCTTTTGTTCGCTATGTTTCCCCACAAAGCGTGCTGAAGCATGACGTATGAGTACTGCATAGAGTTCAGTTTCAGTTTTGGCAGCCTGTTTATAAACTGTTTGTGGATGTCTCAAGCATTTCATTCTGGAATGAGTCCTGGTGTGTTTTCTCGTGCGTGTGTGTGTGTGTGCGTGCATGCATGTGTGTGTGTTTTTGTGTTGTGTGTGTGTGTGTGTGTGTATATATACATACATATACATATATATGTGTGTGTGTGTGTGTGTGTATATATATATATATATATATATATATATATATATATATATATATATATATATATATATATATATATATATATATATATATATATATACATATATATATACACACACACACAACACACAAAAACACACACATGCATGCACGCACACACACACACACGCACGAGAAAACACACCAGGACTCATTCCAGAATGAAATGCTTGAGACATCCACAAACAGTTTATAAACAGGCTGCCAAAACTGAAACTGAACTCTATGCAGTACTCATACGTCATGCTTCAGCACGCTTTGTGGGGAAACATAGCGAACAAAAGCAAATGCCTCAAGGTCACATACAGCCACAAGAAAAGATGGCAATGAAAAACAACATGAACTAGCTTTCTGTGTATTCAGTTTACTCAGAATTTTATGTAGTGACTATAGGGTTTTAATACATCAATTTGTTCATAAAAGATACAGCATTGTCATAACATATATATATATATATATATATATATATATATATATATAGACATATAGACACACACAAAAACACATATAACACACAAAATAACACACAAAACAACACACAAATATATATATATTTGTGTGTTGTTTTGTGTGTTATTTTGTGTGTATATATATATATATATATATATATATATATATATATATATATATATATATATATATATATATATATATATATATATATATATATATATATATATGCACAGAAATACGCTTAGAGAAGAGGGTGGACACTGGATACTTGGGTCTTTCTTCCCCTCCCCCCAAAACCACAATGGCGTCAAGGCAAATTCAACTATGTAAAATAATTTGAGTTAAAAATAACTACAGTGGAACTTCTATGTATTGAACTCAGATGGATTGAAATCCCGCATCCATTGAACATGTTCTGTGGTCCCATTTTTTACAAGCTTGTATTTAACTTGCCTTGTTAGTTTATTTGTACGTTCGGGGGAAATCTTGCAAGTGAATTTTGACCCTCTTCTAGGTATTCGATTGAGCTGAAACTTGGTATACGTATAGAAACCCGATGACAATGCAATAATATGGTGACAGCAACCTGGTGCTGCAACCAGGATCATCTCCTTACAAGGGAACTTCTCAACGGTTAATAGTATTGACTCGAGTATGGGCTCGTTTGATTACTCTTGATGAGACCTTTGGTAGTAGATGGTCAGTAAGGCCTAATGATGGATTTGGAAGGTGGTCACAGGAACTTCCTCAAAGTTAA
Organism: Dryococelus australis; assembly: GCA_029891345.1. Lineage (NCBI taxonomy): Eukaryota > Metazoa > Arthropoda > Insecta > Phasmatodea > Phasmatidae > Dryococelus > Dryococelus australis. The sequence goes on from CM056995.1 coordinate 79,989,166, forward strand.
ACGTGGAATCTTTGAGTTTGGACTCATCTGACTAGGCAAATCGACCATTAATTTTAATTTCACTTGTATGTATGTGGGTATGTTTAGGTCACATATTGCAAGTTGATTTTTAACCACTTCCCGTTATCCAATTGAGCTGAAATTTCACATGTGAAGGTACCACTGAGCTGATCTGTTGATGGAGCCGGAAGTTACAAGCTTTTATGTAACTTCATGAGTATCCAATTGAGCTTGCTGCAGCAATGTTGTTAGACCTCCCTGTCTTTGACTGTCGCCCTTGTGTGGGTGGTACAAGCCTGCCTCGATCAAGCAGGATGGCTTGGTGCATCCAATCAGCTGTGTTCACGCGCACGTACGCACACAGAGTCGAGTCACATCGAGGGTGGTTTTTTTTTTTTTTTTTAAAGAAACTTTGATGTCTTGGAAATGCTGTTTTAAATTCATTTCTCTCCTCACACAGTAAATGTATCAAGTTTGGCCTCATTACACTTATCTCGGTGAGTAATTTTATTGTTGTTGATGGGACCAGGGTTTGTTGCAATTATGTAAAGTTTGTCCCGAGGTGTGCATTGCTACATAATATTACAAAAAAATTGGTTAAACTAAAAAGTGAAAAATAAAATAACTATAAAAATTCTTTTTTGCCGAGACTGCCAGCATAAGCCAAGGAGAGGTGTAGAAAGGCACCTCAAAGTAGTGTAAATGTGCATTGACAAACAAGATCCTGAAACGTCTCATTTTTAGATTTTGAGTGGTTTATATTAGAGTTGTTTCGATACCATGTTTACCTATACCGATTCCCAGATACCACTGCCAAAACCCCGATACCAAAAACAGATACCTATGCCCTTTGCACTGAATTTTAGAAAAAGTATTACTGTTAACAATACATTAAAAAAACATTTCTCCTAGACTCGTTGAAATAAAGAAAATAACGTAAAATACAGTATATAATTTATTGTAATCCGACACAAAATGCAAACTGACTTAAAACTTTCTAACCCTTTGGAAATGCAAATAATATGACACCAAATGCAAGTCAGATTTTAAATGTCCCGCGTGCACTGTCAACTAAGAGCGCACAGATCAGTTATCGATCGGATAGTGTCACGTCTGTTGGTTTATGAGGGGATGTGGGGAGTTGGCGGCGGGAGGATGACCTCATCATGCTGCTACTTGTAGGCGACACCATGAACATGTGGCAAATGTCTGTCTTTTAAAGTAATTAATAATATTTTACTGCAAAGAATACTTGTAATGTTGAGACACAAATGAGGCGATTATAATTAATTTCTTCGCTGTCTTTAATAGTTAATCATTCAAAACCACGTCCTCTCATTTTCCCTGTCATGAGTGATGTTGCCAAGACAACAGACAGTTCCGCCACTTCCCTCAACGTTCCCGGACAATTTATGTGTACCACTTCCCCTTTCCTTTTTTTTTTCCCATGTATAGTGCTCACCCCAGAAATGTTTTCCTATATTTTGGGGAAAAAGGGCTCATTATACACAGTAAATAGGGTATTTGTTCTTATTTTTCTTTTTTTTTTTAATGTGCGGTGTATACACGCCGAAATACAGTCATTTTTGTGTCTAAAGAAAGTAATAACCTGACTTCATTGTCAACAACCGATACTAAAGTATCGGCCCGATACCATACCCGATACAGATACATAGGTAAAAGGCAAAGTATCGGCCGATACCGATACGTAGTATCGGTATCAGAACAACTCTAGTTTATATTTAATTGACTCAGCCGACTCCACTTCAGAGGGATGAGTGTTTCCGAAGGCTTACATTACTATCGTGGCATCATCTATCAGCGAATTTTCTGGTCCTTGTTAAGAGTTAATTATTTTCTGGAACTTATCACTAATAATTTTATTTTGAAGTTTTACAGTTTTCACCTATGTAGAACTTTCCAGAGGTCTGAGAACTTGTAATTAATATCATGCACATTTTCGAGGTGTAATAATTTCCTCCATATTAATCTGAGACTTTGATAAACCTTACTCAAGCCTGAAACTCCAGTATCAATTATTTTGTCACATAATTTGAAATTTAATATGGCTCTCAAAAGAGAGGCGATAGTTAAATTTATTTAAAAATCTTAATTTTTCTGACTCAGTTCCAGTCCAGTTTCTCTAACTTCAGATTATTTTCTTTTTTTCCCCAAGTAATTTAACTTTTTTTTTATTTGCAACTATGCCAGAATTCCATTAAATAAAAACAATTTTGCTAGTTAAAATATGTTACGTTAATGAAGTGTTGTCTGTACATTTTATTGGTTTCTTTCATACAAATGGTATGAAGTCTGTTAAGTCATGTGTCATTTCTGAGTATATTTTCTGGTTTAAAATATCAAGGGTATATCTTTTTCATGTGGTCTGTTTTACCTACATTTTGATGATTAATAGCAGCAAATTTGTAATTGGTATGAGTGTCCTTCCTATTTACGCATTCTCTAGGGCGACACACGCACCAGTTAGTTTTCAGCTCGCAAGGAGAATGGCGCTGGCATCTGTAAAGTACTCTCTCACACTCAGCAATAGTTCACTTCATTTTCAGATCTAGTTTTAAATCACACACGTACTTATAAATATAGTCTTTCCTATTCTAAATATCTTGCAATCCACATGTATTGAAACGATGGATAGAGACTCCACTGTACGTACTCTTAAACATATATATTTTTCTTAAAATCATATATATATTGTTTATAAATACTGCTAAGTTTCTGAGAGAATTTGGTGGTTACTTTGCTCAGCAAATATTTCAGAAATAGTGCCAGTGACAAAGATAGCGTGTATTAATGCTAATACAAATTGCAATTTTATGGTTTATCGGCAATACATGGAAAGTATACCTTTGGTAATGAAGTGCTCCCCCTCCAGAATTAGGTTCTAATTGCATTCATATACAGTACTACATATGCATACACTTTCTTAATGTTTAATCATTTGCATTCCATTTTTAGAACCAACATTTTATTATTTGTACTCTGTTTCATTGATAAAACTGAAGATTTTAATTTCGTTGTTTTGACTTTGATAAATGCTTGACTTACTTAATTTACATAATTGGTAAACAACACAAATATATGATTTTGTGGTATTTTTACAATCACAGGATAGGGAGCATATTACTATTTGAAATATCAGAAGAAATCATTAGGCTGGCATATAAAACACCCAGCGACTCATTCATCATCATTTGGGTTCTGCCCAGAGGCAGGTTTTCACATAGTATCTCTCCGTGCTCTCCTGTCTTCTGCCAACCTCTTCAGGTTCATATACTTTCTGCTTCCCTTGATGTCCTCTATCAACTTGTATTTTCTCCTTCCTTTCAATCTTTTTCCACAAACTATTCCTTCCATAGCGTCTGTTAGCAAGCACTCTCATCTCAACGAGTGTCCCACCCAGTTCTTCTTCCTTTCTCTTATGACTTTCAGCAGTTTTCTCCTCTCATCAACTCTTTCCAGCACTTTTTCATTACTCACTCTTTCCACCCAGCTTTTCCTCTCCATTCTCCTCCACATCCATATCTCAAACGCTTCTAGCCTTTTTTCCTCAGTGCTTTATCTAATTTTCCACATAGCAATCTCCTGTTCCTATTGAAAGCTTCCTTCGCTACTGCAATACGAGTCTTCACCTCCTGATGACTTTTCAAGTCCTCAATCGTACTTCCTAGATATTTGAATGCTCTTACTTGGCTGATATTAACTTGTCCTATCTTAATATTTGCCGGTTGCCTTCCTTTACAGAATACCATATTCTTTGTTTTTGATGTATTGATTCTCATTCCATACTCCTCACAAGTTTCATTCAGATTTTTTAGCATTTTAGTTATAGTTCTTTCACTTTCTGCTAATAAAACCATATCATCTGCAAATCTTATACTTTCTATTCTATTCCCGCCAATACATACTCCTCTTCTTCCATGTAAGCATTTCCCAATAATCTCCTCCGGGTATAAATTGAACAAGGGAGAAAGGCAACAGCCTTGTCTAACGCCCAATGCTGCTTTCTTCAGACATTTCAGTTCCAATCTTTATTCTTACTTTCTGTTGTAAATATAGATTCTGTACTAGTCTTCTCTCCTTCCAATCCACTCCTTTCCTCTTCAATATGTCCATCAGCTTGTTCCATTGTACTCTGTCGAAAGCTTTTTCCAATTCAATAAAGACAGCATAAATTTTTCTACCTCTCTCAATATATCTTTTCCCTATGACTCTTAACAGGCCTATAGCATCTCTTGTTCCTTTTCCACTTCTAAATCCAAACTGTTCCTCTCCAATCCATCTATCTAACTTCCCATATAGCCATCTATTCAACACTCTTAACAATATTTTAGCTGTATGAGAAATTAGACTAATAGTCCTATGCTCTTCACATTTATTAGTGTTTTTTTTTCCTTCTTTCTTTCTTCTTCTTTCCAATTGGTATCATTACCATTGTGAGAAAGTCATCCGGCCATTCCACTTTGTCGTATATCTCATTACATAGGTAGACTATCTCCCTCTTCCCCCTGTTTCCTTAACTCTTCAACACTTCTGCTAGCAAATTATTGATTCCACATGCCTTTCGATTCTTCATCTCCTTCAGTGCCTTTTCTACTTCTGCTTCCAAGATGCCATACCCCTTTCTATCATCTAGCACCTGTGCCTCCTCTTCAATCATACTTTCACTTGGTCTTTCATCCGCCTTATAGACATTCTATATATTCTTGCCATCCACTTTTTCTATTTCCATTTTATACTTCCTTCTTTTGCCTTCAAAGGCTATCTCCCTAGCCATTCTGTACATCATTTCATACTTTCCCTCTTTCTCCATTTTCTCTATTTCCTCACATTTCTCTTTCATCCATCTTTCTCTTGCTTGTTTAGTTTCTTTTCTTAATTAATTATTCAGTTTCCTATACCTCTTTCTTCCTTCTTCATTTCCTGTATTCTTCCACTTTCTCCATTCTTCCATCTTTTTCAACATGTTTTCTGTTATCCATTCTTTCCGATACTTTTAAACTCTCTAATTCCTAGAACTTCTTTGGCAGATGTCATGAGTCCTTCCCTCATTTTTATCCATTTTTCATTTATACATTTTTCATCTCTGCCTCTTTGGCATTTTTCCATAAACCTGTCTTCCAGCTCTGAAGCCTTACTTGCCTCCTTGAGGGTCTCTAATTTTAATCTTTCTTTTGCTTTACCTCTCTCCACTTTCTTCAACTTTATTTGTATTTCTCCCACTACGAGATTGTGATCTGAATTTATGTCAGCGACTGCAGAAGGCTTTTAATAGCAATGAACAAGAATGCTTCCTAGGACACAACACATTTTATTTTAATAGTTCATGTAAGTGCACACAAAATATCAGATAGCAGCCTTCTTTTCAACTGCCTACAGTTTCCTTGTACTGTCCACTCTGTAACTGCAGCAAGTATTAACATATATTATGTTGTCTACACTAAGCATTATTAGTGCAAATAAAACCTTTTTTTCCTCCAATTTTAATAGTTTTTGTTTTGTTTTTTGGCACTAATGTCTGAGTTTCCACACAAATGCATATTATTGTCTTCAGTTATTAATTGTAGTCAAATATTTTTATAAAACTGTGGTGGCCATAATTTACAAAAATTAATCTTTTTCAAATATGTTTTGTGTTTACTCTGTTTATTACAACCATGTGGTTTGTGCAGGACCATGAGCTACTGTATCCAGAGCCAATGTTCGACCTGGCGTTACTCACCCAGGCTCGACTGTATCAAATGGAGACAGAGCAAGACTAGAAGCAATCAGATTGTTAATGTCTCTCTCTCACATGGTATTGTGTATTTCATACCATGTGAAATTTTTCTCTTTTTGTTATTCCATACAATTTCTGTCTTTTTGTATTGAATCATTTAATAAATATACTTAATAACATTTTCATTGTTCATTACTTTAACATTTGAAATATGTGACAGCATCTTCACTGATGGTGTCTGTTAAATTTCTCCATCCCAGCCATACATATGCTTTCTAAGAAAGCAGCACCAATGTTGTTGTTTGACTAATGTATCATTCTGCCTTAGTTTCCTGACACAAGAAGCCATACTGTTTGTGTGTGCTGTTAATATTAACCACAAAAAAATCATTGATGTCAGTTGGTAACTTTGGAGTTTTATATAGGTATACATTTTCCTAAAAAGTGAGAAATTTTCTACAAGATAAAAAACTGCTACATTGAAAAATTTTGTTTGGCATGCAAAATTTTTCGTTTAAACAAATTGCATTGAATTAAAATTAATTTTGTAAGGCAACTGGTGTGTTTTGACTTCCTCATTTCAATTCCTTTATGTTTATCCCTTTTTACAATATTGTATGTACTTTGACGCGTGACGTCCTATGGGCAAAGGAGGTACATCATGGACTAAATGTTTTGGGGGTTTGAGGGCAGACTCACCCGGAGTGAAATTGGATCTCTAGTCACTGCACGGAACTGGAGCCCGACCAGTTTACAAGACTGGCTGTGTAGTTTTCCGGCAGGACATGAAATCTGGGACAGCTAGTATGATCTTTCATTTAGGCAGGACCACTCTCATGGGAATACCTGGGCGACGGGTGACCGGCGATGGCTGCTGGACCTGCGGTGGGTCGGACAGGGGAGCGTTAGGGCTGACTTCAGAGCTTGGTGTGGAGGTAGGCAGGTGATCGTGGGTGCTGACTGTTGCTGGGGTAGTTTCGGGGATCGGAATCCCCCAAAACCACGGGTTAGCTATTCCATATGAAGTGTGTTGGCCATTCAGGTATACTATGAAAATGGGGTGAGATACTCTGTCGAGTTTGATAGGTGGCGTGAAGAGTTCTGGTGCGGATCCCGGTGATGCTGGTCTCTCTAGGTGGTGGATGGTTTGAGCTCTCTCCCGGGGACTGAGATGAGCAAGTTCAGTGGGGAGGTGGCTAAGCTCCTGCTGGTACTTAGAGATAGTATCTGCCCTTTCAGTCCTCTTACTGATACCACTTCAATAGGAGAAGAGCATGAGGAAAGAATCACTAAAATCAGACTTGTGAAGGTGGAGCAGGTAACGTGGTTATCTTACTCGGATGTACTTCCATGTACTGCAATTGCCAGACCTAGGTCGCCCCCTATCTCAGCACCCAGCACCAGGAGTGCAGTGTATGCTCATAGTCAGGTTTCGCTCTGGCTGGTAGTCCCAATATGAGGTTGAGTTCCCGTGAAGGGTCAGTCCCCTCAGACCCGAGGAAGTACTACTTCCAGCACCAGAAGCGGGGTGGAATGAGCAAACCCCAGACTGACGGTGTAGCCCTTACGGGAGAAGTACCTGTGTCGGGGCTCTACTGTTGTATACACCTAGGTACATAGAAAGTGTGATCATCCAATATGTGTGTGTGTCTAAGGGTGTGTTTGGCGGTTTGAATAAATTTCCCAGTCACCTGCTGTCCCTCCGATGGGACTGATGTCTATGAGGTGGGGATAGATACCCTTAAGTGGAATAAAACTTCTTTATTTCGGTAAGGAAATAAACAAGGTAGTTGTCCATTACCTCCTATCAGTGAGAACTTAACGGAAGCTGATTACGTTTATACAGATGAAAGTGACCTGTCCCTAGGCTAACGGGGTTGGTAGGAAAGGCAACTATGAAAATAACTCAACTTAAGCCTAATGTCACGGTGTTGCCCTGAAGGGGCCGGAAAGTGTCTTAAGTGTTTGACGACTTAAACTGCCGATGATCTTCAGAGCGAAGAGGGGATATCTAGACTTAGACTTCCACACCAGGAGTGGGGTGAAGACCATGACCAGGCAGAGCCTATGGTTCCTTCGGCACCAGGAGTGCGGTGAAGGAACAAGACTGACTGGCATTCCAAGGGATGTGCCCCAGTATTTATACTCTTCATGGCTCGCCCTTGATCTGGTGGAGGGAGGTGACTGTGTTAGATCCTCTAGGCGTGTGATGTCACTGGCCAGCTCAGGATCTAGCTGCTGCATGTCTCGGCTATTAATACTAGTAGTGCTATCCGTTGGTGCGTTATAGTACTAGGTGACCTTGATGCATAGTCTTGGTGGCTCGGCCGGTGAACAGGACAATTCGTCACGCGTGGAGCGTGCGTCTTTTACCATTGGCAAACAGTGCAAGTTCTTGACGTCAAATACGTATATTGAACTGCCAATCAAACTCCGTTGAAGTGTGCTGCTAAGTGGTTCGTACTGATGAGTAGAAGTTTACTTATTAATGTCGAAAAGATGTCACGCGTCAACTTGAGAAAACAATAAAAGAAAATGTACAAGCTTTATTACGTTATTTTGAGTGACATTGTATAGACTGTTCATGGTAAAATTAGCACTTTTGAAAGTCCTCTTTAAGATATAATTGTATATACATTGTTTATTCTTCCGCCTTATGTAAAATTAACATTGCCATGGGCCTCGTAACTTTATTCATGCTTCGGTCATGTGACATGAAATTGTTAGAAAAGTAAATATTTTTCAAAGCTGCTAATTTTTACACATTGAAATAATTTAAGTGATCACAAATGGTTACCTAAAATTTTTTATTCGACGTTAAAATTATGAACTACTTTTCATCCATCGTTATCAACTTTACTGGGCGCATGTCACTCAGTGCGCCCGTTAGCAGGCAAGGACAGTGACTTTTCTGTAAGGTTAATTTCAAAAGTGCTCACTTTATCGTGAATATCCTTTACTTATTATAATTGTTCACTCCCTATGTACCAAGTAATTTTTTATTCCTCAAAGGTTTTAACAATTAAATTGAAGAATTTAAAAAATTGTTTACATAATAGTTGTATGCAATTCAATTTCAGTAGCAACTACATTCAGAATTCTCTGTGTGAGAGAAAAGAAACTGCTTTATTAAGAACCCATCTATAACAAGCACACAAAAAATCTGCTAGATGATTGAATACTGTATTAACAAGCTGTACTTTCATGCTTACTGCAAAATTGCTTCGTTAGAAAAATGTCTTCTTGTATGAGCCATTTATACCCATCAGTCGTAGTAAGAATAAAGCTGCTCACTTTTTTGTGTTACAGTTCATGGGGTATTTACTACTGCTTACTCCATAGCATGCAACATTTACAAATTCACACATTGTGGTCATCAGGATTTCAGTCACTACGTGGAACCTGAATGGCGAATTACGTAATATGAATAATTTACATTTATTTTGAAACTATGAGAAAGACATTAACTGTATTAATATTTTCCAATGTTTGTAGGTATAGCCTGTTCACTGTTAACTGAGCACTTTTGAAAACACTGCTTAGGATTTACTTTTCTCTTCATTTTGTATCCTCCTGCCATATGTAAGGTTAACATTGCCAAAAATCATCATGCTTTATTCATGCATCATTCAGGAAAAACTATGGAATTTTTTAGGAATGTAAAATGTTAATTATATGCAAATCTGTGCCCTTGTGGGTATAAAATAGGAAACATTAGCTTCAGTAGCTGCACATTTAAATGTTTCACACTCATACAATGTTAAAGCATGAAACTACTACTGTTAATTCCCTGCTGACTTAGCTGGGAACTTGCATGGCACTGTGTACTGTAGCATATGTGTAGTTATGGGTAGTGATTATTTGCAAAGCTGTATTTCAAAAGTGCTTACTTTTTACAGTGAACATACATGCTGTCCAGGTACTGGAAAATGTACAGTACCCCCTACCCCTGCTCCTATCTACCTTTTTACCAAAATCCTTTTATCTTCTTCTTGCACACACACGCAAGCGTGCACACACACATACACACACACACACACAGTCACGGAATTGATAGTCTATATTTATTTTGCCAGTGAAAACTGTCAGACTGCAACTAGTAATCTCGTTAGCAATAAATTTAGTGAGTGAAATTCAGCATAACACATTCTGACTGTACCACATGCTCGACTTCACCTCATCTGAATGTGCCAACACTTCAACCAAGGCAGGGTTACAACAGTACTAGAAGTTAGTCACGTGCCAACAGGATATGTCCCTGCAACGAGGAGCCTTATTACAGACATGTCTGTCCAGCTTGTACTGTTGACTCTCCCCGAAGTGAGATTGTACTACGAGTCGAGCCCGCGGCCCAAGGTCATGTAGTTCTACGGTGCGCCAAGGAATGGTACCACAAGTACCAAGGGATGATGATTGCTGTGCCAGCAGACAACCCTAGCAGTCAACTCCAGCAGACAGCATGAGGGGCGGCACTTGCCAGCCAACTTGCACCCCTGCGCCGCCTGAAGGCATCAGTTCTCCTTGCTCCATTCATCGCTTTGAACTGGGCCAGAAGGAGCCTACTCTCATCAGCTCGCTCTACCACTCATGGTGCTAGAGCTCTCTGCTGACCATGAGGTCCTCACGATCTACCAGAAATTCTTAAGCGACTTCAGTAACGCCTTCCAGACTTTCCAGAAGCTCTTGACTACCAGCTTCCGAAGTTGCAGTCAACCCTTTTGCCTTACCTGCTGGTAACTGCAATTGCACCAATGCTACCACCTCTGGTAGTGGTTCTCGACGGGCCCTTCTGGACACCTCTTGCTCGCCTAACCTGCTGGTAACAGCAATCACACCACCACTGCCCTTCCGGTAGTAGTCCTCAACAGTCCTTTCTGGACAATGGTTAGAATTAGTTAGGGTCAGTTATTTTCATAGCTACCTAGCCAGATCACCTTGCTCAGTTAGAACCATTTCTCTTTCACCTGGATTCATGTAGTCTAACTCCAGTTTAACTCAGGGATAGTTTAGGAGGTAGTACGGGCCACTGTGTAGATTCTTCTTAGAATATATATGTATTCTCATTTACTTCTGAGTTGTCATTTCTTAATGTAACTGTGTTAGTGCTACGTAGATACCATGCCCACCAGAGTGAAGCAGGAGACTGCACTCAACCAAATGTGAACCATATTGTAGGACTGCAGGCTCCCTTCTCCTGGATGCACGCAAGTCAGAACACACCCATTAGACGACCACCCATACTGTACACCTGGTGTACAGTAAGGTAGGGCCCACATCAATCGATAGACATCCACAAGCGGCTAGTCAGCCATGCCAACCTATACACTGTCCACCGCTCTGAACTGGGCTGGAGGGAGTAAGAGTTTATCCTGGAGGTCTGACCTCTTTGGACCCACCCAAGCGCCATTGACATGCAGCCTGAGGAAACCCACTGCTCTGAATTGGGCCAGATGAAGGAGCGTCTGGTATGACTGTTGCATGTGCGGCCTTGGCTATACACAAAGCTAGGGACCATCGTCACCTACTTCTCTCTTGCGAGGTCTGTAATTGTACCTTCCTTATGCCATACACTCAGAAGAGTGGTGCTCAGCGGAATATCAGAAGGGCAGCTAACGCCTCCAAAGCCAATCTGAGTTGCATCCCAGCTTCAACTGCACTTCGCAGCTTAACCCCACGGGACAGAGCTCACACTGCCCACCAGCTGGAGAAGCCTCACCTCCCTGTTCTTTCCCAACACTTGTTTCCAGCACTCGTCAAGACAGCCTGGCATCCTCACCTGATAGTCATCGTCATCTGCAGGGGCGAGGACATGCCCTTCTGCATTTCCAACCCCTGGTTCGGAGGACATCAGGCCACCAGCCCCTCGTGGGCCCCAACCAGCAACAGCACCACCACCACCTCAACACCAGGTTGCAGCACCAGCAGCAGCAATCCTCATCTGCCGCAGCTGGGTCAGTAACTACCCAGGCCCACCATCCAGTGAAGTAAACCTGTGGCAGTGTGCCCGCCATTTTGCTGGGCAGTGAAAGCGGCATTGGACTTTGTGCCCAGTAGACAGGCCATGCACCGTGCTCTGTACACCGGCCGTGCTCCAGTCCATCATCACTAATAGTCACTGACATCACTTAATCTCATGTAACTGGTGACATGAACAAAACTGTAATTGACCGCTGCAACCCAGCTCATCCAAAGGCCATCGTGCATCAATGTGAAAACAAATCATTGTGGCAATGCTAGTTTATTTACAATTGTAGGGATGTGACTGATTTTTAAACAGTAACATTGGCAATATTGGCATATTGGCACACTTGGAAAATGTGTCGTCCTTTGTGTGTGTGCACCTGTCGAGAAGTACTACACTTTGAGTACTTGAATTTCTGCTTTTTTTATATATTTTTGCTAGCCTAATGGCCTACTTGCAACCTTAGAAAACAATTTGTAGCTTTTATTTATTATAGCATTGCATATACCATTTTATTTCAATTTTACTGTGTGATAAATTTCATATTGGTTAAGTAAAATTTTTACATATCAATTAATGAATTGTAAATACCTGTGCATACTATAAATATATGGTACAGGAAGCTTCAAATGTAGGTGTAGTTTTGAAAGGTCAGATGTTAATAACTAAACATATATTTATTGTATAATTTTATTGCAAAACTTCGTTGTATAAATAAGAGTATTTAATACAGGCACATGGATAAGAGAAATATTTACAAAAGTTATTTAAAATAAATAAATAATAAATAAGTAGGATCAGCCACATACCTATTCCCTTTGCCAGAACCCCCATGGTGTGTTTTAAGTGAACACAATAAGCTCACTTCCAAAACACACTCATAACACTATCGGAGAGATAGACTGCCTCATGATTAGCGACGAGCAAATAAGTTTCCATACAAGTCACAGTTCAAATTGTTGCTGATTCAGCAAACCCATTGATATTTATCACATGCATTGTGTGCATTGTAGAAAACTGAATCATTTATTTTTATGTGCGTAGTTGCAGTATATGAGTGCAATACAATTTTTTTTAATGCTAAATATTGCAGAAGTTTTGTTATCGTTGCAAGCTGTTTTGTGTATATTTTTTTATTTTCAATTCTTTGTATGTTTTGTGTCTGGCAAATGAGTGAACAAGCACCTTAAAGTCGAACTTCAAGCTCTACATTTACATATTTGCTCATGTCGCTAATCATTTTTACAGTTTTTTTGTTCCCGTAAAGCCACAATGTCAGACATTTTAAGGACTGGAAGATGTGAAAGTAGTTGCTACAATCTTCACACACAAGTTTGCACCAGTTTACTGGAGCATTTATTGCTTCTCATGTGCATTGCTTCAAGTTGGTCATTCGGATTGACATTAGCGTGTAAAACTGGAGCACGTCCATCCGCACCTCTGGACCAACTCACTCAAGGTTTATGTTTACGTACAGCACCACACTGAATTCATCTTGATGTCTTGGAGGACTACACAACAAGCTGTGAAGTGCACCCACTGCTGGCACGACAGCACAGTGAAGAGCAGCGTACAAGTCCCACAGGCAGTCACGACGATCACTATTGGACCACGCACTGTCGTGTTGGACCTAGGCCAGGTCCTTCCTTGGGGACAGCCACTTCTTCATGTAGTAGCAGAAGATGGTGCTGATGTAGATGAGTACCATGAGGGCACATGTCACCCCTAATGCCATCACAGACGTCTTGGTGGGACACTGCTCCATGATTGTCACAGTCTTGTCTGCAAGCAACAACCATACTCAGCACTTTACGTAAGAAACCCATCCAGTTTACAATCTTTCTAAGCTATAACACTATTTATACCAAGGCTATTCAATTAGTGACCCAGGTGCATGGCCCGTCAAACTTGTCAGATTGGACCTCTATCAAAATATTTTCTCAACGTATTTTTAAAAAAACGTGTACTTTTGCATACAGATAACTAGTTTAATATTTACTGTAACTATTACTAATGGAAAATGTTTAGCAAGCTATATATTTCATGTATTACATCTTCATTTTAATAAACTAACAACGTGTAGTAAGTGAACCACAACTTTGTAATAAGTGATTTTGGCCCATATCCGTGTAACTGTTTTAAATTGGCTCAATGGGAAAACTAACTGAATAGCTCTAACTTGAACTGTGTGAACCTAGACTGCTGTTACAATGTTCAGGCTGAAGGCAACCTTAACTTGTAATATTACGTGGCTGAATCTTCATGTTTTATACATTTTTAGCAAGTGCATGTAAGTGATTGATCATGTGCATCTGTTACCTGTTCAGAAAAGTGTTATTGTGACCTGTTTTGTTTGTTAATTAGTGTATGATAGTAAATTGTCATTACAGGACCATAGGTTTGTTTATGAATAGGCTGATGCTGTGTTGTGTCTTGGCTTTCTGGGTCATCTCGCCTTATACCTTCAATTTTTTTTTTCATGTTTGATAAAAAACAGAGCCTTTGTGAGGTAAGAGTGAATATTTAGTGTTGCCTGCTGTTATGGTATGAGAGCTATTTGATATTTGTGTAGTTAGAAAATATGATTCGTTATTCAGGACATAATTTTTGTATGACATAGTTCATTTTGAGGAATGTTTGGATCAATCTCACACTAGCAACACAAGAGCTTGTGCACACAAAGTGTAAAATATATTATTGCTAACTGGATTTTTGAAACCCATGATGTTGCCATTTCTTATTTGTAGTTTTGTATTTTAGAAAATGGTTATAAATCATGTAACATTTCAAGTAAAGTTTTCTCTTAAGTATAACTCATTCTGACACATGTAAATAACTTAAACTTTCCCCCCAAAACAGCTTGTACATGCAGTGAATGATGAAAAACAAAGCTGAAAGTGCTCGGTGGTATATGCGAACCCATGTAACGTGTACAGTTTATGGAATTTTGTTCATAGTCCCAAGCCATTTCCTAATTTCTGTCATGTGTCTTGTTAAAAATTCTCACCATTATGATGAAAATATTAATGCTGGTGGTAATTCTGTAGTGATTTTTTAGTTGTAATTTTTTTTTTCTTTATCAGTTAATTAGGGCTGTAACATCATTTTAATATCTGAGTCACATAACCATTTCTTATTTTAAGTATGGTTCACCTCGTTTGCTGACAAAACATTTCCTGTATTGCAAACCTTAAAATAGCGATTTTGCACAGGTTAACAACGTACAAGCTCTTACTGTCGTGCTGTACTTACCCCTGCTGAACTCTGAGTAAGAGGCCTCATTTCTCAAGAAGTCTGTGTTTCTTCTCATCCCCAAAGTCCAGCACAAGAATCTCCTGGCTGAGCGTCATATCCTCCTCAGCTTCTGTTGTCTCATTGGCGGCCACAGACCTCTTCCGCCTTCCCCACGATTCAATGGACTCATGACCCCAGTCGCACACCGCCTTCAGCACACAAGTCAAGGTATGTACAGCATTAGTACTTGCTTTGTGCTTCTGATAGCAGGCAAAGACAGGGTCACTAGAGTCCCTAAAAGCTATGGCTTTAAATCATTGACAGTGTTATAATAGTCCCTAAATATCCAGAATTTTCTCAATTTGTTTGTTAAAGTTACAAAAATATTTTTGAGACAAAGTACAAAACAAATATTAGAATTTCCCTTCCAGTGGTACATTTGAGTGGTACTTATTGCACCACAAACCATTGTGTATGGAAATAAACACTATTTGTAATATTATTTTGGAAATAAGGTGTAATTTTAATGTCTTTATTTAAAATTTATGACAGTTTATGGTATTTGTATGGAGGGTTGTAGTAAAAGTATTCAGTTTCCCTTAAACAGTTTGCTAAAGGCTGTTCACGATAAAGTGAGCACTTTTGAAATCAACCTTAGATAAAAGTCACTTCCCCTGCATGCATATATTTTAATGAGTGCACTGAGTGACATGCGCCCAGTAAAGTTGATTGCGAAGGATGGAAAGTAGTTCCATATCTTAGCATTGAAGAAAATGTGTAAGGTATCATCTGTGATAATTAAATTATTTCTTTTGCTTTTGTTTTTTTTTAATACATAGAAGTGTAAAAATAAGCAAATTATTTTATAAACTATTTACTTTTCTAATAATTACACAGGTTCACTTGACCGACCCATCAACAATGTTAATTTTATATAAGGAAGGAGAATACCCAAAGTGCATACAAGTTGTTCTTAAGCAAGGCTTTCAAAAGTGCACAGTTTACAGTGAACAACCTATATTATGACAAGAGAATGATATATTCGAGATTTTAATCTTTAACACACAACACAAGATACAATATTTGCAGATTGTAGGTAAAAATATATTTTTTCTTCTTAGATGGAACACTTTAAGGGTGACTAAATAAAGTGCATCAGAAATTAAGTAATGTGTGGTATACTGACACAAGAACAGATAACTCTTCTAAAGCATAAATGATCAAAATATTGTATATGTGTAAAAAAATGGGATAATAATGCTAAGTCAGCATGCACTAAACTTGAGAGTTAAACAAGTTTATAGGAAGATTGGGATGTAGGTAATATTTAAATACAGGGAAATGTGGAATAAATGATTACAGAATATAATATAAATGAAAGATTGATGGAAGAAAGCACTGAGGTGGTTGTGTGAACAATGTGCTTAGTTGCAGAAGAAAGTAATGAAGACAGTAACATTTTTATTTTTAAATAAAAAGAACTACTTTAGGTGTGAGTGGTGTTAGTAACATACCGGTTCGCATGGGCCCAAGCAGTACTTGACGTTGCACTGGAATATCACGCCGTACGACTCTGTGAACCTGAATGCCTCGTACACAGACTGAAGTGCATTGCCGTCTGGAGTGAATGCCGGGAAGATGGTTGGGTCTACAGGACATCTGAAATATAAAGTAATGTATTTTACTTCGTTGCAGCACAATCATGCAGTATGTATATGATTCTTATTATGACTTCCTCAGACATCCAAAGCTAATAAAATTAACAGGAAATCTGTTTTTTTTCCCAACAAAACATTTTACTGCCATGCAATTTATGTGTTTAGTTGCATGTGTGACTGCAAGTATGTATCTGTTTACGAGAATTCTTAATTATTTATATTTTTCATCTCGAGACCTCGTTGTTTGTCCAAAACTCTCTTTTTATAACTCAGACAATAAGCAGAGTGAGCACAGTTGGTTTTATAGTTTTCTTTATAATACAGTAACATTTTTTTTTACAGACTGAGATAGTGTTCTTTCAAACCATTCAAATTAGTTGTGACTGCAAGTAATGATTGTTAGATACATATGATATTTTAGGCAATTTTTCAAGCAGTGTGGCCCACTGCAGAGAGTACAAAAGTTTTGCCTGGTACATACTGTGCTTTACTACTATTAAATTTAATCTGTTACAGTACTCTTTTTTTGTGTGTCAGGTTCCATAGAGGTGATGTTTATACATTCTTTGGAATATAGTTTAAGAAGTGTGTTATAGTCAACAATATGAACAGTTTAAAAAAAATTTAGAATGAACATGTAAGCTGTATTGTTAACTTTTCATCACCGGAATATTTTAACCATTTTACATATATTCAGATGTTGGGTTTTGACCTTTCTTGCTCGCTATGTGCACTAGGACTGTGGAGAAAATAATGTTATTGCATTGCTTTTGTAACATTCACTCGCTGTCTTGCTCAACTGCTGAATGAATTCTTAATAAATATTATCTTTATAGAGTTTCACTTATTTTATTTTCATATGATTTTGTTATATAAAATATTATGTTACTGTAGGTGCGTAGTTGCAAAATAATGTGAAACAGCAAGTTAACTTTGGGTCATAATCTTAAAAAAAGGCAAGTTCTATTAGTAGTTCTACCATTGAGCTATGGAAATTGTGGTACTTGTTTCAAAACAATTGCTAGTGCTGAGACAATGCACAGTGTATGTTTGTTTTCTGATCAGCATTCACACTGAGTAGCACGAGCTCATAGCACAAAGCAGTGTGACATTTATGTCCACTTATGAGCCCATTGAATCCTTAGTTCTACAACAAAATTGTAATTTGTTCTTATTCACTTGTTTTTTTTAATGTAGTATCATCAATGCTTTAATAAGTTTTCCAAGTTATAAATTCTGTATTATTTTTAAGAAAATATGTACACAAAATTTTTAATTCAAAAATATGTACATATGTAAATTACTGTTTTTACCGATAATACTGACACATGTCAAATTGCTGCGCAGTGCGACTGCACACACTATGGGTCAACTTTGCCCCATCAGCGAGCACTGAGAGACTTGGGGCAAGTCATAAGTGGCATATACAATTCCAAGTTGCTACAGAAATAGATCCAGGGGATGGACAATTACAGACACGAAAATAATTAACCTACTTAATTATTTATTTTGTACTGCCCACCCAAACTTCGACATGCGGTCGCCACCCCCTTGACAGAAATGGTTTTACCCAACGAGCCACGGACCCAATAGCAGAGAAGAAAGTTATAAGAGACACCACAGGATCGCAGTACCCCTGCGCCCAGTGACGTCACAGCAACAGAGCCTCGAGCGGAGGTAGTAAACCTGTCGTCAGCCTCAACCCAGGGTGATAAGGATATGAAGCTTCCCTGAGATAATGAGCCCCTGCGGAGAAAGGCTAGCATCCCCCGCACCCCTGGGAGAGCCCTAAAGCAAAGATTTTTGGACTATATAAGGAGGCTCAGAATCGCCTCTAGCCAGAGTTCGTCGGCTTGCAGACTGCACTGGTCAGCGATCTCTCCTTGGTCTACGCAAGACATTCCCCTCTCCCAGCTTGCAAAAGCTCTACCAGCTCCTACAGTTTGAGAAAGCTCTACCAGCTCCAACTACCTACACCAGCTCGTCGAGCAGCTTCTGCAAATTGTAGAAGACTCCCAGAGGTGACTTTAACATCCTTACCCTTTACCCAAGTCTATTTCCTTGACTCCGCGGTAGTAGGTCGTCGTGACATCCCCTCTGGGCAACCACCCCTCTGGAAGTAAATTGCTGTAAATTGCGATCTTTCAAAGAGTAGCTAATGTTGTTAAAGTTCATCCAGTTTCACCTTCACCTGAGTTAACGTAATGAAATAACTTAATTTAAGCACTTAGATTGTATGATTGAACCGGGATTCCCCCCATGTCTTCCTAGATGTAAATTAATATTACGTCAAAGTTTATTTGGTAGACTCCATCATTTATTTAACCCTCTCATTTTTAACTGAAAGAGTTTTTTCAAGTGAGTATTTAATTTTCTCCCTGTGAAATTGGTGTGATTGGGCCAAACCCTCAGGAAATGGGGCTTGAAGAAGACTTTAATCCGAAAGGACATACAGAAACTCCTGGGAGCGTCCAACTCTCATCTGCCAATTCGTCCATCGGTGCCTCGGGTGTGTCTGAAAAGACATTCCCCAACAGGACTGAGCTCTGACAGAAAAGGGAAAGAGTTCTAGTTCTAATGCTCTAATATAGAACCTTGTGTTGAGAGGCTGTAAATCTTTTAAAACACTACCATATTTTTCTAGCTTCAGATGAATAGGAAAGGAGGTAGATTATCCAGCCAAATTAGATGTAAAGAGTGACGAGCTTTGCAGCGAGAATGATTGAAATCAAATATTGGCCCGCTAGTGGACTCCACTCGCGACGTCGCAACCCCATCCCCAGTACCTGAGGTCACCCCGGATCCCATCTCGTCGATAAATGTGCGTGACCATGAATTGGGACTAGCTTAAAATCTGGGTATCTGTTGGCCATGGCCTGACTATGAGCATGTGAGTTATTACCAGCCGACTAAGCTCACACCCGTTGTAACCATGCCAACCGCTAACCTAGTAAAGGGCACTCAACCACGTAATACGAGCATGATCCATACGGCGGCAGGGAAGGTGATAAAGATAATTTTACCCCCCAAAACCACCCCTAAAACCAGAATAGTTTCCACTCCACTTAACTTTATTCCCAGCTAGAAACCAACGAGACCAAATTCTTGGGAGCAACCACGTAGTGAACGTAGGTCCGAGTTAGAACGACTGGCCGGATCACGATCCCCCTCCATTGTAACTTCGCTACCATCCACGGTCCCAAATAACTCCTAAGCGACTTGGGACAGCTGGCGTCCCGTTTATTGGCAGCCCTCTTGGTGAGTAAAGTTGCACTCCCTGGGCGGGAGACGTTTACAATCTGATTCACCTTGGGGTTTGATTCCCCTCCGCTCTGTTATAGCCCTTCCACTAGGCGACATCCATCAAATCACCCCAACGTGGGCAAACCACGACCCGCCAGGCAGAAAGAAATCCTACGAGAAGAGAATACATCGCCGAAGGGTTGTAATTAGGACTCAAGAGGATAATCAGTAACCCGTTTTGGACGGACGAACCTGCTCCGCCACGACCAATCAGATCCTCCATATGTCAATCGAACTAAGGAGAGATTAAGATTAAAGAGAGATCGTACCAATACAAAACCAAAAATAACCCTTTGAATTGTAATTTTTATTAATTTAATTTAGTAAATTTTCTCTTATTTTTAATTTTACTAAAACTATACCATCCAATGTAAATAAACGGCTTCCATATTTTATTTATATCATAATGAAATACACAAAAAAAAACTTTTTAATTGTCATAAAATTAAAAGATCAATAATATAAAAAGAAACCCTCCAAAACTGAATAAAGGCATAATTATAGAATGTGCTAGTGGCAGAATAATGATGCTGTCTGTCTTGATTGCACCCATTTCAATTATCATTGCACTGGTTGTGGAGTTGCGAGAGAAATAAGTACATCTGTATAATTCTTGAGCAACAGATGAATAACACTGTTGAACATGCCAGTCTACTCACCCTTCATCATCTATGATCTGGAACGTACTCTTGGAGTCCTTTGCCATGGCAACACAGCTTCTTGCAAATATGCCGTAAGGAGCTAGAAAAATTCACTTTATATAGTTTCAGTGGTACAAGACAGCATCAAAATTGATCAATATATTTCAGACATTGTTGACATACTTTACATTTTAAAGTTTAAATACATAAAAAATATACATATTATACATTGAGGGATGGTGATGATTGGAGAAAAGTACAAAGTGGTGAAAAGTTTTAAACTTGTGAAGTATAGTCAAGAAAGTAGTTAAGTAGGTTGTGCTTAACAAGGGTGTAGGAAGTATATTTTTCCAGGGGAGGTCCATCTTTAAAGGAGGCTTTTTTTTACCACTCTCAGGTAACCAGTAATTTAGTAGGTTTATTTTTTTTTTAATACTTTGTTAGGGCAAAGAACATAACAGAAATGTTTCTGAGATAATCAGATGCTTGATGTTGTCTTTCAGAGATGCAAAAGAGAAAATATGTAGAACTTTTGTACCTATGCTTACTTAATCAAAGGTTACTAAGAAAAGGAATGTTTGTATAATTGCCATGTAAAATGAACTTGTGTGAAACCAGACTAAGGGCAATACAAATGTAAGATTAGATATGAGATTAGGAAAGTGAGTAATAAAAATGGAATCCTTGCTGTACAAGACAGAAATATCAAGGTTTATTTTGAAAGAACGATATACAGATACTCATAAGAGTCCAGAAAAAAGAAGACTGAAATAAAGTGAAGACAGAAAGATGGTGGGACGACAGGAAAAGATTAAGAGATCTCTATTCCATGCAGATCTGGCCAGTAGCTTGTATCTGTGCAAAATAATATCAGAAAATAGCTTAAAGGAATGTGTTAATTTTTCAGTCGTTTCTTAGATAGCTTACTGGCTGTGGAGGTCATGTTTTCTCAGGCACTGATTAGTTAAGTTAACTGAACTTTAGCTGGTAGTAGATTCATAATAAAGAGAAATGAACACTTCAGAAGGCAGAGGCAAATTGCCTTATCTTCATAATTTTAATATCTGTAATTTATAGCCAGCTACAGCACCAACCACCAACAGGAAACTCACTGTCTTCAGGGATTTCAATGCGGAAGGTTAGTTTGTCACCAATGCGCACAGTCTCCACCTCGTGTCCCCTACTGTCCACAATGCGGATGCGTGGTGGGGGTGCCTCTGGAGCAGATGTGATGCTGATCATCTCAGGATCCCTGTCCACAGGACAAAACTGTTAGTAACAATGCCACAGTACTTGTCACAACAACAGTGGCAATGGTCTGCTCAGAATTTCACTGTGTTTCTAGTGAGAACTTTCATACTGCCTTTGTGTATGTGAAATGTATTCCAAATTAGTTATTTATTTTATATATTTTTACTCTGAAGTTTAAACTTTACATGTGCTGTAAATAAAATTTTAGCTAATATAATGTGATGTCTGTTTTTCAGTCAGTTTGTTAATTTGTGACTACAATTTTGTTAAATTCATATTTACAGTACTTAAAGTAATGTACGAAACATTAATGATCATGATAGTCTTTTCCAGATTACAAGATTCTGCTTAAATTGTTTGACAATTAAAAAGTAATGTCACAGGATTAACTATTCTGAACATATTTAAATAAGATCTCTAGCCACATGTGAATACTGGAGAAATATTGAAATCATCATTCCACAGTTTTTAAAAGATAATCACATAATTTTTTTGAATAGTGAAGCAGTTGTTTATTGAAGAGAAAATAGTAGTTGGAGGTTTTAATTTTTTATTGTTTATTTTGTTGTGCTCTTTCAGCAAGGCAATGGTGTATGCACATATCTAGCAAGATATCAAAATTAGTATAAAATCACACTGTCAGGTACATGGGTGTCAGTTATCCAGGAAAATGTTTGACTTATTTTGTGACCTGTTTCTGTAGACTCTACAACTTTTGATTCGGTACTAGTTTCTAGAATTGCAAATGATAGGGTGTTACTGTTTTCAGCAATGTTGAAACCATCCGAACAGCAGGCAGTGCTGTACAGATGTATTTTATTACCCGGTTATTTTGGTGTAAAAATAAAATTTAAGTAAAAGGAAGTTGGGGTAATTGGAAAACAATTTTCTAGTTCTTTGCTGTTATCCATTGAATCACGCAGCATATGTAACCACTGATAATTACACCGTTATATAACCATGGTGACCAAGTATTATAATTTGTAACCACCAAGCTAATTATGAACATCTGAACTGCAGCTCTGTGCTTGTGGGGACGAGGATTTTTCTATATTTTGTGTAATGAAAAAATCTTTGAGTTCCGCAGAGGAAATGGCTGATGAGAGGAAATAATATTTTACGTAAAATAAGACATGAGTTAATAGGAATTATTGCACTGTTTGAGTCTATACAACTTTACAAAACATTACTTTAAATGCTACACTGTTAAAGGAGCATTTTCAAAATCAACCTCCAAAAAAATTCCCTGCCACCAACTTCATATATTTTAACAGGCACACTAACTTGCATACTTCCTGTAAAGTTGGTAGCAATGTAAGAAAAATAATTACATGTCTTAATGTCGTATTAAATGTGGTATGTGTAAAATTGTGGCAGTTGAATTTATTACACTTGGATTACGGTTGTTTTATGCATGTAACTGTAAGGATTAGCATGTTGGTAACATATTTGTGTTCTGAACAGTTTTACAATTTCACTAGATTGATTCATGAACTAAGTGATCAGATACATGGCACTGTTAATTTTACATTTACCTACATTGTTTGGGCAGGGAAGCAGCAGATTGTAAGTGTGGTTACCTGTAGACAGCCTTTAGGAGAATTCTTCGTTACTGTTTATTTTATTTTTTATTTTCTACCTTAATTTTACTGTCTGTTAGATATTTTGGAATTAAACAATTTATACAAGGCTTATTTTCTTCGAATACAGTTTGTGTGCGTATAACTTAAATGACAAAGTTAGTATGTAGTTTCACTTTTATTTTTTAAAATCATATATTTTACACAATTTTTAACTACAGGCACGTTTATCCATTGATATAGAAAACATAATTTTGAGAAAAATTGAAATAATAAAATATTTACCTACTATTTTGTATCAAAGTGTTCTTAATACTTGAAAAATGTTTGCAGAGAGTTTGCATTCATTCTTATACACTGGAATTTACTATTCTGTACTTAAATTTGAAATTTTTATTTTAATTATGGTGTAACTGAAATGTGGGAATAAAAATAATTATATTTTTTAATTTCATTACAGCAAAACCCCTTTAATACAAACCTTAAGGGGCCTGAATTTTTGTGGTTTGTAATAATGAGATTTGTATTAACAGATGTTTGTAATAATTATAAAAACTCCCAAAAATTAAATTGTCTATCTGTAACTTTGTTTCCTTGAACTTTAAAGCATTTATAAAAATTTTAGATGGACTATCCAAGCATCTTTAAAATGTACAGAATATAATGTTATCAAAGGTTTATCTCAGTCTAGTCACCTTTTTTTTTTTTTTTTTTTTTTTTTTTAATTGCCCTGTGTTGCCTGCTATGTATGGTGAAAATGTTCCCATTTTCGTTAGATACGTAGCCAAAGTGAGAGTTTGGTTTTCTGTATTTGAAGGTTCAAAGAGCCATATTTGGACGTATTAGGAAGAACAGATGATTACTGGTGTTTGGTGTGAGTTAGGAAGCAATGTTAGTCTTAAAAACTGGTCTTTGTATTTATATTTTGATACTCTAATGCCATTTCTTCTCTCTTCTGTTCTGTTTAGAAAAGTATTATCATGGATACTTCATGTTCTGTGGTATAAAGTTTTGGCAAGAGTAGAGTAGAGCTTTATAATGGTGTATGCTAGGGTGACATGAGGAACAGTTGCCGTACCTGATGGGCATCATGCCGAAGGTGATGTTCTTTGAAGACATGTCATACGTGCATTTCACTTTATATATCTTGTCTGCCTTAGTCATCACAATGCTGTGGTGCTGAAGGACCACAGTGTTTGTGTACACCCCTATCTGTAATACACAACATCAGCCATGTGGAACCACTGTAAACAGGTAGTATTTGGTTGTGAAAGGCAGTATGCATATCTACAGTACTCACCACAGACTGAGTATTGCAGTCCTGGCCATTCATGGTGAGGTCTAGCCGGAACAGGTCACTGTTCTGGATGTCATTGTTGCACGTCTCTGATCGACCCAGAGCATAAATTCTGCCATTGAATGGTTTGTTAGTTCTCACCTGGATCGCAATGCGTGTGTCCTTGCAGTTCACAGACACTGCCAACAAAGAAAGTCCACTTGGCTCTAGTGTGTAAGCACTAAATGAGGTCTAGTAATACACACAAAGGTCATTTCAGTAAACATATATCACGCCAAGTGAAATTCATGAGCATCACCTACTCTTTAAATGCTGTCAATAATTACTTTTATTCAGAAAATTAATACTGTTGTACTATAATGCCATTAGTAGACAAACATTTGACTTTAGTTAGATTTGCTATCCAAAATATTGTCATTGTTGACACATGATGTTTTACGCATCTTTGATGCGTACTCTACATTTGACTTTGCTCCAACTTGCATGCAATGTTCAACCCTTTGTGCAAGTCATCTCCATAACAGTGCTGAAGAGGCTGGAGACGTGGCTACAGGATACTGCGACGCAATGTTGGGAAGCTATCACAAACATGTGCCAGCTTGTACTGTTCGCCAAGATTCTCCTAGAGACGTCACATCAGCACCCCCCCCCCCCCAAATGAGATTGTACTACCTGACTGAGATACCGAACCAGTCGCCAAGGCCACAGAGGGTTCCCAGAAATGCCAGGAGAGCACACCACCGGTAATATGGGATGAGTGTGCCGCATCAGCATTCTTCAATTTTGGACTCTTGCAACAGAGACTGTCATCCCCAGCACCCCGTATCTCCAAAGGCCCAAGATAAGATTAGTATAAAAGGGCTAGTGCATCCAGCAAAGCACAGTATCTGCTCCTCCAGTGCTAATGACTGCGTTGGAGGAAGCCACCGGCATTTCGCACTTGACTAGTACGCCTTGCAGATTCCACCGCTGTCTTCAGGGCTGGATCTGCCTACCAGTTGAAGACAACTGCTCGAGAAGCCAGTTGTGCACGCATTGTAGAGCCCTCTGCTTCTGGAAGACTGGACCTTCAACGGCTCCCAAAGATGTCTGCTCCTTCCTTATTACCCCTGGAATCGCCCCCAGAATAGTAACAGATGTCAGTCCCTTCAGGGCCCTGCCTCACCGGACAGTGATGCCAGTTGTTAACACTGCCCTTCTGGTAATTTAAGCACCACTTTTGTTCCTTAAGAACTTTAAGTGATAGTTAGTTAAAGTAATTTACAACTCTAGCCTAACAGTAATTATCACCTTATTTCCCATTAGCTTTATACACAGGTCGCCTTCACCTGGCATTTTTTGGTTAGTCAGATCTTCCATGTCAAGTTTAATTAGCTTAGGAGGTAGTACAGTACCACCATGTTATATTACTCAGTCAATATAACACGTGATTTCCAACTATTCTCTTTTTGCGTATTTCTTGAGAGTCACTGTTGTTCATACGTAAACACGCCTATCAGGGTGAAGCCGGTATACCAAGCGCTCAGGGGCATATCCTGAAAATTTTGGCAAAGCATACAACACAAAACTTACTTTGGCACTTCACTTTGCACAGAGGAAATAAATATTTATAATACAAAACGAAAATAAAGAGTTGCTGGAAATGCCTTTAAGTGCTTTAGTACCCTTTTCCTCTCATTCTTAATTCAAATGTTAATATCTGCCTGTCTAAACACGTAAATAAAAAGTAAAATTACTTCTGAAATTTACAAAACATAATTTACTTTTAAATTTTCAAGATTTATAACAGGCCAGCCTGTTTGCAGGGTCGTGACAGTGGCTGTTGACTTTGTGTCGACAAGAAAGGCCACGAGACCAGTCTTGTATGCCGGTCAGGCACCTCAGAAACATTAAGACCCTCATCCTCCCATGTGTTTCTCATGACTCTGGCATCATGGTCTAAAACTGTAAAGTTGCCCACGACAAAAGCCTACTTTCTTAAAACTTACATCGCTAAGTTTTGTGTGGCACTTAACCTCCCATATCGTGGGTCAATGTTTGACATGAACAGCCCTAACCATCAGAACCCCACCTTGTCAGGCATGCGTCATAGTTAGTAACACATGGCTCGCTCTTAGATTAGAAAATGCACTTCTGCTGCCCATGCAAATCTGCTTATGGAATTCACTGTCAGTCAGATATAAACAGTAGAGAATATAGCCTGAATTGAAATTATATTATTTATTAAAACTGCAAATAAAATGTGATTAGGTGTGAAAATCTAATTAATCTAATATAGACTTCTCACTTCTTTCTTTATAAAAAAAGTTGAAAACTATAGTATATAAATGTAGGCACATTAATACCTTATAGTTGTTGGACGTAGCAATTATAAGAAAGAAAAAACAGTAACACCTAACTATTACACTAAAAAAAAAACAAGTCATCTAAAAATAAAATCTTGTCTGTGTTAGTGAGTACTGTATTTGTTTGGGAAATTGTTTTGTGAGGTAGTAATACAAGTTAAAAAAGGACAAAGTCTTACCATCATAACATGTGCCGGTCCTGTCACAGTTGACATCGGCACGAGTGAGATTGTTAATGCTAGAATCTTCAGCGCTATCGAACACAATTGGCAGCGAATCCTGAAGTGACCCTGCGAGGGATCCTGAAATCACATTGTTAACTTTTCTGAAGGCAATACTACTCATGTAAAGTATTTAATTACTTAAGCGTTAGGGGCCATGGTGGCTGAGCGATTAGCACGCTTGTCTCTCACCAAGATGAACCGGGTTTAATCCCCGGCCGGGTCACAGGGATTTTTGCAAGTGGGAATCGTGACAGACAATGTTGTTGGTCAACAGGTTTTCTCGGGGATCTCCCGTTTCCCCTGTCCCTTCATTCCGGCACCATTCCACATTCAATTCAATTACCCTCATTGGCTCTCAAGACCTCGCTGTTAAGAGCCACCCAAATCTCTTCACTTCACTGGCTCACTTAAGCATTAGGAATGGATGGGTAATAGAGAATTCAAAATCACTTAATGTAACTGTTAGATTATTTGATTTTATGAATGTAAAATAGAGGGTGACTGATACACAATCATTAGTATGTCAATTACTACAGTTATTCAGAAATAAAAGTTAATGTTGCATGTTCTAACTTACACAGTTTTGCAAGTTACTTCTCCGCAGTATGTTATATTTCATCTGCAACTTCACTGCATCATAGCTAAGATGGACATGACTTGTAAGTGCATTGTTATAATTTACAAAAGAGAAAAAGAAATGATCATATGCATGCAGTGTTTAAGTCAGATTATATCTCTAGCCCTGCTGTAAGCACCAATACTCCCACCCCACTGTTTGGGTTTTTTCTCTAGCAAATTTAAACTCAGATTTTTGCACATTGGACACATGGTTAACATTGTAAATAGCTGGTGGGTTCTTTGGAAACTACCACTTTCTTATCTAATTTTATACTTCTTCCATTTGTTCTATTTATTCAGTCTTCATGAGCTCAATAACAGATCTAAAAATTTTTTTATATTTTTAATTTTAGTCGTTTAATTGAATAGGGTAGGGACTTCTGTTGAAAGTAGTACTGAGGATATATAATGGAAAATTAAAGTTGATATGATTAGTGTGATGTGAGCAGCAGTACCAGATAAATTTTCATCTCAGCACTGATACTGTACATATATTTTAAGTTATTCTGTCCCAACTCACTTTCCTGAATACATATACAGTCAGAATTGTCTGAAAATATATTGTAAATACATATACTGTAATGTAGTTCTCACTTTCGCAGACGTTCTCGTAGTAGGTGCCTATTCGTTCTCCATTGTCAATGAGTGGCCGCTCAGCGTTGAGGTAGGTGCTGGGTCCATCAGGCAGGGAGAAATGGTCCAGATGGAACAGCTGGCAGTTGTAGGAGTTGCCCAGTGGCGGCCCACGGTACAAAAATGACCGACACAGGAACTCATTTTCTATCTCGCACGCCAGTTTGCATGCTGCATCACTGGTCACCTGTGCACGCAACAAACAATGCTGATCCATGACCTCCCATAGCACCAGTTTAGTATATGTACATACAACCTGTTGGATTTAGTTTTGTTCAGACATGGGTGTAAACACGTTTTGTGGTAAGATCTGAGTCAGTGCTGAGGGCTCAGCTTGACTGGCACATGAAGTGTATTGCAGAGGTGTGGTAGAAAAAAGTAATTAAAAAGCATTTAAGAAACATTTCACGTCTAAAGATAAGTTTCAAGTTCTCATTTCAGTGCCAAGGATTAATATTTTGGGTGTGAAAATGGCTAAAACAGGTTTTTTCAGAATCAGTTTTAGTTACTAAATTTTCCATACAGAAACTTTAGCATTATCTTTAGACACTAATAAAACTTTTGTCTTCATCAGTGTCTCATAAAAACATGGGTCACCACTTAAAATCACATTCAGGAAAGTTGCAGACGGATAAACTGCACGCCGGTTGAGCGTCTTGCACTTACAGGTGTTGAGGCATGTGGTAAGCAAGAGTCAGTCCTAGAGCTCACATGTTTTGAGGCCTTTAATGCGCACAATCGCTACCGGTAGACTGAATTCGTAACAGTCATGTGTATGTACTACGTACTTATCCAACAATTATAGTCAATATGAATGTCATCAGCCTTATGGTGAAATCTGTAAGTTACAATAATAAGTTGCATACTGTACTTAATTTAAGTAACATTAAAGTTATTGTGCCTGTAGGATGGTTATTTGTGAAATACTGCTAGATGAAATAAAACCAATTTACAGTTTGACTATTAGTTACCTGCAGCTCCTTGTCCACATAGTAATGGAGGCCTGCATACTGTGCGACCTTGTCGTCTGCCACTCCAATACGAGGAACCTGGAAGTTTCTGTTGCCTTTACAAGCCGCGTTACCTACAAAAAATGTATGCATAAATTGTTTCATAAAGTTTCAAGGGAGTAAGTGTTTTGAGATGGTCTTAAGAGTGGAGCTTTTGGTGCCTTTTTTTGTAGTGTAAATGGAGTTATTTTTTTATTGTATTTCAAATATGTTTTTTTATATATATTGTAAATAATGTCTTTTTCACCATTAATTTCTTATCTGTCCTTCATAATACAGTATTTAATTGGTGAAAAACAATAAAATGTCCCAGATACATCGTAAACCCAAGTAAATATTTACATTTAAATTTTTCATTATATTGTTGCATTAGGTGGAATGGTATGGCAGTACCCACATCTTACTCCTGAAGAGCTACCAATTGCCCATGGAATTCCTTATGTTACATAAACATTGTAATAGTAAGATTTTTCTCTCTCCAAGTAGTTACCTCAATTTGCTAACACTAGTAAATAACTACTAAAGGATTTTGATATAATTTCTCAATGTTCCATAAGACCAGTATTCAGGTAGGTTGTTTTCATCTAAATGATGGTATGATGCTGCTTCAGTGACTTCTATACTCATTTGTCATACAGTATTATCAAACCTGCATAGTGACCATGAATTAAGTACATTGCACAGTATGAACAACTCATACAGTTGCAAACCTGAATTAATATATACTTTGCAGTTAGTTAAAAACACTTACCATGACTTACTGTCTATCTCATATAAAATGGCAAGATTTTGACAGTCAGTGAGTGGCAACTTGACGTATACGAAACAAACAAAGTGCAGTTTACAAAATGATGTATCAGATGATGCACGAACGAACAAAAGTTAATATTAAGTTGGCTATTCTGAGTGCACTGACAACGTACATCAGACAAGTGTAAAATAGGTGATGACAAAGATTTCCTAGATTAATTAATTAATTTTATTTTACATGGTCACAAAACAGTGGTTGTAAGTGTTACAAACTAGTCCATGCTAAAGTAGTAATGTATAGGTGTTCAAAATGAAATGCTCAATAAGACGATTCAGAGCTGGATGAAACACAACTTCAAACCTTAGATCTGTTCATGTCGTATTCCCACTGTCCACCCATGCATGCTTTCCATATGTGCTTGATATTGATTCAAAAAGCCTACAGAAATATTGCATGATAATATTGAATTATTTTTTCAAATAATTTGACGAAATATATTTCAAATTTATGTTGTTTCGAGACGGTAATAGGAGAAAAGTCAAGTTTTAAAAAGCAAGATTTAGAGGCGGTGGATATGCTGCTATCTGTCGACTCACACACTTAACCATGTTGTGCGCGCCATCTGTGAGTTCTTTCTCGAACCTAACCAGCTATAATGCTCAAATGAATATGTTTTGTATGTAAAAAAACAAATTTACGAACAGATACCAATAATTTTATTTTTCCGCGAGCTCTGCATCATTTTTAAAGCAACATATATTTCGTGTACAGCAATTTTGATTACTAGTAATTTCTATTGGGCCAGTAATTGTCCGTCTATGTCCTAAACATGCCATGTTTTTTTCCGAAACCCATTTCCTTGTTTTCATGTAGCATCCAACTGATACATCAGCTGATGGCAAAAAGATACATAAACTAAAAGTAAACATTAGTTGAACTGTCAAAATCTTGCCATCTTATCTGAAACAGACAGTACTAGCCTTTTTCTTCAGTTACTCAAAAAGTAGCACTCAAGCTAACAAAGCGTTCTGTACTGGTCTTATGTATCATACATCAATCATAAACTTGTATATAAAAGCAGTTAAATTAGTTACATTTACGTTTCCTTGTTCATCTTTTTAAAATATAGGTATACTGTAAAGTATTTATGCCATTTCTTCAGCAGGGCATGATATTTTGATCTGATTTTCATGTACCTACTACAGGATATTCATGCTGTAAATACAGTGGTATCACTCACCCTTTATACAAAGGTTTTCAAAGTAGTCAACGCCCTGAGCATCGACAAACTGCACGTACTGGCCAGTGGAACGGTGGTCTGAGTCACTTAAGTGACACTGCAGGGTCACATAGTTGTACTCAGCTGAACGACATGTGAAACGGTGCTGTGCAGGGAACATAAAGCACAATTTAATTTTGTGACAGTTTTATCAAAACAAAACTAGAGAGGCCAACACTCGGTTCATTCAATTTGTGTTAAACAATAGTTCATAATAAAGAAAACATTACCATGAACAAATGTAGTTTAGTCAAATTAGATGTACAGGCAGTAAAATTTTGAAAATTTTATACAATATTTTCAAATAACCTAACCATGGTAACACACTTTTAAGTTAAAACCACATACTTATATTGCAGTCATAATTTTCTCAAATGAAACATTTAGACACCATGACAAAGTATGACTGGTTATACTATTTAGTGCACAATAAATTACAAATATGTACCTCATTAAGGCACGCTGCTAAGCAAGCTTCCTTTGTAGATGTGTATATAAGCGCATTATCCAATCCCCTGATCATCTTGTTTGGAACCCGTTCAAATGCCCATGGTCTTAGGCATACATTGTCTGAAATATAAATGCATTAATTTAACTTGGGTTCTTCCATAAGTAGAAGATAACATGTAACAGAACTCATTCATAAATAAATACATCAGCATTTTATGCATTGTCGAATCTGCTGACTACATGTGATTTGTAACTGACAGCGGAGAAGAGTAGTATTAATTCAGGAAGCTGTACATTTGACATGCTGTATGTACAGCATTTTTGGTGTTAAGGGCACTGCCCAGCTGGCAGCTGCAAAATTTACATGTGTAATTAAGCTTTAATAGATGTTTTGGATGTTCCAATAAGGATATCACATACTGAATATTATTTTCTCTATTTAGCCATTTAGATACTAAGCTTGAGGCATCAACTTATCATCTATTGACAAATAAGTAACAATGTATTTAATACTTGGTATGTGTACCTGAGTAATAAAGTCTTCACCAGTTTGCCCATATTAAAAAATGTGAAGAAATGTGGGTTTAGTTTAGACTAAAATTTTGATTCTGTAAATGATATTGCATCAGGATTTTTATGGTATAATCATGATAACAATATTAAGAACTGACCTGAACGTATCTGCATCTTGACCATGTAGTAGAGATTGACAGATCTCTGAGGCACCGCTGATGGATTACTAGCAGATGTCTCGTTCTGTAGTTGGCACAATGTTTCCTGGACTGGTATCATTGGATTTACCACAAAGCTGGAAAAGCATTATCATGACAGCCACTACTATTCCATCTCACAACATTGTCTCACAGCAGACATGGTATAAAAAGTATACGGTACGTACACATTTTTTGTGACATATGGTTTTCAGAATGTGAACAATCAAAGTGTGGCTCAGGTTTTCTAACCTATTATACACTTGTTTTAATTTAATGCAAAGAAAACCTTTATTTTAAAAATATTTAGGAACATGTTTGTGCGAATGCTTTATTAAGTAGGCCTATACCTAACAGTAATAGCATATCTAATATTTTTTTGCAAATATTTTTTAAATATACATTTTGTGTTAGTAACTTATGGCATATGCACTTAAACAGATCCTGGAAAAGAAATAGTCTTAGTATGTCTGGATTTTTTTTTAACTGCCACAAAAATTATTGTGAAAGTTGCAATCTAACACTTTCCTCTTCACAATCAATCAAAATCTTGTAAAATATTAAATGTTAATGTTTTTGGACATGTCTATGAAGTGCAAAATACAGCATGGACTACATTATGTTTATTCCTGCTTGTATGGGTAATGTGACAACACAGAATTACCAAATTTCTTGTACAAGACCAGGAACACATTTAGCATCTTGTGTGGCTTTTGTCTTCATTTATCTTATTATACACTTCGTAACCAAGTTATACTAAAAAGTATTGCCTAAAATTAAGTTAGAGTAGAATATTGATGGTATCACTGTATAAAATTATGGGATTAGAAAATATTTGCAATTTATATGTTGGATGAAAACTGCCAGTGAGAACATATGTGGACCAAGTAGTAGAGCAAAAGTAGTCTTGTTGACAGTAAGTCCATTATTAGAGTCAAGACCAGGTTCTCTGACAAGCAGAAGCTGGCAAGGAACCAGTCATGGTCTGTAGTAACCATCCTGGTATTCACCTTAAGTGATTTGGGAAAACCATATATAAAACTAAAATCAGGATAGTTGGACCGGGAATTTAACCTGTTTGCTTGCAAGTGTGAGTCCAGTGTGGTACCATTGCGCTAACTCACTCAGTTGTCTCTCTGTATGTAAGTACGTAAAAATTAATTTTTAAAAAACGTACACAACAGTTGTAGCCGTAAATATAATATACATTTTAGTTCATATGTATTAGAGCCTGTGGTAATAACAAGTACAATACAATTCAAGTATGTTTTGAGAGTTGATACAAAAATATTATTATATAACCACCAAGGCATAATTGGGACACTATGCTTTGAAAATAGGGCTGTTGAGTTGAATACTATATAATCCATGATTTTGGGTGCCATTTTAAGTGTTAGTATATTATATAATGTACCACCAAATTAGCATAGCAGCATAAAAGAAAAAATAATTAAATTACATTGTGCAACGTGTTATTGAAGTGTGAGTTGACTGTACAGTTAAACTTACTGTAAACATCTTTTTTGCATTTTTGCATTAAGAATCCTCACAGCTTACACATAGCTCATAATTTATTTATGCAAAGGCAAATTTTTAAAATATTTATAAGTTTCTTGTACTTAAATAGTTTTGTAGGTATTGTTTTGTTTTTTAGAAAAACTTATTTTCAGTTATGCTTGGATCATGTCTGATTCTCTGCTAGCCCAATATTGGTATTTCCATACACATCTTGTGTACTAAATAGAATATGAAAGGTGTAACAAAATTATTGGGAATGTAATGATAGTTACCTGTAGGATGCAGCCTGGCATTCGGGTTCCTCTCTGCACCATCCTTGACACTCAAAGAGTGTCAGGTTTTTGACTGTGTAATAGGTGGTACCCTTGTAATCCAGTTCAGTCAGTTTCTCAAAGGCTATTCTCCCTGCAACATACAAATCGAAACTGTTTTGGAGCTAACCAGATACTATACGCACTATTAAAGAACAAACAGACTACCGTACCTTGAAAGAAGGCTTAATGTATTACGAACATGTTTAGTCAGTTTATTGGTCCAAAAGAGACAACTTTTTCATTTATGAGAAAATAAACACAGGGACAGGCAAATATCCACATGTAACTGCTTGGGCACAGCATAATCTTGTGGTTAGGGGAGGAGACTAGGCAAACAGAGAAAGTCCAACCTCATTTTTACCAAATGTATTTAAATGTGTTATCATGATTACCAGTATGGCCCCTTAGTATACTCTGTACATGTAGACCATTTGCAGTTATTTACAACTTTCTGAATCCGTACTCAAGTTTTTTTTCCCGAACTATTCCTCCACCTCATGCAAACAAAGCTTAACTTGGTCTAAAAAAAATTACACTAAAGAGACAATGTACCACATTCATGTGTACTCACTTTAATAATATTCTGCATAAGAACTGTTTCTTTTGAGGCACCACCAACTCACCAATTTTCTCTGTTTTTTTGTTAATATTAATTACAAATAAAGGAGTATAATTTATATGTTAAATATAAGTAAAAGTTCAATTTTAACCAAAATTAAGATATTTTTATTTTAGCAGAAGTATAAAATGCTTGTGATACACAACATATTTAAGAAACAGCCAAACATGTCATACACAAGTTGATTTTTAAAAGGTTTGATTTTTAAAAATGTGAAGTCGCTTTAATTGGTGTGCTAAACTAAAATAGAAATATTTATGTCTTATCAAAAAATCTGAACCCAGAATCTCACATACGGAAATCTGTTGGCTCTCTAGTTCTGCTGTGGAGGTGAGCTGCTTGCATTCTGCATCATGGTAAGTTTCCCAACATGTCCCATGTCCAGGGGCGTAGCCAGGAATTTACTTCGGGGGTGGGGGGGTTAAAAATGTCTATATTTTAATAATATTAAAGGCAAATATTTGGAAAAAATACTTGAAAAATGATTTACAACCAATGGGCTTAAAATACAGAGACAGAACTGCAAATGCTTTAAACCTCCTTCATAATCAAAGGAAATAAATTTATTGCATTAAAAAGATTATAAAATATTAAGTTTTAAAGATGTATATTTCAAAACGATATAAACAGAGATAATATACAGAGATGCAGCTACTAAATACTATAAACATGTTTCAGATTTAAGTTGGATTACAAGTGTGTTTTATATTGAAAAAAAAATATATATATATATATATATATATATATATATATATATATATATATATATATATATTATAATATATATATATATATATATATATATATATATATATATATATAATATTATAATCAAATGTTTGGTTAAAAAAAAACCTATTTTCTACCAATGGGCTAATATACAAAAATACCACCACAAAATGTTATAAAACTCCTTTGTGCTCAAGAAAGACTGCAAATGTCTTATATTTAATTTTTACAAAGATATACAATCAATAGACTAACATACTAAGATAAAAATATTAAATTATATAAACCTCATTCATGTTTAAGGGTTATTACAAAGTTCTTGTATTTGAAAAAAATAAAATATAATATAATATTTTAATCGTTTAAAAAAATTATTTACAATTAATGAGGTAATAAACAGAAATTTAAACACCCTATTATATGGTTTTAAAAAAGTTATAATTTTACATGTTTATAGTCCAATAAGCTGTTTACAATCATTTGTGCTAATATACAGAGATGAAAGAATCACTAAATGTTATAAACCTCCTTCATGCTTAAGGGAATTGTAAATGTAATATATTTGAATAAATAATTAAAATTTCACATATTTTTAGCTAAACAAATTATTTACAACAAATGTGCTAACACACAGAGATACAACTACAAAATGTTCATTAATCTCCTCCTACTTTATGATCGTGCATTGAAAATATCTCAAAAGTTCAAACTCTTTTATCCATTATATAAAGGAACAATGAGAAAATCCAATTGAATAAGAGAAGTTATAAATAGAAAAATTGGCTACACTTATTTATTATTTTAAGTATTTACATTGAAAAGAATAAAGTTCTAAGGCTTCTAAGTGTGAAGTTTTTATGGACCACTCATTACAGGAGGAAGTTCAATCTGCGTGATTTTTTCGCCAAAACATTAATGACTATCTCAGGGTCTACATTCACTTCTCTATGAACAGATAAAAGCACCAAGCCGTTAAGCCTATTTTGAGAAGTTGATTTCCAGAGATCATTTTTCAGTTGATGAAGAGTTGAAAATGAACTTTCAGCAATAGCAATAGTTATAGGTAAAGTTGCAGCTATTTTTAGAATGGAATGAATAGTGGAGAAAATAATGTCTTCACAGTCATTTAGTACAGAAATGAAATCATTTGGGTGTGTGCAGTCCGTGTTGTTAAGCCATGTTCTTTTCCACATTTGAAGTTCATCAGCAAACTTTACAGGGACAGGAATATCATCGGGCCATTGTTTTGACAGGGTTTCACAACACTATTCTATTTCTGTATCTGTAAGTTTGATACATTCATCAGGAAGTAAAAACTCAGCTTCTCCAGAGTATTTCTGTGAGTCAGGAATCTGGCTGTTATTTCGTGAATAAAGAAGTCCAAGAACGGCAGGAATAGACTGAGTCTGTAGTATTCTTCAGGATCATTTGTGTTATTAAATTTCAATATTTTATATTTGAATATTTTATTTTCGTTTTGGGGAGGGATATATCCAGATATCCCCCCCCCCCCACCCCGGTTACGTGCCTCTGCCCATGTCTACATGTAACAAGTTGTTGTGACATTTGTCTCGGTAATAATCAAAATGGCCATGAAACAGGGCGTGGTCAGACAACTTCAAGAGCCATGTGAAGGCCTTGGCATACCTCGCTTGATAATTATGTTCCGGTTATTTTTATTGTGCAGCTGGTAGTAGTCACGTGGTAGTTCATGGTGTGTCAGGTGTACAGGAGTAAGTACCTACCATATAAAATGATTTTTAAAAATCATAATTTAACTAGTATACATCATATGAGGGTAAAAATGTATCTAAAATGTAATATTTCAAACATTAAAATGTTACATTTTTCCTGAGGAGAGGGAGCAGTGGACAAAACCTTAGGCTCCCTTATATTGACTTGACTCAGAATTTGTTAAATTATTTCTATAAAAAGGTAAATTAATGCTTGTGAAGGGCTCTTACTGAAATGCCCATGTTGGAAGCTGGCACTTTCTTGAGACTGTTTTCCTACCACAAATTTTAAAACCTTTGCACGAAAATTACTATACAGTAGAACCCTGTTATGACATCCCTGCATATAACAATGTTCATATTTTTCATTTCCTGCGTATAACATCAGTATTTGTTCAATTCATTGCATCATCTCAAATGCAGTTTTTCTCCTAAGTAAAATCAGATAGATCGACAATGCAGATATAGAAAACTGTTAATATTTGAAGGATTTTAGAGGTGATGGTCTTGTAAATTACTAAGATAACGGAGAGTAGATGAGTGAGCAAGCATCCAGAATGCATGTCATTGTGAATTAATTGATGGTGCTATGGTCCATGAGATTCAGATCTCTGATATTTTTGCATCAAATGATTCAGATGAAGATGTTGAACTTAACTAGCTATTTGTATACAAAAATTATTGCTTACGTTAAAATTTTGTTTTGCTTGATGTGTTCCTGCTTATAACAGTGTTCTACTGTAGTCTGTTCACACAATCTTCACACTTTTTTCAATCAAACCTTTAAAAAATCACCCATATATGAGGTGTTTGGTTGTTTACTAAATATGTCTTGTATCACAAGCATTTTATCCTGCTGTTAACAATAAAGGTAACTTATTTTTACTTGAATGGATCTTTTACTTATATTTTATCTATATATTAGAATAGTTCATATATAATTAATATGAATAAAAATAGAGAGAAAATAGGTGTGTTGGTAATGCCTAATAACAAATAGTTCTCATGCAAAGTATTATCAAACTGAGTGTGCAGAAATATGGCTGTTTTCCCATTGGTGTAATTTCTATACATAGTTAAGCTCTGTTTACCCGATTCAAAGGAATAGCTGACAGTAGAAGTTCAAGCAGAGCTTCAGAAAAGTTGGAAGTAACAGTGAATGAACTGTAATAATGATAGTGGATACAGTAGCCATTCTCACGAAAAAATAAAAATTAGCTTTCATTGAAAGCAACTTATTTTTAAGATATTTCAATATTAAAGAGTTTGTTGATGCATGTAAAAAAAAAATACACAGCAACAGCTGACTGCCACCGGCTAGTCTCTCTGAGC
Source organism: Dryococelus australis (assembly GCA_029891345.1). Taxonomy (NCBI): domain Eukaryota; kingdom Metazoa; phylum Arthropoda; class Insecta; order Phasmatodea; family Phasmatidae; genus Dryococelus; species Dryococelus australis. The sequence continues at coordinate 80,028,094 of CM056995.1, forward strand.
TAGTGTGCTTCTGTCTACTGGACTCGAACTTAACAGATAAATTTGTTTTTACAATGCAGAAGATATAAACTTGTTTGGAGCAGACTTCACTTTAATAATTCATATATTTGGGTACAAGCAGTTTTTTGGATTGTATCAGACTTTCATAAGATTCCTAAGGACACATGATCAACTGTGCAACATAAAAAAAAAAAAAAAAAATGCTTCTTTCATTCTATATTTGGTAGTTTTAAATTGGTTTTCAGTGTTCTGTTGAGTTTTGTAAACATCAGTTAAAGTGTAGTATTCTTACTCATCTGCATAGTCATATTTGTGTTGTGATGTTCTGAAGGGAAGGCAGGACCTAATCTTCTGTGGCTATTAGTGTTACGTAGTTAGTCTACACAAGGATGTGTAGTGCATAAGGACACACTCTTACATTATGGTTATTTAGGGCTGTGGTGTTCGCATAGCTAGTGCAATTTCCTCCAAACAAGGTGATCCACGTTCAACCCTTAGTGAGATCATACCCAATTTTTTCATCTGGAAAACATAACAGATATTGCTGTTGACTACCAGGTTTTCTCAGGTTACGCCCATCTTCTTGCCTGTACCATTGCATCATCTCCAACCCTGTCACTTCAACCCTGTGGGCATTAAAGCTACAGCATTATATAGTTTTTCTTTTTGAGTCAGTTCACCAGACTGTAGTGAAAATTACTGGCTTTGTCTTCTTGGTATTGTAGTCTCATTGATTACAATGAAGCAGCTGTGCAAGTGTATACATTTACCATTCACAGTACCTAAATTTTATACTTCGTATTCTCCTTTCAACACCTTATAAGCTGTTGTCTTCACAACCATGGCTGTGTAGCAGAAATTATTTCTAATCCAACTCGAAATTGTATCTGATTTTCGGGCTGATTACACAAGTTGATGTATTCATACTGTTTCAAAATTAATATAACTTATTACTGGTGCACTGGATAATTGTAGGTAATAATTAGAGATGTGGAAATTTTGTGAATTCATTTGGGACAAGCTAGACTTCAAGAACTTCTTTAGTTGGACTGCAGTTTGTAAGCCCCACCCTGGATGGACATATTATAACCAATAGTTAATCTGCAAGAAAACTGTGACAGAATCCCATGGTATTGGATAAAACTAAAGCATCTACCAATGAACAACTAACTAAGGCTCAAGTACACAAAGGATTGTGGAGTCTATCTTGATGACAAATGACATTGTGAAATTTCCAGATCTCTGTTAATGATTTCAGAAAGTTGAGCTTACCCGCAGTGTATGGCAGTTGGAAAGTGGCCAGGATAAGCAGTACAGCAGTCCAGCTCATGGCAGAGCTCTGGCTCGCGGTCATGGCTCTTTGTATTCTGAAACAGGAAAATCACGTCAGCATGCAAGCCAAGTATACAACAATGCAAGACATCAGCACAATAAGTGATCAGATAACCACAAACAAATATAGTTCTTTGTTTAAGATTGAGAACCTTAAATGCTAGATGCTTACATGTATGTAGAGAATGTATTGTGGGAAATGTGTAGTGTGTTACAATGTGTAAGCTATATTGCCTGCTGCAGGTGTAGGCAGCTAAAACATGTGAACATCCTCTGGGCAAATTAAGGTTTCTAAATCTAAAATATTAATATTATACAGCATTACTGTTAAGTGTTACTAAAAACAAGTAAATTGTTATTAATGATTTTCATTGTGTATAGGCAATATATGCCAAATGTTTTAAATATAAGGATATTGAAAAAGAAGATTCTCAGTTGTAATAACACAAACATAATCAGCTAATAATTTTCATACGAAAAACCTTGTTACATGAATAGGGAGCTGCCTACCAAAAACTACTCAGCAATTGTTGCCTATGTAGCTTTTTGATCAAATATTCAGAGGGCAAAATTTTGCTTTCCACTTTTTTTGCAGGCATTTTGATACATTAGTACATAGTTCATTGATATTTATCTGATTAAAAAGTAGCATTTCTTGTGACTTAAACTTAGCATGATTCCTAGTGGCGAAACATCATCTTCTCTTATGAATTTTGCTTTTAGTGCACTCAAAGTCTAAATTACCAGTTGCATAAACGATAGAGGAAAGTCTCAAACCCAGAAGCGAGTATCTACATAGGCTAAGTATCAGGATTGCTCTAAGGATTCCGTTCACACCAAGTTAGCATACATTAACGACTTATCCTGTAGATAGACATTGCAGGCTTATAGAGATAATAATTGCAACAATTTTCAACACTTGCTACGAGATTATAATTATTCTCACACATGTAAAATATGCCATTACAAATCTCTGAATTACAATTACTCATTAAGTTAAAGGAGTAGATTGAGGACCGGGAGCAAGCAAAACATTTTGTACTTATATTCATGCAATGTACCCAGACATCACACAGAAGCGTAGCGCCCAGTATTATTTGAACTATTGGCCCCTATCCATGTCCTCACGCTCTCTGTCTTTATTTTTCGTTTTACTGCACACATGCACAAATACTTGGTGTCTTGAAGACGTATCTCGCAGACCCTAATTACCGACATTGTTGAAGACGCTTTCTTCAAGCTGGCTTCCAGGACAAGTGCGATTTCTCCGTGGGCGAATTTCTATGATGCTCCTCCGGCAATAAGTGTCGGTAGGAGCGTGATTTGCGACCGTCCTGCTTCGATAATTCCGTCCATCTGTGTCACGTCTAACGGTTGTCTCCGCGACCTCCTTACGACTACTCTCTGCAGGAGCTAGGAGCTCGCAGCTCGCCTCGTGGAACCAGCTCCGCGCGATCTGCGGCGCCGGCCGCAGCAAGACCCTGCCGCTACTCAACGCACTTCCGCTTACGACGGCGCAGTTATGTCGATTGAAACGCGAAGCATTTACACGCGACTGTACTCGAGTTTTTTGTATTATAACAGTACGAAGCAAGCACGAATTTACAAACTGTAGAAGACAGGAGACAATTACTGAACTGAAGGGGAGTGGCACTCGTGCTTGCTTTCCCTCGTAAGTTCCCACCCCTACCACTGGCGTTTATACCATAGACGCAAGTTAAGCAATGCGTATCTTATACATTTTGGAAATGTTTGACCCTTAATATAATTTTCGCGTAACTTATAAACACATTTAATTCTGAGTTTCCGATTCGAGAAACAGGGTTTTCGTAACTCCCGTACTGTACACGCATAGTGCTGCTATCTAGTATTTATTTCCACAAACGGGAGCGACTAATGATGAATCAAAATCGTAATCAACAACACGCCACATGCTCGACCGCGTTCCTTGTACATTTTCCCTTGGAAAGTGGTGAAAGTGTCTGGGAAAACGGGAGTTTTCCTATAATTTGTAATATCTCTCAAAATAATATTCAGTTTAGTTATTATTACATTCATTTCGTTCCCTTTTTTTTTTTTTTATAACTAATGTTAAGTATTATAAAAATAGTAAATGCATGTCGAGGGTAAGCAAAGTTGTAAGTTGCGTTTGTTAGTATAAATTGCTTGCCCTGTAAAAAAAATCACTACGCACCACTGACCCCTACTATTCACAAGTCATAACCTTACAGTAAGATGCAAAGTGAAAGTAAATTTTTGATTAATATACATTATATTTTATAAAAAAAGGGAAATGACAAGATGAAATAGATTCATGAAAAGCACAACAGAGTATTTTTGGAAAATTTTCACTGCAGAACGTAAATTTACCTTTTTTTTCTTCTAGTATCATGCAGTTCTGAACATTTACTTCTGTAATAAGTCTTGCACAATTTTTTTTAGGGAGAGGCAGTGCCCCGTTTTTTTTATTCGCGCTTAGAAGCAATAACAAGCAACTACGATACAAAAGGCCACTCGAAAAAAAAAAAACAGTTTGGACTCTCGATGTGAGACGTAATTATTGTTTAACAGTGCAGGCGGAAACAGCTTGTAAATCATAACATTTTAGTATCATAATTTTGCATAATCTCCACAGCTTCTTTAATATTTGGTGTAGTATTGGAGATATTTGGGCGGCTCATAACAAGCGGCATCATCAGGCACGATTCCCACTTGCGAAAATACGGGAACAACCCCGTTGGGAAGCTAACCCGGTTCGCTGTGACGGAAGGCTAGAAGTCTGGCCGATACACCACCGCGGCCCCTATTGTGTGGGGAAAATTCACGGTGCTATTTAGTTTTATGATTGAATGTTAGATGAACCTACCGTAAAAGCGATACTATGTGACTTCGTTATAATTTTCACATGCAGTGTAATCGTTTCCTTCGTAAGGCGTGTTTTAATTCAGTCATAAAACACCCTAAGTAGGTTAGTGCATCTGAACCCATCTTTGTCAAGAACGTTGTATACTTAGGAGAACCCGAATTGCTGCCTTTTGTCTAACGAGTTGCTTGTAGGCATATTATGCTGTTCGATTTATGTGCTTAATTAACTCCCCTAACTTAACGAATGATGACTTGCAAATAACGAAATCAAAGTGCAGGTGGTAGATAAAAGGCGATCAAGTTCTCAGCACACGAAAGCCAGCAGAAAAACAAGCACCAAGTGAGATTGGAACAGCTTTTATTGGCGAAATTACAGGTTTTTTTCCAATGCAACAGGCCGCTCACCACGTTGACCATGTGTTGGCCGCATCCCGTTACTGCTGATAAACACTGAAATCACTGATGGTTCGCCAGCGTTCGTCAGCAGTAAAAGAACAGCCAGCAGTAAACAGTGAATAGTTTGATCACCAGTAACTTAATCGTTTCGGAACGAGTGACAATAGTAGTCATTAAAATCATATAAAATAAATCAAATTATGAATTTCAGAATCATCAGATTTTTCTCTTGAGTTAAAATAATTCTTACGCATATAAAACCAATTAATCATAATTGTTTGCCTACAAAAAGGCAATTTTTCTAACAACATATAACTCTGTTTTGAGTTTATTTTTGTACTTTTTGTGTTCGCAATCTCAGTAAGAACTATTTTGTATTTAATGATCCTTCCACACGCACATTTTAAATATCTCTGAGCTTACAACTGGAATCGCCCGCCAAAATCATGTTTCACTGACACCGCATAACCTCTAGCATCAGTAAACTCAGTGACTTCAGTATTCAATATAGCCTCGCGCAGGGTGCCGTCCAGCGGCACGCGGAAACGATTGCCAGTATGCTGTTCACGATAAAGTGAGCACTTTTGAAATCAACGTTAGAAAAAAGACACTGCCCCTGCCTGTATGTATTTTAACGGGCGCACTGAGTGACATGGGCCCAGTAAAGTTGGTAACGATAAAGGGGAAGTAGTTCCATGTGTTAACGTCGAATAAAAGAGTTAGGCTGTCATTTGTGATTACTGAAATTATTTCTTTCGCGTTCTGTTTATTTTAATATGGTCTACATCTAAGTGTAAAAATGGGCAGATTTGTAAAATATTTACTTTTCTAATAAATTCACATTTTCACTTTACCGACACATGAATAATGTGATGAGGCCTATAGCAGTGTTAATTATGCATAACGCGGAAAAATTCACACCGTGCCTTGAACAGGGCTTTCAAAAGTGCTCAGTTTACCGTGAACAGCTTATACGCATTTCACGGGATGCTTCTATCGTAGAAACCTGCATACACCGGACGACGTCATGGAGGCCGGCTTATACTGTTCGCACGTCCCAGAAACGACGCTGACAGTCTGCGTTAAATACGCAAAGCCGTGCGACAAGGCGCCTGTTTGCCAACCGCTCGCTCGTAACTTGCCCTTTATTTGGATTGCAGTTTCCCCGGCCTCAGGCACAACGGCACTTCCTGGTGGCGGCGCGGCGTTGACGGCACCGTTGTTGGCCGCGGTCCCGGTGCCCCTCATCTTAACTTACTGGTTTCCCGGCATCCAGGTCACTGGCGTGGCCACACTCCACGCGAGCCTTGGCGTGCCTCGCTAGCGAGCCGAACAGCGACCGCAAGGCTGCGTAAAGGCTGTTCACGATCAAGTGAGCACTTTAGAAATCAACCTTAGAGAAAAGCCACTGCTCCTATAGGCCGTTCACGGTAAAGTGAGCACTTTTTAAAGCTGTTTTATCGGACATAACCAATAAATACATTTCATTGTGGCCTCGGACTTTTGGTTTTGGGTATGGTGAATATATACACTCTGATTATTACTCATAAGGCAGGGTTTACATTACCAAGTGGTGGAAGGATATAAATTGGTGGAAAGTAAAAAGTAACTAGGGTTTCAAAAGTGGTCACTTTACCGTGAACGGCGTATACCTGCATGTATTTTAATGGGCGTACTAAGTGACACGCGCCCAGTAAAGTTGGTAACGATGGATGGGAAGTAGTTCCATATATTAACGTCGAATAAAAAGTGTTAGGTAACCATTTGTGATAACTTACATTATTTCTTTGGCTTTTGTGTTTTTTCTTAATGCACCGAAGTGTAAAAATGAGCAGATTTGTAAAATATTTACTTTTCTAATAATTTCCCAGTTTCGCTTGACCGACGCATGACTAAAGTGATGAGGTCCATGGCAATGTTAATTTATCATCAGGCGGAATAATACACAACGTGCGTACAAGTAGATCTTAAGCAGGGCTTTCAAAAGTGCTAATTTTACCGTGAACAGCCTTTACCGGCCTCCGCTCCTCGGAATGGCGCGGCGGGCTAACGTCGTATAGGGAAAATTTGTAAAGAATGTTCTCAATAAAGCGAGCACTTTTCAAATGAACCTTAGAAAAAAGTAACTTTCCCTGCCTGCATATATGTTAATGGGCGCACCGAGTGGCATTCACCCGGCAAGGTTGGTAACGATGGATAGAAAGTAGTTCGATATATTAACGTCAAATAAAAAGTGATAGATAACCATTTGTGATAACTTACATTATTTCTTCCGCTTTCTGTTTATTTTAGTACATTAAAGTGTAAAAATAAACAGATTTGTAACGTACTCATATACAAATATATAAAATATATTCAGACGTAAAGAATAGATCCTACTTCTGTTTTGTATGTCATAATTTCGAAACTATTAAATGCCAATAAATGAAATAAATATAAATTTTTTACATTTTGTAAGTTCTTGCTCCTATCCGGTAATAGATGCTTGTCACACAGCATAACTTACATACTAGATTAAAAGCGGAATTTTTCCCACTTAAACAGCCTTGGAACTTTTTTCCAGGAGTTGATTATCGCGCAGATAGAAAAAATGTTTAGCTTGTGCTCTGAGCAGAGATATTATAGGCATTAATTATTAATTTATGGGGTTTCTTATATAGTGCTCCAGCACGTGAACATAACAAATAATTATGTGGGGATTTTGTCTGACCATTAATAAAATACTTGAAGAATATTTTGGCTATTGCTTCTTTGCTACGTCATTCAGAAAAGTTTATAGTATCAAAATATTGTATTACGTGTAATTAAGGCGTTCGCGTGTAAAGGACACGCAAAGTTGCTATGGGTTCTGTGCAGCAGGAACATGGTCATTACTGTCTCCTCTTTCCGTTACTGTTCTACACTCGCGTTGAACTGTCTCCCTCTTGTACATGTAATTACACGCTTGCCACCTCCGGCTTTGAACATTTTTTTATATTTTAGTTGAAGCTTTACTTCGGAAGACAGTGGGTATTTAAAAATCCCTCGTATAACTGTACAAGTAACTGTGTGCAAGGGTTTTTTTCCCCTGCACACAGTATTGATTCCAAATCAATTCAAAGGTTTTGTAAGTTATTTCCTGTAAGCGTTTCCCAGTACATCTCTAAAATAACTCTGTCATGTACCTACGTCACCCTGGGAGCCTTAATTAATTTGTCAAAAGTGGCGGGTTGCAAGCATCTTCATTTTTTTTAGTTTTTAACGGATTACTAAATAAGATAAAGACTAGCAACAAGTGCGAATCTATATTATAATTTATTTAAATGTACTCTACTGCTGTATAGGTTACTGCAGTAAGTAGCCATTTATTGCCTGTTCAAGGGATACTATCTGTAAATTCATATTTCCCAGAGGTAAGTATTTTTCTAGGCTGGTCAAATTAATCGCAGCCATATGTTGAAAAATATATCTGGTCTAATGTTTTCCAGAGTATCTCAATAATAAGTAGTGGCAGTTTTCCTGAAAACACCTTTAAAACTTGATTACATCTAAGGATTAAAATATCTACTTAAATAAATTAAACCACTTTTTTTCTAGTTTATGTATGATAACCTTGGTATAAACTATTTAATTTACAAAGAGGAGTTTCCGAATAGCACATTCTTTTATATGGCATCACTTTTAGTAATTTTGTGTATGTCTGAATATGTGTGTGTATATGTATATATATATATATACATATATATAACCTATGGTCTAAATCGACTCCCAAGGGCAGTACACGCCTTTGAAGTTGAACCTGACGCACCAGATTATTACAGATATCGGAGAAAATGTTTAAGAGGGAACACTGCGTTTCTGTATAATTTGCAAGTGTAAGATGATCTACAAACACTACAAAACATGTCGCTGTCAACGAATTAATTATTCATGGAAATAATAACGGTAACCACTCGTATTGCGAGCAATTCGACATCACACGGTAGCATATGTGGGATCTTATTGATGGATTATGCATCCGCATGTTCCAAATAACGAAAAAGTGTGCCTTGTGTAAACAGGCTAATTTCAAAAGAATTATGTTCAAAACCTAGCAGGCAGGCAAAACGCAAGCCACCCTTTAACGAATGGTTGCAAATAATAAGGGCCAAGATAGCAGAGAGAGGTATGTAACTGTGACGTTGATAAATGCCGTAAATCACATTAAATCGAAACAATAGCCAATTACACTACAGCTGTTTGTGTGCCATTCCCATGGCGAGACTCGAGAGTGCGGAATGAATTGTGGCGTACCAAGCATGAGTGTTGATAGAGGACACCACCGTAATGTGTACAATAATGTAGCGGTACAATAGTAATTGATAATTGCAAATTGTGTGACATCAATGTCCATACCACAGTTACCAAATGTCTCTTCTGTGTATTAACCGACTTGTGTGTGTTGTTATCGTGGATGAGATGTACGTTGTAAATCGTCTTTGTAGAATGGTTATCATGGCCTTCTCGTATACGAGGCTGGTGCAGGTAAACACAGTTTGAATGCAGGTATCACAACTCGGTTGCATGAGGGATGGCGTCATGCAGTCACCTGGAGTATTGATTGCTTGTCATAAAGGCCTACCATGTCGGCCGCCACAGAACACGCACCATTGCCAAGTGGAGGGTCTTTGGCCTATGTGTCCTGTGATATGTTCAGTCGTTTACTCAGCCGAAACCATTGTAATAGTGTTTAGCGAAGTGGAACAGGGGCTGAGTTGGAGTATCGCGAAATGGATCGGCTTACTTGGCCTGAAATGTCTGACATGCACCTTGTGTATGGGGCTGCGCAGTGCAACAGTAGAGCTGCAGCACGCATGTACAGGGAAAGGTATCCAAACCGACTTGTGCCACATCATTCAACGTTCACAGCCATAGGAGGCTTCACGAACGGGGACATTTACGGTGAGTAAAGCAGTCACGCTGTTTGTTTACGTGACGTCACAGCGATCATTGTACACTGTGAAACCGAGCGCACCTGTTATACCGTACATGTTATAGGTGTACAGGCTTAATGCTGGCCGTCCAAGGTCGGCACCAACACCTCACTTCGAGGAGGAGGTGCTGCGGAGGTTCCATGAGTTGCCATCTACCAGCACCCATCAAGAGGCGTATACGGTCAACACTGGACATACGAATGTGTGGATATTTGTGCATGAACAGCTGCTCTATCCATATCGCCCACAGAAAGTGCAACATTTGAAGTGCGAAGACTACCCACAACGTTTACAGTTCTTGCAGTGGTGTTTACAACGATGCGCAACAGAGTCACATTTACCAAGTGTCATGTTGCTTACCGACGAAGCAGGTTTCACAAGAGAATGTGTTTTGACGTCTCATAACAGTCACCTGTGGACAGATGCGATCACGCACACACTCACTTGGGATTGCTCTAGCCACGGAGCCACTGCGGCCCACTTGATATATTTCTATCTACTGAGCCACTGAGGCTCCTCTAGCCACTGAGCCACTGCGTCCCCACTTGGGATCGCTCTACTCACTGGTCCACTGCGGCTCCACTTGAGATTACTCTATCCACTGGGCCTTTGTGGCCCCACTTGACATATGTCTATAGCTATATGGAAGAATGTAGATTGCTAACAAATAAAGAATTATAAGAACCAGCTCTGCAGTTTTGTTAGAGCATGCTTATAAAGCAGGAAAATAGCTCCTATTTTTTTCACAAATTTTGAAATTTCTCAAAGATTTTTTCTTTTAATTACACCTAGCGTATGTCCATCGCGAAGAATGTAGCTTTCTAATAGTGAAAAATTATAATAATCGGATTAGTAGTTACAGAGATTACCTCTACCAAACAAACAAACTTTACCTCTTTATATAATATTATATAACCATGGAAAATTAACATTTACATAGGCCTCATCACTTAATTCATGCGTCGGTGAAGTGAAACTATGAAATTATTACAAAAGTAGATATTTTACAAATTTACTCATTTTTACTCTTCCAGGCATTAAGAAAATCGGAAAGCGAAAAAAATAACTTAAGTTATCACAAATAATTACCTAACCCTTCTTATTCGACGTTAAGATATGGAACAACTATTTTTTCTCCATCGCTACCAACTTTACTTGGCACATGTCACTCGGTGCGCGCATTACAATATATGTAGGTAGGAGCAGTGACTTTTCTAAAGTTGATTTCAAAAGTGCTCAATTTATCGTGAACAGAAATATATATATATATATATATATATATATATATATATATATATATATATATATATATATATATATATATCCAATACTACTGTTTGTATGTTGTTAGAAAAAATTAATAAAATGCAATCACTTCTGGCAACCTTTATTACTCACTTGTTAATCTCCTATTGTTCATGGTATGTAGTTTCCCACGCATGTAGTAACGAGCAACCACTAGCAGCACCCACATATCTCGAGGTTATGGTGTCCTATGTGCTCTCAACATGACGCGCCAGTTCTGTTCGCCTTCGTCATATGTAACTTGTTGTGCACCCAGGTACGTGAAGTTGCGGACTTCTGGCGCTGTTTTGCCAACATCAGTTTCAATTTAAATGCATTATATGAATTTTGCTACTAGGATTTCTTGTTTATAGTAGCCCATTTATGAATATGAGAACAGGCATTGTAACGTTTTACAACAGAAAGTTGCGACATTGCAAGACTGTTACGCAATGTTTAGGTTTGTATGTCTACTTCTAGTATATCCATTCCTATAAAAGCTGTATGACACCCCTGGTGGTTTAAAACACTGAATCATGACCAAATTTGGCACATTTATTATATTTATTTACCTTTCTCTACATTTATGACTTTAGTTTCGTTATAATAATGTTTAAAATATATTAAACGCTGCTACGTACTTTATACCGAAGTTTTAAGCTGTTAGGGGAAAAAGTGGTCCCGACTTCGTGGAAGAATCAGTAACAATCATGTGCAAAAATTAAGAGCAAAAGTGAAATGCAACGCAAAGACTGATAGCATCTTTCGTGCCAACATAAAAAAATTTTCAACGTTGTGTTCTTGTTTTCTGTACAAATTATGGCAATATAGGTCACAATGCAGTATTTTAACTCGACTAGAAGCAGATCGTGTATATCACTGCGATGGACAGAACATAACATATAAGTGTACATATTCTTGATGTGCATTCTACTTCAACGGCTCAAAGAAACACATATCGAAAATACTGTGCGAGAAAGAATCATCGAGCGACTGAAGCAAGCCAAACTCAGATGATGGTGTTCCAAGCCCAAGCCTTGCACGTACTGCGATGTAATTTTCAGGATCTGGCAGAGGTTCTAACAGTGTCATAACGTGAGCTGTTCTTCAGCAGTGGACGTCCCATAAGTAAAATGCAACGAGAACGTCGCCACTTGGCCCTAAAACTGCCAAAAAAAACGCAGTAGGAGCACAGCAGCTGCAAACAGAACTACTCGACTGGCATGGCGCAGAGGACATCGAACGTAGTACTGAGAACAGTATGGCAGTGATTCCCAGTGTAAGCTCATATGCCGAAGAGTGGAGGAGTAGGTACATTCCAAAGCTGACATCTTTGAAAGGGTAGATTTTGGAGGTGGCAGCATTTTTGTGTGGGGCGGCATCAGATTGGGAGCATGTATTTGGTCGTGGCTTTGAAATAAGTCAGGTGTATAGAGTATATGAAGTGGGTGCATATATCCCGTTGTCGTACATAAACGTTAGTGAATTACTACCTGCGAACAAGGGCATCTCCAGTTCGTATTGTCCAGCCAGATATCCTAACCTCAGCCGTATCTAGCTCGCTTAGGAGGCATTCCGACATAGTGGGGCGTCCAGTGGCTCCGAGAACCGTCTAAGACATTTGGGAGGCTTTGGAGCGGTGAAAGAACTATATAACCCAATGATTGTTTGACAGCCTTCATAGCGTGGAAGCCCGTTGCACTGGTGTGTTGCTTCCCGGGGTCTCATTACATCACCTCACGTTGGCGGGGTCGCATAATTCATGTCCCAGACGGTACTAAGGCTGAACGTCTCGTCGACAGCGAGGTTCACTAGAGACGGAGCAAGTTGTTGAGTGAAGCAGTAGCGACGAGAAATCGGCCATGGCCTGTAGTACACTGTAAAAACTAATGGAAAAATTACTTCACACGTGTAAGGTAATATTCGCAAACATGTGCGGGAAACATAGTTTTCCTTACGGGTAAGGTAAAATTACCGCATTCTGGAGTAAAATTCACGTACATAACAGTGAAAAATCCCATAAATGGATGGGAAAGTTACCTTACGACGCATGCATATCTTTAGCGTTGTCTCAACAGCTAAGAGGCGGGACGAGCGGAAGAAACTATCATTTATCACACTAATTGTCAGTGACACTGTCAAGCTGTCGTCGTGGTGTAATGGATAGCGCATCAGTCATAAAAGACCATGGTTCACGCCCACCCACCACCAAGTGTCAAGGATTTTAGTGTTGAGGATTCGGTTGCTGTTTGCCAATAAAAAAATCAGCAGTACTTAGTACTCCTGTTTTTTTTAAATAAAACTTTATTATACAATATAGTTGATTTTCCCTTACTTGTATGGAATTTCCCCCCCCCCCCCCACTTTTGTCAGCTTTTTCCGTACGATTAGGGAATAGTACTTTACTTTTTTAGTAATTCTACTCTACATTTAAGATATAATTTTACTTTACGTGTAGGAAATTTTATAGTGTAAGAAGCCATCTCAACGTTCGCCTATCTCGGGAAGTCATGGCGAACCAAGATGGCCTGGTCTGGAGACGAAACCGTACCCTCCGAATGCGGTTTCTGAAGGTTTGCCACTGTGCCACCTCACTCGGTATTCCCAGGCAGACTTTTTTGCTGCAGGGTGGGCAATAAACTGTTACGAATATCTTCGGATGTGCTATTGTACTAAAATTGATATTTGTCGCTTCTGAATGCGGCTGAAATGTGATAACATATATCACCCTTAATACCTGCATATGAATGCACTTGTTTTTGTCTACACATCACTGATCAAGTAATAATCTAAAGTCGTAACACATTCAGGCTTTTCTTTTCTGGATTAATTTAGTCGCACTTCTTTCGTTCACATATATCGACACAGGTATAAAAATTAGTGACCAAAAACTGACCCGAATTATTACACATCAAGTAAACCGACATTTTTGTAGACTTTATGCGAAGGTTTTAAGAAATCTTAATGTGCTCAAAATGCAGGAACAATGGATGATATCCTTCTAAATGCATGCCTGATACAGTTGCTAAAGAATCATTTAAGCTCTGCCGCTTGAAGATTCTAACACGAAACGTCTTAAAACATTACCCCATCAGTTACAAACAATATAAGGCGCTTCTCTGCTATTTATTGTTCAGATTATTGGACGGCTTTTAATGAATATTTGTGAGAATGCAATAATGAACTTTTAAAACTGATGTAATCTGTTTACAATAGGCGTACGTACGTACTTTAACTTTGATGTGTGGTATGAATAAGTTCGTCGTACCATTCAGTACATGACTGGGTTTTGTTTTGAAGCTTGTACCCCAGACAGTGATGTCCGTCAGATTATGAACATGTAAACTGGTCACTAACTCGGTAAAATTTGTATGCTATACTAATCTATTAAGTTCCAAGAAAGATTGTATAGTACCATATTTATTCACATCCATTATTCATCCACAAGTTTCTGCAGTATTGCTGCATCTCTTCTCATGCCATTGTTTGTGATGTTTACAGTTCATATCCGTTGTTTAAATTCTGTAACGTGGGAATAACAGTTTTTTTTTGTTTCAAATATGTTGTTTGGTAATAAGATCTCCCAAATACATAAGTATTGCATGCTCAATTATTTATTGAAGTAACGTTTATCTAAACCGGAATTCTACTCAGTATCTGTGAGAAATATTACACGCACTCTTGCCAAAGGTGGTAAGTGTACCTCCTAACGAACATTATATAAAATATTGGTGATAACGGTTGCACACATTTTAAAACTATTTACTGGGGGCGGGCAGAGAAGATATTTAATACTTAATGTAAGTAAACTATCAGTAATATATATATGTGTGTGTGTGCGTGTGTGTGCGTGTGTGTGTGTGTGTGTGCGTGTGCGCGTGTGCGCGCGCGCGAGACACGCTTCTACGTTACTGGCAAATACACAAAGTTATGACTTATGACTTGTTACTAACATTTGTCGCTATGTGGTTTGTTAGCAGTTTATCTATAGTAATTTCACTATGGTATACTAATTTTAATAGTCGATTACAAAGAGCAATACCTTGGTTAATTTCACATCAAAATGCGTACACTGCATGTCAGGGTCCTGGCATCGTTGACACAAAAGTTTAAGATAAGAAAATAAATAGCATTTTTAGCATTACCAACAGTTCCCTAAACAAAATAAGAGTTCAAAAAATTTTACAAATAATAAACTTAATTGTAACTTGTAAGCTTTACATTTTATTCAGCCACTACTCTCATGTTGCTGCTACGCTACTGTTTTAACCTAGCATTGAAGTTACCTCATACTCTTCTGTTATTACGTATTATAACTTCCTGTATATTTTTCAAATAGTTATGTTTTCTGCTAGAAATATTCCCATTTCAATGATATGTGATTTTGAAATAGAGCACTTAAAGAATAGCCATATAGCCGTAGAACATGTCTTTAAAATAAAAAATAGAAACAGCTCATGTTAATATTTAAATGCCTTCTTACAGTACACTCAAGCATTCACTTAATGTTAATAAACGAAGATAAATTGGCAAAGAAAATTATTACGAGACCCATCCCCAAGACTACACACCAATCAAGGCCCTTGGCCTTTAAAAAAATAATAAGTCAATTTCGTAGAGCGGAATGAAAATTACGTCTCTGGAGTAGGACGGCAGAAATTCGAGAGGCTGAGAGAAGATGCATAAAATGTCTGCCCTACAGCCTTCTAGATATTAGGCGGGGTCTTTAATACCCGATGAGAAAAGGGATAACCATAGTTTTTTATTCAAAGCTAGTGTGACTGGAGTAACTAAGAAGTGCACAGCATCGTTCAAAGTAGCGGTACTCTTGGAGGAGACCGAGTCGTATGCGTAACGCAAGGAAGTATTACCTGTTGTTTGCCCGGTGAGCGGCGATGGCAGCTGCAGCGGACGACAAACCACTCGAGTCGGTCGCGCGCCAAGCACTAAACCGTCGCACGTACCGCAGCTCGCCGGCCGAACTAAACTGACTGGCCGCTTGCCACCGTGTGCCGTTAACCTGAGGCGCTCACCGCTCTCTTCTCCACTCTGGTGACGTCACGCTGCAAGGTCAACCAGATGCCGCCACTTGCCGCGTCCCCTCCTTGCTCGTCTCCACCACCCACTTCCTGCGACTCACTGCACCTTCCAGCGCAGCGCTCTGCCGGCTGGCAGGTGCTGTGCGTGAGCACCAGGCCCCAGCACCTCGAATAGGGAAATCGAATCCTTCCTTACCGAAGATACCCGAAGTCGAGTTGCTACGGTCTTACTACTTACACATTTTAAAAAAGTCGTTGCATATTTAAACAGAATTTTTTAATATATACTGCTCAAAAATAAACTAGAGGAACATGATTTTGGTCGTATGCAGCATTCAACCAGGCACTTTTTAAACTATGACTGTTGTTTGGTCTTGTTCCCGACATGCTGTCCAAAGACAATCAGACTATGAAATTAACCATTTTAGATACTCCCTCTACGATATTGTGAACTGTACTGTGTTATGTTGAATGCTTAAAGTGGCTGATAAATGAGGCACCTGATCTTACACCGACCTCTAGTGTCTGTAACAACCTCATGTTCGTAGGGATTGTGTACGTTCAGTCAGCCCAAATGCGGTACTTAATGGTAGCAGAAGCTGTTCATGCAATCACACTGTTGCAGAAAGGATGAACTATTTTTGCAGAGCCCAATGAAGGGGCGGAGGAAACTGGAGATTCCCGATAAAACCCGCCGACCAACGACATCGTCCGGCACGATTCCCACTTGCGAAAGTCCAATGGCCCGGCCGGGGATTGAACCCGGTTCGCCTTGGTGGGAGGCGAGCGTGCTAATCGCTCAGTCACACCGTGGCCTCTTTGCCGAGCGTAGTTCATTCACGTTTACTACCAACTTTTCTGAAGCCCTGCTAAAGTTCTATTTAAATAATATTTCTCCACCTCATGCAAATAAAGTTTATCCAGGTATAGAAAATTACAACAAAGGTACAACGCACCGTTTATGTGCACAATCAATGTAATAGTATTTTGGATAATAAATATTTATTACTATACAGGCGTTACTTTCTCACCTACTTTCTCCCTGTTAGTCCTATTAATTATAAATGAAATACCATAATATACAGATAGAATATAAGCAAAAGTTCAGTTTAACTAAAAAATAAGGCACTTTATTGTTAAAACAAGTATAAAACGCTTGTAATACACTGAAGAAAACAATGAGAAAATTACCTAGCAAGTGTAAGGTAGTACTCGCAAACTTGTGGGGGAAATATTGTTTTCATTACGGGTAAGGTAAAATTACCGCACTCTGGAGTAAAATTCGCGTACATGGTAGTGGAAATTCCCATACATGAGTGGGAAAACTACCTTACGACTTGTGGATCTCGTCGTCCATTTGTAACTATTTGATGATTGCATTTTATACATATTTTTACCTTAAAATTATTTAATTGTTTAGTCATACAAGCTGTCCAACATGGTTCTTTATATGTAAGGTATAATTACCGGACTCTGGAGTAAAATTCACGTACATAGCAGTGGAAAATCCCATAAATGGATGGGAAAATCAGCTTACGACGCATCTCTTCGGCATTGTCTCAACAGTTAAGTGTGGGGACGGGCGGATGAAACAATCGTTTAACACGCTAATATTCACAAATGCTGTCGTGCTGTCGTCGTGGTGCAGTGGATAGCGCATCGGCCTATCGTGATAGAGAACCGTGATTCACGCCCATCCACCAGCAAGTGTTGAGGTTTCAGTTACTATTCGCCACAGGACATAGGTAATAAAAAATTAACAATACTTATACTCCGGGATATTTTTTAATATAATTTTATTTTACAATACAGTTAATTTTTCCTTAGATGTAAGAGATTTTTCCTCCACTTTTGTCAGGAACTTTTTCCGTGCGATTAGGGAATAATACTTTGCCTTTTATGAAAATTTACTCTACATTTAAGAGGTAATTTTACCTTACATGTAGAGGTAATTAACCCCCCTTACATGTAAGGGAATTTAACCTCAAATATTTTTTACAGTGTACGTGACATATTTAGGAAACAACCAAACACATCACACATAGGGTGATTTAAGGTTTGATTCAAAAGGTGTGAAGAAACCGCGAATAGACTATAAGAAAAAATTAAAGGTACATTGCTCACTTAAATAAACTTTCATTAATTTACATGTTTGCCACTCTCGCGTCACCAGGAATTTTGTACTGTCTGCATAGCCGGAGCCAGCAGTATTGCAACCATCGTTAATGAGTCGAAGTCGGCACCCAAAGCGAATATTCTGCACTCGGAAATGATCATCACTATCTCTCGGGTGTCCGCAGAGAATGAAAGCCTGCCGCGGTCGTCGTTAAAACTCGTGATCAGTGTGGACGCAACATCCCACAGTAATTTTTTTGTCTGGAGCGATGCTGGTTGCCTCTCGCGTTCTCCCGCTCTGATTGGTTCTCTGGCGCGCATTAAATGAGAATCTGGGTTGTTCTGAATGATGGATGGCACGAGTCTCGAGGCAAAAGTCTCGCACTCCAGAAGATCAGTTCTCTGCTGGCAAAGGCGACGTTTGCCGCCGGTACAGAAGAGTGCTACGACGTTCACCCTAAAGTAGGAAGAGAGAGTGAGTGAAGGGCACAGGAAAGACACGAACGAGAGCGTGGGAGTTTTTGACCCACAATAAATTCCATAAAGGCTGTTCACGATAAAATGAGCACTTTTGAAAGCCCTGCATAAGATCTACTTGTACGTACGTTGTGTATTATTCCGCCTTATGTAAAATTAACACTACCGTGGGCCTCATCACTTTATTCATGCGTCGATCAAATTAAACTTTGAATTTAATTTTAAAAAAAGTAAATAGTTCACAAATCTGCTCTTTTTTACACTGACACATTTAAAAATAGTAAAAAGTGAAATAAATAATTTAAGTTGTTACAAATGGTTACCTAACACTTTTGATTTGACGTTAAGATAGGGAACTATTTTCCATCCATGGTTACCAACGTTACGGGACGTATGTCACCAAGTGCGCGTGTTATAATATATGCACGCAGGGGTGATTTCAAACGTGCTGACTTTATCGCGAATAGTATTTGGAAGCGTGTCTCGTAATGCGGTAGGATACTTGTCAGTGGGTTGGATCGCAACCAACTGCTTTTAGGTTATATTTAAAGTTTGAATTTCACTTCCAAACAATTAGCAGTACATTTATTTATTGTAAGCTTATCCAATTCCCCAGTCATTAAATAAATACTCTGGTTAACTTCTAAAAATTAATTACTATTATTTTGTAGTGAATTGTGAATTAATGAACGCTAACGTGTGAGCTAGGAAATGATTGTCAGGTGGCCCAAGCCAGTGAGCAAGCAGCCTTACAGCGTTTGTGCACCGATATAGCCTACGATCGTTTAGGAGCAGAAATGCGAACAAAATAAGCTCATTGTATTATACTGCTGATATTCTTGAGGCGAATAACAACTCCTCGGCTCTGATAATATTCTCAGCAGCAGAAATAAACGGCAAAGCGAGGTTCACTTGAGGAAAAAATGTGCCACCCATTTCCCACGAGTGGCCAGCAGCCTGACATAAATGCCAGGGCATTCACCCACTCGTAGAGTGCTCACACCAGCTGAGAATTTGCCACTCCTTGTGTCCCAACACTGAACTGATAGTTTACCAAAAATAGGCCGTGCTGTCAACTATATGGCTTGAGCTTTGATTAACACATCTGTTTACATAAATTCGTACTTTTTATATCACTTTCTATGATAGAGTTTTAAAGAAATGACGGTATATTTAAGTACAATAATTTTATGTAAATTATGCAGGTGTTGGGAAACTAGATTTAAAGAAACTTTACGTCCCTATTAGGTAAAGCATATGATATTGACAGTACTGTTTGTGAATCGTGAGCCAGTGTTGGGGACGAAAAGCAGACTACTTCATCTTCAGTATATACTGTTCACGGTAAAATGAGCACTTTTGAAAGCCCTGTTAAAGATCTACTTGAATGCACGTTGTGTATTCTTCCGCCTTATGTAAATTTAACATTGCCCTCGGCCTCATAACTTTATTCATACTTCGGTCAAGTAAAACTTGAAATTATTAGAACAGTAAATATTATACTAATCTGCCCATTTTTACACTTCGATACATAAAAAAAAAAACAGAAAGCGAAAGTAATAATTTAAGATACCATAAATGGTTACCTAACACATTTTATTCAACGTTAAGATATGGAACTATTTTCCATCTGTCGTTACCAACTTTACTGGGCAAATTTCACTCAATGCGCCTATTAAAATATATGTAGGTAGGAGCAGAGTGCGCGCGCTCCCTGTGGCGAGCGGTCGAACCAGCGAGCTGCTGGCACCACCACAAATATTCTGGTCCCAATACCGACATATTTTGGCTCCAGCAATGTTCGCAGCAGTAGTGTGGGCGAGGGTCTCGCATGCGAGATTAGCTCCGCCGCCGGCGAAACATGGCGGCTGCCAGCAGGCTAAAAGTGGCACGAGTCGTGGCGGTCGGACAGCTTGGTAGCTTCTCCGTCTTCTGCTTCCTACCTCCATCATCAACAGCAGCGAAGCTTTCTGACGGGGGAGTACCACCACGCCCAAGGACCTCCTGCGTCGACTATAGGGCGCCGCCTGGCTGGCGCATCGAGTGCATTGCAGAGACCTAGAGGCTGTTCGCGATAAAGTGAGCACTTTTGAAATCAACCTTATAAAAAAATCACTGTTTCTACCTGCATATATTTTAACGGGCGCACTGAGTGACATGTGCCCAGTAAAGTTGGTAACGATTGAAGGAAAGTAGTTCCATATCTTAACTTCAAATATAAGTGTTAGGTAACCATTTGTGACTACTTACATTTTGTCTTTCGCTTTCTGTGTGTTTTTTTTTTTATGCGCCAGAGTGTAAAAATGAGCTGGTTTGTAAAATATTTACTTTTACAATAATTTCACAGTTTCACTTGTCCGACGCATGACTAAAGTGATGAAGCCAATGGCGATGTTAATTTTACATAAGGCGGAAGACTACACAACATACCTATAAGTAGGTCTTTAGCAGGACTCTCAAAAGTGCTCATTTTACCGTGAATAGCCTATAGTAGAAAATATGTGATTGGAAAATATTGGTTAATTTGTTTAGTCTATTCACAGTATCTTCACGCTTTTTGAATCAAACCTTTGAACACCCCCCCCCCCTCCACCATGTACGACGTGTTTGGTTGTTTCGTAAAAATGTAATTTAACACAGGCATTTTGTACTTCTGTTAGCATAGATGAACCTTATTTTTGATCGAATTGAACTTTTATAATTTACAAATAAATTATAATATTTAATTTTTAGTTAATATGCATAAAACCAGAGATAATAGGCGTGTTGGGAATGGATCGTAAGAAATAGTTCTTATCTGACATATCATAAACTAATTGCGCATGAAGTGGGTGGGTTGCGGTGTCGCTTTGGTTTAATTTTCTAGACTTGGCTAAGCTTTGTTAGCGTGAGGCGGAGGAATATTCTGGAAGTAGAACATTAGCAGGTCTTCAGAAGAGTTGGAAGTAACCGTGAATAAACTATAGTAGTGGCCTATAGGCAAGTTTCCAGTTCTCATTTCTACGCCAGGGATAGTTATAGGCTATTCACGGTCAAATGAGCACTTTTGAAATCCCTGCTTGGAATCTATCTGTATGCACATTATGTATTCTTCCACCTATGTAATATTGACATTGTCGTGGGCCTCATAACTTTATTCATGCATCGTTCAAGTGAAACTGCGAAATTGTTTGAAAAGTTAATATCTAACAAATCTACTAATTTTTATACTTCGATGCATTAAAAAATAAACAGAAAGCGAAAGAAATAATTTAAGTTATCAGAAACCTAACACTTTTTACTCGACGGTAAGAAATGGAACTGCTCCCCATGCATCGTTAACAACTTTACTGAGCGCGTGTCACTCGGAGCATCCGTTGAAATATATGCAGGTAGGGGTAGAGACTTTTTTTCTAAGGTTGATTACGAAAGTGCTCACTTTATTGTGAACAGTCTTTACTTTTATTTTTGAGCGAGAAAATGGTTAAAACGCGTGTTCACAGTTATTTTCAGGCATGCATCATATTTTTAACCGTGCCGTGAAGCCAGCAGTCCGCCACATTTACCATTCGTGTGAACTTGCTACAGTGTGCAGGGCACTTCTGCTACGGGGGCCGCGGTGTCTGAGCGTTTAGCCTGCTCGCCTCCCACCAATGCGAACCGGGTTCAATCACTGGCCGGGTTACTCCGGTTTTATCGGGACTAGGGACGTGATGTGTTCTAACGTTGGCAGTACCGTAGAACCTACTTCGGTGAACAAATGAATAATATGAGGTTCTCTCGTTATACCGTTGAGTTGCAACTCTATCCTTGTATGTTTATTGCTTGTCTCGGTCGAGAGGAGTGGGATGAACTAGTTATGGATGGGCACATTCTGACGCCCAGTCTCTCCCTCTTTAAATCACGTGCGTGTCGCCGATCGAGGCGAGAGGTGGGGGATGTCCCAGGAAGACCCGGCACCCAGCCCAGTGATCCGGGCCCGGCAAGTGTGGCGCCGCGCGCGACCTTCGCGTCCAGTAGGTTATGAGTGCCACTGGTGGGCGCCTCGCCCCCTCCTCCGTCGGTGAGGTTCACATCGGGAACGTGAATGAGGTCTGGCGGCGCCGCTCCAGCGCGGGTCAGCGACCACACGACACGGCGGAGCGCATCGCGCAGCTGTTGTGGAGGAACCGTTGCCTGGTCGGCCTACATGCCGTGGTCCCTCCCTCCCTCCCTCCTTTCTCTCCTCCAAGGTCCACTCCCGTTACCGGCACCCGTAGCCCGGACAAGGGTCCGCCGCCCGACGACGAAGACGGCGCCGCTTACAGAATTAGCGGTGCCGTCACGCCAGTCCGTCTCGCTACGCCCACGCCGCCAGCGCCGTGCCCAAACGAAAATGGGGTTACCTATGTCCGTGTGTGCCGTGCCCCTTCCATTTCCTTATGACTCTTCATTTTCACGTAGACACGGTTCACTGACTGTTACAGCCCAAACAGGAATGTCATCGTGAGGAAATCCATAATGCTTGGCAATGGACAAGACACGCACGATTGCCGGTGACGACCCTGGAAAATCTGCAAGGGTCAGTGAAAAGAAAGGAGAAGCACGGGCTTCTTGAGGTTCCCTCCTGAAATTACGACAGAGGGTGGATGCGTCCGGGGGAGTGGCACTCCCGTGCGGGCCTGTTACCTTTGGTCCAGCAAGTAGAGGAAGGTCCCGTGCTGGCGGTGGCTACAAATCCGCAATGGTAGTGGGTGATTTTGGTCTCGTACCAAGGCACACGATAGTCCACGGGCAGCAAACGAGAAAGTTGAATATCTTGAGAAAAGTACATCCCGGATTGCTCAGACTACAAAGGTGTTAAAGTTCCTAACGTGCATTCTTATTATTTTATACGCGGTTGACTAACAGTAACGTGGTCCTAATGGGCAGAGAAAAGCAAGGAGCTGTTCCGACACTTACTTAGGTTGAAAGATGCGTGCGAAAACCAACCACAGCGCAGCGGGAACGTATCGGATCCGCAATCTTCCAAAGATTAATCAAGTGAGCTTGACACATCACCACATAAAATCTAGGTGTATAATTTCATTGCAATAAATGTGAGATATCTGCAGTTGTCTAATTTCACTAGGCATTGCTGAAAAAAATAACCTACAATATGTAAAAAAAATCAAGACTACTTGCAGTATGTGATACAGGATAACAAACTATTCATCGTATGTGAAGGAACCCATGCTTGTGGGTTTATACAGATATGCAACCCACCAGTCATAAATGCAAGATTGCTAGACTATCTGCGCCTTATTGCTTTCCTGCACATGAGCGACTGTTGCCACGGTCACCTGTATTTTGCACTCCTCGACTTTTTTGTTTAGGGTCCTATGAAAAATGTGGCGTGCGAGACTCCGGTAACGTCTGAAGATGATATTATCGCACGAATTCACGCCACGGCTGAATTATAAGCACACCTCTGACCGTGTTCACCGATCTCTGCACCATCGATGCACGCGTTTAGTGAAGATGGAAGTCATCAACTCGAATCTCTTTTGTAATCCGTGACATCACGCTCTTTTTGGATTGGAAGAGGTGTCTTACTGGTTAAATTAGTAGTTAATTGCACGCCCTAGGTTTAAAGCGCTGTAATATTCCGACGAACTACAGAGGCCAGACCATGCATTTACGGGTATCTGTTCCCTCTCGTGAAATGTTATATTCGTTTCCCTGTATTACATACGTCGCGTTGTCTATTTTTATAACAACACTGTATATTTGTCGAAGTAGTTCGAGTTTGCAATTAAGTCTAAATTAAGAAAGCCAAAAGAACCCTACCTACTATCAGTGTGCATCGTCGCATGCTAAAATTCAATTACTCTCATAATGAATGAATTTGTAATTTTATCGTATGGTTCTCACGCCAAATGATTTTGTTATTTTTTTAAGAGGTCTGAAAAAGCACACTTGTGATTCGACAGTGTCCTGCCTTAAATGCATGTTAGATAGGTTAATTGTCCGTTGCAATAATGTCTGGTAAAACTGCCATGGACATGTGGTTAAAAGAAATAAGACAAAAATACGTTATAGACATACAGAAGTGGCAGTGTAAAATGAGAAGGAGGAGAAATATACCATTTATTATTCCCTCCTTGTTTATTAGTTTTCAGCAATTTGAACCCGCGTGCTCTGGAAGTGTTCCGCATGAGATCTGGCGCCACGCAACCTGGGATGCAGGTGTTGAGAGGGGACTGCCAGGTAAAGCTCGTAGCTACTCCCTTTTCTTGTCGCCCTGCTCGTTCAGTACCAATTCCTCTGCAGGCTTCAGTCCCGTAGAGAACTACCGCAGCAGGAGTTGAGTGGAGATGTTTGTTAACAATTGGGGTCTTGAGAGCCGATGAGGGTGAAACGAGGTGAACATGGAGCAGCATACTTACGAAAAGGTGTTGAATCAAACAAAGTTTGTTTGGCGCAGCAAAATTAATCTTTTGTATAGGGGTAAAAAAATATTTCGTAGTTGAAACCAAATTATTTTGTAGTTCTTATTTTACTACTCGAAACTGTAAATTTCTTTATTTAGCTTTACATAAGTTAAAAGGTTTCATTTAATATAAAAAATCAAGCCCGGCCGGGACCCAAACCTAGATCTTCTACGCCAGAGCGCTGCACCCTAGTAACATCAGCTGAACTGACTACTGATGAAAACGCAGTGTTTTTAAATACATACATTTAAAATACTGAACAATGTTCATAAATAAATATTTCAATTCGCACAGTTTTGCTTTTTAGTTCCTTATTTTATTAAGATTTTTATACTATTATTGAGAACCAATAATGCACTAACGAACATTGCTGTTATCCTAATTGTCACAAAAATTACAAACTCTCGAGCTATATTTTCGAACGAAGGCAATCAAATGGGTGGACAAACAAATATATACCATACATTTGGTTCAACTAAATATTTTGTTAACACAGTATAATTTTTTTTCTGGCCCATCACAGAAGCGTGTATTTTGTTAGATAAACCAAATCAATTTTGTGTGTTTTTAAGTTTTGTTTATTCAACAAAATATTTTGTTGGGGCAACTGAATATATTTTTGATCCTTTGGTTGGCAGGAACAAATCCTTTTCTCATTGCGCGGGAATGCAGGAAAGGGAAAGCGGGAGATCCCCGAGAAGACCCACCAAGCAGCAGCATCGCCCAGCTTGATTCCCACATGTGAAAAACCGTGAGTGGCCCCACCAGGAATTGAGCCCGGTTTGCTTTGGTGGGGGGTAACCGCTCTAGCCACTACGCCAACCGCGGCCCCCTGCCGGTGCAGGACGTTGGCAGAGGGAAGTACAGGGATATGAACTGTAATATAAATGTAGTATTTATACTATAATTTACAGCTTTGTACGATGTACTATAGCACATTCATTTTAGTAAGCAAAAATATTATAATTTACTTTATGACCGTGGCCGTAGTATTATATCATTCACAATCGTACGTACCCCATCCATCAATGTAGTGAGTATACGGCCAAGAAAACACTAACATGAAGGTTTTATAAATACGTTTCAATACAATAAATAACAGAAACACCGAATAAGTTGAATACCAAAGTGGCATTTCCAACATCATCTTTAGTTTAATAGGTCTATAATATATTTGTAAATTGTAGAATATTTAAAAATAGAAATCTCAAGTTACATGTTAAAAAATACAGCACTTGGTGAGTGAGTGAAGAGATTTGGGTGACTCTTAACAGCGAGGTCTTGAGAGCCGATGAGGGTGATAGAAGTGAATATGGAGCGGCGCCGGAATGAAGGGGCGGGGGAAACAGTAGATCCCCGAGAAGACTCGCCGACCAACGGCATCGTCTGGCACGATTCCTGCTTGCTAAAGTCCGGTGACCCGGCCGGGGATTGAGCCCGGTTCGCCTTGATGGGAAGCGGGCGTGCTAATCGCTCAGCCACCGCAGCCCCCCTACAGCTCATAGTAAATGTGAAATAGCTGCCAAAAGAATGTTCGTTATCGTACTATAATTTTGGACTGAAGACTATAGTTTTCACAGACTTGTTTAACTTGCGGGATTCACTTCCATGGAAGTGACGTGCCAGGCGCCATGACCGCCTTGGCACCGTCGCCAGGGCCGCGTATTGTCGCTTCTTCTCATCGACAGTTAGTCGATGAGCGCTGGAGCCATCCAACAGCGTTACCTCATTCAGTGCGCGTGTCCGCCTGCTCTTCAAGTGCAACCAAGTGTATCTGAACCCCGCGCCTTTTTTTCTAAAAGCGTTGTAAACGTAATCACAGCCGGTTGATCCCTCACAGCACCAAACACGTAGGGAAAGTCACCAATATTCAGGAATTTACAAAAAAGAAACAGCCTTTTCGGATTGCTTTGTCTGAAAACCTACCAACGAACGTGCCTTAAAAATTCCATTTTCCCTCTTCCGAAGTAACATTTTTGTCTTATTTCTACGCATTTTAATTGCAGTAAGGATATTGACCTCATCGACTCTTTCCACTGACTGAATCACATGGGCGGTGAATTACTAAGGAACAGTTTGAATTGTTCCTTTTACCAATTTCTCGCACGTACGACCACCGACCACCTAAACCCTAGCTCTAATTACGCGGCCCAAGGGCTAGCCGCTGACATGTTTTTGACAGCACACATTCTAAACATCGCGGTAGACACTTCATAGTGTTTTGTAGCGTAAAATTACAAGTGAAGCAATATCTCTTATAACGCTCATAGCCCTCAAAAATCATTAACGGATAACTGAGACGCTTTGTATCTGCTATTTTTTTTTTCGATCAGATCATTGCATACACACCGAGCGCAGGGTGGTGCAGTGGTAACTCACTGGACTCACATTTGGGAGGACCCGGATTCGATCCCCGGTTTTCAATTGTTTCCCGAAGTCATTACGGGTGAATTATGGGATGGGTCCTTAACAAAGGCCATGGCCGATTCCTTCTCATTTCTTCAGCTACTTGCTCCGTCTCTAATGACCTCGCTGTCGACGATATGTTAAGCCGAATTGTCTACCTATAGGCTATTCACGGAAAAAGAGCACTTTTGAAAGCCCTGCTTAAGATCTACTTATATACACGTTGTATAGTCTTCCGCCTTATGTAAAATTAACATTGTCAAGGGTCTCATCACTTTATTCAGGCGGCGGTCAAGCCAAACTGTGAAATTATTATAAAAGTAACTATTTTACAAATCTGCTTTATTTAAACTCCGATGCATAAAAAAAAACAGAAAGCGAAGGAAATAATTTAAGTAGTCACAAATGGTTACCTTACACTTTTTATACGACGTTAGCATATGGAACTACTTTCTATCGATCGTTACCAACTTGACCGGGCGCATATCATTCAGTACGCTCGTTACAGTATTATGCTGGTAGGAGCAGTGACTTTTTTCTAAGGTTGATTTTAAAAGTGCTCACTTTATCGTGAACAGCTTTTATCAATGCGTACTGACTGTTGTCACAGGGCAATGGGCATATACTCTAAATTCGAGTCAGTAGAAAACCACTTATTCGTAGTGAAATTCAACTACTCGAATCAGTGGAAAAGGCTCCATTTAGAATCAGTGGAAAACTAGCCTACTGATAGTTTCAGTGAAAAAACTTCACTGGTTGAATTAGTGACGTGAAAAAATTTCACTGATTGAATAAGTGAAGGCCGATTGCAGTAGCGAATTAAATATTTTTTTATTGAATGTAGCCAAATAATTGCGTGAAAAAAACATATCTACTACAGTTTACTATTTATGTTACGCAATTTACCTTAATTTTATAAAGTAAACATTTCGTAGGTGGCCGGGATTTTAAGCCGTTTCATTACCATCTCCACTACCATGCCAAGTTGTAATATTGAGAGGAAATTATATGTCTTATACTGCTAATCGAAATCATGAAAATTTAAATTGTATGCTCCTACTTTTCGTTTTTTTTTTTTTTTTTTTTTTTTTTTGTTTAATTGGTACCGTTAGGATTATTGAAACAAATAGTGTCTAACAGAGCGCTGTGATGATCACATGGCAACGAATTGAAATACGTAAAATCGGAAATCAGGCTGGATGTACATATTACCTCGTAAAATAGTGTTTTGAAAGACGAAACACATTTTAGAAAGCATTTTGTATTTGTTTTATTTGTTTATTCGTTCTTATTTCACTTTATACACGTTGTTTGACGGCCATTTTCACGCGTTGTTTAACTGATCAGAGAGGTTGTAGAGGTTGAGAGGTTGTAACGGCTCTTAACAACGAGATCTTGAGAGCCGACATATACTTTCGAATTCATACAGATATGTTTGGTATCCAGTAAAACTGTACCCAAATTGCTGTATTTATCTGTATATTCGTATATGTCAAATTATTTAGTTTTGAGTGTCTTGAGAATTAGTAAAACAACTCAAGGTTTATACCTACTGGTGACAAAGTATTGTTTGTCCACGAGCGTATAGTAGGGGGAAAATGTAATTGCATTAAATTATAATGCATTTTATTATACTATTATACTGTAGAGAAATTGTTCTCTCTTTGTAATTTTTTTAATTGACACGTGTAATGTCATTGTGTATGTGTGTATATATATATATACACTAGGAAGCTTATATATATGCATATATATAAGCATATAGCCCGAAATGTATTATATATATATATATATATATATATATATAATACATTTCGAGGAAGCTTGCCATACCGGCTCTATAAATCATAGTAATAAATGACAGATACGCGATGGTGCATCGCCAGCTCCAAGCCCCAATGTACGTGCCATCTACGGCAATGGGAATAGGTAGAGGTGGCTGTTCTCGCTCGCAGAGAGGCCTGTTATGGTCCCGCGCGGAGCCCCCAACATGGCTACGCTCGTACTTCCTGCAGGACTTCCGGCGCCAGGGAACAGCCCGGGCTCATTACAGCTGGCTGGACGGGGGCGAAGTCACGTTGACTGTCGGCAGTGGGGCGGCACGTACGTGATCGGCACTATCGTTCAGTCTTGGCGTACACACTGCGACGTCCCAGGCCAGAATTAGTTCGAGACTGTACGGCGCGGCATCCCAGGCGGCGTAATGGTCGGCGTGCCCTACAATAGGGGCGGGTATCAAGGTCAATGCACTTGCGTTTGTTAGTAGTGTAGTTCCTCCGCAGAAGGGTGGCTTCTGAGGTGTACAGCGCCTCTTAAAACTGCCCAGAGCTATTATCGTGTTTTTCCTACACCCCGTGCCGACCTCTCTCCCCCCTCCCCCTCATCAACCACCCTACCTTTTTTGGTGAGAAATTTTCGAGGCCGACTTACAGATCAGCAAAAACTAAATACTCGCACTTTACTCTCATAACGTATTTTCATTGTGTTAATAGTAACTAAAATATTTATAGAGTCCAGACTTGTCTTAATATTTTCGTGATTCCAACTTGCGAAACTTCGAATTGTTTAGGATCCGAGGTGTTTGATCGATCACGTGGCGAGGAGGCCAAATCGATTATTATCCGAGCCAAGCCTCAAGGCATGGCTTATTATTTATGAGCACAGAACCAGTAATCGGTAAGTTCTAAACCCGCTTGTCTTTCACCTTTTCATGGGTATCCGCGCAACGTAAATCATAAACTGAAATTGCGGCCGTTATATTAACACAAAATATTATTTCCAATAGGTATATCGTAACGTAACAGTAACTGAAATCTTACTGAGTAAAAAGCGATACCTGAAAAAAATAGCCTTTAAGGACCTATTTAGTGGCGTTCGTATGTTTTATCGCAAATTTTTTGTATTGAATTAATTTTGTTAATTTCCGAAATTAGTTAAATATACGTGTGATTCAAGATGGAACATCCGACGCCATTTTAATGGTTTCGTGTTTTTTTGTACTAGTAGGCCTACTTTTAGGGTGACATGTTATGTTTTTTTTTTTAGATTGGCCTCTGTTATATGATCACCTCCACGATTGTAATTACAAGGAATTTAGTTGCATAACTACTTTAATTACAAATTACTTCATAAAGTATAATTAGCAATGGCTTATAACGTAATAGACAAAAACTTTAAATACATATTCCATAGTTTATGTTGCGCCATTCCAATATGCTGTCTGCTATGTCACCTTCAGAGGTAGGCGCTTACTCAACCCAGGGACATAGAAATCATGGGTTAGTCATTATTTTATTCCTTAGGTAGGTAAGTAGGGTTTAACGTCTCGTCGACTGTGAGGTCATAGAATGGAGCAAGTTGCTCAAGGAAGCAGGAACGGGGAAGGGGGCCACGAGGAAGGTTGGAACGTGAATCGAACCCAGGTCCTCCCTAAATACGAGTCCGAATATTTACTACTACGCCACCTCGCGCGAGTTTTAAACTCAGCAGTTACTTACTGCATTATAGGCTACCACATAAACAGGATGGAATGCAAATGAATAATAATCTTGGTGAAAGCCAGACACAAAACATAATCAACGCGTATAGTTAACTAATCCTTCACTTTTAATAACAGCGACGTGCCTCAACCGTCATAAAGGAGCTGAGTAAAGTGTTAATCTACATCGTATCAAAAATGTTTGCAAATGGAACAATACCTGTCTGGATTTCACGTGCTTGCTTAAAGACACGCGCATTGTGAACAGATTTCTCTGTTTAAAAATAAATGCTCCCCTTGTCGGGACCCTCAGCTACGCCATTTACACACAAAGTGTAAAGGTGACGTATGAGTGCCTTGCAAAGAGGCAACATTTAGAGCAACCGCATAGCAGTATCTACTGCAAGCTACAGTAGAAGGTGTAACTGACACACTATTAGCTGCAATTTGTTGTTTAAGTGCTGAGATGACAGATGCCGCCTACATAAAATTACGAAAGTAACGTATCTCACTCATACGTGTATTGAAATTCGTAATTGTATCTCATGTTCGTTCAATTATGCTAACATGCCTGCTTCAATGTAGCAATTCGATGTCTCGACTTGAAGTAAAGTATGCTGTATATAACTTTCGATGAAATGAGTGTTAAACTAACGAAGATTTTTAATGGTTTCAGCAGGTTATCAAGGCTAAGTTAAGGAACTCAATCGTAAATCATCACGGATCCTCTACAAACGCTAACTTTGTACAAACGATCGTATCTTAAAATATCACCTAACATTAAGTCCTCTCATACTAGTAAATAAATGGCTAAATACAAATATTGACTGAGGAGTATAAGATAACAGAGCACATGATTAAAATCAAAGCCAATCACTCTGATTGCTCGGCCAGTGGTAGGAAATAATTTAGTTTTCATGCGCAGTCGTTGATATAAAGCTTAACCAATTGTGTTGAGAATTAGGGAGACACATATTAAAGAACCTCATATCGGTGCACAAATGCTGTAAAGCCGCTTGCTCACTGCCTTTTGTACTAAGCGTGTCACGTAATGCGGTACGATACTTGACTCGCATTCAAAAGTAGTGGGTTCGATCGCAGCCGACTACTTTTCGGTGATATTTAAAGATTGAATTTCACTTCCAGACAATTAGTAGTACATGTCTTTATTGTAAGATTTTTCGAATCCCCAGTCATTAAATTAAGACTCTGGTTAACTTCTAAAAAATTTTGCTATTTTTATAGCGATATTTATTATTTGTGCATTAATGAACAATAACGTTAATTATCATGCAGGAGTTGGACCAAAATCGCGACCTCCTGGATGTGAGGTACTTTACCCGAATGTATGCTGGGAGAGCTTACATAACTGTCTTCGAAAAGAGAGGCAGGTAAATACGGCTCACCATTTCGACAGCGAGGTCATTAGAGACGAAGCAAGTTGCTCAGAGAGGCAAGGAGAGGGAAGGAATCAGCCGTGGTCTATATTAAAGAAATAGCTTGGCATTCGCCTGGAGTGATTTCGGGAAACCATGTAAAACAAAATCAGGATGGCTGGACTGGGAATCGAACCCAGGCCCTCACCGAATGGATGTGTCTGAAGGTTATCCACTGCACCACCTCGCTCGGTTCCGAGAAGAGACAAAATTCGTTTATGACGCTCTGTGCTAATTAACTACAAACACTGCTAACGATGGTATTACATAAAACTGCAGATACAAAATGTGAACGCGTACGTTTTCACCGCCTTCAGGTAGGATCAGTGTGACACTCGAGAGTTGAACTTGTCGTTTCGACCAGCCCGATGAATGGAAGAGTTTAGAGACGAGATGGAGACTGTATCAGCGGCGGAGCGAAGATAAAGGAAGGGAGAGCACCCAGAGAAAATCCTAGAGTAAATATGGGGTAGGGAAGAGTGCGTGTGCCAGCTACGCAGTAACTTTTCCCTGTGTAACAACGCGGTCCTTTTACTGACAGCGCTCTCAAAACAAACGCGGACCGTTATTGAGGATTAGAAAACCGTTTAATGTAATTAAGTCATTTGAAATTGTTTGTTTTTACATTTCCTCTGGCCTAGTTCTAATTCAACTACAGGCTGTTCACGTTAAAGTGATCACTTTCGAAAACTCTCTCATTTTGAATAATAGTCAATAAATACATTTTATTGTAGCCTTAGACGTTAACTTCTGAGTGCGGTGTAATATACACACAGTTTTATTACTTACATGGCAATATTTATTTTAAAAATGATGGTTAAGGGATAAAAAATGGCTGGAAGTGCTCACTTTACCGTGAACAACCTATAAAAAGAATACACTCAAATTTATTTATATAAATAGCTAGTATGTTGATAAAAAAAGTAAAAAAAATGCATTCATTACTGCTGACTGCATTTTTGACAGTCCTATTGGCAATTTACGAGTCAATGTTGGGCATACGCGCAGAAAATAGTCGCTCTATTTTCCCCTCCTTGTTCTGAAAACTTTCGGGTATTTCGTCAGATATTTCTCTGCCGTCAACGTCACGAACAGTTCTTTCTCGTTCCTGCACCGCGTTGCATAGGCGCCCTCTTCATATTCCCAGGAGGAGGACAAGTCTCAAACTTCCTGTGACGATACCCGTGGTCATTTAAATATCACCTCCCCTTCATCTCTTTTCTTATACTGTGCGTTGTATGTTTGTGCATGCAATTATGATCGTATGTAACACGTATTTAATTTGGGAAAAGGTTTTAAATAATTAATAAAATACTTTCAACGGAAATATTACTGTTTATGATTATGTAAAGAATCATGATATATATATTTTGAAAATAATGTGGTTAGCAGTGTACAGTGTTATATACTTATTACAAACTGAAGTAGTGATCAACCACTGTTGGGGCGACGTCACTGCTGGCTAAAAAGTGGAGGGATGACCATCAATTTGCCCCCCCCCCCCCCACACACACACACACACCAATATCCGACACCTATGCCGCAGTGTGTCGGTGAACAGAAACAGCGTGTATGATCCATTCACGGCTACTTCCAACTTTTCTGAAGACCTGCCGAAGTTCTACTTTCAGACTCTTCCGCCTCATTCTAACAAAGCTTAACAAACTCTTAAAAATCACATCAAAGGGACAACGCACCGCATTCGTGCGCACTCAGTGTAGTAATATTTAACACGAGGACCGTTTCATACTAGGCATTACCAACACACCTATTTTCTCCTTTTGAAAATTCATATTAATTATAAATGTAATATAGTGTTACGCACTCTAGCTAGCACCGGCCGCGAATTCCTGTTATGTGCTCGGATAAACCTGGGGGGGGGGGAGGGTGACCCACCTCCATCCTCCCCTCCACCAGACATATGCACTCGCTGCCCGCCCTCCCCCCCCCCCCATCTTCAACCACGGGCAGCGGGAATGATTGACAGCGGCGGTCAGCCCGTCGCGTCACTCAGCTCCTTTTCTGACGTCATAGTCCCTCCTCCCCCACTGCTGGAGATGCCGACAAATGAAACGGAGGCGCTAAAATATTCTGGGAACTAGGACACTTGGCGCAACGAGGGAATTAGCGAAACATCTGGATGAAGGCCTATGAGCCTATGAATACTGCAGCGGTCCAGCGGCTAGCAGTCTTGGTAAAAGCCTTAGGGCTGAGTGAGGTAACTGGGACACCGGTGAAGAGGACGGGCGACGATGGGAGACTACGAGGCG
Source organism: Dryococelus australis (assembly GCA_029891345.1). Lineage (NCBI taxonomy): Eukaryota > Metazoa > Arthropoda > Insecta > Phasmatodea > Phasmatidae > Dryococelus > Dryococelus australis. The sequence goes on from CM056995.1 coordinate 80,062,575, forward strand.
GCGGCGGACGAGGTGTTTGTGGTGTGAATGGACGAGAGGGCATGGAACCCGGCGAGTGAAGGTTACTGTGCGTGAGGCGCTCGGAGAACTCTAGAACATTACGGACTGGTGGGACATGGACTAAACTGAGGTGGGGTGAATCGACATGTAACACGGATTTTATTGTACATATTGGAACTGTCAAATATGGACACATAATTTATCAAATAATTGAATAGGTTTTGATATACTGTCTATTGTGACTGACTTTTAGTTATTTAATTTCATTAATTTATTTGAGGTAATTATAAATTTTATTAATTGAAGTCATTAATTGTAAACAGTAAGTAATGCCAATTTATTGTGAGATGTTGAATCGAGAGAATTATGTTTGTTGTTAATGTAAATAAAATTAGGAATTTATAATTAACTCTTTTATTTAATCAAGACCTCCATGTCTTAACGAACTTGGTTTAGCATACTGAATTTCGAGAGAGAAATTGTAACAATAGTAATTTATAGATAAAATATAAGTAACAGTTCAATTCAACCAAAAGTAAAGTGATTTTATATGATCACGAGCATATAACACTGGTGACACATAACGCATTTAAGAAAAAATCAGACATGATTCACAAAAAGTGTGAAGAAACCGCCAATAGGCCATAAGCACTATCGTGTTTTTTTCCCGCAGAATTCCATGAAGAAAATGCCACCCTAGCTTAAATGTTTGATCAAGAACGTAACGAGGTAACAAAAAATCGTGTCAAGTGTGTAGCTATCTGAAGGCTGTGTGTGTGTGTGTGTGTGTGAGAGAGAGAGAGAGAGAGAGAGAGAGAGAGAGAGAGAGAGAAGGGAGGCGCCAAGTGTGGATGCACCCAGCCAGCCGCCTGTTGCAGCGGCGAAGCGGCGGCAGATTCCTGCGGTTCCTCTCACGCAAGTCGTGAGGCCGAGGAGATTAGCAGCTTGAGTTGCCAGCCGCTCTTCCATCGGTGAAATGACTGTTGCCTCACGAGCCCGCCCCTTCTGCGCAGTTGCTACAAAGCGTTGCACAAAACCACAAGTGGAGCAGAATGAAAGCATGTCAAGATAATTTCGCGCCAGGTGGCGAAGAAAAGGGAACGTTAATGACGGATGCGGCATTCGTGCGCACGTGGCTGCAAAAGTGAGTGACAGAAGCACAATGCAAATTGAACTCGGGTCGAAGAGCATTTAACTGACGTAGAGCTGTTGGAACTGTGTCGACAGCTGTATTATTATAACAAATGCGTGATTTGTTGTCTAATAGCACTATTACTAAACCACATCATACGACATTGCCTGAGCATTGCATATAATTCCTTACAGTTTTTGGAAGGAATATTGCAAAAGAACGCTGCAAAGCTGAATTAAATATTATATATATTTCCAATCAATTAAAAAACATTACCTTTTTTTAAACACGTAACATAAAACGTGTTGTATTATGAGTGACTTCCAAACAGCAAAAATATATTTTATTTCCACTTTTATAACTTTATGCACTAAGGAAAAATCCTAAAATAAAATATCTATAAAGCGAAAACAATATTAAAAGATATTTACATAGAAAATAATCAGTTCTATCAAGAATTGCGATCATTCATTATTTACATCTGAACGCATTATTTCCCGTAAGTGTAACTTACAGTATGGTAACTTATACAACTTAATGTAAACGTGTTCCAATAGCTTGTTACAACGCTTGTCCTGTCAGGGATAAATAAGGGAATTGAAAAAAAAAAAACGGTTTGGAACAGAAATAATGGCCCAACGTCCCTTCTACACTCAAAATATATTACTTAGCACATAATTTAATTCGCCTAAATTTATTAAATTAATTTTTCTCGCACACGTGTTGGTTAAAATTACTTAAGTTTCGTAGCACAAAGCTTCGCATTTCTTCATAATATTGAAATGATAAGAACTCTAAAAACTAAATCATATTCTATATCTATAAGTATTAGCTTGAATAAATATGTGTGAGCTGCACAGTATGATTCAAATTCTATTGTTTACTTTAGCATCAGTATTATAAATTTGATGACATTAGTATGATTAAACTACCTCGTGTCTTTGGTCAATTGATGACATACTGGCTGCACTGAGAAATAATTTTCCTTGAGGTTGTTTATCCCTTGACACAGGTACTACACTACGTGCCTCCCCACGCATTCGGTTATGACCATTTTCAGCATGTAATGCACATTAAAGGAAATAACAATGAACGTGTTTATATAGAATGTTCAGGGTAAAATGAACACTATTGAAAGCCCTGCTTAAGATCTACTTGTATACACGTTGTGTATTCCTCCGCCTAATGTAAGATTAACATTGCTATGTGCCTCATCACTTTATTCATACGTCGGTCAAATGAAACTGTGAAATTATTAAGAAAGTAAATACTTTACATATCTACTCATTTTTACACTTCGATGCATAAAAAAAACAGGAAGTGGCATAATTAATTTTAAGCTATCACGAATGGTTACCTAGCACGTTTTATTCGACGTTAAGATATGGAACTACTTTCTATCTATCGTTACCAACTTTACTGGACGAATATCACTCATTGCCCTTATTAAAACAAATGCATGCAGGGGCAGTGACATTTTTCTAAGGTTCGTTTCTAAAGTGCTTACTTTATCGTGAACAGCCTTTCTACTCATGTGCTTGCGTAAGTTACCACTTCCTGACTTGTTAAACACAGTCTATATCATTGCAGTAATCGTGCCTGCAACACTAAAATTGTTCATTTTAATAAGTTTGCATATAATCCTAACCTGTGCTCTAATGATGTAGCAGTGATTTCAGTCATCGAATTCATGCCCAGTAAAAATTCAATTAATAAAGACTGTGTGGCACGATACAGCGTTCCGCGTAAGCTCCGGCGGAAGCTTGTACGAGACCTGCCATCCCAGCTTGCATGCAAGCGGGTATGGAAGTTTCTGTGAAATAACCTGTCACACCATACTTGCTGCCACACAAGTAAATGTGAGTAAATTTGTTTTGACTTTATTTCTGTTGCAGAAGTGGTTCTAGGTCGGACTTCTTTCACAACTTCTGTAATAATTGTAATAACTGGAAATTCTTGTGTTAAATAAACAAGAGGGTTTGTTTCAATCTTCACATAATGCTGTTTCATCATCAGCAAACATTTTTGTGGTTTTTATTCACTATTTATTCCATTGTTTAATGGCTTTACCTCTGTTTCTCAAAACAATATAAACAACGTTACAGCTATCATAAATACTACACTCTCTCTGATGCTAAAATTTCAACCTTGTATGAAATCTTCCACGGAAAATTGCCCACGATCAATTAAGTGAGTGAAGAGATTTGGACGACTCTTAAGGTGGCCGCATGGGTAAGCCATCGAGCGGCGCGCAGAGCTCCAGCAGAAAACGTCTTATTAAGAAAACGTCCAACGTGTGTGAGTGAGGTCTACTTACGAATAGCAATTAAGAAACGTTACGCGTGTGCATACGTTTTTCAGTTCCTCTATTTTTCTTTAAAGTATGTTTTTGTGATTGTGGAAATGGCTCAAACGGGTGTTTTGACGGTGACGGTTACCTGCCACATTCATCAATCTACAACTAAAAGAGATATAACCACATTAACAAACATAAATTAACAGAATGCTGCCTGTCAATAAATCACATCTACAAAATTTTTAAACCTCGCTTCTTACGAGTAATATATAGTTCTCTAAAGGTACTGTCATCTGTTGACTGGTAAAAGGTATGACACATTGCTTGTTACGAGTGTCATATAGCTTCGATGAAAGCAACTGGCCTACAAATCTCACTACTGAGGTTTTTATTTAAATAGGAAAATTTTAGGCCAAATAATTTTAGGCCAAGTGACTTAAAGCCAAATAATTTTATGCCAAGTTGACTTTAGGTCAAGAGACTTTATGTCAAATCATTTTAAGTAGGTAACATTAGGCTTAGAAATTTTAGGTAAATAATTTTTGGCGAAGTGAATTTAGGACATTATTTTAGGCCAAATTATTTTAGCCAAATTATGTGCATCCGTATCGGTCGCTCCTAGCTCTCCCGCCCTTTTAGGCCTCAAACGTGAAAAATTCCTTCAACCAGGCGGCCACCTTAACATCGAAGTCTTGAGAGCCGATGAGGGCGAAGTGAGATGAGTATGGAATGAAGGGGAGGGGGAAACGAGAGATCTCCGAGAAAACTCACCGACCACGATTCCCACTTGCGAAAATCCGGGACCGACTCCACTGGGAATCGAACCAAGTTCGCCTGGGTGGGAAACAAGCAGTCTATCAAAACGGTCAGGAGTCAGTTAAATATCCCATAGAACAATCCATACGAGCGGCTATGCAGCTAGAATGGAACCTTCCAAGGAAACATGAGTGCATGGGCTTAAGCTTCTTACGACCAGAGAAATTAATAAATTTAACTGATGATTCGTTCATGGGCAGCATAATTATTCACTGTACAGCAGGAAGAGCTGTTAAATCAGTTAAATCAATTTATTGAGAGGATTAGTGGGATTTTATTGATTCCGAATAAGTTTACATTTTTCCCGCCTGCTCTTCAGGTAGCTACAGTTCTATGATTTGTAACAATGTTCATAGTTAAGAGTTCCTGTTTTTTCGTCCAGTAATTGATGATTATTTTTACCGTGTTCTTTTTGGAAAGTGCACGTAATAATAGACCACACATGCATCTATTTGTGAAGAACGTAAAGAAAGAAGCATCTCGGATAAGTATAACTATGGACACGCAAAACCAGTACGTCGGGCCAACGTGACTCGGCTCGCTTTTCAACCCTGATTCTCGTGAAAAACTTTCCCAAATTACATCGTTAATGCGTATACCGTTATACTCACAAGATTGCAGACTTTTATTGCTCTGGAAGCCATGAACGACCTTTTCATCTGGAAACCATAGGCGTGACCAGAGGGCTATTCAAGGAAGTACAGGACTACCCATTAGGAAAGAGTTAGAAATACATTAATGTTTTCCCCTGTGGCTTACAACCCAAGCACGAGATAACAACTGAGGCTCACTGAATTTTTTAAAATTTAATTTGTTGACTGCATTGCAGGTATTAGAAGGAGATGGGTCCCATCTCCCTTGAAGAAAACGTACATATTATAGGCCTTGGCCACATTGCATGTCAAATTTAGGTGTTGTCTCGTGGGTCAATGGAATGGGACAAACAAACCAATCATCACAACAGCGACCGACTCTGGCCGCACACCTACGAAAGAATCGTGTAACGTGACCCGTGTCACGAGCGACTTGGCTGTTTTACCGACAGCGCAGAGCTATTACTTAACAGCAGGGCCATTGCCCTGTAGGAGAACGGCAATGGCCGAGTTCATACTATAAGAAACGCTTCTGGTGAGAGGTTGCAGTATGTAGCCTAAATCCGATAACAATACAAAGTGCTTTGTGAAAGGACTTTTGCACTCACTCTTACGACGAAAGGGCAGTTAGTTAAAATTACTGTAGTTCCTGTCACCTAGTGGTTATTTTTTAAAACAAACTCATTACTTTACTTGGATAGTTTCTTGACATTCAGATTATATTATTTGACCTATTAGTGCCTCCGCTTCAATACTGTAGGGTATCTTGCGAACAGCTAATACACTAAACTAGACTACATACTGTACATTAAAGGCGATTCACGACAAAGTGAGCACTTTTGAAATCAACCTTAGAAAAAAGTCACTGCCACTACTTACATGCATTTTAACGGGTGCAATGAGTGACAGTGTACAGTAAAGTTGATAACGATGGAGGTGAAATTAGTTCCATGTATTAATGTCGAACAGAAAGTTTTAAGGGAACCATTTGTGATAACTTATATTATTTCTCTCGCTTTCTGTATTTTTTAATGCATCGAAGAGTAAAAATTAGTAGATTTGTACAAGATTTACTTTTCTAATAATTTCAAAGTTTCACTTGACCAACGCATGAATAAAGTGACGAGGCCCATGATAATGTTAATTTTATGTAAGGCGGATGAACACACAACGTGTATACAAGTAGATCTTAAGCAGGGCTTTCAAAAGTGCTCCTTTTACCGTGAACAGCCTATAAAAATTATAAACATATTCATGTAGCATTGATGGTTCTGGCTCACTTGGGGTCATCGGTAGGCGTAGTGCCATAAGATTAACATGGGAGGAGGTCTCGGAGACGATACTAATTGGTGCTATGTTTCCAAGGTTAATTCAGGCTTCCCCCAACTCTCTACACCCTACTCCCTGTGCTGTGATTTTATGAAGGTTACGCCCTTTCCCAGACAACAAACAGGATCGAATGGCCAATTATGCCTTAAGCCCTTTTATAAGCATAGTTAGTCATAATTTCCGAACTGTTGAAACTATCGTCATCAAATTCATAACATACATACGATCCCGGTTGGGTCAACCCGAGTTCTCGCATGTGAGACGTGGCGGACGTTACCGCTGGCCGACGGGTTTTATCGAGGCACTCCCGTTTCCCTCACCCTTGCATTCCGACGCTGCTCCGTCTTCATCTCCCTTCATTCCATAGGGCGGTGAAGAGCGACACTCTTAAAAAATTATTTGTATAGGCCTATATAGAATATCACTTTATATATCCGTAGTAAGAAAATGCAAATGGTAGTTCTTTTTCATACATCCATGGTAGCGTTCCTACGCTAAGCATTATACCTATATTTGCAGTCATATATATGTAGAGTATGGCATTATTTCCAGATAATATATAGTATTAAACACTTACGTTAAAGTTTAGGATATGAACTAGAAAACATTTTTACCAGAGTTATTATATGTTCTCCAAATCTCGTATCTGCAAGTATAATCGCGACGAGGACATGTGTTAAGTGTTCTACAGGATGTATCTAAATTAGACAAACAAACTTCGGTTGCTAGTTATTTACGAAAAAAGATAATACTACGACTTATGGTCTAAAGTGAACATTAAGGGCGGTACACATCTTTGAAGTTAGACCTGAAACACCAGTTTATTAGATAAACTGGAAAAACATTTTTAAGATATAACACTGAGTGTCTGGAGGATAATGTGAAACAGAACAAATATCTCTAAACACCACAACACGTGTCTGTCGCTGCTATCAAATTACGTCATGGAAATACTGACGATTACTACCTTATTTCCGATCATCTCCGTGACTCTGTAGCATACATTGGATTTAAAAGATGGATTATTAACACATGTCACAATTAACTTTACATATAGTGTTCCATTTACAATATTTGTAATACACTCGTGCTTCGAGTCCAACTTCAAAGATGCGTACCGCCCTTAAAGGCCATCTACAGGATACCAGACTCCGTGAAAGCTTTTGCAAGGTCTGCCATAGCGACCGTTATATATACCAGCTAGTACGACACCGGTCATGGCATTTGTCGCCTTGTATAACTATATTTCATACCAGGTTTGGTATCAGAGTCGTCCTATTTTCTGTGGCAGGCTCAATACCGGCTTCCGTATCTGGCCAGTCAACGTGGGGCTCTCCACGTGGGCACTACTTGGAACGAGTTAATGAAGAAACGCCCGCGAAGCTAAAACTCACTCACATGGGTTTAAAATACAACAAACACAAATAATATTGACGACAGTTTTTTTAAATTACTGTTTGTAATTATAAACCAAAATATGGTCCACTTTTTTGAGGTAGTGGTATTTTAACAAAAGTACGCATATACATGCGTATATTTAAAAAGAAAAACAGAACGGTACTTCTCTGGTACACGCACACACATACACACACAGTGTACAGCATTACTACTTGACATAAAAAATTATGTAAATAAACAGAACATTTAGTAAAAAAAAAATTAGCAAAGCAAAAATATGTAGCCATGTACACAAAATCTTACATAAATAACACGAAGAACATGCTGAAAACAATGTTTGTTGTGTTTGAAAAATCTTTAAGACATGCAAAAAATAAAGAACCGAGATCAATCTGTTCAATATTTCTTAAAAATTGTAAATAATAAACCAAAAAGCTCCAGCTTCCAAAATAAACCATCACTTATCGTAATTGCACGAGTTCTTACGCACCAGGCCTTCATCGTTCCCGCACTCTCGGCCTCAAATGGGGAAAACAGTTCCAGCTAGACGGCCCCTTAAGGAACTGTCAAAGTAGCTACGTAAAGTGATTTCGTAAAAATCAGAAGAAATAAAAACCTTATTCAGGCTGATCGAGCTGGGAATCGAACCCGAACACTCCCGAATGCCAGTTCAGAGTGTTGTCGTTTCCTCAACTCCCTCGGGCGGTGTGAAAAATGAAGCTGCGTTGAAAATAAAGCAATATATAGGCTGTTCACGGTAAAAGGAGCATTTTTGAGAGCCCTGCTTGTATGCACGTTGTGTATTCTTCCACCTTATGTAAAATTAACATTGACATGGTCCTCATCACTTTATTCACTCGCCGGGCAAGATAAACAGTGATATTATTATAAAAGTAAATATTTTTTGGAAATATGCTCATTTTTACACTTCGATGCATTAAAAAATAACAGAAAGGGAAAGAAATAATGTAATATATCACAAATTGTTGCCTAACACTTTTTTTTTCGGCATTAAGATATGGAACTACTTCGCATCCATCGTTACCAACTTTACCGGGCGCATGCCCCTTAGTGCGGCCGCAAAAATATACGCAGATAGAGGCAGTGATTTTTTTCTAAGGTTTGTTTCAAAACTGCTTACTTTATCGTGAACCACGTTTACCATTCCTACATTTGCTCAGGAAACATTCAAATGCATAGGGAATTTTCCAACTTTGTATAGTAGCGGTGCTAAACATTCCTATATCTGCAGCTTGATGTTTTGTTTCATTACCATACAGTGTATAGGTTAAAAACTTCCATTACGATTTAGGAAGTTTACAAAAAAAAATTACAGTGTGTTTAGTATATTCTGATAGGCAGGTGTCGTTGCAACTTCTTCCCCGGGCGACGTTATCGGCTCTCGATAAGCAGAAATATATGCATGAGAATCGCGCCCCAGGCTGCTAGTCACCGGCAAACAAATCTGCGTGAATACTGCTCGTTATGAAGGAGCCTCAAGGTCGCGCGGAAGGAGGAAAGGACGGCACATCAACAGCGAGTTGGGCTCTCATTTTTCCGCTCGGGCGAGCCTTCGGAACGTTAACGAGCGAGGTGTTCACATCTCTTCTTTTACTCAGGTCGTACTTCTTCCGCCGTGATTTACGATCGCTCGTGCTATAAGCGAAGAACGAAAATGAGCTATTATCTCGCTCCTAACCATTATAAGTAGGCCTACTGCCGCCCTTGGTCACGATGATTGGGGCGCACAACGCGGTCGACGCACCGGCCTGCGATAGAGTTCAACTCTGGCTCCCAAAAGATCTTGTGTTGTTCTTTGATTTTATCTTGTTGCTCAAGTGACGTGACAACATTTATGCCTATGTAATAGGTGGTCAACAAATACCGCAAAGATTTGATCGGTATCCAAGTATTTCATGTTAGGTTACGTCTTGTTGAAAATATTATATCTGTGTACGATACATACCTCGCCTATAATTTTTGACGTTCAAAAAGTAAAATTGCATTTGTAATTATGTTCCGTTAAATTTAAAGCATGGCTATCTATTTATTATTTTTGCATTTTCGGCACCCGTTTCTTTCTCGTTTGTTCATTAAAATTTGACGAATTTGAAAATAATCTAACTATGCAATCTAGCGTATGGTGCATAGACCATCGCTACCACTATACAAAGTAGCTGTTAAACCCTAATACTTAGGTTACTTGCGAGTATGTGTTTGGAGATTGCGGTAGTTAACGTACTCGAGTTGGACACTTCTGAACGTCTGATGTACCTAAATCCCGCTCGTCTAACAAAGTGCTGTGAACTCCTGTTGTGGACCACTAGTTCAGCACTAATGTACTTTAGAGTGTAGAAATTTACAGTGTATAATTTATTGTCTTCATTTCGGTACTACTGTGCAGTTGACACCGTGTCCCACACACCATCGCATGCTTATTCATGACGCTGCTCAGATTAAACGGTTGGCCATAATAAAAAGTTACCCTTATATTTGCTTCTCATACTTACGCTACCCTGGTGTTACAATCCGCCATATTCACACGCCATTTTTTGTTTGACCATATCACAGGCACGTTTAATGAATAAGTTTAAGGGATAAAGGCATACTAGTTGGACGTCTTCACATTACTGGATAGAATTCCTGTCAGAATGCCCTGCATCCTGGCTTAATACGGAAGCAAACGGCGTTAGAAGATGGGGCATAAAACACGGGACAAGAAGAGCGGAAGCAAGATGCCGTAGCTCGTCACTCGGTGTTGGGTGGGGGGCGCATACTTTTTGCAACTTCAAAACACCTGATTATTCCACTCGGTCATATGGTCGGAGAGGTAACGACTGCAGCCATTTTCCCGGGTCGTTAAACCCCGGGGCACAAAAACCCAAGGTCTATTTCACCGTCGCGGTCGCGGTCGCGACGTAGGCGCATAAAGATAGCAGTTCGGACAGCCAGCCGCGCGGTCACGTCCGACCACAAGACTGCTGGACCATGTCTTGCGGTGGGTGGAGGGAAGGGCATAACGTCCCGAGTGCTGGTTCATCCCTCACGTCACACGCACACGTGACGGCATGCCATTTTGCTCTTGTTCGAAGGCGTTAATCTTATAGTGCGGAGTGCCCTCTCCCGGCACTTCCAAAGCTTTTTTAACTTTGCTACGCGTGAGAAAAGTCGACGAGGAGCTAGAAAGCATAATCGATTACTTGAAAGCCAGTGCTTAATTTGTTTATCAAAAATGACGAGTTGGCTGGAATATGGCTTTTGTAAGCAAATGCATTTCTTTCATGAAATAGTTTATTGCGTCGCTTATTGTCCATAGATAACACACACAAAATCTGCTATCGATAGCTCGATTCTCCAAAAAGTTATGGATTTTTCTTGTTGGTCCTATTTTTGTATAGCTGTTGTGTCCTTTTCTTCGTTTATTATAAATAGTAGTTATTGAATTAATGTGAGTATTTAATCTTCATAGGTACCACCGTCTTTTAAGATAAAACCATTGATTGATTTCTTTGTTTCAAACAATGCAAGTCTCCAAAATCTTTACCTGTCATTACCTCAGCCTGTGATATTCGTAGTAAGGCCTTTCTTTCAACAAACTCTTCAGTATTTATTTGATGCGAAGCTATACGCAGATTAAAAAATACATTTAAATTACGTTTTCTATTCTTGTTAGACTTAAATATAAATAATCAAATTATAAAATTAAGGGACTGGCACTTCCTAACATATTTTATAGTGTATAATACGGCCTTGCTGAATACCAGTTCTCGTTATTATGTCGTACTTTTCTCCCGAAAATGTATTAAAATTTTCATTAGTCCTACAATCTCTCTGCCGTCGCAAGTACAGCATCTCATTAAATCCCTTGCCACAAACACCTCACCACGTTTATCGATTGGCTCTCAAGACCTCGAACTTAAGAGCCGTCCAAATCTCTTCACTTCACTTCACGTTTATCGAGTAGACGCACATGACGCATATAAACAAAACAAAAGTCTTTATGTAGCGCTTTAAATGATAACAAGGAAGCGACTTGCATACTAACTTTCTTCCCAACAACGGGTGTTCTCAGTCTTGCGGTTAGAATACCTCACTCATATTACTTCTTTTGCTTTCCAATTTACATTTAAGGCAAATGATGTAGTTTCTCACCATGTGTTTTTCCAATTTTCTCGCCTGTTAGCTCCAGCTAGCTAGTCAAGCATAAAGGAATATAAAACATGCTATTTCCCAACCTATAAGTAACGCAGTGCCAAATCCCGTACGCCATTATGTTTTTTTAAAATGATTTGTGTTTTGTGAAACGTGCCTTAATATTCCGAAAATTTGCTTACAGCTTTCTATATGTTTTATTATTTTTTCAATACAGGCATAGAAAAGATACTACTAACGTAATCATAGCAAAAGTAAAATTAAATATAATTTAAATTATTACTATATCGTCATTTTACCACGAACTCATATCATGCAAAATGTGTATCAGAATGAAAAAATTAATAAATCGAAGATTGAATCCATAACGTTGAACAGAAACGCCCTACACAGACAGATGCAATGGAGTGGTATGTAACTCAGCTAAACTATCTCAGTGTGGGACAAAAAATTTGGGCACGATAATGCTCACTCTTAGTTCTTGATGAGCTGTGAACACGAAGTAAAACGCAAGAGCTGGTAAATTTACCTCATAACATATAGTTGTAACTTTTAATTAACTGTGAAATAATATCCTGCATAGCACGATGTACGTAATGGGGCTGAATTCGACCGACAAATTTCGTGAGATGATTCCTTGTGCAAAATCAAGTGGCAAATATAAAGGATAATTTGTACATACACTAAATATTAAGGTAATAAGTCCCCGAAAATCGATATTTTGGAATGTATTTTTGCAAAATATAGTAACCAGGTGTGATGAAAGTACAATTTGCGGAACATTGTTTTATGTTATCGGGATCTTTAACCTCAAAGCAAAGTCACAATAATAACCCTCCTCGCTACGAAAATAACGGGAAATATGAACGTTTGATGCTGGCTGGTTTATTGAGCAGTATGACCTACGAAACAAAAATATAAAAATATTTTAAACACACACACAGTTTCCGCTAGATTCCGCTGCAGCGATACAGTGTCTCGTACGTACGCAATATACTCTACATGCGTGTATGGTACGCATTGATTACAGTAGGTGTCAATCTTGTCGGCCACCATCGGCTGTGCTGTGGCCATACACGTATGTAGGTAGAATTGAGGAAATATTGTTGGTTATTTATAAACGAATTTCGTATAAATCGATGTAGTTAAACGTTCTTATATCATTAAATCAGAGTACAGGGATTGTTAAAGTGGTGGCACGTACAATCATAGACAGGCACACAGACTGGAAGGTTCTTTTATACGTCTTTCTCTCCAAAGGAAAGGTCATGACTAAACGTCCACCACTGAAATAGTTTATTACTTGCGTTGCTTAGGTATGCGGTTTCACGTACACACACATTCCAGTAGGTGAAGTTTAGAGTTTGCTTTTTATGCTGTGCAAGTGCCCAGTAAGACTACAGGAGTCGGAGCATCTAGTTTGTGGTAGGATCCGAACTATTTGGTATCGGTCACGTCTGTAGTTGGGCTAGAACCATCACAGGTTTTGTTACCTCGCCATATGAACGTGACACCGAGTATTGTTTTCCAGCGAGTGGATAGATTTGCCTAGCCGGAATATAAAATGACGTAAATAACCACAGGGCTATTACAGCTGGACGTATTTGAAGTCCCGCTCTCCCAAATGCTGTTTCTTTCTTACTTCCCGGCACCATCACCGTATGTTGGACCATAGTAACGGTGTTTCAGTCTATTCACGGTTTCTTCATCCTTTTAGAATCAAACATCTGAAAAATCTCCCCATATATGACGTGTTTAGTTATTTACAACATATGCCATATATCACAAGCGTTTTATACTTGTGTTCATTAAAGTTACTTTTTTTTCTGTTAAATTGAAATGTTACTCAAATTTTATCTATAAATTATAATGCTTAATTTATAAATAATTTTAATAAAAAAAAACAGGGAGAAAATAGGGATGTTGGTAGCGTCTAGTGAAAAATAGTCCTTATTCAAAATACTGTTACACTTAGTGCGCACGAATTCCGTGCGTTGTCCTCTGGTGTAATTCTCCAGGCTTAGTTGAGCTTAGTTTGTACGAGGCGGAGGAATATCTTGGAAGTAGAACTTTAGCAGGGCTTCAGAAAAGGCTGAAGTAACTGTGAATTGATTTTTTTTTCTACTTCCTTAAAAAGTATATTTCTTCAAACGTAAATTACGACTGAAAATTACTGATGCTGTCATAATAATTAATTTCACCGGCCTGTAATCTAGGAATTTCCAAACAAACTGTTGTGATATGTGTGGCAATTACTTGGCGCGTTTCGCTGCATAGCCGCGATATTCTCGTGAGAAGCGAAGAAGCCATCAAATAAATAATAAGCAGATGAATTATAATGCGTTGCTCAACTTCTTTGTTCGGGGCTGAAGACGAGCGTGAGGAAGGAGGGGAAGGTAGGGGAAAGGGGGGTGTCGGGAACACGCACGCTGCAGACTGCGGCTCGTGATCGGACCTACCTGTGATGCCGGAAACACATAGACCCGACCAACACAGCACGACACGACCAAAAACGCAACTACGACACGTTTCAATGTGACTACTTGAATTTACAGCACGACCGACACCACGCTCTCGGCATTTAACCTGGATATTTAGAAGGCGCTGATAAACTGCGTTAGTTTCAAAGGCGGTGAACAAGAGGGAAATTTGCAATACATAATGGTGACAAATTGGTATCGCTAATGCATACAAAGGTAAAATTATTATTTTTAAGAGTTATATAGAGTAATTTTAGATTTATTTTTCTCTTAAGCTGCATTTACCATTGTAGGGAAAGCTTGCAATAAAATTTCATTTTGCAAGGTTGTACATTCTGTGCGTCGTACCGCACGACACGGCAAAGAATATAAATCAATTCTAATCCAAAACTGCTGGTCGGATGACAGAATCATCGGTCGGACTTACGACTATATATCATGTATTTCATTGTCTGTTGGCCGTCGTGTCATGCGCGTCGGTGCTACGTGATCCCGGCATGAGGCACGCGCGTTTCCCGTTTTTGGCCGCCAGTGAGGTCACCGCCAGCCCCAGGGTCAACGGCTGCCGCGACCAGCAGGCGTCCCCGGAAATGGGGCACCCGGAGCGGCACCGGACCGGCTCCCCCAGCTGCCCTCAGGGTGTGGGCGGCGGGTGACGTAACCCTGCCTCCAGTGTGCCACTGTGCCGCTCATCTGCCGCTGCCCCTGGCAAGGTGACTTCTGGTGTAGAGAGTAAGGAGGCAAAGGGGTCCTATATTAGTCCGTCTCACGAACAAGTGCGCTATTTCGACAGTTCTGAAGGCAGCCCTCTGTAAAGCTGTTTACAGCGGTGTCTCTCCGCGCCACAGATACAGATGATGTTTACATAAACACTCTCAGCTGACTACCAACCTGCCCAAAATGTCTACAGAAAATATTTTGCCATATAAATAACTGTATAGTACGTTCACGGTTACTTCCGACTTTTCTGGAGCCCTGCTTAGGTTCTCCTTGCAGGATATTCCTCCGCTCCATGCAAACAGACCTTAAAATAGTCTAGTAAATTACACCAAAGGGACCGCGCACTGCATTCGTGCGCACTCAGTGTAATAATATTTTGTATGAGAACTATTTATTATTAGTCATTACCAATGCACATATTTTCTCTATGCGTTTATTCGTACTAATTATTAATGAAGTATTATAATTTATGAATAAATTAAGTAAAAATTCAATTTAACCAAATATAAGGTAAGTACTTTTATGTTAAGGCAAGTATAAAATGCTTGCGACGAATGGCATATTTAGTAAATAACCAAATACGTCATACTTGGGGTGATTTTTCAAAGGCTCTATTTAATATGCGCGAGGAAACCACAGATAGACTATACATTAGAATACTTTCAGAACTATAAAAAAAGTGCACTAGTTCGTGAGGCAGACTGTACACTAAGATATTTCCTGTGAATTCGTAGTTTGCGCGTATCTCAATCTTAGTAAATAAATGTTCTTGGAATACACGGATTTTTACCAGGAAAAGTAAAAACTAATTAGCTAAGATCGCATAGTATCGCTTTGTTATATTTGGTGTATTCAAAAATAAATAAAGTCGTGAAAACGGTAAAAATCGAATTTCTAGATCTTGCCTGCCTGCCCAGTTTCCTCGAGAAGAATAAGAAAAGAAAAACTATAAGGACTTGGTTGAATCTGTGGGCTTTTTTCGCATGTAATAAAAGTCCTATTGTTATTACAGGTCTAATTTGCTTAGTCCAGCGCAACGTTATGAACGCTGCGCGCCTTGCGTGTATAGGAGCTACGGAGCACTAGATGTGCGTATTATTATCGCCCGTATCACTCACTCCCTTTCTTCTGTGTCTTGAACGCGTCAAACCTGTTCAGTGCATAGGACCCTGAAGAGATGGGAGCAGCGACGTGGCGAGAGTGGCAGCACCCCGAAAAAAACGGCCAACAGCAAAGTCTGCCACTTTGCCTCCTTATTCCTCCGTTTCAAGGATAGACTTAAAAAGTTTGCTCCGACTCAAATACTGCCTTCCCACCACCGTAATCTCAGTCTTTCAACAGAGCATCTTCTCATTGGTGCATATTGTCTTACTTGTTTCGTCAATATAGTTTGGTCCATCCTGTCTATATGTTCGTTCCATTGCTTTTTCAAGAAATTTATTTTTCTTGTAAATTGAAAATTTTTAATAGTTCCATTATATCAACACTACCGATGTGATAGTTTAGGTTACATCCCAATATTCTTCTTAGGGATTTCATCTCTGCAGACTCTATTTGCCTTTTCTTTGTTCTATTCAGTGTCTAATTATCACCACCATGCGTAAGAATTCGGAATGCTAATACTTTACAAAATTTTAACATGGTTTCTATCGTAGTTTTATATTTGAGCGTTCTATAGATAGTGCCACGCTGAAATTTGACTATGTTTTGTTCTAAATCTCTATCCTCGTCATTCGAAATTGAACATCCTAAATAATTAAAACTATTAACTTGTTTAATTATACATTTATTTAATTATATTTTTGTTCTAACTGGGTATTCTCCTTTGAAAACCATTGCCTTTGATTTAGTGGTTGATAGTTTTAAATTAAACGTTTTTGCAACATTTAACTTCTCAAGAACTAAACCAAAAAAACTATAATAATTTTAAGAGTATCTGACCCTGTTAGTCGTCACTGACCATCCGTAGAGCGCCTTCCTTTTGATCTTGACTTCACTCTTTATTAAGCGAGGGCTATCGTTTACCTACTTACGAGACCAAACATTATCCACAAATCATGTAGGAATTTGTAACCACCGCCAGCACGAAACTTTCTTCAATCTGACCTGCTCTGTCCAGCGGTAACAGGTTCATACAGGATTACCACTTCCCCGGGCGCACCCACTCGCGCTGGAACTTCAAGCAGGGTCAGATGTCAGCCTGCGCTCTTCCTTCCTTTCCATTGGCACTTGGTATTCCGACGTAACCAGGACTGTCACCACTGGATACTACTTTCCCGTGGGTACACCTTGCCTCTCACGAGTTTTCTTGGTCCGTGTGTCTTTTAGTTTCCAAGTTTATTGTACGTACCACAGACACTTGAGATATGTCAGTGATCAACTTTCGCTATCGGCTGATTATTCTGCAATCCACGATGTAAGTAAGTTTTCCATGGATGCCACAAACGCCTCATTGACTGCAGGCCTATGTATTCCAGTACAATGCTTAAGAACTACAACAAGTAAATGAAAAAACAATCATTCCATTCTTTGCTCTTAAGTTGTCTGGTCTAACTTAGTTTCCATTAAAACTTCGCCTTAGCACTGATTCCAAGATTTCTACTGTTAAGGTATGCTATGTACTTGCCTAAACAGCATGTGGGTGGGGTCGCTCCCGGATTTTCGCTCGTAGGAATCGTGCCGAACGATGCCACTGATCGGAGGGTTTTCTCGGGGATCTCCCGTTTCCCCCACCCTTTCTTTCAGATGCTGCTCCGTGCTCACATCGCTTCACCCTCATTGGCTCTCAAGACCTCGATATTAAGAGCCACCCAGATCTCTTCAGTCACTCATCCCAAACACCATACATCACTTTTTTTATCATAATTATACAGTTTATTTTTAGTGCCCTAGCAATACTATCGCCACTATGAGGTATGATCTGATTTATATAGCAGTTTAAATTCATGCTGCTAGTTCAACAGTTTAACTTATGTTAGTACATATGGTTATGTGGATGGATATTTTGTCGTTAGGGGGGTGGCGTAAATGAGAAAACAAGTTAATTTCATTATATAACTGTTTACTAGCATCTTTTAAAATGTTCATATACATTATAAGATTTGGCTTATTTGTTTTCCTGTATGAAATCATGAACAACAGCGAATTTGACAAATGCGTGATAAGTGCAGTTTTATGCACACATATTCTGTCATAGTTTGGGTAGAACATTGCAAAATAAATGAGTAGAAAACTGATTATGGCATTAAATACCGATCACCAGATTTCAGCTCGACAACCGTTATTTTAACGACGTTATTATGAAAGTCTTCTGTCCCACAGGTGGTTAGCTAGCAAAACAATTATGTATATCGAGATGCCGATTTCCATACTGTCACAATAATTTTCAGAAGGTCATTGGAATATATCTTGCGTTTGGCCATATAACTAAGAAACAGAGGACGGTCGTAATGCAAAATATTAATAAACATGTGTGGAAATTTTAATAACTGAAAATTTTGTTCTGCATAAAAGTCTACATTAGGTTCGTCGACAACTGAACGTCTTCTAAAGTACTGTTTATTCTGCCAATTGTTTAGCATTATGTCATGTGTTAAAATAAACGATTGGCTTTCTGCCAAGTTGTTAAAAATATAAAGCAACCAGTCTGAGTGTTGCACTTTCATTTAAGACGTTACAGCGTAGAATTACTTTTTCTAGCATTCTGCCAACATGGCTATAGATGTGACGTTTAGTTTTTATGTTAAAAATTTATGCTGTGACGAGTAGGGATTTGCTCGAATGCGTTCAATGAACCATGACCCAGCGTTTTTATTTCTATACAACGCGGTAGAATTTAAACAGTTACCGAATACTAAAATGTGCCGTTCTCTCCCCCCCCCCCCCCCCCCAACATGCTTGAGATACTCTCTATTTTGAAGTGTGATATATAATGTGTTTCTTTTATTCTTTGGTTAGATATTATTTTAAAAAGTGACACTAGCACGAGATGTGTCACAATACGATTCATCTCGCGGGTAGCCGCAGATCGTTCGACATATCTGCGCGTTTCTCTGCGAGTGGAGGACAGCATGAAGTAGAAGCGAAGTAAAAAAAAAAGAAGTATTTCTACACGTTGAGACGCGGTCAACACAGGACGCCAAGCGGGACCGGCTGCCATACCCGAGTCGTTCGCGGAGTCAAACTACAGTAGCTGGGGAATGAGAAGCAGTGGAATGCAATGGTGGGGAGGAGGTAGGGAGGGTCCCGAGAAGACCCACCCACCAGCCATCGGCAATGTCCTCCATGTCTCTCGCACACGATCAACTCAGGGCAAGGCGCTATTCCAAATCGCTAACTCAGAGAGTAAATTAAAGAGCAAAGATATAGCGAAAGTGGTTCTGGAACTACTATATAGTCTATTCTCGGTTTCTTCACCCTTTTTGAATCAAACCTTTGAAAAATAACCGCATGTATGACGTGTTTAGTTCATTTATAAGTATGCCATGTATCGCAAGCGTTTTATACCTATCTTAACATCAAATTATCTTATTTTTCGTTACATTAAAGTTTTACGTATATTTCATTTGTAATTTACGATGTTTCATTTCTAATGTATAAAAACAGTGAGAAAACTTGTGTGTTGGTAACGCCTAGTAAGAAATAGTTCTTATACAAGATACTGTTACAATGAGTGCGCACGAATTCGGTGCGTTGTCCATTGGCGTAATTTTGTAAACTTCGTTTAGTTTGGTTTGTACGAGGTGGAGGAATGATCAGGAAGTAGAACTTTAGCAGAGCTTCAGAAAAGGTCGAAGTAACGGTGATTGGATTATAGTCTAAATAGTATGCCGCGCTTACAAACATGTCCTCATTACTGTAAGTAACCAATGTCAGTTCCATACAAGTTTATATCATTTTCCACAAGTTCTTTCCTTTAAAATAATTAATAATTATATACACAATAAAATACACTTATCACAATCATAACCGTATACTAAAAAATGATGGCCAAAAATGTAGCGGTGTCTACAACTTAAATTTTAAATAAAAATGCGAATGTTACCATGAACAATGTGTAATCTTACATAATGTTTCTGTAACCAGAACATGCAAATTTTCTTTCAGTTAATATAATTCGATTTAAACTTCCCGCCATTTTCCTCTTTACCCATCGTTTCTCGCCTAAATAGTGCGTATAGTCTATTCGCGGTTACTTCACACTTTTTGGATCAAATCTTTGAAAAATCACACCATGCATGGCGTGTTTGGTTGTTTCTTAAATATGCCACGTATTACGAGCGTTTGATACTTGTATTAACATAAAAGTACGTAATTTTCGGTTAAATTGAACTTTTACTTATATTATATCTATAAATTATAATATTTAGTTCATAACTAAACGAATAAAGACAGAGAGAAAGTAGGTGTGTTGGCAATGCTTGGTAATAAATCGTTCGAATGCAAAATATTATTGAACTGAGTGCGCACGAATGCAGTGCGTTGGCCTTCTGTTGTAATTTTCTAAGCTTTGTTTGTACAAGACGGAGAAATGTCCTGGAAGTAGATAAGCTGGAAGTAACAGCGAATGGAGTATATAAAAGTTTTACTCTGGCGAGGTCCTCGGGGTAACTACTCTGCAGTTCTGGAACACCGCCAAGAAGGAGTAAAACATTTTCTCAGAGTGTTTTGGAACTGGCAAGGAGTACATTTTAATACAACTTGTGCAATAAGCACTTTTGAAAGTCCTGCTAAAGATCTACTTGCATGCACGTTGTGTATTCTCCCGCCTTATATAAAATTAACATTGCTATGGGCCTCATCACTTTATTCACTCGTCGGACAAGATAAACAGTGATATTATTAGAAAATCAAATATTTTACATATATGCTCATTTTTACACTTCGATACATTTGAAAAAAAAAACCGAAAACGAAAGAAATAATTTAAGTTATCACAAATGGTTACCTAACAGTTTTTATTCGACGTTAATATATGGAACTACTTCCAATCCATCGTTACCAACTTTACTGGGCGCATGCCGTTCAGTGCGCCCGTTAAAATATACGCAAGTAGGAGCAGAGACATATTTCTAAGGTTGATTTCAATAGCGCATTTTATCGTGGCGCGCCTTTAGCAGAGTAACATTTCTGGATGTCGCCGCCCGGGCTGGGATCCGCTGGGAACAGATCCTGGTTCTCCCCGGCCGATGCCGGGCCCCTGAAATCGAACAAAGTAGTGGCGTTTATTCCATAGACGCAAGGTAAGCAATGCCTACCCTATACATACTGGAAATGTTTGACCCTTTATAGTTTTCGCCCTAACTTTAAATTTAAACACATTTAAATCTGAGTTTCCCATTACCGATTCGAGAAACGGGGTTTTCGTAACTCCCGTACTGTACACGCATAGTGCTGCTATCTAGCATTTATTTCCACAAACGGGAGCGACTAGTGATGAGTCGAACTCACAAGCGAGTTACCCTGCCGCGTTCCTTCAGCAGGGTAATTAGTCGTTCTGTTTACATTCTTCAGTCATAATTTCCTTGGAAAGTTGCTGAAAGTGTTCGCAAAAACGGGCGTTTTCTTATATTTTGTAATATGCTCTTTAAATAATATTCAGTTTAGTTATCATTGCACTCACTTCGTTTCTGTTTTTATAACTAATGCTACGTTTTATAAAACGACAAATACATGTGGCGGGTAAGCGAAGTTGGAAGTTGCGTTTGTTAGTAGAAATTGAAAATGGAACCACAGCCCGGCATTTGCAAATGTTATCTAAAACACTCAAATATGTGGGGCTATTATATTGCTTACCTTGTACAAAAACTCACTACACGCCACTGGAACAAAGTGAATGAATCTTTGTAGAGGAGGTTGGGGTGCATTCCTGAGGTGACAAAGGCCTGGCGGGATGATAGGAAGCTGGGGCATGCTGCGGAACGCGACGGCGACGGCGGTCGGGGCGAATGACTGGCGCTCGGCGAGATGTAGGCAGCGCGGCCTGTGCCCGAGGTGAACGGCCTTCACAGGATTGTGCAAGAAGCCACCCGCCGAAGGAAGATCGAGAAAAACAACCAGAGTACAACAGCACGTAGTCCGGGAGGAAAATAAAAGCCACGGCGACCAGCGGCAGATAGTGTAAGAAGCTCAATTTCGCGCTCGTCTTATAAAGAGGCGGATGGAAGAAATGGATGCGGAAGACGCCGTTCACAACAGGAGCTTCTTTGAATACGACGCTCCAAACTAACCCCGAAACTCATGTCTTTTTTTTTTTACTGACACTATAAGTTGCGGTTATTCTGTAAACCTGCTTCTTTGTTATCGCGAAACTCAAGCTTTTGAAACAGGCTCAGAGAAATTTTAATTTATAATTTAATGCTCAGATGACGCCATGTAGCGTACATTCTAAATTATTAAAGGTTATTCACGATAAAGTGAGCACTTTTGAAATCAACCTCAGAAAAAAGTCACTGCCCTTACCTGCATATATTTTAGCGGGCGCACCGAGTGGCATGGACCCGGCAAAGTTGGCAGCGATGGATGGAAAGTAGTTCCATAACTTAACGTCGAATGAAATGTGTTTTGAAACCATTTGTGTTAACTGAAGTTATTTCTTTCTCTTTCTGTTTTTTTAATACATGTAATTGTAAAATTAAGTATATTTGTAAAATATTTACTTTTATAATAATTTTACATTTTCTCGTGACCGACGTATGGATAAAGTGACGAGGCTCATGCGAATGTTAATTTTACATAAGGTGGAAGATTACACAACGTGCATATAAGTAGATCTTAACCAGGGCTTTCAAAATTGCTCATTTTACCGAGAACAGTCTATACCTCCTTTATTTTTCAAACGAATGAGTTGAGTTTAGTCGAGTTGAGAGTTCTTAACAACGAGGTTTTGAGAGCCGATGAGGGTGAAATGAGGTGAGAATGGAGCAGCGTCGGAGTGCAAGGGCGAGGGGAAACGACTGATTCCCGATAAAGCTCACCGACTACCGGTAGCGTCCGGCACGATACCCACTTGCAGAAATCCGGAGTGACCCGGCTGGTAGTTGTAAACGGTTCGCCTTGTTAGGAGATGGTCAGTCTAACCGCTCAGCCACCGTAGCCCTTTTTCAAAGTAAAAAGGCAAGAAAATTTATTTCGCTCCGTCAAACTAAACGAGACACAAACCATGATTAAACACAGTAAATACAGATGTACACGAATAACTTTGAACTACGCGCAAGAAAAACATCGCAGACACAGAGTATACGAGCATACAGAGACGAAATTGAGTGGCGGTTCTTTTCATGTAGGCGTACACGTTCTCCGATTGGCTGTGCGGGGCGATGGGAACGGGCCTCGCGTCTGATTGGCTACTGCATGCTGCGAAAGGTTGCCAATAGGTCGGGCCGCCGGTTGGCAAGTAGTTACCAGGCGCTTACTAAAGACTGCTCTCAATAAAGTGAGTACTTTTGAAATCAACCTTAGAAAAAGTCACTATCCCTTCCTGAATATATTTTAACGGGTTCACTGAGTGATATGCGCCCAGTAAAGTTGGTAACGATGGGGGAGAATATAGTTCCATATATTAACGTCTCAAGTAACCATTTATGATCAATTAAATTGTTTCCTCCACTTTCGGTTTTTTATGCATCGAAGTGTAAAAATGAGCAGATTTGTAAAATATTTACTTTTTTAATATATTCAGTTCCACTTTATTGACGCATGAATAAAGTGACGAGGTCCATGACAGTGTTAATTTTACATAAGGCGGAAGAATACACAATGGCATACAAGCAGATCTTAAGCAGGGCTTTCAAAAGTGCTCAGTTTACCGTGAACTGCCTATAGTGACGTGCCAGCGTGTGCGACTATGGAGTCATCTGACGTACAGATGAACAAAGAGCGAAGAGAGAGACAGAAATGTGCCCAAGAGCTGGACGGCACAACGAAGACAACACAAATGAACACCGTAAGTCTTCTATGACGAAACCGTGGCGATGTTTCGAAAAAAAACCTACATATTACCTCCATCTTCGGGTAGACCAGGATTTAAGTGCCCGATTTCAGGCCCCTAAAGTTAAGCGTTCCCTGAAGGAGTTTAGAGGTCACATATAGTTGGTGAGCAGTTCGCATCCTCAAGTGCTTCTTACTGTGGATTTAAGTGGCCCTTAAATGTTCGGGGGTGTTTATGAAACCGGCCATGGATGTATTGTCGTTATTCGTTCGTTTACTCCTTGTCGTTTAATTTATGATTACTGGCTCTTTCCCTTCATCGAATTATCTATGTATTATTTATACATCTTTCGGCAACCATTATTCCTAACTTAATTCGGTGTTTCCTGTTTTTAATGCCATATTGTGGGTTTACTGTGACCTTACTGTACAAATCTGCCATGGTAAATGTTAAAACTAATTTTTCGTTAAGAAAACTTCCTGCAGGTCATGCAATTACACTCTGAAAAGGCTGTTCTCGGTAAAATGAGCACTTTTGAAAGCCCTGCTTAAGATATACTAGTATGCCTTTTGTGTATTCTTCCGCCTTATGTAAAATTAACACTGTGATGGACCTCGTCACTTTATTCCTGCGTCGATAAAGTGAAACCGAATTTATTAAAAAAGTAAATATTTTACCAATCTGCTCTTACTTACACTTAGGTGCATAAAAAATAATGATAAAACGAAAGAAATAATTTTAGATGTTACAAATGGTTACCTAACACTTTTAATTTGACGTTAAGATATAGAACTATTTTCTATCCACCGTTACCAACTTTACTGGACGGATGTCACCAAATGCGTCCGTTATAATATATGCAGGGAGGGGAAGTGACTTTTTTCTAAGGTTGGTTTCAAAAGTGCTCGCTTTATCGTGAACAGCCTTTGAACAGAGGTTTTCTTCTGCCTCTGGCAGCCACTCGGTAAACATTTCGTTAGCAAGGCATTGAAACGAATGAACGCAGTTCGCTGCAAAAACTGAAGCTACGTGTATGTCAGGGGAGCGGCGAAGGCTAACAAACCGGTCTGCCTTCGCAGAATGTCGGGCAGCAACAACACAACACCGCGATTGCCTTTCTTCCCTGCCGCGTTATAAATTTCCCCTACCTCTCTTTAAATCTGCCGCATACCTGAACCTGACATTCCGCCTACCTGAGCGAGCTATTTTTGCTCCGGCAGAATAACCGCCAGTGGAGGTTGTCGCTGGGTTCAACCCCTAGACACTGGATAGGAGTAAACAGAACGCTTATTTTATTTCCAATTCGATTTTGTCTATTTTTCCGGTGCAATATCGGCAATATAAAAGTGGAAAATTATTTTAATTTATTGATATAATGTAAATAAACTGCTTATCGTCTTATAAATATTTTTCAACGTAATTTAAAATAAAAATATAGTTATATTGACTCAATTGTAGAGACTGAAGTACAATGATTTATATAAATCCACATTTATTTTTACAATGTTGGTGGTGATGTATGGCTGTGCATTGTCGGTGACGTGAGCTAGTTAAGCGTTTTAGCAACGATTTGGCGTTGTGTACCGACACGTGACAGCTCATAGTGGCCGTTTATTTTTGGATGTAATTCTACATGTTTTAAATGTGAATATTGAGCACATTTTTATTAAAATGGGTGGAATTAGATGATTGAAATGTTATACCAAATACTGTTCACTTGTAGTAATGCCAATCCGTGAATACAATTTTTTTTTTGTTTTGACATTTGCACATTTGCACTGGGCAAAAAATAAGCATACCACTTCTTTGCCTTGAGTTACGTTTCTGGTACTTATATGCTCGTTAGCTGGGTTATGGTTGGAAATTAGCATAGTGCGGAGGCAGTTTCTGAATACACCAGCCACAGCGGCAGTTTGCCATTACCGGTGAGCGAGAACGAATATTTGCCACTCATGAAAATAAACTCGGATTTATTCTCATGTCTCGTGTCATTTGTAATGAATACAACAAATGTCTGGCAGTTTAAGGATAGTATTGCTACTTTATTAGAATATATTTACTGAGTAGAGATTTCGATGAAAGGATTTTTTTTATACGCTTTAATTCTGTGCAATTGATTTTGGTAAATTTTGTAATTTATAAAATATTGTTTAGTGGTAAGATTTTTCATATTAGTTGATGTAATGATTTGATTAGAATCGAATGCTTACAAATATTTTATTTTGAGCATGCTTTTTGTGACACAAGAAATTAACATTCTGACTGACTTTTGGTGACAGTCGCGTGGTTCTAGTTGTGTTCTACAGCCATCAGAATATAATATGCAGCCAAATTGATCATTCAGCCAACCACCACAACTAGAAGCAGTTGGTAACGTCACAAAGGCAAAAGCAACGGCGTGATAAGGGCAATATTGATAAGCATGTCAGGCACTATATTGCCTCTGCGAGAACGTTACTCATCAGGCGTACAAACTTTACGTAGGATTGCATTAAATTATTTATTGGATTTTATACAGTAATCACACAATTTTATTGGTTGAAAATTTGTTGCAAAGTCTCGCAAAGTCTTCCGCGTGAGTTCCGCAGATGTATTAGTATATTTTAAATTTTATCACTTTAAAATTGCGTTTTTTTTTTCGTATGATGAGAAGCTTTAGAATTTTTTTAAATGCAGATAACGTATTGAAATCATATTAGCGTACATTTATAAATGTCACAGTGCGTAACTAACGCAATTGTTTCGTATCTGTTCCAAATTGGATTCATGTCTTCTAAATAAGTATTTTCTCAGGCATATCTTTGCTATCGCATTATATAATTCAGAACAATCGTCACCGATTACCTTGCTTGTGTAACTGCAGTTTTATTGTCATGATGTTAAATGCTGCAAGCCTGCTTTGCAATGTATTATTAACATGTAGCGGTTGTTTTCTTGGAAACGGAGAGATTTTGAAGTGTTGCAACAAGGCAGCCATGTTGTACATTTGGGCATGGTGATAAATAATCTGTCTTGAAAATTCGCTAAATGCTCAAGGAAAAAACACATAATGCTAAACGATAATTGCAACCCCTAAGTATTTTTTTTTTTTTTTTTTTACTAATAGAGTGTTATTTACACATTCAGTTTCAGAGGTTCTGTGATACACTGTCCACATTCGTTTTCTTCCATCCCTAGTAGTTTCTAATCGTTTTAATTAAAAGTTTTTTATTTTCCCATTTTCAGAGGTGCATAACAGCCTTGATAATCACGTTATGTCATACGTCGTACATATCTTTTCTACCTCGTTTTTTCATAAAGATTCACTTTCATAACAAGTCTAAGGAAACACTGAAAATGACTACCGTAATCAAACCACCTAATCTTTTTCGCAGTTATTAGTCATCGTTTTCAAAATAAGGAATAAGATAATCTTAGGTACACTGAGTTATTAAGCACAAGCAAATATTTAAAAGTTAGAGACTGTGTGGGAAAAAAATATTTCAAGGCATAAACAGGCCGACTGATGTAACAGCTGGAATATTATAAACTATTTATCTTACAGTCATAACGATACTGCTGGAATGTAATTGTTTATTATATGTAAAATATAAATAAATGAAATGAAAGTTGTGTTTCAACGTGATAAGTTTATCATCTACTTATTAAAAAATTATAAATGTAAAAAAAAACTGAAAAAATTTTAATTGGCTATTTTAGGAAAGAATATGAGGCACGGGACCAGAAGAGAAGCATAAACTCAGGCACTGATTAATAAAAGTGCCAGTGTAAACTTATATTCGAGCTGTTTCCCTTCTGAACAACATTCAAGTTATAGTGCTTCGTCTTGTCTCATAATAGCTTCATAGTGTAGCGCTACGTGGCTTGTGGTTAGATTACCTGGTACGTAAACGACTTGAATGAATGTTAACAGCTTTTACAAGCACGCGCACTATTTCATTCCAAATTTATTCTTGTTTTGAAACGGAGTGTTTGAGATACATACAAGATGTACGCGGTAAAACTTTTTTTTGTCTTCTGCAGCTAGGTGCAAACTCGTGAAGGTTTACCAACTTGTTGTTACGCCATGTTGTTTTTTTTATTTGCGTGACTTGTTTTATTATATTTATGGAACTGAAATGGATACACATTTGGTTCAGAAACAAGTAAATGTGCATTATTTAAGCTAATGTAGGCATATGTGTTGTCTTCTCGACAATGCACACTCGCACATTTCTGTTATAGTAAAAGTTATTTCATTGTTCGACATTTTAAATGCATCGCCTGGCACATAATTATATCGACAACCATTCTTCAAGAGATTTCATATTTATAATGCACCGTAGTGAATTCAGAGGTTGGATATTGTACTGAAAATAAAAATGAAGATATATTAAATGTTTTTCAAGTAATTACAGGTCAAGGTTAACCATCTTAGTTTAATGTAACCAACTTCGTTTGATGTTTTTCCTTTTACAAATACAAACATGTTAGCACGGTTACTTTTGTAAACGCTATTCCCTTTCTTGTACAAATTTACTTTAACGCTTGAAAAATAAAGA
Organism: Dryococelus australis; assembly: GCA_029891345.1. Lineage (NCBI taxonomy): Eukaryota > Metazoa > Arthropoda > Insecta > Phasmatodea > Phasmatidae > Dryococelus > Dryococelus australis. Next base: position 80,090,961 of record CM056995.1, read on the forward strand.
AACATTTAAGAGTATAGCTGGTAGTTTCATGATGTTATGTAACATGCTTCTTTTTAAAGCTGCCTTGTTGGCCAAATACAACGGCGAAAACAACATGCATCAAAAACGATCAGTTATTATCAAGTTAGTTCAAACTATTCATAATTTCTCTAAACATATAATTTTAATGATGTGAAAGGGGACACTTTTTCTCAAGATTTTCCTAAACAGGAGCTTAGAGAGTTATATCTCTCCACGATACGTGTCTTCGCGGTGTATTCATCACAAAACTCGAATAATATCGCTAATTTACCGCGGATACGTTATGTTGCACAGAAACACTAACCAACTACTACAAGTGAGATACCATCTTCAAGAAAAGTTTCCAAAGGCTGGCAGAACTTTATTCGTTATTTAGATGTTGCAAGTGAGACATGGAGTCGCATGGTGAAGAGACGTCATGTATATTGTGGTCCCACGTAAAGTACACGACAGTGAAACGTGACTTTCGCAAAGAGTTCCAGGTTAACGCACCTTCTCGCTCCTCTATAAGGAAGTGGTGCAACACATTTAATAGACCTGGACGTCTACGTTTCCAAACGACCGGGTACAACAACGTCAGAGAATACTATTAGGAGCCTAGAAAAGTAGTTTCTTCTCTCTTCTCAGTCCACGCGAACATCTATAAGACGTGCAATCTGGGAGCCAGGAGTGTCACAAGCAGGTGTTTTACGTTTTGTAAGAAAATGTGTACGTCTGAAATCATACAGATTTCAAAGGCAGAAGACCACAAACCTGATGGAATATCATTCTGTTGTAAGATACTGTCTAACACAGATAAATAACTTCACGCCTAAGTCAGTGTTAGCTGAATAAAAACCGAGTTTGTTTAGTAAAGTCAAGCGACAACAAGTAACGAACAACCAAGTTACGTCGTTGAAATGATGCGTAGTGATCCTAAGTTTGTGCTTTGTGGACTTAACTTCTCAGAAAGGTAATGTTTGTTTAATTTGTACGGCGTTCACAACATCTGCAGTATAACTCACTAAGCTTCACGGTCCACCAACGCCGCAATCATAAGATGATTCTTTCAATTAATAATACCGTTTTTTCGACAAGATGATGCTACAGCCAATTGGGATTTGATTACGTCAAATTATCTAAATGGCAGAATATCAGGGAAAGAGAGAGAGCGAGAGAGAGAGAGAGAGAGAGAGAGAGAGAGAGAGAGAGAGAGAGAGAGATAAACGAGATTGGCCCAGTAAGTGGCTTGCACATTTGTGGTCGCGCTATTATGACCGCAATGTAAGACGACGAAGAAGAGTTGAGTTGCAAACATATATTTGCAAATTTGCAGCACCGCATATCACGTGCATCAATTTATTTTGAGAACGCGAAATTTTGATTTGTCCTAGTAACAGTCGCGAAAACTGTTTTTCGATCGTTATAAGCTAACATATAGTACATATGTGTATTTGTATAGGCTGTTCACGGTAAAGTGAGCACTTTTTAAGGCCCTTCTAAATTTTTCCTTTCATCCAATTTCCATCTTCCTGCTGCTTTTTAATATAAACATTGCAATGTGACCAATAAACACAGTGTATACTTTTTACCACCCTCAAAACTTAATGCCTCAGGCAGTTATAAGATATATTTATTACTGGTTAATGCCTGTTGGGAGGGCCTAAAAAGTGTTCACTTTAATGTGAACAGTCTATACATATGTATGCTGTATATTTGCCACGAAAAGAGAAAGCCTCATATATTTCAGCCTTTTTACATTAAATTATAGACAAAGAAATAATACCATTTGTATTAAAAAAATTTTACATTTTTAAATGGAAATTTTATTGCTTATTAAGTGACTATACGGTTTTGCGTCGACTGTAAAACCAACGATATTACTAATTATGAATTTTATGTCGTGGAGATGTTAAATACATATAATCCAAAAATTGATGTCAAAAAGCCATAATAAACCAGCTAGACTCACCCCATGAGTTTTTCTAATGTGTATTTTTAGGGGGGGGGGGGAAATGTTTTATCACCACCGTCGCCCATCATCCCCTTGTGAAGGAAATGGTAACTTACCTTATTGTCGAGAAACTAGCAATTATATTAGTACACCTACTATAATGCTGAAGGTTGCAGTTTCGATCCCAACATGAGACAACATAAGTAAAGCAGAAGTAAAATATAACTATTTTTTTTCTGACAAAATTTTTCTCTCCGCTGCCAAAGATGGGCATGTGTACGTCAAAATAAGTTTTTATCATATTATAAAGAATAATACATGTGAATATAAATTAAATAATTGCGGCTAGGTGTTTTTAAATATTAATTGTTAATAATTGAAAAGAATGAACATTGATTTGATTATATTCCTGAAGATTGATTAATAATTTGCTGAATGTGCTGAAGAAGAAAACGTCTTTAATAAAAAAATGTGAAGATGAGAATTGCGACATAATGATTTTTAATGAAATGGTATAAACGGCTCCCAACGTGATAGTTGTACGTTTGTGATTTGTATTAAATCTAAAGCTCTTCCCACCAAGGCAAACCGGGTTCGACTCCCGACGGAGTGAGCGAGTGAGTGAAGAGGTTTGAAGCGGTTCTTAATAGAGAGTTCTTGAGAGCCGATTGGGGCGAAGCGAGAAGGGTATGAAGCAGCGACGGAATGCAAGGGCGGAGGGAAAACGGGAGATCCCCGTGAAAACCCGCTGATCAACGGCATCGTCCGGCACGATTCCCACTTGCAAAAATCCGGGAGTGGCCCGCCGAGAGTCGAACCAGGCCCGTCTTGGGAAGCGAGTAGCTAGTCTACCCACTACACCACCGTAACCCCGATTCCCGGCGGAGTTACCCGGATTTTCGCAGGTGGGAATCGTGACAAGCGATGCCGCTGGTCGGCGGGTTTTCTGGGGGATCTCCAATTTCTCCCGCCCTTGCATTCCGACGCTGTTCCGTACTCAGCTCGCTTCGCCGTCATAGGCTCTTAGACCGCGTTGTTAAGGCCAATGGTGCACGAAAGCACTATATTTAGCCGATTTTAATTATAATGTGTTTTTTTTCAGAGTGTTTATCGAAATTTTGGCACAAGACGTAAATATTAATTTTTAACAACTTCTTGCATTGTTTAATAAACACTACCTTTATTATTCTGGGAGCACTGATGGAAGATGAGAAATAAGATATTCTTTCTTATCAGTGCTCCGATAGTAGTAATGGTGTAAGACGATGTTCGAACTTATTCTTTATGTCTTGTCGTACCTAAATTTTTTTTGAAATTCTCTGAAGAACAACTTTTGACTAAAAATGAGGTAAATACACGGCTTTCGTGCACCATGCCCCGTAAGAGCCGCCCAAATCTCTTCTCTATTCACTCTCATCTTGAACGACACCGCATGTTTCGCAACCGAGAGGTTGACTTGATCTCTCGACTGTAACGGAACTCGGAATCATGTAAACGGCGATTGTTGTTACTGAAATAGCCCTGCTGCCGCGTAACGCAGGCTGTGATCATCCGCGGCCCCGATAGAACCGGTCAGCTCCTCAAGTTTGTGGCCTATGACCTTCACTGCGACGGGAGCTGTCTTCCAGTCGGCAGTTACTACACCCCAGCTCAGTTACGGTATTTCTTTTATTTCTATTTTTTTTCCACGTGTTCATTTTTAACTCCCTTCGCAACATGCCGGAAGTTTAGACGGGGACGGCTCACAAAACAAACTAAAACATACTGTAAACCGGAGGCCACAGAGACGAACACGCATATGTGTCTTCCACTAGCGGAGGTCACAGTGATGAGATAAGAACTGCGAGTATTTGAATGCGTCCATATATATATAATTATATATATATATATATATATATATATATATATATATATATATATATATATATATATATATATATTAATAGTCGCTATTTTTTGTGGTCTCTACAGATGAAAATATTGACAAATGACTTAACCGACAGAACAGCTCAGTAAAATGACGTGAACTAGGTATCTTACAAATCTTCGTTAAGTATTTGTAATGTGGCATAACGTCAGTGACGTTACTGCGGCTCCAATGTTCACCTAAACGGTGTTAACGATAAAGTGGGCATTTTCGAAACCAACCTTAGAAAAAAGTCACTGCCCTTGCCTGCATTTATTACAACAGGCGCACTGAGTGACATACGCCCAGTAAAGTTGGTAATGATGGATGGAAAATAGTTCCATATCTTAATGTCGAATTAAAAGAGTTAGGTAACCATTTGTGATAACTTAAATTATTTATTTCGCTTTGTGTTTTTTTTTTATGTATCGAAGGGTAAAAAGAGCAGATTTCTAAAAATATTAATATTTACTTTTCTAATAATTTCACAGTTTCACTTGACTGACGCACGAATAAAATGATGAGGACCATGGCAGTGTTAATTTTACATAAAGCGGAAGAATACACAACGTGCACACAAGTAGATCTTAACCAGGGCTTTCAAAAGTGCTCATTTTACCGTGAACAGCCTATAAGAAGGTTGTTCGTGCATAGGCGCCAACTGCGGGGGTGATTTGCATATTGAGCACTCCCAAAGATGTTCAAGCCATTTAAGACCTTAATGCTACGTCGTTAGTTCGGTTTTGGATACAGGACTGCGCTGCAAGCAGTGTTGTCTAGCGTAGTAACAGGCAGGTGCTGTCAGCCACCTTAATATTGGCATTAAGCCACGTCACTCTTTATTGATTAAAGCGCTTGAAAAAGTTCACGTTTTTTATCCTCCCCCCTCACATTTTTTGAGCATGAGTGCCATCAATATTTTTTTGCACTCCGTACTCCTGTGTACGTGTCATGTTGCTCCATCATGTAAAAACGCACGTGAGCTGCGAACCATAATTTGGGTAAACACGACCTTTGTATACGTAGGCAAGGGTAGTTGGAATCCATTTTCAACTTTGGCTGTACCGAGGAATAACGCCGAGTACGAGTGGAGTGAGGTTAAATACTGCAGTTCTTTCCTCCACAGTTGTAACAGGATTAAATACACTCGCGGCAAAATATAAACGTGTATTACGTGTAATGTGCGATGTATAACAAATATGTTAACAATGTAAAATAATAACGAGAATAACTATCGTCATTACAGACATCATTAAAAAGTCACAAAGCTGATCTAAATATGGTTATAGGCCTAAATTGTGAACACTCGTGCGAAATGGTTTTTGAAATACGACAAAATTCTTTAACAGCTGAAAACAGTAAACAACGCATTAGACATTTGAAACGTATAAGGGCCCTCACACAATTGAAAACTTTAACATTTGACTTTGCGTTTTAACTTTACTTTTACTTTCCGACATGTTGTATCTTATGGAGCTTGACACAATGTAACTGTCAAAGGTAAAGTCATGCACTCTTGACTTTACGATTTCGAAAAGTTGAAATTTAAAGTCAAAGCCAAGCAGTCATTTTGTCGAGAATCTAACAGATGTTATGTGGAAAGTGCGTTATTTTGTTGTAGGGCGATTTTAATTTCAGTATATTAAACAAAGCTCGTCGTAAATTAAATAAGTGGCAAACAAATATAATGTGTAGAGTAAGTATATAAGTTTACATAATTTAATAAAATGAACAAATGAGTTTTCTGTTTTGAAATAAACCTTTAATGTAAATTTTAGGGTTTTTTTTTTTTTTTTTTTTTTTTTTTAAGGTACGTAAAATTAATTCCTGGATAATATATTACATAACAAGATACACATTTTTACGAAGCTCGCAGAACCGATGTTCAATTGTCTGAACTCTGACTTGACAACTGTATTGTGTTGGTGGTTTCGTCAGAGGAAAGGAAACGTAAAGTCAAATGCTAAAGTTTGCTATTGTATAAGAAACTTAAGTCGCGCGGAAGCGTTTGTGTTTACATGTAGCGGAAGGATACGTAATCGGTAGCCAAAAGTAGAACTTTAGCAGGACTTCAGGAAAATGTGAAGTAACCGTGAATGGCCTGTAGATCAGTGATCGAACACGGCGGGCGTGTGAGCTCGAGACACGTGAGTGAAGTGAAGTGGCGGTTTGTTCGAGGCGGGACAGAATGAACTGTTGTGGCCTGGGGAAGGGAACATCCCGCTGTGTGGTCGAGTGAATGCGTGTGTTGGTCTTCCGGTCAGGTCGGCAGGTAGCGGGTAAGAGGGCGTGGCCAGGCGCGGCTGCAGCTTCCGGGTAAGGGAATTGGATCACTCCAGCTACTTGGCGCAGTTACCGCTTACCTACTGCAGTCGATCCACGGTTACTCACAACTTTTCTGAAGCCCTGCTAAAGTTCTACTTCCGAAATATACCTTCGCCTCATGCAAACAAAGCTTAACCGAGTGAAGGTCACGTCTACTACAGGTTGGGAAGATCAATATTAAAAGCTAGACAAAGAAGAAATTTTCGCCACTAGGTAAGCGCTAGTGTCGGAAAGGTATAATGGCTGTTCACGATGAAGTGACACCTTTTGAAATCAAGCTTCTTAGAAAAAGTTACTGCCCAGGCCTGCACATATTTTAACGGGCGCACTGAGTGACATCCGCCGAGTAAAGTTGGTAATGACGGATGAAAAATAGTTCCATATCTTAACGTCGAATAAATAGTGATAGGTAATCATTTGTGATAGCTTAAATTATTTATTTCCTTTTCCATTTTTTTAAAATCCATCTAGCCTAAAAATGACCAGATTTGTAACATATTTACTTTTCTAATAATTCCACAGTTTCTCCTACCCGACGCTTGAATAAAGTGATGAGGCTCATGACAATGTTATTTTTACATAAAGCGGAGGAATACACGCCATGTATGCAAGTAGATATTATGTAGGGCTTTTAAAAGTGCTCATTTTACAGTGAACAGCCTGTACCAGATTTTCTCTATTTTTACGTTAAAGAACAGGACAATTTCAATAGTCATGAATAAAATATAATTAATTAGAATCTTTCTCTTTCTTATTCATGTAGCTTAAAATTTCTATCAAAAGTTAATTTAATTTTGTAAACTGCTACCATCTAGCGGAGGAAATTTCCCTGTGCCAAACTCTCCCAGAAGAAATCTCGTTTTGTCCCTAACCTTACTTGAACAAACCTTAACAAAGTCTAGAAAATTACACCAAAGAGACAACGCACCACATTCGTGCGCACTAAGCATAATAATATCTTGCATAAGAAGTATTTCTTACTAGGCATTACCAACAAACAGTGAGAAACTACTTTCTCACTGTTTTTATTAATACAAAATATAAATAAAATATTATAAGTTATGTATGAAATGCACGTAAAAGTTCAATTTAAATAAAAATAATACACTTTTATGTCAATACAAGTATAGAACGCTTGTGATGCATGGCTTAAGAAACATCCAAACACGTCATACATGGGGGAATTTTTCAGAGGTTTTGTTTGTTTTAAAGTGTGAAGAAACCACGAACGTTTGACTGGCGTTTACGGCATCACCTCGAAAGTTTGCGGTTCGCAGACGAAATATTATTTCCAGAAAAAACAGTTAAGGGGTCCGTCTGACTGGCACTCTAACTTCGTTACAGTGTGTTCAAAATTCTGTTTTTTTTTTTTTTTACAAAACTATTACAGGTGCGTCCAATGTGCTAGTCTACGAAAGAACACATCACACTTCAGACCACGGCAATAGAACACAGGTCTGGACACTCGCCTATCAAACAATGTTGGCGAATTGACCCCCTTATTGACTGATTTAGTTCATGCAGTAGCCGCAGAGCGCTGCAAGCAAACTAGTGTTGTTAGCGGTGCTGGTATAGGGAGTACACCATAGAGATATGAACGTCAGTTTCCCATTTTAAGAAAAAATTGCAATTCCTCCCCATGTAAACAGCACTACCTCGGTAGCAGCGCTTTGTGGCTGGGTTCATAAACGAAATGGGTCAATAAGGGCATCAATATTTCAAGTTAGTGTCTGGACCTGTCTTCTACGGCCGTGCTTCAGATTATGCCTGTCGGTTACTTCCAAGATGTCACACACATTAAGCCCCTGTAATACGGTTAAATTTTCGTTCTCAACTATATTTGACAATAAAATTTGAAGACAAAATACAACCATAAAATTTTTCCTTCAAACAAATTTTATGAAATAATCTTGAATGTGTTTGAAAATGTGTCACAATGTCAAAATTTTTTACTGGGAGAATAAAATTTGAATTATTATTTAAAATTTATTTTCATAGTTAAATATTACTTTTGGTTTTCCATGCAGTCCATTACAAGAAGAAGTGTTAGTAATGTGATTTATTTTCGCTTCTTTGTGAAATTCAAATTTTATTTTCCAGAGATGTTTCGTGCAGAATTACATTTAATGCCTCTGAGTTCGTAATATTATGTGCAATATTCTCTTAAAATAGAATTCATGTCCAGACCGCTTCAGCATTAATTAATTATCTTCATAACCTACTTCGTATTCAGCATTTGACCGTTATTTTAAAGTTACTTGGCGTCCATTTTTATCGTGCACGATTCTGATTGGCTGAGACTGTTAAACAGCAAAGAAATTTAAAAATCGGTCCAAATGTTTGATGGGAACTGAAGCCATCCAACTTACTCAGACAAATATGGCAGCGTTTATGATATTTCAATGACGTCATAACTTTGACCAAACTTATTAGAAGCAGTTTGACGGCAAGATTTCAATGTGACAGAGGCTTTAGAAACACCATTTCAGAGCACTCCAACATAGCTGAAAGCGGCCTTTTCAAAGAGCTGTATCTCAAAACATACGTGTTATATACACACAGAAGTAATCGAGAGGTATACACTGAACCTTGTTACAGGCTTTCCGCCAGTAAAATTATAGAGTCGCCGCTGAAAGTCCCATAGATACACGCAGCACGACGAGAACACTGCACGCCAGTTCAGAGCTGTGCGTGTAGAGGCGATGGCGGACCTGTAACGCGTGGCAGTGTCGGCCTTATCGCTCCCACGCCTCTCGGCCTCACGTGTTGTGCTTAACAGACTTGATATTAAACAACACCGACGGTGGTGAAGTGAGGCGAGAATGGAGCAGCAACGAGTGGCAGTGGTGGAGGAAACGAGAGTACACCGAGGAAACGCCTGGGGCAATGGCAAAGGCCATTCACGGTAACATGAGCAGTTTTGAAAGCCCTACTTAAGATCTACTTGTATGCACGTTGAGTATTCTTCCGCCTTATATAAAATTAACATTGCCATGGGACTCATTACTTTATTCATACGTCGGTCAAGTAAAACTGTAGAGTAATTAGAAAAGTAAATACTTTACAAATCTGCTAATTTTTACACTTCGATGCATTTAAAAAACAGAAAGCGAAAGAAATAATTTAAATTATTCTCAAACGGTTACCTAACACTTTTTATTTGACGTTAAGATATGGAACTACTTTCCATCCATAGTTAACAACTTTACCGGGCGCATGCCACTCAGCGCCCCAGTTAAAGTATATGCAGGTAGGGGTAGTGACTTTTTTCTAAGGTTGATTTCAAAAGTGCTCACTTTATCGTGAACAGCCTTTATGTGTCTGTATCACATGTAAAAACCCGGGTCCGGTTCCGCGGGTAATAGAACGTGGTTAGCCGTGGCGGAAGGCGAGTTGTTTGACAACTTAACCATCTATAAGTTTCATTGCTGCATATTTAATACATTCCTGTACAATTCGACTCGAAATGTAGGTCAAAGAGTAGACTGTAGAAAATAACACACTTGAATCAAACGATGACATTTACTGACGAAGAATCTCTTTTCTTTCCCACTACGTTGCACAAATTACGCTCTCGGACGTGACACACTGATAAAACCCAGAAACTTCGCGAGTGACGTCACTGCAGTAATTAAGCTCCATTACTGATCGGTAATTAATGAGGAAAGGTGATTGATAATCTGCATTATATTTTAGACTTATAATTGTAACGTTTATAATAATAAAGAAAAAGATGCCCTACACGTCCATAAACAACTTTAAAAATTACGAGCTTATTTTATATACCCCAAAAACCAGTAGCCAAAACACGTGCATAAACCATTTTCGCTATTCTACAAATACCATTTGGAGAACATTTGAGAAACTACACCGTAGGGGAGTATGGGGGTAGAGAGTGCATGCCAACTGTAAGGGTACCAACATGAGTATTAACATTTAGTAGCTCTTTTGTTTGCCTCCAGAACTGCCAAACCACGTTGGTTGAACTAAGGTTTGCTCATTTCTACTTGTTTTCAAACGACAGTACGTTTCCTTTTACCGAGTTTTGATGCTAAGGATATACTGAATTCACGCTAAATATTTTATACATAAAACTTAAGTATGTAGAAATAAATCTAAAAATTAAGCGAGGCAACGTTGCAGACATGAGCAGAAGACGAAAATCAGTCGAGCACATCTTTACTCTCTGGTAAAATAAGTCTAGCGCATCTTTACTCTCTGGCATAAACACGTGATATTGACAAGCATTGGCAATACTTTCCCCAAGGCACACGAGATTTTCGTGCTCGGCGACTGTTCTCTTTAGTGCTAAAACGAAGCAAGGTCTGCGCGGGCGAGGGTCTATCATACGGTCAGTCAGTACTAGGTACATATATCTAATACACGCTAACTGATCAGACACCAAAGCTCCCTACTCTATCCCTTGCGCCGTCTGTGGCATTATACTCTCAGAAACACCTGCGGTATCGTTAACCAGATGCAAATAAAAATATTGTGTAGTTCATTTAATATACAAAAAATTCTGAAGCTTGTTTTGGTTGCCAAAGTAACGGGTCACCTTAATATTAAGTTAGTGTGTTCTGTATACTTGCACACTAGTACACCCTTATTAAAAAAAAAAAAACTTTTAGTTGTACTCAGTCATTATCGGAAGTTGCCAGGAGGGGAGGGGGGAGTGTAAGACCTCTTACGATAACAGGGTGCCTCACCGACCCAGCCAGATCGACACCAGGGCATAGCGAGATTTCAATGACCGTACGAAAAATAGAGTTGCAAATCAGAAATATAAAAATAACTGCTTTGGATTCATCTGTTTGCCGAAGAAGGCTCTACAGTACTAACGTACCTAGAACACACTTTTAACGAAAAGGTTCACTTTTTTATGTATGTACTTAAACGATGTGCTTGATGTATGCGCCTAGAAGTGTATCTTGTTCTTTGAATGAGCTAAGATTTCCGGGTGCATTTATTTTGTAGTGAATTTATTCTTACCCTTATACCAGAAACACATCTACCACAAAATAATGCATATGTACTATATCGATAGAGTGAGTGTGTGAAGAGATTTGGGTGGCTCTTAACAGCGAGGTCTTGAGAGCCGATGAGAGTGATTGAAGTGAATATGGAGCGGCGCCTGAATAGCGGGAGGGGAAATCCCCGAGAAAACCCGTCGACCAACAGCATCGTTCGACAAGATTCCCATTTGCGAAAATCCGGTGACCCGGCCAGGGAATGAATTCGGTTCGTCTTGCTGGAAGGCGAGCGTGCTAATCGTTCAGCCACCGTGGCCCCTATATCGATAGATAATCTGCCATCATATGATGCGAATGAAAAAATGTCTCTACTACATTTGAAGGGAAAAACTACGTAGAGATCAATTTTATACTATCACGAGGAACGTGCAGTAGATATTTCGATTTAGTATGCAATGATTTTTCAAATATAGAATTTTTAATGCGGTAGAACCAGTGGCCCTTTAATTGAGAGAAAAAAAGGGGGGGGGGCAGAGGAACTGTGAATTATTTTTAAAAATTATTACTCAAACGGGAAATAATTTGCAAGTTTTTCGGTGTTACTCTGAAAGTAATTTCTGTAGTAAAAACATTAAAATAACTTCAGTTTAGTTTGTAGAAAATAGCAGTCTTTATGATAACAACAGTGCTTCGGTATTCTTCGTCAAGGTGCTTCCCATAGAGGAAAGGAGGGCACGGAGCTGGTTATAGATAAACGAAGGATCTAGAGTCCGCCATGGAGAAGGAAGGGTAGGGAGCTCGCGTCGCCTACAACGAGCATATAAGTACCAGAGACGTCACTCAAGGTAAAGCAATGGAACGCTTATTTTTTTGCCCAGTGCAAATGTGCCAATGCCAAAAGAAAAAAAAATGGGTTCACATGTTGTGGCACTACTTCACACGAACAGTTTTCTGTATCACAATTCAATCGTCTAATTCCGCCCATTTTAATAAAAATGTGTTCAATCTTCACATTTAAAATATGTTGAATTACATCCAAAATAAACGTCACTGTGAGCTGTCGAGTGTCGGCACACAATGCCAAATCGTTGCTAAAACACTTATAGCTTACATCATCGATAATGCATGGCCATAAGAAGCTAACATCACCACCAATATCGTAAAAATACGGATTTATATCAATAATTGTACTTCAGTCTCTATAGAATCAATATAACTATATTTTTATTTTCACTTCCGTTGAAAAATATTCATAAAACGATAAGCAGTTTATTTACATTACATCAATAAATCCAAAGAATTTTCCGCTATTATACTGCCGATATTGCACTGGGCAATTAAACAAAATCGAATCGGATATAAACTAAGCGTTCTGTTTACTCCTAGCCAGTGTCTAGGGATTGCTCGTCTACTTGTTTGGCGGGTGCTACAGTCGCTCAGGTGCAGGGGAAGGAAGCAGGAAGGACGTCGCGTCGGTGGCGCAGCGCGGCGGGCGTGTGCGGAAGCTACCGCGCGGGCGCGCACCAAGGTATAGCTGTAGATGCGGTCGTTACCTAGCCCCGCGCGCGAGTCTCCAGCTGCGGGGTTCACTGACCGCCGCGCGCGGCTTGGCTGGAGTCAATCTGCTCTCTATATAGCACTGCCATCGCTGCCTGCACGCCGAATAAGTATTAAAATCCTGCCCGCACCGCTTTCTGTGACAGGTGCGCCGCACCCTCTCCACATTCCCAGCTCTCCCACTCTCTTTCTCTCTGTTTCCTACAATAAGTGTCCCACGTCGCGAGTCCCCAGCAAAATGCTCAACCTTAAGGGCGTTCATGAGTCTAAAATTAATTATTTTCAAAATTTTTAGTATGTTGCATTATTTTTCATTGTCATATCAAATAGTAGTTTTTTTTTTTTAATATGACAATGGAGGAAAATAACTTTTCAAAAATGAATTAAACTAGCCACAGAAGTTTTAAATTTATATGTTACTATCTGTACCCTCGCCCGCTTCACTGGGCATTGATTTATTTTGAAAATTGGAATCGCTCTAGCCACTCACTTGGAATCGCTCTAACCACCGAGTCACTGCGGCCTCACTTTATATATTTCTATCTACTGAGCCACTGCGGCCCCACTTGAGAATGCTCTAGCTGCTGAACCACTGCGGTCCTACTTGCGATTACTTTAGCCACTGCAAAATCGAAATCGCAGAATCGAACAAATTATTATTTTTTAAGTTTATTTCAATGGTTCGTTCGTACTTCGAATTTAGGTTCTGAGATACAGTTTGAAGTCAAAATAGTTAAAAGTGATCCAAGTGTCGGATTTCAAAGAATCTGCAACATACACTTATGTGGATGGCACCGTAGCTGAAATCAATATTTTAAGTTAAAATTCTCATATTTATGTTATAATATTATTTTGTAGAATTAATATCCTCACAATCTAGAAGAATAATCTATGGTCTCGCACAGCTTTCAGTAGCCTGGCACATACTTTTCTGCAGGTAGGAAGTATGCTTGTGTAGATTGCTACACGATGGAATTATTTTTGGAACTTCTATAGACAAACAATATTGTAAGAGAATTCCAATAATTCAAGGCTGATTTAGTTACAATCCCAGCAACGATTGTAATATATAGGCCTAGTTAATTTCTTGTTAAAGGCTGTTCACGATAAAGTGAGCACTTTTGAAATCAACCCCAGAAAAAAGTCACTGCTCCTATCTGCATATATTTTAACGGGCGCACTGAGTGACATGCGCCCAGTAAAATTAGTAAAGACTGATGGGAAGTAGTTCCGTAACGTCGAATAAAAAGGGTTAGGAAACAATTTCTGATCATTTAAATTATTTGTTTCGCTTTCCGTTCTTTTTTAATGCATCGAAGTGTAAAAATGAGCAGATTTGTTAAATATTTACTTTTCTAATAATTTCACAATTTCACTTTTGACCGACGCATGAATGAAGTGATGAAGCCCATCACAGTGTTAATCTTACATAAGGTGGAAGAATACACAACGTGCATACAAGTAGATCTTAAGCAGGACTACCAAAAGTGCTAACTTTACCGTTAACAGCCATTACCAATATGTGCAGTCACTTTTGTTTAATGTTTTGATATTTTATCTTCATTTGGCGCAGTTAAGATTCAAAACTTATTAAACTGACGGGATCTTCCCTTCACATCCTCATTTCCTTCAAATTACACACACACACACACACACACACACACACACACACACACACACACACACACACACATATATATATATATATATATATATATATATATATATATATATATATATATATATATATATATATATGTGTGTAAGAGAATTCCAATAATTCAAGGCTGATTTAGTTACAATCCCAGCAACGATTGTAATATATAGGCCTAGTTAATTTCTTGTTAAAGGCTGTTCACGATAAAGTGAGCACTTTATATATATATATACCCTTATGCCCCACTCCCCTTTTATATTCTACTTATGGAAATATAAGTCGGGCATAAGGGGATCGGGGAGTGAAATTTTCTTTTTCTGTTTCTTTATAATGCATATAAAATAACATTTTTATGTTCTCGCAAATTTTTCATAATCAAGGGAAAGTAATTAGAACGATTAGAAAACATAGGATAGATATACATCCCTCAACTACACCTAAAAATCATAGGGACATTTTTTATGTTATACTTTTAAACAAGACCAGAAATATACGCACTCCTTAGACAAATGCGAGCCTGTGCACGCTGTCTGCCCTCCCCATACGGTCACGTGTGCCGTTGAGTGATGTTTTTCCGGAGTACTCCCGTTTTATCTTCCCTTTCCTGCATTCCACCCTCGCTGTATTCCTAGCAACGACAGGCTGGACTTCGAGTAAGGCAGCCAGCTCCGCATTCTCTTATTCAGATTGAGTTTGCTACATGTGGAGAATACGCGCAGACTGTACCTTTCAGCTCCTTGTGTACAGTTTTCCGCGGCTTTCTTTTTTTGTATTCGTGCGCCATGCAAACAGCACGAAATCTAATTATATGTAAATATACCAACTGTACCGATTATACTTTTTCTGAAAAAATATGTGTTTCAAAATTTGAAAAATAATGATAATAAACTTAAGTAACAACCCCTTTTTAAAACATTTATCAGACAAAATAAATTCATGGGTCTTCGACAATCACAAGTGAAAAATTTGGTAAAAGTATCTAACTCATAGTTGTTTGCGGCTAAGAAAACTATCTTATCGCTAAGGATGTGCGAAGCTGCCTTATTTAAGCACATTTTTTTGCGTCAATGAAAGGCGAAAGGATAAAAAACAAATTGTGGTCGTTTACTTCAGAAAGGATTACTTACAGATGATGATCGTTAACTCCAGAAATTATGACGTGTAAACAGCTGTCGTTTCTTTCAGGCTGTTTTCACGACACGACACCGTAAAGACAGGAAGCTCTAGTGACGTAATCACAATGTGACGCATGCGCATGACGTGACATCCTATCAGGTACACGCCGTAAAAAAAAAGTTCCTCCAATACAGCCACTTGTACATGAGGCGGACACAACCGTTAACTCAACGAATACAGTGAACACACGAGCGACAGAATCTTCGTACTGGCGTATTATACTTCAATTTATTTAGGAGCATACCATAAACTAAGGTTGCCATAACTCCGGTTTTTCCCAGGCATGTCCTCCGTTTAGGGCTAAGATTTTACCTGTGAGGAATTAAAAAATTTGACGAAATGTCCGAGTTTTCTGGACGGACACTATTAATAAGCTATGATAAAGCGATAATGTTTTCGAATTTTGATTTTTTTTTTTGCCAGTGGCAACACATCTTGAGTCTATCAAGCGTCTTCTGTATCCAAACTAACCATTTGTAGCACGTGTTGTGTTTGTGTGTTAATGATATGCCGAAAAGTAAATTCAAATATTATGTCGGGTTACAAAAGAAGTATTCTTGTTTTAGAATATGTTAAGATGTTTTATAAGGTGAAAGCATGATATGTAAACCAAATACATTCGTCTCTGTGGCAAATAAAGGATGTCTCAACCTTCAAGGCTTCCGTCTGCCTTGCGCTGGAACTGCGTCGCACAGTTTTGAAATACACGTTTTTCTACGAAACTTTTAAACGTGCGTCCAATCTACGAAAAAAAACACAAACTTTAGACGAGCGCTATACTTTCAAGACGTCATGCTCGATTTACAATGCCACGACGAGCTCGTCCCGACAGCCCGACACGACTTTTCAGTCCAACCATTCCCGCCACCAAAATTAGTTCAGTGTTTACAATACCTCGACAGTTTCCACCTGACCTAGTGTTGCGTGGCTTTCGGAAAATCCTAGAATGGCCAGTAACTAGCTATGGAATACAAAGAAATCACAAATCATTGTACACGATTTTGTTTTGATAAAATTTGTAAACGAAGCGTTTTTGGATTTTGGAGCAGTTATTATTCACAAATATTTATGTTCGTAAGTTTAGCAGCTATCCGTTACAAGATAACCAGAATGTACACATAAGTAAAATATTTCTAGTGTGGCATTTGCCACAGTAGTGAAATTCTAACGAAATTTTGCGTTGTAAGTTAACGTTAATGTTTTTTTTTCTGCTGCCAAGCGAGTCCGACCAGTCCGACGTCCCAAGAAAGTAGAAATAGAATCTACATTTGTCGGGCTGTCGGGGCTGCGATTTTGTTGGGGCGACCTTGCTCCTGATTGGCTAATGAAAAATTCTCGTCGGTGTCGGTGCTGCTGTGTCAGACTGTTGGGTTATTTTTAATCCAGCTTCACGCACATTAGAAACACCATTCAAAGCACTCCGGCATAGCTAAAAACGGCTTTTCCGAAGCGCTGTATCACAAAATATACGCGTCAGACACGTACAAAAGCACTCAAGTGTCTGTAACTGAACCCTGCCACAGATGTTTCGCCAGTAAAATGTTAGTGTCACTGTTGAAAGTCCCTTGGGTACCAGCAGCACAAGAACACTGTGCGCCAATTCAGAGCCTTTTGCTTTGTGGCGATGGCGCACTTGAAGCGCGAAGCAAAGTAACCCTTATCTCTCTCGCGCTTCAAGGCCTCAAAAACCGAAATGAGCTCCAGAACTCGGCGACACTGTAGCAAGCATTATTGGGATGGACAATGGGCAGGCAAATCAGCAGGGACGACGTCGTCTTCTGTATTTGCCGCAACCCACATAGCAGAGGTTCGTGATGGATTGCATGTTCCGTAGGCGCCTTCTGGCCACCTTCACGCTCAAGGCTCTTCTGGCGTACTGTCTCTCTCTTGTTGATTTGCCTCATAGGATTTGCAGAGGTGATCCTATCACTTTATGATGTAAAAACATAGACAGATGTGTGCTGCATGTCCTTGTGGTAATGTAAAATAACCAGTACTGTAAGTTTCATTCCTACAAATAATTATGAAATACTCGTACTATACCTTTTGATCTTAAAAAAATACACTTAAGATACTGAAATAGAAAGCGGAAACTATTCTTCAACCATGTATTTCTCTTCAATGCTATTCGTAAGGAGACACCGCTGAAAAAAATTAAATTACGCCTATACGACTAAACATCTGCTGCTCAGCTTCGGCTATCCGGGCGGGAGGAGGTGGTTTGTTTGTTATACTATCTTAAAATTACATCTTAAAATGGCTTCGTAATTTCTTACCCAGAGTTTGAATCCGAAGCCTTGCGCTGTTTACACTTTCGATGATTCCGTTGCATCAGTCTTGGAATGCGTACAGACCTACATATCCCATAAATGTTGATGGTATTGCTTATCAATAATATACACATTGTAGTTATGCTTCAGTCCAGCAGCAATGCTGAAATCACCGCAGATACTCGGCAACAGGCGTATCCTGTAAGTAAGATATGACGTCAGACGAGTTTCCTAGGTTTTAATTCACACCACCCTTTTGTGACCAAATTTTCTGGGACTTTAGTTGCCTTCGTCCCGTGCTAAAGTTTCGGATAAACACATACCATCATCCCAGCCCCGCCCCTTCGGTCTTTGGTTAACTCAATGCGATAAAAGCGAGAGCGCTATTAAAATTCAGCTAGGTTTTGAGAAATAACTAGTTCTATACAAGAGCACTGCATTAAGTTGAAAACCTAAGCATCATTAATATTGACAATTTGTTTATACTGAAGAGAGAAGCGCCAATTACAGCGGCTTTTCAATTACCTCAGCGACTTGATTTATTTGCACCAAACCAGTAACTGGGTCCTCTTTAGGCATTTCTGTGTATAGCCTAAACGCGAGTTCTAAACTTTCATAAAAGCATTTCAGACTGCTCTGATAGTATATATTTCGTAACCCAGTAAAAGAAAGATGATATTTTAATAGCGTTGTGCTTTGGTTTGCTGCCAATTATACCGGTGGAGAGAGAGCGCGCGCTAATGGCTTAGTACTCTAGCTCATTCTGGTTGAACAGCTGATGCGACACGTAATGACTACGGGAAGCTAGTCAGAGCTAACGCGCTGGTGGCTGTCGGCACTAAAGCGGTATTCACAACAGAGCGACGCGATGCGTCGTGTCGAGCATCAGCCAATCAGAGCTATCGTCGAGCGTCGAGGACTTGCACGAGCGACGAACATTGGTTTTGACGCTCGTCGCTAGCGTCGGGTAATAAGAAGAATAACATTTCTGTACTTCGTATTAAATAAACTGGCGCGAAGTTGAGATAGAGAACAATGAAAATATACGTAACAAACGGTTTGCAGAAATACTAATTGGAGTGTAAATTTATAACAATTTTAACTACCTTTAAAAACAAAAGTAAGGAATTTTTTATATTTTGCGATGCTTGGAGAGTTGTTCTTGTTCTACAAAATTACAAATTTTAATATAATACTTGTATTAAAGAAAAGTGTCTATGACTACAAAATAACAATTTTACTAACTAAACGGCAAACAAATCCACTGAAATTCGTTCGCTTTTAGCATTTCATTGCAAGCTTCCTTGCAGGATAACAGATGGCAGCACTGTCTGTGTCACCAGCGGCTGGTGTCAGAACAACGCTCTATCGTGAAGACGCGAATAACGCTCGTCGCTGGCGGCCAGCGTCGGACGCGACGCGCCGCATCGCGCCGCTCTATTGTGAATACCGCTTAGGATGTGGTTTCCCCGACAGACAGTTGCGACGGCAACCACACTGCCGGTGCACGGAGAAGTCGCGAAGCGGGTCAGTGCGCCATCAGCAGGTCGTTGATGAATCTTCGAGCAGAGTCGCCAACACGTAGAGAGAGAATTCCTCTAGGCCACAAGTGAAAATGCACTAGGGTCCACTAGATTTCAGGAGCGCCGGAACCAACTTCGTTTAAGGGGAGGAAAAGTCCATGGGGAGAATTCGGAGCCCCCGGTGCTGAAAAATGCCCCTGTCCAAAAAATTTTGCTTTCAAATCAGTTATGGATGAATTTGCACTTATATAGTGCTTACTATTTACGTATTTTGACACCACAACAAATATTATTATTGACCATAATTCTTTAGTAGTTATACGTGAAGCATAAATTTTAATCTTCATTTTTATCTCGTTGCACCCCTTCATGAAGACTTTGGCGCCCCGTAGTGAGACTGGAAAAAGGGGAGGGGGAGATAAATCCTCCCTTGCCCTCCGTTTTTCCGACGCCCTGTTAAGGTATACAAAATCATTCTTTGAATGATGAAACAATAAACATGTTTTCAGTTCACCTCCAGGTAACAGTTTAACACAATTTTTTCAAAGCATATTTTTCTGTAACTCTATCCAATTTATATAACTGCACATCTTAAATAATTGTAGATGTGACAAAGCTAACAAGAAACAAAAAACATGATTGAAAAAATAAGCAAAATGATGCAATGCCATCAATTCATGAATATCAGTTATAGAAGTATGCTATAAATGTTTATAATTTCACCATATACATATTAAAATTAAAATTGGACACACTATATACTTTCCACAATGTTCATAAAAGTGTCCAAGGCATTTAACCAAAAATTAAAAAAAAAAAAAGACAAAGCTTACGCATCGACTAGTAGGTAACATTTTTTCACAATAGGTATGAATAAAAACCTAGCATATCTCGTGGAAAATCCACTAAGTTGGCAACACTGGCCCCGTACGCCCCTACCTCGACGAGGCAGCCAGGTTGTTGAGCTAGAAGAGACGTGGTAGGGATTGCAGTTGCCTCAATGCAGCAGCTAAGTGGGAAGGTTTACAACTCAGCCGCAAGGAGGAACCAGTTACGCTTGTTCACGATCAGATTCGTTTACGTACGATACGTCTGCATATAACGTGTGCATACAAAGTGTGGCTGATAGTGAATGTACTCCTCATGTTCAAAGAATTACACACGACTAGAAATAAACGTGACTTTGCCACAACAAAGATTTATAAAGTAAGTAACATAGTTTAGACTAGTTTTTATTTGCGTAAAAAATTCAAACAAAATTTTTTCTTGTCTGAAATTTTTAAATAAGTCACTTAATTTTACATACTTAATTTCTCCTGCAACCGTTTTGGCTGGAGGCCTGATACAACACGATATACAATATATAATGTCAATTTCATACCGGTCTGCACGTTGAGGATGCTTCCTACATGACATCACTACACGACGACTACAGATACGGAAATTTTGCGGGTTAATCTGACGGCCAGGCTAAACTCGACAGTTATCTGTACATCTCAGGCACTGCCATTTCTTTGTTGGCCCGTGTCTTCTTGCTGAGCGCTACATCCCGCGTACTACGTCGTATAGCCTATTCTCTGTTTCTTCGGACGTTTGAACTTAAACCTTTGAAAAATCACCCCATGTATTACGTATTTAGTTATTTCTTAAATATGCCACGTATCAAGCGTTTTTATACCTCTGTAAACACAGAGTATCTTACTTTTCGCAAAACTGAAGATTTACCTATATTTTATTTATAAATTATTATATTTAATTTATAATAAACACGAATAAAAACATCGAGAAAAAATCTGTGTTGGTAGCGCCTAGTAATAAATAGTTCTCATGCAAAATAATATTACAACTGAGTGCGCAGGAAAGCGGTGCATCGTCCCTCTGGTGGAATTTTCTAGACTTAGTTAAGCTTAGCTTGCACGAGGCGGAGGGATATCCTGGAAATAGAACTTTAGCAGAGCTTCAGAAAAGTGCGAAGTAACCGTGAATGGATTATACGAAATTCGTTCGATCTCTTTCTGCATGTGTATCACTGGTTCGCTGTCATGCAGGGCGCTGTCAGAAGACGAGTGGTCCATTCACGAATGAAACAAGTAAGTAGAGTTGTTTAAAGCCTATCCCAGGACCTCTCGAACTCGCGAAATTCCCGACTGTGAATCGTGACGTAACGAATAACTATTTTCATTTTAACATCCATATGTTCATTACGCACACACGTTTAATAAAAATCGTCCTCAGGTTTGTGTTTTAAACAGTCTAGCTCTTGCGATTGGTAACTTTAGAGTGACATGTAGCGATAGGAAAATTTCGCGAATTAATTTCGTGACAAGACAGACGTTAAACACACATACAGCGAAGTCATCTTTGAAATTGGATCACAGTTCATTAGACACGCTCAAGACGCCTTTGAGCCAATAGCAAACTTGCAAGGAAACAAGTAGCGAATCTCATACTGCCAGGTGTCAGGTAACACTGGGACAGCAGCCAATGAGCAAACAGCTGAGGCTCTAGTGTACATAGGAATGTGGAGTCTAGCCTACAGTTCATTGAACTCGCGAAATTTTCCTATCCCAAGTAATAAGTAACAGATCTTCGGCAGAATTTAGATATATAGTTTACAGGGTACAATAAGCAAAGCGAGTGGTAGTTTGCAACTAGAACCGATTCGACAGAATACAAAGAGTACGAGCTTTCATTTTTTAAGTAAGTGTATTTATAAGAGTAATATTATTTTATATTTATGCAAAAAATTCAATTTATGTTTTAAAATCCAAGGATAAAATATTGCAGGCTAGTAGGCCTACGAATAGTGCTTCCAATGACGCACGGCAAATTTTAAACGAAAAGAAACCAAGAATTTTCTTGGTATTCACACCACAGAAGAAATCGTACCTAAACATACAAAAATACCACAGCTAGCGTAATACGCCAGGACTTGTGGTTTCTATTAAACCTACAACTTGCGCTTATTTGTGAACGACCGTTACGAAAGAATTACACAATCCTTTTGCTGTTATTACCCAGGCATTTCGTGGCTTGGTTCAGCTCAGCGGTAGAGTGGCTTAAAACGCCTAGGTGCTAAACGGGTAACGTTGAGACGATTACAAGCTGTTCATGATAAAGTGACCACTTTTGAAATCAACCTTAGAGAAAAGTCACTATTCCTGCCTGCATATATTTTAACGGGCGCACTGAGTGATATGCGCTCAGTAAAGTTGGTAACGATGGAGGGGAAAGTAGTTCCACATGCTAACGTCAAATTAAAAGTGTTAGGTAACCATTTGTGATGACTTAAATAATCTTTTTAATGCACCGAAGTGTAAAAATTGGAAAATTTTTAAAATACGTACTTTTCTAAACATTTTACAGTTTCACTTGACCGACGCATGAAGAAAGCGATGAGGCTCATTGCAATGATAATTTTACATAAGGCGGAAGAACACACAACGTCCATACAAATGGATACTAAGCAAGGCTTTCAAAAGTGCTCATTTGATCATGAACAACCTATACCCGCTGAGGTGCAGGTTTTCAGAAGTACTTACTTAATTTTATTAAACTTGAATAATATACTTACACACCTTGATAGACCTAAAGGGAATGGTGCACTAAGATCTTAAAGTGTCAACTTGTCGTTGCAACATGTTTCTCAGAGAGCGTATCAAAATGTTTGGCATTCTAAGTTCTAAACAGTAGCCTCCTAAGCCTTTTTAGGTTGTTACATATTCTCTGGTTTTATTATTCTTAGACTAATTACGAAAGATGATAAATAATATATTCTTTATTATTTTCTGTCAGTAGTCAGAGATTAATAAATTTGTATTGGAAAGGGCTTATTAACGTCATCCGGTGTTATACCTAAAGGCTTATCAGGAGACAGATTACAAACTAACTTATTCTGACCTAACTTAAACTTACACCCATGCCTTACCTAGGATTCTAACCCAGAACCTTCCGCACCGCAGACCGGCGGCGCACCAGCCGACTGCGGAAGGTCGGCCCACAGATTGATAAACGAAGTAACAATGTAAAAAGGAGCAAAACACCATTATGTAAACCTTAACGCGCGGAAAATTTCGATACGCACTTTGGCAAACTACCTGCAATTACAAGTTGATAAATATAAAACGTTAGGCCATCATTACACTTAAGTATTTACAGTGTACAGGAGACACCGCAGAAAATAATCAGAGACGCGGAAATTTTGCTGCAAGTTCATTTGGTAAAGGCTGTTCACGGTAAACGAAACTCTTTTTAAGCTCTGCTTAAGATCTACTTGAATGTGCATTGCATATCCTTCCACCATATATAAAATTAACATTGTCATGGGTCTGAACATTTTATCTATGCGTCGGTCAAGTGAAACATTGGAAATTGTTGTAAAAATAAATATTTAACAAACTTGCTAATTCTTGCACTTATATGCATTTAAAACATAGCAAACAAAATAATTCATTTTAGTATTAAAAACTGTTTACCTTAAGTCTTTAAATTCAACGTTACGATGTGTAACTCCTTTCTATCCGTAGCTAGCAACTCTACATACTGGACACACGCCACTCAGTGTGTCCGTTGAAATGCATGCAGGTATAGGGGCAGAGAAATCTCTCAAAGGGTGATTACAAAAGTGCTCACTTTATCGTGAACAGCTTTTCAGCATGTTAGACTAAGGCAGGGTTAACAATAGCTCGTCGCGTCCGTCCGTCTTACATTTGTCCGTCTCCCAGCCGAGTGATTTACAACCAAACTTCGTATGTCCTTCGTAAGTTCATTGCTGCAAACTAATAAAAACAAAATTGTTTACAAATAGAAAAAAATTCTCCATGAAAAGTGAAATTTTTGGTGGTATTGTTTTTCTAAGTAACCAAAACGCACATACGCATATGTAACGGAAATTAATAGATGTAAAATAATTTTTAATAGCATATAAAAGCATGATTTTATTACTTTTACTGTTGCACAAAAGGAGCTCGTTTTTCCAAACGTATTTATCAATTAATCTTAAGGAAAATCTAACTTAATTTCATTTTACAGTTACACAAACCAATATATGAAAACAAAAGACAGCCAAACCAAGACATTGCACACACTACACAGCCATGTAAAGAACTCGGGATGAACAAGTAACAAAACGTGCAAGTATAGAAGGTTGTAATTTCATCCGTTCGTCCGTCAAAAGTTAAAGCTTGCCAAGGTTTTGACGGACGGACGGATGGAATTAATTGCCACCTCTGATTGGCTGTTGATTGCGTGATTGACGAATGAATGACGGACGGATGCGATGGGTTGTAAATCTTGCCTTACAACACCTGTATTTCTTCGTAACGTTTGTGATTGTACCAAAGTAATTCTAACTTGTAAGACTTGAGCAAGTGCAGTCTTGAGAAGAAAGGAAAAAGTGTACCATTAGGCAGCAGCAAGTGAACAATTGGCAACAGCTGGAGAGTGCAGAGAAACGCAACTTTTTATGGTTAAACGATTTCGTGAGCAGTTTGTGATAGAGGAGAGGAGGTGAGTGGACAAAGAAAACACTCGATGACTCGGAAACAATGACGCTTCCAGTTGGGCCACAGACTTTCTGGATGTCTTACTTTCACGTTGACGATTACAATGTGCTAAGAGAAGCTGATAATTTCGCAACGCTTAATTGCAGTGACACGATTATTGAACAATGTTTTATTACTAAATTTTTCCGACTTCCTTAAAAGTCAGTGCATTTGCCCACAGCAAGCGAAAGTTGTGAAACAAAAGTGTAATCTTTAAAATTAGTTCTTCGTCTCAAGAAGAATGTGAACAGTGATATTACGACAAAGCAAATAATTTGGTATTACATAAATGAATATCATCCGTGTAATTGCTGTTCACTTTACTTGATGAAGATGACTGCGTTATTGTTGTTGAGAAACGCTTTTATTTTAATATGTACTATTACTGTGAATTTTAGAGCACACAATACTTTATCATAAAATATATGCAGTTTAGTAAAATATTTAAACAGATTTTATTTTGAACAACATACAATGCAAGTACGTCCTACTGTATGAATATTGTATTTAAATTATTACATATTTTTATTTTTTTTTTCAGCTCACATTCGAATCAGGTTTTAGTGACTAGTCCCTTACCCCTTCCTGTTCGAGTTCAGGCTCTGGCGAATGGAGATTATTACGTGGATAGTGTGACCACAGCAGGGATGCAGGCGTTTTCTCGGGTTTCTCCTGTTTTACTCCCCTGTGTACGACTGCTCCAGTCCCGTGCTACCCATTCCTCATATTGGAGGATAACTGGAGGGCAGCTGTCTTAACTTAACGTCATCAAGGTTGATACTCCTTCAGGGAGCAGAATTTGTTTCAATTAATTTTTTACCAGTAGCTATAATCAATTGCAATTTTTAGCCTACTTGTATGTGATCTTAATATTATTATTAATTGTATTAAAGGTTTTATTGTTTATATGGTTTCGTTATTTGTGGAAATGTAGACTGATACCCATAGTATTATTTCTGCTTGCTGTTAATGAAAGGGACAACAATACTTGGTGATTGGCCTACGTAAAACATTTTAAGGCGTATTATAAACACAATTATTTCAGTAAGAATATTCTGTGTGTAAACTGGGCTCCGGCCGGAATCTAGTTCGTGGTACCTTGGCAAAGAAAGCGCCGAACTCAGTTCACTGCCGTCGACCTCTTAGCTTAAATGCCCGCCAAGCGCCCCATAGCGTTTTAAGTTCCTTAATTATTGCTCTGAAAGAATAGTTTACTGTATGGGCTATTCACGGTAAAATGAGCACTTTTGATAGCCCTGCTTAAAATCTACTTGTATAAATCTTGTGTATTATTCCGCCTTATGTAAAGATAACATTGCCATGGACCTCATCATTTTATTCATGCGTCGGTCAAGTGAAACTGTGAAACTATTAGAAAGAAATATTTTACAAATCTCCACATTTTTACACTTCGATGCATTAAAAAAATAGAAAGCAAAATAAATAATTTATGTTATCACAAATGGTTACTTAACACTTTTTATTCGACGCTAAGATATGGAACTACTTCCCATCCATCGTTACCAACTTTACTGTGCACATGTCACTCAACGTGTCCGTTGAAAAATATACAGGTTGGAGCAGTGAAATTTTTTAAGGTTGATTTCAAAAGTTCTCACTTTATCCGAACAGCCTTTATCAAAATTTTGATCTTATAGGCTGTCAAGTGTTGAGCGTTACCAACATACAAGGGGGGTTTGAAAAGCATGCCGGTATTCAAACCACAGCATCTATGGGCTAATATAAACAAGAAATCCTAGTAACAAAAATATTGGAAACGCCACCTAGTAATTTGAAATTTTTATTGAAGTTAGCAAAACAACGCTGGGAGTTTGCAAATCCACGTACCTGCGTGTACAACAAGTTACATATGACGAAGGCAAAAGGAACTGGCGCGCCACGTGGTGACCGCCTGTAGATAGGACACCATGAATATATGTGAAAAGAGCCTGACGTCGCCAATACTGCTGCTTGTGTATTGTTGGAAATAAAGTGCAATCACTTCTGGTAGCCTTTAATACCAAATTGCTAATCCCCCACTTATGGTGTTTATGGGCAGGTGCTCTCCGCATGGCGTGCCAGTTCCGTTCGCCTTCGTGATATGTAATCTGTTCTACACGCAGGTATGTAGAGTAGCGGACTCCCGGCGCTGTTATGCCTAACTTCAATTAAAATTAAAAAATACTATATAACCTTCCAAAATCTTTGTTACTAGGATTTATGGTTTCTATTAGCCCACATTAGCTATGGTTTGAATTTCGACATGTTATTCAAAAACACCTTCTGTATGCTCCCATACGCACTTCCAGTTAAGTTGACAGCGAATTAAATAAAATAGTTCTTAGTTTCTACGTTGTATTGCGAAGGTAGTGTTTAACTTTATGGCAAATAACGTTCGTGGCTTTTCCTTTACATGCATTTGAGTACAAATTTGCACATTAGCTATGCATTAATTTTCTTCACAATTACCTATTTTGTTTAAATGATGCATAAATATATAGTCTATTCTTGGTTCCTTCGCCCTTTTTTAATCAAATCTTTGAAAATTTTCCCCCTGTATGATGTGTTTAGTTATTTCCAACATATGCCATATATCACAAGCGTTTTATACTGGTGTTCATAAAAGTTACTTTTTTTTTTCTGTAAAAATGAAATGTTATTCATATTTTATCTATAAACTATTATGCTTCACTTATAAATAATTTGAATAAAAACAGTGAGAAAACATGTGTGTTGGTAACGCCTAGTGAGAAATAGTTCTTATACAAAATACTGTCATACTGAGTGCGCACGAATTTGCGGCGTTCCACCTCTGGTGTAATTCCCTAGACTTAGTTAAGCTTAGTTTACACGAGGCGGAGAAATATCCTGGAAGTAAAACTTAAACAGGGCTTCAGAAAAATCTGAAGTAACCGTGAATGGATTATAGCCATTAGGTCAATTACAATGTACATTTTACATATTGCGGAGTGATACAAAATAAGAAAAGAAAAATTTCAAGCAGGGCTTGCTTAACCAACAGCAAAGCCTACAAACATCGTCATTCAACGAGTAAGATGGGGAGTAATTCAAGTCAAATGTCGAGTAGGAAGGAATATACAGTATAGTTTATAATTGCCATACATGAAATGCGGCACGCCTCCGGCAAGCTATCGAACTGGTTGCAGGCATTGAGTATAAAGACGCTCGTTCCTCGGCATCACAAAAGGGAGTCTTGTTATGACATGCTTGTGCTCGGACGCTGTTGTACGGGAATATATATATATATATCGCGAGATACCGCCTTTTATATAAGAAGGGAAAACGTTCCCTCCCCGCTGTTACACTCCAGGGGATTATATATTTCGTTTCTGTTACAAAGAGAACGAGAGACGTTTAGTGAGAATTATTTGTGTTGCTGCACAACGGCGCCACGAACACACGAAGGTGTGTTAACAGAGCTACATTGTATTAGCCACGGCAACTATAGCCAAAAAAAATAAAATAATGTGAAGGTTTTCACTCCTACTTTAGCATAGACTTTAGCAGTTAATTGGGACTTTTAAAAGTCCTGCTTAAGACCTAGTCATCTCTCATAATTTCGTATCCTTCTGCCATATGTGAAACTTCCATAGTTATGACATTAAGAACTTTATTCATGCGTCGACCAGGTGAAGACGTGAAACTTATGAGAACTTAATGAAATAATATTTTCTAATATGCCAATTCGTATTTAAACATGTATAATGCGAAAACACCCCAGTTTGAGTTGCCATAATTTTAAATATAACACTCGCAATTCAACGCAAAAAACTTCAAATTTATTTGCTTAATTTCCTGTCAAATTGACTGGGAGCCTGCATAACAGTGCATTCGGTAGTATATGTCTTATATGCAGTAAACGTACCGTGCTTATTTTTCAAAGGTTGGTAGTATATGTCTTATATGAAGTAAACGCACAGTGTTTTTTTTTTTTTAAGGTTGATTTTAAAACTGTTTACTTTACCCTGAACATAACTATAAGTGAATCTTTCGTGTAGATTTCTTTTAAGGCTAAACACCTAATCGAAAGCATGGTCATTAGAGACGGGACGAGTGACGGAATCGTCAGTGGCATGAATTAAAGGAACCCTCCCGGCATTCATCTGGGGTGACGTCGGAAAATAGCGGAAAGCCGAAGTCGGGATGGGTGAAGCGGGGAATCGAACACGGGTCTTCCCGAATGCGGGTCCAGCGTGTTTCCCTCGGCGGGGCCGATGCTCGGTGAAGACCAAAGACTGGCGAAGACCGTGCGCGAGCCACGTCTGGCTCCAGGGGTGTACAAACTTAGTTGCCAGGCGGCCGCGCACGAACCTCGGAGCGTGACAAACGAGCTGCGGGAGGAGCAGCTTGGTCGTGACGCCTGCCGCCAGCAGTAGGTCTGAGCGAACTTAGTACATTCACGGTTACTTACAACTTTTCTGGAGCCCTGCTTAAGTTCTACTTCCAGGATATTCCTCCACCTAATGTAAACAAAGGTTAACTGGATATATAAAATCACACCAAATGGATAACGCACCTCATTCGTACGCACTATCTCTTACTAGGCATTACCAACACATCAATTTTACCACTGTTTTATTCATATTAATTATAAATTGATTAATGTAATTTATAAATAAAATTTTACTTTAATAAGAAAAAAGACAAAATTATGTTATTTTATGTTAACGAAAGTCTAAAACGCTTGTAATACATAACATAATAAAGAAACAACTAAACATGTCATACATGGGGTGATTTTTCAAAGGTTTGATTTAAAAAGTGTGAAGGAACCGCGAATAGACTATATAGGGTGGTCATGGTAAAGGGAATACCTTTGAAATCAACCTTTGGAAAATGTCACTGCCTCTCATACCTGCACGTGTTTCGACGGGCGCGCTGGCTGGCATAAGCCCAGTTAAGCTGGTAACAACGGAGGGGATTAAGTTTCATGTCTTAATCTCGAATTAAAAGTGCGAGGTAATTATTTGTGAATACTGAAACCGATTTATTTCGCTTTCTGGGTTTTTAATGCACATTAATGTAAAAATTAAAATATTTACTTTTCTTACAATTTCTCGCACGAATAAAGTGGTAAGACCCACGGCAATGTTAATTTTACATATGTTACAATAATAAACAATGTGCATACAAGTAATTCTTGATCAGGGCAAATCAGGGCATTCAAAAGTGCTCCGTCTACCGTAAGTATCTACAGAATTAATTCAATTCCCGGAAAAACGTTATAAGTATATTTGAAAACATCTCACAACCAGGCATACGTCCGTGTAAGTCTTTAAACATGAATTTTTTTTAAACATAGTTAAATACTTGAAGAAACAAAGTACTTCATAGCGCGTTCTTTGGAATTAAATCTGTAATTGGTGTGATACCAACCCCCTACATTAAGGAAATAAGGGGTGACATATTATTACCGAACAACTCTTTGGAACCTTGAACTGAGAATACATATTTTTATTATGCATGTGAGCTGCAACGTTCAAATCAGAAACAAAGGTTACTTTGGAGTAAACATATCAGGCGAACGAATTTCGAGAAAATGGCTACAAATTCGAGTCTGTATGGTGTTTTACGTGCTAGCTATATACCATATCATGCAACGTATGAGATTTCCGATTTTAATTAAATTAATCTATGTTCTTTCAGTGATTATTTTTCGTCAACAGTATTTTATAATCATTTTGAAACGAAATCATTTGAAAATATGATAATTTAAGGCGTAAATACATTAATACAAATTGTATGTCGTAAGTTTTATTATGTTTTCTGTGTAAGGTATCATATCACAGTATTTATAAATGGAGTTCAGAATAGCTTTGTAGCTATACTGTACCTGACACGAACTTACATGACAGAAATGTTGTCCATAATATGTTATCTGAAGTAGTAAGATGATGCTAAGATAGTGTAAGTGCCTGGGCAACACTCCTTAAATAGTTTAGTTCTTTAAATTTAATTTCAAATAAATTATTTAAGGGGCTAGTATCCATTCCATCTTCGATTATTCTTCCAAATCTTCGTATTGAAAATGTATGACTAGACGTAAAAAATTTAAAGCTAGACATGACATAAATGACTACTTAAAGAACATTTTGAAATCTGTACGGTTTCCATTAACCTGTATTTTCCCATGTTGAGTTGGTAATATTAAATAATTAGGCAATATTTGATTACGGTTACATATGTAAAACTAATTATGTAAGAAAAATAAGTTGAATTTCGGAATACCTGTAAAGATGTTTTATATGCCTTGACTAGCCTGGTTTTTAAATACTGACTCCGAAAATGTAGTAATGAAGGAAAATACGTAAATTCAAGATGACAAGGATACTGCCACCTTGAGCGGTTTTGGGTCATTTCACTTTCCGATGTCACGACAAATAGCATACTACTACTTGTGTAATTGCAAACTTTATTATTTTTAACCCAAAAATAAAAATACGTTTAATAATTAAAACCCAATACTTTGCTCAAAAAATGACTTTATAGTTATGCTTTTAGCAATGCAGATAACTATATTAACAAATGAACAAAAATAACTCAACAAATATTGTGTATCCGACATGATGACTTTCAGCTCTAAGGATGTAGAATTTAGGTTGTATTAAATATACGATGGCTATTTGCAATGTCCGTTTAAATGCGTCCATTGGGTTAGATATAACTTCCGCTCTTTTCCCAAACTAATTCTAGGGGGCGCGGTGGTCTAGTGGTCAGACTACTCTCCTCCCACTTGGCCGAACCGGGCTCGATTCCCGGAGGCGCCGCTCCCGGATTTTCGCGTGTGGGAACCGTGCCGGACGATTCCACTAGTCGGCGGGTTTCCTCGGGGATATCCCGCTTCCTCCACCCTTGCATTCCGGTGCCTCTCCATACACACCTCGCTTCACCCTCGCCGGCCCTCAAAATATCGATTCTAAGAGCAGCCCAAATCTCTCCACTCCAATCCAAATAAATACGCAGAATTGACGTGGCAAAAAAAAAAATCTACTTTTCCCACGGTTATCGCACGTGATGTTTAAATAATTCAAAGTAAAATTTTGATTTTTAAAATAACTTCAAATTTTAATTCGTGTAGTCATTTTATAACCCACTGTGAGCACACGTGTTCATAAATTATATTGACTGGTAGCTGTTTTAACTAAATCCTTTCACTATACTTAATTAAACACAAAAAAAACTCAATCTCCTTGTATTTCTCCATCGCGTAACTTACGCAGAAATGCTATTATTTGCAAAAGAAAAGCAGACATTGCTGCGTTTTGACCATAAACATATTAGTCTTCTACAGTCATAACAACTTATTTGAGAGACAGGAGGAATTCTTCACATATCACAATTTGGGGCTACCTTAAATTTCATTAACAAATCTACCAAATGACCGTTATTTGAAAGTCTCTTCGTAATCATATCTTGCATTGTCTTTCTTTAAAATGCAAATGCCTTCATTTCACACGCCCTACACACACGAACGCCATTACACGCACATCTGAAGCTCGTTAATACCTCATTCACTTAGTGTAAAAGAACAATCCGTAAATGCAACAGACGACCTATCACGAGCGTGAAGTTGATCTTAGCCAACAGCCCTGCAAGGTGAGTAGTATGTGAAGAGATTTGGGCGGCTCTTAACATCGAGGTCTTGAGAGCCGATGAGGGTGAAGCGAGGTGAGTATGGAACAGCGCCGGTATGCAAAGGCGGGGGAAATCTGATAGCCCCGAGAAAACCCACCGACCAGCGGCGTCGTTGGGCACGATTCCCACATGCGAAAATCCTGGGGCGACCCCGTCGGGAATTGAACCCGGTTTGCCTTGGTGGGAGGCGAGTAGGCTAACCACTGCACCGCCGTGGTCCTCCCTACACGGTGGTAGTGCGAGCTGCGTAATGACAGCAGCTTGAAGGCGTGGGTCCGAGTCCTAGCTGGGGTTGAAATTTTCCGTTTCTTTCCAAACAAAGACTGTATGGTGCCACCTCCAATGAGTTCATCGTGCTTCTCATGCACGGAAGTATACCCTTAGCACATTTCATTATATTATAATTAATAGTTTTATATTTATAAGCGAACATCAGCGACCGAGAGAGAGAGAGTGAAAAAAGGGGGGGGGGGGGGAAGAAAGATTTCCTGTATAATAGTAGTTTGTAGCCACAATATATGACATTACCTTGAGAGAGATATTGATATTCGAAGAATGCTTAAAATGGGAGGTATTTAGCACCAGTTCGGGTGATGCGTGATTGAGTTGTTGAGTTGAGAGATTTGTGCGGCTCTACGAGTCTTGAGAGACGACGAGGGTGAAATGAGTTGAGAATGGAGCAGAGCCGGAATGCAAGGGAGGAGGAAATGGGGAGATCCCCGAGAAAACCTGCCAACCAGTGTCATCGTCCAGCACGATTACCACTTGCGAAAATCCGGGAGTGACTCGGCCATTGATTGAACCGGGTTCGTTTCGGTGGGAGGCGGCAGGCTAACCACTCAGCCACCGTGGCCCCGTGAAGAATGATAAACGAGCGACAGAATGCAAGGGGATAAAAGGGAGGGAGTACCCCGAGAAAAGCTACCAATTGACGCCAACTTCCGCAACGTTTCCCAAACATGAAACTCAAGTGTGACCTCACCAGGAGTATAATCCGGATCACCTCAATGCGAAGCCGGTGCGGTACACTCGCAAAGCTGTCCCAGTTTCCAAAATGAATTTATTTTTATACAGTGTTCATATTTGTGTGGTATGGTACAAAGTGCTGATCCTGTTGAAATGAATAGGAAATGCAAAGAAACAGAATTGCAAGAATTTCAATTTTATATTTAGTGTAAAATTTAAAAGTTATAAACAAGTAACATATTTGGCTAGTGCTCAAAAAAAGTTTTATTGTCACCAAAATTACACAAAACACTTATTTTTATTCATGGAGTCATTCGTTCATAATTACATTTCATGGTTTATGTAAGATTTTTAATTTAAGAAAACTATAATTTTAATCCTAATTACAGGGAACCCAAAAGTCACACTTCTAAGAAGTAGTATATAAGTGGCAATCTTACGATCCCAAAAATCTTTTCAACCAAGTTAGGCAATAAGTGTGTTTCAGTAAATTTTTAAGATTTATTTGAAGCCAAAATATTTATAACTATGTAAGGAAATGTTACATCAATTATGTTTAAATTGTTTTGGTATTTTAATCAAACTGCTGATGATGGCATGTTTAAAAATATCAAAATTTCCAAAGAAACTAGAGAGAATTTTTGGCACTTGAATGTTTTTAAAGTTCTTTGGAATTACGTTGCAGTATGATTAACATCTACGATTTTTATACGAAAC
Source organism: Dryococelus australis (assembly GCA_029891345.1). Classification (NCBI taxonomy): domain Eukaryota; kingdom Metazoa; phylum Arthropoda; class Insecta; order Phasmatodea; family Phasmatidae; genus Dryococelus; species Dryococelus australis. Next base: position 80,125,184 of record CM056995.1, read on the forward strand.
TACTGAATATATTCCCATTTTGTGCCCCTGCGGGAAGAACACACTTCAACCGACTTAAGAATAGTAATTTTAAGACACCACGCATTTCAGAAAACTATTTTGGAGCCCTCATATGTAGCTAGAAATGACCTTTTCAGGCCGCGACATCTGAAAACTTATTGGCCTGCTACATGCGGAAGTAAATTAGATGACTGCATTGACTTTTTGCTACAGACTTTCCACCAATAACATGACAATGCAGCTTCTTCAAGTCCAATAGTTTCACGCTGCTAAACGAAAAGAGAGCACTGGCTTGCGCGTGGAGGCGAAACCATATTAGATGTGTCAATCAGAGTTGCCCTTAACGTTGTCTGTGTAAGCATACAAGCTTTTAAGTCGTTAACCGTACAGTATCACCCTTGGCGTATGTCTATTATCTTTAAGGCGCCAGCCTACCTGGAAAGCCAACTGGGACGGTTTGTCTGAAACAAACATTTCTGAAAGAAACTACTGGACATGTTTGCTAAAAGCAGTTCACGATAAAGTGAGCACTTTGAAATCAATCTTATAAAAAGTCATTGCCACTAGCTGCATATATTTTTACGAGCGTACTGAGTAACATGCACCCAGTAAAGTTGTTAACATGGATGGAAAGTAGTTCCATATTTTAAAGTCACATAAAAAGTGCTAGGTAACCGTTTTTTATCAATTAAATCATTCCTTCCGCTGTCTGTTCTTTAACGCATCTAAGCATAAAAAACGAGAGCAGTTTTATAAAATATTTATTTTTCTAACAATTTGAAAGTTTCACTTGATCGACGCATGAATAACATGATGTAGCTCATAGCAATGTAATTTTACATAAGGTGGAATAATATACAATGTGCTTACAAGTATATCCTAAGCAGGGCTTTCAAAAGTGCTAATTTTATCATGAACAGCCTATATATGTTTTCATACGAAAGAAATGTGAAAGTACAAACTAGACTGGAATACAACTTACAAAGCATTTCGCGTGCTGTGAAACATTGCGAAACCCTTAAATTCAGCCTCAAGCATCAATCATTCTCAAAAGTATTTGTATCTGTGCGAAACTAGTACTGGTAGCCCTGCGCCGCACCACTTTTCCAAATATTTCCATCAATAAACTGATGGGGTCACGGCTTAAAGTCCCGTATTTACAAGCAGTACAGTTAAAAGACTGCACATCAGTTCAGAGCTTTGTGTGTAGTGGAGGTTGAGCACGTCATGTGAATGCTATCATCGCCCTTAACGCTCCCTTTCCTCTGTGCTTCAAGCGCGGAAGTAACTCCAGGTGGGCGAGCGCCTCGAAGCGTGACAACGTGACAAGACGGCAGGCTCGCGTGTGTGGCGTATTGCATACCAGGACAGGCACCATGCAACGTGCAACTGGAAATGCAAATTTTTCTCTCGGCTGAGGAAGAGTTACGATGACCAGACAAGAGTCCGGAAATAATGTCGGTATCCCAGAACGTTGCAATAAGGGCGTGGTGCAGCTCAAGTCGCTAACTTATCTCGCGTGTATCTCTGATCGTTGCAACGCGAGCCAGTGCCATACTTGGAAACTTCCTACGCTGTTGTAAAATACACGCCCCAGTCATTTCCAGACGAGAAAGAACGGAGAGGAATCACAAAGAATTACAGGAGAATCACAAGCAGAAAATACCGTCGCCATATGGCTTGGAATCGAACAGGAGACCTATGACTGGAAGACTAGCGTCTGAACACAAGTGCAAACATGATACATGAGTCTTTAACATGTTATAGTAAGCATGGGCCGTTAGGGCAGAAAAATTTCGAGAATTCGTTCGAGATCAAGCTAAACTTGAAATACTTGTACATTTGTAGGTCGCGGTTTACCAGATTCGTCCTCGAGATCTCCGAATAAGTAATAAACGTTAGAGAAAAAGCGGGGGTTGGCTCTCGTGAAGTATGCTGTTCACGTTAACGTAATACGTTTTGAAACAAACCTCTGTTCATTATACACTGGCTGTTGTTATTTATCGTTTCATACACATTAGTATACTAGTTCGCATATTGCTAATAAATTTACATTCCTAACAGTTCCAAGGTTTTACCTGGATGGCGCATGAATAATCTGATCATGCCCACGGCAATGTTAATTTTACGTATGATGGAAGTATACAAAATAATAAGTAAAAATAGATTCTAAATATAGTTTTCAAACGTGTTCGATTAGCTGCGAACAGCATATACCTACTCTGGAGTAAGAATTATTATAGACTGTTTACGGTAAAATGAGCACTTGTGAAAGCCCTGCTTACGTTATGCTTGTATAAACGTTTGTGTATTCTTCCGCATGATGTAATATTAACATTGCCATGGGCCTCGCCACTTTATTCATGCGTCGGTCAAGTGAAACTGTGATATTATTAGAAAACTAAATATTGTTCAAATCTGCTCGTTTTTACACTTCAATGCCTTAAAAAAAAAAAACAGAAAGCGAGAGAAATATTTCCAGTTATCACAAATCGTTACCTAACACTTTTTATTCGACGTTAATATGTGGAACTACTTTCCCCTCCATCATTACCAACTTTACTGGGCACATGTCACTCATTGCTCGCGTTGAAATATGTGCAGGATGGGGCAGTGACTTTTTCTACGGTTGATTTCAAAAGTGATCACTTATTGTGAACAGCCTTTACTCACGGGGCAGATAGTTGAGACTCGAGTACACACTCGACTGTGGAGTCTAGCCTCCGAGTCGAAATACTCGCGAGAATGTGATTATCGCCTAGTTTCCAAATCCAGTGAAGAGCGGGACGAACCTCGAAGGCACGCGGAGAGTGCTGTAGCAGGTGCACCTACCTGCAGTGCTGGGATACGGCGGTGCTGCAGGAGGCGGCGGTGCTGCAGGAGGCGACGGTGCTGCACTCTGGCTGGTAGCGGCGGTGCCGGCTGGAGCGGATCTGCAGCCTCGCGCCCCGCCCGCCACTCCTTATATAGCGGGCGGCGCCCCCCGGGCCAGGCTAGCCGCCGAGGTGCTTGACTGCCGCTGTCATGGTCGCATGCCGTGTGTCGTCGTGTCGCGCCAACCCTTCCCCACACACCCTTCTTCCGCACACATTCCCCGGGCTACTGCACTGCCCCGCTGCCGCTACGGAAAACTGGGTTCGATTACCTTCGAGGTCAACCCGGATTTCCGCAAATAGGATAAGCATAATTGGAGTTACCCAGGGGGTAATCTTAAAGGCTGTTCACGTTAAAGTGAGCACTTTTGAATTCAACCTTAGAAAAAAGTCACTGCCTCTACCTGCATATGTTTTAATGGGCACAATGAGTGACACGAGTCCATTAAAGTTGATAACGATGGAAGGGAAAGTAGTTCCATATATTAACGTCGAACAAAAGTGTTAGGTAACCATTTGTGATAACTTAAATTATTTATCTCCCTTTCTGTATTTTTTAATTCATTGACGTGTAAAAATGAGCAGATTTATACGATATTTACTTTTATAGTAATTTCACAGTTTCACTTGACCGACGCATGGATAAAGGGATGAGGCCCATGGCAATGTTAATTTTATATAAGGCGGAAGAACATACAACGTGTATACAAGTAGATTTTAAGCAGGGCTTTCAAAAGTGCTCATTTTACCGTGAACAGCCATTACCTATGGTTACGTATGCAGGAATGTTGGAGCCGGTTTTTGTGTACATCGCCATGTTGTGACATCCAAAACATTGAAATTCTATCGGTCGTGTTAACAATATACCAATTATCTTTAGAACATGTAAATGTTGACTTACAGTATAACTGTAGCTGTAAAAGTTATTTATTGACTTAAAAACTGGCACAAATAACATGATTTTGATATATAAATAAGCAATTTTCTGCGTGACAAAATGGGAATGGTCCACAACAGTAACTTCAGCAATGTCACGGCAAACCATCTCCCGACTGTCCTTAAGTCCATGGGGTTTATCGTTGGTTTTCCCCACCCTACTTCCTCTATCATTGCATTCCGTTGATGCTCATTTTACATCTCACTTCACCACCATCGGCACTGAACATCTTAGCTGTTAGGAGCCACCCGGGTCTCTCACTAACAACCCACTGCACTGGACATGTCAGCTCAGAAAAGACAACAGACAGAACAGTTTTGTAATATGGCTTCAGGATAGCAAAAACCAAATTTCTGTATACTATCATCCTACTATTAATTTGTTTCGTTATAAATGTTTGTTGCGAGAGTAATCCATACATTGATGAGGTTCTCATTAAAGAACTATCTGCGTTGGGGAAGGAGGTGACACATTTATTTAGATGTATGGATAGTCACATACAGGACCTCAACAAACACTTCTGTTGGTATTACTGATTAGATTATCAATTTTTAGATGATACCGACAACCCTCTGATTACTGCCCCTATGTAAACAGTGTAGACACTTTATGTGTACATAAATTTGGCTCTTACTGTGTGCAAATAGAAAAAATTGAATTTTTATACTATTATGCACTCCAATCTCGAGTGAGTGATATCATGCGAGTTACTGAAGTCACTGAATAAGCTGCCCCTAAGTATACGTACAATCACTCAAACAAATCCACTGGGAATCAGTGGGTTAGAGTGAAGTGAAGTGAAGATATTTGGACGGCTCTTAACATCTAAGTCTCGAGAGCCGATGAGGGTGATTGAGGTGAGTACAGAGCAGCGCCGGAATGAAAGAACAGGGGAAACGGGAGATCCCCGAGAAAACCCGCTGACCAACGGCATCGTCCAGCACGATTCCCACATGCGAAAGCCCTGAGTGACCCGACCGGAGATTGAACCCGGATCGCCTTGGTGGGAGGCGAGCAGGCTAAACGCTCAGCCATCGTGGCCTCCCAGTGAGTTAGGGATTTGTGATTCACTACAATTAATCAGAAATCGCTGTTAAATCAGCGAGATTCACACACATTAATAATAATTAAGTTTCAAATGATTTCCGGTGGAGCATTTATAATTTGGTTTTGTTCCCTTCAAGACTTTTTCCTTTTTTTCTGCATGTTGACGGTGTGTCAGATGACGGTAGTGTACGGGTGGGTGATTACGTAGATGGCTGAAGTATATCAGAATATGTGAATTGTCCAGAATGTGGTCAGTTGAATAGTGGTGTATACGGCGGTGTATTTGGTAGCAGAGCGAGTAACTACGTTTATTTGGTTTTATCATGTGTATGCGGGCTGTTCTCTCGTGGTTGCCAGTGAAGGAGACTTAAGTTGCTGTCCAAGGTGTGCGGATACATCTATCGTGCATGATTATTAGGATTTTCCAGTGTCAATTTAAAACACAACCTACAGTTTGTATTATATGGAACACAGCTGTATGCAGGAAGGCTAAAGACGGCAGGACCTCCGTCATTACAGTCGGTTCCGCAGCACTTCATACCCAACATTGGTATTGTAAATGTAATTGTTCTGAGGACTAAGTGCGAACCATTAAAGGTCTCATCTCATCTCGTGAGCTTGAAGCTTTAGCGTACACGTCCACTGAGGGAGTCGTTGGGAATTAGAAAGCTGTATACGAAGTATCTGGTGTTGATAATTATACCAGTGGATTGAACTATCGCCTCACAAAATGAACCCTTACTGTCCTTCAAACGCAGCTGTGATATAAATCACGGGCTTCTATCGTCAATGAGATAACGCATCGTACACAGGTGATTCCTTAAGTTCACTGTTGTTTAATTTAATACTTAATGAAATTATAAAAGACATTAGAACTAAAGATGGATACAGAATGGGAGATAAAGATCTTAATATTATATATTATGCTGATGATGATGTTTTGATGGCGGATTCCGAAGATGATTTGCAAAGTTTATTATATAGATTCTATCTTGGTTGCCAAAAGTACAATATGAAAATATCTTTAACAAAAACCAAGTCAATGACTATACTTAAATTCCCCTTAAGATATAAGTTATAACTAGAGAGATAAATGATTGAATAGGCGATGACAATAAAATACTTAGGTGTTGAGATAACAAGTTGGGGATCACTGCAGAACGAAGTGCACACCAGGCCAATAAAGCAGCGAGAATAGCGAGCTGCATGAACGACATCATATGGAATAATAAGTACTAAATAAGGGCATTAAGACAAGAATCTATAAAGCAGTAATACGCCCAATATCGATTTACGCTGCTGAGACAAGGGCGGATGCCTCAAAAACTAAACTAATCTTAGAGACAAATAGAATGAATATTTTGAGGAAAATTGCAGATAAATCCAGGAGAGGTAAGATCAGAAGTGAAGCTATTAGAAGACAGTTGAATATCCAAGCAATAAGGGATTGGGTAGAAAGACGAAGAATGGAATGGAATCAACCCCACCTATCCCACATGGCATTGGATAAAATTGTGCGCGTGGCAAGAGATAACTTACCAGTGGATGGAAAGAGATCGCCTGGAAGACCGAAAAAGAGATGGAAGGACTCTTAATTTCTGGATGGAACAGGCTGCAAGCCTACTATGAAGAGAAGTAGCAGAAGAAGACACAGGTGTTTCCAGCGCAAGCGACATATCTCGTGATCCTGTAAAACCGGCCTCAATCCCGCGTAATTGTATTGCTGCGATTCGGAGCACGGATGTTTCATAATGACAGGCATTTTCCCAGTGCGGGATTTGCCGGCCCATGTGAGCGGTGACACATCCCCTACCTTCTCCCGCCGACCCGTCCTTATCTTGGAGATTCAATCTGGATTACCACTACAGTCTATTCACCGTAACTTAAAACTTTAAAAATCAAACCTTTAAAAAATCACCCTATGAATGACGTGCCTGGTTGTTCCCTAAATATGTCATTTATTACGAAAGTTTTATGTGCCTGTTAACATAAAAATAACTAAACTTCTACTTATATTGTATCTATGAATAATAATATTCCACTTGTAATCCATATAAAAATACCAGAGAGAAAATAAGTGCGTCCTAAGTGCGTTCGTAATGTTTACTAAGAAATAGTTATCATGCAAAATATTACTGTATACCACTTAGTGCCCCTGAATGCGGGGCGTTGTACCTCTAGTATAATTTTCTAGACTTAATTAAGCTTCGTTTGCATGAGGCGGAGGAGTATCATGATATTAGAACTTAAGCAGAGATTCAGAAAAGCTGGAAGTAACCATGAATGGACTATACAGGTGGATCCGTAGTTATTCTCAGGACGTTGGGCCAACCAACTTCCATTCCACCATCAGCCGGAACAAACGGAAGGGAAGCGGCTGTTATCGAGCCTGCTAGAACCACAAAGGCGGACGAACACATATGGACAAGTAAAAGTTAACAGTTATAGTTTCTTGAGGTTAAAATCATTTACAATTATTACTATTCAAACAGATACTATAACAATAATTTTAAAAAATTGGGGCTTGGCTGTGTTGGGGACACGGCCGTCGGTTTTACGTGAATTAGTCTGCGTTAGGGGGTAATATATTATTCGAGATATGGGAACGAACTGAAAGTAACGGAAAGGATACTTGAATTTGAGAGCTCAAGTCGACAGAGCTAGACGAAATATTTCTTTTAAATCAGCGCGCTAGCGCATTGAAGTCTCGAGATATACTGCCCGGAAATTTTCGCCCACGCCCAAAATTGTCGCTAGTCGCCGCGGGACACCCCCCACCCCCACCCCTCCATCATGTTTCGCACTGCGCATGCGCAGTACTAACTCAAGGTCACACTCACACAGTAGTCGTGAAAACGATCGAACGAGATGGCATTTATTTTAATCGTGTTATTATTGACGAAGTTATAGTGGTCGGAATAGAATGGATCACGCTGCGAACGTCACATCACCGTTTCCGCACTGGTAAAGTCTGTTCATGATAAAGTGAACACTTTTGAAATCAGCCTCTGAAAAATGTCACTGCTTCTACCTGCATATGTTTTAACGGACACATTTAGTGGCATGCGCCAGTGAGGTTGGTAACGAAGGAGGAGTAGTTCCATGTATTAACGTCGAATGAAAACTGTCAGGTAAACATGTGTGAATACCGAAATTATTTTTTTTCGTTTTCTTTTCTTTTAACGGATAAAAATGTAATGATAAGCAAATCTGTAAAATATTTACTTTTATAATTATTTCACAGGTTTACTCGATCGACGTATGGATAAAGTGATGAGGCCCATGAAAATGTTAATTCTACATAAGGTGGAAAAATACACAACATACCTACAAGTAAATCTTAAGCAGGACTCTAAAAGTGCTCTGTTTATCGTGCATTACTTTTACCCCATGTGTTGGTCTGATTTTAAGATGTATTAACATCACAAACTTCTTTAGATATGTTGTGTTTGCTGAACGCTACTACACTCAAAGGGATTGTTTTTTTTTTTAATTAATCCAATAATGGTGGAGCTGAATATCTGTGTGGTTGAGTTTGTTAAGAAACTTTGTAACTGGTTCGAGCTCCACGCTGCAGCGACGCGACGTCTAGCCAAGGAAGACGTTCACGCGCATGCGCAACCACGACAGTGTAGCGGTGCTCGGCCACGCTGCAGAGAGGATGGGCGACACCGCGACGTGTATACGCCGCACAGTGGTGTGACGCGAGCACCTGGCTGCGTGGTCTAAGCTTCGTCGTTAAGAGGAATGGTGCATGGAACCATTATATTTACCCGATTTTCATATAAGTCGTTTTCCGAAGGGTTTGTCAAAATTTTTGTCTCGACAAGACGCAAATAATAATTTTCAACGCCTTTTTACGTTGTTAAATATTTACTGCTGTCATTATTCTCGGAGCGCTGAGGGAAGAAAAGGAAGAATTCTTGTTTTCTTATCTTCAATCAGCGCTCCGAGAAAAACGAACACAGTGAATTTGTAACAATGTAAGAAGGTGCTCAAAATTGTTATTTATGCCTTTTCGAGCCAACATTTTTGAAAAATCCTCTGTAAAACAAGTTATAAAAAAATTTAAATAAATATACGGTTTGCGTGCACCATTCCCCTTAAGGCGCTTGCCTACGTGACACTTGAACTGTTGCGTTGTAGTGTGTTTGAAATATACGTTTTACAGCGAAACTATTAACATTAACTGTGCATCCTAAGTGCCGATTTACGAAAGAACACACAATTCAGACGAGGCCTGTCGAGTGCTTTCAAGACGTCACGCACATTAGTAACGCCATTTAAGATGATTCCGGCGTATCTAAAACAGCCCTTTAAGAGTGCCTTACCTCAAAACATGCGCGTCAGATACATACGACATTTCTCAAAGGCCCTGCCTTGAACCTTTTTATAGGATGTTCACGGTAAAATGAGCACTTTTGAAAGCACTGCTTAAGATCTACTTCTATGGACATTGCGTATCCTTCCGCCTTATCTAAAATGAACATTGCCACGGGCCTCATCACCTTATTTATACGTCGGTCGAGTGAAACTGTGAAATTATTAGAAAAGTAAACATTTTACAAATCTGCTCATTTTTACACTTCTATGCATTAAACTAAACAGTAAGCAAAGAAAATAACTTAAGTTATCACAAATGGTTACCTAACACTTTTAAATCGACATTAAGATATGGAACTACTTTTCATCCATTGTACAAACATTACTGGGTGTAAGACAATCATTGCGACCGTTAAAATAATATGCAGGTACGAGCAGTGACTTTTTTTCAAAGGTTGAGTTTATAAGTGCTCCATTTATCGTGAACAGCCTTTACAAACTTTCCACCAACATAATTATGGGGTTGCAGTTTAAAATCCCGTACGTACACACAGCACGACGAGGGCACTACACGCCAGCTCAGAGACTTGGCTTAGTGGCGATGGCGCACTTGATACTCCTAATAGTGTAGCCCTAATCTCTCCCGCGCTTCTCTGCCTCAAACCCAGACAATTACTCCAAGTAAGCAGGGCCCCTCATACAACCACATCGTTAACGAAGCGAGCGTCTCGTAGCCGAAGGAAATAGTCTTTTAACATAAAACCGGTATTTAAAGGTGCTTGTTGTTTGTTAGGCAGACTCATTCAGGTATCCTCGACTGTAACGACTTCTTTAAGCCCCGAGCGCTGTTTCCCTCTGTTCACATTCAACAACCTGCAAGCAGAACATCACTAGAATCATTATAATTGAAATTGCACGGGTTTGTTGTAAAACTGCATTCATAGCAATATTACTTATTGTTTTAAAGCTCAAGTAAAATAAAATAACACATGATTTCAAAAATTCGTTTTTATGATCTCAGATGATGAGAGCGAGGGATTGTCTGGTTGGTGGCCATGTTCAGAATACGTGAGATATTGTTAACATGTTGTGGCTTGTTTCATTTGTTTTGTTCGCTATTTGTGTTTTTGGAAAAGAAAATATTTCGTCTTCACTCCACTCTACAGTCTTCGTATAAAGCTACTCTGGTTTGTAAATAGACAAATGCAGGCCTACACAGCTTGATGGGTTTAATGTTCTTGACCTTTGTTAGCTTGTGTTCGTGTAGCACTGGCTCTTTTGAAAGGCCTCCCCAGCACTTCCGGGGCACAATGCAACCCGCAATAATACTGTTTACTTAAAGGGTTATTTAGTAATGGTTTAAGCAACAAACGTGGCATGTTATTATAAATTATGTTTTGTTTTAATAGAAATGTAGTCGCATCTGTTTGAAATAAGTACTCCAAAATCAGCCCTAAGTGTTGGTTCTGTCACAAACTTGAGAAATAAAGGCAATTATAAAGATTACGATGAAATCATTCGTTATGCCTGATTTCTGAGAACGCATTTCAAACAACAACAATACGGCTTCAATACGCGTAATACAAAAGTAAGTTCTACTTGTTGTGTTGATAGAACCGTAATGAAGTTAGCCTTGAAGTAAATGGGGGTAACGCGGGTGGCGTAGTGCACCTGCAACACTGGAATGGTCTCTTCTTTGCACAAACTAAGCATATTTGAGCAGGTTTTAGTTTGTTTGTGTAGCTAATTTTCGTTCCAAATTAAGTTTTTACAAATCTTAAATTTAAAGAATTTAGTAATTTCTTTTTTCTGATATTCCAGGGTTGCTAGTCCTTGACAGAATATATTCGTTACATAGAACAGTGTCGGCGGAAAAGGGGGAAGGGGCAGGGAGCCAATGTCCCTCCCCTATAATAGTGGGGAGGGACAATATAGGCATTTGTTCCCACCCTAAGTTTGACACATACAGTCAATAATAAAGTAGTAAATTTGCTCTCAAACCACCTTATGCATGGCTTCAGAATCATACCAAAATGCATGATTCTAAGACGGCAAAAATATATTATCATAACAGAAATTTACAAGAAATAAAATTGCGAAATCGCAACAGATATACCAAACATTGTTTGTTTTATAGTCAGAAGTTTCATTCAGTTGATTAAAACAATGAAAACCATAACTGGGCAAGACAGAAATACTGGTGTGTCCCGTGTGCCATAACGCACATTGTAAAAAACAAAGTTATGAATAAGTACAAGGCAGCTAATAAAGTTGTCCTCCCCTTGCGTGAAAACCTTCCGCCACCCCTGACATAGAATCGTTTCAGTTATAGTAAAATTTGCGATAGCACAATGCTTATTTTTGTTTGCAATTTGGAATTTTTTGATCCGATGCCGAAACATTCCAAATTGAAGGTTCTTAAGGGAAAGATACAAATGCGTGCAGTTTATGCTATACTACCAGATCTATTGATATTCTCAACACTGGTGTACCTATTTATTTATAAAATGACAGACGCTGCACTTCCAAATGACTTCGTTACTGTAGACCAACGCTAAATTTATTCTACTTATTTATATTTTCCGTCAGAGATTTTACCTCAAAACGAATGTCACTGAAGTCAGCTGTCCGCCATCCTACCTTTTCGGTCATTTGTATGCATTTGTTAGGTACCGCAAATAAAATTTAGCTCAAGGATGTCTAAAGAGACAACAGCCTATCGAAGAAATATTTTATGTGGATGCAGTAATACAATTACAGGCTTTTAATAACACTCCACATGTATTATATTCATAGTAGTGCAGTGTAGAACTCTTAAGGACAGACGCAAGCGTAAGTGCGGTGCATCTGAATAATAAAAACAGCCACCACGCGTTTCACTCTATCGGTTATGTGAGCACATATGAAAGCAAATCACAACTCAGTACGACATTTATTTAATTTATCCTACAAATATATTAAAGTTCTGATAGTTTTAGTTACATTAAATCGTTAATTACTTTTCTCTTGTTTGCTAGTTTGTCTTCTTTGTTTTATAATCAATTTGTTAATCATTTTATTTTGCTTCATTTATTACAGGAAAAAATTGATGTTTCTATAAAATAATTTTTATTTTACCATTTTAAATTTTTTTTTCTTTCTAATTTGATTTAATAACTTAATTTTTTCCAATTATTTTTGGATTTAGCATTATAACCTTTTTTTTTCAGTTTTATTATTGGACACAATCTGAAGACAGCTTCAGCTGTAGTGCTCTTTACTTTAATTTGTTAATTTTATTTGAAATATGAGTAATGAATATATTTTCTACAATCACAATATTCTGTTTCTTGAGTTTTTGTTTATCACAATAATATTCTTTTGTATAAATATTAGCACATATTTTACATATATTGAGATGTTTATCTTTTGCAAAAGTATGTAAAGAAAATGAATTTATATATTTTTCTTCATAATACTTTATTTTTATATTTTTTTGTTTTAGTGCTTTTCATTCATTATTAAGATATTTTGATTAATTTTTTGTAAATAATTAGTTTTAATCTATAGTTTTTACAATTGTTTATTCACTGTCAAATTTTATAATATTCTATTAACTTATTTATAATTCTATTTGTTTTTAGTTTTTAGATGTTCTTTTTTCTATTTACTTTAAAATTTGAAAATAAAATTTGTAAATCTTTGGAAATTTGAGCATTTTTGTCATTTTAATCTTTTTATTTTTGAGGTTTTTATTTTTTAACATATTCTCAGGTTGTAACTATTTATAGAACATTTTCAAACAGTATTTGGCTTCTTGAGATTTGGAGAAAATATCAAAAAATCAATACTGTACTCGCTTTCTCATAATATATACTACTAATAGAATTCGTGCCATGTTCGTTGGGATAGCCTATTTACTTGTTCTAAACGTATTGATATTCATCTGGCTGAGATAGGATACGCTCTGAAGTAGTGAATACGGAGTAAAATTAGTAAAAACCAGTGTGAATGATTCCAATGGTAATAAGTCCTATGTAACTCACTAACATTATGGCTGAATTTTACTAATATATATGTTATTCCCACTGTATGTTGAGAGTTCCACCACCGTAAGTCAGATTTTCCCAATTTATTTGCTCGATACGCCATTCGGTAGTAGCTTGTCAACTGACTTTCAGTGAATGTTATTCCCACTGACTGATGTCAATGAGTCAGACTTGAACTGTACTCAAGTGAAGTCGCCACATGCCGCAGGATTGTGGACAAGGAAGCCGCTGGCTCTCTTCGTGTATGTCTGACAATCAAATTGTCTTCCCTCGTGATGGTCCATCGAAGTCGTCCAGAACCGATACTGCCACGTGTCCATTACTGCCAATACAATCTGACTGAAGTCTAAATGACCCAGATGACAAGTAATTTGATCACCGTTCATGTTTCCTCTTGCGGCCTTATTATCTGGTCACACTAACTCCGTTAACTGTTACGGCTGTACTGCACATATTTTCGGCATACCTACAACTCTTTTATCACCTCTGTGTCGCATGGGTGTTGCATCACAGCATCGCTTGCGCTGTTGTGAAGATTGTTTATATACGCCACCTGAAGAGCGATGGCAGCACCCTTGTACGGTGCATGTGCATACGTTATCACTAGGGACCTGCAAAATTCGCGTTATTATTTGGCATCAGGCTAAACTTCACACTACTGTATATACTCGAGCCGGCGTCGTTTCTCTACCGGCTGCTGCTTAGATGTGAAGCCATGCCCCTTATGACTTAACTGCACGTGATTTGGGCACACCATTATGAAGTGTTCATTTATTAGCGCACAGGTACCCAATGTGGGTCACATAAATTACGGTCCAATGACAAACGTATTGCAAAGGTACATGTGTTTGAAGTTTAACGTGTGCCCAAATAATAATGCGAATTTTGCAGGTCTCTAGATATCCCATGAAACTTTGATCATCTGCATGTGTTATCCATCGTTGAGATTGTTTACCAACTCTCACTATATCAAATAATTGTTACAGGGATCGAAAATTTTCATGCCAATGAGCGTAACTTAAGTTTATCTACGGGCTCTTTATTTATTTGAAGAACATTTTTTTTAATAAACAGAGTTCTCCAACATCTGCAACGATGTCGGTTAGAACACTAACTGTCAATGTCTTCGTATTCCAGACATGTATAGTCTGTTTGGACTAAGGTTAGAATTTGTTTAGTTTGCAAGAGCTTCTCCTACTTTAAGCCTATCAGCATAAAGAGTCTGTATTAAAGCAATTAAAAGTCATGAATGAGGTACCATATGTTGCTCCTGTTCTTAATCCATAATTTTACTTTTAAAAAATAACACTTCACGAAATAAAAGTAAACAAGTCTCTACATGCTACAGCAGCAGGAACTTTACCGTAACAGGAATTAAGTATTCCGTTCCCATAGGTATACTCGCTAAAAAAAGGTGTGAAAATGCCCGTCCTGGGAAAAATGTTTGCGTTTCTGCAGCTCACAAAATTTTCCGGTCCCACTCAGACTATTTTCCGGATGTTACCCTAAGTGTTGCACATTGGTGGGTTTCATGCTGCTCGCATTGTTCTCTAGAATTTCTAGCCGTTGTCAAGAGGTATTATAATTTCTCAGTTCTTAAATTTGTCAGTTATACATAGATTCGTCATTACGATCCAAGCAAGAAAAATACCAACAATGTATTACCGCGAACTAGTAGACCTTATTTTCCCATAAATAGCAAACGCTTTTGGTCTGTGTAGTTTCCAAGTTCTGTAGTCGGTCTATGAATTATAATTGTAATAATTTGGCTCGGAAAAATAATTTTCTGATACCGAGACTGTTGGACCCGCATAAATAATAATCTATCCTCATACTGGAAGTCGCAATAATATGAAAATAATAAGTCAAAGTAGGAAGTCACAAGAATATGGGAACAACAAGTCAAAGTAGGAAATTTTTTTCACCTAAAAAAAAAGTGAATAAGGTAATACATTCCAACAGGGAATGATAGACGTTAGTTAAAAAACATTACAGATTGAAAAAACTGGTAATCTCAAAGCGAGCAGTTTTGAAATCATACTTAGAAAAATGTCACTGCCCCTGCATGCATATATTTTAACAAGCACACTGAGTGACATATGCCCAGTAAAGTTGCTAATGAAGGAATGAAATGTTCCGTATATTAACGTCGAATAAAAAGTGTTACGTGTCCATTTGTGGTAACTTAAATTATTTCTTTCACTTTCTGGGGCTTTTTTTTTTACGCATCGAAGTGTAAAAATTACCAGATTTGTAGAGTATTTACTTTTCTAATGATTTCACTGTTTCACTTGACCAAGACATGAATAAAGTGATGAGGCCCATGGCAATGTTAATTTCACATAAGGCGGAAGAATACATAACGTGCATACAAGTAGATACTAAGCAGGGCTTTCAAAAGTGATCATTTTACCGTAAACAGCCTATACAGACTCACTACTACATAAGCTAACAAAGCCCCATTTACAAGCTATCAGGTAATTCGCGGATACGGTTCGCATCACACAAATCTGTGATTAAAACTAAGTAGAAAATACTCTTTGGTGAACATCCACGAGACCCTTCGTTTACGAGAAAAAAGGACATGGAAGGTCCAAAAAAAACATTGTAGCAAACATGTGGTATTCCAAATAGGTAAAGGTGAGATTTGGGATGCCACACTGATAGATTAAAATATGCCTCGTTCCGGAGCTGAACAAACGTTTAACGTCAAACCAGTAAGAAAGCGTTTCACATTCAATAGACAACTGCCGTCAAAAAGGCTATATTTACTTACAAATAACTCGACATCGCCATTTGTGCAGTAAACGTAGTGTTTTTATTTTCATGTGACTATCAAGAAGCGTCCCAGCACATTTAAATAATATTTATCAAAGTAGTATGTTGCCAGTTACACGGATCGTAAATTCCTAGCTAATATACACACACCTCAAAAAGACTCTTCTAAGCACCGGGATTGTTTAGTCACTTGGCTGCTGACGGTATAGGGGAAAGTACGGGACGAAAACCAGACTTGAATTCTTTCTATAATGAGCCTACTGTCGAAGTAAACATCCTTCACGCGCAGTCAGTTACAGGAGACGTACACTTCTCTCTTTTGGAATTTTCAAATAAAATACTCAGGTTGAAATCCGCGACTTTAAGCATATGAAAAACTCACGCTACCTAAGCCAATACGCCAAAAATCGGGCACGCAGCGATTAATAATTACACACTTTATTCGAAAATTACTGAAACATTGAAAGGAGTCTGGCTACAAAAAGTGCTTGAAAAAGTTTACGTACCTATATGTAAATGCTTAACTGTTTTCTGAACCTTTCGTTTTAGAGTAAAAATGGTTGAATATATGTTTTTAGAACAATATTTAGGTATGAAAATTCCAGTACAGCCACTTTTCAGCAGTAAATAGGTTTGGGACATGTTACTGAAAAAAAAAAATCTTCCATTAAGATTATACCGCGATGAAAGTATTTTGCGTATTAGAGGCCTAAAAACGCAGGCACGATAAGGATGACCCAGACATAAGCATCAGCTATCTCATGGCCTCTGCGTGCAAGTTATCAAAATGGCGTGCAATATTTCCGTCAGCAAAGTGCCCGTGTGGGACGCCAACTGCTACTTGATATGGTAATGATAACGACGAAGGTGTGCTGCACGTCCTACACACTTTTGAAGAAACTGTACCTAAGGTTCCCGTCTACCTGGAACTTCTTACCACGTTTGACGCTGAGAAGGGCGGGAGCGAAAAGGTAGAGATTGCTACGCGCGTAAAGTGCGCCATCGCCACTATGCGCAAGGCTCTGCACTGACGTGTAGTGTTCTCGTCGTATACCTATGGGACTTTCTGCGGTGATCCTATTATTTTACTAGGGTAATCTCTCTATAAATGTTCAGCGCAGGGCCTTGAGTAGTTTTATATGTATCTGATACGTATGTTTTGAGCTACGGCGCTTTGAATAAACAGTTTTGGAGCACTCTGAAATTGTGTTACTAACGTGCGTGAAATAGTGTAAGCACTCAACAACCCTCGTCTGAAGCGCATGTTCTTTTCGTAAAACAGCACGTTGGACGGACGTTTACTAGTTCGTGGAAAACATGTATTTCAAACACACCTCAACGTAGTTCAAGCACCAGGAGGCGGGAGCCTTAAAAATCATTGCAAAAACCGCCATTCTCTCTCTAAAAAAAAAAAAAAATACAGCTTAGAATAAAATCGAGAACTGAAACTTCTGTACACTAGTGTAAAAACGTCACTTTTCTTGAATGCTACTCATAAGCAGACATAATTTGAATACTAAGAATGCTAATGCTATTTTTGAAAGAATATCTGGGTGTGGTTGTGTCGGGGACATGGCCGTAAGTGTTACTTAGATACAGCCATATTTGCAATTTTTTTTTCTTTTTTTGCTATGGAAACAACATGAAAGTAACACGAAATATATACTTAGCTTTTATGACTTAAATCGACAATTCTAGATGAGATCTTTCTTTTGGCTCATCGGAATTGCGAGATGTACTGACCGGAAATTTGCGCCCACGCCCGAGATAGTCACCCAGTCGTCGCGGGCCCCCACCCGCGCCTCCCGCACAAGCGGCGGCGCCAACTCAAGATCACTCTCACAAGGAGGTCACGTACCCGATCGAACGAGACCACGTTTATTTCAATCGTGTTATCTGTCACGGAGTTACAGTGTCGGAATGGTTCATACTGCAAACATTTCGCCGTTTCCATCCTGTGCCCACATGTGTCCGCCTGATTGTAGAAACTTCCGTACATAGAATAAAACAAAGTCGCCCCGCCGCGTTAGTCTATGGATTCGGCTACGGCTTCTAAACTACTTGATGGAATTTTATGTGGTTTTTACCATTATTTAGAGAATTTCTTGAGGTAGGTTTAGGTATATAATATATTAATATTTAATGTAAGGATAGTAATGACTGTCGACGTTTTCTAATCAAGTCGGAAAAAGTCGCTTTTCGGGCGCTTACTTGGCTTACGCTGACTAAACCATAAGAGACGCACCAACTTAATTTACAACAGAATCGTAGAGCTCAAAAAGGTCTACAGAAAAGTCCGCGAACGCATTTGTTTTTCTTTTAAGGTTGACCCACAGTAACCATTTTTGTCTTTTTTAAAATAGGGGTTCACTTACGACGACATTTTGAACATGGTATTAATCCTATCTTAGTTACCTTAAGCATTTAGTGTATATACTTGATGAACACCTAGACCCAAGTAGCAAACAACAAGCAGATAACAGTTGGTCAACTGTTGGCACATGTGGTACATGTAAGTGTTTTCTTATGTGGTACACAATAAGACCACGTGAACAATAGTGACTGTATTTGCTTGGGAAGTATTTTTGATGTGGGCCATTAAACACAAAATGATTGACAGGATTTAATGTATGGCCCACAGCAAACATCAGTGAATCACCCACTGGCATCTTAGAACACGTGGAAAACATGTAGCTGATGTATGCTAAAGAGTATGAAAATAATATCATTTTTCCATATAAAACCCTCATGTGGTAGATAGGTTCAATTCTGATAGTTGGGCCTCATCATGTGGCCAATTACGGGCCGTTTATCAGAAAATGACTGACAGAATTTCATATGTGGCCCACAAGCAAGCATCAGTGAAATACCCACAGGCATCTTAGAGTATGAAAATAACGTGTGGCTGATGTATGCCAAAGAGTATGATTATAAAATCATGTTTGCGCATAAAGTCCTCGCGTGGTAGAATGGTTCATTTCTAATAGTTGGGCATTATCTTGTGGGAAATTGTGGGCCATTTAACACAAACCGATTGACGGAATTTCATATATGGCGCACAAGCAAATGTCTGTGAATCACCCACAGGCATTTTATAGTATGTAGAGAATGTGTGGGTGATGTTTACCAAAGAGTACATGCCGCCTTTTGTGGTATGCCAACTGTTCCTTATTACTGAGGAAACATGATCATTAAGCTTATGTTCCATTTATGGCATACCGACTATATGTTGTTGTGCAGTAGCAAATAGCATTTGCGTATTCAATTGATTTTTTTTTATTTCATGTACATATGAAATAAAAATTATCATGTGGTATTGCTAGTAATAGTAAAACATCGTTTTTAGACCAGAAACCTGCAAAGCACAGCACGCAAAAAAAAATTCATTATTTTGCATTTTAAATTCTACCCGAAAGTAGTCCGAAATTAAAATACTAGTCTTGTAAACAAAACAAATAAAGCCCAGTATTGATTCGTGATACTAATATTGTCTATATAGCAAAGCTAATAATACATTATGTATGTGAAGTCAGTATCTAGATTTACTTAAAAGGTCGTAAATGATTACATAGTAGAGTAGTTGATAGCAGACTTGACTGTAAATGAAAGGGTTTTGAGTTCGTTTCTAGGTTTCTCCAAGGAAATTTACTAATTGTGAAATAAAGCTGAAGATAACATATATGTATATGTCATACATTAATTTTATTTGGGTTAGACACAATTAATTTTTGGTTTTGAAAATGCATGGCAAGCTGTGTCTATGTGGGCCACAAGTGGCCAATAGCTGGGCCACAAGTGGCTTACCAACAGTTGACTAACGACATGTGGTTTACTTACCGCAGGCCAGAAGCAGAAAGCCGGAAGTGGCCCGCTTGTGGTTGACATATGGGCAATTCTTGTTTTGCCAGACATCAGCTGACAGTTCATCAAGAAGTTGCCTGCTTGTGGTTGACTTATGGGCAACTCTTGGTTTGCCAGACTTCAGCCGACAATACATCCAGAAGTGGCCCGCTTGTGGTTTACTTACGGGGAACTCTGGTTTTGTCAAACATTTGCTGACAGTTAAATATCCGTATGCATCTGCGGGTGCATTCCGCTTCTTGAATACCTGTGACTGCAGCATGTGGGCTGCTTGTTCACAATAAGATCTGCATATGTGGGCCAACTATATTTTGCTACTTGGGAACAACGCCATATTTGTAAATCGCACCCGGGCGAGGGTGCTGAAGCTCTGCATACCGTTTGGTGACCTTTGTTCGCAAGTCAACCCCGCGCAACGCCCCATCACATTCAAGCGTGGCACGAGATCAGCCAGTCACATGGCTGTGCTGTGACAACACGCTAAAGGCTGTTCATGGTAAAATGAGCACTTTTGAAAGCCCTGCTTGAGATCTGCATGTATATACGTTGTTTATTATTCCGCCTTATGTAAAATTAACATATCCGCGGACCTCATCACTTTATTCATGCGTCGGTCAAGTGAAACTGTGAAATTATTAGAAAAGTAAAATTTTACAAATCTGGATATTTTTACACTTCCAATGCATTAAAAAAAAAAAACAGAAAGTGAAAGAAATAATTTAAGTTATCACAAATGTTTACCTAACACTTTTTATTCGAAGTTAAATATGGAACTACTTTCCATCCAGCGTTACTAACTTTATAGTGCGTATGTCACCTAGTGAACCCGTTGAAATATTCGCAGGCGGGGGCAGTTACATTTTTCTGAGGTTGATTTCAGAAGGGCTCACTTTAACGCGAACGGCACGCTACCTGTCACTACTTGTTCGTTGCCGTGCGCCGAGTGCAGAGTGACGTGACGGAGCGCTGCACATGGGCGGAACAAACCGACTTGCACTTGGTTTGCGGTGCGTGCAAGCGGTTACTGCGCGAGCTGCGGATCTTTCTTACACGGAGAGGCGCTGTGAGTGGCACGTACCAAAAATCCTTGCACATTTGTTGCAATTGATCGTCAACTATGAGAAACCGGCGGGTCTGCCAAAGCGTTGAGTATGGGTGATTTAAAAAAATACACAGTGCAGGATTTGTGACTGGACAATAACGTAATGAAAAACGAATAGCACTCACTGAGCTTCAAACGTCCAAGGAGTCGCATGTGGTAGGCATGAGTCTGGGTGCGTTGCATTACCGAATGATCATGGCATGTAATGTGTTGTGCAGCATCAAGGGTCACACTAGTAAATATGTGATAATGTACTGTGGTTGCAAAATAAAGACAAGGCAGTTAATGCTGTAACAAATTAGTGAATTTGAACATTACAAACTCCGACATTTGCAAAATTATGTGCGCTAGTTACACTTTTACAGGAACTGTTTGAAGGTCCTCCAACGGGCTTCAATACAAACTATTTATGTTGTGTGTTGCCTACCTTTCAGGTCACTCACCTACAGTTTTTAAATTTCCGCGTGGGTTTTTCGAAAACGGTTCACCTGAGAGTGTTCTGACAAGATAACTTTTTCTGTTAACGTACACGTGCTGATTCATAATTTGTCGTAACAAACCGTTTACAGCTTAATGTTAAAAATGTCCATGCAAAAATATGGCGTAAACCCTATTTACGTAATGAAGGGTGATGATATTACCAACCGCATTATCACAGGTACAATATCTATGTTATGCAAATCAATATTCACCGATTTACTACTTAATTGCAAATATTGTCTTAAATTCTAAATTATAAGCATTTAAAAACTCAATTTTTTACGGGAAAAGTGATATAGGCTGTTCACGCTAAAGTGAGCACTTTTTTAGGCCCTGCTAATTTTTACTATGAGTATATTTATCTATTTTTACAATTTATTAATATAAACACTGCCACGTTACTAATAAACACAACCTACACATTTCACCAAACCCAAAATTCAGTGTCTGAAGCAGAACAAAATATATTTATTAGTGGTTAAAGCCATTTGAAAGAGCCGTAAAAAGTGCTCACTTTACCGTGAACAGCCTATACACACGTTTTCGTCTTAAATTTTCGAAAGGGATATTCTGTAAGAATTTGTTGGTGTTATTCAACAACATCCTGTATAGTATGTATACGCAAACAATTATTATTTTTCTGTGCGAAATATAATGCCAGGCGAACTGTCCATGTATACAGAAAAAAATACAATGTTGTGACAACAGAAATAGTGTTACTACAAACGTTTTTTTTTTTTGTTATCTGTGAACTATCAGTAACTAATGATGCTGTTAAAGTAATATACCGCTAAGCTATTAATGTTAATTTAACATTAAGTACTTTTGTAACAACATTGCCTTCTTACTGTTCTGTCAACATTAAGGCGGTGTTTATGTCGTGACAAATTACATTTTGTTCTGAATTGATGTTAACATTTGTGTTAAAAATTTTCTTGTTTTTTTTATTTGCGTTAAAAATTTTTCCGATGTAATATAAATTAAGTACAATATTGTTACAAAATTAAGTATTACCAAAAAATATTCCAGCTGGGGGTAGGGGGCAGGGGAATCGCACCCACTCTTTGAGTGCTTGACGCCCTACCAGCTGCTCTATCTTAACATTTATGATCGTGTTTCATACTGTGGCTATTTAGTACAACATAACCACAAACTGAAGTTCTCTTTCGTTACGTGTAAATATTTTATGCTCTACTAGCGACCCGCCCTGGCTTCGCACGGGTGCAGTTAAGATAAAAAAAAACTGCTTAATCCGGCGTTAATTAGGTTGGGTAAACTCTCCTAAAGCATTAAAAAACGAAAATTATAATTTAATAATTAATTAAATAATTTATAATATAAAGTTTTTTTGCTATTTTGTTTGATATTTTTTTACGTTTTTATAATTTTTCATATTAATATACATTATATTACAATGCAATTTATCTGGGATAGAAGTATTTAATATGTTATTGGCTAAGACATTCTCTGTAGACAATGTTTGACGTCCTGTTATTGTTTGGTAGCAAAATGTACTGTTTCTCGGGACTTCCAACTCGTGATAAACCAACATATAGTTGGCCATGGGAAAAACACTCTTTTCGTAGGTCGATTCCAACCAAAGAGAAAGTTTGACCCTGAGACTTATTAATAGTAATCGCGAACGATGTTTTTACGGGAAATTGCAACCGTTTGAAAGATATTGGCAAATCCGTGGGAATCATGGGAATCCTCGGGATGTTTGCCAGCTGGCCGGCTGCTGGACCGGTGAGGATGGTCGCGACAATCGAATTTTCTTTCAAGTCTTTAATGAGCAATCTTGTGCCATTACACATGTTAGGAGGGCTTATATTCCTTAAAAGCATGATAGGAGTACCGACTTTTAATGATAGTTCGTGAGATGGCAAGCCAGAAGGAGTAAGCGAATTTAGAAAATCTTGAGGAAAGTGGACGACATCGTCAACATTGGTGACTGTGTCAATCGACTTATAGGTTTTGACTTGGCCGGGAACTCTTTGTATAATGAGATTGTTGATTTCATTGACAGTGTCGTTCCTAGGCGATACTATTGCCCTGGAACACAACCAGTGAAAGTCTCTTTCTAGTAAATTTTCGAGGCCCGGATACACTGCTTCTATAAGATGCTGCAGATTGTGGACTATCTGACCTAATGTCTCATTTAAAATGATTTCAGCAGATTTAGTGCCCAAATTTAGGGAAGGAAAAACTCATTCTCCAAGTCTGAGCAATTGTTGTGGGAAATCTTTATGCGTGTCTCCACCAAGATAGGCTCTCATATTCGTTCGCAAATTTAGGTGTTGAATATAACTCCATAAGGGAGATGATTTAAGACATGCTTTGATGATATCTGCACGCGTCCCTTTTGTAACTACAGGGAGTGTCTGCCGAAAATCCCCAGCAAACACAAAAGTAACTCCCCCCCATAATGGAAGTAGAGCTTCTAAGGTTGGGGCCGTACGCAGCACACAGCACGTTTTATTTTCCGAAACTGTCCGTCCTGCAAAGCCGTAGTACATTATTTTGTTCTATCATCAATAGTTTTCGCAGCGCACGCAATGTAAGGAATTTTATAGGTCATTTATTTACACTTTGGGTTACGTTATTGGAGTTTTAGTAGGGATCCCTATTGATTTTTAAAATAAAATATAGCCTATGACACTCAGTGATAACGTAGCATTCTACTGGTGAAAGAATTTTTAAAATCGGATTAGTAGTTTCGAAGATTACCTCCTACATCCAAACACACAAACACACAAAGTTACAAACACTACCTCTTTATATATTAGTATAGATAAATATGTGCATAATTGGCACACTTAAACTGCTTTGCAAGGCTTGAAAGTTGGTCTTAGCTACTTTCAGTCCTTATAGTATGCTTTAAATTTTGAATACAGTAGTTTCATTTGACGAGGTTGTCCTGTTCACTACTATCCGCCATTTTAAAACGCCAAGTCAGTGTAAACTTGTGTATGTTGGGCATTACTTTAACTTCGCAGTAACACGAAATATTTTGTTCTTCCTGTTATTTTTAGCGTAACACAACTTATAATTGCGGCAACATTACATAGTGGCTTAATTAATATTAACACTTCAACAGTACATTTGAATTATAGTAATATATGACTTTGTAAATGGTCAACATTATCCACTTTGTCAGAACATTATTCATTTTACTACAACATAAACGTATAAAGAAATAACTCAATAGCATTTTTTTTTTGTTGCAAGAACATTAGGCTTTTTTGCTGTGTACGGTGCTCTAACCTTCTTTAATATGTATTATATAACGTTTGAGAGTGCGAGCCCAGTATTATTATGTTAAAATTTATTTCTACTGTCCGCATGACCTAGTATATCGAAATGGGAGTAACTTACAACTAGATACAGTAGCTTAAAAAAAGTATTCGTCTGGATAGTCACATTACATTATTGCAAAATGCATACTATATGCAAAACAAATAACCAAATGCCAATAAGGGGTTGCTCAAAGGCCGTTTTATAGGTTTTTATTCTAAAATAATATTAGCATTTACTAATATGTTCTGTTTTTTACAATCAGAGCACGAACATTATAAGGCATGTCGACTTTGACGTCAAAAAGTAATCGTCTGGCCAACATAGTGCCATGATTCACTCTAAGCAGATTCCTTTTATGTGGTGTTCCAAGGAAGAGGGCAGCTTGTTTTCATCAGTGAAACATTTTGTGGTAGTCTTGACCTGAAATAGTACCAAAAATTAGGGAAGCAATTGAAAAACGAAGGGACATTCGAATAAGGAGATTACAAAAGCAAAAATCCTTCAAAGATATAGCGGGAATTATAAACACACTCATCAGTACAGTTAAGGGCATCATCTACAGGTTTCATGAAAGTGGAAAGTATCACAACAAAGCAAGAAGTGGGCTCCTGTCTAGTCTAACGTAAAGAGAACAGCGCAACATAGTGAGGAAAGTTAAAGTACACCCAATACTGAGTGCTCCGAAGATTACAGCTGATGTTGAACGGGAATTAGCAAAGCATGCCACAGCACAAACGATACGAAATGTGCTTCATGAAGTTGGCTATAGTGAACGAATAAAAAGAGATAGCAGCCAGACGAACAGGCAAAAATGACTTTCCCATGCTAGGGAACAGAAAAACCATAGTTATGAATACTGCATGAAGGTCGTATTTTCCGATCAAATTAAATTCAACCTTTTCAAGTCAGATTAGCGAGTAATAGTTTGGTTGGGAACAAACTGTGAACGAGGGGCGTATTTAAGGGAAAGACCCAGGGGGTACGTGCCTTCCACCCCCATCCCCCCACTTTTAACCATCCCGACCAAAACGCACTCAACTGGCGAATGCATTGAAGTTTGAAATTCTTGCAAATTCCACACCGATGCTAAGCGTTTTAAGCCTATGTAGAATTCTTCTGGAATTCGCACATTAAAATTTTGGGCCATTTCCTTCTTGAGCAGTTTAAAAATAAGCTGTTTTTCACTTTAATTCTACTAGATGTTTAATAATTTGGATCATATAATGCTAGTTATTGTGTCCTCTGGACCAGTGGTGAGTCCCAGGCATGTCGACAGGCACACAATCATACAAGATACGGGAATTGCTACCGAGTTGACAATGACGTGTAGAGGCAAGGACTTTTAAGAAAACTGTAATGTTATTCAAACAGCATTTTTTTAAAATTCTTCTTCGAAGCTATTGACAACATACGTGTAACTGAGGATATTTTCTGAAGTTGTAACTTGCAACATTAGTTTTTACTATTATTTAAGCAAGGGAATATATTTTAAGACATCAAGACTTTTCTCAAATCAGCTGGAAATTCAAAGCCTAAAGGCAGTCTTAAAATAATATTTTTCATATTTAAAAGTGAAATCCTCCCTCAGGAGGTCAGTAAAATTAACTCCCGTCTATAGTTTTCCACGTGCGGCAGGCAGGGCTTACAGGTGCTATTAGAAGAGGCCCACGTTAAGTAGGAGGCGGCTGTCGTGCCCAAGGAACACTTCTGTCGCTCGTGGACATTCTGAAGAAAGAGCGGGTTGAAATAAGGATAAACAACTGCGGAATGCATGTGGCGGAAACGAGAGTAACATACTGTTATGAATATGACTTATGGTCATTTTCACACAAGATAGGGGTTAGGGGCGTAGTTGAAATGACAAGATGATATGGTAGAGCATAACTGTAACTGAGGGGGTTTAATTAGATATGAGACACAGACAATACAAGACACTGTAAAATTAAATGTTCGGGGGAGCTACTATAACGGAATTATATTATATTACATTATTTTAAGTCACTCTATTTTACTTATATTATGGACCCTCCCCACCTTAAACTTAATACCGGAGGCTGTTTCTAGTAGAGTGGCTAGCAACGATCGGACACACCCATTATGTGATCCCTGGCTGCAGGTCGGACGTGGAAAGATGATGCGCCACGCCTCGTGTCGGCCTATATCGGCGCGTTATTTGGTAAGCTGTCCCCGTTTACTAGCTGGTGGTATTGTAGTCGGCCCTTTTCGCAATAGTTGATGCAATCCATGGTGTCCTGATTTACTCTGAATGTGTGTAGCCGGCATACGGGGATGTTACCCTAAGGTCCACTCATACAATCGTAATAATACGTTGCGTTTCCAGTGTGAATAAGTCCGGAATGACTCGAACCGGAAAAGAAACCGGATCTCCAAACAAGGAGGTTAGCACCTTAGTGGTTCTTCCAATTCTACCTCAGATACATACATTGTATTAGCTTAAGTTTATTATTAAAGGAATTTTCCTTTCGTCCATTTAAAAAATGTAAACTCTGTCGGTAAAGTATGCGACATGAATGTCACCTTTAAAGGCCTCAGATGTTAACAACCACTCAAACATCTTCAGCAACGTAATTTTTAATAACTGTTGGGAGGATGCTAATACAAATGTAGTAAGTGAATTTAATTAAACTGTAATGTAACAGTGATGTGGTTTTTGCTCTTGAAAATCCTATTTAAATCAATAATTCTTTGCAACTTTCGAACCACATACTCATTTGTAACAAAAAAAATCATCTTCGCAATGCTGTCACGGTTTTGAAATGTGCACTGCCTCTGTCAAAACAACTGCAGGCAGTAAATTTTGACATTGGACTAGCAGACGGCATGGCATCGGCCTCACTGGCTGCTCTTGAAAAAGATACAAAGATACGAGTAATGAAGGCTTCAGTGAAGCTTAAAAAAAAAAAAGTCTAAATTTGCAACATTTCTTAACATTGATATCATGATTCCCAAACTCAATAAAAAACAAACAGGCAGAGTAAATTGGCCAATTACATCATACCCAGAATCATACCTCAGGGTCTCAGTTTTTTATCGATGTCTTGACCACCTGATTAGAGAAATGGAAAAAAAATTCCGAGAAGAATAGTTTTTGGAAAACTTGAAATAGTTGATTTAAAGTTTCAGTGAATAGTTTAACAGTTCAAAAATTATATATATATATCCTTAAAGCGAATGAAATCCTGTTTTCACTCCACCATGACAAATCACATACTAAATGGTTTGGCATTACTTAAAATTCATCTAGTAATTAATGTAAAGCCAGAAGACGCCGTAGAAAAATTTGCTGTAAAACATCCAAGAAGGATTCAAATATTTTTGTAGAAATATACCATGTTAATATAATTGCTAATAATTTAAGAAAAATGAAGGATAGGAATGCATGAATGTGTAGGATAAGTGGTAAGAATGCAAGAAATATGTAGGATAATTACATAACATTTTCAAGATGTGTCTTGAAATCTCAGAATCAATACCACATTTTTGATAAGAATATTATTGAAGCCAGTTGTGGAGTTTCATAAACACAAATGAAATAAACACACGATGTATTCCATACCTAGATATCCTAACGAACAGATTTGTTGCTCGAAGCTACTGTAAATCCTACAATTATCCTTGCAACACCTAAAACCACGTACCAATTTAATTTCGCTTTAAATAGCTTTCATTTTTTCATCGATGTGAAAACATACGAACGTAATAAAGGTCCACGTTAAAATTGAAAACTAAAATTGAGAAATATAGAAGCATTTAGATCAATAATTCAGAAAGGTTTAAACTTCTACTTTCGTAAATACATTCTGAAAAACTAAGCTTATATTAAAACGCATATAAAAATGTTTTGCCTCCTGCTGAACGAGTTTTAAATACGCCACTGCTGTGAACTAGACACAAAAGTTCTCACAGATACAACGAAATATGATTTGGTTCCATATTTGTTCAGGGGTGTATGAGTGCTAGTGGTATAGGCGAGTTGTGTTTCATCGATGGAACCATGAACCACAAACTCTAGATTAACATTCTGAACTCTCACCGTCCCAAGTGTGTCAACGATATGGGCGTTACTGGGGACTACGTCTTCATCCAGACAACGCTCCTACACTTAACGCCCTAAACACAAAACTGTGGTTACTATACAACATGCCACACTTGATGGAAACGCCTGCACAGTCGACAGGCATAAAGCCCATTGAGAATTTGTGGCATATACTAGAAGAAAGAATAAGAATGCATATCATGTCGAATAATAATGATATCAAGAGGGCATTATTAGAAGGTTGGAAGAATATACCAGCAGAAACGACAGAAAACTCAGTCAAATCAATCCCACGTTATTTTCGAATTTGCAGGACATCATAAAGAAGAAAGGAGAGCTCAACAGCTATTAAGGTTTGAAAAAGACGACCCTAAGGCATGTCTTTGTGTATTGCCGACTAATAGTTGTTTGGAGTTAAATTATGTGTGTACTTTATTTCTGTTTATGCATTACTGTTCGTACAGGAAAAAATATGTCGTTATGTTACGTATGTTTTGTATCCATGTCAGAGTAAATAATGTAGTGCTAATGTGCCCCATACAATATGCCATTTTCTGTCAAATATATACCCTTAAACATGACGTCTGTGGAAAGACGAATACTTTTTGAGTCACTGTGTATCACACAGTGTGATGGCTTCCCGTTCGGCAAGCAGATGAGCTGGTTCCTACACCGTTTAATACTCTTAACCTCCTCGTTCAGCAACTGTTATAAAGAAGCTGCACTTTGAATTATTTAATATCATAACACTGCATGTTTGGGAGACAAAGAAAGACGGTTATCACCTGGTACAATATAAATAAATGAGAGAAAGTGTCAAAAGTAAGTTCTGCGCGAGAGAAAGACAGGAACGGGTGTGGTCGTATCGGCCAGGCTGCGGCTCAGTGCCCGCTCCCGGGTACCGTCCCGCCACTGCTCGGCACGGTGGCTTCTAGCTGCTGGGTTTCCCCGCTGGCTCGGTGCGCCCCTCCTTGGCCAGCCTGGTCACCATGTTGATGTTGAGCTTAGTGTGGACATCCAGTCAACATGGGAGGTTGAACTACAGGGCTCCCGATCTTCAGTCGCTGGATTACAGGAATGCGCCACAACTCCCAGCCGACAGTTGCTTCTTCCATACCGCGTCATATAACTCTCGTGGTTCGCGGCTCCGCAATTATGAATTTTTTTACATGTCTTGTAAGTTGTTACAATAACTCATGATGCTCCTTTTCAAATGAAATAAAAGTAAATGTGCAGTGTCAAACCAAAGTAACAATTGCCTGATAAATCTTTATTTTTGTTCGAAATGATATGTATCACAATTTAATCTCGGAAATCAGTCACTAATTTAAGTAATATTATTATGTCAATCTGCCGCCACACATTACATTTTACTTGTGTTGAATGTATTTACTGACGATTAGTACTTCCATAACCCATATTTCTAAAAAATTGGATATTACAAATTCTATGTAACGCACCACTTGGTTTTTAATTCCCAAATAAAAAATTTGCTGTCACGTTGAGCTATAGTTGCCAGTGATGTTGAACCGCATTTGGTGATTCAGCGAGGGAAATTTTTGAGTAAAATGTATTGTTCGAACTACGAGAAAGAATGAAATTATATCTGAAATAATGATTTACCTCACAAAGTAACTTTCGATCGCACGAAAATGTTTACTTGTGATTATTTACGTCTGTCTTAGGCATTAAAATAATTATACTTTTGCTTTATTTTTAAAGTGTTAGTAATAATTAATCTACATAAATTTGCGCGGTGGTTTATGAATTTCACAGGAATAGTACTTATTGAAAATAAAATATAACACGTTTTTATTTTAAAACATAAAATTCAGTGAAACTGGGTACTTTTTTTTCTGGATGGATTGCTGGATGCCACATATTATAGTGACCCAAATATTTCTAGAGAAAAAAAAACAGTTAAGTAATTATTGCTTCTATAATCACTAAAAATATAAAGTGGCATGATTGTCATGGAAACAATTCCTTTATATGTGAAAAAATAATAAAATGTATTCTTATTGTGAGTTGAAATACGGAACATTGCAATTCTTAATTGTATATAGTGGGATGATCAATGTATCCCACGAGATTGACAAAAAAGGTTACGTAATAATTTTCTTGAACTTACACATCATCTGTCGTTTCAATTAAAAAGGAGTATCATGAGTTATTTTAACAATTTATAAGACATGTAAAGAAATTCGTCATTGCGGAGCAGCGAACCACGAGAGCTATATGACGCGGTATGGAAAAAGCAACTGTCGGCTGGGAGTTGTGGCGCACTCCTGCAATCCAGCGACTGGAGACCGGGCGTCCTGCAATTCAGCCACACATGTTGACTGGATGTCCACGCTACGCTCAATATCAACGTGGGGGCCCTGGGGGAGCGCGGGGTGACCAGGCTGGCCAAAGAGGGGCGCACCGAGCCAGCTGGGGAAACCCAGCAGCTAGAAGCTCCCGTGCCGAGCAGCGGCGGGACGGCATACGGGAGTGGGCACTGAGCCGCAGCCTGGCCGATACGACCACACCTGTTCCTGCCTTTCTCTCCCGCCG
This sequence comes from Dryococelus australis, assembly GCA_029891345.1. Lineage (NCBI taxonomy): Eukaryota > Metazoa > Arthropoda > Insecta > Phasmatodea > Phasmatidae > Dryococelus > Dryococelus australis. The sequence continues at coordinate 80,156,523 of CM056995.1, forward strand.
AACTCACTTTTGACACCTTCGCTCATTTATTTATATTGTACCAGGTGATAACCGTCTTTCTTTGTCTCCCAAACATGCAGTGTTATGCTATTAGATAATTTCGGCTACAGCTGTCTTTAACAGTTAGCTGCCAGCATTTCTAAAATTGCTTAACAAGGAGGCTAGAGTACTAAATTATGATGGACTCAGCGTGTCTGCTTGCTGAACAGGACATCACTTTGTGTGATATATTTAGTTATAAGGTACTATTATCTCGATCTGCCAGGTCATGCTGACAGCAGAAAGAAATGTTAATGTAATAATGTGGTGGCCGCAACCTCAAATATCATTTAAATATGGAAGCAGGTTTGAGCATCATATACTTATACACTTCACCTGACATTATGTTCAACATAGAAAATTGAGAAGTTTTAAACGTTTTCGGTAACCGGATTCAGGGCTGACACTAGTGGACTCCGAACTAAAGCTTCATATATCAGCTCTCAGCATGAACGTAAAGCCGTATTCGGATCCCTGAGAAGACTTACTGGCTCGAAATATTTTTTTTTACATTGGCACATTCACGAGGTCTCTGGGAGACTTAACCCGTGGTTTATATATTGTAAAGCAAATGTGATTACCACTACACCACTGAAACGCCAAACTAATGTGTTTAATTTTCGAAAATAATTAAGTTAATATTTTGGGGTGAAATGAGTCACTAACATACAAGGTTGAGCAATACTAGACACTATAAAGATTTGATATTTCAGTGAGCGATATACTTGGCACATTTACCTTATGATAAAAATGCTTTCCTGATGTATCATTAAAATTTTACAATGAACTCCTTAGGTTTATTTCTTCACACCTCACTATGATTTGTTTGTATATCTCAGTGTTGTTGCATCGCTCCACTCACACGAACAAGTACTGCGTGGTGTGAGCACATACATTGAAATCTGACGTCATGACGTGTTTAATGGAGTATGTAAAATAGATGGTTAATCAACAAAAGTTTGTTATATTCTATTATATTAACCCTTAAATTTGAGTATTGAGTAATGTTACACCAGGTATATCAAAATACTGTTTTACAGAGACATATCTATAAGGACCCCGAAAGGACGCCATTCTTACAGGAAAATACAGCAAAAACGATCTCTATTCATTTTGGCACACACTAATCTGCATATCGTTTTAAAGGATGGGTGTTTGCGAAGACACATGCATACTGAAGCACTGTATAAACTCATTCGCTCTACAGAGAAATTAATCAAGGGGTATATGCACGAGAATTTCTTGCAATGTTCATCGACAATAGTTTTAATCCTTTATGAACAGGTTACTATTAAAAGGGGAAAAAGCGTAGCGTCTCATATAAGTGTAGCTAACGTTAACTTCAGTAAACGAATCAACCTTTTGTAAGTGTTCAATTCCAGCATTTTAATCAGTAAATGGTCACATGTCTAAAACTACCAAGTGTCTAACCATGTGTTTTTTTACCCTTATTCCCGGGTAGATTTCAAACCTCCAAGAAATTGATTACTACTATTTCTTTAATCACAAATCCCACTAGGTGGTACCTGGCCACTAATCGGTAATCCTCGAAAAGAATTATTATTGTTTTTAACTATAGCCAAAGAGTCAGTATGCCATTCTCCTTAAATTCCTGTAGAAATAATTTTATAATAATAAGATAAGGTCAATTAAAATACGACAGAGATTCGTATCGCCAAGATTTACTAACCAAACAATAGAAGTAAGTATCAACAATTTTCACCCTGTTTATTGGTATTTGTTCAGCCTCTGTGACTAGTTACAACACGTAAGGAACTGAGAAACTATACCGGAACTTATTTTTTGTTTTTACCGCATCATATATCATGGAGGTCATGTTCTGATATGGTGGCAATTCTGTTTAATTTCTAACCCACTTGGAGTGATATCATCAGTCTCCATAGCAGTAGTCATACAATTCGGTATTTACAAAGTTTCGCTGGAATATAAAATTTGTTCGGAGAAATGGCCCAACTATTTCTTGTGGCGCCTTTCACTTATGTTCCAACGACGTCTAGTGTTTATTAATAAACATAAGCCAATTTCAGAGGCTTCCAGTTTCCAATACTGCACTTTTTTTTCTTACAGTCTACATTAGAATTGACATGACAGTAACAATTTGCATTAAACTATGCATAATTACTATCGGTGTATGTCACATGAACCAGCGAATAGCAAAAACCAGGGAGATACTGTAAATCAACTACAATAGCTGGTTCTGAATGTTAATGAATCAAATAAACCTTTAAAAAATTCTCATTATTCGGCATTACTCAGTACATGACTTCTGAATTAATTAATAAGGGATACAGAGTCCAACATCATCATTGAGCTCCTATCGTTTTAGTCCTTGTGAGCTTAACCGCGCAACGTAAAACCTAAACTGCATCAGCTCATCAGCAGTTGCCTTCAAAGATCACAAAGTAATAGATTAACCAAATACCTTTAAAAATAAATGCTGAAAAGCTTATCAATTTCTGCAAGATAGCCTGGCGATGTTTTCATCTTCAACCAACAGATGACAGCACTTCTGTTCACTAATGTATTTAATCTAACAGTTATGATGTTAGTACATCGGACTCGGCATGGAGTCTGAAATAGGAAATTGTTTGCTGTGACGTAAAAGACCATCGCCATTTTATGATACCCAAAACCTCTACAAAACAGTTGCTCGTTTATATATTTAAACATTTTAATGGTGGCAGTTTTTTAATGAATGAAGGTCTGATACACATTAACATCTAATTTCTCTAAAGTAGTAGACACATCAATTCTTGATAGGTAGTATTTCAATATTTTGGGCCTCGCAATATTGCGATGATGACAAGACTGGAGGCATCATTTGTCCATGTACACCCGTAGGGTAGGACACTCTCTGCGACTCGAAGACATTTTTTTCTTCTTTCTCTGTGAAGAACTTAGGCGAAGTTCAAGGATAATATACGAAACATATGTATGTATAACACAGAACCAATTGTCTATACATACGCAAATAAGCAAATTTCATCATCTGACAATAATGTATGACATAGAGATGGCATAAAACCACGGTTACTTGAGAAATTAAGTTACGCGTAATATAATTGAAATCAGCAGAGGTAAATTTATCTTTTTATTTTTCAAAAAAAAATTTTTTATTCTCAGTTAACCAGTTTTCTGAATTTGATCATTTTAATAATTACCCCTTTTAACCTCCATCTATTAATGTAGTCTAGGGCAGCCTGTCTGGCATAACGAAGCTCTAAATAATTTAAATATTGATAAGTTAATTAAATGTTTTGCAGTTTTGTAAAACCCATAACAAGTTAAATATATTGAGTTGATTTCTCATTTTCATTACGTTTTGACACATGATAAAACGCCTTTTAAAAACAATTATTGCGATATTACCTGTTGCATTTTTTAAATTTTTTGTAGTGCTCTGTTTTGCATTGGTATTTACCAAAAAGGAATATTTGTTGGATTATAGTAAACAGTAGCATAGGGAATCACTAGTTTACACAAATATCAAGCCCCAAAAGCATATTCCATGTGACTATTAATTTTTGTTTGCTGATTTTAACATATATTTCACTTTTCATGGCATATTTAGAGGATTTAATTTTTTGATACATTTCTGTTTTTAGAGTTGTATAGAATAAACCACGTATACGATCTGAATAAGTAAGAAATTTTCGAGTTTTTAAAGTAAAATTATTATTTTGCGAGTTTACAAAAAATAAAGTAGCGGTTTGAAACGTACAGCTTTTGACGTGTTAGATTTTCTAAAATTAATAATAAAAAAAAAAAAAATAACATAAAAATTTGCTTGTATTTTCATCATATCTTAATCAATTATCGAAATGTTCCGACATTTTGCTGACAATGTCAAAACAGAAAAATAACACGAGCATTGGCAGAAACCGCGAAGATATACATCAAAGGAAAGATGCTAAATATAATAAATTTTGAAATTATTAATTTTTCATTTTTAGAGAAATTGTAATTTGTTCTTGATATAGTTGCGTCATACGCATGAAAATAATAAATGGCTAACGGCTGCAACCAATGAAGAGTATATCGATAACTGTGTACAACAAAGTGTATAATCTAGAGGAATAACGCGTTTAAATTTGTGTTACATTTTTTCTGCTGACTCCTGTTCATACAGACGAATTTCTTTCGTCAACAGTTTCTTTTTTATTATTTAAATAGTTCTAATATACCCCGGAAATATTCGAGAAAATGAAAAAAAAAAAAAAAAAAAATGCTTGTAGTGATGCTATTAAAAAGGAAAGTATTAATGTTGTAGAAAGTAAGTACTGTACCAATTTAGTTGCGGTAGCTGCGTAGAAAACTTGGTCGAAATTGTTGCATCTTGTCAACAGTTTTTACAAGGATAGTCCCTGAAGAGGGTAAGGGTGGAATGAATGGGTAATACCAACGTGCGCGCCCAACCGGAAGCACATACGTGAATGCATCCAAACAGAACAATAGAACCCGCATACAGCTAACTTGCAATGCCTTTCCAGTATGTGTACGTTCCCTTTCCCCTTACTGCCCAACCCCACCCAAGGAAACGAAAAGAAAAAGAAGTTATGTTCTTTAAGGAAAAATAAGTCACCAAATAATACATATGCCTACTTTCGAGCTTTAGACGCATACCATTCAGCGTTTAATTGTCATATTTAATACGGCGGTTTTTGTGGTAAACTGTAATAACAACAATAATAATAACTCCATGAATGTGTAATGGCTAATCGATATCAGGACCTTAATCTAACGATACAGGAATCGAGAAGATTCGTAGTGAGAAACTTCACCGGTATTTACCAGAAGTTCGGATGGAAGATCGCTTGGGTATATAGAGAGGGGGAAGAGAAACACTACAGTGCAGTCAGCCGGGATCAAACACATAATATACCGAATGTGAGTCATAGATACGCTATCTCACTACCAAACACGCTAGATTTGTGGGAAACTGACACAATTCACTGATAAACTGATACAGTTAAAAGGAATTACATTTTCTTTTCAATTTTCAATAGGTTTTGGAAGTGTCTGCCATGTAAGTTGGCACAATTTTACGCGCTGGTACAAAGTCTACGAAAATTTGCTCAACGGAGTGGAAACTGCGTAATATTCCGCACCAGATAATCCAACGTACTTGACGTGTACAGGCTGTTCACGACAAAGTGAGCACTTTTTAATGCCCTCCCAACAGCCATTAACGACTAATAAATATGTTTTATTCCTATCTCAGACATTAACTTTTGAAAGTGGTGAAAGTATACACCGTATTTATTAGCTGCATGACAATACTGATATTAAAAAGTAGCTTAGACATAAAAAAAATAACTTAAAAGAAAAATTTGGAAGGGCCTTAAAAAGTGCTCACTTTACCGTGAATGGCCTATATATATGTTTTTCGCTGAAATGCTAAATAAAATAAAATGGGCGCTATGTTCGTGAGACGTAGCGTATTAGAATGTTAGACAGGAGACTTCCTCAGGGAATTACCCTTGTTATACTAGCGGCGCGGTGTTATCCTGCTAAAGCCAACACTTGTATGTATTTTGTTTTTTCCTGGCAGTCTTAACAAAGGCGTGGAAAATTATTTCACTAAAGACCAGAGCACTCACGAACCGTTCGAAACACAAGGATTATACGAATTCCCCACTGCTTACTTTAATAATAAATTTATGTTTGCATTCGTACATTTTTTCACGGCAATTAGGGCGAAATTTTCAGTGTATTTTGAAGATAACTAACATATACCAATTTTTTTTAAATAAAAAATTGAGTAACTTCGAATGGTAAACATTGTGTAGGCCATTCCCGGTTACTTCCAACTTTTTCGAAGCCCTGCTTAAGTTCTGCTTCCAAGATATTCCTACGCCTCGTGCAAAGAAAGCTTAACCGACTCTATAAAATCACACCAAAGGGACAGCGCACCACATTCTTGCGCACTCAGTGTAATTATATTTTGTATAAGAACTGTTTCTTACCGTGTATTGCTAACGCACCTATTTTCTCCCTGTTTTATTCATATTAATTACAAATGAAACATTGCAATTTATAAATAAATTATAATTAGATGTTCTATTTAATAAAAAAAGAGGTATTTTTATGTCAACAGAAGTATAAATATCTTGTGACATATGACATGTTTAAAATACAACCAAACACGTTATACATGGGGTGATTTTTCAAAGGTTTGATTCAAAAAGTGCGAAGAACCCACGAATGTACCCGTATAGTAAAGGCATAAACAAACAACAAGTGCGTACTTTTTATTCATCGTTACCATTTATATTAAGGTAGCATAAGATTGCCGCTGTGGCCGCGTACATAGATACTGCGTTACCGGCGGATCATTGTGTATATTTTCGTTCTCAGCAAAATAAAATAAGCAGAGAAGAAAAAATGTTCAACTGATCGAGTGATACGGCCTCTGCGAAGAACGTCAGAACCAGAATGCGGTATAAGTTTTTCGTCGGACGTTTATACAGAGATAGGCGAAACACAGTGAGATCTCTATGATCATAGTGGGCTTCGATCCAGTAGACTACGGTATGGTGTGTTCCAGTTCCTTGTATAGCACATCTAATAGCACATGATCTAATATTGTAAGTTTTCTGTGCTTCAGGTTGCATACAAGTATAGTCTGTTCACGGTAAAGTGAGCACATTTGAGGCCCTAATTACTTTTCCCCTTCAACCATTTTTGACCCACTAACAACGTTTTTAAATAAGTATTGCCATGTAAGTAATAAATACAGTGTGAATATTCCACCGCACTCGGAAGTTAACGTATAAGACTACAATAAAATATATTTATTGACTATTATTCCAAATGAGAGGACTTTCAAAAGTGCTCACTTTACCGTGAACAGCATATAGTAGGGTTATGGCGAGTCTGGCGCAATGTATTTTAAAAGGGAGCTTAAAAGGGAGCTGTGCAGCTGGACCGCTAGCGGTCTTCGGCTCGACTTGGACGAGCTCGGCAATCTTCGGCTCGACTCAAGGGGTGCTTGGAAGCCGTCGACTCGGGTTTGTCGAACATACCGGAAGGCACGCGGCAGTTATACTCACTAATTCTTCAAGCATATGTTTGTTTCTGGTAGCCATATTGGTTTCAAAGGCATATGTTATGTCAAATCGTAAATCTGTATTTATTATCCGATTTAAAAAAATTTATTTTTTATTTTTTATATTGTACCGATATTATACATGGATTATTGTGGAAACATGCAGAAGTCTTATCATTCAATTACTACATTTCCAGTCCCATATTTTAAATACTGATTAATACACGATGCCAGAATCTACTAATTGTTTACTATCTCGACTGTTTTGTAGGTATAAGTATGCTACTCAGATTTTTTTTGTGCACATGAATAAACTAAGCCTCTTCATACTGATAGTGACCACATGCACGAGTATGTTATAATCATGATATGGATCAGCATCTACCAACACTTTAGTCTTAATTGGCGTTAATTTAAATACCAATACTGCCAGGGCCTAGAGACTTGGAATGTACAAGAGTGATAAACAGTCTTAACTTTCGTGCTCTTCTTTACCACCAGTCCGTCAATCATCCAATAATTCCATAGATATTTGGATCAATTCATTAATCTTCCATTCTTTCCATCAATATTTCGCAATCTTTCCATCAATCTTTCAATCTTTTCATCCTTTGTTCGCAACCTTTCCATCGGTCTTTAACAATATTTCCATCAATCTTTCGCAATCTTTCCATCAGTCTTTCGTAATCTTTCCATTAATCTTTCACAATATTTTCGTAAATCTTTCGCACTTTCTTCATCAATTTTTCACAATCTTTCCATCAATCTTTCGCAATCTTTCCATCAATCATCAATCCATATTCAATACATGGGTTTATCGTCTGTCTCTATCCATACATATAAAAAAAAGATTCACCGACTATCTCCAAGGTTTGTACATGTCGACAGAATTAATGTTTTGTATGCAGTGAACTATTTATTCGTTTTTTGTAAGTAAAGTCGAGTGTCCTTAGCACCACTTTAAAATTGTGAGGGATAAAAGATAATTCTCACAAAAAATAAAGAAATAAAGCTGTCTGGTCCTCATGACGGGACAGCTTGGTGCGATAAAGGCCGCGCAGACCCTCCAGAGCTGTTGTTGCCACGTCCTCAACTGGACATCCCTGGCGAAATCAGGTGCGAACAACCTTTGGCCCCCACCTCGTAGCCTATCTTGAGCGGGAACCGGTGCTTGGAAATAGGCGTATACCGGTTCCTGCACAGCGAGCGACCTTGCGCGATGCTGGAGTATCGTAGCGTTTGCATTGCCGGGACGCCAGACGCCTCTGATAACGTTTGTTTATGAGCGTGTGTCCGGCAACGCCCTTGCCTTGAACGAGCTGGAAACTTATACTTGACTGATGCACCGTGCACTCTCTACATCAAGAATATTTACTAATGCACCACATCATCTGTATGTAGTCATATCGTTCCTCCGAGAGGTTTCTTTAATTTATCATATGTAACTACTCAAACATATCGCCACGGGATCTAGGAACATATCTGAAACATCGCCAAGTCACCCTCATACCCGGTTGCACCAACATCTTCCCCGATCCGAGATCGAATGATCCTAGTTCCGAACCAGGATACAGTGTGATCTTGGTTCCAATGTAAAAGTGTTGCACCAACGAAATTTCATGACTCTGGATCTCCGATTCGTCAATCTTGGTTCCAATGTGAGAGATCGAGGTTAATTATGAGACAAATTTTGCTATTGGTTCGTAATATATGACGTCATGGAAGTACGCGTATTTTTCACTATAGATAGAACTAGATGTGCGATGTTTTATCTGTTTTAAGTGAATTATTGTTGTACGAATTTTACTGAATAATGTTCATGTGCGTATAATGTTGCTTTAATTCCCCAAGAAAACAGTCGAACGTAGTTCTATCTGTTAGCGTATTTTCAAACTGAATTTCTCGACGATGGCTGCTGATCTCGGATCGAGATTTCAAACCGCCAATTTTGGCGGGTCGAAATGAACTTCATCTCGATCTTCAGTCCAGCTCATTACTCGAATGGTGCAACAGTTTTCTGTGTCGATCTTAGATACGATCCCGGATCGAGTTTCGAACCGCGATGGTGCAACCAGGCATCGGAGAGCCTACATTTGACAAACATTTCTTATGCATGGCAAGTGCCTAGTTTTGCTTCAAGAAATGTACCAACGGACTAGCTCGCATGAAGAGTATTGGCGGGTTATAACTTAGGATATGTCAGTATCTATGCCAAATTGGTGTAGAGATTCAGTAAACCAATTTATTTCAAACTGCTTTACATCTGCGAGAGGTATCTGCTCTATCGCGGATATCAACATTTAGTATCGTTCATACGGCGTAAGATGAACGAAAAATAAGTACACGATCAACCAACTTGCTTCTGATTTCGTACCAGAATCTTTGGTGCAAGGCAACTCTCGAGCAAAACTAGGATTATATATGTATTTATAGTTATTTATTTATTTATTTATTTATTTATATTAGGCAATGGAAGTTGCATGGAACAGTACATTCGATAGGAGCTTCTGCAATATTGCGGAATATTTTCCTAGATTAATATCGTCTCCTTTTGTAGCACCTTATCTGGATGATGATGAAGTTACACTTATTAATCATTACATGGTACAAGGAAACCTGGTATGACTTTCAGATTTCAGCACTGTTATGATTAAATGGGTATTCTCGTATTTTTATGTTTTTCAACAACGATCGCTGATCCCGCAGTAGCTGGCCGACTTACTGTGTAAATACAACTTGACATTCCTGATTCGATAATACAAGAAGCTAGCCACGAAAAGCACATTATTTAACCTGTAAATATCATAGGTCAATACAAATTAACTTGCAGAATTATTTGACTTATTAAAGATAATATTGATTAAAACATTGTATTTTTTTAAATTTATAACATAGCTAAGGCATGCAGTAAAACTTGTGAATCCATAATGTCGGAACTTCTCATCTTGTTGGAGATATTTCTAAAATAGATGCCAGGAAAATTTCAAGTATATTATGAACAGATTTGTGACAGTTTCTCATTACAAATAGTGGACATTAATTCTGCTGGGTTACCGCATCAGTAATATGGCGCGTCACATAGATTGATTGCCCAACGCTGTTTTGAATTACTGTATTGATACCATGTCATCAGCCCAAGAGTACGAACAAAATATGTTTATCCAAAATAAATTCCAGGTTATGGATTTAGAAATCAAAAAAGTTATTTTATATCGAAATATGTTATAATTTACCCTTTATTTGTTTTATGCTTCTGTTTAAATTGTACACAGAACGCGCATACGTATGTTCAACTTCCATTGTCCCTGATTTATTTACATCAATAGGCGACCATCTCAGCACCGTAGAGCGAATACGGGGCAGCGCGTCTGCTGACTGCAACTCTGTGTCCCATGACTGCCTCCTTTTCTGCCAACACGACTTGCATGAGAAACGGCGGGGATTGGATTCGAAGTTAGAGCACAGTTTGGTAAATAAGTGCTTTGAGATGTTTTTATACTTCCTCTAACCAATTTGTAACACAGTTTGATTAAATTTAAATAGATAAAAATATTTTTTTATTGATATAAAAATGCTTGTCATTTCAAAATGAAGTTAGGTATATAAACTAACAAGTTCATCGCTGTTGGCCATGCGACTTTGACAGTTGTGTTGCTTTGGTGTACGTCAGTGTGGGTACACGCGCAGGAAACGAATAAGCAGTCTACCTAATCTTTAGTCTATGCTCGGAACGCAACTATTCACTGGTATAGCGTCGTAACGTGTTATGGCACACGTACTGTATTACGTGAAAGTAAACACAGGCTAAAAATATTTTGGACCAATTAAATACCTAACCTTTAAAATTGAAATTAAGTTCACACTATCATCAAGAACAAGGCATTAGTGTAACGCCTGAACGTGGTTTCGTCAGAGAAGTAGCTATTGCCGGTATTTTCTCACAGCCAGCGTGCAGATGCGAGCAGGCAGACGCAGAACACAAGCAGGAAGCCTGGATGGCAGGCACTGTGTGGTAATGTGGGAATAACCTGGTGCAGTTCAACTTCTCCAGGTCGGTACAGTTAGCTCGGCAGAAAAATTTACCGTCATTACCAACTGTTACATCCTCCCGCCCGCCTAACAATGCGTGCTTCCACAGCCCGCCAAGGACCGAGCGAACGGTACGTCTCGCCCGCCGCCCGTGTCCTTCCTGCCGTAGAAGGGGGAAAAAAAAAAGTCTCCCGGGTGCTGTCAGAGCTGCTGCACGACATGGGACAATCGTGGCCGTGATTTTCTCCTTGTCCCCCTCTTATATCCCGTTTGCGTGTATTATCAGCATGTTTGGGTGTATATTTGAACATTTTTGTCTCCGGGACGTCTTTCATTCAGATGTGAACTAAAAAGAGACACTGAAAACATTCGACGAGACCATAGCGAAACAACTTCTCCAAAATAGGAGGGAGCATGCATAGGGCCCCCTTCCCTTAGGCTGGGGGGAGCATGTCTAGGGCCTTCTTCCTTTAGGCTGGAGGGAGCATGCCTAGGGCCCCCTTCCCTTAGGCTGGGGGAGGGGGGGAGCATTTAGGCGCCTCTCTTGCGTAAGTGGATAGTATCCCTTCCACCTTGGACTCTTTTATTTTTACAAATGTCCGTAATCAAATTGAATGACTGGTTATTAAAAATCCAAGCTTGACACGACACAGACAACTTAACACAATTTTCTTAGCTTTTAATGTTTTAGATATACAGCCAGTTTCAGTAAAGGCGTGCAAAAATGAAACGGGGGAATAGGGGCCGCATTACGGAACGTTTTGAGATCAGGAACGTGCGGTCCAGTAGGCCAGCGAAAGTATATCTAAGCGTGCATAAACGTGTAGGCGACCCATGCAGTATGTGAGGTTCACCTATCGTCCGCAAGGGGGCTCTATTGTCCATACATTATCACAGCGCGTGCGTGTGTCATCGACGGACGCAAAACCCATGAGATATTTAAACGTATGTGACAGAATCTCGCAAGCCGTCGTCGTGCTTGTGTTGAGATCGGTGGCCGTCACTAATGCCCGGTTGCACCATCGTGGTTCGAAACTCGATCCAAGATCGGATCTAAGATTGACACAGAAAACTGTTGCACCATTTGAGTTCGGAACTGAACTGGAGATCGAGATGAAGTTCATTTCGTACCACCGAAATTGGCGGTTTGAAATCTCGATCCGAGATCAGCAGTCATCGTCGACAAATGTATGCAGTTTGAAAATACGCCAACAGATAGAACTACGTTCGATTGTTTTATTGGGAAATTAAAACAACATTATACGCACTTGAATATTATGCATTAAAATTCGTACAACAATAATTCACTTAAAACAGATAAAACATCGCACATCTAGTTCTATATAGTGAAAAATACGCCTACTTCAATGACGCCATATATTACGAACCAATAACAAAATTTGTCTCATAATTAATCTCGACCTCTCACTTTGGAATCAAGATCGACGAATCGGAGATCCAGAATCATAAAATTTCGTTGGTGCAACACTTTTACATTGGAACCAATATAAAACTGTATCCTGATTCGGAACTAGAATCATTCGATCTCGGATCGGGGAAGATGTTGGTGCAACCGGGCCTTTGAGCAACTCTCGTGAGTCACACACTGATACGTTAGCGCACCGGTCCGTCAAAGTAGTGGTTCAGTAGAGTATTACCTGTCAACAGTGCACGCACACAATGTCAATAATCCACGTAACAAACACTGACACCAGTATTCGTGTTGGACACGATTGCGCCCATATTTTCTTTCACTGGCTTCACGGACCACCAATCTCAGAAAGTTCCGTGGTGTGGCCCTTATTCCTAGTTTCACTTTTTGCACGCTTTTACTGAAAGAGCCTGTACGTTGGACAATAATAAAATAGCAAGGGAACATTCGATTACATTTACAGATGTGAAATGAATCACGTGAGAAAAATATTTTGGATTTCGAAAAAACATTTTTAGATGTTTTCTGTGCCTTGGTAAGCTTTTTTTTTCGAATACTGAGCCGGGAAGTTAAGACATGCAGAAAAACATACGTAAATACAAGCTGGCGAAGATACCACCCCCCCCCCCTTCCCTTTAAAACATTAATTCTTCTTTTACAAATTCCATTTCGGATCGCTCAAAACATAAATTTCTTGTTGCGTAAAATATGGAGGAAATTCTCTAATCTAAAGGCGGAGGTATATAAATTATTATAATTAAATTATAATAATTCATTAAAGACGGTTTAGCTAAAATTAATCAATGCATTTCTGTGAACAAAAATAGTTTAGGTTCCTATTTACTCTCATTCCAGTGCCGATTTTCTAAATTTAGGAATGAGCAAAGAATACCCCTTTCCTGTTAATTGATACGCCACTGAACGAGAACATCATTCATTCAATGAAGGAGGGTTGCAGCTTTGTTCCTCACTGGAATTAATTTAGAAAGTAGTTTATTGACATCGGTCTTACGTTCCTGTGTTCAAATTCACATGCCAAGTTATCTTAGCTCGCAAAGAAGTATGTACATCGGCGATGTGGCTTCGTTGTATGAATGACCGTATTTTCTTCTGCTGCCTGTAAAAGTTGTAAGCCTAATTATTTTGCCCTTTCTCCCTGACTTTTAGAGTAAATTTCGTTTATGATGTTTTAAACGTTCTTTATGACAACTTATATAATTAATTTTTCTCTATACGTGTGATTACTTTTATTGATTTAATTGACTATTGTGTATTTTTTCATCACTTACCCCATAAATACTCATCATTGTTATGTAAACAGTTTCTTCTGCTAACTAAAGGATATTTGTTTTGATTTTCTGCTATGAAACCTCTATACTATCTGCAGCCATAATAGGGTTGATATTTGGCTTATTAAGTTGGTTTCTGCAAAAAAAAACATAGTAGATTCGCCAATTATACATTGAATATCTACGTTTTATATTTATAAATAAAATAACTAAGATTCATTTTCTGTAAAATTACTTTTTTCAAGTTCGTTCTTAACTAGCATCATATATTGTAATCTCTTCCAATTTATACTGCCCTCACCAATAATATGAGATTAATAAATTTCTGTGTTTTTGTGTTGTGGAATTTCAACCATTGTTAGTCCTTTTATATATTTTTATAACCTAGAATGTGTTATTTATTCTTAATTAGTTGAAACGCAGAAAGCAAAAATTAAAATCCCATTTTTATTGAACAAGAGTTTATTAAACCTGATTTTTGATATTTAAAATGTGCAGTGAAATTACCTGGCCGGTAAAATATTGAACAGGTATAGTACATACTGGAAGGATAATCTGTTGCGTGGGGAAATGGTAGGTAGCTGGGCTTAAAGTCTCATCGACAGCGAATTCATTAGATACGGTTAAAGTCGCACAGGGAAGTTTGATTGGGAAAGGTTTGAGGAGGAATTGAATATGGCCTTTGTTAGATACCCATCCCAACATTCACCTGGATTGAATTAGGGAAACAATGGAAGCCCGAAATCAGGAGGGCTGGACCGGGAATCAAACCCGGGTCTTCCCGAATGCGAGTCCAGTGAGTTACCACTACGCCACCTCGCTCGGTTCTTGGTCTTGCTGGCGAACAATCGGTTATAACAAGCGCCGGGACGACACCCCATCAGACCTACTGGTTTGTTACAAAGCTTAGCAGATGGTCAGTCAACTAGAGTCGTGTAGACAGTGTGCAGTAGGCCTACTCGTGATGGAGTGGAGTAATGTGTAACTCGATGACATTGTTTTGACGCATGGGGAAATATGATGTAATTCAGCAGCTGCACGTCGGAAACGTGAAGAGAATTTCCCACAGCGACAGTTATCTGATGTACATTCATTGCAGAGAATCATCGCTTGTGCGGAACCGGGAGTGGGTGCGTAACAAGGCACGCTGCTGGAGGCTGCTGATGTGTTGAGGACGATGTTTTCGATCGCGTGTCTGACAACGCGCGCGTCAGTACGCTGCTTTGACTCAACACATCGCCACCCACGGTGAGTCGCGTACTACGTCGGGAGAGACTACGTGAATTTCGCAGTTACTTCGTCCGCCAGGTCGCATGGTTGGGTTCCATTACACCGAGTCGTTCCTAAGTCAGGAAGCAGGAAACGCCGGTTTCTCTAAAATCGTCCTCTTCACTGATGAAGCATCATTCACGAGAGGTGGCATGTTAAACTACCACAATGAGCGTGTGTGGGCACACCTTAATCCCCACGTTATTCGTGAATCATTGCTCAGACATCAGTTCTCACAGAACATTTGGACGTGCATTGGAGACGACATGTTAATTTGCCCTTGTCTCCTAGGCGTATCAGTGGGGCCACCTATGGGGGGGGGGGGGGGGTCTTCTTGAAGACCGGCATGCAAGAGTTACCGGAAAATGTGCCACAGTACCAATACATACGTTGTGAAATGTGGTAAAGGCTGTTCACAATAAAGTGAGCACTTTTGAAATCAACCTTGGAAAGAAGTCACTGCCCGTGCCTGTATATATTTAAACGGGCACACTGAGTGGCATACGCCCAGTAGAGTTAGTAACGACGGATGGAAAATAGTTGCATATATTAACCTCGAATAAAAAGTGTTAGATAACCATTTGTGAAAACTTAAATTATATCTTTCGTTTTCTGTTTTTTATATGCATCGACGTATAAGAAATGAGCATATTTGTAAATTATTTACGTTTATAATAATTTCCCGGTTTCTCTTGACCGATGCATGAATAAAATTATGAGGCTTATGGAAATGTTAATTTTACATAAGGCAAAAAAAAACGCAACGTGCACAAAAGCGGATCTTAAGCAGGGCTTTCAAAAGTGCTCATTTTACCGTGAACAGCCTGTACATGCACGGCGGAGCATCACCTTACAGTCAGGCAGTAATTGGATGCAACATACAGCGCTGGATTGGAAGAACTGACCCAGTGGCATAGCAACATAGTTAGTGGGACCTAAACGCCTTAGATTATTACTTGTGCATTCATTCAAAGGCGAAGGTGTACATTAGTGGCGCGGAAAATGGCCAAGAACCGTAGCAGCAAGTTCACAATGCATATCAGGAAGTAAAAGTATATCGTGGTGTACTTGAGCGTGTTCACCAGTCCCTTCAGCGTCGCTTTTATGCATGTGTAGAAACTACAAAAAAAAAAGGGGGCGGTCAAACCTTTATCATGCTCTGTGCTCTGCAAAAGTAACATTGTTCAATAAAAATATGCGCTGTTCAATAAAAGTTTACTCTTTGTCACCACATTTTGTAAACTAACATATTACAATGAAACATATAACAATACATAATAAATAACTAATAAGCATATAGCACTGAGTAATCTGCTTACGTCGTAACCTCTACACGACAATACGGTCTTTCGAAATAACAAAACTGGCTGCATAACTGTCTCTCAGGCATAAGTATCAACCTTTGAACCAAACATTCGGTCATATCGAAAATGGCTAACCTGAGTTAGTACCAATAAGACCTTTTTTTTTAATTCGCGCATTCTGGGTAATTATTAATCACATTCATGAATTACAGCGGTCGTTTAAAATTAAAAGCAGTATTGTTGTCATTTATTAATTTATTGTTATACGTATAATTACGAGGGCAAATTTATTGGCTTACAAAATGTTGCAACAAAGGATTCAACTCCTGTCCTCAGTCTATCATGACACCCCTCCATCTCCGTATTAAATCGCAAGCAAATTTTACAAATCAGTAACAAGGCATTTCCGGGTCTGTATGCACATACGTCTGAAGAAGTCTGTTCAGTGTTCAGTTGCACTGCATTCTGGTTGCATACCTCTCGGGCACTCGTAATCAAATTTTTAACACAAACATACCAATATATAGAGAGTAGGTATCTGAACGAACCCCGACGAGACAGCATTTTATGTCAATTTTCACATGCTGATTAACTTATCGTAATTAATCATGAATTGCAGTAGAGTGTTTCAGAATTAAAGGCGAAAAGAGGGCGTAGAGCTCCATTCAAGGCACTGGAAGGGGAATTATACTGTATTTACACAAAATTCTCCCACAGTTAAGATCTCCCTTTTATTAAACACAGATAAAAAATTTGTTGCTTGGTTTTTATTATTTAGTTTATAATATTATTTAAGAAATACAGCTTTAAATGCGAATTACTGGGGTGCATAATTGCCGCAATTCCCGTTTTACTGAAAAGCACATTGCAAGGAATGTATCTTCGCATGTTATGGAGGAAAGTAGGTTGCAAGTTCTTTCAAAACTTCTTGTTCCTACATAGGTAGTTCCATCAGTATATTCTCATACACTTCTTTTCCAATGATCATGTTCCAAGTTTCAATCTGACATATTATTCTTTTCCAATTCGTTGCCATATTTCGATTTGGGGAGTTCTTCGATTAATTAGGCCATTTTAAATACATAATTGGACCTTTGAGTAGCTGCTTCCCTCACCCCGCCGCCTCTCACTTCTTCCACACCTCCCCTTGGGCAGGAACCGTCGCCCATGTATCCCCCTTTTTTATCCGTCTTGGAATAGTCTGTGAGCTGCTGAGTTCTCGATTGACTAATCAAGAGTTGGTTAAATATTATAATAATATATTCAACATATTCGAAACTTACTTATAGTACATTAAAAAAGAAAAATATTAACATTTTATGAGAAAAATTATTTGCTTTGAAATATGATGTAGAGGTTACTCACGTGGCTTGAGAGTGTGTTTCATGATAATTATAATGATATTCACTTCACATACTACGTTTTCTTCAGTATTCCAATGATGGCCCTCGTGCTAAAAATTTGTGTTGTACACTATAACGATGACAGTGGATGTTTTGTTAAAAGACCCCTCACATGGCGCGTAGTTAATGATGTGGTAAACTCACTGATTAGTATTATCTAAGCAAAACTCTTAGAAGCCTTCAAAATTGACTTTTGAAAATTCTTTAGTATAGTATTACTTTTATTTTATCATGTAATTGGTCAGTATCGAAACAAGAACAACTTGCGCATGGTTACGCTTATGCTGAGGACTGAACACTTCTGATTGCTGGAGATGTATGTCGCAGAAGTGTGAACGGCGAACACTGAAAAGCAGCTCATCCCACGTAGCACAGGATATTCACAGAATATCCTAATTATATCAACAATATCTAAAAGTTATCTAAGTCCTACAGTGAAGCTGTAATGTATGTCCTTCGAATATCCGGTAGTGGATACCAGTTTGCACCACTTACTGTATATCCATTAGGTATTACAAAACCACCAATGGCCATTACTTCAGGTAGTGGCTACATCTAAAGACCTGTATAGGACGTCCACAATATCTATATCACATTTTGGATTTTGGGCGGACATTTGGATATCTTTTGGAAGTCTTTTGAATGTAACTTTGCTACTCTTGGACGATTATCAAGTATTTGTTTATTGTTACGAATGTACTGCAAAAATCCTTTGCATGAAGAACAAAGAAAATTGTGGTCAGGTAGTTTTTATTTTAAAATGAATATACAATGCATTAAATATTTTGTCCACTGCATTTAAACATCAACGCAATTTATCTGCCTTACTATTTTCATATACCTACTGGCTCATGCCATTTGCATTATGCATGTACACTGCTGCAATTTTATTCTATATTTTTGTTACGCTTGTCTCTTTACAAGACAACATCAACAGCCATATATTAGAACAACGTATTTTTAAGTGCCTTCGAAACAAATAGGCCTATATAAACGTCTGGAATTTTATACCTTACGTTCACAAACCATCATAGTTGCTCCAATTTTATTAGATAATTTTTCTTGTTGACATTTCTAGCTCAAGTTTGGTAGCTGTTTTACATTATTGTTCTACCGAAGAACGTTGTTGAACAATATTGCTCACCAAGCCTGATCATTCAGGAAAGGGTTTAACAGATATTTGTTATTTGCCTGGATCAGTTAAGTACAAGTAACTGATAACTAAATAGTCTCTCTTGGATAGGAATTTACTTTTTGTGATGACAGCTTCCATGATCGCTGAGGCGCTAACTTTCCATCACAAGGTTTCGGGTTCGAACCTTGTTGATATTATGTGCGCCTCTTTTATATGTAGGTTAAGGATAATTTTACACATGTAAGCGGCCTTCCTATTAGTTTAAATGCATTAAAGGCGTGGAATTAGTAAACACCACTTATTAAAATGTGATAAGGTAATGTTTTTGATGCAATTCGACTGTTAGTTGGTTTTTCTTTTCCGTATTACAGGCGTGTATTTAAAGCGTTGGCATTATGTCTTTATTGTGGAAAGCGAATACAAAATAACAAAAGATATTACTTCTGGAATTTTGTTTGGCCTTGTTTAAATTGAATAACGGGAATCACGTCTGTATAATCTCAAGATTCTACTTTTTTTTAAGCAGTAACATATATTTTACATGATATACTGAAACAGACCTAGGATGATCTGTGGCTGATGTTAGTAAGATAACCTTGTACAAAAAATAGCAACTGGTTAGATGCCATAATACGCTTTTAACGTGCATTTCTGCATTTAATTATAGACTAGCTTTATAATGCTCCCTGGTAATACATTATACCCCTGTCGTTCTGGCACAATTACATTACTCTTAAGCTAAGTTCGCGAGAACTGATACTGAAGAAAGAAGGAGAACTGACATCTTCCTCTACGCTATAACTTATAGCGTACTTGTATCGTGTGAATGACCTCCGAGTTTATCTTACAAGCCAGAAATATGTAAGGACTGTTACTGGCTAGTGTAATACACGTGCAGGTCTATTCTTGATTTATGATACTTAAACAACATTAATTAAATTAACGATTATATATGATTTGGAAAACAATTTCTACCTTTATTGAACATTTCAACCCACTCTGGTTAGCAGGCAGGCATTTATTTGAGTAAGAAAATTTATAAATGCTGTTCACGATTAAGTGAGCACTTTTGAAATCAGCCTTAGAAAAAAGTTACTGCTCCTATCTGCATGTATTCTAACGGGCGAACTGAGTAACATGCGCACAGTAAAGTTGGATGGATGGAAAGTAGTTCCATATTTTAACGTCGTATAAAAAGAGTTAGTTGACCATTTGTGATAAATTAAATTACTTCTTTCGCTTTCTATTGTTTTTTTATGTATCAAAGTGTAAAAGTGAGCATGTTTGTAAAGTATTTACTTATATTATAATTTCACTTTTACACTGGGCCGACTCATGGATAAAGTGATGAGACCCTTGCCAGTGTTAATTTTGCATAAGGCGGAGGAATACGCATCGTGCATACAAGTAGATCTTAATCAGAGCTTTCAAAAGTGATCATTTTACCGTGAACAGCCTATATCAGCGTAACACCGTTTAGCATTCAATTTGATGATTGAATCAATTTTATTACATTTTCTTTTTTTATTTTGTACACAGTTTGTTGTGAAATTTCTAATTGGAAGAAGAAAGATGTTTAAGTGTTATTTAAAATGAGTAGATCTACATTTAGCAAACTTCTGTTCAGAAGTGAGCTTACTGTCTTCCAAAATAAATGCTGTGGGACCCCTATTTTGCACTTTTCAAGGGACTGGGAAAAATCATTGCAAAATGCAGGAAAAAGTAAAAAGAAGGAAACTAATGCTGTAAAACGGGCATTGGGAACAGAAAAGTTGTGTGTAAAATGCAGGAAAAGTGTAATATCAGGGGGTGTAATACAGGGGTGCATGTATAAAAGCATCGAAATTGATTGAAAACTACTCAAAATCTCATTAAAAATCTTTAATCCATTATCATTCTTCCGCCAAACCTTAATTGCTTCAAAAACAAGTAATTTAATAAAGATATCTTGGCTGCATTCAATTATTTTAAAACCAAATATTTGACATGTACACCGGTTCTTACTATACGGTGTTTAAAACAAAATTTAGTTTCGGTAGCCACAATTATGTACACAGCACGTTTTATAATAAGTTAAGAAGTAAGTTACAAATTTTAAATGACTGTCAACAATGCTAAAAGTATAGAAGTCAATTTTAACGCTGCAATACACGCAATTCAGGGTAGATTTTTCTTTTCCAAATTTTAAGTTTAAAAAACTTTAGGTTTCCCCGAAGATGTTATACCAAGTGTACGGTTCTCACAAATTCTTAGCCTACATGGTATATAATATAAAAGTTGGTGCTCACCACACCTACTTACCCATGAATAAAAACCTGCATGTTATCTATTATTCGATATCTAAATTTAGTTTCCAGTATTTAGCGGACAGCTGATTAAATTAACGTGTACTCCAGCCTAACGTTCTAGTATTATCATTTTGCAATTGCTCACTTTTATACTTTGCCTCCCGATGTAACAAAATGTTAGCCAACGCTTTAAAGTGCAGAAATAGCAAGGTTAATATTGTGTGTGTGTGTGTCTATATATATATATATATAAACATTCAAGATTAATTGAGCAGTTCCGAAATCAGCTTTTGAAAATAGTTCTTGCCCATAACTGCATTTATTTTAATGGATGCGATGACTAGCACCACGTCACCAGTCAAGTTCGCAGCGGTATAGAAAACGAAGTTCGATGTATTTACTTTGTATTAAAAGTTACGTTTAAATTATTGCTACGCGCATTCACATCACTGCGCAGACTGGTTCATCTCCTTCCCGGGGCCGCGGGGGCTGAGCGGTTAGCCTGCTCGCCTCCCACCAAGGCGAACCGGGTGCAATCCCCTGACGGGTCACTGCCGGATTTTCGCACGTGGGACTCGTGCCGGACGATGACGCTGGTCGGCGAGTTTTCTCGGGGATATCACCCCACCCTTTCATCCCGGCACTTCACTCACTCAATCTCATTCCTCTTCCCCTATCCACAGGTATCATCAGTGTTTGTCCCTCTCCCCTCCCCCTCTTGAAGTCCTTCCCAAGCGACGTCATCGGTGACCGACAGAGGGGAAGGGAGGGCCACGACACCTGACTGGTTATCGAAGGGCAGACGTCACTCACGCCTGCTGCTAGAATCGACGACTTGCGAGTCATTGCGCGAATGTTCTGGTCACCACCACTGTCGGCGTAACTAGATCACCTCGGCTCCAACATTAGATTGCTTTTCTGTCAATAGTGCTACAAAAAGAACAGCATGGATAGGGTGGAGGTTAGAATACTGCCTATGTTAGCAAGTGATATGAGATATTTGTACAATTCCTCTATTCTAGTTTCAGTGCAACTAGAATATGTCTTAATTAGTCAAAGTATAACATTAATTTAAAAGCGTGGATTTGTTGAAATTTAAATATATACAAACACATTCATACTTATTGATAATGTGATTCTGATAGTTGTACTGACAACAACTGTGCCAGTGTATGATTGGAACACAGTCTGAAGACGACAAACTGGTCCGCTTCACCTGTAGTTCATTGCCACGAACCTTATCACTTTATTCATGCGTCACCCAGACGAAACCGTGGCATTGTTATAACATGTATACGTTACTTATATGGAAATTCGTACTCTGACGTGTACAAAAGAAGAAACATTTAATTGAGGATACGATCAGGCCTTAGGCAGACGGCCTGCCTGATCACACCTTTAAGCATTAAACCAGAGCGCGAGCGGAATTGCAACAACTGTTGCCAGCAGCAGAAATCCCTTCTACCGGCCAGCGATCGGGGACGAGTATGCCAAACAACGCGCCGATATAGGACAGCGACACACTGGGCGCGTCGTTTTTCATCTGGCCAGTAACAAGAGAAGATTGCAGGGATGGGCGTGTCCGATATTCGATAACCACCTACCATAATAGCCTCCGGAACCATGATTAAGGTGGGGACATATCAATTAGTCTGTGGTAACTATTTAACAACAGGTTAATTGTATAATAAATTCATTATTATCTCCCCGATTAATTAATACTAACCTAAAATATGTTATTGTGTGTCCTGCATGTCTAATAAACCAATCATTCACAGTAGTGCGCTACCATATATATTGCCATTCAGTTACGTCCCTAACCCTTTCATGTGTGAGTATTGTCATTAAGCCATATTAACATTTGACGTAAGCGCTTATCTTTTCCGCCCTCTCGTTGCCTATTTATAACAACACGTAATACAACGTAAAGTCTGAGTACTATTTATATTAATTCACTGTCAGCTTCAACTGCGAGACTGCAGATTCTGCACGCCATTTTGTACTGTGGCATACGTAGCTAGGGGTACTGGTTTATTCAGTATTTGACATAGTGCTCTGTTTACCGTGAACATCCTTTAATCAGCGTTGTAAAATTACCCAATGGGCGTAGTTGCTCCAGCCGGGGTAAAATTTAAAAGATAACCCAACGAAAAAAATATAATTTACTTGATTTCAGTTACTAACTCTCCGCCGTTTAGGTCCCTCAGTCGATTACAGGTCCAGGTGGGTAGGGGACTCTCATGTGTGAAGTATGTAGGACACTATATACCCTTGCGTGCGGGTTTTCTCGGGGTTATCCCGTTTTTCGCAGTCCTTATTCCACCGCCGCTCCACCCATCCCTCACTTCATGCATTCTTTTGATTGGCTGCAACGACATGTCTGTCCCGCTTGTATAGGACAGGCAGCTGTAATTAGCGCCACTCTTTTCTTATCCACCTTGCTGATCCACCCTGAGAGCAAGAATAACGTGCATAAATACAGTTCAACTGTTTATTTAAGACCCGCCTTACGTTTGGTAGAGAGGAATTTCTCAAACGCTGCCATATGACACTCAGGAATGTTTCTCCGTTAAAAGGCAACCCGGGATAGTTGTCGAGAGAGCTGAGTTAACAATTGTTTTGCCATTTACGTTGCTGAGACGCACGAACGTGAGAGTGAGTAAACGGCGCGAAAGAGAACGTCAAGTTGGCAAGAGCAACAAAACGTGTTTACCGCAAAGCTACCAGGAAAGAAGCAGCTTCATTTACCGGTTACTCTAAGAGAGTCATCATCTCATATATCCATTGCATTGACGACTTGCGGCATTAACGAGTTTGCCTTTCTGGCAGGCTGCCTTACTCCTCGTTATCCGCACTACCATACGATTAACCCAGTTTAAATCAAATTCGCCTTGCAACTTGCCTACTGATCACATAATTGGGTAACAAAGTTTTATTTTCTGTTTCAGAAAAATTATTCCTTTCAAGCATATTTGTCTCTGTCACAATCTCGAATTTCTCAGTCAAACTGCTTCGCGCACAGGTAGTCAAAGAACTTTAAAAGTTTGTGACGTCGCAGATAAGTCGCTATTGCAGCCATATTTGTCTGACAAAGTTGGATGACTTCATTTCTCAATAAACATTTTTGTGTAACACCAATTCCAACATTTATTTTAATGTTTTACGAATTTAGAAAATTAGATTTGTGCTCAAAAAGACAAATCATTTCCGACTCTACAAAACTAAATTGGCTCATAACACTTGATGGGAGCGAAATAAGTTTATGGAGGTAATTAATTTATATACAAACTGTCCCTATATACCAGTAGATGGTGTAGTAGTGTTTCAATAAAATTTTGGAGGATTGCCAAGGTTATCTGGAGCCATGCAGACTGCAGTGCATTGGACAGCTGCTGCTCAAGGGTGCATGGTGGAGGATCCAGGCAGCGTACATGATGATCGCGGTAGTCCCAAAACTTCTGGATTGTATTGATCCTGAGGAATTACGGGGTCAATGAATTACTTGGAACTCTAGGTCGTACTCCTTCAACAATGCTCGGATTATTCTGGCCGTACGATACCGCATTGTCTTGCTGGAAGATTCCAACAGCCCTAGTAAACGTTTGTTGATGTACATGATCTCCCAAGATGGACAGATTAATAACTAGGTTGAAAGTGCCTTTCAGAGGGGTACGTGGACAGAAACAATGCCAAGAAATCATTCTCCAGACCATAATGCTGCTGCCACTAACTTGTGTTTTTCCAACAGTGGTTGCTAGATATTTGTATATTTGGTTGGGGAAAAGGTGTACATAGAGAAACTCCAACTCTAAAGAAAAGGAGAGCGGTTGTATTTCAAATGCAGAAAATCATCCCTGTATGGTATGACAAAGTAACATACAACGTTTTTCATGGTATTGTACAAAATTTTTCTACATAAATATACTTTAAATCTTTTCGCAATAAGATTTGTTGAAGGAAATATTTATTGACAAATCAAGCAATATGAACTTGGAAGGGACAGAAAGAATGTGAGCTTGAAATAATACGAGTCATATATTATTAATGGAATTGAATTAAACAGAAAGAACATTGGAATGAGCTGAAATAAACTTCTTTATGGGCTTGGAATAAGGCCATAAAAATTTTCGATGTACTGGTTTTGTTAGGTATTGTGTCATGTCCATGAGGTCTTTCTTCTTTTAATAATAAATAGGCAGAGTTATTGAATACAAACGTGGTATGTCACTAAAATCAATCGTAGTCGGATTGACAGGGAAAATACCGTATGAGACCACAGGCCTAAGAACATTGCGCGATTCCCTTCCATAGTGTGTGACAAGGTCATCAGCGGTCATCTTCATTCAAAGAAACTTTGGTGATTTGTAAATTTATCTTCTTATTTTTCGGAAGAACTCTAAGATGTTTGATGTCAGACTGGTTTATTTCAACCATTGTGAAAGACGTGTTCAGTTCGGCATAAGCAATGGCATTCTTCCAATCAGAAGGCACTAGTGGTACTGAATAACCTCTTCTGCAGAGAAAGCCGACTTTCAAATTGCAACATGCAACGTTTTCCCACGAACATAACACGTGAGTCGTGCCGTTATAAAACTTTTTTTTGTTGTTTAGATGTTCGTTTGAGAATTAAGAAGACAGTTCGAGCCGGCTAGTTACACGGAATTTTTTTTTACTCTAAAAACAATCTTGGTCAAAAAACGAACACGCGACATTTCCTAGCCACCCAAACATTTGTTCTCGGAGGTTTCTCGCCTGAAGCTGGAGTTACAATACCCCGACGAATCCAACACGACGTCCCCGACACAACGAAATTTCAGTAGCAGCCAATGAAAAGCAAGGTCACTGTGACGTCAACCCAACAAGATTGCGGCTCCGACGGCCCGAAAATAGTATGTTCTATTTATTCTTTCCGTCTTGTCGGGCTCGTCGAAGCATGCAAAAAATGTAAATACATTATAAAACAAAATTTCGTGCATATTTCCCTACTTTAGTAAATAATAAATTAACTTGTCGCCAAAATAACTTTCCGGTTTGTTTTTAAATATATTTTTCTCTTGTGTAAATACAAATATTGTCAAAAGCAAAATAATCATTCGCTTTATAGCGAGTTTTAAAAAGTAAATATTGGATATTAATAGAATAAATTTCCGTTTTAGGATTTTCCAACAGCCAGCTAACCCACTTGTCGGGCAGATTTCGTCGTGGTATTGTGAACACTGAATAAAATATAATGTGAAATTCCGTCGAGCTCTGATGTCGTGTCGGTGTGTCGTATCGTGTTCGTCGGGTTATTGTGACTCCGGTTTGACACTCCAACATCCATCAGCTCGGTGCAGCAGAAAACGTGACTAAACGGGAGAAGACAATCCTGGTACAGTGAAGTGCAAATTGAAGTCGTTTTCGCCGATGAATCGTCGTCAACGCGGGAGCAGGTACCAGCTGTCTGCTCCGTAGCCTCACACGCAGTAGGGTTCGCTGTGCTGCCGTCTTATCTCGGAGTCACATAGAACCGACAAACACGGCACGACTCGGCAAAAACCGCAACCACGACACGACATTTATATTTTCAGTGTTATTGCTTGAACTTGCAGCACAGCAGTTTACTCACGCGACGCGAAGAGTAGAATTTTTCGGGACCATTTAGAAGGCACTGATTAATTAAGCTAGTTTTAACTATGGTATGCAGTTGGGAAATTCGGAATACACGATGGCAACAACGATGGTGTAGCTAAGGCATGCAAAAGTGAGATTGTTATTGTTAACAGTTAAATCCAGTAAGTTTAAGATTTCCTCTTTAAAGCTATTGTAGGCTAAGCTAGTCGCGCAATTTCGTTCTGCAAGGCTGTACTCTGTGTGTTGTGACGCACTGCACGGTGAAAATAGAAAAAATTTATAATTCAAAACTGGGATCACGTCAGATCTATCTTAAATTTGATACATACGCTGTTTAGTTTTAAGTTTCATGTCGGTGCTAACGTATCAGGGTTTGTCGGGACCATGTGAATCCGGCCTTAACACAAGTCTCGTATAATAGCCTTTTGATGCGCTTGGACAGTAAGATACTCAGTTGTAGCGTATCGGTGGGTCTTCACACACAACTTTCACATGAATTATTGAACGTTGTGCCACGCAGTTCTCACGCCATTTATTTCTTATTAGTACCTTTTATTCAGTCATGGTACACTTTAACCACAGCAGCACGTAAACAATTCACAAACTGCACTGTTTCAAAAATACTCGCTCTCTTGGCCCGAAAGTCGATGGTCATATTTTTATTTCAACTTGTGATAAATCACGCATTTTATCCATGAGAGAAATGGTTGATATGTTTGCAGAGTGCCTATACGTACAGAATGTCACCCACCAAACTCTACTCACTAACTACATATAAAGTGAACACTGAATAAAATATAATGTGTAGTAGATGCTCATGTATGACTTCACTGTGTATACGCTATTGGGAGTCCACGCTGAAAATCATATAAAAAGTCACTAATTTAATTGTGCAGCAAAATTCACTAATATTGTAAAGGGATTTTTAAAGACCCCGGTTTTTTGCATGAAAACTTAGCAGGAGACGGTATAAAGACTAACTTATACCTTAACTTAAATTAACATCCATGCCCTGCCTGGGATTCAAACCCATAGCGTTCCGCACCACAGATCGATGGCGCACCAACCGGCTGCGCCACGGGAGGTCAGCCAAAATCACTAATAAATTTATTGAAAATCGATTTACAATAATTTCAACTATGTTACATTTTTTCCTGTATTGATTTGCATGGTAACACAGCAGGATTATCCATGGTTGAAAATCAAGTTTAAATAAAACAGGAAGTTACCAAAATAACTAAATAATCCTTCTTTTCTCTACATATGGATGCGAGAAAATGTTATGAAGTTGGCCCTACTCAAAGACTTAAATAAGAGGGACATGTTTGTTAAAATAGAGTATTAATATTTCTGATTTGCGTTATCGAGGATAAAATTTAAAAAATCTAACAGCAATTAAAGATAAACTGCTTGTGTAATCATATTATTAATTTATTTTAATCAAAGTTTCCTTCTTAATCACCCACACATGTGCATTCTCGGCGGTTGTGACTACAGTTGTTATCTATATCCTCTCAGAAATAGCAAAAAAAATTATTCACGATAATGTCGCGAGTATGTCGAGGAGGGCGGAGTCAAAACGAATATCTCATGGGTTTACTGTTCACGGTTGTAAAATGTAACAATAACAGTAGAGGTGGTTTGGAATTTTTTCTCAAGAATGAATGTTTGAAACGGAAGTGTAGTGAATCTTGTTGAGGGAAATGCTAAGTTATTTAAAGAAGTGTGTTTACGAGGTATCATTATGGGGCTGCCTTCCTGCTACGACTGGGTAGCGAGATACAGAAAGCGTGTGGAGATTCCCCACGCCCTCCATACGCCATCGATAATAGTCGAAACTCGATAGTGAACTCAGTGTTCCAGGCCAAGATTCACTGTGTCGAGAAGTTTCCGATAGTGCTCGTCGTGAAACGGAAGGCGATTTGTATGAATTTGCGGCAAAGGCTGTTCACGATAAAGTGAGCACTTTTGAAATCAACCTTAGAAAAATGCCATTGCTTCTACCTGCATATATTTTAATGGGCGACCTGATTGACATACGCCCAGTCAAGTTGGTAACGATGGATGGGAAGTAGTTCCATATCTTAACGTCGAATATAAAGTGTTAGGTCACCATTTCTGATAACTTAAAGTATTTCTTTCGCTTACTGTTTTTTTTTATGCGTGGAAGTGTAAATCAATCGGATTTGTTAAGTATTTACTTTTATAATAATTTTACAGTTTCACTTGACTGGCTCATAAATTAAGTGATGAGGCCCATTACAATGTTCATTTTACATAAGGCGGAATAATTCTCAACGTGCATACAATTAGATCTTAAGCAGGGCTTTCAAAAGTGCTAATTGTACCCTGAAGAGCCTATAGACAACAGACAACGCCTGGTGCGGTACATGCCTTATTTGGTTCCATTACAATATGGTATATATCTTCCGAAGTTCAGTGTTTAAAATCACTTTTATCTCGTACTCTACTGCACATAAACGTAAATGAATTTTTTATACCGTTTCCACTGTAGGGTTGTAACCTGAGGATGCATAAGTACCGAATATATTTATCATTGAATATAAATAATGCTATTAAAGTAACGAATCCAGCAAAGAACTCGCGTTTATCTGGAGGGGAGGACGAGAAAATAAGAAGCAGATATAATAAGATACATTTATTTTATTTCATTGTTTATAATTAAGAAAATCTGAAGAAAAAAAAAGTAAAACAGTGCTTACACCATTCATCCAAGAGGGCGTAAAAAGATCATCGCCATTATTGTCGTGTTTGTAATTTTAACTTGTCTGACAAAATACGCGTGCAGAAAAATGTATCAACCCAAAGTTACACGTCTTTGCAAAGAGAATTTTCCTCTAAATATAATTTAGGTTTTCTTCTTCTTAGGCCTAGGTCTATTTGAATAAGTTCCGCATAGGCTATTTAATATTTTGCTTCGCTAATGTCGATGTGTTGTGTAACCTCATGTTGTCAACAGTTTTTGGTGTAAAAATGTAATATTGTATGTATTGTCTCATAGTAGAGTTCTCTAACTATGCCAAACTGAAGATTATCAATTCCC
Source organism: Dryococelus australis (assembly GCA_029891345.1). Lineage (NCBI taxonomy): Eukaryota > Metazoa > Arthropoda > Insecta > Phasmatodea > Phasmatidae > Dryococelus > Dryococelus australis. The sequence goes on from CM056995.1 coordinate 80,186,457, forward strand.
TTATGTACAGTTTACATGCATAGCAACTTTAATGCCAACTGTTGTTAACTATTTTTATCGCTCTCTTTTAAACGAATTAGCTAACCAAAAAATCCTAAAAAGTTTGGGGCAATAATACACACCTCACTGATGTATCTTATTGCCCCATATGAGTTGCAAACATTTTAAAGGGGGAGTAAACGGAATGCTAAAAGAAAAAGGTTTTATTAAAACGACATTTGATAACAAATGAGATGGTGGTTTATTCCCATGAAGGCTCTCAGACGAAATGTTCACTAAAACCAAAGATCAGGGCTTCAGACTCAAAACAGCAGAGCGTATAAATTTTACACTTTCGTATTACCTCATGTGTATCTTATTTCCCCATCCTCCCCTAATCACCCAGCCTGACATAGGGTAGACCTGTGATCGTTTCCTAGTGCCCGGTTCCATCATCGTGGTTCGAAACTCGATTCGAGATAGGATCTAAGATCGACACAGAAAACTGTTGCACCATTCGAGTTCAGAGCTGGACTCGAGATCGAGATGAAGTTCATTTCGAACTACCGAAATTAGTGGTTCGAAATCTCGATCCGAGATCAGCAGCCATCGTCGACAAATTCAGTTTTAAAATACGCCAACAGATAGAACTTCGTACGATTGTCTTCTTGGAGCATTAAAACAACATTATACGCACTTGAATATTATTCAGTAAAATTCGTACAACAATAATTCACTTAAAACAGATAAAACATCGCACATATAGTTCTATATATAGCGAAAAATGGCGTATTTATTCGGAACCAATAGCACTTAATCTCGATCTCTCACTTTGGAATCAAGATCGACGAATCGGAGATCCAGAATCATGAAATTTCGTAGGTGCAACACTTTTATATTGGAACCAAGATCAAAACTGCATCCTGGTTCGGAACTAGAATCATTCGATCTCGGATCGAGAAAGATGTTGGTGCAACCGGCCATAAGCTCGCGACACCACTGCGCGATAACTAAGCTAAGTAACTTATGCCGCGCCACTAAGGTGTGCCAGGAGAGAGAAAGGATTGTGTTAAACTCTCTTAGAACATGAAGGGAACGATGACTAGTTTACTTGACAGTTGACTGGCTGCGTGGCGACGTCACGAGCAAAAGGAAAACGATTCCAGAACTGCCTGTTAGCGGAAGAGGAGACTACTAAAAAAAAAAAACAAGTCGAAACGTTTTGCCGGCTACCTTACTTCTAAAGAGCCCTTTATACTCGCTGGTCTAATCGACGTTAACTTAAAATCACTATCTTGAATGCAATGCAAACCGAAATTTTGCAATTTAAACAATAAAACTACTCCAGAGGTATAGCGTCAGAGAATATAATCTTTTTCACTACGCGGTCCAGGTTACAGCAATTTTCAAGGAGAGTACACCAATGTGAATCCTGTACTCAACTGCACGATGTTCCAGAGATCTGCGAAGTTGCGCAGCGTGCCTGTGATCAGATCTGCTCGTGACCGCTAGCAGTTGGTATGTGCACGTCGATAATACCGGCCTGGTACAAGTCGTGAGGGATCATCGCGCTTAATCGTGCCTCTGGCCTCCCGCTAGCGGAAAATAAAACCAAGCACAGGTTCAGAGATTATTTCAACCGGAAACCTTACGCAAAACTTCGCAGAAAGCGAAAACAATTATTTTTGCAAACACCCATAAACATACTGCTTACAAGTACAGGAGTATAAGTTGTTCATGGTTTACCGGATACTTTCGAAAACTCTGCACTTACTTCCATATTTCTGGTCGTTGCGTATCATTCTGCGACTCTCCCAACATTAAAACTGCTTGTTCCTATAGGCCTACCAGAAGTAAAGTACGTTGGCACAACGATTGGCATGTGGTAGGAACAGATGGCAATATTGTGGGTTGGAATACATTTGAAAATACAGATTTGGCTCAACGGAATACACAAAAAAAAAATATTTTTAACAAAGAAATTTAGGAGATAATTAGCAGTATGCAGAGAATAGCTTCGTAAAATCAGAAGATGCACAAACAAACCGCAAGTGCAAAAATTTTTAAATTAAGGATTTATTGTATTTTAATGATGCAATTTTTTTAATCATATTGTTGGTAATTTGTATGTATTTTTATGTTGGGCCAACGTTGTGTAATCAACATTTTACATCGAAAGCAACTAAAAATTGTCTCGAGTGGAAACGGTGCAATTTTCAAATATTTCATAAAAGTTGAAGTTCTCCAGATGTGAGTTTTTTAATTTTAAACACAATTAGTTGGTAGTAACCATGATGGAAAAACAATCTAAAAATCTAGGTACTTTAATTGCAGTTTTAAACCGTAGAAATAACCATGGTATGTGATTTTTATATCAAAATTTTTATTACAAATTTTTGTTTTTAACATATTAAATTTTACAGGAATTTTAAAGCTATAACAATGTAACATTTCTCTTGAATTAGGATACCGAAATTCCGTTCTCCATTTTTATTGATTCATTCGTATTCTCAAAACATAATAAACAAATATCACACGATTTCCATTATCGATGATGAAAATTTAAAAGATCTTTTCAGCAATTACATTATACTATATAATTTTTAATGATTGTCAGTGCATACGCGTCAGTTCTCGGCGATGATGGTGGTATTTCTGGAAGAGGAAAAAGTTCGACTCAAACTTCAGCGTCGCCCTTTTTGTAACCTACGTTCTGATTGGCTGTCGGCACACCATGCTACATTCATCATCCAATCAGCAATGTCTATACGAGAACCAATCAGGATACTTTTCTTTAGTTTCACGTGGTTTACAACATGCAATACGTACTACTCTCTAAGGTCTAACGAACCATAACCTCCAAATCTTAATCTGAAAATGATATTAATGACTCGCCACCACAATCAAATATTCCGAAACCAAAAGACAATAATAAAACATGAAAAACCATAGCGTTACATAACGTCTCTTTGTTTGAAACAAATTTGATGAATTTTGTCCAAACCGAAACAAACCTAAATGTTGATTTACTCAAATTGCCGTAACATGTTTTTTCCACTTAATTTAAAGAAAATTCACAATAATTATCTATAGGTTACAACATTACAACAGCATATTGAATAGAAAACAAAACATTGGTTTACAACATTAAGTTATTTTCTTAGTTCCCTTCTCACAAAAGTCTGTGTATAGGCTGTTCACGGTAAATTGAACACTTTTGAAAGCCCTCTCATTTGGAATATGAGTCAATAAATAAATTTTATTTTAGTCTTTGACGTTAACTTCCGACTGCCGTGGAATATACACAATTTGTTTATTACTTACATGGCAATACATTTTAAAAAAGTCCGTTAAAGGATCAAATATGGCTGAAAGAAAAAGTAACTAGGGCCTCAAAAGTGCTCACTTTACCGCGAACAGTCATAAACGTACATACTCACATTTCATCACAAGAACCCAACTGTTCTATTCTTAACAAGTTAATTTTACAGGGAAATCATCTGTTAGAAAACACCTTGCACAACTCATTCTATCCTTATTCTATGCAACATACAAATATGGCCTCCCGATAACTGCCCTTATGCAGTTCTTACTGTTAATGTAATTCAGTTTGTTTACCAGTGACATATTTTTCCTATAGTTACATAGCATGAGACATTAATACAATTAAATCCTAGAAATTCTAAAAACCAAATCATGTTTGACAGGATAATGTTCCCTCTCGAAACCTTCTGTGCAGTGAGTACATATAGTAATTTTGGAGATCCTTGTCACTTTGAACAACAAAGATACCTTTTACATTTAGGTTATACAACATATTACACTGCATGATTACTGCCCAGTCTCTTTCTGGGTCAGATTCAGACAAACATGCTCAATACACACTATCTTTACTACCCTAAGCATAGGGTCAGTGAGTTAAATTTAAAAAATCCTTGAGAATTAGTGTGTAGCATTACATCATACTGAACACTTCAATACATGAAATACCTAGTGGGCCCCTGCCACACACCATTAATACAAAGCCTAGTCATCCTCTGCAACAACTTTCCACCATAGAGACACTGCCATGCCATTGGCTAAACACTTTTAATATTCTTGAAACAAGAAACAAAATTTTTTTAAACCTTATCTCAATACCCAAAAACACATATTACATTTCAAAATTGCTCTGCCATAACATTTATGAATACAAATATTTCTTGTTTGACCATTTATTTGCTTTCTGAAAACAATTATTTGACTCTTTTCTATACATAATTCCTAGGTGCTTATCCCACCTTGCTTTTGTTTCATTACGTACCCAAACAAAATTATCATTGCAATTATAACAACACTTTTCCCTTGTGGCATGAGAGCCCAGTTACATGTGTACACTACTTTACCTAACACTAGATACATCAACACTAATATCCCCTTTACACAATTATTTCCATGTGTTGTTATTATTCTTATTTCCAGGGCCTTAGTACGGTCAAATTCCAATTTGAATTCTTTACTCTATACACATCGTTGTAGTAAATATTGGGATAGAGATTTTATTAGTTTTTAATATGCTCCACAGTTGGAAACCAAAATTCTTTGTGATAAATATGACGTGGTTAAGTGAGTTTTTGAATGAGGTTATTTGTGAGTTTTATCCTGATAAAGAGCTGTAGGCCTAGTTATTGAGTTACTTTATTTAATTCCCTCTCGTTGTACATGGAGATAACCTTTATTTTTGTCTTACCATTTGCGCAGCTGTTTCTCAGGTTCCTCGGCGAACTCACCTTAACAAAACATGCACATACGCTTTCCTGATACTAACATTAATTATGGAACGTAAATTAATTGCTTTAGCAGAAAATATAATTTCAATTTCAAGAATGATGGTACGAAAAATAATACTCAATATAGAAAGAAAATAAAATAAATAGATGTAGCTGCAAAATTTTATCTTGTCAATTATAATCTGTACTTTTCAACTTTAAATGACTGTAGATAAAAAAAAACTTAAGTTTATTAATATTAGATTATTACTGCCTGGTTCTCCTTAGGTTTGGCAATTTACGTCATGTGAGTTTAAGGATAGCTCGCCTCACGTAACTGAGATCACTAAGCATTTCTAGAGCTCTGTTAGACAAATGGTTATTTAAGGCTTCCCATACTTAAAAATTACTCAAACTTTCAGTTCTTTGCTACTATGGCTTCTCACTGTCAGTTCTAACACGAATTCAAGATAGTTCAGGTTTTCGGGTTCCTTAATAATTCTGCTCCGGCACTAGCTCAAGCATCCGAGCAGCGGACCTCTGGTTTGCCATTTCTACTATTAAGTTCAGGTTTTCAAGACCACACGAAACACATTAATTGCAAAGTTAATACTTCGGTGTAACGCATTAACACCCCAGATAATCAGTGTGGGTACCTCCGGCTTGAATAAAGGGTTGGCGTCACCTGACAGTAGAGCCGGGTTCACACCTACATCAGGGCACCTGGCGCTAAGCTGCGCCGTGTCCCTCGTGGACCACAACAACTTCAACTCATAACTTTTTTGCTTTGAACCCTCAGTACTCTTCTTACGTGACCGGGTTCAAGCACCTACAGTTCAACTTCTGGAACCAAAATCCAACCCTAACTTTATGATGGCGCCGGGGATTTTATGCATAAAAATCCCGGCGAAATTACGTCAGCCGTAAATTTGAAGGTTCCTCCCAGAAGTTAACTACTTCCAGCGACAATCAATAATGCTAGCCAAAAATGGAGAACTTACTTCCGGTGAAATAAAAAGATAAAGTAGTAAGAAAATTAAATACAATTAAAACAAAAATGAAAAAAACAATTAATTAAACTTTAAACATGGAAAAATTAACATTGAAAAACAAAAACTTTATATAAGTTTACTATTTAAGAAATTTAGGTTAATATATAATGTAATAGAATTATAGTTAAGCATTAAATAAAACGTAATAAAATAAAATGGACGGATGGTTTACAAAATAAATATTAAGTGACTTTAACTTGACTGAAAAATAAATTGTAGGGGATTTAATGTAGGGTTATATAATGCAGGGTTATATAATGTAATACTTCTGGAGTAAACACAGTAGCATAATAGCCCGTACGTTTGCGCCAAATGTGTAATAATTGTGTGTAATGTACAAACTGGGTGGTGTATAGGAAACATACGCAACATTTTCATAATTTATGATTGAGCAGTGTATAAATATAAATTGCCGTTCTGGGTGAGGCGTATCTGGTCGTGTGTGTATATCGTACCCTGTTCTTGTCCCTTTTATCCAACAGCATATATGTGTAACTGTAGGACGAATCTGGCAGAACAGTGTACTTAATATTCAACACACAGATGACTAACACTTTGTTTACATATACCTCCCTGCAGAACCTCTTAGCATGTGTGATTAAAAAGAGAATACTTTCTTATACACTGTACTCTTTTCGATGTTGAGGCTGTTGGCAGTATTTAGAAGAAGTATCATATAGTAGTTGTGTGATCCACAACACAGGAACACGTCTGGCTGACAACTCTCAGGCTCAATAAACAGCTGTAGCAGACGTGGAGCACTCACCTTTGCCAATACCACTTGTTGCAGACAAACACTGATTTGTCTTACAGCTGAAAATATTCTCTAGCATGGGTACTTACAATTGCAAATAAAATTAATATGTTTTCAATTTGAAACAAGTGAGGAGAGGTTAACTGACTACACATGTACAAGAAAAATAACGCCAGATAGATCAGTTTCAGCTATCGTCCTTTTATTTAAATTTTAATGTAAAATCAACTGTTACTTAAATTGTGCTGAAACTTAGATTAATTTAATGACCCTGAATGGCAATAGGCAAGGATTTAAAATATAGAACTCTATCTGCCGCTAGGTAGGGGTCATGCTAAAACTGACTTTAAATGCCCTTATGTTTCACGTAAAATATTCTAACTTGCAAACTGTCCCAGTGTAGTACTCTCTCAATAAAAATGTTTAGTTCAATTCCAATGAAAGTATACCTCTGGCTTAACTGTTGTCGATAGAAACACTTAAACTCGTACTAGGGTTTCTTGTGGTTAAACTGTGCTGAATTTATGATACTGACGCCTTGCCAACATGGCGTCAGGTGAAAACTTCTAGAACAAACACCATTTGTCTGTACTAGGATATTAAGGAAACCTAAATACCATACTTCTTATGCTGATGTAGGGTTGCTCTCGAAGGAAGTACAATTTTATTTGAAAGAACAGGACAGGGTATCTTCCAGATGATTCAGGCTCCAACAATATGTAGTGTAGTTCTATCTTACGAGGCTCGCGGCCCACGGACGTTGTGACGTCTAGCTAACTAGCTATCTCTTAAACAGATACTGAAAACATATGCGGAGGGGCTCTTAAGCACTCTACTCGACGCTAACACTTAAACTAACTTAAAAGTAAGCTGTGAGAACTGAACACCCTGACAACTAACATAAAAATCCTACGCTTTATCCAACTTCTGGACGTGCGTCCTGTCCTACGTCTTGATGCATGGAAAGATGGTGGCGGAGAGAGCGATCTTCCTAACGTCTGGACCAGTCGAATCCTATGCTAAGCTCTCTGGCCAATAAGAGTATAGTATTCGAACCTGCCAGCCAATCGGAAGGCTCGCTATTAGAAAAAACCTAAAACCGACGAAAACCAAACGGTCTAACTCACAAAACCATAGAATTATGGGTCTCGAAGAAAGTAATAATTACATCAAAAAAATCCTAAATAATTCACAAAAGTGTGAGACAAAAAGAGAAAAATAAATAAATAATAATTAAAATTTAAAAAAAACATAACATCTACCTAACTCATTTATACATAAATTATTGCAATTCGTACATATAAAATTTAAATATCCTAATCATCAGAAAGAATAAAAAATAAAAATAATAAAATAATGGACACACCGTATGCAAGATACAAGCAAATTAAATGTGTTAGAAATAGAAGGTGTCAAATTTTAAAAACGAACAAAAGTTATGAATCTTAATGCAAGACGTGAAGAAAAAGATAATGTTACAGGGATAGCATTACTATTACGTGATAATGTAAATAAACAAGATATAATAGTGTCCAAAACAAATATCACAGATTAATATGCATAAAATAAAAATATTGAAATTATTATAGTGAACCGCTATATTGTGTCCTTTTCTACCCTATGTGGGCCTTCATATAACAAAACGAATATGCACTCAAAACAAAATATTATTACTCATACATTATCTATGAGGAAAAAGAAATTAAAAACAATACATATTTTATTATTACAAGCTTTTATTTAACTTGCCTTGTTAGTTAGTTAGTTTGTACGTTCGGGTGAGATCTTGCAAGTCGATTTTAAACCACTTACCGTTATCCAATTGAGCTGAAATTATGCATACATGTGTAGTTCCGATGACAATACAATGTGGATGTACCACACTGTGCTGATCTGATGATGGAGGCGGAAGGTGGCCATAGGAACTTTACAACTACAAGCAGTAAACGTCGTATCGCGTTTGTTTTACAGAATTGAGTAACAGAAAATTGAGATTAGAAGTGTCGCTGCTGTTGTACGCGTACCCTTTTTTGTAGTGGCAAATGGTTCTGAAAACTATTATTATAGTTTGCTCATACAGTATGTCCCGTATCGTAACGAAAGCGAACTACTGGTTGATCATGATACATCATGGGGATCTTTCTTAACAAGGGAAAGCCATATTCGTGATACAGACACATGGCTGGAGACTAAAAAGTGCAAAATAAAATAAATGTAAAAAAAAACTTTTAAAACCAACCTTTTATTTATAAACGCACTAAAAAGAGAAAAGGAATTATAATAGTTGCACAATTTGTAGTATTTGTAAGATGTGGTCGAACATCCTTAATAAACTTTACTACAAATTAATATGTTTGTATGAATTTATATTTAGTATATAAAAGCTTGGCGCGAATAGTCAGTAGCTTTACGGACGATGTGTTCTTTCTATGCCTACGCAAATGTATATGTACTTACTATGCTTGCGCAAATGAGGTATACGTTCTACATTGCGCCAAGCTTTTATATGCTAGATATAAATTGATACAAACATATTAATTTGTAGTAAAGTTTATTACTGCTGTTCAACCACATCTTACAAGTTCTACAAATTGTGTAAATATTATAAATATATTTCTCTTTTTAGTGCATTTATAAATAAAAGTTTTTTTTTTCTTTTCTTTTTTAAGGTGGCCTGCATTCATAATTTCTTTCTTTCTTTTCTTTCTCCTCGCTGCCCTTCTCACTTTGTGTGCTTCTGCGAAATTTGCCCATCCCATTTTTTTATATTTTGCCTTACTTCTGAATGGTTGGACCTTTTGTTCATCTCCCCCCCCCCCCTCCTTCATTCCTTGAGTTCAACATCCTTTCACACTCGTACATGAATTGTGTGTGTCCCCTATTATCTCCAAAAAAATTTGGCACTGCTCTTTCAAAAGCCAGATTCTCGTCTGAAGACGAGAAATCCCCTCATCACGAATTATGTACCCATGTTTGCACAACTGATTAAAATTTACTCACCGTGTTGTTTACATTTCATTTCTCTCTCTCTCTCTCTCTCTCTCTCTCTCTCTCTCTCTCTCTCTTGTTGATTTACTTGAATTCAAATATTCCCTTTTGCACTCGTATTTTTGGAAATATTTTCACTGTGTTCAACTACAGCTTCCTTTAATTTATGTTGTTCAACATGCGTGTGATTAAAATTTTGTTACAATTCTTTATGATTTCGCTCATAACTTTCCTATTTTTTCTCCAAAAAATCAAACCCACTATTTTGTTCTACTCTACACGTTTGCATTTCTTTCTGTATGGGTACTGGGACTGTTCGCCTCTTAGGATCCACTTTTCTGTCTGCTTTTTATCCTTTATCAACGTGAAAAATCAACACTGTAGACCTTGTCACAGTATTAATCTGCCAATCAGTGGAACAGTAGAAGTGTTAAGAATTAAGTCTTTAACTAATGTGGCAATCATTACAATTGTTTTTTTTTTTTTTCGTGAGAAACGAACAGATGCAAAAAATGTGTTTACAAAGTTGACCATTAAACTTTTTAAAAAGACGTCAGAACATGGAACAATTTTCTTACTTTATTGCCAACTTTGCTGAGAGCAAACCAGTCAATGCATCTGCAAAAACAATGTAATGTTAAGGGCAAAAGTTTTTTTCTTTCAAAAAATCACTTTAAATTGCTACATTAACTGAACCAGTTCTAACAACTAGTATTTGAGTGTAAGTCAAGTGACATTGTAATTATTTTAAGAAACATAGAAGTGTTACACTTGAAACAGTTATTTCAATTATGCGTGTACAAGAAAGAGAAACCAATCTGAGTGGCTGTCAAATTAAACATTTCTTTCCATTAACACAGACTTGCTTTACACAGGTCAATGCCAATGTTCCTGTACAACAATATTTTTTTCAAAATATTTTACGTTCATAAGCTTGGATATTCTGGAAGTAGACTTCAAAAGTGGCCAGTTAATTGTGAATGATTTAACGCTTACTTTCCTTATCAGGAAACAATAAAAATACCATTTTATATAATTACTTGTGTTGATAGTATAGCCACGATAAATACAGGCTTTCTGAACTCAGCAATTGGAACGATCGCAATGAAACGAGTACATGTTGCAGCATCGAAACGTGTGAAACGGAACTTCATTCAGCGTTATCTTCCCATACATTACACTTTTAGTGTCCCGCCGCATGTACAGTAGGTGTTCAATCGCAATTAATTTCAAAAGTTAAAATTTTTTAGTTTATTGTGTGTCCAAGCGACTGTCTTCTGTAACGTCTGGGCCCTTGAACCACACACAGCACTCAAGAGTAGGTATTCAAGCAGAATCTAGAGATGTAGAACGTTATTTACTTAAGAAATCTCTCTTTTCATCAGTGGCCTACCGGTGTATGGCGTTCATAAAAAAACTAGTCTGTAGCGTCATTGGTTCAACTCCCTGTCGAACAGGATATTATAATTCACGTTCCAGATGTGTTTAAATCAGCTTAGTTAGTAGTTAGATATATCACTGTATAAATCTCCAGCGAGATTATTGGCAAACGCTAGAACTTCCTTCTCTTTCAAGACGAGAGAAACAAACATAATATTCCTCATTTTCTTATTCGTTGCTGGCTGAAGTAAGCTCATAATTTTATCCTATTAAATGGCTCCCTCACTACCATTAGAAGAATGAAATGATTCTTTCTGGTGCAGTGGCTGGGGGTTGCGGTGCCACGGCGGCCATATTGGATGACGTCACTCCGAAACCTCCTGCTCAGTCATTCTTCACGAATGGCGGTCATCTTGGATTCCCCTTTTCCCCTCGGAATTTCCCTTTTTCCTCCTGCTCTATCATTCCTTCCAATCTTTTTGTGCTCTTGCATTCTTCTTATTTTTTCTCGTGCTCTGTCATTCCGATGTTATTGTTTCCCATTTTATCCAATCTCTCTCGCCTGTTCTACCCCTTGGGGTTTTCTCATACTCCTTCTGACGCCCTATATTTTCTCTCTTGCTCCCATCCCTTTACTCCCTCTCTTGCTTTTAGCATCCCCCATCACCGTCGATGTCGTCTGCTGTAAGCGGCCATCTTTGATTCCTGTGCCCACCACCAAAGTGTGGGAGGTTCGACCATTTGCATCTAGGAGGACTGGTATCGATGCAGCCATTTGTGTGTGTTTGTTGATTCACTCGTCGCCTGTAGAGGTGCGCCAGCATTAGTAAGGTGAGTTCAAATGGTGGCTGCCAGGAGCACTGGGGATTTTTTTTAGTTGGTAGCAGTTTCGGAACTCAAACAATGCAGGAGGTGTGCGGTTTCGATCCGACCACCCATCAGTCGTAAGTCCGACCTCTAGACCACACGACCAGCATTGCACGCTAAGTGTTAGAAGAATAAATAACACATATACTCGCATAGGTCTACGCACTAGCAAGACAGTAAACTTGTAATCACAAAAACGTCGTCATCACACAGTTAGAAGAAAAAATAAAGTAATTACTCGCATCGGCCAATGCACTCCTCAGACAATAAACTTGTCATTGCGAAAAAAAGACGATGTTTAATGTGGAATATACGCATAGGAAAAAAACTGCACGCACTCACTTTCTATGCGTGTAAAAGTTATATATCTAAAAATCAATAAAGCGAAAAACATTGTTATTCTAGCATGCAGAATATAATTATATAAAAGTTATATACTCATCCATTCAAGGCCAATTGCACAACAATTTATATGTGACACGATCATGCGCGAGTGCTCGCACTTGTAAATATATATATTTATATTTATTTATATATAAAAATTAATAGCGTGTAAAAACAAACCGTCATTGTAACATTCAGAAAATAATTATATAATATTTTTATGCGAGCCAATTGCGCAGTAACGTACTTGTGTCTCGGTCATGCATGAACGTCCGCACTTCTGTATCTCCAGCTTGTTCATAAATTCGAGTACTCACACTGCATGGTACGGAGCATAGTCGGCACGCTAACAATCAGAAAATTATTATATACCTACAGTGAAACAGAGTATAGGCACACAACCAACCATGCGCGCACCGCCGCCGGGTGAACCAGAGTTTACACTACCTCGCCACCGCCACCTATCACTCGCCCTCACACCTCACCATATGCATGCCCATCCGGTCATGCGTACGGCTTCCAGACTTGGGAACCGGGGCTGTACACTTCACCAGCAGACACCACCGATATTATTCGTTACGCAAACATGCGTGCTTGGTTGCATAACGAAAAAGCTCAGTGCCATCGCAAGCATAGCGTACAGGTGACTTACGAGTCTCTGAAAAGGAAATATTCCCACCTAAAAAAGGCAAAGAGAACAAAGGAATGCACAGAAATATGACAGCCACAGAGGAAGAGTACAGTATAGGTAGATGAAGAGAAAGAGGGGGACAGCGCTGAAATAAAGAGTAAAAGCAAGTACCATTCGACCACCAGTTACTACAAAAGTGCTAGTGTGAATGATTACCATTTCACTTTCACAACCCCTGCTAGGATAAGCATGAGTCCCCAGGAATTGGGTATAAACCCCAGGTCGGAGATCCAACATAGACGTCAAATCCCATGCACAAGTACATGCATGAGTGATTGTGGAACATGAAATAGTACCAACATCACGACATATCAGCAACACACCTGACAAGATAAGTATAACTCTTGCATGGGCTACAGCGTGCCGTCATTCAACAGCGCCATCAACAGCACCACCCCAGACAAGATTAATATGGCTCTTGCATGTGCTACAGAATGTCGCTGGAAAAAAACACATGAAAGTACCAAACATCACACACACACACACACACACACACACACACACACACACATATATATATATATATATATAATTTGTTGTGGGAGAGGGAAATGGAAGTACTTCAGTTTCGACAATCCCAGGGCGAGAAATTGCCTCCTTCTGTACATCCCGACTCCAGTCACTTGTCCGGTGACAGACACATATATGATACATGCCTGCCCCAGAGGTGTGTATACAGAACACCAACCATGATAACCATAAGGGACAAAGGTGAGGATGGAAGCAATGCCATCCTAGTAACAAATACTCATAATTCAGTCAATATATCCATATGGTATAGTATGTATTCCAACATTCAGTATGCATCTATTTTCATGCTTCCATGTCACAGCCAACTTATTAATGCATTCACTGTAGAATACATTCTGGTGAAAACTAATGGTATGTGTATTGACTCGTACTGAACACAGCTGGTACAGGAAATTCTAGTAGTTATGTTTGGTTCCTTAGGGGACAAAGGCTAGGACTCGTAGATCGTGGATCCATTCGATTAGTTGCATTCGCTCCACCGCCAACTTGCTTTTTTTCATTTTGTCATTTTTTTCCCACATTAGTTTTAACATTGGCCGCTAGGTGGCGTGCCAGTCGTTCGATTAGTCGATCACGCATCTGTCACATGCGCTCCACTGATTACTCACACTTGTTCGACTCCACTGTCTACATAGTTCCTTCATCACCTGCTAGAAGACGCGAATTACCAGTGTATAAAATTATTTACGGATTTAAAGATGTAATTTTTTCACACAGGGAAGGCATATAAAAATTATTGTAAAGTACATTCCAGGCAGGATTTTGTAAAACATATCGAATTTCTATACTTAATTTTTTTGAAAGTCAATATTTTTTCTTGATATTTTACTTTATTCAATTTGTTTTTACTTTTCACGAAAATTAAGTCGCCTAGTCTTGTAACCACACATGCATGCACGCACGCATCGACAGGTTTGCGAGCCAGACTTACCAGCTGCGACAGGCTAAGAGAGCAGTGACGTCATCAGTAGGCACTGTGCAGGGGGGAAGGGAGACCATTGACCGTGATGCACTCGGCTAACCGGCCTTACCATTCAGATTTCAATGAAGCGATACATTATAAATAAGTATAATTATTTAAATTTATTTTATTTATCATTTGAAAAATGCTGGACAAATCTTTGAAAGTACAGCAAAATTAGTTTTTAATGCATTTGTAATGCAAATTCAGTTTAAAGAACTTAAATATTGCAAATTTCACACTTCCCCATGACAGCTGGTAATATATATATAAAAAAAAATTTATATGCTCGGGTGGGAATTGAACATAGAACCTTTGGATTAGAAGTCGGGCACATTAGCCCCTGGGACACCTTTTTTCTTGTTATCCTTCACTTGACGTTGTTGTGATATCTTTCATTGACGAAGCTCTAGAAAGACCGACTTGCTGACAGATACCCAGTGCGACAAGCAAACTGAAAGTCTGCCACATCGGAGGCACCAGGGTGCGAAACCACGACTCTCCGACTACAAGTCGGCCTCCCTACCCCGGAGCTTCACCAATCTCATGCCAAATCTAGTGCTTAAAACTTTATTATATACTTCCAAGTGAAATTGGCGATTTCCCTCGTACAGTTACAGAAATATTGTTAATGTTTATTATATTTATGTTCAATCAGTTCATAGATGGCTTATGAATACTATATTTTGAAGCAGTTTTTGTTTATTTAAAGGCAAGCGATTTACTGTATTAAAGTAATTTCGTTATTTTCAGCCAGGGCCTGAAACATATGTATTAATCCGATTAATCCAATAATCTAATTAATTAATCTGCTAAGCCCTCAATTAATCCCATGTGGTCCAGGATCAGTGCGCCCCTACAGGAAGACCTAGTTGGAATGATCACATATGCAACTATTAATGAGGGCTTCAGATATATGTTAATGGTCATAGATTATTTCAGCAAATGCGCATGAGGGATTCCGGTTCGCTGGAAATGTGGCTGCTATGTGAGCGATGCTTGAAGACTGTTTTGCATGACAAGGGAACCTAAAAATTTACAAATGGATGTTGGCAGAGAATTCTACAATCCTACCTTCCATACGCTAATGGCTGTGAATAAAATGAATCACTACAGCACATATGGTGAGATTTCCATTGTGAAATGGTTTTACCATACTCTGAAAACTGAAATGTAGCAAGAATTTTCATCTTGGGGAAGTTACAAGTGGCTATACATGTTGCCCCGATTGGTATAATCCTGTAATCGATGAGTACACACACTATAGCCATTCAGCCAGTGGACGCGAGGGATAATCCTTTGATGGAGACTGTGTTCGAAGCTGAGATGAAATTGGACACTTATAGGCCTAAGGTGAAGGTTGGTGACTACATCAGGATTTCGCGAGTGAAAGGAACATTTGCAAAATCATACACACTGAACTGGAGTAATGAAGTCTATAGGATTGTGAAGATTCACCACTACGAATCAATAACCTATTATCTTATAGACTTGGATGGGACTGAACTCCAAGGTTCATTTTATGAATATGAGATCCTACTTACCAAATTCCCTGACATTTATTTAGTTGAAAAAAGTTGTTTGCTGGTCGGACAGTTGCTTTTTTGTAAAATGGCTGGGTTTCGATTCATATCACAACAGCTGGATAAAATGATCAGCGCTAAACAATGGGTAATTGAATACAACATTGCAAGAGGTGTGATTTAACCTGTATGTGTCACAGACATATGCATTTTTTTGAAGTACAAATAAATTCATTCTTACAAATATATTCACTTGTGTTGTATAGTTTATTCCAGCTCTGTATTTCCCTCATACTCCCATCCCCCTCCCCCCAATTTGTGTTATATGTACATGCCTGTGTTTATTTATTTACAGACTGGTAATATAGTGAACTGGGGTTGTGCATGGATAGACATTAATAATGGCCTCGCACCTGTCATTATTTTTGGCTGGGCACTTAGCATTTTCTCACAGATTGGGCACTTGTTAACATTCCCACAGGTCTGATGGTCACAGTTGATAATGACCACTTGCTCCTCCTCTGTCCCACAGTGGGGGCCATGGTTTTAATGACTTCTCAGAGGATTTGAGATAGGGCCATATTTCTGACTTATAATACTGTGCAGTGCATGTTAATATGTTTTCAGGGGCATTATTACATATTCATGCTGGTTCTCCCAACATGCATGCATTATTTCAGTTTGTTTGTTAAAATTCCTGAAGACCTGCCAACTACAGTGGGTCTGTAGGCCATGGATGTTAATGGCCTTCCAGGAGATATGGATTAGCGAATATTTCTGACTTGTATTACGAAGGTGGCATGGCACTCGTTAATGATCTTGGAGCCTGGTTGGGCATACCAACTGCTCTCACGAGCATTGTTTAATATTCAGTGTCCCATGTTACTTAAAATTCATGATGGCTGGAATCGGCAGTCAACCTGCATATTCATGGATGGCTGTTCACTGGCAGCATTAGTTATTTTTCATTACCTCTCTGGGTTGGTTGTTGCCCATTCCCGCCAGGGAATTATTTCTGGCAGCAACAGTTGATGGCCGTCGGCCATGTAGTGCATGCTAATTACTATTCATGTCGAGGCATCGAGCTTTGTTAATTGGATTTAGGTTGGATGGGTCACGGACAGCGACCAATGGCCCTTTCTCACACACTGCTGTCCCTTATGTCTCGACTTATTCATTGCCATCTCTCATGCCGAGGTATCCACTTATTCATTGGGGGGTTGTTTTGCTCTTGTATGGTAGGGACAGGCCTGATACTTTGTATTCTTGGACTGGGTGCATGGCTGGACAGCCATGCGGATGGTAAAATGCGAGGGCGAGTGATAAGGCGTGCGGTAGTATATACTCTGTTTCACCCTGTGCCGGCGCGGGCGTGTGCACGTGCGGTGTTGCCTGTATGTATAGTCCATTTCACCATAGGTTGGAATATTTAGTGCTAGTTTAATACATCCATATATTTATATTATTATGATTTCATAGGATGCACAAAGCATGTTGCATGTTTTTATACTGTGAGGTTGACATCTTTAACGTTACTTTTTTTTAATATGGTCATTTATTTATGTTATTCTTATTTCTCAGTTGTGCGAGCCTCGTGTTGGGTTAGACTTTTTTTTTTTTTTTTTTTTTTGCTAAACTCCCATTCTGTTATTACAGGGGTCGTTTACTATCTGGGAAATGCATCGGCCGATGTGCTAGTATTTCTTCTACTAACCGCAGAATGTCGATTGTTTATATATATATAATAAAATCGGGGCGATAATAAATATATAGATGTATTCCAAATATAACATCAATCTTTCCTGGATGTCGTGGTGGTCTGGCAGTCAAGATGCTAGACTAACGACCGAAGGGTGGTCGGATCGAAAATGCACACCTACATTTTTTGAGTTCACAAACAACTAAAAAAATTCCCAGCACTCCTGGTGGCTACTGATTGAACTCACCTTCCCGATACTGGCGCACCTCCGCAGGCGATGAGTGAACCAACCAACACACAAAGATGGCCGCATCGATACCAGCTCTCCTAGCTGTGAACGATCGAACCTCCCGCACTCTGGTGGCATGCGCGGGAATTGAAGGTGGCCTACTACAGCAGATGACGTCGGCGATGATGGAGGATGCAAAAAACCAGTGAGCGAGGAAAGGGGTGGGATAGAAGAGAGAAAATAAAGGAGGCTGGAAGGAATAAGAGAAAACCTCAAGGGATATAACGGGCGGGAGAGAGTCAGGAGCAAATAGGTAAAAATAATATCGGAATGACATAATATGAAAAAAAGAAGAGGATTTCAAGAGCATAAAGGGATTGGAAGTATTGATAGAGCAGGAGGGAAAGAGGGAAATTCCGAGGGATAAAACGAAAATCCAAGATGGCCGTCATTGGCGAGGAATGACAGAGCAGGAGGTTTCGTTGTGACATCGTCGAAGATGGCCGCCGTGGCGCCACAGTGCCGCAGCCCCCAGCCCCTGCATCAGAAAACATAATTTCGTTCTACTAGCATTGCCAGTCAACTGCCATTAATATCACGTGTAATTTTGACAGTATTTTCCACAAAAGACTTAAAAAATTGACGAACACGATCTTTGTTTAAAACAGACTATAACTGGAAAAGAGTTCCCTTATAGCAGCGATCATGAAAATGTGCCTTACAAGATATTACGGGATGAAAGTAATATCTTCAAAATAATATATATGTGGATTATTAGTTTAAAACAAGATTGCGATGTGCATATTTTTAAAGTTTAATGTACTGTAACCGTCAGCGGTGTTTGTTGCTTGTCAAAACCAAGTGATAAAACAGAATTCTATTTTCGAATAGACAGTTAAGTACAAAAATGTTGCAGTTATTACAATAGTTGCCGTCCGAATAACTAAAGTAATAACTGTGCATAGAACTGGAGATGCCTCCTCCATCACTTGTCGGTAAATTAAATTGAGAAATTTTATCTTCTAAGATAATGGATAAAGCTGTTCCAACACACCAATCATTAAACAAACCGTAAAACGAAGATTAGAACGTAATTCAATTAATGATAATAAAAACATGTGGTCGTTGACCAAATGGTTATGATGACAGCACTTTTTGTGGAATATTCGTTAGTAGATGGATGTAAGGCGGGTTCTATAATAATGCTGATTTTCCTTTAAAATTACATTTTCATCATCCCTTTTCACCCAAAAATCCGCTTTACATAACCTGCTATACAAAGAAATAACACAGTGACGTCTCTGACACCAAGGAGATAAAAATCTCTATCAAAGTGACAGGCATCTAAGGTGAAACTCTTATTATAGCAGTAGAGTGTCTTGCAATGGAGCACTGAACCCTACTGTACAACATGGAGAACTCATTAAAAAATAGTACACTGACTACCAGAATTGTCAGAATAGCAGGAGTTATGTTGCAAACGAATGAATAATGCATTGCGACACTGTAACATAATTTGTTAGAATTTACTTAATTAATGTTTCTAAAATCAGTAACACTTTTTTTTTTTAATTTGAGCGTTCTCAAAAAAACTTTACTAAGCAAGACTATCACAATAATTACTTTGGTCCTATGTTACAAAAATTTAGTAGGGCTAATAATATTTTTTAAAAATTCTAATAATTTATTTTATGAACATCTATTCTAGCCACAAAATTTAACTAAAATAAAAGTACATAAAATTAATTATTAGAAAAAATAGAACATTAGTACTAATATTTTTTTTACGTACAATGATAGCAATTATAATGATTGGCCCCCATTACATCATGTCAACAGGAAAATACAGAAGAAACTTGCCACTTTTGTATTTTTTCTTGAAAGTTTGTGCGTTTGGGACAACCACTAACTTAAAAATAGTTTTAATGTAATGCAGACTATTTGTGATGACTAAGTTTAAATATATTCTTAATTAGTATTTTTAATTTCGCTAAAGTGGGTCTTCATTTTGCGATTTGCATAACCCCCCAATTACCTAACCTTGCGCACGCCTATGCATATATTGTGTGTGTGTGTATATATATATATATATGTGTGTGTAATTATTTATGTCGGCGAACGAAAATTAGGTGTGGGCACGCTCTAATAAGAACTTATCTGCACCCTTTCCTCCCCACACCCCCTTCTTTAGTGTTATTTTGCCAGTGTATCGCTTCTGTCCTCATCTTCGTTACAACCAAGAGTCCCTCCAAGGAATTCATAGCATTTCACAGGTAACGGACAACGGTAGGTTTTCATCTCCTGCACGCCACACACGTCACGTAACCGCAGCGCATACATCTTCCGTGGCTACGCTGTGGCTCTGCCCCTCCCGCCGTGACGTCACGCAGTTCACGCCTTTGTCGTCGTGCCTTGTGAGGTCTCGGAGGTGGCGCAATGGCAGGTGGACGTGCGTGATCCAGTTCTAGGGAGGCGAGAATTTAATGTTTCTATGTAACGGGATTTGAGGTAAAGAAAATGTTCCATCCATTTTTTTTACACAATTTTGCAATCGGAACTTTACAACCGGACATAAAAAATCTAAGATTGACATGCCATAGAGGACTGCTAAACTTCTTGAGACCTAATATAATTTATGGTTTCAGGTATTGCAAGTAAAACATTTTATGATACGTGCTGTACTTAAATCCGACAAAGCAATTGTTTCGTTATCAAAGCCAATGAACTGCAGGCGTCGTGTTCGCATGTCGAAATAAAAGCCAATCATAATCTAGAACATTAACAAGTAAGCACTTTTGAAATCAACCTTAGAATAGAGTTACTGCCCCTACTTGCATATTTTACGTGTGCACTGAATGACATGTGCCCAGTAAAGTTGATAATGATGGATGGGATGTAGTTCCGTATGTTAACATCGAATAAAAAGAGTTAGGTAACCGTTTTTGACAACTTTGATTATTTATTTCTATTTATGTTTTTTTTAATGCATTGAAGTGTAAAAATGAGCAGATTTGTAGAATATTTACTTATAATTTCACAGTTTTACTTGACGGACACATAGATAAAGTGATGAGGTCCATGGCAATGTTAATTTTACATAAGGTGTAAGCATACACAACGTGCATACAAGTAAATATTTCAAAAATACTCATTTTAGCGTGAATAGCTTACACCCTCGGGGTAGATGACTGAATATCGAGCATCACTCTGTAGAGGACTGGCAAACAATAACAACTGTACACAATGCGCCTGAGTGGTTTAACAGAAGATTTTACGGTGTCAGTTGTATCCATATTTTTCCATGGGGGACGAAAATGATTAAATAATGAGGGAACCTTTGATTACAGTTACACATGTGAAACGAGTAACGCGAAGAAAAGAAGTTGGAGTTCCAAATGACTGTTTAGATATTTCCTGTACCTTGAGAAGCTTCGCTTTTTAATACTGAATCTGGAAATTATGTGCAAATCCAAGATAGCGGGGATCTCTCACCATTAAGGTGGCCACCTGGTTGAGGGAATTCTGCATGTCTGAGGCCTAAAAAAGTGGGAGCGCTAGGGCCGACCGAGACAAGCGCGTCGACTCTCTCATCGCCTCTACGCGCAAAGCGCAGAACTGGCGTGCAGTCTTGCCGTCGATAACGCGCCTCTATGAAACTTTCATGGAGACCCTACCATTTTATGAGGTAATTATAGAAATAAAGGTTTGTTGCACGACCCTATTCCTTTTCAATGTTTTGTACAGGAAGGTTCATACCTAAAAATTACAGTGAAAACACTCATTTGAGTCATTTCACTATCACAAAAACGTGCTTCAGAGAGAATTGAAGGAACTGGAAAACGTATACAGAAGCGTAACGTTTCGTAAATGCTATTCCTAAGCCGTCCTCACTCAGATAAGTTGGATGGTTTTATAATAAAACGTTTTCTGCTAGAGCTCTGCAAAATGTTCAGCGGCCTACCAAGGCGACCAACTTAACTTCGTCTCTCAGCGTGAAGCAATGGTCCCTCGTCTGCGGCTACACAAGCAATGCAAAGACGTGGCTTGCTGTTCTAAATCGCGGTAGTTGTTCCGTATCAGCGATCCACAACCTCTAGTGTATTCAGATAAAAATTGTGCTGACAAATTTATTTTAAGTTAACATATTTTCGGAGAAATATATTAAGTAGCTAGAAATGATAGGTTCTGGCACACCATGTGTCAGGCGGCGGTGCCACGGTGGCCATCTTAGATGACATCGCGTTGAAACATCCTGCTAAGTCATTCCTCGTCAGCAGCATCTATCATATTTTTTCCTCTGAATTTCCTTTATTCCCTTGGAATTTCCCTTTTTCCCTATTACCGAATTCCTGCTCTATCATTCCACCTTATCTCTTCATGCTCTTGCATTCTGATCATTTTACTTCATGCTCTGGCATTTCTATTTTTCTCATGCTCTCACATTCCTTCCTTTCTCTCTCTTGTCTGCTCTATTGGTTTTCTCATACTTCTTTTGGTCTCTTTTAGACCTCCCTTGCCCTCTTGTCTCCTACCCCTTTCCCCTCTCTCTCTCTCCTCTCTCTCTGCTTTTTACATCCTCAATCTTTAATCCCTGCACCCGCCGTCAGTCAGCTGCTGCCGGCGGCCAACTTTAATTCCCGTGCCTGACACCAGTCGTCTTCTGTAGGCGGCCAACTTTAATTCTCATACTCACCACCAGAGTGTGCTAAGTTCTACCGTTCACAGCTAGAAGTGTTGGTATCGATGCGTTCATTTTGTTTGTGTTGGTCCACTCGTTGCTTACAGGTGCACACTAGCATCGAGAGTTTAGTTCAAACAGAAGTCGCTAGGAGCACTGGGGTCGTTACGGCACTCCTTGGGTCGGCAGTCGTGCATCTTGACCACAAGACTACTGTGACATCTAAGAAAGAAAGATGTTTGTTGACGAATAAGTATAAATATATTACTATCCCGGCATTCGGAAAAAAATTGGACGGGCCCTGATCTTATATATAAAAATCGCCGTCGCATAGTTAGGAAAAGAAATAAAGTAAATACTTGCATCAGCTTATGCACTCTCCAGAGGATGTTTAATGTCTAATACACATAGAAAAAAACTGCAGGCTCCACGTGCGTACATGCATGCACATACTTTTTATATGTGTAAAAGTTATATATATATATATGTATTACACATATATATATATATTAATAGTACTTGTATATGTATATTCTGGTCCATGCGAGAGCTGGCAACTAATTAAAAATTACATTCTCATATAACATGCATGCATCCATACACACACAGCAGGCCCTGACTTTAAAGAAAAAATTACATGTAAAAAAATTACATTGTTCTATCATTCAGAAAACAAAATTTATATACATAAAAAATTTCGACAGGTCGCGTCTCTTCAAGTTATATTCATCCATACAGAGCCAATTACGCAGCTACATACAAGCATAGCGTTCACACGTACGTGCACAATTTTGTATTTCCAACTTGTCCATGCATTCGAGCGCACACGCTTCTGTAATTTTTTTGGGCTAACATAACATATAGCGTTTGTTGCTCGCACAATATGTATCGGTTGGTAGGTGTTTATAACTATTTCCCTTTACATTTTATTTGTATATCTGTTTGCATCAGTGTGTAGCAGTGTTGTCCTTATCGCTTCTGTGCTTCTCAGCTTCGCAAAAGTATTATTTTTTAGACTAACAGCGCTCGATGCTCGCGCAATATGCATTGGTTGATAAATACTTATAACCATTTGCTTTTATAATAATTTTTTTTATTTTTTTTGCATCAACACATAGCAGTGTCTTTTCTCTTGCGCGACTAATGGTTTAAATGTATGCTGTTTCGCGGCAAACAAAGGAACAGGGTTTTGCAAGTCGTGTGATGTGTAACGCACTTGACGCATTGTAGTCATTTTTAAGGTTTTTCCTTGTGATCATTCGTTCTTTCTCGTGTCAGCCAACATTCTAGATTTTATTAAACTTCTTGGTGCGATAGCAATACTGCTATCGATGTTACGGTCTGTGGCTCTATGAGGTGTGTGTGTGTGAGAATGTGTGTGTGTGCTATATTCAATATGCTCGCAGCGCATTTGTATATACGTCGATTTGTTGCATGTTACCCGTACTAACGTTTATTTATCAACATAACTCTTCCATTTTGTCGCAAAAAAGTCCCAATTAACTAGAATGATCTTCTCAACAAGCGTGTTACTGATTCTGATTAGCCAATTACAGTTCCAAAATAAGAACATCAGAATTTATTATAATCATAATATATTAATGTACATTTTAAATTCTGCCAAAGATAACAAGGTCTAGAATCCCATTTTGTAAAGGCGGATAAATTTTCTTCCATAAATTTGCGTGAAATTAATATTTCATTGCGTTGCTCTTTGTCGGCAAAACTAAGTAATATGTTATTTCCAAGCAACCAAGAACTTGCCACAAAAATTAATATCAGTATTAAACTATACCAAGCGACCAAAATAAATCTCAAGTAGGCGCTACTTTAAATTTTAGTTGCACAAGTTCCGATTGTGTAACATCTGATAAATTACTTCAAAATAACATTTGTTATCTACAGTGATTTTGGTGATTTTGGTAGAATCTACACAATTCTACACCGTTCGACAGATCTGAACGAAATTTTGCAGGGATTTCCATCAGTATCCAAATTAAAATTACATTGATTAAAATACTGTATACTAGGAGGCTTAAATTGGCTTCGGCCCACCATTGTACCCAAAACCCCTAAAACGGAGTCGTGTATCTCTGAGGCCTATTTCACCCGAAACTTATAAAACTGGGATGTGTATATTTCATATAGCTATCTCATATCCGGGAAACACCAGGTAGTTCTGCTATTGTATGTATGCATGTATGTATGCGTGTGTGTAATGAACACTAGCTTTCCCTCTGTGTATTACACGAATAGACACTGTTTTTTTAATAGAAGGACTTATTTGTACACCACATTAGCGAGTCTTCCCTCAGGTGTTAGGACTACTAATTAAATAAATATTGAAATTATCTTTTACACAGTTTAGTCTAATATGCAACCTTTTTCGTTTTTATTTATTCATTTATTAAAGTCTCGTCGATAAAATTGGACTTTCAACCATCCGTCGCATCTATCAGTCCGTCCGGTGGTCACCTGATATCCAACCAATAACAATACTTGTTTTTCTATACGTCAATCCGTTAAATATATCTCGGACTTTAACTTTCGACGGACGGATGGGCCACCGCCTTCTGACGACATTCTGTAGACGCGAAAACACGCTTCGAAATAAAATGCAAGGCGGTGGATCTTAGCTAATTTATCTTTGGTGGTAAATTCAGAAATTTAAAATGTATTAATTAAAGATTCATTATAAATTCTTATCACGTAAAAAACTTATTTACCCAAATTCTTTTTTCTTAAAAAAGTATTTCCAACCAAAATATACCCCAAACGAAGGAAAGATCGCAATGTTAAGTTGTCACGCTGAAATTTTGCTCTACAGAAGGATTGACGGACGACGGATTGTTGTGAATCACTTTCTATTGACGGATGAAAACAGACGAATTACTGATGGACGGACGACTGACGGAAGCGACGGATGGTTGTGAATTCACATTAACAGGTTCATCACAGAAGGAACAAACTTTCTCCAAATCATAGGAGTGACGAAGCAATTTGCCATCGCCGGTATCAAATAACCATCCCAGCATTCGTTTGGACTGATTTCGGAACATAGTGGAAAATTGCAGTCAGTAATGCTGGATCGAGAAATAATTTCGAAGCAGTAGGAACCCCGATATTTTCATCTTTCTTTAGACGCAATCACACAGATCCTTTTATTTTTTTATTTTTTTTCCGTTTGTGTAGGTAAAGCTTTGTTAAAGCAAACAGCACCGCTATACCTCATTTTGTTTAGGAGATGTAGAGGATCCCGTGACAATACATTTTACCCACATCGATTTCTTTCTTGTGTCCGCCAGTGACTGCCTGTTAAAACTGGCGTAAAAACACTCTCAACGGTACCTGTAACAGAAGTAGCAGTTACGGGATAACTGTTGTTTGATTGGAGGAACTTTAAGCGCACAATTACTTTCAAACATCATTACGTTTACACTGACATTTTCTTCACTAAAGTTATTTTTAGTAAGTTAGGTGTTTAAAGAAAAAGGCTGAAAAAAATATACGTTCTCTTACATTCCGCTTATAACAGTTAATAAACTGTGCTTGAATTACCATTAACTGAGCATTATTATTTTTAAATGTTGATTCGAGGATATTTTTTTAGAGTTGCGTATTTATGCTAGCAAATATGGAGCCTCGGTAACAGCGTGGGTAGTACACCGGCCTTCTGCCAAGGTGACCCTGGCTTTATTGCCGACGAGCTACATCCTAACTGGCGAATATTGCCGTTGACCAGAGTTTTTTCTGGGTTCTTCAGTTGCATTCAGCTGTCGCTTTTTTATAGGGTCCAGCGAGTGACACTATATAGGACCTTCAGTGTTGTTATTGAGCACTAACATTGATGTGTACACCAACAATGGCGTAATTTATAAATTATATTAATTTTCCGGAAAATTATTTTTGTTTATTATTATTGTAACAATACTGCCATCACTTATGACAGTTATGACTGTCGATAAAATAGTATGGAAAACTTTGTCACTTTATATATCGTTGTCTCGTAGTTTATCTTCTTTTGTGTCATTCCTGTTATTTGAACTTACTTGAACGTTACATGCTGTTGTTCCATTTCGTGCTTTGAACACTGTTACATCGCACTACTTTCAAAGTCGTTATAAAATGTGTAAATAACGGCAAAAAGTTTCGCCGTCCACATCAAGCACTTTTACAAACTACTGGTTTCATAATTTTTTGCTTTCATTCGCTTCGCAAACATTAATAATTGTGTCTTACTGTTCACAACACATTAATAATTTACATGGATTTATCAGCTTAGCTTAAGTAGGTAGCTGACGAAGTCATGCTGTAGGGACAAAAAACTATTTCCTTTTCAAATTGAAAAAAAAAGTATTTATAATGTAATACACTAGAACGAGCCCATTACGTTTCACTTAAAAACGGTTTTCTTTGATTCGACTTGTTATAAACACAATTTTTGTAAATTATGGAGAATTAGAGTACATTCTGTGTGGTTGGCAACAAATAATACACTTTCGACCAAAAAGTAATTGGGCGCCTGTCCACGATGTTTGCTCGGTGGTTTTCATTCCGTAAGAATCTCGGAGGGCCACCTCTTGCTACTATAACAGCAGCCACTCTGTTTGGTATGCTCTCTACGAGCGTTTGCAGGTCATCCACGGAGATTCGTCGCCATTCCTCTTGCAACCATGTCATGAGTTGAGAAACGGATTTTGGCCGCGCCTGACAATCCCTTACCCGGCGATCCAATTCGTCCCAAAGATGTTCTACAGGGTTGAGGTCGGGACTCTGGGCGGGCCAGTCCAATCGGTGAACATTGTTATCAGGGTACCACTACATAGTAGCCCTTGAAACATGGCAATTGGCATTGTCATCCTGAAAGTAACACGGGTCCATTCCGTAAAAACGCCACAATGTCGGAGCATTACATTATCCAGAATGTTAGAATAGGCCTCTGTGTTCATGCTACCACGGACAAACACCAGCGGTCCTACGCCGAAGGCCGTGTAAACCTCGACTCATCACTCCACAGAACCGATTTCCACTGCTCTAATGTCCAGTTGCGACGGTCCAAACACCACCTGAGTCGCTGAGCTTTATTGCTTGTCGTGATATGGGGCTTATGGGCAGCTCCTCTTCCGAAATATCCAAGTCGGTTGGCTTCTGTACGCAATGTTCCAATAGAAACCGATACTCCTGTTGCTGTATGAAACTCCTGTCAGATGGTAGCCATGGGTTGTGCCCTATTTTTGACAATTTCACGTTTCAGGGTTCTGCGATTTCTGTCGGTCAAGATTGGAGGTCGCCCAGAACGTGGAGCATTGGCACAATGCCCATCGACCGTCCACTTACGCAGAACGAATGCGAACGTTTATTTGAGCCTGTTTACCTTCCGTGCAATCGCCCGGTTAGACAGTCCACTGAGATGGCAGCCCACACTCACGCCCTAATCGAAGTCCGATAGCTCTGTACCTCGTGCCATCTCCTTGTCAACTGGTTCTACACCGGCCTGCAGCATATGGCGGCCACACGAGTCAACTGACGTACTGAATTACCTATATTTATGGGTGCCCAATTAATTTTTGGTCGATAGTGTAGTTAGTGGCCTCAAAACTTGCCAGCAAATAAGACTAGAAGTCTAACCTGGGATTGTCGACTCTTTCATCTTCCACGATCCTTGAAATGGTCTCGTTCTAGTATGTCGGGTAATTGTACCTCCAACCTAGAAAACTTGTCGCCAGGCGAGTGTTACTCCACCTCAGAGTGCACCTCCTTCGGCATTCGTATTTTTACTAGTAAGAATTCTGTGGCTATTTTGGACAGGCGAATTATGAACGTTGACTTCTCTAATCAAAGTCAGGACAGTTAGCAGTATCTTCGAATATTACTGTAACGACACTAATCACTTTCACATCGATACATCAGTGCGCATATTTGAATGTATATGCTGTTCACAGCAAAATGAGCACTTTTGAGGTCCTAGTAACTTATTCCTTTCTGCCACTTCTTATCCTTTAACAACCTTTTTAAATAAATATAGCTATGAAAGTAATAAACATAATGTGTATATTCCATCGCACTCGGAAGTTAACGTCTAAGGCTAAAATAAAATATATTTATTGACTGTTATTCCAAATGAAGAAGTGTCCACTTTACCGTGAATATCCTATAGTCTATTCATGGTTACTTCCGACTTTTCTAAAGCCCTGCTAAAGTTCTATTTTCAGGATATTTCCCCGCCTCATGCAAGCATAGGTTATCCGAATCTAGAAAATTACACGAAAGGGACAATGCACCACATTCGTACGCACTGAATGTAATAATATTTTGCATGATAACTATTTCTTACTAGGTGTTACCAACACACCTGTTTTCTCACTGTCTTAATCCACATAAATTATAAATGAAATAATACAATTTATAGATAAAGTAGAAATAAAATTATAATCTGACAAGAAATAAGGTACTCTAATGTTAACCAGAGTATAAAATGCTTGTGACACCCACGTGGCATATTAAGGAAACAACCAAACACGGCATACATGGTATGATTTTCCAAAGGTTTGATTTCAAAAGTCTGAAGGAACTACTAATAGACTATATAAAATGCTTACAAACAGCAAGCTACAGCATTCTCAGTTTGGCCTCTTTGCAAGGAATTGCACGAATTCCAAACACTTTTCCCTGATGTATTGTGTATCAATTAAGCTTAATCTATTCGTATCCCTTACGTAACGATTCCCGCACCCGCTGTACCAGCGATTTTCATTCACAACCACTTATCACAATATGGCCGTAGGTGTTTCAGATTACGAATCAGGTCTGCATTTTGATATTGTTTTAAAAACTAATTTCTCTGTAACCGTATCGAGGCACATTTAATCATAGATAGTTCGAACTTTATTTAAAAATAAAAAAGATCTTATACCGAGTGGTTTTCTGGCCTCCAAGTTTTTCGTTTTCATAGAGCGAAAAAATTTAAACCTTTATTCGGTAGATGTAAGACATAGGCATATTTGACGAGAGAAAACATGTGCACGAACGTTTCATTTGATCCCCTTATCATGGCCTCTTTATAAAAATAGGTTTTGTCTTGTAATACTATGCCAAACACACTAGCTCTATTCCAGCGAGCTATTCAGAGGCAGCTTACGCACTGAGGTAATACTAAACTCACACCTGAAAACATCTTACACGTCCTCGCCATATCCAAGTTTCAAAACCAGGACCTTCGCACCGTAAAATGAGCCTAGCCAACTACGCTACAGAGGTTGGCTATTATTATTTTACCACAGCTCTCGTTTGGTCTTAGAAATAACTATTGAACATTTTAGGATACAGATGTATTAAGTTGTGAAGCGAGACTAATGACTGCAGTTTTATATTTAGGAACCCGTTCTTTCAGATTTCGTCCAACCTACACACATCACATTCAACGACCTTTTTGGTTAGCATTCAGGGTCATCAAACTTGATGTTTCACGAAAATGTCTGTTTCCAGTTAAGGTTGTCACGTGGTCTCAGCTGTCGCATTGTCTGCAGCATAGCCCTACTAAGGATATATTCAGGCAGTTGCAGTATAAATATTGCTAATTTGATATCTAATGAAACGATTAAGTAAATAATTACATGTAATGCTGCAGGTACAAGAATCTTCGTGTATGCGTCTGTTTGTCATCAGGGTGATGAAGAATCAAAACCTCCTCTCGGATATGGCCGTGTGTCACTTATAGTTGCTGGATGGTGTTTTAGCCATACACATTGCAAGTTTCCTGGTGTTCAATGCATGCTGCAAATAAACACTAACGAAGGAAACCAGTACAGTAATACAAGTGATTTCGACGAATAGGTGAAACGTTTGTTTCCGCATGAGTGCTAGACACCACTTCTTAAAAGTGACGAAAAGGAATTGTTAAAACGAACTGAATTCATTTGATCTGCGATTTCGCCAGTATCTGTTACAAAAGCATACGCACCATATGGTACTGAAAAATTAAAGCATATTTCCATAAAACTTAATCTTCGCTCTCATTATGCTCACTATAGTATACACGCATTTCGTACGTCTCGCGAAACCGGCCGTGGAAACCCCATTGTAAATTTTCATCCTAAATCGCCTACATTAAAAAGTGTTAATGACTACGGCATGGTCTTTATGTGGCTATTTTAGTATTGCAGATTTTCGACTATCAATGTACAACGTCACTTCATTTACGCGTTGTGACATCAGAAAAAACTTTCAATGCCGTTGGTTACAAAATAATTTAAATCTATTCTATTAAAATCTTAAACGTGTAGTTCGACCTCACAGGTAACCGAATATGCGTTGTGGTGAGGTAATTATGCCCAACTTGCTTAATGGGGACCCATATTGACCAGGTTTTAATCTATTGCATTCCTAAGTTTTTATAAACTACTTTTCGGAGGTTTTGAGCACGTTGAAGCACCGAATATTTGTTGAAGACTTGAAGATGTATGACATCCGAAACAAATTAATCAGGATGGCCGGACCGGGACTCAAACCCGCGTCCTCTCGAATGAGAGTCAAGTGAGTTACCACAACGCCGCCTCGCTCGGTACCTACTTAAGAAGCAAAGTATGCTAATGAGAGCCCACGCCATTTCTTGTTACAGTTAGAAACGTATCCCTCCCGCACTTACTTCTCCACGGTCTCAACGGGCTTGCAGCCTCATTAATTAAGGAGAAAAACACGTAGATGTATTTATGGACGAGTCACTAAAATTTTTTAAAATTGTTATTATTACGACACTGTGTGCAATGATATGCCATCACCTGTGTGCAGACTTCAACGTTTGCAAAGCAATCGCGTTACTTTCGTGTTCAATGTTAAAACTCGTGACCATATCAGTAAATACTATCACGAGCTTTCCTGGTTAAATATTTGCTCCTTGCCTTTCCTCTCTCTCTCTCTCTCTCTCTCTCTCTCTCTCTCTCTCTCTCTCTCTCTCTCTCTACCACACACACACGAAGAGTATTGCATAAAATTATGGTTAGTTAAGGTTCTCCAATACATTTACGGTCGCCTAAAAGCTCAGTTATTTCCGTACCGAAGGCACAAATTGGCAATCAGTAGAAAGATTATGATGATTCTAGGCCAAGGAGATGGGGGGGGGGGGGGGAGGAACTTGGAGATATTCATGCTCCATCATTCCAGTCTCCAGTGGCCATCTTGTCCGTCATGTTGGATGTCGGTGACCTTGATCTTTTATTTTGACCCAGTGACCTTTGACCGTGAAAATTCAAAAACAATAAAAAATATATTTTGAAAATTTATTCAAAATCCATAAAAAATTTGAAAATTATAAAAAATTAATTTAAAAATAATTTTTTTTAAATTATAAAATTGTAATTTTAAATGTTTGGGCTTAGAGGGGATGAGGGACTGGAACCGAACAGCCACCATGTAACGATGTGACCCAACCACCATGTTGAACCCAAGTGAACTTGACCTTAACCAATGACCTTGACTCTACAACCGTGATGTTGCATGAGCTTGAAAACACAAAACCCGAGCAAGAATTGTAAAAATTGTATACATTCATAAAAATGAGCGAGTATATTACATTAATGACTACTACCGCCATATTTGATCCAGGTGACATTGACATTTGACCTTAACCCCAATCACCTTTGACCTTAAACTAAAAATTCATGAAAATCGTAAAAAAAAAATCCAAAAACCCCAACTACTTATAAAATATTATTTTAAAATTTATTTTAAAAATTATAAATTAAATTTCTTAAATGTTTTAACTTAGAGGGGACGAGGGACTGGAACCGACCAGCTACAATGTTATGACGTCACCCGACCACCACGTTGGATCCAGGTGACCTTAACCTTGACCTTGGATGACCTTGAAAACAAAAACCCGAGAAAAAATTGTAAAAATGGAATAAATTCATAAAAGTCAGAAAGCATATTACATTACTGACTACAACCGCCATTTTTATCCAGATTATGTTGACCTTTGACCTTGACCCTGGCGAACTTTGATTTTGAAACAAGATATTTGTCGAAAATCCCAAACATTTCCTAAGAATTTCTAAAAAATAAAATAATATTTTAAAAATATACCTTGGATAGCATTGTACCCACAAATAAATCTAAAAACTTGTATAAAATAAAATAAAATCCAAAAAATATTAAAATATAAAAAAAGTAATTAAAGTCTGGTTTTTCATCAATATTTTGATCAATCTCGCAATATTTCCATCAATCAACGCCGTGATCAGAACCGCAATCAGCACCACAATCTAACCCTTGGATCAATACCAATCCTTGGATCAATCCCAATCCTTCCATCAATTCCAATCCTTCGATAAATCCCAATCCTTAGATCGAGCCTTCGATCAACACTTCGGTTTGTCCCCCATCCATATGTATAGAAATTACAGTACTTCGCCAACTGTCTTCAAATTTGTATATGTCGACAGAATTAATGTTTTGTATGCAGTCACTATCCCTGTATTTTATACTAAAGAATTTATTATCATTCTAATTGCAGATCTTTCCGTAAATAGTCGAGTGCTCATAGCATCACTTTGAAGTTGTTAGGGATAGAAGGATACGACACACAAAAATAAAGAAAAAACAATGATTTTATAATAATTTATAATTATTTTGTAATTACAATTTCAGAAAAGAGCAGTTCATCACATCATACAATATAGCCCCGTTCCTTCAGTTTACTAATGATTGAATATAACTCAAATATGCGCAAGAAATAATCATATTTTTGAAGGTCAATCAAATATCTGAGTCACTCAACAAGTTCATTCGGTTTTTCGGGAAATAGGTAGCCAGTATTCTCGGAGCCTTCTGCCTTCGTGTCGTTCATTGCAGAAAATGTGTTGGAAGGGTGTGTCAGTGCATCGAGAAAATCGCCATCATTATCTTTAGCATTATCACTGTCTTCATGTTCATTTTTATCAATACTCCCTTCATGATCGTCTTCACTTATTGTAACATCCTCAATATTAAATTTGATTTTCTTTGTTTCAGGAGTTAAATACTCATCAGTATTTAGAGCCGAAGACCGTTATTTTGAAGTTTGTTGACTTCACGCGAATGTCTTGCAAGTGTATATTCTGGGCAAACCGTCTTTACGATTAACTGTCTCGTCATAATCACCTGTCGAATCGGTACCTATCGATGCAGCAAAAGGTATTGCCGGCAACACTTGCTGACTCCCAGTAGACGAATCCTTGCAGATGTCGTAATGCTTCATCGCCCGAAAAGGGCTCTTCCTGCAGGCTGTTATCTCATACCGACGAGCATTTTGAGCATAGGTGAAAACTCGATCGCAGAATCGGCACTGGCGACAACCAATTAGCGATGATGCAGGACGCGGTTCCATGAACGTCGAGGTCAAAGGCAAGCCTTCGTATTCGCAATTCATCTTCATGGTATGACGTGAGAGCGCTTCCAAATCAATGTCCACCTTGCGGTGTCAGAACGCCAAATTTTTTTTTGTCCCATGTAAATAGGGTCCTTTTTACAGCAAAGAGCATAGCTTGTGCCCACAAAAGGACTTCCGCCATAAAATGTATATGTAAAAAAAATATGGGAGCACTCTGAAAAAATAACCCATATTCTCGTTCACCCCATAAGAAAACATGCAGATGCTCACATAGCAATATATTAATAAAATATGATTGTAGGCATACGTGTATATATACATATAGAAATTTAAAGTTATTTTATATTCCCATATTTTTATATACACAATTATATATATCAAATTAATAAAAAATTATTTTTACTTACCTATTTATATTCTTATACATAATTGTGTATAAATTATAACAAAACTCTTAAATAGATTTTTATACATTTTTTTTTAATTTTTTGGCATTTTTTGGGGTTTTCAAGGTCAAAGGTTACCGGGTTAAGTTCAAGGTTACTGACATCCAACAAGCCTGACAAAATGGCCGCCGGGGGACTGGAATAACAGAGCATGAATAGTTCTGAGCTCCTATCCCCCATCCCCTTGGCCCAGATTCATCATAATCATTCTACTGCAATCTGCAATATAAAAGCATGCTCGGGCTTGTTCTTTGAACTGTCATCACTCTTTTAATTTAGAATAAAAGACCAGGAATATTATACACATTCTCTATTAAAAAATAAACGTCAAATACAAGTATTATAAGCATTTAAACATAATACTAAATTGCGCGCGCAGTAAAATCAAGTGTGCGTGTATTTATGTATCTGGCTATAAACTTGATTTTTTTCTTTCCACCCCCCCCCCTCCCACCAATTTCCTTTGCATGAATATACGCTAATTTTCCATTTTAGATGTTTAATGTGTATTTCTTCTAAAATTGCAATTTTTCTCTTAAATACGTGCTTTTAAACATAGGTTATTTGTAACTTCATAAAAACTTGTTCAACTGCGTGTTAAATGTAACTTTGTTGCCTTTATTTTCAGTCGAGTGGTTAAGTATAAGGAAAAATTATTCCTTGTCACAAGGAACAAATGATGCCAACCTCATGACCGAGCTACTATCGTCTTCGTTCGAGATTGGAAGGCTTGGCATCTGGAAAATTCACTTGTGCTGCATGAGCTCAACGCAGGTAGTCAGAGGTCACAGTAGTCTACTAACATGACTGAACTACAAACAGAAAGTGTTGATATGTTGACAGAACAACATCACGACACTACATTTCATCATGTTTTCCAAGGTGCCCGGAGAATGAAGACGCGGCGCCACTAAAAATGAATAGGTTTTTTTTTTTTGTAAGGAAAATGAAGGCTTGTTGTCACGCCCTCTCCTGCAAGCACCGGCTCCGTGGGAAGGATGCACAAAAGGAACCAGAGAGAACATTCATAGGTGTCTCATTCCTAAAGGTTGTTCACGATAAAGTGAGCACTTTGTAAGGCTCTTCCAATAGGCACTAACCACTAATAAATATATCTTGTGGCAGCTTCAGACGTTATCTTTTGGGAGTGGTGGCATGTATACACTGTATTTATTGGTCACATTACAATGTTTATATTAAAAAGTGGAGGAAATACAGAAAGTGACCAAAAGGAAAAGTTTTACCGGGCCTTAAAAAGAGCTCACTTTACCGTGAATAGACTATATCTCTTCAAACATATTTTTGGATGAAAATAGAAGCAAAAGTTAATTACAAGGCTACCACGGTCACTAAATCCACAAAACCTTGGAGCCGAAAATATCAGCGTAAATTGTAATTAAAATTTTATTTCGTTTCGGCGTTGACATTAAGATATTCCCCACGAAATGTAATTACTTTCATATTACCTGTCATTCTGGCCATTACCATATAGTCTTACTGTGTGTTTCTGAAATAATTGGTTAAATCTGTATTGATCCCAAGTAGGAAAGGTATCTGGAACCATACAACAGATGCACCCGTTTTCTTACAAAACAATACGAAAACAGGCACGTTAAAATTACATTTGTCGCCAAGCTATAACAGGAAAGCGTAATTTAAAGATATTGAGACACCTGTTGAAGAGAATTGCTCCACGCTTAATTTACCTTTCGTAATCTTGCAGAGTAATATATGAATTACCGTTTGTCTTGGTTGAACTCGGTCGTTTAACACGGGTGTGCCACGTCGTGCAGAACAAGAAATAACTTCACGTATTTCTTTAACACGGCGCTTTTTCCATTATGAATTCGGTGCTCAGTCAGCTACGAACGAGTGATCAGCCAAATGGGAACTAACATTTACTTCAGTGAACATCATTGGCATATTTGTGAATTTTGCCACCTTGAGTAAACATACACCGTAATAACACATTCAGTTCCATGCCTCTCCAACATAATGTATTTTGTTTTCTCTGTCATACACAAATCCACACACGCATCATGGGGAGCGTATTTACTGACTTCCAGCCATACATTTTTGGTTTAGTGCTAGTTTCACTGATTGCTTGACATTTTCCATTGAGGAATATTTACAAGTAGCCGAATTACCCGGCGTCGCCGTGGTATTTTTTTTTTTGCAAGTCCTACATTATAACTAGGTCTGTAGTGGCAGTAACCTAGATTTTTTGGACTCGGTATGCGCCGTAATTTTGAGTAAACTTCATGTTGGCACAGATGATAAAACTATATCAGACTTTATGTATGGTGAAAGAACATTGGTCATAAGCATTGTCTTAACCCATCGAGGGTCAGCATCCATGTATACACATTGATCATGACATGATGTAAAGTATGTGTCTTTTAATAATCTATAAATGTAAGCTTTTCAATCAATTCTATCAGTATACTGAATGTAACTTAACCTTCAAGCCATAGTGTGATGAAGAGGTTAATCATTATTTTAATCACAACATAAGCCTGTATATTTTCTTTAATACAGATAACTGTTACTAAATTAGAATTTCTTTCGCAATAGCCTATACAAGTTGTAACTTTCCCTATTGTACATTATCACATTCGAAGAATGGTAAGTAATGAGTATTTTGTAAGAGTGGAATTAGCTGAATACCTAGAAGTAGGAACAAATGTGCTACATCATGAATTTTCAAAGCGATCACGAAATTATACTGAAAAACTCACGAAAAATTCAAAAGAGTATAGTGAACTGAGAAATGAAAACGAACAGTTCAGTTTGTACATCCGGCTAGAGAGTAGCACGTAACGTATCATTGAATTTAGCGTCTGAATTCGATGGTCACGAATGAGATCATATCCGACTTCGTTTTTGGAGTTTCGGTCCCAATGGAAGTCGAGTCAATTTCATCCTATAGTATACTCGCGGTTTCTTCACATTTTTTAAAATCAAACCTTTGAAAAAAAAACTCACCATATATGACGTGTTTGTTTATTTCTTGTATATGTCATGTATCACAAGCACTTCGTACTTTTGTTGACATTAAAAAACCGTATTTCTGGTTTTACTGAAATTTAACTTTTTTTTTTTATTAATAAATTATAATATTTCATTTTTAGTTAATATGAATTAAAATTATGGAAAATAGATGTGTTGGCAATGGCTAGTAAAAACTAGTTCTTTTGCAAAATATTATTACACTGGGTGCGCACGAATTCGGCGCGTTGTCTCTTTAGTATGATTTTTTAGACGCGGATAAGCTTCGTTTACTCGGGGCGGAGGAATATCCCGGGAGCAGAACTTTAGCAAGGCTTCAGAAAAGTTAGAAGTGACCGGGAATGTATTATACACAGCATTTTAAGTTGGGTTCTGAAGGGTTTCCCTGCAAAATTTGGTCCATTTGAGTCAAACGGTGTATAATTTTATAAATAACAAAATATATACATATATACAAACGTTTACATTTTATATATAGATTAGTCTGCATGCCAACGTGACGACGTATAACCATCTCCTCGGCTTCACGTAGTAAGAATGGCAATATTAACATGTTCGCTAGAAACACACTTCGGGTTGGAGAGCTGCGGAGGTACTACAGTCCGCTCGCTGGTTATTGTTAGCAGCCTTAACAGCGGGCAGCAGAACCATTACAGCGACTGGTACAGCGTGAATAATGGGCGGAGGCCGTCTACACGGGTCGACACCCTCTGGCAGCCAAGGACGGGACGCCTCTCCCCCTCCTACCCCTCTCCTCCTGCTACACCCCCGCGGTCACTACGCCTTCCTCTTTCCTGGACCATCTGCGCTCTGATTCCCCTCCGCCTCTACCACGTAGCAGTAGTTGTAGTAGAGGTGGTATGCACGGCCCGGCCAATCGCATCCTCAAGGTCATTAGTACGAGTGCGTCAGTAAGTATTCGAATTTAAAAAAATTGTAACTATTCTGATGCATAGCTACATTTACGAACACCAGTGGCGTGAACAACTAGGAGAGCGGGCAAGGTGGACATTGCGAGTGAAGAAATTTGGACGTCTCTTAAGATCGAGGTCTTGAGAGCCGATGAGTGTGATTGTGGTGAGAATGGAGCAGCGCCGGAATGAAGGAACGTGAGAAACGGGAGATCCTCGAGAAAACCCGCCGACCAACGTCATCGTCCGGCACAATTCCCACATGCGAAAGTCTGGAGTGACCCGGATCGCCTTGGTGCAATGCGAGCTGGCTGACCGCTAAGCCACCGTGGCCCCAGAGTGGTCATTGCCCCTCCCTAAATTTAGAGAAGGGTGCCAGAATAAGAGTAAAGGGCACTAGAACGGTTTCGTTCACCAAGATGGGTTGATGCAATGGCTAGTGAATTGTTATAATTTATTTCTGAAACGTACATACATCTTCGCTTCTAAGTGATTTATGTTTCTCTCTATCTTTAATGCAGCACATAATTTAGATTCTGATCGCACCAAAATAAAATTTATAAGAGGAACATAAATTGCCTTTAGAGGGAATGTTTTTAAGTCCCAAAGGCGTTGCCCCCGCCCCCTAGGGGGATGCATAAAGACATGATCCCTCCTCATTTCTAGACGTTGTTTCGCTACTGACGAACCCTCTATGTATTTGTTCAGCATTTCGACCTGGATACTGTTTTGTTCATGAACCGACCTTTTCGTTATCACAAACGATAACCCTTAATGGTGTTTACAATCGAAAAATTATATGTTAACTTAAGAACTACGTTAAGTAATGTTTATGTTGATACATATAAAATAAACAAGCTGAATTGAATAAAATATTCCTAATGTGTTGAATATTCTATACTGAACTTCTTTCCTTTTTTTTACTCTTTCTCTATATTGCATTTCAATAACATGGTCGTTTCCTCGATGGTAGGATGTATCAGTGTCTATTAACTGGATAAATACATTACACGACGTGTACAGACTTTCCAAATCCGTGTTGTTAATCACACTGGTTGAGAATATAACTTGGCAGGTCAGTTATTAAGTAAAATTTCCGAGGCAGGGGTTAATCAGAGCATGGTCCAAGTTGTTGGGAGGGGGATATGCAGTAAAAGCACGCATCAATAATAATTAAAGATCAAATGCGGGTGTGGATTTTTATGATTATGTGTGTGAATTTAACTAACAATCAGAAGTGTCTCTGTTAGAAGATGCTATTGAGGAACGATGTGGCTGAAATGCTGGTTGTTTTATGAGCGATCCAAAACTACTGCATATTTCTTAAGTCATAATATTTCAGTTGTAAACTCACATTGACATGTAACAAGTTAATATTTAACACTTCCGGTAAAGTAATATCTCTTCAATCTCTTGACTGCGCTAAAACGAATCTGGTGCAGAAGGACGAAACGGTGTGATAGTTTTAAATCTGCGGATGGTGTCATTCTTGAATACAGCTAATAGGAAGTACATTCTTTTTGTGGGATAAAACATATACGAAAACAGATAACTTGGAATGAAGTAGGCGTGCATTAAGATCCAATTAACTTCTAAAATCAGCAACAACATGAAATAGCTACGGTTCTACTTTAATTTTTAATTTATAAACTTTTTGGTTGTAAGCAACTCGATAAGGGGTTGGAATTCAATTATAAATGCAAATAAATTTTTTAAATTTTATGTCTTGTTTTCACTGAATCCAATAATTTTTTATTTCTTATCCGTGAGCGAAACAATTCCCGTTAGTGCCATTAACACCTCTAACAAAAATAGACTTAGGTATTAGCACACGTGTTTATTTCGTTTTAAACTAGAATTTCACCTGTGAACTTTACGAACGCCATATTCAACCATTATTACAGGAAGGTCCTAATTAGTTGCGTTGTTACAATGACTGACTTCACCAAGAAGATAGACACGCAGTGTTGATCAACACAATGACCACTTAATTTTTGTTCTTAACATCACGTTGGCCTAGATATATAAATGTAACCTACATATATGTTTACTTTTTTCCCATTGCCAGTATTAACTGGATATTTCTTACATAAAACTGTAGCATTAACATATAGAATTTTTCTAATAACTCTCGTGGCTTCAATCATATTATCATTTACTACTGTTTCAACAGTCCTCAGTTTAATGCGACTACATTCAGCTAACCACGCTTGATTGTGTACAAGTTCCGTATGAAAAAAAAAAACATGGGAAGTTACAATTATGCATATTTCAGAGGCTGGGTATTTTTGAGAAATGTTTCCATACTGGGATTTGTTCGAGATATTTATCAGGATCAGTGATTAATATATGTTTCTAGTACTTTTTGAGAACGTAACATTGGCGTCATTAGCCAAGGGGGTTGGAAGATACGGGGAGGGCTGGTATGGGGAGACGCATCCCCATAACAATTTGCCTTTCTCGGCCTAATTCTGTGATAACTAAGTTTAGTGGCAGTTGCACTAACTTAACTGTCCGTGATCATGTCAACATTCTTGTACTTACAGGAAAACACATCAAACAAAATGTAGATTTTCCTATTAAGTGTTATATTCACAATAACATTCTGGACTTAGTTGTTATTTTAAAAAATTACAACTTTTATCTCCAAGTCTGAATTCAGATAAATGGCTTTTTGATCAGAGGTATGTTAATTACATTTTTGTTTTATTTGTTGTTAATGTGAATATTTCATATATTTTTATTAAGTATTTATATCAATCATTTCAATTTTATCATTAATGCGTGAGGTATTATTTAACAATCTAAAAAGTGAAGATTGGTTTTCAATGAAAATTTTCAATCTTCCTTCCCCAATAAAATAACAGTGTGCTAAATCCATAGCTAACGACGCCTACGAGACTGTATTGTTGGAATACTCAGTTTTGCTTGGAAATGTTGCTAAGCTTGATAACTTTGATACAAACTAGATGAATAAATATGAAATGTGATGGATGAAGTGAATACAAAGTTTCAAACAATTTGCGACGGCAAGTGTCCGGAGGTCCTCCTAGTAGGTGCTTATACTACATGCGAAGCCAGCGAATGGAATGTTAGTGAGAAACTTCATGTTCCACAAGTTTATTATTTATACATGTTATACGCATTCTCACCTTCTGTCAACCTCCTCTACCTCAGTCCATAGTTAATTTAGGGGGTAGTACTTATTATTTTAATTTGCTAATTTTGATGTGATGAAGCTGTCCGGCAAGTGAGGTACCAATAAATTCTGCAATAGATCGCATATGATAACAAAAATTTAACGCCTATTCACAGCTTTAATTATAAGATTACTATTACCTTAGTAAATAAAAAACATGCGATGGCTGTTACGTTATAGGCAATAGAACATATACACATGTACTGCATGAAGTAATATATTTCCATTACCTGTAACGTAACTGAACTTATTATATAGTGTTATTTTAATTTACCGGAATAAAAACATATTAATAATTTATTGAAATATTTTTAAAAGCACATTTTTTTTATTTGCGAGTTACTGCAAGTCTGTGTAGGTTTGTGTATGTACACATACACGCGCGTACACGCGCGCGCTCGCACGCGAATATGCTTTTTGTACAAATATAATTTTGAAATTAAATAGTTAAAAGAAGTCGAATAATTAATTTTGTAGGCGTAATAAATAATAATAATTTATTTATTCATTTTATTTTGTTTTATCATACGTTGGTATGATTTCATCGCCGATTAAAAAAAATTAATTGGACAGTGATTACGAATTTTAAATTTATAACAGTATATTCCAATATACCTGCGAGTTCAAGTGACCAAACTCATGTTTTTCTACGACTATATAGACTGCTTGGCAACCTCTATCTAACTGTGGCGTCCATAGAAATACAATAAATGTATTTCTCTAAAAAGTCCATATGTGATTTTGGCGAATGATTTCACAGCTCGCGGATGAACAAAGTTGAAGAAAAAAAATCTTGAGTGTGAGTATTTTGTTGTGAGGGAAGGAAGGCTCGAAGAGTGACTAAACATATAATTATATAGGGTGTGAAATTGATAGCGTGAGCATGAGTTTGGTGGCAACTGTGTAACTGTCGGAGAGTTTATGGAATTTTTCATTGAGTAGTCGAACTCACGA
Source organism: Dryococelus australis (assembly GCA_029891345.1). Taxonomy (NCBI): domain Eukaryota; kingdom Metazoa; phylum Arthropoda; class Insecta; order Phasmatodea; family Phasmatidae; genus Dryococelus; species Dryococelus australis. Next base: position 80,228,805 of record CM056995.1, read on the forward strand.
CCATAGGTCTACACTGGAGTTTCAGTTTCATTATTTCTAAAATTTTAAGGCATGTTTTATATGTATAAATACAATAGATTTAAATCGAAAAATCTTTATGATTTTATAAAGGAGTCGATGAATTTAACAACTTAGATGGGGCGGTTGGAGGAGACTCACTATCGTGAGCACTGATTAATATCTCTACGCATAGGTAGGATGTTGGTATAAATATTCTCTTAAAGCTTCGTTATTACATTGCGAGCAGAATGTTTTTCCCTGACAGTGATTTGTATTATAGCGTTTGACTATTGAATTAATACTTGAACAGTTGTGGTATCTTCTGATATTTATTACTTCTGCATTGGTTAAAGTTTTTAAAATTTCCTTCGAGTAACACATAATTTACACATTGTAAACGTTTTTCGTAAGCTATGTCACCAGAGTCCCATTTCAGGTTATGTATCTTGTAAGTCTGTTTCCGAAACATCATTTTAACTTCAAGCTTTAAACTGTACCAAGGTTTGGGAGATTAAAGCATAATACTTTAGAGTCATTAGCATCGGTTGCATAAGAAATAGCAAGCTACTTAATTACAAAGGCGTTGTCTTGGTAGTTTTCGAAACCCTGAGCATAGCACATCATTTTTAAGTCATTTATTTATACACTATTTACAAAAAAAGTCTCTCTCTCTCTCATATATAAAATTTTATAAGATGACAGTGCTCGCCTCGGAATCTACTTCATCGACTCCGGATGAGTGCGTTGCTATATCTGGAATGATTCTAGCTGCAAGTAGCTGTTCCAGCCTGCGCGACATACAATCCCTCCTCATATGTTGCAATATCCTATCATTAGTAGAGGCAGGCATACCGTAAGAACAGTCATCACAAGGTAAATAGGATACGATATCCTCATCAGCTTGTAAATGTTCTGTCAGGAACGGATACCCTAATTTTATTTCGTGGGTCGCAAAAGAAATTATATATTCTTTCGGCAACACTCGTAGTTGGGAACACTCTAGATTCAGTAAGATTTTCACCTTCCCATAAGCTGGAATTGCATTGAACATTTCAACACATTCAGAGTCACAATTGTCACAGCAGTGACCTCGATGCATTGTACCTGTTGCGAGCTGATGCAGAGATGAAATTCCCTGTAGATTCTGCGTTGATGATGATGATGATCATCATCATCATCTAGATGTAGCGAAATTGTAATAAACACCTGTCGTTATAGTGAACGTCTGGAGCTGTAGTAGACGTGATGGATGCCTGGCGTTGTAGTCGACGTGATGGGCGTCTGTTGTTCTAGTGGACGCCTGGCGTCGTTCATGTTATCAACGCTTGCCGTTGATGACAATGCTTCCCATTTGTGTATACGCCTGCTGTTGTAATGGACGCCTGGCGTCGTACTCTGTGCTACTGCAATGTACACGCACGCACACGAAGTACCTTACCAGATGCCGAGTAAAGACTGAGAAAAAATTAATTTATCCCTTCTTATAAACTCTAAGGATTCAAAATGGCCACCATTTTCCCGTAAATTTATGAGAATTTGGACCTTTTAGTAAAAAAGTAATAATAACGTTGAAAATCGGTATATTCCAATTCCAAAAAAACATTATTTGCACCTTTTTACGTACTGTTTCGTTAAACTTACGTCGGAAACTATTAAAATATTAAATAAATTCAAATATATACATTTTATGTTAGATGGAATGCATTTTGCTGTTGGAAAGTTTTTGGTTAGGCATAAAGAGAGGGATTGGGTTAGTTGAACGGTTAACACGTTCGCCTCCCCGGGATGGTCACAAAAAAAAAAAAAAAAAAAAAAAAAAAAAAATTCGCAACGTGTGGAAGTCGTGTTAGACGTTGCCGCTGATACAAGGGTTTTATCGAAGATCTTTCTCGTTTCTCTAGTCGCGCGCAGCCCGGGCAGGTGCTGCTTCATACTCACATCGCTTCACTCTCATCGGTTCTCGAGACCTACATTTCGCTCGCTCCCCAGTCACACTAAATTCTCGGCTATCTATTACCTGGTATTGTCCACGAGGTTTTAGAATGACTCGTCCCCGTATATTTTGTAAAAACACGTCGCTGTAGTCGACTGCCTTTCCCAAATAAATTTGGAACTAATTATTGCCTAACATAGAATATTAAACTTTAGCGAAATTGTATTATATTTTCCTATATGATAGTAGTGTCTAAAAATTCTGGGCTAGGAAAATATACACGGGGAATTCGTTTTTTTTTTTTTTTTTTGCCTGCTATATGAATAAATATGTCTTATTTCAATACTTGTAAAAAACATTTTTACAAGTGAATCAAATATGTCTTGTGTTTCTGTGTAAATTTTTTTCAAATCATAGTTTGCTTGATTCAAATATATACTTGTTGTTGGAATGTTAAATCTGGGGATTATCTCAGGGATTAAAGAAACTTTATTTCAAGGATATAAAATTTCATCGGCGGGAGTCGTGAATTTTTTTTTTTTATTCTCTGGGAATACACCAGACTTTTGCATGACCTTGGATCGGCAGCAAGGGCGGGCTGTGCAGACAGTCCAGCTCTCGAGATATTCGAAAAAGCGTGTTCCGGGCTGGAGATGCGTGGTCTTGGAGAAGAAACTGACTTTTCAGGCGAAGAAAGCTTCTGGAGTAGGTCTGGGAGGGATGGTCTGGGTTCTTGACTTCGGGGCATATCCCTCTCACGAGGGGTGGAGGGTAGGGGATGTCTACAGGCGAGCGGGGGCGATGTGAAGCTCTCTTGCCAGTCGTCGCCATCTTGCCTCAGTGGCGAAGAATTGACAACTGGGGAAGACGGGTGAATGACCCCACGACACGCCACTCTGGCGAGGGGTGGTGGTGGGAGTGTAGGGAGGTCTGGAGCGGTTGGCCTTGGGCAAAGCGACGCGAAGGTTTCTCGAGGGCTTCCGCCATTTTAGTACTTCGCCAATCCTCACGCTGAATAGACGCAACACTGGATCTCTCGACTTCACCGGGCTTCGGAGTGTGGTAGCCGCGATTAACGATTTAAAATATACGCGTTCTAATATAATACTAATTTATCGGGATTTTTTTTTTATTATCGGGAAAAAATAAAAATTTTCGTTTGATAGTGCATTTATTGTGTGAACTCCGTTTCTGTGTTCGGTAGACTAAACTTGGTATGATTTTCAACTCGCGTTTGTTTTAACAAGTGTGCTCTATTTACCATAATTTACAGAAAAATTTGTAGTACGTACATTATTTTTTTAATAAGTCACTTTTATAAATTCACGTGCTTGTAGAATGAATCAAATTGTTAATAGTAGGGAAATAGGTTCTATCAGTAGTAAATTTCAACTCAGTTGTCTTTAAGACGCCGGCCACGCTACACATATATATATGCAGACGCACCTCATATGATACACTAATTCATCGAGTGACCTCCGAGGTGGACGGATGTGTTGTCGGGGAGCTCCTGGAGCCATTTCAGTACATGTTTTATTTGGAAACATTCGTTTTGTTTTAAATTTTAGAGTTGAAGTCTATTATCAAACAGTGCTTCACTGAGCTCGCAGTCGGACAGACGTGTTTTGGGAGAAGTTCAATTTTACTATGCATGTTAATCAATTAATTTTTTTTTGCGTGCGGATTACGTTTATGAAGTTCCTACTCGCCAGTCTCACGGGCAGATGGACGTGTAAGGTATGCGCGAGAGGTGTCATATATATCTTGTTCGTTTGATTTATAGGGACATTTTGTTGTAGATCGATAATTCTGTACTCATGTAATTGTGTTATACTTCTCTCTCGTGTAAATTATATTTCTAAGCTCGGGGTATTAAAATCACGGTACGTTTAATTCCATACTGGAGAGTCACGTAATTGCACTTATTATTCACGTAGTTGTTTGAAATTTGCGATTCGATGCGCGTAATTTATTCATATGTAAAACACCCTGAAATTCTCTAAAATTTAATTGCATTCGGAAATAGTCGTTGTCTATTTAATTGTTTGTCATTACTAACATGTAAATCACATATTTCAAAGTCGCCTATCTCCCACCACCGTCTACGAGCAATATTAGCCAAAAAAAAACATAGAATTTACATTTAGGCCACTCTTATAAATCGTTTAAACACTCTGAAATTCTCTCGTTTGTTACATATATTCGTAAAAATTGCATATCTACCACAAATATCCCTACAAACACATCAAAATTAGAAAAAATAATAAAAAATGACCCTTAGCACACTCTTGCACTCAACTCAACACCTATACAACACATTGCAAACCACCACTCTGGTCAGCGCCTCCAGAACACCACAACGTCAACATCGTACAGAGCTCCCCACAAAAGGAAAGTAACAAGAAAAAAATAAACCCTTACAATACATTCAACCCTTACAATAAATTTAACCCTTTCATTAAATTTAACCCTTTCAATCGATTTAATCAACCCTTTTATATCAAATTAATTAGACCAATCAAAAAAGTCGGCATCCCCTTTGATCTAGAACCCGCCCGGGGCGGGCGGGTTCTAGACCTACTACTGCTGTTATCAGGATCTTGTCCAGCCAATTTAAACTGACGGTGTCGTCGTCACTCGTCCACCAACACTTCCCGATGGAGATAGACGTGCACTACTGAAAATACTGACGTAAATCACGGTACACCTAGCCTGTCACAGAGGCACGATCAAATACATGTAAGAATTTACTTGAGCTTAATGTGATGCTGTCCAAGAACAAAATACCACCACCTTCTTAAGAGTCTTCTTCATCAACGTTAACTTGGGCTGTATGTACGCCCTCGTTCTTACCACACGCGAACACCCCGAGCATAACAGCTGAACCTGAATAAAATGCATTTCGTAGGCCTTCGGGCAAACAGTCCCAATTGAAGCAAGCGTCGTCATAAAGAATACGTGAAAGTTCTTTCTCCGGTGGTTGCTCTCATATCACTATCAAGGAAGGTATAGGTTGTTCACGATAAAGTTAGCACTTTTTAAATGAACCTTAAAAAAAAAGTCACTGTCCCTTCCTGCATATGTTTTAACAGGCGCACTGAGTGACATACGCCCAGTAAAGTTGGTAACGATGTATGGGAAGTAGTTCCTTATCTTAACGTCGAATAAAAAGTGTTAGGTAACCATTTGTAACGACTTTAATTTTAATTTCGCGTTCTGTTTATTTAATGCATGAAAGTGTAAAGTAATGCATTAAAGTGTAAAAATGAGAAGATTTGAAAAAATAAATATTTACTTTTCTGGTAATTTTATAATTTCACTGTACCGATGCATGAATAAAGTGATGAGGCCCATGGCAATGTTAATTTTGCATAAGGCAGAATAATACACAACTTGCATGCAAGTAGATCTTAAGCAGGGCTTTCAAAAGTGCTCGTTTTACCGTGAACAGCCTATATGTATGTACATACGTAGGTAGGGCTTAACGTCTCGTCTACAGCGATATCATTAGAGACGGAGCCAATTGCTCAGACAAATAGGATCGGGGAAGGAACCTGTGGTTCGGGAAACCATGAGAAACCAAAATCAGGATGGCCGATTTGGGATTCGAACCTAGGTGCTCCAGAATGTGCGACCTCGTTTGATCACCTAGCGAGGTCGTCTGCTGTGCATCTACTGCGCTAACTGGCACGCGTACAGGTACGGCCAAAAACTGTAATGTTTTCTTGGCGTCTTACTCGTGGGACGTCCACTGTTGAAGGACTCACTGAAATTTTGACGTTATCGGAAACTCCGCCACACCTTTGGAATGAAGTTGTGTGGTACGTGTCATGGGACATAATCATTTGAGTTTACCTTGCCTTCAGTTGCTCGATGATTCTTCCTCGCGTAACATTTAAAACGTGTTTTTTTTTTTTTTTTTTTTTTTTTTTTTTAAAAAGCTATTACGGTCGAATTCAACCTATTTGCTCGACATGAACACGCACTCTAACTGCAGCGCTGCACACTGACTAGTATCAACTACCTCTGATCGTGTCTACTGTGTCATATTGCGACCAACGAAAACACCACTTGTACGTACAGGCAGCTCGACAAAAAGGAACTATTTTAATGCCGGTACGAACGGTTTAGTCAGCTTGTACGTAGAATTCCACTAATATATCGTTAAATTTTTCACATGAAAAATTTGAGTAATGTAAACTTGTAAGAAATCATTGGAAGAAAAAAACAACACATTTAAACGAAATCCAAATAATATGCATGATAGCAAGTAAACAAGGCGTAAATTCAAAATGACCATATAACGTATAATTAATGTGTGTGAAGCCTAATGAACAACCGGTATGCCTGGAAGACGCGATTCCTCACTCCCTACCTACTATCACAAAATGGTCAGCAAAATGAGTGCTCAATATAGAGGATGATTCACAAGAAGTTACCGCCACCCACAGGGCTTATTCCTTACATCATTTGGAACAAAATATGTCATGTAAATATGGGCCCTATTCCCAATATTTACAGAGTGATTCGAAACATTAGAAAAACAATGAATAAAATAATAACCCTTCCAGGGATAAATACAGTGATGTATTATCAGACCGTATTGTTTACAGCTGAGCATCACAAGTGCGTCTAAAAAGCTTACAAAATATTTTTTTAAATGTTTTAGTCTACTTCCATATGCTTGGCCGCACACTTATGAACCGGGCGTGTTGCTCTACATAGCTGCACACGGCTGTCTTAGCGGTATGCACGATACGCGCAAGTAGTTTCTCACGTATTTGTGCAGTCCTTTGGTAAACAATAGTATTCATCCATCCCTATACGCAATAATCTAGTGGTTATAGATCTGGCGATCGAGGAGGCCAGGGGTGAAAACCGCCTCGTCTTATCCAACTCTCTGGGAAATGCACATTTAAGTGTTCAGCCACAGCATGGTGAAAGTGAGGAGGTGCACCATAATGCTGGAAGATCATACGGCTTCTCACTGCTAACGGGATATCCTCAAGTAACAGTGGCAGTTCTTCTTGCAAAAATTGCAGATAATTCACACCAGTCAAAGGTCCCGGGAAAATTAATGGCCATTCAGCTGATCGTGTAGTACACTACACCACACATTGATGCTGAAACGGTGTTGAAAACTCCTTTCCACTGTAGGGTGGGTATGCTGATTGTCGAATTACTCTGTAAATGTTGAGAATAGGATTCACATTTATATGACATATCTTACTTCAAATGATGCAAGAAATAGGCCCTGTGAGTGGCGGTAACTCTTCGTGAATCATGTTGTAGATACTTACAGCCTCTACCCCCTTCCTTCCGAGTGAAAGTCTATAACCCTGTCTGAAACGGCTATGAGACCATTATTTAGGGTACTAAATCGACCACGTGATCAAGTTTAGGCCCTAAATAATAGGGGATTTAGGGATGGGATTTGCTGAGGTGAAGTAGCACACTAAATCCCCAAATAGGTCCGTAATATCGTCTGCTGTTGTTTATGTTCTTTTTATTTCCCGCGTTGTGGTGCAAACTTCGGTATTTACTGTTCTTGAAACGCTGCACAATGCATGCGCGTGAAAAATGGAAAGTCAGTTATTTTAAAATAAAGTTTGTATGTTGTATTAAAATTTCCAAAGAAAAAAATGTGATCGGTTTTTATATGAAATTGAGTGTTAGTTGCGGGTAGTGAAGAAATAACGAGAAGTTTGATATCGGCTAGAAATAAATATGATCAGTTATTTACAAGACAACAGGGTTACGTGAAAAATGCTTGAGAGTAATTCCAAATTGGTCTTTCGGACACGGCATTGTCCAGTGCCGTCAAGTACAACGTTTAGAATTTCAGCGTCCATAACTAAAACATCAGTCAGAGTGTTGATCTGCGTCATGTATCCTTTAATAAACTTTCTAATTCAGCGATGAATGATTTTTTTTTGGAGTTACAAATATATATATATATATATATACTGTGAGCAATATGGGCAACGCCTGTGCCATGCCAAATAGAAGCAGGTATCTAGTTTTCGAGTTTAGGCATAGCATGTAAAATGGCGCCTTAGGATATGAAATCATTTCGACCAAACCATTTAGAGCCTACTGTAATAAAAATTTGTATTAATTAACTTATAACACTATTAAGCTTAACATCGATGCCTTAAACTAGACTTGAATATGCTTGGTTCTGCACAAAAACCATTACATGGACGTAACAGCATTTCGTATCCGAGATTTAAATCTGGATGCTGTGCAATTACAATAGATTTGCAAAACACTTTATCACGCTGCATTGAAATGAAACTGTCGCTTAGGAAACTTACATTTCACAATACATTTGAAATAATGTTTCTGATTGTTAAAGGAGTGCGTTATAGTATAAGTGGCTATTGATAGTCAGAATGGATTATTAGGATGGTTTCAATCTTGGTGGGATTGCTGGGTGCACGAGAACAACACAAAATGTTAGGATATAGGCTGTTCACGATAAAACGAGCACTTTTGAAAGCCCTGATTAAGATCTACTTGTATGCACGTTGGGTATTCCTCCTTCTCATGCAAAATTAACATTGCCATGGGCTTCATCACTTTAGTCATGCGTCGGTCAAATGAAACTGTGGAATTATTAAGTAAGTAAATACTATGCAAATATACTCATTTTTTACACTTCGATGCATTAAAAAACCAGAACGCGAAAGAAATAATTTTCAGTTATCACAAATGGTTACCTAACAATTTTTATTCAACGTTTCTATCCATTCTTACCAACTTTACTGAGCGAATGTCACTCAGTGCGCCCCTTAAAATATATACTTGCAGGGCGGTTACTATTTCCTAAGGTTCATTCCTAAAGCGCTCACTTAATCGTGAACAGCCTTTAATCATGTTGGCATGCTGCACGAGTGAGAGAGTTGAGTTGAGAGCGCCGGTGAGGGTGGAATGAGATGCAGATAGAGCAGCTGCGCAATGCAAGGGCGGGGGAAAAGGAAGCGCTCTGAGAAAAGCCGTCGGCTGACGGCGACGTCCGCAACATCTCCCACATGCGAGAATTCAGGTGACCCGCGCCGGGAATCGGACCCGGTTCGCCTTTGTGGGTGACGACTAGCCTTGACTACTACTGTACGCCACCGCGGTCCCCTGCGGCACGAGTGCATGCCAGTTCAGTGCCTTGCGCGCAGAGACTAATGCCCTGCTGCACCATCTTCTCCGATCCGAGATCAAATCATCCTAGTTCGGAACCAGGATCCTGTTTGATCTTGATTCATATTGAAAAGTGTTGCACCAACGAAATTACATTATTCTGGATTTCTGATTCTTCGATTTTGGTTCCAAAGTGAGAGATCGATATTAAGTATGAGACAAATTTGGCTATTGGTTCCTAATATATGACGCCATTGAAGTTGACGTATTTTTCACTTTAGATAGAACTAGATGTGCGATGTTTTATCTGTTTTAACTGAATTATTGCTGCATGAATTCTACTGAACAATATTCAAGTGCGTATAAAGTTGTTTTAATTTCCCAAGAAAACAATAGAAACCTAGTTCTATATGTTGGCGTATTTTCAAACTGCATTTGTCGACGATGGCTGCTAATCTCGGATCGAGATTTCGAACAGCCAATTTCGACGGTTCCAAATGAACTTCATCTCGATCTCCAGTCCAGCACACTACTCGAATGGTGCAACAGTTTTCTGGGTCGATCTTAGATTTGATCTCAGATCGAGTTTCAAACCACGATGGTGCAACCAGACATAAGACTGCATCTTACTAAGGGGATTATGTAGATGCGCGTCCAAGGTAAATAAGCGAGGGAGCGATACGGGCGACAGTAACACGCACGCCTAGCGCCTCATCGCTCCTACGCGCAAGGCGTGCAGTGTTATCATTGTAACGCTGTACTGTGCAAATTAGATCTGTAACAGTGGGGTTTTATTACACACGATGAAATACCACAGATTAAACTACGCCTGTATCGTATTTTTCTATTACCGCTTAAGGAAACTGCATAGGCAAGCTATATTTGACCACTTTAAGGAATTTTTTCTCCATTAATACAGTTAATATGACAAAAGTAAAACTATGGTGACATAAACAGTAGTTTTTTTTTTATCCTTTCTGGAAAACATTCGTATTTCCAGAACTTTTGTTTACCGAGATACGCGTTTACGCGCAAACAACGATTTCACAGAAAATGTTTCCGTACATAGTCCCCTCAACACTACCGTTCTACTGTGCCTCGGACAAGCAAAATTTAACCAGGTAGAAAGGGTGTTTAAATTATATCACTTCTCTGTTGTAACACGCCCGTGTTTAACATTATTATTAATTATCTAGAATACGTCTCGTTGCGATATCAGGCTCTGGTAATCAAAATTCACAGTGCATACATTGAAAACATCTGACTTTTCTTAACCTGCCGGTACTTGTGCAGTTTTATTTCACAAATCGCACGCACGTTATATGTATCTGGAGTCACTTTCTTGCACAAGCATTCAAATCTCCAAACGCAAGTATCCAGAATTCTGTCATATTTTTCCACTTTTCAGTGCTGGGTTGAACGTTAGCTGCAGGCTGTTCACGCTAAAGTGAGCACTTCTCACTTTACCGTGACTAGTCTATAGTTATAATACTTACTCCAGCAGGATTAACTTGTGCCTTGTTCTATTGACTTGGACACCTGGCGAAGTGGTTTGAGCGCTCACCCCCACAAAAGCGAACCGGGTTCGATTCCCAGCGGGGTCGGTCCCAGATTTCCGCACGTGGGAATCGTGCCGGACGATGCCATTGTTGGACAGGTTTTCTCGGGGGGCCCCCGTTTCTTCCGCTCTTGCATTCCGGCGTAGCTCTGTGCTCACTTCGCTTCACCCTCATCGTCTCCCAAAACCCACTCCACTCCACCCAGACAGAAAATTCGACTAGTTGTGACAGTTAAAGAGTTATCGATAGCCAGTGAGATTTAACCAACTGAAGTTTCGATTCCGAAAATGGAAGCACGTTCAGTTTTTCTCAGTTCTAATTTGTTCCATTATTAAATTACAAAAAACTTACTTGAGAGTGTGCTGGCCTTATATTAACGCTAAAAACTTGTAACTGAGATGTAAAAACTTTAGAAGGGCAGCCTTGAAAAATTAAGAAATGGCGATGCTAGACAACAGATTTTGTTATTTTTGCGAGCAACAATTTTAACGGTATGATACATTCTTCTGGCATGATGTTCGTCGCAGTGAATTGTACATATTTACAGCGTAAGGATGTAGCTCAACACGAATGCATCTTTGACACACTAGCAAAATATTACTTTCACAAAGTTGTCCAAAATTGCTGCCTGGGATTGTAATTTATTGGATTTTCTACGTCGTCTGCCAGTTATCGTGTTTAGTGTTATCACGGCCCGAGGTCCTCTTAATGCCACCTTTTATCCACATAATTGTGACTGGCTGAAGCTTTCGGAAATTACCCTATAAACTTTAATTCCCCCTCCCCCCTTTTTTCCCAAAAAAAAAATATCCTGCAGCATGAGCATAAACATTTGAACGACTGAGTGTAATTATTATAAAAATAAACGTCGACATGATAAACGAATAAGTTTTCCCCTGTTTTGTACAAGTGTTACGAAAATCTGGCAGTAAAATGTGTAAAATAACTGGGGAACGATATATATATATATATATATATATATATATATATATATATATATATATATATATATATATATATATATGAACGACTCTGCAGCTGAGGTCCTCAGCGCCGATGGAGGCGAAGTGAAGCGGAGACGAGGCATAGACGAAATGCAGCTGTGAAGGAGGAAGGGGGGCGGGAAAGCCCCCCGGGTTAACAGCAACATCCGCCACGTTTCCAGAAACAAAAAGTTCGGATTTGACCTCTACCGCGGGAGTAGACCCTCCCTGGTTCGCAGTGGTATCGTATACGAGGCACCGCGGCCACTTGCAGTAACTTGTGAAGTTTGATATGAAATAAGAAGAAACCCTCAAAACTGTACAAGAAAAGTGATGCACAAAAATGGAACATTTTATGGTCTGGGGGGAACAATTTCTCTTAAACTGTTTTAAATAGTATTAAATCAAAACTTTTGTTTTCAAAATTAGTTTTTAAATCCATTTCTGTAATAAAACAAGCGTGTTTTAGAAACAGCAACACGGCTTAATCTCTCGCGAAAATATTTCTGTAGTAAGTACCATTTAATTGCAGCCAAAACATTGAGTAATAAGAACATATACGAAACACGTAGTTGCAGTTACTCGCTTTGAATAGGTTCTGTATGTATACAAAGTGCCGCTATCGATTCTGAAAGCTAATTTAAGGGGGTAGCTCTATTGTAATTCATGTGTCGCTTGACTCTTTAAATCACTCTATATTAAAAACAGCATGACGTGTGTTTAAGAATGATAAAACAATTTTTTGATGACTGAATCTAAAGTCGCGCACAACTGTCTTCCCCTGACGCTTTTCAGTTCACGCGGGTAAAATTGTCTTGACAAAAAGAGTTGAATACATTTTTTAGTAATGATCAAATTTCTATATCAACCAAGTAAAGGAGTTTGGTGGCTTTTCCCAAACAGAACTGGCAGTAAATGTAACTGGTGTACTGCAGCCAAAACACTGTATACACGAACACGCTAAGGACATTTCTATTCACAGGTTTTCAGAGCATTCATGAAATCTTCGTGCAGTTTAATTTTTCCATAGTTACTAGTTATAGAAATCTAATAGCGGTGAAAATGAGTAGTGTACACAGACTTTGATGGATGACGAAACACAAGAACATCAGACATGACAATGAGATTATTATCAAACAAGTCTTAATATTAAGCTCATTGCTTTTCTTTAGAGGCAGTAGAGATAAAGATATCGCCACTTTCAATTCAAGATATTAATTAGACAAAAAAACAGTGGTCAAAATGTCTCCCAGTAGTTCATATAAAGCTACATCTTAAATCATAATTGGTATTCCTCAAGGGTCTCATTGGTAGTACACCACGAAGAGTAGAGTACGGTAACTGTCCTCCCTCCAAAGCTTTGAGTTTATACAAGACAGAATTGATTGAGGTATAGTTAATAAGCCAATATACATTTTTACACGGGATTAAAATGAATTCAATGAATCTGTCTTGCCAGTTAACTCATGTGTTGACTTCTCGCACTGGAACTATCGCATGCAAACAAGCCAGAAACGCAAACTAAGTAAAAAGTTAACGTTATACGTTAAATTTCGAAGTTATCTGCTCCGCAACTAGTAAATTCATAAAAAAATTTTGCATAAAGTCTGAAGTTAGCTGTATAAAATAACAAACATCAAGGTTACGCCAAAGGTCTTCATTAGATTGTAGGTCTGAATATTTTTGGATCAGACCAAAGTTTTCAATAATATACTTTAGGATGAATTTATGAAAGAGCGAATACGTGGTGTGGAGAAATTTGGGCGGTTCTTAACATCTAGGTCTTGAGAACCGATGAGGGTGACATGAGGTGAGCATGGAGCAGCGCCGGAATGCAAGAGCGGGGGAAACGGGAGGTCCCCGTGAAAACCCGATACGTCCGGCACGATTCCCACGGGCGAAATTCTGGGAGCGATCCCGCAGGGAATTGAATCCGATAGGGCCTTGGTGGGAGACGAGCAGTCTGACCACTGCAACACTGCGGCCCCCCAGCGCTCTCGAGTTTATGCAAAGGCTCGAGATTTTGCACTGCGATTTACGAAAGACATATGTACTGTCCCCAGTGCCACTGTCACAGTCATCCAGCAAGGATTAAGTAAATATAATTATCCTCACATCAAAATAGTTCAAGAATTTGCTTCTATCATTCGAGTGATCTAGGTAATTATCATCCTTCAATTAAAATATTTTCTTAGTATTATTTCTTTGGAATTCTTATTTAACAGTTTGACAGACTGAAATTGAAACGTACGTAGATAATACGTCACGAGTTCAGTTGGACGGAATACCGTTCAGATTGCCAGATAGCCGCCATAATTAAGGTATCATTTAGTCCACTAATCATACACGAAGTTTTTTCTCAATTTTATTTTATATATACTTTTTCGCCTATAATAGAAGTCTCCAAATTTCCGTGTATGCAACCTTCTACTTTTTTTCCCCTTGGTTTATTTTTTGTAGCGAGTATCGCAATATGTCGATGGTCCTAACCTCGTCCATAGCTCTGGAGAACAGTTTTTGCGTGGCGCAATCAAGCTCACTGTTGCGAAACCCCAACCACTAATCCCCTCCCCCCCCCCCCTTTTTTCTCCAACCCCCTTTCCCTGTCCCTAACAGTTTTTTCTCTCCCCTGGAACTCCACTACGGCAGACAGAGAGCGAGAGCTGTTTACTGTTCGGTCCGCCGGGATGCCGCTGAAGAGTGGTTTTTGGTGATCGGGGGAGGGGGGGGGGGTTTATGGAATGGTCTGGTCACGCCCGTGGACGCTCCGGCACGTCTCGCAACAAGAAGAGGAAGAAGAAGCTGTGTCCTCCTCGAGGGCGTTCCTCCACACTGCTCGGGCGGTGCGATGGTTACAGCGCGCCGAGCACGGCAACCCACCCACCCACGCAGGGTAGCGGTACACTGCCACACGCGCACGCACAGTTACCGCACCGCACCGCAGCCTTGCGTCGCGCGTCCGGCTACCTGCTGCGTCGCCGCTACGACCACACGACACGACCCGCCTCTGCCCACCCCCCTAACACCATTATCTTCCTCTAAAAAAAAAACCGCTTACTTCACGACACGCTGCCGCGTCACAGTGACTTCCTTCATCAACACCTGTTGGTTCTTACTCACTAATCCCATTGAGTAAAGATGTACATTAGAGTGGCCATGAGATAGGACAAAGTCTGACTAGTTTTAGGTGTTAGTTCCGCTAGAGGAGTGCTAGTGTGCTCGACAATGTCATCCGCACGGTGTTGCCAGTTCCGCAGCCGGTAAAAGTTATGTCATAACCCTGGCCTCGGCTCACCCACGTGTTCGTTCAAATTCTGTCAAAGGCGAGCCTGTCAAACGCGAGTTACTAGCGTTCGTTGCAGCTGTGAATACCCAACTCGTGATTTACTAGTGGCGACCATGGCATGTGTTTCGTTTATGTCGTATAATTATGTGTTTGCGGAAATTTGCAGCGATATCAACCACTATTTGGTTTTATTTAGCTCTGCGAATATGAGTTATCATAAATATATAACGGTCATTGTTTTAAATTTATTATTTTACTATAGTTCAGGTGTTCATGATAAAATACGAGTACTGTTAGCACTTACAATTACAAACGTCATATTAATCATGAATGATGTCATACATCATAGTAAACTTTTCATTCCGTTCTTATGTGGAACGAAATGTACAGGAAATAATTGTTCGGTAGTGGAGAAATATGTTAGATACACGATGGTCTACAATAGAACGCATTGTTTACAGTTTGGGGTTGTGATCTACTACAAAGGCGACTGTTCGTACAAATAACAGTAAGTTCAGTGTGTCGATTCAAGTGTCATTAAGGCTGTGTCCGAACCTAGGAATGCACTCATGTATATAAGCATTCTCCACTCAGCTTTAAAACAAACATCTGTTAGAGTTGAGCCTTATGCGTAATCATTAGTGTCCTTTTCCCGCAGTGTGCATAAGGATTTCTACTTAATGAGATGCATGATCATACGGCGTTTCGCATTCGTCTACGTATGTAAATGTTTTACACATCTCGGAAAATGACATACGCACGTACACGGGGAAACGAATGTGAGTACGTCTCGCTCCCTTACAGCCATATATATATATATATATATATATGTGTGTGTGTGTGTGTGTGTGTGTGTGTGTGTGTGTGCGTGTGTGCTTGTGTGTGTCTGATTACACGTACACACATAATACCTTATCTTCATAATTTGACTAATCGTCTTCCAACATTCTGTGGGGTGTCGTTTTTCTTAAACAAGATAAAGGAAACTAGAAAAACCGGATCAAGAAATGCGTACAATGTCATGTTATATAGTAATTTCTTAATTTTTGTAGTTTAGATATTCATCTATACTATAAAATGCACGTTTAGTAAAAAATTCTTTCAGTTTTTTTTAAAGATTTTTTGGTTAGAGAAGCAAATTTCTTGAAGGAGCTGTGGTAACTTGTTGAAAAGTTGGCTACCCAGGTAGAATGGCCCTTTCTGGACAAATTTTAAGTTAACTGAAGTCACGTGTATGTGTTTTTTTTATTCTACTGTCATGCTGTTTTAGGACATGAATATAAGTACTGAAAACATGTACTCACATGCGAATGTTAAAATCTCTGAGCTCTTGAAAAGAGGTCTACATGAATATGACTTTCTTTTGCCACTGATTGTTCTTACAGCTCTTTTTTGCACGAGAAACACTTTTCTTTCACTGCCAGTGGAATTACTCCAAAAAGTTATACCATAACACATGATGGAATGAAAATATGCAAAATATACCATTTTTGTTGTATTTTTGTTCAAGACCTCTGGAACATTCTGCAGGGCGAAACATGCTGAACTTAGTTTAGGTAAAATATAAGCAATGTGAGATTTCCAGTTAAATAAATTGTCTACTTTTAAGCCATGAAACTTAATCACTGCGGTTTCATTAATTTTGTGTCTGTTACTGCTAACATATGAATTAATATTTTTTCTGTTCTTTGTGAGGAAATTCATAAGAAATGTTTTATCTAGGTTGAGATTTAATTTGTTTTCAGTAAACCAAACATTTAGCTCTGTAAATGTGGTGTATGTTTTTTGTGTAACATCATTTACTGAATCTCCAGAGACTAAGATGTTAGTATCATATGCAAATAAATTTGGAGTATTTTCTGGAGTTAAGGCACATGGAAGGTCATTTATATAAACTAGGAAGAGTAGGGGGTCTAATATTGATCCTTGTGGGACCCCATGCTTGATTTTTCCTGGTTCAGAGTAGAATGAAGTCGTTTTTCCTTTGATCCGCACTTGTTGTTATCTGTTTGAAATGTATGAGCTTATTAGTTTCTTTGGTGTACTTGAGACTCCATAAAACTTTAATTTTTCTATAAGTATGTTGTGATTCACACAGTCAAGTGCTTTAGCGAGGTCGCAAAATGTTCCATTAGATGGCATCTCTTTATCAAGTGCATTAAGAATGCTATTTGTTAGTTTGAAAATTGCATCATTTGTTGGCATATTTTTCCTAAACCAAACTGGAAATTTGATCAGATTTTGTGATACTCAAAATTTTTCAGCAACCTCCTGTAAATTAGTTTTTCCATTAATTTTGAAAAGGATGTAAGAAGTGAGATAGGTCTGTAATTGTTTGCTTCAGTCTTGTCTCCATTTTTTGAACAATGGTGTTACCATAGCTCATTTGAGTCTGTCTGGAAACAATCAGATATTACAAATATGGCTTAATGGAACTCTGAATTCGAAAGTGCATTGCTTTAATAACCTGCAGCTAATGCCGTCATATCCACTAGATAATTTTGGTTTCAAAGAATTGATTGTTTTCTCCACTTCTTTTGGAGGTGTGTTTGTAAAAGATATAGCAGGGTATTCTGTAGCCTATAGTGTAGGAATATGGTTTATATCTTGTTTAATATTTTTGTTAAGTATGTTTTCTACGACATTTAAGTAGTATGAATTAAATGTATCTGCGAATAATTAAGGGTCTGAGGATATGCAGTCATTTACTTTTAGGTTTACAACTGGACATTGCTCTGTTGTTCTTCCTGTTGTGTTTTTTACAATATTCCATGTGGTTTTTATTTTTTTTGAGAGTTCTTAATAAGCTTACAGAAAAATCCTTTTTTGCGGATTTTATGACCTTACTCAAAATTTTGCAGTATTTCCTGTAGCGATTCATTGTGCCGGGGCTGCTGCTGTTTCTGGCGGTCTTGTACAGTTTTCTTTTGTTTTCGCAGGAAATTTTTATTCCATTGGTGGGCCATAAATTTTTCTTTGGATTTGTATTACTGTGGGTAAGTCGGGATGGGAAAATTTTTTTAAGACAGTGGAGAACCTGGTTAAGAAAAGAGTTGAATTTTTCATTTGCTTCGGTACAAGTGTTCAATGTTGGCCATTGCTCCCTGCTGAGCTCACTTTTGAATAGTAAGACATTTTCCAGCAAACAATTTCGTATTTTCTTAAAATAAATGCTTTTCGAGGGCATTTTTATGGAAGACATAACTAATATTTGTGCATCATGATCTGATAAATCATTTATTATTGCGAGAGAGTGGCACACTGTAACTACGTTACTATCAATGAAAATGTTATCAATTGCTGTCTGACTGGTTCCTTCTATTCTGGTAGCAAAGTTTATTACGGATATAAGGCTGAAGGTACTGAGTAGACTATCGAGTTCAGTTCTTTGGTTGCTTTCTTTTAAATAATCAATGTTAAAGTCTCCACAGAGAATAATTTCTAGATTGGCTCTGTAAATGGATTTAAGATTTGCATTCTAGAAATTTTAAGAAATTACTAAAGTTGGCAGAACTTATATAGCGAGGACCCGACTTTTTTAGATTTGTCAGTTATTACTTCCACATAACTGCACTCAAACGCTTGATCTTCGCATAACAAATGTGTGTCATTTTTAAACATTCAATTATTTTTAATGGAAATACAGGTACCGCCCTTAGTCATGCTATTTCTACAATGAGTATAAGAGAGGGAATAACCAGGAATTTTAATTTTCTTAGCAGAGGATTCAGTTAAATGTGTTTCTGTTAGACATAATATTGGCACATTTATATTGCGTTCTGCATATAATTTGTCCAAGCACACAGTAAACTCATCAATTTTGCTTATTAAACCTCTTATATTCTGATGGAATAAATACTAATTATTTGCATTAATTATCGTAGTTTTTTTTAATATTTGCACTATTATTGAATGTTTCTGGTATTGAGTGTGTCAGTAAAACTTCTTTATTACATGAATTTGGCCTTATGGGAATGGGTTTCTTTAACCTAAAAAATTGCCATGGTTTCCAACGATTACCTGGATTTTTTTTTAAATAGAACCATGGTCTGTAAGAATCCTACTAGCAATGAGGTCAGCAAGTTTCCCCTTGCCAGCACGACTCAGATGCAGACCATGTCTCATGTGGTCAGCCCTGGTTATTTCCTCTAGTCCAATCACACCAAAATGGCCGAGTCTGCCAGACCTTGTACAGCGCTGCATGGCAGTGTTAACTGTCTGAACCTTCCTTTGTAAGAAAGGCTTGTCATGCCGTTGCAGTGTCTCACAGACCAACACATTGGTGTGACTGGTGGCCCTGGCAATGTTGCGGATGTCTCCTCCAACTGAATAGTTTTTGTCCCGGTCAATGCTGTTGCCTATTCCCCCAACAAAAACAACCTGATCTGGTTTGCAAAAATCTTTACTTCTAACGTGATAATGTCATAACCCTCGCCCAGTTTTTCTTTGATGCGTTCTCCTAGGCCTCTCGCGTGACTGCTTCCAAGGATCAGCACTTTCCTCTTGGGATTTTCTGGGATTTTGGGCGCTGGGAGGGGGATGACCTCGACTTCTTGTTCCTGCAGGTCTGCGAGGACTGCAAAGCTGTTGCTACAAGGTGTTGTCTCGTGGACCTGTGAACTGACAAGTGGTGGGAATGGATCACTGTTTTCTTTTTTTTTTTTTTTTTGTTTTTCCTACACTTGCAAAAAACGTTGACACTGAAGTGTTTATTAGCAGTGTTAACATTAATGAACGCATTAAAACTAGACATAACAAAGACAGTCACAATATTCTACTGCAGACTAGGTACATTACAAACTATAAGTATTTTGTACACTAAATATCAGTTGGATGCAATGTCTCGGTGCCAATCACTAATAGTCAAGCTAAGGCCGTGTCTGAGAGAACAAATTCGTTATTTTTAATTTGTCATTTCGTAGGTTTCAATCCAGACGTTGTCGACAGTCACTTGTTTATCACGCGCGGCAACACATTCTTACATCAACAGTGAAAATTTGATTTATATGCCCAACCCCCTGTTGCGCAATTGATTGGTACGCCACCGATGAAGGGTACGGGAGGCTCTCGGTTCGAATCCCGAGCAAGGCTTGGGTGTTAATTGAAGTTAAGTTATAAGTTAGTCCGTACGCCGTCACCTACTAAGTTTTCAAGCTTAAAACTGGGGGACGTTAAAAAGCCCAATACAATACAGTATTTTATATAAATTAAGTGCTTAAAATGGACGTAATATTTCTACAATCATCACTGGAATGCTGCGAATATATTAATAAAGAAGATAATAATATAATATTCAATAACGACTTAAAGTAAACCAACTGTTGCAAAATAATATAAACAATGCACGACACTTACTTGCTTTTGAACACATGTCTAGTGTATTTCATGAAAAGTTATATGTTTCAAAAGACGTTTTAAGTATGCATTCTCGCTTGTGATTTGAATGTCAAAACCCACATGGCGCTGATTTTGTCATTTTGTATTTTTAGTAACATCCACTATTTACAAGCTAAGAAATATCAATTTACCAAATACGTCATAAAGTTTGTATACAAAATCGGGTCACGTGATCATTTTTGCAACACAATCTGCCATTTAGAATACGGCCTACGTTTACAGTACCAAAACTAATGCATTTAGAACTATGCGATAGGCGTATATCTTTCATATAGAAACACGACTTCTGTATATGCAGTTTTCCATTAATGCTTTAATTTTTAATTCCAGCGAATGGAAACAGGCTGGAAGCCTGTCATGTTTACTTTTGTTCCTAACATAACCTCGTATAAAACAACCATATTGAAACCGATCATATTTCAAAGTCGACATTTGCTACCAGAGACGCTTATTATTTGTGAACAAATAATAATCATCAACATGTGCACACACACGCCTTTGTCATATTGTTTTGTATTTACATTACTGTAAATAACAGTTTCCCGCCAACAACACCGACTGCTCTGTACTGATTGGTCGTAGCCTCAAATTCTTTTTCTCTAGATGTAATATACAACTATTATATTTCTTTCAATGCTTAAGGAAATCCTACCAACGCACATGACCTGACAAGTTCTTCTTGGAAACAAAACATAAGAGAACACACATTCGTTTCTTCCGCACACATCTTAACGCATAATATAATGCTTAAATATTTCTATTGTAAACACATATTTACTTCAGATGTCGCAGCTTACACTGCATTACGGTGTGCAGGTGTGTTTAAACGCAGTAGAATTAATACATTTCTCTGTTCATAGTGTACAGTTGTTACGAAGAATAACAGAAATATTATTAAATATCTTGACCGTGTCAAAAGTTTTCCGTGTATTCTGGAATGTTTGTTGTCTCCTAGCCTACAAATGGATAATGACAACAATTTACGAACATTAAAAATTGGAATGATTTGTGACAGTAGGGCATTCTTGTGTGTTAACTTTGTGGTGTATTTACATAATTACAATTTACTTTTCCTAAAAGTAGTTATGTTTTGTATGCCCCATGTTGCGTTTTGAATGAATAAACACTATTTTAGTAAACGACCACTCATTTTGTTTGCACGATTATACTATACTAACGAAATATATTCTATAACATGTATACGATCATCTTCATAACAAGGAGTGTTAATTCATACAGCAAGTGTAGATTCGATTAGTTTATTGTGGGTATTTTCTCACTTTTACTAGCATTCCCCTACCACTTAACAAATGCTAATCGTAATATGGTAGTATAATACTAGCAGTATGTAGTGTATCATATTTTCAAAACCGTTTTTCTTCCGATATTTAAAAAGGATTTAAGATTTTTCTGGTGCCTAAATTCTGCGAGAGGCGTGTGTCGTTTAAACAACATGCAGACATATTTCGATATATTTCCATCTCAGTGCAAGAAATAAACTCGTTTATTTACGTATGTTCTAACACAATACAAAACAGAAGATTTTAAGCAATTATATTTATTTTATGAAAATTGCACTTATCCCATTTACTTACTGAGAATCCTGTACATGTGCCACACTAGTGCACCCAGGCGGCGAAAATGTTTAGTTGCCAAATTAAAAGCATAGAGCTTCCCAACCCGAGTAGAATAACTCTCACTCTCAGCTATAAAGGCCGATTTACATTGAGGTTTACATGGGGCTAGTTATGTTACCTTTGCGTTAACTGTTTGTAAAATGTTTTTATAAACTCTTATCTTTGCTTACACTGGAACGAAGAAAGGTTTATTTGTGATAAGTTGTAATTCAGAAATACTAAATATGATTTATGCGGTTTCTGCAAAAAGGTTAGTGTAGACCTATGTTACATATATATATTTTCAATTAAACACATTTATGAGCAGTACTATGTTTAAAACTGTTTTATCTGTGAACCCATAATAACCCTTTCTCTCACATAAATTTTACGTCAATTCTAGAGTATTTCAGACTGTTAATTTGCTCTTACACTCGTGGTGTGATACACAATAAACAGTCCATTCGGAAGTTGCCAGAATTAAACTGAATACGGAAAACAAAAGAAAATAACTGTGTCTTGAATCTGATTGGTTAAAACTACGTTACCGTTACGTTACTTTGAAGTTGAGCCACCTTCCGGCGTCGTAATTGTACCTTTGGGTCGCTCTTAATGCATAGTCTGATCGCGGTCTCATCGCACTTGTTAAATAAAACCTTTGCAAAAAATATATTTCTAAAATATGTAATGCTTGTTTGGGAAACACCATTGTTCTCTTCTCTTCCATTGTCACTCTCCACATGGATCAATACCGACCCTTGCACGGTGTGTGCGGGCATTAACATCTGACAACAGAAACATTTCACCCGATGCCTGTCGGTAAGGGTGCACAGCAGTATGAAGGATATCTGTAATGTACCACCGAGTTGTCATATCACATGAACTAAAGGCGTGATTCAGATCAGGATGTATGTGCACCTCGTCTTCTCCACATTCTCAACCTCCTGGAATTTGGTCTAAAGCAAATGCTCGTCTCATCAGTGAACAGGACATGTGACCATTCTTCAGCTGTCCATTCGTGATGCAAGCGGTTCTGCCAAGGTTGTGCTGATGTTTTTTTTTTTTTACGAGAAGGGCGTCTCATGAGTTTACTGGTACGTGGGCCTCCCTCTCGAAGACATTGTATTGTATTTTAACATTGTACACCCGAAGCAGCTCGGAGACGATCTCGTACCTCCCTTGCTGTGTAGAGATATTGTACCGGGATGCATTAATTCTCATACAGCGGTCCTGAGCAGGTGTTGTGACCCTCGACCGACCAGATCGTGATCGATTATTAAGAGTACCAGTCTCTGTGTATCGCTTTCATATCCTAGGCACATCACTTGTGACACACCCACAGTTTCAGCAATTTTACGATGTACAATATCACTTTGTACGAGATAAACTATCCTAGCACGTTGAAATTTTGTTATTGTGTGCCGTGGCATGATCGATCACTTCAGTAGTCAAGCTCTCGCCAACAGTTTCCACATCGCTGAATGAAAACAAACTGACATTCATCTGCCACAGAGACAGCGCACCAAAAGTGAACTACAGTCAAGTGGGATACATACATTCCGAGAAAAACGCTAGACAAATGCGTAAATATTATTCTAGAAATGCATATTCCGAATAATAACGTTGGAACATTCATGACTTTTAGTTCGATGCAAAACTTTTTTCGAGTAGTTTAGTTTTTATGCAAAGTGGCATTACACTAGTGCGCACGAATGTGGTGCGTTGGCCCTCTGAAGAAATTTTCGAAGCTTTGTTTGTATAAGGCAGAGAGATATCCTGAAAGTAGAACTTTAGGATGGCTACAGAAAAGTTGGAAGAAACTGCGAATGTAGTAATGTGAAAACACTGCTGCGCTATCTACACTTAAACATAACGACGACGCAAAGTTAATGCAACGACCTCTTAGGTAACTTCAATGTGTATCGAACTTAAGGGTCCAGAAGGCACAAGAGGTGCCGTTAAGGCTGTTCAATAGTAAAAAAAATTAATTTAAAAAAATCTAAATTTTGAGTATATTTTATGTTTTCGTGACATATCAACAATGACTTCATCTAAATATTAAATAATAATAATAATAACCCACATAATACTGTTATTAACGTAAGTGTAATAATTTTAACTCAAAAAAAATTAATTCGTACCATTTCGGAAAGTTTGTAAGTTGGGTAATAGATAGTGTTTATTGATGTGACAGGAGTGACACGTTGCAGTTTCTTTGAAATCCGATACTTGATTCACCTGCAGTAAGATTTTAACTTCTAACTGTTTTGAGTTTATATTTTGTCTCGAATCTTAAAATTTAAAGTCTGGCTAACCGCATAACAGATTTTCAAGAAACGTTCTTCGTGACATTCTAATAACATAATCAATCATTTTGAGCTGTATGCTTACATATTATGTTATTCTGTTCCTTTTTGAAAATTTCGCAGGAAAATATATATTAATGCGTTGGCCAAGAGAACTGTCAAATTATAAAAAAATTAAATATTTGAAAAATTTACTAATTCTTACTCCTGTATGCATTAAGATATCAAAAAGAAAAACAAATAATTTCATATTCTCAGATTTTACCTGACACTTTTAATTAAACGTTAAGACATGGAACTACTTTTTATCCGTCGTTGACAACTTACTGGGCGCATGATAGTCAGTGTGTCCGTAAATATATGTGCAGGTATTGCCAGTGACCTTTTTATAATGTTGATTTCCAAAGTCCACAATTTACCATGAACAGCCTATAGCTTATTATATTTGTTTACGGACATTTTGAAACCACAATAGTATACCTCTCTGGCAATATACATTATGCTGTAGAACAAATTCTGAAATCTTGTCGAGAAATTATAACGTAATTAGTGCAGCGTCATTTCAAAATTATCAAAACATTCTTACAGTTTCACAATTGCCGGCTTGCATGTTGTAAGATTTGGCGACTACAACTGAAAGAATTTGTATAATGTAAGCGTGCTACAATAAGAAATATTCTGTTATTTCATTGAAAAGAAAGTTAAGGTACGTAAATGGCAAATTCAGCATGGCGTATGAGACCGAGACATAATAAACCTTGGATTCAGACCCACAAATCTTTTGGCCACAAGAATTGCCTTCAGATATGTTAAGAATGTTTAGTTCAAAGAAATATAAATTGATAACAGTGCACTTACACGCTGTTCACGGTAAAATGAGCACTTTTGAAATTCCTACTTAAAATCTACCTGTATGCTCGTTGTGTCTTCTTCCGCCTTATGGAAAATTATCATTGGCATGGGCCTCATAATTTTATTCATACATCGGTCAAGTAAAACAGTGCAATTATTAGAAAAGTAAATATTTTACAAACTGCTTATTTTTACACTTTGATGGATTAAAAAAAAACGAATGAAAAATAAATAATTTAAGTTTTAACAAATGGTTGCTTAGTACCTTTTATTTGACGTTAAGATATGGAACTACTTTCCCTCCATCCTTACCAACTTCAATTAGCCCATGCCATTCAGTGCGGCTGTTAAAATATATGCCACGGAGGAGTAGTGACATTTCTCTAAGGTTCATTACTAAAGTGCTCACTTTATAGTGAACAGCCTTTAACAAACAGTGTGACCAATACAAAGAGATCACCTAGAGAATGCACACCATTGTTAATACTCACATAGAATTAAAAATATTTTATGCACATCTGAGGAGCACACAAAAAGAAATTCTTGAATTATAATGTCACAGAATTTTAATAAGATAAGACATATGTTATGAATTTATCATGTACAAATTATTAGATGTGTCTTGAGGGTGTGGGTGTAGAATCTCATTCACAAAAAAAAAAGTTAAACTGCTTATGTAGATAAATCACTGTTTGATAAGCTGGTGTGATAGTTGTCTCAGATATGGAAATGTCATCCTTGTATCCATTAGGTCAACAATTTGTATTAAAATCAGTAATAACCTATCAATTTTTACAAAAAAAAAGGATTTTGTTGTGGCCGAAAATTAATGAAACAATGGATTCAACACATGGATAATTAATTAACTCTTATGATTGATCAAGAGTTACTTATATTGATTTTGTCATCTACTAACATATTATGTTTTCTCTAACTCTACAGATAACAGATAACAAAAGAAGAATGCACGGAGTAACGTGCACGGTGACGGTGCACTCTATGGAGTGCACACGACACTACAATTCTCCCCCGCTATAGGGGAGCTCTCCCTAGCAAAGGCTGTAGTCCCTGAGATAAGCAGGGAGCCGACGCTCTCTCTGGAGACGTTCTCGTTGGGCAGGCAGTTCCTGCGGTTGGAAGTCCATGACTGGTACCTCTTCTTCTTGTTTGATCGGGTCAGACTGTTCCGCCTCGGGTAGCACCATGTCTGGGTCCATGATTTCTGTTGGATCACCCAGATTTGGTTTGTTTAACTGACGATCATTGCTCATAGGGCACTTGGATTGAGGATCGAAATGAAATGTTTTCCTGGCTGGATGCGGGGCCTCTGTTGATCGGAGTTGGTCGTTGTGCCTTTTAAAATGGAAACCATTATCAAGCTCATCTATATAATGTAGCTTTCCCAGTTTATTCAAGACCTTTCCGCATTTCCAATGAGCCTTTTTTTTTTTTTTTCAAGTAGTATCTTGCTGATACACGTTCTACCTCACTAAACTGGCATGCTGGTTGAGTTGGAGCTGGTGACTCGTGGAATTTTATCGGCCTCATCGAATCCAGTTGGATTCGGATCTGTCGATTCAGGTACTGTTCCACAGGAGACTTCCAATTGCTCAAGAGTGTAGCCCGGTAGCGAAAATGAATTTCCCGAACTTTTTGACGGATAGGCATATTCTGGTTTGACATGGTTGCTAATAGATGTTTCAGCGTTTGGACATTTCGTTCCGTAAGGCCGTTAGTTGCTGGTTGTCCTGCTGCACAGAATTTCTGAAAGATACTTGCTTCTTTACAGAAATGTGCAAATTTCTCACTAGTGAAGATTGTTGCATTGTCCGACACCATAATTTCTGGAAACCCATTTATTGAAAATATATCTTTTAGAATTTCGATACTTGACTTTGATGTAGGCGTTGATGAGCAGCGAACAATCACAGCTCATTTCGATTTGGCATCTACCAATACCAAAAAGTGATGGTCTTGGTAAGGGCCGGCATAATCGATATGAATTCGTTGCCAGTTATGTTCTGGTTCCTTCCAAGGATGACTTTGTGCCTTGGCTGGACTGTTCTTGATAGCTACACATTCTGAACAAATTCGGACAAGATGTTCGTTATCTGAGTCAATTTTCTTCCAGTATATATACCGACGTGCTAACTGCTTCACCTTTGTGATACCCACATGAGTTTGAAGTAATTCGTTCAGAACAGCTGACTGTAGGCTAGCTGGTACAACAAATCGTTGACCACGGAAAAGAATACCACTTTCGATGATGTAGTCTGGTTCACTGGTGTTTTCTTCTTGTAAGGATTTTATAATCGTTGATAAGTTAGCATCCTTTATCGTTTCCTTTTTCAGGAGTTGGCAGGTTACAATCGGGACGCTGATTTATTCGATGGTAGCATCACAAAGCTGCTTCACTTCATTGTTGATGGCACAAGCACTGTAACTGTAAATGTTGATTGGGGCTCGAGAGAGGCAGTCAGCATTACTGATTTCGATACCCTTCTTGAAGTGGATAGTGTAATTAAACCCTGACAGGAAGACTGCATAGCGTTGAAGGCGACCTGTTGTCATCTTTGGTAGGGCGGCCCGGTGATTGAATACTCGTGTTAAAGGCTGGTTGTCAGTAACCAATTTGAAGTGACGGCCAAATAGATACTGTAAAAAATGATCGATGGTAGGGACAATGACCAGGGATTCCCTATCAAGATGGGAATGATTCTGTTCAGCTGCAGTTAACGATCGAGAGGCTAATGCGATAGGATGTTAATGGCTATCTACGACGTGAGATAGAACCCCGGCAATCCCTGTTGGGTTTGCATCACAGGCCAACTGGACTGGTAGATCTGGATCGTATGGCACAAGTACTTGGTCACTGGCAATGGCTTGCTTCAATTTCAGGAATGCTGCTTCACATGCAGATGTCCATTTGAAAATAGTGTCCTTACACAAAAGATGGCGAAGCGGTGTTGTGATGGATGAGGATCCATGAGTAGTAGGGGCCGACCGGTTTCACTTCACTTTTGATTAATCGAATCAACCCTTTGATATCAAATTAATTGAAAACGTTAATCAAAAAATGTTAAATTTTAATCCGATTTCAAACCAATCAAAAAAATTCTTAATCAGATAATATTTTTCTTAATCCGATCAAAAATTTCTTAATCTGATCAAAATTGTTTCCCTTGATTTTGTGTATGGGTATACTTTATTTTCTTTCTGTTTGGATGGGGGAGGTAGTAACAACTGGTATGTACGATGTTGATGCTGTGGTGTTCTGGAGGCGACTGACCAGCGTGGTGGGTTGCAATGTGCTATATAGGTGTAGAGTTGAGTACAACAGTGGGCTAAGTGTAAATGTTCATATTTGTTCTATTTTTGATGTGTTTGTAGGTATGTTGGTGGTAGATAGGCGGTTTTTACGAATATATTTAACACATGAGAGAATTTCAGTATGTATGAACAATTTCTAAGATTGGCCTAAGTGTAAATTTTATGTTTTTTTTGGAGGATACTGCTTGTAGGCGGTGTTGGAAGATAGGCTACTTTGAATAAGCTATTTATCTGTTAGTAATGACAAACGATCTGTTTTTCGAATGCAATTAAACGTTGGGGAATTTAAGAGTGTTCTACATATTAATAAATTACACTCATAGAATCGAAAATTTAAAACGACTGTGAATAATAAGTGTAAGTATGTGAGTCTTAAATGCAATGTGAGTCTCAAGCTTAGAAATATAATTTACAAAAGAGAGAAGTATAACGAAATTATGTGAGTGAGGACTGAACGCTCTACAATAAAATGTCCCTATGAATTCAACAAACTATATATATATATATATATATATATATATATATATATATATATATATATATATATATATATGTATGATGCCTCTCGCACATACCTTACAAGTCCGTCTGCCTGTGTAACTGGCGAGCAGGAAATTTAGAAATGTAATCCACACATAAAAAGAAATTAATTGATTAACACTCATAATAAAATTGCACCTCTCCAAAAACACATATGTCTGGCTGTGAGAAGGAATTATGTTAGTATATGATTTGCGGAGACTTATAAACTGTGACGTGTAATTTCAACTCGCCGCCAAGTTCAACATATATAAGTTGATGCACGTCATACACTGACGCCATTCCTTCACCATCCTCCGAGGTGAACGGACGTCCGCCGCCCTCCATGTCACAGCTATAAGTTTCCGCAAATCATATTCTAACACCATTCGTGGTGTTAGATGCACAGCTGCACAGATGTGTTTTTGGAGAGGTGCAATTTTATAAATCGAGAGTAGTATGCTACCATTTCCAGAAATCTTCTTACATCGTCTGTTGATTTTGGGCGAGACATGTCGACAATAGTAGCTACCTTTCCTGGAGATTTCTATATTTTGTTGAGTTCGATAACATGACTCAAATATTCGATTTTCTCTAGGAACAATGAGCATTATTTGTTCAGGTGTAGGTCGAATTTCTGTAGTTGATCTAGGCAGGCTATTAGGTTGTGCCGGTACTCCTCTCTGGTCGATCCATGGACCATGGTGTCATGAAAATATGACATAGTTTTTGGGACATCAGGCAGAATTTGAATAATAATCCTTTTGAATTCTGAGGGTGCAGTTTTGATACCGAAGGAGAGACGATGGAGTCGATAAGTACCACGATGTGTAGATATTGTTTGAATTTCGCTTGATTGTTCATCAACTGGGACATGTATGTATGCCTTAAATAAGTCGAGTCGGCAAAAGAAACGAGAATTTCGGAGACTGTTCGGGATATCGTCGATTTTCCGAATTGGTTAGTGGACATCTTGAAGTCGTTCATTCATGCCCACTTTATAGTCAATGCACAAGCATACTCCCCCATCAGCTTTTTAGCGTACCCCCCAACCACTTGTTTCCGTTTTGGTCAGGACTCCTTCAGCTTCTAAGGTGTCAAGTTCAGCATCTACATTTTTTCATGAGTGCATATGGGACATCACATTCTCGATGAAATACAGGTTGTGCTCCCTTCCGAAGCATAAGCGATACCACGTCAGGAATTTTTCCGATCTTCCCACTGCATAGAACTGGATACATTTGGGCAACCTGGTTCATGTTTTCGATGGTGTCGATTAATTTTACAGTTGATACATCCGTAGCACGAGTGTCGAAGTTGCGGAGGTTGAGACCTAACTTACGAATCTCTACATGTCCTGCAATGGCATCGTATGTTTCTCGTACAATATAAAGCTGATCATTGAACTCAGCTTTGATATTGATTTTACAATCTGGTACAAAAACATTATGAATATACAACCGAAAACTGATATCTGGTTGGTGCATGGTTACATCTGGATTGAGACCTGCATATACATTACGTGGTAGAAACGAATATGTGGCGCTCGCATTGACTTTGAATTCCACTACTTTTGTTCCGATACGAATTCGCGCATAATAATGTTCAGTAAGTCCATTAACAGCTTCCTGTTTCAAATTCACGATTTGGGACACCATCCCGTACAGTCGACATAGTTTATTAATGCCCTCCCTTTGATCAGGAAACTGATATGTTGATATCTACTTGGTTGATGAGTGATTCGATGATTGATTTGATTTTTCTTTCTTCCTCTTGAGAAGTGTTGAGATGCAAACTTTGATTACATGACCAGTAGCTTGGCAACCAGAACAGTGTAAACTACATTTATCGGTACGGCAATCTGGTGAAAGATGGTTATTTCCTCCACATCTCAAGCATAGATTGTCAATTCCTAGTTCCTTATAATTCATCCTGGATTTCGATCTGGAATATCTAGGTTGATGTTGGTTCTGAGACTTCAATTGTTGGCGTTCACGTGCTGGACGACTGTTTGTGTTCTTCTTCCCTTGGTAAACTTTGTTTATATCGACGGTTGTTGATGTACCCCCATTCTGGGATTTCTGCTTTCGATGATTCGAACGCGATTGCCTTTAACACGAGCTCATTAAACACTACTTTATCAGGCTGGAGAAGCTGTTCGCGAATACCGTTATCACGTAACCCACGAATTAACTGAGCTCGCAGAAATATGTCTGAAATTGAAACTTTACATTCACACTGCGAAATAAATTCACAGTCATTTAGCTCACTACGAAAGGCGGCTATAAATCTGCAATTTTCTGTTCACTGGTCTGGTACTTTGAGAAGAACTGGTGTTGAACCACAAGAATGTTCCGCTTGGGAGCTAAATGTTTTTCCAATATTTATATAAGTTCAGATTAGATAAGTTTTAACGGTTCTTTTGGTGCTCCAAGCACTGAGATCATGTTAAAATTGCTGGCACCAATTGAGTTGAGAAGTAGTTGATCATAATACTTTTTATCAGAACTTACCTTCTTCATTTGCAGGTAATTTTCAAAATGTTGTTTATTATTACGAAAGCTTTCTTTTGTAGAATAGTAATTATCAAAATTTGGTAGTAACACTATATTCGATGTTCCGGATGATGTAATAGTACTACCTGATTGATGATGTTGAGCTTGTTGTTGATTCTGGATAAATGCTTCGATTAGCCTTTGCTGGCTTTCGAGTAATTGATGAACCTGTTCTGCGTCCATTTCTGATTGATACTGATATTAACTCGATGCACGCTTGATATCAGATGTTTGACAAGGCGATAGTTTGTTATTAAACTGTTACAAAAACCGGAATAGCAATTCTTCACTTCGTCACCAATTTGTTGTGGCCGAAAATTAATGAAACATTGGAGACAACACATTGATAATTCGTTAACTCTAATGATTGATCGAGAGTTACATATATTCACATTGTCATAAATTAACACATTATGTTTTTCGCTAACGCCACAGATAACAGATAGTGAAAGAGGAATACATGGAGTAGCGTGCACGGTGACGGTGTACTCTAGGGAGTGCACATGACACTACATGTTTGCTGTTAACTATGTTGCATTTTAGTATACTGTAAGGTAATTTTCTTCTAAAAATCGTCCTAATTAATACATGTATCAGCACCATTGATGTCAGTGTAACCTTCCTCCCTTCACTTCAGTATTTGGAACTTTCCTCCACTTTTTATTAGCCTCCCTCGCTTGAACAATTTCCGGCTACGCTACTGCACTATCTGCATCCAGGCTTGGGGCATGACTTTTAAACAGTTTTTGTAAACAGTGACTCTCATAATTACCACCTATCATCGGCATGTGACTACCGTTCATACAACACATTAATCATCCTCTGGGGAAATGTATCAAAAACACCGTGAATAAAGACATTAGAAGGAATATGGAAGTGAGGAGACGAAATCACGTTGTACCTTCCTTCTTGCATAGTTGTAGATGGAGAAGCTAGCATACTCTGCGATCAGGCGTGGGGTTGGTTTCTAGGCAAGGCCTGGATGTCGTTTTAAGTGTAAATATAAGTGTAAGTACAACGTTTAATACACATTTAATATAAGAGAAGGGACTTATTAATAAACTCTACCGAAAACACAATATATTAATACACCAAGATTTAAAGCGATCCTTGCAGAAATCACACTTTACAAAATTAGTGCCAGAGTCTATATACATGACATTCCAAACGGTCAGAATATTGACTAATCAATATGCGAGCACTGCTGATCGAAGTAGAACCAAACTTCCTGCTGTTAATAAATTTCCAAGTTCGTAGTTTTTAGATCATAGGCAGACATGTTGAGAGTGTTCTGTTAGACCGTAAAAGTTGTAGTCATTACCAAGCATTTCAGGTAATTATTTTAACGAACCAGCATCGTCTTGTACCGGGATTTACTCTGATAAGGCTGAGAACGACAGAAATTTTGCATTGTTTATTATGCCTGGGCATGGCAGGGTTCGTAAACGATGGCAGTATTCAGGGACGTAGCCAGGGGGAGAACTGAATGGGCCCGAGCCGCCTCCGAAATAATATTTTTTTTTGTCTGTACTTCCATCTGCTCTCAAGTGTACCTGCTCTTTTGTAATGAGAAGCGATACTCTATAACATGTATCGTCTATGCAGAGCGTTCGGAACCTCAGTGCACAGTTTCTAGGGATCAAAAAATCGCAATACACTCGTATCCGGAAACGTATTTTGACATCAAATAATTATATTCAAGTTGCGGCGTACAATACCTGAAGAACAAGGATCTCAAGACCTCGTTGTTACAAAGCTGTCCAAATCTTTTCACTTACCTGCAGGACAAGGCGGTGCTATCATGCATGAAGGACAAGTTGCATAAGTCGAAGGCGCGTGACATTAAGGCAGTGTCCGAATTAAGGTATAAACTTGTGTATTTGCATCCTTTCTTACTTCACTAACCCTTGGCACCAAACTTGATGAATTCGGACAGGCAGTCTTGTTGGTTTTTTCAAGTATTTTTAGCCAGCTAACCACTTTAATGAACATGTATTCTGACTAAGAATTTGATAATTGCCGGAAGTTTTAGAGGTTAAATCGAGTATTAAGTAATATTTCAGTAAGTGAAATTTGGATTGCTTTCTTTATCTTAGCTTCTGTAGGTTAGGAACACAGATCTAATACGAATGTATTGTTTAGACTCTTTTTAAGGTTAACTTTGCGATAATTATTTGCTCATTTCAAAATTATACGTCTATGAAGTAACAATGTAGCCCTATTAAACTTTAAATAAAATAATTATGACGGAAATAAATTGTAACCTACCAATTGCTTCTCAAAAAGGCGGCACATATTCCGCAAGTACGCGAGAACTATACATCTTCGTTTACTTGTATACTTGCAAACTCAATTTGCAATTTGGACAGTACTTGCGACGTCACTTCCGGGGACAGGTATGCACAAGTATGTACTTAAGGCGAATTATGAAACAGATACAAAGCATCGCGCGCCTAATTCCTATGCAACTTTCCCCAACATACAAGGTCGTACCGCCTTGTTCACCAGGCGCTGCAACTTTGAACACAATTACTTGATATATAAATAATGTTACAATTTCTCTCTCTAGACATTTAGTATTAATTATAATATCCTTATTTTATTTACAATAATTACAGCAAAATTCTCTGAACTCAAAATCTCACAATAAATTGATATAATTTACTGTTCACAACGAATTACTCCACTTTAATACAATTTACAATTACCGCAAAGAAATCAATTAAATAAAATAATTAAAGATCAGTCCCAATAGACAGTGTATCAACCTATTCAGTTATTACAGCCCCATCTCAGTTCAGTCCATGTCCCGCCAGTCGCAATGTTCTAGAGTCCTCAGAGCGCCCTCACGCACAGTAGGCCTCACTCGTTGGTTTCACACCCTCTCGTCCATTCACACCACGACACGAACACCTCGCACACCGTCGTCCCGCAATCTCCAGTCGTCGTCCACACTACACTTAGCTTGCGCACACTCGGCCAGATGGCCACTGTCAAAGACTGCCGGCCGCTGGTCCGTGGCAGAGTGTGTGTATATATATATATATATCGTCTAGGCCGTCACCCAGAATCTTCCCCAACTCGCATGATGCGTCGGGGAGGGCCGAGCCGCCCGCCAGTCTCACCAGAACATCTTGTGCTGTCCCCAAACCCCTCGAAACCTCCAGTAAGGGAGAGGGGCCGTGATGCAAGTAAGGCACCGAGCAGCACGGCAGCCTGACGGGAGCTGTCCATTATTCACTGTTTTCCCAGGAATGGGGGCCAGGAGGCAACAAGCAGGTCAGCCCAGGGGAGGGCTGAGGTGGGTCCACCGCCACAGCACTGGGCAGCAGCGCATAACACTGCCCCCACCTTAAGTCTGTTCGTCCCGAACACACTCTACAGCATCAGAACCTTCGTACAGCGTCAGTCGGTCGATGTGGGCAACCTTAGGCTTCGCCCGAGAGCCTTGTCTACAAATCTTATAGACCACATAATTCATCTGCTTCAGGATCCTATACGGGCCTTCACATGATTTCTGTAGCTTCGCGCAATATCCCATCTTCCTTTGAGGGTTGTACAACCACACCAGCTGTCCTTGAAAAGTCTCCTTAGGCATTCTTCGGTCATATCGTGTTTTCATTCTGTCACTGTTCATTTTAAGGTATCTCCGGGAAAACTCATGAATGTCGGTTAACTTCTGACGTAGCTTAATAGCATATTTTGGAGTGGATGCATCTGCCTCCACTGGACGTCCGAACAGCAGATCACCAGATAGGCGGAGTTCTCTCCCAAACAGCATCCTTGAAGGGTTTACCCTTGTGGACTCGTGGAACACCGAGCGATATGCCAGGAGAAATAAGGGTACCTTAGAGTCCCAATCTTTCTGATTATCTTCTACGGAGATAGCCAGATACTGTTCAAGGGTACTATTTAGCCTCTCAACTGTTCCGTCCGACTGAGGGTGTAATGCTGTGGATCGGGTTTTCTTCATTCCTAAAATCCTCATTAGCTCGTGGAAAAGATTTGCTTCAAAATTTCGTCCTTGAGACGAATGAAGCTCATTAGGCACTCCAAACCTGATAAAGGCATCAGCTACTGTACATCTTGGTTTGGCACCATATGACCATGGGCCACTTTGAGAAATAGTTTTGCGCTACCAGAAGGTATTTATTTCCCCTCTGAGTGATTGGTAGGGGTCCGAGAATGTCAATTGCCACCCTCGCGAATGTGGCCCCAACATTGTACTTCTAGAGGGGACCCTGTCCCTTAACCCTCGGATCCTTACTCGCAGTACATGCGTCACACAGACGGCACCACTTCTCAACATCCTGCTGACAATGCAGCCAATAGAATCTCATTCGGGCTCTGTCAAGTGTCTTATTTACACCGAAGTGACCACCTGCTGCAGTGTTGTGGAGTTCTTTTAGCACTTCTGGAATTCGGCACTCTGGTAGGACCATTTGTAAATGACTCTGTCTCCCATTATTACTTTCCCAATTACTGTAAAGCACACCATTCTTTATAACAAGGGAATTCCACTGTGTCCAATATGTCTTGACTATCACGCCTAGGCTAGATATCTTATCCCATCTCGGCCGCTGTCCAATTTCCTTCCACTCCAATATTGGAAGCAAGGTGGGGTCACTTAGCTGATAATTTCTTATGTCCTATTCGTTCCATGTAGATGACCCGTCACCAGATTCAGGGCCTTGAATTCTTGTCCTCCTTGCTTTCCACGATACACCAACCTTTTCCTCCTGGCATTCACAATGACGACAGAATGGTTCACATGGTCTCCTGGAGAGTGCATCTGCATTGCTGTTAAGGCGCCCAGACATGTGTTGTATTTCAAAGTCGTAGACTTGCAGGTGCTGTATCCACCGGGCGTAATGAAACATGCTCAGTTCTTAGGATGAAGTGTCTGCCATAAAGATATGGATGAAAATGTGCAATCGCCTTTACCACTGCCAAAAGCTCCCTGCGTGTCACACAGCAGTTCCTCTTGGGCTTGTATAGCACCTTACTGAGGTATTCCAACAGCCGCTCTTTTCCCTGGATCTGAGATAACACAGCCCCGATTTCAACATCACTAGCATCAGTATCCAGAATAAATTCACCCTCTCTACTCGGGAAGCCCAGTACTTTGGGTGATATCAGAATTTCTTTTAGTCTATTGAAAGCAATTTCGTACTCTGGGGTCCAACAAAAATTATCTTTGTTGCCTCAGTCAATTCATGCAGAGGTTTGGCGATAGTTGTGAACCCGGGCCCAAATCGACGGTAGTAAGAACTTAAGCCCAGACTTCGAATTTCAGTTTAATCCTTTGGTAGAGGCTGATCTCTTATTGCTCTGGTCTTCTCAGGGTCTGTTTCAATCCAGTGAGCCGATACAACATGGCCCAAGAAATTAGTTTTCTTTTGGAAAAAGTGGCATTTCTTGGGAACCAATTTAAGATCTGCCGCAGTCACTTTCTGAAACATAGAATCTAAGTGTGCCAGGTGCTCTTCAGATGTTCTTCCTGTGACCGCGATGTCGTCCAGGTACACCTGACAAATGTCTAAGGTCAGAACTTTCTCCATTAGTCGTTCGAAGGTGACATTGCATAACCAAAAGGGCTTGAATTGCCAGGTTCCTTTCCCTTGGGCACAAAAGGCAGTCTTTTCCTTGTCTTCCCGGGCCACTTCACACTGCCAATACTCGATCTTCATGTCTACAGTAGAAAATCACTGCGTACCTGCAATGCTATTCAGGGTGTCGTCTATCCTAGGCAGTGGGTAAGAATCTTTCTTGGTCACATTATAAAGTTGTCTGTAATCAAC
The DNA here is from genome assembly GCA_029891345.1 of Dryococelus australis. NCBI lineage: Eukaryota > Metazoa > Arthropoda > Insecta > Phasmatodea > Phasmatidae > Dryococelus > Dryococelus australis. Next base: position 80,266,076 of record CM056995.1, read on the forward strand.
ACAAAATCTAATAGAGCCATCTTTCTTTTTAACTGACTGATGGCTCTATGACATCTAAATCCCTCATCTCTTTCACAATACTGTCAACGACCTCACATGAAGCTAGTGATAGTCACCTTGGTGGCTGCTTTATGGGTCTGGCATCGCCTGTATCGATGTGGTGGCATGCAGCATTAGTTATGCCAAGATAATTGGGTCCGTAGGAGAAAGCACCTCTATTTCTCTGTAACAATTCTGAAATTGCCCTTTCCTGTCGCCAGTTGAGGACTTGTCTTGCTCTTGTTAGCAGTTCCCCTAGAACATCTGGAAGAGGACACTCAGTAGGTTGTGGCAGTGAATGTTCTGGAACATTTGGAAGTACCTGTGAGACCTGCTTGGAAAATCCTATTGTAGCCCCCTATTCAAGGCATATAGCACGGTCAACAAATTAATCATCTTAACAGGCAAACTGACCGATTTTGAAGAAATCAATATCCTGACTACAAAGACAGCATTTGGCAAATGCCACCTTTCTAAGCTGGTTCGATTATGCCCAATCGCCTGACAAATATTCCCTAACATCTCTCTGCCTGGAATAACAACTTCGCTAGAAGCAGGGAGCACAGTTGACTGATTACACACAACTGGTCAGCTCATTGGCGAAGATAAATCTCGTTGTGTTGACACTACCAACTCGGTATTACCTACATGTAACACCACCAGTTGAGTATCAGTACAGCGTCCTAGCTTCCGTAATACATCAAGACCCAAAATGCATTCCTCCTCTATTTCTGCTATGTATATCTCATGCCCCTCAAGATTGGTGTTTACAAGTTTCCCGAAGACATTGTGCTCTCACCTGCACCTTAATGCCTGCTCCCTGGCTGCTGCCGCCGCTGATTCTGTTGTTACCATTGATGCTGTTGCTGTTGTTGTTGCTGCTGCTGAGGACAGTTGGCTCTTAGGTCTGTCCAGACGTCCAACATTCTGGCTGTTTGGATGGGGGGTGACGAGTCTCCGTAATGCGCACCCTGGAGGCGATGTCCCTCATTGTCGTCTGCTGTTGTACAGTATCTTCACGATGAGTGAACAAGATAAAAGTTCACGTAGATTCACAAAAAAACTATTGTATTAAAAAAAAACGACAATTTTGTTATACTATTCTAGTTTTCTTGATTATGACACGGAGAAAACTAATTGACGCAAGGAAAAATATAAATTTCTGGACAAATTTACTAAAATATGTTTAGATTAAAGAATATGTTCTATTTTTCGTATCTGAAGGCAAGGTGTAAACGCATGTGCATAATTACTGATATAATTTCATAATTCAAATCACGAGAAAATACTATTTTTAATTACTTTGTATGCAATTGCCTATAGTTTGAATCTTAATATACAAGGATATTTCTCAGTTTAACAATGTTCAGCACAGCTTCAGATAAATACGCATAGAAAGTGTATTTGAATTCGAGCGACAAACTTCGGTGGCAGTTTCATCACTATGAAATAAGACAACTTTACATGACATATGTTCCTAAACGATTCCTAATGCGGTACGTGCCATGGAAGTTCAGACTTGATTCACTAGTTTATTTTACATTTTAACTATAAGTAGACGTATAATGACAGAGCTGGAGCAGGGCTTGGGACTGGGGCTTGGGGCTGGGGATGTGGGACGACCGCCATCTTAAATTATGTCATCTTAGATTTCACTTTTTCCCCTCAAAATTTTCCCTTTTCCCTCTGCTCCGAGCAGCCATGTTAATATTCAATACATTGCAATTTCATATTCCGCCATTTTGGTGACCAGTATGCCATGTTTCATGCTCTATCATCCCATGTTGATTTATCATGCTCTATCATTCCATTTTGTTTTTTCATGCCCTATCATTCCATGTTGTTTTTTTATGCTTTATCATTCTGCGATGTCATTCCTGCTGTCATTACTTCCGATTTTTCCTGCTCTATCATTCTATCTCATTTTTGAGTTTACCATTTTTTTAGATTACCATCTCGTTTATGAGTTCACCATTTATTTAGTTTGCCATCTTGTTTTTGAATTTTCCACCGAACATAACCCTTTAAGCACTTAACCCTTTTGGCAATTAACCCTTTCAGCACTCGACCCTTTGTACATTTAACCCTTTGGGCACTTAACCCTTCGAACACTTAACTCTTTGATCACTTAATATTATTATTAATTAATGTAGGCCCTAATGTTATTTTTGGATTACCAGGTTAGATTCTTGGGTGAGTCACTTAATATTTATGCATTGAATGATGCATGTGAGATAGGAAAGGGGGAATTGCACTTACTTACAGCTACTGCTCCACAAATATTTCATTACTCAATGTCCCTTGCTTGGCTGATGTTCAGTGACGGTTGCATTCTCTGGTCTCGACTCGTCGTTGTGGAGGGGGAATGCCCTTGTATGATGTAATTGTGCAATTACATAACTGTGCTAGCCTATACTTGTGTAAACGAATACAAGAATAATTTCCGAGTTCGACTACTGAGCAGAACACTTAATAATTTTTGGAATTAGTAATTTTTTGAGACTACTGGATTCGACTCCCAATGGGAGCATTTATGTAAGTTCATTTCCAGGAAAACTAGGAATTGCATTTAATTATGCAATCACACATAGTCTCGACGTAGAGAAAGTGAGATGTCGCACAGCCATACACGTTGATGTCCTGATAGCCAGGTAGCAGCTGTCGTCTTGACCCATCGGCCGGCGCTTCACAACCCAGTAGGTGTGGAGGAGGTATTGCACCTGCGCACACACTTTCACCTATACCCCTTGTACCCCCTACACCCTGCAGGCTTACCAGAGATCTCAGAAGTTGTGTCGCCAGTCATCGAGGCTCGGAGAGCCAATAGGATGGGAGCTCTGACGAACACTAAGTGGATTGGCACAGAGGTAGAGTCCTGGACAGAGTAATATAAATTTTGTATATTTGTTTCTTTCCTAACCTTTTAACACTGACATTTTCCAACCTTTAATGTCTTCTACACTCTATTATGTTCTACAGTTTAACAAGTCACACACTTTAATATTTACTATATTCTCATGAACCTTAACATTTTCTTGTAGTTTTTAATGGTTTCTTGGAGTTTATCCTTTTTGAAAAGTTACCCTTTTCTAACATTTAAATTGAATTGGGTATTAACTTTTTTGAAATATTATCTTTTTAATGGGTTTAAGTCTTTTCAAATTTTATTTTTTAAGTGAGTGAATTAAAGTGTTGTAAGGTGGGGCTCTTCGGTAGCGTAGTTGATTTACCCATAGGTTATGAAGTGCCCCTGATATGGATTCGAATCTCTTTAGGGTAAAATTAATTAGATACAGGGTTATTCCTTGAGAGATGTCGCAGAGTAGCCATTAATGGAAAATGTGAATAATCGAAAGGTGTAGGCTTTGGTTGATCGGGATATGTGTTAATTCATTGACTTCACACACATGCACACACATATTCACACAGACCAATCCACACACCCATGCATACACACACCCATGCAAACACACACATTCCAATCCACAGCAATCCACACACACAACCCACATACCAATCCACGCCAATCTACACACACATACACACCCATGCATATACCCCTCCTTTTTTCAAACATACACACACTTTCACCTATCCTCTGTGGAACTACCAGAGGTATCAGAACGTCGTAGGATGGAGAACCAGCAGGGCAGGAACTCTAATAACAGGTATGTGGGTTGATACTGAATTTAAGTCCCATACAAGATACCTTTTATTTGCACAATGAGACTATTTACACATCATCACCATACTGATGAACATGTATGCAGTAAAAGCAATGGCAATTTTCTAGTGTCGCTAGAGTTTCTTGAAGAGTTTGATCCATTCATGCCAGAACATCTAAGAAAACATAGCGACAGAGGTTCGGGACATACATCTTATCTTTCCAAGACCATTTATGAAGAAGTAATTATTTTTATGGCTGAAAAGTAAGGTATGAAATAGTGAATGAAGTGAAAGAAGCTAAATACTTTGGTATAAGTGTCGATTTCACTCTAGATATTTTACACACTGATCAACCAACATTTATTATAAGCTGTGTTAAAAAGGATTGAGTTGGGGAGCCAATTGAATGCCTCATTTGTTTTTTATCAAATGAAGGACATAAGTGAGAAGAAATAGCCAATGCTGTTTTTACTGTTTTGAACAAATATGATTTGGACATAAAAAACTGCAGGGGCCAGTCATATGACAATGCCTTGAATATGTCTGGAGCATATACAGGCGTACAAGTAAAGATGAATGATCTTTGTCCCTTTGCTGACTATGTGCCATGTGCAGAACACTTTCTTAATTCTTTAGGTTCATCTGCCGCGGAATCTTGCACTGAAGCAGTATCGTTTTTTGGACTGCTACAAGAACTGTGCAATTTTTTTCTCAGCTTCCACATACCGCTGGGCTCTCCTATCTCCTATCTCGAAACTGCAAAGAAGGAGGAGGTCGGACACTACAAAGTCTGTCGAAGACTCGTTGGTATATTCGAAATGATGCATGCTATTCACTATACAGCAATTGGTGTGGACTATTTCAGACCTTGCAGACTTTAGAAAATTATAGTTCAGAAAAACCTCAAACGAGGAATGAGGCATCTTCATTGAGACAAAAATTAAATATACTAAAAACTGAATTTATGGTAGTCATCTGGACTGCAATGCTTTGTTGGTTTAGTGCTGTTAGTGCCAAGCTGCAGTCAGTAAACATAGATTTGGTGCAAGTTGTGAAAATGTACAATTCGCTGTCTGACTTCGTAAAAAATTGAAGAGAAACAGGAATGTTTGACCACTATGAATGCCTTGAGAAGGCATTGAGCAGATAGAAATTTACAAATTTGATTAGGGGAGGATATGAGGCACACTCCAACGCCTGATGACACTAGGGCTGGAGAAATAACTCTTAAGACTGGGTCAGATAATTTTCGTGTTGATACATATAATGTAATTCTGGATACACTAAGCTCAGAACTGCAAGTGCGAAGTGCATGTTACAATGAGATTCAAGAGAGGTTTGACTTTTTAGAACATCTCAGCATGTATGAACCAGCACAGATTTCTTCAGCTGCACATAAATTGGTCTCTTACTACAATAGTGACCTTGAAGTATCCATTGTAGAAGAGTCATTGCACCTTAGAGTGCACGTGAAGCCACAAACACCTGATGACAAGGGAAATGTCAACCTAACAAAAGTAAGTAAATTTTTAAACCAAGAAGGGTTAGTTGAAGTCTAGTCCACTGTTAAACATAGCACTCAGAATGATTCTCAGTGCTCCAGTAACGAACTGTTCAGGCGAACACTCTTTCTCTACTCTACAATGTGTGAAAAACTACCTGAGATCGACCATAGGAGAATACATGTTATCGACTGTGGCATTTCTGAATATCGAGGGACGGATGCTGTGGGATCTGTAATTCGAGGATATTATCAATTTCGTCGCCCAAAGGATGGCTAGAATGAAGAGCTTCGGATAAGACATGAGTTATCTTACTAGGCTTAAGTTAAAGATTTTTTCTTTCATGGCAAGCAAATTAAATTTCTAAATTTTGTCCCTATCATTGAATGATACAAAGTCAGTGTTCTAATTGCAATCATTTTCATAATATTTGCAATTCTGGTTGTCATTATTTGTTTAATGTTGTGATTTATTAACAATACATTTATACATTGGTTCAAATTAAAATGTCGCACCTCGTATGCTCTCTGTGGATCTTAAAATAACAAATAAATATGAGGTAGGAAAAATAAAACAGTTTTACTCAAGAGGCGGTACATTTTTATGGGCCTACAGGCGGCTACAAAGAAAATCTGTCCCTGGTTCGATCTATTGTTTTCCCATTGGCTATTTACTATGTCAATGCTTCTTGTTGGCTAACTTCTACATCAATGTTTCTCATTGAACAATTACTCATATTCGTTCAACTGTCAATAATCCTCCAAAACCTGCACTCGACTACCATATTGGATTCCAAAAGTATTACAAATTAAAGAAAAATATTTAATTAGATTAATTATTAGTGCACTCGCACTTGCCTAATCACACGTAATGAAGTAGTTAATGAATATTGACTAAATATGCACCAATGCATGTACCCACTTGCATATCTGTAACCATAATTACCATTACACAAATATGTACACATGCACATGAATAATTGCCAAATACTCATTACACATCCACCAACAACTATACAAATATGCAGGTATGCACATGAATAATTAGCAACTACACATAATATAAAGAGAGAGACTATGTCCGCTCAACAAGGCACCTATACAATTAGAACCATGTGGATGCTCCTTCTCACCAGTAAGTGAGAATAAAATATAACCTTACTTTAGAACTTTCCTGTTTGACAGACACAATTTGGATAACCAGTGAATAAGAAATAGTATTTATATTCTATACAGAAAATATGTAGATTTAATTTATGTGATTATGAATTTACTGGAATTCCAATGTGATATGTTAATAAAAGAACACGTACAAACAACAGTTTCCATGACAAAGCTAACAAACCATATTTCCATCATTGACAACATTATTACACTATTTCTTCCTCAAGTGCGATGAGATAATATTTGAATTTAATTCTATCTCTGTTTCATTAATGGAAATTAACTTTCAGTTAATCCAACTTATTCCAGCCAATGACAATTAACGAAATATAACTGGCTTCCAATTTTATCATTCTTTCTGCTTTAGTTCAGTTCTTTTTTACCATTTTTCAACTACCAGATAGTGCGAAAGAACAATAATCTCATTGGACTAATGTGCAAAACATTGAACAAAATATTATCAAAGAGTTATTGAAGTAGAAAACTGTTTCTTTTAACAGCCTAGTTCCTCTAGAATGCTAGTGGATTTCATATTACCATACTATTAAATGCTTTTGTCTTGATGTGTAGGGGATTTCAGGAATATGTTCAGTTCGTACCTGACCTGATATACCTATCAGGTAGGGTGAACACTGATGGCTGATGCCCGGCGCCAGAACATGGTAGAGCTCGTGATGAGGGTCTTTCGGTCGACAGCCAAGTGAGACCCTGGAATCCTCTGTCAGGTTGATTGTGGGTTTTATATTACGCACACTTGGCAACACTAACTCAAATGTAACAATTTGTACTGCCATGCAGAAGTAGGGTTGTGGGCCAAATTACACACTGTAATACTTACACTGATTTTAGACTGCATAGGGCGTCGGTCCCATATATTTACTAAGGAGAGAATACACTGGTTACTGAATTTAAACTTTGGCAAATAAAAGGCGAGAAATATTATCTAGTCTTTTACTTGGCGATTGAGTGAACACATGTGAAAACTGTACATACAAAGTTAAATGGGTCCGGTACTGTGACCTACTGGTAGCCGATGTTGCAAAAAGGCAGCACGTGCCATGGACATGCGATGTGTTAAGATTGGTGATAATCTGATGGTCAACCCCTTGGCACAGAAAACGAAAAAGGTTCCAGTTAATGAAGTTACTATTCATAAGGGCTGTTCACGATAAAGTGAGCACTTTTGTAATCAAACTTAGAAGAATGTTACTGCACCTACCTGTGTATGTTTTAACGGGTGCACTGAGTGGTATGCGCCCAGTAAAGTTGGTAACGAAGGATGAGAAGTAATTCTGTATCTTAATGTAGTATAAAAAATGTTAGGTAACTATTTCTTATAACTTAAATTATTTTTTTCACTTTCTGTCCTTTTTAATGCATCGAGGTGTAGAAATAAGCAGATATGTTAAACATATATTTTTCTAATAATTTCACAGTTTCATTTGATCGACACATGAATAAAGTGACAAGGCCCATGACAATGTTAATTTTACATAAGGCAAAAGAATACACAATGTGCATACAAGTAGATCTTAAGCAGGGCTTTCAAAAGTGCTCATTTTACCGTGAATAGCTTATACCATCCTAAAGATTGTAATTTAAATCTAGGGCGCTGAGGGGATGCACTCATAGAGCGATTCCTGTGCTACTTCTTACTCTGGCGGCTGAGATCAGACTAAAATCATGGCGGCGGGCTAGGCGAAAGATGGCCTAGACCGCGCCAAAGTTGTGAAAGAGAAGAAAGTTGACATATACATTACTGCTGATAAGCGAACAACTAATCAGGATAACTATGATTGGTGATTTCACATATACTGGTGACATATCCATGCATGCTGATGCCCTTATTATAGCTGAGAATATGACACCATGGGTATGTAATAACAGTTCAAAAACAATATAAGATAAGATGAGGCAATTTATGGCAATCTGCTGGTGGATGAATACATATGCACTCTTGTCATTAATAAACATATTCGCCACTAGTGAAATGGAATTATTAATGAGACTTGTATTTGTATTTCACCATTCAGGTTGTCATCGCAGGCGTGGTTTGTCATGACTTCTGTGGAATTTGTTGGACTCCCTATGGAAAAACAGGTGGCCTCCCTATAGTAAATTATGATGTCACACAATGAAAAAATGTAGTTTTATTAATTACTGCTGAATGAAAATAGGGAAACACCTGAAACTTTACACTTTGGGAATATTATTCCCCACTGTTTGAAACTTCTTGGGGCCAGGTAGCACTTCCTATGCAGCCAGCAGGCCCATTGCCACCTTGCAAACTGGAAGTGACATGTGCCATGTTTCCCTTCCCTAAGACAGTTTGTCTGGCCGAACGCCCACCTTCACAGCAGCTGGGATGCGCACCCAGCTGACTTGCAGGGCGCACAGCGAGTTTGCAGTGTGTGATGTGCACAAGGGAAATACAGGGCACACAGAGGCTGCATAACCGATGTTTGTTAGGGCAAGTTGCCAGGACTCCACTTGGCGGAGTCATACACGAAAGAGAACCATACAGTATACTGAGTCAAATGGCTTACGCCTCGCACTGTTACAGTTGTTGATTGTTATGTTAATAAAGCGTTTTATCTTGTTGTCATTTTGTACCACCAGGGTTATGTTGTGTTCTTCTGTAAATGAGTATTTTCCATTTTCATTGTTACGCTGTGATCATGATTATTTCACCAGTGTTATGTATACGTGTATATTCCAAGGTTCTTATGTGATTTTAATGTAGTATGTAGCCTTAAGTTTCTGCAAGTAAAGCAGAAGTTAGCATGTAATGCAGGAAGTAGTCCCCACCTTGCCCCATAAACCACCCTTCACCTCCTCTCACGTAAGGGTGGGAAGTTAGTAAACATCTGGCATCATGAAAGTCGGTTGTATGTATTTGCGTGCTCCATGTTTTCCTACTCTCCGGGCGGTATGCATCTTATTGGTCATATCACTTCACTTCCACAGTTTAATGTTTCAATAACAGTCTCGTTTTTCGCCGCCCGGTACACCAACCTCACTTCATCGTGGTTTGCAATGCCCGGGGAAGCTTAAGTTTCCATAAGTCATGTGTATTGCATAACTCATTTTTAGCACTGTTTCTGAGATGACCAGTTAAGTCATCTATGCATGCAAAGTGTCTTCCTGAGAGAGTGTTCATTCAAACAGAATAAGCACCATGAGAACTGATGAGCAAGTAAGTTATTTCAGTCGCCACAAAACATTTAAGAGGATGGGCCCTAACAATACCCGCCTTCATTTGCAAGTGTTTTAGGAAGGCTCAAGTAAGCATGTGTACAGTGTTTTAATTGCATCGTGTCTGTGTTGGCATGTGGATAGCCCTGAAAATCCACATCGCTAGACGTAACAGTAATTATCAGTTGCCACTAAAAATCACTGCAGTAGTACTTTGTGTAATCAGCTCATGGGCTACCATATAGTAAACACCCAACAATATAATCTCTACAGCTAAAGCCATTGAAGGCCAAAGGCTAACAATACAATGGAAATTTCGCCTGGGCGAATGGCCCACAGCACCCTGAGATCACTGAGAGACAATGTGCTACAGCATCATCCACCATCATGGTGTCGCCTTGACGACGCCTGGTGCCTAGTCGGATAATTCTAACATTCCACAGACATCACACTTCACAGCCTTAAAACTCCAATTTACCTCATTACCAAAATACCACACACCATCCAAAGGATGTGGGGCATTGTGGCTCTAGCTGCCCCCATATTCCCTCGAATTGCTCTTGAGCCTGATGGCTGTGGCTTAAGGGGAAACACTGTTTGAGGTTACCAACTAATTTATTACAGGAGTTATCGCTTGTAATAAATTAAAGTTGGCTGGCTCGTGGACCATGCATTGCCTGTTGGCTAGAAAGGTGTATTTTCCATTCTCACCAGCCTGTAATGTGTATCCATGACATTTTGTAAGTTGGTCTAGTGTAGCTGGTGTGGATGATGAGACTGCATTGGTGCAAGTGGGCACGAGGGACAACATGGACGTCTGGTTCATATCAGTTTCACAGGCTCTTCTAGTATGTTCCCCTTCTGGTTGCAAATTATTAAAAGCACTCCAAAATCTACAAAAGGGCTTTTAGGCCTCTTCCTTATACCTGCTCTCATTTATATACTCCACACGTCTCTCCTACATCTGCTTACCTTTAGGTTGGAGGTCTGAGTGTGCTTACTAAGTGAAATTTTCACCATCAGCATTATTCCAGCTATCAGGTTTGGATTTATTCAAAATGGAGAGTCCTTTATTTCACTCCTTAAGCCCCCCTTCTACATCATTAATTCATATAAACTAGTAATAAATAGCAGTTTACTATGTTCACATAACATTAAAATCTGACTTGAACCACTTCGGTGAGCCTGTTCACCACACCTCTTTCGCTGCGGCCCCGTCACGCACCACATCACAACAGTATAGTGTGTGTGCACCATGAGTGCAAGGCAGTGTAGAAATGTGTTTTTCCAAAGGCCTTTTTAATTTTCATTAATTGTTACATGCATGCAGTTCAGTGTTACTTGTGTGCAACGAGTGTTACTCATTGTGCATAAAGTACACGAGTGTCACATTTGCTTATTCAGGGTTATGTTTATGTATCTTGTTTCCAAGGGTAATAATGTATATATCATAATATTGACGCCATCCACGGCATCTCCTTAGACCATTTGCCCGCTGCACAAAGGAATCTGCACCGATAAGATGCACGCTCTACACAGAGTACATTAGTATGCAGTGTTGGTGATGTGTGCCAATTAGTGTAAGTCAATACAGGATAGAGTAGGGCAAGCCAGGTGTAGCCGCGAAGAGGAAGAGGGGAGGGGGTGGAGGCAGTTTAGTGTAACATATTGTGTGTGTGTTTTAAGCGAGCCACCTACTCTGCGTGGTGGAGAGATGTGTAAGTAGTGCTAAATTGTGTGAAACACGTAATATAATTACTTAAGGGTTCACGCAATACATAAGCTTATCAGAAGACTGAGCTGGATGTGCAGATTAAAGCCATTTTTATTTGTACCCGTTTTCAATAATGTCTTCTCTGTTTGTTGATTGTTTACATTTCATGAGTGTCACTCTCACCTCATCCATTAACATGTATTAAGAGTTTATTATGTTTCTTGCAGTATATTTGAATTTATTGTGTACCCCCTACACCTGTGTTTATCCAAAGTAAGTTTCATGGTATTGTGTACCAGAAAGTAGTGGTGTGTGTCACGCGGGCCCGCCAATGCCGACCCTCACGTCTTTCCGCCATGTCAGTCAGCGCTCGGCAACTGGAGGGGTGATTCGTGCCCTTTTGTCACCCATCGAGTGTGCCCAGGTGGGATTCAATCTTTGTTACTGATCATTCTAATTACAGTAGACTTTAATATCTCGGAACCTTTTTATGTTTAATCACACGGGACAACACCCCCTCTTTTCCTGGTTGGTTTGCATCACCACCGGGAGTTTACTTTTTCATGTAACCAGCATGTAGCCCATGTGGCTTTTGTCTGTTTTACCATGACCAACCAGTGAAGTTCGGTGCCAAATATAAGTTACTTTCATTGAAAGTGTGTAGAGTCATGGACGAATAAATAACATTACTGGAACTGTGCATGATGTGTTTTGTCAACACCTTCGGGCGCATAAGGGCACAGAACCTTCATTTCCCGCTGTTTATAAAGTGTATATTTTACGTGTTTATCCCAAGAGTTTTCTGTAATGCAACATTATCAAGTCAATATATTTATGTCAGATGGTATGTGGTCCGCCCAAAGAGTCCACAGAGATTTCCGTAATTATTTTATTAATCAGACTACAAGGTGCAGTAAAGTAAGGCATTGGTCGTCGGCAGCATGACCTGGAGCATCAACAAGAGTCAGCTTTCTAACTTCGGCATCACCTCTGGTGATGTCTGGCGCAGGGCTATACCTAACCTATTTGCCAAATTTTCCACTAAAATACTCCTTTTCATTTCTCCATGCCATGATGACACCTCAACTGGTGTAAATTTGTTTAGTTGCCAGTGTTAATGTCATGTGTGTTATTGGTACTCATAAGTAATACTGTCCTACTGACAGTTCTATTGGCCAAAGAGCCTCACTTAAAAGGGTAATATTAGAGTGCTATGTATTTGTTTATTTACATTTCCTCAATTCCCTGTGTCCACACGTAAGTACCTAGGCAAAACGCCTTCCAAGTGTCATGTTAGTTTAAGAGTGTTGTGTTTATGTTTTTATATTAATTTTGTGGCCGCGTCACAACAGAGGCCACCGTATCTGAGCCATAGATTATATCAGTCATAGATATGGCAACATTGCCAACCACGTGGCGAAAGGCCACGAGTTCTGTACTAAAATTATTAAAAGAGTTCTTTATGTATAATTGTCCATGCTAACGTGTTCTGCCATGAAAATTAAGTGTAAATATATAATAAGTTGTAGTTGGTAACATTTCCATGGGCAGTGTACCCACCACTACAAAAGCGGGCCATTGTCGGTTAATTGACCGATATGGTAACTCTATGCCACAAGTGGCCAAGCCTCTCATAACTATTTTTAGGAAGTATATTTTTATAAATATTGAGTGTTCAGATTATTTGCTATTTAATGCAAGCTTTGTGTCATGTAATCTCATCACCCATTTTCATGATTTTGAGAGTCACGTAAGTTACATGACATTCGGCCGCAGCAGCAACCAATCACAGAGCCTTGTGCCTGCCGCCATGATGGTAGCTTCTTGGACGTGTGGAGACAGCTGTGTTTTTCCGCGCCGTTCCGGGCCCTCACCACTTTTCAACCATTCACAATGTAATTTTGTCTGCTTTTATTTTAATGTATCTGAGCCTTGTTTCTGTTTTACTTAACCGGAGTAAGGGCTGTCTCGTGCCCCAAACCGTTTGTTCATGGCTGAGGACTCATCTTTTTCACCTTAACCATGTAAGCATCGTGCTGTTTTATCAGTTTCAGTGGTCGCCCACTTGAATGGCGAACCTAAGTGTACGTGCCCCATGTGGTAATTGAGAGATAAATAAATACCATCTGATGAGTATTTCCAGCTTTCTGTTAATTCATGGTCGCATCTCGACCGCTTAAGCTGTAAGTTATAGATGTGATATATTTCGTTAATGGCATGGGGAGAAACTGAATCTCCCCCTGGGAGTGAGCTGGCCCTTAATAGTCAAGGCATTCATGGATATAGCAATGTACGTTTCACCAACACATAACCTGCAAGACATGGATCATTGGGTGAAACCATAGTTGGTCGGCGGCTGAACGACTCTGAGGTTTCATCAACATCATGCTCTACCATTTTCTGAGCGCTGGCTGGCTCTAACCGGAGTACTTCAGTTTTCATAATAGCCTTTCCATATAACCTTTATCCCCCATGGTCTAACTAAGGTAAGCATCAAATCCTTTCCTCTTGGTACTAGGAACAATGTGTAAGATATAAATAAACTTCCTAGGTTATTAATAGGTGCAATTAGGATAGTACTGTACCAAAATACTTTAAACTACAAATATTAAAATATCATTCTGAAACATATATTCAGAATTATAGTGAAAGTAAATAATAATGCCGAGAGGACTGTCTAGCCAATGTAAACAAAACAATATGTACATCAAGAATAATTATCTCTAGATTAAACAAACATTAATTTATGTCTACCACTACACCCTCCCTACTATCGTATTTGTATCTTGTATTGGCAATATTGTCAATTTAGGAACTGTTCGGTTAGCTCTTTTTTTGCAAATTAATAACTTTTACTAATAAAATATTACGATTATGTATATATTTTCCACACGTTTACCGCACAATTTCCCTGGTCTTCATAGCCCATCCCACTATCGTTTTTGTAGATTGTATTGATAATATTTTAATGACCCTAGTAAATTCAAGTTCAATATAATTAGTAGAGTGGAATTATACCACTTCTTCCTAGTCTAGTTATATTGCCACTTCCTATAATTTTTCAAAAAAGCACCTATTCCAAACATTTATTGTATTTTTTTTCAGGATATTTTGTTTGGAATGTAATTTATTGTTGAGCTTCAAACGCACCTGTTGTCACCTTATATAATATTATTTTTAGCTAAAAGTAAATATATAATTAGATTGGAATTGGCATACAGAATAAAACACAAAATCGTTACAATAAGAAAGCAACATCCATCCAAGCCAAACTAATCACAACACAGTCATAAAACCAGAAGCAACAGATGGATCAGAATGCCTGACGGTGAACAAGGAAGGAGAACTGCGAGAATTGGAAGTAAGAGAGAGGAAAATCCTGAGAAAAATTTTGGGACCACTCAAAAACATAGGCAACGTGTGATCAAGAGGGAAAATGAAGACCTACACAGAAATACCGAAAAAAATTACAGACAATGAGAAAAAGAAGACTGAACTTTTATGGACAACTAAAAAGAATGAATGAGAACAAACTCACAAAGAAAATATTCAACTACATCACAAAACTGAAATGCACAACAGGATGGATGGTAGATGCCAGGAAAGATGCAGAAAAAGTTGGGATAACGGAAGAATTGTTCAACAACAGAGAGAACATCAGGGGACTGATCGACATCGCAAAATTTCAGGAGGACCGACCGAAACTAAGATCCAAGAGCAGTTGGAGAAAAAAATGAGGAAGTTCTGGGAAGGAAGAAAGAAGGCGAATCAGAAGTCTTAAGTTCATTGCGGTCCATAGATAGCCAAATTCATATATTTAAAAAAAAAATAATTTTAGCCTTCTTTTACCCGGCTTTACAATCGGTACTCTATGAGGTTAACAAAATGGCTACGTTATCGTAGTGTATGTATGGAGATATTTGTTGTTTGGTTTGAAATAATTAATTTGTGAAAATAAAAAAAATACAATGTCACTTTCCAGGTACGTAGTGATATTTTATAAGCATAAAATCAAATATCAAGTTGTTTAATGTATATGTAAGTCTGAACGATTTTTTTATTTATTGTTCAACTTGTCACTGGTGTTGACATTTGACAGACAATTTCATTGGTAATGACATAATTTATGGGCCTGAATACCAGCGTAGAAAACTGACCCATCAGTGACTAATTAATAACTAAAATTGCTGTAGTGCTAGGACGATAATTTTACACCTGCCCATAATATATTTAATAATTTTTAAAATCAAATCTACTTTCAATGTAATAATTCTTACATGACACAATTATGTTTATCACGAAAAGGTTTTTTTTTTATTTGTATCCCGATCTAACATTTGGGAACTCATCACCCAGACTGTTAAAATTAATTGTTTATTCAGTGACTTCAAAAAATTGGGGAATTTTGTTTGAAACCTGGTGGTGTTTGGTGCATTTGTCTATTTGTCCACGTGAAGAGGTAGGTATGTAGGTACAGTTCCCCACACTAGGTTTAGGTTAGTTTCTTTCACCTGTATAAAGGCCATACAGGGGAGCAAATCTCCAAAACTGTGATTTCTTTCAACCAGATGTGACATTACAGCCATTAGAATTGTGGTTTCTTTCAATCCTGTGCAGCGACACAGGCAGTTTTCTGTTGCACAAAATTACACCAGCTTTCGAGGAAGTGTAACTTGCGTGGCGCTTCTCTATACCTCTCCTAGTTGTGACAAACGTTAATAAGAATTTGCAGGAACCAAAATTAGGCTGGACTGCCTGTCAGGATGGATAGTTTCAGTCCCGGGGTTCACACAAAAAGCTATTAACCTGAATAAGATCTAAGGAAAAGTCATTTCCTGATATCACATACCTAGTATTATATATACATATATATTTTTTTTCTCTCTCTCTCTCTCTCTTTGCACTACAGCCTCTCATATATATATATATATATATATTAGACACTCTCTCAGCAAGATTTAAAAGAAAATAATATAAAGAAATTTAAGAGAGGCCCTTCAGTTGCAATGCTAACAAACGAACTGAAGGTGTTTAAAACCAAATTATCAGCTCAGTTCAGATATCAATAAAATTAATAAACATACCGGAGAATACTATCTCGCTACAATAGTACAGTTATGTATACAGTACAGGCAGTTTCAAAATTTAATTTTCGACGAATGTGCCAGCTAGCTTAAATTTCGACAGTAAATTTGTTATTCAAGGTGCTCTTGTGTGTATAGAATTCCATATAGAATTAATTCTTGCAACTTGGGTAGGAATTAGCTAAAGTGTCATATCCTTCTGGGACTCGGGCAGACAACAGAGATACTGGGATTTTCAGAATTCCTTACTGTAGGTTCCACTGGTACACATTCTTCTTTCTCGTCACTGATGTGTATAGTTCATTCGGGGTTACTTCCCATCTTTTCTGAAGCCGCGCTGAAGCTCTCCTTGCGGGACGTTCCTCCACATCATACAAACAAAGCTTAGAAATTTATCCAGAGAGCCAACGCACCACACTCAGGGTAATAATATTTTGCATAAGAACCATTTTAATGCCTATTTTCTCTGTCTATTCATATTATTTTTAAATTAAACAATTTACAGCCCAAATAAAATGCAAGTAAAAGTTCAATGTAAGCAAAAGTAAGGTACTTCTATGTTAATAGAAGTATAAAACACTTGTGATACATGGCATATTTAGGAAACAACCAACACTTCAGGCTTGGGGTGTTTTTTTTATGGTT
This sequence comes from Dryococelus australis, assembly GCA_029891345.1. NCBI lineage: Eukaryota > Metazoa > Arthropoda > Insecta > Phasmatodea > Phasmatidae > Dryococelus > Dryococelus australis. The sequence goes on from CM056995.1 coordinate 80,283,084, forward strand.
TGATTCAAAACGTGTGAAGAAACAGTGCATAGACTATACACTGATAACTATGGTGCTCACGATCTCAGACACTATCTTTTTTTAGTTCTGTGTCGGTTTTTGGATTTCTAAAATATAATTTTAGTTGGTTATTTTGCTAATGTTCCATAATGTAGTGTGTCATTTTTTTTTGTAGTTATTTCTATAGCAACTTCTTATGCAGCTTGGAGAATTTTTATAATTATAAGCACCAAATAACTTGTATTCTATACTACAGTAACATTTTAAAATGTGCATTTTATTAATAAATGAATTTCTTTTTCAATTTTAACTCATTGCTAAACTCTCTATATTTGCTTGACTTTCATTTGTTTCGAGGAGGGCTGTCGGGTTGATGTCCTGATTTAAGTGAATAAAAAAATTAAATTGTGAGAAATATTAAAACAATTTTGTATTGCGTGGAATGTTTGCCTTTTTGCTATCAGAAAGTATATTGCAATACAAGAGAATCATAAAATATATCACTGCACAGAAAATAGTAATGGAAATATTATAATATTAAAATTAATATTAATTTTTGGTGTTTTGAATTTTGCCTTAAACAGTTTTTGCCACAAGAAATGCATTATAAAACTTTAATGGGGGGAGAGGGGAAATGATAATTTTAATTATTTGTTAGTTAGACATTATTAAATTGTTATAAATCTTAATGTCTTTCATTTGTACCATTTTTTAATTTTATATGATTACAAAAGGAGAGACTGAATTCCTGTTACAGCTAAGGGAAAATTTAAGTAACTAAAAAAAAAGTTAATTCGTAAAATGTATTTATTTCATAGTTAAGTGTCTAAAGATGTTGTATTTTGTTAGTGGGTTGTCACCAGCATTTCTTAAAATTGAAAATTACAAGAATTATTAACATTTAAATATATTGAACTGCCAGGGGAATGATGCAAACATAGCTTACACAAACCATACATACTTCAAGACTATCAATAAGGGAACGTATGATAAACTACATAGATTTAACAAAAAATGACATATATCCATCAAGTTTGCTTTCAATGAGAGCTAGGTTTTTGTGGGAAATAGATAATCACCATCTTCAGAAGAGGCAGGGATGGGAGAGGAGGAGGAATAATGGTGTATGTAAGGAAAGGGCTAAAAGGTGCGGTAGAATGGTTAGTGAGGATGTCAAGGTAATGGAAATTAAATTGAGTGGTAGTAGTAATAGGAAAATCACTTTGCTGGCAGGATATAGACCACCAGGACGGGGATGGTAGGCAAATGAGATGATCAAGGAGAGGGTCGATAGACTAAAGGACAGGCAGTGGGTTGTTGTAGCAGGGGATTTGAATATGCCAGGGTGAAATGGTTATAGGGTGCAGAAGGAGTGGGTAGCATAATGCAGAGAATGGCAGCACAGGTAGTCAACAGAGGATTAGTCCAGATAGTAGAAACACCTACGAGATGGAATGAGGAGAGTGTTGGGTCAGTGCTGGATGTGGTGTTGGTCAGACCTAGGAATGCTGTAGTTGTTGCAATAGTATTGGATGGTATAAGCGACCATTATATCCCGGTTGTGGATATTGGGATTGGCAGGATGAGGGAAGAGCAAACTGCAGAAAGGTTGGTGTGGCAGTATGGGAGAGGAGACAAGAAGGGGGCAGAAATCTTCCTGGGAGACAGATGTTCTATGGAGGAGGATGTAGAGGGGTTTTGCAGGGAGTTTAGAGGATTGGAGGAGGTTATGTTGGAGAAATTTGTGCCAATGAAATGGATACAGACTGGGGGAGATCCTCCATATTATGGACATGAGATTTTGAAAATGAAGAGGAAGTGCAGAAAATTACATGCCAAATGGAGAAATGAAGGGATGATAAGATCTAAGGAAATGATGAAAAAAAAATGGGTATGGAGCTTGAAAGGAAGATCAAACAGGCAAAGAATGTATTTCTGGGGAACATGGTGGAAGAAGGAAAAGGCAAGGAATGGGGGAAATTGTTTAGGTATGTTAGGAGGTTAAGGGGAGGAGGGGAAGGGATCCCTCTGCTAACAGGAAGAGATGGTAGGCATGCGACAAATGACCAAGAAAAATTGGAGATGCTGCAAGGACAGTACTTGTCAGTCTTTGAGGAAAAGGAGTATTGGAATAGGGGGGCAAAAAGAGTTTGGGGGGGGGGCGTTTAGTAAGTTTAAGATGAGGGAGTGGGAGATAGAAAAAGTAATTAGGGGTTTGAATAGCAGTAAGGCAGCGGCTCCAGATGGGATAGGAAACGCAGCACTAAAGTTTGGTGGCAGGGAGTTGGTGAAATATTTAGAGGTGCTGTTTAAAAAGTTCTTAGGAGAGGGTAAGTTACCACAAGATTGGAAGGATGCTATGGTGGTACCTTTACACAAGCAGGGAAAGGCATGGTATCTACAGACTGGTGAGTCTCACATGGGACATTGATGAGGAACGTGGAAGCACTGATACCGGACAGGAAGGTATTCGAATGGATAGGGGACTTCCTCAGGGGGCGAAGGCAGAGGGTGAAAGTGGAGGAGGCAATATCGGAGGAAGAGAAGGTTACATCAGGGGTACCACAGGGAAGCGTGCTGGATCCTTTGTTATTTACCATGATGGTAAATGGTGTGGGTTTGGGGATTAGGGGAAAAGTAAGATTGTTTGCAGACAATTGTGTTGTGTAGGCTGCATTGTTAAAAGGGGGAGGGGGGGTTTGCAGGCGGACACTGGCAAGATATGGTTTGCGGACCAGGAAAAATAAAATGAAGATAAATGTAAGAAAAACTAAGGTAGTGAGGTTTACAAGGAAGAAGGTGATAAGCAGGGACATGTACAAATGGGAGGGACAAGAGATAGAAGAAGCAGCAGAATATAAGTATCTAGGGATTGTATTGCAGGGAAACCTTAGATGGAAAAAACATGTAGAGAGGGTGGTTGCAAAGGGAAGAAGGGCTCTGGGTATGCTGGGAAAGGTGCTGAAGGGAGTCAGTTATGGGGTGAAGGAGAAGGTGTATGGCACAATGGTACGGCCAATGTTAGAATATGCTGCAGCAGTATGGGGCCCGTATGTGGAAGTGGAGGTGCGAGAACTGTAAAAGGTGCAGAGTAGGGTAGCAAGATGGGTGAAGGGTAGGTGAAGGCAGGGGCAGGATGATGAGGAAGAAGGGAACTATAGGCCATCAGTGATGATGAAAGAAATGGGGTGGAACTCATTGAAGGAAAGGAGGAAATTTGAACGGCTAGTCAGGATGTACAGGGTGGTTAATGAAGAGGGAGAATGGGGAGGGCTACACTGCAAGCTAAGTAAGGGGGTGTTTAGAGGAAGAGGAAACAATAGTTAGAAGTTTCAGAGAGTGTGGAGGAGAACAGAGCGGGGTAGGCAGTCCATGCTTGTGAGGTCTGTGAGGGAGTGGAATGTGTTGAGGGAGGAATTGGTATCTGTGAGAGAGGTTGGTAAGTTCAGGAAGGTAGTGGAAAAGGAGTTGGTTGGGTGAAGGAGAGGTGAGAGAGCTCGCCACCGAGCAGTAGCCGAATTGCGGGTGTATGTATGTATTAAGTTTGTATGGCAAATGTTTCTTCTTGAAAATGTCCCACAAGGCACTGGTTGGTATATACGTCCTTTAACATCTTGAATGTGGTAAGTACGAATGTTGGGTACATCAGGCCATTTAAATCTTCCTTTGCCAACATGGTAAGATTGTATTTCTCTCTCGTACTTGCAATTATAGTTCTCACTGAAATCAACATTCACTAAAATTTCATTTGACTTTTAACAATTTCTTCAGGTTCTTAATAGCCACATACTGATGTATCCTATTGCCCTCATGAGACACAAAAGATTTCACACTTTCCTCCAATGCACGAACCAAATGTTTTAATGAGCATTTAATATCTTTATTGGTCTTTTTTGTTGTCACCCTGAGCTCTCATCTTTATATATCCTTAAATTGGTATTGTTTGTTCACACACTTTTGGTAAATTACTTAAGTGTTTCCATTAAAGTCTCTATATATGATAACACTGTTTTCACATTTTCTGCATTACTTCAACAAACATTTCACATCTTCTCTAGAGCAGCACATTAGATCTAGCAAAACAGCAGTGTTCTTAGCTGTGATTACATTTAATGAATACAGCGCTTAACTAGAAGGGAAATGTTGTCGTATTTGCTGCACAAACATGTGTTTCTTTCAGATACCTTCCTTGATACATTCCAAAAGGGATGCAACCCCCAGAATCTAATGTATCTTAAGAATTTGTGACTGCTTATGTATTTTTTGTGCAAATCCTTGAGATTATCACACAAAAATGCCTCTTTTGTTTCTTACGCCTTCCCTTTGTAACATAGTATTTTTTCCCAAGGCTGCTGTCGTCATCTTCCAAGAAATTTTTCACACTTTCTTTAGCACCATCCTTCAAAGAATCCTGTCTTGTTTTTCATTCATAGATTAGTGGATCTCCTAGGCGATTTTTGTTAGCTGTAAGTATTTCAGATTTAAAAAAAAATTACTTGCATTTAACAATCAGTATTTCTTGATTAGTTTTCCAGACAAAATCTTGTGATATAATTGTTTTGCCTTATCAGACTTCATCTCTGCATAGCTGAAACTTAGTTGAGTGGATAGTGCTTCACCAAATATTAGTTTCTTTTTAATTGACTTTAGAAAACTTTCCAGGCTCTTTTAAATAGTACAGTACATTAGATATTGGCATAATTTCTTCAGGACTCCCGTTATTCTTTTTTAATAATCGCTGATTGCGTTTCTTGTACTTCTCAAATTTTTTCTTCATTCTATCAATTTCACCCTCTGCTATTTTTAATTTTCTGAGCAAAGCACTATGAACCTTCCTGATTTTCTTTCGGCTTGACAGTTTTCTTCTCACAGTAATATGTTTTGATTCTTGCTTATCTGTTGAGGCTGTTTCGGTGAAACTAGTTTCTTTGTGAACTTTCCTGCTTGAGCTGAATGGTGAACTGCCAAACAAATACTGTTGGTATTTCTGTGCAGTTTTTAACCCCTGTCTGTAATTTTGTGAATTAGCCTTCCATTGTCAACGCTTCGTCCTCTGATCACGATGTTTAATTTCTACTATTGCCTTTACAAACTCCTTTTTCTTTATTGTTCAATTATTTAAGTGTTTCCTTTTCTTTCTGTTTCTGATTGGATCATTCATTATTTTTGCGTAACATTCTCATTCAGCTTCTCATTTCTTTAATAGTATTTTGTTGTTTGACTTCTTTTTTACTTTGACCACTTTTACTGGAAATAAAGATACAAAACATTAGGCTAATAATTGCACATTACTAATTTACTACTGAAAAGCTTAAATCTAACTTGTGCACAACACTTGGAATGGTTTGAACCTATTAATCATTCCCCTGGGTTAATCATCATTATCCTGTGTAAAATCTTCCAGGGGAATGATGAAACTGTATGTTTACTGAGCTGGGAAAAAACCTATAACTGTTAACAAATATTTATTTGTATTATTAGCTAGGACATTTTAGTTACTAAAATTTTCCCTTTGCCTTAGAATAAGCTGTAACAGGAATTCAGTTAATAAATGTTATAGCTGGTTTACAAATATTTAAAAACAGTGAATAATATGCTTTATATTCAGTCCTTTTTCTAAGGTTGGATACATAAAATAATGTGGATTATATTTGTTGGTTTTTTTTTTAAAAATAGGAGTTGGATACTCTTAAAGTTGCAGAAGTGTGGTTGGGGACAGCCAGGGGAATGTGTGTGTATATCACTTTATATTTAGGTAAATCTAAGTAAAAAGTGATATCCGCACAATTTTTTTCTCTCTCCCCCCCCCCCCCCCCCCCATACTAAGATACAGTGCAGCCCAAGAACTTCAGTCTCAAAATAACCCTTTCCCAGAAAAAATATTTTGGTCATTAGTTTTACTTACCTTCCAGAACTAAATTTACCCAATTCTACTAATACTGCATTTTTTTGTCTCCAAAACTGAGTGGAGTAGAAATGACCGTTCAGATATTATTGCAGTTAATAAATGTTATAGCTTGTTTATAAGTTCACTACCAAACTGTACGGAATGAATACACATATTAATTAATTGAGAAAATTTGCTGTTAAGGTATTATTATAGCAATTTTTGATTAACAGTTCTTTAGAAATTAGTAAAGTTATGAATAAACTGGTGCAGACAGAAAAAGTGTAAGTTAGTGGTAAACTAAGCCTTACAAACATTTGTTTAGATTTCATCCTACCAATGTTGTATTAATCATCTCTATGTGATTGACAGTTGACGTGATATGGCTGTCCAAGCACTTGTACATTTCAGCAGGTACAACTGGCAGCCATTTTGTCCTGTACTACAAGTGTCTCGTATTTAATAACTATTATAAGTGTTCATTACGGGTCATGTCAAAGGCATGCAGTCGACTTAACCACGAATGATTCATCACAGTGGGTTTCATTACTTGCCAGGCAGTGTCACTATTGTCTACTGATGTTGTACACTTTAGTTTTCATACAACATACTGCTATGATGCTCTAAATGGAAAATTGGTTTGCTCACACCCCAAATTATAAACCACATTTGACCAAATTGTACAATAAATGATGAAGTATAGAATCAGAAGTGTCATAACCTACATCTGCTTACATGTAGTCAGTTGAAGACATAGTCAAGCTTCACAGCAAGAGCAGTGCTCATGCAAGGAAAGAAGAGCAGTCTATTATTGTGGCTTGTACAATGGTGCATGTGGTGTTGCAGCATCTTGCCGGCGCCCATGCAGCCTGTATGGGACAGGGATGAGGAGCGAGCAAGGGCCCGTCCCCAGGCAACTGCCCTTGTACTCACCAGCCCCACTGCACCTCCGTATGGTCAGAGGAAGGGCTGGGTGCCCCGGACCTTGCAGGTCAGTATGTTTCACCCTGTGTTACCCAGCGTGTACCCCAACCAGAAGGCATTTAACTATTTTCTTCAGAGCATTAATTTTAGCAATTGAAAATTTACATTAAGTATTTTTTTTATTTATTTTATGACAACTAGGCCTATTGCAATTTTTCCCAATATTATTAGTGATCTTTTTCTAAAATTCCTTAAATATTATGGTAGAAAAAAAATGACTTGCAAGAAACCTTCCATATATCTAAAGTAAATACTCTCTTACAGGCACAATTTAAAATATTTGCAAGTACCTTAAAACGTGTAATTGTGGTAAGATGCTTGGTAAAACTGGAAAGATTTTGTGTTACTAGGGAAAGATGTTCCAAAGTCCTTAATTTCTTTATCAAAAGAAAAGGCCATGTTATTGGTGCTGTAGGGATATAGGTCTTGCAGGGCGAGGTTGCTAATTGGTGGGTCTTATAACACTAGCCATGGCAGTAAAATACTAGTAGGGGCAACTCTGCTACAAATTGAGAAGATGTAAATGAGTAAAGTCTCGATGTTATAAGGGAGCCAGTCCATTAAAAGCATTCGTTCATTGGATGGTCCTTACAGAAAAGGACACTCAAAAATGTGTATCTCTACCAAAACTCTGTGTGTCAGTGACTATAGAAATAAGTATAATATATGTAGAATAATTCATCGATGTAAAAAGAAGTTATGTAATAGGTGTTAAAGGTACAATGAGGTGTAGTAATACAAATAAATTTTTATGATATATACATTTTTGCTATATTCTCTCTTATAGGATTTTGGTGATGGAGGCGCCTTTCCTGAGATCCATGTGGCACAGTATCCCCTTAACATGGGTCGAGAAGGAAAGGAGAGTACATCTAATGCTTTGGCAGTACAGTTGGATGCCCAGGGAAAGATCAAGTATGACGTGCTGGCTCGCCAGGGTCATTCAAAAGATAAGGTAATTGCTTATGTTGCTTGTTTTTTTTTATATTGTGCTTCATTAAAACAGAAATTTCAGTGAAAATGTAAACTAAGGCAATCATTGCAATGTTTGTAAATTTGGTATGTAGGTTACTAGTTTTAATTTTGTTTGAAAAATATGTACCTGCTATAGCTTAAAACCTTTATTTAAAAAAGTTGCTATTTTTTTCCTCCAATAAAAATGGTTCTGTAGATTTTGTATGTAATGATCGTCACTCACGTAATGTTAAAAAAAAATTTCTTATTAAATTAATTGTTTTTATTTTATTTAAACTAAAATGTATTAATCGGTTATAGAGTTTGAGCTGTATGTATGTATTATATTCTTTTGTAATATTGTTTGGTACAGCTAATCTGATTAAATTAACTACATTGAAACTGTACTTATAAAATGGAGTTGCATTTCATTTTGCAATGAAAATGCACTGTTGAGGGCAGAGAAGGGAAACACGCTAAGATTTTTCTTGCCGTTCTAGGTACAGTTTTAATATTGGACCTGTTAGTGAACTCGTCTGTAGACAAGCATGCTGTCACCTTAATTGTAGTTTACAGATGTTCTCTCAAGTTTAGGCATACTATGTTGTAAATGTGGTGGGTACACATTTGTGACTATTCAGTTTTCTTTAACAATGTGAAGTTGGGTTGTGCCTTTGTCAAATGACATGAATTCAGCATGCAAAGGACAGTGATATGATATTATGTAATTTGAAAGGCAGCTGTATGTCTTCTGTTAATACAGTATTGAAAATGCATGATTTGCATCGTTGTAGATAAAATGTTGGCTATGGTATGGAGCGTCCATAAGATAATTATGATGCTCTTGGTAGTGAAAAAGTGCGGTAAATTGCAGCAAGTACATATTCTGCGGCCTGAACTATTTCTTTCTGTATTAATGAAGAAATTAATTTTGAATGGCAGTTGCAGGATAACTAGAAACTGGGGAGAAAAGATTAAATGATGTTCACGTGTTAAGTGTAGTGGAGGAAATCTGCTGGTACACACATGCAGTCCATTCCCGTTACAAAGGCATGATTTTGGCAGCCATTTTGTGGTAATAACAGTCTAACCCTTCCTACCTGTATTTGCTGTTCATTTTCTCCACACAGTGTCTGAATTGCTTGGAAACCAAGTGGTATGTTCTTAATGAACATTTAATATTTAGGCTTATTGCTCCGGTGTTACTACCTGTCTGCAAAGGTGACAACATGACCACACCTATGGTTTTGCGGCTAGAACCAAAACAGTTGGAATATACAAATATATAAATAGAGAAGGCATTCTGTTCCAATTGCGTACCATCACTCTTTTCACACATCTATATCTTACTTTGCACTTCACCATCTTGCAGGACTCTGTAATGTGACAGATAGTAATATATTAACTGATTATCAAAAATTGTTGAGTGTATAATCAAGCCGCAATGTTTGTTGTCTCAGGTGATCTATTCAAAGTTGACGGATCTGCTGCCTGCAGAAGTAGTAGCTGAGGATGACCCCACCCTGGATCGACCGCAAGAAGATGAAATCCAAGAGACAACGGAGAAGACACGTCAAGCACTCGAGCGGCTGACACACACCAAGATAGCTGCTGCCATGCCAGTCCGATGTGCTGAGAAGACAGTGAGTGCTTCTCTAGTTTCTTGTTCTCTTTTGTTAGGATTTTATAACAGTTGTAATTTGTTGATATTGAGATGATAAATTTAAATACAGTCACCAAACTGTTTGTGACACTATGAAACATATCAGGGTTAGGATCATAAATATAAACTTTAGTATCTATACTTCTATACTAATAAAATAATGAGATAATGTGAGTTGGTTTATTTGCTTATATTTAATGGCTAATCTCTGAAACTACATGGCAGATTCTTATAATTCTTTCACTGTTATGAAGCTGCATTCTTCGAGATGGATATACACTGTCCTTAATTTTAAAAAAATCCTTGAGAAATTTTAAAATTTGTAAACAAATTCAGACAAAAATAAGCTACTTGGCTACTTTCTAAACATGTGCTAACAAAACCATTATTAAAGATAAATTGAAATTGTGTATAAAAAAATTTGCAAGTAGTTGTGGGTAGTTGCAGGTAGTCATGGGTAGTCGCAGGTAGTAATGGGTAGTCATTGGTAGTCGCAGATATTCACTGGTGGTTGCAGGTAGTCGCAAGGTGTCGCAGGTATTCGCAAGTTGTTACTGGTAGTTGCAAGTAGTCACGGGTAGTCGCAAATTGTCGAAACACAATATTTTTTTTAGATGATCATTGATTTTTTATACATGATAGAAAATGGTACATAAGTTTTTGGGAAAACATAGTAAAAAATACATCTTACCAAAAAACCAACACTAACGCGACAATAAAACTATTTCCGGTAATCAGGTAAATATCTTACAAACCATATGTAGGTATGTATTTAAATAATTCCATAAAACCTGAGTAAAGTGAATGGGTTGCTAGTTATTAAATAATAGAGCAGGGCTGATGCCGACTACAGCTCATGACGATCGGCTGATTATGGTATTTTCGCCATTTGTTATGGTTGGTTTCTCATCTGCCAATTTTTTTTTGCAGATGGGTGCTTGTTTACATAACCTATTTCATGTTTAACACAAAATTAACTCTATTGGGAAAATACATACTCTTAAAGTTTTCGAAGGCAAAAATTATTTTTTTCCTTATATTACACTAGTCTTTAATTGTTTAAAAGGTATAAATACTTTTGAATGTTAGCTTATGGTACCGTAAATAATAATGCACTTATACCACAACCATTTTTGTGGCTCTACATGGTGAGGAATCAGAGTAGTAAAATTTAAATTCTTTCTTGTTAGAGAAGTAAATAGAGCATTACATTTAATGTAATAATGCTTGGAACCATTTGTTAAGCTTCCTTGTGAAAGGACAGTACTCTGTGTCATTACAGGCTCCAGCACAGTACATCCGCTACACACCATCCCAGCAAGGATCATCCTTCAACTCGGGAGCAAAACAGAGGGTCATACGTATGGTGGAAGCACAAAGGGACCCTATTGAGCCACCCAAATTCAAGTAAGTGCAAAATAAAAGGTTTACCTGAACCATTAATTTTTCATTTGAAAGACATGTTAAAATACAGTTGACCTCTTTAAATTTATAAGGCCTCATGGTTTCTGGGAGTGGACTCGTAAATTTGTTGCATGTGTAAAATCCATGTGGACTTTTATTTTGGCCTATTGTTCAACCCCAAACATAAAAAAAATTTCATTTTAAAATGTATAATTGCTTAAAGTTCCTGGTGCATCAATTTTTTTTTAATGCATTGTATTTTTATTTTAGTTGTTATTTTCAAATAACATGTTTCCTTGGAATGATGCGCACAACCTCCCTTCGTCAAAAAGAAAATTGTAGAGTACCAAGTCACTTTCACTGCAGAGAAGGGAGGGTTAACAAACACAGTAATTGCTCCGCTGTGTTATGTAACTTCAGTAGTGCATCAGGCAGGACCGGGAAATTTAATTTGGAAATTCAGTATTATGTCTACATTATTTACAATTCATTGATAGTACAGTGGACTCATATGTACTGAAAAATAATATTCACCAAAAATGTTCAGTTGTCCCTGCAGAATTATACATACCAATAATGATGAAATTATCCACTTTTGTGGTTTATTGAATATTGTATAGATTGAAGAAGCTTACGTCATATTACTTAAGATTTTGCGCTACAATCATTTTTAAGCTGGTTGTGTATGCAAATGTCTAATAGCTGGGTCTGAAGTATGTTAAGCACGGTGCTCTCAGGTGATGGAGTTGGCAAGTCGGTTAGTCAGACACAATCTTCCTCCCTTCCCTTCACACCTGTTGAGAGGGGAAGCGGTTACCTATCAACCAGCATGGCATCCTTGTGTCATCTCTCTCTCTGTGTCTCTCTCAACCATGCACCATCCTTCCTTACATACTGTCAAGAGAGAAAGCAGTTATGTAGCAAAAAACTACATCCTCTCTCTTGGCCACACATTCTTGCTTCCTTCCCTTACATGCCTGGCAAGCATCCTTCAAAGGGTATTGAGTTGAAATCTAGTTCCCATCGGCTGAGCTTGAGGCTGGAAATGCATAAGAAAGCACACAGTAGTTAAGCAGGAAAAGGAATTAAAACTAGAATTAAATATTCTGTAAGATGTCCAGTAGTCCCATTATAGCGAGTTGTAACAGTTCCAGGTTCGATTCTCGCTATAAGAGTATCCTTACTGGTCCCGAATTAGACAGATTTTGATCCTCAGTAGTATCTACTACTTAAAAATTGCTTTTAAATTGTGTTCAAACCACCATAACGTGAAAATATCCTGTTATATGAAAACTGATAGCGTGAAAATGAGCATAAAATCTGACCGCGCCATGTAAGTAAAGCCACTGAGTCTGCTATCAGTTGCTCGGCCTACGCAGCATTGTCCCGCAATCATTTGCCCGGTCTGCGCAGCATTTCCCGCTATCGCTTACTCTGCTGCCGAAGCACTGCCCTGCAAGCGATAACTCGCCTGTCACAGCGCGGCACGACCGTCTCAAACCAAATATCTGTATTTACTGGCATAATTCTCACACCTATTTTACAGGATTTTAGTGCAAAAATTAGGGTGTGTGAATTATGCAAGGAATCGCCAAGGTACGTGCGTGTAAACATTAAAATGGGGTCTATTGTAAGTATTCCTTCGCCAACCACGGGGTATACTTTTTTAAAAAATACTGCAATTTATTTATTGATAATAAATATGAGGATGCTTATTCAAAATTAATGACTCGTGTGCTGGGGCTAGCAGCCAGAACATTGCAGTGTGCACGTAGCTGGGCGAGTGCCTAGATCCTCTGCAGCGTGGCCGAGCGAGCTCCTAGATGCTTTGTAGCGTTGCCGGGCGAGCGCCTAGATCCTCTGTAGCGCAGCCAGGCGCTGCATTTTGCTGCTGTTGCTCGGCCCTAGATCCTTGGGCGGGGCAGCTGTCTGTCGGTCGCTACACGAACATGATTGTTCTGGCAGCCGGCCACTGCCGTCATTACAGGTCCGGTGCACTTCGTAACAGCGACCTGGTATTGAGAAAACATGCATGTTAAACTCAGGAACAATGAATTTTTGGCCTGCTTCTCTATTGCCGTGTTCCTCTGCATACACAATTACCTGAAGTTTAAATGCAGCAGTTTGACTGGCATATTTATCCATTATGCATTCATACTATATAATAATTAATATCCCTTCACGTCAAAAAAAACCACCCGGATACAAACACAGTGACTGATTTTGTTTACTTGTTTGCAGCGCACGCATAGTAGCCAGAAATTGATAACTGGACCAGTGATGGTGACCTTGAAGTGAAGTGTTAGCAACCTGGCACGGTTGAACAAAGTGCGCGCCATATGCTCCCGTTAGTATTACATGCCTCATTGAGAGAAACATGTTGCGTGAAATAAGAAAGGAAAAGTTTTTTCGCCCTAATTCGGCACCATAAAAATGGGGGTGTGAATTGTGCCAGTGCGAGAATTATGCCAGTAAGTACGGTAGTCACTAGAAAATTATACGTTTTCAACTAACAAAACCTGCATGGTGCAAGACTTACTCAAAATCAGCAAAAATTCAAGAAAACTTTATAAAAATGAATTAATATTATGTTTGTTATAGCACAGTGATAAAATATAGTAGTAGTAGTATCCCTATCTTTGATTGGTATACTACAGTGTGGAAAAAAGACCAGCGAAAATCAGTTAATATGTAGCTGTATTCTATTCCAGCTGTCGTTTGGACTGTTATGTATAAATTAAATTAGTTTTAATTTAACAGTAATGTTTGACCCAAATACGTCAAGTTGTTTGAAACCAACCACAGATGACAGCCCAGTGACCGTGAACGACTATGGTAAAGCAGAACTGGAAAACGATGAGAAGGGGGTTAGGTGGCAAGGCCGAAGAATGTGACACATGGGAGTGGCACAAGGTACTTAAGGAAATGAGGAGGCGGGCGAGGGAGTGGAGGTACAGCAGACAGATAACAAAAGCACACTTCACACGGTCATGAGTCCCGCTGCAAGTCTGCTTCACATGATATTGCCGTACATGTTTCAACTCGTAAAATTACAATTTTTAATGGAATATTTTTGTGATTTTTTGATGGTTCCACAAAAAGACCTTGATTCCCGTGTCCTTGCAGTTGCAGTGCTCGCTACAACAGGATTCTACTTTATATAAAAGGACAGGAAGTACTCAGTGTAGTACTTGTTCCAAGGCACACATGCACACAAAGGACTACACATTTTCCACGCGGTTGCACTTTTGCGACATTTCGCTGGCTAGGCCAGCTTCATCTGGTGGTGAGTTGTAGGGCACTGCAGTATGGCGGAAGGGCATTGTTGGTAGTACAGGTGAAACTCGAACCCGCTTGAACCGAAAGTCAGTGTCCAGTTAGCATTTTCTGTAGTCCCGACCAAATTTCTATGTTAATAATGCTAAAAAAAAGTTGGTTTTTGCCAATCTTAAAATTTAATTCACCCCACATCGATGGAACAAAAATTACTATAGCATCGCCGAAAATTACATGCTCCTGTCATTAAATAACAAAGTTTTTAAAATTGGTCAAATCATTAAAAGAAATTAGCTTAAGGATGCTCAATTAAAATGTGTCTCGCATAAAGAAACAAATACCTCAGAATTAAAATGCATCAAAAACTAAATTACAATAAAAATATATATGTATAAAAGTATTACATATATCCCTCTGTAAAAATTACCACAACTGATTTATTTACAACAATTTTGGCCAATCATTACTTTCAAAGTCTTTTTCAAACTTTCGCAATTCTAACCAAACATGCAGCTTATAGTTTCTGATAATCATCACGCCCGTTAAATTACGTACCGCCAGTTCTATCTTCATTCCAAATACAGTTTAGAATAATAAGCAAGGCCATAGAATGTTAGATAGTGTCGGAGATAGTGACATTTGTTCTCATTGCTGCCAACCTAAGAATGCAGTAAATATGTAAGAAGAATAAATTTTGAGATGGTTTCTCATAGCCGCCAACCTACGAATGCCATAAAGACGTACGAAGAAGAAAAACTGTTGCGGAATGTAAACGGTACTATTGATAGCATTAGTTATTGATTTTCCACGTAGTTTTGCATTCACGTAGCGTTCAAAACTGTATGATGTGGAAAATCGTTGGCGAATATACCGAAGAGAAATGTATAAAATGTAAATAACTGGAATTAATCATAGAAAATAAACTGTATTTCATAGCTAAACAATTAGTGCAAATATATTTCGGTTTTGGACAGAATGTCTGATGGATGGATGCTGGTAAATTAATGATTTAATGGTCATAGCATGCAGGCTTTTTAAAACATTGTTTAAATGGAATATTTGTCGGGACCATAAAAAAAGGCTGATTGGGAAATAGACATAAACGGGATCTCAACGAGGTTTCAACAGTAATGTTGTCTTGAGTTTCAAGCCGAGTCTAATAGTAAAAGCTTGACTTAGCTCAAGCTTTTGAACTTCGACCCATCTCTACAAAATACAAAAAATACAGAAAAGTGTACATACTGTAGAATTTTATTAGATTATCAACAAACTATTTCAATGGTTTTGACCAGCAGCCATGTTGATAACGACGAGCAAGAAGCAGCAGTGCCATATTTTCGAGATATTGATTCGCAATGTGACATTGCCAACACGTGCAAGATTTTTACTTGATTATATTTCCATGAAAATTATGAATCCATTATCTATAAAAATGTAACACTAATAAATATGTCTGGAAAGTTAGTAAAAGACAATACCATAAATTAAGGAAACCCTACTGCTGAGTGAGTGTACTGGAAAAATTTTCTTTAATATTCCCATTTTCATGGTTTTATTGTAGTTAAACTTGGCAAATACCTAACATAGGCGTATCAATTGTATGTTCGACATAAAGTTTAATGAGGTTTTTTTGGGTCACTTATATGTCAAGTCCACAGCTACAGAATGTCCGCATCTATAGAATTTTTATGTCAGTCCCCTGAAATTCGTTGAATAGTTTTTCTACTGTAAACCTAGCAGTCAGGTGGTGAACTAGGGTGTGGCGGGAAAATTGAATATTTTCCAGTATAGCTGATGAGTGTGGTTCGGAGTTGTGAATGTTGTGACCTGGCAACCCAGCCAGCATCCTTTACATATGCAGGCACACTCTTTGGAGCCTGAACTTAGGCCCAGCAAGAGCCAGGCAACTACAGAAGGGAGCAGTTCAAGCAAACACTGAATAACCACTATAGTTATCCCAGTAATGAGGACCTCTGTTTCCCTGCCCTCAGTTGGAGAAACAGATTCCCACAGGGAGGCAGCGTCAATGTTTATTTTGCCAAATGATGACTCCAACACACACACCTTTGACCTGTGTCCAACTAACATCCGATTGATGGAGAACAGGTTTGCCAAGCAATATTACAGCAGATCTGTATTGAGGATTGAAAGAAAGAGTAAGAGGTGAGAGCAACCCCGAAATGCTTAGCCCTGCATGGACATGCTACTTGGGGTGACTGCTCGTTATTTGCATGACAGATGATAACTCTGTAGCAAGAGCAGCTGTATGTATTGAATAACACAAGTTAACCTGCACAAGCAAAGTTAAGCTAGAACCAGCAAACTAAAGTAAACTGCCGAGGTACGACTATAAGCTGCGTGAGCGACGTAAGAAGGAACAACCACGAGATGCTTAGGGCTCAGGCTGAAGAATGTTTCTCCAGTGACCTGTCTTGATTCTGGCATGTGTAGTGATTTACAAGTTCTGAGAGCTCTGCAAGCGAGGGGCAGTTGGCAATGGCTGGGTGTAGTGGGTGACTTCTCCTGTGCGCTACCGCAATTACTCGGTACCTGCCTGGCCCAGCGACCATCGCTGCTGAGCGGTGTGTCCACCCAGTCTAGACAGGTGCATCATGGCGGGCACCAGGCAGCAAACAATCACTGTAGCTTGTAGATGTCCTTCTAACAGCAGCAGAGGGGTGTAATGTGATGGCGTCTAGCATTTTAGTGTGCTTCAGGGGAGCGCCGGAGGAGGAGGGGGTTGTTTATGTCCAAATTACTGAGCTTGTCACAGATCAAATTTTGGGTACATACAGTACGTAGTTAATGGAACATACCAGATTGAACTGTAAAATTTTATAACTCTACAATTTTACAAAATGTTTGTGGTTTTTGAGGTTGTTCAAACTATAAATTGGTGTAAGATATTTCTAGAATTTGTTTATACAGTAAACTGTTAAAAATTTATCATATTTGAAATAGAGTTTCCTGTAGGCAGCTTTGAACACCATGCAGCATAGTGAAAATTAAAAAAAAAAAATTACTTCTAATTATGTTTTGTATTTTATTATGTACTAACAGCACCTGTCGAGTGAAATCACATTCAAACCATCGTATAGCACAATGTGATTCTGTTGTGTTCCCAGGATAAACAAGAAGATACCAAGGGGTCCTCCATCTCCACCAGCACCAGTCATGCATTCTCCCACCAGGAAGGTAATCTTCTGCATGTCGAAGTGCCAAAGTGTTGCTGTGTTCCATCAACCTGGCAGTAATTTAGTCATGTAACAGTGTTGTTGTTGTTGTTGTTGTTGTTGTTGTTTATTATTATTATTATTATTATTAAATAGTGAACACTGTATTTACTCGCATAATTCTTGCCCTCGCATAATTCACACACCCTAATTTTATGGTGCCGAACTACGGAAAAAACTTTTCCTTTCATATTTCACGCAGAACGTTTATCTCGACAAAGCATCTAGTGCACACGTGCTCATGCACAGCTGCTCTTTGTTTTCCTGCACCAGGTTCTTGACACTTTAAGGTCACAGGTCCTATTATAGATCTGGCTGGTGTGCCTGCGCTGCAAACATGTAAAAAAGTCATTCACTGAGTGGGTTTGTATACAACGTGGTGGTTGTAGTACAAAGGCCGTTATAATATTGTGGCATTAGCATGTTGTTAGAACAGCGACACTGGATCAATACGAGCGCGAGCAGATGATTGGTTGAACATGATGCATGCCAGCATGCTGCGCAGTACAGCTGCACTCTCTACGGGCGACTTCGTCCCATCTACGTGTGACCCTTCACTCGTGACAATTCATAACAGTGGCGTACGAGACAAACATATCAAGCACGGAGATTCCACTAGTCTGGACAGCCGAATACGTAATTGTAATGAAGATAAGTAATTACAATAAACGCTACCCTCCCAGTTCCCTACATGCAAGTGCCACCCCAACAAAAAGAATATTTAATTTTGAATATCCACAACCCTCTATGTTGGCGTGTTCCAATCAACCCTGGAGATGGCAGCACCCCCATAACATTGGGACGTCACGGCCAGCTAGCCTCAGGATGAGGTGTTTTTATTCGTCGTCACCTCCAAGCAGGGAGATAAGAAATGTTCGACACTCCAGCTCTATGATAAACTAACCCCTGCGTTGGAAGGCTATGCTACCCCCACACCCCAGAGACCTGTTGATCGGCAAAAATTAAGTATAAATAGATGTCCACCACCGTGGTCCAAGGAGAGAGATGCTGGGCTCATCGGCAGAATAGGATTGTGGGCCTAACCCAGTCTGAGAGAACTCTCCTCCCTCTCCAGAGCATGCGCCAAGGCCCGAACTCCATCCATTCCAGCCATCAGCTTGGGAAGTTCATGAGCACTCCAGCTCCTGCAGTTGGGCAAGGCTCATCCACGCCGGTCACTACTCACCAGGCTGTAAAATCCTACCACTTCTACCCACTACCGTCACCTTAAGTCAACTTCCTTCGACTCCTGCGGTAGCAGGTCGCTGTGAATTGGAGATTCCACAGGTGTGCTTCGTTGGTCCAAAAGTTGAGGTCCCAGCCAAGTCGCACTTCGGTACCGGTAAGAAACCATTTTATTTCAGGGTGACACGTAGGATGTATGCAGATACCAGGTGAGAGTCAATTACCAGTACTGGAGCAGGCGTAACTGCCTGACATCTAAGTTCAGCGACGCGGTCCCGTTCCACCTCTCTATCTCCTGCGTAGGATGTAGTGCAAGCCACTGTTTGAGATCAGAGTGAGCTAGGTATTGTTCCCTACGTTTTCTACCACTCCTCTTCTCGTGAGTCATAAGGCATACAGTTTTACTGCCTACGTTATACACTTAGACAGGAAGATTTGACAATGTAACCCAATAGTGACTTTCCGGCACGAGCTCGATATGACTCCCCACTGGTCCCCCACAGTATGCGGGCTGATCAGGGACGTGGAGCCATGGGAACTGCCAAGTCTCTACTGGTTGTGCATTCCCACTATGTTGAATGGCAAAACTTCAGGCTACGGTCACATCGAACTGACTTAACGCGAGTGGTGAGAAATAACGTGAGTCTGTCACCCCTCTTGATGTGTAGGTATTTCTAGTGGTTGTGGCATTGCTGTTTTACCCCCACGAGCACTGACTTAGTGCTATTGTGTGACCGGGAAGAAACAGGTAGCAGTCGAATATGTATGTCTTCTGATGTGCAGACACCTGAAAGTGTTCCACATTCAGGCTATCTCGGTTTAAATAAATCTCCCAGTTCCTGTCTGCAGTGCATAGCGTATTCTGTTTACAACTGTTGATTTAAACAAATACCTTGGAAATGAAAAAAACAGAATGTTTGAGAACAATGAGTGTTTATTGAATATTCAATAAACACGTGACCGTGCTACCTCCTATCAAACCGTGGAGGGATGAAGGTAACTGCGGTTGCAGGTGTAGGTGACCTGGTTTTAAGGTAGAAGGGGGATAGCTGGTTCTAGACAAAAACAAATTACTTAAAGTTACACTGCTATGTAAAAGGTGTCTAGAGGAGACAAAGTGAAGTTGAATACGTATGTTCATGTTCGTTGGTCATCCAGATGTAGCAAATAGCAGCTGGGAGCATACGTGAAGTTTCCAAGATCTCCGGAGGACCCAACACTGAGTTAGTGCGGGATGTCGTGAGAAATAATGCTTAAGAATGACTCCCCAGCCCAGCAGCGTCCGGATTTATATAGTGGAAGCTTGTAGGCTGCCGGCGCGGGTAGGGCGTGACGTCCTTCTGCCCTGGTTGACATGGGAAAACTCTGGTCAGCGTTTCTGCTTCGAGCCTCTGTGGTGGCGCTTGGCCTTGCCTGAGTCTGGGCAGCTTGTAGGCTCTCAGCGCGGTGTAGGGTGGTTGCTTATCCTCCAGGTGAAGAGAATTCGCTCATACGTTCCTCTTGCTTGTAGTGTAGGAAACGTATCACTCACGTCTGTAGTAGTGAAATAGGTGCTCTTGGCAATGAGTCATAATCGTATTATATTGGTTGTATAAGTGGCACATATCAAACTGTTACCTGTAGAGCCAGCAGAATTCACTGTCTGCTATGACAGTAATACCTGTGACACAAGAGAGCTCCTTTAAGCATTTGTTAGGTTGGTTCCTGCCTGAAGGCATCGAGTAGGAAGATGTAGCTATGAAACCCACCGAGACCATAGTACCCTTTGATGTATTGGAAACCCCGGCAGCTCCTGTTCAATTCACTCTAGCTCCTTCGAGTATTGTGCGATTAGTCTCGGTCTCCGAAGGTCACCCCTAGACCACTGGGAAAAACCCAGGCTAATTTTGTCCCCGCTTGCCGTTCGATGAGGCCGCTGCGGATAAATCCCGTCAACCCTGCCAGATCAATCATCCCCACAATCACTCTCGATTAATCATTGAGTTAATTCGTTCAACCACTTGGGACCACTGGCGTTCCACTTATTGACAGCCCTGGTTGTGAGGGTAGTAAATCTCCTGGATGGGAGTATATTTCAATATGCCTCACCGTGGGGTTTGATTCCCTCTTCTCTGCCGGGACAAAGAGGGCAATCAGCATAGTCACCCCTTAATTTGAAAGAACCGAGAATTTCAGCACACGTCAATTGGCGCCCCGTGGGGCCATCCGTTCTAAGTGGCTCAGCCTTGAGGGCGAGGACTACGCCAGCCAATTCCCCCTCCCCCCAACCCCCTCAAACAATCAACTTCTTGCGTAGTAGCCAATCTACAACTTCGCCAAGTCATAATATAAGCACCCCTTGGCTCCCAAAGTTACGACAGCATCAAGACTGACTCTGAAGGAAGTCATTCAGACACTCGCTGCACCCTAGGAGAAGCCAGCGTCGCCAAAAGTAGCAACACCCCCCTGCTCAGTTTCCGTTTGCCCAGGCACAGGCGATAACGGTGTGCGTACTGTCACTGAGATTATCATTACAGGTGCGTTGGATGGGGTGCCAATGGCACGAGTGCGAGGGTCAAGGTCAACATAAGATACTTTGTATTTTGTGTCACCAAGATTTCCACCACACCTGTATCGGTTGACCAGATGAGCATATCCAGCAACCCGGATAGGTGTACCAATGCAAAGTCTGCCGAAGGGAGCAGATTTACCAACCCACAAATGCAACCCGCAGGCATAGTTCAGTGATTCTAGGGATACCCTGTGAATTAGAACTGCCAGAATTTAACAGGAAGCCATATGCCGAACCCGCTAAATTTCTGAATCAATGTGAGAAAGAATTGAGGGTACACCTCATACCCTGTAATAAATGGGTGAATGGGGCTCACCACCAACTCACCAGACCCGCCAGGAAATGGTGAGAAAAATACGGGGAATTTGAGGAAGGTTGGCCACGATTTAAAGCCAGCTCACTGCACTGTTTTCCTGTAACAAAATTGTAAGTGTTCTTATCATAGACCTATACTCCCACGTGCAAAGGCACGATGAGGAGATTGGCTGTTTTTTTAAGCGGAAGGAGCACCTACATAAAGAGGACAAACAGTCAGGTGCATTACCCACACCCTTCTCCCCGTCTTACGCAACTTATTAGTCACGCCCCAACCGCAGACGGTCGAGGAGCTCGACCCTGAAAGGGAACTCGAGATGAATGAGCCTCCCTCCCCCAGCAAAGAACAGCTGGCATGGCGCCAGGACTAACTGTTTGGCTCCCATCCCCCAACCGCTCGAAGGGCAAGATGCGACCTTGCCATATTCCGCCGCCTGCCTATCTTGCTGTTGGTGCTACCCCGGGCGGCACTATAACCAGGATTGTACGATGCGACAATCCCTGACTGCACACAGCTCAGTCCCTCTCCCCCCCCCCCCCCCATCTCCCACAAGTGTGAGAGCAAACACTTGGGATCAGAAATAAGGGGGAAAACCGTAATCCCGTCAACAATAGGCCATTAAGCCTACATCAGGTTCACATACGTCTGAACCTATGTGGCACTGCCAACCCCTAGCCCACAGAGGTTGCATAGCGGTTAGAGAGGACCTCAACTCAAGCAGGGAACCCTTGCAAGGTTCAAACCGTGGAAGTCAATGAGGCGGACGAAGTGTCCTCCCCTCGCGCCATTAGGACGCCATCGTCGGACTCGGGGAGATCAGACAGAACCCCACCCCATTCCTGCAGCTCATGTTCCCCGGGATATTTCCGCAGGAGATACTCCCCTGCTCGTTCCTCGCAGTCAGGTAGTTCGAATGGTAGCTCCCAGTTCAGACTCTGGTGACCATCACATCGTACCTTACTAGGGCCATCTTGGCGCTACCCAGCAGATTGCCTCCACTTTGAGAGCCGACCCGATAGCTTAAGACACAAAGGGATAACCCCTTCTCCTTCCATGACGAGTATTGCATTGATGCCGTGTTAACCCCCTCGCCCCCCTTCTTGCCCTCTCCTGGCCGTAAAGTGCCAGGAACCTAACGAGATGTCGCCTGCACTCGTGGTACAAGTCTCCACTGCCTTCTTTTCTGCAGCTAAAGAAGTGCTCCCACCGAACGACGACCTAGACAAAGCAGCTTCTCTGCTCCCGCCAGGCTCAGTTCCGGCCATGCCTACCCCTGAAACGGAGGAGCCCCTCCAGGAAAGGGACCTTAGGATGCAACCCCTACTTTCCTACCCATCCTTTCTCTTCCCGGGCAAGAATGGTGAAATGAAAGTGAGGGAGCCACGAATGAAAGTATGACACAGTCCTTGAGTCCACCGTTGGAATCTCTGGTCAACTTGGTGACCAGCACCAGCAACGTATCAGTACAGGCTGGAAAGAGGGGGAGAGATGCAGTGTCGACCGCGATGCTAGTAAACGCAAGTTGCCGGTCACCTGTAAGCACTACTGCCATTAGTGTAATTCCTCCATCATTGGGAGAGCCTTCTGTTAGTAAGTACCGAGTTCCAATCACCTGCGCCATGGCTGCGAAGTTACGAGGAGTCCCAGTCACAAAGGCACATGGCGAAGCAGATGATTCAACCAGTACGACGCCAATCGGAGAAGCAGATGTGCCCAGCAGTGCAACCGCAGCTGATGTTAGTATCCAGGACACTGTTCCCATGCATCCGACAACTGCCAGGCCCACGCCATGTGTGGTCCCTCTGCGTGCCAGGCCGCTATAAAGAGGCACCTTAGTGGGCCCCTACTGCATTCCGCTGGCCTGCTACAGCACCATGTAAGAGAGGGCGGCCCCTGAAGCTCCGCTACATCAAGTGTCAACGCCTGCCACCTGCTTCCACCTTGTCAGTAATAGATAGGGACAGGTGTTTTTCGTGAAAATATTTATAATCATGCTAGACTTCAATATCTTATGTCCACAACCACAACTTCCTTTAGTTAATGGCCAGGTGTCTATGTGAGAATACACGTTCTTATTTGACTGGGCCAATCATATTAAAGTACTCAGACACTGAACGTCCATGATTTGCGGACAGACACATTTGTGGCGCGTGACATTTAAAATGATCCAATCACGAATGTGCGTATCAACCAACGTGTTTTGGAGTATAACTGGTCCTGAAATATTTTACTGTCTCTAGTAGTAGACTAGCACCTGCTCCCTGTCATACCTCCCACGCCATTAACTTTAGTGGGGAGTGATAGCGTTAGAAAGTCTGATCCTGATGCTAGCTTAGTAGGAAAGGGTAGACGTTATGTATAATGAAAATTTTTCTTTCAATTTTAATTATAGTACATGTTTATCGTAATGTCACTGAACTCCGTGAGCACTGTTAGGAAGTGGGAGCGTGTAAATGAAGCCTATCAGCAGACCTGTGAACATAACCTCTACGAAATCCTCACCACTCCTCGCAATGTGACTGGGTGACATTGATTAATTAGCTTTGTCTGTTGCATAGGGGCATGAGGCAAGAGCTCGATGTAACCTGTCACCCAGGCAATTCACAACCTTCTTAACATTTTAGAATTAAAAATCTTGCCAATCAGCATAAGAAACGCTCCCCTGTGTAATTACCATGTATAATTTACATTGTCTTGTTATGCAAGATGTTGAGTAACATATGTCACTAAGGTGAAACCCCATAATAACGTAACAAGAACCTAGCAGATAGACTAACACCTATTATATAATAATCACTGTAGCTGCGTAGGTCTAGAATATTTTTCTATGTATTTTTCTAAAAGAAGAAGAAAAACCCCGTTAAGCGTGAGTAAACGTATGTTTTGAATGTAATTCCATTGTGTTAAGTAAGTAGTTAACCTCATGAGTCAGTGTTGTGTGCTCCGAGATGTGCAATCTCCCACTTCTATGCATACCCGTCGACAGTACGGTTAGCGTATCCTATCTACTCAGTTGAGTAAGATAATCCCGTATGCTACAACCCACGAGAATAGAAATCTTGTCCCCCAGTAACGAATGCGAGCTAACTTTAATCATGCAGGAATCCCCCAAATTGTAAATAATGCAACTCACGTTGTAACACACAACCCCTAGACCTAAGATGTAGCTATTAAGTTGAAATATTGTACTTGTCAAGTGAACCCGAACGTAATCTTAGTTGGATAGGGAAAATGTTACACGTAGCATTTAAGGATTTTTAAGTAACAAAAAACCTCCAATAAGGGAAAGTGAAAACTATTGTAAACTTTGTAGGTTAAGACAGGGAAAACCTCCCACGAGAAGGAGACCCTTGTAAATAATGTGTACTAACTAACCCTAAAAATTTTTATGTGCTCAAAACTTTTCACGTCAAGTGAAACCCTTCATTTTGCTCTGTAACTAAGGACAGATGCCCACGTTACGCAACTACGCTCGCGTAGCATAAGCTCCACTTATGTAACTACGAAAGGAGGCACGAGCCTACCTGGTGCATAAACCTCTGCCACGAGCAGATTGTTAAGTTAACCCCGTGCGCATAACCAGTGTAACAAGTGTAAATAATTTCCCAGTATATAAAGGGAACCATGTTAGATAGCAAAATTCTTAGTGGATGTACATGTCCTAGTACCTTAGTCTATTATTACTCTAACCTTAAGACTGTTTACTATTGTGATAAAAAGTGATACAGTAGATCCTCTCTGTTACGACTTTTTATGGTTCCCGAGAATAGGGTCGTAATAAAAAAATTTGAAAAATTTTGGGCTGATTTTGACCCACCCCTAAACCCTATGTACCCAAACTTGCCATTTTTTGCATGAAGTTCCTGTTCAATCATCTCTGTCACATAAAAAAACCACTATTTATATTAAATATAAATATGTATATTTGAATATCTGGACGTCTCCTGATTAGTTTGATACCCAAGAAAGGCATATTGGTCCACCCCTTGTCGGGGTGGCAGTGAATATATTGCTGGCTGCCGTGTGTACGTAGCTGGGCAAGCGCGTAGATCCCTTGCAATGCAGCTGGGCGCAGGTGTGGCGGTTTGCTGCTGTAGCTCGGCCCTAGATCCTCAGGCTAGGCAGCTGTCTGTCGATTGCTACAAGATGGGGCCACTGCCGTTATTACAGGGCAGGTTCCAACGGGCGGCCCAGCATTGAGAAAACATGCGGAAAGGTGCAATTCACGTCAATGTGTTGAATTTATACTAAATGTAGGTAGCGTGTTGGCCTCTGCACTGGCACTATGAGGCCCGACAATGTTTACGGGAATATAAATATTTTGTCCGGTCTACTTGAAGTATTAATTATCCCGAATTTTTCATAAAAAATTTTGACGTTGCCTATACACACACACACACACACACACACACAGGGGCCAGTCACTAAATAGGGCTTTTGCTGCTCTTATCGAGCACTAACGATTCCGTTTGTACCAACATCGAAAAGTCATTCGGTTGTAAAATAATTTATTTGTTGGATTGGCGATCAAGCAGAGTTATCCTTTTTTATGTTTAATATCAAATCAACTTTAATCATACACACGTTAAGTATCAAGCAAACAATTTAATAAATGTTTTTAATTTCTCTATGTAGTAATTATTCCATAGGTACAGTTGGTGTTATTGATAAAGTTGTTTACAAGCTTGGTATGTGAATTGAATTCCAACCATCCAAATTGGAAATGGAGAAAATTAAAAAGAAATGTGTAATAAGATGTTGGAATCTGCACTGTGAAAATTTGCAGCCAGACAAACTTTTGAAATTCTTCATCTTTCCTAGGAATCCAGAAAGGTAAGTTTCTAAACCAATTTTCTTTGTTTTGACTGGTATCTAGTGTTGTGCTCTTTATGTGGTTAACGAACTTTCAAAATAATATGTACTTTGCCTAAATACTTGTCTTTTTTATTCAAATACTACAGTTAACTGTCAAAACAAAGTTGGTTTTGAAACTTAGCTTTTTGGATTGCTGGGAATCTCGGATAACAGTACCGCCCTGCAAAAAAAAAAAAAAAAAAACAGAAAAATGCAAACCAATTTAATTATCGTACATCACTTTGGTAATTATTAATGCTGAAAAAATCCTTACCATGCCCTCTAAAATTGTATTTTATCAATTTAACGTTATAAAATAGCCACGACAAAAAGATAATTTGTTTGTTATGTTGGTCACAAGAGAAGTGTTAGTGGCCAGATCGCAGAGAGGTAATAAGCAAAGAAGTTCAGCCTGGTAGTGAAATCTCTTTTTCCCTTCCATACTCTTTGCATGCATACTTCCTCACTCACCATAATATGGTACCGGTAACATAAGAACACATTTTGTTTGCACACACTTATCTTTATTCGCTTTATACATAAAATTGACTTCACAAAAAAAAAACAATTACCCACCGTAAAAAATTAGCAAATTACGAACACGTGGGCGCACTTAAACTTAAAAAGAATCATTAAAAAAAAGGACATTGAATTAAATTTGATGTTATCATACATACAATGATTAAGAAACTAGTCTGTAATGTGCCACTGTTTTTACAGCAAAAGAGGAGGGAAATGGAAGCGAAAAAAGACAGGGAGGGTAAGGCAGAGGAGCCTGCATGTAACTTGGACAAAGCATCCTTACTGACCCGGTCTGCACCTCTCCTACACCCTGTGCTTCCCCGATCAATTCACCAATGCCCCATTCTGGAATTAAATAATTTATTGCTTCACGCTGCGTGGTACAGCAAATGTCAAAGTCTATGATGGTAGCTTGTGAAATGCATGATCACTAACATCAGTAAGGGCTAGTTTTCCATCGACTGAAAACCGTGGATAATAGAAACTAGTACCGGAGTTGGAGAAAGGGTCTACAAAAACAAATCCACACATAACTGAAACCTCGGTTCAAGATACCGCAGTTGGTGATGGATTACTGTATCTATTTTTAGACGTGCCTCAAATTTTAAATTTTTCGACCCAAACTTTTAACGGTTTCTCTGCATTGGTTCGTAATAGAGGGGTTCTACTTTATGTAACCTAGCGTTAAGTGTGTTCAAGCATTGTGTTTATGTGTATCTTAAACAGAGATAATTTTTTTCTTTCACGTACAAATGGTACGTACTTCAAGTTCACGTACAAACTTGACACGTGCCCAGATAAACTGACTGCGCCAATCAGTTGGTAGTGGATTTTTACGGCTAGACCAATAGTGGAGTGTCTAAGTTAGGTCCGACGATATTAAGCAAGGGGTGTTGGCGATTGGGATTTACACCATCATCCTGGTTACTTCTGGAGATGCTGTTCAGGATTACAACCGATGCAGAAGCGACTGCTTGGTGTCTCGAGTTCGGCAGTGTGGTCCAGTTCTGCCGGCCTGTCCTTCGTGAGAGGTTAAGGAAGTGCACTCAACTGTCTGGCGGCAAGGAATGCTGTGTTTCGTTCCCTACTTTTTCGGCCTTGCCTGTGGTCGTAAGGCATCGAATCTCTGCTCACAGTGCCCTGACGCGAACAAACTAAACACAATTTACAGTGTTAGTCCGGTTTTGGCTTGCTGACCAGACTCTGTAAAATCTCCACTGATCCCCCATGCTATGCAGGCTGATCAGAGACGGGGAGCTGTTTGCATCACCAATGCCCCCACTGGAAGTGCATCCACACAGGAATGGCCGGCTGGTCTCAAGCTACAATATATATCCCAGCACTAGCAATGCTCCTGGATAAGCAATGACTCGAGACTGTCGCTCCTTCCTGGGTGAAGGTGTTACTAGTGGTTGTGGCTCCTCTTTTCCTCTCTGCCGGCACTAAAGACAGTGCTGTGACAGTTGGAAAGCAACAGATGGGCATCTAATGGATGTGAAAAAAAATATAATGGACCCCTGAAGGGTGCCCGTAGTTGAAGTTAATTCGGTTATTATAAATTACCCATTTCTTGTCAAGGGTGTGCATAGCAACCTGTATCTAACAGGTAAACACACAGATACTCTAAGAAATAAACACTGAAAGGTAGGAAACAAAAGTATGTTTATTGAGGTCTCAATAAACATGCAACACGTGCTACCTCCTACCAGGCAATTTAGTGCTGAAGGTTACTACGCTGGCCAGGTGTAGGCAACCTGGTTCTAATGGAGAATGGGAAAGAATTAGGTAAATGAGAAAATATTTAATACTTCTAAACTGTTCTAATAAAGATATCTTGAGGAGACAAAAGAGAATTTTAAACGTGTTCTCTGGTTGTCGAGTTGACTGATTGTCAATGGTGAAGTAGCCACAAGGGGGCCGTACTCAAAGTTTTGAAGTTTTCTGGAGATTCCTGCACTCAGTAATGCTCTGGGATGTCGCAAGAGATGGAACAAGAATGACTCCCGTGCCCAGCAGCGTCCTGACTTATATAGTGGAAACTTGTAGGCTGCCGGTGTGGGCTGCTGGGAGGACGTGACGTCCTTCTGCCCTGGTTGGCGTGGGAAAACTCTGGTCAGCATTTCTGCTTCATGCCTCGTTGATAGCGCTCAACCTTGCCTGAGGTCTGGGCAGCTTGTATGCTCTCAGCTGCCTGTAGGGTAGGTAACATGTCACTCGCGTCTGTAGTAGTGGAAGTAGGTTTTCTTGGCGATGAGTCGTAATCGTAGTTGTTTAGTTGTATAAGCAGCACGCGTCAAACTGTGCGACCAATTAATTTGAGTGCCAGTGTCATGTATGTCTGTTATGCACTACTGTCTGTATTGCATAGAGGCATCATCCGAATTACTTACAAGATGTCTAAGAATTCTTTTACTAAAAGCTCGTGTTTTTTCCGTAATAAACCAGGATACTGTGCGTAACCACACCGACCGAAATGATAAGCCGGTTAAATTCATCCCTGTAGGGGCCAGAGTATACCGATCCACAACTAACAGTCTTATGCGCTAATTTTCAAACTTTTATTTCTCTAGAGCAAAAATAAATTTGAAAAATAACATGAAAATTTATTTTGTTCAACTACATTTGTACTACCCAAATGTTAAAGACTTTTAAATTTATTTTCCGATATATAAACTGCCCTCGAGCAAGGAAGGCCGGGGTTCGATAAACAAACGACTTGTTCCTGCAAACTTTCCCTTTAATTCTGCTTCCCTTGGTAAGAGACGAGTGAAGAAATGAGACCTGATTGTCTACAGGATGCAGCGAAGCAGATGGCACCTTGAGCGGGATCCCGTCTGCCATGCAACCAAGAGAGATGAGTAGAGTGAAGAGGGAGAAAAGGAAAAGGCAGTTCACCTGCACAGATAAAAGCCAGATGGCGCATGACCTAGAGACAGGCCCCGCCACTCTCCAGTCAAGGCAGCGGGAGCACAGAGGAGGCGCTCGCCTAGAAGCCAACTACACAGTAAATTATTGCGGTAATCATCGTCGACACTTGAAGCACTTGTGGATCGAAGATGGGTCTCCGTTGCTTCAAGGGGTGGCCGATTGACGCATGCCAGCATGCTATGCAGCTCCGCTCTCTATGGGCTACTTCGTTCCATCTACGAGTGACTCTTCACTTGGGATAAGTCATAACAGTGGCGAACAAGACAAATGTATTGAGCACGGAGATTCCACTAGCCTGGACAGCCGAATACAGAATTGTAATGAAGTTAAGTAATTACAATAAACACCGCCCACCCGATTCCCTATATGCAAGTGCCACCCCGATGAAAAGAATATTTTATTTTGAATATCCACAGCCCCTCATATTAGGAAGTTCCAATCAACCCCAGAATTGGCAGCACCCCCGTGGCCTTGTGACATCACGGCCAGCCTCAGGACGAGGTGTTTTCATTCGTCGTCGCCTCCTAGCAGGGAGATAAGAAATGTTCGATGCTCCAGCGCTATGATAAACCAACCCCTGTGTTGGAAGGTTACGCTGCCCCCTGCACCCCGGAGAACTGCTGATCGGCAGAAATTAAGTATAAATAGAAGTCCACCACTGTGGTCCAAGGAGAGACGCCGGGCTCCCCGGCCGAACGAATAGGAGCGCAATCCCAACACAGTCTGAGAAGACTCTCCTCCCTCTCCAGAGCCTACAGGCAAGGCTCGAACTCCATCCACTCCAGCCGGCAGCTTGGGAAGGCAGCCAGCACTCCAGCTCCTGCAGCTTGGGTAAGGCTCATCCACATCAGTCACTACTTACCAGATGGTAAAATCCTATCACCTGTACCCACTACCCCACCTTAAGTCAACTTCCTTTGACTCCTGCGGTAGCAGATTGGTACGCGATTAATGTCCCCCTGGAGACGTCCCCTTAACTACATCACACACTGTGAATTGCGTGCCTAGATTATTTTGCTATTTCTTTTTATTCCAAGCGTGCCTTCGCCTGTCGAGAATTTATTATTGGGTTTAGTATTAATTTTTTTGTATTAATTGAATCGGGTGACGTCCACATATTTATTGCTTTCATTTCCCGTAGTGAATCTTACGTAACTTGTACTTCTTGTGTGTCACCTACAGTGATTGTAGAATAGCTTCCCTTGTCAGTTACTGAAATCAATGCATAACAACCACGGTGGAATTGGGAGCCACCAGAGGCGATGTGAGAGGCACGCCTTAAATAGATCACTCCCCATTAATAATCTGCTAGCCATTTCAAATACTGTTAAACTGTTACTTGTAGAACCATTAGATTTACCTGTCCGCTATGACATAATTCCTGTGACACAAGAGAACCCCCTGAATCATGTGTTTGGTTGGTGCCCACCTGAAGACATTGAGCAGGAAGACGTTGCTCTGGAACCCACCGAGACCGTTGTATCCGTTTATGTACCAGAAACCCTTGCAGCTCCTGTTCAAGTCACCCCAGTTTCTTCGAGTATTGTGCGATTAGCCTCGTGCAGATGGATTTGTGTTTGACACCTGACAGTGGAAGCTCTACGTAACGAATGTACTATAAGATTAGCCTCAGGGAAATTTTTTAGTGTTCCACTCCCTCTGAAGGTCACCCCTTGACCATGCTGCAAAATCCAGGCTAATTTTGACCCTGCACCAAAGCCGACAAGGTCGCTGCGGATAAATCCCATCACCCCAGCCAGATCAATCATCCCCACAATTACCCTCGATTAATTATTGAGTTAATTCATTCACCCTCCTAGGACGCTGGCGTTCCACCTATTGACAGCCCTGGTTGTGAGGATAGTAAAACTCCCTGGACAGTATCTTATTTCAATACGCCTCATCCTGGGGTTTGATTCTCCCTTCCTTTGCTGGGACAAATAGTGCAATCAGTGTAGTCACCCCTTAATTCGAAATAACAGAGAAGTTCGGTGCGTATGAAACATGTGTGGAACATTCTGCGGCGTGCTGTTTAGGTTTTGTCAAAATTTCCTTGAACCCTGTGCAGCTTGTGGCTTAGGTTTCAATATTGCTAAAAGTTTAAAGTTTATAAAATGTTTGTTACTGTATTTTTACGTGCGGAGTTAAATTTTCTAATAATGTTTACATAAACACAGACATATTTTTACCTTTTGGTCTTGCGGGATGTTTTGAACTGTATGTAACCTAAATATTTTTGTTTTTCCTACTATGCCGCCATGTTGAAAACAGTTGCATTTCCATTACAGGTGTTTACACATGTCTTTTTTACATCTAGTTGCATGTGCATGGTAAAAAAAACAATGTGCAGTAATACTTGCGATTGCAAGTAGGCAGCCATTAATCAGCCACAACATACACGTTCATTAGACCTTATTTTAGTGTTTACATGCATGTGTTCTGGTGATTCCTCGCATAGTTCATGCACCGTAATTTTTTAACTAATATCCTGTAAAACAAAGTGTAAGAATTCTGCAAGTAAATTTGGTACTCACTAGGGATGGGTTAGTAGTACATTTTCTCAATACTCGATACCAGTTTCGATACCAAAACATTCTCACCATACTAATACTTTTCTCGATACCAAATTTAAATTGTCATGAACATAAAACAACTCCGCCAAGAAAATTGCCCATTGTACTAATGTTGTTGACATACACTAAAACTACCCTATTTAGAACCGGTCACTGCTAAAATGAGAAAGGAGAAAAAAGAAATCGAAGCTGGAAATGTTGAGTAGTAGGAGCCTGACGTTTCCGGATTTTTTTTCACCCAAGGTTTTTAATTGAAATATTTTCCAAACATATTACAATCACCACTTAAAGTAATTTGTTCCATACTTACTAACATGATGTCACAAAGTTTTGGTGCAATTTTATTAAAACTTGTTGCAAAAATGGTGGGTGCAATACTCAAGTGTCCGCTATACATGGGTAAATATGGTATATAAAAACCCACATTATACAGGAAACAAATTATGGATGGCTTGTAATCCAATCTTCCTTAATCAATGATAAACCAACACAGTCTCCTTCGATTCTATAGAAATACATTTCCACAGTAAAAGCTGTAATCAAACTTTGAGGAAAATAATAGTTCAGTACACACTTATTTTGCGATTTCACAGTTTTTAATTTTATTTTGCGACTTCAAGGAAATCACCTTAACGTTAAATACATGTATCAGATAATTATGCTATTTAATTTTTCATCAGATAATTCTATTATGTGTGGGGTGTACAATAACTACTCAATTTGCTCTCTTGTGCCTATCGGCTCATTCACAACTCTCTACGTGCTTTTATTGTACCTGAAATATATACCATAAAAGTGATTAATGGGATAAAAATTAATTAAATGAAAAATTTCGGTCCAGCACTTGTGGTATGTATTGGATGTACAGTAACAACTCAGGTTGCTCGCAACTCTCAATCTGTTTTTATTGTACCTTAAGTATGTACCATAAAAGTAAATGTCAGAAATCATAATTGTGGTGTGTATGGGTTGCCTAAAAACACCTGTGTGAATATTATTCTATGAACAAAATAAGGTATACTGTGGCACACTTGTACTTAAATTATAGTACACTTTCAAAATTATTGTACCCATTCCAAACATTATAATACGCTTGTACCATAAATATGGCATGAGAAAATGGGTGTTAAAATTTGATACTTTTGGATATTCTCATGCGATACTCGTTACTATAAAGTATAAAGTATTGAGGGTATAGCGGTGTCACTGTATCGAGGATCCCATCCCTAGTATTTACTGAAGATTTAAAAAATTAATATAGTTGGAAGCTAGGACAAACCTTTTTTGGCTGTATTGGAGTGAAATTTCTGGTTTACCGTGGTGTTAGGCAAACATTCTAACCCACTCATCCCCATGAAACATCGGTTTC
The DNA here is from genome assembly GCA_029891345.1 of Dryococelus australis. Taxonomy (NCBI): domain Eukaryota; kingdom Metazoa; phylum Arthropoda; class Insecta; order Phasmatodea; family Phasmatidae; genus Dryococelus; species Dryococelus australis. The sequence continues at coordinate 80,316,783 of CM056995.1, forward strand.
AAAATGTCATCCGGTTTTATAAAATGTTGATTTCATAATTATACAACACAAACTACCAGAATTTAGGCAAATATGTTTTCGCCAGGTGTGTTTAAAGCTGTCACATATATCAGTGATTCACTAACTTGTAATTTTGTTGTAATTCCTATAGTTGAATCAAAGATGAACACTAATTATTGTCAGTGTTTTTGTTATAGTACTCTGTAGGGTTACGAAAATGTGTCTTCAAGAGACATTGATGAATGCCGTTCTTAACAGTTAAATTTTTTGTTATGCATTGTGAAATACATAACGGTTCGTAATAAACTGGATTGAATTTATAATATGAAATAAAACTTGCATAGTACAGGGCTGCCACCAGCACTGAAGCTGAAATCCTTGTTTTTGTATATAAAAATCCTGTCAAATCCTGTAAATCCATGGAATTAAAAAAATTTGGTAAATTATAGAAAAAAAAGTGGATATGAAGGATGTTTACATATTTAATATAATTGTTTTTGTTTGGAATGTACAAACTATGATAATTCTTTTCTCCACTCACACTTATACCTTTGTTTATACAACGACCGTATCTGTAATAATTTTTGTTTCCTCTCCATTGTGATTTCAATGTCAAAGCCAAACGCAAAACACAGTCACCAAATTAGGTTTACGTGCCACAAAAATGGCAATGTGCTGCAAAGGTTATTTTTGATAATGGTCTTGGCCTTTGCATGTGATCATACAGCCATGTAGATAACTGTATACCCGCACTAGTGAATATTTAAGCGAAATATTTTGGACATATGCTAGTGAAGCAACGGCGTGTGTCCAAAATATTTTGCTTAATTATTTACCTCCGTTGCAAGAATCTTTCAAACAAACGTGTAAGTGAAACTGACACATATCTCTGTGGGCACTAGTGTCGCATGTACGTAACAGCCATTTTGAGTAAGTGCTGTGTGCATGCACAATATCTTAGGTACATGAAAAAAAAAGTTTGTTTACTATTTACGTTTACCAATGTATCACTATTTTGATGTGAAGTACGCTCAGATGTTTTGTAGAGGACACTTGCATGATTTATGTAATAATAACCGGCATGGATATTCGTTGTGGAGATAAAAATTTCACAATTCCAAACATAATATATTTGGGTAAATGGAGGTAAACATGCAGAGGTCATACAGCTCTTTAAGAGCTTTGGGGGAGACTTGTTTAAATTTCTTTGAACCGTATAGTTTCGTAACAGGAATAATGGTTTAAAGAGATTTTACATGCTTTTAAATATTAGTTATGGTGCCTTAGGTTTACAACATAGTCAAGATATAAAAGATTGCAAGAAATTATTTTATACACCTCAGTGGTATATATTAGAATTACAGTAGAAATCTGTTAACACGTTTTTCAGAAGACTGGATGCTAAAATCTTATCAGGAAATATTTTGTAGGGAGAAAAAGATTTTAAATACTAAGAGAATTGCAGAATATACAAAAATGTTTATACCCAAGCTACTTATAATCTAAGCATTTCACACAGGCCATATTGATTTAAACTAGGGATGGGATTACTCGATACAGCGATACTTCAATACTCTTGATACTTTATAGTATTGAGAATATCCAAAACGTATCTAATTTAAACACCCATTTTCTCATGCCATAATTATGGTACGAGCATACCATACCTTTCTGAATGTGTACGATACTTTCCAAAAGTGTGCCATAATTCAACCTGCTTTTAACACACATTTTCTTGCATCATAATTATGGTATGAGCTTACCATAAATTTCGGAATGTGTACAATACTTTCAAAAAGCGTAACATAGTTTGATCTGCATCCTTCAGGCATTCTAGTGCACCCATAAAATTTTACCTTAGTCCAACAGTTTGTAAGATATTAACAGCAACTTTTAATGTGTACCATACTCATCCATGTTGGCAGCAAGCATTTCAAAGCTTCCCGCAAGGATTCCAAAAAGCCTTCAAGGGTCAAGATTTGATGAATGGTTTACAAGTTATTGCATTTTAAAAGTACAAGTGTACCATAATATATTTTATTCATAGCATAATATTCACACATCTGCGATCACCTTGAGTTGTTTTCAGGCAACCCATACACGCCACAATTATGATTTTTGACATTTACTTTTATGGTATGTAATTAAGGTACAATAAAAAGGGTCGACATTTGCGAGTGAATGCTGATAGGTGCAAGTGTGCAATCTTGAGTAGTTATATTGTACACCCAATACATACCAAAATTATATGATGCACTAACATTTTTCATTAAATTCGTTTTTATCCCATTAATCTCTTCTCCCACCGCCCGAGCTTGGCCTTGGAATTCTGTGACTCATGTAGCCATTGGAGAGCTTTACTGTCTGTCTGCAGAATGAAGTGCGTGCTTTCGAGGTGGTACCTATAATTCCTCTCCGCCCTGACTACGGTGAGGCTTTCTTGTTCATTGATGTGGTACCGCTGTTCCGTGGCATCAAGTCTGGTGCTGGCGTAAGCGATTACTTGGGGTTGGCCGTCTGTGTCCTCCTGGTATAGGATTGCTTGTAGACCGTTCTGGAAGGTGTCTTGTTTGCAGTATGAGAGGGATGTCCCCTTTCAGTCGGTGTAGCGTAATGTTCAGGAAAATCTTCTTGAGGTTCAGGAAGGCATTGCTGTGTTCCGTTCCCCACCGCCAACGTGTCTCCTTTTCCAGCAGGGGGTGTAGGGGGTCACCTGGATGGCGATGTCGGGCACGAAGTCTCATAGCCAGTTGCACAAGCCTAAGAAGTGGCGCAACTGCTTCTTTGTGGTCAGCTCCTCAGCCTCTTCAATAGCACATATTTACAACACTTGAGGGGTAGTTTCCTTCAGGTGATACCATGTGCCCTAGGTAGTCTGTTGACGTCGTACCAAATTAGCTCTTCGATAGCCTGCAGGTAAGGCCGTGGAGTTCTAGTCATTCATGTACCCCCTGGAGTTGCCCAAAATGTTCTTCCCGGATCTTCAAGTAGATTATGTAATCTAAGTACGCAAAGGAAAACTGCCCTATGTAGTTGGTGAGCACTCGGCTGACATGAGCCACTGGACGGTGACTGGCGCTTTCTTCAGTCCGAATGGCATGACTTGGATTTGAAGAGTTTCACACTCTAGTGTGGTAAACGCCGTGTACTTGCGACTATCTGGGTGTACCGCGATCTGCCAGTATCCAGACAACGTGCTGAGGGTACTGAAAACTTTGGCTTCTCCTATGTCCCTCAAGGTGTGCGTTAGGTTTATTGTGGGCGGTACTGCTGGGTGTGTCACGTCATTCAAGTCTTTATAATTCACACAGAAACGCAGCTGGCCATCTTTCTTCAGTACCAATATGACGAGTGAAGTGTACGGCGAGTCTGATGGTTCCACTTTCCCTTGCTCTTTCATCTCTTGAACTTGGTGTTGTTATTAAATGTTGCCTCCTGGCGTACACTAGGTGCAGGTGGTTATACACAGGAGCAACTGCAGTTGTCCAGATCTCTTGCTGTATGTTCCGGGTTTGGCTTAATTGTCCTGCTTGTCCAAATGTGCTGGCGTGCTCGTCCAAGAACTCTGGCTCAATTAGCTGGTGGTTGGACACCTTAGAGAAAGCCCACCTCTCCTACCACCGCGCCGCTGTGGTGTATATTTTTAGATATGCACACATCCAGTCACCATTCAAGAGAAAGGCAACATGTAGCAACAAAAAAAAAGTGTGACAAATACACACACACACACACACACACATACATATATATATCCAGATATTTTCAACCAAATTTTTACGATTATTCATAAACGAGTCATTACAGAAAGTTGGTTGCTATAAATGGGCTCACTATAGACAGGTTCTAGTATTCATCAAACGTGAAAGTTTTCATTTTGTTTAGACTTCAAGCAATTTGTTTTAGTAACAAAATAAAAAATGAACGGCCTAAGTTTTTTCATTTTCTTTTTGGTATACTGAATATTAGTACATATCAACTATACACATATTCTGTTTCCTTTTGTAATAAGGTGGACACTAAGTTATAAAATTCTTACATTAATGTATTGCTCATCATTTGTTTCTGCTTGTTATAGGTGACAGTCAAAGAGCAGAAAGAATGGAAGATTCCTCCCTGCATTTCAAACTGGAAGAATGCCAAGGTCAGTTGCCAACTGTCTGCAGTTTCTTTCAAGTTTATGTTTCATTAATTCTTCAAAAGGAACTTGTGTCAAATATGATCATGTAATTAGACATGTAGATTTGAATAGTTTGTTCCTTTTCCACCTCCCCATCTTGGGGAGTGCTGGAAAGTGATAAATTGTAAACTGAAAATTGTTACCGTTTTATTTGTGGTGATGAATGTTTAAATGATTTTAAATAAGATACGGGCAGGATAAATGTCTGCCGTCAAATTCCTTGCTGCATTAGACTCCTCACATGTAGACCATTAGCTGTTAATTAGAACTGTTGCCAAAGTTAAAAGTATATGTAATAGAATAGAGCCTAGAAAACAAGAGCTCACTGACTTTGTCATTGTGATGAATTTATCCAATTTATAAGCAATATAAAATACAGTGAAACTCTGTTAAGAAGTTCCCACTTAAGTTTTCCTGCTTGATAAGTTAAATAATTGTGCACCTTGTCTATCTGCGTGTGTGTAATTATACCCTTTTAAGAAGTTTTCCTAGTTATTATTATTATTTTTTCAGTCCCTTCAGAAATGTCATAACAGAGTTTTATTGTAGTAGCATTTAACTTGTGTAGGTAATAGTCTCTTGTAGATAATTGTGGGTTTGTTTCACCAAGGTAGCCTAAAGTACATTGTGTAACTTTAAAAGTTTAAAAGCATTTTGCAATTGAAATGTGTATTGTATTTGATCACAGGGCTACACTATACCACTGGACAAGAGGCTGGCAGCAGATGGACGAGGCTTACAGCAGGTCCACATCAATGAGAACTTTGCCAAGTTGGCAGAGGCCCTCTACATTGCTGACAGGAAGGTCCGTTAACAGTAACATTGCTAATTAAGCATAAAACTGCGTAAAATTGCAAATTGTCAAATTGTATTGACACACGACGCTTTTTCAGTAATGGAGATTCGACAACTTCTGCCTCATCCTTAGGTCAGTTCGCTTCGGAGTTAGAAGCTAACATTTTCATTTGTCCCAATGTAAGGTGAGATTGTACTCTATACCATGTAGATTGTTTTATTTATCAGCCCACCGTAGCAATGTTTAGATGCAACGAGTTCTTGTAATTCCCACTAGATAGCACTAGTAGGAGTATCATTTGTCTTTACTTTTCTTCCCTTCAAGCCGGCCAGTGACATCACAGTCATCAGTCATGCATTCGCTACCCCCCCCCCCCCCACTCTGTGACCACCCCTCGTTCTAGTGGCACCAGCCAATCAGCATATAAAAGGAGAGACAGCCAGCATCTCTTAACCAGTCTTCATTTCCAGCCCTCAATGGCTCAGAACTGACCAGCCTGAATGTCAGTCTTCATTCCCAGCACCCGCTGCTCGGGGAGTGACCAGATTGCCATGCCAGTCTTCATTTCTAGCGCTAGTCACTCAGATTCTGACCACATTGTTTCTTTCTACGTTCCCAGTGCTAGTCACTTGGCATTCTGACCACTTAACCATCGTTTACAATAGGGTTTGTCTCATCAATCACCGCTCTGAAAGTTAAGTTATGTAGTTAGAGACTCTCCCGAAGCTTTGTACCTCACTTACCCTTTCACACCTGTAGTATACCGACGTATCTGCAGGTTGACCTTCCCTTAAGTCCTGTGTTAAGGACTACTCCTGAACACGTCTTGCTTAGTTTACCTAGTTTTGTGTCAGCCCAGAGCGCAACGTCGTTACATACGTACTATGCATCTCAACAATGCCCAAGAAGATTGTTTAGAAATTCTACGTATCACACTCAGCATTGCTCCAGTGTAACACTGGTTGCCTGCTGGCCTTTAACGAACTGTATGCTAATTTTCCGACCGAAACTCGTGTCATTAACCAGGAGCTAGGGTGCATTCACCACGTGTCTTTCCTGTACGGAAAATATACGTTGGTCAGCTTTTAACTTGAGTTCTTTTCCTGTAGACTTGGCACCTTTTTGTAGTCACCCTCACGTAGCAATACTGCAGGTGATCCTGGAAAATTTATTTGAACAAGTCAAACACAATATTTTACCACACGCGCTGCTTGAACCAGCTTGTCAGGTCGGTGTCTGTTGGCCTCTCTACTGCAGGATACTGCCAAGAGAGAGAAATGTTCCCTGAACATTTATCTCTCTTGATGACCTTGGACAGGTGAGGCCTGCACCTCTGGTGTGTACTGCACCGTTGTGCCTGATGCAGGGATTAAGGGGTCTGCTAATCTCCGGTCTTACGTGGTGTGTACACGTAAGTTGAGCACACTGATCCTGTCTATCGTTGTAGTAGTAATAGTAGGGTAAGTCCAACTACTGATGCCCCTCCAAGCGGAAGGGACTCAAGGAGAAGGTGAGTCAGATTCTCCTGGCTTCTGGCCATCAGTACGAGTTGAAGTCTGTTCTGGTCACATATCTAGCTAGTTTAGAACTAAGAGCATGGGCCCAGGAACTTCAACACCTGCGGGATCTAGTTGAGTTTAAAATACCTAGATATCTGTTCGCCACTCCGGAGAAGCAAGGACTGACTGAGTAACCTTAGTGGATAGTAGAGCACCTGAACCAGTCTGAACAGCCTCCCATACCAACCATTGCATATCTGGTTCCAGCCGTTATATGACATATCTGGTTCCAGCCGTTATATGACATATCTGGTTCCAGCCATTATACAACCTACACCTCTTCCATCACCATTGTACACACCTTATACAGTCAACTCTCAATGTATCGTTAACGCATGTATTGATAAACTGAATCCACCAACAATTTTTTGTGGTCCCGGCGTAATCCCTATGTAAATAATGTTAACATATACTGCTTGTATTATTTATTGCATCTCTAGCCATTCTAATACTCGCTGTAAATGAGTGAGATGCTAATATCATGTCTTCGAGTATATGATGATGTCATCGGGATGGGCGGCGACTTGCCAGTACCCTGAATGCATGTTGAGGGTGCTGAAAATCCGGGCTTCGCCAATGTCGCGTAAGGTGTGTGCGATGTTGAGAGCCAGTGGAGGGGTAGGCAAGTTAGTGTCATTCAATGCCTTATTGTTAACGCAGAAGCGTAACTGTCCATCCTTCTTCAGAATTAACACCACATGTGAGTTGAATGGGGTGTTCGAAGGTTTAATGACCCTTGCAGTTTCATTTCCTCTAATTGCTCTATAATCAGCTGATGCCGGTTGGCCAAAACCTTGTATGGTCATTTGTGGATTCGAGTAGAGGTATTCAGCAGAATCTCGTGTTGCACTGTGTGGGTTTGGCGTAGGTTTCCTCCAGTTCCGAAGGCATCTGCGTGTTCGTCAGATACCTCCTTCAGTTGGAATTGGGTTTCCCGTGAGATCATGTTGGATTACTTGCTCATCGAGGATGGTGGTGGCTTGCCATTCCGTGATATACTCCCAATGCAGTGTAATCCGTCACTCTTCGCTCAGGTATATTTTGCATTTCCCGTGGTCTATGATACACTGATGTTAGCATAGCCATGGGTGCCCTAGTATGATGATGTCTTATACATCCTGGGTTACAACGAAGTCCACTTCTGTGGTGATATATTGGATCTCGAAAGGAAGCGTTATGCTGCCATCGACTGTGAGAGTGCAGTCGAGTTTAGCTATCCTCACGTCTTTTGTTTGGGGTTGCATGTCCTCTAATCGTCCTTAGCAAATTGTGGCAACAAATAAAATTCCCCGATGCAGCTGAGTCAAGCAGTGCCAAGACATTCTTGCTGTTGACTTAAATCTCAATAAAGGGAGCTTCTGGCATTTCTGCTTCCCCGTCTAAGAGCTTGACGGTTTTCCCTTTCTGGCCGACAGGACTGCGTTCTTCGATCCGCCGGCATTGGTGTTTCGGAGTCTTGCTCTGCGGGCCAGAGCCTGCCTGGGTAAGTCGCAGTGCACATTTTGCGTCCCCTAACTCCATGCGTTCTAACTTTGAACCGGGCTTCTGTGAACAGTCTTTATTAAAATGATACTCTGGGCAGTAGCAACATTTTGGCAAGCGTGGGGTTTGTGGAGTGGGGCTCCACTGTTTTGGTTGTATCCGTTGGTTTTGGCTGCTCAGGTCGTTTGAGCAGGGCCTGCGCCTGAAAATTCCATTCCGCTTCCTGGGCTCTCTCGATAAGTTTGTCCGTGGATGATGGCTTGGGTAGTAGCAAGATGTTCCGGAGGCGAGGCAGTAGTAAATGTGAGATCTGGTGAATACATCAATCTTTGTCCCCGTCAGGAAATATGCGCTGGTACCTCTGTACTTTCCATCTTAAGAATATCTCGACTTCTTCCTCAGGTTTTTTGTGTGCCCATAAATTTCTATAGTTAAATGTGTAATCACTTCTTCCCCTGTGAAACACTGGGCAAGACGGGTTCCGAGTTATTTCCAAGTCGACACGAATTCCCCGTATACGTTCTACCAATCGAGAGCCTTTCCTTTGAGCTTCAGCTGGGCTCGTGAAACCCATTGTTTAACCAGTATCTCATGGGCTTGGAATTCTTTCTCGCATTCTTTGGTGAAGGCAATGTGGTCTTTGAGTGACCTCCCGGTGAATTTGAGTAACTGCAGCTCTCCTAGGCAGTACGTTTGGCTTTTGGAGGTTGAGGTCTGTATACTGCTGCTCGTTTGCATATCTCACACTGTTTTACGAGGTCTGGTCTGTTAAGGGGCTCATTGGCCCAGCCGAGGCATGTGTAATGATGCCAGAGCTGGCACTGCGCGCACAGGTTTCTGTGTACTCCCATTTTGAAGCAACCTGACTGCAAACAGTGGTTGGGTTCGGTTGCGGCCGAGTTGGCTTCACCAAGTTTGTGTTCACTTGGCTCTGAATTCGACACCTCTGCTGTCGTTTTGGGCACCACAGTGTTTTTTCCTGGGAATCCCCAAAATCCTTGGTGGTTTGATTGCCTTGTTCCTGCGGCGATAGTGGACATGGCCAGTCTGTTCATGGCTGTCTAGTCAGTATTATGGCAGTTAAGTGCCCCACGTTGGTCACCAGAAACAGGGGAGATCCTACTGTCTCTTTTACGCATGACGTACCCGGGAGTAAGTACTTACACGTCTCAGAAGTGTGGTCCTTTTTGTTTAGGAGCTAGACTGGACACTTCTATCTCCTGGGTGGTCTAGTCCTGATGGGGCACTGGTGCCCATCCGTTGTACAGGACTGGCCTCGTTGCTTTCCGACAGGGCACAAAGTCAGGTTCAGTTAGTACTATGTTGCGTTTCAGGGGCACTGCCTTGACAGGGATACCTGGGCGACTGAGTGTGGTATGTTTGTGTGCAACAATGGTTGGTGGTGGAGCTGGTGTGTAACTGCAAGCCTGGATGGAGTAACGGGCTGAGGACCTGGTCGAAGGATCGCTGGTTCCAAGTAGGTGATGGCCAGCATGTGCGATCGATCAGGTTGGCTGAGGTAGCCTTCTACCCTCCATAGGTACTCTGTTGGGCCGGTGCATACAGAGTGCGAAAAAATCCTTTGGTACCCCAGGTGTTACAGAACCCTGTAGATGCCTTAATGCCTAGACCTGCTCCGTAGGGTTAAGCTTTAGCTATTGAGGCTACAAGTGCAGGGAGTAACTCGTGCAGGCATCCAGAAGCAAGTAAGGTCAGCTTCACCTTTTCCTTTTCCTTTCTTTCGTGCCTTCAGGAATAAGGCATTGGAATACACAAACACCCTCTCCGTCTGAGAGAAGGAAGGCAGGCTCTGTGTATAGCAATCTACGTGTAAGACTACATGAGGGCCATTGACTGAGTGGACACACTATTATTCCAGTACCTGGCACGGATGCGCGATACACACTGGAAATCAGGCCACACTGTCTTGGGTCACACACGTGGGTTTCACCCTAACCGAGTCTTCCCAACTCTGAGGACGTCCGCCTTTTTTGGCACGGTTGTGCGGTGGGAAGATTGGCAAACACCGACTGCAAGGTCAGTGTATCTGTGTTGGCACCCCTGTTCTATCTACGTGTAGATAGAAAGGATAGCAGTTTTATGTGCTTGTGGGTAAAATGGCATGTCTTGGCTTGTATGAATACATTTCCCGGAATTACCTGCGTTCCCTTCCCGTGGAAAGTCAACTGGGAGCAAGGTGCTAAGTCTACAGGAATTGATGTGTCAAAGGATTGAGCTACCACACGTTTATTTCCTTTTAACAGGAAATAGCATGTGATGATGTACTGTAACTCCTGCGTCTGCATGAGATGTTGCCGGGAAGCTAAAGCACTGAAATTCCGGTAGATGCGACTGGTAGAACTGACTGGGATATACGCGGTGCATGCTGATTCCCTCTCCTATTGTTGCCTGTGTGTCCTGATGTAACACTCAGATACAGTTGCATCGCTAGGATGACTAAGCTAGGATAGTATGCAAATAGTCCTAAGAAGGACTATAAGGTTGGGTATCTTGCTTAGTACGTCCATGCAGAATAGGGAGGTAGGTTAGCAGGGTTCGTCGTGAAGAGAGACACCTGACTAACGTAGTGGTCGAGTGGTCAGACTACTCATAGTGAAGGGGCTTAAATGCCAAACAGCTCCGAGCAGCTAGTGCTAGAGACTGCAGCATAGAAGAGTTAAGAGCGCAGTCCGGTAAGTGTCTGAACAACGGGTGCTGAATGACTGAAGACTGGTCTCTCAGGCAGGTCAGCATCCGAGAAGTGAGTGCTGGATGACTAAAGACCAGTATCGCAGGCTGGTCAGAACTCCGCAGCGGAGAACTGAAAACTTGTCTAAGTGAAGGCTTAAAGGGGCATGTTAGTCAGTGTCCAAGCAGCAGGTGCTGTACAATTGAAGACTGGTCAGGAGTCGGAAATTTTACCTCATTTTATACTCCTCCTGGCCGCTGCCCAAAGCTTATTGGCCTGCATCATGATGGCGAGGTGTGGTCACTGAATGTTGTGAATGCATGACTGAAAATGTGACGTCACCAGCCGGCTGGAAGATGGGAAGCAAAGGCAAACAAAAATCCCACTAGTAATGTTATCTAGCGGCAGGTAAAAGAACTCGTCTACGTGCATAGTTACAGTGGGCCGGTGAATAAAACAATCTTCGTGGTTGATAAAACAATATAAAATTCGGGACAAACTGTAATGGTACTTCAAACTCCCAAACAAAGCTAATTGTAGGATGGAGCTGTAGTCGTCGAATCACCATTGTTAAAAAAGTATCATGCGTCATTCTTAACTGCCCAAATTATGGCAAGGCTTTCTTGCTCGTTCGAGTTGTACTTCTTCTCCATTTCTGACGGGAGTGTGCCGATGTAAATTATTACCCATCTACGTCCTTGGATCTCGTGGCAGAGAACACCTTCAAGACATCCCACTACCTCCTGGAGGATAAGTGGTAGGTCGGGGAGTGGCCGATACAGCATATCGAGTTGCGTGAACTGGTTCTGGAATTCTTGAAAAGCTTTGTCTTCCTTCTCAGACCACTTCTAGGTTTGGTCCTTGCGCAGAAGGTTATTTAATGGACCCATGAGTTTGGAAATGTTCAGTTTGAAATTACGAAGCCAGTTGCAGAGCCCAGAAATTTCTGCAACCGTTTCTTGTTCTCCGGTATAGCAGCTTTGGCAATTGCTCGTATCTGTTTGGTTTGGGTGAAGTTGCCTGCTGGGGTGGTAACGTGATGCCCCAAAAAGTTGATTTCCATCTTTTCCGAAGTGGCACTAGGGCAGGCGGCATGTGAGGCTGTGGACTTCATATCTTTCCAAAACTTACTGGAGGTGCTGCTGGTATTACTGCCAGTCTCTTGAGATGATGATGATGTCGTGAAGATAGGCATAGAAAAACTAGCTGATGTAGTCCTGTAGTACTGATGTTGCCATGAGGCATTGGAATGTTGCAGGTGCATTCTTGAGGCCAAATGGTATGACCTTGAACTGGTAAGCTTCTCTTTTGGGAGCAGTAAACGTGGTGTAAGGTCTTGACAGTGGATGGACAGAGATTTGCGAATACCTACATATCATGTCAAGGGTGCTGAAAATTCGGGTTTCCCCGAGCAATTTTAGCATGTGCCCCAGGTTCAGTGCGGGGGGGAGCTACTGGCTGAGTGATTGTTTTCAGGTCGTAGTAGTTGACGCAGAACTTAAGTGAGCCATCTTTCTTTGGTACGGGGACCATTTGAGCATTGCAGGCCAATTCAGAAGGCTTGATGATGTTCTGTTGTTTTATCTCTTCGATCTGCTGCTCTATTACGGTCGTTAGTCTGGTGGAGACTTCATTTGGCCGGCTGTGTATTATCCGCAAGCTGGTTAAGTGGATCTTGTGAGAGATGGTGGTGGATTGGTGCAGCGTACTACATTGTACGAACACTCAGCGATGTTCCTGGATAATCCGAGTTATTCAGTCAGTCAGTTCACAGCTTCCCCTTGCAACTGATGATTCAGTTTATCGCCCGTGATGGGTTGGTGAATTTGAGGCTCAGCAAATTTCCGCCAAATTACTGACCTCTCTCTTGGTTTCACCTAAGTAGACTAACCCCTGCTGACAGTCTAAAATGGCTTGTTCGGACAACCACGGCTGTCCTAAGATAATCTCTTCCACCAGGTCTTTTACGATGTGGTAGTCTGTTGATTTTGCTTCATCAGCGAACCACAGGGTCGTCAAGTTTCCCTCCATCAGCAGTCGAGCTTTCAGAGCCAGCAGACTGGAATTTGCTTCAGTACTCCTGGGGGATGACATCCTGACGGGTTACGTTGGGGCTTGCGGCTGTGTTAAGTGTAGCAGCCTTCTCGATAAGTGTTGTTACGCATTACGGGTCTCGGAGTATTTGTTTTTCCTGCATTAAAGGCGACATGTAGGGCCTCTCCTTTGCCGGTGCCCGTGCCCCGTCAGGCTTTCTGGCCTATGTGTTTCCCTGCTTTCTAGGGCTTTTCTCGGCATTGGTTTAATCCTCCTCCTTGGTTTCAGGTACTCGGACCAGACCTGCTTGTCTGCTTTGGATTTTCTGCCATAGGACTGGGCAGTCACAGTGATAGTGTCTGGCGGGACAATGTTGGTACTTCGGGAGTATAGTAGTGGGAGCGGCAGAGGGTCCCGTCATCCGGTCATGTGCTGGGGTTTTGCTCATGACCGTTTTCCCTGTTGATGCCTGCGTGGTCTTGGCTTTGGCATGTGACGTATGAATGTTTACCAGGTCTATTTCTCGAATATGTGCTTGTCTCATCAGCTCTTCCAGCTTGCTGGCTCGGGGTTGCAGAGGTAGGCGCATATTTCCAGTAATAAGAGCCTGGTGATAAGTTTGACGGCATTGAGCTTGTCGCAATCTGGATGAACTCATTGGAAAATTAGGGCTTTATACCTAATGAAGAGTTCAGCCTCATTCTCTTTCTGTGTCTGAGCATAGAGCTCGTTAGTTAGCTGTGCGACCATTCGTGGTCCTGAGAAGTATTTGATGAGTCTTTCAGACAGTTCTTCCCAGATGGAAATGAATTCCCCATACTTGGCCCACCATCTTTAGGCGTCCCCCTTGAAGCTGGGTCTTTGTCTTCACAACCCACAAAGCTTTGGGTAGGTGTTTCCTTTCAAACTCCGTCTGGCATACGTGGAGGAATTTGCAGGGATTCTCTTTGGTCTTCCCCGAGTACTTTGGCATTGGTAGAGGCTCAAATATGGTAGGTCGTTCTTTCGGAATGGGCTCAGTTCTTAGTGGTGCCCGTTCAGGCGCTGTTCTGTAGGTCAGGCATTTACAGTACAGACCCTCCAGGTCTCTAGCTTTGTCTTGCCATCCTAGGCAAAGGTTATAAGTGTGTGGCACTCATGACAAGCTATCCGGTATATACCCCTTTCCGGACATTCTGCTAGATCGCAGTGCCGATGTCTGAACTGCAGGGACAGCTCTCTGTTGTTATGCTACACCAAACCTAAGGTTTAGTGCATGACAATATGCTGTCTGTATACTTACATCTGTTCTGAGTGTTTATGCATGCTGCCCTTCTTGAATCTTATGGGTTAAGGGATGACTACATTCATTACCCTCTTTGTTCTGGCGAGGAGAGGGGAATCAAACCCCAGGGTGAGGTGGAAAGAAATGAGCTCTCTCCCAGGGAGCTTCACTATCCTCACAACCAGGGCTGTCAAAATGTGGGACGCCAGTGGTCTCGAGAGGATGAGTGAAAAACGATCAATAATTAATCTAGAGTGATAATGCCGGTGGCTGATCTGGCCGAGGTGACTGAGTTTATCCGCAGCGGCCTCGTTCGAACCCTGACTGTTTTCCCGGATGCCAAGTTTATTGTACAAAGGTTCGGCAGTTCCTCTGTCATCAGGTGTAGAACCCATATCAATCTGCCGGAGACTAACTTTACAATGCTCGTTGGGGCTGGGTCGGCCGGAACGGGAGATACCGCTGTTTTGGCAGTACTAACAGGTACTATAGTCTCGGTAGGTTCCGATGAGGTATCTTCCTGCTCGTCGTCATATGGCAGACACCAACCTAACCAGCGTTTCAGGGGGCTCTCGTGTGTCGGCTGTATTACCTTGTCGTAACATACAGGTAAGTTTACTGGCTCCTGAGTTAACAATTCAGTTAGATTAGAAATAGCTACAAGATTATTCAGAGGTTTGGTTTACATATGGCGTGTGTCTCACAACGCTTCTGACTGCTCCCAAATCCACCGTGCTTGTGATGCATTGAATTTTGGGCTGTCTACCTTTTTGCGGGCATAGCAGTCCTTGGTAAGCTCGACTTCGCAGTCTTTCCCAAGGACCTGCCATGTGATGGGCAGTCAAGGTATTAAGTCATACATCTAGCCACGGTTGAGGATGCACTAAAAACCCAGAAGCAGTGGCGAGTCCTTGTGGGTTTTAATGCCTATCACTTTTCAAGCCCCATCTCCTGAGGCGTCCAACACACCTCAAAACTGTTTGGTGACGTGCCAAAGAAACGCAGCTATTAATTCACATGCTCTGAAATTAAATCAAATAAAATATAACAGGGGAAATCTCAACTACAATTACTGTAGACGACACACAAAGTTTCGGTGCACTTACGTAATATTTATTACATTCAATAATGAAGTATTGCAGACAGACACCTGGCTAAATAAATACACTCTAAAGTTTAGCTAGTACCATTTAATTAATTACTCAACAGGCAAAGACAAGCCTGGGAAAAGAAAAGAAATACACAAAATCTACGTACGCAGTTGACAGCTTTTGGCATGATTAAGGAAAGTCTCCAGGGGGACGTTAATCACGTACTGACCTGCTACCGCGCGAGTCAAGGGAAGTGGGTAAAGGGGGTTGGATTACTGTATGGAGAGTGATGACCTGGGCGGTCACTGCCATGGACAAGCCTTATCTAAGCTGAAGGGCTGGAGTGCTGGTGGCCTTCCCAAGCGGCCGGCTGGATAGAGTACTGCCTTCCCAAGCAGCGGGTTGGAGTTCGAGCCCTTCCGCAGGCTTTGGTGGAGATGAAGGAAAGTCTTCTCAGACTGGGGTGAGCTTGCAAATGTATTCAGCCGGCGAGCCCGGCGTCTCTGCTGGTCAGCAATTCTTCAGGGTGTAGGGGGGTAGGGTAGCCTTCCAACATGGGGGTTGGTTTATCAGGGCGCTGGAGCACCGAACATTTCTTATCTCGCCACTTGGAGGCAATGACAATATTAAACACCTCTCTCTGAGGCTGACTGGTTGTGACGTCACAAGGTCATGGAGGTGCTGCCATCACGGGGGCTGATTTGAACTGCTTGTACTATTCGTAGGGGTGGCACTTGCATGTAGGATTCCGGACGGGCGGTGTGTAATGTAATTACGTGCCTTAATTACAACTATGTACATATTTGGCTGTCCAGGCTAGTGGAATCTCCATGCTCAATACGTTTACTTGATTCGCCACTGATATTACTTGTCCCAGAGCTTAGGTCATTCGTAGATGGGACAAAGTCGCCCATAGAGAGTGCAGCTGAGCTGTGCAGCATGCTGGCATGTGTCAACCATGGAGGTAATAGATGATGAAGTGGCAACAGCCTATCTTCTCTACGTTTATCAAGTGAAGCCGATGCCTTTGTACTTCTTTCAATTGCGCATGCGCAGACCGATTGTTTACATCAGCTGCCATATTATGAGTGGCAAAAGTTTTATAGTAAGCAATGTAAAACATGCATCTTTTTGCCACCACTAACCCTGTCCTTGTTTTTCATTTTCGGCTTCACTTTCGTGTCTGCTTCCACTCCATAGATTTAATACCTCCATGGCGCCAGCATAATCACAGCAATAAATGAAAGTTGCTCCTCTCTCGCACTAACATGTCATAACCTAAGAGAATTCCATAGATAACATGTACAACAAAGATGGCAGTCGTAGCAGAAAGATAAGTGTTATCTCAAGGTTACAGACTTAACAAAAAATTTGCGGCTATTATCAGTAACATTGTTAAGGCTGTAATCTTAGAAAAATTTTGCAGCTGTTTTTAGTTTAACATTGTCAAGGTTGCAATCTTTTAAGCGCGGCGCAACACTGTAGAGCTAGTGTGCTATACGTACTGCGTGAGGTTAAGGTTATGTTACAATAAAATGAGAACCACCGGATTCCAGTCAAACAAACTTTATTGACATTTATGCATTATGAGGTACCTTAAAAGAGCTTTTATGAACACATTGTATAAAATTATTTTGTGGTTTTTTGCATTTATATAGCATTTTGTGTGGTCTGTAGCATTTTGTGGCATATATAAAAAAAATAGGAAAATATGATTTAAAAACAGTTTTTTCCATGTTATCCTTGTGTAAGTGGCCACATTTTACTAGTGCATTTTCACTAAAATTATTTTTATTTCTACATCAACAATTTTAATGTATTTCGGCATATATAGGCCACATATTTTTACAAAAAAGAAATAACTACAAAAAGCGGGGTGCTGCTTATTTACGAGATATTGGCATTAAAAAAAATTTCCCAAAAACACGTTAAGAAATTTGTTAACATACAGTACGTTTCAATGTTTTAACTTAGTTTCTAAAGAAGTAAAGAAAAAAATGAGCAAATGAATAGCTTTTCACATGTGCAATAATATAACAAGTTGTTTTTGTTTTGCCATTCCAACCTTTTTTTACAAATGCCACAAATTAAAATTGCTGAATCACTTACGTAAAATGTTTCGGTTGTGTAGTCCCTTGCACTGTCTGCAAGAGCTTTTTTATTTCTGCCCATAACAAAACAGAATTACTTCTACCACACTGAGGCTCAGTTAACAGAATGTGCACTACACATTTAACAGAGTTTTAATAGCCTGTGTATGGGTTTTAAAGGAGAAGGAAAGATGCAGAAGTAGTGAAAAGTTGAGACAGCTAGTACCACACTGCCCGCATGAGGGGGGTGGGAAAGAGAGTAGTACAAAGAAAAAGGGGCTGCTTGTTGTGATGGATGCGGCCACAGTATGTGGGGTGTTAGGAGCAAGAGGGTGAGAATGGTGAATAACAAGGCATTGGCTGGGGAGGAACGAAGAAAGAGATGAAAGAGAGAGAGGGCAGGAGCTGAGTAGTGTGGGTATGGCTAGATGGAAGTTGGACGCAAGAAGGGAGTAGAGAAGTATGGACGTGGCTACAAGGTAGGAAAGAGGAGGGAGCATAGGGGTATGGGTGTGGCTACAAGGTAAGATATGGGTGGGAGCAGAGGGGTATGGGCATGACCTGGTTGTAGGGAGGGAACAGTGTGTGGGTTGTCGAGGGATGGGAGAAGGCAGTGGCCTAAGTGTGGATGGCAGCAGAGGGGTGTGAGCTTGACCAACAGTAGTGGAATTCCGCTACGCATAGCAAAATGTAAACCCTGGGTAGACAAAGCGAAAAGTGATAAACACAAATAATGTAGCGACATTCTAGCATAACCCTGACATCCACTAAAAAAAAGCCTTTGGTGCTTTAAAACTAATCACAGCAGAGTGAGGTTTTCTTTTAAAAGCTTAATTTTTAATTAGTTTGTGTTTTAATATTTTTCTAATTTGTGAACATATAATTTGTGCGAGGACCGCATAATTCAGCGCATGTCCCCAACTACTGACTGTGACTATTGTTACCACCACTGCCACTGTGCTGAAGACAGCAGAATGTTCAGAATTCATCCTTATTATGCAATGAATGTCTGATTACTTCACATTCATATTGATTTTATTACCTGTTATTATAAAGGTGAGTTTTATTCTCCCATTAATAGTTGTGTAGTAGTTCTTCTGTAGCGCCATCTCTCACGGTTCAAATTTTTGGACCTCTGCCGTTTGGTGAGATTCTGGACTTACGATTTTTGGATTACTAGGTATTTTGGAAACTTTGTAGTCGTGTGTGTTCACGCTTTTTGTTGTTTTTTGAGATTTATTCTATTTCTTGCTGTACAGGCTTAGTGACTTAGGCCAGGCGCATTTTCTGCTGAATTTAGAGTAAAGTAAAAAAAAAGAAAAAGATTGTTGTGTAGCAGAATGCAGCGGAATTTTACTAGAGCTCTAGTGAAATCGCCTCTATCCATGTTGTCAACACTGTAGGGCAGTCTGGCTGCGACTGTTGCCTCCTGCCGTCTGCGTTTATACACAATTGTGCGAGCGAAATACATACATAGATCTGTATTTTGCAGCTAAAACAGACAGTTTACTTAACTACTTTCTTATATTTTATTTGAAAAACAATATCAAGAGTGATAAAACTGCAAGGAAACTTCAACAGAGATAATAACTCAAAAATATGATAAGTTCAGATATTTTTACCCCGATTATGAACTTTCATAAAATTTTGCAAATATTTACCTAAAAACTGAAAATTTCGCATCTATTTCGCATTTATCATAATTGCGAATTTGGTCTACCGTTACTTATATGCACAGATTTGCTTTGCAAGGTATAACAGCTAAAGATGGAAGTAGACTTCTGGAGTTTTGATTTTTCTTTAAGCGTATAATACTGGTAACCTGTCATTTACCAGTTTGGCTGAAATGGATCCACGTGACATAATTTGTTTGATGACATTGCCAGTATATGAAGGTCTTGTTAATTAAACTGCTGTAATTACTAGTATTTATTCATCACCTGTTTTGTTTTCTCGTAGTAAGAAGATGGAAGTTCGAGCTTGTCTGTCCGTGAAGTTCAGACATTGGTATTTGACTCCCTGGGTAGTATTTGACATGGGTATTTGACTTCCCAACATAGGCAGATGTAATGAAATGCAGCATCACAATGTGCACAGGTTTATGAAGTATCGTCCTATGATGCCAGGGCATTCCTCTATGGCGCAGACTTGTCCCTCAGTTGTCACCTCTTTAATCACCCTTAGTAGGAATGGCAGTTGAAGGGTGAGGCCGAGGTACTCCTCCCCTGAGTGATGGTGAAACATTGGTTGCCACTTGTACGGGATTTTTCCTGGTGCCTAAACTGTTGGCTTTGGCCTCTTTTATAATTGAGCATTGTGCTTGGGATGGTGCACTTGCGAGTGATGGGCAAGTGGGAACCCTGATAGGGATATAAGCTGGTATGATGTTAAGGGGCCTGACTACCCTTGTAACGGATGAAGGTAGGCATCTTCTTTGGCGGCGTTAGTGATAGCGAAGATACTGCCCGTGGTACGTGCCAGATTAGGCTTGAGGTAGAACTCGACATACTGGTTGCAGATGAAGATCCTCTCTGACATGCAGCCTCCTCTTTCTTCCAGGTGTATACCTGGTTGCCAACTGAACTCAACTTCAATACCCCAGCTCAGCTAGCCCCTGCCTGGCAGCTTTGCCCCGCCCAGCCCTATGGTATGTCATGAGGGAGGGGATGGTGAACTAGATAGGTTGATAGCGGATGGTCAGTAAGGGGGTAGAAACAGCCTGATGGAGAGTAGGATGTGGAGGTGGGGTAGGGTTGGTGGCTTATTCTACTGGCTTTCAGTCCAGTGGCTTGGTGCGTGGCACTTTGCGGGCAGACCCAAGTACCAAACTGGAGGTTACAGTAGAAGGCTAGGATCATCCACTCCCGTGGCTCCCTGGCGTGTGGGAATCACAGCCAGACTCAGGTGTCACTTAGAGTGGGGCTCCTTGGGTTTGGTTCCTATCGTTTCCAAGCAGGTGACCTGGCGTGCAAGGCATCTTGGTCTGACCCAGGCACTTACTGAAAGGACGATAGTCCAGGAGACTGTTCTAGTGCGGCCCAAAAAAGTGAGCTTCCAGAGCTGCACTTCGAGACAGTTGATGTTTGGAGAAAGAGAAAGGATGATGGTTCAGCTTGTGGCTATCCCTAGAAGAGTATTACTAGGACTGGTGATGAAATAGGGAGTTAGCGGGAGTAAGGTGTGGGAAAATACAGAGCGCTGGAAGAGGCGACTCAACCAAGTCAGATTTATGCCATTTTTTTTAATGTCTCAATCGCACACACATAAACCTTCCTGTACCTAGTCTTGGAAGACGCAGCAGCACAGGGTTTTGCTAAGCTAGACAAAACATTGATGGGAGCTTGGGAGTAACGGCATGCTTCTGAACTGGCACAAGACTGCCTCGAACTGTGGGTCCTATTTATACATGGTGCACAGGGTCAGTGCAGGAGTTGAGGGGTGTGGAGAGAGAGAGAGAAGCAAAGGAGAGATGAGATTTAAAAAGAGCAGTGAGTACATCCCCTCACGCACGCAGAGAGCGGTGATGCGACTGAGGGTTGCAGGCAGCAACAGCAACAGCTGGGCAAGCATCCCTGCCTTGAAGGCGTCCTGTGGCTTGTACGGCGTAGTGTCTCTTCTTAGGCTAGATGAGAGAATGGCATCGCTTGTGGCGCCTCACTGTGTTGGTGTGCTCTCAGCTGTGGCCATTCTTGTGTCGTTAACAGGAATTGGGTATTATGGGGTGTTTTGAGCTGACTCCCTGAAGTCCAATTAGTCGTAGTTCTGTGGGGGCCCAAAGGAGCTTTTCGTTGGTGCTTCCCAGTCTTGAAAAAGGTGCTGATGGTCCATATTTCTCCAATGTCCCCACATTGGGCACCAAGAAAGAAATTGTTGCCTTGTCGTTCACCCTTAGTGGGAATGGCAGTTGGAGGGTGAGGCCAAGGTACTTCCCTCCCTCCGGCGGTGGTGAAGCAGTTGTTGCCGCTTGCACTGGGTTTTTCCTGGTGCCTACACTCTTTTGACTTTGGCCACTTTGATAACTGACCATTGAGGCTTGGGTAGTCCACTTGCGAGCGATGGGCGAGTGGGTACCATGGTAGGTGTATAAGTGGTTGTAACATAAGCGGCTTATTCAGTATTTTTTATAAGCAAGTGTGAAATATGTGTCAGCAGACTTTGTGATTGGGCGCATGAATACTTGATCCTGGAAGTAGTGCGCACCACCCCCTGAAGCTCAGTGGAACTCAAGATGGCGTCAGGGTAAGTTGTTCGTAGTGACTATCTCTCTATCTTGGTTGTCCAGCAAAGTTTGTGTATGAATTGCATAACATTTTTGGTCCTCCGGGTCAGATTGTGTCACGTGTGATACCGATCAGCGATTATATGTTTATTTCTTCACTCAATTGTGTGTGCTACGTAATTGCAGTCTCTCGCGCTCCTCAATCAAGTACCTATGCTACAGCAGAAAATCACCCGCTGTTCAGACATCCTGTGAAGAAACAAGATATCTGCCCTCATTTCACCATTTACAAGGGATTCAACATATTTGTGATTGCTTAGGCAATGTTGATTGTGCTGTGTTAGTGTCCATTTTTGTGATGTTATCCACTCAGTCGCAAATTAGTTTGCCACATGGGTGAGTAATTTTACCCATTTTTCTCTTCTTAGTTGTGTTTGTTACTTCATATATTTTTTAATTAGCCAAAGTATTTTAGATTTTTGCACCTAATCAGATGTGCAAAATCTCATATGTGCTATGACACAATAGGTTAGGGCTTTGTCTTTTCTGTAGACCTACTTTTTTTTTTCTCTCTCTCTCTCTCTCTCTTCATTGTAGAAGTTTTTTGACATGGGTTTCAAGGCATTTTTATTGAAATTGAATCTTCAGGAAACTAAATTATGGCACATCAGTGACCATCTTCAGGCATTAGTAAGTGCTTCACTTATTGCTGTAGAAATAGTGCACGAGGTAAACACACTTGGTGTACAACTGGAGGCAACTAACAGTACTGTAAATTCAATATGAGACATCTTACTGCAATCAGATCCACTTCCTGATGACTTGAATGAAAATATTTTGACCTCTAATCATAATGAGCTGTTTAGCTTACTGTCTGACACTCGTGGTATTGTGGCTTCGTTTTTGGGTAAGCATGTTGTTCAGAGTGAATCAACTCCACCTGTTGCAGGTCCATCTGCAATTGTAAGGCTTCCCAAGATCAATTTGCCTACTTTTTCTGGTCAGTGGGAAGACTGGGCGATGTTTTCACAGTTGTAACAGGCCACCATTCACAACAATCGTCTTCTGTCTGATGTTGATAAGTTTCAATATTTAATGGGTTGTCTCACCGAAGAAGCCTTGCAATTAGTAAACAATCTTCCAATTTCTTCTGAGAACTATCCTATAGCATAGGAACTTCTTACATCTCAGTACCAAAATTTGAGAAAGCTGACAACATTGTATATAAACAGAATCCTCGATTTGCATTCTGTCAACATTACAAATCACAAATCCATCAGGCATTTTATCAACACATTAAATGAAAATGCATGAACCGTTGAGGGATTAGGCTGTAATGTAACTGAGGAAAATCCTGTTCTTGTCACAGTCTTGATGAGAAAGTTGGACGTGGAGCTGCGCACTTAGTTTGAAAGCTCGCATGCAGGGCGGACTAATGATATGCCTAAGGATTCAGAACTTGTAGAGTTTCTGCTTGAAAGGGTTTCTACTATGGACTTTGCCATTGATATAGGAGTCAAAACAAGCACCAGTCAAATAGCCCAAAGGGCTAACTTTCAAAAAATAAGTCATGTAACACAACCACCCAAATCAGTATTTTTAACTAATTCTGATCCCAATCAGTTAAGCCATGTATTGTCTGTCAGCAGACCACTCATTCTGTATATAAATTTTCAGAGTTTGTTAATGCCTCACCATCAAAAAGACAGTCGATAGCTCGCTGTAAGAAATTCTGCTTCAACTGCCTGGGAACAGACCATACTGTAGTGTCATGTTCCTCAGCTCATATGTGTTTTCTATGCAAACAGAGGCATCATACTCTACTTCATGTTGGTGGTCAATCTAGGCCTAATCCAGTTACTCATGTTGAAAATGATACTTCAGGTGCTGATGTTGAGACTGAACAATTGTGTGGTGTCTTTTCAGCTCATAGTCTTACTTCAGTGTTGTTATCTACTGCCCTAGTAACTGTGTATGATGCTGTCAGTAAACCGCACGTGGTTCGGTGCTTACTGGACAGTGTGGCTCAGGCATCCTTCATGACAGAGGCAGCTGCAAAAGTGCTGTCTTTATCTGTTCAAAAGGTCAAGGAAAGGGTCTGTGGTCTCGTGCATGGTACAGTCAACTTGAAGGCAGCTGTTAGTTGTAAAATTCAATCTTCTGTTGTATCTCAATGTTCCTTTACTCACTCTCTTTTCGTAGTCTCTAAAATCATCAGCAATTTACCTCGAACAACTGTAGATCCATGTGTTCATAACCAATTGGGGTCTCTCCCATTAGCTGATCCCCAGTTTGACAAACCTGGTCCTCTTTACATGTTGCTGGGTGCTGACATCTATGCACGTGTTTGTATGAGTGGGCGACTTGAACTAGGTCAGCACATGCCTGTTGTGCTGGAGTCTAAGTTTGGTTGGATCCTCCTGGGAGAATACCCTGAACTGAATGCCAGCTGTGATCAAGAGCTGATTTCCATGTTTGTGAGGACTGAGGACTCGCTAGACTCAATTCTCACACAGTTTTGGGAATCTAAGGAACCCCCTCGTGTAGTTGCAAAACAACCGGATGTTGACTTCTGTGAGCCTCACTTCATGGCTACTCACTGTAGAGATGAATTGGGTAGATACAAGGTTCGCCTCCCATTCAAATCTGAGGGACAGCGTATCGGAAGTTCATACATAAATGCAGAAAACAGATTCTATGCTCTGGAGTGCAAACTCGCATTGCAACTGGACATGAAAACAATGTACAAGGACTTCATGGCTGATTATGCTACTTCAGGTCATGTGGAACCCTATCCACTCCACCCAACAGGTAGAAAGTCGAGAAACCTCTGAATGTTTTATCCCTCACCATGGTGTGTACAAACTAGCTAGTCCAACCACCAAATTGAGGGTGGCTTTTGATGGTAGTGCCAGGAATTAAAATGGTGTATCCCTCAACGATACTCTCCTCTGTGGACCCAAGCTTCAAAATGAGATATGCGATGTCATCTTACGGTTCAGACTTCTATAGTGTGGTTTTCTCTTGCAACATAAAGCAAATAATGTATCGGCAGATTCTAGTCCATGAGGATGATAGACCATATCAAATTATTCTGTGGCGTGAAGACTGCCCCCCCCCCCCCCCCCCTCCGTTTCTCCCACTTGCAGTGTTCCGACTTAATACTGTAACCTATGGACTCACACCTTCTCCATCATTTCTGGCGATTCGTACCTTACACCAGTTGGCCATTGATGAGGGTCTCCATTATCCCCTGGCACAAAATGCTCTTCAAAATCACATTTTTGTAGATGATATTGTAACTTGTGCATCATCGGTGGAGGAAGCATTTGTGCTAAAGAATCAGTTGATTAAACTATAATGAAGGGGTGGATTTGAACTTAGGAAATGGTCGAGTAACCAGCTACAGTTGTTGGATGACATTCCTGTATCTCATAGTGAGAATCCCAAAGTGCTTGACTTCTCATCTGAGCCTGTAGTGAATATTCTGGGTCTTAAGTGGAGCCCAGAGACTAATGTTTTCTTTTACCATTTAAATATCTGCAATGGTGTCCCAACCAAACGTTTTGTTTTGTTGCAGATAGCTCGCATTTACGATCCCATGCGCTGGTTATCTCCAGTGGTAGTGTGGGCAAAAATTCTGCTACAGTGGTTGTGGACCCAGGGAGTGGGTTGGGACGACCCCTTTCTGTCACCAACACGAAAGAAGTGGAATCATTATATTGAGGGACTTGTCCACCTTGAAACCTGTAGTTTGCCACGTTTCGTTTGTCCTGATGCAACTTGTGTATAGCTACACTGCTTTGCAGATGCATCTGAACAAGCCTACGCAGTTGTCGTGTATTTGAGAAGTAGTGATTCTGATGGGAATGTGAACAGGCATCTCATACTGGCCAAGTCTATAGTAGCTCCACTAAAACAAGTTTTGCTTCCCCGACTTGAGTTGTGTGATGCTCATTTGGTGGCAAAATTGATGCACTATTGTCATGCCTTCCTCACCCAACATTTAACAGTCACTACCAGTCATGTGTGGACTGACTAGTGTAGCTCTCACCTGGATCAAAACTCAACCCTACCTGTTAAAAACCTTTGTTGCAAATAGAGTTGCTCAAATCCAGGAATGGGTTCCACCTCAGTATTACAAACATGTTGTTTGTAGAGACAATCCTGCAGATGGTGCTTCGTATGGTCTGCTTCCCCATGACCTAAGTTGTCATGCCCTCTGGTGGCATGGCCCTCAATGTTTAATGGATCCACCTGACCAGTGGCCACTGTCCTTATTGAATGAGACTTCATATGTCCCAGAACTTAAGTCATCCCAGCTGTTTCTTGTGAGAACGCATGATCCCCCTGAAGAGCTTCCACTGTTACAGAAATTCTCGTCTTGGTCAAAACTTGTTCGAGTCATGGCCTATGTTATGCTTTTGTGAAGTACTGCCAGGGGCAACCACCTAGCAGCAAAATCCTATCATCTGTTGATTTAGAGCAAGCAACTTCCATAGTGTGTAGATGTATCCAAAGGTTATGTTTTGAAAATGACTTGAAACAATTCCAAAGGGGGAAACCTTGTTCTACGTGATTGCAGCGTTTGACGCCATTTTTGGATCAGCTGAGTGTTCTCAGAACGGGCGGGCGTTCATCACATGCAAATGTTGAATATGTCACAAAGCACCCTATCATATTTCCAAAAGACCATAGTGCTGTTGAAGCTTTGGTAGACTATCATCACATAAAGTATCTACATGCTCCACCACAACTACTGTAGTCTCGTGTGTCTCAACAGTTTTGGATTTTGTCATCTCAATCCTTGATCTGGTCTCGGGTTTTCAAGTGTGCACTTAGCTTCCGGTGCCAGCTTGTCAACAGTCCTCCATTAATGGCTGATTTACCCACTGAGCAAGTCACGCCTGCTGGAGCTTTTGAGCAGACTGGAGTGGACTGTGCTGGACCGATCTCCATCAGAGTTAATAAGCTGCATCTGTGTGCTACCCAGAAGGCATACCTATCTATTTTCATATGTTTTGCCATGAAAGCTATCCACATTGAAGTTGTAACCGGTCTGAGTGCAGACAGCTTCGTTGCTGCTCTTACTCAATTTGAGTCAAAGCGAGGTTTATGTACTAGTCTGTATTCCGATTGTGGCACCAACTTTGTTGGTGCTTCAAGGCAACGTCATCAGTCTTTTAAACAGTTGCTCAAATCCGTGCTCCTGGAAAACTTTTCTTTGGCTCATAACATCAGTTTTCATTTCTTGCCTCCTGCAGCTCATCACGGGTGATTGTGGGAAGCTGCAGTTAAGTCAGCCAAATACTATCTCAGGCGTACAATCGGCAATCAAGTTCTGACACTCGAGGAACTAATGGCACTCACCACTCGAGTTGAGGCCGTCTAAATTCACGGCCCCTAACATCTCTCTCTTCTGATCCATGTCGTGTGACATGGTAGCACTTACACCCAGGCACTTCCTCATCGGTAGGCCTCTTGTTGCTGTACCCTAATTGTACGAAGTTGACGATGGCAATACATGTTTGTCCAGAAGATTGAAAATGTTATTCGCACTAGCCAACCAGTTCTGGATACGTTGGTATAAGGAATACTTACAGCAACCAGGACTCGCTGTGGGAGAGCTCGTTCTGGCTGGAGAAGAGTGTGTTCCACCCCTGGGCTGGTGTTTAGCGAGGGTCAAACTCCACCCTGGAAAGGATGGCATTCCTCGAGTGGTGGATTTACGTACGCAGAAGGAACATCTGTGCAGACTTGTACACAAGCTGTACCGCCTGCCAGTTCAGTAGTGTTTCATCACCAGTTATAACTTCACTGTATGTAGTGAATGTGTATTGTGACTAAAATTTGGAGACCTCAGCCGGTCTCGGCAGGCGGTAATGTTCAGTTTTTTTTTATAAGCAAGTGTGTAAGTATGGGTCAGCGGACTTTGTGATTGAGCGCATGAATACTTGGTCCTGGAAGTTGTGCGCGCCACCCCCTGAAGATCTGTGGAACTCAAGATGGCGTCGGGGTAAGTTGTTCGTAGTGACAATTTCTCTATCATTGGTTGTCCGGCAAAGTTTGTGTATGAATTGCATAACACAGCCTGACTCATGAAATCTTTTAAAGGCTCTGGTTACCAGATTCCCACTGTACAAAATGAAGTATGTGAATGCCCTGTGCACCTTTTTTGACCCAAGGTAGAAAGTTGCTCTATTTGAAGATGAAAGTGAAAGGCAGCATGCTATCAGCTTACTAAAGAAGGCACTTACGAATATTCTTGACTAGCTATACCCTCGCCCACTTCATTGAGTATTGAATCACTGTAGCGACTCACTTGGGATCGCTCTAGCCACTGGGTCACTGCGGCTCTGATTGATATATTTCTATGCACTGAGCCACCGGTGCCCCACTAGTAATCGCTCTAGCCACTGGGCCTCTACGGCCCCACTTGATATATTTCTATCCACTGAACCAAGCAAAAAAAACCGTACATCCCTGGCATCACAGCTCTTTAACTTTCGCACTTTTTAATTGTAATACTATTAACCTTATTTAGAAGACACAAATCATATATTAACTAATTAATAAATTCCAAAACAACAGCATATCAAGTATTCAAATTTTAACTATGCATTGCGTTCACCTTCTCTTCTTGTCTCATGCAACCAGACCTCAAGGTTTAGAGTCAAGCAATACTAATCTTCTTATTATGAACTTTTTTGGCTCATTAAAATTCGCAGATTAATTTTCCACCTATTTCTGGTCCCCTTCAGGGTCCAGTGATAGTGTAAAAGCCCTGCTATATTCTAAATTCCGGTCTTAATTAATAATTTGCAAAACCGGGTGGGAGTTTGCTACTCCCCCCCCCCCCCCCCCCCGAAAAGGGTTCGGTGGTGAACATTGAGAACTAAGCTCGCCGAGGTAACTTGTCGAGCTACTTGTTGCAGTTGCAGTGTTTAGGCACCGCAATTACAGTTGTATGTGTGGTCTAGGCGTGGAGGGAAACTTCCCTTAGCCTACGAAGCTAAAGTTACAGACAGTACTGTGACACATTATAAATTGGTATGCTACGATACACTAACATAATTATTCCAGAATCGTGAAGGCAACATACAAGCAAATAATATTAATAATCAGTTGTATTATTTGCCCACTATTGTATTCCGAATTAATATTCTTTCATAATGTAAAAGACTTTCTAACCGTTGTTATGAATGTAATTAAGTATAAGTATGCATGACCAGATATGATGTAGTGGCATTTGAACAGTACAGTTTGTAATACCTGGTTTATTTTAAGGGCTTTAAAGTAGTGTCTACATTCCCATTAATTAGAGATGAATTGTAATTAGCTGTGATTATTTGGAGAACTCTAAATATATATCTACTTGCCACCTGTATGATACTATAAAATGTTCTACCACTGCACGCTGTCGATGGTGAGTAATTTACTAACATTTTCTTCACAAATATCTGCAAATCATTGAATTTATTACCATTGAGACAGATTTCCATAATTGTGCTGTCAATAAAGGAGTACTATGAAAAGTGTGCACTATAAAAATCCATACAATGCTTTCTGTATAGGAAGGAAAAACATTTCTTTGAGGTGTTTGGTTTTCAGTAATAGTACAATATAGGTTTAGTTCAAAGAGAGGATTACAGATACATGCAGGTTTCTTGTTATTAGAATGTCTATTTATATGATTTGTTAATGGTAATAATACATTATTTATAGCAAATACACATTCTTTGAGTGTGTTTTGTGTAAAATAATAAATGTAGCATCATACCAAAGGAAAAGGTTTAGCGATTTTAAAAGCTGTAATTGTGTGTGTATGTGTATGAATATTTTTCTAATGGCGAGCTATAATCGCTAATTTTTCTGTTTATGTAAAGCAATTGCTGTTTTTTCTTGCTTGTATGGGAGACATAATGAAAAAATCTGGAAAACTTTTTGTGTCATGAAAAAATGTGTGCATATGGGACAATATAAACACATGCATACACTCATATTATATGATCTCCGATCACATAATTTACATATACACATTATCAGAATATCTATATCGCAAGTGTTCAAAAATTCTGCAAACCTTTTTGCACAGTTGGCAAAGGTTTACTCAAATTCTCATCTGTTCAATTACCATTTACACAGTATTTTAAGTTAATAACCAAATTTAATTCAATTGTTTTATTTCATTTAAAACTAACCTCTATTTTTGATTAATGAAACTTGCTAATGACAGGGAGCTGTAAAAATAAAAACTACAAGGCCTATTACAATTTGTAGAAACGAACACAGCATTCCTATAACTGTGTCAACTAACTAATACCAAAATTATTTTTACAATGCAAGAATACTATAAAGTATTTCATATATATTTGTGTGTGTGTGTGTGTGTGCGCATGCATGTGTGTGCACGTGCGTGTGCGTGAACCTACATCACACCCGTGCATTCAAATGTTTACTGATTTATGGTTATATATATATATGAACCTACATCACACCCATGCATTCAAATGTTTACTGATTTATGGTTTACTGCGGACATGACAGACCACTGCGTATATTTTAATTTAAAATGTATACAATGAAACATTGAACAATATTTAAACATAGACCATAATATATCAGTATACAAAAAAAAAGCACAACTATCATGATCAAGCAATTAAATGGTGCAAAATCTACTTAGATAGTTTTGACTAGGGAGGGGTACACACCAATATACAATACCAATAGGTACATCCACGTATTCGTGGAAGTTTTTGTCAAGGAAATTTCACTGACAAAAACTCTTTACGTTTCAAGGCTACAGCAGAACAATGGGGAAAATGGTTATTTTATTGGCAGTTATTAACTGTGGATTCGTACACTCGGAATTTAAAATTTCCATTGGATTAGTGTGGTGCAGAATCAAATAAAACAAAGTTTTCGTCCACCATTTTGCCCGCATCGAAAATGAATATGCCGTTGTTATTGGTAGGGGCACTTAATTTTTGCGAAAAGAATTTCTGCCATATGTATTTAAAAACATTTGAGCTCTCAACAACATTCCCCACTTTAGGCTGTATGCACTAAAGTGAGCACTTTTTAAGGCCCTTCCAACTAGCATTAACCTCTAATAAAGATATCTTATTGCAGCTTCAGGCTTTAAATTTTGAGGATGGTGGAATGTATTCACTGTGTTTATTGGTCACATTGCAATGTTTATATTAAAAAGCACCAGGAAGATGGAAATTGGATGAAAGGATAAATTTAGAAGAGCCTTAAAAAGTGCTCACTTTACCAGCCTATATAGTCCATTCCCACTTAGAACCGACTTATGAAAATCAACCTTTGAAAAAACACTCTAGACATAACATGTCAACCTGTTTTTTCAATAACCTGTATTCCACAAATATATAGCACTGCGGTTAACTTTAGAGTACTGTATTATTGAATAAATGAAATTTTACCTTAATATCTTCTATAACTTGTAATATTTATTTCTTTTTAAATATGAATTAACAACAGCGAGTGCAGCGACGTGTTGGCAACGACTGGTGATAGTTCACAGTAAAAATATTATTTTAACCAAGTTTTTTAGAATACTATTTGTAAATTAACCGGTGACTATTGAAATATTTAAATATTTAGGTAGCCCCGATGGCAACATCTCATTTTTACAGTTTAAAATAACAGTGGAAAATATCGTGAGTAGGCCGTAATGGTACGGGATTGTTTTATCGAGCGAGAAAGCAATTGAAAAACTGTCTGCTGGCGAGGTTGGTATCACTTTTTCTTTCTTAGTCTCTTTCACACTCGTGAAATATCACTTTGCTAGTAAGCAGCGAAATTTTACATGTTTTCAATTGTAGCATATTTCATACTTATTACAGCAAAATAAAGATTTTTGAATTTTTAATTTACAACTGAAAACAGATTTTAATGTTTGAATACTTAATTTAATATATTTAGATGTGATGGCAGGGCAGTTACCTAGTGAAGTTGGCAGACGTGGCGAGCCATGACATGGCGTGTTGCTTTTTCCAAATGAAATGTAAATTATTCTTACTCCGAAAAATACTTCAAATTACCACATCACGTTTGTAGACGTTGTATTTTTTAAACCTACCTAGGCTAGTTACGATGTTGTGATAAAGCTTTGTTTCCACGGCAGTAATAAATATACTGTGATGTGTGTTTCGTTAATTATTACCTCTGTTAAATGGCGTTCCTTTGTGCATCATGGTCGATACGCTGGCCCTGTGTGTACGTGATTTCAAATATTTGATTAGCACTATTTATACATTGTAAATGTGACCTGATTTTATGACGAAGTTAATTATTTACATGCACGTCTGTTTATTTATCACAATGTTGTACCTTTGCCCTAAGGGGTTTGAAACACATTCGTGTAACGTAATTTGCCACAATAACAATCCCAGAAGAAAAATAATAAGTTCAGCCCAATAAATTTCAATAAACCTAATAAACAGTAAGTAGTGATACATAGAAATATGAGCGGAATAAAAGTTATCATAGGCTTATTTGTGTGCATGGTCACCGCTATCTTTTAAAGTTTGTAGTACAAAAATGAGAAACACAAGTTGCGTGCTTGAATTCAATGTCCCTTTTTCGTTTGACTAGTTGTTCCTTTGTTTTAATATTTATTCCAACTGAGGCCGTCCTTTTAAAGAAATAGCCCAACACATATCAATAACAAAAGGATAATTGGTACAGTCCTTTACCTCGCAGTTGTAACAGTGTTAAACACAGTCGCGGCAAAATATTAACGTGCATTACATGTATTGAGCTATGTTGTGGAAAACAACTATGTTAATGTAAAATAACTGTAAGAACTGTCGTCAATTCAAGCATTTTTAAAACTTCATAAAGCTGATCTTAATAATGTTAGAGGCCTAAACTGTGAATATTCGTATGGAATGGTTTTTGGAATATGACAGAATTCTTTGAAAAGCTGTAAACAGTAAACAACACATTTGACAGTAGAAGTCAGATTTCAATGTTTATTTTTAGGTGTAGCGAAAGTATATATGTACACACACAATGGAATGTAAACATTGATTTTGAAAGATGCTACATGGAAGTCACATGGCAATGTATGTTTACATTTGGCGGAAGGATACGAAACAGGCCTGCAAGTAGATATTTAGCAGGGCTCCGAGAAAGTTGCTTCCAATGGGGAATGGATTATAGATGGTTTTATCGGTTCCATGTCTTGTGTGCGTGCCCACAAACCACAGATATTAAGAAACAGAGTAAACAAATTCAGATTGGATAAGTCACATTCTGCAGGATATTCTCTCAGGGACACGTGGCCAGTTACCAAAGAAAACTTCAGTGTACACGTAGTTAATCTAAACCAAGGCTGTTGGAACTCTTTGCGAAAATCAGGTATCTATTGATGTTGGCATTCGGAAGATAGAAAATAAATTTCTTGCCCACGACACATTGCCCACTCGGAATTTGGATTTGTCGATGAATCAGGTAGATTGAAATTGAATAAAGCTTTTACCCAAACCAAGCCAAACAGGTATTTGTTTTGTTGTTTTTGGCATAATGAAAATAAATAAATAGAATGAAGTAAAAAAATAAAATATGGATATAAATAAATAAACAAATAAATATAAATAAATAAAATATAAATGAATAAATAAATAAACCATGGCTTTACTCATCAGAATAACTGTGATTACCACGTCAAGTTATATACAGCAACCTGGTATTAACCAAAACATAGCGGTCTAACTCATACTGCTGAGCTCATTTCAGACATTGCATGATTATTTACACTTTGCCTTCAATCCATTAACATAACAAAACATCAATGTAACAATACGCTAATACAACAAAGACATGTGCATAAAAATACGTGCTGGGAAGTAAAACCTCATATATAGAATTACATTTTTACTTCTCATCTTCCTTTCGATATAGGATGATACATATCTAAGTATCGGTTTAAGACTTACCACACTCAAAACTATTTTGGAAAATCCGTTTGATAGTTTTTACTTGATGCCAAAAAATACAGAAAACAATTTAAGTTCTTTAGCTCAATTTTTGATGAAAGTGTTAGATATTTGCATAAAATTATTTATATTTTATACAATATTTTTGACAAAATCCTCAATCATTTTTTATCTGCAAAGTTATTGTTACTAAACAACACTTTATACTCACAGATATGTACGTATGTTTATTTGAACACATGAGTTACTGTTGGAATCACATATTATTAAGAATAGGTATATATTAATTACGTGACTGCCAAGTGCTATCATGCGGAGTAATAAAGACGTATAGTTTATAATCAAAATAAACTGTGGCATTAACTGATCACTAAAACACACAATAAACTATTCTGGTAAAAAAACACATTGCAACAAAAAAGTCTACAGATAGAAAGACAAAAGAAGTGAAATTTCTATCTCTTGAAAAAGCCACACTGTATGAATTTATACAAGCATCTGCGACGACCTCCCGTGGCGCAGTCTGGTGCGCCGCCGATCTGGGGTGTGGGAGGCTCTGGGTTCAAATCCCAGGTAAGGCATGGGTTTTAATTTAAGTTAGGTTATACGTTAGTCTGTAAGCCGTCCCCTGCTAAGCTTTGAAGCATATAACCTGGGGACGTTAAAAAGCCCTTTACAATACAATACAAGCATCCGCCGATTAAAGGGTTTAGCTGCAAGTTGTAATAAATTTGCTTGAAAACAATTTTACACTGATCAATATTTTGTTCTCTTGAACAATCTGATGTTTCTCCAAAGATGTGAATTTATTCCCTTTAACCAAGCTAAACATTAAACATAGCTTGTTGCGTAGAATAATTATATAACTGTCCCAGCATCATTTAAACGCATTTATGGATACATACACAACTATTTTACATCTACATTCTAGTAATTAGTTTCATTATTGTCAAAATTATAATTATCATGGTAATCAAATATTTTCTTTAAAGTTAATAAGTGTACGGTTAGCTAACAATCATGTGTGTCCATTGTTATAGAAGTTTCCACAATAACAAAATCAGTTTGGTGCAGTACTGACATGTATTTGTTTGGTTGGCTGTAGCGCAATGAGTCATTTGATGACCGAATTTACAGCTCGAGAAATCATTTGTATTTTTTCTGAATATTAGATGTATTGCAGTGTTTGTTTGTGTATTTATTGATGTAAACCAAAAAATCTGCATAACATACATGCCATGCGCTGAACTTTCTATAACAATAAAAGTAAGAAAGTTGCCAAAAATTTTACGATGGCCGTGTTTGCCAAGAGACAGAATTCAACAGCAATGACTATAGGTTCGGAACTCTGTCCAATTGAATCTTAAATTTATGACCGAATCTGTAGTTTATGGACACCCATAAAAATTTTCATTTGTGCCAATCAAATGTTACGTGTTTGGGACAGCCAAAAAGGAACTAAACATAGTATGTTTCAGGAACAAAATAGTTTGTTGCACACACAGAAAAATATTAATTTTACTGCGCAACTAGCTTATGGTTCACAATCATTCAACAGGTGTACAGTGATGGTACAAATATACACATATAGTTCAGAATGTTCATAAATTCTTTTGATGACTCACTTGACTTCTAACATATACATTTTAAAGTAAGTTTTGCAGTCAAACTAGTAATTATTTTATATATGTTCTTATTCTATGCTGATTTAGGAATAAAATCACAAACTAATTTTTGTGCAACCCAAAACGGGCTTCTTATAAAGACAGCTACATGACTGCAATGAAGATGTTGGGTCTATCATGTAGGACAGTGAATGTGCAGAATTTTCCAATCAGTAATTATATCTCTATTAGGAATGTGTCCAGTAGCATCAAACATTACAATAAATAATATAATTTAACAAATTATTTCACTTTTCACACGTAATTTATTCTCTGTTTAATATACTTTGTATTTCTGTACAATATGGTAGCATAACGTGTTGTCTACATACTTTTCTCACTGCTTTTTGGAGTTATGATTAATGTTTATTAGATTTGTGTATTATATTAATCGCCACATAAATAATATATATCTGTAATGCATGCAGTTACTAGTTTAATCAAACTGTAAGTTTCATTACAACTAAATTTCATTACAACATTGCAATTAAAATAAAATTTAAAAAAAATGTAGTGCACATATAAATGTTTGTAAACTAAATATTTTTGGGGACGAATTAGTTTTAACTTTTCTTTTCATTCATTCTCTTGAGTCAGTAATTTTTGGAGTCCTCCTTATGACCACACTAGCCAACATCTAGAGAAAGTTGAACCAGTGATGGCTGGGAACCCACTACACTACCGGGTCACTAAAACGACTTTATGACTTTATCAAATAATTGAGAATCAAGTTATTTGGGCTTTACTAAAATAATTAAATTAAAATTACATCGTTCTGCCAATTTTAGGTAACCTTTACGTAACCACGGGATGTAAATCTCAATGTTGCGCTAGTCCTTTTACTAAATCTATGCTTCCATAATAAAAAAAAGTGCTAATAATACGGATTTGTGTTTGTATATTTTGAAAAACATTAAAAATTCCTAAGATCTAAGCTCTTTCAAATGAAATGAGCAATGTACATTTTCATAAATAACATTTTGTAGTACTTTATCGTATTGCAAGCCCATGTAAATGATCCAAGTCTGGCAAAACAGAGCGCCGAGACTGCTCATTTTAGTAGGCAGAACACAGTGTATCATGCTGGAATCACAATAGTGTGACAGGCGCAACGCAGATAAAACCATTTTACAGCAAATCAGGATAGTGACTTCTGTGACGTCATGGCGAAAATGGCCCGCACGACAAGATTTCCAAATAGAAAATATTTATAATTTATTCACTTCGCAGGCGTGACAGGTCTCTAAATCTGTCTAACCCACCATATTTTTGGTGCTAAAGTTTTACGTTCTCTATTATTTATCGTATTAATAAGCAAAGCAACGCATTTTAATGCCTAGATGTAATTACAGGCATATTTTCACACTCAAAGTACCAGTGAACATGGAAAGGTTTTTTTTAAAGGATTGCAAAATAAGAAAATAATGGAAACATTAATGACCACCGTAAGATAAACCATTTATAAAAATTATTTTAAAATTTTAATCTCGAGGTGGTAAAATCTAGTGTGCACATTAACATGCCCTTCACATCGCATCTGTCGCGTTATTATGATTCCAGCATCAGTCTGGCTCACGAATCAGCTGAGTAGCAGAAACCCACAAACAGGTGGGAAACATTCGCTGCTAGACAGTAAGCCGATCGGAAGGGGAGATAACGAGCTGCTGCTAAGTGGTTTCCCTCCTTCCCTTCTAATGAAAGTACGTTCATTTTCGCACATGGCATTGATGTGTGGCAGCAATAAAAATGTTGGTTATTGTTTCTTCTTTGTCCTGTCGTAGTTACTACCCTGGCACACTGTATATGTACGGAGTGGGGAGCAATTTCCTACAACCCTGCACTCATTGCCAGCGAAAATTTGACGCTTTTTTACTTCATTTGTTTGGCTTTCTCGGATGTTGTAAAGGTGTTTCCTGGCCATACAATAGTAGCATAATGACTTGAAAGTAGCTTACTCTAGTTTTAGCTGTATCCGAATTTTGTATAATGAATAGTGAACTATTTCTCAGAAGTCTGCACATTGATCTGATGCAGAGGTTCAAATAAATATTACTTAATAATGGAAATATTTTACTTATATAAACCAAATTTCATCATAACAAAGTAGAAGATTATATGTTCACATGATCATAACCTCGTACCCATATTTTCAACAGGTCTCGTATTATGAAGCGACAGATTAATGGAATTGATTATTAAATATCTCCACTAAATTTAAAAAAAAAATAACAAAATCGGGTATGCGCAACAAAAATAGCTTAACAAAGTAGTGTACAAAATTTTATCGAGATCGGCCGTAAAAACTGTAACTAACTCTCCACCTTAAATCTACCGGGCGGCCGAACACGTGGTTTCAAGGTTGTGCAACCAGCGAGCACGCCGCATCCCCCCTCCCTCGTGCTGAGTGCCTACAAGCTGTCAGCCACCTCGGGGCGTGGCTGAGCGCCACCGAAGATACACGAAGCAGAACACTGACCAGAGGGTTCTCACCACCCATGCCAACCTCATGGCAGGACGTCACACGCCTTCCCCACACCTGCCGCGGCAGCCTAAACTTCTCACTATATAAGTCCGTACGCGGCGGGGCTCCGGCAGTCATTTGTCTTCCTATTCTCTCGAGACACCCCGAACACACTCCAGTGCTGAGGCCTCCAGCGATCCACAAGTCTTCAGCAGCCCCCCGTGGCTGCTCTCTGCGACGACTACAGTCTTCAACATTCTACGCCTCGCCTGCAACAGCAGTTAAACACAAACACACCTTGCTACTACAGCAAAGGAACTTGCTACCCCGAGCACCCAGGTGCTGGAGGGAAGGAACAGAGGAGTCACAACCACTAGGAATACTTTCAACCAAGGAGAGACAGCAAGCCTAGGTTATTATCCCCTACCAGAGTACCTAGGTGCTGGAGAAGGTATTGGCTTGGGTGTTGCAGCTTGGCCTTGGTTGAGTATAACATCCTGTAGAAGCAGTGGTGGTCCACCCGGCTCAACGTCTCTGATCTGCCCGCTACAGTGGGGGTTCACCGGAGACACGGATCTGGTGCTACCTAGCGGCTACTGGACGACTCTATTATAGGGAATAGTT
This sequence comes from Dryococelus australis, assembly GCA_029891345.1. Lineage (NCBI taxonomy): Eukaryota > Metazoa > Arthropoda > Insecta > Phasmatodea > Phasmatidae > Dryococelus > Dryococelus australis. Next base: position 80,354,902 of record CM056995.1, read on the forward strand.
CCTCGTCCATGGTGCACAATGTGTATTGTTCAGCGGCAAACCCAACTCTATAACTTATAAGATACGGCAGGGCCGACGGCATAGGGAACAAAAGATCGCTCACCTAGCAGCCAAGCAGCGGTTTACCTTAGCACCTCCCACGAAGGAAAGACAGGCAGAGTGGGACTGCGCTGCCTCACTAAGGTGACAAGCACTCTCTCCTGCTCCTGTGGTACGCTTATTTATTTTCCCCTGCACGTCCGTGCAAACCTTGACTACCATCCTGTACTGAGGGGTATATTGTACAGGTCTGGTGCTAGGTACGGAATCACCAATCCTAGGTTCTAGAACGAAGAGTCAGCAGCCTGAAACCTGAAGTATGGAGTGAGTCGACCCAGTGTCACGAAATCTAAACCCAAGGAATGCAGCACCAGCTTTGCTACATCGCCAACAGTAAGTCAGGTATACCAACACCTCCCATCAGCTACTGAAAACTGCGCACTTGGTCTAGCGCAATAAAACCACAACGATCGTGCTGAACAGTCAGTAACTGGGCACGTGTCAAACTTGTTTCTGATATGTCTACAGAAGCATTTTTAGCTGCACTATATCACTTTGTTTTGCAGTGGGGCTGCCCAGTTCACCTTTCCAGTGATTGTGGGCACAATTTTGATGAGGCTCAGTGACGATTGGCAACGTTGTCTCGCTTCATCCAAGCCGTGTACTAACCATGAAGGCATTACCTGGTATTTTAACCCACCTGTATCCTCACATTTTGGTGGGTTACGGGAATGAAGTCAGTTAAGTGACACCTTTACCAAGTCATTGGTCAACAAATTCTGTTGTGTGAGGAGCTGTCCATGGTTCTGACCAGAATTGAAGCATTGCTGAACTCACGACCATTGTGTTAAATGAGTCCAGATTCATTTGAACTGGAGGTCCTCGCTCCTGCTCACTTGTTGGTTTTGCAGCCCCTAACTACACTTCCATAACCTGATCTGACACCACTGAACTGAAATTGACTAAACTATCGGCAACTGGTGCAATGCATAACGCAAGATTTTTGGAGTCGCTGCCAGAAAGAGTATCTGTATACCCTGCGACAGAAGAGCGGACAAAGAAAGGTTGTCTTCCTAAGACTGGGGCTTCAGTGCTGATGGAGGATAACACTCCTCCTCTCACGTGGCGGTTGGCTTGCATCACTAATCTTCATCCAGGAACAGATGGCATTCCCCAAGTGGTTACTATGTGGACCAAGTTGTGTGCTTTGCCCGTTACTGACGACAACTCTCCAGCTGCTGAGTCTTCTGACCTGCAGCTCTAGGTCTGCCAGGTGTGGAGAAAGTGCCTAACAGTATGTAATTTCGGCTCTCAAAACCTCCATGCTGAGAGCCGCCCAAATCTCTTCACACACTCACTTATGTAGTTGGCTTGTGCTAACATGGTGGGCAGAATGTTCTGTGTAAATAGTTGTGTTAGTGAACAAATCTTTAGCTACAGTGATTTGTGCCGCTCTTGTACTAAAATCAGACAGTCGCAGCAAGATGGCCATCATGTCCGGGTCGTGTTGTTGTGCATGCTCATGTGTTTTAAATAAAGGATGTTGAAACAACTACTTTGATGGAGGCCTACTTTTGTCTTTCATTGGTGCTTCAGTTTGTACATCAAATTGTACATAACAGTTTACAATAGGAATAATCAATCTTGAAATCATGTAAATGGTAGGAAAACTTTAAAAATAAAATTTTTTTTTTTCCCATTCAAGTACATAATGTGTGTGTGTGTCTATATATAGACACACACACACACACACACAAGAGAGAGAGAGAGAGAGAGAGAGAGAGCGAGAGAGCGAGAGAGAGGAAACACTTTCCCCCTGCGGCACCCTTTCCCCCCTCCATTTTATCCAATGCACTTTTTCCTTGCACCAGGGCCGTAGAATATTTTTTGTCAACACCAAATTGTCATCTAATTGCCCTTTTCCCGTGTTCACGCGCATATATCACAACTTTCATTTTAAATTTTGCATTATAATTCTCATCATTCTTGTGTGTGTATCTGGGAAGTGCACATGAGAGAATGCAAACAAACTGAAGCGATCAATGTCAACACAGATGTAAACAACCTGGCAATGTTGTGCACAAGGTCACATCAGTCATACTTATCCACAGCTGCAATTGCTTCACGGGAGCATGTAGTTGTCAAATGTCAGTTGTTATTGTAGGCGAACAATCATCCTGCTTTAAAATATCTTCTGGTGCTTAGTGCCTGTCGATGAAATTTTTTATTTTTCCAGTTTATAGGTACGTATAGATAGAGTTGCTTCACACACGCTTCACAAGGAGGGGAGAAGGGGGCAACTGCCGCCAGCTAACGGCATGTGTAATCAGTAACCTGGAGGTATCTACAAACCATACCCATGGGCTGCTTGCCTCCCTTCCCCCAGGCCTTCTCTCCCACAGCTAAATTTTAAATTCGGAATGTGCTAAACTTGGAAATTTTAAATGCTACAAAACCTATATAATTATGGTGTACTATCCGAAGCTGAAATCTTGTTTTTAAAAATATTTTCAGGGTAATGTCCAGCTATTTAGACATGTAAATACAGTAACTTTCTGGAGGTTGTATTATTTCTAGGAGTAACCCAGGTGTTTGCCAGTTTAGAATTTGGGTGCATCTGTATTTGAGTGATTTAAAGGTAGTTTACTGCTATGTCAGAAGGGGGGATAGAAGATAAAACACAACTACTTGATCACTATTCTTGACCCTTTAATTCTCAAATCTTTCAATTTCTTCAGAATCAATGGTATTGAGGAATCAATTTTATCATTGCTAAATACCCTATATTGTCTCTGCTCATCACCACTTTGGTCTCATGTGTAAAGACTATTCACAATAAAGTGAGCATTTTTGAAAGCCCTGCTTATGATCTACTTGTATGCCCATTGTGTATTTTCCGCCTTATGTAAAATTAACATTGCCATGGGCTTCATCACTTTATTCATGCGTCGGTCAGGTGAAACTGTGAAATTATTAGAAAAGTAAATACTTTACAAATCTGTTCGTTTTTACACTTCAATGTATTAAAAATAACAGGACGTGAAAGAAATAATTTAAGTTATCATAAATGTATACCTAACACTTTCTATTTTACGTTAAGATATGGAACTACATTCCCTCCACCATTACCAACTTCACTGGGCGCCTGTCACTCTGTGCACCAGTCAAAATATATGACGTTAGTAGCAGTGGATTTTTTCTTAGGTTGATTTCAAAAGTGCTCACTTTATCGTGAACAGTCTTTACCAACTGTGGTATTGCAGTCCACACATGCTGCCAGTGCACATCATTTTTAACATGATTGATAAACAAGTGAAAGTTTATCTCCATTGGTCAGAAATTTTTAAGGTTCATAAACAGGTTCTCATTGTGTATAATAATATTTATGGTATGTCAGTCTTGAGTCTGTTCTGTTAATTTAGCATGATACTTTCTGCTTTTGCTAATGAGAATAGTATTATAGTGGTGATACATTTGTGTGTGAAGGCAAGAGAGGCAGTAGAGATGCGAGCACAGCTGGAGAAGAAACTGGCTCAGAAAGAAAAAGAGAAGAAAGAAGAACATTTGCGACAGTTGGCCCAGAAGGCTCGTGAGGAGCGGGCAGGAATACGTACACAAGCTGCTGCAGGTGAGGAAGTGCACATTTTGTCAACATTTGTATTTCATTATGGTTGTGTGATTGCTCTGGAAAAAATTATATTTAAGTCTGCTGTTAAACATTAATATCAAAAGCAAAGATAGGGCCTCGCCAGTTCTTGTTTAAGATACACTCAAACTTTGATTTTATAGCATCTGGTTTTTACAAATACATTGTTTTATAACAACATGTTTTGAGTGACCATGAAAAAATATATAGAAAAATTGTGGTCAAAAATAAGATAAATAATAAATCATAGCAAGCCATTAAAAAACACTGTCCATAAGACATAAAATCATTAGGGGTGGTACGGTCACTACCTTTTATGCACTGCATCACAAGATGAAATTTACTATCACCAGCGGCAGGACTATAGAATACAAGGACTAGCTCTTAGCTGAAGAGAAATCAGACCTCCCAACCCCAATGACATGACTTCACCATGATACAGCTCAGAGCGCCGGCAGTCATAGCAGCCGGCAGTCATAGCAGACATTCGCAGGTCATTTCTACTACAGTACATTGGGGCCAGGTTGTTTTGTTCTTGATGCCATTGTATTGGAGTTTGTGTAGGTTACACACACAATTCAAGATTACATAACATATGAAAATATGTCATAAGAAAGCTGAGAAGAATGAGATAATGTAAAAATCTACGAGAGTAAGAAACATCTAGACAACTCTATGGCCTCATCACTTACCCTTAGTGGAATTTGCTGTTAGAGGGTAAGGCCGAGGTACTCGCCCCCCCCCCCCCCCCTTTACTGGATGACAGTGAAGCCGCGGTCGTAGCTATCTTGAACTGGGTTTATCCTGGTGCCTGAGTTGACTTTGGCCATGTCAATAATTGTGCATTGAGCTTTGGGTGGCGTGCAGGCAAGCAATGGGCTAGCGGGTGCCCTGGTTGGAATGTAAGCTGGTGTGGCGTTACGGGCCATGAATACAGTGGTAACATTAGCTGGCCAGAAAAAGGTAGGGGTCTTCTTTGGTGGCATAGGTAGGAGCTGAGAAACTGTGCATGGTATGTGTCAGAGGAGGTTAGAATTGGAGCTTACTGAGCTGATGGTTATCCGTCTCTGATGTGCAGCCTCCTCTTTCTTCCAGGAGTATACCTGGTTATCATCTGGGCCGCTTTCCCTTTGTACCCCAGCCTGAGCTAACGCTAGCCAGTTAGTTTAATAGTGGGTAGCCAGTAAGGGGTAGATACAGTCTGATGCAGTGATCAGGTAAGTGAGAGGGATGCAGTGGTCAGGTGAGGTGAGAGGCCTGTATTACTGGTCTTCAACCCAGAGACTTAACATGCAAAATGTCACAGTCTGACCCAAGTTCCAATCTGGAGGTTACAGTAGATGGCAAAGGGCATCCACTCCCATGGCTCTGTGGCGTGCAGAACATTGCGGTATGATCCAGGTGTCGTGAAGAGCAGGACTCCTGTTGGGAGTTGGGCTATCGTTTCCAAGCAAGAAACCTGGTGCTCCGAACGTCGCAATTTGACCCAGGCACTTACTGGAAGGTTGGTAGTCCAAGAGGTAACTGCTCTAATCAGGCCCAGGAAGGCAAGCTTCCTAAGCTGTACTTTGAGACAGCTACCAGTAGGAGAGAAAAGGAGCAAGATGTTGGCTCGTGGCTAACCCTACAAGAGTCTTACTAGGACAGGTGACAAACTGGAAAGAGAAAGGACAAGGAATAGGAATACAAAGTGCTGGAGAGAAAACTCAACTAAGTTTGATTTATGCTTGTTTTATTGATTGCTTAATTAAAACACACATAAACCATCCTGTACTCTGACTTGAGGCCTGAAGGGCTGGTCCTAAGTTGCCAGCTCGTATAGTTACCTGTGTCTCAGAAGACGCGACAGCCCGGATGTGAGGGCAACCCCAAGACTACGGTACTCGCACTCGTGATAGCTGAGAGTAATTTACAATTTAGCTGGAAGCACTGTGGCTTCGGTATGCTGACAGGCAGCGCAGCAGTGTTGTGTAGAGCAGAGCTCTCGACTGAACAGCCAAGACTTATGCGATTAGAAAAAGTTGGTTGTTTTTCGGGCAGTGTGATGTTTTGTGAAGGCAAAACTTGAAGTCTGGTGGCTCTGGGGTAGAGTAACACCGGGCAAGTGGACTGGCGTGAGACAGCCTCAAACTAGCACTGGGGGTCCTATTTATATTCTGCTCGTAGGACAAACGTGGGAGTTGCAGGGTGTGGAGCGAGAGTTACGAAGAAGAGAAGAGAGTAACTGAGAGCAGCAGAGACTTCTCCTCACGTGCCGGGCACTAGAGGTGTAAGCGGCGATGTGATGCGAAGCAGGTTTGCAGTGCAGTAGGTGACAATGGCTGGGCAAAAGATATAATGTAATGTGCCTTGGACATTGTCACTACATGCTCTAGCCTCGCCACAGCCGCTGCCTTCTCAGACATTAGCAGCACATGCCACAGCACTTTGCCAGGGTTGCTACAGACCAGCTGATGACTCGTGTCATCCTGCAACCTGCTCTATGCCTCGGGCCTGCTTACCCCTCTAGCATTGGCTGCGAAGGGGAAGTGCGCCACCAACATTGACTGCCTTCGGCCATCTCCACCACACATTCTTCACTTTCTTTACTTCTCTTACTGCTCCTCCTCCACTACACCCCGTGCCTCTCATGCTGGTTCTGTGTTTTGGGTATACAAGGGACATGCAATTCCGAGTTTGAGGTTGATTCTCGCATCTCTGTTGCCAGACGAAACTCTGCCAGACTACGCTCTGACATATTTAGTCATAGCTAATTTTCACAGTTCAGTTGCCGAATGAAACTCTGCACTAATGCCCACCGACACTACAAGCCTTTGTTCAATACAAGCCATCAGCTCTGTTGTAGATTGCCACGCTGCCCAGAAGCTCACCGAAGCCTACCACGCTTCTCAGCTACCTTGCTAGCCACACACCTAATTGTCACAAGTCAGAGTACCGCTAGACTGGGGTTACCCTCGCCCTCCACGCCACAGCATCTACCAAGTCTGGGTGTCGCGCTCTGGTTGGCATCCTAGGGATGGCCCTTCAGATCCTAGTCAACGGTACAGGCTAGTTTATATGTGTTTACTGTTTAGGCAATATTTGTCGGGACCACAGAAAATTTTCTGTGGATACTGACTTTCGATCCATCTGTGTTCGATAGATAGTTTCCACAGTGTGCCAACTCTCAATGTATGTTAGTGTAGGTCTGTACATTTTCATTAATCCCTCCATAAAAAAAACTGGTGAAAAATAGAATCCTCTGCAGATTTTTTTGGTAAACATGTTGCTAGAATGAAATGTAATATGGCATTTCAGTAAAACTGGACAAACTACAACTGACTGGAACAATATGAACTCCCAGTGTAATAGATGAACTGACAGGTAGTTTTAAGGAAGGAAAAATTATTTTAATTAAAAGACACTGTGTATTTTTGTGGCACATGTTAAACTCATGTGTAAAGGAATATGTTTCAGTAAAATTTTTGTTGATAATTGGCAGAAAAATGTAACCACATAACCCCACATGGCAGGCAGGATCATCAGCAGTGGAAAGATATTGTTACATTATGTACTGAAAAATAAAATATTTGATATAAGATTTGTATATAGTGACGCAAGCTATCTGGTACTGATACCTTAGATGGTAGGGGGAAGAATGTTGACTGCCTTCTCAGATCCTAGATGGACCTACCACAGTGAATATTACCGGTTTTAACAGACCGGGGAGGCATGAAGGGGTCGTGGACAGTATTGGACTGTTTGAGGGTAGGTTTGCTTTGGGCCTGAGGGGAATCAAAACCCAGAGTGAGTCGAATGGAAGTAGCTGCCCGTCCAGGGAGCTCTATTCTTCTCACTACAAGGGTCACCAATATGTGGGATGCCAGCGATCCCAGGAGGATGGAATGGGGTGATAATTAATTGATCGTCGCTGTGAGAGTGCACATTCTGGCAGGGGAGATCCTTATCAAGCGAGTGGGTTGTCGCAAAGGGACAAAGTCAAAAGGGGGTGCTGCTCGGTGTTTGGTATCTGCCTTGGGATGGGAGTCGAACCCGTACAAACTTCTCAGATGCTAGTTTGATTGTACAGAACCTCTGGAGCTCGGTACCTTCTGGGTGTGAAACCTGAATCACTCTTTCCCGAATTGAGTCTGACTACTAGCTGTCGTGGGAAGCTGCATAGCTGGGGTGTCACTGGGAGTAGTACTAGCAACCTGGGATAGTTTGACTTGATCCTCGTACTCTTTAGTGGGATATCCAAGGCAGTGAGCACCCAGAAGGTGGTCGAGTGGGGTAATGATATCAAGCGGTATTAAGTGGGAGATAGGCCGTAGAATGGAGTCGTAGCACGTTGGTCGGGGTTCGTCCTCAGATGTTGAACTTACTGAAATTACTGTGCTGTTGGCTCATGCTAATGAGCGACGTTCCTTACGTTGCTGCCTACTTCGAATATCTCCTCGTCTATCGTACATTCAGACCACTGGAAATACACAATACAAAAATACCAAGTAATGAGGAACACGGAATAACTGTGTACGATTGACGGTACACAAACAATTAAATTGGACGTAATATTTATTACGTGGATTCACCCTGGAGAGTCACTGCTATTCCAGAAAATACAAATGGGTAAATCAATTACCTGGCTAAACACACTAAATCTAAGCGAGGTACATGAATTGTATAAATTCAGGCAAAGGCGAGCCTGAAGAATAAAAGGAAAAACTAAAAGGTCCTTGGAACAAATAGCTACATAATTTTACAGTGGCTAAAAAAATCTATAGCAACGCAACTTACAGTATGCTCAATTTTGGAGCTACTCAGGGAGGTAATCTATGATGCGCCGGCTCGTTACCATGGGGTCACGAGAAGTTGACTGGGGAAAGGGATACCGGGGTCAAGGTGAGGGTTACCTGATGTTGGCGTAGCTGTCTCTCAAGCTGTTAAAGATTGCTGATCTTCAGTGGAGTACACCGTGTTGCAGGTTGCAGAGAGGAGAGAGAGAGTCCTCGCAGACTGACTGGAGCCTTAAAGGAGTCTGGGATCATATTGGGTAGGAAATCAAGAGTCCTTGGTTGGACTAGACAGGAAAGTCTTAAGTAGACTGAAGTAATGGAGAGTCTTAAGCAGACTAAGGGTGGAGAGTCTTTTCTGACTGAGGAGAGGAAGAGTCTTTGCAGACTAGGGAAGGCTCGTGTCCTCTTCTGCCGCGAGCCCGGAGTATTTGCCGGTGCTGGATACTGGACATCTATTAATACTGATTTTCTCTTATCAGCAATTCTTCGTGGTGCAGGGGGTGTAGTGTAGCCTTACCCACAGGAGCGGGTTATCGGGGTGCAGGAGCACTGCGTATTTCTTATCGCCCCGTGTGGAGGCGACTACAAATTAAAACCCTTGTTCCTGAGTCAGCCCGGCCATGACATCACAAGGCCACGGAGGTGCTGCCGTCTCCCGAGGTCGGAGGAACTTTTTCCAGGGCTAAGCAACGAGTAGTAGAATTCTAATAATATTTCTTTATTTTGCGGGGGTGCCTTTTGCATGCATAAATCTGGAAGGGCAAAGGAGATTGTAATTACACACGTAATTTACTATAGCTCGATACATTTAATTCAATTTGCCGCTTACATATTCCACCCCGGAGCGCACGTGGCTCGTAGATGGGACGAAGTCATCCGTAGAGTGCGCAGTGCAGCATGTTGGCATGCGTCAATAAGTAACTTTCAGAATCTTTTTACCAAGATCCAGTTTTATTTATTTATATAATTATTTATTTATTTATTATCCGCTGTAGAGTTCAAAATTGTATTTATAATTCACTTAGTCTGTAGCACTTCTATGACGTGTGGTTTGGGAACTTGTTCATCTTGCAGCTTTATGTGTGAATTTCCTGGTGCATTGCTCTTTGTTGCTTTTGAGTATGTCATGAACTGAGAATCAGGTAGTGTAATGTTAAATGTGTTGATTTAATTTCGAGATCCAACATGGATGGTAAACTGTTGAGTTTGTTAGCAATCTATCATCATGAGTGATGGGGGAACATCCTCTATCTGTGTTGTAGTCACTTCCATCTTTTCCAGCAGACAAGGATGAGGAAGCCAGGGAACGTGACCAGTTGCGATACGAACGACATAAGGAGCGCCAGCGAGAACGCAATATCTCCAGGGCTGCTCCCGACAAGAGGTGAGGGTTTTACCACCTGGCCATATTAAAGTATTTTCATACTTCTCTGTTCCTACTTTACCCGGCAGGTGACCTAACTTTCATCATTTCATAAAAGTATCACATTCATGTGGCAAGGAATCCCACCTCTTTGGGGTGGCGTGCACGATAATCCATGAACTGTATATAGTTTATCACAATGTATTCATCACATTTAATGCAAAAATTATAACTTGATTAGTGCATACTATTTTTTTAAGTTAAAACCATTTTTACAATTCTTCGAACGTTGAGGCCTGATCCCCAATAACCATGTGGAGATGGGACTTAAAAGATTTGACTCCAGCCTCCCAAAGGCCTCCGAAGTGAGGAGCAGCAGGGGGGTTGATGTGCCAGTTGACACCAAGCTGGGACAATGTGTCCTTTACCATCTGTTGGTGAGAGGAAGATGAAACCAACTGCCTGAGTTCCTGCAAACGATTGTTGAGCCCCAACAAAATTGGTGCCACAATCGGAGTAAATGTCGGAAGACCTACCTCGTTGAGCAAGAAAAAGTTTGTAAGCTCCCAGGAGCACCTCTGTGGACAGATCAGAAGCCAATTAAATATGAACTGCCTTGGTGGCACAGCACACAAAAATGCAGGGATACGCTTTGAGGATTGCTGTCCTCCGTACTCGAACAAGTTTGATCATGAATGGGCCAGCATAATCAACTCCAGCCTTTAAGAAAGGTTTGACTGGAAGATATCCCATACAAGGTTGACTAGGAGAAGGCGTCTATCTGAAACAGCAGAGACAATACCGTAAACGGCGGGTGATGGCATCTTTGTCTGACAAGATCCAGAACTGTTCTCGCAGAGTGCCCCAAAGAGTCTGCACCCCAGGATGATTGTTCCTTTCATGATAATGGCTTACGAGTAGGTCAGTCAGGGAATGCAACTTAGGCAACACAGGGTGCTTATGCTCAAAAGGAACTGCAGAATGAGAAAGTTTACCGCCCACCCTGATCAAACAGTGCTCGTCAAGAAATTGCACCAATTTCCTAATTTGAGGTGCAGTGTGTCGATTACTCTTAAGAGCAACAATATCATTACTGAATGCCTTAAGTTGAGCTCACAGAAGCCAAAACTTGAAGGCCTGATCCAATTCAGAAGGCGTAAGGCATCCACTCTGGCGTGTAGCTTGCAAACTGTGGCAATTATGTACAAATCGTAGTAAGAACAGGTGACTCTCGAGAGCTTAGTAAGATAACTGAACTGGGTTACCAAGTTATCTAGATTCTGGTACTGGGTTAGTGTGTTCAGTGTCACAGTTTTGTGTTCAAGCTATGTAGTGTTCAAATCAGCTGCAACTACACGAGATGTATACTGAGGCCATTGCTCCAAGGGTTCTCTGAACCATGATGGGCCTGTCCACCACAATTGATGATTCAGCAGCTGAGCTGGCAAAAGACCATGTGAAGCACAATCTGCAGGATTGTCTTCGGAGCGTACATGCTTCCACCAGGATGGTTGGGTAAGGTCTTGGAGTTCACTCACCCTGTTGGCCACAAACGTTTTTAACTGGTGTGGAGACAAGTTAATCCATACCAGGGCAACTTGGGAATCAGTCCACGCACTGATGGAGGACAAACGAAATTAGTGTCTTTAAATTTCACACTGACATGGTTGAGAAGACGTGCCAACAAGATAGCACCAGACAGCTCCTAACGTGGCAATGAGTGCACCTTGACATGTGCCCACTAACAATCAAATGTCGATTTTACCATGAGGGTTCACAATACGTAAGTAAACTACTGCTGCGTAACCAATCTCAGTACTGTCTGAGAACCCATGGATTTCAAAAACACAGCCTTTTGAACCCTTGACACACCTAGGAATTGTGATTGATGACAGGTGAGGAAACTCTTGATTAAAGAGCCTCCAGCATGCTGCAAGGTCAGATGGGAGAGTAGCATCCCAAATGATAGTCTTCAACCACAAAATTTGCCATCCGAGAGGGTCAAATGTGCATGCTATGGTGGACAAAATGGTGCGTTTGGTGGCATGACTTGGGCTGCTTTGAATTTTGTACGCAAAGGTGTCTGTGACTGGGTTCCACTACAATCCTAACACTTTGACAACAACCTGACTATCATTATCCAGGCTGAATGATTGTGGCATCTCAACATCATCCACAGGAAGCCAGTCAAGCAGGGAAGGGCGATTGCTCATGAACTTTCGCAGCTTGAATCCACCCTTAGCAAGACAAGAAATTAGAACCCTTTGAAGGGCCAGTACTGACTTGAACTGAATGAGAACCTGTGACAATGTCATCAACGTAAGTGTCTGAAAACATGACCTTGGACGCATTAGGGAAATTGGCTGAGTCATCCTTAGCCAACTGCTGCAGTGTGCGAATAGCTTGGAACGGTGCAGACAATACTCCATAGGTGACTGTTTTCAGACGAAAAATGCCATACAATGCATTGATAATCCTGATGATCAGGGTGAACCACAATTTGTCGATACATCTGCTTGATATCAGCAGTATGCAATCGGAAGTTCGACACAACATCCACAATCTCTCGCTGCTGCAACTGGGGACCTGTAAGCAAGAGGTCATTGAGTGACCTTCCCTTGGAATCCTTGTCTGACGCATCGAACACCACATGAAACTTTGTGGTGGAACTCTCAGGCTTGATCACACAGTGGTGGGGGATATAGTAGGCTGAGGATGACTGAACCTGATCTGGAGGAATCCTCTCCATATACCCGGAGTTGAGAACTCTGGCGATTTACAGCTTGGGGCCGGGTGGCGCCAATGTCAGGTTTGAGAACTGCGAAATGGCAAACACACACTATAACGGCCATCATAATTTTGAGTTAAGAGTATCGACAAATATTCTTTCACAAAGGACCTCATCAAGTGACTTAAGTTTGGTGCTCGGAAAGTCTTCAACTTCCCAGAATTTTCTCAGGACATCCTCCAGAGGAGAGACAGAAGTGAGGAGAGATACACAGAATGACTTGGTAGGAGGAGAAACAGGTTCAGATGCCACCTTCCCCATCTAAACCCACCCAAACACAGACCCTAGAGCAACTGGTGGGCCTTTAATCCTTCCTCCGGTCATCAACTTAGGAAGGAGGTCTTCGCTGTTAAGAAGGTCAGTGGAGCCAGGCATGTCGAAGGAGGGATCTGCCAGTTGCAGGCTAGACACAGCACTACGAACTTCAGAGAACAGCTTAACACTGGGCAAATTACCAGTAATGCGTGGTAGGATAAACACATCAAGAGCAGATTGGGGGTCCTGCACAGCCTACTGGCACAACGATAGATGCATTGGCTCTTATCACATTGACCGGAGTGTTAGTCCATGAATTGGCAAATGAGCCTTGTTGCGTCTCAAATGCAGTTTTTGTATTCATCCCTCTGTGATAAAACTGGCTTGGCTCGCTGTGTTCAACAGTACTCAAACTACACTCGGACTACCCGTCGAATCAAGAACCTCTACTTGGGCAGTTGACAATCGCACAGTTTTATCAGGATTAACCACAGCAGACATGACCACTGAAAGTGTAGATGCAGTCTCCCCACATGGTGGCATAGCATCAGATTCCAAACCTTGATCCTTAGATTTAGGTTCAAAGTGCAGTAGAGAGTGGTGTTTACTACCACAGGTGTGACATGACAAGGTTGAGGGACAATTCTTTGCTTGATGACTGTTTCCGACATTTTGAACATAGCGTATGCTTTTTCACAATGGCATACCGATCTTGGTGTGACAACTGATTGAACTCAGGACACTTATACTAGGGGTGTGATGCATTGCAGACACAACATGACTGTGTTGAACTTACAAGAGACCTTGATGCATAGGACAGATGCGGGCTAGGGTTGGGAGGTTTTTGTTTAGTCAGCTGCATTGGAGGCACCTTATAGCGAGAGAAACAAGACTGGGACCCAGAACCCTTTAGTTGAGACGACCCAACCATTTCTTGGGCTCTACAATGTTTCTCAAGAAAGGAAATGAAGTCGTCCGGTGTGGGAAGTTCGGAACCTAAGCTCAATTCCCATTTCACCTGCAGTTGGGGGTCCAGTTGTTTACAGAAGATGTGAAGTAGGATCAGGTCCCATTGCCCATCAGGAACCCCCAAAGCCTCCAATGCAGACATATTTTCAGAAATAATGTTCAACAGGCTACGTAAAGGCCTTGGTGAATCAGCACAAGCCAAGGGTGCTTGTAACATAGCCTTAACATGAGCCGACATAATCAACCGCTTATTCTCATAGCAATTCTCTAGCAGTCCCCACGCAACCTCAAAGTTAGGATCAGCTAAAGATAAGGACTGAATGATCTTAATGGGTTCACTACTAACAGCACCCGTCAGATATGCTAGCTTTTCTACTGCAGACAAGCTTTGATTATTGGACACTAATGTAACAAACAAGTTAGAAAAGTTGGGCCATTGCTGCGGGGTGCCATCAAAGTTAGGGAGTGGTATTTTAGGCATCTGCTGAAGGTAGTGTTCAGGATCAAAATCATCGAGAGTGTCCGATGAAGCTTCACATCGTAAGCTTACTTCAAGCTGGGAAGGTCTCTGACGCTTGCAAGAAAGAGCTTCACCTTAGTCTGGTCATTGGTAACTGCCATTGTGAGATCACATGCGCTCTGAACTCACTCTTCTGCCAACCTCAGCCACAAGGATGTGGCTAGAACATCAGCCATGGTTGGATAAAATAAGGCGCATACACCTGAAGAAAAATCTTGCAACACAAAGTCACTATCCTGCACTCACAAAGGCGAGGAGCGCTGCAAAACTACAACAGAAGGGATAAAAAGTACCGCAACAAATGCTCATCACAAACACTGATGATATTAACCTCAAAAATGAGGTGTGAGGAAATAAGGTGCGAAAATCGTAAAGATGATACACAAATACCGGAATAATCCAGCCCAGAGGACCAAAAATGTTATGCCACAATGGCAAAATGGACTATATTCGAAAATTCGAAAGGATGCGAAATTAAAACACAGATAGAAAGGGAGGCTGCCCGACTGGTACTACTCACCACCATGATGCTTTACGAACAACTGACTGCCTCCTCTCAGCAGTCATGGGTTGCCAACTGTGTGGTCCAGCACTGGCTGCAGGTCTGCCAACTTCGAAAACCATGAGAGGTGGCAGAGCGGGAAATTCAAACAGTACACACACAAACAGTCACTAACACACAAAAAATAAAGTATTCACATATTTACAGGTCCAAACAGTTGAGAATTAATAGTTTATTATGTAGATTTTAAAATGATTTGGTTCTTTTAAAATGATTTGATTCTTTTGAGATCAGAGTATTATGTAAAGTACAATTCGAGATTTGATTCTTTGTCTGATTTACAGAATCCTAGTTGTAACATTTTATTCTTTTGTAGTCTGAACATCCATTTTTTGTCTGCACGTGTTGAAAGTGAAACAAATAGGAAGTGTCAAATAACTGAAACACGTGTCATTTTAGTGTGCGTTCGATGCTCTTGAATCTGGCATCCTCGGTCAAACATGTAATTGAACATTGGCTGAAAACTGATAATCTTACCATCTATAGTGGTCTAACTCTCAAGCCAAAAATGCTTTTACTGCTGCACTTATTAATCTTACAAACTTTTGTTCTGTTACATGAATAATTTATTTAACAATGTCAAACTCAATTTTCATGAATTGAGTTGTGAGATTTGGACGGCTCTTAACAACGAGGTCTTGAGAGCAGACGAGGGTGAAATGAGATGAGAATGTACAGCGCCAGAATGCAAAGGTGGGGGAAATGGGGCATCCCTGTGAAAACCCACCAACCAGCAGTATCCTCCAGCATGATTCCTACATGCAAAAATCTGAGTGACCCGGCTGGGAATTGAACCCTGTTCGCCTTGGTGGGAGGCGAGCAGTGTTAACTGCTCAGCTACCACTGCCCCTCAATTTTCATTCATGAACATTTTACAATTTCAAATAGTATTATCAAAAGCAGTTGTTCTGAGTTTCCCTACTGATTAGGAATCAGGAAACATTGTTGGGGCATATCTCTTACCTATAATGGTTAGAACTGTGTGTTATATACTGGAACATACCAATAATTCCATGCTGACCATTGCATTTTGCAAAGTTTTGTTCACTATTCAAAAATAAAGTGACATAATTTTACACTGTCAAAGAGCTCCTCTGCATTCGATTAAGGTTTTTTTTATAGCAATTAATTTTTTTACTGTACATATCATAGTTTTCTGTCTGTAACATTTAAAATATCAGCATTGCCTCATAAGTTTTTTTATATGCAACCCAAGAACACTGATTACTTGTACACTGCACTCTATTGTATCCATTCAAGAGCAGTCAGTAGTTTGTATATTGGAGAACATGTTTTTTGTTGAAAGTTGTGGCAGGTGTATTTTAATTGGAACCCATTATGCTCCAAATTAATTGTTATAGCACTGTCCTTTGAATAATGTATGCTCAGTTGTTGAAAATGTAACTGTACTGCATCCACATCGTTCACAGGAAATTATGTTTGTGACTAGGTCAAAGCTCCAGCGAGACCGTGAGCGGGACATCAGCGAGCAAATAGCACTGGGGATGCCTGCCAAGAACATCTCAAACGGGGAGGTGCAGTTTGATCAGCGACTCTTCAACACCACCAAGGGCATGGACTCTGGCTATGCTGATGATGAAGCATACAATGTGTACGACAAACCATGGCGTGAAGCTGGCACCCTGGGAGCACACATTTATCGGCCAAGCAAAAACGTTGACAAGGATGTGTATGGTGATGACTTGGACAAGCTCATCAAGACAAACAGGTACTTCATTACAATTATATGGCATAGCTAGAAGTTTTGTTTTGTTCATCATGTGTCCTATAATTGAAGCTGTTCCTTCCCTGATATTTATTCTTACATGTAGTTACAAATTATACATTAGCGTAGTCAGTGGCGGCCGGCAGTTGAAACAAACCCCGTGCTATGGATGTAGTCGGCTTCGCCCCTCCCCCTCCTTATAAATCCCAAAAATATGAGCTTGATGCGTGACCGGTTAGATTAATAGTTACAATGGTCGAGGATTCTGTCCGCTAGACCAAAAGCGAGGTGGTTGAGTTAGATAGGTGGCGAGAGGCGAGGGGTGTTGGTTAGTACTCACTCACTCCTGCTTCTTGGGTGACGTGGTTGTGATGGGTTTTGTCCAGATGTAGCGAGCTTGGCCCACACCGAAACTGCGATTCCACAAGTGAGATTCGTTGGTCCAGAAGTGGAGGTTGTCCCAACCGAATCTAACTTTCGTACCGGTCAACTGTCTGGCGGCAAGAAACGCTGCGTACCGCTCCCTACGTGCCTTTGGCTGAAAGGCATCAAGTCACTGCTCACGGGTTATTGAGTACACCTTGATGCGAACAACTAAACACAAGTTACAGTATAAGTTTGGTTTTGGCTTGCTGACCTGGCTGTGTAAAGTCTCCACTGATACCCCACGCTAGGCGGACTGATCAGAGACGGGGAGCTGTTTTGGTCACCAATGCCGCCACTGGATGGGTGTCCACACAGGAACGGACGGCAAATCTCAAGCCACTGTATATCCCGGCACTGGCAGCAATGCTGTGGGATAAGGCAATAATGTGAGACTGTCGCCCCTCTCTGGGTGAAGGTGTTACTAGTGGTTGTGGCTCCTCTGTTCCTCTCCACCAGCACTGGAAGCAATGCTGTGGTAGTTTTGAAAGCAACAGATGGCCGTCTAATGGGTGTGTGAAAATATGACAAGACCCCTGAAGGGTGCCCGTGGCTGAAGTTAATTCGTTAGTTATAAATTCCCTGGTCCTTGTCAAAGTTGTACGTAGCTACCCTGTATCTAGCAAGCAAACAGACAGATACTCTAAGAAATAAAAGCTGAGAGGTAGGAAACAACAGTAGGTTTATTGAAGTCTCAATAAACATGCGATACGTGCTACCTCCTACCAGGCAATTGAGTGCTGAAGGTTACTACGCTGGTCAGGTGTAGGCAACCGGGTTCTAATAGAGAAAGGGAAAGAAATAGCTCAACGAGAAAATATATAATACTTCTAAACTGTCTAATAAAGGTGTCTTGAGGAGACAAAGTGAATTTAACGTATTGGTAAACGTGTTCGCTGGTTGTCCGGTAGACTGGTCGTTGACGGTGAAGTAGCCGCAGGGGCCGTACTCAAAACTTCTAAGATCTCAGGCAGTCCCAGCACTGGCAGCAGTACTGTGGGATAATCTAATAGATGGAACAAGAATGACTGCTTGTGCCCGGCAGCGTCCGGCCTTATATAGTGGAATCTTGTAGGCTGCCGGCGTGGGGTGCGGGGAAGCCTTGACGTCCTTCTGTCCTGGTTGGTGTGGGAATACTCTGGTTAGCGTTTCTGCTTCGTGTCTCATCGGTGGCACTCAGCCTTGCCCGATGTGTGGGCAGTTTGTCGGCTGTCAGCGCGGGGAAGGGGACTGCATATCCTCCAGGTGAAAGGAATTCGCTCATAAGTTCCTGCTGCCTGTAGGGTAGGTAATGTGTCATGCACATCTGCAGTGGTAGAAGAGGTATTCTCTGCAATGTGTTGAATAAGCAGCACGCGTCAATTGCCACCTCCTCCCCCCTCGCTGTTGCAAAGAAAAAGAATTTTGCAGACAGGTAGGCGGGACCCTTAAGTTTGGGGTGCTTGACTGCAAGAGTGTGTATTCCCCCCGTGTTGCAAAGATTGTGGGTCAGGAAGCCGCGTGTGTCAGGTGTCTAACCAGCCTATAATTCATACGCGTGCTATTGAGAAAAACCTGCATAGTGCTGGTGGATATTACAGTAGAATCGTACATAACGACCTGTAAGAAAAATTATATAAAACAATGGCACGTCAAAATGAGTGGATTAACGTAAGAATAATAATAATATGGTCAAGCCTTACTTGCGGAAGGTAGGGAAACACCACTGCTATCCTGCAGCTGGCTGCAGTGAGTTAAGAAAGAAAAAGGAAAATCTTTGCAGGAAGCCTTTGTGTCTGTCAGAAAGCTAAATAGTTACGTGTGACAGATTGCAAAATGGACAACCACACAGGCCCTTCAATACCTTGGTTGACCGGTTAAACGAATACAAAGCGAGTACACTACATGTATAACTGTCGTGGTAAATTGTGCGCACTTAGGTCACTTAATATAATACACATAAACACTTGAATTTTGAAGTTAAAATTATTTTGCACCAGATTTGTGGAGCTTTAACTCTCTGAATCTTCGGTTAATAACTTGAGTAGGTGCATAAGATATTGCAAACAAAAGCACATGCAAATATAAGCATACACATAAAAATACCCTCCTACAAAGCTGCATTCTTTCTTGTAGGCGATCTTCACATATATCCTTTAAAAACGTATGCAAATATTTGTGTACCTACACATGAAATCAGATTTAATGCTGAAAAGCATAAAAAAACTAACCTAGCTATCTCTTGTGGGAGTCCATCTTATATCGTAGGTCTAATAGCTAGTATGTACAGTGTATATCTTTGTTGGAATGTTCAAGGTAAGTTCCTAAGGAATGTTCGCTTTAGTCCATGTTGAAATCACACTCTTACACGACAGCATTCTTCGTGTAAGCGATCTTCACATAAACAATTTCCAAACGGATGGTGACATTTGTAGGTTTACCTACACATCAAGTCAGATTTATGGATGATCATTGTTAAATATAAAAATCTAAAATGTCATTGTAATGTCGAAGTCTCTGCGTTCATCTTAATCGCTGGCAGTGTGGTGAGCGTCCATTCGTAATGCTACAGACTTAAGTGGGCTGTCGGCCACTGAAACACTTGAACCGTGAGGTGTAAAATTTCTTATCAAAAGTTATTGATGTACAGCTTTTTACGGCTGTATAATAAAGTTAATTAGCACATAGTCGAGTGACTAATTACTGGTTCATTTACCTCGTTGGTTCTTTATACTTGAAACTGTACTGGATACATTTGAATTTTAATTTAGCCTAAATGTGGTTATTCTGCCTACGTCACTGTCTTTGGCTTGCTGCTAAATTAATTAAGTGTGGTGTATGTGACTGATCTATAACGAGTCCTTTTTTGCCATGTACACATAGTAGTGGTTTACGGCTGCTGCACTGTTTTTATTATTCGAGGACTTACTGACGATATTCGATCTCACCTTTAGTGGGCCTCCCTCTCGGACGAAGGGCAGCGTGCAGAAGGTACTGCCACATGTATCTGGTTGTAGGTCTCCATGGCGATTCCCAGTACCGGCCAGGCATATGAGCAGCCTTGGCGGTACGTGGGGGGCATCACGCGTCGTGCAGCAGCCTGGGCGGGCGTCTGCTTCTGCTGCAACAAATGGGAAGGGCACTCATTCAAGGGACGTTGAGGCAGTGCGGGGGAGTGTCAAGCCCTCCACCCCGACTGCACGGGTTCCTACCTATAAGACAGGATGTTTTTCTGACGGGGCAGTACGAGAGAGAAAGATCTCAACCCCTACTGCAGATAGCACAGGTCGTTGTGGTACCAGGTCGTGGGTGGAATTGACAGTCTCGGTGGCCAGGTCCTGGGGTGAGGTAATGGAAGGGAGATTCACCTCAACATCCACTTGCGAGTGACGTGCCTGTTGAGGGGTAGTAGGTGGTATTGACGTTTGCAATTAAAACGGCTTCTTTCGTAGCAAGATGGTGGGGTGGAACACTTCAAATTTGGCAGCTTGACGTCCGGGTGTGCGGATATTCCTGCGTCACAGGATCTGGGTACAGAGCACGTCTGTTGCAGCTCGATGCCCCGGGTGGCAGAGTTTCCTGTGTGACAGATGGTTGGGATGGAGCACTCTTGTCCGAGCTCGACATCCTGGCTGGAAGGTCTACCTGTGTGGCATGTAGTTCTTGGGACAGAGCACTCTGGTCCGAGCTCAATGTCCAGGCTGGTAGGAGTTCTGCTTGGCAGGTTCTTGAGGCGGAGCACTTACGGCGTGGCTGCTCGATGTCCCAACGGGCGGGTGTTCCTGCGTGGTAGGTTGTTGTTGCCGAGACAGAGCACTCTTGTCTGAGCTCGACATACAAGCTGGCGGTTCTTCCTCGTCGGAGCCAGAGTTCGACTTCGTTGAAGCAGGTACAGCCTTGACTTCTGGCTTTGGAATTGTACTGGGTGGTGACATAGGTACTGGTGCAATTCCTACCCATCTTGTAGAAGAAGCGTCTGATAGTTCGCTAATTCCACTTGATCGATAGGGTTCTCGGTCGTGTGAACTCCGCCATGACACTTCTGAGCAGCCAGAGGGTGCTGTACCGTGTTAGGTTGCGATTTTCTCAGCATAGCTGCGTGGTATCGAGGGCATTGATCTGATGGAAAATTCACCTTGGCGTCGTTCTTCCTCGGGCTTCCATGGGGTGATGTTATTAGGAGCTCTGTTAACCGGCTCACATCTTGGCACGGGTCCCAGTTCAGTATCGGGAGAAACCCTCTTGGGTGGGGGCTCGTGTTTATCTTCGGATTGGCCAGGAGAATCACCTTCGGTGTCGTCGTCTCCAAGTGTTGGCAAGTCCTCTGGGTAGGGTCGTATCTGGCTTCCAGTAGCCTTCCGTATTCGTCCTCGTATATCTTCTGCCCAGTAGACGTCTCGCTTGCCTACTATATGGTACGGTCCCTCCCACTTGTCAGCAAGGCCAGTGCTGAATTGGTTGCTGGCATTGCTCAGGGGGTGGCTTCACAGGAGGACAGCTTCCCCTAGGTTAAATTTAAATTCTCTTACCCCAGTTTTCGGTTGGGGGTATTTCTTGAGAATGTATGCAGTTTGGGCTCACTGGCCATGCGTGGTACGGGTCATGGCTGCTAGCCGGATGTCCTCGGGTTGAGGCATGTCGGTTGGCTCGCTTTTCCATTGCCAGTCGCCTGGTCGGCGTAATGTTTGTCCCAGGAGTACGACGCTCGAACTGGTATTGACGGTTCCATTCATGTGGCGTCGAAGGGCAAACAGTATGGTGATGATGTGTTTATCCCAATGTTTGTGATGGTTACCTGCACTGATATGGAGGCACTTCTTGATCTCCTGGTTCCTCCATTGGGGATGTTAGGGGGGAGTAGTCCAGGTTTCTACCCCCCACTCCTGACAGGCGGTTTGCCAGTGATGGCTCGTAAGCTGTGTGCTATTGTCTGTCAGTATGGCTTTTGGATATCCCCATCGTGTGAAAATCTCTGTCTCCATTTTGTGCACGATTGGGGTGGTTCCTTCGCTGGGTAGAGGAAATGCCTCTACCCATCTTGAAAATTGATCTGTTACCACAAGGAGGTAGCGGTTCCCTTTTGTGCTCCGTGGAGACGGGCCCTTCAGATCGGCGGCGATGTGGGTTCAGGCCGTCTCGGGTCTCCGTGGTTTTGTGGTGGGAGGGGTAACCGGGTAGGCTTTGCAGCAGCAGCAGCACATGACGCAGTTGCTAACGTACTGCCGGACATCATGGCTTATCCCGTCCCAATTGTAACGGGTTTTAATGTCCAGCAGGGTTTCCCTAGTACCCGGGTGTCCAGCTTGGAGCATGGTGGTGCCGGCATATATCAGCGCGTAGGTGTGGTGGAACCCAGATTTTCGAAGGCGTATTGGGCTGTCGCTTAGTTATCCACACGACGTATCCCATAGTTCGAATCGCTGGGGCTGTTCCCGTAGTAGGCATCGGATGTTGGGGTCTTTCTGCTGGCTTGTTATTTGTTGGTGGGTTATTTGTAGTTGAAGAAGACGGATTTGTACTTCCAGACTTCTTTCGCCCTGAGGGGAGGAGACATTTTCTCCTCCTCAGCTTTCTCTGTTGTTGGGAATCGAGACAGGGCATCTGGCAGGTTGTTCTCCTTTCCTAGGCAGTGCTGTACCTCAAAGTCAAACTTAGTAAGGAACATGTCCCACCGGCCGAGCTTGGCCTTCGAATTCCGGGACTCGTGTAGCCATTGGAGGGCTTTGGAATTGGTCCATAGAATAAAGTGTTAACCTTCGAGATAATATCTGTAATTCTTCACAGCCCAGATAACAGCCAGACACTCTTGCTCATAGATGTGGTATCGCTGCTCTGTTTCGTTTAAGCGGGTAGATGCATACGCTATCACATGTGGATGTCCTACATTGCCTTGCTGGTACAGTACTGCGCCCAGGCTGTTTTGACATGCGTCCGTTTGCAATATTAAGGGTTTGTCTCCTTGTGAGTCGATGGAGCTGGTGGATATTCTTGAAGCTTCTGCAAGTCGGAAAATGCTTGTCGTCGTTCCGGACCCCATCGCCAACATGAATCTTTCTCGAGGAGTGGATGGAGTGGTTTCATATATGTTGCAATAATTGGAACGAAGTCACAGACCCAGGTACCGCCGTAGTTGCCACTTATTTGAAGATTCTTCCGCTTCTTTGATCGCTCGTATAGAACTGTGTTGTGGGAAGTTTCCCCCAGATAATCAATTGAAGACTTGCCGAAGAAGCTTGTGGTGCCCAAATTCACCATTTGCCTCCGGCTGCCCATTGCGGGACCATACTATCTCGTTGCAGAGTTCGAAGCTTCTTGGATGCGTTTTGAGTAGTCCCTAGATTTCAGAGTCTTGCTGTTGTTGGGCTGCTATTTGGTCCTGGCAGATTCTGAGTTGAAGTAAGTGAATGTGTTCTTCGGGGTCGACTTCTGGTGGTTGTGGGGGTACCATGCAGTCCCAGTCTTCCTTGGTTTTCTCTACGAAGTCCAGATCCAGCTGATGGGACAGGACGTCTGGTATGTCATTTGTTTTCCCGGGACAGTGCTGCACCTCAAAATCAAATTCGGTTAAAACATGTCCCATCTTCCCAGTTTTGCCTTCGTTGCTTTTTATTTCCGCAGCCACTGGAGCGCCTTGCTATCAGTTCAAAGAATGAAATTAGTGCCTTCTAGGTAGTACCTGTATTTTTGCACCGCCCATATTACCGCCAAGCATTCCTGCTCGTTGATATGGTAGTGTTGCTTGGTTGCATTCAAGCAGGTGCTTTTTGATCCTCTTGGTAAAGGATGGCCCCCAGGTTATTTTGGTAGGCATCGGTCTGGAGTATTAATAACCCCTCCCCTTGGGACCGGTGGAGTTGCTTAACATCTTGGAAGCTCTTTTTCAGGGCGTGAAATGCCGTACAATGCTCTGGTCCCCATCGCCATCTAGCTTCCTTTTCTAGGAGAGTATGTAGGGATGCCATTAGACTGGCAATGTCCAGTATGAAGTCCCTCAGCCAGTTACAGAGCCCCAAGAATCGCTGGAGTTTTTTCTTGGTAGTGGGCTCATTATCCTCTTGGATGGCTCGTATAGTTTGCCTGGGGTAGGTTACCACTCGACGACACCACGTGTCCGAGGTATTCTATGGAGGTTCTTCCAAAATGGCTCTTAGGTAACTTGATGGTCATGCCATGAAATTCGAGGCGTTCGAGAACCCTTTGCAGGTGTATCAGATGTTCTTCCCAGGTCTTGGAATATATGATGACGTCGTCGAGGTATCCAGTTAATACTTCTGACAACTTGAGCCCCTAGAAGGGGGCGGGTGCATTTTTCAGCCCGATGGGTATGACACGGAACTGTAGAGTTTTGCCTTCGGGGCTGGTAAAGGTGGTGTAACACCGGCTGTCTGCCAATACCCTGATTGTAAGTCGAGGGTACTGAAAATTTGTGCTGCTCCAATATCGCTTAGCGTATGAGCCAGATTGATGGCCGGTGGAGCAGCTGTCCTTCTTAGGCACCAATATGATGTAGAATTATAGGGTGAATCTGACGGCTCGATGACACCCTGCGGTTTCATTTCTTTTACTGATCCATGGCTTCAAGCGGATACTCGAAATGCCGGTTTTATATGGGTTTGCTGGTAGTGTGCCATATCTCATGTTGTATTGTCCTGGTCTGGCAAAGCATTCCTTTGGTTCTGAATGCCCCTGCGTGCTCGTCCAGAACTTGTTTTAGTTGTTGGAACCTGATTGGGTCCAAGTCATGGTTAATTTCGGAGGTCAATAATGATGGTGCGATTTCGGCCTGTGGGCCGTGTTCCCAGTTAACTGAGACTCTGTGCTTGTGACTTAAGTGAACTTTGTTCTGTCCATGGTCCATTACACATTGTTGTTGCTGGAGCCATGGGAAACCTAGTATAACCATTTCCTGTAGCCTGGGAGCTACAATTAAAGTGCTAGTTATTTTCTGTACAGTGAAAGTGAGTGTGATTTTCCCATCTGCTGCCAGAATGCAGTCTGGTTTGGCCATTCGGATGGTTTACAATTGGGGCCGTAACAATTTGCATTGTTTGGCCGAAAGTAAGTCGCTGTGGATAAAATTTCCGGGGGGCCGCCGAGTCAAATAGTGCTGACATGCTTTAGCAGTTTAACACAATCTGTACATGAGGAGCCTCGGGGGGGGGGGGGGTCAGCTTCTTTGTCCATTAGTTGGATGATGGGCCCTTGGGTTCCAGCGGAGTCGGCTCTTTTGATGTTCCGGTGTCTGTGCTTCCTGCCAGAGAGGATCCCTTCGGCGGATTGAGAGAGGTTCGCGAGCCACCATTTGCACCATCTTCTTCCCCGAGTGCACATGGCGCGGGTCATGTTGGATAGTCTTTATGAAAGTGATAGCCGGAACAGAACCACCACTTGGGGGAGATTACGCACCTGCGACACAGGTGACAGTGCCTTGACCTTCTTCTCAGTTTTTTCTCCTCTTCTGCAGATTTGCTTGATTTCTGGCATTCTAGACAGGTCTACGCCTGCAAATTGTGATTGATTTCTTGTGCCTGGTGTACCAACTCTTCGATAACTTGTTATTTTGGTAAAATTAGGAGATTCTGCATCTGTGGTAACAGCATGCGGGTGATGTGTCGTACGCAGCTTTCCTTACTTTCCTCTGGGAAACTGCGTCAGAACATTTGCGCTTTCTGTCGGATAAACATTTCAGTTTCTTCACCAAAGGTCTGGGTCTGGCTGTAGAATGCAGTGGTTAAGTAGGTTAATACCTCCTCGCCGGTGAATTCGGTAGCTAGCAGGTTTCAAAATTGTGTCCACTCTGTTATAAACTCCCCATACTTTCCCCACCAGTCAAGTGCTTTTCCTCCGAGGCGGGCTTGCGTGAGTTTAACCCATTGTTTTTGCGAAGTTCCTTGTTCTTTAAATTCCTTTTCACAGTCTGTCAAAAAGGAAAGCTGGTCTTCATGTGGTCAGCCTGTGAAGTCGGGAATTTTTAGTTCACCAGTTGAATGGCACGATTCTATTTTCTTCCCGGGTCCGAGATTATGTGGCCTGTATTCCGCGGCTCGTTGGCAGACGTCAGACCGATCTACCATTCCTGGTTGAGTCACCCGCTCGTCTGGCCAACCTATGCAGACGTGGTGGAATGTTTCGGTGCAGATAATGCATCTCACTGTATATTGACCGTGCCCCTGGCAGGTGATCCAGCTGCAATACGCTGTCTGGTGTGTCCAGCAATCCTCACACCAGTATTCAAGGCCATCTGTATGACGGACTATATCATCCCAGCCTAAACAAGCGTAGTAAAACTGGTGCTGGCAGTGCGCACACTTGATTCAATGAATCCCTTCTCTGGGGCATTCTGCCTTGGCGCATAGTTTGTTTGGGAGGGCATCCATGGTTCCCTCAGAGTGCTCCTGCACTACCTCATTGGTTCCGACATCTTTGGGGTTTTCTTAGGCGCCACGAGGTGTTGTCCGACTCCTCTAAGTCTGGTCTGTGTTTTCTTTTAGCCCCAGTTAGTGTTCTCGGCCCAGGGACGTACTGGCCTGGTCCAGCCTAATTAGTTTTCTAATTCGACGGGTGCCCCACGTTGGGCACCACAAAGTACCCTCCTTGACGTGCGACAGTCCCGGCTGTCTTACTGTCCCTGCCCTGGGTTACTTGCTCGTCTCCAGGCCAGTTGCTTCTCAAGGTGGCTTAGTCTGTTCTGGGCACAGGAGCCCGCCCAGTGTACAATACGGGTCTATTGGGTCGGTGACTCTGTACAAAGCTCTACAACTTTTATGCGGTGAGGTGCAGGTTTAGATGGTGGTGCAATAGGACGGGATGTGGTTGGGTGTGTGCCTGCATACTTTCGGTTTTCACTGTCATAATTGCACTCGACTGGGGAGTGATAGGCTCTGGTACAGTAGCTGGCGGCGGTTCTGGCATGCTGTTCTGTTGTATGCCAAAGAGTGCCTCCTGCACTATAGGATAGTATCCTTCCGTGACCCTGGTGGGTGGCTCGAACAAGTCCACGGTGTGTCTGTGGGTGCTGGTACAGTGAGGCATCTCAGTAGCGCAGCTTGCTCACGTGGACGAAGCAACCCAAACCCCCTGGGAAGGATACCAAGTCCCTGGGGAAGTTTGGCAATAGCTCTCACCTTTTTGGCCCGTCTCTCCACTCCACCCTACGGGTGTAAGGCATCAGGCACAAAAATTGGAGCTGCAGGAGGTTGGCAGTTGACGTATCAATGTTCAGGTGTAGGTGCAAATTAGAGTCATCGAGAGTGAGACGGTGTTGGCGGCACTACCATGTAGAGACATGGGCTGCAGGGTGATGGTTGTGGGAACCGCACGGTGTTGTCCCACGGGGGTAGATTTCCCTGCACCAGGATGCAGCCCTCTCTCAGCACCACTAGGGAGCGATGAGAGCTGAGCACCTGGCCGGCAAGTCTATCCCACCAGGAGCGTACCTAGTGTCGTGGCTCTACCGTTCCTCCCACGTGGTGCAAGGAATGGCTGGCCTTCCAATAATAGAGAGGTGAGGGTCCAGTGGTCACTGGTTTTCCCCGGACTCCAAAAAGATCCCCTCCTCGCTGCAGACTGACCAACACACCTGCAGTATGATGACTAGACTTGCGTATGTAATGCCAAGCAGCCCATCAGCCAGTGTGTTCACCAGCTGCAGACTACACCCTCTCGAGGACACATACCAAGACTTCATTTTGCCCTCCATCTCCCCCCCCCCCCCCCATCATATGGAGGATCATAGAGATCCCAGCTCAGCAGACTCTGCTTCCCTAGTCTCTAGAGACATACTCAAGCAGAGCACCATCAATCCATTGCTGAAAGATAATCTCTGTGGCGAATGCAATGTACCATTTGTCTTTGGTGGACCTGTGTAAGGCATTGTGTTCAGTTATGTTCTTTTGAGTGAAGCTTCCTAGCATAACTCTTAAAAGCATTCTCAGTGATCAAGTTTGTGTTGAAATCATGTGCTTCACTTGCCACACTGAGTTGTAATGTGTATTGTTTCAGATTTGTGCCGGACAAGGAATTCAGTGGAACGGACCGCACCACAGCTGCAAGGAGTGGTCCAGTCCAATTTGAGAAAGACGAGGAGGATCCTTTCGGTCTGGACCAGTTTTTGACACAAGCCAAACGGGCTAGCAAACGACCCAGGGATGAGCGTGCTGAACGTGACAAGCGCAAAAGAAGAGATTGAATTGTTATATTTATTTTTTCACAAACTGTTTTATCAAGTTTATCACAGTGGTTTGTGGTACTAATAGTGTATATTTAAGCAACTTTTGTAATATATTAAAATGTTTTTGCTTAAGGTAGAAGTTTTGACTAGTTACAGAATTTTATAATCTAGTTGCCTCTATGATCTTCATGCATTACCATGAGCATTCCTTCATTATTAGAGTGATATATTTATAAATGCTTTTCATAATGACAGACCACTGCATTTATTAGCTCATGTTCTCCAGTAATGTGATGATGTAAAACTGGGGGTGGCTGGTACCCAAAATTTTGGGCAGTATTTTGGGTAATGGAAATGACCGGAATACCGAACGGGTATTTGGTCTGTCCGAAATTATTGAGCCAACATTCCTTCCAATATTCATCCATAGACACCTGTTTTTCACGGCGTACGAAATACACAGTTTCTCGTGAAAAATGACAAAACTTGTACAAAAAATATGCTGAAAAAAAAAAAAATTTCCATTGTGAATCTTAATGTTTGTGATTCTGTTTCAATATAGAGTCGGGTTTGGAAAGTCGACACAATCAGTATATCGAATATATTCTGCCAAGCGATATCGCCAACGAACATCTACTCGTATGGGATGCCACGATGTTTCCGAAATAAACTAATTTCTCATCACATAATTAGTGTAATTTCGTTGGTAGTATACAAATGACACAAAGAAAAATTACCGGACACTTATCTCAAAAATGGTAACAAAATTTTCCTTTGCCACTAGGTGCTGGCCGCACATTTATTTGGCAAGGGCACACAGTATTCTCCATAGATTCATATATTTATGGTTTACCAAAAATTTTTTCCGTGTTTTATTTTTAAAAATTAATTTTAATTATCAAGGTTATGTGATGAAAACTTGTATCTGGCACCGTTTTATTTTTGTTTTGACCAAGTACAGGACAGTCCTGTTTATTCTTGCTTCGCTTAATCAGTGTTCGGTTTTTCCAAAGTCCACTGTAACTTCTGCAGCAAGGCGATGCTGTAACACATGTCGTAACAAGCAGCGGTACTATGTAAGTCTATCGCTGTACCGTATCTGAAATGGCAAATTTTGTTGGCAAAATGATCACCTGACCTGATTATGTATACAAAAAAGGCAGCGCATTCTGTAATTTGGTATGTCATATTTTGTATCTTGAGGATGTTAGCAATAAATGACAAAGCACCATGGTTTTTACCTTCAAAATACATGCACGAATGCGTAAATAAATTTAAAAAATGGTTCATAAAATACACTAGGCACGAAAAGCAAGAAAGTGTTGCTGCGAGTTCTAAACAAGTGACCGTCGACATCATCCAAAGTGAAAATTCAACAACTTACGAAATGAGTTAGTCATTACGTTATGGCCTCAGTTGCCCCTCCCCCTCTTATTCCATGTCTTGCCAGTTTATCAACAGCTAACCCGGGTCAGTCATTGTTCACGTCGTAGTGTTATTTCCCCATGCCAACAAACCACAAAGAAAATTGAACCTGGTGTGTTATCAACAAAAAAATCCATCCCTGTGCCAGGCAGAAAAGTTGAAGACTTCAAGAAAGGCACGGTTTAACTTTTTTCATATCTATGCATGTATGCATGCATGCACACAGTGTGTGCGTGCATGCGTGTCTCAGGACAATTTAAATAAGCCAGGTTGCCTTATTTAAACTCCCGTTATAGTCTTTTTGCATTGCATTCCATTCTAAACTTTCCACTCACTCTGCCAGCTAGAGGAGGATTATGAGTGATGCCCGTTAAGAAAGCAACACCCACAATTACGCACAGTTTATCTATTGCTTTGTGTTACCCGTCCAATGCACGTGTGCCTGTCTCCGGCCCGGCGTAGGCTGTGTATACTCCATGCACCGTAAATTACACTATCTACACTTAGTGCAACATAAATATCACTTAAAAGTATAGTGTACTTTAAATCCTGCACGTACAGTGAATTTTTTGTGTTTGCTTTGAAATGTATAATAGATACTTTGTTTTATCATGATTTTCAGGCCAATGTCACTGTTCCATTAATAGTAAAAGTGTGTAAATGTGATTATCTGGGTTTTTTATACAAATTATCTTATTTGTGTTTTCTCTGGTCCCAATTAACACTGTTAATTGGGAGTTTAATATAATATATTAGTTAAGGTTCTGTTTATTTTATTGGTGGAACGGGTTACTTTAGTTTAGCACATTTATCAGCTTTCGCGTGACGAGGTTGTTTTGCGTCTTCTGAGAAAGTAGCAATTATAACTTCTCATTGTTTTGATGATGCAGTGGAAAATTTTGATAGTATGGAAATAACATTCACATTACTATAATTCAAACGTTATAACATCACCAAAAGAATAAATTGCGATAAATTTGATGCTATTATTCATACCTATGCTAGAATTACACCGTAAAAATTTTCTGTGAAGTTGTATGTCTTGCAATTTTTTTACTACACTAAAATCTGTGAATTCAGAATGAATTCCAGTCAGTAATGTGGATACTAAAAAGAGTTTTTCAATGTCGGGAATATAATGACTGACAAAAAGAACAGACTAAAAGCCAAGTATGGTAATAATTAATGACGGTTGTTTGCATTTTCCAATTAAGTGTATGCTACGTTATTTTTGTGCCATCACTAAAGTAATCAGAGTTTGTTGCAATACCGCTTAGTTTCCAATACTCATGCAAGTAATAACTAACTGTGAATCATTTTGGACTAATCTGATGGAAATTAATTATTACCAAAAATGTATATCAGTGGTGGTGTTTTTGAAGACGACAAGCAAGTAGTTCATTCCACAGAAGTAAAAACAAACATGACCATGAAACTTCAGGTAGTAACACAAATATTATTTTCCAAACACCTGTCTGGAACTTTTTCACTCGTATGGCGAAACAAAATGCTAAATGTAATTTTATACTTACATTTATTTTTTACTTGAATGAAAACTGTGTGAGAAAATATTGTATTCACACTTCAGCCACTTATTTTGGTTTTAATGCATGATCGAAATCGCCTGATCCCGAACATATGAGGTAAGTACCCGTCCGAAATAAAAATTTCTCTGCCCGACCACTGCTAAGTAAAACCGTCTTAATTTCTTTCTACACTTCATAGTAAGTTGTAATATGTGGAAATTTGACTCGAAAATTTATGTCCATGATGTCTGTTTTGTTTACAAACATCTTGAAGTGCAGAACTTTTCTACCTTCAGTTTCTAGCACTCTTGTACCAAATTAGTTTTAAAACTGTTGCGTGGCACATTCCTGCACATGAGCCATGTGCACTCTACTCGCTGACTTCACCATATCTTCGAGCATGCTGCTCATACAAGGACAAGTCATAACTTCAAAGCAGTACTACATACCGTGAACCCATATTTTACTGTTTGCCGAGCTATTGGCACACTCCAGGATGGCAATTAGTTCCACATCTCGCCACTGGAGCCTCCCGCTTAGGAGATAAGAAATGTCAATGCCTCCGTCACACACAGGAGATAAGAATAACATCCCTTCAGAAACAAGAATTTTCAGTTGAAAGTATGGCCCTTCTGAGCCCCAACAAGCTTTGATAAGTGGTATAAAAGGGCAAGTATAACCCTGGCTCGAGGCATTCACTGCACATCCACAGCTTGCAAAGGCCAGAGGTAGCATTAGAGGTAAGTGTTCGCTAACCCCCCTCCTCCCAGCTTTAGAAGGCCGGAGACTTTCGTAAGGGTACTAACCACTACATCTTTGTGCATGTTTGCATTGGAAGACTCAGCAGAGGCTACCACTTCGGTAACCCGCAGTCGTCTTAGGCCACCCCGCAGATGATGCTGCCGAAGAAGTCACCCCCCCTTCTACCACCCACCTCCGGGTAAACCACCAGCGACCCTTGGTAGCAGGTCACCTTGGCATCCCTTCCGGACCCATTGCAGCCTACCTAGTGAGGCAAGTTTGCAAATCTTTTGAAAACGTGTTATCCTATGGAAATCCTTACAAGTTTACTTCCCCAAATACGGTTTTTCGTCATCGTCATGATATAATTTAGTTGCAGAATAATTCAGTGAAATTATCACTGCGCACATCTCCTAAAACCAACAATTTTGTCCTTGGTCACCGCAGGCGCTAACCTCCAAATACGCACGCTTCTGGCATTTTCGAACACGACACGAAATATAATTATGCCATTGCCTAAACGTCTTCATGCCAAAGATGTTACTACACAACACAAAATAAAATTGCATTATTTCCTACATGTCTACACGCTGAATATATTCCTACATGACCGTTTCGTAAGAATACCTTCCATTTTGCTATGCACATGTACATCACGCACACGTTTTTAATCATAATAATGAAATATGCTGCCACCAGTTACAATAAAAATGTGTGTCGCATGACATAGTTAAATATGTACTCGGTTTTTCGTTGTAATAATAACAAAATATGTGTCACATGAAATAGAAGACTGTATACATGTGCCATTGATGAACCTGTTTGTGTTGTGGTAGTCAAAAGCAACACTGCTAGCGCTAGGCTCGTAGCTATGTGACAGCCATTTTGGATTGAGTGCTATATGCGTGTGTCGCATCTTTTGACATCCAAAAAAAATACATTGTTGAAAATACATTTCCTGTGAATACAAACACCGTCCACAAGTATTTTTAAGTCCGAAACCGAGATAAATCTTTTATCTATATTGAAAACTAACTGAAGTGAAGGGCATTTGTGAAGAATTTATCGCTAGATCGTAAAAATTTAGCATTTTATTGTGTACAGTGTGACTTCTCACATTTTATCGCAGTTATTTTGCATTCATGAAATTTCCGGAACTCTAGCTATCTTACTTAACTTACCACCGTATCACGTAACCCACTTAGCTCTTGCTCAGGTTGCCTTCACCTGAACGTAACTATAGGACTGAACTTCTAGTGTAGTTAAAATTATAAGAGTTCGTATGTGATCATCCTGTTCTTCCTTAATATGTCGATCTAGTACGTATTCTCAATCCTAATCTTGTGAGTATTCATTTGTCGTATTTGTGAACATCTTTTCCTTGCATTGCTAACTAACTTAAGCCTTAAAGGAAAATCTGGTAAAACATGTAAAACCAACAAGGTAACCACACATGCGTTTAAGAGGCAAACTGAGATCTAAGAGAATTGACCAGGCCGGGTGTTCAGTACTTCTCCCAGCTTGCAAAGGCCGGATGTTGGGAACATAGGGTGTTGTTGCCTGTGTCCTGGCAGTACACACTAGGGTCGTTTAAATACCAGCTTCTCCTCTATGGACTGTGTATCAGAAATTTAAATGCAGTACACTCAGCAGGAAAGTATAAAGACTTAAAAGAGCCCTACGGGCTACAATCAATGGATTTATTAAATTAACTTCAGTTAGAATAACCGTGAGTGACAGTAATATGTCTCAACCCTCGCATCAAATGACACCTCTATTTGGGCCCTTAATAAAGATCCCCAATAACCACACCTGGCCATAGAGCCAAGAAGGCGAAGCACTCCTGGGTATTGACTGGCCCTGGCATAGGGTGTATTTGCCAGAGCCCCAGCCTCAGGTATTCCTCCCTGACCCGGGTGTTGCCCCTCCACACCGCTCACCGGCAGAATGAGCCCCGCATTAGGGAAGAGCATCATTTTCCACATCAAAGCCAAGGTACCATGTCCAAAAGGGTGTAAGGTTGTTCGGGACTTTGTACCCACTAGACAGCCAACAAGGCCGACTGTATACCTGCCAGGAACCTAAGGTCCCAGTCTTGTTTGCTAAATGCCCACTGCAAAACTGGTTTTGCAGCATTATAGATCTCTCCAGTGAACAGGATCACAATTTCTTACAGCTAACAGAACAGACCTGATTAAATTTACTTTAGAGTTTAAACGCCCTAATCTACGGTCTCATGTTAATACCAAGAAATCCAAAGCAAAAATTTTCACTAGCGTGGGGAAACCACACCCTAGCCGGGCAATTTAACTCAGCACCCCGATGCTTAGTCATTATAGAGAACATTCAATGAGACCCCTTGCACCACCAAAGGAAAAGCAAGTCAAATTCGTAGACTAGCTTGACGAGCCTTAGAGAGAATTAGCATCTTTAAATCAACCTATAGCAGTTCCTCCAACCACTAGTGATACTCCACCTACTGATAATATCACTGATCTGTTATTTGGACCAACTATAAATTTAATTAACAAGGTTCTACTTCTATTTGAAGTAGTAGGGCAAGGTGGTGACTGACTCTGCATTGATTGGCCCTTGCATAACATTGATTACATCGATGCTCCTGCTCCCTCTTTGCCCGTATCGAAGCCTAAGACTTCTACTTGCCCTCCTTGCCAGTGCAGGATCCTGTCACCACATGCAAGATTTGCACAATCACTGGGAAAACTATTCACGTTTGCATACTACCCAAGGCTAACAACTTCCGTAAAGTACAGTAAAACCCCTCCATTATAACCAAATCCCAAGGAAACGTGAAAAGTTTGGGTCAAAACTTTCAGGCACGTCTAAAAATAGATACAATAATCCATTGCCAACCATGGTATCTTGAACCGCGGATTGGGTTTGTACACCTTTTCTCCAACCGCCATACAAGCCTCTATTATCCACTGTTTTCAGTCTATGGAAAACTAGCCCTTATTGATGTTAGTGGTCACACATTTCTCAAACAACCATCATAGACTGAAATTTGTTGTCCCAAGCAGCGTTAAGCAATAAATTACTTAATGCCAGAAGAGGACACTGGTGTACTGTCCGTGAAAGTACGGGGCGTGGGGGGGGGGGGGGGAGGTTGCAGGCCTGGATACTTTGTCCTAGTTACATGCCGCCACCTCTGTCTTACCCTCCCTGTCTTTTTTCACTTCCATTTCCCTCCTCTTTTGCTGTAAAAATAGCGGCACATTAGAGACTAATTTCTTAATCAGTGTATGCATAACTTCATTTTTAAGTTTGTGCACTCATACCTACATAATATACTAATTTTTTTTGGTGGGAATTTGTCCCCCCCCCCCCCCCCCACCTTGTGAAACCAATTTTATGTGCAAAGTGAATAAAGAGGCGTGCTGTGTGTGTGTTGTTACCATTATTTTTGCGAGCAAGGCCGCCGTGTGCATGTATAGGTCACGTCAGAAAAATTTGGGATAATTAATATGTAAAGTAAACTGCACCAAATTTTTATGTTCGCTTAAACATTGACAGGCCTCATCGTGCCAGTGCTGAGGCCAACACACTACCTGCATTTAGTATAAATTCAACACATTGACGTGAATTGTATCTATCAGCGTGTTTTATCAACACCAGGCCGCTGTTATGATGCTAGCCGGCCCTGTAATGACGGCACTGACGGCGGCCGGCTGGCCGCCACCCACTTGAATAATCTTGTAGCGGGCAACGGGCGACTGGCTGCCGCCTGCCAGCTTGTAGCAACCGATTGACAGCTGCCCAGTCCCGAGGATCTAGGACCGATTGACAGATGCAAGTCGCAGCGCCCGGCCACACCGCAGAGGATCTAGGCGCTCGCCCAGTTACGTGTGCACTGCAATGTATTCGCTGCTAGTCCCAGCACACGAGTGAGCCAATGTATATTCATATATAATCAATAAATAAAGTTCTGTGTTTTGCTGCAATCTTTTCACACACTTTCAATGGCCATGTCATACTGTGTTTAGGCTTTTTTTTTTTTTTTACGTCAAGGGGTGTTCCAATATACCTTTCTTGGGTATCAAATTAATCAGGAGGCATCCAGCTATTAAAAACAAAAACAAACACAAACACACACAGTGTGTGTGCGTGCATGCGTGTCTCAGGACAATTTAAATAAGCCAGGTTGCCTCATTTAAACTCCCATTATAGTCTTTTTGCATTGCATTCCATTCTAAACTTTCCACTCACTCTGCCAGCTAGAGGAGGATTATGATTATATATATTTATACACACATACACATATATATACATACACATACATATATATATTTTTTTTAAGTGGTTTTTTTTTTATGTGCTAGAGATGATTGAACATGAACTTCAAGCAAAAAAATGGCAAGTTTAGGGGTGGGTCAAAACTGGCCTGAAATTTTCCAAATTTTTTATTACGATCCTATTCTCTGGAACTGTGAGTGGTCATAATAGAGAGGTTCTACTGAAGTCAGTAGAACCAAGGCTTGTCCCCCTTCCATAAACCGACTAGACCAGAGCCCTATAAACGGAAACCTGCAAAATTGGATTCCTCCTAATAGATTTAGACTCAGTTCATTAACAGTTTTAATTTCCCCCTTAAATTAACTTGCGACAGCTGGCATCACACATCTTGGCAACTTCCACGGTCAGCCGAATCAAACACGCTGAGAGGGAGTTTTATTCGATCCGACTGTCCCTGGGGTTTGATTCTCCCCTCACCCCCTTAAGGTCTCCCAATCACAGAGGTGTCGCCCCATATCTTCCAGTGTGGGAAGTTCCACGACCCATCCAGGCACTACTGATACTCAATCTTTAGACATCCCGGCAGGAACCCATTAATATAACAGGAGCAGAATCATCATTCACTGTTTATTCTTTTGTCATCCCCTTTCCTTATAAGATGACATCGACCAGTCTTGACTAGAGTGCGAGATAGCAAATCGGCCTCCTAGCCATCCTCAAGAAAGTTGCGAAGGGAACGCGTCGGTGTATTCAGTGAATTCAAACACCACTTTCCGTGTCATTTATTTAGTAGACACCACATTGTGGTTACTTTTTTTTGTGAATAGATTTAAATACCCATTACGAAATGTATATTCCATCATCCAGTCCATAACAAAACACTTTGCATGAAGCAAAGTATAATTAAAACTTCCTTTCCCCTTACTCTTTACAGTTTCCAGTTGCACAAAAACTAACAAAATTCCACAGTAAAAATAAAGCATGTTACCAATACAGCTATTGCGGTTGACTAAATAAACAATCAAATACATAATTTACTCCTTAGTGGCAACTTTATTCTTATATCACAAAATTTATTGTCACATTTTCTGACACTGTAGGTAATATTTTACAACATTAAAATAATTAAGAAAATATATATACATTTAATTACAGTGGCAACAAACAGTGTTTGATGCAAACAATTTTTCTTTTAGTACACAACAATAACATTACTTAACAACTTACACTTTCTGAAAAACACTTTGCCCCTGAATTATGTAACACTTCCAGCACAGTACAAACATGGCAATTTTCAATATTCCTAAACTGAATATATCCAGCATTATTTGTATTAACCTGTTATAACTATTTTCAGAGGGCAAATAAACAATACTATAGCTTAAATGGCAGTCAATTGATGAGCAGTGTTAAGTACAAAACAAACATTTGGTAGCTGCTACTTGGCATGTTAACATCATGCATTTAATTCAATTGGGGTCATATGTGTAATGATATGTAACAATAAATAAGGTATTTATCATTTGATAAAAAAAAATCACTCAAACATTCTTTACTATAAAAACACTTTGGAAACATTTCCCAATATTTTTAAAACTTTTGCACAATGTTTCCTGAGAAAACATCAGCTACATCATATTAGCCTAGTACTGTGTACAATGTGCCAAAGATAATAACACAGTTATTATAAAAGTACTTAGCACGATAGTAAAATTTACACTCTGCAATTGCCGAGAGAACTTGCTATTAAGTCCTATAAGTATGTATATACATATTAACTTATTTTTCTGAAGAGAA
The DNA here is from genome assembly GCA_029891345.1 of Dryococelus australis. Classification (NCBI taxonomy): domain Eukaryota; kingdom Metazoa; phylum Arthropoda; class Insecta; order Phasmatodea; family Phasmatidae; genus Dryococelus; species Dryococelus australis. The sequence continues at coordinate 80,392,860 of CM056995.1, forward strand.
AAAAAAAACAATATTTCTTCTTGGGAAAAAAGATGTAAGTATTGCGAACATTCAGAAAACTGTATGTTAGGAACACTTAAGTCAAGATTTCTCCATTTTTTACTGAGAAAAAAAAAAAAAACTTTTCTTGTCCTCAGCAATTGCAATAATAATGAATGGCACAAGTTGGTTACGGTCAGCCATTAAAGAAACCAACACAAAAAATTAGGAATGTAATGTACAAAAAAATTACAGTACTTTTAACTTAGTTTATTCGTCAATGGTACAATGGCAATATGAACTGCAGTGTCATAGATAACCTCTTGTGTAGCCAAATGCAGGGAGAGGAAAGCAACAGAAAAAAAGTGATTTAATGCTTAAAATTTTAAGGAGCATGTTTGATTCACGTGACAATACACAATTTTTATTTTAAAGTGATTCCTATTGTCTTGGAATGTTCTAGTATTTAAGAATATTTACATGGACCAGAGTAACACATCATTGCTACTTCAGTACTTTCACAGCTGGTTCACCGTTACTTGAGTACTTTCACAATCATCTCCCGAGGGGAGAGTGCAGGAAGAAACATGCACACAACTGCAAAAAAAATGTAAACTGACTGGCATATGTATACAGTGAGTTAATTAAAGTAGTGTTTCTACATATCTGCATTTTTGAACAGAGTGTAATGTTCCAAATTGTTATACAGTAAATGCAGTTACAAAAGAAAATGGAGCCTGAACTGTACTGCATTTACTACAATATAATGTAATGTTCCAGTGTTTACTTTTTAAAATCCGATTGTCTTATTTCCCTATATTAAAAATTTTGATATCAGTATTTTTTTTTCTAACAGTCTTGGTTTTTTAATAGGTATGTATTTTATTGCTGTAGAAAATCATATAATAATAAACATTTACGAGTTTTTCTATGTATACTAATTTAAAAAATGTAGGGACGGACAAAGAAAAGTGTGACTTCCTTATGTTATACATACTCTATAGTATTATTAAATAATCGTTCTGAATTACATTACCAAGTAATTTGTGGTGAAGTCAGTTTATTCCTATTAGCCAAACGAATACTAATGTGTGGATTTTCTTATTCTTAAGGTGGTCCTATATTCTGATAAATACAGTACATTTGTACCTACCACACAGTCACTTGATTTAGTGATAGGATAGACATTGGGTGAAAGACAATAGAAAGTACTCAAAGCTTTGAAAATGCTCAATGAATGATGAACCAGGTGAAGTTATACTCCATAGATTACACCAGTGTTTCTCAACCTTTTTTTGCTTCAGTTCATAACGTATTGTTGATAAGACCTTGCGACCACTGTGGGGACCAACTACCTAAATTTATCATTAATAAATCAAATATTTTACTGCAAAATACATGGGTGTATACTTTTCTCTGGTTCCTTTTTCAAAATTTTAGGGTTGTGTGAATATGACTTTTTGTTTAATGAAACGAAAATTAAAAATAATTAAATCAACTTTAATTTTTAAATCTTCATTTAAGTTTGTGACATTATCAAATAAACTCAATTTAAGATACAAAATCTAACTCGTGGTACCATCAGATAGTATAGCAAAACTTAAAATCTTTATGCTATGCACTCATTAAAAGTAATTTACATTACAAGAGTAGCCTACATACTTAGTGAAAAGATGAATGCTATAATACATAGAACCCAGGGGGGGGGGGGGGAGGTTTGGGAACACTTCGCTTCAAGTTTACTTTTGTGAACATATTTTAGAAATATTATATGTGAATGTTTGAAAAAAAATTTTCTATTTTTAGCCAAACAAACATATGTTACGAATGTCGAAATTTGTTGAACTATAGTCCCTGTTATTGTGTGTCCAGTGTAAAGTTCTTCTGCCATGTGCTACAGAGGAAACTTTCGGTCCACAACCTTTTATGTATGATCTTAAGACAGAGAATGGATTGGAGGGCGAACTTACCACAAATGAATTGTCAGTGATCGGTGTAGCAATAAGAACATACGTTTTCTTTTGAGAAATGCATTTTTGCATTTAGCCGTTAAGTACAACATTATTATCGAAAGCAAATTCCTGGAAAAGCGTCACATTCAAATGGAGTGAGACTCCATGCATGCCACCATAGAAGTGCATCTGAGAAAGCGATATTCATGTACCAGCAGATTATGTGACATACGCAAAAATGCTAGAAAAAATCCTAGACCTTATGAAGTGACTTATTTAGAGCACTCATTCTCCAAAAACTATACAAAATCAATGATGTTCAAGTCTATTCATCCTGGTTTAAAGAAAGGCAATGCCAAAGTTTCTGACAGCTGCTGTTTGAAATAGTCATACAATGGGAAATTTTACTACAAGTTAAAATTTAATGATTAGTATATACTAAAGATGGGAAAATTCCAATTTTTCGATGCTGATACCCGATTCCTATGATTTATAACTGATTCGTCTTTTGAACACACAAAATCGCATTGTCATTCACAGTCAAAACTATTCTACAGTGAAAGTCCAATGTAATGAGTATGCTTTATAACAAAAAGTCTGCTATAACGATAACTTTAAATGAGGCAAACTGGCATTTAAACAATACAGTACAATCCCCATTTAAATAAAATAAGTCGGTAATAACGAATGTAGTGTGGGCTTATTTTCGTTATAACGATAGCTTAAATAGCAGTACTCAGCAGTTTGCTTCAAAAACAATGCAAGAAGAAATTATTGTATTAAAAAAAAGAGAAAGTATAATAAAAGGTTTTATTTTTAATGCTTAAACTTCATGGTTACAACTAGTCCAGAAACATGGCAACATCGCTGCCGCCAGCTGGGAGTGCACAGACTTAGCAACGCAGCACAGCTTGCCTGCCGTGGCACCGTGCTGTCCATTCCGGCACCAGCACTCGGCTGTGCTACATTGCGTGCTTGCTGTTGTGCGCTCGCCACTGTGTATTTCTGTAGAAGCAAAGCTGAAAGTTTCAACATCAGCCAAAGCTAATAGTGAAATGCAACGTGAATATCTGTCCCTAAAGTAATCAAATGTAAATTTACCTACAGATTAGTGTTTTCACTTAAACTTCTTTGAATCAATAATTGGAAATTGTATTATTTCATGTGAAAATATGGGTTGCTTCCTGTACATGAAACTTTTTTTTTGTGGGCGGGGGGGAAGTGTAAAAAAATGTTTCTGACCATGATAAAATTGCATCTAAGGTCCCTCATTGTCAGGGAATAGACCTGAGAGTAGTACAAGTAAATTATTTATGTGTGTTATTATTGCACTGAACAGCTGCTAAGAATTGGGTAATCTGATGCCGACATATTGCGCAATTGAGCCGCCGACAAAAGTCCGTACCTTAAATCCTGGTACGGGAAAGTTTTTGTTAGTTGTGATTTTTCCGATTTCAAAGGGAAGAATTTCTGTGGTGACAGAAAATCCATTATTCCTAGTGGTGTGCATGTGTTTGAACAGCTATTATTCCAATTCCGGGTATTTGCACATTTTGCCTTGCAAAGCACCTTTTTTTGACCAATTTTTACAGCATATTTTTTCTCCGTACCAACACCGTACATTTTTTATCGTCGACGCCAAATTGTCGACAAACTGCACTTTTTCCATGTTCATGTGCATATCCCACACCATAGATTTAAATTTTGCATAGTAACTCACTCATTCCTTTTCCATTATCACGAGGCAGCGTGCCAATTGGCACTTTTTGTTAACAAAATGATGATCTGACGTGTGTGTGTACAAAATCTTCGAAGTTGACAGAAACATGACTAAATTGCCACCATATCAGTTTTTATTTTGAAATCATGATAACACCAAAATAATACAGCATTGCATGATAGGCAATTAAACGTCGTATTGTTTCGACTAAACCATACAAAATGCTAGACACAAATTAAGAAAAATAAAACTAGAAACTAATTGGAATACGGCCTCGAGTTTGTTTATCTGGGAAGCTATAAAAGGCCTGGCAAGGTCACATTAGTATTGCAAATCCCTAATTGTGCTGTTGACAAAGGATGCATGCAATCGCTTTGTGGGAGCACGTAGTTTCCAAGTGTTGGTTTTTACTGTAGGTGAACAAACCTAAGGCTTTAAAAAAAAAAGCTTCTGCAGCCTATACATGCCAAAATACGGTACAGTATGTTACTAATCAAGATTACAAAGAATAAACTTTATTTTTCGATTTTCAATTCAAATCGTAGAATCAATGGGTGGGTATCAGGGTATCAAAAAATCAAATTTCCCATCCCTAGTACAAACTTTCAATTGCTTGAGAAAAAAACCAAACAAACAAAAGAGCCGCAACGAAATCGAAATGGAAAGTAATGCATGATCCAGAACCATTTCTTGAAGCAGATTTCACAAGTTTATACGATAGAAGGTTAAATATCACTGAAGCAAAATACAGATATCTCCAAGAATTAGAAATCACAATATCTGTAACTACCACTCCTTTTATGACAAATTGGTTTTTTATCAGACTTACTATTGTGGCACTACTTGATGTATTTTTACTTACATTTGTATTTCCAAATATAAAATGTCTTGTTTCGCTATTTTCTGGTCTTTCATTAGAAAGCTTTTTTTCTTAAAACGTTGTTACTATTCTAAACTATTGGTGAGAGACCACGTAACTCCAAATATGGGTTTCGCAATCCATGTATCTCTTATACACATATCACCTACTCCTCAACGTAGCTGTTTCAAACCTCACTACTCCACTTTAATTATGAAAATGTTTAAGCAGATAATAATGTGTCATAATGATCTTACAATACATACATCTCTATTTGAAAAAAAAAAATTGGTAGTAATATTTCTTTCCATTTCAAAATAAATTAGTTTTTTTTTTCCCCTGTAATAAGTGGGGAAAGTGAGTTACGTGGTTTATTAATTAGGCCAATGATATATGTCAGAGGTTTGACACTTTTTATGCATGCATGTAAAGTTTTTAAATGCTGTTTTTAGCCAGTCCCCTACAGCATAATGTTTGGTAGCTTTCCCCCCCCCCCCCCCCCAAAATAAAGAACATAGTTACACAGCTCTGCATAACACTTAATGTCATAGCTTAACGTGCCCCTTAGTGACATTTTGATAGGCCACAATGGCCAAACTAGTGTGACATGATCAATACAAACAGAGTAATATTAAAATAAGATAATATAATTAACGCTACATCAAGGTACTAAACTTAGAAGACAATGAAGTAGATGTAGATATAGGGAGGCTGTAACATATTTTCTGTGGGGAAGGAAGGCACTGTGATAAAACTGAATCAGTGCATACACAGAGGCTCAAGTGAATCACAAATCATAGTTTTAAATGAAATTAGTAAATAAATTTACAGAGAACACCGAAAATATAAAATTTTCTGACGTAGATTTTGAGGGCATTTTCTGTGTCATATTGTGGTGTTTCTGAACTGTTTAATAAGTTTGAGTGTACTTAAAATACTGTACTAAGAGAGATCATGTACACATGATTTTATATTATTTTGATATTTTCATCATTCTATTCTACATTCTCATCACGACACTAAGAAAAGTGGTTATTTACACCACACTGTGTCTACTAATGCACAGATTTTGACAGTGCTGGAAGCACTCATTCATAGCATTCATAAAATATTAATATATTTGTATAAAATTACATTTTACAATCTCAAAATTTAAATGTGTAAATTTTAAAGTTGATTAATATTCTTGGGGACTTTTTACCTAATGATCGGTATTATTTCTGAATATAATTTTATTAAGAACAATGTTTAAACAGATGATTGGAAAATTTGTAATGCATTGCTAGTTAATGCACAAAATTATTATGAGCTGTTCTAATGTTATGTAAGCATAATTACTTCAATAATGATTTAAAGTCATTATGTGAAGTATCTATATAATAAGGTTTCGAGGTACTTCTATAAAGAAAGAGATTTGTACGGAAATAAATGTTCAAGAAGTACAGTTGGACATTGGACAAAAAAAATGTCGGCACTTGCCCTTTTGTCATCAGAGTAAGTATACACGTGATGAGTTATCAGCTGTATCAACTGCAGTGCTTCGTGAAATTGGCAAACATGAAAGTTTACCATTTTGGTGTGCACAGTTGCAGAAATACTAGAAACAAGTACGATGCAGCAGATACTGTGCACAGACTCAACTGTAAGCCCTCCCTCAGGTCGCTGGGCTATCTACTGTCAAAACCACTATCAGTACAGTTTTTCAACAGTTAGGTGTGCTTGAGGGAGGAGTGGCCAGCATCTCCCTGCAACTTGCCAATAACGTGTCTCACCCAACCCTTACTCCCTCCCCCACTGCCTACCTCAGCAGTGTCAACAAGTTTAACCTCTATGACAGTGGATGCAGTGGAATGCTGGGAGCTGGCATCGTCCTCCCGCGAGGCTTTCCACTGCTCTAGCTCACGTCTCCTCTCACAGACCGACTTGCTGATGCCCTCCAGCCCACGAACAAGACGCTCCTCTGGCTGCAACTGCTGCAATTTCTTCAGTCTTAAGGCATCTGGCTTTGCAGGAACAGGAGGCCGGGTTTTAGAAGACTTTCCAACTGTATCTGGCATGTCTTCGTGGTCACTGAACACTGCAGAGTCTCTCAACACATCAGCCTCCATTAAAGACTCTATGGCTTCAAAAGACCTTTCGTAATAGCTGTCTGCTGAGCCATCACTTACGTTAATGTCTTCAGAACTTGGAGAGGTGGCCATGTCATCCGACACTGTTTGACATATTTCTGTCTGTGTTGTTGGCACTGTGTGACGAACATTCACATTGAGCACAGAAGATTTCTCTCTTTCACCGGATGATAAGGAGGGGATGTCTGGGGTACTCTTGTGTCCTATGTTAGGAAAGAGGATGCGAGGATTGGCATATTCAGAACAATGAGCAATTCTAGCACCAAGGCTGGAACTTCCTTGCTTGTAGATGGGAAGTGGAGAGATGTTTGCAGGAGCTGGAGGGTTGGGGCTGTTGTAAACCTGTTCCGTTTCCTCTCCCACAATGTTGCGAATTCGTTGTCGTAGCATATTGCCATACTGGCGGGCAAAAGCATGCACAAACTTACTTGCTCGCCTCTCCCGCCTCAAGATCTTATCTCGTTCTGTTTCTGCATCAAGGGTCTCTGAACTGGCCCGCAAACTTGCTAACTTGCTACTCACACTTGATATCATGTATTTCAAAGACATACTTGGTCTGTATATTTTGTAGTCGGGATGAACATTAAGCTCATCTAGACTCTGGTTAGGAGTTGTAGCATATTCTGTTGTGCTGTCCTCTTCCGTCGTGTCCCCATGAAGAGGAAACCTGTTTCGAATGTGTGCTGTGCCACTCTGCTCGATGTAACGCTCTATATCATCAAAATTTATCTCCTGAGGTTTGTCTGAAGCAATTGTGAAAGGTCTATCTGAACATGGCTTTCCATCTCTTGTTAGCAACCGTGGCCTGAAACTTGACCGGTCAGTCTCGTTACCCACCTGGAAACTACGAGGCAGAGAACCAGACTTTTGAGTCGATACTGCAAGGTGCTCACCTTGCTGTTTAAGCCACACTGCAGGAAGGTTAGGACTCAATACAGGTTGGGGCGCACTGTACGTGAGATTGTCATTTTCAACGCCATTTGCCAGGACTTGGATTTCTTCCTGCTGCCTGCGAACCGTTTCCCAAATACGTTCCAAATTGTCATAGTTACCGAACCCCTCCTGTTCCTCAGTCTCAAGTCTTGGCTGATTCTGAACCCAAATGCTACTCTTCCTTCCTTCATCTGCATCTAAGATCGCATCTCCTACCAGTACATCTGCAGATTTTGTACTTCGGAGAGCACAAGGTGGACATTTCTGTCCTGGAACTTGTACTACATTATGGCTTTGCCTACGGTATGTTAACGTTACATAATCACCTTCATTGTTGGAAAGTGCTAAGTTTCGGCGCGAAGAAAGGATCTTATGTTCATTACGCAACAACCTCATATGGGCATGACGATGAGCTCTGTATGCTTGCCCTTGCAAGCTGCAAGGAACAGGTGATGATGGGGTAAAAGTTTCATACATTCCCTCATCATCATCACTTGTCTCATCTTTGACATGCTTGGCAACACCCGGAGAACCCCAGCGATTCCTTTGATTCAGGTGACGCTGCTGTCTCTTCAGAATCTTCTGGAACTCTAGGTTCTCCATTAAAAGTTGCCCCACTATGTCTTCTAGTGTTTTGGATTCATCACCAGCCTCAGCTACATTTTCCGTACTGTTTGCTAACTCACTATCACTTTCTGTAACTGCCTGCTTTGCTGGCTTGATGTCTACATTATTCTTCAGGGTGTCCTCCCCTGGACTGAGGTCCAGTTGTATTTCTGGTGACATAAGACCTGCTTCAGCATTGAGAGTCCCATCATCATGAGCAATGCTCAGTTTACTGTGGTTTGGAGATGGCGAAGCTGGTGCTGAACTAGCGTAACAGCCTGGTTCAGACTTGCGTCTCCAACTGCCAAACCGCTCCTGAAACAAAAAAAGTTACGATGTTTTGTAATGTCACATGCTTTATAGAGCATTCAATTTGCACAATGGGAGTAGTGTATGACAAAAATTTCATTTTGGGTAACATATTGGATAGGGTTGTGCAAACGTGACTTTTTTTCTCGTGAAACGAAAATGAAAAATAATGTCATTAGAGCTCAGCCTTAATGGAAGATTAACAAGTTTTATAACATTTTAGCAAGTTATACATTATAACAAATTTGTTGCAAAATCAAACCAAAAATAATGGATGTGGATTATTTGACACAGGGGATCTTGCCTACATTTAAATTTTGGTTTTATGTAGTTATTTCAGTTATAAAATAATAAAAACAAACAAGATGATATACAAGCCAAAATTTTCTTTGCTGGTGCACCAAGTGAACATTCATTAAACACCCAAAAACTCTTTGAAATCAAGAATTTTCGTTTCAGTATACCGGATATTCGTACAACCCTAATATTGGATGATGTATACCGATTATTATCTGCTACATTTATTGTGGCTGCTGTTACAGGTTGTATGTTCAGAAAATTTTAAACTGAAATATGGTAAAGTTTGTGTAATATTGGATTAGGTCAACTAGATTGAAAACTACAAATCTGCCTTGCACAATTTGTATTGTAATTGTTAATTAATTGTCATGGTTGATTGCCCACTTTTGGAGGCACTTCACTTCTCTTACAGCCAGTTGCACCACTGAAGTTCATTGCTCGATCCAAGATTGTGTCCAAACTTGATCTAAGATAGTCACAGAATACTGTAGTACCATTCGAGTTCAATGCATGAGTGGAGATCAATATGATACTTGATTATGAATTGCCACATATTGTGGTTCAAAGACATGAACCGAGAGCAGAGTAGTGTCTAAAGCACTATTAATTCGCCATAAAGAAACTTTGTAATATTTAAATTGTTTATATATGGATTTCGTGGTTGTTTATTTGTGTAAGCCATATATTACAAGAGCTTGAAATTTTATACATTTGTTTAATTCAAAAAGTATTAACATTTTTTAGAGAGATAACTAACTGTATGCTAATCACTCTGAACAAACACAACAGAAAACTGAAACAGTATCGTTTTCTGCACAAGCCATAACAAAAAGTGGATCTCTCAACAAAATTTTTGCTTGCACAAAGAGTAAACTTTGCTGACAAATTTAGTTTGAAAATACATTGCATTTAAAACTTTTTTGGCAAATATAAAACTTTATTGTACATACATACTTTAAAATTATTCAGTAAAATGCATAGAACTACATTACTTAAATCAGAGATAAAACATTGCAGTATCTAGTTTTTGTCGCCTACACTACTTCTTCAGACTACTGGTATTAAAAATAATGTATAATCAAAGGATTTTTTAAGTGAGATGGCAAAGAAACATCAAAACGGAATTAAAAAGATTGCCATAGACGAAGTGAGCAATATTTTTCATGTGAACAAGTTGCATTTTTATAGTCTGGAGTGCAGTGCATTCAACCAGATTATAGGCCTATAGTTAAAAATTACAAGTCTTATGAGATAATGTCCACACAAACTTGTCAAATCTCTCCTACACTTCGTAATTAACAGATCATGACATCACAAAATGACAGTGAATCACAAGCAGTCTTTCAACCAAAATTCTAGTACAAACTTGTTCTGAACTGAGATCAGGAGATCTACAATCGGAATTTGGCCAGTCATGTTGGTGCAGAAGTTATACATTGGAACATGAATCCGACTGAAGATCATGTTTGAACCAGGATCTTAGGATCTCGGTACAGGAGAGATAATGGTGCAATTAGGCAATAGAAATGTAACCGAATGACGCACAGAAACCTGTCATTCAATGTGCATCGGATGCAGAATTAGCAGCATTTCTGTTAGCCTTTGGCCACTGTGTGTTTACAGGTTAACTGCTTGACTGACAGTTGTGACTCCAATGCAGGTAATATTAGTCACTGCCAATTACCTTGTGAATCAAATTATTTCCCTTACCCTTACCCTTCCTCAGCTGTTAAAGGCCTGGTCTTGAATATTGTTAGGTATAACTATCATGAGAGAGTGCCTCCTTCCCATGCCCCCATACATTGAAAGTTTTAAGAGTTGCATCTACACAATGGGAAAATGAATCCATCTCCCTCCCCCTGAAAAATAACTAGTAGATGATTGTTGAATCATTAAGTATAGTGTGTCTGACACAAGGAAACTTAATATGTGATGCAGCAAGAGGATCATACTAGGTTTATTGAGAAAATGTTGTATAACATAGAGTTGTATTTGGGGGGGGGGGGGGGGGGCACCTCTTCACTTTTCAGCCAGCAGAGGTGTTGCCCCCTTCATCCTCTCAGTTGATAAAACTGAGGTTATTCACTAATTCAGTTTGTAATAAGTATTTATAAGTTTTTCTATACTACCTGCATCATTATTTTTACAAAATACTGTATATCTTGTTTGCAGGTCTTTACATAAGCAAAAACAAAAATATTACAGTATAAATTTGTACATGCACAAACAAATAATGCACAGTTTGAGAGTGAAAGGGGGAGGGAGAATGCAATAATATTTAAATGAACATGTGTACTGTCACAGAAAGTTTGACAGTTCATGTTTGTGATGACAATTAAGTACCACAACCCTGCTCTTGCAAGGCGTGGCTGGAGGCTCGGACCGGCAGTATTGTGCAGCCAGAGTATGTGTTTCTCTCCGCTATATGTACATCTGCTTGTTCTTACCCCAGCCTCAACTAAAAATGAAAAACCACATCAGCCTCAGTCAAGCAAAGTACCACCAGTGGACCTTCAGTCCAGACTAAGCACAACAAAAGGCAGCAGTGATGGAAGTCCGCAACACCAGTCTGGGAGTTTACTTTCTCATGCTATGATACCTATAGTGCTTCTTGCTCTTAGATTGCAGTGAAGAGTGCATGACGTGTGCTGTTTCCAGGTGGCTTGCAATTATCAACAATCAAGAAGTTATGCTGTGTTGGCAGAATAAGTTCAAACATACAAAAATACGTAACATTGTCAAATTTTATAGTAGTGTCAAGATATATAATTGTTTAAATCGCTACCCACTGCAATCTAAGAGTGAGATGCACTTTAGTATAAACAAAGATGTACTTTACATTGTGCTTAGCCAAAACGTATGTCTTAATTTAATTACAGTAAAACCCCTTTCTAAATCCCATGAATTTTACACTTTCCTGCAATTTACACTGACTTTATTTGGTCCCTTCACTGTTTGTACAGCATAAATTGCTCATTTTTTAAACTTTTCCATTTTACAACAATTTTTCCTGTTCCCTGAAAAATGTAAAAGGGGGTTTCACTATAATAAATTGAAGCATGACGTCTTTTCATCAATATTAAATCGACTTCTACTCATCATGTGTATCACTCAGCCGCACAATTTCTACGGAGTTGTTTGATTCTACACACTATGAGGCATCAGAACTTATACTGTCTATCCACTGCAAAGGACAAACGCTCCACGTCAGGCTTGTTACTGTTCACCGGCCAAGCCGCCAAGACTATGCTTCGAGATCATCCAAGTACTTTTATGCACCGCCAGATGGCACCACTAGTACAATTACCGAGACATGTAGCGCTAGATTTAGCATTGGCCAGTGATGTCACGCACCCAGAGGTTAAACATTAACCGCGCTACACATCTGCCACCCCTTCCACAACCTACCAAGGGCGAGCCAGGAAGCGTATAAATACCGAGGCCTGGCCCTTAGAACTCCAGTCTTTTTTGCTGTTCCTTCACTGCACTGCCTGGTGCTGAAAGAACCATCAGCTCCCTGGTCTGCATCACAACCTGGTGCCAAACATCATCTATCTACCTTGTCTTCAATGCTCCCCAGTGCCGAAGATTCCTGCTGTCTAACGTCGTCAAACACCTAGACATGTCCGGACCCTTCAGGGTAACACTGTAGCGTAGCCATATTTAAGTTATTTTCATAGCACTTCGTCTACCTACTCCACTTACCTAGGAATAGGTTGCCTTTGCCTATCAATGCGTAGCAACTTCTGTTAAGCTCCCGTTGCTATTAGGAGGTAATGTGACACCACCTTGTTTATATCCTTAATCAGAATAAACAAGTTTTAATCCACTTGAGGGTATCTTTCCCATATACATAGAACCTCTCTCTGTAGACATCAGGCCCGTCAGAGGGGCATCAGGTAGCTGGGAAACTTGCTACAACAGCCAAACACCAGTAGAGTACCCACAAGTATTCCAGATGGCCAACCTTTCTGTGCTCCCCAGTGTACGGTAAGGTAGAGCCCCGACACTAGTTACTCTGCCTGTTGGGGTTAGCTTGTCAGATTGGAGATTGCTCTTCCCAACGTGCTGCTTGTACAGGAAGGAGTACTTCTCCAAGTCTGAGGAGACACGGCCCCAGAGGCATTCACCCATGTATTGAGACAATCAGCCAGTTACCTGACTCTGTGTCCACCACACTCCTTGTGCCGGACGCTGAGAAAGGGAGACAGCACTGAGTAGGCGAAGACGGTACATGGTTGTACACCTGTAGAGGACCACACGTTACGTGTCCACCTCCGCGGGTTTTGATAATAGTGATTCTTTCCTCATGCATAGGACATCTAAGAGCAGATTAAAAAGGCAGCAGCTTCCTCTCAATACCAACAGGAGCCTACCCCTTCAATGCCACACTCGCTCACCTCGAACCTCGGGAGAGAGATCAAGCCATCTACCACTTAGAAACCACCATGCTTGAAGCAGCACTGGAACTCTTCACCTCACCAGTCAAACTACTCGGAGACACACATCCCGTGTTCACTGCGTACCTGAGTGGTTAGGACAAATCCCACGAATAGCTAATCCACGATTTTGGGGAATCCAGATTGTTGAGCCGACCCCAGCGACAACCAACATTCACGAGCACGTGCACGCCTGTACTACCAGTTCAAGACAATACCCAGCCACCGCAGATCCACCAGGCTCCACAGGTTACGCATCGTCCTGGTATCCCCACATGAGTGGTCCCACCAAAATGCAAGGTTGTTCTAGCTGTACCAGACTTCATGCCGAGCCGGAAAGCCACCCGGCCAGTCTTATATGCTGCATGCGCTGGAGTGCCACGCCAGAACTAGAGTCCAAGCTTCATCCCGGGTGCGTCTGTCCTAGTACCCGACAAAAGCAAGACATTGTGACGTACCTCCCTCACCACAGGGCATCTCACATCAATGGTTTTTCTGGTGCCCAAAGTAGGGCCCTAGCACCTTAATTAAGGGGAATTAAATAAGCAGAACTAGACCAGCACAATCCAAATTGAAGCATCCTAGCCGGGAGTCGAATCAACTACCGCACAGACTTCGAGGAGTCCGTAAACGCCCCATGGTGCCCAACAAACCGAGACTCATGTCAGAAACTTTTGTGAATGAATCTGAGCCAGCCGCTCACAGCATGTCAGATGACATGCCTGTATGATACCATAAACCTAACTGTTCCGGCACGAGAAACCACCACATTGAATGCCCCCACTGCCAGAGACACTTTTTCACTACCTCTGCCTACGCTGGGCAGATGAATCCAGATTCATATATGGGCTTGAATACCAGTGCGAGTACCATCACACCCGGCAGACTGCTTTCTGTAATTGGATTACATGCCAGGGACGTGGTACCCACATAGTGCGCTGCATACTATGTGCGGAACCTTACCACCATAGCTGCGTAGGATGGCCCGACAAAAGGGTCACCAGACCAGAACTGGTTTATCAGTGCAAAATATGTCAGAATGCTGCTGAATAACAACCACACAACCCAGGGCCAGCCACCCATACCAGTACCACAGATGTACAGGAAAGCCACAAATCCCAGAATTTGCGGGGCACCCGCAATGAGGACCTACATTGTGTTCACGGCCGAATGTGAGAAGCAGTTTTGTGCAAATGAAATTCCCGAAAAGCAATGGGTGAGCAGAGCACAAGCTAAACTCAAGGGCAAAGCCTTTGAATGGTGGCAAAAATACGGCGAATTCATTACAGAGTGGAGCCAATTTACTACCTGACTCGCCACCCAGCAGTGAGGAGGTACTAGCACGCCTCACTACAGAAATATTTGTCCGACGCAAAGTACAAATGTATTGGCAGATATTCCCAGACGGGAACAAACAGATTTACATGCGACACGTAACACGCCTGTTGTTACCCAAGCTAAGCAATCTACTGCTGATACTGAAGCCACTCACGGTGGATGAATTAGTAAAGAGAACCGAGAGAGAAACTGAATGCAACTTCAAAGTGCAGGTGATATTGGACCAACCAAAACTCAGCAAGCCAGCTGAAGCAGTCAAGCCGTCAGAACAGAAGAGAAATCCTTCCCCTCCTGCAACCCCCGCACCAAGCCTTCTGAAATGCTGGTACTGCTTAGAGTATCACTTTCATAAGGATTACCAGCAGCGGCAGACAGCACTGCGTCAAAACAGGGGAAAGGGGGCACAACCTGTGCAGCAGATAATACCCGGCAGGCAGCCGAGAAGAAAACACCACCACAGGCAGGAAACCCCACGACCGGCGGGCGAAACGGGCCTACCGCACCGGGCAACAAGGACAAACCATCCAGCTCTTAGAAGAGGGGATGGAAACACCGGAAGCACCCCACATAGAAGTGGGTATCAACGGGAATAAAGTTCTCGCTCTATTGGACTTGGCAGCCACCGGAAATTTCATACACAGCGACCAATTGAGTGCGAAGCAAAAGGCATCACTGCACTCTTAAACCCACACTGTAAGAATGGCAATAAGAGACTGCACTCTCAGTGTCAACGGCCGGACCACTCTTATAGTAGAATTGTACAAGAATTCACAAGCGGACTTTGTCATTTCTCCAGACATCCAAGATATTGTAATCCTTGGACATTGCTGATTCTGCCAGCAACATTGCGTGATGAACCACGGACAACGCAGAATATATGTGGGCGACAAACTCCGCGTAACCATCGACTGGAACTCAGTTGGGACACCATTGTTGCACTCACCCTCAAGACAGAGTATATTAACCACCAGCTCCCTAATGTGCAGTTGCAAGAACTGAAGAGAGTACTCTACGAACATGCCAGTACTTTCGGGCATGGAGGGAATCTTCACCAAAAAAGATGAGATATGGTTGACCACTGAAACACCCATATACAACTGGCCCTATCAGGTGTCTGCTCGGTGACGCCGTCTGATCATGTAACAAAACAGGCAACTGAAATAGCAAGGAACCATGGAGTCATCCAATTTCCCATACAATTTGCACGTAGTATCAGTCCCTAAGAAAAACTGTCAGCTACGGTTCAGCATAAACTACAAGGCGCTGCATGACTTCACTCACCCACTCACCCGATCGTTCCTTCAATCATCAACCTAGCGCACACACAGCACGATATAGGGGAAGCATAAATATTCAGTACCTAGACATGCAGTCAGGGTACTGGCAGATAACCATACACCCAGACAGCAGAAAGTACACAGTTTTCACAACTCCAGAGGGAAAAACTCTTCAGTTCAGAGTTATGCCTTTCGGCCTCAAGAATGCTCCCACAACCATCCACCTCAATGACATCATTTACTCCAAATCATGGAAGGAATACCTCGGACACATACAACGGCTTCTTGAATGACTAGAGCTACATAGAATGATGGTAAAACTCTTTAAGAGACACTTTGGGAAGACCTCAATTGCTTACCTGGGCCATGTAGTAACCCCCGAAGGAAACTATCCACAGCAGAACTCAATAATGGCTATACAAGAAGCAACTGTGCCACTTTCTTGGCCTCTGCAACTGGCTCACAGACTCCATGCCAACATAGCCAACCATATAGCCTCATTACACCCACTTCTGGAGAAGGAAACCCGGTGGTGTTGGGGAACAGAAAACCGCGCCACCTTCCAGGCTTTAAAGAAAAGCTTTAAAGTTTTCAAGACATCAAGCAGCTCCATCGACCACAAAGGAAAGGACCATTAATACTGCAGACACTTTCCAGAACTTAGGAGCCGTACTTTACCAAGAGGCCCCAACGACCACCCCCAGCTGAATGGCACCAAACAACGCTACCACATCAAAAAGCAAGATTGCCTAGCCATTATCTGGGCAGTTCGTAGATACCGATATTACCTGGAAGGCAATCACTTCATCTTGAGGACTGACAGCAAGGCCCTCCAATGGCTATACAAGTCACAAAATGCCAAGGCCAAGCTCAGGCAGTGGGACGTTCCTGACAAGAATTTGATTTCAAAGTGCAGCACTGCCCGGGTAAGTCCAGATGTCCTGTCCCACCAGCCAGACCTAATGGAAGACACCAAAGCCGATGAAGAATGGGAAAGAATGACTCCACTCCAGTGTTCAGACCTCAGCCCGACAAGAAAATCAAGTTGCTCCAACTGCAACTCAGCTGGAGTCAAACAGCAATACACCAGCAGCAACACCTGGACATCCAGAACCTACTGCAGAAGCAACCCCAGCAGTTTGAACTAAGGGACAACGTCATGTGGTCCTTAAGTGGACAGTTGGGAAGCAAGTGGAGAATCTGGATCCCCAAGGACTTACAGGCCGACATCTGCAAACACCACCATGACCACCCAGAAGCTCCGGTACTTTAGTGACTCTAATCGACATCAGAGTGCCATACACATGAGACGGAACGAGCAGAGATGTCCAACAATATGTGCATAGCTGTGAGACATGCTGCAGGGGTAAAGCATAACCCATACCACCACCCAGCTACAAGCCCCGTTGGCCTCACATGCCCTGGACTCGTATCGCAGCCATACCTGCGAAGTACAAAAGGAACCGCTACTTGATAGTAATAATCTATCTCGTCTCAAGATGGATGGAAGCGTTTCCTCTACCTAGCCAGGAGACCCACCACATCATCAGTAAGTTTGAGACAGAGATCTTTCCATGCTGGAGCTATCCGCAATTCATACTGACGTGTGCCGCTTATACTACTATTAACTACGATTACGACTCATCGCTCTTTACGTGAAGTATATCCTTACTCAAGCCACGTAAGGGTTGTTACTGCAAACCAATACACATTTGTTGCATGCCGCTTAAATCTACAGGGCGGCCAAACACGTGGCTACAAGGTTACAAAACCAGCGAGCATGCCACTTCCCCCCCCCCTCCCCCATGCTGAGTGCCAACAAGCTGTCAGCCGCTTTGGGCACAACCAAGCGCCACCGGAGATCAACGAACCAAAAACGCTGACGAGAGGATTCCCACCTCCCACGCCAGCCTCACGGCAGGACATCAAACGCATTCCCCATACCCCGCCGCGGCAGCCAAGACTTCCGACTATATACGTCCGTGCGCGGTGGAGCTCCAGCAGTCATTCGTAATTCTTCTCTAGAATTAACCCCGAGTGTTCCATAGTGCTGGGGCCTCCAACGAAACCTCGAGTCTTCAGTAGCCATTGCGGCTACCCTGTGCGATGACAACTGTCTTCGACACCCATCAAACACTAATATACCTTGCTACTGTAACTTCTTCTGTCTCTTCCAGACACCCGCATTAAACAGCTTTAGTTGAGTACTTATATATTCAGTTTGACGCATGCTGCTTCTATGCCTATTATAATATGACTTCAAATCATCACCTAGGAGTACTGCTTCCATCTCTACAGACACGAGCAACACGTTGTCTACCTCTACAAGCAATGGGAACTTCTGTTTTTTTCCTTCTCACCTGGAAGTCGCGCATCCCGGCAGGCAAGCTGTCCCTCCTCCCCACACTCGACCCCAACAAGCTGCCGAAACCTCTGGCACAGCAGATCAGACCCAACAGGGCACAAAGCCAGAACCGCTGCTGAGATAATTCTCACACCACCGAAGACTGGAGGACGTCACGCCTCGCCTGCTCCCCGCGCCGGCAGCCTACAAGCTACCACTATATAAGTTCGGCCACAGCCGAGCCCTGGAGTCACTCTTTCGTATCTCTTGCACTGCCCACAGCACTCTTAGTGCTTGGGAGTTCTACAGAAGTTCGAAGCCTACAAGTACGCCTTTGCGGCAACCAACTACGTACGCCAACGACCAGTCAACCCGGCGACATACAAACACAAACATTCTTCTTTTAACTTCATTTGTCTCCTCTAGGCACATTTAATTATTAGTTTAACTGTAATTCTTATTTTCGTCTAGAATCAGCTTTTCCCGTTTATTTAGAACCAGGTCATCTAAACCTGGAACCACGCAGTTACCTTCAGCTATCCTCGACTTGGTAGGAGGTAGCACAGGTCACATGTCTATTGAACTTTCAATAAACACACGTTGCTTTCTACTTTGCTACTTTTATGTCCAGGATATATATCTGTATTCACAGTTGGAGATAGATTACGCTGTGCACTGCCAACGGAATCCGGGAAGTTATTAAACCAAACTAAGACATACACATTAGACAGCTACCTGTTTCTTCCCATCAAACACACAGCACTATTAGTGCTCGTGGGGAAGAAACAGTAATGCCCCACCCACTAGTAACACCTTCACACCAGGAGACACAACACACTCGGGTTGTTTCACACCACTCGCACTATTAATGCACGGTGACGATGACCTGCAGTGCTGCCGGGTATTCTGGGTGGACGCATAACCAGTAGAGGCTTGGTGTGGCTCTGTCTCAACATCCCTGATCAATCCGCCTATGGTGGGAAATCAGTGGGACTCTTATTGAGCTGGCCAACAAGTAACTATTGGGGTACACTGTTAGTATTTCCATTTCAGTGCACAGCGTGATTTATAGATCTGTTACCCTATGCCTCATGAGAGAAGGAGTGGTAGGAAACGTAGAGACCCAAACCTGGCTCACTGCTGCCTGGCCGAGGATAGTATCACCCAATCCTACACAGGATAGACAGGCGGAATGGGTCCATGCTGCCGAACTCAGACATAAAGCAGTCGCACCTGAACCGGTAATATTAATTGAGTTTCCGCGTGTTCATACCAGCTACAAGTATAACTCTTTTGTCTACCGCTTCTTAACCAAAGTGGAAGTTCGCCTAGGTTAGGACAACTTGGTCTTCTGGACGAAAGAAGCACGACTTTGGAACATTCGTGTAGGCATTCACCCCGCTTAAGACTAAACTTACCTCAACTACCTAACTAGAGGTGAAAGTGTATCAGAACTAGCCAACACTCCTTGGCTCATCTCCGCTACCTAAGTCACTTTTGGTCTAATGAGTAATATCTGTAACTACAGTTTCCAGTCAGTTTAATTGGTCATGCGTCAAGAGATTTTCTGGCGCCCAACGTGGGGCCTTCGAGGAATAGCTGTGCACAGTTAAAGACATAATATACATCGAATATACATCCAACCAGGAACGGCACCTGGTCATTCAGCTACGGGTAGAGACTATGACATACAAATAACGGACTTTGCAGGCCACCCACACGAAGACCCCGTCGTATTCAATCAGGAGTGCGAGAAGGAATTTAAGGATACAAATCTGCAGCCAAAACAGTGGGTTGACCGGGCTCAACTACACTTAAAGGACATCGCCCTCACCTGGTGGGAGCACTATGGGGATTCTTAACCGATTGGAAACAGTTCTGCAACCGTATAGCAATGGAATTTACAGGCGAGAAGGTGTTGGCTAGGCTAACCACCCAGTTCTACAGCTATACCCAGGTACTCGACAAGGAAGCGGAAATCTTCATACGAAGAAAAGAGCAAATGTTCTGACGAGTATTTCCAGGTATCAATGAGGTTACCATCATTCGCTTAATCGGACGCATGTTACTACCAAGTCTCCGCAACATACTCTTGACAGCGAACCGTACGATTGTTAATGATTTGGTCAGCCGAGCTCGAGAAGCTGAGCAGAATTTCGCCGCTCAGGCGAGCCTTGAGAAACCTGTCTCCACCAGGGCCCCCGACGTGCGAACGCCATCCATGGTGCCTCATAAAGGCGTAACAACCACAACCCCACGCAGGGCCTTTGTACCCAAGTGCTGGTTCTACCCGGAGGATCATTGGAAAAGAGACTGTCCGTGGAAACCAGAGGGAGCCACCGCTCCACCCAACTGAGAGGGCAACCTGCAGCGACCAGCTAGCAAACAAACTCCAAAAACCAAGCCGGGAAACACCGACGCCAGGGTTCCAAGCGGGCTGCTAACCCCAGTTTACAAGGGCCCATTCTCCAAGGACTAAGTGAGGAAGCACCGGTTCCTGGAGCCCCACACATAGAGGTGGAATGAAATAACAAAACAGTGTACTTACCTTACTCAACTCTGCGGATACAGGAAATTTCATTACACAGAATCTATTAACAGCAAACCAGCTCGCGGAACTCTGTCCACAGAACAAGGTGATAAGAATGGCACAACTCGATGCAACTCTGGAAGTAACTGGCCGTATTACCTTGGATATAAAAATCCAAAATATTGTTACCCCAACAGAATTTATTGATTGGCCACCATGTCCAAGTTCGTTATACTAGGATGTCCATGGCTTCTGCACCATCAATTTATTCTCGATCACGGTCAACATAGAGCATACTTGAGAGAAACCAACCGCATTACTGTCAATTGGGACCAAAACCCAGATGACATCCCGCCAATGCCGATTGATCCAATGAGCATTAATCATGAACTCGAAGGACCAGAGTTCTTGCAATTAAAAACCATCCTAGACGAGCATGCCTGCGCCTTCGGACAAGGAGGACTTTTACGGCAAACCCGATCAATTCAGCATGAAATATGGCCGACCACTGATGTACCAGTCTACAACAGGCCATACAGTATGTCAGCCCGCCGATGTTACCTCTGTTGCCTCATCATGGAGCAGGTTAATGACATGAAGGACCAGGGGATAGTAGAGTCATTGAATTCTCCGTACTATTTGCTCGTCGTACTTGTACCAAAAAAAGACGGCAAATTGCAATTTTGCATGAATTACAAATTGCTAAACAAAGTCACCCACCCGATTGCTCCCCCAGCTATCGACTTGTCTCATACCCTTCAAGACATTGGCAAAGCCAAAATATTCAGTACTCTCGACAAGGAGTCCGGATACTGGCAGATTGCCGTCCATCCAGACAGTCAAAAGTATACAACTTTTACGACACCTGAGGGCGAAACTTAACAGTTTCGAGTCATGCCTTTCGGCTTGGAAAAATGCCCCCACGATGTTCCAACGATTAATGTCGTCGGAAATACTGACAGGATACATTGCAGAATACATGGCACCCCTACACCCTCTTCTCGAGAAAGACACCTGTTGGCGATGGGGTCCAGAACAACAACAAGCGTTTTCCGACTTGAAGAACAGCTTCAAGAATATTCACCAACTCCATCGGCCACAAGGGGACAAACCCTTAATACTGCAAACGGACACATGTCAGAATGGCCTGGGCACAGTATTATACCAGCAAGATGCGGGAGGACACAACCCCATGTGATAGAATATGTGTCAACCCGCTTAAATGAAACTGAGCAGCGCTACCACATTAAAGAGCAGGAGTGTCTGGCTCATTATCTGGACAGTGAAGAAGTATAGATATTATCTCGAACAGCAACACTTCATTCTGCAAACTGACTCAAAAGCCCCCCAATGGTAACACGAGTCCCAGAATTTGAAGGCCAAGCTCAACCGGTAAGACATGTTCCTTACGAAGTTCGACTTCAAGGTCTAACACTGTCCAGGTAAACTAAACGCTCTGCCAGACACTCTGTCTCGTGCCCCGACATTGGAGGAGAAAGCTGAAGAGGAGGAAGAGAAAATGTCTTCCCCCCTCAGATCGAAAGAAGTCTGGAAGAGCAAATTCGACTCCTTCAACTACAGATAATCCGTCGCGTTACTCTAAGCAAGCAGCGGGCAACCCAACACACCGTGGAAGATCTAGGTGTTGTCTACGGCTCCTTAACCGGAGTGGAAGTTCGCGTAGGTTGGGACAACTTGGTCTTCTGGACGAAAGAAGCACGACTTTGGAACATTCGTGCAGGCATTCACCCTACTTAAGACTAAACTTACCTCAACTACCTGACTAGGGGTGAGAGTGTATCAGAACTAGCTAACACTCCTCGCCTCATCCAGTCAGTCTAATTGGACATGCACCAATTTAAGTGTTTCTTTATTAAATAATTTTCAATTGTATAGACTCACCTCAAGAAAATCATAAGAAATTTTCTAAGAAAATTCAAAGTTTTAATTTATTGTTGAAAATAACTTTAAAATCGTTGAGAAATCATTTTTACTTTGTACAGAATCCTTCAAGAAAATCGTAAACATTTTCTATTTTGTTGTAAATAATTGAACTTCTTTTCTAACTGAACTACTTTCATTGTGTAGACACCTTCAAAAACACAAAAAACCAGACATTCGCAAGCTAACCAAATGAAAGTTTGTGATAAAAATATTCAGAATATTGTCAAATAAATTAATTGCCTTGCTTGTCTCTGAGGGTATCTTCTATGTGCTATCATTCTATTTTTATGTAGGTGGTTGTTGCACGTATTTTGTTTAGTTCAACTCACTTACAAAGTTTAGCCAGTCGGCTGAGATGACGGAAGGTCTCGGTTTGACTATTCCCTCAGCTAACTATCATACGCAACTTGTTTACCTGCTAGGCGACACATAGGACGACCACATGTAGAGGTCATTTTATTCTCCACCTTACACAGCCACAACAGGATATATAGCTGCAACACATGCCTTTACGTGTGAGGCTTTGGGCATTTAATTTTGCCAAGGGTTAATTTTTTGTGCCGTCCTCATGTCCTGCTTTTCCCTCCGTAGGTTAAAATCTGTAAACCGCATATTGTACTTACCCACAGCCATCACCTGATATATGTAGGGTGGCACACTTAGAAACAAATTACGCATAACACAAACACTGGATTCCTTACACGACACGACACACACACCACAGATGCGTTATCTACTTGTCATCCAGCCGCCAGTTGCCAAGTGCTGAGAGAGCCAGACCCGCCTACCATGAGTCAGAGAGACGGAAGAAGTCTACCCTGCCCGTTTGCACCAGGAGTAAGAGACAGAGAAACTGCCCACTGCTACCTCCCAGTGAATATATCAGCACGCTGCTCCGAAGCTAGAGTACTGAGCGCACAGATCAAAGCCAACTACAGAATCTGTTGGAGAGAGAGAAAAATTGTTCTTGATACATTCTCGCAAGTTAATTATCTTCTTTTCTCGTTCCTTCATCCAGATGAGTCTCTGTCACATCGGAGGGGTGCAAATTGACTTGTGATATCTTTCTAAACATTATTAAATAGACTTCTACTCATCAGTGTGCATCACACAGCCACACATTTCAAACAGAATTTTCTTGGCAGTGCATTCTAAGAGATGTAACTTGTACTGTTTATCCATGAGAAAAGACACGCTCCATGCCCAAAGAATTGTATTGTTCACCGACCGAGGCACCGAAACTATGCATCAAGATCAATGTAATACTATAGCGCACTGCCGGATGGGGCTACTGGTATGAATCGCCAAGACATGCAGCACCTGGCTCCAGCGCCGGCCGGTGAAGTCACATGCCTAGAGAGATCCAATGCTGCCACTCCCTCCACCAAGATCAAGAGCAAGCCAGGATAAATATAAATACTGAGGCCCAGAACATGGAATGTCAGTCTGTCCTGTTTCTTCACCGCACTGCCTAGTGCCGAAGGAACCATCAGCTCCCTGGTCATCACCGTGCTTCTAGTGCCAAAGACTCCTACCGAACCACCAGTCCTCGCCAGTTCTTCAAACGCACTTCTGGTGCCGAAGATCCCATCATGTAAGTTGTCGAACACTTAGACACTTCCAGCCCCTTCAGGGTAAGCACCGTAGCATAGTCAAGTTAAAGTTATTTTCATAGCGCTTTGTCTACCTACCCTCGTTAGCATAGGAACAGGTCGCCTTCATCTGTCAATGCATAGTCAGCTTCCATTAAGCTGCCATTGATAGAGGTATTGCACAACAACCTTGTTTATTTCCTTAACCGGAATAAACAAGTTTTAATCCACTTAAGGGCATCTTTCCCATAGCCGTAGAACTTCTCTCTGTAGACATCAGTCCCGTCAGAGACAACAGGTGACCGGATAATTTGCTCAAACTGTCAAACATGGCCACAGAAACACACACACCTTAGACAGCCACCCTTTCTGTGCACCACAGTGTATGGAACGGTAGAGCCTCGACACTAGGTGCTCCTCTTGAGGTTACCTTGTCAGCTTGGGGTTTGCTCTTTCCACCGTGCTTCTGGTGCGCAAGGAGTACTTCCTCGGGTCTGAGGAGACTGATCACTCAGAGGACCACAACCACGTATTGGGACCATCAGCCAGTGATACCCGACTCTCAGTAGCCACCGTACTTCTGGTGCCGGGTACTGAGATGAGGAGACAGCATTGGGTTGGCGGGAACGGTATGTGGAAGTACACCAGAGTAGGGTCACTATGTTACCTGCTCCACCTCCACGAGTCTGATAGAGATATTCTTTCCTCACACCCTTCTCCTGTTGAAGTGGTATCCATTAGAGGACTAAAAGGGCAGATACTATCTCCACGTACCAGCACGAGTTTGGCTACCTCCCTGCTGAACTCGCGCATCTTAGCCTGCAGGAGAGAGCACAAGCCATCCACCACCTGGAGAGACCAGCATCGCCAGAACCCACACCAGACCTCTTCATGCCACCCACCAAACTCAAAGGAGAAACTCACCCTGTCTCCTTCGTCTACCCTAGTGGCCTAGCACTTAATACGGATTGCTAACCTGTGGTTTTGGGAACTCAGATTACTCAAATTACTCCGGCGACCACCAGCACCCACAAACACTTGTCCAACTGCATTCCAAGCTCCAGAGCCAGCCCTAGTGCTCCTCCATCCTAGCCACCACAGGTTCAGCAACCGTCGTCTGTCACCAGTCGCCCAGTAAAGCCCATGAGAAAGGTCCTGCCCAAACACGAAGTCATATTCGCAGTACCAGATTTCGTGCCCTGAAAGCCACGCAGCCAGTGCTGTACACTGGTCCTGCTCCAGTTCCGTGCAGCGACTAGAGCTCCAACCACACCCGGGTGCGCCTGACCTAGAATCCACCAAAAACACTTGGGACAGTAACGATCCTCAGTTGTCACAGGATGTCACGCGTCATTACATTGTGAACACAATACTTGTGTACGTATGGTTTTTCTTTGTTCCTGCAACATAGGCATTGTACTTCTGAAGTGATAAAACAAGAACAGTGTTCTACTTGTTGTTATTCTGTTTTGTGACAATCTCAGTCATCACCATAACCTATAATAGTACAAAAAACTATTGTCTTGCAAATGACAGCAGTATTGTCCAAGCATAATCACACACATCAAACAAGTTCGTAAGCCAAGATAAATATACAGCAAAACGTACTACATATTATCTTCTCCATTGTTACCATGTAAATACAGTAGACTACAATTTTCATTTTAGTGGAACACAAACATTGTGTCTAGTACAGTCACGTGTGTATATGTATTTACACAACCTAATATTGGGAGGATAAAACTGGCTAAAGAAGTACCCAGGAGTACAGTATTTGTAATGGGGAAGAAAATGAGAAAGAAAAGGCTCAACTCTGAACCAAAATTTGTGTACCTAGTTGACACTAGGTGGATGAATTTATGGACCTAGTTGACACTAGGAGGGTGTGTACACACATTGAGTAGATAATTCTCCAAAACAAAAACTTTTAAGTTATTCTGGTAGGTTTTAAACCCTCTGGTAGGAAAGTCTCACACCGAAAATAAGCATTAAACATAAGTACTGACCTTAATTTTAATTGGGGTGGAAGAGCAAGGCTCCCTGCTCTGGCTGCGATCACAACTGCTACTAGATGCTCGCCGCTCACGTCTGTCGTTCTCCTGAGCCTACACACACATACATAATGCAGATAGGTAATTACAAACAACACACAAGAAACAAAGTTTTTCTTGAAGTGCCTCATTTCTACAATTTCTGTAGTGCTTAAAATCTTTTTTTGAAATTTTATACATTTCATTTCAGCAGAAAAAGGCACTAGTCTTTGGAAGGTTGAGCAGGATAGCACCACTGTAGGTATTTTCTCATTTGTGGATATTTCCAATCCAACAACCATTTACTACGACAAGTGATATCTTTTCAACTTACTTAAATATACTTCTACTCATCAGTGTGAACCACTTGGCCACACTGCAATGAAGTTTGATTGACAGTACAATCTTCCAGACATCAAGAAATTGTACTGTTCATGTTCACCGGCCAAGCCACCGAGATGATGCTTCAAGGTCACCTTGTACTATAGCGTGCTAAGGGATGGCACTACTAATATTACTCACAGATCTATGCAGCAACTGCAACTTCAGCTGGCAGAAGACGTCGCACACCCAGAGGATGTCATGCCACCACCCCCCTCCACCCAGGACAAGGGCGAGCCTGGAGAGTATAATATTAGTGCATGACCCTTGGAATGCCAGTCTGCCCTGTTCCTTCACCGCACTCCTAGTGCTGAAGACCCCAATGTAACCTTACGCCTTTGTCGAAAACTTAAAACACCTTTCTGCCCCTTCAAGACAAAAACGTAGCGTTTGTTAAAGTCTAATTATTTTCATAGCCACTTTGCCAACCTACGTCACCTTCACCTGTCTAGCGTAGCCAGCTTCCGTTAAACTCTTGTTGATAGGAGGTAGTACGAACCACCATGTATATTTCTGCACAGAAATAAACACGTTTTAACCACTTAGAACATTCTTCCCATAGTGTTAGAACCTTACCCAGTAAACATCAGATCCTTCAAGGGACAGCAGGAGACCAAGGAATTTTCTAATCAGTTTGCTGAACTTAGCATAGGACTGAGTTTCCCCTCAGGAAACTTGTACATCTGAAACACACACACATTAGACAGCCACATGGGGATATGGGGCGGCCTTGGCCTGTCGATTACGGGGCATGGAAGTACACCTAGATAGGGTCAAACGTCTCCTGTGCCACCTCCGCGGGACTGGTTGTAGAGAATCTTTTCCTCATGCCCTACTCGGGGTCTTGTAGATGACATATTGCCTGAGCTTGTTCCCTTGAGTTGAGTTTAACAATTGAAGCTACTATGGCAAGGGTTAGCTCATGCAAACGCCCACAGGTCAGTAAGGTTAGTTTCACATGTTCCTTCAGACCACGGTGCTTGGAGTAGGTCATTGGGAGAAACACAACACCCTTCACGTCGGCAAGGTAAGGCAGGTTCCTTGTGATCTTTACAGCATGTCAGACCACGTGTGGGCCGTCAACTGCGGACACCTTATTCCAACATGTGATGCGGATGCGCAGTGCATGTTGCAAGTCAGGACTCGTCGTCTAGGATCACTGCTCGGGTGTTTTCTCGGCCAAGTCTTTCTAGTTTAGGGAACACTCGTTTTCTGGCACAAAGGTGCAGTGGAAAAGAGGTGGGCACTACACGAACAAGCTGGTTCAAGAGCAGTGTACCTGTGCAGGCTCTACCGTTCTACCTACGACGTAGATAGAATGGGTGGCCTTATTAAATACGTGTGGGCAGCAACAAGGTATTTTGGTTCAAATGAGTATATTCCCAGGATCACCTGCTTTCCCCTTGCTTTAATAAAGTCAACTGGGATGGTGCTAGTCTACAGGAAATGTGGTACTCTGGATTGCAGCACAACACACATTTTATTTCCTTATAAGGAAAATAACCCGTGATGACATACTACCTCCTACGTCGGCAAAAGTGTCTGCCGGAAAGCTAACTACGCAATGCCGGTAGAGGCGACTAGTTCTGAACTAACAGGGATAGGGTAAGCTAGGTTGTGATAACAACTGAAAACTAGCTATCACTGGATCCTATTGTTGCCCAGAGGGAGCCGCTGTGTCTAGTGTGTAGACGACAGAACGGCATAACTGGCACAGTGCTAGGTTGACTAAGCAAGATGTGACAGGAGAAACCCTCGGGTAGGGTGTAAAGGAGCTGAAAATTCCTTCTGGTACAAAGTTGCAGTGAAGAAAGGAAGGTATGCGATGATACGCTAGAGTAACCCTGGCGGCTAGCACGGTGAGCATAACAAATCTGCGGGTAAGCGAAGGCTTAAGGTGCATGCTGGTCAGTGTGTGAGTAACGGGTGCTAGATGACTGAAGACTAATGAACAGTAAGCTGGTCAGATCCCCGGCATTTGGCGTGGTGGGGAAATGAAGACTGGTCTGTAGTCAAGCAGTGACTCCCTTTTTATGCTAAAATCTGCCGCTACTCGCGTTGGTTGGCTGGCATCTTGTAGGCAAGGGGTGGTCACAGAACGGGTGGTGGTGAAAAGCATAGCTCTCTGGCGTTAAATCACCGGCCGGCTGGAAGGAAACAGACGAGCGACAAAATAATATGCGTAGTGCTATCTAGTGGTGTGTGAAGGTACTCAGTGCTCTAGATGCATCGTTACGGTAAGGCAGTGAATAAAACAATCTACCCTATCTAGAACGTCCATCCTAAATAGTTGACGCATGACGTGGTTAGTTCCGTCACTAGCCCAAAGTGATTTAGATCAGACACTAGGCTAGACGCATCCTTGTTGAGTGCGACTTAGTCTCGGAGTTGAACGGGTGCTCTGCCCGTGTCCAAAACTGGCTTCGTTGGCTGTTGACTGGGTGCGAAGTCTGGTACAACTACTAGGACCACTTTGCGGTTGTGTGAGTTTATTCATGTGGATATACCTGGGCAGCTTGACCCCTATAGGTGACTGGGTGTGGATTCGCCGTGAGATGTACTAGGGGTCATTGCTGTGGTACAGTTGTTATCGACAAGTGTGGTGTTTGGGTACGTGGATAGACGAGGTGCTCAACAAGTCAGGTGCTCCACTGAGAGAGGGGGTTTTCCTTCCGTGGACACTGTCGGTGCCGTAGAGGAATTCCTGAATCACCGGATGGCACCCTTCAGCTATCTTGGTTGGCGGCTTGAAGATAGCTGGTATGGTGGCGGGTGGAGCAGGAGTGGTGAACCGACATCGTACTGCAGCTTGCTCTCACGAACTAAGTAGTTTGAACCCATCAGGAAGGGATTTAAGTCCCCGGGAAGATTTAGAGGTAGCCCTTGCCCTTTTCTCCCTCTTTTGAATGTATCACCACCACTGTGGGTAAATGGCGTTAGGATAATATCTAAGATCAGCCCTGGTTGGAGTGAGGCAGTTGACATGTAGGTGTGTACACAGTGTAGGTACAGGGGCCGCTGACCACGCCGTAACTCACTCTCAAACTCCAGCACTGGGGTGAGGAGTTAGTCTAGCTGCGTAACGTCAATAGTGGTTCCAACACTGTGAGGTCCTAGCAGGGTTGGTCTCCTCAAACCCAGAGAGTTACCCCTCTCAGCACCACTAGTGTGCGATGAAAAAGGCTATCTCCGAGCTGACAAGCCGATCCTACCAGGAACGTGTCCCTAGTGTCGTGGCTCTACCGTTCGCTACACTAGGTGCAGAGAATGAGTGGCCTTCCAACTCTGGTGCAGCGAGTGCCCCAGGTGTGCTGGTTCCCCCATACCCGAGGAAGTACCCCTCTCGGCACCACCAGTGCGCGATGAGAAGGGAAAACCCCAAACTGGCAGTCCAACCCTAAGGAACGGTATCCTAGTGTCGGGGCTTTACCGTTCACCAAACTAGTGCGGTAAGTGGGTGGCCATCCAAGGTTGTTCTGTATGTTGTATGAGGTTTTGTTACAGGAAGAATAAAACCCCGGTCTCCTGCCATCCCCCGTTTAGGGCTGAGGTCTACGTGGAATGGGTACTAGGATACAGAAGTGATATACAAAAGTTAGAGAACCAATGTTTACTCCCGTTTACGGAAATAAACAAGGATGGTGAAGGTACTACCTCCTATCCCCTAGGGCTTGCCTAAGGTAAACACCCTACGTGAAGCAGGTGGAGGTAACTCGCGCAAAGCCACAGGAATGGCAGTATATCAATAGCAGCTAAACTGACTTCATGTTCCCTAGCTCTACTCTGCTCGTCCAGAAGGGACCGGTACATGTAAGTGTTACAGCAGACGTAAGCTTGACTACGTACCGTATTTACCGCATTGTAAGCCAACCTTTTTTTATCATTTTGAATCTTCCAAAATCACCCCTCTGGTTAGAATCGGGACAGGCAAAATTAGATACAGTTCCAACCAAGTATATGTAAAACAAGCTGATAAAATGGACAGTGTATATTTAGCAGTATCGTTGCAGGCCTAATAATATTATAATAAAGTGTTCCGAATACATAAAAACGTGCAGTTTTTGTGTCACGCATATCCCCTACAGCCTGACTGAGTGTGACCTCTAACAAGGTCATGGCAGGCGGCAGCAGGTGGCGGAATTCATGGAGTGTGACTATGGCGCAGTGCCGTATCTACAATCTACCAGACCCATTACCCATCTGCAGCTGCATTCACCTCACCGAAATCTTATCTAAACTACCGGCAGTTTAAAATGGTTTTATCATCCATGAATTTTAAATAAAATTTTCTGAGCAAATATTTGTTTACTTGAAAATCTAAAACAAAAAGTTAGCCAAAGAGAAGACAATTTCTAAGAAAAAACAATTTTTATCAGATGCTGCTGCTGTTCGTCTAAACTCTTGACACGTCAGCGTGCCAGGCCGCCTTCACAAACAAAGTTTGAAAATGAGGGGGCAGGACACAGAACAGAAGAAGCAAAGTGGGCACTAGAAGGGAAGACTGACCAGGGGAGTTGACGTCTGTTTTGCAGTCCCCGGGATGTCTACATAAATAAACCATTCCAGAATTCTCTAAAAACGCTTTACTCACACTGTGCTCTTTCCGAGAACCAATAGAAAAAAATATAAAAATGAGGTACTCCTGTGTCATGTGTTACTAATTATTACTCATTACAATTTTTTACAGTAGTAATGCTGTTCTTACAAATTCATATTATTATAATTAATAATTACTCATTACCATTACAAATTTTTTTACAGTTGTAGCGCTTTTCTTGCAAATTGATATTACAACTAAAAAACAAAAAACCACAGCAGTGTTCATCATATGGTGTAAGGTAACAATACAAACAAATAAGATTTTAAGTGACATCATTAGGTGTAATGCTTAAGTACTTTGAGACGTGATTTCATGGTGTAAAGAACCTCAACTGCATTCCTTTATTCCCTTTCATTACGCATCAGCTTCCCACTGCGCTCTCGCTCAATCACCAAACTTCATTATTTATCTTTCCTTGCTGCTGGCCACTCCCTTCTACTTCTTCCTCGCTCTCTTCCCCTAGTCATCCCATTCCTTCCTCTTCCTAGCCCCGCCCAACTGCTCTGCGCACGACACTGCCAGCCACTCTCACACCTCCAAGCTCCCCTACCCCTTGTGATTTCTCTCCCACGCTATCTCTTCTTCTCCCCCCTGCCCAGTTCCAAAAACCGGCGAGCGCTGGACAAAGTGTTCTCATCCTCTTGCTCCTAAACCTCCTCCCCCCCTCCCCTCCCTCACACTTCGACAAGGTATCGATCTGTAAAACGCAGAGGCATTTTTTTGTCCTCTCCCTAAATTCACATGATGTGGCACTTAGCTGTAACATCTTTTCACCACTTCCGCCCCTTTCCCCTCCACCTACCCCTTCACCCTTCCTCATTCCTACCTATTCTCGTCCGTGAATCTGAAAAACTTGGCACAAATAACTCACCACGTGCTCTCAGCTGATAGAGCGTGCGGAAGACGTTCAAAAGTCGGCTTGCATTTGGCATCATGTTATTTTTTTTCCCCGAGGGTTTAAACATTAGGGGTCGGCTTGCATTCGGTGTCGGCTTACAATGCGGTAAATATGGTAGGTTCTTTGGTTGACTTGTGTGAGAGAGGATTCTTCGGCCCTACAAGAGGTGCGGTGAAGAGTTCAGGAGAGAGGTTTCGACCTTCGGCACCACAAGAGTGTGCGATTAAGGCCCATGGTAGTAGACACGTCACTTACTTGAAGACTGGTCGTGAGCCTTGGTGTGGCCCACTATTTTACTCCTCCGACAGCTTGCCTCTTCATCAGGCATAGGGCTTGTCTTGGAGAAGGGGTAGCAGGTGCGAAGTGCGTGCCACAGATCCTCAGTGAGAGTTATGTCAGTGGCCGGCGCAGGATCCAGGTTCATGTCTCGGTGCTAGTGCTAGTAGTGGCATCTGGTGGTGCGCTGCTGTACTCTGTGAACCTCTATGCATGACTTCAGTGGCTCGGCCGGCGAATAATTATATCTAACATAGAACGTCCGTATTTTGCCTTGGGTAGATACAACAATTCCTAACATCTCATTGGTGGTGGCGGCAAATCAAACTCAATTGCAAGTACCACACGTTCGTTTGCACTGAAGAGTAGAAGTCAATTAAAATAATCTAAAGATATGATGTGTCATGGTAAACAGTAAACACTCACGTGGCGGGATTTAATGGCAATGCAAACTTCCAGAACTCAAAAAGCAAGGCTATGCGTAGGAATGAGCTGAAATCGTTAAACCACCGTTTTTGAAAAAGGTCCATACGTAGCGTTTCACAACTTTAATGATTATGTCCCAAGTCAATAAAATATTTCCAACACTGCTGGAGAAACAAAAAATATAGGTATGTCTAAATATTCGAGGTTCAATATGAAAACAACATGGTTGCCACAGAGGGTGCGAGAGTGTGTAGTAAATGAATATCATTGTTTACGCTCACTCTTTTGCTCTCTTCTCCGAGTTGGGACAGCAGAGAGGACACTGTGGCATCAAGAGTGGGTAACAAAGTACTTCGTTGGCAAACTGGGACACCGTCAAAGTCAGTTATCTGTTCATACAGTTCTGGAGAATGCAATAAAAATTATTTGTTGTTTATTTGTGAATAACTTTGAATAAAAAAATTAACAAAATAATTATATATGAATAATACCTGTTTTTAAAGTCAGAAGTAGGTTTTGATAATCAGCTAATATGAAATAATAGTACTGTCAAATTGATGGCTTGCAAAATATGTTGGCTAACACAGCTATACATTTACATGTTACAACACACTAATATCGGACTAGCATAAGTTTACTGGAAAATAAACATATCAGTGTCTGTATGATGCAGAGGGTTTTCTTAAACACACTCACCTTGCCAACATTCCTAGACTCGGACTTCCTGCTGCGGTGAAGCCTGTATCGCAAACCAGTTTCAGACTTCCTGCGCTGTCGCTCTTGCTTTCTCTTCTCCAGGTACTCCGGAGCAGAGTGCTGTCGCTTTGGGGTGCTCTTCTCTGCCATTATCTCATCTGCAATGAGAACACCTTAATACAACATTTTTCAAATATGGCAAGACTGCTAGCAGGGTTATTTTTAGAGAAACCACACAAAATCATGCAGGCACATAGGTAAATTTTAAGACTTAATAATGTGCTTGGAGGACTCTTATCGAGCCGGCCGACAAGTCACTATTGGGGTACACTGTTAGTATTTCCGTTTCAGTGCATTGCGTGATTTATAGAACTGTTACCCTATGCCTCATGAGAGGAGTGGTAGGAAACGTACAGAGCCACACCTGGCTCACCCTGCTGCCGGGCCGTGGATAGTATAACCCTATACTACGCAGGATAGACAAGCGGATCAGGTCCATGCCGCCGAACTCAGACGTCAAGCAGTCGTGCCTACACTGGTAATATTGAGTTTCCACTGCGTGTCCATACCAGCTACAAGTATCACCCGGTTGTCTATGGCATCTTAACCGGAGTGGAAGTTCGCCTAGGTTGGGACAACTTGGGTCTTCTGGATAAAAGAAGCACGACTTTGGAACATTTGTGCAGGCATTCATCCTGCTTAAGACTAAACTAACTAGAGGTGAGAGTGTATCAGAACTAGCCAACACTCCTCACCTCATCCCCGCTACCTAAGTCGCTTTTGGTCTAGCGAGTAAAATCTGTAACTACCGTGTCCAGTCAGTGTAATCGGACACGTGTCACACTCCAGGCATTCACAATTGAAAACCCTTACGAGGGTTTAAGATTCTGCAACAGCACAGCATCACGAGTCATCATCATAACCTGATGCAAATGGAATGGACACTTCTCACAGCACGGACCCATGTGTGGGAAAGGATTGTCTGCAGCTGAGCAGTGGACGACTTCGCAAGTCGAGAACTAAACGACTACCTAGCAAACTAAATGACTTTGTAGTATAATAATATTAAGGGGAAAGATGTGTTATCTACTCAGAGTGAACAGTAATACATTAATATTGGGCAGGCTGGCAACATGTATGTGGTAGTTAGTGAAGAATGCAATAGCGGCTGGAACAATGCCTTAATGTAGCGAGCTGTAACTAGGATTGAATACAATAGTTACCATCTGTGCGGCTTTGACCCAACTCCATGACAAGTTGGCGAGCATGTGAGGGAATAACCACATTGTAGTTCTCGAGTATCACTCGCTTCAGCTGGAGAGTCCACTCTCGCTTCTGCTCCAAATTGCGAGCCTGGAAAAATATTTCTGACTTATATTACCAAAACTTAGATGCTGGTAATTCCATTTACACAGTACACTTTCATACTATTTAGACTTCCAGTAAATGCAAAGACATTATATGCAACCAAACACTCACCATTATCAAAATACTATTACAAACAATTCCAAGCAGTATAAGTATAAAAAAAGAACACCATACTATAATACAGCAGCTGAAAATCAACCACCAAATAATGATTCCATAAACTGAGCAGCTTGATACTACTACCAATGAACTTGTGAAATAACTGTTAGAATGCTTCAAACTAGAAGTGCCGAGCTATTGACAGTGACATAAATCAGAACGTATAACCTATTTTCTCACAGATAACTGCCGTAATTATTTTTGTTGTTGGAAGTTCTCCCCTTATCGTAAAAATGTAACACTGTTTTCTGATATTTGTTAGTAATAAAAATATGTCACTAGTTTCCTGACAAAGTTTTTTCCTAGATATGACAAATATTGCTTTTGATGTAGATACAATGCTGCCCTCTCCTTCCTTGCACATCAATCACAAAAAACCCCATCTGAAAATAATATCCAATATCACAGGGGAGTAGGATGCTACGTAGATGATACTTCTGTTGCCATGCCACAGAATGAAAGCATAAATTAAAAGCAGGAGGTGCATTCCTTGACGACAAATTCAAATGATCCCACAGGTATAACAGCTGATTTTTGCAACATATCTTTACAAGATTGATGATGGTTTGAGACTTAATCCATTGACCCGTTAAATACTTAACATTAAATTGGAACAAACATAATTTACAGTTCACTCACTATAAACCAAAGGTCACTTCCCATGACGTTTACCAAGTTCTGTATATACAACATCACAGCAGAAATAAATTTCTAAGTCTTTATTTGGATTTTTGCACCTTGGCTTTTTATTCCCTTAAGTCTGCTATAATTATGCAGGGAGGACAAAACCTGTATCTTGCCCCCATCCCTCCAGTAAGTTTAGTGATACACATATGTACACATATGTGTGTACATGTGTACACATGCACACCCACATATGGTGGGTGGGAGGAAAAGACAAGTTAAGTTGAAAGGTTTTAGTCAGTGCTTAACACTGAGGTCTTGAGCAACTTGCAAGTTCCTGTGCATTAGACTATGATGGATGCTGAAACTCCAAGAAGGAAATTGAGCTAACATTATTTCTTGTCAGTTCACACTACCCACTTTTCTTGTTTTAAACTTATGGAGAAGCCAAGAGAGAAAACTTAACTGCACCTAATTTTATAGTTATAGTATGCACAAAAAGACCATAGTTATGAGACTTTTTGATTATTCCAGATTATAATTATTCCTTACCTTTTAAAAAGTGACCAGTGTTCAGCCTGAAAATCTCATAGTTCGGTCAAAACCATCACCAGTTCTAACTTCTCATCTCCCAAGTGTGATACCAAGAGCAACCAATAACCCAGCTTTCCCAGTTCTGGCCATAAGGAACTACAATGTTACTGAACTGACGAAAACGATGGCTACAACTACTAGTGTGAAGACAATGCAATAGTACCTGCAGGGTGTACTGCACACGAGGGTTGTCGAATGGAATGGCATGGAAGCTGAATGGCTCTCCTGGTACACTCTCTATCAACATCAGGTTCGAGCACTGAGAACATGAAAAAATACAAAATATGTTATTTAAAACAAGACACATGTAAGTTTATATGACAGTGTTAACAACTCTGTTTCATTTAAAGAAAGTTATACATGTATTTTTGTTTATGTAATGTATAAAACTACAAGTATATTTATGTTATGTAAAAATATTTGTTACCTATCATTTTTTACAAACAGCAAACAAAGTTACAGACATACATAAAATTAGCCTGTCAAAGGTTATTGAAAATTTTATTACATCATCAAGTGCCACTTCACAGCTGCCACACTCCTCCACAACCTACCAAGGTCAAGCCAAGAAGAATAAAAATTCTGGGGCTCGACCCTTGGAACTCCAGTCTTTTTTCTGTCCCTTCACTGCACTGCCTGGTGCCGAAAGAACCATCAGCTCACTGGTCTTCACCACACCCTGGTGCCAAACATCATTTCCTACCTACCATGTCTTCACCGCACTCCCCGTGCCAAAGACTCCTACCAGTACTTCGCTTGTCTTCACCGCACCCCAGTGCAGACGATTCCTGTTATCATCTAACATCGTCATAACGCTTAGACATGTCTGGCTCCTACAGGACAACACAGTAGCATAGCAAAGTTTAAGGTATTTTCATAGCACTTCGTCTACCTGCCCCACTAGCCTAGGAACTGGTTGCCTTCACCTGTCAATGCGTAGTCAGCTTCCTTTAAGCTCCATTGATATTAGGAGGTAGTGCAACACCACCTTGTTTATTTCCTTAAACGGAATAAACAAGTTTTAATCCACTCGAGGATTATCTTTCCTGTATACATAGAACCTCTCCCTGTAGATATCAGGTCCGTAAGATGGATAGTAGGTAACCCAGAAATTTGCTCAAACCACCACATACACCAGTAGAGTACCCACAAGTATTTTGGACGGCCACCCTTTCTGTGCACTATGATGTACAGAGCGGTAAAGACCTGATGATAGGTCCTCAGCTTCTTGGGATTAACTTGTCAGCTTGGAAATTGCTCTTCCCACCATGCTGCTTGTGCCGAAAGGAGTACTTCTCCAGGTCTAAGGGGAGAGAGCCTCCAGAGGCACTCACCCACGTATTGGGACTGTCAGCCAGTGATACCTGACTCTCCGCATCCACCACACTCCTCATGCCAGGTGCTGAGATAGGGAAACAGCATTGGGTAGGTGGAGACGGTACGTGGTTGTACACCTGAAGAGGACCACATATTACCTGCCCACCTTCATGGGTTTTGACAATAGTGATTTTAGCCTCATGCCCTACTCCAGTCACAGTGGCATCCGAAAGTGGATTTAAAAAAGCAGCAGTTGCCTCTCAGTACCAACAGGAGCTTATCCCCGTCCACGCCGCACTCATGTACCTTGAACCTCAGGAGAGGTACCAAGCTATCCACTGCTTAGAATAGCCCACCATGCCAGAAGCAGCACCGGAACTCTTTACACCACCCGTCAAGCTAAATGGAGATACACACCCTGCATTTGCTGCATACCTGAGTGGTCAGGACAAATCCCCCGGGATAGCTAATCCATGATGAATCCAGTTTGCTGAGCAGACTCCAGCGACAACCGACACTCGTGAGATCCTGTCTGCCTGCACTACCAGATCAAGCCCACGTTTTAGCACTAACGCATCTGAGCCACTGCAGGTCCAACAGGCTCCACAGGTTACGCATCGCCGAGGTATCCCCACAAGAGTGGTCCCGCCAAAATGCTAGGTGTACTAGCTGTACCAGACTTGGTGCCCTGCCGGAAAGCCACCCGACCAGTCATGTGTACTGCACACGCTCCAGTGCCACGCCAGGACTTGAGTCCAAGCTTCACTCCAGGTGCATCTATACTAGCACCTACCAAAAGCACTAGACATTGTGATGTACCTCCCTCGCCACAGGGCATCACGTACGAATATATTTCCTATTGGCAATGATTTAATACAGTCCGATTCCCCACATGTATTGAAACTCTGCATTCAGATTTCCTTCAGAAAATTCATATTGGTTCAATATTGAGACAAACTTTTACTATTAAAAAAATTTGAACTCATCCAAGATTTCAAATTAAATAATTTCATTAACCTCCTCCCCCCTTAAATTGTTTTTCATTAACCCAACCTCTCCCACTCCAAATTCTATACCTGCAGAGGAGATTATCAAAGTTTTCTTGGGAGATATGATTCAAACAACTTAACCAATTAAGATCCCTCTGCTCTGTAGAATTAAACCTGGAACTTCTTGCACGATAAACAATAGTTTCTACCACTGGGCTAGCAGGAAGCCCAAAAGTTTAAAATACACATAGTGGGTACAGTTTAAGTTCATGGTTCATTCATTTTAGCTCAGTCCTGGTGATCATCCATCAGTACCCAAAGAACATCCCCAGCACTTATGTCAGCAAGTATGTAAGGAAGGGCAACGGAGCAGTAAAGAAAAGCAGTGGCTCATTTAAAGTATGCAGCAGAAACGTGACAACACTTACTCTTGAACCCCTCAAGATGGTGACAGCATAATCTCTTCTCCTGTGCCACGACAAGCCAAATTACTTTTAATATTTGAAACTGCTGTATGTTTGTCAAACACCAGTAAAGGGTTGACGCGTGACATCCAAAAGCAGCTGGGGGAACGTCACAAGCCTAAGGTGTTTTTGGCGGGTACGAGGAAGATTTTCCCAGGGGGAGGGGGTGAAGTGCTTTTAATCCTTGCGCTAAACTGGTGCACGGCCAGCGTACAGCAATGGCCTGGTTGCTTTCCAGCAGGGCACAAAGTCTGGTACAACGAGTCTGACTAAGTTTTGGTGGAACCACCCTTATTAGTATACCGGGGCGACATTTGACCTGTCGAGCTTGCTGTGTTTGGACTGTGATACACTGAGGTGAGCTCCTGTGTGCTGGGGTGCAAGTGCTTATAGGTGCTTGTTGCAATGGCCATCAACTGAGGGAGTGCGGTTCCCCAAAACCACAAGTTGGCTAGACCATGCGCCTTATCTCGGCCACTCAGACTGCGAATACTGGGTGTATATCGCTGTCGAGCTTGGTAGGTGGAATGAAGAGGGTTGGCTCGAAGTCGGGTGAGACTTCTCTCCAGGCGGCAGAGGGCTTCTGCTTGCTCCCAAGGACTGAGGTGCTCGAGTCCGTTGGGGATTGGGCTAGGCTCTGGCTGGTACTTAGAGATAGTCTCTGCCCTTTTTACCCTCTTATAGATACCACGTGGAGGTGGAGCAGGTAACTCTCTGGCCCTACTTGG
Source organism: Dryococelus australis (assembly GCA_029891345.1). NCBI lineage: Eukaryota > Metazoa > Arthropoda > Insecta > Phasmatodea > Phasmatidae > Dryococelus > Dryococelus australis. The sequence goes on from CM056995.1 coordinate 80,432,661, forward strand.
GTGTACTTCCAAGTACTGTGTCCGCCTACCCAATGCTGTATCCCTACCTCAGTATCCGGCACCAGAAGTGTGGTGGATACAGAGAGTCAGGCCTCCCTGGCTGACTGTCCCAATACATGGGCAAGATCCTCTTGAGGACCAGTCTCCTCAACTTGGGGAAATACTCCTTCCAGCACCAGAAGTGTGGTGGAAAGAGCAAACACCAAGCTGACAAGCTAACCTCAAGACGAAGAATACCTAGTGTTGGGGCTCTACCATTCCGTACACAGTTATGCACAGAATTGGTGGCCATCCAAGGGGGGGGGGGGGGGGGGGAGGTGCACGCGTGCGTGCGTGCGTGTGTGTGTGTGTACTCTACTCATGTGTTTGGCAGTTTAGCATATTTCTTTCCTGCTGTTCCTCTGATGGGACTGATCTTTACAGGAAAGGGTACGACTATGGGAAAGGTACCCTTAAGTGGATAAAAACTTGTTTATTCCGTTTACGGAAATAAACAAGGTGGTTTTACTCTACCTCCTATCAGCTGGAGCTTACGAAAGACAGGTGAAGGTGTTCCTAGGCTAATGGGGGTACGTAGACAAAGTACTATGAAAATAACTTAAACTTGACTATGGTATGTGTTGCCCTGAAAGGGCCGGAAGTGTTTAAGTGTTTTAACAACATTAGATAATGACTGGTGAGGACTGGTAGAACAGTAGTCTTAGGCACCAACAGCGTGTTGAAGACTAGGAGAGAAGCCAATGGTTCCTTCGGCACCACGCAGTGTGGTGAAGGGATAGAACAGACTGGCATCATAAGGGATGTGCACCAATATTTATACTCTGAATTGTTTTCCCTTGATCAAATTGGAGAGGGGGTAGATGTGGCATAGATCTTCTGGGCGTGATGTCACTGGCCGGCGTTAGATCCAAGCGCATGTCTCGGGGATTGTACCTGTGGTGCCATCCAGCAGAGCGCAATAGTACTTGGATGATCTCTATGCATAGCTTTAGTAGCTCAACCGGTGAACAGACCAATTCCTCAGTGTGTGTGTCCATCTTTTGCCATGGCAAACAGTACAAGTTCTTGAGATCAGATGTACTGCTAATCAAACTCCGTTGAATGTGCGGAAAGTGATGCGCACTGAGGAGTAGAAGTTGATTTAATTATTTATAATTAGAAAGACGTCATGCTTCAATTCGCCCTCCGTTGCGACTTACTCATCTGAGCGAAGGAAATAGAAAAAAAATTTACTTACGAGAATTTAGTACTGTCCCATCAAGAAGAATTTTTTTCTCTCTCCATCTGCTTCTGTAACTGGCTCTGATCTGTACACTTGGTGCTCTGTACTTTGAAGTGGCGTGCTCGAAGCGAAAAGTGGCAGGTGGCCATAGGCGGTAGCTCTGCCTCACTCATGATGCGGCTGGCTAGTCTAAACAATGCTGTCTCTCGCTGTTGCATGGCAGGTGGACATTATCTCTTTCTCTGCACTGCACAGCTGTGCCAGGCTGCAAGTAGAGCTCTGCATCTTCTTTTTAGTGTGTAAGATCAGTGTCGCCAGGGGTATCTGGTGTAGGTGCTCGCGGCCTTCGTGTTTTTAGTGTACCGCCCTACATTTATCAGTTGATGGCTTTGATGCATACAATATGCTGTTTACAGATTTTAAACTGTGGAAAGAAATACAAGAGACTGGGACGGCACAAAAATTGACCCTTGGGGAAAATAAAATGCCCAAAGCTTCACTCGTAAAGACGAGTTAGCTAGCTATCCTACTATGGCTGCAATGGCGGAGAATAAAAATGACTTCTACCTGTAGCCTTCCTACGTGTCACACAGCAGTAAAACAAGTAACGTGTGTTAGTCAGCTAAGGGGTTAGTCTAACTGACTGTCCGTCATCTCAGCCGATTGGCTAAGATTTGCAAAAACAAGCGCATGGGCAATTGAAGTTAACTATACAACAATACATGCAAACGGCACCTACAAACAAAATAGATTGATAGAACACAAGAGAGCATTCAAAGACAAACAAGGCACTGAATATTACAACATATTCGGAAAATTTTTATCATAAACTTCCATTGGTTTAGCATGTCTTTGGTTTGTTTGTGATCTCTTGAGGGATTCTACACAATGCAAAATATGAGTGAATATTTTTTTAAAAATGTTTAGAATTATTTACAACAAATGGAAAATGTTTGACAATTTTCTTGACGTGATTCTACACAAAGCAACTTAATTTATCAAAGAGTTTCAAAAATATTTACAACAATAAATTGAACTTTGAATTAATATAGAAAATTGGTTTTAGACAGTGCTCAGATAATTTTCAACAATTTTCTTGAGGGAATCTATATAAAGCAAAACAATAATTATTAGAGTCTTTAAAACTGCTTTCAAAAATGCTTAGAAATTTTTGACGATTTCTGTCCATTTACTTTTCAACAAGAATTTGGTTGGCTTAATGTGTTTCTACACACGTGATGTATTCTCGACAATGTTATGTAGCACTGGCACTGGGGGGTGTCCTAAAGTGTTCACGTAAAATTTATGAATGGCAGTGACCATCACAATGCACTGGCTAGTTACGTAATTCACTGAGTAGGTTAGAAGGTTTAACTTACAGCTGTTGCGGCTGTTGAAAGTGAGTTTGCACTAGGATATTGTGCTATGATAAGTGTCAAGAATAGTTTTTGATTACGTAACCACACTGGTTTGATTATTGATATACGTACAATTGACAGGTACGTGTTCACTGGTTTATTGAAAGTGGGATAGCATATTGACTGTCTGCGAGTATGGCCAGGCGAAGAGGATGGTGGGCATCCAGAGTGCCTCTCTGTACCGGCCTGGCACCGAGCTGGCCTGGCATGTGCGGAGTGGCTGCACTCTCCTTGGTGGGTTAGCCGGCATTGAAGGTTCGTCTCTGGCCTTGATCATGGGCTGACCACCAGGTACTGGGAGACGATCTGCAGCTGCATCGTCATGAAGAGCTGCTATTTGAGTAGCCGACGGAGGTTGTGGTTCTGTTGGTGCTACCACCTCCTCGGCTGCAGGTGTCAGAGTCGAAGGGGTCCATGGGTGGCTTCCATCTCAATCGCGCGGCTGTGGTTGATGTCCTTCCCTCGTCCGGGAGGCTGCGCTGGCGGATTGATCCTGGTATTGAGCAATACCGGGACCACTTCTGTCATGTGGGACAGTCAATGGGCCTTTTCACCTACTCCTCCGACTGAGGGCGCCTGAGTCAGAGACCCAGGGGCACCTCCGTCTCAAAAGCGCAGATGTATGGCTCTTCTTCACATCCATAGAGTGGGGTCTGGGAGTCAGTCTTGACACTGGGTGGCCTCGGAACCTGGATACTGATGGCTTCCACGCTGGGTGGCGTCACGACTGGCTGGGTGGCCGCCCTGTCCAGGTAGATCACAGCAGATGGTACCAGCTAGAGTAAGACCTCCAGAAAGGCCATGTCTTGGCTGGCAGTTCTGGCAGGTGCCCTCAGAAGGTGATGTCTCGGCGACGTCTGCGACATCAGTCCTCTCACTGTTTTGGCCTTCTAACTCCGGCTTTGCTGGCGTGGCCAATCGAGGAGTTAATTTAGGTCGTTCTATCGACTCAATTGCACTGTATTGTTCGCTTATCTCTTATTGGACTTGGCAGTGGCCTCTTGCGATGGGGCTCGCGGTCCAACGGGCTTCTCCAGAAGAACTTGCTTGTACTGGGGTCCACCTCCCTTATTGGTTGGCGATTTTGTGGTTAAATTCCATGGGAGTTGAAGACAGCGTCCATACAGATTCTACTGCTTTCGGCTTCGGGAACTCTATCTGAGTTGGGATGGAGTAAGTGACTCTCTGACCGATTCTAGTTTCTACTTCTTACTCCCTGGGGGGGGCGGCTGATGTACCTCTGGAGTGGTGATTGTTGCTGGTTCGTCCACATCGTCCAGCATTTCGGAGGTTATCGCTGTGGCAATGTGCACCTCTGGGTTGGTAATATCTCTTGCGAAGGGCCGTATTTGTCCCCTTGTGGCTTTGCGTATGAGTCCTTGGTGGTCTTCCACCCAGTACACATTTACCTGATGTCCTACGATTTTATATGGACCCTCCCATTTCTCGGCCAGGCCCACAATGAACTGAGTGCTGGTTTCGCTCAAAGGGTGGCTGTGCAGAAGGACGGCTTCACCCATAGTAAAGTCTTGGATGCCAGTGCAAGGTTGCTGGTATTTATTCTGTATGTAGGACTCTTGGGAGTTCCATGCGCAGTCCGTGCAGGCCAGGGCGGCTAATCGAATGTCTTCAGGATGAGGCATTTCGGTTCGTGAACTTTCCCATTGCCAATCCCCTGGGCGCCGGAGAGTTTGGCCCAGAAGAAGTTGGCTGGGGCTCATATTTATCACCTCGTTTGTACGTCTTCGTAGGGCAAACATGATTTTTGGGATGTATCTATCCCAGTGCTTGTCGTCTTCTCCCACACTGAGATGGAGGTTCTTCTTTAGCTCTTGGTTCCTCCGCCGAGTGGGGTTGGCTTGTGGGTGGTAGGGAGGGGTCGTCCAGGTTTCGACCCCCACTCTCTGCATGCCGTCAACCACTTCTGACTTGAAAACTGGATCCCATTGTCCATGAGGATGGCTTGTGGGTAGCCCCAGCGCTGGAAAATTTCTGTTTCGAATTTTTCATTGATGTGATGGGTTTCCTGGCTTGGCAAGGGGAAAGCTTCCACCCATCTTGAGAATAGGTCAGTCACAACAGAAAGCGGTTTCCCTAGTGCTTTGAGGTTATGGCCCCATTAAATCGGCTGTGATGTGCATTCATGGTGTGACTGACAGAGAGAGCATGAGAGATGGAGAGAGTGCATGAGAGAGAGAAAGAGAGAGCACCAGAGAGAGAGCTAGAAAAACGTGTGAGGGAGAGAGCACGAGAAAGAGAGCAAGAGAGAGAGCGAGACATTAAAATGTACGAGAGAGCAAAAGCATGAGAGAGAGCGAGAGAGTGCGAGCAAGTGTGCATGAGAGAGAGAGAGAGAGAGAGAGAGAGAGAGAGAGAGAGAGAGAGAGAGAGAGAGAGAGAGAGAGAGAGAGAGAGAGAGAGAGAGAGAGAGAGAGAGAGAGAGAGAGAGAGAGCAAAATGCGCAAGGGAGAGAGAGAGCAAAATGTGCAAGGGAGAGAGAGTGCATGAGAGAGTGTGCATGCGAGAGAGTGCAAACGAGAGAGTGCGAGCGAGAGCACGCGAGTGAAAGAACAAGAGAGAGCATGGTAGTTATTACACTAGTTCTGACCCCGTCCAGTGCACCAGGGAGATTACGCACAGATGAAATGAAATCGTGGTTGCATAGATCAGTAAGCATCACGCTTCAATTAATATCTTGAAAAAATTATCTGTAGTAAACTTTACAGTAGATACTTTTATTTTACCTTCTGTCTTATGACATGAGTCACAAACGAAACAGTCAAAAAATTTACAGTGGACCCAGTTAATAGTGTAGTGCAGTATGTACTTAGAGAACAAAAGTTTTAAATATATGTGACCATTTCAGACATCATCCTAACATTGCATAATGATTAATACCTAAAAGTTAATTTATGTAGATATTCTGTAATACGCACGTTGATCAACCAGCAATGAAATACCAAGTACAAGTAAGCAAAAGTTAAAACACACACACTTGGGGAGGTAAAAACATACCATGATGTGAGCCTTGTATCCCAAAATTGCTTCTTCCTTCTTTTTGGTGATGAGAAGCATCTTGTCGAAAAGAAAGACATGCCGCAATGCTTTTGCTCCAGATATTCTGAAGGTTCCCTCCGCACACAACTCTCCGTATGTAGTCAGATCTTCACCCTGTCACATATACAGACAATGACTAATAACATTGCTGTTTTCCAAAGCATGTACATTAAAACAGAAATTCTGCAGCAGAAATTGACTGCATACAGTATGTTACTCTGCGATAAAAATAGCATTATGTGCAAACCTCCCAGCCATACAACAGCGACTGTATCTCTTGTACCCTGATAGCATGCTCATGTCGCCGCTTCATGTTGTTGATGTGATGTGCTATGCCTGTCATAGCCGCCAAAGCATCCACAATGTCCGCATAGCCTTCTGCATCACCCGAAGAGTTTTTCACTATATTCTAAAACAAAAAAGAAATAAAATAAAAAATAATTCAAACTCCTTAATATTAATATATTACCTAAAGGACTAAATAGAATAGGCTATCTCGCTCCTGGTAAACATCAATGCTCTACTTCATAAGAATACGTACACATTATAAATTCATGGAGATTTCATAAGATAATTAAAGAACTCTCATACCCAATCCAGATAGAGGCATATCCAGACACCCATTAAAGGTGCTGCCTACCTGGCACTTCTCTAGCATTGCACAGTGTTTGAAATCCACAAAACCTTTTAATGTGTCACCATTACATCAATGTGTGAAATGAAAACACACTTCATATAAGGTATCATACTCTCAATACATCATGTACATTATAAATGCTATTCCCAAACCCTTCAACTTAGCCCAATACAGCTTTTCCACACTGCTGTGTCTCGTAATTTACTGGTCCGAAACATGCAAAACTATTACTGCACTGAACTTCGCTACAGATTTTCCACCAATAAAATGATAGGGTCACAGCTCAAAGTCCCATAGGTACACGTAGCACAGCGAGAACACTCAATGCCAGTTCAGCGTCTTGCACATAGTGATGGGGGCACTAGGCGTACATGTCAGTGTAACCCCTATCGCTTCCATCCTTCCCTGCCTCAAACACGCCAGAAAGCTACAAGTAGGTGGCACCCTTAAGGAGTCTGCTACTTTGGGGTTGGTGTGCATTACATTCAAACCACATGCTTACAATAAGAATTACTATACTTTGACGCCGTCGGGTGAGACACGAGACGAACAATGACACAAATACTTACTGGTAATTTGGGCGCCAGCGGTGCTTCCCAATCACCGCACTATTGAAACTCAGGGTTCTGTGTGTGTGTCTCACCCATGTGTACTTACAAACACGTAGGCAATACAAAAGTTTTTACTAAATATCACTCGAAATAAACACTTATGAAAGTATGATTATCTCGGTCATGACTAGCCAATCCCGCTTGGGTGCTCCCCAGTCCGTAATTCCTCTAGCGCACGTCTAGATGGATGATCTCACCAAAGTGCATGAAAGCACAGCCTTCACAAGGGAAGAGGGCCGACAGCTGCTAGGGTGGACTGACGGTTTTTCCCTGAAGACAGGACACTGTGAATTAAAAATGAAACCCTTATTACATATTAACACATGTGATTACTCGGCATCACTGACGCAAACTTGCCGTGGTGACGGCCTATACACAGAGCCACCTAAGACGGGAATAATTGCACCGTACACCAACTACAAAACTACATAAACCCTTGAATTATACATGAAACAAGATGGGACACGAGATGAATATTCACAATAAACACACACATGTGTGAAAACAAGCTTAGATGGCGCGGATGCTGTTGGATGAAGTTTGTAGCGGATGACGTGGTGCAGGTGAAATTGCAATATTTCTGTGTGGAAATGGCAAATTAAAGTCAGACAAAAGATTATTCTTGCTGTGAAAATTATTCTCTTTACGAATGCAGTAGTTACAGGCGTGTAGCATGCCTGATGGCGGTAAAATCAAACATTACTGTGACCACGTGGTCTAGTACAAAAAGCAACAATTTACGTGAAAAATACATTGAACCCTGAATAAGAATAACATAGAACCCTGAAATAAGTTATTACACATACAATGTTACATATATAAGCTCTCAAATGCAACAATAGCATACACAAAGACTTGGCATCGGTCGGCCACGTGGTTATAAGCGATGTCACCGTAAAATATTCAAACACAAAAATACCCTCAAATACATACATTAAAATAAAGCCCTTAAAATAGCAAGTAGTAATAGTGCAGAAGTTACAATGAAACGCCATAAACATAGGTGGATGGCACCTGATTCAAGTTACGCGGATCGCATGACCTCTCCGACATCTTTCTCGTCCTTCTCCTCTATTAAGTTAAAAATGCTGCAAGGGCGCAAGAAATTAATAAAGCGGAAGCATAATGCTGGGGAAATATCTGGCAAAAACGTATGCAAGCAAAGGTTGACCAGTAAACTAAATTAACTATGGAAACCTACATCAGTGAACAAAAGTTGTAGTGAATACGTGACAGTGTCTTACCTCGCCAGCTCACCTGGACAGACTGTCCAGAGGCAAGCATTGCACAGACCTACCATGGCCGCCTATGGGGTACACATAAGCGGAAATGCTACGCACGCTGAGTAAAATATTTTATTATAGAAATAAAATGGCACAAATTAAATTAAGTATTGTTTCATATTTTTATAATTTTCTTATGAATTTTTCATACTATATCAGTGTCTTATTATAACTGCGTTCATGCCGGAATATTAGTGTCCTTGATCTCGGTGCCTTTGAATTTCATAACCAAACAATTTAAAAATAGCAACAAACACTTTAAAACATTTTAAGACATATTAAACCCTGCAAATACAAATATATAACACATTTTACACTGAAAAATAATATTTATGTGAAAGTTCAGAATGATTGGCCTCTTTGCGCACATGCAGAACACGTGCATGGTGAGCGCTGTCATCGGCTCTAGCGCCGCTGGCTGTTAGCTGCACATAAGAAACATTCAAAAACAAGACAGGCTATCAAACCTTGGACTGCTTTCACCTCAAAAAGTTGCTGCTTGCTTTGAAACAAAAAAGTATTTCTACAGTGATGTAACTGACAAATTAGTTCATATGTCAATAATACTCTATTTGATTTTCAAGTAATCACGCCAACAAATTGAAGTAAATGATGAGTCAGGATTTTTTATACATTTTAGTTATGAAAGTCTTGAGTTATTGTCAAGTTTTTGACAGTGTGGGCCTTGAGTCCTCATAATGACTAATATTTACTAAAAGTACGCAAGTAGATACATTTCTTGTAAAATTGTGATTGAGTGTGGCATGTGATGCCTTATAGCTAGTGGAGGTTTGTCGTGAGTTGAAGCTAGATGCACCTGGGGGTGACTGACTCAGTCCTTACGTGGTACTGGACATCATGCTTGTCAAACAGGAGGCAACGGAAAGGCTGCTTTACATCCCCACAGACATAGTTGTGCCATGGTGTGTAGTAATTACCTGCAGAAGCAGGTGGTACTTTAGTATCCTCTGGACTGGCTTGAGCAGATAGGAACCAAGTGGCAAGGTGTGGTGTAGGCTGGACTGCCTCTCTCTGAAGGAATACACAGTAGCCTCCTGCCTCATCAGTTCTGTCAGCACTGACACCGTCCTGTAACAAATTGGTCACAACACTACGCAACTACACCAACTACACATATATTTAAAACAGTATTAAATCATAGCATAATCCTGAACACACAATATTAAACAACTTGTCTTTCTCATTAACACTTCAGTCATGCTGGAGTCACACTAGCCTGACAAGGACAACACGACAGCCCCACAACATTAGAGCACAACTCAATTCAATAACATATTTTATTTAGTGTTTACAATACCATGACAATACCTGCCCAAAAAATGTTGTTACTTGGCTGTTGGAAAATCTAAAATATAAAGTAACTCATATAATACCCTGACACACTCCAGCCCTCTCGCCCTCTCATGGGTGAAAGGGGGAAGAGGAGGAGGGGGGGATATATAAAATTTAGAAGAAACTGGTATGATGTGCTTATTTCCCTCAGGGCTATAATTGGACAGACCCTTAAGCAGTAGAAAAGTTTCGGAAGGGGTTTTCGCCTGGAAGAAGGGTTATGATTGGTTGGAGGGAAATCAAACCCCAGGGTGAGCTTCATCGTTAAACTCCCCCTCACCGTAAAGGCCATCAAAATACAGCTCGCCAGCAGTCAACAAAAAAAGTATATGAGTTTTAATGAAGTACGAAAATGAAGGGATGAAAATGATAATGAAAAGGAGGTGTTTGAGATAATGTCCTGGATAGTGTCCTACTAAGGCTCCCTCTCGCTCCGTGTGTGCCTATATGGGGCAGGTCTCGTGGGCTTACACGCAGGTATGAAATCAATGGTAGGAGAAGCTATCCTCGGTTTACGCACTGGTTTGGGACAAATGACGATGTCTAGCACTTTCCTGGCAACGGTACGGATTCTATGAGTGGTAGGAGGTGTAGTGATACTAAGCTGTAGAGATGGAGGGTGGTTTGATTACAGGTGCAGGTGTATGTGGGATTAAATAACTCACAAGGTCATAATTGGACCACAGTCGACAACGGGTCCAGGTAAGTGTTGTGGTGTTCGTTATTTGAGAGGACTTCCCTACAGGGTACTGTGGGTCTTACCTTAGGCAGGGTGACAGCCCATGCAGTAGCATGTTGTACATCATCTCATACTGGTTTTAGATGTAAACACAAGCACCGTACTTTTCTCCACATCAATGTCCAACCCAATGAGGTGTCAGACTCCCAAGCAGTGTGTTCTACCAATACTGATGCTTCTACTGAGTAATCTGTAGGTGTGTCTGCCTGTGATTGCACCTCAATTCTGTTGTTGACAGCCATCATAAAAGTTTATGGTGATGACAATCAACCTCACGATGCATTGCCTCCTTGAATATGCAGCCCAATCATCCTTCATTACCCAAGCTTCTGCAAGGTTGCTTTCATTACCAGTACATAAGATTGGGAAAAGGGTTTTTGCAGTTTTTGGCCTTTCTCAGGGAGCTATTAAGTTGAAAGGACCAATCAACTGCAAAATACAGTCATATTTAGAACTGAGTACTTTTTCTCATTCTCTCTTTATAGTTCCTAAAATCACCAGTAAATTTCCACAGGCAACAGTGGATCCCTCTGTTTGCACACAACTGGATGCCCTTCCACTGGTCGGCCCTCATTTTAACAAGTCTGCCCCTGTTAATATATATTGCTAGGTGCAGATGTTTACACACTTGTCTGAATAGGTTATATTGGAATCAAAATTTGGATGGATGTTGTTGCGAGATTATCCCGAGTCCTGTGTGAACACTGATCAGGGGTTGGTCGCCATGTTTGTAGGCATGGAGGATTCCCTGGATTATGTACTGAAACAGTTTTGGGAAATAGAAGAACCCCTCATTTCACTGCAAAGAAACCCGATGTTGACTTTCATGAAACACACTTCATGACAGCTCACACTCGAGACGAGTCAGAAAGGTGCAAGGTTTGTCTTCCATTTAAACCTGAAGCATTACCTCTTGGAAATTCACATGCAAATGTTTAGTGTTGATTTCATGCTTTAAAAAGGACGCTTGCCTCTCAGCTTGACGCAGAAACACTATACACAGAATTTATGCACAACTACGCCAAGTCAGGTCACATGGAACAATATCTTCCCCCAACTCAACAAGCAAATGTTACAGACACTCCATATTGTTTCATTCCTCACCATGCTATGTGCAAGGTGTCCAGCTCACAACCACTAAGTTAAGGGTGGTTTTTGATGGTAATGCAAAAACCTTGAACTGTGTGTGGCTCAAATACATTTTACTACCAGGACCCAAACTCCAAAATGATATTTGTGATGTTATTTTGAGATTCAGGCTTTTTACACTATTGTCTTTCTCGTGTGACATCACGCAAACGTACCACTAAATTCTAATTTACGAGGATGAATGACCTTTCCAACTGATTCTGTAGTGAGCAGAACCATCTATTCCTCTGTCTGTTTTATAACGGAACACCGTGCCCTAAAGCAGTTGGCCTCGAGAATCCAATTTCCACTGGCTGCAGATGCTCTCAAAATCCACATTTTCGTGGATGACATTGTTACAGGTGCAACAATTGTCAAAGATGCCCAGTCCTTGAAAAATCAGTTGATCGAGTTGCTACGTCAGGGTGGTTTTAAGCTTAGAAAGTGGTCGAGCAATCAGCCCCAGATTTTGAAAGATGAGCCAATTACTTACTGTAAAAACCTTGGTGTTCAGTGGAACACAGAAAAGGATGTTTTCTCGTACCATCTAAGTGTCAATAGTTGCTCTGCTGCCAAACGTTTTGTTCTGTCACAAGTAGTTCAAATCTACGATCCCATGGGTTGGTTGTCACCAGTTGTATGGGCCAAAATCTTTATGCTGTAGCTGTAGAAGCAAGGGATAGATTGGGATAACTCCTTGCAGCCACTCACCAAGGAAAAGTGGGATAATTTCATTGACAGGTTTGACCAACTAGCATAAATCAGCCTCCCACACTTCATATGCCACAATATGAACACTGTGTGAATCCATGGTTTCTTGGACACTTCTGAGCATGAATATACGACTGCTGTTTATTAAACCGTGTATTTTTTACTTGCCTCACTACTGTTATATTACATGTGTTTCTGGTACCCTCTATAATTATATTGTTAACAAGTTGTTAAGTCCTACCTATCATCTAAGATTTAAAGAAATTCATCAAAATTACTTGCATCAATGTAGAGGAAATTGACTCAATTATACTGGTAACCGCTTGTTCTCTAGGTGTTTTAAACATTTTATAATTTATTATGTAAAGCCTGTAGTCAAATGTTACCTTGCTCGACAGTCAATAAATGCAAGCAGTCTGTATGTGTGGTCTGTGAGGGTTATAATATACAAGTGTTAAAAACGTGGTGGGTTACATGCTAGAATGTAACCCATGTAGTCAAATGTTGCAAACTAAAATGTTTTACACATGCTGCTAATGGAGTTGGTAGTGGATCACTAATGGAACACAACATATTGCATTGAACACGTGCACATCCCAACTTTTAGCCAACATAGACAAGCAATCACCAGCCAGCATGTTTTCAAGCCAGTCGGCTCCATGCTGTGAGATCAAGTGTCACTTCACTCGTAATGTTTTACATAGAACAATTTATCTCTGAAATTGAGGAACAGCTGATCAAAACCATGTAATGACATACAGTTTTATGAAACACATTCTTATGAACTTTTCTGGTGATGACCATATTTTAAATGGAATGCGCTAGTAAGTCTGGATGATAAGATTCAATGCACCCACCAACAATGCCTGACGTTCATGAAACAAAGCACAGATAAGCCACATATCTACGTGATGTCCATTTCTCTACTGTATGTCAGGAAGATCTATGTACTTTGAATGGAGTTTTGCACAGCTGCCTACCTGTAAGTCTCAACAGGAAACTTTCCACGTGTCTCCCACTGTGTTTTAACACACATCTCACAAAGGTGCATCTGTTATAGCCCTAGCAGCAGGAAAGCACTACTGATTGTATGTGCAGTCCAGCTGTCTGTAGGGAGATGGGAGAGGCTAATCTGGCAGCCCTCCCCTTACCAGACCAAAGTAAGTGTCCATGCGTACAGCATATATGCCTCATGTAATACCAGTGTAATCAAATTGTAATAATAGTTTAACACTTTAATACATAATAAATTCTCTAATGAAAATATACTTTGCCGCACTTGCTAAGAGTTATATGTACAATGTTCTGTGTTCAGGTTTTTTCTACTGACAAAGGGCGGTCGAGCATGGCTGTCTAAGGTATCAATTTTTTTCGGATGATGCATACTTATTAAAGTTTATATTTTATTTTTAAAAAATCTGGTTATTTTCATGTCAGAGACAAACTAAACATGGACTTCATGCAAAAAAAAATTATGACTTTTGATGTATTGGGATTGGTGCCAGGTCAAATATGTCCAAAATTTCCCAAAACATGTATTATTAGCCCATTCCCCTAACTACCATATTCCCAGAAACTGCAAGGGGTTGTATCAGTTTGGTTTAGCTGTACATACTTTTAATCTTGAGGCAATTTTCAAGGTTTTACTTCAGATTTGTCTTTCTTAATGAAAGGTGGCCAAAAAATTAGCCTCAGACATGACTGGTAACACAGTTCCCTAGGTATCTCAACAGGAATGGCAGATTTAAGGACCAACCGTACCCAGAAATGCTTCTAGGGCACTTCAAATTTGCGCAGTGTTTGTCATCACAGGCTCAAAGCTACTACTGTTTACAGCCAGCCCATTGAGTCCTCAAACCCTCAACTGATGCAACATTAACACGTGGTTAGTAAAAAACAGCACAACTAACATGTTAATGCAAATTAACCCTTAATACCAGAGGTGAAATTTTTAGTGCACACTCCCTGAGGCAGGTGTCTGAGAAAAAGCCAAAGTATTTTGGTTTAAAAAATATATAAACTGTTATTTTTTAATGTCTGATTATGACTACTCTATTTTTTTATATCTTATCTCTTCATATTTGTTACAATAATTATGATTCTATGAAAAGTATATTGAATAAATTTGAAATAACTAAAACAATAACTAAAACATGCAATTTTTTAAAAATGTATTGCACAAAAGTAAAATTACATATAGAATTGAATATAGCAACCTGGAAAACATTATTATCGATTTTACATGATTACAGGGAGGCCACTCAATTTCTTTTTCAAAATTCCCTGACTTTTCCAGGTTTTCCAGACCAAATTTTGTTTTTTACCCGACAGATCATTTTGGCTTTCTCTTTGCTTACAACAAAATTTATCATATAAATAATTTACACAATTATTTTATAACATGATGAGAACAAAAGTGTTACCTTGGTGCAGCAGTCAGTAACCTAATTTTCACTAAATAATACTGTAATGCTGCTTGGTGAACAAAAACCCTCGAGCCAAAAACTTGTGCACACAATGTTAGGCTTAACAATGGATATGACGTAAAAGAGTTCACGATACAATTTTATCCCAAATAAATTGTGAGATTCAGACATTTCTTATTTGTAAAGTATCTACTGTATCAATACAATTCTTGAGAAAATTGCATATTACATTTACTATCATTGTGATTTGTAAGAAATATTGCAAAAAAAAAAATTTTACACTGAACCTTGCCTTTATGAAGCTAAAATTGTAACGTGAAAATGTTTTCAAACACAGATTTTGGAAAAAATTTAATTTAAACTCAACAAATCTATTATGACTGCAAATATATAATTTAAAAAACTGTCCAATGAATATGTTTTTTTTTTTTTTTTTTTATCGTGAATATCTACTGGTTACATGGAGAGTATATTTTTATTTTAACACATGACGGGTTCAAAAAAATTAAAAGTTGTTCAACTCCATATAAAAATACAAGGCAGAATGTTAACAACTTCACAAAGAAGTGCACTGAGATGGTAATAGTTTATTCACATTCATATTAATGATAAATACTAAAATCAAGCCTAATAGCTGAAAATAATTTAAAAATTTTTACACCAATTACTTTGTTAGAAAACAATTTCCATAATTTAAAATACAAAATTCACATTTCAAAGGTTTTCTTAAAAAATTTTCCATAGTGTTTTAAAAATATTTACAAATTTCCCTGACTTTTCCCCTGATTTTTTCCTGACCAATAGAATTCCCTGACTTTTCCAGGTTTTTCCCTGTTTTCCAGAAGAATGGCCACACTGTATGGTAGACCTGGTACTAGTAGGTGAATAGCGTGAACTACCTCTGGGCTGGTGTTTAGCCACAGTCGCCAGACTGCATCCAGGGAAGGATGGAGTTGCCCGAGTGGCAGCAGTACCTATGCATGGGAAAGGGGCGTTTAAGTCGGCCAGTACACAAACTGTATAGTCTCCCAGTGCAGTGATGTTCCGAGTGTGTTTTAAAGCTATACATAGTGACCTCTGTTTAATAAGAGACCTAATTTGGTCTCTGCAGGTGGAATGTTATGTATTCTTAAGAAAAAAACTGTAACTATGCTCAGAACTATAATCACCATTTAGCGTAGAGATATATTAGTGCCCATTTCCACAGAAGACTCAGTGGACTTCAAGATGCCATTGCAGTAAGTTCTTGTTGTAACAGTGTTAAGTTGGTATTGATGGCAGCAATTTTGTTCATGATATTTTTGTAAGGTTGGTAGATGTGTGTGAAAAAAGAAGGATCACGGGAGTGGTGTATTGCGTTAGTAAAATGTAGAAAAACATAGAGAAATTCTGGAATAAAAAGTAGCACAAAGGAAGTGACAGTGTATTTATTCAAAGTGGAAGTCATTAAAATAACAATAGGTTATGGGCCCAGTGCTTACCGCAAAACGCCGCTGAAGAAAATATGAGAAGTAGCCTGCATTGAAAAAGTGGAACAAAGTGGAAAGGTGGCTGACCAAACAAGAGACGGTATACCAAAACTAACGAAAGATAATTATTATGTGTGATCCACAAGAGCGCAAACAGAGTTAATAGCAAGAAACTGTTGGAATGCTGTAGACCCGGGGTTTTGTGACAGTGTAGAACTAAATGAGACACAAACTAGGCTGAATATGAATGCAAGAGCATTTCTTCTAAGAAGTGTAAGCTATGCTTATGTAGAAGACATCAGAGAAATACTGAGGGCCAAAGAAGCATGGGCGAAACTAGCACGCATTCACTCTTCACATACTCTCCCTCAGTGAGATGGTGAGTATAAATAAATCCGACGAAGTGAGAATGCACAAATATATGGCACAAATCCAATCCTGGAATAGAAAGGCGCAAAGAGGAGGTTTTGGTTTAGAGTTTAATGATGTGCAGTTAGCAGGGCAATTCCTTATCGGACTGCCAAAGGACAAATATGGACTATTGGTTAACTTCATTGCCCGAAAACCAAATTTAACTACCGAGAAGGTTAAGTTGCTGCTGCTAAGAGAAGAAGTTGACAAAGGAAGTGACAGTTCCGCGGCATAGACAGTTGGGTGCAAAGGGCTATGGTGGAATAGGTCAAGAAAATGAAAGTAATAGCTAACGGAATAATTCTGTAAAATTTAAACAAAGTGAACCAGCAAATAATGGAGTGGAAGATAGTCAGAGGTGTTTTAAATGTAACGAATGGGGTCATATTGCAAGAAACTGTTCAAAATTTAAATGTTTTCATTGTGGAAGCATTGCACACAGGGCAAACGAGTGTACCTTTCAAATTTCAGACCAAGACAGACAAACATCGTCGACAAAATTTGTATCAGGAAAGGGTGATAATGCGAAATACAGAACATGTGTAACGGCAAGTGGACTTGTATCTCTAGTAAGATAGATGGATGAATGGACAGTAGATTCGGCTGCCAGCGAACATATGTGCTACAGACGTGACATGTTCAAGACATTCAAAACACGTAAAGGGAAGGTATCAATGGGCAAGGAATTTGCAAGCATAAAAGGGTGTGGGACTGTTGAAATTACAATGACTGAGGGATGCGGAGGATGGACATTAAGCTTGTCAAATGTTTTGTATGTTACTGAGTTCCAGTACAATCTAGTCTCAGTTTTCCAGCTGGTATCAAAAAGTGCTGTCACAGAGTTCAATGAAAAATGTGCGGTAGGACGTGATGGAGACGAAGAGATCTTCAAAATCAGAAGTGTCTAATGGACTATACAATCTGACGGTTATAGACGAAACAAGTGTCACTGCAGCATCATCAGAGTTAAAGAGTGAGTGTGACTGCTGTAAAATTCCAAGGGGAGAAATGCAGTTGCTCTACGAAGTGTTCAGGTTTGGCACGACAGGTTGGCACTGCTACACGAAGCTGCCTTAAAAAGGATTACTAACCTAACAGTAACTGGTAATTTTGGTGAAACATGTAGTGTGTGTGTACAGGGCAAGTCAACTAAGACTGGCTTTCCAAATAAAAGAGAGAGGGTCTCCTCTAAGCCACTACAACTCATTCATAGTGATGTAATGGGGAAGCTTCCATTGTCTCTTGGTGGTGCATGCTATTTGGTGACATTCATTGATGACTACTCTCGATTCATGTTCCCAGAAAGAGTGATGTTTTAGAAATTTTTAAGGACTACAGAAAAAAGGTAGAAATGCTGCATGACAATAATATAAAAGCTGTACAGAAGATGATAGGGGGGGGGGGGGGGGATATTGTAGCAAAGCATTTGAAAAGTATTTGAACGAAAGTGGGATAATTCACAAAAAAAAAAAAAAAAAAAAAAAAAAAACCATAGCAGGATGCCCTGAACAAAAATGGCATTGCAGAAAGAGCAAAATAGGACCATTGCAAATGGTGTGATGTGCATGTTAATACAATCAGTTTTACCACAAACCTTCTGGGCAGAAGCTGTAAATACGACATGTCATGCTAGGAATCTTTCCCCATCTAGGGCAATCTGCGATCATATACCACTTGAGGTGTGGAAAGGAGAAGTTATAAATATAGAGGAGTATGAGCAATTAAAGATTTTTGGATGTAGAGGTTGGCTTCATGTGGAAGGGGTGAGTAAATTCAGTGAGAGAGGTACGGAATGTATCTTCTTTGGTTATGAAAAAAATGTAAAAGGGTACAGAGTGTGGGTCCCTGAAGAGCACAGAGTGAAGGTAGTTATCACGTAATCTTTGATGAAACTGATTTTCCACATGCAAGAAAGGCGAGTTTCAAAACAGGGAAAGATCTTAACGCTTCAAGTCACTTGGACATTAGTGCAGAATCTGAAGTTAGGGAAGTTGTTGATTTTACTACATGGGGTCGAGATGGTGTCAATGATACAGATGACATCATCGAAACCAAGTCTGATGATGAAATCTGTACAGATGCAGAATATGATAAAGGTAATTTAAATCCAGTATACGCGAGTGATGAAAGTAGTGAATGTGAGCCCTTCCTCGGTTGGGATGAAAGGGAAGTAACTCAGGAGTGTGAGACTGTACGAAAGTCAAGTAGGTCACACAAACCAAAGGAGTGTTCATGTTATAAACTTGCTATGTATTGTAGCAATGACTGCATTTCTGCTCCAGACTGTGAAAAATATATAGACTTCGGGTCCACCTGTAATGAGATTCAAAGTATCAAGGAGGCTAAGTCAGAGGAAGATTTTAGTTTGTGGAAGGAAGCTATGACGGAAGAAATTAAACAGCTGAAAGATAAGGGCGTGTATGAGATTGTCGACAGACCAACAGACAAAAACGTATTAGGGAACCAAATGGGTGCTAAAGGTCAAGAAAAATGCAGATGGTTCTGTTGATAGGTATAAAGCATGGGTAGTAGCCAGGGGATTCAACCAAGTCTATGGTATTGATTTTCAGCAGACATATTCACCTGTTATACAAAAGAAAACTGTAAGACTATTATTTGCTTTAGTTGCATGAAATGGTTGGGTTGTAGAACATTTTGATGTGCTCACAGCTTATCTGAACAGTCCTTTAGATGAACGTCTCTATGTAGAGCAGTTGAAAAGCTATGTTGAAGGTGGGAGTGGAAAAGTGTGGAAACTATTGAAAAGTCTGTATGGCCTTAAAAAAAATGCCAAACAGTGGCACAAAACTATAGACGGTATTCTTAAGAAACTAGATCTGAACAAATCAAAAAAGGATGAATGTGTTTATATGAATAAAACAAAAGATTTGGTTGTAGGAATTTATGTTGATGATTTGGGTATATGGGGTAAATAATGGGTAACATGGTTGAAATCTGAAAATGGAAAGGTGTTGAATGTGAGGTTCCTAGGTAAGATGTGTAATTTCCTTTCTCATCAGTGAGTGTGACAACGGCATTACTATTGACCAATGCCACTATCTTCAACAGACTATGTATGATTTTGGTTTTAGCGAAGAAAAATGTAAAAGTAGAGTTGCCCCCTTGCAAGTAAATAGCAATGACCAAACAGAAACAGGTGAAGAACAGTTCGACCCCAAGATTTATCAGAACGCAATAGGGAAACTGCTGTACTTGTCTGGGTCAACTAGACCAGACATAAGCTTTGCGATGTGTAAGTGAAGTACAAAAAACAAAAACCCAACAAAGGAAGACTGGAGGAATGTTAAAAATGTGGTAAGGTATTTGAAACACACTAGTGAATTTATGTTACAATACCGAAAGGATTCCCTGGATTTCCAGGCCAATTGCAATGCAGACTGGGGGAACGATCGAGAAGACAGAAAGTCAATAAGTGGTCATGTATTCATAATGGCAGGTGCCCCTTATCATACGGCGAACCAAAAAAAAAACTACTGTTGCTCTGCCCACCATAGAAGCCGAATACATATCCATGTGTGAAGCGGCTAGAGGAACTTTGGCTCATTATGATGTTAAGAGAACTTGGTCAGGAACACATAATCACCAAACCATTTGTGATTAAATGTGACAATTTAGGCTCAATGTGTGTGGCTGAAAATGGACTAGATTCTGAAAAGTCAAAGCATATGTCTATTAAATTATGTTTTCTGAACCAGGTTGTCAATGAAGGAGAAATAAAGTTTGCATCTGTACCTACAAATGATAATGTAGCTGATTTGTTTACCAAACCACTAGGTGGTGTAAAATTGAAATTTGTAACAACCCTAGGACTGACCAGATTGTAAAAATTTTGTTTGTACTGAAACAGCATATGCTATCTACTGTTGGTTTTTAACAAAATTACTGCCAAGGGGAAATGATGTAACAGTGTTAAGTTTGTATTGATGGCAGCAATTTTGTTCATGTTATTTTTGTAAGGTTGGTAGATGTGTGTGAAAAAAGAAGGATCATGGGAGTGGTGTATTGTGTTAGTAAAATTTAGAAAAACATGTAGTGTTTGCGTACAGGGCAAGTCAACTAAGACTGGCTTTCTCGTTAGGGCAAGCAGTGCTTGCCCAAACAATTTCCTGACAATGTTATATTTAAAATAAATATTAAATTCTAACTTATATTTACTTTAAGGTAACTTTTCACTCATGCGGTACACATTCTACTCGGGAAACAATACTGCACATTATAAAAAAAACAACTCATTTGTTGTCTAGCAAAACTAAGATGTTTGGAAGCACTGTAAGTAATGCTTTCAGCAGGTAGGCGGTCGCAATGGTTTCCCGGCCGACGGAGGGACGGTAGGGTAGGAAGACTTCCCGGGGTGGGGCAGGGGCTTATGGGTGAGTCAACCTATGTAAGAAGCTACGATGGTAGTGCTTTCTTCACCAAACTGAAGCAGACGTAGCCGAAGCTGGCCTAGCCGCAGGCAGTTGGTGCTATGTAGTTTACAGTAACTAGATTGATGCGTGGGCAAATTTGCCCGCACAACACGCATCATATTGTTTTTATTTAATTAAGTTTTGGTGCTGAGAATGTTATACCAATTCGTGCGCAATGTATACCCTACATAAAAATTATAAAATTACTGTGCGAGACTGAGAACAGTGAAGATAGAATGAGTGCAACAGAAACATGTGGATGTCAGTGTGGTGTGTGTGGATTACAAGTGAAGCATTTTTCCAGAAGTGCTTTCACTTTTCAGAAAAGATGTGACATCATAAAAGAGGGCAGGCCGACACCTGAACTTACGATCACGACAACACGCAAGAAAGGTAATTTTGTAAGTAATTTCCAAATAAATGATTATCAGAAACACTTGTGGTTAGCTGGATGTAACAGCCTAAACAAAATTGTTTTGCTGGCCATATTTATTGTTTTCAAAGAATGTTAACACGTGGACTGCAACTGGGTATTGTGACCTTAACAATCTGCGCAATGCTGTTCAAAAACACGAGCGTTCTGAAGTTCACATAAATTTGTTTTTGTCTCTTTAAGAATTTTGTAAAAATAGAGTTGACTGCTTGCCATCTTTACATAAACTAATAATAATTTTTTGTGTCTACACTTCTGTACAAAAAAAATTGCTCCGTATGTAAATACCTCACTGTCTGCGGGTATTTAAATAATATTGATTTTGAGTGGACAAGGTTCTGGGTTTGATGAAGGTATCTTTGTAATAATTTTCACTCTGGCAAATTTTATGTTTAAAAATATTTATATTTTTACAAGCGGTGTATTTTATATTTAGGTATGAAAAAATGTTTAAATGACACCATTTTGCACTTTGAAATCCAAATTTTCCCGGGGTGGACCCCCGGATCCCCCTCTACTTTTATTGGGGAGATCAACGCCGCTACTGCCACTACATCGCCACTGATGTGGAGAAATGCTGGAATAAAAGGTAGCACAACAAAGGAAGTGAAAGTGAATTTATTTTAAGTAGAAGTCATTAAAATAACAATACTTCTAGCATATTCGCTCATCAATTATTATTCTTAAAAGTGTATCCAGTGAATTCTCTACACACTTCCTCTCCATTCACTTCTAAATCTCATACAAAACCACATGAAGTACACACATCTCTTTTAGTTTCCTTTCATTAATTAAACATATGTTCAATTTATTTACTAGTATTCCGCAGGCATCTATCAGTCACCTTCCATTTGGATTATCTGCAATTTACCTGTTTTGTAAGTTTCTGCAGATGTTCTGGACAGTTTTCTTCAGACCCGAATATTGCATCACAAGTGTTTCAAATAACCCTACCATTTTTAGACTTATTCTGTTTTGCAGAGAGAAAACCAAAGTTGCTTCTTTGCTAATTTTAGCCATTGGTGTGCAGCAGTACAGCTCGTGGAACAGAGGAGCACTTCCAAATTTATTATGTGAAATATCTGAGCAAGAAATATTTTCTGCTTCAAAGGAACACACAAACTATTTATGCATTTAGACAAGCACGAGACTCGTGTTTCAATTTGTTTCATTTCTTGGTGTGCACTTCACATTTTCTAGGCTCTCAGTACACAAGCAATACTAAGATCCTGCAAACAAGACTGTGGTTAAGAAGAATGTGTTTAGATTTTATTATATTATACAGAACCAGTTTAGTCACAAAATATGTATATGTAGAAGCATATGTAATTAAATGCAGAGTTCAATTTTGTATGTTAAGTGTTTATTATAAAAAAAATTAGCATATCAAACTTTATATTTTATCATGTTGATATTTTGCACAAAACCATTTTTTACAAATTGAATACAACTAAAAGATATTTTTTAAGAGTGTGATTGACATTTAACATCAAACAGTTTAATGTGTCATACCCCATTTCTCTAGCAGTTAAGGTAGTCACCTTTCTAAAGCTATTTTCATGTTGTAGGTTCAGAAGTGCAAGACTACTAAGGGTGACACTGCTGCATACATCAAATGCACCAACACTGCTATATGCAAGGCTCTGGTCTGATCTGGTGTACAGTATTCTTGTCGTGTTGCATGTAGGCTTACCTATAGGACCCTATCATTTTCTTGGTGGAACGTGTGTAGCAAGAAGCAACACAGCAAATCATAGTTTGGCTAGTGTGCTGATAGTAAGTTTCGAGATACAGATACAAAAAATATTTATAGCATGGGTGATACCTTGAACATACCATTCCGACCTAATCTGGGATATTTTTTCTTCTTGTCTGTAAACATACTTGGGACATATTTAATAGTTATGGTAAAAAAAACATGTTTTTCAGTCATGCAGTAATGCAGTTCAAGCATCAGGTACATGTGTCTGGAACACGTGCTGCAGTGGGACTGGGAGTGTTACCTGGGGTAGTTGGTGCAGTACTGAGTGTATACAGAGAAGCCTGTGTTGTTGCTGACGAACACACGAGCCACCCTAACTGGGTTCAGTCCACATTGCTCCAGTTCCCTCAGAAAGCCACTGCAACATAAATCACTTTGTTATGAATGCCTGCTACTTCCCGAAACCACATACTTCATCCTCAACTCATCCATATGGAACTACCTACCGTAGGCCCTACCATCTATTTTAAGTTAGGATACCTGAAATAACACAAAAAATATTTAGCACATCACAGTAAGTATTGACGCATGTTAGAGAGCATACAGACCAAAATAACACACTCCATAATATATGTACATTTATGATGTACTGTTTCTCCTAAAATTTATTTATTAACTGGGTTTATTTACTTTATTGACTTCTGAATACATAGTTACCATATAACTTGAAACTGCTCCCAAGTTCCATACCTACCTGAAAAGTTAGTGCTTAAATCATCAGTCTCCTACTGTAGGACTAAGCATTATTAACAGCAGTGCTAATATCAGGTGTAGCAATATCTCTGAATCACAAAACAGGAATAGTATGAAAACACAACTGGCAAAGACTATTTCATGGGAAGGATGCTCTTGGAAATTTCATATTTTCAGGATTTGATACACTGAAGTACTCTAGACTATTCTATATCTTGAGCTGAGTATTATGTGACTCAAGGAATTGTTTCTTAGTCATCAGCTGAAGAAGTATAAAATACCATCTTAACAAGCACTCAAGTCATGTTGCTGATCTAGCATACAATGGTTTCTTCAACATATTATTTATTAAACATTCTTTCATATTTGTGAAATATTTTTACAATTGCTTTAGAACCTTTTTAGAACCTGCAGAGCAGCCATCTAAATACACAATTTTAAACTACTTAGTACACTGGGAGCTTATATACTATTTTTTCTCCATGAAAATTACTGAAACCAAAACAGAGGCCCAAAGCTTTTAACAAGGGCATAGAAAGCATATATTCCAGTAGGGTCCAGGTTTTTGTATAGTTTTTTAATGACTCCCCCTCGACTTCTACACATGTGCCAATTACAGAGCAGAGGAGGCCAAGCTTTAATTTTAGATTTTTTTTTTGTTAGCTCACAATATAACATTATTAACACCCAAAAATTGTTTACACTAAGCGGTAAATACTTTTATTACACCTACAATCGGCCTTAGGAAATATTTACCAACTTATTGGCCCTGATAGTAAATCATATACTTCTGAAAATTCTCTTATTATGATTGAATTACACATTACTAATTACAGTAGTTTTGAAATTGTTGCAGTTCAAATTTTAAATATGGTATAAAGTTAACCACTTTACATCAATTCTTTTTATTTTAACCTAGAAACTTTATCAAATATTTCATTGTTGTTATAAAATTTAATTTAAAGTAAATTAGTGCTAAATTAAAATAATAGTCAGTACGCTACGTTGCTACTTTGTAGTACAATACTCCTATAATCGCAAGGGCAGGGGAAACAGGAATGCCCCGAGAAAATCCACCAGCCAACTGCAACATCTGCCATGTTTCCCACATTCAAAAATCTGCATGGCCTTACAAGGAATCAAACTTGGGTTCACCTTCATGGGAGGCAGGTAGTCTCCTGACTAAACCACCATTGCTCCTGCTTGTAGCAAGGTAACTCGTTCAAATCAGTAAGCTTTGGTCATCATTTTCATTAAAATAATATCCCCATTTAAAGCAGGATTACTATTTTCATTCTTAAAACTGGTAAGTTCATCTAACTCCAGATATTGTACTAATTAAGACTACTACAGTGAAACTTGATTTTGTATCCAGAAGAAATTGTCCATCTATTTGGCAGCTATAGGTATCTGAAATTTATTAACTGGCAAGTGTTGTGAGAGACAAGGGACATATCAAAATTCTATAGCAGAACTTATCTGCTTTCGCTTCAAATTATTCTTGGTACCTATACACATTGTATGATAAACTGACACTTGGTCACTGCAAGCACACTGCAAACATATGCAGTCACCTGTTGAAGTTGTAAATGTCCTCAATATTGCTGAACAGGTCAGCCAGTTGCTTTTCAGAAATGGGGCAGTCGACAGCTGAACGCCACCTGTGCAGGTAACCCTGTAACACACATTAAAAGCCGGTTTCACACGGTAACACAGGATGTGTTGCAACCAACAAGAACTGAGTAATTAGGAACCTATGCCTGTAGGTGTAGATAGCAGCAAGCACGTCAACACAAGTAAAGGTCATCATACATACTCAACACAATACTTGTATAGTAGGAACTGTATATGTAATAAAATTACTTTAACTCAAGTATACTTTCAAAAAACAAGTTGTAACATTTTATAACTGTAGATGCAATTACCTTGATATAGAACATACAAAATACTCTTTATGGAAACTATTAACTTATTGTTACACTTTCTCTCTCTAGAAATTAAGTGGGCTAAACCAAGTTTGTTAAGGGATGGAGGTCTTATTTAAATAAAAGAATTAATGATAACTTTCTAATTTAGTTACAATAACTAGAGCAAAATTCTCTCAACTCAATATCACACAATAAATTGATCTCACCTACTGTTCATAATTAATGAATGAAATTAATACAATTTATAATTACCACAAAAATCAATGAAATTAAATAATTAAAGATCCGTACAAATAGACAGTGTATCAACCTACTCGATTATTTTATAAATTATGCGTCCATAATTGACAGTTCCAATATTTACAATAAATCCTGCAGTACATGTCCATTTGGTTCCACCCCAGTTCAGTCCATATCCTGCCCCCCCCCCCCCTTTCCCACAGCGTCGGACAGATTTCCGGCGCCAGCTGGAGCGCGTAACAGTATTATAAATTATTTTTAACTCATATACAGATATATGTCTTAGTTGATTATCCAGACACTGCAACACTTATATTACCACACTACATACTCCTTACAGGGTAACCAGACCTACAGACGCAGTTAAATTTTAAAAGCCACATAAAAAACTGAGTCAAACTGGAGAGTTCTATGGTATATCAAAACACAATTACAAATTATAATTTCAGTCAAACAAATTAATCAGATTACAAAAAACTTACCTACTTATCATTAATTTCTATATAACTTTTCTGTAGGTTGGAAGTTCAAATTCTACACCCACTCAAATGAAGGGAAATTTATATTCAAATACATTAGGATTTAATCTATTCTAGCAAATTATTACTGTTATTAAAAAAAAGCTTTGATGACCTTTACATTATTGATATGAAATAACAGCATTTTCATAAAAAAAAATAATACAGAGTTTTAAAACATTTTTACTTAAAAACTCTATGGACATATAAACAGGTTGAATCAGCCGTGTATATTACTGTGTATGTATGCAGCCTGTGGATTACAATCTTAAACTACTTTGTCACTGGACCCTTAAGGTAGACAGTGAAGTGGAGGGGAGGAGGATTGCCATGTGAACAGTGCAATCATAATTTAGAAAAGCAACGAGAAGATTTTAATAAGCACTAGATATGAGAATATATGTTTCTGGAATGTACCTCAATGCTTGGCCCATTTTTCCACTGAAAGAAAGGACCATATATATGTACATAAAACAAAATGTGATGTTAGTGGTCAAGGACAATACACCTAAACATGTCTATCAGCAGGTGACATGCTTTCATAAATTACAAGGGGTGGATGACTCATCCTATAAAAAAAGTAATTCTAACCTCAATGATTTGATGTAAATCATGAACATAGATTCTCTCAGTTTCTATCACTTCCATCACAATGCGGTCCATGTAGCTCAGATGGGGGTCGCAATAGCGTGGCCTCACAGGTGGTGGGCATGAGGAACTAGCATTACTGCAGGGACTGTACACGCCACTGTCTCCTGAACCTGAAACAGAAATATTATGTGGTTTTGCATGATAACATGGCACAAGGAGCGTTACATTTTTTGCAAGCAGTGAATAGGTTTTTGGTACAAACAACAGACACCACTACAAGAAAAAATTATCAAGTACCACATTCCCAGAGTTCCTTTTCTAAATAAAGTTAAAATTTTAAACCATACACTGCATGATAACGAACAAAAAGGCTAAAAGTTTTCAACTCTTATTTTAGAATGTTCTGTGCCATCTACAAAACTGGTGATCATAAATTATTAGAAAGTTTGCAAACTGGGTTCTGTCCCTGGACATAACACGACCATATTCACCTAATACAGACACCTTTTAAATGGTTCCATTTTCTGTACACATACACAGGGAAGCACAAGGAGATCGGGTACCATTGGCTACAATCCTGTACAAAGAAAAAAAAAATTAACATCCTGAAGCTCTGTCCCCGGAGATGTAAATTTTATTCACACAAGCACTACGGGTCCCTGATAAAATCATTCTCACAAGACCATGCTTGAGTATGTATAGTAGGCAGGATATTTCGAAAGACCATTTCAATACTTCATGTACCCTCTTCTAGCAACAAAGCAGATCACAACTCCCTCATGGGATGTTACTAATATCACACCCAATTGAGTTTCATGCACATTCCCCAGATGACGCAGTTGGGTAAAGGTTGCCGTCGGTGTCAAAAACAAGCCTGATGACATCCAATTCAGTCCCATACATGTTCAATGAAGATCAGGTCTGGTGACTGAGCAGGGCAGGGGATTTGAAGAAAATCTTTGAGAGCGCCTTAGTTGCACCAACCAGCGATACATGGGCGGGCACTATCCCGTCTTGACAGCAAATCACCCTGGTGTTGCAAAGATCACTGCAGAACAGGCTGGACAATGTTCTGGATGTACAGTATCGAGCACTGTGCAGTCTTCCTTGTACAATCACTGGAGGTGAACAGATATTGAAGGCTATGGCTCCTCACGTCATAATTCCAACTTTGGGGTATTCCCTCCGAGCAAGACAAACAATATCTGAAAACCCATATCTACTGAAACGTTGCACACCTGCAAATGTAGTTTCAAGCACCGTACTGTGATCCTAGGTTGTGGTGAATGTTGATGACATTACCAGAATGGTGCAGGAAAGCATCGTTTATACAATCCTACCTCTTTCACTATTTCCGCTTTCAGACCAAATACATCGTAAAACTGAAATACTGTGAACTGTTTCCAACCAAAGAAATTAGAATAAGTAAAATGTGCTCTACTGGGATGATTGACAGCTTACTGATTATTACAATATAGTTGAATGTGATTAAAATGTGGTTTTTGCAGATTTACGGCGAATTCATAGCTCTAAAGTCCTGGTGTTCATTGCATTCCTCTCGATATGTCAGTGCGAAGCTGCTTGCTAACAAGATTGTATGTGCATAGCTTTTTACTGAATTCATAAATTCAATTTCACGGTACAACTACGTAACAAAAATGAAAATACACATGTATGCTTTATGGGTGGTGAAAAACCTGACGTTTGGTGATAAAATAAAGTGTCAGGAAAACATTTAATCACGAAAAATAAATTAATCATAGGAAAAAAATCTGTATGAAATTTTCCCTGCCTGTCCCTGACAGGGATCTAACCAGCGAGCCTTTGAATATAAAATCGCCTGCGTCCAGTCATGTTATACGTTTTCGAAAAATTCTTTGAAAACCTGCGGTTGCATCTTCCTTATTGCGAGACCTGTATGTTGAAAGTTAGCGCGACGTTATCGGCCCAGAAAACACGGACTGTTGTTAAAGGGCTGGGCGAAAAGAGACATCGAGGTGAAGGTGATCGCAATCTCTCAAGCGTGACGCACAGTCGCACGCACTTTCACAGGACGCGATGATGACGGATCACACTACGCAGGAATTTCCCCCTGTTCTTCTCTAGGACGTAGAAAACCTTACTAGGTTGAAGTTGACATCACAAATCCGGAGCGTGGAGTTCGACTCCTGTCAGTTTCCTTTTGGGCTTGTAGTCGACCGCGACTCATCGCTGGGGAGCTCGTTTTTCTCGCGGCGTTCCTGCTTTCTCTGCTCGGAACTGACCCAGCTTGAGCCCGGCTCACGTGTGCGCCAATCACGCCGAACAGATAGAACGGACAGCTGGAACAGTTAATCAGAAACCGTCCTCGTTTCCCACACGAGCTACGCTGGAAAGTTGATATCATGCCGAAATTTCTGCTCGCGGAAAGAGCAGACTTCGCCAATATTTCCCAGAGGTTCACTATTTCACTTGTTTTATGCCAATAAAAATATACGCTATTGTCGTAACTGTCTGCGATTGTTAAATTAATGTATTTATAACCTATGAAAACCCAAAACAATTTTATTAAAAAAAAAAGTACCAAAGAAGTGTGATTAGGAAATAAAGTGGTAAACCGGTTAGAAAATTTAGTAAGTAAAAAATGAAATTACAAGAGTTAGAAATAAGCCAATAAAATTCTCACTACTTTAAAATTACTGCAGTAGTGAAAAAATCATCGCAGCATCAGGTTCGTCGTCCACCACTTACTTCGAAAAAATAAGTATTAAAAATATCAAACAACCGAGGTCATAAACTGAGCTTCCGGCCACACACCAAAACGGTAAAGTATAACGTCTGCTTACACATAGGCTAAAGATGAGGAAGACCGCTTACTAGTCTTTTGCGCATGTACCCATCATTGACCTACCTCAAAAGAACTGTCCAAGTCACATGGTCAACACTGATGAAAGTGTTTGTTTATATCTTGATTTTTAAATGACAAATAATATTATATGAATAAAATAGTTTTACCAATTTTAATTTTAATCAATTTGCATTACAAATTGGTTAGAGGAAGTATACAAACTTCTCAAAGAATTATTTTACTCATCAGTTTTCTAACCTAAAATCCAAACTATGCCGTTTTCGCTAGACGTGTTGGCAGAAAAGTAGTTCAATGTTAGGACACGGAGATTGGTTGTGCGCAGCAAGCGAGATCGGTCTACCTCATCTTTAGTCTATGTGCTTACATGTGAACAACTACAGGTGCTGTCCGTTCAATCTCTCTTTGGCGTGATCGACGTAAATGTGAATCAACCATCACTACCAACACAGAGTATAAAGAATACTTCAGAACAAACGAAACCATCGGAAAATTTGTCCGCGTTTTTGGAATTACTCCCCTGGCAAAATTCATAGCGGCAGTGTTAAGGCTTCCCTTTGTAAGCGTGTATCCGGAAAATATAGGAAATACACAAGGTCATACCCTCCCTTACCCTTTTTCACGGCCCTTTCCCCTTACGGAAATGGGTGAAAGCATTAGGCTGCAGGTGGCCATAGTAGCTGTGACCATAAATTCGTGGCACAGGCCTTGTTCCAATTCGTTTTGAGTTTCACTTTTCCTCATTTGTATTTAGCATTTTGTAAGGTTTAGTCGGAACACCACGATATTAAACTGGTATTTAACAAAAAGCGTGTCATGAAAAAGACCTTTTTCAAGACTATTTCAGAGACTTGCTATGTAAAATTATTATCCTGAGTAAAATACAGATTTGTTTATTCCAGTAACCTCGCCTGAATATACGTATATTTAAATGTTCCAAACAGGCACAACTAATGCGGCGGCGATTTGGTATTTTGTATTTTGTAATTTGTCAAATTCGAAGATGAGAGCATGCAAAACGCAAATTTCAAAAATACGCCATAGATTTTGTAAGCAAAAAAAAACTAACTGGAACACGGCCACAGTGTAAACCTTCCCTGAAAGTTTGAGCCTAGCTCCCTGGCTTGTGCCTCTCAATAGCTGCGTGAGCGCTCACCGCTTCTCTGCGTTCGCAGATCGTTTGGTCCAGTGGGTCAGAATTGCCACTTCGATTTTGCCAGGGGGAAGGGCAGACCAAAGGAGCAATGGATAGCGCTAAGATATTTGTTTGACTGCACGATGGAGCCCCGAGCGACCGGAATAGATTACAGAGCTTCTTTGTTTCGGGTCACGAAAAAACGTACGAAAGTGCAGAGAAATACTGTAATGGCTTCGCTTCCTCTATAGTATTTGTTGTATTAAACGGTACAAGACTAGCGTTCACACGCAGTGAACAAGTTAGTAATGAAAATCGACATGTGGTTCCTGCATGAGGCAGGTTGACGTATGGGTAAGAGGAGGCTGGTGCTGATGGGAGCCGGCTGCCCTACCCGAGGGTCGGACCTGTTGCCCTGGCCAGTCAGAAGAATGGATGAGGTGAGGAGAGATGGGGGTGGAGACGCAGCGGAATGAAGACGGGAAAGGGAAAGGGATAGCCCCGATAAAGCCTCCACACCATGAAGTGTTCGCCACACTCTTCACCCGAGACCTCGGTCCGAAGATTTCCCGCCCCAAGGGGGCCTGGAATAGAACCGTGAACCTCCTCTAGAGAGAGGCCAGTGACTAACTATACCAACCGCAGATCATATTACTGTTAAGTACTGTGCGTAGCCAGGCGTGTGAAATTCGATAGGTTGAGCATCAAGATTATTTGTTTTTGGTTAACGAACTTTTCATTCGCGACCCACTGATGGTAAACAAAGTTTTTGGGACTCGGAAACTACTACAAAAGCATTCAATCTTCACTCTTCTTTGCACCAGAGTAACGTTATACTAGTTTCACTTCAGGTCTGTTGTAAAAAAATGTTCTGACTAACATTTGATTTTCATAATTTATGCAAGCTAAGAAGTACGGCCTCTCTTCATGCGTTAAGAATGCATAATCCTTTAAGTCTGAAATCCAAGATCTGAGCAATGAAGCCAATACCAAATTTAACGTTTATTTTTGCTGCAATTAAACGGGAAGACGACAATTTTGTAATCGAAATTACGGAGAAATCTGGAAAAAAAAAGTTCTGCGGGAGAACTATGCTACAAACGATTTTGAATAATTTTGGAAGAAGTGAATTTCGATCACTTACCTTGACTAAATTGTTATAGTTCTTGCTTCATAAGGATATATTGCATTCATTATAATTTATTCTTCAAAGGAAATGTACTGACCTTGCAGAATTTTTACACACACACTACTGGAACAGTATCCCCCAAGACAAATATGTATCTGTGGCTGTTAGTGAAGTACAGACGTGGCGAAAAAAGTGACTAGAAAATGACACAGAAGAGTGTTTTTGTTGAAACACTCAGCATTTGTGACAGCTATTGCATTTTCCCCATCCACACACATCAGTGATCTACAGCATCAAGTGAAAAGTATTTTTCCACACTATGTAGATTTAAATCATATTTGCTCAACAGTTTGTCAGAAAACCACTTACACGGTTTTCAATGCTCACAGTACGTCGAGATATATAAGTTGAACCTGAATAAGTTTTGGACATGTTTAGAAAAACAATCGTTATGTTTTTTTTATTATTATTTGTGACATACAAAGGAAATAGGTGTGTGCAATATTTAATTCATTTATTATATTGTGGATATCACGTGTTTCATTTCATAATACAATTATTGTAAGATTTAATACATCCTTGTTCTCACAGATGTACACATTTACATTGCTTTAGTCCAGTATTTGCCGCACATATAAATTAGTACAACACCCCCCGAAACTGATTTCTATAAGCTAAGCCCCTGCAACCACCTACCGAATGCGTCTTGGGAAAGTAAACGCACAATAATAAAAGTCACCACACGCAGACGTTTACTACAGCCCTGTAGGGACCATCAATCAATTTACAAAATCCAATACTTATTATGTATATGCTCATGATTCCCTGAACTTGTTCATGATTCCGCTGTATCGCTCATACTAAGTTTCTAACCATACGAAGTGTGTCGAGATCAATTGAATTATTTCTGAATGATATAGATAGCTACAAAAATTATCCGTTCAGGTTTTGCTTGGCAGTAAAATCAAGTGTTGTACTAGTATACAGAATGAATTTCAACCTTGTAGAGGCAAGAATCCCAGGCGCAGTTACATAACGTAGCGGAACCGTCCTCTTCATAAATGACCCTCGAGTCCTGTTACTGATAAGTTATACGCTTTCGCCGCAATACGAAGCTGTAATAAAAAGGTGTGACCAAATATAATAATTTATTTAAAAGACCGTTCGTTACCATATCACACTCCACTTCGCATTGGGTAGCTACACAAATCGGCCACTTAAAAAACGAAGAAATATTTTTTTCATTTTTTTTTTTAAGGAAAACAAAACTATGCTAATCACAAGAGTTTTTTGCGATAGCATGTTCCACAATGCGACGGACTTTGGTAGAGGAAAAGGGAGGGGTAGGGGAGAGCAGCATAATACTTAAAGCCATTAAAAAATATAGAGGCTGTCAACCGTCGAAACATCTTATACCTGCTACAGTACCAATTTTTTTGTAAACAAAGTTTCAAAAAAGAAAAGTTCATATAGCACGCAGACGCAATACACAAACAAAAAAGTGTTTAATCTCGAAACAATTTTTTTTATTCTCTTTGAATTTGTATGGAGGACTAAAAAACGGGTACGATTTGAGGATTAGCCAATGACTTCTCTGGGTACCTTTTTAACTGGTACCACGCAATTTCGTTGTAGAGGGCTTGGAGTGCGAGTGAAGAGATCTGGGCTGCTCTTAACAGCGAGGCCTTGAGAGCCGGTGAGGATGATTGAAGTGAATATGGAGAGGCGCCGGAAAGAAGGGGCGGGGAAAACGGGAGATCCCCGAGAAAACCCGCCAACCAACGGCATCGTCCGGCACGATTCCCACTTGCGAAAATCCGGTAACCCGGCCCGGGATTGAACCCGGTTCGCCTTGGTGAGAGACGAGCGTGCTAATCGCTCAGCCACCGTGGCCTCGTAGCGGGCTTGGAAGCTAATAAAAAAAAATCCGATGGAAAAACAAGTACACATCAAAACAATATTGATTCGCCTGACTTTAAAACATGTAGACGCAAAGACATGCCTTTATGATACTGCCTTTGCA
Organism: Dryococelus australis; assembly: GCA_029891345.1. Lineage (NCBI taxonomy): Eukaryota > Metazoa > Arthropoda > Insecta > Phasmatodea > Phasmatidae > Dryococelus > Dryococelus australis. The sequence goes on from CM056995.1 coordinate 80,466,853, forward strand.
CATGCGAATGTAACAGCAAATGAAATCCAAGTTCCAGTTTTCGCACGTACCATGTGACACAATACTCAAATTAAATTTTCATCTACTATAAATGTGGCTGATCACTGCACAAGGAAACCAATTGCGAATATAGTACGATAAAAGTAATTCGATGACCAGAAATAATTTATTTTCCGATTTTCTATGTGATGACTCCGATTAATAAACCAAACCGAATACTTAAACCTTCTGACGAGATTGTTATTAGCTATGCAAGTAATTCAAAACTAGAATGTTCTGGCATTCGGGCATCATATTGAAGAATTACAACTTATATTGCTTACATATGGTTTTCGTAATTCTAACGCAATCAATGGAACATTTAAAGTTCTGCGACGAACAAGCTAATAAATAAAATATTAAAAGTAAGGGTGTATATTGCACGCACGCACGCACACACCAGGAGAAACGTTTGATGGCAAAATTGTTTATGCCTGGGTATACAGTATTTCAGTAATTATCGAATGAGACATTAATAAAGCGAATTTTTAATCATAACTCACGGAGAACTGGCTGCAAGCCTGTATGAAAAGGCGTACAGGGAACGATCAACAAACGTTAAGAGCGATCATCACAGACGGGAATCTCGGCGAACGGACTACAGCTGAGAGCTTCGTGCAGATGTTCCTTAGAGCACAATCCCATGCGTCTCGCCATCGCAGCCACACGCGAGCTTGCACGAGATAGCGGAATTCAGCCGTAAAAAAACTCCCCCTCGAGAAAACGCCCAAGGTTTGGTTTCTTTGCCGGACTGAACGCCCATAAGCTGTCGCCACAGTAACATAACTATAAAAACGATGAAATGTGTTGCCTCTTAATTACATCACGTAACGCCCTTCATATCCGTACGTTCCTCACCGACTACCGATTAAAGGAAAATTCAGACTTCTTCGATATATCAAACCCTGTACCTATATAACAATTTCTGGCAGATTACTAACACAGCATATATTCACAAAAATACAGCCATTTTTCGAAGCAGAAATTCGAAATCCTTGAGAGACTTTAGCCTATTTCTGTGCATTTTTTGCTTTTACAATCACCGAAGTAGAAATACGATAATTTAAGTTCAAACTAAAACTCCGCAAGACTTATAATTCGTAAAACTTAGGTTAATAAAGTACCTTAGCTTTTTGTACAAGGAAATCCACTATTGTTACCCGCTGAATTAACAGAATCCCAGTCATGCTATGATAGGTGCAGCGTCTGATAAGTAAACACCGCATACGGACGTACTACAACAAACATGACTTGTCCCGCGCCTTCGTGGGACCGGTCCTGATTCAGCACCACATCCTGCAGCAAGACAATGCACAACTCGGTTCAATCTCGCTGATGGACTGGACAATACAGTATGAGTGTGTGTTCCAGTGGACTGGTGTGGGTAGCTATGTCCGTCCATACGCCCAACTAGTAGAGCTGTAAACGATAAACTAAGCCCTTTAAAAAACACTGCTTAAGATCTACTTACAGATACAGTGTGTATTCTTCCACCATATGTCAAATTAACACTATCGTGGGACTGATCACTAAACTCATGAGCCAGTCAAGTGAAACTGCCGAATTATTATTTCACAGACATGCTAATTCTTACACTTATATACACTAAAGAAACAGGAAGCAAAATAAATAATTTCAGTTCTCAAAAAAGTTAACCTAACACTTTTAATTCAAAGTTAAGATGTGGAACTACATCCCGTCCGTCGTCGTTACGAACTTCAATGGATGCATGCCAGCAAACGTGCCAGTTAAGATAATGCAGGGAGGGGACGACATTTTCCAAAAGTTCATTTCAAAAGCGCTCATTAACCGTGAATAGTCTATACATAACTTGTGTCGTGTGATTATCGCCGAATGTGGTAACATATAAGGACTTGCATGCCAGCTAGTACCATAATTTAGGTTACCTTTTCTGCACAAGTCAAATGTACAGTGACTCAAAAAAGTATTCATACACCCACACGTTTAGTCCTAGCGTGTGTATCCGAGGCAATGTAAAACCACACGTCCTTGCAGACAGAGGGGCGTAATAGCATACACCGTGGTACTAGTTAATAGCACACCAACGTCAGAAGGACGAGCACACAATGGGAAAGATTTTACTGTGACAGTCAAAGTATTCATACAGCGAAGGTGTAACCCTGTTTTGGTCTCGAAACGCCCGTGTTCTCCACCTCCAGCAGTTGTGCGTATAAAGACGGGTTCTCTGCTCATAAATTGCCAGATTCTTGTGGCAGTGAGAGATAGTGGTCAGAATGGGGCGCAAGAAAAGGCGAACTGTTTGTGACGCAACACGAAATAGTTGTTTCTCTTTGTAAGTAAAGCAGGAGTTGCTGTGAAATTGCGAAAACCCTCTCCGTTTGTTTTGGAACTATCAGTTTCATATTGAAGACGTAAAAAAGAAATGGAGACAACAGAAAACAAACGACGATCCGGACGTCCAAAAGTGCTAACGTCCCGCGAACGAAGGCACCTTGTCACTTTGGCACGTAAAGAACCATTCCGAGGTGCAGCATCTTTGGCGGAAGAGATCGCATCAACATCTACACACTCTGTAGTACTCAAACTGTACGAAATGTATTACGTAATGCCAATTTCCATGGTAAGGCAGCCAGGAAGAAACCACATATTTCCGCAGTAAACCGACAAAAACGCCTGTTATTTGCCAACGAGTGATGAGTCAATATTTAATATATTCGGCTCAGATAGTAGACGGTGGGTGTGGTGAAGGCCAAACACGGAATGGCAGTCGCAACACATTATACGTACAGTCAAACATGGAGGAGGAAGTGTTATGGTATGGGGATGCATGGCGTCTTCTGGGGTTGGCAATTAAACTTTTATTGAAGGTGCTGTGGATGCCACCAAGTATATGTGCGTTGCGCCATAACCTATCAAACAGCATGCAGAAGCTGGGTCTGGCAGGGGTCTTTCTGTTCCAACAAGGCAATGACCCTAAGCACACTGCCATGAAAATTAAGGAGTGGTTATTGCATAATGGTCCACGACGGCATCTAACCCCACCACAGAGCCGAGATGTCAATCCCATAGAGCATTTGTGGGAGTATCTAGGTAAACAGGTACAGAAACAACGCCCTTCAAGCAAGCTAGCTCTGCAAATACTACTTTTGGAAAAGTGGTTAAAATCTCCCCAGCGCACACCACAGTGTTGGTACGGTCTATGCCACGACGTCTCGGGGCAATCATCCGTGCTAAGGGTATGCAAACGAAGTATTAAATAATTGATTTGCTGCTGCAGTGTATAAGAGTGTGTTCCGTTAGTGACTGTATGAATACTTTGAGTTGACAAACATGGGTATTATTTCATGTATAATTTTGTTATTGTGTTATCTGTGTACGGGGAAAAATAGTATTGTAATGTGATTTGCAAATGAATGTAATCTTGCAGCTTAGTTGTCCATTATATTGAACCTGGAGCACAAATTATGGGTGTGTGAATACTTTGAGTGGCTGTATATAAATAATACATTGTGCATGCACATAATAAATGCATCTTGAAATTGCTCGGCAATTATATTTATTATTGTGAATGAATGTATACACTGGTAACTTGTTAGTATGTTTATTGGGCACGAAAATATTTACCTGTTTAATCTGTTTTTGCCAGGCTGTATATACTTGAATTATTTCTCCGTCCGGGTGTATGGTAACATTCATTACTAATAAACACCTAGAACAATTTATTCTAGTTCTATGTGCGAAATATCTACAGATTAAAGTATAAATATGAACTAGTATTTACTGTCCCAATATTATTTAGAGTAATTGTACATACATAGCTGTGGACAAGCGCCTGCACCACGTACTACTATCGCCGGCTGCCACCGATTGCTTATACCGCTGGTTCGCGGTTAATTAAGTAATAATGGTATCAAACTTATTTTGTGGAGACACTAACTGGCAGCGATTCAGGAGAAGTAGTTCCATGTAATATCAAAAGTATGACTTTTAAACACGTGAAATATCATTACACTTAATTTATGCTCATAGCAGGAACTGGTTTGTTAGTAACATTCCAAAGCATTACTAATAACGTCACTGTTACTCTTGATTGAGGCATAAATAATGTTATAGTGTTCATGGTCGTGTTAATTTTACATATGGTGGAAGGGCACAAAATGAGCAGTAAAGTATGTAGTTACTAAGCAGAGCTTTCGAAAGATCTCATTTAATCGTAAAGTCTGTATTCAAGCACAACCGCACGGCGATAGAACAGAAACAACGACAGAGCTTCACAAAGCACGTTTATGCCGGATCGAAAATTTGTAGATGACGTAACCAGACGATGAGAGTACCAACTGTGTGTCAAAAACGTTTGCGTCAAATAGAGAAGACTCGCAGCTGTACTGGATGACAATAGGACTAACGAGAGCAACACCCTCCGACATAATTTCAACTAAAATCAAACAAAGTTTCCTTCGTTATTATTATTACTAGGGGTTTTGCCCGTGACCGTGTTTTCAGTATGGTCACGTGCCTAGAATATTTACAATGTTAAAAGATTTGGTTATCACACACACACACACACACACACACACACACACACACAACATATATATATATATATATAATATATATATATATATATATATATATATATATATATATATAATAGAGAGAGAGAGAGAAATATCATATATATATATATATGATATTTATCTATCCACTGGGCCACTGTTAATGTTAATATTGTTGATAGAGACCCTGCTAATGGCCATGGTCTTATTTCTACTAAATGATAGGGGCGATTTTGATGTGTTGACATTAGTTTACTTCTCTAGCATATAATGTTGTTAGCAAATACATACCCTTGAATGATAGCAACTGCTGCTTCTAATCTTAGTAGTGTTATTTGAATAACTAATATGATTGATAATATTCTAGTGGAAACATTTATTGATGTATTTCCTAATAATGTTATAATTAAATGACCAGCAATTATATTAGCACCTAATCGTACAGCTAAAGTTCCTGGTCGGATAATATTACTAATTGTTTCAATACAAACTATGAATAGTATTACTACACCAGGGGTTCCTGTTGGAACTAGGTTGGGATCGCTCTAGCCACTTGATCCCTGTTGCCCCACTTAATTAACTCAACTTTGAAGCGAGACATTTAGAGTAAACAAAAATAATATTCCATTACCTCCATATCGCTATGCAATAAATAATCTCTATGCATTAATACAAAACTTTCATAGGAAAATGTAATTAAAAAATGAGTTTTTAGGGTCAAAGGTTATGATTGCGTAAACTGATCTAGCTGAAATTCGAATTTGACCTGTATATTTGACGCTGAGGATTCGCTTTGCAAAATTTTAAGAACTTTTGTCGAGTTTTAAGTGACTTATAAGTATTAAAGAGAGATGGACAGACAGAGATCGCCCTATTATATAATAGGATTATTATTAACTTACATTGCCACTCGTCAGCTCGCGGAGGAAAAAGAGGAGAAGGGTATACATAAACATAACTATGGACGGAACGACAGTATTGGCACTGCTAACCCAGTCGCGCACTACCTGACTGCACCGTGAACAAACAGCGCCTTGCCATAAAGAAACACGATATTGTACGTGCAATATCCTCAGAACAATGACGCACAGCCAGCAGTAATGTCAACACAGCGCGCCTCTGACACGGCAGCGGTACACGCGGAACATTTCACTCCGGTGAATCACTATAGGAATAGGAATCACATTTAACGGTACGTCACGAGTCATGATATCAACGCAGTGCTGCATGGAGAATTTTTCGACAACGGGAAAAAATTAGAAGAGCGAAGTGGTACATCTGTTTACTCCCGCACATCACTTGGCTACACAAACCTGTTCTATTTTTATAACATATCACAAGGGGAAAAAGGCGTACAACGCGGAAGAAAAATGTTGGGAGTCTCCTGCAGGGGCCCAACTTTTTTAAACTGTCGGAATAATTGCGCTAGCGTTTATCTGATAATTCCATTCCGGTTGCGGGTGTCGGAAAGCCAAAATGTGTACTTCTGATATAGCCGTAGCGACTGTCGGAATGAAACAAGGTATTGGATTTTCAAAGAATTAATATTACAACTTGGCATCGTTACATTTCGTGTGTAGTCAACGACGCTGAACCAATAACGTTAAATCTATTGGAGCAGCAAAAATTATTCTGTGAAACAAAAATTTATAAGATATTTTCTTATGGGTATGAGGTACCGTCAAGCTTCTATCAAAAAAGAATATCCAAGAATATCTTGCAAAGAAGTGTGGATGGGTACGCTTACATTTGTAAATAACTCGAGGTATTTTCATGTATAGACAGCTGCCTAACTTATGTTATAGTTTAAATCCTTTAATGATTACAGTTTGTGTTGCCACATTAAAATTATTTGTTTTGTGTTTCAGCTGTTTCGTGTTAAGATTTATTTGATGTTCAAATACTCCTGTCAGTTTGTGTGATAATGGTATTATATTTTACTCTATTTCGTTCATTATTTAATCACAAGGGAGTGTATATCTCCACATTTCCTTTATAACACAATAATATTAAAAGACCTAATCGCTAGAGGAATGACGATTCCGGCAACTGCCCTGCTGTCGGATTGATTCCGACACTGCAAAATTCTATTTCGGTTTACAAATTCGCTATCGACATACTGCTAGAGGAATTATTCCGATAGTTTCAAAAACTGAGCCCCTGAAGCCGAATTCCATTCCTAATTTAATACAAATTTTAATCAATGGAAAGTCTCAGATTAATTTGATAATTAAAGGCTGTTTACGATAAATTGAGCACTTTATAAATCAACCTTAGAAAAAAGTCACTGCTACTAACGTAATAAATTTAACGGGCGCACTTAGTGACGTGCGCCCAGTAAAGTTGGTAACGGTTGATGGAAAGTAGTTCAATATCTTAACGTCGAATAAAAAGTGTTAGGTAACCCATTTGTGATAACTTAATTTCGCATTCTGTTTTTTTAATGCATGGAAGTATAAAAAAGACCACATTTGTAAAATGTTTTATTTTCCAATAATTTCACAGTTTCACCTGATCGACGCATGAAGAAAGTGATGAGGCCCATGGCAATGTTAATTTTACATAAGGCGGAATAATACACAACGGGCACACAAGTAGATCTTAAGCAGGGCTTTCAAAAGTGCTCATTTTACCGTGAACAGTCTATACTAGGGACCCCCCTTGCGAAAACGACGCCGTACCATGTCTTGGCCAATTCAACACTCAACATGAGCAATTGTACTGTTTCTGGGACAGGGAAAAGAAAAAGTAACTTAATTTCAGATATAATAGACATATTGAACAATTAATTAAATATTTCAAGATTTTATTGCTAAATTAAAGGTAATTTTGTGACTGTAAATCGATTTTTGTGAAATTATTTTTTGCTTCGTATGTTTTACACACTGTATCAAGAAACAAGGCAAAGTGTTTAAACCAACTTTACATTTTTCTGTAGTTTGGTTTAGTTTATTTTAGCGTTTCAGACCATTCAATTTGTGATTATAAATATATCACACGAAAACAACTGAATTATTAAAAAGGAAAGAAAAACATGCATAAATAAATTAGAGTTACGTCTGCAAAAAGCGAGCATGTAATCCTACAAAAATGTGCAGAACGATTGGAAAAATTAACTGAAAACATAAAAGGAATTATTAGTCACGCCCAGATATGCACTACCAAGTTATTGTGGTTCACCTTATAATTTGTACCTTCATTTTTCAGCATGCTGACCGAACCAAAAAAAAAAAAACGTGCTTAACAACTACACTCATCTAATGCAGAGCAACCTACTTAAAATAGTCTACCCTAAAATATATTAATCATTGCGGAAAGTATTTGCTGTATATAACTGAGTCACTCGCCACTAGTTTCACAACCCTAAAAATAATGAGGCAAATAAAGATTTATCCGTCAATTTCCCGGCATCAGAATACCAACAGACAGTTTGTCAGGCAACTTTTCTCGCTAACTCAAATGCTGAAATGCGATAAAGAAACAGAAGAGGAGTTTAAACGACATCTATAATTTAAAAAAGTTGATGGGACAGCCGAGCCTGAGGAAGTGTATGGCGGAAGGAAGTGAGAGCTAAAAGCAAAGTTGGGTCCCCGCTCTGCCTCCAGCCCTTGTCAGAAGCCACTCGCTGTCTCTGGTTATTGCAGGAAGGAAGATGAACCCTTCTAAAAATAGAAACCACGCTTAATCTGCTCCTTACGTCTACGCCGAACTGCACGCCCAACAAAAAAAAAAAAAAAGAAAAAAAAACACGACAAAGAATTACACGCGCGTGTATGACAGACTACTACCTACACGCTCGAGCAAGTGAAAGTAGCACGCATAAATTATGATATGACATTAGCTGTTTTATTTATTATTTGTTAATGTTCGCCGCGGGATATACAGTCGCGGGTGAGCAGTTGTGCCAGTTATCTCAAATGATCTGCGTTGCCGAAAATATTCTGAATGTTGCTGCCAGCACCTTTCTTCACACAGTGGTCACGCACCTGTACGTACGTATGGACGCCCTGGATAAGTCGGCCTATATTTGAACCTGAAAGTAATACTGCACTTGCAACATAACGACTGACATTCCATTTTTAAAAAACATCAACTATCGGTGTCTCGATATTTTCAACAATATCGCCATCATCAAAATAAAGGATAATCGTGATCACTAGCACCTGTTTTCAGCCATGGATAAGAATGTACCAGTAAGTAATAAGGAAAGAATTTTTCTTTGGATCAGTTGGTATTTTGCTTTTCACTAGAAGTTATGACGATGGAATAGCACTCCCCTAATATAAAATAAGATTTCTTCTTGTTAAAAAAAATGAAGGGTAGCTGTAAACGTAAATTATGAATTTATTGGACGATGTGTATTAAAAATTACTCCAACAAGTGGTCTATATTAAATCGATATTATCGACGTATCGACAAACAGCGTGTAGCTGTTGGGATGAAATATCGATAGCAAAATTAACGATAGCGAAAAGTCCTAGCATACTCGCTTCCTTTTTTTAGAGACAGATGCTGGCGCATATTCCATAAAGCAGGTTCTACCAACACAATTTGCCATTCATCGCTTTCCTGCTTCATACGTCTGCTAACTGGATAACTGAATTCGTGTTTGATTAAGTAAAAACGGCGATTAAATGATACTTCCAAAGAATATACACTACATTTTCACCGCGATCATTTCCTATCCAAAAACTACTAACATAAGAATGGATGAATTTGAAACTATCATCTTAGGTGTTGTAATCGTGAACCACCGCAACGACTCGTTTTAACTTAATTATGTGATTCGATCTAAAAACACAAATAAATTGCAAATGGAAAGCGCTTCAGAACCAGGAACCGGAGAAACAATCTGTAATGAAACCACACGACATTCGCCCAAGGAGCATTATAACACATCTCTTGCACAGGGCCGTCCGAGGTTACTGCGCGCAGACACATCGTTATAGCGTAGCGTAATTGCGGGAGAAAGTTACAAGAGAACAAATTGTTTTTTGGCCAACAATGAATAAAAGATGACACGAAACGAATCAGAATTCAGATTTCCTAGATGTTTGTACAGAACCCAACAAAAATTTCTTCTTGCAAGCTTACCTTAACACTTAAATAAGTTATTTGCACTTTTTCAGCATACTTTTCTTTTCAGATCCAGACAAGAACAAGAACACAGCTATAAAAAATGTATGTTATAAGTGTAGATTATCAAAATTTTGTGGGGAAAGTTCATCTGTAGCCCTCTCCCGACGTTATGGATTCAGACGCAAGAGGCAGATAGCATGAAGCATCCCTACAAAAACTACCAGATTCCCACGACATATATTCGCAGCTGGCCTGGGGTGTGGCTGTGTTGAGGACACGGCCGTTTGTTTTGCGTGAATACGTCTACGTTGATGCGCTCGGACGCCTTGATTTTATTTTACGTTCCTGACACCGCTTCACTCGATCATATGGGGTTTTGTGGGTATCACTGGATTGCTTTTGATATGCTCTTTCCAAACGTATACGATTTCTGTATTTCGACTTAGCTTTTTGACGAGTATAGGCCGACATTGTGTTAAGTTTTCTGAATTTTTTACATTAAACTCATACAATTTCATCATAACCACGCCACATAAATGTTTTTATACACGCAATCAACTGATCTTGACGAGAGCTGTCGATTGTAATTTAAACGAACAACAAGCGTCGTAGCTTCTCCTAAGCGGAAGTTATGAGAAGCGGCGAAACGAACTCAAAATTGCGGCCTCCCCTCCCACCTACCACTTCGCAGTCCTCACTCAATGTAACATACTCTTTTATCCTTTGGCCATCGAGTGGTGTAATTGAATTTTGAATGTAGACGATAGATTCGGGTGCTGCAATGCCAAACTGTATCCCCAGATTTTATCATCGGATTTTCTGGATTGCCTCCCACAATGGTTACAAATTTAAAGACGTATTCACGTCAAAAACTGCCGAAGAAGAGTTGAGATATCTGGGATGCGCTTGTCGAGATGAAGCGGGAATGGAAGGGCGGATGTAACACGGGATAACCCAGGGAAAACCTGCCCATAACGTCCACCACGTTTTCCCACATGCGAAAGTCGGGAATGCGCTGTCCACGCGACTACCGCGGTTCCTGCCGGAATATTGTTCAACTCAGGTTAGGTCCGCCAAAAGGGCGAATTTTCTCCCTTACCAGCAAATCGATGTGGAATGTATTTTCCCCGACTTTTAGAACTATGCGCTAAGACGAAACATTAAAATAATATTTACGCTTTTAATCTTACTTCAGGTTCGTTTAACATGCAGCATATATTATTTGAACAAATGAACAGTTGAAAACGGAGATGATATATTTTAATTTTCAATTTTATACAGCCACGTTCTGGGATTTGCTATCGGACAGGCTGCTTACGGTAAACTGAGCACGTATGTAAGCCCTGCTCAAGATCTCCTGGTATGCACATTGGGTCCACATACATTGCTATGGGCCTGGCCACTTTATTCATGCGTCGGACGAGTAAAACTGTAAGATTATTAGAAAAGTAAATTTTTTACAAATTTGCCGAGTCGTACATTTATATGCAATAAAGACCAGAAAGCAAAAGAAATTATTTTAGAGTCGCAAATGTCAATCAAACACTTTCAACTCAAAGTGAAGACATGGGATTGCTTCTTCTCAGACATTACCAACTTTACTGGGCGCACGAGTTATCAGTGTGACAGTTAAAATATATTCAGGTAGGGGCAGTGATATTTTCCAAAGATTTATTTAAAAAAGTACTAAACAGGTGAACAGCCTATACAAGAGAAAAGCGCCAAAAGTCGTGCGATTTAAGATTCTAGTATCGCGTAAAAAATCGACGAAATGTAGCAACTCGTGCGACATCGATTCCACTCGTGGGCGAAACACGGAAGACATCTGAAGAGGTGCCGACACATTCCGTCTGGATAGCTTCCCAGTCCCCTCGATATCTATAGATGCGGGATCTCGAGTGGAATGAACTCTCCAGTAAGTCCCACAAAATGCTCAACTGGGTTAATGTCAGAACGTGGTGGCCACGTCATTAGCGAGTACTATCAATAATTCTCCTAGGACCAGTTCTGGGACAAAGTGACATGGTCCGGTGCGGTATTTGTTTTAATACGCCATCGTTGTACAAGTACATTAAAGAGATAAGAAGTTGCAAACGGTCGCCTGTCAAGTATTTGTTCAAGTGGACCATCGAAACAACGTATGCCACATGAACACACCCCAAAACCAATATGGAGCCACCACCAGAGTGCATTACATATTATTCATTCTTACAGGCTGTCATACGTTAATTTGGCAGTTTTGAAAACCCAACATTTGAAAAACTGCATTGCCCCTAACCTCACGCATGCATATAGTTCAACAGGCACGCTGGCTGACACGTATTGCAACAATGGTTAAACAGCTATACATGCGGGTTCGGAGCCCAGCTAAAACATATTATATACACAGCGGCCGCCATCGACTCAAGTGATTAGACCCTAGTCTGTCGGGCTGCGTTTTTTGTTGTAAACCCACTAAACGAGTTATGGGAACTTCGGTTCCTGACAGCGCGGCCTCCGGGGGCGTATGAGAGATCGGCAGCGGCAACTGGCAAGCGCTCAACCGACGGAGGGAAAGTAGTGCACTGTATGTGTGTCGAGTTAAAAGCGGTCAAGTGCACATAGTGAATACCATTTTTTTCCTGTTATTTTGATACATATAAGAGTACAAATGAGAAAATTTGTAAAATATTTGCTATTTCTTGTAGTTTCACTTGACCGACGCGTGAATAAAGTTATTAGGCATACGGTAATGTTAATTTCACGTATGGTGGCAGAATACATCATATCCATACAAATATATCTTAAGCAGGGCTCTCAAAAGTGCTCAAGTAGTATGATAAAGGGAAGTAAGGCACAATGTATTTTTTTTAATGGGAGCTGGGCGGCTGGGAGGTTTCGGCTCGACTCGGACGAGCTCGGCAATCTTTGGCTCGACTCAGGCGGTGCTCGAAAGCTGTCATCAATTCGCAACCAATCCTTACCAATCCTCCATAATCTTTCCATCGATCTTCCCTTAAATCTTTCCATCATCTTTTTTTCAATCTTTCCATCAATCTTTCAATCTTCCCATCAATATTTCGCAATCTTTCAATCAATCCACTCCGCAATCAGCTCCACAATCTTCGCTAATCTTTCAACCTTTCCATAAATCTTTTTATCTTCCCATCAATCTTTCACAATCTTTCCATCGATCTTTCAATCTTCCCATAAATATTTCGTCCAATCTTTCAATCAATCATCAATCCATATTCAATCTATGGGTTTGTCATCTGTCCCCCATCCATAAATATAAAAAAAATCCCCAACTATCTCCAAAATTTGTACATGGCGACAGACTTAATGTAGTCCACTATTCATGCATTGTTATAAGTAAGATCTTCACTAATATTCTGTATGCGGATCATTACCTTAATAGCCGAGTGCTCATAGCACCACTTTAAAATTACGAGGGAAAAAAGTATACTACACACCTAAAATAAAGAAAAAAATTTATAACAGTGTATTATTACATTGTAATCACAATTCCAGAAGAAAACAGTTCATCACAACATGCGATATTTCCCCGATCCTTCAGTTCTCTAATGATTGAAGATATATCAACAATGTATGAGAGATCCCCGCGTTTTTGAAGGTCAATACAAATACACGAGTCTATCAACAAGTACATTCGGGTCTTCGGGAAATATGTAACGAGCGTTATTGGCGCATTCTACCTTCTTCACGTCGCTTGTTGCAGCAAATGTGTTTGAGGGGTGTGTCAGTGCATCGAGAAAATCATCATGGCCCTAAGCCATGCATCACATTTGAAAATTACTTAAAACTTTGTATCAGTTGCGCATGAATACTAAACAGCGAGAAATTAATATCCAAACATCGCTAAAAAGGCTTCAAAAATTCGGGTCGTTAATCGGATTGCGAACCTTTTATCTTAGATCCCAATATCTCATAGTTAAAACCATCATTTCGCCTTTATTATGAGTTTCTAAAACAGTCTCTGAATTTTTTTTATCTCCGAAAGAGAATTAATAATTATTTTTATAATTTCGGGTCTCAAACTCAGGTGTCTACACCGTACCTCACTTTTGGAGATGGCTTAAATCCTTATATCATCGCTAAAAAGGCTTCAAAAGCTCGGGTCATCAATCGATTTGCATTCCTATTATCTCACTACGATTCTTATATCCGATGGCTAAAACTTCCGTTTCGCCTATAATATAAATTCCTGTAGTTTTCACCGAACACTGGGGAAATTACCACATTTTTTCCTAAGTCCGGTAGAAAATGAAAATTTCTTTATAATTTAATGACTCAAACTCAGGCTCCTCCGCCATACCTCAACGCTTAAGACTGCATATATGTTTATATCAGGTATGTATAAGCACGTAAACAGACAGAAAATCACATAAAAAGTTCGTTAGAGATGATCCAAAACTGTGGACCTTTTATCTCAGTAGAACACCTTTATTCTTTAACCAAAATTGCTCTAACTACCTAAGTATATTTTAAATTTCATACACCATGTACTTATACGGGTTTTATTCCAGCATTTTCTACTAAAGTGTCACTTAGTGGTTCTTACATGTAAACTAGCAGAAAGAAAATGGGGAGTCGGTCGCAAGGAGACGGGGGACCGGAGCATGGAACTGTTCATGCTCTGTCATTCCGGTCCCCCGACGGCCATCTTGTCCACCATATTGGATGTCGCTGACCTTGACCTTTGACCTTGATGTGCACGAACGAAAGATTGATGGAAAGATTGATAGGAAGATCGAAATATTGGTGGAAAGATTAATGGAAATATTGAAAGATCGATGCAAAGATTGAAAGATTTATGAAAATATTTATGAAAAGATTGAAATATTGATGGAAAAATGGAAAGATTGGGGAGGATTACGGAGGGGATTGCGGAGAAGATTACGGAGCGGATTGGTGGAAATATTGCGAAAGATTTATGGAAAGATTGTGAAAAATTGATGGTAAAATTATGAAAAATTGATGGTAAAATTGTGAAAAATTGATGGTAAGATTGTGAAAAATTGATGGTAAGATTTCTGAGGATTGTAGGATTGGTTGCAGATTGGCGAAGATTGTGAAAGATTGATGTAAATATTGGAAAATTAATGGATTGATCCAAATATCGATGGGATGATTGGACGATCGACGGATTTATGGTCACGAAGAGCACGAAAGCTAAGACTGTTTATCACCCTCGTACATGCGAAGTCTCCAGGGCGTGGCAGTATTGGCATTTAAATTAATGCCAATTAAGCCTATAAAAGTGTTGGTAGATGCTAATCCATACCATGACTATAACATACTCGTGCATGTAGTCGTTATTAGTATCATGGGCTTGGTTTAGTCATATACACATACATTTAAAAAAATCTGAGTAGCATACATATACCTACAAAACAGTCGAGGTAGTGAATAATATGCTAATTCCGGCATTCTGTATTAATCAGTCTTCAAGAGAGGGGATTGAAAAAGTAGTAATTGAATGAGAGACATTTGCATGTTTTCGCAATGTATAATTTCGTACAATATAAGAAAATTAATTATTTATAATTTAAAATGTTTCAAATTGGATAATAAATGCAGATTTACGATTTGACATGCCCTATGCTTATAAAACCAATATGGCTAACAGAAACAAACATATACTTGAAGAATTAGTGGGTGCACTTACCGAGCACCTTCCGGTATGTTGGTCAATCCTGAGTCGACAGCTTCCGAGCACTACCTGAGTCGAGCAGAAGATTGCTGAGCTCGTCCGAGTCAACTCGAAGCCTCCCAGTCGAACAGCTCCCATTTAAAATACATTGTACCAGACTTCCCTTCATCATACTACTAGATAAGTTTAACGCGAACAGCCTATAGGTGAGTAGTGTTCTACTGCTCAAACTGTTGACAACTAGGATCAAGGGCCTTGCTGAGACTGTGCCACACCCGAAATCTACATCAGATCGAAACAACTGGAACCGCCACATTCTGCTGCCAGTCCTCCGAGGTCCAATTAGTGACGTCTTGGGCCCAGGCGAGACCCTGTGCACCCCAGGGATGCATTCTACTCTCGTGGTACTCCCGCCAGCGACGAATGAGGATGTCATTTCAGCCAGTGTGGTCGCTTGTTACCACGGAACATTCCTGCCAAAAGCAGCCGGTCGGCCCACTGCGCTGCAAACTGTGAGTCCACACTCCTGTGAGTTACTTCCGATACACACGTTACACGATAGATTAGGACGCCATGACTGTCTGCAAACCATGACATAACATGATTGGGAGTTAATATGAGAATCCCACTAGGATGGAAATATCCCGTGTTGTAATGGAATGGAAGTATAGAATGGACTTACACTTGTGGGTTTTGAGATCGGGGACGGCTCGACTCGACAATGTTTCCCAAGAAAGCCAATTAGGCCTAATAAAGATTACATAAACCAACAAAGAATGACTTAGAGGAAATCGGGTAGTGCTCCCAGTTTACCTCTTTAGGGATTTGTTCAAGGAGGTGGCGTCTGTTGGTAAACAATGTACGTACAACTTCGGAAACTGGAATGTCCCATCCGTCGCCACCCCTTTCAAATCTCGATAATTCACATCGTCTTGCCATTGGAGGGCTACAAGGTGTTCAACCTGACTCAACAGCAATTAAATCACAGATCATAAAGGTCCGGGCACTTCCAAGACGACGCATCCGGTGACGCTACTAACATTCATTACCTTTACAGTGTGCTCTCCCACGACGTCGCGGATGACAGAGCATTTATGAAGGCCCTGCTTAGTTTCCTGTTTTGCTCACTACCATTTTACCGTGTGTAAAAATACCTGTCATTGACCCACATGACCAGTAATTTCTATGAATAGATCCAGTGACGCTGCAAAATGGGAAGAAACATACACATCACTAAAACGGCAGCAACATGCTTGGGTCCAACTAACATATATCGTAAGATATCAAACTGAAAGATACCAACATAAACCAACGGGCATGGCAACCAAAATAAGCATAACACTTTTAATAAAACCGAAATAAAAGTAATTTTCGGAATGAGTGAGTGAAGAAATTTGGGCGGCTCTTAACATAGAGGTTTTGAGATCTGATGAGGGTAAAGCGAGGTGAGTATAGAGCAGCGCCAGAATGCAAGGGAGGAGGAAACTGGAGATCCACGAGAAAACCCGCCGACCAGCGAAATCGTCCGGCACGATTCCCACATGCGAAAATCCGGGGGCGACCCCGCCGGGAACCGAACCCAGTTCGCCTTGGTAGTAGGCAAGGAGTAATTTTCGGAAATGTTTATTTTTCAAATGTTTCACTGAACACTAAACAGGGTATAGAACACTGTACCTGTGTTACAAATGTTGACCACCAGCAGGCACTTCACATACTCGTTGAAAACGTTGGGGTTAGGGTCATAACATAGCGTCCCTTATACAGAATGTTTCTCAATTAGACCTAAAAACTTCGTGAGGTGATTCCTTATGTAAAAATACATAGAAAATATATATAAAATATATATAAGGGAGTTATAAGCCGTTGAAAGTGAGATTTTAAAATGTATTTTTGCAACATATCGGAAGCAAAATGAAATTAAATTACAAATTCTCCCATCATTGCTCTATGTTAATGATATCTTCAGCTTACGAGCAAACTTACATTAATACATTTCCCCGTACAGGAAATAACAGGGGTGGCCACCCTATTTTTCCTGAAAACTCTTTTATAGTCAGGAACTTCGAACTTTTCATGAATAAATATTGAGCAGCATGGCCTAGGTAACAAAATTTGTCCGCTTGTCGCAACTGCTCAGGACCTACCGTTTACGTGTAAAATGCACACAAAGATTCGTCTCCAGCGATTCAGTGCCTAGCACATAGGCAAACTATCTACATTCGCAGACCGGTGCCTATTTGTTTCTGGAGACCGTTTGTAGGTATTCATTGTATTTTATGTTTGAATGGAAATTTTGTAAATCGTTAAAGAAGTGAAATGGAAATTCCAGTTCTTGGAATTATGTGTTATGTGACAGGGAACGTCAACCTAAGGGCAAACCCGTATTAACGGCAACCCCCCCCCCCCAATGATGATAACAGGGGTGGCTACGTGTTAGGCACCATCGCTGGAGCTGACGATATGTGCACGTAAACTCCCTTGCGTCGGTGTCTTTGTACACAAGTAGTACCTAAATTATGTGCTGCCTACCTAGCAGGCATTATCACGCACCCCATGCTGCCTACCTAGCACGCTTTATCACACACCGCATCACATTTGCCTTCTGATATATTGAAAACGGTGGGTCCTAGGTTGTTGCAAAAAGAGGACCATTTCTGTTGCGTAGGTGTTACTGTTCAATAAACAAGCATCACACGTTCACAATTCTTGACGGTAAAAACGTCGTATGCAACAAGAGGGTGGCCACCCCTATACCTTAATTAAGGGGGCTGCATTAATACAGGTTTTCTCTTAGGTTGACGCTCCCTGTCACATAACACATTTTTTGAAGAATAGTAGTTTAATTTCACTTCTTTTATGATTTGCAAAAATATCATTCAAACATACAATATAAGGAATACATACAAACTGTCGCCAGAAACAAATAGGCAGCAGAATGTGCAGTGGACACGCAGCGTTTTGTACGCGGATGTAGATAGTATTATTCCCTGTGTGCTAGGCACTGAATCGCTGCAGACGAATCTGTGTGTGTGTTTTTTACACGCAAACGGTGGGTCCTGGGGGGTTGCGACAAGAGGACAAATTTTGTTACTTAGGCCATGCTGCTCAATATTTCTTCATCAAAAGTTCGAAATTCCTGACTCTAAAAGAGTTTCCAGGAAAAATAGGGTGGCCACCCCTATTATTTCCGGTACGGGGAAAGGTATTAATGTGAGTTTGCTCTTAAGTTGAAGATCCTATTAAAATAAAACAATGATCGGAGAATCGTAATTTCATTTCACTTTGTTTCCAATATATTGCAAAAATACATTTCAAAATCTCACTTTTCAAGGGCTTATAACTACTACCTTACTACTCAGTTTAGGTAGTACATGTCCTGTATATTTTCTACTTATTTTTACATAAGGAAACACCTCACGAAGTTTGTCGGTCTAATTTAGAAACATCCTGTCTATAGTGAATATTACGCGCTGCGTAACAGAATGCAAAATACTAGACGCAAAGTAAATTACTTCCATGGAATTATTTCCTGACAGCAACAGTTTCGAAGTAGTCTGAGAACTTTGTTCACACATAATCCTCGCGCGTTTCATTTAAAGTATTTTCTGTAACAATGTGTAATGAAAGCGCTTTTCAGTTTTTAAAACAAATAAAACCTCAGAGCGCCGTAGAGAAATACTTAAAACTATAAATCGAACAATGTTTTATTTTTTTGCGAGACAAACGTGGATGTTTGATATTACTCTGCTCTCCGCACCTCTAACTCTCCTATACCTGATCCCATCCACTTCCCAGCCATTATCAGCAGACAGGACAATTGCAGGTTGCTGTTACACTGCTAAGGACTGGCAGGGAAAACCTGTTCGTTCACCTAATTCCACAATATAAATCAGACTTCTCAAGGCGAGTTTACATTGTCCGCAAGGAACCACGTCATTCTTACAATGCTGACTGCAATATCGGGGAACTCCACCACGAGCAGGTACTGTTATGTTCAGGACTCAGCGCCAATCATTTAGGAACTTCGGAAGAGAGTACGTAGCCCCCGAACGGTACGAGAGCTAACAGAAGGCTACTTGCAGGGTATTCCGCCAAGCCTAGGAGGCAGTTCATATCCCGGGTGCCTGCGACCGGTAACACCCACCACGTAGACTGCCAACTGACACGACACCCCGATATTCCGGCCGGTCGCCTTTTATCTCGACAAACCTACAGCCGCAGTTTTGGTATTATCACCGAGATTTGTGTGTGCTCTTAGTTTAGGGGCAAAACATGTTCATTCGCAGTCGTTAGTATATAATCGGCAAAAAATGTACTGTACTTTAAATTGGTTATCACATATACAACCACGAAAAAGCACTTCAATTTTAAATGCATAACTCTCCGTAGCTACGAGGCCGTGGTGGCTGAGCGGTTAGACTGCTAGCCTCCCACCAAGAAAAACCGGATTCAATCCCCGGCCGGGCCACTCCGGATTTTCGCAAGAGGGAATCGTGCAGAACGATGCCGCTGGTCGGCGAGTTTTCTCGGGGATCTCTCGTTTCCCCCGCCCTTGCATTCCGGCGCTGCTCAATTCTCACCTCACTTCGCCCTCATCGGCTCTCACGACCTCGTTGTTAAGAGCCGCCCAAATCTCTCAACTCAACTCAACCCTCCGTAGCTAGGATCACCACAACTTTATGTTAGGACTTCGAAGTTCTAGGTTCGAATACTGGGTAGACCTGAACCCGAAACATGCGTGCTTCGTACTGACTGCAGAACTGTCACGTACTTAGTGCACTGTTCAGAAGTGTGGCTCAGGCAACAAGGCGACTGGTAGCTGTTTGAATGCGCTGAGTTCACCACCAGGATCATTATGTAAGGATCAGGCCAGATGATGACAAGTGACTCGCGCCACCAACTCCAAACAAGTAACAGCTGAGTTTAGTCCGAATGTTGTGAAGATAGCAAGCAGAGAAAGGCGTACCCCTATCACTAAACTTTAATAACCCATTCCAAGGCGACAGCTTGTAACCATTCCGCATGTCAGCACATTTGGAAGATATGTTATCTACTGTGTCACCGCACCTGCCACAAAAACGCCGTCAGACACCACAATCACGCCAACTTCCAGTTCATTTTGAACGGTGAAAATGTATTTTAATTAGGCAATTCTAATGTAGGGAATCATTTTCACTTCGCACTACATATATTTAAATCACTTTTTCTGTCTATTTGTTACGGTTTTTCTCATTTATATTTTTTCGGCATTTTATGACACTTGAATTCGGCCCACCGCGCCCGCCACCTTGCACAATACTCGTTACTTGGCGCGCTCTTCACTCCGAAACAAAAAAGACAAATAGGAATTACATATTTTCAAATTGTAAGCTTCTGCAGTCTTCAATGCGCAAAGAGGATTTTAGTTGCATTAAAGGACGTAAATGATAATTTAAATAAATATGTCTGACATTAAAAGTAGCAAAATACCGCGGAACTATTTTCTGCCGCAACCGTACTGAGAACAGGCTATCTAGACAGCTAATGGCTTTGACTTTGTCGCTGGCAATGCTTTTCTTTGCTGCCACCTTCTATCCGCGTGCCTTCTCTGACAGCAAGGTCGGTGGACGGATGTGTGTGTACTATTCACGGATCAGCACCAGGCAACGTCGCAGCCACAGAAACCGTGGCTAGTCCAAGGCTATCAAGGCAGGATCACACTGCGCTGATTGGCCATTCATTCACCGCCTTCCGCAGTACGGGGCGAAGTAGGTTTCACACGAAGCAAGAGGAGTGAAAAACTAGTGCGAGAAGCCGACCTTGCACGATAATTTCTTGCACAAGATCGTATGTGAGGCACATCTTGCGCGAAATAATGATGTAGTCATGTCCTATTGTTTTTCGAGCAAGACGATGCCAGTTCCAAAGGAACTACTAAGCCTATTGGTCCTTCTATGCTGGTCATGTGACCTATTGTACATCGATCATAAGACGCAAAAGAAAATCGTAATATGAGGTGTCCGAAGAGGAATACAACGGAAAGAAAATATTGCTGCAAAATAACTTTTAACGCAAAGTAGTCGATTTCGCGCATACATTGTTTACTGAAATGTTTACAAAATGAAAACAACTATTTTTGGCGTGATAGTTTAAAGCAGATACTTTGTTGAAGGAAGCACCTTCACAATTTATATTATAACATCATGGCTGTTTGGACTTACCGGGGCTATCAGCTAATTCTGATGCGAGAGATAATTCACCTTCAAAGCTCCGTGTGAACTCATTTCGGACGAAATTAACTCGCATTCTCGAATAAAATTTTGTGTACCAAATCTCGCACAGAACACATCTTGCAACGTGTGAAAACTGCTTGAACCAGAGTCAATCAAGAGTCGGTGCCGGGGATCGATGGCCGCCTGGCTGGAGGGATTTTGCGTGTCCGAAGCCCACAAACACAGAAGTCTGAGAGCGAGGTGGCACTAGGTATAGGCTGTCCACGGTAAAGTGAGCACTTTTGAGGTCTTAGTTACTTTTTCCTTTCGGACATTTTATCCTCTAACCACCTGTTTAAATAAATATTGCCATGTAAGTAATAAACATTGTGTATATTCCCCCGCACTCAGAAGTTAACGCCTAAAGCTACAATAAAATATATTTATTGACTATTATTCCATATGAGAGAGCATTCAAAAGTGCTCACTTTACCGTGAATAGTCTAAGCTATAGGAAAATCATGCCTCACCGTAACCCTGCGTGCAAGTCAGTTAACCGACGTACAATCTCCCCGAGCCGATAGCGTGCCTCACGACGTTATACTACAGTTAAAAGGTGTGCCGGATATATCTATTCCTTTTTAAAAATTCTGCCTCGTGATGTACATGCTTTAAAATGACAGCGAAAACGCTCGTTTTAGACATTTTCAATCGCAATAAAATTTGCTTTACAGCGAAATTGAGAACGTGAAACGTTTTTTTAAATGCTATTCCTTAGAGTACGTCACTCACATATGTTTAATACTAATTTTTCTGCCGAAGTTGTGTACACAGTTTGGCGACTACAGAACTTAACACCTCTGTTTACAGTACTCGCCTCAGACAATTTACACCAAAATACTTTGACGCAATGCACCAGTATCCGGCATTTCATTAACCAACAAACATTACACTAAAGATAACTAGGCCTTCTTCAGCAAACCTGAGGTATTTCTTATTTGCTTTCCTAAACGCAGTTTCCTTTACATCTATATAGTATTTGATTGGTAGTATAAATACCGCAGCTGTAAATGCAGACGCTATGACTATTTACCATAATCATAAATATTAGAAAGTTTAATTGTTTTAATAGCCTAATGTGTACCAATAAATATGGTTATTTATTATTACGAACTATTTTCATAAGAGTTTAAAACATTTTTCTCTGCCTTGATTATAAACTGTTTACAAAATACACAACGTTAACATTCGAACTGTCACAACAAAAATGAGTAAATCCACCGCTACTTCTTTGAAGGCAAACGTGTTTGGCAATGCAGTATCGTGCCTGACTTGTATTAGGAAGGCCGTGGTTCGATCTCAACCGATCCATTAAGATTATTTTCTAGTCTTTCACGCTTCGCAATTTTTCACTCATTAAATTAAGACACTGATTGGGGCCTTTCCGGTAACAGAAAGTAAGATTAACGTCCTCCAAAGTTTGTCTCTCGTACGACGGGACGTAGGGCACGGGTAACTCCTCGCGGCACGCATACAACAAACATGTACAATATTGTAAGATTCGCCATTCACACATTCCGTATCCTTACGTACCCGCATTACATTTTGTTTTATCGCCGCGAACGAAGCTAAAGTGAGTTGTTGACTTTTATTCCGTCGGCAGTGACATATGCACAACATGCTCGTTGTTATAAAATATGAGTGTTTCGACCCTGGCTTCTGACCACGTTGATATGAAGTTCTATTTGGCGTCAATTGCTTCATCTGAAGAACCGCAGAGGAAAAGATGAAAAAGGAAGTTGGTAAGAGGTGGTGACGGCAATGGGAGAAAAAAAAAAATACGAAAGAGGATACTCTGAAAAAATATCCAATGCATTGAAAACGCGAGTTCTGCTGCCAGAAAACAGCACGGAAAAATGTAGTTTACTAAGCGTGCTGGTTATCTCTATATAAAATATAAAATCTTTATTTGTAATCGATAACAGCACTTTGGATTAAAAACAGACAAGTTCATCACAAGACATTTTGGGATTTAAAACATATCGAAACATACGAAACGTTCAACATGTAGCATTAATATGAGATAATTAGTGGTAAAATAAAGGATAGTGAAACGTCAAAAACTTATTAAAATAAAATAGCTCATTCCTCCTCTATGATTACTTAGTTTACATGGTGCGTATTTTCGTTACGTAATAAGAGTTTCGCAACTGCACATGTTGCCTAATAAAAATAAAACATTTAAGAAGAAAATTATACATTCAAAATCTAGAATGCTACAATCCAAATCTCTGAAGTGTGCGCATATTACATAAACACTATAGCGAGGGCGATAATGTCACGTCAATGCCACACTGGATTATCAAGCCGGTGTGCGATTCCGCGATTTTCGGCCATATGGAACTTCAAGCTGTAACCCATTCATTGTATAAAGTTTATAAAAACACAATGCTCTATGTCGTACGGCAATACTTTCAAATTTCTCATTCTAAATTTTGATGCCTGATAAGTATCCAGTAAACACCCGTATAACCGCCTGAGTTAACAAAAAATTAATACAGTTATGAAAATATCCAATAAAATGTCACCTATTTAACAAGAAACTGTCACATATTTACCAAGAATCTGTCACCTATTTACATAAACATAACGTTTCTTGATGAGTGTTGTCCAAACTAGGCAGCACTCAGCTATATTTAATATTTTCTCTGTAAATACGGTTTTATAGAGGTCTGTATGTCTTTTCATGACAAAACAGGCGGACTGTACTGTAACTTTTGCATCTAAAATCATCTAAAAACACCCGTCCAGCATGCGTATGTTCCCATGTTGCTATTGCTGAAAACGAAACCACTACAATGGACATCAAGCATTTACTGAACGCTGTTCGTACGCAGCCGTACTAAATATTATTGAACAGTTTTTAAATAACGACTTTACTAATGAAGCATTGTATACAATTTCAGCTGATTTTGCGGGCTCCTCAACAGCTTTCACCACGATACCTGACGCAGTTCTAGATAACCGACTATAACACGTGAATAGTTCTGCAGTAGCCAAGTTAACATTTCGGGTTATGCAAATGTTAAAATGTAAGTACGAAACAAGTGCAGCTTCATCCCAGCTGCGCAGTGGAAAAGACAGGCTGTTCTGTTCCTCGGCTAGCGCAGGCTTCAATTAGCACCAGCTTCATCTCGTTGAAGCTGGCCCTGCCTCACACGGAAAAACCCAGAACCTTCGACGTGAACAGTGCGAGGGGTCAGAACACGCACACCAAACTGCACAGCGTCGAGACGCCACGCCGTGGTAATCGCGGGGTCAGTACCAGCCTACCAACATGGCGGCCCGGGCTCGACTCCCGGCGGGGTTACACCTAATTTCCGCGTGTGAGAAACGTAGCGTATGTTGTGGTTGGCGTGCAGGTGTTTATAGAATGCGCCTGTTTCCCTCGCTCCATACCCATGTCACTTCGCCCACGTAGTATGATACTGGAACAAAATACTTTTTATACGGTCACCATGCTTGCCCAAACATTTGTTCCAACAGTACACCAAGGAATCGATGCCAGTAAAGAAGAGTGGAGTGTAGAGATTTGAGCGAATCTTAACAACGAGGTATTGAGAGCAGATGAGGGTGAAGCGAGGTAGATGTGGAGCAGCGTCAGAATACAAGAGCGGCGGAAACGGGAGATCGTAGAGAAAACTCACCCTTGAAGTCCCAAAAAACCGTCGTCATAACTTCCTTCACGTATGAAGCTTTTGTGAATTTCTTGGAATGTGGGGACGATGTGATATAGATGCTTGCTTCGTCTCTGACGTAACACGAAGCACTCACGTTCCATCCCCTGTAACAATACGTTGCAGTAACGGCCCTCTTTCCACATAAAACCGTACTAAGTTCATGAAAGAGAATCCCACAATTCCATCCTTGTGGCTTTGTGAACTTATGTGCGTTCCCTTGGCACCAAGCCCGAACACGTCTTTCGGTAGCCCACTAGCTCATGAGTAGAAGATAAATGGTGACTTTGAAGAAAGGGCGCGGGGCGTCGGGGCTCGGAGCTGTACATACTGTCATTCGATCGGCCGGCGGCCATCTTGGAAGCCAGTAACCTTAAAACTTCCCACCGTCAAACGTCAATGTATAAACAAATGACTGACGAAAAAAATAAGATGGCGGTCTCCACCAATATATAAACAAATGACAAACGAAAAGACCAAGATGGCGGAATGAGTATAAATGAGGTTGAGGAAAGACCTCCGGAAATTTAAGTTTCTTAAATAATTTTTAACAATTTTTTGTAATTAGTTAACCATTTTTAATAATAATTTTTGTTGGAATTTTAAAAAAAATGTTTTTGGAGTTTTTGAATTTCTTTGGATTTTTGGGGTTAAAGGTCAATGGCCAGTGGCCAAAGGTTACTGGCTTCCAAGATGGCCGCCGGCCGATCGGAATGACAGAGCATTAACAGCTCCGAGCTCCTACACCCCACGCCCTTGCGCCAAAGTCGCCAATTTTATTATACTCTCATGGACGACATTGTGCACATTGCCCACAGATATGTTGAGTTCCTTAGCAACATCGCTAAGTCGAATGTGATGGTCGTCCTTAATTAGGTCTTCAACAAGAAATATATTGTCACATGTGGTGGACGTTCTTGGCCGACCAGTTCGTTGCTCATCTTGCATATCTGTCCTCCCGGTATCGAACTCTGTGCACTAAACCCATACCTGTTTCCGTGAGATGACATTAGCACTGTACACCTCAAAAAGTTAATGATGAATTTCGGCTGGTGAGGTGGTCTTAAGACGCAGAAGCCTGACTACACTACGCACTTCCACGTACGACAGTATTTCCGTGAACACAGCCATATTGCATTGCGTTGCGAGGGTCTGGCCCAACATATGCACCGCTGCTTTGGTCTAGTGGGAAATTCAAAGAAGAAAAATGTCACCCGTAAGAGCGCTTGTTACCTTACTTTTTTAATTACCCTCGTATCTAGTTAAAGGCTGTTCACGGTAAAATGAACTCTTTTGAAAGCCCTGCTTAAGATCTACTTGTATACACGTTGTTTATTCCTCGGCTTTATGTAAAAATTAACATTGCCATGGGCCTCATCACATTATTCATGCGTCGGTCAAGTGAAACTGTGAAATTATTAGGAAGTAAATATTTTACAAATCTACTCATTTTGCACTTCGACGCATTAAAAAGTTCAAGTACATGCAGGCAGGGGAAGTGATTTTTTTTCTAAGGTTCATTTCAAAAGTGCTCACTTCATCGTGAACAGAATTTACGTTTTTGTAATGTCGGAAATTCTATATACTTAGCAATAAGTATATTAATCACCATACATTTCCATCTGCTTTAATTGTTCTATTTTTTCACCAGGGCTATACTTGAGCACGACCAGTCGCGTCCGCCATCTTGCAATTGTACTGGTTTCCTGATCCGTTTATACCCCGAAACAAAACAAAACAATTTCTTAGCTTGGCGCAGAGTACCAATATCGGGCAACTCATGAACCAACAAACATTAAACATATAGAAATGATAAATAATTAAAGGACGCTACTGATAATTTATATCACTGATTTTACTTTAAAAGTTACTAAATACTAGCGAACAATTTTCTGTCGCAATCAGGCAAACTGCGAACCTCCTAGTCATTCGGCGGCTTTGACTCGGGTCTCTCGTAATGCTTGTGTCTGCCGACACCTAGGATGGGATAAAGTACAGAAGTTGTGATCCCTCAACACGCTCAACTCCTTACATCGTGAAGCAAGAAACACTCCGGTTATCTGCCGCCTGCATTTACAACTGTACACACTCAACTTGCTCTTCTCTCTGAAAAGCAAAGAAAAATGTCCCCTCCGACTACGAGAGCAAGAAGCTACGGCCATGACCCAATTTTTTTAGTTCTAACATTGTTGGGGGGAGGGGGTACGACAATGGAGAGGAATCTTGATTAGAGATAAGGTAACTGTAAGTCATCGCAAGACAATACGTCAGACCTGTGAGAGTGGACAGAGTTTTCAACGAACAGGCTGGCCCACGCTTATCTTCCATGGTGTAGCATTTATTAACGAATTACTGTTTACGTTCTGCATTCTAGGCCATGAGGTTAACTTTCAGCTAAGCGAACTTACTTATTAGAGAAAAATCAGCAAGTTCGCTGCTGCCAACCCGAGGAACACGTCTTTTGGTCCCGAGCCAACATAAAAATAAATCAGATGGTGTGACATGTAACAAAGGAATGAAGATAGGACAAGAGAACAGAGTTCTCCGAGAAAAAACACAAGGTATGCTGAGTTATAACCTACGGCCCAACGTGGCCTGAGCTCGAGTAAGTGCCCCAAGAAAACAGACTGCAATAGACTCTGATCTCAATTTATATAAAATTGCTACAAAAATGTCCAGTGTTAAAATTATCAACACGTGTTGAAGATGCCTTTGGCAACTGCAACTTACATCAGCTATAACTGGCCTAATTTGAAGTTCCACAATATAAGAGACAAAAAATAATACATTAGACTACATAATTTAAGGTTCTTATCATTTTTAGCGTACATCATCTGCAATCAGAACTCAATTTCCGATACCCGGATATAGTCCTTAGTTCGACATCGGCCACACGGTATTCGGAAAGCTTTAAAACGAGACTCGCTTGTATGTGGGTAATATAGCAGCCTTTTGCAAGGTACGGGAGTTTCAGCGGATTAATGCTACTCCCCACCCCCTCTTTAAACTAACTCCTCTCTCTCTCTCTCTCTTCTCTCTCTTCTCTCTCTCTCTCTCTCTCTCTCTCTCTCTCTCCTCTCTCTCTCTCTCTCTCTCTCTCTCTCTCTCTCTCTCTCTCTCTCTCTCTCTCTCTCCTCTCTCTCTCTCTCTCTCTCTCTCTCTCTCTCTCTCTCTCTCTCTCTCTCTCTCTCCTCTCTCTCTCTCATTTCATGTTATTATTCCCCCACCCAAGTTTGTCCACCACAATAGAAATGCCGCATGAAAACAAACCCCAGCTTTAATGCGAAATCTATTGATGTGCCTCGTCTAAGTTTTCTACTTAGCAATGAGAGAAATGCGATCAAAGTCAAATCAAATTATTCCACGTATCGGTGTTAACAGGGCGAGGTACATTTAAATCGCAAAATTTTGAGACAGCGAATATGAACCATTAAGACTTCATGGCGTATTGGGATTCACGTAATAAACCACACTAACATGCGGAAGTAAGCTAAAGGTAATGTGAGCGTGGATGCAGTCTCATGAGTGAAGACATAAAAAAAATTATAAAAATTTTTTAATATATGTATTACGTAAACTACTCAAGTCAAGCATACACCATTAAATTACTACAAACCAGTATTATTTTGCACCCGCAGGGGTAAATTTTCACCACACAAAATTCACGGATTCCATGACAACGCAATCTGTAAAATAATGTTTTTTTTTTTCTTTAACCGCGTGTTTTTTCCATCGCCGCCCACCGGGGAACCAGGGGAGTGGTCAAACCGGTGCAGTTCCTTGGCCGCACATAATAATAATAATATGTAAAATTTTATTTAACCATTATTTCCTACTGCCCCAGACTGTGGTAGTAGCGCAGTGTGAAAGAAGAAGAGCGACTAGCCATAAGAGCAGGAAGTACGAGCAATTCGCCGAGTTGCAGTACAATTCGCAGCTAAGCAGGAGGATAGAAGGCAGGATCAATGACGATAAGGGGGATGTGTTAGTGCGGGCGTCGTGACGTCACAGAGGGCAGCAGTGTACTGCGCGTCTCCGCGATGGCGGGGCCGGATAGCGGGCCACAGGAACCCGCCTTGTGCTGCCGCCCCGCGGTCGCCGGCGCAGATACCATCGACCTTGCCGGCCGACAAGCGCACAGCACAACTCACTCTTACCATCTTAGCCTTCACCCCCCCCCCCCCTCAAATCATAACACTAAGCCCGTTCCACGCTTAAAGCTGGGTTTACAATGAAACTATAATGCGTTAAAAATTATGCAGTGGGCGCTGATATGGCATTCGGAAACACGTCGTTGTATTTGAAATTTCCAGTTGATGGTTTAATTCATAATTTCCGCCAATGGAAACAGGCAACACGCCTGCCATGTTTACTTCCTAACCTAACCTCATTAAGCAGATCATACTTCAAAGCAGACAAGCAGCCATTTCCTATCGGAGAAGCTTATTTTTGAAAACAAATATAATCGTTAACACGTGCACACATGAGCCTTTTAAATATTTTTGAATAGTTACAATACTGTAAATAAAGACTATTCACAATAAATTGAGCACTTATGAAATCAACCTTACAAATGTCACTGCCCCTGCCTGCGTATATTTTAACGGGCGCACTGAGTGGCATGCGTCCGGTAAAGTTGGTAACGATGGATAGGAAGTAGTTCCATATGTTAACGTCGAATAAAAAGTGTTAGGTAACCATTTGTGATAATTTGAATTATATCTTTCGGTTTCTGTTTTTTTTTAACACCTCAGTGTGTAAAAATTAGCAGATTGATAAAATATTTACTTTTCTAATAATTTCAGTTTCACTAGACCGACGCATGAATAAAGTGATGAGGCCCATGGCAATATTAATTTTACATTAGGTGGAGGAATACACAACGTGCATACAAGTAGATCTTAAGCGGGGCTTTAAAATGTGCTCATTTTACCGTGGACAGCATATAATAGTTTCCCGCCAACAACGCCGACTGCTCTGTTCTGATTGGACGCCGCCTCTGAAGTTTCACTTAAGATATCAAATTCAATTATTTCTTTTAACGCTTAAGGAAATTCAACAAGCACACCGCCTGCTAAGTTCCATAGGAAACCTACATAAGGTAACTCGCTTTCACTTCTCTACACGTAAAAAAGCATAATTTAACGCTTAATTTTTCTATTGTAAACCCATGCACCTGTAGACTACTAAAGACAAAGTAGAACGATTTCCGTCTTCTGCGCGCTTATGTCCCGAACATTGACTGGCACATCGTCTTTACAACTGTCACAAAGTCACGTGGCCAACAAAGTTTGTTTACATTTGAATCCTTAACACGTTCGTCTTTTTACCTATACGAATAAAGTACATTGACTAACTTCAATGTATTCTAATTTCATTACAAACTTGGTTAGAAAAAAAGTACAAAATCATAAAGCGCTTATAAATATCATAAAACACTTACAGGATTCTAACCTCAACGCCTGTCCAAGTTGTGTTTGGCAGTGCTATTGGCAGAAAAGCAGTCGCATGTTGGCGCACGGAGAGGTACTGCGCAGCTAGGACGAGCACTCCACCCCATTTTCCCTTTACAGTTTCAGTTCGGCCCCAGTGGGGCCAATTCAGTGGAGTTTCCACCAGCTTTGGTCTATTTTGAATCCATCTAGTGGACAAAATTGTTATTTAGTAGTTTAGAAGATTTTTAAATGGAAGGTGACTTAACGCTAGTTAAAGTGTCCAAATTTTAATTTAAATATGTACCTGTTAAACTGTTAAATATAAATTTGCAACACTTCAGATAGTTCGGCAACAGTTTTGCATCATGAAAACTTTCAGATCTCCCAATGAAGAAGACCTCTTCAAGTGATCAAAGTTGAAGAGCTGCCAAAGGAAAATTCTGAAGGCCTCTAATCGATATACGTGAATCCTAGTTATTTACTTATATGTATAAATTCAGGGAACTTATTAGCATTCAGTGTATTTACATTTATTTGTGAAAATTTTAAAATATAATAATAATAAAAGAACTGAAAAATATTCTGCATTCTCTAGAAACCATGGATAATTACTGGAAAAACATTTTCCTACTTAACATGTGTATTTATAAACACCAAAATTTCCTAAAGGAAATTTAGTTTAAAACTATGTAACTATGAATGAAAAATATGGAAATTGTAGTCATTATTCGAAGGATTATTATGTAGAGTTTCATTATCTAGTGAATTCGGGTGGATTTTCATTGTGGCCTAGTGGAATTCTTGGTTTCAAGTGTTGGCAACACTGCTCGGTCCTCTCATGTAAACATTTCGTGCGAAGGAAACGAAGTTTCTTTTTATCCGGCCGTTGCCAGTTCGTGACGCGCCTGTGCCTTCGACACCGTCACATAAAGAACTTCATCACGTCTTGGACGCCAAGTGCCAAAAACAACTCGATCGACGCATGCCAGCGTGTACAAATACACAAGAGACACAAAAATATACACTACTAGCTGTTGCCTGCGGCTCCACCCACGTGCAAAATTCAAACCTTAGTTACTATAATGACAAAGTGCTCTATCTTAATAAAATGTTCTTCTTTATTACTGTAGTATTCTGGATTAGCACATACGGTACTTTTCATCCCGGAAAAACAATCATTTCAAAACAGACCACCAACCAACGCCTACTCAAATGGTTTTTATATATTCCTTAAGCAACTGTTAGTTTTTCCGGGATGAAAAGTACCCTAAGTGATAATCCAGAATATAATCTACCCCTGTGCCACATTTCGGCCAAATCCGTCTAGCCGTTACGACATCATTGAGTAACAAACATACAAACTTGATTAGGATTCTGGGCGAATTCCTTACCGTGCGACTTAATAAAAATTGGAAGATAAGCCTTTACCTGCTTTGTGTATACGAGGGAAGCACTAGAAGTTTTCGCGGCAAATTGTACAATAACGTCGCTTCACCAGACGTTGGAAACGAGAATCTCTTGTATCCGCAAACTGACCAGCATTGCTCGTGGTATGCGATACGTATAGACAAGCACTTTACAAATTTTATGCAGTCCTTGAAAATTGTATACTGATATGACTAAGAATTTAAATTTTGTGCATCAAATCTTTCCTTCCTCATAGTCAACACAAAAAGAAACTATTACAAGATATTTCTGAAAGTGCTTCGTATAGTTGCAGCGAGGTGGCGCAGTTGTAAGAAACTGGCGTCGCATTCGGGAAGAGTCGAGTTCAACCCCGGTCCAGCCATCCAGGTTTCGGCTTTCCCTGGTTTCCCGATGGGGTGGTTCCTCCCCCATTCGTGAATATAGTCCATTTCATGTAAGTGGAATACATTTTGACAGTTCTAGGAAAGTAGCACGGCCACAATGTATCCTTCCACCGCAGATGTTTTGTCACTAAACAAATGTTTTGAGTCCAATGCACACACTTGCATTTTCCTCCTTTCTCGTGTTCTATGTGATGGCAGGCAGTGAAAATCTGACGGTAGCTAACTTCCGTCCAGTAATTAATGTAGGATACTATAGCTAGATTGGCATTCCAACTTGTTTTATTTTTGTAATTACCTAGTTAAATTTGTTGCGGTTTTGATTATTTATCTCGAGGGAAAAAGGAAACAATTAGAAGGGGGGCTTTAGTTTTACGTCTTTCGTGAGACGGCATTATTTTGATGTTCTTCTTACGAGTGTGTGGCATTTTGAGTTGCATATTGTTTGGATGGATCAATGGAAAATTTTGCTCGTATGGAAATAACATATGAATTATTTAACTTCTAAAATTTTAACTTTAATTAAAAACAAAACGCGATACATACGTCGCTGTTCGTATTCTTACAGATAAAGCAATACATACACGCACACACTTTGACCGAAGTTAACCTTACACTCGTTAAATTTACGATATAGAAAAATACACAACATATTATTCACCCACTACAAAAGTGTGGAAAGTGCGGCTTTTTCAGGCCACGTGAATTTCAATAATTGTGTTAACAATTAACAAATACATTTTTAAAACACGCAAACTTACTGTTTGCAAAATTTGCAACCTCCTGAACACGTGGTTTTTATGGCAATCCTTGCCAAGTTTACTTCACCAAAATCACTTTTGTTCGTCACTAGCATTAAATAATTTGTTTGCAGAATCATTCAGAAATATATACACTGCGCACTTTTCCTGATACAAACAAACTTAAACTTAGATACGTAAATTATATTCGTGTCACTTCATTGTGGAAGGCGGTAAGCAAAATGGCGGAAGGGACGCGGTAAACATGTGCCGAAAATGTTACATTTCACTTAAGAAAACGCACAACGGTACCTACAACCAACTGTGGTTGAAAAAAAAAGCAAATACAAAAATAATTAGCTACCGATAAAATATTCCGACAACACCAACAAGATATTCGTATAATAAACGCGATGAGAAAAAAAACACACGCACATGTTACCGGGCTGGAAAATGGAAACAAACATGGCTAGCCATTGGCTGGCAACGTTTACTGTTCGTACGTGTCGACATACTCTGTCATAAACGCTAAACATGTTTTTTAAGTCCGGTCACGTATTGCTAAAAAAATGTTATATTGTTTAAAAACATAATTTAAACCATAAATGTTGTAAGTATAATTAAGATTTAAAATTACAACTTTTAGTTCTGAGTACTATTTTCTTCCAAAAAACATAATAAAATAGCCAACTTAACAACACGGATCCCGCAAGGGTTCATCAGCCAATACAATACTATTGAGAGCATTTACTGTTTACATAGTGTGTAGGTTGGTCACATTGTCTAAAAATCTACGCACCAAGGCCTTTGGGGGCACCCAAAACACGTAATTAAAAACAAATATGTGCACTCACAGATTCGGGAGAAACTTCAGTGACAAAAAAGAAATCGGCGAACACGTGTTTACTTAAAATAGATTTCTTGCAAAAGATGCAGGAATGCCTTAAGTTTTGCGAACCAGTAGGCCTACTAGAACTTCTACTACATGTTCATCACTAGACAGTGGCAGCCTCTACCCGTGCTCGAATTATGTAAAACTAGAAGACATAACAACAATTTTTACGTCTGTTACACGCCGCGCCCGTTGCGCAAACGCGCTGAAAACTGCCTACGCAAGCTGATACACAAGTGACGACCTTGGACTGCGACCGGAAACACTACCGCCCTTCTTGGAGCGCATGGAATGCGATGACCTATACAACGATGGAATGAGACTCCACGCAGCCACCTATCATGTAAAAAAAAACACGGATTGGCGTCAGGATCTAGACTCTAGCACTATCCGAGGCATTACGAAAGGGTAGCATTTTGGGAACATACATAAGCGAACACGTAGAGCTTGTATTGTATTTTTCAAACTAGTACATAAGGAATATGTACATACTGACCATACTATGCGTCAGATATCTGCGAGCTTGAGCACTGTCACAAGTACGGAAGACGTCATTGACGATTCCTGAAATTCTTTAGGCAGAAGGCGAGGTATGGGTGTGTAAGAGAGCAGTTTACAGCCTCTGCCACATTATGGCTATGGTGCACCATGGAACTGGTTACAGCTCGGAATCACGTTACATTCAAATGACGTGACCACTTAAGTGAACAAATATACCTCTTTAAGAGTCCAGACATCGCGAAGGGAGGTCAGAAGATCAGTACCAGTTACGTTCAAAAGACAGTCTTTGAGATTTAACAAGTTCACGCACATTGCCGTCACATCCATTACAGAACACGAGATTTGTGTCGCAACATGACCGAACCGAAAAGTCAATGAAAGTAAAAATACCACTCAGTAGACTACGATATTTTGATAAACATCTTGGAGTACTTATAACCACAAGAGAAAAATAAGTCAATTTTTTGGGACAAAATTACACAAAATTCATTTTTTAATCAATTCAGCAAGTACATTTCAAAATTAGGTTTCATATGCAGAATTCAAGCCATTGCCAGCCTTTAATTATTGTGAACAAATAATGTTTTAATTTCTACACTTTTAGATCGGCATTAGACAAAATGTTAGATATTCTTTGTAGAATGATTCAGAATAATGAATTTAAAAAATATATAAAATACACATCGTGCAAACTTTAAATGCATCAACAAATATAATGTGTATTTATTTATTTAGGTGTTTTGCGCGTTTCCCAAATGGCGTTCCCTTAGAACACTATTTTTTCAGGAAATATGGAAGGAATATTGGCCAGGGCCTGTATTAAGGAAAAATCCCGGCATTTACATGGAATTATTTCGGAAAACCCTGGAAAACGGAAATCAGGACGACTGGGCCGGAATGTGAGTAGAGTGGTTTACAACTGCGCTACTTCGCTCCGTAATATTTTGTTAATTAAAACATTAAAAAATTAGCATTAACCAATTACCTTATTGGCATCTCTCAGTCAAGTACCCTACCTAGGACGATATCGCAAGAGCGCATTCGCCCCACAAAAACATTTTTCGTTTGCCGCTTGAAACTCCCGCAGGCAAGTTCACAGTTGTGTAAACCTAAAAACCCACACCATCTGCTACAATATCAGCCAATACTGCTGCTTACTTCCTCCGTATTAGAATATTCTGAAGTTGGAAATATGGGCGCGAACGTCTTCGGTTTTCTTTCCCAGACATTTTCAATTTATTTGTGAAAACTTGGGGTTTGTCGGTTCATGACGGTGTACATAGGAACATGTAACATCTTTAAGTGTTATGTTGGTCATAACAACAGGAACGTTATCGTGCTTAAATCGCAACTGACGCATTCTTTAATTTCTTCCACGGAAACATTAAGTAAACTTACATTCATCTTCATTGCAACAATAAAAAGTAGTGGTTTGTTGGGAACTGAGTATAAAGTCATGTTTGTTTACCCTCTAGTTTCTAAAGATATATTTCCATCGCTTCAAAAATGAATAAAATAAAATTTTGTAAATGTACGTTGTTGAGTAAGTTTCTTCAGCAACACCATAGGCATTTAAAACTTGCGACCAACTGCATGAGATAAGTTTTTTCCATTTTTATCTACAGATTACATTTTTTTCATTTACAATGTCATGAAAATTGATCCCAATCATGGTAAAGGCAGTCTACAGTTAAACTAGACAGTACAGTCTAGGTTTAATGTGTCGTAAATGCTACAATATGTACCGCTCCACGTCGGGATTCCATATTCTATTGTTACTGATAATGTACTGAACGCATAGTTTAACAACACAATATTAGCTATCTGTTGTTCCTTTAGTGAATTTATTCCACATCTGATTAAAATTGTTAGAATATTTCTGCTGATTTCCTTAATTTGTAACATCTGCTGACGAGGTTATAAGATCGCAGCTACACCTGTATGTCCAAAGACACAGACACACACACACTTCGGAATCTTAGTTTTAATGTATGCCTTCTAAAAATTAATTTGCTTGCTGATCTTGTTGAATATAAGGTTGTTGGCTTGACGAGGATCAATACTAATATATATATACAAGACATCTCAAGCGGGGAAATTGTTTCAGTACTTGATTTTCCAGTCCTTGATTGGAGCTACGCACTGGCGACAGGGCGTCTGTATGATGAAAGATATCCATAATTCACAGCAACTGTTAAAAGTGGCGACCGCCTACGTTGATATACACGAGTTGCAACGACGGACCACCGGGATGTCTGGCCCGTTGAAAAGATGAAGAATCTTCCCGCGGATGACACAAGCATCTGTAACCCAGACTCTTAGCGGAAGTTCTGTGTTATGGATGTCTCTTATACAGATATGTTAAGATGTTCCAAAAATTCCAGAGGTGAAGTTCGGGGAACGTGGTGACACTAGCGTCCACTCGTTTGGCGCAATTCTGCCGATCCAGCTATTATTTGATGCGGTAAACAGACTGTGGCAGCTTCTTCATTAACAGTTAGACATTGATCCCTACTCATTCATAACTCGAAATGTATATAGGCTGTTCACGGTAAAGTGAGCACATTTGAGGCCCTAGTTATATTTTTTAATTCAGCCATTTTTTATCCTTTAACCGCCTTTTTAAATAAATATTGTCATGTAAATAATAAACACAGCATGTAGATTCCACTGCACTCGGAAGTTAACGTCTAAGGATTAAATAAAATATATTTATTGACCATCATTCCAAATGAAGGGGCTTCAAAAAGAGCTCACTTTGCAGTGAATAGCCTATAAATGTTTTACTTGTGACTGTCTGCTCCCTGTTGTATTATGCCAATGGAATGATGATTAAAATAAAAGGCGAACTCTATCAACTCCACCAAGTCGTTAATGAATGTATATAAATTTAACAGGGAATTGTGCTGGTACATACAATGCCGTAAATATGCATTCGCATCTTCTACAAGAAAAGGCAGCCGCGTGTGCTCACAACTGCGGATAAATACCGTAATTCTGACATTGTGACACGGCCGTTGCGGTTGTGTAGGCAATACTGGCCCAGCCGCTAAAAGAAAACGTATGTCGTTCCTTGGCGACATGTGGGTTTTCGTCTTCCCACACGTCAATTTTATACTGGGGCTGCTGCTGTCACAGTCGTGTGTGAAAGCAGCGTGTCAGTCCACAGAACAGCACGAAGGAAGCCCATCTCATCGGCACGACGCACAGTGGAGTTGTTTGACCCAAAAAGCTCGTCAGAATTATTTTGTGGTTTCAGAAAACATTAAATGACAAGACAATACCAAAAATGAAGTATGTGTTACGCTGCACAAAAATGTATTAATGATTACCGAAAGATCACGTTCGAAACACGTATACTAGATTATGCGATTCTTTTTTAACGAAGTAACTGGGAGGTTCGATTGTACTGTGTATTACTACATAGAGTACATAAATGTGTTTAATTATATGTTACAAATTTCAGGCTGGTAAAACATACGTAATGAATTTTCCACGTGTGAATTACGCTAAATGTAAGAAATAACAAAATAATTAAAATCAATAAAATCCCCTAAAATACTATCAGAAAATACACACACAGTAAATCTTACGTATCCTTATAAGATTCAGGTGTAGATTTATCAATGTAGATTTCTTCTTCCTTTTCACCCACATCTTCGATATTATCGTATGTTTTATAATCTGAGATACTCGAGTAATTTTCCTTTAAAATAAAGTTCCATGTAATTGGGGGCTATCCTTTTTGCTTAAATTCAGTATTGAAGTACCTCAATACAAGTTGTAACAAACATCGTTTACTTTCCGGGCATTTAGTAACTCCTGTACGCTTATTAATACAAAAATGCAAACTTTTCATGTCTCATTCTATTCGGACATTATCGAATAAGGTCGTACATAATTTTATAAAGCATCTCTTCCACTCTCTCCCAAGAATCTAAACAAAAAAAAAATTATATAAGCTAATGATTTTGGCACATGTCTACAGGAATGTAACACGTACAGGAGGATAATGGGTAGATGTTTCTTCGGAAACCTTATAAAGAATAGATTACTATTACGATATCACAGTATAGGCTGTTCACGGTAAATTGAGTACTTTTGAAAGCCCTGCGTAAGATCTACCTGTACGCACGTTTCATATTCCTCAGTCTTACGTAAAATTAACATTGCCATGGGCTTCATCACTTTATTCATGCGTTGGTCAAGTGAAACTGGGGAAAATAACTTTAGTTTGCATAGATGGTTACCTAACACTATTTATTTGACGTTAAAGATACGGAACTATTTCCCTATCCAAATTTATGGGGCGCATGTCACTCAGCGCACCCGTTAAAAATGTGCAGGCAGGAGCAGCGACTTTTTTCTAAGGTTGATTTCAAAAGTGCTCACTTTATCGTGAACAGTCTTTAATTATCGGTCGACAATGACCGACATGTATACATAAACACGTATAATGTGACGCCTACCCAAAACAAAGTCTTTTTTTTTCCAAGGTGAAACGAACATGCCACGAAATAAACTATTCTACCCACGTACATAATACATTATATATTACATAGAAGTACGTACCTTCTTCAGTCTCAATAATGTTATCATTAACTACTCGCGACAGCAAATTCACAAGGCGCACCTGTTGGCAGGGGCAACGCGAGAGGGCTAGAGGGACAACAGAGGACGTGCAAGTCTGCGACTTATGGCGCTATTTTTTGGGCCAAATACTCCATAGCGCGACGGTTGAAAAAAAATCAGCATGTCACCAGATGCTTTGATGTAAAGGGCCTGAAGAGAAAGAAATGTGCAAAGTTTTGGTTCTACGTCGCGCGGTTATTCAGGGAAGGCTACGACGCAACCTCCTGTTTACTGTGGGCTTGGAACCACGAGGTTACCGACTCGTAGCTCAGAACTTTTTTTTTTTAAGTCTTGCTGGAGGTTGGGTTACGACCTCCTCGCCACACTGAGCGGAACGCTTCGGCCCCAAGGGCACCGAGAGAAAGTTAAGTGACGCCATGTCCGTCTCATTAGCTTCACCATTCACCAGCATACAAATCACGTGAAACTAATCCAACTGTTCTCATGTAATTATGAAAGTACCTGCCAAAACATCGATATTGATGTTTCTAGTTTTCGGACGGACACAGCCATACATAGATGTCTTCGCGCTCTGAGACACCTTCAGACCGCTGTTTGAACTGATTTTCGTACTGAGAGCGAGTGTGTTTTGTTCATTCGGATGTGAGGAGCTCATTTCCGTCCAGCTGTAGCTGGCGTGATTTCAACAAGCGTTTTTCCATTTCCGTCCACGAGCCAATGCTGATGCAGCTATTTAATATTAACACTTACAATAACAATATCCTCGGCGAATAAAAAATTATCGTGATTGTTATAACTACTATATATGTCATTAGACTTTTGCAGGATACTCAGGATCATCTGATGTATGCGAAAGTTTCTGTATTCATTCTTCAGAATTTAGAATTGAGTCTACGTCAATAAACAATGCCAAAAATTAATGCGATTTTTTAGCTATATTCAATTCACGATAAACTGAGCACTTTCGAAAGCCCTGCTTAAGATCTACTTGTATGTACGTTGTGTATTCTTCCGCCTGACGCAAAATTGACATTGCCATGGGCCTCATCACATTATTCATACGTAGGTCAAGTGAAATTGTGGAATAATTAGGTAAGTAATTATTTTACAGATCTGCTTATTTTTACACTTCGATGCATTAAAAGAAAAACAGAAAGCGAAAGAAATTATTTAAGTTATTACAAAAGGTTGCCTAATAATTTTTATTCGAAGTTAAAATATGGACCTATTTTCCCTCCATCGATACCAACTTTACTGGGCGCATGTCACTCAGTGCGCCCGTTAAAATATATGGCGGTAGTCGCTCTGACTTATTTCAAAGATTGATTTCAAAAGTGTTCACTTTATCGTGAACAACCTTTAATAATAATAGTTATATATATAAATATATACACAAATCTGCATTGTTTGAAAATAAAAACTAACATCCCAAAAAATTAGATTGAAAAAATTGTCGATAAAAAGACTGCCTCTTGAATTTGCACACGGACTCGGGACGAAGCAGACACTACCGCACTAGGCAAGCGGGTCTGATAAATTGCGAGCTGCCGGATTGTGACGGGCTTTGTTCTCGTTTTCCCAGCACTCGCAGCCTCGGAGAGCCCCGCGCCATTGAAGACTTGCTGAACTGCAACTGACAACAATACCCAACATTCCTAGCACTCCGCGGTAATACTCGTCCGGCGCGCGCCAGTCCCGGAATCCTACGAATCCACCGCAGAGCTGGCCGGCACCAGATAAGAAATGCTTATGACGCACATCAATCTGAAGTTCGATATAACTACTACTAAATGTTATTCACGGTAAAGTGAGCAGATTTTAAGGCCCTTCCAAATATTTCCTTTTAGCTAATTCTTATTTTTCCGCCACTTTTTAATATCAACATTGCCATGTGACTAATAAATACGGTGTATAACATACACCACTCTCAAAAGATAACGCCTGGGTTTGCAATAAAACATATTTATTGGTGGCTAGTGCCTGTTGGGAAGGTCTTAAAAAGTGCTCACTTTACCGTGAACAGCATATACAACGAAAGACTAACAAATATTAATCTGCAAAAAAGTCATTCGCCATTACTGCTTTGCCAATATTATTAAATTGCCAGCGAATATGACATTTGTAAAAACAATGTTGCAAATATTAGCTACGCCAAAGATACCAAAATACTTATAGAACACACAACAGCAAATAAAAGTTAACCCCTTCCCCCACCCCCAGAAAAAAATTTAATCGTTTTAGGATCCGAGCTGTGAATATCTGATCCCACTTGAGATCATTCGTACATCCATATTTCACCAGCTGCCCCATTCATTGATCTGTGTTCCCTTAACTACTTTTATATCCCCAAGAAAATTATGTATTTCGAAGTATCTAAGTTCGTTGTCTTCACTGATAAACCCTCCCCACCTTCTTTTATTTTTTTCTGTCTCTACCAGGCAAATGTGATTGTTTGAAACATTAGCATCAATTATTATTGAAGTCATACGAAAATGAATCTGATTTTTAAGAAGCTGTACGTACAATTATCACCATAATTCTACCCGGAACTTCGGATTTCACTTGACGCCATGTATTCTTGATCTGCCACTTTTCTCCTGTAACTAGGCTACCCTCTGGTTAGAAATAAACATCACCATACGCCCAACATAACGACACTAATTGCCACAACTAACCATCGTTTTTAATATACGTTTTCAAAAAATACATGGTTTTTATAACGGTTAACTACGTGTCCATTGTTTTAGTAGCAGTTTACCGTTTTCAATAAGATTTTATGGTTTTGCGAAATCGTTAAATGTTTCCAATATACGTAAATACAATAAATGTTTTTTTAATCAAATTATTTTTTTTATTAACCTTTTGTAATTCAAATATTTTAGTATACACTTTTAATACTCATTTGTAAAATTCCTACACTGATTTACACAATTCTTCGTTGTTTTTAACAATAATTAATTTCATTAAACGTCTACTTATCTTGATGTTCATTTGCACTGTAATGATTCCATTACAGTGTTCTCGACCATGTAGCTTCACATGTAACCAAGGAGAAGGTATTCGGTGTCGAGTTAATTTCTGTACAGTTTTCTTTAACAATTATACCTCACATGCCCTATTCAAGTTGTGCCATTGTAAACCAAGTCTAGTGGACTTGTAAGTTAATTGCAGTCCCCACACATCACTAAAAGTACACTCGTATTGAAAGTCATGTTTCAATTAATTAAATTCCTTCACTACTTTATTTCGGAGAAAACCTTCCCAGTAGTGATATTACATCTCATGAGCGCGTTAAATGCCGCTCACTTAAGCAAAGAGCTCAAATATCTTCTGAAACTATGACATATCTGCCGAATATAACGGCCGACATTAAAATCGCTTAAAATTCCTGCTTCCCTAGATCTCTGTGTAAGCTTGCAACGTTCGAACCCCCCCCCCCCTCTCCAAGCGCTAGTGACAAAAAGGGTGTACAACCACGCTGGCAATTTATAAAGACCGTGACATCAATAACAGCTTGACAATTCGTGATGTCCCTTATGGATTTTAAACGCCACCCACAAACGATCCATTCACTATGCCACAAAACGATGAGTTATGGCACATACTAATTTGAGTTGTCGGTGTGGTATATGGAGGTATTAAACACACTTCATGTCACTTGAGTCACAAAAAGCTGTGTTTGGCATGCAGCAGTCATTCATAAACTTATCAATATTTTTCGTCCAGCCTATAGCGAAGGTGAAGTTCATGGGAAGTTAAACATCGAATTATTAGTTCTTATCTCTCAGTTTCCTTTTTATGCGAGAGGCATATCCCGCTCCGTTAATTTTATGTGTACCTACGATGCATTTTTCGATGCAGAGCAACTTAACATTGGTTTCTTTTTACCATTTTTCATTTACACTTTACACACCATCCCCGCCCAGGCGTCAACTTGGATAATTGGCCTATATTGTGGAGAGAAGGAAATGAGAGATAAGAGAAAAAAGGACTTTGCAATGAGTGCAGCCGACTATATAAGAGAGCTAATCTTCCCGCTGAGAGATTCACTTCACGGCTGTAATGGTACATGTGAAAAATTCCTGATCATGCCAGGGAATAAATCGTACCACAGATCTCCTATACAGACTTCCCAACCGATAAAATGCATGATCCAACACACCTACGATATTGATGTTAAATTTTCTGTTCTAATACGTTGCCAACATTGAGTGTGTACGTCCTCCCATTGACAAATAATGTATTCAGCGGAGTACATGACACAAAATGCACACGTTTGTTTTTACGAGAACTGGGAGCTTCGCTGTGATGGACAACTAGATATGCGCACAAATGTTTTCTCCCTCCTATTGAACCTGAATCAGGAACAACGAG
Source organism: Dryococelus australis (assembly GCA_029891345.1). NCBI lineage: Eukaryota > Metazoa > Arthropoda > Insecta > Phasmatodea > Phasmatidae > Dryococelus > Dryococelus australis. The sequence goes on from CM056995.1 coordinate 80,510,433, forward strand.
GAGTTCTTGTCTTCCACAGTCCACCAAACTGTTGGTGGCTTGAGTATGGACAACTATATTACAATTTAACGTTCAGTCACGGATGCCTTTTTCACTACCTTTAAAAAAAGGTAAGTTAGTAAATAACATTGGCTTCAAGTTACAGGTTTTGCCACCTCTTGGGAATTAAAGATTTTAACTTTCCCCAGATTTAAAGCCTAAATGTTGATATGCAGTTTTACAAGTCAATACTAAGACAATAATCCACTATGTTCGGTTGCAGTAAATTTAACGTCATCGTAATTGTCACGTGACTTTAAGGTCTAGTAATAGATTTTTCTCTTTTAAATTACATCATTTCTCACGTCAGAATAGTTTTAAAGGTATATCCCGACATTCTTCGTGATAATGATTACTTGGTATGTCCGTGTTTACAACCTCGTTAATTTAAGACAAGCCTCGCAAAGGAAAATAAAGAGTTTAATATGGCGTTTTTATTGGCTTTAATCTTCCGTTACTTCAACTAAACAAGACAACCCAAGATACCCATTAGTATTATAGTTGTTTTTGTACTGAACATTACTACTAACAGGATAATGTAAAAAAAATGCCAACAAGAGCACTAACACATTTCTGATTTGTCGTAGAAACAAGTGGTAGGCACAATAGTTGTTTAAAGTTTAAACTAAAATTACTTTGTACAATTTGTGCCACGAACTTGAATAAATGACCAAATTTTATACTTTTCATTAATTGTAACTGCAGTTGTCTCGGGCAGCATGTAAACTACACCGGTAATTTTGTACTACGTTCGAAGCCCTTAAAGTTCTGAAAAATTGTTATACTTAATTGCTAAGCAAGGCTAATACCATCAATGTATATGTGAAATATGGAAATGTTTTCCAGCGTAGCGTAGAACGTGTAGAAGCCTTTTGTCTTAATAAATGCATGCACTACGAGTATACGGACAGCTAATATTATGTTTTGCTGTTGTATTAGGTCAAGATGCCTTGTAACTCTTGAGTTTTTCACATGGATCAACACCAGCACAGAAAAAAGTATAATGTTGTGGCAACAATATTAATGTTACTACAACACTAATTTTTTGTTATCTGTGATATAATGTTAAGCTATTAATGTTACTGTAACATTGAGTACTTTTGTGACAACATTACCTCCTTACTATACTAACAACATTAAGATGAGGTTCATGTTGTGACAAAATAAATTTTGTGTTGAATTGAAGTTAACATTTGTGTTCGAAATGTTTTGTTGTTTTAAATAAACATTGCAGTGTAAAATAAATTAAGTAGGCCTACTATTATTTTGTAACAAAAAGAAATATTACTAACGTAAAAAAAATAACGGCAGGAAGAGGAATCGAACCCATGCCTCGAGTGATTGACGCACTCCACTTTACGGAATCCGGGTCACTACAAACTACTCTACCTTAACATATCTGTTTCTGTTTCATGTTGTAAGTATTAAATGCGAATTTAAACGACAAACTTCAGTTCTCTTCTCTGATGTGGAAATACTTTATTCTTTAGAAATATATGCATAATTGGCACACGTAAACTGCTGTGCAAGGTTTGGCATTGTATTTAAGCTACATTTAGTTCTGATGCTACTGTATGCTGTAAAATTTAAAAATACAGTGGTTTTATTTTACGAGGTTATTGCTGTTCACCACTATCCGCCATTTTTACAACGTCAAGTCAGTGTAATCTTATGTTGGTTGGACATTTCTTTAATGTCGCAGTAACACACAATATTGTGTGTTCTTCCTGATAATTTTAGCGTAATACAAATTTGGGTTGCGGCAACATTACTTAGAGGCTTTGTTTACATTAACACTTCTACAGTATGTTAGCATTGCAGGAATATAAGGCTTTGTAAATGGTTAACATTAAGTAGTTTTGTCACAGCATTATTAATGTTACTACAACATAAACGATTAAAGAAATGACTCAATAGTTATGTGCAGAGTAGCTAAATAAGGGGTGTATAAACGCTGTGATTTCGCGGACATCTTTGAAGTGATGTACATTTTGCTGGACCGCTAACAGTTTTTTTTTTTTTTTTCATACAAGCTAAGAAAATATTTTCATGTATACAGCCTACTTATTTTTCACTGTACAAATAGTTTCAATCTCAAGTCAAGTTTCCAACAAAATTTGCAAAAACCAGCTTTATTATTATTACACAGTTAGAGCATCATTACAACATTTTTATAAAAATTAAAATACATTATTTTCAATCACGGGCCTCCATGGGTCCGAAGGTAACACTATAAGGATAACTGATTTAAATAATGTGCTATGACAAAATGCACTGCGCGCCAAAAGGACGGTATTCATTCGTACGCTAAGGGCAGGACAACATTTTAATGAAGTGTAACGAATATTTTACATGTTTTATGTACATTATTGTACGAAAGATGAAAGTTAATTTATTCACTGCCTTATTTTTGGTAATCGAAGTAGTATTTGAGCTGTACAGACTGTGATCACTTTCGGAGTGTTAAATTTAACTGTGTATTTTCCTATCAATGTAAATAGAAGTAAACAAATAACTATATTTTATTTTATTAAAAATAATACCTCTATCCTAGTACCACGAACATGGATATGCCTAAAAACTTGTAATGATAGTCTAGCCATACTTGGCATTCATAACCAATAACCATCCAACACTAGGTGGTTTCCAGTCCAGGGCTGCTTATTCCTTCGTGAGTATTTCAGACTTACTCTGCATGGTCTGCATTGGACAATACGAATTCCATAGAAAACGTGGTCAACATAAAGAAATATCACGCCTTGGCTCCAATGCTTGCGATCTTTCAGAATGCACATTATAGTAACTCTTAAGTTGTTTTGATCCTATATTTTTAGTGCAATGCATCCTATTTAGTTGTGATATAACAGAACAGTTCGAATAAAAATGACAATAGAGGTGTAGGGCTTTTCGTAGCTCAATAAAACGAGCTACATGAGCTTCAAAAAACATTTAAGCTGGAACATAACTTGTTCAAATAAAATTCTGAAATATGTAAGACTCAAAACTTGTTAAAATTCTCATATTTATGCTAAAATAAAAATTTCATTTTTAAAATCGTTTTACATGTTTATTAAGTTACCCTCGGTAAGTCACGAAACCATAAAATACCACCAAAATGTAAGGGCAAAATGTGATTCGTGAACAGCCTTAAACTACATAAGGTCTAAACGAGGTTGAATCTGCAAGTGATAGTGTGGATAGGTCTCCCCGGCCAAACCAGCTTGATCTCCGCGCCGCACCAGTATGGTGCGTGGTAGTAACAGCTACTGGTATCTGGCACCGCTGCGAAATGTAAAGATTCGCGGTGTAAGGAGCGGCTTAACAGAAATGCACGATTGGTAAAATATTTGTTACCAATGTTGACAAAACTGGTACTCTAGCATTGCCCTTTCTTGATTTCTTATACACTGGATTGCTGTAATTACATATCACGAGTTCTGAACTCACTTCAGTGATACCACAATAGAACAGCAGTACTGTTTACAAAAATTAAATTACAACTTTCAACTTATAGAACAATAACTATTTAATTTAAAACATGCGAAAACCGGTACTGTGACACTGAATGAGTGAATGAAGAGTTTCGGGCGGCGTCTTGAGAGCCGATGAGGGTGGTGCGAGGTGAGTATGGAGCAGAGCAGGAATGCAAGAGTGGGGGAAGCGGGAGATCACCGTGAAAACCCACTGACCAGCGGCATCGTCCGGTATGATTCCCACATGCTAAAACCCGGGAGCGACCCCACCGGGAATCGAACCCGGTCCTTCTAGATGGGAGGCGAGTACTCTAACCTCTACACCACTGGAGCCCTGTTGTGACATTTAAAGCGATACAGAAACATGACATCGAAATCTGAACTTCCTGTGAAAGCGAGCCAATGTTTTTATGTAAGTTAGTTACAAAAATAACTCTAACAAGTAAAATATTTTCTGACATTCTACACCAAGAAAAAGGTTTTGTTGAATCAAACAAGATGTGTTTCGTGCAACCAAATTATTTGAATTATTTTGTTGCTGAAACCAAATTATTTTGTTGTTATCATTAGGTTGCCCCAAACTGTAAGATTTGGTTGGCTCAACTGAAGATCTATTTAGCTACACGTGCATTAAACAGTTTGGGCCGATATAAAAAAATTACAAGTTCGACAGAGTTTCGAACCTAGGTCGCCTGCGTCAGAGCTAATATTACAACTGATGACAATTCAAAGCTTTTAAATAGATATACTACAGATATTGGGCAACGTGTGCAAACTAATATTTTAAGTTTTACAGCTTTGCTTGTCAGTTTCTTGTTGCATTGTTTTATTAATGTGTTTATACGATTGTTAAGCATCAATAGATACAGTAACAAACACGGTTGGTTACTATCCTAATTGTCACAAGAAATACAAACAAACTCTCGAGCTGTATTTTCGAACGAAAGCAGTCAAATGAGAGGCCAAACAAATATATACACTTGATTCAACAAAATATTTAGTTAAGTCTATTTTTTGGGCCTAACACAAGAGATTTTGTTTATTCAAACACATATTTTGCTGGACGAACAAAAGTAATTTTGTTGCTTTTCAAATTTTGTTTGGTCAACAATATTGTACAAACAAATATTTTGTTCGATTTTCTCTCGCTAGTAGATTTCTTCTTGATAGTATTTATTGACCAATTAATTTTACACGTGTTTCGTCTAAGATTAATTTTAATATTGCTGACATTTGTTTTGTAAAAAAGAGCCGAGTCACATTATCTTTTGTGAAAAATAATTGTCCATAAATAAAATTTTGAAAGAGTCCGTATTTCATCTTAGAAAATTAAAAGAAGATTGGTTTTATTTTGTACAACGTTATTGCCTTTGTTGGTACAACCCGCACAATGAAACAACCCACCAACGGAATTATTCAGAAAAATCTTGACACGCAGTCAGGGCTTTACAGGTTTCTAATAAGCTACAAGCTGAAAGCTCAAATGCACAACATTAACTCGGGTCGTGATTTTAGCTCCTAGCCATCGTTTTTCGTATCAGTGATAGACCACAATAGAACCAACTAGATTTGCCTACCAAACCGAAACACATTCCCCACGCAAGACCCCGTCTGGCCAAGTCAGTTATTCGCAAGGTGAACGTAGTTAATCCAAGTGCAAACGAACACATCTATTTATTTACACTTTTAAAATGCCATATTACCCACACTTCGCAACACACACTCGTTTACCCTAACTAACCAGCATCGCGAGAAGAATGTAAAACAAGCGGGGAAAATATATTTTATATATAGAATGTGAAATAAAATCGTTATTTGTGTCCCAAAGAATAAAATGTGGAAGTACACGCAAATTATGTGGAGGAACTACAGTTTGGGTTGTGAAATCCTGTTCGGTCACTTTGGCAGTGAATAAGCAGTGTGAGTCTAAGAGTCGTAAATTTGAAATAATTGATGTATCGCCGCCATAAAAGCTTCTATGGTGGTGTTAAAACACGAAGTGATCTAACCACAGCACCACCACAACACGTAGTGTTAACGGGCAGCTGGCTGCTCTCCAATACTGCCACCTTGCTTCCTAATTAGCTGCAACTAATGACCAACTACAGCTACGGTGAGGTCGATCACGACCAAAGTGAATACGACTACATCCTTACGTCTGTCACTTTGATAAGTCTAGTGACAGTCGCGAAGTCATATAAATAACATGCGGTGAGAATTTAAAAAAAAAAAAAAAAAAAAAAAAAAACAATATTGACGTGTTTAAAAAATCTTACATCACACAACATGCTCAAAGAAGTATCTATGGTAAATTGTAGGTAAGCTAATTATTTATTATTTGATAAACTATTACTTTTAATATGTGGCTTAAGTGGTAGACAAGGCTATATGGCTTTAACTTCGCCACAGAAATAAAGATTATATATAAATTATGTTAATTTTGTACCTAACCTTATTACTATGTTCTTACCACTTAGGTACTATATTTCTTATATTATGTATATGTTTATATGTTTTGTTCTCTGTGTTGTCTATATAACTAGTTATATAAGAATGTGTGTTAAATGATATAATCAATTGTTTTATGGGTTTAAACCTTTTCTGGTAAAATACTTAAGCTTTCTAGTACAATTCAGTGCTATTTTTCTCAGTTATTATAGGTTATTAACAACTATACTCATTTGTTTTATTCAAATGTCTGTAAATGTTATTTCTGTATTGTATTTGTTTTGAATGTTTGTGTCTTTGTCATGTGTTTTGTAATTTTAGTTTCCGTATGTTTATATGTGTTTGTGCCATTTCGTTAATGGTTCACACTGTTGGATGGCACACTACGCTTTAAATAAATAAATTATTATTATTATTATGTGAAATTTTCTCCGATTCACCATGCAGATGCAAGGTTGTTAATTACTTCCAATTTATATTTTCGAGGACTCGTGACATTAGCCTAAATGCCTTTCGTTGTTCTTGCATATGTTTTAAGGGGCCAACAGAGATCTTGCTCACATGAGCTTATCGCAGCCTTGATAATCATTCTTTGGCCGAATACTACTCAGTCACCTGAGTACTGCAATATTATTGACTATGTATAACTGTAATACATTAGCGTTCAGCTGCGGATTTTCCCTCTAACAAGACTAATTTAAATTCATGAGATTATAAGCGGTGTCCAGTGCCCCATAAAAATGTTGATTAATATTTCAATTCCAATCGTTCGTTTTAAATGTCCACGATTTCAGCCAAAATGAACATCGAGAACACTAGGGTGATAATTACGTTCACCTCAGTGGCACGCATGTGAAGCTACGACTACGTCACTTAACATGAACCAAAATGCTAATTATAATTGATAGCAAAGTACCTCTTCAAGTTAATCACTTCAGATCAGTGTGTTTGTATGCACATATTTGAAGCGTGGACAGATAGTGGGTCACATGTGGCCTGAAAGTTGCTGGCTGGCCATCCCCGGCCGCCTCTTCAGAGAGAGTGATGTGTAGTTACATACAGCCTCCCGGCAAGGTGCCAGGATTATATACATGTGAGTGGCGTGAATCTCAGCCTTCGTAAGGCCGTCTCACTGACCACGCACCTCGCCGACATCAAGCAGCATACAAGAGAAGAGTTGTAACTCAACAATACTACACAACCTTATCCTATTCATTTGCTTGCCGAAGTAGGTTCTACTGAACCGCCAACGATAGAACACAGAGTAAACTACAAATGTGCACTTTGTTATGTTGGGAGAGAAGGCACATAATTTCACTTTTTTTTTTTTTTTGAGACCAGTAATTTCCTGGACAATATTTCATAGCACAAATGAATTTGAGAGAATATAAAGCATAATTAATGATGTGAAATACTACTTCATAAATAATTTCATGCAAATGCATAAAATACGGATACACAACTATTAAGCGTGGGATGGACTCGCGCATTTTTTGTGAAATGGTTGTTTGTGCGAATACGCGTATCTCGGTAAATAACTGTTCTGCAAATACGACTTTTTGTCAGAAAAGAAAAAAAAAAACATCATCTATGTCCCTATTTTTTTTACTTTTGTTATATTAAGTGTATTTTTGAAGAGAAAAATTCGTAAAAATGGTCAAACATCGCATTTTTAAAGCTTGCCTATGCAGTTTCCTTACGCTGCAAATGAAAAGTACAAAGATACGGGCGTAGTTTCATCTGTGGTCTTTCATCGCATATAGTAAAACCACACTGTTACAGATCTCATTTGCACAGTACAGCGTTACGATGGAAACACTGCACGCCTTGCTCGTAGGAACGCTGAGGCACTAGGCGTGCGTGTTAGTGTCGCCCGTATCGCTATCGCTATCTCTCTCCCCCTCGCGCTCACGCGTTCTCGCTCTCTCGCTCTCCTCTCTCTCTCTCTCTCTCTCTCTCTCTCTCTCTCTCTCTCTCTCTCTCTCTCTCTCTCTCTCTCTCTCTCTCTCTTCCCTCTCTCTCTCTCCCTCTCTCTCCCTCTCCCTCTCCCTCTCTCCCTCTCCCTCTCCCTCTCTCTTCTTGACCTTAGTCGCGGGGTTCCCGTGGGGGTCCATCCCACTCTTAAATGTGAAACCAACATCGACAAAGAAGGATGTGCTACCACTATCAAATTTCAAATATGTAAACTAAGAATATCTACAGATAAAAATTACATTACTGTTTCTTGTGTATTTACGCAATGTGCACGTGGTAGATATACTTTTTTTTTTTATTACACAACTTTTTCTAATGCCGAAGTTGTAAGAGAGTAGAATCTAGTCTTCGGGATTCCTCGGCAAGGATTCGTTTTTCTTATTCCGAGTAGGTGTGGCTTGGCCATGAGGACTGCATATAGAGAATGTGAAAGCTATGAAGCTATGGGATTTGTGGGGTTCCGAGGGGAAAAGACACGCGAGAGAGCGACAGTAAAAAGCGCCGTGTGATGGACGAACAAGGAAGCAATTCAGACATGGTAGGTTGACAGTGGCGGCGGGAGATGGCAAGTCACTTGCATACGGTCCAACTTTTTCCCCCTTGTGGATCTGAGACTTGGCAAAGGCTGCACGAGGTTTGCCCCGCAAACTTTCACATGCATTGGTGAGGCGCGTGGGTGTTCCGGAGGTCGTCAACCCCCCCCCCCCCCCCCCCCAAACAAAAAAATAGTTATTAAAATAATTCAAACTTTGAATTGAGTGTTTCCCGAGTGCATCATCAGTATTCGTATACACGCACTACTTGAATATTCACATTTATGGCCTTGCTACGAACACGTGCGGTAGTTTTAAAAGCACACAAGGTACCATCCGCATTAACGTCTGACATTTTCACGCTGAGGATTCCACAAAATTTTGAGGTCGGGACATTAAAATTTAAAATCATTATAAAAACACGTGCCTGGAAATGTTCTTTTCCCTTCGATACTTAACACAGCTCTTTTAACCTCTCGGGGCTGTTTTTGACACGAGCTGATACAGTATTTCCGTACTCACGAAAACTATAAATTGGGAACCGTCCCCAAAGTCTTGCCAAAAATGAACCAAATGTGTCTATACATACATTTATCCTCGAAACTTTCTGTGTCTATCGCGGCAGGATACAAAAAAGAAAACCTTGTCCCCCCCCCCCCCCCGTTTTTTTCCCCGCAGATTTTCCAAGTCTTTGAGACGAGGCCGTTTCATGTGCCAGCGTTATTTCCCAACTGGTTCACCTTGGAGCGCTCATGTAGTGCAACACGCATAGGCTCAGCGCAGCATTTGTAATATTAAAAGAGTGCGCTTCGAGCACATAATCCCAGGAAATTAACACCATATAGAATGTTTGATGAATTTCATTGGCTAGATTTTGAATGTTGTCCCTCTACTTGATGTAACCCCTTTGTCATTTTCTGTATAAATACCGCCGCAGCCGCCCTGGTCATCAGACTTCGGCTGCTGGAGACTAATCCGGATATTCAGCAAGTGTTGCTACCAATAATAGGACCCTTTTAGCCAAAAAAAACGTAGGAATGGACGTTGCCGTCCTATGTTATGTAGTAAACTGTTTTTTTTTTATGGTAATTCAAAAAGAAAGTCTTAATGTTCAAATAATGCTCAAATGTAGGAATTTTCTAGTAAAGGCTGTCAATATTCATTAAACCTTGCCGTAATAATGACACGCAAAGTAACTGATGGAATTTTCTATATTTCCCCAGTTTTGAGAGATTTCATAAAAATGCAAGTTAGTGACATAAATGTCACGATCATGAAATATAAAAAATGTGAAAATGTCAAATCAGGCTGTGAGGCAAGTTTTACTGCATGTTTCAGCCTTTGTTTTTAACGCATGTCAATGAAGTTTGATAGTAAAATTAATTATCAGATGCGTTACCAGAAAGATAGTTTTTGTCAGAATATTGTCATAAAAACTTTTATCTATAAAGTTTTTCTCTTCTAAAATTGTAAAGATAAAGTTATGAGAAACAACTCTTTTAACAAGTCAAAAGTCTCGTACAAAATATGTCGTGACATGATAGTGTTGGAGTGTCACATTTTAAGTTGTTTTAAACATCAGCCTTTCAAAGAGCTAAGTGTTAACAGTTTGTAAAATAAGCCATCCTTGCTACAATATAAATGGGAAAGTGTGTTTGTCCGTCTTTCACGCTAAAACGGAGCAACGGATCGACGTGAATTTTTGCACAGATATAATTGGCAGGTCGGAGAGTGACATAGGCTACTTTTTATTCCGCAAAAATATATCATTTCCTTAAAAAAATGTTATTGTAGTTTTATATTATTCCTTCATGAAAATACTTATTGTAATTTTACTGCATAAAAAAAATCATGGTTAGAATAAAAAGTTCCGTCATTTCTCCATTTTTTTTGTCTATGAGCTGTCTTCCATTCCTCCCCACGAGCCGCAGTAGCTCAGTGGGTAGAGAACACAATAGTGAGGCCGCAGTAGCTCAGTGGGTAGAGAACACAATAGTGAGGCCGCAGTAGCTAGTGGGTAGAGAAACCAATAGTGGGGCCACAGAAACTCAGTGGGTAGAGGACCGAATAGTGGGACCGCAGAAACTCAGTGGTTAGAGAACCCAATAGTGGGGCCGCAGTGTATAGATACATATATCAAATGGGGCCGCAGTCCAAAATGTCATGCGAACAAAGTCGTACGAATCATCTAGTTTTAAATATTTTTTATGGAGATTGTCAGTATTGTGACCGACAGTGGTCAGAAAATCTCAGCCTGTATCTTTTAGAGGATTTAGTAGAATTGAAAGACAAATTAAGTCAGTATTACATCCATTATAGATGGTGGTGTGCAATGTAAAAGTAGTAATTTTCCAAAGTAATCAGAGTTGTTATTTTCTGTATTGCATAACATATGATACCTGTAGTGTTTTGGATTACTGTGTTCCAAATATATTGAAATATTTCACAGAACTTGTGTGTGTGCTTCGTAGACATGCATATCTAACCTCACGCTATTTTTAAAAGGATTATGTTTTTGGTATATGACTTCCTGGTCGTGGTGTTTGTGGAAAAGAGTCCTTGGGTCACCCTACAGCATAGGGCGTAGCAAGGATGTCATCTTTCAGGGCCCAACTGTTTATAGAAATATTGAAGTCTTCGTGAAAATTTCCACCTTTCGCTCGGAAGCGATCCGTGGTTCGAGTCCCACTCCGCGAGAGAGAGAGAGAGAGAGGGCATGCACGTATGCTACGACAGCAGACAAATGCATGAGAATTAAGAACAGCATCTATCTCCGAAAAGGATAACTGATTACCTGTATAACGACTGCAAATTACTGTAATGGGATACGACTAGCGACCGAAAGCAAAAGCTCCTTTAATATACATTCATGAGTAGTTGAATTACAGGTACCTGTCCTGCCTAGTGGCATGAAGCATTCCCTTTCGCCCTGATGACGGCAGTGACGCGACATGGCACGGACTCCAAAAGGCACCGGAAGCAATTGACGAACGCACAGTCTCCCAACAATGCACGGAGATAGTGTAGGTCGGGGCAGGATACACGATGAGCACATCCCTCGACAGCACCCCAGATGTATTCGATGGGATCGAGGTCGTGTGATCTCGGGGGCCAAGCATGCAAATTAGAGTCCGTCGAGTGTTCATAGAGCCACTCGGACATAATTTGGGAGCAGTGGGCCTATGCAATGTCTTTCTGTGGGTACATGTCGCCTGCAATGTGCGGTAGGCACATGACTATGTGCATATAATCGCCGGTGAGAGATAACGGCACGTGTACCAGGAGATCCATTTCATCCCACACAAACAGTCCCCACACGAGGATACAACCACCACTACCACCACCTGAACTGTACCCTGCCTTCGCGGACGTACTCGTACTCTGCCATCTGCGTGTATAGGTTATTCATGGTAAAATGAGCACTTTTGAAAGCCCTGCTTAAGATCTGTTTGTATGCACGTTGTGTATTCTTCCACCTTATGTAAGATTAACATTGTCGTGAGTCACATTAACTTTATTCATTCGTCGGTCAAGTGAAACCACGAAATTATTCGAAAAATAACTATTTAAGCAATCTGTTAATTTTTACACTTCGATTCATTAAAATAAACAGAGGGAAAGAAATAATGTAAGTTATCACAAATGGTTATCTAATACTTTTTATTCGACGTTAAGATACGGAACTGCTGTTCATGCTACCACGGACAAACACCAGCGGTCCTACGCCGAAGGCCGTGAAACACAAGTCAACTGACGTACTGAATTACCTATCTTCACAGGTGCCCAATTACTTTTTGGTAGATAGTGTATATGCAGGTAGGGGGAAATAACATTTTCTAAGGTTGATTTCAAAAGTGCTCACTTTATCGTGGACAGCCTTTACCAACGTATACCTCGACTCATCCCTCCAAGCAGTGGCGTAGAAACAGGGGGGGGGGGGGATCAAGGGGATACAAGTGGATATATCCCCCTTTTTTTCATGTTAAAAAAAAACCTGCCTTCAACCCTCACATTGTTCTTTTTTTTATAAATCCGTCAAAAATACTCACCTATTCTTTTTTTCCCCGCGTCTGGAAAATGTTGCTTTATTTTCTGTCTGGTTGCTTTCATCTTTTTATTTCATGCATGAGCCAATCAAGGTATTTTCAACCGTGTGTGCAGAGCGAAAAAAAATCCCTGGAACTAATTTGTTTGTTGTTTCTCTGCCGACTGCTAGTACCACTCGTGCTGGTTTGCGTAAAAGCAGCATCGCAGCAAAACGATAATCGGCTTTCGCGCAGCAAGTAGCAGCATTAGTGGTGTTACGTACATGCCGTCACCATGTTGTTTATATCTACGTAAGTATTGAAAACCTCACAAGTGTTACATTAATAGATTTCGTTGTGATGATTAAAAACGGTTGCATATTTTGTGGAGTTGTCTACCAAGATAAGCATTAAAAATTTTTTTCGTGTCCAAAGACGAGTTTTAAGTTCTCATTTCAAATCCAAGGAGATTTTCTTTCTGGATGTAAAAATTACTGAACTGGGTGATTTCAGAATCAGTTGTTAAATTTTCCATACAGAAACTTTTATAGTTGTCTTTATACACGCATCATATTAATATCGTTATCAGCGTAACATAAAATATTGGGCCAATGCAAGTCACGTTCAGATGAGTTGAGAGATTTGGGCGGCTCTTAACATGGAGGTCTTAAGAGCCGATGAGTATGAAATGCGGTGATAATAGAGCAGTGCCGGAATGCAAGGGCGGGGGAAACGGGAGATTCCCGAAAGAAAAAAAAACCGCAGACTAGCGGTATCTTCCAGCACGATTTCCATTTGCGAAAATCCGAGTCACCCGGCCGAAGATTGTGGTGTGTCACCAAGACGAATCGCCTTGGTGGGAGGCGAGCAGTCTAACCGCTCAGCCACCGCGGGCCCTGTCACGTTCAGGCAAGTCGCCGACGGAAAGACAGCCCGTAGAGACGATGAGGCAAGTGGCGAAAAATGAAGAGTCGGCCTTACAGCACGAGAGTTTCGATACTTCGAACGCGCAAAAACGCTACAGACAGACGGAGTCCTTTACAACGGTTATGAAAACATACTTATAACAGGACTCAGTCAACAGGCTGAAATAAAATTTCGGAAACAGAAAAGTGGAGCAATACAAGATTTAAAGTAACATATTTTATTTAATGGGAATATAGGCTATTCGCGACAAAATGAGCCCTTTGAAAGTCCTGCTTAAAATTTACTTGTATTCACGTTGTGTATTCTTCCGCCTTAAGTAAAATTAATATTGTCATGGGCCTCATCATTTTATTTATGCGTCGGTCAAGTTAAAGTGTGAAATTATTAGAATAGTAAATATTTCACTAATGTTCTCATTTTCACACTTCGGTGGTTTAAAAATAAATAAATAAAAAAGAAAGCGAAAGAAATTATTTAAGTTAACAGAAATGGTTACCTATCACTTTATTCGACTTTAAGTTACGGAACTGCTTTCCCATCCATTGTTACCAACTTAACTGGGCGCATGTCACTTAGTGCACCCGTTAAAATATATGCAGGTAGGAGCAGTGACTGTTTTCTAAGGTTGATTTCGAAAGTGCCCACTTTATTGTGAACAGCCAATAGTTATTATTTCTGATAGATTAGTTACTTTTATGGTACAGATTCAAATGAAATTGAAATACGCAACAAACCTCACTATTTACAGTTGGGGGGAAAAGGAAAAAAAATTCATTATATCTGAGAATCAGATGTTTGTATGTAAGATAATCTTCACATAGCACGATCACGCTGCAAACAGCTCGTTTGGATGCAGAAATTGTTTGCCGTTGCGAAACTGCGAGACAGCACGACTGCAAGTTCAGAGACAAAAAATACTACAAACACAGCGCAGCTTCCTGGGCGGCGGGCGTCATGTCTGCGGACCGCGACGAGACCTAGATAACTGACTGGGACGCCACATCTGCGTCCACCAGCTTCAGGCAGCGCTTCCTTTGTACGCCTCCCCAATAATTTTACATTATGTGGAAACCTGCAAAATGTAGCGATTACTGCCAAATACTAAGTCACAAAAGTGTAACGTTAACGTTATACTATTGTAACGTTATACTATTAAACACAAGAATATACACAAGATAAATCCCCGAGGCTAATCCTCTTAACGTTCCTGTACTCTGGGGGGATAACTCAAGATGGTTCAATGACACAAGACAATTACAAAAACTAATAATTATTTTATTACTCCTCCTCATACAATAAATGATCTCAAACACGTCAACAAACAATACTGAATGATAACTAGATTTGAAATATTTCAACAAATTAGTGAATAAAAATTCGACTCTTCCAAGCTACAACTACGTTATCAAATATCAAGGCTCTTAAATGGGGACCTCTAGGGTTCACTGCGGATAAGATCGTTTCCGGATATATCCTGCACCCAGAACCAAATATCTCCTTTACCACTAGTAATTAGCGACACCAGACCGGAGCTCCTCCGTCTCGTGATGTCGTGGTGTAATTGGCTGATCTGGTCACGTCTCTCCATGACGTCAGTATCTCGGCTCGCCCTGCAGTGTTGGCCTCAAGTTCCACGCGCCGACCTCCGCGTTGATGTACCCTCGAAGTGGTACCAGCAGAGTGGGTCAAAGAGCGGGGGTGTCATCATGCACCAGCGGCCTTTTTATACCTTGCTACATCTAAGTGTGCGGGTTCGAGTCCCGTACCCACAACAAAAGGTTTCTTAAGAGTGGGATAGACCTCCGCGTTCAAGATCAAGAAGCGAGGGAGCGATACGGGCGACACTAACACGCACACCTAGTGCCTCATCGCTCCTATGCGCATGGCGTGCAGTGTTTCAGTCGTGACGCTGTACTGTGCAAATTAGATATGTAATACAGCGGTTTTATTACACGCGATGAAAGACGACAGATTAAACTACGCCCGTATATTTGTACTTTTCTCTTGCCGCTTAAGGAAACTGCATACACAAGCTTTAAAATGAGATATTTGACAATTTTCAAGAATTTTTTTCTCCAAGAATACACTTAATATGATAAAATTAAGATAATATGGGCACAGATAATTGCTTTTTTTTTTTTTTTTTTTTTTTATGTCTTATTCGCAGAAGATTTATTTACCGACACACGCGTATTCGCGCAAACAACTATTTCACAAAGAACGCGGCGGTACATCCCATCACTCTTCACGTGAATACGTTTTAAAATCAGGCCGACATACGTTTTACCAGGACGGAAAGGGCGATGTAACATTTGCAAGATGATCTATTTCGACATTAACGTCGTGACTATAGGCTGTTCTCGCTTAAGTGAGCACTTTTGAGACCTTAGTTACTTTTTCCTTTAACCATTTCTTATCCTTTAACCACCTTTTTAAATAAATATTGCCATGTAAATAATAAATGCAGTGTGTATATTCCACTGCACTCGGAATTTAACGTCTGTGGCTAAAATAAAATATGTTTATAAGACTATTATTCCAAATGAGAAGGCTTTCAAAAGTGCTCACTTTACCGTGAATAGCCTATAACAACACGAACGAAATAAATGTGGTCTCGTTCGACCGGATGTCCGAGTACGGTGCAAACAAGAACTTACGTTGGCGTCGCACATGCGCGGGGTGGGGGGTGGAGGTGGGGGGTCCACGACGACTGGAGGAAATTTCTTGCCAGTATATATCTCGCGACTCCGATGAGATAGCGCGCTGATTTTGGCGCCGAACGAAAGATCTCGTCTACATCTGTCGATTTAAGCCAACAATCCAAGTATCTTTGTGCCTAATTTCGTTCCCATGTCGTAAAGAAAATATTGCCCGACAACACAGACGTATTTACGTAAAACCTATAACCGTGTCCCCGACACAACCCCACCCCGAATTTTTACTTCCACCCCAGCCAATCCACCTATTCGAGAATCTATGAAAGCCCTACTTAGAACTTATTTTTCTGTCCGTTTTCTATCCTTCCGCCTCATATAAAATTAAAATTAAATTGGAGACAATAACTTTATTCATATTACGATCACGTGAAACTTTTAAATAAACAGGAACATAGATACCGTCACTTTGATGTGACGCCCGCCTACCATGCGCTTTAGCTGCGTTACAGTGAGTTTGAAACCCACGTTTACAAGTAAAACTGCTGAACATACGCCAAAAGGTTTTATATCCGTAAAGAAAACGTACTTCAAATGCCTAAACAATAATACTTTTAGATCACGCATATAAGAAACAATACTTCGAAGCACTCCAAATATACATACATACACACAGACACATATATAGTTCACTCATGGTTACTTCCAACTTTTCTGAAACCCTGCTAAAGCTCTACTTCCAGTATATCCCTCCGCCCGATGCAGATAACGCTTAGAAAATGACATCAGAGAGCCAACGCACCGCATTCATGCGCTCTCAGTGTAATAATATTTCGCATAAAACTATATCTTAACAGTTATTACCAACGCGCGTATTTTCTCACTGTCTATTTATATTAGCTATAAATGGAATTTTGTGATTTATGGATAACATAGAAGTATAATTTAACCCAAAGTAAGAATACTTTTATGTTAACACATGTATAAAACGCTTGTGATAAATGGCGTATTTAGGAAGTAACCAAACATGTCTTACCTGGGGTGTTTTTTCAAAGGTTTAGTGTGAAGCAACCGCGAATAGACTATATAAATACTGCACGAGTAGAACACTTCGCGCAAGTTCAGTGACTTGCACAGGGCGGAATAACATCGGACAACCGCACTGCATTCATTTAATTCCTCACTCACAAAATGAAACTTCCCACTTGACATAGCCGTTGCGACAACAGGATATCACTGACCGTCATTTACAGTTACGTTATAACTGATAAGTGAAGAAACTACTAAGTTAAAAAGTTACGGACTTTTATTATTATTGTTATTATTACGATTTGTGACAATATTAACTCTCAAGATGCGCAATAGTTTTCTGGATGACCATTGAAATTGTGTGTAGAGTAACCCTCAAAATTTCACCGATAGCGCATACTCAGCTCTGACAAGTAAAAAAATTGTTGTTTAAAAACTCAGTAGGAATATTTCAGCGAACGCAGGGCGTGAAGAGACACTACTGAAGTGGGAGATTAATGGCCAAGGAAGTCTAGAGCTAAAAGTGGTTGTTCACATAACTCTCACCTCTGGTATGGATAAGCCCGTGAGGTCGTGACTCCCGCAGCCCAAGGTCGTTGGACTGGTCGCTGATAAACCAGCCTGCATGCCGCTAGCTAGAGTCCTCCGCGGGGAATCGTGCTGTTTCCTGGACAAGAATGTCCACCGCCCGCGCTATCGTCACCTCCAAACACATCGTTTCTCTCCCTACCCCTGCGCACCCCAAACCCCCCTCAACAAACTTTAATGCGCACGCGCGTGACGAGAAGACCAGATCGGTGATGGCTCGGTCACAGCCACGTCGGTTGTTGGCTACTATCACCAAGTGTGTTTTCTTAGCGACACGTATTTTGCGCGGCGTAGGACGCAAAACACATTAAGTTATGCGTCGCGCGTTATGTTCTTTGTAAATACGTCGCTGATGGCGCCTTTGTTTATTTGCGGTTGTTGCGAACAAAACTTTTCAACTAAATTTTGCACGGAGGAGATGGGGTGAAAGGCGAGTGCTTTATTGTCGACTGGTTGGAATTGTGTTTAGAAATGAATGGATTACATTGCAGATTGTTAGAGCAATCTGGAGATCTGTAAACAGTTAGTTACGTGCATTCGTGTAGAGAAGGCGGGGAAGTTCACCGAGTATTAATTACGAATCATCTATTACATCCGCAATATCCCACAACACTGGGCGCCCAGCGGCCAACACAATCAGTCGTTCGTTCTCCGCGGCAGAGAATCTCGCTGCACTTCAAGTAGACGCCACATAGGGGTATTAACAATAAAGAAGTGAAGTGAAGAGATTTTGGCGGCTCTTAACACGAGGTCTTCCAGAGGCGAAGAAGGTGAAGCTATGCGAGTATCGAGCAGCGCCGAAATGAAAGGGAGAGGGAAACGGGAGACCTCCGAGAACACGCTGGTCGGCGACCAGCGGCATCGTCCGGCATGATTTCCACATGCGAAAATCCGGGAGCGGCCCCGCCGGCAATCGAAACCCGTTCGCCACCACACCGCCGCAGCAGCCCCCTTAACAACGACGGCATAACACAAAACACCGAGAGCCAGGTGTTGGCGCACGCACACAACCACATTGTCACGCAATGTACGACGCAACGGACGAGTCTCGCGTCGTGTCAGCCTGTTGGCGCCAGTAGCACGTCTTGCGCTTTGTAGGGAAACAAGTGCACAGCGTCGCGCAACCAGCGTCTTGCATTTAAAGGCTGTTCACGATAAAGTGAGTACTTTTGAAATCAACCTTAGAAAATTGTCACTGACCTACCAACATACATTTTAACTGGCGCAATGAGTGACATGCGCCCAGTAAAGTTGGTAACGATGGATGGGAAGTAGTTCTGTATCTTAACGTCGAATTAAAAATGTTAGGTAACCATTTCTGATATAACTTAAATTATTTCTTACGCTTTCTGGGTTTTTTTATTATTTTTTTTTATCGAAGAGCAAAAATTAGCAGATTTGTAAAATATTTCCTTTTCTAATAATTTCATGGTTTCACTTGACCGACGCATGAATAAAGTTATGAGGCCCATGATAATCTTACATAAGGCGGAAGATTACACTACGTACATGCAAATAGATCTTAAGGGCACCGCCTACTTGGATGTTTTTAGCGCGTTTGAGGAAGTGAAGCGCGGGAGCGATAAGGACGGCACTGACACGCGCGGCTTATACCCCTTCGCTCCTACGAGCAAGGCGCTGAACTGGCGTGCAGTGTTTCCGTTGTGCTGCGTGTACCTATGGGACTTTAAGCGGTGACCCTATCGTAGCAAGGTTCAGTGCAGATCCCTCGAGCAGTTTCGCATGTTTCCAACCAATATATTATGAACTACAGCAGTGTGAAAAAGCCATTTTTAACTATGTTGGAGGGCCCAGGAATAGCATTGATAATGTACATGATGTATTGAGAGTATTATACGTACCTCAACTGAAGTGTGTTTCTTTTCGTAAGTTGGTATCATGGGGACACGTTTAATGGTTTCGTAAAAAAACGCAGATTTCAAACACACTGCAACACGTTTCCACAGCCAGGTATGCGGCGCCCTTAAGCAGGGCTCTCAAAAGTGGTCATTTTACCGTGAATAGCCTATAGCATTTCTGTACGCTCGATAGATGCACTACACAGGCCACGTAAACATAAACTCTTAACAAATACGGTTTTAAAAATCACCACGCAATACAGATTAACATAGTCTGGCCGCAATAAGAGAAGACAAAAACCTACAGTAATTATAATTAAATGGAAGAATTGGCGAAAGTAGTATTGAAGTAGACGGCAAAAGCGGGATTTCTAGGAAGACGGCAAGGTACGGCAAGATACGAAACGTGAACAATTATTACCTGGATAGCTCTGGAGAGCATTAATTAAAGAAACTAAAGAAACCACGGTGGTTATGGTGAAACCTTCACAACAGGAAACTTCAAAATGGGAAGAGAACAAACACACACACAAACGTATTCCGCTGCGACTACTATCCTACAATAAGTGCCGAAAATTTAACACCAATTGAAACGTAAGGTACAAAATGTACGATTTGTAATTTACATGAAGTGTGATAAAATTGTACACAAGGAATGCCAGGTGCATTAATATTCACATCCCTTTGGACCATTTTACGAAACAACTACACAAATCGTGACCAACTGCTGTCTTGATGCCATCTAATAGTTTGAAATTGCACCAAAAGGAAGTAACTTGCTGTAATATAATTTTCTAATTTTGTATATTGCCTATAGAACAGCTTTCACCGAATGGCCTTGGTATTTACTGTTCGCTAACTGTTCGCATATGCGCGCCAACGACTGTGCTTCCCGCTGGTATGCCAACTACTTTCGTGTAATAGAAATTTTCCACGCATCTCGTAAAGCAGGTGGTAGATAGACTGCCACAACTGGCGTAAAGGCTCGCATACCGGGCAAGTATAAACTTTAAGCGAATGATTAAGGAGAACGTATCATGTATCTGCTAAAATGACGTGCGTAATTTATAAGCACCGAGTTTGTATTCGATTAAGTTCAGAACCCACTATAATCAAGAGATCCCGTCGTATGTAACTGCTAAATGTATAGCCAAAAGACATAAAACTTTCTGGGGGACGTCACAACAAATTTTCTTGTATTAGAGAGATCCCTTTTATTTTCAATTTCTGACTAAGGGCAGCCATATGTAAGAAATACTGGTGGGCAAGTATTATACTAACTGGAACAGCATATATTTACATACCGGGTGTACTCAAATACATTATTAACACCAGAGTGAGACAGACGAGCACAAATTGAGCGTATTTCATCCAGGAACAAATTGTATAACGTCCATAGTTAACCAGCTAATTGTAGTGGCAATGAGCTGGGGCGAGTATGCAACCTCAATAAATAGGCAACATGCAATGTAGTGAAATTACAATTTATTTACACACTTGGGCAGATAGCATGGGGTAAACAAAAGTGTCTGCCACCGTTGGCTACGCCGGAAGTGTAGCGCTCAAGCATGTTGCGATGTACATGTGCCAAGGTTTCCGGCAGGACACTAATAGGGTCAGGTGGGCGTGGTGGCCATGCTATGGGGAATCCCTTACCTATCCACCGGTTTGTGGAGTGCACGCCGAGGTGCCGGCGAAATGCAATGGCGAGATGAGGTGCCCCGTCCTGCTGAAACCACATTCACTCACGAGCCTCTAAAGGAATATCCTCCAAGCATTCCAGCAACAAGTCCTACAGGAACTGGAGATATGTAGCGCCACTGAGATGAGGTGGGAAGAAAGGCGGACCAAAGTGTTATATTAATAAAGTAGAGCAGGTGCTTAAATGTTGATAAACGTAAGCAGGTACTCGCATTCGTATAAATAAAACATGACATGCTCACTGATTTGACTGAGCACCTGCTCACAGTCAATACGCTATTTCTATTCATGCCAAATTGAGGACGTACTCAACATGCTCAACTAACACCTCCTCAAGAGAACATGCCCAACTTCAGTCAAACGACCCAATGACTGTCACACACAACTCCAGCCCACATGTTAACTGATATGCGCACTTGATGGGATGGGATGTGCGTGGTTCCGTGGCTTTTCATCAGACTATGCATGGCTATTTCTTCTGTTTAAAAAGCCGTCCCTGGTTACAAAACACTTTTTATTCGAAATTAAGATATGGAACTGCTTTCCAGTCAGAGTTACCAACTTCAATGGGCGAATTCCACTTAGTGCGCACGTAAATATATGCAGTCAGGGACGGTGACTTATTTTTTAGGTTTTTTCTAAAGTACTCACTTTATCGTGAACAGATTATAAGAAGTTGTAATCTGCAGCACACCGCTGCAACATCCAGTTGCAGAGCTCAACACATTTGGCAAAGTTCGTTGGTTGCAATGCCTGCGCCTGAGGCTGTGGAGTAACGTTTCACACGGTCATGTGGCCAACCCCCACTTCGTGAGCAATGGCTCGCGTACTAGTGTCAACACGACACAGCCTCTTCGAACCCGAGTATGCGTTCTCCTAGACCCTGCAGCCACCTTCCTCGCGTGCAAGCTGCCAGACAGTTTCCTGCAGCCTTCTTTCAAGCCTGGAATACATGGTATGTACCGTGCCCGGCATAACCTGATTGCTGAACTGGCATTTTTTCGTATAGGCTATTTACGGTCAAATGAGCATTAATTAAGGCCCTACTAAATTTTTCCTTTGAGCCGATTTCAATCTTTCTACCACTTTTTAATATAAACTTTGCCATGCGACTAATAAACACAACGTACACTTTCCTCCACTCTCAAAATTTAAAGTCTGGAGCTACAATAAATGTATTTATTAGTGGTTAAAGCCTGTTGTAAGGGCTTTAAAAAGTGCTCACTTTACCGTGATTGGCCTATACGTCCACGTACACCATAATCCTATCCATCAAGTCCGAGAAACTATACACTGACATAGCTGTCCGTCCACTACCCCAAGTCGAGTCTCTCACTCTACCGCGATACTGAGCGGAGTTTTCAGGTGCGGAGAACTGCGCACAAAGTGGTTAATATGGCAAGTACACAGAATTGCATACCCGCCCCTGCATATTGCTAATGCCATTTGCGGGTTGCCTATGCACGTTAGACAATTCGTTCCTTCGTGAAATATGCTTCATTTGTACTTGTTTACCTTACTCTTGTGTTTATTATAATTTATTTTAGTACTTCTGGTACGACTATTCCTGGATACAGTACACAAAATGAGCAATACGAAAATTATAAATATAATTATTTTAAATACATTACAGGCCGAATTCTAATTAAATATAAGAGACGGGGAAGAGGGAGGGGCGGAATCATGGCATGATAACACAAAGTCGTCACAAATCTAATTGTAGCATGGGGTCTCTTGAGACAGAATGAACAAGAAATACAAGGGGGGGGAGGTGTGGTTGGCGCAGGTACTTGAGCACTCGCCTCCTACAAGACGAACCTGGTTCGATTCCCGGCGGAGTTGCTGCCCGGATTTTCGGAAGTAGGAATCGTGCCCGACGATACCGCTGGTCGGGAATCTCCCATTTCCCTCGCCCTTGCATTTCGGCGCTGTTCCGTACTCGCCTCGCTTCAACCTCATCATCTCTCAATACTCCGTTGTCAAGAACCACTCCAAACTCTCCACTCCACTCTCGACAACACTGTAGAAACAAGGTGTGGACGGTTGAAGATTTGGCTGACAGCACTGACCTTGGGAGCCGGTGAACCTCTTGTGGCGCTCCTCGGCGTCTTCGTCGCTGTCCTCCAAGGACTCGATGGACGCCAGGTAGGCAGACGACTTAGGCGCCGAGCCCAGCAGCTTCCCGTCGCCACAGAAGCTGCTGGTGCCTGCAAGCAAGCACACGAGTCCAGTATTAGCGCCTGTCTAGCAAAGCCGACCGTGCCAGCTGTGATTCAACGTCGGGGAATGCTGCTGCAATTGTACTGTACTACAGACCTACGGAAAATCAACGAGAAAATTTTTAAATCTCATACGGTTATGCCAGTCCTTTAGGACGCATCATACATTGGCATTCAAAGAGTTCTACTTGCCTTCGCTGTAGCTTAATTCCTCAAGAATTACACCGGCATCTGTAGAATTTTATTACATGCAATGGATGCCAGTGGATTGAACTGCAGATTCCATTTCGAATTTTTTATAAACAGCACATACACAAAACGATCCCACGCACTTCATGACAATGGATTTTGAATCTGTACTCTTAAAAGGACACCCTAATAAAATATTGTCTGTAAAATCAGTGTTTTCGTGTCTATGCGTATTTCAGATTAATAAATGTTGTGGGAATAAGACTTTCTCCAGAAAAGGCAAAAAAAATTATCTACAGCTACCACTTTTTACTTTTCTCCTCTAAGTATAGACAAAAATAAAAAGAAAAAATAATGAAAATTGTTGAAAATATGGGCTTCCTCTGCATTTTCCGTAAGGGAAAGAATAAAAGTACAAAGTGACAACTGTATAGGCTGTTCACGGCAAAGTGAGCACTTTTGAGGCCCTAGTTACTTTTTCCTTTCGGTCATTTTTTATCCTTTAACCACATTTTAAATCAATATTGTCATGTAAGAAATAAACACAGTGTGTGTATTTCACCGCACTCGGAAGTTAACGTCTATGGCTAAAATTAAACATGTTTATTGACTATTATTTCTAATGAGAGGGCTTTCATAAGTGCTCGCTTTACAGCGAATAGCCTATAGTTTAATCCGTTGGCTTACACTGCGTGTAATAATAACCTTCTGTTACAGATCTAAATCGCGAGAAATTCGGCTTCCCGGGAATGAATACCCTTAACTAGGAAGGACACGTCGCAATACGTCCTTACGAACAGACGTGACCTTGAGGCCTTACCAAGATTTTTATTTTACTATGGATTCTCCTTAAAACGTTTTCATACTTCCACAAAATGTCACAAAATGAACTGATCTAACTGCATGGCTACAACATGTTTTTCCTAGGCACATTTTGAAAGTGTTAATGTATTTTACAAAACGTGAATTTGTTAAGTAGTAAATTCACGTATTCTAAATACAATCTGATATACACTCTCAAAAACTGTATATGATCACTCACTGAAATTCGTAAATGAAAATAATTGAATAAAAAGTTACTTTTACTATGTTTTGAGGGCGCCATGGATGCAAACTCCGTTCCGTGAATTCACTGAACAATTCATCTCATCCTGTACAAAAGATCGCGTACCTGTAGCTAATTCTTTTCCCCTGTTTAATATTAACTATCGTACGACGTTTTAAGGCAGCAACATTTACGAATTCTGAAACCGGTAAACATAGTCTCTAACCAGCAGCCGCCGCTGGGAGTGCTTTCGGAAGATGTCTGAGCACAGGGACAATTGCAAATAAATTCCAACTATTTATGTAACACAGTCGATTGTAAATTGCTGTGTGAAATATGTGGTTCAGGTTTTATTATATTGTACTAACAACAAATTATTAATGCACGAAATGCTGCCTTGATTTACGGGTGCCACACAATGTGGTTGTTGGCAATAAAGTTATACGCAAAAATAAGACTGAAGATCCTCAACTACACGTTTAAAGATTAGCCTAAAGATACATTCTGGAATAAAAATAAAATTTTGTACACAAATGCACTTATTGCCGTACAAATCAGCAGCCTGTAAAATTATTTAGCATGCATTAAAGTAGGTAAATATATACTCTGATATAGGCTGTTCGCGGTAAAGTGAGCACTTTTGAAAACCCTGCTTAAGCTCTAGTTGTATATACGTTATGTATTCTTCCGATTTACGTAAAATTAACATTGTCATGGGCCTCATCACTTTATTCATGCATCGGTCAAGTAAAGTAAATATTGTACAAATCTGCTAATTTTTATATTTCGATGCATTAAAAAAAAAAGCGAAAGAAATAATTTAAGTTATCACAAATGGTTACCTAACATTTTTTAATCGACGATATGGTATGGAACTACTTTCCATCCATGGTTACCAACTTTACTGGGCGCATGTCACTCAGTGCGTCCGTTAAAATATATGCAGACAGGGGCAGAGACTTTTTTCTAAGGTTGATTTCAAAAGTGCTCACTATATCGCGAAGAGTCTTTAGTAGTAAATAGATACAAGCGCGCTCGTGTTGTGGGAGGACGTTGCAATCACTTATCGCGTGTGTGGTGTATAGACAGTGCTCAGAACAACGCATGCGATATGATACGCATGATACTTGCCACGCGTGACAAATTGGCAATAGGCACGCAGACAAAACACACGAGACTTAGCACCAACAACTGTCGGAGTTTGAGAGGCCACATAACAGGGCCGCGAGAGGCAAGCGGGCGGCGCGCAGAATTGCCCTCAGTTGGACCATACAGTCAGACTGCGTTAGAAACCACGGTCACATGAAATGTCCGAAAACTGTGTATCGGCTATGGTAGATCCTCTCATACTACCAGGCGGGTGAACCTTTTGATTGCAAGACAGGCCCGAACATAGCAAGCGACTTTCTTGTCTACCATCCAGCGGTAAGAGGTAGCTTCTCTAAAGCACAGTTATCTCCACCAGAAGCATTCTCAAATGCCCAACACGAGCAATCTGCGATCCCGGCGACCTTCGTGTGTTTCGCCATCAAAATCTCAAAACAATCTATTAACTCTGCAGTGACGCCAGCAGGGAGAAAACGCCGAATGCTATGGACTGAGAATGTTTAGGGAGTAGTTGAACACTACCAGAGTAGTAGAGCGCAAGTGAGCGCTACAAACCCTGTCCTACTCCCCTAGTACTGACATGATTATCTAGATAGCTATTGTATATTACTGTAGTTCGCCTCATGTAGCGATAAGATGATCACTGAATATACAGAATTGCAATGAAGTGATCCCAGGATCATATATACTATTTTTGTGGCTGTGTGCCCAGAAGCAATTTCCAGCAATATAACACTCGCCCGCACAAAGACAGATCTGGTTTACCGGAAGTGTTTTACGTACAATACTCAGTGACCTGTCTATAGTCACCCGATTTGTCGCCCATAAAACATTTGTGGAACCAGAGAGGTTATTCTAAGTTTCTCGAAACGCAGCTCCCCCATCATGAAATAACGATTTCCATAATTTCTCCGGTGTTTGGTATTCTAAGTTAAAGATGACTTCTCGATTCTCGTGTGAAAACGATCGAGAGCACTCTACAGCTAATGTGTTGTCGAAAGCTACGTTCCCAATCGGGAAACGTGGATTTCAACATGGCGGTGAGAAGCCGTATTTATTGGAAACGGGCATAAACTTTATGGTTCCGTGACACAGAAAAGGGTATAATACATGTGGAACATTATTACACGGATCTAATTGTATCAGCCCATGTTCGGAAGTATGAATGTTATATGTCTGTTTCGCGAATGTTTTCAACTGCCAACATGTGTATCCAACACTCAAACCACTCACCGTGTCACCATTTTCCTCTGCCAATAATATACCCATACAATGAATTAGTAACTTCGTCGAGAAATTCTACTCTAAATATCCCATGTTAGGCTTTGATAAATGGAATAGTACGTGTCAGCATTACTGGCCTCGCTGTTTTGGGCGTTATTAGTGGCGATACGCAATCACAATAGTAAGTTTAGCAGGGGACCACTGAGCGCACGACGATACGCAGATGACATCCTGGCACCCAGCGACAGCTCTTCCTACACGGCAACCCACACGCTGGTTTCCAGCCAGACAACGCCCCGGTCCCACACGGTCCACGTCTCCGAATTCGACAACACGCTTCTCACCCGCCAGTAGGGCACGCCTGCCTCCTCGCGCTATATGATTATAGGCTATTCACGGTAAAGTGAGCACTTTTGAAAACCCTCTCATTTGGAATAATATCAATTACAGCAGAAACTTGTTATAACATTTTTCAAGGTGCCAGTAAAATAAAATGTTATATGCAGGAAAACGTTATAAGCAGGAAACAGTTTACACCTGCAGGGACACATTAAGTGAAATAAAATTCTAATGTAATAATTTTTGTATATTAATAGATAGTAGTCAAGTTCTTCAACATATTCATTTGATGCAAAAATATCAGAGATCTGAACTCCATGGACCATAGCATCATCAATTAATGCACAATGACATGTATTATAGAAGTTTGCTCACTTAACTATTCTTGGTTATCTTAGTAATTTTCAAGACCTTAACTTCTAAAAATCTCTAAAATCCTTAATATTTCAAGTATGAACTGTTTTCTGTGTCTCTCTGTGTGCTACTGCATTGTTAATATGTCTGAAATTTTGCTTAAGAGAAAAACTTAATTTGAAATGCTGCAATGAATTGAACAAATACTGATGTTATAAGCAGGAAATGAAAATTTGAACATAGTTAAATGCAGGGAATGAAACCACTGAGCCTTATGGAGAAATGGTGGGACCATGAAATAATGGTGTTATATTCAGGAAAATGTTATATGCGGGAATGTTATAACAGGGTTCTACTGTAAGTATATTTTATTTTAGCCTTAGACGTTAACTTTCCGAGAGCAGTGGAATATACACACTGTGTTTATTACTTACATGGAAATATACAGGACGAGTCGTCAGCTCTGCGACAAACGGCGAGAGGACGTTCCTTGCAAAATTTCAGTTGGAAAATGTCTGACAACGAACGCCAAGAAACCACTCCTAAGAGCAGGAAACCCTTGTGAAGATGGGGTTGCAATTATGAACTTTATTCAATTACATTGAAACCGTATGATATTAAGGGATGAATTTCTGTAGGCATGCCAAACAATTCAGTCAGTGTAACATGCAAGTACCCATGTTGACCTACCGCATACCCTACAAAATAAAACACGGATTGCCACCCCTTCAAGCAGTGAAAAAAGTGTCTTCATACATCGTTACGTAAATTATGATCACAGCCTATGAATTACTATTGCAAGACTTGAAAACAAAACCTCTTGGTAAAGAAACCTCCGACGAATGGTTTGCGAGAAAACATACCTCCAAGATATTAAATACCACGTAATGCTTACGAGGCATTTAATATTTTGGAGGTCTGTTTTCTCACAAACCATTCGTCGGAGGTTTTCTTGCCAAAAGGACTTTTTTTTTACGTCTTGCAATGGTAATTTATAGGCCGTGATCATAATTTACGTAACAATGTACGAAGACACTTTTTTCACTACTTGAAGGGGTGGAAATTCCTGTTTTACTTTGTAGGGTATGCGGTAGGTCAACATGGGTACTCGCATGTTACAGTGACTGGATTGTTTGGCATGCCTACAGAAAGTCATCCCTTAATATCACATTGTTTCAATGTAATTAAATAAAGTTCATAATTGCAACAATCTCATCTTCACAAGGGTTTCTTGCCCTTAGGAGTGGTTTCCTGGCGTTCATTGTCAGACATTTTCCAATAGAAATTTTGCCAGGAACGTCCTCTCGCCGTTTGTCGCAGAGCTGATGACTCACCATGTACGTATATTATAAAAGGTGGTTAAAGAATAAAATACGGATGTAAGGAAAAAGTAACTAGGACCTCAAAAGTGTTCACTTTACCGTGAACAGCCTATGGCAGTGCTTTGGTAAAGTAGATCTCATTTCAAAACTGTCCAAATGTATTAATTAAACACACTTGTGAATAGCATTTAGGGTCACTGGATAACAAAATTACAAAATTAATATTTTATGTATTCTTCATATACTGCTCAAACATAGATATTATAAGTATTGTTATACCCCGAAAATTAGCCAATTTTCGGTCCTGTAGCTTGTAGAATCAGTTGTCAAAGTCCAATACTTGGTTATACAAATAAACCCAACCACCTGCGAAAAAAATTCAACAAGGGAAAATGAAATTAATTGTCTCATTTCAACGAATTCTTAGTTAAAGTTATCTTAGAGATGTTCAAGAACAGAGGCAAATTCAGATATATGTAAATGTAATGAAAATGACATCACATGCAGTGTGTACAAATTGAATAGCGCTTCGCAGGAATACAAAATGAATAATTTTTCCACTCTCCTACAACCTTAGAAATATTTCACATCTGCAAATCAACTTACGAGTTCGAGTTTCATTTTTGATAGTGCAAGTGGTAAAGTAGGAAGTTCTCGCAGACAATTACAGAAGCAACACAATAAAGTGGAGGGCACAGATGTAATACTACAAGCCAGGACCGTGCAAATAAACAAAGCATTCATTACGCGCTTCATTACCCTTGGCGCTTCCATATCTCCGCTGTTCGAATACGCAAAATAACTTACTCACTTTGGTATTAGACGGTCCTTAGGTGGGGGAAAAAAAATTAAAATAGAACATACTACTCAACGGGATGTTTTCAACACCACTGGCAAACTCCAGCATATTGTTCCTTAAGAAACTATAGGCACGATTAAAATCTATGTACCACTTTTTCCTTAAGTGATTAATAATTAAGGGAGCTATGCGCCCTCAAAAATCGAATTTCGAAACACTTTTAGTAAAAATATCACAAAGTACTTGTTGCGATTAAGTAACAAGTCGGCGAAGAGGATCTTAAACTTCTGAATTTGAAATTCATAATATTGTACCCCCTTCATTAAGTAAATGGGGGTTGCCACCTTATGTCTGCATGAAACATTGTAACAATAAGTTGTAAACTATTTCGTACGGCAATTTATGAATCAGAAATTATAAGTTAACAGAAAATGTCGCCTTGTTTGAACAGTCTCTGGTGAACCGTTTTCGATAAATTCAAGCGAAAATTACAAACAGAAGTTACGTGATTTGACAGGTAGGCTACAAACGACACGTGTGACTGGACGATAGGCAAGTGAAAAACGAATAACGCTTGCTGTACTTTAAACGCGCTAAGATTCGTATGCAATGTGCAAGTCCGGATAAGTTGTAATAATAAATGACAATGGCAAATCGATGTATTGTGCACCACCAATGAGACACACTAGTAAAGGGGTGGTAATGTACTGCAAAACGAACGCGAACCAGATAATGCTGTAATAAAGGAATCAATTGAAACATTGCAAAACTCTACAGTTATAAAAGCAAGTGCCGTTCAACTCAGGCACACACTTAGAACACGACTGATTTCACGCCATATTTACTGTAGCCGGTAGACACGTCTGGGCACCGAGTCCCCTCCTGCCTAGACTTTGGCTTGGCACAGACCGGTCTGTAGCGAAGCGGCTGACAGAGGCCCGGCAGTATACGCGCGGGCATAGAAACATTGGGTGTTGTGCCTTCAGTAACAGCAAATGCAAAAGTGGACACCAAGACCTATGTTTCTGGAAACAACAGATAGCAGTGCTCTTGTGACAGTGTGCGCTGGATGTCTTTACATTCTGCGTGTGCTGTTCAACAGTAAATGTATTTATACCACAACTGTCATACTAATATTATATTTTATATTAAATGTAAATAAAATAAACCAACACTATTTAGAACCTACAGCGTCTTGAGCACGAACGTGTGGCCGTAACTTCAACGCCAACAAACAAACGTACTTATTACATAACGATAGAGTTTGTTTCGAATCTGTTTATCTACACTATACAATATTATTCCCAACATCCCGGGTATGGCACGGGTGTTAATTTCAGTTAGGTTATAAGTTAGTACGAAAGCCGTCCCCTGATAAGCTTTCCAGCATAAAAACGGGGGACGTTAATAAGCCCTTTACAATACAATACAATATAATATTCGCAACACTGCCATATAGATGCACACGAATAGTAGGAACGTGCGAACGGTAAACTATTGTCCCATACAGCCATGGTACTGATCCTACATTCGCTGACGAAATAGTAAAATGCGTAGGTACGTCCCCGACCTTGTATAGTAACGACACTCTACATTCCTGTATTTGCCGTCTGCTATTATATCCGTACAATGTATCGGTTAAATGCTTCCATTACGGAGCAGGAAGTTTACAAGGTAAATATTTCACAGTGTAGTAATCTGGCAGGCGTATAAATTCAAACTGCTAATGTTGTAGTATTTAATACTTTTCAAATAGGATAACATATTTGCACATTCTTTGTTTACTCGCGAAAACGTTTACTCTTAATGAACGTTGCGTTTGGAATAACTTGTACTGGCATAAATCATAGAAACGTGTTATTACGGACTGTTAAGTAAGTACAAACTATTTTATCGTAAAGGTTACAGAAATGTTTTACAGCGATTCCGCCGTGCTGCCAAAACCAGAATTATGTGGACACACATCTTTACTGGTGACATTACATTTGCACGTGATTCGGAGGTTTAGAAATGATACATTAACTGACGAAATCCTTACAGCCTTTGTATATTAATCCGTAAAGATTTGCTGTGATTTCCGTGGGCTTTTTAATTCGAACACCTAGGCGTATGTAGACCACACGTTCACATAACCTACCGTTATACACGGAAAATATGCTTACACGCAGGTTAATTGGGTGGACGTTATAAATAAACGGATATTAAGTTGTATAGTATAATACGTTGTAGCGGCACCATTGTTTCATTTGTATTATTTAGTTTGGCCTTTCATAAACACTGTGTGTGTATGGTTCTCTCACTGACCGCCGTATATCTGGCTGCTCTTGCAGTTGCCCTTTGAAGAGGCTCACGTTGACAATCGTTTTTTTTTTTTTTTTTTTTGCCTCCTCGTCACAACATATAATGACCGACTTTATAATTTCGCGTTCTCTACTGTTGGCAACTTTTCCGTACCTCTGCGAACATCCTTTGTCCTCCATTGCCTCACGTATAACTGAGCCCGCCGTAGCTGACGTTTGGGAATAGATGATAGCACGTCCACGCCTGAGCGCGCATGTCGTCCCCCCCCCCCCTTACTCTGCTTTCAACGCTTCAAAGACGTCTCCCGGCTACAGCACAACTGCTACCGTACATTCTGCAGTTCGTTGCATGCTAACCCCTTCCCGTGCATTGTGTGTTGCCTACCTGCCAGGCCACTAATAGGGGGGTGATATTACCAACCGCGTTTTCACAGGTATAGTATCTCCGTTATACAAATCACTATTCTCTGACTTGTTACTTAATCTTAAGTACTTACTGTTTTTTTTAGCTTCGATCATTTCAAAACTCGATTTTTGGAGGCGTATAGCTCCCTTAACAATTGCCCAAGGGAAAAGCGGTACATCGGTTTTCGTCTGATATTTTTGTTAGGAATAACCTGCCGGAGTTTTTCGGTGAAGTTCAAAAACAACCTTATATAGTCAAAACAGTCTTTTCTTGGGTCGAATGTTTCCAGCTAAGCCACACAGAAACACAGCGATAATTCACTGCTAAATACTTTTCGAAAGTCCCGTTTACTTTCTTCTTTGCCTATCCTTCGGACACACAAATATTATTTAAAACATCACGGGATTATAATTAGTAGTAGGGCATACAAGCGTCGATCAAGAGACTATATAGAAATTCTTACTGTGAAGTGTATGACAAAAATAAACTAATTGAGATAAGAAAAAACTTTAGTTCACTAAGTTATGAAGCGGAAAAATGCGTGTTATACGCATTTAATGTATTTATCGAATAAAACGGTTAAGTGAGCAGATGAAAGTTAAAGTCTCAAAAGAATGTGTGTGTGCGCTACAAAAATCACAACTGGAAAACCTTTTCGTAACGTATATTGGGCTTTATAGCACTCGGACAAAAGCTACCGACGATTGGTTCGTAAGGCACAAGATCGCATGTAATTGGTTGACAGAACCTTTTGCTTCTGAATCGAGGGATAAAACTATACATATCTAAATAATCTCCCTGCCATTGTTTTAAAATATTATTATAATTATTTATATAAAACTCCACATAAAATATCAGTTAAATAAATCTATTAATTTTCTCTTCTTGGCAATACAAAATATTTGCGTCATGACGTGAATCAGAATCAAAGACAAGAGAACTACTAAAATGACATTCTGGACACTACCCAGTTTTAGTACATTGCATATCGAATTCCTGCTGCTTCTATTCACAATGATATTTCCATCTTACAGCGCACTACTCGTTTTCCACACACACTAAAAGGTCTCACTGGAAAAAAATAATAATTTGATTAACGATATCTATATCCCTATTTATTGTTTACGTTACTATTGTACATTCGTGCTAATCTAAATACTTGTGAACAAAATACACTTTGCTTCGTAAATGCGCATGAGTTACTTTGGAAATCAGTTTATTTTTGTCTACGTGCACTGGCATAGTAGTTGAATTCCGTAGTTTCGCATGATCGACGCCACGTAGATAGTTAACCAGGTCCGTGGCAACGCAAGATTTTAAAAAGCAGCGCGACTAGACAGTTCGTACTCGGGCGTTCGCGAATTTAAATTCATCCAGCGGCGCTGGGCGTTTTCCTTCCACTCCGAGCCAACGCTGGTGCAGTGCGTCTAATGTAATCGTTGACGTTAGTGCAATAAGGCTCCATTATTACCGGCCCACTGCCTGACGTGGGAAGCTCATCAAGCAGTCCGGGGCATGGGCGACTAGCACTTGTGCTGCTTGCCATATGAGAGCTTTCACTCACAAAGACGAGTTTGCCACACACGCATGGCTTGCACCCATGTAGGCCCACCACGAAAATTGACCCTTTCAATCACATACAGATACACCTATACCGTAAAGTGAAAGTAATTAGAAGAGGTGAGACTGATCACACGAAAATGTTTTATAAATATTGTCAGATATGGTACCTGACCTAAACATGTAGAAAAAAATGTCATGTTATCAATCAAATTCCTGCTGATAATTTTCACCCCACCCGTGTACCTGGCATTAGCATTTTATCACGTGATCAATCTCACTCCCGATGATCAATGCCACCCCCCGTTACATACACACACCGTTTTAAGTGTTGAAATAAGCAAATTCTGTTTTGGAACCGTATTAGTATCTATATTACGCTCTGTTACCGAGCTGGACAATAAAAACAAGAGTTCTTTCATTATGTTACTGGCAGAAAATGTTATGATACTACGGTATAGTTTCCATAATAGTTCCAATAACTTATCCCTCACTCACATAAGATATTTCCTTCAGTGGACTATGTGTTCACTGCAGACCACTAAAGACACTTCCTGTACGTCCTGTATATAACACACTGTAATTACAAGGAAGTGAAGTGGAGATATTTGGGCGGCTCTTAACACCGGGGCCCTGAGAGCCGATGGAGGTAAGAGTGGAGCAGCGCCCGAATGTCAGGGCGGGGAAACGGGAGATCCTCGAGAAAACACAATGACCAGCGGCATCGTTCGGCACGATTCCCACGTGCGAAAATTCGTGTGGGCCACCGGGCATCGAACCAAATTTGCCTTGGTAGGAAGCGAGCGTTCTAGCCACTGCGCCGAGCTAAGGACACAAGCTTATGCAGTTAGTTATTTATGGGTTTATGAATAAAAGCATTAGGTTGTTGTATTGAATGAGAATCAAAAGGAATTTTTAGAAATTCAAGACACTATCCAATTAAATTTCAGACGCGCACATGTGGGAACGTCTGGCTTTCTCTCGCCACTTGGGATAACTGCAGCGGCAAGCACGGCAATATGTAATATCTAAAGTGCCGTGATCATTACTTCCTGTACAGCATTGGTGCACAAACTGAAGTAGAAATAGTAGTCAGTAGGTGATGGTGATGGTGCTGATCGATTCTGTACTAAAATAACTTGGTGTTGGTGGTAGTACTAGCAATTAGTGTTAAGAGATCTGAGGGCGCTTCATAACTAAGTCTTTGGTGAAATTAGTTGAAGCTTAAGCTGCGACGTAACGCAGTGCAACGGCAGCAGTCCGAGAAAACCTACCAGACGAAGGTAACATCCACCACGTTTCCCGTAAGCGAAAATCTAACGCGGCCTAACGTTTGTGGGAAGTGTGCGCTAACCACGCCACCACCGCGGCTTCTCAATTGAGCACTCGTGGAACGGCAAAACAAATAGAATTGGAAGAAGTGTTCCCAATGCATTAAACACTGTGCAGTTTTTACACACATACTTGGTTATCCAGTTAAGGCGAGCCCGTAGTAAAAAAATTGTAAATGCCTCAAGGCTACGGAGCCGCGATGATGTAGTGGTCAGACTACTCGCCTGTTCACCTCCCACCGAGGCAAACAGGGTTCGATTCCCGGCGGGGTCGCTCCCCGATTTTCGCATGCAGGAATCGTGCCGGATGATGCCGCTGATGGGCGGGTTTTCTCGGGGATCTCCCGTTTCGCCCCTTTTCATTCCGGCGCTGCTCCATATTCACCTCAATTCACCCTCATCGACTCTCAAGACCTCTGCGTGAGTCGCCCAAATCTCTACACTCACTGCTACATCTGGCTATAAATAAGCATTGTGACCCTTACTAAGACTGCGATATGCAATCCCGGCCGGCAAGCTGAACTTCTCGCAAATTATATTTGTAACAGCAGGATGGTGATACACGCGAGACAACAGATAAAACTATAGATTACATTTTCTAATATTTATTCTTTCCCTTCAGGATACGAGTACGAAAGCCCTAAAAATTCAATTTTTAACCAATTTCAGATTTTTTCTCTTTGAATATATTTAACAGGATAAAAGTATATCGTGGCGGTTGTACGTAATTATCTTTATCTTTCCTGAAAAAAAAAAAGTATTTCCAGAACAGTTATTTACTGAGAAACGCGTACACATACGAAAAAAACTGATTTAACAGACAACATTTTGCTATAGAACATCTTTAAGCGTATTTGCGAATAAATGCTGTTCACGATAAAGTGAGCACTTTTGAAACTTACCCTAGAAAAAAGTCACTGCTCTTAACTTTATATATACGTCACCGAGTGGCATGCGCCCAGTAAAGTTGGTAACGCATGGATGGAAAGTAGTTCCATATCTTAACGGCGAATAAAAAAATGTTAGGTAATCATATGTGATACCTTAAAATATTCCTTTCTCTTTCTGTTTTTTTTTAATGCATCGAAGTGTAAAAATGGGCAGATTTGAGAAATATTTTCTTTTCCAATAATTTTACTGTTTCACTTGACCGAAGAATGAAAAAATTGATTAGGCCCATAGTAATACATAAAACGGCAAAATACACAACGCGCATACAAGTAGATCTCAAGCAGGAATTTTACAGTGCTCATTTTACCGTGAGCAGCCTATAACAGCTTGCATGCATCGCAGTCTTGTAAGACACTTGCTGAACACACAGGGAAGCGGTTAATAACGCCTAATAACGCCCTGTTCATCCTTTATAGCAGGTCTGAGTCGTTACAACTGGTGATTAAAGTATTTATAGCTTTGTTTTCAAACTGCCAGTTTATTGTCTTGTACAACAAACATTCTCGTTCCATGCTTGTTTTCAGGTGGAATGTCTGGTCGAGATGGTAGGAAAGGAAAGGGCCAATGCAGTTACGGGTGTTGGCTGATCAAACACACATGCGCCATCAGAGGGCGAGATCACAATGACGGTAATAGATCGGCGTCAGAGCAGATACTGACATGGCAAGTGGCAGTTCCCTGAAAAGTACTGCACCCTGTCCCCTCGGGTAAGCGTCGGTTTACCAACAAAGTGAACCAATTATGTACAGGCTACAGTTTTCCTAAAACTCTCTCCAAGAAACGGTTCCCTGCGTGACTTTTCAGTATTTCATACACACAAAAGTAAAAAACATTAATTCAATACAGTATCAATACCTATTGTTACGTGCTGCAACTGGCGCCGACTCAGCTGCCCCGCGCCGTGGTAGGAGACCCACCTCGCCCTCTCCTCTTCCTGGAACGATGCGCTCGCGGCCTCCTGATTCCCCTTGCTGGGAAACCCGTGAATAATGGACAGAGGCCCGTCGGGCTGTCGCGCTGCTCGGAGCTTTACTTGCTTCACGGCCCCTCTCCCCTACTGGGGGATTCAACGGGTTTGGCGACGACGCAAGAATGTTCTGGTGAGACTGGCTGGCGCCTCAGCCCTCCGCGACGCATCACGCGAGTTGGGTAAGATTCTAGGTGACGGCCTAAGACTATAATATATAATATATATATATATATATATATATATATATATATATATATATATATAATATATACACACACACACACACACACACACACATACTGCCGCAACCCAGCAGCCGACAGTCTTTGACGGAGGCTACCTGGCCGAGTGTGTGCGACAGAAGTGAAGTGTGACCGACAACAGGGGGTTGCAGGACGACGGCGAGTGAGGTGTTCGTGGCTTGAATGGACGAGAGGGCGTGAAACCAACGAGTGAGGCCTACTGTGCGTGAGGGAGCTTGGAGGACTCTAGAACATTGCGACTGGCAGGACATGGACTGAACTGAGGTGGGACTGAATGGAATTGTAATACTGATTTTATTGTAAATATTCGAACTGTTAATTTGGACACATATTTTTACAGAATATCTGAATAGGTTGATACACTGTCTATTGGGACTGATCTTTAATTATTTAATTTCATTGATTTATTTGTGGTAATTATAAATTTTATTAATTTGTCAGTTGTGAACAGTTTGTGATATCCTTTTGTGAGATTTTAAGTTCAGAGAATTTTGCTGTAGTTATTGTAAATAAAATAAGAAAATGATAATGAATTGTTTTATTTGATTAAGACCTCCATCCCTTAACGAACTTGGTATGGCCACTTAATTTCTAGAGAGAAAAATTGTAACGCTATATAAGAATTTTAAAAATTTTAATTTGATGAAATTATTCATGTCCCCTGATACATATACCTACGGGCTACAAAGTGACTAAACGCAATTTAAACCATATTGTAACCCAAACCTTCTAAAACACAATCTGTCACGCTATCAAGTGTGATTTGGGGGCTAGCGTAAACTTCCTTCACAGTCATATACAGAATGTTGCAAAATTGCATGTCAGGGAAAACATTTCTCACATCTGGAGGATGAAAAAATGTTAATATGAACACATGTCCGCAAACGCTTCGTATCTGTACTACACTCCGTAATACATAACGTAGATACAATGTATGGCCCGCGGGCTGGATCATGTTACTATGGAATGCCATGACAGCTGTACTTAGCTGCCCCATACCACGCCCCGAGGAGCCCTGATTTTAATCCACTAGACTTTTATTTGTAGGGACATTTAAAGGCACTTGTGTATGCAACCCCAATGGACGATGTGGGCACCCTCCGTAAACGTATTGTAGCGGGTTTCCAAACCATCAGGAATTTTCCAGGGATTCATCAACGCATCCTGGTGTCCATGCAACGGCGGGTTGATACATGTGTTAGTGGTGATGGAGGGCATTTTAAACATTTCCTTTAGTACCGACGATAAACTTTCACACATGTGTAAATAATTCGTTTGCAGTTCCTACTGTTCTAAGGTGTAGTCTCTTAGTGTAAGATGTCATGTACCTTGCAAACGAACGCTGCGATGGCATTCCACAGTAACATGTACAACCCGCGGGCCATGCACTTTATGTTATGTATTACGGGCTGTAGTAAAGAAACGAACCGTTTGCGGACCTATATCCATATAACACTTTTTCATCCTCCAGAGGTTAGGAATGTTTTCCCGAAGTATTGTCATGCAATTTTGCTGCATCCTATAAATATAAATACCTATATGTTATTTACCTCGCAGTCCATACAAAAATTTTTGCAGGGTGTGAACGAGATGTACATTAGATATGCACGACTCGCGCTTCAGAAACAGGAATTAGAGTCGCCTTGGTTGAAACAGAAATTCTGACAGGTACGATGCGGGTTTGTTTCCAGGCTTGTCCCACTGCACATTTTTTACACGTGCTAGGGGCACACAAAGATTGCCGAAAGGCCACAGATATAATCAGGACTCCGGCGGAGTAGTTGTCTAAACACTCGTCTTCTATCAAGACGAACCGTGTTCGATTCCCAGCGGGGCAAAGCCCAGTCAGATTTCGCATTTCGCAAGTAGGAAACGCGACGGACGTTGTCGCAGGGGGTTTCTTTGGGGTTCTCCCGTTTCCCCCGCCATTGAATTCCGTCGCTGTCCCATCTCCAACTCACCCTCGTTGGAGCTACAGACCTAGGCTGTTAGGCGCCGCTAAAATCTCCATTAGATTATAAGCGTCTGTGGACAGTCGAGGCAGTTACTGCGCGTGCTAGAGTGAAAAATGAGTCACTTATACATCAACTATACGAGGTTAATCGTTAGGCGCTGTTAGGTTGGGATACTAGTTTCAAATATGGTGGCGGGTGAAAACGGGCGTACGCACTTTATGACAACCACGACCTCAGCGGTTCACAGACTCTCTTATTATACTCCGTTGTTTCAGCACTAATGGCGCCAACTTCTGAACAAAAAACGCCTGTTATGGCACATACTTTAACTTAAAACTCCGAATGGAGTACTTGCAGTAACATTGGCAGTGAATTCGAAAATATTATTTCCTGTACAAATGTTTAATTAAAATTATAATGTTTAAGATTTCTGGCCGCCGAAATGATTATTTGTGCATGTTTTTAGAAGAACGCATTATTTGCCTTAGTAATAGATTTACGGTTCTAACAATTTCCGTAATAACACTTCATTGATGTATGGACAGACTATAGACTAAATATAAGGTTGACTGATTTTCGTCTCTTGTACATATTCAGCATTTGCTCATGAACTGCCGTAAGAGTTTTGTTGGGGCGTCCTGCTTTATCTACTACTTCTGTTCTTTTATCTCTCTCTCTCTCTCTCTCTCTCTCTCTCTCTCTCTCTCTCTCTCTCTCTCTCTCTCTCTCTCTCTCATAGAGCATACGACATTATCACTCTGCTTCTAAGGAATAGCAGAATAGCGAGATCAGAGCAGAGAAAAAACGTGCAAGTTCGTTTATTTGTTTCGTTTACCTTACGTTATTTTGATATCTGTCAAGGATTTTTGGTTACCTAGTACGAAGTACTGAAGGCATTTAACTGCTACTTAAAATAATTATGTACCATCCATCCTTAAAGCCAGGAACTACACAAATGCATACTATTAATGTGGGAATATTAACCACATTTTCAGCCCCGGTTTAGTTGGTTATTTTCCTATCAATAAAATTCAATAACCACAGTCGTGCTGAAAAACATACGTATCCAGAAATAGTCACTCAACAATGCCACACTCAAACGTCAACAATTTCAGCTAATTATTAATGTTGTTATCGATGGTCGGTAAATAAACATTTGCGTAACTTTAGGCATTCGGCTGGTAATACAAAAGTGCATGACGGCCGAACAAACCGAAGAATTGTCAACA
The DNA here is from genome assembly GCA_029891345.1 of Dryococelus australis. Lineage (NCBI taxonomy): Eukaryota > Metazoa > Arthropoda > Insecta > Phasmatodea > Phasmatidae > Dryococelus > Dryococelus australis. The sequence goes on from CM056995.1 coordinate 80,551,246, forward strand.
TCAATGGGTTAGTAACATGAGTGCAGGCAAGAGAGGGTCGATGACCACCCTGGGTGCCAAAGTGAGTGCACCTCGTTAGCAGGTGGATGGGTGGGTGGAGCCGGCTCACCTGAGGACGAGGAGGAAGAAGTGGACGAGGCGATGGAGCTGACGCTGAGCGGACGTGTGTTGGCGACCCCTTGCTGGGAGGCCTGGGACGGCCTGCCAACCAGGGCGTCGTACATGCCGAGCAGCGTGGGCACCAGGTCCGCCGAGGGCGACGATCCTGCAACAGCGGACAACACTACGTCACCGGCGGCGCCAACCGCTAGACACACACAACACACACAGTCCTGCCTGCTGCTGCTCGCACGCACAGACGTTCGTACACACACCGAGAGGTGGCCACGATGTGCAAAGGCTGTTCACGGTAAAATAAGCAGTTTTGAAATCAACCTTTTGAAAAATAATTATAGGCTGTTCACGGTAAAAAGAACACTTTTGAAAGCCCTGCTCAATACCTAATTGTATACACGTTGTGTGTTCTTCAGCTTTGTGTAGAATTAACGTTGCCATGGGCCTCATCACTTTATTCATGCATCGGTCAAATGAAACCGTGAAATTATTAAGTAAGTAAATATTTTATAAATCTGCTCATTTTTACACTTCGATGCATTAAAAAAAACAGAAAGTGAAAAAAATAATTTTAAGTTATCACAAATGGAACCTAACACTTAATATTCGACGTTAAGATATGCAAATACTTTCCATCCACTTTACTGGGCGAATATCACTCAGTGCGCCCATTAAAATATGTACGTGCAGCGGCAGTAACTTTTCTCTAAGGTTCATTTCCAAAGTGCTCACTTTATCGTGGACAGCCTTTGCCTTGCATTACTGCATACCATATGCTGCAGTACTTACTGCCATGCCGGTTCCCAGTTAAATTGACAGAGAATTAACAAAAATAGTTCTTCTAAGACGTATAGAGAGAGATTAACATGTAAATTTATGGCTACTAGGATACCTTTCCATATACAAGATTATTTTTGAGTAACATGTCGAAATTAAAACATCATCATCTATGGGCCAGTAAAAACAACAACTCCTAGTAACAAAATGTTTGGAAAGGTCACCTAGCATTTCAAATTTCGATTGGAGTTAGCAAAACAGCGCCGGGAGTCCGCAAGTACACATACCTGCGTGTACAGCAAGTTGCGTATCACTAAGGCGAACAGAACTGGCGCGTCGTGTGCCGACCGCCTATACACAGGGGCGGCCATGAAAATACGTCAAGAACCTACGTCGTTGGTGTGTTGTTTGAAATAAAATGCAAACACTCCTGGCAGCCTCTACTACTCAACTGCAAATCTCCCATTGCTCACGTAGTTTGCCACACGTGTGCTAACAAGCAGCCACTAGTGGTGCCGAACATATCTCGAACTTATGCACTGTTAAAATTATCCGTATATTTAAGGGCATTTTTTACGAAAAAGTACCGTAAATATACGGAAATTTTTACCAGTACTTCTCCGTTAAATGAAGGAAATTTTTTTTTAACAGTGTGGTGTCCAAAAACTTAAACTTAAAAATAATAGATGACCTTTCCAAACATTTTGTTACGAGGATTTATTGTTTATATTAGCCCATAGATGCTCTGGTTTTAATTTCGACACGTTATTCAAAAACGCCTTGTAGGCCGGAGAGGAAGAATACAACATTAGAAGAAAAGCATATCGCAAGCAGGGTTTACAAAAGAGATCAGTTAACCGTGCACAGCCTGTAGTAGTCAAACCTCTCGCCTGCCGCCACTGCGAACAGAGTTCCGACCCGGCGGCCAGGGTCGTCCCACATTTCCGCATGTGGGAAACGTGGCTGACGTTGCTTTCGGCAGTGATGTTTTCTCGAAGCACTCCCTTTTCCCGCGCCAGTGCGTTCCATCGCTGCTCCATCTTCACTACTTGATGCGCTGTACAAGCGTGACCCTCCCGAATCCCATTCACACGCCCTTTACAACGTTCTCTCACACTAAATTACACCAAGGTTCAACGATGCAATGTTACACACAAGATCAGAATTTACATTAATCCTTCAGTTCCCAGTCTATTACAGAACAATCATTAAAATTTCCTTATTAAACTTCATGGATTTAAATATTACGCTTTTATAGGTCAAATAATTTTTTGCAGTATATTGACAAAGTATTTATGACGCGTTCTCCTTAGGGTAAAAAAACAATTTTCTATTCTGGGCCAGTTTTTTTTTTTTTTTTTAAGACAATTCTACGAGGAATTCAATAAAACAAGTCGCACCCTTGTAGCGTTTATACTATCAGCATGTTCCGTTCCTACCTCGAAAACGATAACTTTCGCATTTTCAATATTTTTGGGCTTCTTGAAAAACTTAGGTTTTCACTCTAAGGTAGCTTTTCTGAGAACGCGTCACAAATATAGTCGGCCGCTTCACTCTACCAGTATAATACGTAAACAGTCAATTTTTATGCTTTCAATTCAGAAGAGCGTGAAATATTAAATAATATACACGCTTGACTTTTTATTTTAACATAAAAAAGAAATTACAGAATAAAAGAACTCAATCTTGAAAGTGATACAAGCTCGAGTTGACATTTCAAATTTCATACATTGGTACAAAGCTTCGCATACATTACTAAATGCTAAGCCTAAGACTTCATAATTTTGACGTATTATACGAATTAGGTCTGACAAGAACATCAAACTTCGAAAATGATGTGTTGCACATAATGGTCGTTCGCACTTTATTAGTTCTACTATACGTGTACGAACAGAACTCGCAACACTAATAAGATTTTAATTGTTAATAACTTCCGTATATTTACATAATTTACGTTGTCATTATTCCAACAGTAAAAAAAAACAAAAACAAATCAGACGATGTTTTTATTACGACTATCGAACCCGATTCTTTCTAATGCATTTTATATACACACAGATATATTGCAAAATTACTAAAATCGTATATACAAATTTCCAGTTTGCATTAATTGCAAGCTCTCCTCTCTGACAAAAGTTCGTGTGTACATATACGTGCGCACATACTATTCACACTAAGTTGGTCGGAAATAAATGGCCGAAACGCATTCTGGCCGCATTCAAATGAGGCCGCGGTGGTACAGTGGCTAGACTACTCACCTCCCACCTAGGTGAACCGGGTTCGATTCCCGGCGGGGTCACTCCCGGAGTTTAGAATGCGGGAATCGTGCCGGACGATGCCGTTGGTCGGCGGGTTTTCTCGGGGATCTAATTTCTCTTCGCCCTTGCATTCCAGAGATGCTCCATACTCACACCACGTCACCTGCATCGGCTCTCGAGACCTCGGCGTTAAGAGCCGCCCAAATTTGTCCACCCCACTGTCCGCACACTGCTGCCTACTGTACGCGACAGATGCACCCGTAGGTGATACCCATTACAGGTCAGGATAGTAGGTTATGTTTCATTCTACCGTGTGTACTGCATTGAAGGCATTCAGTCCGTCACGAGACACCCTCACAACAGTTTTGGAGGTTAACATGGGTGAAGAGCCCGAGAGCACAAGATTGATCTGCATCAACCAGCACCGGCATCTGCAGCTAACAAGATCCACGCCCCAAGCTGGTGATGTTGTGCGCCTTCAGTTTGCTTCCGTGCACACAATAACCAAGGCCTTCCAACTTACTGTATATCCGTCAGTGGTCCGGCCGCGGTGCTATACTCGCGTCTGTCCAGAACGTAGCGGAGTGGAGAGATTTGGAATGAGGTCTTGATACACAATGAGGGTGAAATGAGAAAAACCGCCGACCAGCAGCATCGTCTGGCACGATTCCCACTTGCTAAAATCCGGAATGATGCGGCCGGGGATTAAACTCAGTTCGCCTTGATTGGAGGCGAGCAGTCTAACCGCTCAACCATCGTGGCCACTTGTCCAGAACATAGGCGTGCGCACGGGGTGTGCCCAGGCACCGCACACCTTAATAATCAGCATCATTATTCATTTAAAATTGCTGTGTTTGAGATTTATTTATTATCCTGTAATTCCAGCATGCCTGAGAACGCGCTAGTCTGAACGAGACCATCTGTGGAGTACCGAAACTGCTTTTTCCATCGCATCAGGGCAGGCTTGACCTTGATTTTATTCATTACTTTTCAAATTTATCGAAATCAGTCTTTCACGATCAAGTTTTCCATGGATATTTTACGAAATAATGCGAAATGTCTTCTTATAGAATCCTATTTCGGGCCAAACGTTTGCATAATTATCACTGTTTTAAACCTTAAAATAAAAAAATCTCCCGGGGAAAGCCCCCCCCCCCCCCGGATGCAATTTAATGTGGCCGCCAGTGATTCTTTAACTCTGTGCACACCTTAACAATGACGGCTGCGCACGCCTATGGTCCAGAACAGTACCGCAGTTGTGACACTGCTGACTCCAGCACAAGTCGAAACTCTCCAATGGATCGATGACATTCGGCGCCGGCGACATAAAGATCTTTCTGTGCTCATAGTTACGTTTTCGTGGTACTTGTAGGTTTTACACTGATGTGTTCACAGCAATAATAAACAAAAATCGGCTCGTGGCTGTGTCGGGAACACGCCCGTAGTCGTACGTGAGTACGTCTGCGTTTACGGGTAATATTTTATTCGGAAAATGAAAGTAACGAAAATGGATACTCTGTTTTCACGGCTTAAATCGACATATCTATGCGAAATAATTCGTATGAGATATAAATCAGCGTGCTTTCACATTCGAATCCCAGGACATACTGCCCAGAAATTTTCACCCATTGCCAAAATTGCGTCAGTCAGCGCGAGTCCCAGCCCGCACCTCGCGCGTGTTCGTGTCGTAGTGATACACCCGATCGAACGAGACCACATGTATTTCAATCGTGTTACTAGTCACGAAGTTATAGCGTGGGAATGGATCACCGTGCAAACATTACATCGCCGTTCACGACCCGACATCCCATGTATCAGTCCGATTTTAAGACGTATTTACGTCGAAAGAATTTCTCCGTATTGTGAAATTATTAGAAAAGTAAATATTGTACATATATGCTCATTTTTACACTCCGGTGTAATAAAAAATACAGAAAGCGAGAAAAATTATTTTACTTATCACAAAGGGATACTAACACTTTTTGTTCGACGTTAATATAAGGAACTACTTTCCCCTCCATCGTTACCAACTTTACAGTACACGTGTCACCAAGTGTGCCTGTTGAGATATACGTAGTCGGGGGCACTGACTTTTTTCCAAGGTTGATTTCAAAAGTGCTCACTTTATCGTGAACAGCCTTTACCTAAGTATTCAGTATCCCTACGCCCTACCAAGTGGTCGGGTCTAGGCGACATCTCGAAGCTCAAGCAATCAAGAGAAATACCTCATTCCCACCCAATGTCACAAGGATGCACTCACTCCTTTCGCAATGTATCTGCAAATGCCACAGGACTTGTTACACTGCTGTGTGTGAAGGCGCTATTTTCTTGCACAAATCCAAACCGGGACATACGGCAACAAAAACGTATCAATGTGGCTAGTACATACCAACACGGGGCGTAGTTGCAACTTTAAGAAGGGCGAAGGACAGTAAGTCATTGGTTAAAAAAACTTCGTACCTGTGACCAGTGTCTGTAACTGAGAGAGGAATCGCAGTTGTAAACCTTTGGGCTCGCTTTCAATACGACCTGCATGGGTTCGAATCCATGTTCTACCGAACGCACTCCAGGCGAATTCTGGGATGGTCCCTTGCTGTACGACGTGGCTGATTCCTTCCCTCTTCCTGCTTCTCTGAGCAACTTGCTTGCTCCGTCTCTCGCAGCCGACGAGACTTTTAGGCCTACCCACCAGTGTCTTGAAAGCGAGGAAGGCGGAGAACGCAGGTCAGGGTAGATAATTATGCTTTTAAGGTAGGTTGTGTGTGAAAAAGGTTTGGGGGGGGGGGGGAATCCACGCGCCACAGTCGCAGAACTTGACACTTCAAAGTTTCTGGTTCAATCATTTTCGACCACCTACAGCAAACGGAGAAAGTAAAAACCAACGGAAAACTGGGTACTACATAGTCTAACGGAGCATCACAAAATGCAGCAAGTGGACATTTGCAGTAACCTGTCGACGAACTCCGCCAGTAATTGTGTAAAAAGCAGCCTTCATTGAACCACAGTAAGAATCCTCTAATTTTAACAGACAATGTCAAACCTCATGAAAGAGAAGCTGAGAGACCTGATGGACGAAGCAATCCTGTACCCACCATACTTCCGGACTCAGTACCGTTAGACTACCACATCTTTATGCATCCAAGATACTTCCTGAAGAACACTGTGCTCAAAAGCACGTAATCCCTTGCCTTGTTCCTTGTTCATCAGGGACCTTGTTCAGCAGGGACGCTATTGAGTACCATGTGTTAAATCAAGTAGTTATGTAGTCGGGATATAACTACGTCTCAAATATAGCTTACTTGCTGTGTTGCAGAGTTTCACCACGCCATAAAATAACAGGGATAAAGGTGTGCCGTCCCCTTGCCACCTATGGAACACTGTGTTTTTACGTCTTGGCTCACGGAACTAGCAGAGTGAACGTATTAACTAGTTGTAAGGATGAAGTGTGGTTGCATGGTGTGTGTAAACAGCACGTGGCCTGGCGTTTCGCGACTGTGTTTGTTTCTGTCAGCTGCGTGCAAGCTTGGCAAAGTGCGCATCGTGAGAGACACACCTGTCTCTAGTGCGCACGTACTGCTTCCGGTATGTCACCATATCTCTCTCTCTATCTATCTCTCTATCTATCTCTCTATCTATCTCTATCTCTCTCTCTCTCTCTGACACATGTATATACGAACAGTCTCGTTCGCTTCAATCATTTCTCTACGATTTTGTACGAGAAACAATTTCTTTTTAAATTAACTTTGATAAAATTGTCTTTGTCATCCTTATTTGAATTTTATTTTAACTTTATATGTTCTAGTCACATCATGGATTGACACGAGTAGTCTGCCCTTGAATTATCTTAGTTGGCCGCATGTTCTAATGTTACTTCTCTCAGCTGCATAGCACAGTAGGTTTGAAATATGGAGGGTATTTTGTAATCGAGATGTTGACATTCAACGGGTAACTTGGAAAGCTGTAATATTAAAATGTATCTACAGCCTAGTTTAAAATGTTACAAGTAATGTGTATTGGCCATAAGAAAAAAAAAATTTACGTTTTCAGAGTTAATTTTTTGGTCATAGTTAACGAACTCGACGATGCCGTGTTTTTCTTAAGTGCGACCTCATATGTGTAAGTTTCACGTTTCTACTTGTGTAGGCGTTTGTTAGGGCCCTGATAAGTTACTTGATGCGTGTGTTCAAACCGACTGGATTTGAAAATGAACGTCTTATCTTTAAGACGAACACAATTACATTGGTACAAGCACTATTCAGGTAGTTTATAAATAACTGTATTCTAAATTTCTATATACACAGCCCGTTTCAGTAGCGGGGTATGAATCTAGATGTGTCACTTCCCTTGTTCCTGTTATAAAGAAAAGCAGAATTAGCTCGATAATGTAATAAATGAAATGAAATCATCATGGACGTATTATATAAAGGCTCAAATGGTACAGGCGCGGACTTTCGAGGCGAGCAGACAAAAATACCAAGGCGTGAATGAATGGAATGAGTTATTGGAAAGTACATGCAAATTAGAGTGAACAGAGTGAAAACAGAGAGGTGGTGGGGCGACAAGAAATGTTAAAGAAGCGTATGTTCGAAACAGACCTACCTACGGTAGTATTAACTATGAAAGATTTAGCACCCAGTATTCTGAGACGAGCCACAGAATCCGAGACGCTAGACGGTACTCTCCTACTGACTATACGTTTTATCTTTCCATCGTACTGGATACAGCCATGAAACATCAAGCACTGACCGTGAAATTTTACTGGTGAAACGTCTCTAGCACACGTAAATGCTTAATGCGGATTTCCTGTACAACATGCGGAATTCTTGAAGAGATATATATATATATATATATATATATATATATATATATATATATATATATATATATATATATATATATATATATATATATAGTCTCTGCTCATCTGGAAGTTTTTACTGGGGACATTAAACGAAAACAGACTGAAAGTTTCCGGGTTTATGAAAAACTTTCATTTCAAGCAAGCTGCAACAAGAATCCAAGTGCCACGTACAGCTGTTGTCAGTCGGATGTTGAGCACATCCGCTTTCAACGTTGACGGACGGCGGAACGTATACAGACTACCACCTGTGTTCCTCACACAAGCATCAACAGTGACCTACATAGTTTGTGCAGTCGCGGGTTATGCGGTTTCCGACACTGGAATCTCGTCAGAATTTCCAACGCCTTAATATAATGTTATTTATCGGCCAATCGATAGCACATTACTGTCGTTTTTTTTTTTCCCCCCAAATAAGAAACACGTTCAATTTTTGATGAAGCAAAGAAAATAAGAATACTGCTTTTGGCTGAATGTTTATTGTATTATAGTAATCCACTCACATTAAATTGTAAGTGGTCTGCTTGCTGCAGCCATTATGCTGCCACCGAAAGTTTATTATACTATGAGGATGCTTCTGATGTTTTTTATTTATTTTTCTGGTCAATAATGTTGTATACTATAGCAATATTTCTGATAAGATTGTAATTTTTTATCTAATTATCATTAAAACAATAGTACTACTCTGTAAATAACAAAAAACTATATCCTTCAGAAAGTCACTAAAACAAAACAAAAAGAACTTTATACGCAAAAAAACACTATTAAGTTGTAATAAAGTTCCCTGTAATTTCGGACCTACTTAAACAAAAATGTTCAAGATCAAACAACATTGAAATGTACCTTTTGGACTACACACAAAAATAATTATTTGGATTAAAGTGCCAAACCTAGTAAAGAATACTTTACGAAACTCAAAAATTAATTAAACCATCAAAAGTGATTCATCATCAACTTTTTCACACAAGAAATCACCTTGCAGTTCTCGCCACCTCAGTTTAGCATTTGATATGTTCCGGACGTTGAGAGCACATATTTCCATAGATTTTATTTCAGACATGGAGCAGTTTTTCTTTGTAATGAACATCGACTTGTTTGTGTCAACACAGTGCTGTCGCTCCTCTTATATTTACATCGCACTTTCTGACACCCTGTGTTAGTATTATTCGTTTGCTTGGAGCAAATTTGAAGTGCCATGCTCCAGGTTGGTTCAGAACCGCATCTGTGCTGGTTTTCCAATCGAAAACTTGATAAACTTCACCGAGATTAATGATCCTCCCATGGTCCCCAACTATGCCCAAATAAGCTGCTGGAGTAATGATCTCTCTTTCATTCTTTATGTATTTTTCGATATTGCCAAAAGACACGATCTGGAGGGATGAATGAGTGACCTCTTACAGGAAACACCAGTTCAATGCGTTTAATGTTACGTGAAGCAGTCATAAGCCATTTACTACACATGGCGAGGAGGTTCCTGTTTTTATTTTGAACTCCGCATGAGTCACTTTTTCGTAATTTCTTATGCCAGTTTTCATCAGCCTATCATAAAGCACTGAAGCAATCTGATTAAACCCTTTTCCATATTATTCCTACGTCCAGCAATAACAAAACACATTGGCTTCGATATGCCTGCATTTGGAAGTACCTTGAACTACAACAAAGGTGTGAAAGTAAAGTTGATGAGAGTAATAAGCATCTTGATCTGCAACTCAGAGTAATGTCTGATTTTTTGCATATCAAAGAATAATACAACAGTGTTTTCACCAGCTTCTCTCAGTAGTGTAGAATGCCTTCGCTTTTAGTTTGTGGACACGTTTCGCTGCCATAACTTCATTTCGTTTTGCAAGTTCTTTCTTTTGCTTGAGAAGCTCATCTAGTTGAATGCTAAGGGAACAATAGTCCTTACTAGGAGTCTTGAATCCAAAATTAAAACAAGTGTTAAAAACCATGGAAATAAGACTTGGTGGTTATTAACACTGATCCGTAACCGTTTTATCATGCATGGCAAACAGTTTGTATACACATAATTCAGAAGGCAAGTACATTGTCTTACTTGACTTGTTACGGCAATAGTGGGATTCAATATAAACTAAGGAAGATATAACCTTCACAATGCTTTTATTTTTTTGGACGGAATTTTAGTGTCTCTCTATCATCCCCGCGATTTTCAACGGGAGGATTATCTGTTTGCGCAAATTTTTGGCGGTAGTATGAACACGCTTCCTGGAGACATGAATGATGTTTAGGGAAGCTTACTGACACACAGAAACCTTCTTGTGTTTACTGTTGTCATAAATTTAGTTTGGAATTGTTTTCGAGCATTTTTTTTTTTGGCCTCCTCCTCTGCACAGGCACAATTTCAATGTACTTACAAATGGAATCATTTTGATCATCGTACGTTTTATTGTAGTGATACTGTTCTTGGAACACCATATAATTCATCGATAATGTCCCACACCTGAATGCTTTTGCTGTGTGTTTCTCTTAAGGACATGCCTGTTTTGAGGAAACAGAATAAAATTAGTTCTCGTTTACATAGTAACATTGTACAGGAGGTTCTAACAGTTATTAAGTAGTAAAGCTAAAACACCCCTTAAAGTTGAATAAATTGATGCAATGCAAAATTAATATATAGCAGTGTTGTGTTATCGTTTCCACCTTAAATTATGAACTACCTATATAAACATCACAGTATATACGTCCATTATCCAACAGAATGTCTACTTGATATATAATTAGTTACTGATTGAGTATTAAAGTTACCTAATTTCCATTTCCTTAGATCCCAGGTCCGTTCCTAGTTTTTATGGGTGCTACAGGTGTCACATTTTGAGGTATGGTATCCATTATAGAACATGAAGAAGAAAGTTACCACTTGTGGTAATATAATACATTTGTTCATCTTAACAGGGTTTAAAAACAGTGAAAAGAAATCCAATATACCTAATACACTGACAACTTCGCACACGTGTGCAGGACAATCTCACATTGAAATACTGTGGCCGCACTCATATGACCGAAACGGAAACAGCCAATTGGTAGTTGTGGAAACTGTCCCACTTTATTCCAACAGATAGAGATTGTCCTGTTTGAAACCAACATTATACTTCCATGCACTGAAATGATGGAATTTTGATATTTTCGAAATACGCACACAGCGTGGTTTAGTAGAGGGCTAGTAGTACAGTTCTACGGTGTCAATATCTCAATTTCGACAACAATTGGAGATTGCTCCTTTTGATGCCAATATCCTCATATATTTTATTGAACTTCTCAGTGAAAATGGCATTATCTAGCCTACATTCTTGCCATAAATAGCTCAGTCTTCATAATGAAACTTCTCCCAGGACTACTGGTTGTAAAGGATTGGCGTACCCAAAAATATATCAAGAGGTGCGGAATCCATACATTTTAATTGTTCAGTCTTACAGCTACATAGTGTCGTGGTTCGACATAGTATATGCAAAGAGGTTATGTTTACTGTGGGTTAGTCAGATACAGACGTATTTGGTACAGTAATGTTTACTTATGCATATTTTTTGAAGTGAATATAATTTTCACACACATGAGTATTTTCAACATATTAAATTCACGTCATTTTTTTTTTGTAAACCACCAATCCATTTGACTTTCACTATTCTATGGTGATTTCACACATTCTGAAGTTAAACATATTATTTTAATATCCAAATATTATATTTATATGTTAATTTTTGTTTCAGTAATTATTCTGTGAATTTTGAAGCCTAATAATCTATTTTCTTTTATTATTTGAAAGGTATGTGATGTTTTGATTTATTTTATTTTATGATGATTACCAGAAGTAGTCCGTCATTGGCTAGCTAGAGAGTGAAATGCCAGAAGACGAGGCTTCGAGTTGGGACCTTTCAAATGGACTAGTTAATATTTAGCTGGGATTTCTATCCGGAAATCTCCAGCATCGGCCTAAGGATAGATGTAGACTTAGGTCCCAGGAGTTGAATGTAGGTTACTGGATCAACGACGTAAAGAAGGGGGTTGAATTCAGTCATTAGCTAGTTTTGGGAGTGTCTCCAAGTCGACGTAGAGTACGCCGATCTGCTAGGCACCAGGCGCCACGTTCACAGAGGTAAAGTCACTAAGATACCCAGGTGACGCCATCAAATCAATAAATCAAGAGACTACCATCAATGTCTACAGTAATTAAATTTCTGATCCTCCGAGCTTCTACAGCATTGAGAAAATGTTTGGTATTGAATTGAGCAGTTAATATAATTTGAGAGGGAATTTAAAACCAGTGGTCCAGCTTGCATTACTGAGCTAGTTCGCCGGAGAAATTTCACATGATTTTTCAGAATTCAGATTAATTTCCTGGACATAAACAAAGATATTTCTAAAGTAAGTTTGATTCTATTAATTTAATAAGAAGAATAAAGATTTTCAAAGTATGGTTGAATAGTGAAAATCCAGTGGCAACTATACGATCTTGGAGCTTAGATATTTTTGAGAAAGTTCTAATAAGTGAGGAGAACCACTTCTGAAACTGAATTATTTTCTTTTCATTTTTATTTCAACACTGTTTTTTTTTTTAAGCAGCACTAAATTAATATTTTCTTTTAATTTTTCAATCTCTAATATTCTTTAATTGATTTAATACTACTTATTGTAAGGATGATGGTATTTAATCTTTGTTTATTACACATAATTCACGTTTGATTAAAGTAAATTCACACACACACTAACTTTAAAGTCACGTAATATTTCACACTTTATTTTTTTACCTTTTCTAGTATTACTGATATTTGGTTTGGTTTTTCTTTACTTTTATGAAGTTAATAAAATATTTCTAATTTTCTTACATGTTTCATTTGACAAAGTGCTGAGAGTTTGATGCACGAGTGTCATTTGCATGTTCATTTCAGGATCCCAGAGTCTCCAATAGATCATGGCAAGAAAAGAGTTGCTACAAGTGAAAAACTGTAATCACTTATTATATGTACACACACTCACACCTTTATCACTCACTAACAAAACAGCCTATAATCTTGGCGCCCATACACATACATAGTAAACAACACACTTTCACTGCATAACTTTACAGAATCAATCACATTTACTTTTTGGCATACCAGCGTGATAGCTGTAGAATATTTACCCTGCAAATATGGACCAACTTGGTAGGGATAGCTACTTTTTGAGAAGCTTCAACATGGAGGAAAATTTCACAGAAAGTAATGAGGCAGACATTCAGTTTAACAAGAGCTAGTTACGTTGGAGGATATTGATGTAGAGTTGCACGAGAGTGAGGCATCGCTCAAAAGAACAGAAAGTGTATCCGGTGAGAAAACCCCAGGCTCAGTTACACCTGCAAACCCTGGTACACCAACACACAGAACAGAATCTCCTGAACCTAATGTAGACCTCATGTCCTAGCTCAATGCGATGATAGAGATGTCGCAAAACATGTTAGTGCAGAATCATGATATGAACCACCAGAAGATGGACCAGCAAAGGGAAGATATGAAAGGAAAATCGGTGGAGTGAAACAGCAAGGAGATGAGATGAGGCAGCAGATAGGTAGTGTACAGGATAGACTAGAAGCTCGTCTATCTTAATTTAAGGAAAACATTCAGGCGCAGAACAAAACTTTGATTGAGACATTTGGCAGGTATTGAAATCAATTACAAGATGGGATTAACACATGCTTGGATGAAACTGGCGAAAAATTACACAGTTTGAGATCTGAGGTAAATGAAACCCATGGGTTAGTTGAAACCACACGAGAAGAGGTTACATTACAGTGAACAGTTCTGGAGAGCAGAGTGTAACAGGTGGAACGAAAGCCGACAGCTATTGACTCTCGCGAACAGAATGAAATGCTAAGAATAGTAGAGAGCAAACTGCAGGAAGAGATGGAGCAATTTAGTCGTTACCTTGACAAGATTTCAATGCCAAGTAAGGCGAATTAGAAACAATTACAAATCATAGCAGATGGTCTGGAACGAGAAGTACGCAGAAAGATACAAGTCCTAAATGAGATTAGAAAGACAATACCAGTACACAGACCCTATCACACCTGTTACCTGAGTTGCCTATTCCACCTCTCGAACACACAATTACCAGTAATTCTGCACATGCAATACATCCAACTGCATCTTTACTGCACCACCCTGCCAAACAATGGTCAGCGGGGCTGCCTAAATTTCCTGGTTAAACAGCATGAAAACCCAGTAACCTACATTAAGAAAATGGAGGAATATGCAAAATTGTTTGCATTGAATGACGCCGAAATTTTAAGGTGAGTATCAGCTTAACTTCCATGGCATACTTTTGGTGGGCGGCAGCGAAAGAAAAAAATCACATTTTCAGAATTTCAGGAACTTTTCCTTCAGCATTTTTGGAGCGCAATCCAATCGCAATAAGATCTCAACTTACACAAGAACACTGGGACCATAGAAAATAAAAGACGATAGAGGAACAATTTAGAGAGGTTTATGAGACGGCGAGACATCTGACACCCCCTACGAGCGATGAAGAGTTTACCGATTTGGTAATATTCGTTCAATTATCAAAGGCAATTTACAGGAAACATTTACCGGGATCTTTCAGAATTTCGCTACCACTTATTAAGAGCGAACAGGCTCGAAAAATAACCCCTTACATCAAGCCCACCAAGGGATTTTGATAGGCCAAGGCAAACCACAACCCAGCCGCTGCATCTTTCTAAACACCCAGTGTGACCATGTCAATACCCAGCGTCCTGGTAATAACACAGGTATTACACAAAAAAGAGTTGACAGAAACTTTTGAGTCAACACATTTTACTGGCAAGGAAATTGTCAGGCAGGTAATTTTCCTTCCAGAGGAAGAGGTTCTTTCAAAGGTGGGGCCACAGAAGTTACCGAAATAATGGGAACAGATACAGCCCAAGGTATAGTAACAGAGGCTGGCAATATAATTTCAGAAACAATGGAAGGCGAGACGATCGGAAAGATCCTAACGAGGAAGAAAGGAAAGTGGACAACCAAAGAAATAACACTGTTCGGAATAGCTACAGAACAGAGACAGTAACAGATGCGAATCATGTAGCTGTTCACCAGACTACTGCCCAAGCAGTTAGAGTTTTTTCCGCCAGAGCCAGGTGTAGGTTATGTGAATTCTGTATCGCAACCTGAATGTTATTTCGCCCATCACGCTCCTTTAGACCCCCGTACACACCATGTGATGTAACAAGGTATACAGTTTCAATGGATGCCGTATACATGGCCTGAACAGAACCAAGTGAGTCAAAGTCAACCGGTACCACCGTGTTATCCACTAATGTATCGAACTTGCGAAACAGAGGAATAAATAAGGGGCAACAACCTACTGTGTTTTTGCAGCATCTGGAACATTTGAATCCCGGAGCTCCAGTGTTTCAACCTCAACCTAATATGCAGCAGCAGTGGACACCAAATGTATCAGTTGGGCAACAAACAGTTGGTCTACCGTCTAGAAAGTTAAACTAGAATGGACCGGTGAGCATAGTCTCCGGCCATTGGTCCCCATATATTAAGTAGGAGGGGACAGACAGTACCATCTTTGTGTGTGTCAGTACGGATGTAAACCGAGTACAATGTAACAGTAATATGAAGTCTTTAGCAATTAATACTGCTACTATATATGATACTGATAGGGATTTTCTTTTGTGGGAGGACTAAGAACCACTAGGAGGCACAGTATCAGCTCTCTGCCTGGAAATTATTATTTAAGTGTGTGGTATAGGAACGTCCGTGTTGTTAGCTAGCGGAGCGGAAATTAGTTGTATTAGCGAAGAGTTTGTGACTGAATTGGAAAATAAAGATGTGCAATTGGCATTTATACCAGTACCCCGACTACAAATTGTAGGTGCTACATTCAGGAAAGGCCCTATAATAAGCCGTCAAACTGTGATCAGTACAGAAGGCATAGGCGAAGTAAATAATGCAGCTGTATTAGTTGTAAAGAAGTTAGCAAAACCTCTCATTTTGGGAACGGATTTTCTAACTCAGTTTGGAATAATACTGCATTTTGGTGGCTGGCTTATTGCGCCAGATGACAGCAAAAATAAAGTTATTTTACCTGAGAAGTGGCAAGCAACTGATAGCCTAGTAGGGGCTTTGAAGGAGGAGTAGCCTGTTTTTCAGTTTTACCACTCTCCTACTAATAGTGTTTCCCATACCTTGAATGAAGAGATTATTCAAGTGGTAGCCGACGCGAGTTCTCTTGATATTTTACAACGGAAACAGTTATACTCACTGTTTGTGAAACATGAAGTAGTTTCCTTAGAAACGCCAGGGCTAAATCAATTGTATGCAGCAAAGATCAGTGTAATAGAAACATTACCATGTGAAATCCTATCCAATATCTGCCTAGTTTTTACCCGCAGCACAAGCTTACTTATAAGTTATGTTAGACTGGCAAGTCATCAGGAAAGAAGTGAGTCGTTCTCTTCACCTATGGTCTGTGTTCCTAAGGACGGGAGCGTTCGCTTGTGTTTAGATGCGAGGAGCAGTGATAAAATAACCATCAAAGATCGTGAAGCACCTGTTTAGACTAGTGAGATATTAAGGCTCTACCAGGGAGTACGATTTTGAACGGTCATAATATACATCCTAACAACTGTGTTTAGCTGACTCGAAGGATACGATAAAACCGCCACACTAGATGATTGGCAAATTTTGTTTAAAGTAGCGAAATTTTTTTTCACTTTGAAACAAAAGAAAATGGTGAAATTGTTTAAGGCACAATCTCAACAAGGAAATGAAAGGTTACATGCGCACCCTATCTTTGAACAAACATAAGGTAATACAGTAGCACTATATTGTTGCTCACCTGCAAGGACTTACCTCGAGAGAGTTAATCCAATAATAATTTGTATTTAGAATCAATAAGGGACTTGTTTCTTTATTTGGAATAAGGGAACTATTTTTTTTTTGTTTGGCATTGATTTTCTTCAAGTTATGTGATGCACTGATTTAACACATCAGATTTCATTTGTTTTTTTAACACTTTAATACACACGAGTAATTTCTTCTTTTTCACTGATATTTCACTGTATATGTTTGTATTGTGTAATGTGTATTATTTTGAATATTTTCGTGTTAGGAGGCATCGTGTTGTTTCAGATGTAGTTCTTAATATCTCTTTGTAGACAAGTCATCGTTGACGTCTTGATTTTTGACTTGGTGCTTAGGAATATGAGGGCTATCAAAATACTCTCCCTAGTTTTCCCTTAGATGTTGTTTAGTTGATGGATGAAGAAATGAAGAGGGTATGATAACCCTATGTCTGAAACAACGCTGTAAATAAATTATGAGATTTCATATTTTTGTTTCCTGAAATGGAAAATACACGCAAAACATATTAACATATGTATATATTACATGTTGAGTATTGTTGATAACTGAATGTTAGGTAAATGGACACCACCATTCATTGTGTTTTTTTTTGTTTTGTGTATTTTTAGTGTAAATATTGTGGTTTAATTTATTTGTTTTTGCTGCTAGTAATAATGAGATGTGAGAGGAAGGAAAAAAACTTTTAGAACATTAACTGAGAATATCACGACCCAGTACTTAATTAATAGTGATAAAAACAAAGGGATTATCGGTTGTCAACATCAGTCCAATATAGACATTTCATCCAGTGTTGACGCATATAAATGAAGTAATGAACTTTATAAATGTGTGAACGAAATGAAAATGCAATTTTTAATGAAAACCTATGTGATTTGTAGTGACACATGCAAAATGACGCTACGCTATAAACATGGCTTGATGGAGTAATGATCGTTTTTCATTCTCTTCAAAGAAAGTTGTCGAGTTGCAGAGACGTTTAACATACCATCGTGGTGATGAACGTCATAACTCCTCAGGTAGTTTAAAGCTCCATACGTGTGCTACGTCTTGATGATTTTGAAGAAGCAATAATTAACTTTTATGAGTGAACATAAAACATTTTCAACAAGGCGTCTACTGTAACCGCTCGGGAAAATTAACCATTCCCGAAGAACAGATGCGACAGTGGCAAGCGGCGCTCATCGCCGTAACAGCGGGTGTTCTATTAACTGCATATGTCATGTGATACGGCAGTCCAGACAACTTGCACGCTGCTATCTGACTCTTTGAAAGCTCAGCTTCGCCAAAGACGAACATAACAGACCCTTAAAAAGGGAAGTAAAGTTTGAGATGCAATATTAGACTTTTGCAGAGTCTAAAGTTTGATTTGTTAAATGTGATTATGCGATGTATAAATAAGATGTTATTTCACTGATTTCTACAAATAATAATATTCTACAAAGTGTATGCAGATGTTGTATTATGTGTTTTGAGAAACAAAATGTTCTGCTACAGTTGGTAAACGATTAATTGTAATGTATTTTTTTCTCTCATTTTTTCTGTATGTTTTGTTGATGTTTACATTTCAAGTAATATTGCAAACCTGTTGTTTTTCTTTTGTTTAATTATGATGTGTAATGACCGGTATGACAATTACCATGTGTCCTGTATTATTTTGACTTTCATTCAGGAACATTTTAATTGCCAAGAGGGGCAGTTTCTGTCCTGATTCGACGTAGTACCTATGTGCAAAGAGGTTACGTTTACTGTAGGTTAATCAGATAAAGACGTATTTGGTACACTAAGGTTTAGTTATTTTTGTTAAAATAACAATGAAAAATGTCAAATGTGATAGCTCTAATCATTATGTAATGCTTTGATAAAACAAAGGAGGTTTGTCGTTGAAAAGAAAAACTTCAAAGAGTAAAAGCTTACTCTTAAAATATATTATATTTAAATGAAATCCTACAAGCTTCTGTTATTTCCAATACCCTAATTTTATCCATTTTAAATGTGTTTTGAACTGAATATAATCTTTAAACACCTTAAATTATTTTTTGCAACATTTGACTTTCAATACAATGGTAATTTCACGCCTTATTCTGAGATTTAACATATTATTTTAATATCCAAATATTACATTTATATGTTAATTTTTGTTTCAGTATGTAATTATTTTATGCATTTTGAAGCCTAACTATTTATTTTATTTTATTATTTGAAAGATATTTGATTTTTTTGATTTACTTTATTTTGTGGTGATTACCAGAACTAGTACGTAATTGGCTAGCTAGAGAGTGAGATGCCAGAAGACGAGGCTTCGAGGAGGGACCTTTCAAATGGACGACTAGTTAATGTTTGACTGGAATTTCTATCCGGAAATCTCCAGCATCGACCTAAGGATAGATGTAGGCCTAGGTCCCAGAAGTTGAATATAGGTTACTGGATCAACCACGTAAAGAAGAGGGTTGAATTCAGTCGTTAGATAGTTTTTGGAGTGTCTTCAAGTCGACGTAGAGGACGCCGATCTGCTAGGCGCCAGGCGCCATGTTCACAGAGGTAACGTCACTGAGATACCCAGGTGACTCCATCGAATCAGTAAGTCAGGAGACTTCCAACAATGCCTACAGTAATTAAATTTCTAGTCCTCCGAGCTTCTATAACATTGAGAAAATGTTTTATATCGAATTTAGCAGTTAATATAACTTTGAAAGGGTATCTAAAACCAGTGGCCCAGCTCGCACTACTGAGCTAGCTCGCCGGAGAAATTTGACATGATTTTTCAAAACTCAGATTAATTTCCTGAACATAAACTTAAAGTTATTTCTAATGTGAGTTGGATTCTGTTAATTTAATAACAATATTAAATATTTTCAAAGTATGGTTGAATAGTGAGAATCCAGTGGCAGCTATATGATCTTGGAGCTTAGATATTTTTGGGAAAGTTATAATAAGTGAGGAGAACTACTTCTGAAACTGAATTTATTTTCTTTTGGTATTTCGTCTTTGTTTATTACACATAATTCTACGTCTGATTAAAGTACATTCACGTACACACTAACTTGAAAGTCACGTAATATTTCACACTTTTATTTTTACCTTTTCTAGTATTACTGATATTTGGTTTGGTTTTCTCTACTTTTATGGTGTTACTGAAATATTTTAAATTTTCTTACATGTTTCACTTGCCAAAGTGCTGAGAGTTTGATGCGCGAGTGTCATTTGCATGCTTATTTCAGGAGTCCAGAGCCTCCAATAGATCATGGCAAGAAAAGAGTTGCTACAAGGTGAAAAATTGTAATCACTTATTATATTTGCACACACTCACACCTTTCTCACTCACTAACTAATCAGCCTATAATTTTGGCGCCCATACACATATATAGCGAACAACACACTTTCACTACATAACTTTAGAGAATCCACCACAGTAAAATTGATGTGTAACTTCTTATTTTCATGTATCGGAAGATCAAGTAATATGTATCGAAGATAAGTCTAACTCCATTATTTTAGAATGCCGAGAACAAAAACGAAAGTAAGTTAGTTGACTAGTAAAACAACACAACTAAAGAGTGCTATTTTCAAGCAAAACAAGCCATAGGAAAAAATATATACAAGACAGCAATATCTCGAAGCTCCATGACCGCTGCTGGCATTGATTGCCTTACAATAAAGTGAGGTTCATGGTCACACGTGAGTTATGTTACGTTAGAAGAAACTGAAGGACACAACTACAAACATACCCTTGAATTCCATTAAATCAGTTTACTTGAGAATCATACCTAAAACACCGCTTATATGCGCTTGTGTAACATTGTAAGCTCATGTTCTACACGGAATAAAAAAACGGTCATAACATCCCCGCCCCTCAGTGCACCAAATGACTGTAATTACTGCATGCTGGAATTTCGATAATTATACGTGATTGTAAATCGTGTTTTAACCGGATACCAAGAACGTGAGATGCTTACACAACCTTATCCATCAATCACAACAAGTCCGGGATAGTCTTCTGTCAGCGAAGATAGCTAAGGCACTGATCGGGGTCAATAATTCTGAGGAACGGAACAAAGAATCAGCGGATTAAAAACACGTATAAAACAACAGAGGAACGAATTCCCAGCACCTTGTTACAAACTACTTCATACAGAAGTGAGCGGGCATAAAAATAATGTATAAGACTCGGCTTAACCCCTCTTACAGAAATTCTTCGTTTTCACGCCATAATTTCGGATTCATAGTAATTACTGACAACGTAGGCTACGATTATATCAAATTAACATTTTACGAGTTGTTTGATATTTTAGTGCCTACTTTTAATGTGTGCTATCTGCTTGTTGTAAAAAGTCGAGAACTTATTAATAAAATATAAATATGTTCTCTGATTTTTACAAAGAAGCATATACACACTTAAAATTACGCACAAATATATTAAACAACCCGCAAAATGAAAATTTTCTACAACCGTACATTGTCAGTAATTACTGTGAATCCGAAATTATGACGCGAAAACGAAGAATTGCTGCAAAAGGGTTAACCCGAGTCTTGATAATATTTGCATTTATTTAGAGTGATCGTGAAGAAATTGCATTTAATGTTACATAGCTTACGCGATATACCTTCACAAAGAACTACTGGTTGGTCACGTGGGAAAACCAATTAAAGAAACTGCGGGTAGACTCTATACGTTTCACCTAATCTCGTAAATGGTGAACTTAATTACTAAGGTGCTACTATGCGCTCGTGAGGAACAGCAGCAAAGGGTTGCTACGGACGACACTAAAGTCTATGCACGGTTTATTCACACTTTTTTAATCGAACCTTTGAAAAATCATCTCATCTATGACGTACATTGTTGTTTCCTAAACATGACATGTTTCGCAATCGTTTTATACTTTTGTTAACAAAAAAAAAAGTAGCTTATTTAAGGTTAAAATGAACTTTTACTTGTAATTTATCTATAAATTATCAAATTTTATTTTGAGTTGATATAAATAAAAACAGCGAGAAGATAGGTGTGTTGGCAATGCCTAGTAAGAAATAGTTACCATGCAGAATATTATTACAGTAATGCGCACGAATGTGGTGCGTTGTCCCTTCGGTGTAATTTTCTAGACTGGGTTAAACTTTGTTTGCACGTGGCGGAGGAATATCCTGGAACTAGAACTTCGCCGGGCTTCAGAAATATTGGAAGTAACCGCGAATGGACTATAGCAGAAGCGGCCATATCAAGTTATAGGCTGTTCACGATAAAGTGAACACTTTTTAAGGCCTTCCCAGCAGGCATTAACCGTTATTAAATATATATTATCGCAGCCCTAGGCATTAAATTTTGCCGGTGATTAAATGTATACACTGTGTTTATTGGTTACATTGCAATGTTTATACTAAAAAGCACCTGGAAGATGGAAATTAGATGAAAGGAAAAATTTATAAGGGCCTTAAAAAGTGCTCACTCTACCGTGAACAGCCTATAAATAAATTCGCCTATAGGCTAGTCACAGTATAGTAAGCTCTTTTAAAAGCCCACTCATTTAGAATAATTGTCACTAAATATATTTTGTTTTTGTCTTGGACGTTAACTTCCAGGAGCGGTGGAATACACACAGTCTTTAATATTTACGCAGCAAAATTTATTTTTAAAAGTGGCAAACGGAAAATATACGGCTGAAATAAAAAAGTAACTAGGGATTCAAAAGTGCTCACTTTACCGTGAACAGCCTACATACGAGCGAGTGATGGAGGTCTTGAGAGCCGATGAGGGTGAAGCGAGATGAATATGGAGCAGCGCCGGAATTCAGGTAGAGCCGAGGGGGGGGGGGATAACGGGAGATCCCCCAGGACAACCGCCGACCAGCGGTATCGTCCGGCACGATTCCCACATGTGAAAATCCGGTGTCGACCCCACCGGGAATCGAACCCGGGTCCCCTTGGTGAGAGGTGTTATCCTACAAGATTTTCATATATATATATATATATATATATATATGATGGTAAACTTTCAGATAGAACACTTTGAATTGCTGTTTTTGGCTGTGTTAAACCATTAGATTATAATGTTCGGAATAGGAAAAATGTCCAAGCAATGCTCTTGTATTGTCAGAAGTGTTCTTTTCGTAAAAAAACAAAGTGAAATAATCCAATACTTTAATTTGATTTCTTCTTTTTTTTTTTTTGGTGTAATACAAGTGCAAGGTAAGCGACATGAAGGTAGTTTGACACATTTACAAGACATATGTACTCGGCCCCTAGGTTTCGCTTAACATCCCCAAAACCTGTATATATATTTATACCGATACCCTGAAGTTATCAATGGTGCATAGCACACTGCATGTTAACTCATCTACACCGGTAAAACTCTAATGCACGGAGGCACCAACATCTTCCCCGATCCGAGATCGAACGATCCTAGTTCCGAACCAGGTTCCAGATTGATCTTTGTTCCAATGTAAAAGTGTTGCACCAACGAAATTTCATGATTCTGGATCTCCGATTCGTCGATCTTGGTACCAAAGTGAGAGATCGAGATTAAGTATGAGACAAATTTTGCTACTGGTTCGTAATATATGACGTCATGGAAGTAGGCATATTTTTCACTATAGATGGAACTAGATGTATGATGTTTTATCTGTTTTAAGTGAATTATAGTTGTACAAATTTTACTGAATAATATTCAAGTGCGTAATACGTTGTTTTAATTTTCCAAGAAGACAATCGAACGTAGTTTTATCTGTTGGCGTATTTTCAAACTACATACATTTATCGACGATGGCTGTTGATCTCGGATCGAGATTTCGAACTGCCAATATCGACGGTTCGAAATGAACTTCATCTCGATCTCCAGTCCAGCTCTGAACTCGAATGGTGAAACAGTTTTCTGTGTCGATCTTAGAACCGATCTCGGATCGAGGTTCAAAGCACGTTGGTGCAACCGGGCATAAGTGTGAAGGAGTAAAAGCACATTTGGCCGTCTCGAGGGCCATCGCCCGGGTCATACCGGAAGTACCGATGAGCTTTTTGTGGCAGTTAATTAGTCAAACGCAGCTCCGTGCTGCCACTGTGTTCCATCCAGGGCCGCCCACACCCGCTCTGTACAGCAGCTCGACTGTAGTCTACAGCGCGTGAATCACTGCTCTCCAGACTTACCGCTCCAGCTTTCGCAATGACTCGGGGGGGGGGGGGGCTGATAAATAGCGATTCCGCTCTGATGTGGCGCGCTACACGTGTAAGGAACTTGTGCAGGTACACGCGCTGCGCTCCGCTCCGATCAGAGCCGTGCGCGCTACCACTAATTGTAACTCACCTTGTAAAAATGGCTGCATTCCCATTACAATACATGTAAGGAGATGGTTTTAGAGTTACCTTTAATTTTACCATTACCGATATTTTAAAAAGTGGGAAACTGAATTTTTCAAATACTCAAAAGACGGGAATAAAAACTTAACTTATGCTTTACGTGTGTGTGTGTGTGTGTGTGTGTGTATATATATATATATATATATATATATATATATATATATATATATATATAATTAATTAAATTTAGAGCTTAACAAGACAGTCATCATGAATACTATTTTTTTTGTGTTATTTTAGATTCACCTAAGTTTATCACTTACAATGTCTCCTGAACAAATGGGAAATGGAGCACGTCATAGATCAACACAATACATTTACATACTAAGACGGTACATTGTCTGGTCTTAAAAACAGAAGAAAATATACTGCACATATAGGAAGCACAGTAACATTCAGAAATACGACAGTATACACATCCCATAAGTCTCGTATAAATTTGAACAAGCAAAGAAAACATACACTCTTACATTGAATTAAAGAAGTTAAAAGTAAGAATAGCTTTATATTTTGTTTTAATAGCCTGCTATTGCTCCAGCATAGATATTTGTACTGTTCAGAATTACAATTGTGTATTTTGCTTGCAGAGAAGTGGAATACTTTTTGGCGCCATAATGAAAGAATCTGAAGTGACATACAAATTTCTAGTACACCTGTCTAATGCTGAACTTCACTGTTTGATTGATTATTTTACTCAATTATCTGAAATGTGTAATATGATATAAATATATTAACCAGTAAGGGTTAGTATGTTAATATCACACAATGCACAGACATCAAAATTCGAAAAATCAAACACAACAGGCAAAACGAAATAAATGTCTCCCACGTAGCGTATTTGTGGAGAAACTGCTAACAAGACCACGTAATGAAAGTTGTATACAAGGCGGTACTTGAGCTCATGACTTTTCATTTCGTAAACAGGTGGCTGCCAATGGAAACCCGTAAAATACATTATGGCGTCCTCATGACATCAAGACTTCTCACCGTAATATCTTAAAATTATATTTTGTTGCAAACATCCGAAGTTCCTTTAATGCTATTAACAGACTACGTAAAACGCTAGCCGACATATGTAAAGCTCGGTTTATTTTGTTCTAAATGCGTTATAATGAAATAAAGTTAGATGCAAGCCCTGTAAACGGTATGATGATTACTAATTTGTAATACAAGCATGTTTCGACAACCGAGAATAAAATCAGCCCTTCAAATACAAGGGCAAGCTTCTGAATCCGTGAAAATATTGACATGGTTTATAAAACATTCTTGCAATGGAGATAAGTGATTACATGTACTATTATTGTGAACATACACTATTGAAACAATTTCTTATAGTCGTAGAAAACCTTTAATATTAACCTCCGCTTGCAAATAGCAAGAGAAATTGAATCAATGCCCGCCAGGTAATATAGCAATGTGTGGCCATGAATAGAATTATCATTAAACTATATCGTCTTGGTGGAACTGAAGCCGTTGAAAAATTATAGCGATCACTGTCGGCTGTGTGTGGCAAGAGGAACTAATTTTTGTAAGCACAACAGGTAAAAAATTAATAATTTCTGTAATTTCTGATGTCAAGCCATTAATGTAATCAAAAGCTTGTCTGTACTCTCTGCCACAGTAAGAAGTTTGGAACTCGCAGCTACTAGGTTTGGGACTCACAGCTACTTTGTAACCACCACCTCTGACCTATGTTAATAACGGCCACACACTTCTGACGTCGATAGAATTTCCTTCAATTTCTCCAGTATCCACCAGATTGTACTGCATTGCGAGTAAGTTGAATGTCAACTACCTTCAAAAGTCACTATGCGCACAAATATCGTGGACGCACATGCACAAGCTTTGATGACGCATGCATTTTTATTTCTGAATCTAATAAGGCAGTTAATGAACTAATTTAAACTTGGCGACTAACATAGTTGAGAACTGCATTTCAACTGTCAAGCAAACTATGTTACATCTAACTGAAATATGAGTTAATGCGAGCAACAAACCAGGAACATGGTTATCGATGTTATTAAAGTAAATGAGTATTAGTCTATTCGCGGTTTCTTCGCCCTTTTTGAATCAACCCTTTGAAAAATATCCCCATAAATGACGTGTTAGTTATTTCCTAAATACGTCATATATCACAAGCGTCGTATAGTCGTGGTCATAAAAGTTACTTTTTTTCTGTTAAAATGGAATGTTATTCATATTTTTCTCTTTAAATTATAATACTTCATTTATAAATAATTTGAATTAAAACAGTTAGAAAAAATGTGTGTTGGTAGCGCCCAGTGAGAAATAGTTCTTATACAAAATACTGTTACACGGAGTGCGCATGAATGAGGTGCGTTTGCCTTTGGTGTAATTTTCCAGGCTTAGTTAAGCTTAGTTTGCACGAGGCGGAGGAATATCATGGAAGTAGAACTTCAGCAGGGCTTCAGAAAAGTCTGAAGTAGCCGTGAATGGATTGTAAATCTAGGAACGTGTTCGTTCGTGTTGTTTAATGTTACATTTACGAAATTTAAATTGTTTAACTATTAATAACGTGCGTATGAGAGCATGATTGTGATCTATAACGTGTGTTGTGGAGAGTGACGCTAGTGGATCGCGGCGCGGCGCAGAGGTGGCGGCACACAGGCAGACACAATGACAAGAGAAGATCCGGCGCGGCGCGGCGCGGCGCGGCGCGGCGCGGCGGGTGACTCGACATCGGCTGGGGGTTCGTGGAAGCGAGACTACAAGCGCACGCGGTCTGCGCTGTGGGCTGGCCACCCCTGGGCGGCTGGCGGGGCAGGCGAGGCGCCAAGCACTGCACATCCGGCAATGCTGGAGGAAGAGCGGGAGGGCCGTGATCTCCCGTCTGAGGCGGAGCGGAGAGGGGCTGTCTCTCTGCGGAGAGAGAGAGTCCCGCCGCGCTGGACCGCGCCGCGGCGCCGCCATTCATCGCCCCAGTCCGCGTCTCGCGTGCGCCGCCGTCGTCGCCTCCTCCTGCACGTGCCTCGTGCTCATTTCACACGCTACTTCGTCGCCATGCCCACCTCGCACCATATACAGCACGATTCTAAACAACACCGGTGAAGCTTAGCATGTTGTGTGGGACGGCAAACCCAAGAGGGGTCCCACGTCCGGAAAAGCCTAGTTACGGCGATGTGGGGATGTTCCATGGCCACCACGGTCACCGGAGCTGACACCTCTCGACTATTTTCTTTGCGGCACAGTTATAGAACCTCGTTAAGTCATTCATTGGGGCAGGAGCCGATCCGGGATAATGAAAATTAGACATTACAAACACGTTACCACACATAACGAACATATACAGTTCCAGTAAACAAGCGCTCGATGTACAGTACAGTACGAATGCGAGCACCATTTAAAACAATAACTCTGTTGAAGGACCTTCTCGCACGAATCCACGCGGCGACATAGCTATCGTGCATACAAATGTACGCCAATCTTACCGCCGCCGATGTAGGCTCTGTAGTCGAGTAGGAGACCGACACTTCGAAGCCCTTTTGTAATTTACTTTGACGCCCCACAGCGCCCAAGCCATTCTTTTCTGGACATGAGATCCCTTTTGAAAAAAAATTGTTTGCCGTCCCGCACAACATTCTAACCGATTTTTGTGCTGTTGTGAATCATCCGGTATAAATAAATAATGTCTGGTTAAATACAATCAAAAAGTGTAAAATACTGGCACTAGTCTCTGCTGTGAGTACCCCGGATTTTAAAGACTTTAACCTGTACATTTGTTTTAATTAAACTAAAAAATGAAAGTGTATTTTAAATAAATACCTATATGAAGGATAATCCCAACATAAGCATTATTTTCCCATGTAAGTAAATCTCGCATGCCCGCTGAGGCGCACAAAATTCCCTCCCTAACAGCGAGTCGTTTTCAATTTCCTTAGAACGCATTCATGGGGTCTACCCCCCCCCCCCCCTCCTTGACCGGAATAAACAGAAATCGACATCTGAACTAAGCAACACAGTATTTAAATTTTTACCTCGAGCTTTAGTAGACGCCTCTTGGCATCAAACAAAACATTTTCACGTCACACTGTTACATTATATTTGCTATGAGATAATTATCTCACCCATCAACTTTTTTCTTGCTCATTTACGCGCGTTCATTTACAGTGAATCCTCTACACAAAAATCCTCTGCGTTTGTAAGACGACCCCCCCCCCCCCCCCTTCGCCAGGTCATAAAATTTTCTCCGCTTATACTATGACTTTTTTATATTTAATTTATTATTTACTTATTACAAATGCGCGACTCTCGAATAACTAGTGTTTCTGTAAAGACAACCGGAAAACCACAGGGCAGGTCCACTCTTGTAAAAACTGTTCACTGACCTCATGTTGCATGTATCTTTGTATCTTAGTATTCCTGCTGATGAACACATACGAACTGCAACTTGTGAATCATGAGCAGGAGATTCTTAAGAATACTCCAGTCGTGCAGTGAGGCATTGTACGTCACCATAGCGCTTACACATGCATGACTACGCCATTGCCGCCTGTGTATTTTCCACGAAGATGGCAAACCGTCGAAAACCTTGATACTGGCTATACAGATGAGGGAATTTTCCCCCGAAAACTTAAATTTTTATCATTACATCACCAAGGCTTATATTAAAGAGTGCGATGGAGCTGCGCGTCCAAGGTCAAGAAGCGAGGGAGCGATACGGGCGACAGTTACACGCGCGCCTAGCGCCTCATCGCTCCTACGTGCAAGGCGTGAAGTGTTTCCGTCGTGACGCTGTACTGTGCAAATTAGACCTGTATCAGTGGGATTTTATTACACGCGATGAATGCCCACAGATCAAACTACGCCTCTATGGTCGTGCTTTCCTCTTGCCGCTTAAGAAAACTGCATACACAAGCTTTAAAAATGCGATATTTAACAATTTTCATGAATTTTTTTCCCCAAGAATACACTTAATATGACAAAAGTAAAAACATAGGGGCATAAATAGCTGTATTTTTTTTATCTTTTCTGACAAAAAATCGCATTTGCAGAACATTTATTTACCTAGATACGTGTATTCGCGCAAACAACTATTTCACAGAAAATGTTTCAGTATATTCTCCCATAGTCTGTTCACGGTAAAATGAGCACTTTTAAAAGCCCTGCTTAAGATCTACTTGTATACACCTTGTGAGTTCTTCCGCCTTATGTAAAATTAACATTAAGATGGGCCTCATCATATTATTCGTACGTCGGTCAGTTGAAACTGTGAAATTATTAGAAAAGTAAATATTGTACAAATCTGCCCATTTTTACACTTAGATGGATTAAAAAATACAGAAAACGAGATAAATTACTTAAGTTATCACAAACTAACGCTTTTCGTTCGACGTTGATATATGGCACTTCTTTCCCCCCTCCATCGTTACCAACTTTATTGGGCGCATGTCACTCAGTTCGCCCATTAAAATATATGCAAGCAGAGGCAGTGACTTTTTTTCTACGGTTGATTTCACAAGTGCTCACTTTATCGTGAACAGCCTTTAAATTTAAATATCAACCAAACGACCACGCGTTTCCGAATACGCAGCCTACATTAGCACGAGTTACATAGGCCACGCGCCAACACTCCATTTCTGTATTTATTGATGTAGAGACCTGAAAAATTTGCGGATTCATTTTGGCACAAGCTAAAATTCAAAACATATGTGTTTATATAACTTTAGCCATTGATCCACTGGGCGTTTGACAGCTCCTAAAGAACGGTGGCTCAATCGTCGCCTTCCACTGAGACAGCACACAACCGATGCACAGTTGACATCGGCATATCTGTACATAAGACTGTAGAGTCTAGCCTGCAGATCACTGAACTCGCGAATTTTTCAGGTCTCTATGCCATCGTAATGACCCTGCCAGTGATAGAATTTAATCCAGGACTTCCACTTTTATAACCGCTTCATCAGCGGAAATCACCTGGTTACATGTCCATAGGCAATATTTAACACACAATTATGTGTATTTTTGCAGAGCCGAAGAAACGTTCCTTACGTAACTAGTTCAGAGTTGAGCTAAAGCGACTTTAAAGCCCTTATGGATTCAACCTCGGCAACTTCAGCCACTCACTCACGTTCTTGCGGCACGTAAACAGTTTATTTTCATTACGAAACGAGTATTTTCTCTCTGTCTAGCGCTAGTCTCGACAGTTTCCGTTTTCCACAGTTCGCTCGGCACACTTTAACCAGCACAAGGTAACCCTTAATATTATTCTAGCATCACACGCGCATGGACGTATTAGTTTTAACTGAATACTTTCCGAACTGAGCCTCTGGATTAAAACTTAATGGTAACTCCACACTTTTTGGCGTACGCTAAAACCGGTGTCCGTTAGTTAACATTGACGTGGCAGTATACATAACGAAAAACAGTTCCATTTATTAAATATTACTAAATTTAATCGGTAGCTACTGAAGCTGGTTTCATTTTTGTATGACTACCAGAGTAAAAAAAGAAATTGAGCAGTTGTAACCTATTTATGTTCGTAACAATTTCAAGTTGTCAATCGATGCGCGGGTAGGTTTACTAGTTTAATATTGCGTACATGAAAATGTTAACTGTGCTGCAGAACGATAGGCGAAGCGCTGAAAGAATTATATTAATTAAGCAGAGCTTACAAAAGGGAACTTCAGTAAACTAATTTTAAAATGACGAGCAGTGAGACACTGGCATCAAAACATTAAAATGTATAAAACAGCTAGCCTGATTAGAATGGCCATGTAATATATTATATACGAGTAGGTTTGCACTGCCTACGAAAAATTCCATCCCCCATAACACATTTTTTGTGTAATTACTATCTGAAGATTGCTTTTAAAAGTCTCTGGAAAATTTTAATTGTTTTTACCAACAGAGATTTTATATATTGTTTTGTAAATCAATAATACTGTTACGGGGTGCAGCTCAGCCACCAGCTCCCGTTATGCGCGGCCCGGGTGTGACCCACATCGTCCCTCACCCCACCTCCTCCCCCCCCCCCCTCGCCAAAGGACCGACACGCGCGCTGCCTTGTTGCACCCTTCTGGGAAGCCCGTGAAAGTGAAGGTGCGAGACTACTAAAGAAGCCGACACAGGTACAGGAGACACAAGAATATTCTGGTGAGACAGGCAGGCGTCACTGTCCCTCCTTCCTCCGCTGAAGATGCCGACACCTGTACGAGGTGCAAGAATATTCTGGAAATTAGGACGTTTGGCGCAGCGCGCGAGTTAGAGAAAATTCTGGGTGATGGCCTACACTATAAATACCACGGCGGTCCAGCAGCCAGGAGTCTTTGGCGAAAGTCATCTAGCTGAGTGCGGGCGCGAAGTCAGATGCGGTACGACTGCGGACGAGGTATTCTTGGTGTGAATGGACAAGAGGGCGAGAAACCCGGCAAGTGGAGCATACTGTGCGTGAGGGCATTTGGAGACGTCTAAAACATTGTGGACTGGAGGGACGTGGACTAAACTGAGGCGGGACTGAGTGGACATGTAATACGGATTTTATTGTAAATATTGGAACTGTCAAATATGGACACAAAATTTATAAAATAATTGAATAGGTTTATATGCCGTCTATTGGAATTATTTTTAATTATTTAAATTTCATTGATTTCTTTGAGGTAATTATAAATTGTATTAATTGAAGTCATTAATTGTAAACAGTAAGTGATATCGATTTATTTTACTGTGAGATGTTGAGTTGAGAGAATTTTGTTTGTAGTTATTGTAAATAAAATTGGGAAATTATAATTAATTATTTTATTTAATACAGACCTCCATCCCTTAATGAACTTGGTTAAGCCCACTGAATTTCGAGAGAGTAATTGTAACAATACTGATAGCTGATATTTCCAGAAATTGCAACAGCCTAGCCGAGATGACTAAGTTCCGGAACACCAGGATGCGGGTTCGAATCCCGAGATTCCGAAAACACCTTGGATGCGTGTGCCATTTCAGAAATAAGTTAGCATGTTAAGTCTCCCTGATTACAACAGCCTAATAACTAAGTAGTAATAGGATGTTAGAACTGAAATGACTAAAACATTCTACATTTCAAGATATCGAGAGGACGCAATTAGATGATGCTTCATTTAATTGCACAAAAACATCGTCAAACACCGGAGTTGTCAGCATTACTTCAGCATGAAAAGATACTGCTAATAATAGCATAATATACTGCGAACGTCACGTCTTGGCCGCAATTTAGCTGTTAAACGAAACGTTGGCGCGAAAGCCCGCAATGCAAACGCTATCCACTTTTGAGAATTGTCCATCTTTAAATACAGGCTTCACTGTGGGTTTTGGATACTCAAAAAAGTAGTGTAATTACAAACTTACGACACAGGAAAAGGAGGGCAATATTGCTGCTTAAATGCGTCTTTATAGTGGGTTATGGTATCCATAACGCCAGCTTAGCACAAAGTGTGTGTTTTTACACCGATATAATCAAGAATGGTTATTAACCCTCCCACTTATTAAAATGTAAAACTTGTTATGTACAAATTAATAATTTCAGGGTGGCCCTATGTAACAGTAACAGTTACTATAAAAAATATTCTTTTTTACTTTAGAATTATATGAAAACGAAGTATGGCGCTTAAATGCACAACAAATGCTAACAATGCTGGTATAGGCTGTTCATGATAAAGTGAGCACTTTTTAAGGCCCTTGTAAATTTTTCCTTTCACCCAATTTCTATCTTCCTGCTGCTTTTTAACATAAAGTGACCAATAAACAAATGTATACATTTCACTACTCTCAGAATTTAAAACCTACGGCCGCAATAAGATATATTAATTATTTGTAAATACCTGTTGGAAGGGTCTTAAAGAGTGGTAACTTTACCGTGAGTAGCCTATAGCAAGGAAATGACAGTAAGGCACGGCGGGAAACGTGCTACAGCGGCTACAGTACACAGACAGACAGTGACTCACGCCAATGAATGGAACTGTCCGTGGGCGTCATCACAATACGCCCTTCCTCGCGAGACGTTCTGGAAGGCCAGTCACGGTGAATACCAACTACTTAAAGCTTTATAAGTGATTGGTGGTCTTGGAAAAATCAAACTTCATAGCACGTTCGCCGGCAAACTACCTTGAACTCCTCCTCCTATCTTATTACTCGCGAGTTAGGTGCCACTTAAGACAATTTATTTGTACATCTAATGAAGAATACTGTAATTGCGATTTTATTACCTTTTAATTTATATTACTGCAGAAACGTATCGTTATCAGTTAAGTTAGCATTTCAGTCTTACTCGTCACGCTAAGTTCGTTGATTTCTTGCTGATTTTAGTTTTTATTATATATTATATTATTCTCTGCAGGTCATGCTCATCAGGGGCGTAAATCCCTAATTTTTTCAAGGGGGGCGGGCCGGCACATTTTCGATGGATGAGGCTTGCGATTGGGGACTAAACCTAGTTTGGAATACGCGTTCCCCGGGGATAAAAACAATAGCGGTAAACAATTTTTTTTTTAAATATGTGGTTTAAAATGATAAAAGAGTTCTTATTTTATGGAGTGTATTCTACGAGAAGTTCTAATAATAAAAAAAGCTAGCTTTAGTTTATATTTTTTTATTGTAATTTCTCTAACTCCCACAAATTGTGGGGTAATTTTTTTCATGGATATTCAAACAACTCAATAATTTGAACCACCTTCCTAGGATAATAGAGACTGCATAATTTTATTATTTTAATTAGCACATCAATTTTGATAGTGTTTGCTGAATAAAAAAAGAGCAGCTTATTTTTTTACAACTTTAACCTAGCAACCATAAAGTGGCGTATATATTGTGATTTTCAATCTATTCGTTTGAGTTAATTGCTAATAGCGTCTTACTGTAACATGAAAATCCTATCTTCTAACAAAAGAAACAAAGCACAACTCTATCATATATCCCTAAAAATTACCATTTGCCAAAAGTGTTAATTCTAATTTCATATCGGATGGCAAATATTTTGGCTAGATTTTTAAAGCTTATTTCATACAATGTTTTTTGTGGACATGAGAGACAATTACCGAGTAAAGACGGGTCTGAGTTATTGTACTTCTCTTAACCAGGTCTTCAAACGCCTCAGAGCACTGAAGCTGCGTTCACCTTCGCATTAGGAAGCTGGAATAAATAGCAGCAATTTAATGAGTTGTTCTACTTTATGAAATAATCTTCTCGCCTGGAAGATAAGTAGTTTGGTATTATGGTATTTGTGGCCACTGGCTAATGTCACAATTCAAAATGAATTATTTTATCCAACCGTACTGTTCTTGTACAATATCATGCAATAGGTAGTTATAAGGACTTGACTATGGAAACCAGTCATTTATACAAGGAAAGAGGTAGGAAATTATTAAGATCACTTACTCAAAATAATTAGCTCTGGAACCATTGATTTCAGCACCCTGGCTGCATCATCAACGTTGCTGTAGCTGTACTCAGCAAGAAATATTTGCAGTTGAACATGCAGCACGTCATTATACAACTCTCCGTACTTAATGAGCTGCTCAATAACACGACCTTCAAGTAGGGAGTCACCCAGTTTCTTATAACGGTCAATACCTGACTGCTGGCATTTTTCTTCGAGTTGCAGCACGGCTATGTCAATGATGGAAAACTACTCAACTCTGAAATAGTTTTCTTCTGACTTTTCTGAACAGTTTGGCCAAAGCCCTGTAAAACTCTTCATACTTTCCAAAGGAGCTAAAACAACAACAGCCATACATAGTCAAAAATTATGTTTCCATCATCCAGACTATATTTCAAAGCATCCGCTTGTTCAGATCCTTAGTTTACATGAAGGCTCACCAAGAGAAATTCCTGACCCCTGAGCAATGTGTGCTGTGGGGGCCCCCTTCCCCTCCCAGTCAAAATCGACCATTTACAACAACATAAATAGTCTTCATCCATGCAAAAAAAAGTTAAGTTTTGAGTTTCGAAATTAGATTTTTAAGTAGTATTTCGTTTTATAAATATTAATTTACCATTTAAAGTATCCTAGTTTTACTCTAGTCAGATCGAGGAATATCTTACATGTTAACCAAAATTAACTAAGTTATAAAATAAACGGCCATTCGAACCCAGAGCCCCTTACACGGTAACACGGAGAGTCAACCACTAATGCCACGCAGATCGATTCTAACGCCAAATTATAGCAGGAAAAATAAAATCCTAAAATTAAATTTGCTTCAAAAATGGTAGCAGCATGACATTTTTTTTTTTTGTAAATGCCTCCACCATCAAAAATATGCTTGCAGGCCAGCTCGATATTTACCTTGAAACCATCACCCACTCCAAGGGCCAAGATTGGGAGATACCATCCATTTCCGACTACGAAAAATGAGCGCTAACGGTTACGACACCAGACCGCAGTGAGCCTCCGAAACCTGAGGTCACGATCCATTCGTCACTTTCACATCGGAAGTCAGCACATGGGAACGAAGTTAGTAAACAAAGCTACCGCAGAGCTAGCTCCCCCCCCCCCCCCCCGGTTCGCCAGGTTTTCTCTGGATTCCGTTACCCTTCGAGAGTTCTTCAACAGCGTCTGTAACAAATCAATCCTACTCCGGGAACACAAATCGCCTTCATTCCTCATATGGTCTAAGTCAATAATTTAACTCCTAGCCCATTTTGCCATGTTATATACATTTGTTGAACTCAAACTGTTGTGGATTCTATTCTATTTTTTTTTAATCTGCGTCCCCCCCCCCCCCCCCCCCGAAATGTTGCAAGGCAGTCTCAAATCAAGGCAGTCTCAAATTCCACAAATTACGCATGCGGACAAAAAAAAACAGCACTAAGAGACAGAATGATTTTAAAAAATTCCGCGACCAGTTATATTACGAACGGACAAGCATTTTCTTTATTTCGGAATTACCTAATTTTTTTGTATCCGCTCCAAGACTACCGGCATTCTCGGCGAATAGACGCTTAGCTTTCACCACTAACAGTTTCCTGATTCGATCCACAGCTACGGTAGAGCAGTAGTACGGTTATTTTCATGCCAGCAGTGTAGCGTGGCGTTTTTTTATACTTCCGTTTTCTTCTCCCATTTTCATTTATCATGCATTCATCTCAAGCGGGAATCCATCTTGTATATATATATATATATATATATATATATATATATATATATATATATATATATATTTATATATATATGCCATTACTTATGTTCAATGTTAATTACTTATATTTTTGAGACAATTGTCGTTTGACTTCTTGCATTGCTGTCGTTTCTGTACGCATTCTCAGTAGGTAATAAATAATTAAATCGCATTTATTCGCCAAGGTAAACATATAAAAGTAGTCCATTACAGTTATTCAATCATTTACAGTTATTCAATCATCTGAGTGATATACGTAATACGCCTTGTCAAAGAAGACATTTCAATAATGGGTGCTGAATACATTTTATGACTCAAAAACTGGTAACGGTGAAAGAGTCTAAGGAGTGAACCATCAATCCTATCCAATTCAAGGTAGCAGCTTGTATTACTCCGCCGATTGAACTAAGGCAATAGCTGTGTTGTCTGTCACCAACAAACGTCATGGGCAGTCAACTGTTTGAATCAAATTATAAAAACAATATTTACGTTAGTTACGTCGCGTATTTCAATATTGTAAATTGTTTACGTTTAGCATCAAATAATCATCAATTTTTATGTCTGATCAGCATGTATCTCGCCACTTTAGTCCAATTCTGTCAAGTCTGCCTGCTTGCTCAAAACACTGGTTAATTGGTACGTTTTCACCCCAAAAGAAACAACAAATAAAAACATTTCAAAGCTGCAAACAGATATACGCTTGCACAAACACATTTTAATATAACAGAGCATTAAAATACGCAATTAAAAACCACTAGCCGTGACTTTAAAAATTATAAATTACGTCCGGAACTATTTTCAACCACAGCCATACTGTGAACTGATTATACATGGAGAGTCCTTTAAAAGAGGCCCCGTGGACAGTATTTCCTCATTCCCTCGCTCCGTTACACATATGTCCCACAGAACCAGTTTTAAAGGACTCGCCCTGTATATCCCTGACTTTGTCACTAGCAATGTTTGCATATGCTGTATAAAGTATCGAATCAGACTCCAGCATGAGTCAGGCTTTCTCCATTCGCAAATAACAAATCACAAATATTAATTAAATCACACTGACTTTCGAATGGGAGTATTCGTCCGAGCGGAAGCTAATATCCCGTCGAGCGCATTAGGTTCGCCAATTCGGAACCCATTAAAGTGTGTTGTGGAATTTCCCTTCACCTTGGGCAGCAGCGCCGTAGGCGGCGGCCTTGAAAACTACTAAGGCTTGTATCCAAATACAGCGCACGTGCCGCCTTTGCACGCAGAGTGTGCCGACTGCTGCCGTTCCACTCGCCACGCGCACGCGTGGTCTCGTGTGTTTTGATTCGCGTGTCTTCGACTCACGTCGCGTCGGCCAGCCGCGCGTGCTGG
This sequence comes from Dryococelus australis, assembly GCA_029891345.1. Taxonomy (NCBI): domain Eukaryota; kingdom Metazoa; phylum Arthropoda; class Insecta; order Phasmatodea; family Phasmatidae; genus Dryococelus; species Dryococelus australis. Next base: position 80,588,903 of record CM056995.1, read on the forward strand.
AAAGTCACAGCTGGAAAAATAGTGTACTACGTAGTCTATTCACAGTTGCTCCCAACTTTTCTGACGCCCTGCTAAAGTTCTACTTCCAGGATATTCCTCCACCTCGTGCAGGCTAAGCTTAACTAAGTTTTAAAAATTACACCATGGACAACGCACCGAATTCGTGCGCACTCAGTGTAACAATATTTTGTATAAGAACTATTTCTTACTAGGCGCTACCAACACACATGTTTTCTCGCTGTTTTTATACATATTTATTAAAAATGAAGCATTATAATTTACAGATAAAATATGAATAACACTTCAACTTAACAGAAAAAAAAAGTAACTTTCATGAATACAAGTATGAAACGCTTGTAATATATGGCATATATTGGAAATAACTAAACGCATCACCCATGGGGAGATTTTTCAAAGGTTTGATCTAAAAAGGGTACAGAAACAGTGAATAGACTATATCAAACAGAAAATCAAAGACTTAATTTACCACAAATCGAAACATTACACTCGCAATACATCAAGACTTGGAACTATTTTTTCCTAGTTCGCTACCAACGTAACTCGATGCCTGCACGTCACATTATCCACGGTGGCATTTGCCGTTAAAGGGCAGCAATTTTTACAAAGGCTGATTTAAAAAGTGCTCATTAATAGTCGACAGCCTGTCCCTACAACATCCTTTATTCCTCAATGCGTTTTAAATTGAAACAAGTAACTTACACAGTGTAAAACTGCAATAGTTGAAAAATTAAAAATATTTTTATAATTTCCACGACGTAAAATTTCTTAAGGCTCCATCGAAAGTCACACTTGTCTGCTACAAAATGTGGTGGATTGTCCTATTTACAATAGACAAAAAGACGAAAATACGATCAAAGTTGTATACATTCGTAAGTTGCGTTGATCAAAAGTTTTTGTTTTAAATTAAGACTTGTAACTATTCCAAATTTGTCCATAAGAGGCTTAAATAAAACAGTACAGTAAGGGAGAAATTATCAAGGACACAAGGTACGTAGCATCGTTGGTGTACACAATGAACGCAAATGATCTGCAGTTTTTTTCCAGTGGTGCACCCAAGACGAACGTGAGAACATGAAACCACTCATATAGGCTGTTTACGATCAAGTGAGCACTTTTGAAAACCCTCTCAGTTGGAATAATAGGCAAAACATATATTTTATTTTAGCCTTAGACGTAAACTACTGAATGTGGTGGAATATACACATTGTGTTTATTACATACATGACACTATTTATTTTAAAAGGTGAGTAAAGGATAAAATATGGCTGAAATGAAAAAGTAACTAGGGCTTCAAAAGTGCTCACTTTACCGTGAAAAGCCTATACCATACAAACCATTTCATTGCAGTTTTACTCAAAGAGAACGCTCACAAGAACACTGAAAGGCTTTATAACTGCTGCTGTTACCGACGTGCACTGAATATCCAACCTAAGGAAACCACAACTATTCATGCGTTTCCGTACTTGATGGAAAATAAAAGTGATCTAATTTTGCGTTCTAAAAACTTCACTTCTTCGACGCCTTCGCATGTCTGTTACTTAAAACTTCCTGCAATTTTTGTAAATTTTCTGCAACTACACAGTAACAGCAGTCCAGAAAACAGCATTACTTCATGGATTCTTCCGATGCAACTAACTGAAAATATATATTTCTCCATACTTGTTAATATTTTATCCTACCACGAGAACACGATATAAAGATTTAAACGTTATAAAGGAAAAGAAAAAATGTGGGAACTAGATTACTGAGGTTTTATGGTAAATATCTGGACGACTTGCAAACTTGCAATCTAACATGGGAGTCGAACCAGTGATAACTTGTTTGTTAGGTAAGAGAAACACGTTAGCTTTTTCCATCAATAAATGTAAGCGAATTCCAGCAGTCCCAACATTATTCTTGCTCTGCACGTTTATTATTATTATTATTACGTTTTCAAATCGACAACTTGCACCATGACTCCTTTAAGGGCGTTTAAGCTTTTATTTTCTGCACTTTGTGAATATTTTATGGTTTCGTGGCATATTGATGATAACTTCATAAAAATACACAATCATATGAAAAATAACACTCATAATGTTTTTAGCGTGAATTTAAAGTTTATCTCAAAAGTTAAAATTGAAATTACCGGCGAATTACGTAGGCCTAGCAAAATACCAAGAACAGTTCTTTACGACATTCGGATGACATAGACCATTTGAGATGTAATCCGACATAAAAATTTTGTTCAATTTTGAGACCTGTACAAAAAATTGCAAACTTAAAATTCCTGTAGTACCTTTACTTCGGTTTTGAAAAGTAATTTTGTGCCACCGTCAAAACTTAATGTCAGGCAATTATTTCACATTCATTGCAACGGAAAAATGTGTAATCTGCTAAGAATGCAGAAAATAATTTTCTACTCTTTAACGCCCTTAAGTTATACAATTTGTACTGAAATGTCTAGGTTTTCGAGAATGTTTGGTATAGCCTGTTCAAGATTAATTAAGCACTTTTTAAAGCCCTGCTCAGGATCTACTTTTCTTCTCGTTTTGTATCCTTCCGCTATACGTGACATTAACATTGCCATTAACCGTCTCACATTATTCATGCGCCACCCACTGTAAACTGTGGAATATTTACGAAAGTACACGCTAACAATATGCAAATTCGTGCTACAGTCTGTTCACAGTATCTTCACACTTTGTGAATAAAATCTATGAAATATCACTCCATGTATGACGTATTTGGCCGTTTCCTAAATACGTCGTGTGCCACACGCGTTTTATACTTCTGTCAATATAAAAATAGGAGTATATTATTTTCGATCAAATTGACCCTTTATTTACACTTTGTTTATAGATTATAATATTTCATTTATAATAAAAATTAAAACAGAAAGTAAATAGGTGTGTTGGAAATGGCCTAGTAAGAAATAGTTCTCATGCAGAGTATTATTAAACTAAGCGCACACGAATGTGGTGCACTGTCCCTTCGAAGTATTCTTCTAACCTTGATTAAGCCTTGTTTGCACGAGGCGGAGAAATAACGAGAAAATAAATATTTCTGTAGGGCTTCGAAAAAGTTGGCAAGTAACCATGAATGGACTAAATTATGTGTATAATAAAAAAGAAAACACTAACTTCCGTAACAATAAATTTGTATTTGATTTCAAAAAGCACTTACTTTGCCGTTCACAGCCTTTTAGTAAAATATTTAAAGTTATAAAATGCGTGGCCGGTGACGTACAGCAGTGTTGTCCGAGCACACACGGTACGAAGAGAGTGAGTGGGGCAGTCGAGAGATCAACGAACGCACAGAGAACGAGAAGAAGAGAGAGGATGGGAGGATTGCGGGCGAATGTCAATATGAAAAGCACGAAGAGCGACACACGTGCATAACAATAGCCCCGTGCGCTGCAACCAACAAATACAGTCTTTGCCAATCCCACGCTCCGAAATTGCATCGCCTGTCGAACAACCACTACAATAGTATTTCTTTTCGAGGTGAAGCATTACATCACTACAATTTGAACATCAGGAAGGAATCTCTATCTAATGGTACGACAGAAGTCCATTATCCTGATAATAATACCATTTACCGAACATTCAACTTTCACCGGGTGCCCTCTTCAAAGTTTTTAAATAGGCACAACGCTTTCTTAAAGTTGTTTATCCGTTACAACGCAGCACCTTCAGGTCGCCTATCTCCAATCCGTTGCTCGTCCTTCCCTTTACATGACAACGATATATTTAACGTCCAAATTAATTATCCAGTTCGAAGGGCATCAAGGACGTTACATATGTTTTACTTTACGTTTGCATATCAACATATTTTTACAGTGCACGACACAGTGGAAATGGCGAATTTAATATCCACTTTCTATCCAATTTTTAAAATTGAAACCAAAAAGTCTAAGTCAAGCAGCCGTTTTGCCGATAATCAGTCAGTAGAAATGAACGGAATAAACTTATGTATTTGTTTTACTGCACGCTGATTATCATGTTGGAATATTGAACCCAGCTCATAATAATTTTGTCCGGTCGAAATAAAAGGCATTTAAAATGAATGATATGTGAGCGGGACTCACGAGTGGGTACTTACAACAAAAAAAAAAAAAAAAAAGTGATTTTTCTTGTTTTTTTTAAATAAAGGTTTGTATAAAGGTTAAGGCTTATTTTAGAAACCGGTACATAACACACATTCCTGGATGATATAAAATGATTTACATATTTAGCAATGTAAACATTTTTGAGAAGTTTGCGAAACCTATTTTAGATAGTTTGAACTTTATGATTCTATCGTATAGTGCTCACTTTGTAAAGATAATGAGAACATAAAGTAACATGTAAAAGTTTTCAGCTAAATGCCTAAAGGCCATTTTCATTGAAATCGATATGGAGATCCTTAATTTTGAGTTATCGTTCTGTTCAGGTATATAGTCTGCGCAGCAGTGTATGTATTCACACTGAGTTAAGAACGACGTAAAGTTAAACTCTCCATGCCAGAAAATGACGCAACGTCAACATAAAGTAAAGGTTACGTGGTGTCAGCCAATCAGATTCAAGGGATGATCCTTTTCTTTTGTTTTCTACTTATCTTCATTTCTACCATCTTCTGTTTGAGCTGTATATTATGCCCCGATTGCAAGATATTTTAAATTGTTAATTTCGGACGTGTATTTGAATGATAAACATATCAACGACTTTAAATACTTAGTAACTAAAGAAAACCTACGCGTCCAAATTGGCGCCAATTTAAGTAATACCTGACGATGTTAGTATTGGCACATAGATGCAAATGTTTTAAACATATTGTAACAATTGCTCATATACATTTAATTTTACTTGCAAATATACACATATACAATATAGACTAGCATCTCTCTTATCCCAGATAAGTTACAGCATATTTGGCACACTGTTTAAAAAAATTTCCTTTATTTCACGGAAAAGTGCTAGTGAAAATTTATCCAGAGGTGTCCGTAAACTCTCCTTACAATTACGGACACACTGATTTTCAAAAACAAAACTGACTAGCCGTAAAATTCACGGGTTCTCCGTTAATTCCCTAGTTAGTTTACTGTAATTCAGGTTTAAATAATTTCTAATCTCTATTTTATCTTAATTTTCATTATGTGGGTGTTCTACTGTATATAAAAAAGATATTTTAAAAAGGTAAAATATTTTATACTTAAGCAAGATTTTAGTCACAAAGTTGCAAGTTCACGACCCTAACCACTTACCTACAACTTTCACTTGGTAAGTCCGGTATAACTTCTGAATTTATATATTAGTCACATAACCTACGTTTTTAGTTTCTATTAAAGTTAGTTTATTTTACATGTTTCTAAGTGTTGCTGTTGCTACTTTTTAATGTTTGTAAGAACAGGGCTTAGTGACATGGATAACCTTAATTGCCGCAGAAACTACAATTTTCTGGTTACAGTGGCGAAGAAAGCTTCGTGTAGACTCGTCATTGTTCGTGCCCGAAACCCGAAGGTATAGAAAATATGGAGATTTTCCGTATTTTGTATTTACGCACTTAACTCCGTTTTTCGTCATTATGAATTGCGTTTCCGTACATTTACTGTGCATTTACGTAAAAATTTCCGTAAATATACGGAATTTAACAGTGTAGCACTGAATTACAATTTATCAGAGACGAGCCTTAATTCCAATGCGAACAAAGCGATTTTATGAAAAATTTAAATACAGAGATAATGCAAAGTTAAAATAATGTGAAACGGCCTTAAGAGGGCATGTATAACTAACATATGCTAATGGCGACTGCAAACAGTCCTGCCAAACCCCGACATTGATGAGAGTAGTTGAGAGTTCAAAGTTTGGTATGAATACCAGGCAACGTCTTGGGGAATACCGTGACACGGCCAAGGCGACTAGGGATGATTCTGCAGTGGCTGGCCGCTGCCTTCCGCAACATAATGTGCGCTGACCCACCAAACACTCAAGAAATCCCAAGGGATTGAGTGTCCTTCAGACACGGATCATGCGAATGAGATGCAACAAAACATCTACATAATTGCTGTTTACAACGACGGACGCGGGAGGGAAACCAAATCTCATATTTGACATTTTTGAAGATTAACAAAAAATACTGGTGACAGAATTGTGCCGTAAATTGAACTCAAGAAAACACTACTCCCAAACATTCACGCCACCATGAAGAGACAGCTAAATAAAATAATATCAAAACTTGCCATTTTCATTTAATCCAACGTGGACAGTATATGAACATAAGACTAGAAAATAATTTCAAGTAAAATGTTGAGTTTTTACATCAACGATATGTAAAATTCATACAACAGTAAGGTTTGAAGTCTATAAAATCTCTCCAACGTAAGTACGTAAAACCGGTTCTGATTATATATATATATATATAATTCTTCTGTACGTGTGTATGTCACTGAACTCCTCCTAAACGGCTGGACCGATTTTGATGAAATTTTTTGTGTGTGTTCAAGTGGATTCGAGAATGGTTTAGATTCACAATTCGGTCCACTACAAAATGTTTTTTTAATGTGTTTTTAAAAAAGTATGAAATTTTCGGATTTAAGACATATGTACAGGACAACGTCTGTCGGGTCCGCTAGTACCATATAAAACTAGAGGGATTCAACTCTCGTGGCCATGCATTTACAGCAGTTTCTTAAATAATTTACAAATCTGTTATAGAAAGTAAGACTTCCAGTTTACATCCACGCCTGTTGTATATGAGGAAAATTACTACGCGCATAAACTCATCAAGGGCGTGATTCTTATTTTTTTTTTTTAAATAACACAGTTTATATAATGTTGACCGACTTCTAAGAATTACAAGTACCATTAATTGCGATAACGACCAACAGCTAACTTTAAGTAATTGCTGCTAATGTTCAAAGACGAATCTCTCAATTTCAAACTACTACCTGAAACTTTCTGTGAAAGAAGCAAAATGAAACTCAGGTTATTTCCGAACTCGACAATGTTTTCAAACCACCACAAATTTAACGCAAGATTATTCAACTATAACTACGTTCCAATCCTGGAGAAGAGAGTAGAAAAACCAAAGTACTACAGGCAGGCGGCGTAATTTTAATTTCGAAGGTCACCTAGATTGAAACGCTGGAAAATAAGTATTTCAGGTGCAATAGCGATATACAAAACACTGTTATCATATAAAAATCTGCTCCTCTTACTGACCGATTTATTTCATCAAATAGCTGTAACGCTGAGAGCGCATTGAAGTAAATTTCCTTGTGTACGAGAGATATTATAACCAACAAAAGAAAAATAACAAACCTCACACTTGCCTTTATTGTAGCCTATCACAAAACTAAAAACAGTTTCTTAATGCTATTTTATTGTGAAATAATATATGCTACAATATTTTAAAAAAATTAACATGTAATTTTTTGCCAGAAAATATTTCACCGCACTGTAGTGTTGATAAACTGACGACACAAAAAGAAAACGCAAACGTATTTACTACAATTACATGTCATTTTTTCACTTTGTTGATAGTTGCCGATATATTTATAAATATTCTTTATTAACAATTATGAATTAACACAATATATAACCTGTTTAAAAGTCCTATTGGTAAGAAATGTGCACACGGATATCTTGCGAACTAACTGGGTCAACAAGGGCGTCACCTTTCCATGCTAAAACAGTACTGCGTGCAGATCTCCTTACAGACTGTGTGTGAATATCTGATTAAGATAAAACGCTTATCCTGTATATTCACATAAAGATGCTCCACTTTCAGTAATGCACGAGAAAGGTAAGTTGTTTGAACTTCATCTCTAAAACCCCCTATTATGAAAACAACTAGCAATTAATATTTCATTATATTTAGTTCCCTGCACATACATAGCGGTTGACGTTAACAGGTATCTAGCCTGTAAATGATGGATGCGAAAGGATGGCGAAATGTTACTGTACATCTCGAATCCAAATATACTTGATGCTAACAATTACACAAAACTCAAAATTGTAGGCCTATCTAGTGCCGGTTACGCAGAATGAACCACGCCATCATCTACATGTTTCTTTCTGGAGATAATGAACTTGTGGCAGCTGACAATCGATGAACAGGACGTTACAAGAACATACACTGAGAGAGATCTACCGTGAACGTATTGTTACAATTTCTCAAAGTCAATGGGCTTAGTAAAGTTATTTAGGTATGGATGCAGGTTTTAATTAAAGAAGAGTTATAATTTCCTAACTTATTTACAACCACTATGAAGAAAATAGTCCCGACTTTATATCTCACGATAAACGGCTATCACTTATTTAAATAAATTTAATCGATACAAATCACAATTACCTCAAGGAAATTAATGTAATCAAATAACTAGAATCAGTTCCAATAAAGTGTATAAAAAACTATTGAATAATTTTACAATTATATGTCACATACTTCACAGTTCCAGCATTTACAATTAAATCCGTATCGCACATGCATACAGTCCCACCTAAATTCAATTCTGAATGTTCCAGAGAGCTCCGAGCGTCCCCATGCACAGTACTCGTCTGGTATAGGCTATTCATAGTAAAATGAGCACTTTTGAAAGCCCTGCTTAAGATCTACTTGTGTGCACGTTGTGTATTACTCCGTCTTATGTAATACTAGCGACCCGCCCCGGCTCCGCACGGGTGCAATTAAGATACAAAACTGCTTAACCCGGCGTTAATTAGGTTGGGTAAACTCTCCTAAAGCATTAAAAAAAAGCACATTATAATTTAATAATTAATTAAATAATTTATAATTTAAGGTTTTTTTACTATTTTATTTGATATTTTTTTAATTTTTTATAATTTCTCATATTAATATACATTATATTACAATGCAATTTATCAGAGATAGAAGTATTTAATATGCTATTGGCTAAGACATTCTCTGTAGACAATGTTTGACGTCCTGTTATTGTTTGGTAGCAAAATGTACTGTTTCTCGGGACTTCCAACTCGTGATAAACCAACATATAGTTGGCCATGGGAAAAACACTCTTTTCGTAGGTCGATTCCAACCAAAGAGAAAGTTTGACCCTGGGACTTATTAATAGTAATCGCGAACGATGTTTTTACGGGAAATTGCAACCGTTTGAAAGATATTGGCACATCCGTGGGAATCATGGGAATCCTCGGGATGTTTGCCAGCTGGCCGGCTGCTGGACCGGTGAGGATGGTCGCGACAATCGAATTTTCTTTCAAGTCTTTAATGAGCAATCTTGTGCCATTACACATGCTAGGAGGGCTTATATTCCTTAAAAGCATGATAGGAGTACCGACTTTTAATGATAGTTCGTGAGATGGCAAGCCAGAAGGATTAAGCGAATTTAGAAAATCTTGAGGAAAGTGGACGACATCTTCAACATTGGTGACTGTGTCAATCGACTTATAGGTTTTGACTTGGCCGGGAACTCTTTGTATAATGAGATTGTTGATTTCATTGACAGTGTCGTTCCTAGGCGATACTATTGACCTGGAACACAACCAGTGAAAGTCTCTTTCTAGTAAATTTTCGAGGCCCGGATATACTGCTTCTATAAGATGCTGCAGACTGTGGACTATCTGACCTAATGTCTCACTTAAAATGATTTCAGCAGAATTAGTGCCCAAATTTAGAGAAGGAAAAACTCCTTCTCCAAGTCTGAGCAATTGTTGTGGGAAATCTTTATGCGTGTCTCCACCAAGATAGGCTCTCATATTCGTTCGCAAATTTAGGTGTTGAATAGAACTCCATAAGAGAGATGATTTAAGACATGCTTTGATGATATCTGCACGCGTCCCTTTTGTAACTACAGGGAGTGTCTGCCGAAAATCCCCAGCAAACACAAAAGTAACTCCCCCCATAATGGCAGTAGAGCTTCTGAGGTTGGCGCGTACGCAGCACACAGCACGTTTTATTTTCCGAATCTGTCCGTCCTGCAAAGCCGTAGTACATTATTTTGTTCTATCATCAATAGTTTTCGCAGCGCACGCAATGTAAGGAATTTTATAGGTCATTTATTTACACTTTGGGTTACATTATTGGAGTTTTAGTAGGGATCCCTATTGATTTTTAAAATAAAATATAGCCTATGACACTCAGTGATAACGTAGCATTCTACTGGTGAAAGAATTTTTAAAATCGGATTAGTAGTTTCGAAGATTACCTCCTACATCCAAACACACAAAGTTACAAACACTACCTCTTTATAATATTAGTATAGATTAACATTGCTATGGGCCTCATCACGTTATTCATGCATCGGCCAAATGAAACTGTGAATTTCTTATAAAAGTAAATATTTTACATATCTGCTCATTTTTACACTTCGATGCATTAAAAAAAAACGAAAAGCGAAAGAAATAATTTAAGTTATAAGAAAAGGTAATCTAACACTTTTTATTCGACATTAAGATACGGAACTACTTCCCCATCTTTCGTTACCAACTTTACTAGGAGCATGTCACTCAGGGCGCCCGTTAAATACTGTATATGCAGGAAGGAGCAGTGACTTTTTTTTAAGGTTGATTTCGAAAGTGCCCACTTTATCGTGAACAACCCTCACCATGCTCTCTCGCCCGTCCACGCCGTCTGTTGATGTCCCACACTGCACCAGCCTTCGTCAGTTTTCCGCACTTCAGCCAGACGGCTACCGCAAAGACTGCCCATTCACCGGCTGCTGGGGCATTCATACTGTTTTCGGCCTTAGCCCCAGAAACTTCTTCACGCGTTGGGCTGCGCAAAGGAAACTGATTACCAGAAAATTCTTGCTTTTCCTACCAAGTCGTCACAGTCCCAGCCAAGTCGGCTGTCAATTATGCCGCCGGGCAACGTAGCGGAGAGTTGAGTCTGCCTGTGGGGTTGGGAGAGCCGAGGAGGGTCTCACCCCACAGCGCCGGAACCACGCGTAACCAGGTAACTACAACACGATTAACATATATTTTTAAAAACTACAGTTTTTAAATGAAATGTTCTATTTAAATTACCGCAAATTGAAATATACGTAACGTGCTAATTTATTTACAGCACTTAAATACAGAATCAAGCTATCCAGCTACATACTTAAATACACTGATTAGATCGTTATTTACACAATCTATACGTCACGCTGTCCTTTTCGCTGACGGCAGCCGTAACTGTTCATTGTTTACATAGAGCACCTCGAGTTCTCCCACACATCCACGACTTGCCAACATAACAGTCCGAGAAACGTCGAAAGACCGCCGACTTTCGGCGCAAATGCGCACAGAAACACGCGCACTGCCTCAGCAATACTGCGAATCCTTACCGATTGCTGTCGCCTCTAACAGCAAGTTTGGCATGGCGTAAGAGGAATATCAATACATGGATTTTTTGGGGTGAAAAGGGGGGGGGGGTAATTGCTTCAGCGGCACGAACACACAACCGACACGATGGAATAAAAATATTAAAACTATATTCCTGACGCCTACGACTAAGAATTTGGCAAATTATATCTACCATGTGATAATGTGACTTACAATTGCAATTAACTAGACGTTCCACCCACCCCCACCCCCACCTCGCCTTGGTACGATCACGTGACCTGTGCGGCGCGCTGCTGTCGTCACAATTTTATGTCATCGCAAAAGTTTGGACTGATTGGAAGGAATGTCAGCTGAAGTTTTGAGCATGTTCCACCATCTTACTAGTTTGTTGACATAGCGATCACTAAGAGGTTATATTTCATTTGTTATTACAAGATATAAAGTATTGTTTGTTCATTTAACCCCCAGAGGATAGTAAACGTTGATCGTCGCTGTATGGAAACCTTTCGTGATAATACCAAGTCTATTCACTCACTACAATCTGTATATTAGTATTTTCAAGTGTAGTGCAAGTTCAGCACTCTTTTTAACTGAGATGCTATTCAAAATCGTCTGTACCACGCACATGTCGTAGACTTGAATGCTCAAATTACTGATTACCTCGACGTGTTTTTTTTTTTTTTTTTGTGAAAGAGGTTCTGTACTCTAATTATCTCTTATCTTTCCTCTCCAGTTGCAGCCCATTTTTCTCATTAGAGATATTTTTCTCATTCGTTTTCCGCATTAAATGCGGCTACGCATAAGCTAATAACACAAATGTCAGTTTTCTTCACTACACTATAAAGCAATCTCTGTGAGAAAATTTTCCAAACGACTGCTAACAGGCAGTTATTTATTAATGTCTGAAGAATTTTTTCTCAGTTAAGAATTCCCATGCGATGCCGCAATGATCAATTTTAAAAAATATTATTTGCAGCTACAAAAGAAAACACTGAACTACAATAGAACCAAAACCTATTTTCATTTAAAATTGAATTTCTGAGGGGGTACAAAAAAAAAAAAAAACGAATTCGTAGCTGAGAACACGTAAGGTGGTAAGTATATAGACTGTTCCCGGTAAAGTGAGCACTTTTTAAGGCCCTCCCAAAGGTCATTAACTCCTAATAAATATAATTTATTGCAGTCTCAGACGTTAACTATATAGAGTGATGAAATATATGCACTGTGTTTATTAGTCATATTGCAATGTTTACATTATAAAGTGGCGGGTAGGTAGAAATTAATTTGAAGGAAAAATTTAGCAGGGCCTTAAAAAGTGCTCACTTTACCGTGAATGGCCTACAGTCGTCTTGCTAGGTTGTCAGCTTTCCAGTTACACACCTGATTTCCATCAATGTTCTGGATTGAAGCATAAAAGTCCAAAACATTTTCCTCTTTATAAGCTACCATTCAATAAAATACTTGGCGACACAAGTCTTCAAAGGAAATGTCTTACTCATTCTGTACCGCTGTGTTTCTTTTCGAAAACAACAATATTTTCTTCCTCGGTATCGCCATGAGTTCACCTAAAAAAAATCACTGGCTGGAAAATCACGCTGAGCATATTTTTGCTACTCTGAAGATAACCAGGATCCCTTGCAACATCTAGTATACTGAAATTTTGCAGGACAAATTTGCGAATAAACTGTCTTATGTATGGGCATATAGCATAGCATATAAAATGACGAATCAATTTAGTTTACATTTATGCATTTTAAACAGTTATTGCGGGGTGACAACATTTTTAACCAATAGCAGTGTCGCTGTTGTAGAGTGCATCTGCCGAGTACCGTCGTTATTTGGAAATGCACTAGACAACGTCCATGTCACCGGCTGAGTCAACATGAGACGTTCAAATGACTTCACAATCTTCGCGTTTTTAACAGTGAGTTGCGAATGATACTACTTATCCTGTAGGTGAAGTTACGAAGTTCTCCTAAATGCTCAATCTCTTTTTAAACAAGCTTGCTGCGTCATTACCCGACGTAATCATAAGAAGAACGCCAATTCCGCCAGACCTCATCACCGCTTATCGTGCAGGAAGAGGTGACGATGTGTGTATCACGAACGAGTCTTACGAAACCTTACCCATGCTCCAGTCGGATAATCATGCGTTAATTTCGCAGTCCTCCACATATATGTTGCTAATTATCCATACACGTACATATAGAAATACGCATGTGTATGAGTGTGTGTGTGTGTGTGTGTGTGTATATATATATATATATATATATATATATATATATATATATATATATATATATATATATATAGGATGCTCGTAAATTCCCCTTACAAACTCCTAGGACTTGTAGAGGGGACTGAGTAGACTATCTTTTTTGAATAGGAACCCATGTCCGGAAACGTACCGTTTCCGTACTGCAACCATTTAAAATTAGGTGTATCACTCGTCCATTTCCGCAGAGTAATGTCTCGGATGCGCCTGTGTTGGTATGCAACCGGGTAAGAAGTGCATTACTTCAGGCAATCACCTGATGGCACGCGACATCTACCCTGCCTCGAGCCCCATTGCACGCGTAATTGTTCGCGTACTCGCTGACGGGCTCTGTTCAACGTGATGCATTACAGTCTCTTCCAGTTCAGGAGTGCGGCGTCTGTTTGGAGCACCACCATCGTTCCTGTCGGCGTTGAAGGTACCTTGTTCTCGGAGCCGTTGCGTAACTGTGGCAAAAAGGGTATGCGATGGTGTCGCACGTTGTGGATAACGCTCTTGATACAGCCGACGAGCTGCTCTTCCGTTACCTTCAGCTGCGCCATATACAAGGATCATGTCTGTGTATTCCACAAACGTGTACTCAACCATGTTGAATGGAGACACAAAGGCGCGTGAATGGAGCTCGAGGCAGGGTAGGCGTCGCGTGCCATCAGGTGATTGTCTGAAATAATTTACTGCCTTCCCGGTTGCATACCAACACAGGCGCATCCGAGACACAGCTCTTTCCCTCAGCGGAAGTGGGAGTGAGATACACCTAATAAGAAATGGTTGTAGCACGGAAACGGTACGTTTCCGGACATGGATTCCTGTTCAAAAGATAGTCTACTCAGTCCCCTCTACAAGTCCTCGGAGTTTATAAGGAGAATTTGCCAGCATCCTGTACATACAAAACACACACACCGTGTAACTACTCGGATTTAAACACGACTGTTACTACAACGAATCATTATATAAATAAACATATAGGCCCTATTTATTAATTGGCCACAATTCTGTGCCCAACAGCACAGACGGGGTGGAATTTTAAGTTTGTCCCGGCCCTTGGTATGTTGTTATACAAAACTCCCCTGTTTTCAAGTAATTCACGCCTTACGTATTTAACAAGAAGAAAATGCCCTGGCAAGGAGACGACACGTGATTACCTACACAAGAACATATAGAACACACACCCACCAAGTAAACATGTGCTTGGGCCTCAAAATGAATTAAACGTAAAATATAAGTGTACGCCAATGTATATTTCAGTAGCTGGTACTTACATTCGAAGTACATTAGACTAGACCCTAGGGACTAGGCAGTGTGTTTAACTGCACGGACTGGAGTATGATCTTCGAGAAGTTTCTATGAAAAAGATACATAGTAATTGCCTGTAAAATATAGCTGTTCGTAATCCATGAATGAAACATACATCGATACATATGTACCTCTGATGTGCAAATCATTTCGCAGTTACGGTACAAGTTATCCTATTGGTACTTTTTATGCCACTGTACAGTATTACTACTCCAATCACCTCGAGTGTAATGACTCTTCCTACCTTTCAGGTATTCCACTTCTCTGGTAAGACATTATGCCTGAATTCGACGAGAAAAAGTAGGGTTTAGAGCAATAACACAAAACGATCTATTTTACAATCTAATCATTCTAATCTATACATGAAAAATAATCATGGTTACAAGGGGTAAAAAAAAGAGTATGTCAAACAAGGGTGGACGGGCCTCCTATTATTTTTTATAAAATAGTTTATAACAATGGCAGTCTTTATTATTTAATAACTCCGCTTACGATTGAGAGACTTAATCAAGGACACAGCTTGCATAATAAACCAGCAAACACAAAAAAAACGGCAAACATGCCTATAGCTCATCCTGGATTTAACCAGTAATACTAGGATCGGAAGATAACGTCTTAGCAAACGTGATCATGGAAGTATAGCATCAGGTACAGGTTTTGCAGTGGTTGCATACCTTCGTTCTATTACACATTACTTAAACATCAAGTGCTACACATTACATATTTTCAGTAAGATTTACAACATTAATAGTCATTAATTTCAGACTTTACCGCACTTAGATTATTTTGTTAACTTTTTCAAGTATGTTTCTAACTGAATAAAGTTAACATTAGAGTAAGAAAAAGTTAACTGAATAAAGCTAGAAGTTAAAATCCATGCAAATTAACTGATTAAAGTTTTAAGTTAAAAGTAACTAAATTAACTGATTAAAGTTTGAATTAAAAGTAACTAAATTAAATTATTAAAGTATAAGTTAAAAGTAACTAAATTAAATGTTTAAAGATAAAGAAAAACAAAAATTTTACCATTATAATGAAGTATCAAAAACAATTTTCGTCGATGTTTATTCAAAATATAAAAATGAATTAACAATTTACAGTTTCAGAAAAAAATTACCACATCTTGGTTGCTGGATGCCGAATCAGATAGGCCTACTTATCAAAATGATGAATTAATCTCCTACAAAACAATTTGAAATAAAACTTCTAAAATAAACTCTAATAGCACCACTTAGCACGAAACAGACCAATGCAATGACTACAAAATCAATTGAATTGTGCATGCCGCACGAGGACCATCAACTGCGCAACTATGGTTTTTGCGTAGTGAGAGAGAGTATCCATAGATCGATACGGTGGCATCTCGCCTACCTCACATCTTGTATATCAGTAATCTACGATGTGTTACTGTTACGTCATACTTTCATATAAACTTATCGTATATGCTCGATGACCAATATATGCATCTCAGCTACTTCTCGCATAAATCCATAGACTCTGTTTATCAGACTTGTCACACTATTCAACTGTGTTCAGTAATGTGCACGATCAGCTGGTATATCAATGGACCCAGCGCCTGCACAGAAACATTCCATGCACTATAAAATTCAACAAACAATCATGTTGCGATTTAGCAGAACAGCCATGTATTTTAGTTACGCCAAATACTGGCTGTCACATGCAGGTACACTGCTAGTAACAGCCAGTCCAAAAGAGTTTTTTTTAAATTGCGATCACGTTCCAAATCAAGCAACATTATCTCGTTCTTCGGTAATAGGAACATAACGTGTTGTGGTCTGCATGACGGGATCCGACGATTGTGCGGTCTGGAATACCGTTCTGCGCACTTCCTTTACTCAGAAGTGTGATTTACTAGTTGTGGTCCGCCAGGTAGCTTGCACGATTCTTGCCACCTTTCTCCAGCCTCTCTCAGAGACGTAGCCGACCACCCGACAGCGGCGACTGATTGATTTTTCATCGCGCCATTCCCCCTACACACCGGACACCGCCTGGGTGACATGCACAGAAAAGGTTGATCAGCGCGATCACGAAATACTCAAAAAAACTCTTTGAATCATATTTCCCGTTCATTGTTACGCTTGATCGAAAGATCTAAATCGACTTTTGTCTGTCTACTTGAAATGTATGTAACGAGTAGTAGGAGATCACCGATTGACACAGAAGGGCATCGGGCACCGTAGCCAGACCCTGGACGATGACCTCGACCCCGGTGACATCTGACCCCAAAAACCCTCAAAATTAGTACTCGAGTCGCATAATTTCCTACTCCTCACATCTCGTCAACCTATGCCATGTTCTCATGCATTCTTCAACAAATTTCCGTGACGTTGACGCAGAAATCAGTAGCAGATATTAAAAGGCGCCGCTGGACTTGTAAAGATCAAACGGCGACTAATCAAATACAGCTACATCAAACTTCGAACTCCTCCGTCTCGGACCATCGGCACGGACGCTACTCAAAGCGGAAACTTCCACGGCCCCTGGTCCGAAATAGACCCGTGGGACGGGATGCAGCAGTCGCGGGCGACAGAAGACAGAAAAATGGGTGTCTGTTTCCGCGTCACGAGATCTGAAGGTAGGAACACTGCTATTTTGTAGACACTCCTTGCCGTTTATGCCAGCATCGTGAAAGAAACGGCGCCTGAATAAGTTTATTTTTATCTCGCCGACTCTTCCCCGACCACAAAAAAGATCAGTAGCAACTTCTAAGTCTTTGAGTGAGGGACCGTCGTATCTTGAAACAAGCAGGGGACATCATATGGCGAGCATTTCATTACGGGCCTCAGTGACCGCCAATGCAGGACTAGAACTTTGGCAATGAAACACTACGCACCTACAAACAGAAGTTCCCTTCACTATTAACCTTTCTAAGCAAAACATACAGATAAAAACCTAATTAAATAAAATACACTTTTGAATGAAGAAACAAAATATTTACGAGAGTAATATACATAACTGCATGTCCGAATTTCCTTCCTCCCTCCCACAAGTCTTACACCTTAGTCAATTGGGTCTGATTTTATCTAACACATTGTCAGAATTCAGGTGTGTCAGATTGAAACTCGAGCTGAAATCGGGAAAGAAAACTGAAGAGTATGCCTAATTATTAAACTTCCTTTGGCTGGAATAATCAACTGCTAAGCGTTCATCAAGGGAAATTGAGGGAACGTAAAATTCAAACAAAAAACCCCGATACAACGGATATTTATTGCACCAGAAGTACATCACTTCAATCATTTTGAGGACTCGTCGCCTTAAGCATGACCAATCACGAATTAACAGCACGCAGATGAAACAGAGATGGCAAATCGTGTGTTCTTAAACAATCATTCCCATGCATCATCTAGTATGCTGAACACGAAAGCTGTGGGGGTAAACTCGCCACACTTGTCTATGAACATTCCCAAGTGCAGATATGACACACACACACTATATATAATATATATATATATATATATATATATATATATATATATATATATGATATATATGATATATATACATGATTTACCCCATCGAAACAACCATTTATTTCAACGGCATTTAACAATACGTGCAAAGAGGAATTTAGTGATCTAGCTATGGCATGGAAAGTAACACAGAAACGCCAAGAAACAATTTGCAAAAAAATGATGTTATGTGGTCCGATAGCATGGGACAGGACCTGTACTCACAGCTATAAGCGAGCAACACTCATCCGTGACTCATTCTGGCGGGACCGCTTCCTAATAGCAGCGCAGCGCTTACCGTAATGGAGTAAGGAGCACGGGATGCGATATTGGACAAAGGAGAGCACCGCAGCGGAGAGAAGACGAGCAATGCGAGTGCAAGTCTGATATAAATACATTACATTTTATTCAGATACCAACGTAATTCAGGAGGTTTGTTTCCTCGTCATTAACTGTACTGAGCAACGAGTGTGTACAGATGCACAACAAAAATAGAACAAACAAACCTAAAGAGAAATACAATCGCATCCGCATGCATAGTAGAAAATAGTACAGTTATGGTTAAAACGCTTCACATCAGATCTTTTCACAGTATGTGCTCGATGTTTTTTCACTGACAGCGATACACATCTGTAAACGCAAATGTAGCGAGTGACGAGCGGTCTGAAGTGTTTCTGGCGTAATGCCTCTGCAAGCTGCAACAATGCGTTCCTGAATATCTTCTGGCGTCGTAGGAGCCGTGTTGTACACACTATCTTTCAGAGTTCCCACAAAAAAAAATCATGAGATGTGAGGTCGGGGGAGCAAGCTGGCCATATTACAACACCAACATGCCCTAACCACTGGTTTGGAAACGTTTTATTTAACACTTGCCTCACCACCAAAGTAAAATGCGCAGGACAACCATTATGCTCAAACCACATAACACGACGCATGTCGAGCGGTATGTCTTCCAGAAATTCTGATTCCGTACTCTTCTGTCATGCCGTGTGGCATATAGTCAATTACAAAATGAACTAACCTAAATTTACATTTAAAAAAGATTCATATATCCACGAAGACCCCGTAACGTTGTGATCCGAGATTGCCTTAACGATCTAAACTATGGCGGTCACCCGTAATTTACCTGCATGGTTTTAATTTCAAGACAAATTTTTGTGTTTACGCATGTGTTTGCTGTTAAAATTCACGCAATCAAAACAAGAATGCATTGTGCAATGGTAGGCAGGTGCTATACTCGGATGCTAGTATCTATCAAGCAACAGGTTCCAGGGATAGGCTAGTTATTGTCTTTCGCAGAAGTAGAAGATAAGTAATTTTTACGACATATACAGTGACAGTGGTACACCTATCCGATGATATTTCACTGATGCAATACAAGTCTTCTGGAGATGAAAATTGAGTGTATTGATGAGTAAATGTATTTACAATAATCATACAACAGATACAAAAAGCAAATATCTTCACAAATGAAATAATAAATTTACAACCAAAAACTACACATTTGAGGTCAAGCTGTACACCACAATGAAAACTGTAGTCTGTATATGTTCTGTCGTTGAAGGGCATGTATGGACAGTTAGTTTCTAGTGTGACGACCACAATTCTGCTTCATTCACTTAAGACTATCTGGCATAGATCGAATCAACATTCCACAATAAGAGGGCTCACTCTTATTCCATTCTGTTTGAAGGGTAAATGTGAGGTCATTCCGGTTAAATATGGGATGTTTGCGGATGTTTTATTTTAACACACTCCACAAATATTCAATGACGTTGATGTCTGGGAACTCTGGAGAGGGTATCGAGTACATGGGGAGAAATTATAAAGTAACCACATGTGTACCTTATGGGCCTTATGCTTCGGGTTGTTGTCCGGGTAGAACTAGAAACAATCCCTTAAACCTACTTTCTCTGCGCTCGGTGTCCATTCTTTCCTAAATATGTCCCAATACACATCTTGATCTATAGTACTATATATGAAATGGAGTTTCCCCAGACCCGTAGCTAACATAAAACCCCATATTATCAGGGGCCCACCCCCGTGTATCACCGTCGGCCGAAGATTTTTTTTCTGCAAGCTCCGTGATTAGTGTAAGCCAGATACCGACTTTCCCATCCGTTGCAAACATATTTAATTTTCTTTCATTGGTAAAAATCACTGTTTTTCAGAAGTTATAAGATTTATCAGTGTGATCTGTGTCATATTGGAACCAGAGACGTTTGTTCTTGCTGATGTATGGTTTATTGCGCAATACTCGACCATTGAAGTCCTCTGTACGAAGGACTCTCATCACAGTTTCTGGGCAGCCTCCCCCCCCCCCCCCAACCACCAAGACGTTTTCTGCTTCCTTGGCAAGTTTTGGTGCGCTTAAAGCGGGATTCTTCTTAATTTGACGTCTAATCCATCGCTCGTCTGGTGCAGTGAATACTTTTCTGGAACTACGCATTCTGCCTATCTCACGCAGAGATTTAACTCTTTGATAGTGGAAAATTACAAGCTTTCTCGCCACCACAGAAGTCAGACCTCTTTCTCATTCGATGTTGATCTAAGAAAGCTTGCTTGAACCCAATGATTACCTTCATGCACTGAACGAAGGTACGGGTGGTTTCATAATGCGTGAGCCAAATATAGCACGCCCGGTAGACCAACGGGGAGTATGTATTGGGCAGTTATAGGCTGTTCACGGTGAGCACTTTTTAAAACCCTCCCAACAGGCATTAGCTACTAATAAATATATCTTACTGCAGCCTCAGGCATTACATTTTAAGGGTGGTGAAATGTACACTGTGTATATTGGTCACGTTGCAATGTTTATATTAAAAAGCATCAGGAAAATGTAAATTGGATGAAAGGAAAACTTTTAGAAGGGCCTTAAAAAGTGCTCACTTTACCATGGACAGCCTATAATCACTGTCACTGTAGCGGTCAATTTGCATTTGTTTTAGTGTTTTCCATTTTATGCAGATATAATTATAGAAATGATGCGTATCTTTATAGGCCCTAAAAACTGGATAAGTAACGCATTAAATAAACTGAGTTACAAGTAATTTTCATTTAGAGGGAATATTCATTACCAATACAATGTCAGTTCGTACTAGGTGTGCCACTTTCACCGTGAAGCACTGTAGTTTGTTCCAGATGAGTCTGAACTCGTTCAAAACATTTCCTCACGGGGGTGTAGCGCTTGGCCCGGTCATACGAGTGTGTGCAGTGGAGCAAGTTGCCTTCGGGCGGAGCCGCGTTGTTACGTGTGCGCGAGCAGCTTACGCAGCGTGTGCGTCTCCGGTGTCCGCTGACCGAGGCCCGGCTCCATCAACCAGACACTTACACGCGCGGCGAGCACGTATTCGAGGGGAAAACAGGTGGCTCACGACTTTCCAAGCCGTCGGCGCCACAGGCGAGGAGGACCCAGACACGATGATGGCGAGCAGCAGCGACTGGCTGGCTCCAGCGCTCGCCGTTACTGAGTCCACCCGCGGCGGTCTGGGTTCACACTCTCGGCGATCGACTCTGGCGACGTCGCGCCGGCCGGGGCTTGCGGGGCGTTAACCCAGCCAGAGTCCCCCGTCTGACCTTCCCGTCTCAACCATACACTAGACGAGTGAGTGAAGAGATTTGGGCGGATCTTAACAGCGAGGTCTTGAGAGCCGATGTGGGTGATTGAGGCGAGTATGGAGGAGCACCGGAATGCAAGGGCGGGAGAAAACGGGATATCCCCGAGAAAGCCCGTCGACCAGCGGCATCTGCGATTCCCACATGCGTCAATCCGGTGACCCGCCCATGTATTGAACTCGTTCCGCCTTGGTAGGAGGCGAGCAGGCTAACCGCTTAGCCACCGCAGCCCCCATACACTAGACGAGGCAGGCTGATTTTCGTATTCTGCGCATGTCCCCAAAAATTGTTTTCCCGTCGTCAATACAACTGTGAAAGTCACATGACCGACACATATGCCGACGGCCATACCACGCTGGCAACCTGGTGATCTTCTGCCTGCCATGGTTCAACAGCGCTGGGCGTAGTCAAGTACTTGGACGGGTGACCGCCAACGACCACGTAGCCGTTGGCACACATACAAACCTACGTAGGCCCACTAGGGGGTCAACACATACATAGCCAGGAGGTGGAGGTCACGTCGACCAGGTACTCCACCCAACCTCTGGCCCAGACCGGGGCACCAGGGAACACCTGCACATTTTCTATTTACAGGCACTGATGAACGTGTTTGTTTACATTTGAATTTTCAACAAACCCATAATCCTGTATTAATAAAATACTGTGACTAACTTGATTAACAAATAATTTCCTAGTTGCATTAAAACTAGGTGTGGGGAAGTGTACAAACATCTCGGAGCACTTACTTACATAGCCGGGGTATAGTTTTAACGGTGCCGCGTCAGATTTTGTTAAGTAATTGCGACATAACTGCTGCGTGTTACTTTGCATCGTAAAATGCTACACACTTTAATTTGTTATATTTTATACATAGGGAAATCAATATTTAGACTTGTAAAAAAGTGTCAACAAGGGTACACGTATATACCATATTTAGGGACACCCGTTTTTTTGCAAGGTGCGAAATTTCGGGGAAATTTGCATAAGTTATTTGAAATTGCAAAATAACGGGTAACTGTGTAACACTGGTATATGCAACAAAAAAATGTAGTTTGTTTGAGCGACCGATTGCGATAGTTATTTTTTATGAATCTATTTTAAAAATGTTTGCATAATAAATCGCTTGTCGGAAAGACATTAGATAGTAGCAAATGAGAAATGAATACAGCTTTAAATGGCGTTTGTTTAGGTTCCGAAAATGCGTTGATTTATTAAACTGGATAAAGTTTTTAATACGGCAATATAAGTTGCAAAGGATGAAATTAAAATTTTTCGTAATGGTACAATTTGAACACGCAAAAATGATGCCCATTCTGCCATCTCTTGCTAGCCGTTAACTAATCCCACTCTCCATTTAACACGAGTTTGTCGCCTGCAAGAACTCATGTTACCTCGGACGAAGTAACAACAATGATGAGCAGATTTAGATTTGAACTCTTGAAAGGTTTTCCTATGACCGTGACTCGAGGAGGCTGAGTCGGTGATGCTTCGAACTCAACTTCCGGCGTGACTCAGTTAATTAGTGCCAAGTAACCAGATGGTTCAGAGGTCACTACGCCAGGATGCCGCCGCCAGCCGTCGTCTTGAACCTTCCAATGTAAACCCTAAACGTTTTTTCCAAACCCTTCTTTAGAATCACGTATACCCTACCGAAATTACTTAAGGTGGAGTGGAGATATCGATAACACGATAATTTTCGCCAATTAGAACTCTAATTACAATATACACGCGGAAAAAAAGGAAACAACAATACGTAAATAGTATGTGATTAAGTAATTGCTTACTCGGAATTTCCGTTCAGTTTACCTTGAAGGTAATCTTCTTGTTAATAGCATAGTTATTAACGACTTTTCAGGCGTCAGACCAAATACATTTGTTGAATTAGACTATAATAGCTGACTTCACACGTTTATGATCATCAAAGCTTTTTTCTATCCACAAAACTAGTTTACTGAATCTATGCCCAAATTTGAGCAGATAATCCTAGCAATTAAAGAACGAACTCGCGAATTTTGGGTGATTCTTTACACTTGAATATTCTATTCCAAGAATAAATTTTGATTTATTTCAGCAGTATATTAAAAATATCAGGACGTACAGGTACTGTAACTTTGGCAAAAAAAAAAGGGGGGGGGGGGGAGATGCAGGCACCAGGAATTAAGGAGCGAGGTCAGATGTCTGATACAAACAGTATTTAGCACAATAAGGCTTCGTGGTGAAACAGTTATGTTCTTAAAGAACAAATGATCCTTTAAATTTATCCAGCAGGGCACTTATGTTAAGTCCAAAATCGTTGAAAATCAATTAAGTATACACGCGGCGTTACCAAAACAATACTCGATACGTCAGTGAATGAATGACGCCTTTCTCCTGCGCCACGGAATTCGCAAGTACTTCACAATGATCCTGATAACGGCACCTGAGCCTACAGAAGAGTGAACAGCAGTTTCCAGGATATTATTTTTTTTTTCTCGTGAGACGACTGGATTGGGTATGGATTTTCGTCGCACGGATATGCACAATGTGGTGCTCACGAAACTGTGACACTTAAAAGCAAGGGGTGTTTTCAAACATCACCAGTACGGCTTTCTCAACATGAGCGTAACACTTTGTAGCGCACGGCGAACGGAATTACTCGCGGGACGGCAAACTAACATTTCGCTCTCTTCCCAACCCCACACTTTGGTTAATAAATGTAAAAAATTAACATGTAAAATTAAGTGCATCACTACACATTTTTTCGACAGTTGTTTTATTTTTAACGTATCATGCATAAATTATTCATAAACACAGTTTTTAAAACACCTAATTATATTGAACGAAAAAAAGTACGAGGTTCTGGAGCTGATGATGGGAATTTTAATTTATGATATATTATTTATTTATCTTGCAGTAGTTCAGGTTCTATCTCAACAGTATTCATGAAAGACGGGGTTGTCCAACTTGTTTTTCCTCGAATTCATTCCACGGAGAATTGATTGCCATAAAACTAAAAACGTAGTGTAAGCTAAGTACATTAAAAGCTCATGTACCTTCCGACAGATAGGTACGATAAAACTAAATAGGAATTATTTGTAGTAGTACGCGATTAAAGATCGTACATACAGTGCATTGTAAATTTCTAGTACGAATTAAAAAACAAAATTCTTCCATGCATTTATCCAATCTCTTAATTATTCTGCAGCACGTTGACATATACTGACAGGTACACAAGAGATTGACTGTTTGTACCAAATCAGCTACACTTTAAAATTATTCCGTTCACGCAGTCTAGTTAAAAGACCCATAAAACGTGTAGTAATATTCACAAGCCAGACCTGCTGTACTAAATTGTGTGCAGCATGAAAAAAGTAAATCTCGAGAGACAAATAGACCCAGACAGAGAAGGAAAGGGGCAATTGTTTTTTAAAGTAAAAAAAATACGAAGGCCGGCTTATTGCTACCCAAACAAAACCAACCGTCTTGTACGAGAAGGTGAAAGGTTCAGGTATATATTCGCAAATTTGCTAGTTAGTAATTATAAAGGGACAGAATATTTTTGTAAACACGCGTTAATTTTGTGGATTCACGATTGATTCGATGGTTATACTCTTGCCCTCTCACTTTTAATGTTTCCAGTACAACCCCAGCAAGAAAGGATTTCGAACTTGAATCCTCAGGCGAGGAGTGTAGCGATCTACCTCTGGTAGGGGGCGAACTCGAGTATCTTCTATTCCCCCCCATCGTCACTCCAACACATTATCTTCTCCATTCTGCCGCTTCTCTAACTCAGTCCGCATTTTTTATATCTCGGGAAGGACAACAACTCCCAACTAGCATCATTTTCGTATCATTATGAATTACGCCGAGCTTACGTATGTATTTTCACCCCTTCAATTAAGTGGCGAAAAGTTTTGTAGCCACAAAAAATGCCTGTCCCACGAACGACATAAAAATCAGAAGCACAGCACATTACTGGGTATGGGGAATATCTCAGCGAAGTTCAATAGCCATACAGATTTTGCTGATACACCTACTCCCTGCTCATTACAACTAAAAATGTTGTTTAGGTACACCTGAATTTTGATTTTCCGAAGCGGCCGACAATCGGCGTGCTAAACATGTTCAGTTCGAAACACACACATGAGGCTGTCTAGACATGAAAGGAAGACGGCACTACGAAGGCTTCACTGAAAGATGAGGGCTGTGTGTGGGCAGGCTGCAACTCCCGAGAAACTCTAGACAGAGGAAACAAAAGACCAAAAAAAATTTCTTTCACAATATCAACCTTATCGACTCCCGATATAGCGATGCAAAATGTCGGAAGTCTTCCGAGTAAACAATATGAAAATAGCAGTATGAAAACATAGATTTTTATGCATTCAATTCGCATCCCTAGTAGCTATGAAAACACTAGCTGATCTGGGGATGCCTACCGGCTGGCAGCTACTAAATTCAAATAAAAAATCCCATGTTAAAGTAAATTTCGCTTCAGTGCTTTAATTTTGAAGACTGTCGTTTCAAACAAAATGTATTCTTCGCGAATTTTTTAGAAGATCCATACGAACGTATATATTCTAAAATATTTCTCGCAAACAGACTATACAGCTTATGGAAATATTTCCGCTGTCTGCAGCTGCAGGCAGCCGGTAGGCAGTGCCCTTTAATGTCTTATCTCACTTTTTTTTATTTGGTTATCTGAAAGAGTTTTTGAAATGTGCCTCTTTAATGCAGTTATTAGTTGTCAAATCATTATAGTTTTCAAAATATAACACTAATAGTCTCAATTTCCCGAATTCTGCAGCATACTAGGCTTTGCTCCTACATATTTTTTCTCAATCAAATTGCATTTAATGCAATCTGTATGGTGTGCAGAACATACTGATTCACTATGAGTGCGATTTATAAACAGGTGAGCAAGTGTTGACATTCTGAATTTTGTTGAAAATAGGGGTCAGACTTGTCGTAAATATATTTTTGTTCATTCAAGCGAAACTTTTAACATTCATTTAATAAATAGTTTAAACCATAAACTGTAGATGAAAAGTTGTTTTTGTTCCTTTCGTAGCTTGTAACACAAATGCAGTATGCCGCGCTTCGACTCGTAATTCAACTTTTTGAACCTGCCTATAGCTCTCGTGTCGGAATTCGAGTGTTATATTTTGAAAACTATAATGATTTGACAACTAACAACTGCATTAAGGGGCCATTTTTCGAAACCTCTCGCAGATAACCAAATTCCAAAAGCATGATAAATATGACCTTAACATGGCGTCTTTACTGAGGGCGCTGGACAATCCGTCCACACACGCGAATACCGCTGGCATCCGCTTCGAAGAAAGCGAGGCCGGCCACACGCTCGGGCACGGCACCATTTCAAGGCAGACGCGGATAATGAGCGATTATAAATACGCCTGAAGGGGGCATGATAATGGGGGTCTGTTTCTGGAAGTCGGCTGCCAACGGTAAGCGATGAATCAGGCTGATGCGAAATCTATGCCGCTTCTTTGGATGGTGGAAAACTATTTCGTCGGAGCTGGCCCAGCTTGTAAACTAATTAGGCGATCCTAGCCTTCCATTCACCTGCCTGGCTCAACCAGCATCATTATGGTGTGCAATCTTGTCAGGTACGCATTGTTGTCAGTACTTCATTATTCCCTACAGCCTCATCGCAAAGTCGAGGGTTCGTCTTTCCCGCATGATTAGAATCACAAGAAATCAACGCAAAAGTGTACGAACGTAGGTCACACCGGGTCTCCCACAACGTCATGCATGACGCAACACGCAAAGATTGTATCACCCTATTGCAGTTCCTTTACAGCTTTTAACCATCTGCGAACCTCCCGAACAGAAATAACAAGTTTCACTAACCTAGGATTATTTTTCTTGCAGGCGAACCAATTATTTCTGTCACCGGATTGTGACTCTTCCTATGAGTATATACGCAATTGTATCATTAGAAAACGTGACAACCATATAGTGTTTCTGGTGAAAGTCCGGTGGTGCAGTGATACAACAGAGCAAGTTTCGGACACCAGGCCTTTAATCCTGCCAGCAAAATTAATGATAAAATGCTTTTGAGAATTCCCCTTTCTGAATAATAGAAGCCAATGTTAATTACTTGAAGCCGAAAGAGCATATTTCAAGTTGGACGAAATTGTTTATTTGAAGCTGCTTGATGTGCTATAGAGCAAGATTCACATAGTGACA
Organism: Dryococelus australis; assembly: GCA_029891345.1. Classification (NCBI taxonomy): domain Eukaryota; kingdom Metazoa; phylum Arthropoda; class Insecta; order Phasmatodea; family Phasmatidae; genus Dryococelus; species Dryococelus australis. The sequence goes on from CM056995.1 coordinate 80,617,027, forward strand.
AAAACAGATATCCTTTTATGACGTCACAAACAGGCATTTCTGTAAACATGCCGTTCGTTAGTTCATTTTTGAATGACATTTCATTATTTTCATGTTTCATTAAGCACACAGCTAGTAAAAACCTGATAATGCATGTAGAAATTAAGATTTAGTCCTACTATTATCATTCAACGTATCCACATTGATGACCTGAAGAATGCCCGAATTGAGGCTTAAAAATGGTATAATTTTCATTAAATTAGAAAGGTGAATATCTGTGTCGCGGGATTCGAATCCAGAAACTCTCGATTACACAGCCGGCGCCCCAAAGACCTCGACTTCAGGAGTCAGTCACAAAGTAAAAGGCAGGTGCACAAAGAAAATTGGTTAGCGCAGTAGTGTGTTGTCTGCTGGATTTCTCGGACATTTAATAACGCCAGTGAAAGTAAATTATAGCTGTCGTCCCACTGGAGATCAAATCAAACACAGTTTGGTTGAAGATTGAGAGGATACCGAACTGTATTATTGGCACAGCCCATGTTGAAGACTTGTATAACCCAATTTGTAGCGCCATGTCCCCACCCCATCCCCCTCAAAGTGATAGCTGACTATTCCTTCTCATCCACTTTCAACAATAACGGAAGCTGTAATTTGGAATGCATGATAAATGCCAGCAACATTAACTATCAAATCTTGGCATTTTAATGTTGTTCCTATAACAAGCAGATCTGAAGTTTAAGAGTGGGATGAATACCCGTAGGACCCCAGCGGACAAGGTCAAGAAGCGAGGAAGCGATAAGGGCGACACTAACACGCATACCTTGTGCCTCATCGCTCCTACGCGCAAGATGTGCAGTGTTTCCATGGTAATGCTGTATTGTGCAAATTAGATATATAATATATGGGTTTTATTATACGTGATGAAAGACCACGGATTAAACTACGCTCGTATCTTCGGACTTTTCTCTTGCCGCTTAAGGAAACTGCTTAGGCAAGCTAAGAAAAAAAAAAAGACGATTTTCACGAATTTTTTTCTCCAAGAATACACTTAAAATGATATAAGTAAAAATAATAGGGGTATAGATAATTGTTTTTTATCTTTTCTGACAAAAAGTCTTATCTGCAGAACATTTATTTACCGAGATACGCGTATTCAGGCAAATAACTATTTCACATAAAATGCGGGGGTGGCTACATAGCACTTGAGTCCAATTGTTATTACATTTCTGTTTAATTATAAATATGTTATTCTGGAAAGAGTCCGATATTTAATGCGCCCTTGTACCGAACCGTAAATATTATGCAGTATTATTAAATGAGAACTTAATACTGGAGCTTTGGTACTTTGAGTAAAAGTTGCAAATAATTTTCAAACATTTCCGCACGTGACCAGCCAAGCAAAAGGATAGATAGAGTTTCACATGTTAAATGATTTAGGTGTGTCTCAGCCAACTTTCAAGATATCGCTTTCAAACAAATGGCACTACGTGCTCTTTGAAGGGAGGAGCCGTGCTACAAGAGAGAAAGTAGGAGTAAACCAATAGAGAGTTTCTATTTCTGTTGAGTCACTGGGGTAATTTTGATACAAAAGTTGAAATTTACCCTTCATTTTCACAAAATTTGTGCTGGAACCACAGCAAATATACCAAAAAGTAACTCGGTGTATTTTTAAACCAATGTTATTTGATTTGAAACTGAAGGTAGTATTGTCAGAAAAAAAATTAAAAGTGTATCACAATAACCCAGATTATGGGAAACTGTGAGACAGTGGTCTAGCTTGCAGCATACCGGCCTACTCAGTAGGATAACAATGCACACAACTATAATACAGACAGAACCTAATGCATCACCTACGAAAAATTAGGAAAGACTGGCACTAAACTTACCGTCAATAAAGTTTATACACATTTTGCAAGAAAAAAATTTATACCTATTTAATAGAAAAGCATCTCTAAGTACTCTATCCAATGCCCAATTATTGTACTAACAATATAGACCATACTGGGACAAAAAAAAACTAATTTACAAGAAACAAATTATCTTTGGGACGAAAATTGTTAATTCTTCAAACTACACACACACGTATATGTATATTTGTGTGTCTAATACAATTATAGATTATTTGTATATATACTGTGATGGAAATATCTATGGCAAAATGCTGTAAATACAGTGACTGGTATTGAATAATTTGACATGTAATTTGACACATGTAATGTTTTCCATGTATGACTGCACATAGTTAAAATGAAAAATGAAAAAAACAATATATAACTACCTTTAGTAAATTAACATTGAAAAGCTTATGTTTCACATCACTACAATATTCATAACTGGGGACTGCCTTTCAAAACAGATGAATAGCATCCAGGTGGCATACATACTGCGAAAGATTACATTAAAGGCAAGTTTTTTTGGTTAGTATCGCGATTCATGTAGGAATATTTCTCTCAATGACAGTATTATTTTTTTATGTGCATCTTTTTAAAAACTTACTTGTTCGCATGTTAAATTCTAAGGCTATGGAATAACTGGAATAATTTACATTGTATGTTTGTAAATAATTTAAGTACGAATATACTCTAAATTAGTTCATCTAAATATAAGAATACGCAGTCGATTATTGGTTAGCATGCTGGGCTATCAATGCAAGGGTTGTAGGTTCGCGCCTCCTCTCTTGCAATGGTATGCAAAAGATTTTCATGTCTTACAATGTGTTTAATAGTGAAGAAAAGGAATCTAAAAACAAAGAAAAGTTAATATTGATGGTCAAAATAATAATTTTTAAAAGATACAGTTAGGCATATGGTGAAACCATGGCTAGCCTTCAGTAGGTCATCTGATGGCTGTGAAATGGTACATCGATGGGCCATTGCTGTTGTAAGCATATGGGCCATGCTTGGGGAATTTATGTTCACCACACCTGTACCAGTTATGGGCAGAGCTGTTGGCCAACTGTTTGCCGGCTTCGCATCCGACTGTAAACCATCAATGAGCCATATGTGATTTGTTACATGAGAAGTTCCCCAAAATGTTGACTCTTTTTGATAACAGACACATTTTTGTCCACCAATTTAAATGTCTTTTACACAATACGATTTTAGTCCAGTCACATAAAATCGATCCTCTTCAAGGACACTCAATTGTAACAACACAAGTGCATGTAGTAGAGCCCATTTTTCCTCCTTTAACATGGCCAAAAATGAAATCTTCACATTTTTAATTGATGGGTCCCGATAGTTCTGCATACTCCTGGGGCAGTTTCCACGATACTTTCATCCCCACTATCATTTACAATAGGACTATCATTTTCCCGCATGATTTATTCTTCTTCACCAGAATTATCCACAGGGTTTTTTTCCCCCCCTTTTGCCTCCACATTTATTTTTCACTACTTTTGAATTTCTGTAAGATACTCCTCTGAAGTGTATGTATCACCCCACCCAACCATATGTCTTAGAATTATTCCGCAACCTGTCTCATAATTACCCAAAGTAATGTATCACAATAACCCCATGGCTTTGACTTTCAATAGAATATTATCTAAAAATACTTTAGTGACGTGGCTTCAAAACAATTTTAGGGTATAAAAAATTCTTACAAAAAACCTTTTGTATAAATGTGGCCCGGACAGATGGGCGGTTTTTTTTCCAAGGTAATATCTTGAAGGTGGCCGACGCACGACTACAATCATTTGACAAATCAAACCCTATATCCTCTCACTCAGCCGGTACCGCACTAGGCAGCCACGTTAACTGTACACTATTGTCCATAAGACTTCCTGTAATTATCTGGCAACTACTTGTGCCCAATAAATCGTGTGTCGCTGCTCGTATACTCCCTAGACCTATTTCATTAACGGCTGTTCACACTAAAGTGAGCACTCTATAAATGAACCTTAGAAAAAGTCACTGCCCCTGCTTGCATATATTTTAACGGGCGCACTGAGTGACATTCGCCCAGTAAAGTTGGTAACGACGGCTGAAAAGTAGTTCCATATTTTAACGTCGAATAAAAAGCATAACGTAACCATTTTGTGATAACTTACAATTATCTCTTTCGCTTTCCGTTTTTTTTTAATGCGTGGAAGTGTCAAAATAAGTAAAGTATTCACTTTTCTATTAATTCAACAGTTTCACTTGACCGACGCATGAATAAAGTGATGACACACATGGCAATGTTAATTTTACATAAGGTGGAGGAATACACAATGTGCATACAAGTAGATCATAAGCAGGGCTTTCAAAAGTGCTCATTTTACCGTGAACAGCCTATAGCAGCATTACTTTACTGTGCAAGTTTTTCATTTAGCGAAGTATATTGTCTGGAAGGGTAATAAAAATTTTTCTCGGTACAAATTTTGTGGAGGGCTCATTTACACTACTTTCAGCATAAAACAAATACGGACAGTCTTGTCGCATTCATTTTTCACACCTTTCGATTAAGATCTTTATACGTCGTAATTACATTTTTGTATATGATGTAAGTTATTTTTACCTTACTTAAAACTCCGCATCACTGTAATAAAAGTGTAAATCTACTAGGAATTTTTCCTTCAGAGATAATACCCCACGTTTAACTGAAACCTTTGGAAAAGCGTGAAGATTGCGCCAATTAACCTTGCCTATTAGAGCTGGCTCATACTTTTAAGCGCCCTGGTGTAAATCTGGTTCTCTCTCTCGCTCTCTCTCTCTCTCTCTCTCTCTCTCTCTCTCTCTCTCTCTCTCTCGCCGAGGCGGTTAACGTACTGTGTTATTTCCCGTCATGAAACCTAGGCACGTTCAGAACAACTGCTTCAAATAAAACCACGTACACTGCCTTGCCATTGCCATAAACAAGTTCGGTGCGCAGCTAAATCAAAACTCAAATTTTAATGGATTGTAAACTAACATACAAATCAACCATATTCTAAGATTTGGACACGACAATGATATCGAAATTAAAGACACGGCAAGATCGATTTTCCTGCTTGAATCTTATTTACGTAATTTTAGTTAATACAAAATATAGTATGGCCATCGCAAAAATCTCTGCAGCACTTTCATTTTCCTCCAAGGGTGCTGTAAAGTCTGGTTACTAGAACGTGTATCTTAGTATGCATCGAAATATAGATTTCATCTCTTACCTCGCATATCATACAAGTAGCTCAGTAGTTGAAATGTACGTATGTTTATGGGCCTAATATTTAACACGCAGCCACTTAGCGTATTTGGTAGTTTAGTTAACGTACTTGCTTTCGGGATATCTGGAGTAAAAAAAAAAAAATGTTTTCAGTGCTTTTCGACCTCCACTCTTGGTGCACATTCTCAGAATGGGTCTTATACCTGCCGTGAACCACCACAAAGAAACAAAAGGCCCGTTTATCTTTTAACACGGTATATAGCCGGGGTTAGCTACCTATGTGCTGCAACTGCTGATTTTACAAATCGTTGTCTCTCAGACAGTGGCGAAGCCCAGCATTCTATTCAATACTGCACCGAGATCTTCACCTGGGGTCAAAGGCTGCAGGAGAAAGGACTGGCCACCATGTCTCCACTGCCTACGGCCGAGAGCTTAGCACTAAGAAAGAGAGGCCGAGAGTGTCATTAATCGTGCTTTCCTACAGCAACTTACAGTGAATATTTTGTGGTCACGAGGATAATTGTACGAGTTTTCATGATGTTCACTTCATCGAGAATACTTCTCTTTAAAAAAAAAACATAATTTGGCAGCGTTGCAATAAACGTCGTTCCCGGCATAGTTTGAAAACAATGACTATGTCAAGGTGCCCACACACGATGAGGAATTCCTCAAGGCCAGGACTGTACAGTCTCGGTCTCAGGGAAATACGGAGCGTGTGGTAACGGCCTTGAGGCCACTGGTGAAATGCGCAGTCCGCAAAATAGGAATCGAAAAACCTTTAGGTCGGCCTGCGCAGTACAGGACTGTACAGGCCAGAACTTGCGAGTGTGGGCAAACAACGAGTATTCCGTCAGTTCGCCTTCAGCTTTTGACGAAGACACAACGATTAAATGCGAGTTTCTAGAAGATTGTATACGAATATACGAGTGTGAGCCATGTCTGTGGCAAGTGAAGTGTAAAGAATACCATGGTATGGTGAAAAAAGACGCGGTCTACGCTCAGCTGTTAGTAATATTGAAAGAGGTGCGCATAAAAGCCACGAAAGGTGCTGTAATAAAAAAAGATAAATAATCTGAGAAGTGCGCATCGAAAAGAAATTTAAAAAGTAAACGCTTCGACCAAGTCAGGAGCAGCAGGCGACGAAATCTGTAAACCGAAGTTATGGCACTTTCCGTAGTTAAGGTAAGCTTAATTTATCCAGAGAACTGATCGTAGTGATAAAAAACGATGAAAAGTTATTTTTATTGCTTGTCAACATGGCTGCTGCACGAGTTAACATAACGACCATATCTGACACACAACTGTCGAATAGATATACCCATTCTTATAATATTATTTGGGAAAAATTTATTTTCCACACACGCATATATATATATATATATGTACACACACACACACATTTCGACCTGTACTGACACTCATGTCCTGATGGCTCAGTCAACTAGGGCATCTGCCTTCCAATCCAAGGTCCGGCAGTTCGCTGCTCCTCATCTCCACAGCAGTTTATACTGAATTAAATCATATCACGTAGACATAGGTAAGGGTCTGCATACAACACATGGAACATCGCCTTTAGGTTCCGACCGACATCAAACTACACTAGCGCTGCCTAGCAGATAGTGGGGAACAAAGATGGCATCCCTGACGGGCAACAATATGGCAGCCGATACTAGCCCCACCTAGCAAATAATAAAAGAAATATGACGTCCCTGGCAGGAGCAACAGACATCCAAGACGGCGGCCGACACCAGCACCACCTAGCAGACGATATGAAACCAATATGGCGGCTTACAGACATGTAACATGGTGGGTGGAGTGAGAGTGTGAGAGAGAGCAGGCGAAAGAAAAGTAAATAATGAAAAAAAGCATTTCTAGAAAAATATAATGGCATGAAATGACAGAGCATGAAGTACCAAGGAAGAGTGACAGCATGAACTGGAACCTCCTTGAGAAAAGATGGAAGATGTAAAACAAGATGGCGGAAACAGTATAGCTGACAATAGGTCAAGGTCATCCACGATGGTGGACCCAAGATGACCACTGGTCCACTGCCAGATACCACTGTGCTTTTTCACGCAAGTTTTAAAGGACTTTGTCGCGTGGACTGAATTGTTCCTTGAGGAATGTTGAAGGGTGTGTGGGGGAAAGGATGTTTTCAGGCCAAACCTCGAGGCCGCGCCTGCACAGTTCCGGCCTCAAGGTTTGGCCTGCACGTGTGTGGGTACCTTTAGTAACTGATATTCCGTGCTATGAATGTATTTACAACCGTAACCCAAAACATTGTGTTTATAGGCTGTTCATGGTAAAGCGAGCACTGTTGAGGCCCACGTTACTTTTTCCTTTCAGACTTTTTTTTAACCTTTGACCACGTTTTTAAATAAATGTATCGCCAAGTAAGTAACACAGTGTGTATATTCCACCGCACTCTGAAGTTAACGTCTAATGCCATAATAAAATATATTTATTGACTATTATTCCGACTGAGAGGCCTTTCGGAAGTTCTTTAGACACGCCCCGTTTAACAGTGAGCCAGTAGTAAGCAGTGGTGTGAGTGTTTAACAGTCCTGTACAGAGGCCTTACTTGATCACAGCAACCAATTAGCAAACGATAAAGTCTCGAGTGTATAGAGGGCTGTCCAGCCTAGCTTGCCGACAACTCAATCCGCAAAATACTCCGGACTCTACCAATTTAGATACTAAGTGACAATAAATGTAGGTGGTTTATTCATTTCACGTTTAACGGTGCAGTTGAAGATAAGTCGTCATGAGTGACGTTTTTCAGAAGTATCGAAAAACATGCATGGTTGAGATAATTCTGCTAATGAAATACCATTGCTCGGGGTAATTATGATACAGGCTGCGGTGTAATTCTGAGACACATGGTTGGGTGGGTTAATCGCGATACACGCACGATAGTGCATCTTGAAAACTATAAAAGTACAATGACCATGTGATATCCCGAAAAGAGTGCTTGTTGGCCATATTTGTACACAACATGCCGCACTGACCCTGGAGACAGTGCGGCAAAAAACACAATCAATACGCATTTTTTACCCCGGTGTCCGGACAAAACATGCACCTAACATTCAAACAAACGCTTGCGTTGAAGAAGCAAGCATTCAATTAATTTAAAAAAGAAAATGCAATTCTGCATTGCAGTAATTAACTTAACGTCGTTCTTGGCAGCACAGTAGTAGGATTCGGATGGCTTGGGGACAACGGGATAGGGTATCGGAGCCGGAGTCAGGGAAGCCGCCATTTTGTTACATCACCCGACCACCATCTTCGATGTGATTGACCTTTCACTCCCGACCCATGTGACATTTGACCTCAACCTTGACCCCGAGGACCTTTGAAACCTTTCATAAATTCCAAAAGTTCTTCCAAAAATTCTAACAAAAATTCCGAAAAAAATATCTAAAAGATCCTCAGGAATGACCCATTTTTCTCCAGAAATTCTGACAGGGATCAGTGATACAGGGGTCAGGAGAGCAGCACCTCTGACCTTGAAAATAAAAAAATCCAAAAATATATAAAAAATTCACAAAAATTAAAAAATTAATTACACAATTTATTTAAAAATTATTAAAATTTTAATTTAAAATAGTTTTAAAAAATTTTTAATCGTTAAAAAGGTATTTTTATAGAATTTTATTTTAAAAATTTCTTTGTTAAAAAGTCTTTAACCCAGGAGGCCATTTTCCCCCGTTTCCCCTTAAAAAATTACCCAGAAAAAATTTATAAAAACATTTATAAAAAATTTAATTAAAAAACTTACATTTCCTGGGGTCTCCACCCCCCCCCCCCCCTCCCTACACCATCACTTACCACTGTTCGAATCCAGCAGACGACTGACTCCCTCGCACCCACTCCCCTCGCCTATACTCATTCCGCCATTTTGTTTTTTCAATCATTTGTTTATATGTTACTGGAGGCCGTCATCTTTGTGTATATGCTACTGGAGGCGGTCATATTTGTTTTTTCATACATCATTTGTTTATATACGTTACTGGAGGCTGCCATGTTGAGAGGCAGCCATCTTGCTAGGTGCAGCCCTCATGTTTTTTTATTATTGTCATTTGTGTTATAGTTTCTGCCTCACCTTTGTGCGACAATCCAATTATGCCACCTGATATACGCCTGTACCGAACGGTGACATTGAGCATTCCTGCCAAGTACTTAAATTTATTTACTTTTATTCTTATATATATAGCGGGGAGGTTTTTTGTTTGAAATAAAACACAGCATATCTTTTTTTACATTAAATTTATTGTACACATAATCAAATATACAGGTTTATTAATCTTCTTCGACGTTCACCGCTCGATGTCCGTCTCGCCAACCCAGGTATTGCAGCGGGCAGGGCAACCCCACCACATTAAGCTGGCGATGCTTGAAGACGAGTAAACTGTTACAGTGTGCGAACAGTCAGCTGCGCTCATCACAGTATTTTGACGGTTCTGTCTCGGCAATTGTAAGATACAAGCCTGTCGTGAAGTATCAGGCAAAATGTGTACGTGTTGGCAGGAATATTTCCATGTGTAGTGAATTCGATCCTGCAGTCAACCACATTGAAGGTAATACACTCGTCCTGTTTTCTCAAATCGAATACCATGCAGTTTGGAATTGAATGTACATCTGATATGACAGCAGGCACTGGCCATTTACAAAGACCGTGTTCATGTATAAGTACAGGTAGCTTTCGCTATTCAAAAATATTTTGACATATTCTATTTGACATGTGTCGAACTGCTAACGGCTCACTCTTACATTGTGCTGTCTTTCGGTCTGTAGTCCAACAATGATGTACCTCGGTTTCTCAGAAGCAAAGCTGGTCTTCACCATCCAGTTAATGTGCTGGCTTGCTGGCAAGCCGGGCTATGTCGCCAGACTCCACGACCTGAAAGCCACATCGATGTTTTTACGATCATCCACGTTCTGCAGTGCTCAGCTGCACATGAGGCAGCATCCATTCGATAGACTGTAGGTTCAGGTCCACTGCCTCCAGATTTTCTCCCGTACCCACTATGGTATCCAAATGCATATTGGCGAGCATTATCATTAGCTTCGAATTGAAGATAATTCGTTTGTAGTCTTCGGCAAATCCCAATAGCATGGAGAGCGTAACACATACTTCGAACCTTCCTTCGGCATGAGCGAAAGGTAATTTATGATCATTGAGGTTATGCCAACATCTCGCAACTGATCCACCTCGGCACCGTTGAGAAAGTAGGCGATGCGATCGATCAGGTGAAGAATTCCATTGCTAATTATTTTCGTTGATGCTGGATTGGTCCCATCTTCTTTCGTCAGAGTCCCCCCTGATTCGCAGGAAAGACTGGCAAGGAAGAGTGCAGATATCTTGGTGTTGGACTGCTATCCGAACCTCCGATGGTAGTGTGTATGGCCCGATCAGGAACGACTGGTATGCATGAAGTTCCACCTTAGTTATGCTGTCTTCCAAAATGGTTGGCTATTCGTAGTTTAGGAAACCTTCCATTGCGATCGACCTCGTAGTCGAGACTGCAGAGGATAATCTCGTAAGCACGTGTTAACTTCTTGGAGACGTACGACGTACTGATGGTAGGTTTTGCACGACACGTTATTTTATAAATTCTGGTCGGCGTAGATATTATACCCATCTTCTCAAAATCAGGCGTAGGGTGATTTCTTCGTTTCGAAAGTTCACCAGCTCTGCGGGCTGCTCGAGCACCTCGTGTACTCTCTTCACGACGACTGGAACGTAAATGATGCTTTGTAGTGCCACGACCAGTTTATAACCTAGAGGGATCATAGGCGAAAATTCGTGCAGCATATTGCTCGGCCTGCCGTTGAGGTATGTGCCGCTCGCCAAATTGCAGGTTATTCGTATCACGTTAACTGGCAAAATATTTACAGGCTGCGACGACACGTGTGTTTTACCAGCTTCGTGGATGCGCGGTTCGAACCTCAGCATCGGTCCGATAGTATCCGGTTTCGTAAAGTCGATATCATCGTTGCATCTGATAACACGCTTCAGAGTATTGGGATTCCCACGTAGTTCGAATTCTGCGGGGGGGGGGGGGGGGCAGCGAATCTTCAATGTACCTTGCAATATCGTCTATTTCATAAGAACCAACGGGCAGCGAAAATTCATGGGAAACATTATCACTTTTTACGAGGTACAGCTTGCAGTTTTATTAATCAATTTTCGGTATCGCATTGTAAGTTTGAAAATCGACAAGGCATATGCTCCATTCCCCCTCCAGATCGAGTGGCGGAAAATGTACCATACGCAGCTCAGAGCTACTACTACCCATCAAGGTAAGAATTATAGACATGACTGATGGTTTCCTTGCAGCCTTTTTATTATACAATTACTTGTACGAGTGAACCAGAAAGAGAAGGCACAAATGTACGCAGTTCCACGTGTTAGGCAGCTGCTCCGTTTCGTAATTGTAAGTTAGATTTCAATTTCCTAGGTACTTGCGCAATTCAGGTGGAGGACGCAAATTCCCAAAACTATCATAATAGTCTGCGTGTTTACCCTTTTTTTACGTAGGCTACCCAGTGCGTGCCGGGCCCTGCTGTCATGTCCAGATTAATTACGGCGCATTCTTCTCTCTTGGATTTAGCGGGCAAACCATCTCTCATAAACATTCCGCGAAAATGAGGTATTTTCAATTTGCGTGCAAACAGTTCCAAATCCACATTCGCGAGTGCTCGTTTCGGTAGAGATCTAATTATTGTTTCTTCCTGCTGCGTCGCTTTTGCACACTTCCGCCTCCTACTGGGTATAGTCTTAGGTAGAGGCCTTGCCCATTTTGTTTTTTTTTTTTTTTTTTACCCATGGCGATAGCTTCCATACTTGCATTGTGTCTTTGTGCCTCGGTCAACTGTTTCCGTTCGTTCGATGCTGTGTTGACGGCTCGGGCGATACCACTCGTTGCTCCGATTAGGCCTCCAGGGGCTGCGAGAGCAGGCGAAAGCAATGGAAAAAAATCCACCGGTAGATATTTTCTTAGACTGCACAGCTTTTCTTCTTTTTGTAACTACTTTTCTTTTCACTTATGCCTTTCTTTTGTCCATCTTCACTTTGGCATTCGTCAAGTTTGAAACACCCCATGCTGATAATTTTTCGCCAAGCCCAGTATCTGATGATTTTCTTATTTCGTCCGCCTTCTGTACAAGTATCTTGTCTGTCCGGTGTCTGGCTTACAGATCTTTGTGCTGGCAATAGGCGATGTCGTGCTGCTTGCACGCCTCGTCCAGGACGTTTATGCCTCGAGACATCGTGGTGAACTGAGCGAAAAAAGTATAAATACGCTCATGTTATACATTTTCGTTTCAGTATCAGTCTAGACTTGGAACAGTACAGACGTATCACATATTCCAATATGACATTTCTGTGCGAATTCTGTCAGAAGCTGTTTTCTCGGCGTGATACTTTAAAGAGACATTGTAAAATTTGCAGTATTGGTTGTCCTCCTCCTCCTCCTCGACCACCACCACCACCACCACCACCACCACCGTCAGAATATTGCAGTGGTAATATACGTATTATCAAGCAAGATGTTACTCTACCCCTACGCATTCACGCCGAAGATGATATCTCCCAGGAATTGTGACATGGAAGCCTATTTCCGAATAGTGAGGTGCATCATTGCGGGACCATCAACATGCGTCCTACTGAGCCTGCTGGAAGAGAACGGTCTCCGGTTCGAGAATGTTTACATATATCCAAATCACTCCAGCAACCGAAATACCGGCGATTGGCACGAGTACTGCAGGCCGTGGAAGGCATGGGTTATTTCCCATGCAGCGATAACGAAGTCGTCGTACCTCCGAACGAGGCACTATGGAACTCGATATTTGTCTTCGATGACATTGCTTGCGAGAAACAAACTTGCATTCACGAATACTTTATCATGGGACGGCATGCATGCGTGGACTGCGTGTACCTCGTCCAGACTTATTCGCGCATACCCAAACAGATGCTTCGCGATAATGCTAATGGGTTGGTGTTGTTTCACATGGACGACACCAATTTACGTCATGTATACGACGATCATGTAAATACAGACATGATGCTATCAGATTTCAAACGTATGTGTGCTTTGTGCTGGAAAGACAAATACGGATCTTTGACGATCGTAAAGGACCGACCCCTACATAATGGGAGGTACAGGCGCGGGTTCGATCAGTTCATCGCCAGCCGTCGAGAATGAGTTACAGCATATCGAAATTTTGGCAAAGTACCCTCAAGATACGCCATCATAAAGACAACCATGGCGGTTGTCTCGTACTAGGGGATGATGGAACTTGTGATGCTGGTAGAAGAATAATTCGAAACGTTGGTGAACCTGAACGACCTGGGGATGCTGCTACTAAACATTTCGTCCTCGAAACTGGTAATGACATCATCTCAACTGCGCAGAATGTTGGCTGAACAAAACGCATTCTTTCGAAACTACCTGCCCGAGCTCAGAGCGAAAATGGGACGTGTGAAAACGGAGATTGTCCGCGATATGGTGGCCATGGGCGAGCACGTAACGAGTGTTCAAAGGCAAATTATCGACAAATTGAATGTAGCATCTGCACAAAATGAAGAGAATCTGAAAAACCTGGAAGGATATATGATACATACGTTCGACAACTCGATTTCCCACCTCGCTACGAAAACAGATATTCAAAATTACAGCGAACGTCTGAGCGGAGACTCACGACTAAACCTATAAAAGAGAGCGACAGTGAGAACCTTTATTCAGTATGATGGCGGACATTGCTAGCGAACTACATCGGGTGATTCAGTCTGTCCGCTCAAAGTATTTGCTCTCCAAGAGAGCCAACATTTCACGCGATCGTATAAATGAAGAGATTTTTAAGCCCATTACTCATCGTCTCGATGTACTCAGGGAGAGCTATGGAGCACCCGTAGCTGTAAAGTCCAAGATCGCCAACACCGCTAAGCCTTTGAAAAAGCGAAAGCATGATGAAGTACAGTCAGGTCAGGACGATGGATCGGATGCGGATTTGCCACACAAGATGAAAGTACGGATGTGAGCCCTGAAATCTAAAGCTTTGGCTCGACGGTACTTACGATCGTACACATCTTGTAATAATGATACGACATACGGTGTATACAGGCATAATGATGAATGGTTCCTCGGTGCTGATGAAATAGAATTTCTACCAGGTGGAAGCATCCGAGTTGGCAATTACACGTTCCGTGGAACCCCCGGACTATACGAACTTCTATTTCGCAAGGAGCCCAAGGAGTTTACAGAATACGACCTCCTGGAATACAAGACTTTGCTCGAACTCACACACGCACTTTACCAAGACAACGATCCTGAGACAGGTTTTTATAAGGATGAAGATCACGAAAAATCGACATTCTAGTAGACCTCTTCAGCGGCCTAGCACTGAAAATCGGGGAAGGTATGAAGAAGATAGACGACGGCAAGAACATTGACTACGTATTCTGGGACGACCCGAACAAGCTGGTGGACAGGCTGCAGCTACTGCTTGCTTCACAAAGTGTTGGAAATTACTACCACACCAATGAGATAGTTTCAATCATCGAAGAACTTGAGGAAGCCGGCTACATACAATGAGTCGATTGGTAATCGCCAGCTTCAAGCGGTGAAGTTTCCCTGCCCGCTACAATTCCTGGCTCGCCGAGGCGAACATCGAGCGGTGAACGTCGAAGAAGATTAATAAACCTTTATATCTGATTATGTGTAAAATAAATTTAATGTAAAAAAAGATATGCTGTGTTTTATTTCAAACAAAAAACCTCCCCGCTTTATACGTAAGAATAAAAATTAATAAATTTAAGTACTTGGCAGGAATGGTCAATGTCGTCGTTCGGTACAGGCGTATATCAGGTGGCATAATTGGATTGTCGCACAAAGGTGAGGCAGAAACTATAAAACAAATGACAATAATAAAAAACATGAGGGCTGCACATAGTAAGATGGCTGCCTCCCAACATGGCAGCCTCCAGTAACATATATAAACAAATGATGTATGAAAAAACAAATATGGCCGCCTCCAGTAACATATATAAGCAAATTATGTACGAAAAAATATATGACCACCTCCAGTAACATATACACAAAGATGGTGGCCTCCAGTAACATATAAGCAAATGACGAATGAAAAAACAGGATGGCGGAATGAGTATAGATGAGGGGAGTGAGTGGGAGGGAGTCAGTCGTCTGCTGGATTCGAACAGGGGTGAGTAATTGATGGAATTGGCGGGGGGGGGGGGCCTCAGGAAATGTAAGTTTTTTAATTACTTTTTTTATAAATATAAGGGAACTTTTTAAGGGAAAAATGGCCGCTGGGGTTAAAAAAATTTTAATGAGAAAATTTAATAGAATTTTATTAAATTAATTTTTTAACGATTTTTTAAATTTTAAAACAATTTTT
Source organism: Dryococelus australis (assembly GCA_029891345.1). Lineage (NCBI taxonomy): Eukaryota > Metazoa > Arthropoda > Insecta > Phasmatodea > Phasmatidae > Dryococelus > Dryococelus australis. Next base: position 80,632,543 of record CM056995.1, read on the forward strand.
AAATTAAAATGTGTAATAATAGATTTTTTAATACCATTTTTTAAAAATCTTTTGTGATTTTTTTTATATTTTATTTCGAGGTCACAGGTCATATGTACTGCTCTCCTGACCCACGGGTCACTGATCCCTGTCAGCATTTCTGGGGGAAATGTGCAATTTCTAAAGATCTTTTTAATAGTTTTTAAATAATATTTAATAATAATTTTTTTTTAATTTTTATGGTTTTTTTAGTTTTTTTTTAGGTCAAAGGTCCTCGGGGTCAAGATCAAGGTCAAAGGTCACATTGGTCGCGGGTGAAATGTCAATGACATCTAAGATGGCGGTGGTCGGGTGACGTACCAAGATGGCGGCTCCCCCTGGCTCCGGCTCCGATCCCGTTGTACCCAAGTCATCCAAATCCTACTACTGTGCACATACACGTCACAAACACACATGGACGTTACTACCACCTTGATAAATTATTCATGGTAAAATTCAACCGATCAAAACAATAGTCATCGTAAATCTGACATTCATGTGGAATCAATTCTGAATAACACTGGACAACTTCATACAGGATATATTCCGACACATTTATTGCCACACGTATTTCGATATACTCGTACGTATTTCGATATGCTCGTGACATTGTGTCATTCCTATAGGCACGTCTGCTATAAATAATTTACAAATATTTCTTCGGCAGGTCGACTGTGAATTTAGTTATTCTACTACAGAAATGAGTGACTGCTGATGTGTGCGAGTATGTGAAATTAGAGGATGGGTGGGGATGGGATGACAACAGAGTAAGGAAAAAGAGAAATAAAAACTGAGACATTTAGAGAAAACTCCCACGGGCAGCTTCTACAAAATTCTTTGCTCCCTTATGCCTTGATAAACAGGGAACCTCAGTAATTAGGAAACAACCACGCAGCGTTAAAGGGTAGAAAAGTAGTAAAAAGTTTGCCCTGCCGGTTTTTTAAGGCGAGAATGATAATAATTTCGCGTTGATTGAGTGATTCTTGCAATAGGGGTACGAGATTATCTGAACTATATTATGGACCTACACCATTGGCAACTCTTTGTTATAGTTGCAGAAAACCTCCGATTAAGGTTCTTTACGATCATAACAGTGTTGCAATGACGTATAATTCATATAACAGAAAGTTTGTCGTGAACACCAACATATGTCAGTGATTATAAAATAAGCCAACATACCGATCTTTAATCAGCACCAGATCGTTTAGTGGCCACCACAAAGTAATTTTTCGTTCGCCAGAAAACAATTTGAAGGGTAAATATCGGCATAATATTTTACAGCAGCCACGTTATTATATATATATATATATATATATAATCCCATGACATCAATTAGTTTATTTTTCTGCGAACTTCCAGCAACCTGCGCATGTGACAATTCTTGGTGGCCTGTAATCGTGACAACAAAAATGTGTATAGGCTATTCACGGCCCTCACAACCAGCATTAACCACATGTAAATATTTTGTTGCAACCTCAGATGGTAATTTTCGACAGTGGCGAAACCTATCCACTGTGTTTATTAATCACATGACAATGTTTATATTAAAAATTGGCAGTAAGATGGAAAAAAGGACTGTAGGAAAAAGTTAGCAGGGCCTTAAAAAGTGCTCACTTTACCGTGAATAGCCTGTAAGGTTTTTTTTGGGAGGGGGGGGGGGAAGAAGTGTTTTGTTCGCCAGTAGACGAGAGGGACGGCTACTGCGAAGACGACGGGCCATAGCGCGCGAGGCAGCCGTGGTCGACGCTAAACGACGCATTCCCTTATACGGCTGTGGGAACCGGCCCCATGCGCGCGGCGGCGTCTCTCTGTCACCTCGACAACCTTGCGTTTTTCCTGCGGCCGTCCCTCCCTTCCTTTGTCTCCTCCACGGGCTGCTGGCCGGCTGCTCTTGTGCTCGGAATAACCAAGCACCGCTGGGAACCCACACGGGGCACCACTCGTCTCAGTCTCCCCCCCCCCCCCCCCCACGCTCTTATTCACTCTCTCACAGCGGGTTCCTGAGGTTTTTGCTCCCATCTCTTCCTCCGGATGTGAAGTTATGTAGAAATAACTTCGCAGACTGCCGAGTCACAAGGGAACAACACAAAAGAAACACGTAGGTATAGGATGTTCACGGTAACGTGAACACTTTTGAGAGACCTGTTCACGATTAACTCTGATTACATTTCATCTTCCTACAATATGTAAATTTAACATTGTAATGGGCCTGATCACTTTATACATGCGTCGGTCACGTAAAACTGTGACATTGGCTGTGTACCCTTGAAAAGTGCATCCCGGATGTGACGTCACATTGCTACTGTCCGATTTCACAACAAGGGCACATAATGCACCCTAGAATGTCCCCTTTAGCCAAGGGCACGAGCAACTTGCCCTTCTCGAGCCCTAGATAGTTTTCGATTCGCAACTGTTTGAAATACTTAATTTGTTTGTGTCAGTTTTGTGTTTATAACTCTGCACGGCCGTGAAAAACACTTGAAAAGTCTCAAAGACAAATGAAACTCGCATACAGCCAAATTCGACAAAATACAACTCGAGGTGGAAACGAACACAGGCGTATATTTCTCATGTGAAGGGAACAAGGGCTCGTGAAACAGGAAGGGATCAAGTGTAAGTGATCAAGGGCACATTGCACCAAAATCGAACACAACCATTACTAGAAATGCAATTATTATATATATATATATATATATATATATATATATATATATATATATATATATATATATACTTAAAACAAAAAAAAAACGAAATCATTTCAATATATCAAAAAAATGTTTTACTAACAATTTTAAATTCACCATTTCCTCTCAGTCGTTGCCCACTTTACTGAACGCATGCCAGACATTTATGCTCGTTGAAATGTATGTATACAGATAGGAACAGTGACATGTTTCAAAGATTAATTTCAAAAGTACTCAATTTACCGTGAACAGTCTTAAGAACCACACACACTTAAAACGAACATATAACTATAGTCGTGTCAAAACCAATGTTCTTTAAATATCCTATGTATGAAGTGTTGTGAGAGTAATGAGCAAATTTATGGCCACTCAAGTCAACTGGGTCTCAGCGTGGCAACGAGTCGGCGTCAGAATTCAGACTGCCGAGAGCGCCCGTGTTCCGGGCCAATCAGGCGATGGAATGGCGTGCTTCAATGCTTTGCTCTGAGACCTATATGTTTTAAAAATGAATTTTATTATTGGTCAAGTTAAAAAGTAGCGAATGAAATTACTTAATGTCCCTTGCCAATTCAGATTAATGTGAAGCATAGGCTGTTCACGGTAAAGTGAGCCCTTATAAATTTTTCCTTTCATCCAATTTCCATTTTCCTGCTGCTTTTAATATAAACGTTGCAATGTGACCAATAAACACGGTATATATATTTCACCACCATCAAAATTTAATTCCTGAGGCTGCATTAAGATATATATATATATATATTAGCTGTTAATGCCAGTTGGAAGGGCCTTAAAAAGTGGTCACTTTATCGTGAACAGCCTATAGTGACGAGAGGTGTGGAAATGGTTTCGAAACAAATAGGAATGCTCTCAAGGGTTTTCGTTTTATGCACATGAAAGCACGAGTTTGCACATTAAAAACGCATTTACTTTCCTAAAAATTCCCTGGTTTCCACTAGGCTAATGCATGAATAATGTGAAATGGTCCACAGCAATGTTAATCTTTCCTATATCGGAAGTATGCAAATGAAAGGGAAAGTATTCTAATCACGGCTTTCAAAAGCGTTCAATTAACCGTGAACTACCTACCTTTAACTTATAGGCTAAGAAATAAACTCCGTATTCTATTTCATCCCGCTAATGCATTCCAAATATAATTCTTGCATGTTGGCAAACGCGTATTTATTATAATTCTCATGAGCTGCTTCACGCTGGCATCGCGGATGAAAATCCACACCTGTTCCCGCCTGACACATGAAGGACAACCGCTTCCTACGTAATTTCTACGGGCTGGCGGAATTCACCTGGAGCTAACTCTTGAATTAAACTCGTAGTTTTCATTACAGCATCGATGAGCCAAAGCAAATCTAAAAAAAAGGTGTGTATACCTGTAGCCATTGTTTCAATTACATCCAAGGTAACTTTAATGCCAACTGTAGAAGCGTACCTGGGGACAAACTTAACTATTCAGCAGGACCTACTAAAATGGATTCCCGCTGCTGTCTTGATACGTAATAAGCAGTGGCAATAAACTTTATTTATTCCAAGTTGGCAACAGAGATAAACATTGTCAGTGGCAAAGTTAAAACCACCGGCTAGCTAGTCTTCATATATGACTACGGTAGGAAATAGTTCCGACGGTATTTGATAATTTGTTAGGTCGTATCAATTTTAATTATTTACTGCGTCCTTTAATGTTATAAAATATTTAAGTCCTTTGTGTGCATGCAAGAGCCTATGTGCTTGTAGCTTTGAAATATTTTTATTCGTTGCTTTGCTTCAGGGTACAAACGCAACAAGTAACCAACGTTGTGCAAGATGGCGGTCACGGCGGGTAGGGCTGAAGTTTCACCACGTGACCAAAAACACAAAGCAGGAAAGCCTTTGCAAATCACACAGAAAATAGTGACGATGTTGCATGATAAAATGTCAATAATTCGCTCCATTGAAATTAAGGAACTAAAGTAAAATTATCAGGCCTATGTGATGTGAAAGCGAAGGAAGGCGTGATTTTGACAGCCCTGACATATATTGGTGGCTAACCAACACAACCAGTAAAGCTCAGAGTATTTGGGGATTCTTTCTACAGGTAGGTAGTTTGACTTCACCCTCTTATTGTTTTGTTCCAGCAATATGATAGGATCGCAGTATTTAACACAGTCTGTGAAACTGTTAGCCAGCAACAAGCAGAAACAAAAAGTTCGCGCTGAGCCACCACTCAATAGACGATGTTGGCTCGAATACATAACCTGCTAACAAATCAATTCGCGAAATACCAGGGGCTCCACCAGAAGGGCTGCATTCCAAACGCGCGGACAGGCGGAGTAATACAAGCTGTCCCCTTGGAAATGCTTAGTACAGAAAGATTAACTATACCGCTACTTAAATTCATATCACAATGGATGCTGGTTGTGACGGATTTTCACAGTGAAGCTGGATAATACAGATTCACTAAAGGAACAGCTTACACATTACTAAAATCAAGACAATTAATGAATGAATATCATATAATGTGCTACTGACGATACAGCACGGGCGGCCTACATTTCAGAGAGAACTGATTGGTCAGCATTTCGAAATAAACAGATCAAGCCTAGAAGAACTTCACAAGGAAGTATACATTTCCGAGGTCCAATTATACTTTTTGCAGCGCTGTGAAATAATAGCTTGGCAGAAATGACAGTAAAGGAGAATTACTTTTCAACAAAAAAAAAAAAAAACTAAACGAATTACAGGAGTTTAAATTTACATTTTTTTTTTTTTCTAAAAAATAAATCTCAAAATGGGACATAATTAATACTTTATGCTATATCCCAAAATAATCGCTCATATTACCAAAATATCATTACAGTTTATTAAAATATTTCTTGTAAATTTGTTATGCGGCTCGTCCGATTTCGCTTTTAGCTTTCGATATAAAACGTACAGTAAAATTGGCAAGAAGCGTACCACAGGCGAACCAAGAGTCGGAAAAAAAAAAATTAGAAAAAAAAAAAACATGCTAACCTTGTAACTTCAACATACACTTGAGTTGAAACATAACTTTTTGAAATTTTCACGAATCAATGTTTCTAGTTAAAACTTTTATATTTGTGCTTTTAAAAAACGTTAAGAATGACACTTTTTTTTCAAATGATGTATAATTACTAAGTCACCATCGATATGTCGTGTCACGAGACCATAAAATATCTTTAAATTCTACCAAAAAAAGTATTTTAAACTGTCTTGGCGCCTAGTTGACAGCTTGGGTTATTAAAGTAGCCAGTGATTTTCCAATGAGGAACGGAGAAGGAAGCCGTTGTCTTAGATATGAGGCCACCCAGCACTCGTCTGATCCTTTTCGGAAACCCACGGGAAATAAAACGAAACCAGAATGGCCTGACCGGGATTAGAGCACTAGTCCATCCGAATGCGAGACCAGAGTGATAGCAACTGCGCCACCACCTCACTCGGTTAAAGGTTGAAAATGACGTTTTTACATCTAGGTCAGCTGAAGTGAGCTTCTGAAACGTTTAACCTAGTAGGCACTTTGAAGGGGGATTAACATGAAATTTTACGTACTGAATAGTTTTGTTTTTCAGTAGCGCTACTTTCGGGAAACCGTCGTTTTAATTCAAGTCAACTGTACTGGAAGTGGCTTTCCAAAATCAATCTCTACCCGCATTTCAGAATAATTTTGGTTTACTTTCTTGTTATTTACCTTTGTCAATACCTATCCGTATTAAAAAAAAGTATGCTAACCGGTAGTAACTGGCGTTCCGCTGTTGGCCAAAATGTTACGCTCTGAAACAATACAATAAAATAAAACATCGTGTACATAGTCAAGACAATGCTGACAAAAAATACGTGTACCTCGCAAATGCAGTTCGAAGTTATAAGGAGTGGCGTGTCTATAGAGTATAGAATGGATGGTGTCCTCGGTGCAGTCCAATGTTGTCACCCATAAACAAAAAAATATATACACCCATTACTCTCTTGAAATACCTCGTATACTGTTAAAGAAAAACATATAAGTACACATGGCCTTTTAGACATGATTAAACACAAGAGGTGTACGTGGGCTCAACATGATGCTATACTATTGTCCTCCTGAACGACAACTGGAGTGTATTTACTACCACCCCGTTCTCGCGATGGTATGTGTAAACATATAAGTACACATGGCCTTTTAGACATGATTAAACACAAGAAGAGGTGTACGTGGGCTCAACATGATGCTATACTATTGTCCTCCTGAACGACAACTGGAGTGTATTTACTACCACCCCGTTCTCGCGATGGTATGGGTATGTGTAAACACTCCTGGAATCGCTGCTAAGTCCGGTACACATTCACTTTTACCTGTCGGGAACCAACATATGACTATCACTAGCTGGGTTAACGATAATCTGGTACAGGCTGTTCACGGTAAAGTGAGCACTTCTTAAAGACCGTGCTTAAAAGTTCCTTTCGACTAATTTGCATCCTTTATCCGATTCTTAATACAAAAATTGTCACGTGACTAATAAACACAGTATATACACTTCATATTTCTCAAACGTTAGCGTCCGAGGCCACAATAAAATATAATTTTTCGTAATTATGCCTGCTGGGAGAGCCTTAAAAGTGCCATTATATCATAAATAGGCTACAAGCAGATGATCACTATACTTCGTGCCACTTTCCCCTCGCTTATTGTTTCCATGACGTAAATCGGCACCCGATAGAATTAGCATCACGCCCGTAGACTCGTACATAAACTGCGGACACAGCTCCCAATGTTCTTTAGTCTACTGTTTTGATGTTCTCTACGCCGTGCTAATCGGAAAGTTTTCTGGACAACAATCAATGGATGCCTATAAAGGTGTATAGATGCACAATTATACTTGACGCAGTTGTTGGCATATGGTTTTCACGGATGTGTTTGTCCCTGTGGCTGCTCTCAACGCCCTAATAATGCCGTAGCTGTGATTCGACTGCGTCGCCTGGCAGTCAGGTCCATAAACCATCACTGTACAAAATAATGAGAAAATGACCTGACAAGTAAGGTAACATTCGCAAACTTGTGGGGGAAACCTAGTTTTCCTTACGTGTGAGGTAAAATTACCGCACTGTGAAATAAAATGCACGTATGAGGTAGTGAGAAATCCCAGAAATGAATGGGAAAGTTACCTTATGAAGCGTGAATCTCCTCGTCCATTTGTAACTCTTTGATAATTGCATTTTATATATTTTTTTACCTTAAAACTCCCACCCACCAGCAAGTGTCGATGATTTTAGTGTTGAGGTTTCTGTTACTATGTGTCAGAAGATATACATACGGTACTAAAAAAAATTAACAGTACTAATAATCCGGGATTTTTTAAATATAATGTTATTATACAATTTAGTCAATTTTTCTTTAATTGTATGGGATTTTTCCCCCACTTTTGTCAGGTACTTTTCCGTACGATTAGTGAATAGTACTATACTTGTTCTGTAAATTTACTCTACATTTAAGAGGTAATTTTACCTTACATGTAGAGGTAATTAGCTTCCCTTACACGTAAGGGAATTTCACCTCAAATTTTTTTTACAGTGATCTTCTCGTGGACAACCCTTTTGAAGGATCAACTAACATTTATATCCTGTAAAAGGCAATCACACACATCCATGCAAGCAGACCTTGGGAAACCGCACACCGTGTACTGAGTTTGGCTTGCCACCAGTCGCCCGATGATTCTTCATTATATCGTATTCCAAATTCAATGCTTTATTCAAAGGTATACTGTAGTATGTCATGTGCTGTAAATCTTAAGAACAAGTGTTGAATATTCCCAACAATTAGTATGTTTTTGTAGAGGTATTATGCAGTAAGTCCCATGCTATACCGTTTACCTCAAATGACCTATTAATAATTTCTTGTGGTATAGTACAGTAACTCCATGTCTCCATGGAGTTATAGCTGTATACCTCATGCTTTTGTTCCTACCTCCATGGATTGTAACGTGAATGCACCCAATCTGTGGCGTTCTATGCTGCTGTTTGTTTAGTTTCAACTTGTAGTGTTTGTAATTCGTTGGTTTTCAGATTACAATAGTTATTTTAATCCTAAATGATGCATTCGAGGAGTAAGATTGTTGTTCAGCTTGCATTATACACACGAGGAAACTTTAGTAATAAACCAGACGGTAAGTTAATATAAATAATATTATAACCTCTCTAGTTACCGTACTCGTAGTTTATTTCACGTTACAGAACTAACAGTTTTACTGAATAACCTACTGTTACCTTATCTAGCACGAACTGTTAAAGCATATCAGAATTGCATTGGTTTAGTAAAAAGTAAATAAATATAGGATTTACTATTAAATAATGTTTTATTTATAAAAATACAACACTGTAATGTAGGGTTACAGTGCATCCATTTCAGACATTATGCTAAGTAATACTAATTATAATTATATGTACCAAATACCGACAATTGTGAAAGTTCATTTGCTGTTTACATGGGTAATAATGCATTGTATAAAGCTTTAAAAACATTTTGTAATTGCGTAATTGTAATAATTTATCTGTATCTACTAAAATAGCATTCTCAGGACGTTTAAGGGGATCTCAAAGGCGCAACACAAGAAAATACGCCAAGCTGTGGGTGCACCAATGCTGCCACTGTGGGTGAACTTGTACGCACAAGTAATGCAGCACTCGCTAGTGGAGATCTTATTAAAGGACTAGTGAATGGTGATACATCACATCATTCGTCATTAGAGCATTGTAAGCTTAAGAATTTCACGAACAACACGGGTAATTGTGTTTTGTATATTAATTAAAGACTATCAGAGGCTTGTGCCACATCATCATTTACACAGTCTACACCAGTACCCTATTGCGACAGTGCCATTTCTGGGCCACTTTCAGGTAGTAATATTTACATACATACATAACGTAATTAAAGAATATAAAGATATTAGTGAGGACGATGATTTTGATGGAGATGATAGAGATAGAGATCTAGACTTTGTGCCTGAGAATATGCCTACAATTGACGTGGAACCCAGTGTGGTGCAAAAATCCCAAAAAACAAATAGAGAACGGATAATAGATGAATACGTGGACAAAGAAAGTGATATCCCTCAAGATGTATTAAAAGATGGAAACGTAGTCTTCGTAAAACAAATGCCATTTCTAGGAAAGAGTGTGTGTCAAAAAAAAGGAAGCAAGTTACAGCAAAACGAATGAAGTCACCATGTATAAGGTGCAGAATGATATGCACAGAGAATATCTCAGAAGATCGTTTAAGGATATTTAACAATACTGAAATGAAGAAATTTTTGGTTTCGAGAGTTAATGAGAAAGCTGTTAAAAGAAAACGACCAGTAGATGGTAGAGAATCCCGAAACAAAACTCTTGGGTATAGTTTTGAAATCCACAACATGTCTGTCACGGTTTGTAACAAATTTTCTTGGCTACTCTGGCAATATCTGATACAACAGTTACAACAGCATTAAAGGAAAAAGGAAGCAGTGTTCAATTTGATAACAGAGGAAGACAAACACCGCCAAATAAGCTGAAGGCAATGAAGCAATGTTCAATTTGATAACAGAGGAAGACAAACACCACCAAATAAGCTGAAGGCAACTGTTCGTAATAGAATAACAGATCATATAGCAAAGTTCCCAACTTACTTCAGTCACTACACACGTGAACGTTCACGGCGCAAATATTTGGGAAGTCATTTATCTATTGAAAGAATGCATCGTCTGTATGCGCAAGAATGCAAAAATATTCCTGAAAATGACAGGCAAAAGTTGGTTGTAAAAAGATATTTTTAATACTGAATTCAACCTAACATTCCATCAACCTGATGTTGATACCTGAAATGATTGTGACAGATATCATCTCCTCATCAAAGAAGCCACATCTGAAGAAGACATTGCTAAAGTAAAGGAAAGACAAAAATGTAATTTAACTGAAGCAAGTTTGCGGTACGACATAAAGAGAAACAGACAAAGAAATAGTAAAGAATGATTGCAAGAAAAAAGTTTTGGCTGGGGATCTACAGAAATGCCTTGCTACACCACTTTGAGATTATTTTTATTTAAGAAAACCTTGTACTCTGAATTACACAATATATGATTCATCCACTAAGAAAGGTGCATGTTTAATGTGGGACGAAGCTAAAGGTGGCAGAGGAGGAAATGAGATGGCTTCAGGAATGTTGAAATGGACGATGCAAGAACTTCCAAACTCAGATATTGAAGAGATAACCGTGTGGTCAGATAACTGTGCCGGACAAAACTCTAATGTTATGATGATCGCTTGTTACCTTTGGCTCTTGCACACTTTTAAGTCACTGAAGGTAATAAATCATAAGTATCTCTTGAAATGCCTCACTCACATGGAAGTCGATACCATACACGCCATAATCGAGCGAGCAAAGAAAAAACAGCCATACATGTATATTGTGACACCTTGAGATTGGCAACAGATGGTCGGGAACTGTGGGGAAAGAGTTAACGTAGAGGCTCTCAGTATGGAAGTTCATGATATCCTGAACTTTCACAATCTGTTCGTTGGCCCTTCTGCTCCCTTTATTTCCAGAAGCAAAGGAACTGATGGCAAGCAAGTACTGATATCTACAATGACCTACATTCAGCTGAGGACAGAAAGTTTTGGTACACTGTTTTACAAAACCTCATTCCAGCAAGAAAAGTTTCAGGAAGTTGACCTTAGGCGACAGCCTCGACGTAGCTTGGGGATGCCCCACATTGTGCAGCCAGTGCAGGATTCACTGAAAGAAATAAGTTCTCTGAAATATAAAGATCTAATGAAGCTGCTCCAGTGGATTCCACAACAGTTTCATGATTACTACATAAACTTACAACAGTCTGCCTCTGTCGGTGACTTTCCAGATATCACTGAAACTGCTTAGGCAATCTCTTTATAATAGTACTAATTTTGTAGGAAATGTATGTTTAAAAAGAGAATGAGAGTAGTCAATGTGATTTAGAAGCTAAACGTTGTATGTCTCTTAATTGTTATTCCTACAAAACATTGTATTTTGACCAACATAATATGTTTACGATAGCTATTTAATTAGGAATTTAGTGCTTATACAGCTTAATTAATGTTACTGTTTTACGACACAAGCAAATATTATTGTGTTATTTTGAACTTGTGTGAACTTAATATTCTGTTACCTTGTCTAAATACTATACATACACCTATGTGGTTAGGGGTTAACTGCCATAACTCCATTCTCCGTTTAAAAAATGTATATTCTTAAAAATGCTTTAAACACGTAACCAATGTTTGCACGTGACGTAACGTGGTAGATGTGGAGTATGAAGTGGGGCAGTCCAGTTTCAGGAAAACCTGGGGTGGTGTGCAGTTGTTAACTCTTAGTCAGATGTAAGTTACGTTACGTGCAAACATTGATTCCGTGTTTAAAGCTTGCTACTGTCAAGCTAAAGGAAATTCCTTCCTGGGACGGTCCCATCGCTCCGTTCTTGCCCTTCAGCTCTACACAGTATGTGCCTTCCAAGTGGTTTATAATGCCTAATTGCGGTCTAACAGTAGACGCCACTTGCACAAACAGCTCCGAAACATAACATTGTACAGCTTTAATGCCGGTACGAATAGTGCAGTCAGCCTTTGCACTGCGCCACCATAAATCCTTAAATTTTTGCACGTGAGTGTACATACAAAAACATATTCAAAGTCAGTAAATGTTTTATTCCCCAATGAAGGGTCTTCAGAGGAACAACAGAAGCAAACGTTTGATGTGTGTCAAAACTTCTCAAGTACACTTTTTCTTGAGAAGGCTGTTTTGATAGCATGTTTCCCAAATAATTTCAAAGTACGCTAATCTACACCAAGGAACCCAGAACTTACACGGTCACCATTGAACACGTTTATGTTTAACGTGTCTTATGGTGAACGATATTGGAGCACTTGTATGCGAGTTATAAGGCGATTCCAAATATCACCCCCCCCCCCCCCCAGCATTTACAGGCGAATGTGAGAAGTATCTGCTTATGAAGAATAATGGTTTGAGAACCTTTCGTGACATCCCAGAACTTAAAATGAGGTGCACAGAAGCGAGAACAGTCATCCCACGATATGTAATCTAATTTTTTTTTTTAATCAACCCAATTCCCTAGTGATCTTTTCCTGAACGGTCGTGAATTTAAGAGGCGTGACCGCAAAGGCTGGATGATCCGAGACCCGCCCGTAGCACGACTCGTATGTAAAAGTTACGAGAACACAAGCGGTTCCGAACATTGCCATTCAGTGCACATCCTTGGAGCGCAAAACTTAAATTACGTTACCATGTAAGACTCTACTATCAGTCACACCTACCCTTTCCCCACACTTCAGTTTTTGTTGAATATTCTTCCCCAGTTTCCGCGTTACAGGTATCTGACGTCCTTGAATTTGAGAAAGAGCTGCATTTAAAGTATCGTTGCACTGAATCGTAAGTTGGTTCCGCCAAGACAAGTAATTTGTGTTCCTTCAGTTTCTATTGAATAGTCTTCCAAGTTCCCGTGTTGGCTTGAATTTAAGTACAGGTTGTATTTTAAATACCGGCGTAAAAAGAACAACCATCAACTATTCGTAGTCTCCTTTTGTGTACGTCTCTCGATAATGAATCGGATGTTGGGCAAAGCCATTTGCGTCTCCTCCGAAGTTATTGTGTAACAGTACACCGCCGAAACGTTCCCGGTAGGAAATGAAGCGGGAAGTTACAGGTAGTAAGTGGGGGGGGGGGGAAGGTGGGGGCAGGCGAGACACAGTGGGCATTGAACCTAGACCGGACCAGCCGCGCTCGGGGCGTGATCGTTGTGAGTCAAGGCCGCGTAACAACAGCTGGAGTCACGGCGGATGTTCCAGCAGGGCTGCGAGTTGCAGCCTTCCAGCCGCTTGTTATCTTCAGACCTGTAATGGCCCGTAATTTCAGCCGGGTGACGATAGCGCCGTGACGTCGCGAGGCGAGGCTTTTTCCGTGAGGCATGCGTGCTGCGTCTAATCCCCTGCTCCGTTGACTTGGGGGAAAATGAGACGTGGGAGATAAGTGATTCTTACTAATCACTGATAAGATAACTAGTGTATCCGGTGAACATGACGTAAACGATTTGAAATGCGCTGCAGAGGTTTGGTAGAAAACACGTGTTGGATATTTTGTGGTGTTGTCAAAAACACCATTTTCAAATTCTCATTGCAACTCCAAAGGTTTATTTTTTTTTTGGACGTGAAAATGGCTAAAATGCGAGTTTTCAGAATAAGATTCAACTGTTAAATTTCCTATCAATTCAGAGTTGTCTTAAAACACGCATCAATCATAAATTTGCCTTTACTAGCGCCGACGGAAAGACTGGACGCTTCGCACTTAGGGGCGATACGTCAGGTGGTGAGTGAGGTACGGTAGGCCTTAGAGCTCTCGCTTTTCGAGGCCTACAGCTACGGGCAGACAGAAACCCCTTCATGCCGTCTGAGATTACACGACAAAAAACATTCTCTGGCTTAATTTCCTGAGACGTAGGCAGGAGCCTGGCACCACACTCGCAGTTGAAGCAAGTTAGATTTCTTGGTTTCTAGGGAAACCAGGAAGGGGAGACAAATGGCCTTTGAAAGATTGAATGGCTAAGAGTAGTACAACCGGTTTCCTGAGTATCGGGCAGGTGTTAAACCCGTTTACGTATTCGCATTGGCAACAGTGAGCTAGAAACGCACGTGGCTAGGTAAATAATAGCTATTGCCATACTATTTGCAATTAAGGATAAGGATTCGACGAACGCAGTGATGGGCAAAAAAATTTCGCCACCCTCGATTTAGTTTAAAATTTCTAAGAGATTTTAAGTTGTGCGGACATCTTTCAAATTTTTCTCTTTAGATCTTTTAAAATTATAAATTAAATTTGACGGGATGTTTACATGCAGCTACGCCGTAACTATGTTTCTAATACGAATCCTTATCGTTCTCACAGCAACGAATTAGCCGGAATAACGTAATACATACAAACGCCACGATGTATTTCATTAATACGCGTGCTACTTAACGTCTTGCCGTAGTCTTATAATTGCATAAAAACTCCGTGTGCAAGGCCATCTTCTTGTAGAGCAAACTTGGATAAAATGATACGTCATTTCATCTTGCAAGATGGCTGAAACAAGGTGGGAAAGTCGGTCATGTCGGCATTTTTTTTTTTTTCTTCAAACACCAACAAGTTAACTCTCTCTACTCGGAGCAGCGATTCCTTTTATTCGGAATGCTCGTGTTCCAGCTGGCAGTTTTTCACTGCCTGCTGTTTTCGAAAGAAAAAGTCCAACACGTGTAGTATCACCACAAAACGGTAATTTCACGTACGTCGTCCGCGAACGAGGATTACACAATACACCTGCGCCACAACTAAACACTGGAGCCAAAAAAATTGCCAACGCACCTGCTATTGAACTAACTTAAACAAGCAAAACAACGTTGGTTTTGATCCGCAAATTATACTTTTAAACATAACACGTGGAAAATTCAAAATGTAACGATTTTTTGTACTGCCAAGCTATTATTTTTAATGGTTTGCGATGGTATAACGACCAATGATAATAGCGAAAACAAACGATTTACGAGTAATATCCGAAGCACATTTTGTTTTGGTATTTAGAATTTAAAAAGAATTCTGGTGAAAAGTTTCCACAGGTTAATGTAAGTACAGTTAACTGCTAATAACTTAACAAAAACGGGAACAAGCGTGTTTTGATACGTACATCGAAAAAAAAAATCGATAGTATGGCATAAGTAATATCAAACATTGTTAAAAACCATTAATGTTTCCTCCACCACAGCAATAGGCCACTTTCCATCAGGCGAGACAAAACGAAAACAAGCGGAAACAGCTGATTTACGAGTTGCGTCACTTACAAACAACAGAAGATTTCCACGGAGGTTCCGTCACACGAAGATGGTGCTGGTATGCTTGAAAGACTTGACGTCCACTAACGCCCACGCCACGCAACTATTTCCGAATGTTTACAAGCCGAGCGTCACAACGACAACACTACCTCGCGCACAGGTACAATCGCAGACTGGCAGATACGGAGAGAGACAAAAAAAATAAAGGGGGGGGGGGGGAAGCCCAGGCTACCAGCGCACTCTCTAGCGGTGCGCTCTGACACCACTTTGTACCAGCCGCGCCGCATGTTCACCTGCTCTCTCCTCGGGCCAGTTTTTTGCGACACTGTCCTGTGTAGAGGACTGACTACACGCTAGGATGCGCGCACAAAGCAACACTTCCATGGACGAGCAGCGTACGGGATGAGGCTGTGTGGGATTGGCTTGAAGGAGAAGGGGGGGGGGGGGGGGGGGAGCTGCCAATTTTCTCACATCATATGGCTAAAAGTTTTTTTTTCAGATGGGACAAATTAAGAAAAATGTATACTTTTTTTTTCTATCTGCGCATGTGGGAATCGTGCCGGACGATGCCGCTGGTACGTGGATTTTCTCGAGGGTCTCCCGTTTCCCCCGCCTTGCATTCCGGTGCTGCTCCATACTCACTTCACTTCATGCCAAGGGCCATGTAAATAAAATAAAATATACCAAGGAAAAAACTATAAATCATGGGCCTCGCTCGCAGGATTTGTGGAAGGAGGGAGAGACATAAAAAGTATCAAATATGTATTACATAGCAGATTAAATTTTATACAACATATAAAACAAAATGAATAACAACATTTTTTTATTGGAACGAGACCCTTTCAAAAGCCATTTCTCTTTATTTTGACCTGAAGACAAATTTACAGCAATTTTTTTTATATCAACTGAGTCCAAGATGTCACTGTGAACATAACACTTCAAATAAAGATATACATTTTATTTGACGTGGTTGCCTATAACCTAAGTACATGAACGTTGACATGACCACTGGCAGTCAAGATAGCACAACTACCACCTAGCTAAGGTATATTCTGTATAAAAGGCCAAGAAAGGCAAATTACTGTGATGAGGAGAGGGAACGCATACCCCCGCTAAACGAAGCCCATGAATAAATAAAATACTTAAAACCTGAGAAAAATTCACATTTTACTATTGATTATCTAAAGCGTATACCGACACATGCAAGGACAGCTTCTGCCGACAAGAAACTAGTTAGTTTTCAGTTGACTGAACACTTTTGCAAGTTCTGGCTTAGTTTTTTTTTTCTTTACTTGCACCTTATACTGTTCCGCCACGTGTATATAACGAATTTTAATCATGCGTCAACCAAACAACACTATAACATCACTATTTGGTCAATTCCTACTATATATATATACATATATTTATATTTATATATATATATAACCACACTGATTGAATGAGAATTTAACACACGCAGTTAATAATTACTCATTCAGTTAGATGTTAAGACACTACTGCGATCCCTCCAGTCAATGTTTACATCCAAACATATGTATTAAAAAGAAAAGAATTTCAAAAATGTTGATTTTACAAGTTTCCAACAAATTGTCAACTATCTATAGATAATTCACTATTAATTGAGTACTTTTAAAAACCAATCTTTGAAATTGCATAAGAGTAAGCCAGCAAACTCAATAAAGTAGTTTCACTTCTTATTAAAAGTGAAATGATTTATTTCATTAGTGTCAAGTGGAACCAATTTCCTCTTTGCTTAATTAATAACTGAAGTGATAGTAATGTGTTACGCCAATAACAACGATAATTTTTAATCTTTGCGGATGGCTGCCCTAGATCTTCAAGTGAAGCTGTACTAATTATTTTTTCTGGGCTTCTTCACTTGTCCCGTTACATGACAACAGACTTTCGTCCAAGTAGTGAAATAATGTTTCTTCTAGCGCAGAATCGACACACACTCATTTGTTCTGTTCGCAGAAAGACATATTGGTGCTTGGAACCAGTTCCCCGCCTCCCTCCTTTTAGAAAAAGGAGGTTTGGAAGGTATATTCAATCATTTATTTCCTTTGATTTAAATTTATAAACTGAACCCTTTATTTATGCCCCTGCCCGCACCTATAATGCATTCTATGACTCAGCTTTGTCTCGCATCTTTGTTTACTGTGATTTTCCGTCTTATGAACGTATTATGATTTTTCGTCTGATAAACGAACCGTACAATTTATGTCCCTATATATCCTGTATACTTCAGATTCCAAGACATTTAAAGACACAAACAATGGCAAAGGAA
Organism: Dryococelus australis; assembly: GCA_029891345.1. Lineage (NCBI taxonomy): Eukaryota > Metazoa > Arthropoda > Insecta > Phasmatodea > Phasmatidae > Dryococelus > Dryococelus australis. The sequence goes on from CM056995.1 coordinate 80,650,402, forward strand.
TATCGAAAGATTTATTCCAAAAACGGCCGATATCATGACAGGATTGGACGAGCTAGTGATGTCGGATTCACACTCTTAATTATATATCAATTCAGTTACAAAACCTGTGTGTGTATGTGACCAGGTTCTTAATGGAATGGAGGTCTGATTTTAATCAACTGAGAAAAGTAAATCTAATTTCCTAATTAATTTATTAATACCGGGGGGAGGGGGGAATAAAACATAAATTTTGCTGAGAAATTCTTATGTTCTATATTAGACTACTGAATTAAATAACAGAATAACAATTTCTATAATTATTACAGTAACATAAAGAGGAAATAAGATTATCTCATTGACAGACAAGACATAATAGAAAATAACATTTTGTATAAATAAATCTTGAAATGAATCTATTCGTCGCCAAACTATTGCAGCCACCAACATCTCATGGGCGGATCACAATTTACTTACAGTATTCGCCTCGGAGCAACCAGAATATTTCCGACTGTCACGCCCCACCCGCACGCTGCTGATTTAGCGTCGCGAATATTCCCACCTCCACCAATGAATACACACGAATTCTGTCGATGCAGTGTTTCCCAACATTCAGATCCAGTCTCGATTTCCCCTCTACTCTGGGCTCACGGCTCACATACACTCGGTTCTCCACAGTTCACTCGTCCAGTGTCACAAGGCACAAATTTACACAACTGCTTGCAAATTACTGAATCAGATATGAGGCGCCCTTCTATACACACACACTCTCTCTCTCTCTCTCTCTCTCTCTCTCTCTCTCTCTCTCTCTCTCTCTCTCTCTCTCTCTCTCTCTCTCTCTCTCCCCCCCCCCTCCACTGGATATTTTTTTCGTTTCTCTCACAGGTAAAATGCGGGTTCAAAATGTTTCTCGCAAAGAAAACATTCTTCACGGGAATGCGTCATCTGTTTATCACCACTAAGTAACTCACCCTACCAGGTTGCCTGTTGCCACCTTCCCCCACCCCTCTTCCGCAACCCTTATCATTCTTCCCCGACGATCCTGTGGTGTAACAATTAACTTACAGGAAGTGAGAGCGGTAGAGCCCCACTAAAGTTCTAGTGAATATGAAGCAATATCTTAAACGTCATTAAATAATAGCACTACAGAACTATATTTAAAACATCCTTATTTATTGTGTCGTTAGCTAAAATGCTAACATTTCTTTGTCCCTGATAGATGTATGCGGTAGTATAGGCTGTTCATGGTCAAATAAGGACTCAGGAATCTAACATCTGGAAAAAAAATGACTGCCCATAAACACATACATGCTACAGTACACAATGCATGCAGGCTTCCAGTTCAGTTAGCAGTGAATTAATAAAAATAGTTCTGAGGCTTGAAGTTGCATTGCGACAGCAATGTTAAAATTTATGGCCAGTGAAGCTATCGATTGTTTTATACATTTAATAAGAGTACGAAATTGCATATTAGTTGCATGTTTACATACGTGACCACTGCGCGTTTTTCGCTAGGATGAAACACGAGTAAAGTGTTCAGGAACATGGAAATATTAAACTTACGTTTGGCGGAAGGATACGAAATGATAACGGCTGTCCGGTAAACTGAACACTTTTGAAAGGTCTGCTTAATATCTACTTGTATAAACACAGTGTATTCTTCCACCATTTGTACGATTAACATTGCCATGGGCCCGACCACTCTATTCATGCGTCCGTTAAGTGAAGCTGTGAAATTATTAACAAAATAACTATGTTATAGATTTGCTAATTATTATACCTTCGTGCTGCTTTAAAAAAAACCGAAAGTAAAACCAATCGTTTCCGGATTCACAAATATTTACCTAATACTTTTAAATCAGCGCTAAAACGTGAAACTACTTTCCCCTGTTTCGTTGCCAACTTTATCGGGCGCATGTCAGTCAGTCCGCCAGATAAAGTATACGGAGGTAAGGTCAGCAACATTTTTCAAAGGTTGATTTAAAAAGTGCACTCTAAATCGGAATCAGTTATTTTTTACTGATTGTCAGTTGAAACTGCTCCATCCCATACAGAATCAGTAGAAAAAGAAAACTACTAATCTCTTCAGTTAAATGAAATCCACTAATGCAAACAGTAGAAATTCAGTTATTTATAGTCGATTAACAAAAAGCACAAGGATTGAAAACTGTGCATTACGGTTTGAAATAATTAGGTATACAATAATTTTGTCGCAAAACCAAATTATTACATGTTCATACAAGGAAATTTTTGGAAGTGGTTGGTATCGAACTGCCACCCCAAAACGCAACACATTCTCTTGTTTCTTTTGGCTGACGTTCTACCAACTCTGCTACTTTGCCACTGAGAGAGACGGTCTCGCATATGCGTAATAACATAAACTTACAATGGCGAACTTCATGTTGTCGTAATACACATATATTATGCGTACGTAGGTACATGTCTTTGTAAGGCTCGAAAGTCATTCTAAGTTAAGTTTAGTTCAGATTGTGTGCTCATTAAAAGAGAAATATAGTGGTTTTAACGGTTTTGTTGGTATTTTCTATGTATCTGCTATTTTAAAATGCCACATTTTACACATTGAAATTGTTATTTTGAAGAGACAGATTGACTAGTAAGAACTGTGCTAATTAGACAGTGGAACGTTAGGAACAATGCTATATTTTATCAAATTTGTCGTTTCCTCATTATTTAATCTGTTCACTTGCAGAGACCACAAAACTTTTGTTGGTGTAAATCCGCCTTTCTTATTGTATCACCGCACTATTGAGTCAGTCAAGTTATCACTGATCTATCTGTCACTAAAAATAACAGTTTAAATCTGTAGTGTCTTATTGCATTGTAAAATCGCGTATACTAGTGAACATCGATAAACTCGTACATTGAAACCAGTATATTTATCTTTTAAAGCACAGAATCCGAACTAAACTAAAGATTTATTGACTTTCTAACTTTGCAAAGACATGTACTTGCGCAGAAAATCTGTATATTTCGACAACAAGAAATACTTTCACATTTTGAAACTTACAGCAATATTTGACATTACATTTTGTGGTTCAGTACCCATAATACGAGCACACATTTGGCAGTGGTAAAGTAGGGCAGTGGATATGGCTTATCATGAAAGCTTCAGCATGCTTTACTTTATGGGTGGAGGTTCGAACCCAACCACATCCAAAAACGTTTTTGTGTAGACAATATTTGTGTTCTGCGACAAAATAAATCGTACCTAACTTACATCACATAGAAATACTCTATGCTTATTTACTAATAACAACTATAAATAAGTAGTTTTCTACTGCTTGAATTACTAGATTTCTTTTTACTGATGAATTAGTGATTTTTTCTACAGATTCCGGATGGAGCAGTTTCAACTGACAATCAGTAAAAAATAACCGATTCCGATTTAGTGTGTGCTCATTTTACCGTGGACAGCCTATGAGATCCCAAGTAAGGCTTTCAAAAGTGCTTAATTGACCGTGTAGAAATAATACGACCCGGTATCTTCAACTCCAACTGTGCATTACGATGGTCTAAGGAACATCCACGCCACTATATCCCACCCCTTCCCGCTACAGGTTTTCCACGATATTTAGAGCAATATCCAACATTCCTCCCTTTGATGTACGCTAGCATAGGAATGTCTGTCCCGCAACTTTATTCCTACACAAAACTTGGCTTGTAATAGCTCCAGTATCATTGCTCAGACTGTCCTCCCCACGGTTGACTTCCATAGGTCAGGAGCTTAGTGGCAACAATTGCAGATTTGAAAGACTGTATTCGAAATAGCCGGTAAATACAGGCACATGGCATCCTCAATAATAGCATAGCAAATAGCAACACCGTCCTAACAGGATTATCTCAACCCTTGGATGGCTGAATGTCAGCCATCTTGAACTCTAACACTGGCCTCTTTATTTTCGTCATTTATTATTATTTAACTTTCGATACAGCATATAACATAAACGAGATAATAGCAGGTAATTAATTTTAAACAGTAAACAACAGAAAAGTATTTGACAGGGCGCGTCGATTTATTACGCGCGATAGCGATACGTTATGAGGGTTTTCAAACTGATTAGAATTATAGGTATAATTTATTATAGTACACCGTATAATAAACGGGATAATACGCCTAAAAATATAATTTACAAGTTGAAGGAATATCGGAGACTTCTAGCTTGACTATCGATGAAATCTTGAAAAAATTAAAGAACAGAGATCCGTAATTTTGGACATCATTCGTTGCAACTGATACAAGATGTTTTTGAACAAAATTTCAAAATTTAAACCACAACATCTATGGACTACTAACATAATCAAAAATTCATAGTAACAAATTTTTTTGGAAAAATCATCTAATATTTTTTCATATAAGTTGAAGTTAGGCAAAACAACGTATGGAGTCCGCAGTTATACGTACCTGCGTGAAGCAAGTTGCTTACAGATTCAAAAAAAGCCAGCGCTTTCCTTGTCCAACATCCCGCTAAATGTAACCGCTTCAATGGAGCACCGTATCTTCCCCAGATGCATTTACAGATAACTAGCACAGACAATCTTGCCATTCCAATTACCTTACGAGTTCTGTCACTAACACCTCAAAATTGCCGCTTGCGTGCAATCTCAATGACCTTAACGTGTTCTGCCACTAGCACATCAACACTGTCGCCTGCGTTTGTTGCAGTGGTATCTGCAGGGAGTAATGTGGAATGTCAAAAACTGGCAACGTATTCGAATCCCGCTTATCTGTGGAAAGGGATGTTTGCTATGCTATAGTTTGGAGGACTGCAGGTGAACGTTACAATCCCGCCTCATTTTACAGCTACACACACCCGCTATTACCGGAATGACGATCCGAGGAGCAACTTCATAAGATCACTACGTGCCACTGATAATGACAAGAGGGTCACTGAATGCACAACGGGATACTGAAGACATCCTACATTTCATTTTCTATCTTTCCTGACAGAGCCCAAGAACCCGTGCCCAGAAAAGAACGCTGTCCTGCACATAGGTGTAGTTCCTCAGGAGTGTTTATATCACATTTCAACAACTCCATGGCCAGCTTAGGCACCTAATTTGTTACCAATCAAACATTTATGGAACCAGATGGGACGCTAACTTCCTCCATATTGAACTAAGTGTTCGTGGCTTGTAACACAACTTGCAACAACTGTGAAGAAATCTGCAGCATAACATGAGGCGTTTGATTCCTTCCTGATCGTATCGGTGTATATATGTATTAGGGTATGCACGAGACAATATAACTAGGTATTAAAGGCGCCCTACTTCTGGGCAGCAGGTGAGTGGAACACTGTCCTGATGCAATGATATTCCAATCACTTCTCTCTATCTTCTGTAGTATCACACCAATGAAATTACGGTCGAATCGAACTGTTTCTTCATGGTGAGCCAATTTCCATGGTTATAAATGTTTTATGAGAATTGTAATCCCAATTAATTTGGCGAGTGCGGGCGTTTACTAACTTCTGTAAAAAAACGCATTTTAAACACACGGAAATAAAATTGACGCACCAGGTAGCAAGGCGAATTATGAAATCGTTTTTTAAAGATCGTACTATGCACGTCATTTTATGTGAATTATATACGAGTAGTAATCACCTGTAGTGGGAACGTATCAAGTATGTGTGCATTTTTCAGCATGCCTGTATTATTTTCTCTTTTGGCAGCGTGTACCATTTTGAGTAAATGTTTCATTTCTTGTTTAATTTACACTTGACTATCGCCACATTTATAGTTTGCTGCAAACCCTTCATTAAATTGTCAATTCATGCAAATTGTTTCTTCTCAATTAAACATGGTCTTGGTATTTATCGTTACTCTTGCATACTGTATAGCTACAATTGTACTCTCATTTTGTTTGTTTTTGTCAGCCGCAGAGTTGATTCATTTCGAGCTTGTTTCATTACTGTAGTACACCTATAATGATGTTCCTCTCTGATCTTAGCATCACAATCTCCATCCAAAACCTAAATATTATTTCGTAAATACACTAATATTCTTTATGTTATCTATAGACATAATGGTGTATCCGTGTTTCACTACTTAGATGTCTTTGGAAATATATAAAACACTCATTTTTTAACAGTTACAGAATTGAGCTTTATACTGATATCTCATTTAGCCACGTTATCCACTATAGGTATTAAGTTCAGGCTATATAATTACATTTATGTGATGATAATTCTAAAATGCGAAGTAGTTACAGAGTCGGTAGGCGCTACTTAACATGCTTCCAATAAATCGTCCTTAACAATTTTCAATCGTAGCCATATTTTCTGTCGTATGGTTATGCACAAAATGCTAAATGCCAGGTCATTTCACTATATAGCGAACTCAAATCATTTGGGGATCGAAACGACGGTCATGTATTGAAAGTAATGCCGAGGGTTGGACTCGAACCACCGCTACACTGACCGCCTCGTATCATAAACGTGCGTGGGATTACACGACCTGCTAGCTGCGATATTCGCTAGCGTGCGCGCGTGTGTGTACGAATACACGCAACACAACTATCAGTCAACTCTCCCTTAGTCTAGAGCAAGGAATTTTCAGAGGACGGACACCTCATGTAAATTAATTATTATGTATTTTATCAACAGTTGTACGAAGAACGTATAATTTTAATATGCATGTGCCAAGCAACCATTTTAAAGAGATTTTCTTCTGAACTGATCTCATGATGGATACTACTGCATTGTTTGAACCAGTAACGTAAGGGCGTCGGAGATAAAAACTTAAGAGACGTGTTTACGTGGGACGTATTACCGAGTAGAAAATCAGATTTCATTGTTTTTGCAAAATGAGTGAATGAAGAGTGAGTGAAGAGATTTGGACGGCTCTTACAGCGAGGTATTGTGAGTAGATGAGGGTGACTGAGGTGAGTATGGAACAGCGCCGGTATGAGGGGGCAGGGGAAACTGGGGATCCCCGAGAAAACCCGACGACCAACGGACGTCATCGTCCGGCACGATTCCCACATGCGAAAGCCCAGTGACCCGGCCGGGGATTGAGCCCGGATCGCCTTGGTGGGAGGCGGGCAGGCTAACCGCTAGGCCATTGCGGCCCCTTTGCAAAATTACATTTCAAAATGGCAATAGCACTGTTTTTGGGGCTCACAAATAAAAAAAACTAACTATCCTACAGAAATAAGAAATGTGCATTTAAACAACATAATTGTGAGCTGTGAGCAACTTAGATAATGATGCAAATAAAAACATTTTCAGTTTTTTCAAAAGTTCTGAATATAACGAAGTGTTTGTATACATTCATATTTGCGTGTAAAATTGCTTTTATTGAGCACATCTTCAAATAAAACTGGACATCTTTAAATTCTCATTGTTTTCTCTTTTTAAGTTTCCTTTATTTGATTGATTAATATATTCCATAAACAGTAAAACTGTGATTTTCAAATGAAATTAAACAAAAACTTGAGTCAAATTTGTTATGGAAGCGAATTTACATATAATACCTAAAGTAGAAAAATTTTCGCAAAAAAATGTGTGTGTTTCTATATATATATATATATATATATATATATATATATATATATATATATATATATATATATATATATATATAAAACTATTTAACACCTTACGCCTTACTGATTAATTATGTCGCATGTCATAATTGCAATGCACTGGTACAGACAAATTAATCATAATATGGTTTCACAGTTGATAGTTGATTCAATACAAGTAAAATGCCAATTTTTGTAATTTGGGCCCCTAATAACTAACACTCTAATCAAAAATTTCATGAAAGCCCCTTTTATATTAAAGTAGAAAAAGCAGATTATATGTTTAATGTTGATTTGTGCAAAATGTAAACTTACTACTACTGCTTGCGCTCGTCATAATAAATCACTGTTATCGACGGAAATAAACATATAAGTGTTCCGCTTGTCAAATATGATGATTCATATTTCAGTCAAAAATAAACTCTTTATCACGTCCATCATTTCTCTTGTTAAATTACTTCAAACGCACGCACATGTTGACTTTGTACGGGCGTTGCTTGCGTCGGGCACTAAAACACGTTTCTTGTACTCTTCACAGACTCTCTTATGAAGCTATATTTTGCACAGCCTGCGTGCGACTAACTGTCGTTAAAGGCTGTTCGCAATAAAGTGAACACTTTAGGAGCGAAACTTAGAAAAAAGTCACTGCCCCAACCCACAAAATTTTAACGGACGTACTGAGTGACATTCGCCCAGTAAGGTTGGCAACGATAGGTGGAACGTAGTTCCATATCTTAACACCGAATAAAAAGTGTTATGTAACGATTTGAGATAAATTAAATTATTTCTTTTCTTTTCTTTTTCTTTTTTATGCATCGTAGTGTAAAAATGAGCAGATTTGTATGTAAAGTATTTCCTTTCTTAATAATTTCACAGTTTCAGTTGACCGACACATGAATAAAGTGATGAGGCCCATGGCAATGTTAATTTTATATAAGGCGAAGGAATACACAACGTGTAAACAAGTAGATCTTAAGCAGGGCTTTCGAAAGTGCTCACTTTATCTTGAACAGCTTATAGTTGTACGAGATGACATGTGCTTAGCAGAACTTAAGTCAAAACTACCATACTGCACCATATTATAAATTAATACCGTATTAAGCGTACATAGTCCGGAATGCAGAGACTATAATTTCCGAGGTTACCGAACGTCTACGCGCCTTCGTACGGTGAGAAGCCTGCGGAGGGTTCCTCTGTGTCACAGTTAATTACTGCTATCTTAATTAACCTGGCTGTGAACAGTGTGAGGGCGTCAGTGTTCTCCACTTCCGAGCCAATACCTGGTGGTTCAGCGACCCTGCAGCCAGGAGAGAAGAGAGCGACAAAAGGAGGAAGGGGGGGAGGGTACGTCGTCCTGGCGACAACTCAGCTGGGCGTGGCCACTCTCATTATGCCAGACGCAACTCAATCGCTGGCATTTCTCAGTCACCTTCCACCACCAATAAGGCTAATGAAGTCTCGCAAACTATGTAACAGAAAAAAAAACACCTCGTAAAAGGAACTCTCTTCCTAATGAACAAACTAACGTCGATTTCCAAAGAAACTTCTCTCTTTTAACAGTCTACAGTTATTGTCTATGTGCCTTCGCTTTTGTATATTTTTTTTAATTGAATACGTAATTTAACGAAACCAACCAAAACGACTTTACAAAATAACAACGAATAAAGTTAATTCGTTAAATTAATGTATCTTCGCCCCTTTTTTTACTCTTAAGTTTAGCGACAAAAAAGAACCCTTTAACTTGCCGAAGCCAGAAAATTACTTTAATGTCGTCCTTTCCATCTGGTAGCCAAGCTCAAGGGTTGGAGGGGAGGGGAGCAATAGGACACCAAAACGAATGGCGTGGGTATAAATCCCCTTCGATTCAAGCAATTTCATCTCCTGCTCTCGCACTGGTTGCAATACGTTCCTTTATACAGGATGAGCCATTTAAAAGAGGCCCCGTGGTCTGCATTTCCTCATTCCCTCGCTCCGTTACACACGTGCCAAGGGGCCTCTTTTAAAGGACTCATCCTATATATTAGTACGGACACTGCTCTCCCGAGAATCTTTTAGTCGCGTGTATTGGGCTTCTTCACACTTTTTGAATCAAACCTTCGAAAAATAACCACAAACATGAGGTGTTCGTTTTTTTTCTCCTAAATACGCCGCGTGTCCCTCGCGTTTTATAATTGTGTTAACAAGTAGCTAATTTTAATCAAATGAACATTTATTTATATTTTGTCTATAAATTAGACTATTTAATTTATAATATACATAAATAAAAACGGCGAGAAGATAGGTGTGTTGGCAATGCCTAGTAAGAAATAGTTAGCATGCAGAATATTATTAAACTGACTGCGCACGGATGCGGTGCGTTGTCCCTTTGGTGTAATTTTTCAGACTGGGTTAAGCTTTGTTTGCACGAGGCGGAGGAATATCCTGGAAGTAGAACATTAGCAAGGTTTTAGAAAAATTGGAAGTAACTCATGCATTTCCCGAACTCCTCAGTATCACGTCAGTCTAGCTCAAACTACCTGCCTTCTTGCAACATTCTCTTCCTTTCCAGCAGGAAAGTAGACATACCCCTACAGTACATTCACAGTTTTTTTAAACCAGTCCTGCTGAAGTCCTACTTTCAGGCTATTCGTCCGGCTCATACCAACAATGCTTAACTAAGTCTACAAAATTACGCCAAAGGGACAACGCACCGCATTCGTGCCCATTCAGTTCAATTACATTTTGCATGAGAACTATTTCTTACTAGACATTACCAGTACATCTATATTCTCCTTATTTTTATTCGTGTTAACTATAAATGAAATATTATAATTTATTTAAAAAAAAAACTATAAGTAACAATTTAGTATTACCAAAAAAAAAGAGAAACTCTGTCAACAGAAATATACGCTTGTGATATAGGCCTAGGCTGTTCACGGTAAAATTAGCACTTCTGAAAGCCATGCTTAAGATCTACTTGTTTGCACGTTGTGTATTATTTGCTTAATGTGAAATTAACATTGCCATGGGCCTCATTACTTTACTCATGCGTCAGTCAAAAGAAACAGTTATTATAATTTTTTTTACAAATATTATCATTTTTACACTTCGATGCATTAAAAAAACAAAGCGAAAGAAATTATTTAAGTTGTTACAAATAGTTACCTAGCACTTTCTATTCGATGTTAAGATATGGAACTACTTTCCATCTATCGTTACCAACTTTGCTGGACGCATGTCGCTCAGTGCGCTCGTTAAAATATATGCAGGCAAGAGCAGTGACTTTTTTCTAGAGTAGATTTAAAAAGTGCTCATCACTTTATCGTGAACAGCCTTTACATGACTTATTAAGGTAATGACTAAGCACGTCATACTTGGGTGATTTTTCAAAGGTTCGATTTTTTAAATGTGAATAAACAGCGAATCGATTATACTTTTAAGAATATTATTGTCTCCCCGACTATTACATTTATTGTTTATCAACTAACTGTTCCCGCAACTTCGTCCGCGTGGACTTTAGGATTTGTTTACATATGTTAAAAATATAAATTTCACATCGTTTAGGTTTTATGGAGTTATTAAAATACAGCCAGCCATCGCTTCACCCAGGTTTTATGGAGTTATTGAAATACATAGGTACCGATATAATTGGTTTGAAAGATTTTTACTTTACTATCCGAAATAGTTTTATCGTCGCGTTGGTGTTGGTTATTTGATAATATGTTATTTGACTTTTTTTTTCCTTCAAAACTAATGTATCTTTTTCTGTTATGTGTATTATATCAATGATCATTTAAAAAACTATTTTTGTTTCAACAATTCTTTTCGACAATAATCCTTTTACAAAGAAATAAGATATAAACCATAAAGGGAATTATAAGAAAAATTAATTTACTTAATAATCATTTGAGATATAGAAAATAAATAAAGGGCAGATTTTAAATAGAAATAAACTCTATGATCTCTGAAAGTTTTATCAAAATCGATTCAGCCATTTCGGGGTCTAATCTGGACAAACATCCATACAGACAGACAAAAATTTTAAAAACCGTTACTTACGCTCCAACATCGTTTGAATACCATTACGCTTAGATATTGGTATCAATTTTGATATAACAGACAGACACTTCAATTTTGTTTATTAGTATAGATAATGTATCAGTTTCTTAATTGTCCTCCCTAACCTCTCGGGCATGGCCTCCCCTTTCCTTTCATTATGCCCCTTCCTCTCGCGTTATTTAAAAACAGAACCACCCACAAGTTAGGTTTTTCTCACATCTCTTATAATTACGAATTTTTTTCTAAGCGAATTTGGTTTAATTGATTCCGCCGTCCCTCAAATGAACTTCTACTCCTTTTATTCATTTTCCTTATTTCAGCTGTTCCTAGCCAAATTTATACACTCAGCAGTAATAAGTATAACGACTACGGTATCTTAGAATTCTCTATTTTGGTAAATTGAGGGGGTGGGGGAAGGTAATTTATACTTTCGAGGCTGTTTTAATCAAAGCTGCTATGACATCAATGGCTGACCTTATCGTCAATGCTTGCGTTACACAAATGCTGTTTTATGTTGACGTTACGCGAATAATCCGATTCTCTAAATCTTCTGAAAGGCAGTTCGAATAAAATTCTTGCCCCTGTGAACTATGATACTCGCTTCTGTAATTCGATTTAATGTGAAGTGACCTAGAAGAAGATTTTTATCTGGTTCTCCCACAAATACATCCATCTTTCCCTCATCTTTTCTTTAGCACTTTTCTTCCCAGACGGAAAGAAAACAATTTTAATAATTTTTTACCATTTTAATATTATAACTAACATTTTTACGCAGAATGATATGAAAACAGAGAATGTATAAAAATTATTCAAAGGCCAACAGACTACTTTGGTGATAAAGTTAAGTTGAAAACAATACGACTTAGTGTCTAACATGACTGCCAAATGTTATACATGCCTTAAAATTTGGGGATGAGCCATTAGTTTATTGAAAATATCGTATAAATTGTTTAATATTGAACACATAGTGCTGCATGAAGTACGATGAAAAAATATAGCCAACCTCTGTAAAACCTGTGGTTGTCAAATTTTTTTCAGTGGAAGTGATTGTGGTTGCAGCCATTATTTCCCATTAAATTTCAATTAATCTGTAGATACTGGCAGATTATTAATCAGCATGTCAAACTCAAACAAAAGGTCTCCTTGTGTTTTAACTTAAATCACGCCGTTTTTGAGAAATTGTCCTTGTGTTTCAAACCGAAATATTACAATACCTGACAGATAATATGCACAACACTCGATAAGAAGTGGTTGCGTCGCTCCCAGTGCGCTATCTCCTAAAGCCTGAACCACACGGGCATCTACCTTGTACAAGGTGTACACCTTTCTTGTTCAAAAGGTGAACAAAAAGGCAAATACCCTCTTGTATGCAAGTCCCATATACATACTGTACACACAGTAATAGTACTTGTATGTTGCAGCATGCCATGAGATTCGGATCTGGGGGCTCTTTTTAGGGCTATATGAGTGATTTATGCAATGGCAATAGTATCACATATGATTAACATCTGTTTTCTACTCTCACATTAACGCGTAAATAAATGCGCGGGAACTACATAACCACAACACACGAAGATTTTACAAACCAAACAAATCACTAATACAGGATTAAAATCTGTTTTACACTTTCAAATTAACAATATCAGCATTAATAAATGTGCGGGAACTAGATAAATGTATAAAACACAAATGTAAACAAACAACTTGCACAAGAAGGTGTAAGAAAAATAGAACCGTCTCTAAACGATTCTAGCTAGCATGCAATTGCTTGCATGCTAGCTACGTGCATACAAGTAAGCCAGTCACGCGATGCTAGTTGACTTCCACAAGAAGGTGTACACCTTCTTGTACAAGAAAGATACCCGTGTGTTTCAGACTTAAAGGAGTAGAACATGGTAAAGGTATTTAAGAAATGTGTTGATCTACAGTTTAAAACAATTGCAGGCGGAAATCACCTGAAAATATTTTGTTTTCATTCACTTATACGTAAATGCGAGTGATCAAATTATGACTGTGATAATGCGCCTTCATAAAAAAAATATACCTACACCGTAAATGTGTTGTCCCCAAAAAATTATTGATAATTGTCATAAAATTCAACCTCCATAGCTCAATCTCTCTTTGATATGACACGCTGATCACATCTTAAAAAAAAACATTAAAAATTAATTACAGCGCTACAATCCCGGGAGTCAGTTAACACGTCCATTACACAGCAAAAGGAAACGACAAAATTAGTTTTATTTTCTTGGAAACACGGAGACTGAAGATGTTCCATCAAAGCGAGTTTTTTGGCCCGTGATCTAAACATTAAAATTGCCAAAAAAAAATTATGAATTATTTGTGGTAACAAAACATTTACAGCATAAGTTAACGAAACGTGCCAATTTTATCCAGATGATATTACTTTATGGCAATCATGATTTGTTCTCACTCGTAAAACTCAGTAAATGAAAATACAATGCAGACAAATGAGTACGATCTGCTTTTGTTCTCAATTAATTGTAAGTGAAATGTTTTCTCAAAACACTTTTAATAAGATGTACTTACTTCCTTAAAATGTACTTACTTCCACTGGATATATGCAGCCAACTCTTATCGTGTGTTACGCGTAATGTCTACCTTTCAGGTATTTTCAAAAGTTAGTATTGAAATTAAAGGGTGAATTCTAAAAAAATGCCTTGTTTAAAATCAAATACAAAAGGCAATTTTGTCCGTAAATTTTGACTTACTGATTATTAATAAGCCGTAAGAAAATTTGATCACGGCATATATTATTTATTTATTTATCTGCAGATATGTGTCAATAAATTCATTTATGTATATGTTTTTGATAGGCATCTTTATTTATAAGTATGTATATATACTTAAATATATTTTGTTTCTTTAAGAACGTGTAGGCGAAGCTGATCAGTCGAATTTAAATACATCTTGTATACATTAGTGTATGGAATATTTACAGGGAATGCTGTCCGTATACTAAATAACCAAATAAAGCCAATAGGAAATACGACCCCTGGATTTCGACATTACCAAGTTAATAGTGACACGTGAGTAAAGACAGACAAATCACATTTTTCAATCAACTTAAAGTAATACTTTACAAAAAAAAGAAGGAGAAACAGCAGCATTAACCAGCTTACGAAACTTCAGTTTACTAAACTATAAAATATAAATCTTCACAACTGCGATTCTATATACGTAAATCACAGTTGAATTGGAAAAAAAAAACATTTAGGCCTATGACTTACGTGGTAATAAATCGACAGTAATCATTTATCTCTAAAACTAGCCTCATAAATAAAAACTGTATTTATTACTTTTCACATTCTCGTCAAGATCACCCCATGAGCTAGTCGGCACAGAAATGCAGCTTTCTTTTCCAGGAGCTCTATACTTCTTCGCTCTTTGTGCCACATTGGCAACTGAGGGAACTGCCTACAGATGAACTCAACCTTATCAGCGTACGTGCATTATCAGGAACTAGAGATCTGAACTTCCATGTCGAAATAAGTCGCGAAAAAGTTTCCGTTCGAAAACACGGCATTACTTTTGGCGACAAAGAAAAAGGTATCATACAGAGACCAGAGATTGTCTCTTGGACACCAATACCTGCACTAACTATACCAGAAACTTAACAGAATAGAGAGTGTACATGAATAACACTACAAATTGCGGCAGTAGACTCATCATGAAAAAATACGCAGGAAATATATATAAAACATGTTGTCTTAAGTAATGCTTAAGGATTACGTAGAGTGGTTTACAATGGAGCACTGCACCTGACTGCGCATCATGCAGAGTCCATTACTAAGTAGTACAGACACTACCAAATATGTCAGAGAAGTGTGGTTTAAGTTGCATACGAAAGAAGAAAGCATATTTTATTTTGCAACACTAAAATATTTTGCTGAAATTAATTAGTTTTTTTTTCATTAATTTCTTATTATTACTTATTTGTATTCCAAATATTACCATATTGACTTTGTGGATGCTTTAGAAAGCATATTTTCCAAAAAAAATATAAATATATATCTTTATCAAACAAGATTATTGTAACAGTTCCTGTAACTGCATGCAATAAAAATTAATAACAACGTTTACAAAATATTTAAAGTATACTTTCTGAAGCGCTCAAAATGGAAATACGCATAAATTTTTATTAAAAATACTCTATTATTTAATTTAAAAAATTCACATAACTAAATTTAAAAATATATATATATTTTCAGTTTTTGATTTTTCTTTCAAATAAAACTTAAATTGTACTTTTCTGACAATTTTGGTAATGCCTGTACTACTATTTAAAGAACTATTCGTGTCGTACATGCGGGCGCAGTAGAAGTCGCTCTACTTCTACCTTTGTAGATGGCGCTGAGACACAGGTTTACTATAATTATTAATGTAAGATATTTAATACTAACCATTAATTGTACGGATAATATGTACATAAACGCAGCCACTACGAAACCCGTTGTTATCTAATTATGTCATGTAAATAATTAAGTTAACCTGCCCGTATTTTGCAGTCACTGTCGAGACGCGGGAATATAATTACATTTCTAACGAAGGATTTATTTATTAACAAGCACGTTGAAATTTAAAAAAATAGTAACATGGAGTTAGTTTGTTAAACCACACCGTTTTCAAGGAATTCAGTCGTGAGGTTTCTTGATGAAATATTGGACACCTGTAGGTGGGATACACCGTGCAATTCTTTTTCGTACTTTTAAAAAGTCCTTGGAATCCCTGTAGCCATTTTTTGTAGGACTACAAAAAGTTTCCTTGGGAAAAAATGCAGAACTTAAAATAACATATTATAGGCACTTGTCAGGTACTGATAATATTACAATAAGTATTAATTATTATAAATTACATTATTCCTATTACGGAATTTACTTTTATATTCCGTTATTAGATTAACGTTGCCACAAAGCACCGACTTTAATAAGAAACAATTCGTCCATATATTTTTTATGTTAGAGAACTGTAATCCTGTCCATATATTAGAAGCTCTTGGCCTTGAGAAAGTGGTTTTAGTAAAAGTACGGCTTAAATAATAGAGAAAAATAGTAACAATAAATCACCTTACGCATAAAAAGAGTTCGCATTCTATACGAAATAATTCTGAATAACGATCAGCTTTATGCAAAGTGGCAGATATTTTCACCTTCAGTCGTTACTCGTATTACTCATTATTTATACACATATAATTACCTATATCTAAAACACACGGAATGCAGTTATTTTTTTAAACATAGAAAATTTTATTCTGAATTAAGTAATATTTAATTAATTTAGTAATTAGGTAACTGCGTTTCTAGAAAAACGCTTAGTTACGGTATAAGTTAGCAGTTGTAAAATAATACTCAATACCGGCGCAAGAAATAAAATAGGAAAATATTGGCCTACTCTTACGCGACTTGCAAACGACTTAACACAAATGTATAGTAATTTAAAATGCGTCGTCATCGTAACCATTGCAAAATTGAAAATATTAATCTGTAAGTATATAATAAAGGTGTAAATATGTATAAGGATATGAGTATATTATAGGTTTTACAAGTAAATAAAATGTTCCAAAGTTTTTTCTAAATCTTGAAGTTTACCATAACTATAATATTCTTAGGTAAATGCATGATTCCAAATAAACACAAGAATCTAAACCATATACATATTTTAACTCTATAAACTTATTAGATCTCAAATCATATTTATTCATCTTTATAACTATCTTGAAATGAATTATCATTATGTTCACAAACAATTTCAGTCTCAAATATTATAATCTTATAATCCATATAGAAAATATTCTAATAGTTATATAACTTAAACCATATACATATGAAAGGTAATTATAAATGTAATTATCTGGTACTAGATTTTATGAATATCAAAGTAACTTATTAACATATTTACTGCACTTAGGTATGTTTTGAACATTTTAAATTTTATAATAGAAGTTCTAACAATGTTTACAATAATTTTTACCTATATTTAATTATACATCTCTCCCACCCCCCACCCCCGGTCCAGAAACTAGAAGTTATATAGTTTTGTTAGTATCGTGTTTATCAATACTTTTTTTTTTTTAGAAATTCTCGATAGTTTTTTCCAGAACGAGGTTCATCCTGTGTCCATCAAATTTTTGTAAACAGGAATTCTTCCATATTCTTTCTACTTGCAACAAAAATACGAGTCCAATATATGGTTGTTAGACACGATACTTCAACTTTAAAACTCAGTCCCTGCTTTAAATTTATATGTAACATTGGAGATAACATTATATACGCATTAATGCATCAAAACAAGTTAAAAAAACAAAACATTCCTAAATGTACTAAGCGCTTGCAAGCAGCTGTTATGGCAATGAACGTTTGATAAAACAAACAGCATTACGGGATGTCACGCATTTTCAAATTCTGCAACGTAACATCCGTTACTGCTTACAATTCAGAATCTTATGAAGGGGAATTGACTTTGGGACTGCTGTCTTCGAAGTAACTCTTATCAATGTTTGTAAATGAATGTCTTTGTCTACTTTTTCAGTTCAAAAACAGAGTTGTGGTTTGATTCATAATAGGAAAAATTCTTTGTCTATGACTTGGCATACGCATGAAAAAAAACTGTCGGTAATCGAAAGCTAAAGGCTGTTCACGATAAAGAGGTCCATTTAGAAATTAAACCTAGAAAAAACTTACTGACCCTGCATGCATATATTTTAATGCGCACTGAGTGATATTCGCCCAGTAAAGTTGGTAATGATGGATGGAAAGTAGTTTCATATCTTAACGTTGAACGTGTATTACTGAAGGACAATGAAGTTGACTTCTTTCACATGTAAGTGATATAATTGAAAATGAAAATATCAAAAATTCTATGAGTGAGTCCTGATTAGTCAAGCTCACGCAAAAAGTTCGAGTATTACAGTAAAATAAAAGGCAAACAAAAAAAAATTATATGAAAAGAGCATCAAACTCATTTCATACATATGAACTTAAAGTAAACTGCTAAATTTCTCTTACTTACGCCAGATATTGACTTGAAATGCAGTAGTCGACTCACTGCATAATCACTCACCTAAAACAAAAAACACACACACACATCGTATGAAACCACAAATATTGCAACTAAAAATATTATTTATTTCAAAGAAACATATAAAAAAATTGTGTGTAATTTTAATACAAGATTCCTTTATACGTCTAAAAACCATAAATACAAAGTTTTAAATGTTGTATTTAATCACGACATATGTCCTTGTCAAACGAACATCAACAACAGCCAGTAAGGAACAAAGAGAGATGAACGCCTGAAACTACTACTACGAACTGGGACGGTTTTCTTCAATCAGTATTTCAGTGCAGTGGACTTTCCTTTGTTGCGTGGGCAGACGCCCGAACGTGGTCAGAAATTTGAAAAGCAAAAATTCCGCGGAGTTTTCTGGCTCAGTTCCCTGGCTGAATTCCAGCTAATTTGTTACTGGGATCGTGTTATTGACCGCCTGCGTGGTCGGCATCCAACAAGTAGCTCGGGCGCCACGTCGAACAGATGCTCTGTCCGTCCGTGACGTCAGTGCAGACTTGAGGCTGGGAACGGTCAGCTTAAAGCGGCTTACAATGGACCACTGCACCCGACTGTACAGCACGCAGAGAGCGTTAGAAAGTATTACACATACTACTGAAACTGTCACACAGTACGACTGATGTTGCATAATCCAGAATATGTTTTGTAACACTGTAAAATATTTTGTCACAATTTACTTATTTAAATGTTTTAAAAAATAATTAATGAGTCTATTTTTTAGTTAATTTTTTTACTGTGGATCCTTTAGAAAGTATATTTTGCAAACCCATCCCCGTCTATTCATCAAACAAAACTATCATAATAATTACTCAATTTGTATATAACAAATAATTGGTAATATTGTTTAGGGATATTTTTAATAATTGAGCCACAAATGTTACCATTTTTGCAACTGAAGTGAACATGCAGAAAATAAACTATATATATATATATATATATATATATATATATATATATTATATATATATATATATATATATATAAGATTAGTACCAATAATTTTTTGCACGGCCTAAATAATATTTGTGATTGCCCTACTTGAAGGTTTTCTTGCAAATTGAAACGTCCAATATGTAAATAAACTTAAATTTTAATAAAAAATATAGTTTCTTTTTTAATTTTTTAAAACCTTTAAATACGCACACGTTTGCAAAATACGTTACAGTATTATCAAATGTAGGAACGCATTCTTCTTCCGTATGCAACATAAATCTTACTTTTATACTTTTCTGAGAATTTTGGCAGTGTCTGTACTACTTTTTTACGATTTCTACATTTTGTACAATCCGGTGTATACAGTGCTCCATTAGGATCCACTCTACTTCTACCTTACGGGGAATGGTGCACTATATTCTTACACCATATGTTTCACGAGACCACGGTGGTGTAGTGGTTAGACTACTCGCCTCCCGCCTAGGCGAACCGTGCTCGGATGCTCCCGGATTTTCGCATGTGGGAATCGTGCCGGACGATGCCGCTGGTCGGCGGGTTTTCTAGGGAATCTCCCGTTTCCCCACCCTTGCTTTCCGACGCTGCTCCATACTTGCCTCACTTCACATTCATCGGCTCTCAAGACCTCCATGTTAAGTGCCGCCCAAATCCCTCCACTACAGTATATTTATCAACTTGTCATCGCAAGGAGTTTTTCAGAGTGCGTACAGTGTTGTCAACCGTAGTGTGTAATTCTAACTTTTGTGTTAACTGTAGTATGTAGTATAATGAATCCAATATACAACGGGGAAGTAATATAATTAAGCTGCAGAGAAGTGTTAAAAACGCAGTGTATTGTTACACTTAAATTTACCACCAACAGGTGTGAAATATTGTGCTTAGTCGTACCAACAGATTGGCGTTTTTGTTGTTTTGTAGTCAGAGTTGCTAGATAATTAATATTAATCAAAGTTTACATAAATTACACTCCCACGCTTCCAGCTCAGTTATGCGCTGCAACCAGAGCTACATAGTAAAGGTATCTTGATACCAACAAGCATATGGAAAGAGTTGTTAAATTAATTCTCACAATCGGCCATCATAAATATTGTTGTCATAGTCATACATAATGTGCGATTTTCAAACTTAAGAGTTTTAAGCATACTGTGTTCAGATGCTAATCTTGTTGTCAGATTATTGAAACTGAGGTTATTAATGTAAAACATTTTGCAGTAGTACAATTTTTTTTACAAATACCCTTAAAAGTAGTATAATTTTGGGAGGTCTGTGGTACACCACCTGCAAACTAGTTGGCAACACTGAGTGCGTGTCGAAATTCTTGGCACGTTAAACTACACCTTCTTACATTGTAATATATTCACTACCTTCATTATTTTCTGATTACCAACGGAAGATAATAAGATATTTTTTATCCTCTTCCACCAGTAATCACAGAAAAATAAAGACAATGTACAATAAGTATATGCCATTAAGTTTTTGCATTCATGTAAAATGTATTACCTGATACGCTAATTTCGAAACTGCCTAACAAACACGAAATCTTCAGGTGACCAGATGCGGGCATGTTCATCGAAACTGCTGCAATCGACAACCACGTAAACATATATGCTTATTCATTTTCAAATCGAGAAAACCTCTCCCTATAAGCAATTTAACAAACGATAACACAACAACAATTTTTAGCATCTTACCGTACTACGAAATCTTCAAAATCAAATTATTATGTTCACACATTTTACTTCACGTCAAAACATACTCCTCTTGCCTCCAATAAATATCTGTACTACAAGCGACTTTCACGATGTGCAGAACAGAAACATATTAAAATGGCACCAGTACCCAGCTGAAGGCCATAACTGGTCTCAGTTACACGATTTTTAATTAAATTTATAGAATAGCCAAAACATAAAATTTGTCGCGCTATAGCATTTAAAAAAAGTTAAATGTTAAAACAGAGACTTAAAATGATTTTGTTAAAGTTTAAAAGAAAAAGTTATGTTATAATTTTAAAATGTCAAAAGTTAAAATTCCCCCCAAATTTCCAAGTCCACCGTAGTAATCCTTCAAATTTGTTAACCTATATATTCCTGTAGTAATGTTCATCTGGCAGTAGTTCCTAGAAATATTGTCCTTATTGAAATGTAATTACTAATCAAAGAAAATCTACCAATCTAGATAGCAGACAGAGTAAGAATAATAATTACTATTAGTATAATTTTAGAAACTAAATTACTAAATGTTCCTCTTCAACCCTCATCACAAATAATATATCACGTATCAATACAAAAATTAATATTCAGTATATTGATGTCGAACTACCCACACAGACAACAAAAATATAGACACACAAGAACAAATAAACTGAAGAAACAACACTTACACTGTACATTATACACAAACAACATTACACCGACACCATCACAACACAGACACAAACATCAAACACACGACGGACACCTCACGAAAACAACAACAACCGTCGGCCCCTCTGTCTCCGGAGAGGATGGCGGGGTGGGGGTTCAAGGGTGGAGGCAGAGGAATTTTAACTTTCACGATGTGCAGCACACACATGTTGTCACGTGTTAAGTCGTGTTCCTTACGTCACACCTACATGTACGTAGTACAGCCACTAAGTTTGTGGACGCCGCCATCGTAGGTGCGTACACTCAAGGCGAGAGTCCACGAACTTGTCCACTGTGGTAGTATGGTAGTATATACACATACATACATACATACATACACACCGAAATGAACATACACGCATACAAAAGTGGCGTTCCCTAACACACACACATATTATATATATATATGCGTTTATACAGTACAAGCCGTATGTGTACTTGTGTCTCGCATTATGTGTGGCAGAGGACATCATGTCTCTCCGGATCCTAAGCGAGATGCTCTACCAGACGGGCTTTTAACCGTAGTATTTGCTAGGTATACGCTGTTCACGGTAAAGTGAAAACTTTTGAAGCCCGAGTTTTTCCTTTCCGCCATTTCTAATCTTTTAACCGCCTTTTAAAATAAATTTTGCCATGTAAGTAATAAACACAGTGTATACTATTCCACCGCACTCGGAAGTTTACGACAAACGTTAAAATAAAATATATTTATCGATTATTATTCTGAATGAGAGGGTTTTCGAATGTGCTCACTTCGCCGTGAGTAGCCTATACGTCGCGGGGAGCAGGGCAAGAGTCAACCTTTACTCCGTGCTTTTCAGATGCGCAAAACACCAGCGTTTGGAAAGATAACGATGAAATTATCACCTTTCCTTGAGAGTTTTAGTGCAAGAAATGAGTAAAGCAGCACGTTCGTAGCTGTTTTCTGTACAACTGTACAGGCAACGGTTTCCAAATATTATAATGTCGGCAAATTGCTTCGCTGCAGTAACGTGTAAACAACCCAACTGCGCGTCGTAATTCATGTCTCTGCAATGATGCTGCCGCAAACACGTACGTGAATATGATTTTCAACCTTAATGTTTTACTTTTTTTTGGAGGGGCGGGGGAGGAAAATTATGGACTCCCGTTTTACCAATTTGAGCAAGGGCCTGTGCGCCGCTGGGCGTTCCGAAGACAAAACTTTGTGGTACGCCACTGATGTAAGATGTTTTCGGTATAACGTAGCAAACGTTCTGGGCAGGGATGATGGCGTAGAAGAGCAAAAGCATTAACTTGAGAAGAAGAGGTGCGGGAAAGCCTCAGTCGAAAGATGTAAAACATGACCGCTTTCGTATGCCTAGTAAAATGGACTATGAAAACCTAAATGTCTTTATTTGCATAATTAATAATCCGATCCTTACAATCTACGAAGACTACATTTACAACAACAGTTAAAAAAAAAAAAAAAAAAAAAAACCACGTTCTCCTGCTTTAATTTAGTCATGACAAAGTCGCAGTATGTCCTTTCACATTTAGCCAAATACCCTAGGGTCGTTCTAATTCTTTTACAGGCAGCTAATATTCGTGTCAGAAGATCCATTTCGTTCTCCACAGGTGTCTCGTGGACAAAACTTTTTACATAACTTGCGGTCAGATTAAGCGAACAAGCTGGCCAAGAAACAGGACCTTCTCTTCCTAACCACTTCTCTGGGAAAGTTAGTAATAAAAGGGGGGGGGGGGGTTAAAACAAAGGGGATGTAGCCTTTATGGATGCCAAAGTGTTAAATTGATTGAAAGGGTTAATTAAACATATTGAAAGGATTAATAAAAATGGGAAGGGTTGATAAAATGTAAACGGTTAAAATTACTGAAAGATTTAAATTTATTCAAAGGGTTTGTTTTTATTCGAATCATTTTTTTTACATTTGTTTTTTGTTTGGTACAAGAGTGGATCTTCTTTCTTTCCTTTTGTGGGGAGCAGCTCTGGTACGTCCTCGCCCTCTGAGTCTCTGGCACACGACTGAGATGTGGCGTATTGGGGACAGGGTGTGTTTAAACGTATGTATGTATGTATGTATGTATGTATGTGTGTGTGTGTGTGTGTATATATATATATATATATATATATATATATTATATATATGTGTATGTGTGGTGTGTGTGTGTGTGTGGTGAGTTTTGTGAAAGAGTGGCCTAAGTGTAAATTTTGTGTTGCAGAGACGGTGTTGGTAGATAGGCGACTTTGAATGTTAGTATTATTCCAAATGAATAAGAGCGTTGCACGAGAGAAATTTAGAGTGTTTAAACGAGTTCTACATATGATTAAATAATACGAGAGAGAAGTATAACTACCTCCTGGTCTTATAAAGAAACAAGTGCAATTACGTGAGTCTCCAGTATGAAATTATTACATAATAAAAATGAATTAAATGTAAAGAGGTGAATATGTCTACAACGTGATTTACTACCCCGAGCTGTATGTTAGAAATATAATTTACACGAGAGAAGTATAACGAACGAACACAAATACGGGAATAACAAGTGGTAAACGATCACAACTACACGAGTCTCCAGAATAAAAATGAATTAATTAATGATGCAGAAAAATGTCCCTATAAATTAAACTACAGTCTTTCTAAACACAAGATATATGTAACACTACTTGACACCTCTCGCACATACCTGACAATATATTTAAACACGTTCATCTGCCCGTGAGGAACTTCTGAAAAGGAATCTACATGTTAAAAGAAATTAATTGATTAACACACGCAAAAAAGAAAATGTTCAATATAGGCCCATTCGATCGGGAGGTCGCTGCAGCACTGACTTGGCAATAGGATTACGTCAACTTATAACCTACGTTGAGAGAAAACAAAATATAAATTTGATTATAGATGACTGACGTGAAAAAAAACTCTGAAATTTTAAACAAAACGAATGTTTTCAAATAAATCAAACGAACACAAGTACATGAAAATTACTAAACACGTAATGAAATCGCACCTCCCCCAAAACACATCTGTCCGCCTCGGAGGTTAGTCAATGAATGACGTGCGCCTGCTTATAAGCTGTTATATATATATATATATAACCTATTTCCCTACCAAGCTACTCTTAATGACTTGATTACACTATTCGTCCTACAACTACGTGAATGAAACAATTACACAACTACATGAATGTATAAAAATAACACTACTTGATAAAAAGTGAATTATTTAAAAATATCGGACGTACTGCAAATTTTTTTCCGTTATGTCTGTGAAATTCACGGCACTAGTTAGCGAAACGACAGTTGAAAATCATTCCAAGTTTCGTCGACCGAACACAGACACGTAGTTTACACGAAAATTGTTTTATTCCCGATAAATTTAAAAAAATATATATTTATTAAAACTAGAATCGCTGTTAACACTCTCCAAAGTCCACTGACTGCAGCGCCCTGTGATGTTCACTGTCACGTCACGAAGCTCGCTGTGCCCAGTGAAGTTGAGAGAACTGGTGGCGTGCCTATGCAGGGTGAAGGTTCTCGTGAAACTAACAT
This sequence comes from Dryococelus australis, assembly GCA_029891345.1. Taxonomy (NCBI): domain Eukaryota; kingdom Metazoa; phylum Arthropoda; class Insecta; order Phasmatodea; family Phasmatidae; genus Dryococelus; species Dryococelus australis. Next base: position 80,675,927 of record CM056995.1, read on the forward strand.
GGTGGCGGACAGCTAAAACTATTCACGTCGCTCCTGGTTGCAGTCTCCCTCCACTAGCCCTTGTCCAGTAGATGAATTTGAGCGAAAAGAGAGTTCTTTTCCAAAGTCACGGAATAACACCCCAGATTGCATCTTGGGCGATCTGTCCCCCCACCCCCCCACCCCCCACCTACAAAACGCAAAGTTCGTTTCCGGAGGACTGACCCCTGTCATCGATCCTATACTGCAAAAACCTGTTTAGCGGCAACCACCTCTCCGCCTACACCACAGAGTTCGTTTCCGGAGGACTGGCCCCTTCCAACCCTGCACTTCGCAAAACCTGCCCCTCTCGAGATCAGAAAGCGGTTTTCGGATGACTGGCCCTGTCCACGGAGAGCGTTGCAGAGCACCTGCTATTGAATCAAGGTTACGCAGCCCCCATCCCCTTACACCAGCCAAGAACGTGTTTCCGGAGAAATGCCCGATCCATGCAGGCCCCTCCCTTCACCCCAGAGCGCGCATTCTGCAACACGAGAGCTGCCTCGGCGAGGAATGGAGGCTTGCTTCAAGGTCAAAGCGAGGGTTTTGCGAAAATGACATGAAGAATCCATCCCTTGGGGCAGCAGCGGATTTTTGAACTGACTTGGGCTAGCTCCCCCTTCGCCCTCTTGCCAACAACTGCTATTTTCGGTGGAACTCTGAAACTTCCTCCTATTTTTCGAGACACAAAAGCATGGCGTATTTCCAGCGAAATAAAAAATTTCACAACTCCCACCGATGAAACTTTATTTTCCTCATCACTAAGAAATACGTTCCAAATGCCTTTATCACACAATGAATTCAATTTAAAAAATACAAACAATTTTCCACCAAACTGTTTTTTCCTATTTCCAGCAAACTTTATTCCTGTTTTCCACAAACTTATTTCAATTTAAAATAATAAATGAGTAATTTTCATTCCAACACAACTATAAGACAAATTTTTAACTTGCTAAATTTTAAAGATTGAAAGGATACAGTTTTCAAACAAGTATCATTCCCCTTGAACAAGTTAAACTTAGAACAACATTATTAGATCTAAGCAATACCCAGTTAAACCTTTTCAACAATTAAAAACTTACGAGAAACAAACTTGTTCGAAATGTTTTTAAATATTTATTCGTACAGCATAGAAAACATATATATTCAGTCTGTTTTTCTAAATATTTGATAATAGTTTTTCCCAGCCTAGAATTTTTAGACAGAACATCTGCCATAAAATGTTTATATATTTTAACTTAATTACAAATAGTTTTCCCTAGAAAATAAATATCGACATGATACTACTGAAATATCATGTATCCAGCTTACAATGACTGATATCGAAGCTGAATTCTGTTAAATGTCATGATATTTCAACTTATTTTTATTTTAAAAGTTGGCTAAACTCTCCCAGTTGTCTGATAGCTGGAAACATTGTGTTGTGACACTATGGACTCTTTCTACCTGGCCCTGAAAAGGTCTTTGTGTGACTTTCAATTTCGTTAAATTCCCTAGGGTTCTTGAACTAGATCAGCGGCCTGGCAAAATTTTCTCGAGATACAATTCTGTTCCTTCCATTTCAAAATTCATTCATTCCGATGTGTTCGATTCTCTCCAACTTTTTTTGTAACTTCTGCTCTGCTCTTCAGAGTGTGTTTTAATTGAAATGTTAGTTTTTCTCCCTCATCAATTTGTAAGCAAATAACTTTTAATTTTTTCTTTGGAAAAGTGAGCAAACAAATAACCTAGCTTTAAAAATCTTTCAAACTTCCAAACCTCAAACAACTTACCATCACCTACTTGTCTCAAGAACATTTTTTTATTTAATATACAAGTACTTATGACACATCCAATCAATTACAAAGTACTGACATGAGGAAATTTTCAAACTAATAAATAACAAGTCACAACATCCAATTTTAACATATAAAATTTTTATTTCAAATTCTTTTTTTTTATATTTCATAAAACATACCTTAGTTGACATTCATAAAACAAATTCTTTACATATTCACATCAAACATGTAGTATCGTAAAAATTTTAACATGTTACTACTGAAAACCTCACAAGTTTAATATATATATATATATATATATATATAACACACACACACACACCTCATGCTACATCACAAATAATACAATATTAATTACAAATGTTTATCAACATGTTACAACTGAAAATCATTAAACATATTTATCATTACGTGTGTAAGCTATACAAGCTTTTTAACCAAAACACAATCTTGCATCATAAAACTGCAAAAAATCACATTTCCTGTTATGGCTGAAAAAAAAACTCTCCAACATTTTATAATTGAAATCATAAAGTTTATACAAATTTTCTAAAATCTACATCATAAATCATTAACTTTCTTAGCAAATCGTTTAAAATGTTAAATGAATGAAGTTTCTTTAAAATCGTTAAACAAGTCTTTAGAATTTGAAAGAAATTTTCTTAAAATCATTTAACTTTCTTTGAAATTATTAAAACTTTTAACAAACTGAATGCTGTTTCTTTAAAATCGTTAAACAAGTCTTTACAACTTTAATGAACTTTTCTTAAAATGACTCCAACTTTATACTTTCAATCATTAAAACTGTAAAAACTCAGCCTATTACCAGTGAAAATCATTAAATTTATAAAAAAATTACACATATTACACCTGAAAACTGTTATAATGTATGACATTTGAACATCCTTACAATTGCAAAACTGAAAAAAAAAAAAAAAAAAAAAAATCATGTTGCATCAGAAAGTATCACTGTAAGTTTGAAGTTTCTCATTAAATTTCCATTTAGAGTTAAGAGATATACTGAATTTGCGTTTCTTTACAGGAACAACAGGTGTTGGTGGTGATTATATTGGTGATGTTATAGGAGTATAAATCATTTCCTGTGGTGAAGGCATGAAAAGAGGAGGAGACGGGGAAATTAATTTACACTGTGGTCATGGTAAACTTGACTCAAGTGTAATCACAAAATTGAACTCTTAAAAACTCTTCCAACTCTTGATATAACTTCTTTTTTGACATATCTCCCCGCACATTATTGGAGGTTAAATCTAGTGGAGTGCATTACAAACACATTACAAACACCTGACTTGATAACTGATGATAAATCTAGGAGGTTCCAATCTCGAAGTCGTTGATGTCGAAGGCACTGATGGTGAATGTGTTGAGGTCGATGCTGAAGGCTTCGCTGTAGACCACGACGTCGAAGGCGGTGCTGCATACCTCGACACCAGAGGTGTCGCTGTAGACCTCGACGTAGCAGGCATCACTGTAGACCTCGATGTAGCAGGCATCACTGTAGACCTCGACATAGCAGGGATCACTGTAGACCTCGACATCGAAGGCGTGACTGTTGGTTTCGTTAGTACAGCTTTCAATATACCTGGTCTCTATGTCGAAGGCGTAACTGTCGGTCTTATTTGTGCAGCTTTCAATATACTTGGTATCGACGTCGAAGGCGTCAGTGTTGGAATTTGTCAGTGTAAACATCATTGTAACTGTTCTTAACGTTGAAGGCGTTGACAAGAGCAATGGTTGTAGAGTATATTCACTTTCTTCGTCATCATCCAAAAAATCGAATAAATGTTTTGCCAAAGCATCAGGTCCGTTCAATAGATCAGTTAAAATATGCAAGTTCTTCGCTAAAATTTTGGGTCGATAAGCCAAGAAAATAATCTTCATATGAGCGTGACATGCAAAAGCGAACCAAACTAACAAACAACTGGCAACAGTGGAAGGGGGCATAGACGCTAAAGCCCTATTTATAAAAATTTCAATTTTCCCCAGTAAACGTTCGAGAAGTCTGATTTCTCCCCTCCAACCAGAAGTCAGAAGTCCAAACACCCAGCCCCAACCCTTCCAGCACCCACGACTTTCAAATATCTTTAAGCCACCACCTCAACCTCCGAGACAAACCTCTTTGCTAAGTTTCTTCATCGAAGAAATGAATCACATTTATTTATCACAAAAATAACTTCTGATTCATAACAAATGAATTCTATTTTAATTAATAATCAATTAAAAATATAAGCAATGTAATAGAGATAAACCCAGACAATAAAGTGATATATAATTTATAGAAAAAACAAAGTATTATAATCCATAAGAACCATTCACGCTTGCTATTGTCCTCTTTTTGCTTCTCTAAGATTACTTTAATCTTTTAATCATAAAATTATTAAAATCTCTACAGATCATAAAATATTTTTTATTCAAAATATATCTTATCTTAGTCAAGAAATGTGTTATGCTTTCCAATCTAATTTTAGTACATATGTTCCCATTTTCTTAATCTGTATATTGTTAACCATATTTACGCTATCCACATACAGAATTTTTTCCGGTATGTGCTCGAACATGTTTTCAATATGGTTAAAATTCAATTTTATATGATATATATTTTTTTAATTTGTTGGTAAAGGTTAGTGTATATGGGGAAATAAAATTTGTTTCATAAATATTTATTCATTTTATATAAGTCTCGTGTATTTTTTAATTTTTTATATTTTCTTGCATAAAGGAGCTTGCAAAGTGAATATTAATTATTATCAAGTAGAAAACACAATGTTTTGCGTGAGAGTTTCCAAACAGCTAGGAAGGCATTTTGACCTTGCTATCCTTGATGGTTAAAATCGTTGACTTGAACTACCGTCCCCACTAGGATGGACCAGCTCCTTCACAGCTTGCTTTGTCAAAAGAGATATTTTCCCCAGGGTATTATAAAACCGAAATGTGTTCTGCAGGGGTTTGTTGGAGTCAGGCTGTCAACCTCTGAGATCTAGGGTTCTGTAGTTGGTACTATTGGAAAAACGATTAAATTTAACCTTGAAGGTATATGATTCTGGAGAAACTTACAAGTCACTCTGCTAAGGTCGTAGATTAAATATAACGAGTATAAATTTGTTAGTTAATAATGTTTGATCGGAAATATTCCACACGAATCATTTAAGTTTAAACATCTATAAAATTGAACATGTCTAGCTTTTTCATGTGTAGGAACCGAGTTTATATATATATTTTAATTATGTGTTTCCTCCAGTATTCCTTTTATGATTATATAGCCACTGACTTATAGACTAATATCAAGTGTGCCTTATCCAGGATGGTGTGTATGTGTGTGTGTATATATATATACACACACACTTAGTTATAGAAACGTGATTAGTGTGCTCACTTCCAGAACTTTTCCTCTGGGTTTTTTTATTACAACACTTATATGAGTTAATGCAACATACTTCTCTCTTTCTTTCTCTCTCTCTCTCTCTCTCTCTCTCTCTCAAATGTTTCTTTTAAGACATTTATTTATAAATATATTTTTCTTAGGAAAACAAGTTCAATTTTAATAAAGAATAGATTAAATAGAAGTTAAAAAAATTTCTTACAATATAAATTTATTGACAAAATATATAAAAACACATATTAATATTATGATTTCGACGAAACGAAATATACGATGTTTCAAAACATACACAAGTAACTACAGGATGTCCCAAAACATTATCACACAAAGCATCAAACAAATACAGGTTGATTCGAAACACATAATCAACTACAGGTGTTACACAAATTATTTCTTTCCGAAACAAAGTCGAAAAGGTTTGCTCCAACATGCTAATAACTTGCTGATATTCAATTTACATTTTCATTTCTGTATGCACGAGCATGTGATTTCATTCTCTTGATCCATCTTTACAAATTAGTAGTAACATACAACCAAATACTTTTTATATTAAATTTCACTCATTCTAAATAATGTCATATCACTGGAATAATATCCACAGGTGATTCAAGAGGAGAATCATCATAATCAGTTTCACCCCAGTCAGACATCATTGCCCAAGTTAGCATAAATTTTGAGTTTTCTTCGATAGAGAAGAATGTTGAATTAGATTCATATGTTTTATGTAATTGTTTGAACAACGGGAAATTGTATTCTTTTTGAATATCTATTACTTTCCCGTTATACACATATTCTAAAATGTGTTTTTGCTCAACTCCACCTGCATATATTTCACAATTATTTAGGTAATGTTTGCAAAATCTTCAATATTCCCATTCTCTATACATCCACTCTCCGATTTTAAATCATGGTGATTGTTAGTAACCCATATATTAGTTGTCTTGTATTTGGGAGTTAGATATTTCCAGTCAAACGGTGCTTTGAAGCTGAATACAATTGTATATTCTTCCATTTCAGTAATAGCGAATTCTTAAATGATAAATGTTTTTTCTGCAGATTGGAATCCTTGCACATTGCAAAACATCTCATCATAGCCATGGTTTGTCGCCTACCAACTCGATTCATTATTTTCACCAGCTTATCTCTTACATTGTAACTTGCTAATCTATCATGAATAATCAGAGGTGTATTTGCCAGAATTGGTGTATTTCCAATAATTTCCATTAGTGAATCAATAATGCTATTTGAAATTGTGTCGTCTTGTTTGCTTACATACAACACAAATAATGCTCCTCTACTTTTAAATGCTTCAGGTTCTAGGATTGGTGAACCACTTTTGTTATAATACATTTCCTGAAATGTTGTATACATATCATAGTAAATAAGGAATTTGCCATTAGTAAAGTTCATATTTAAATCCACATAGGGGTAAGTTTGACTGTTTAGATACAGTTTAATATTTTTCATTACACAATTATCGAATACTGATCTACCAGATTTTAAATTGTTTGAAAACTAATGACAACATATCTCGTTTTTTCGACAAAAAACTTGATTTCACACTCCACACTATTTTTTGAGCTAGCAGTAGAGTTGAAAAAACTTCTAAACACCACGATCTGAATGCAATGTCTAAATTTGTCCCTATTTTAAAAACTTTATACGTTCACGAGTGTTAATTTCAATATGTGGCATCAGCCATTCCACACTGCTTAATTCAAATGTTACACCTTCCTTGTTATTAGCTGTATCATATACGGCATTGAAATGCATATTGCCGAATATAATATCTCATTTTTGTTTATAATTTAATATGACATGCTTGTAGTCTTCAGCAAAGCCCAAGACCATACTTAACGGTAAAACAACTTCGTATTTTCCACCTGGGTTTATTTGTGGTGAGTAATCACTAGCATTGCTCCACCCAGCCATAAGCCATGTATAAAGATCGTTTACAGTTCCTGAAAGATAGTTCTTTATCGTGGAAGTAATTCCAACATCTCGTGTTTGATTGATTTCCACTTCATTTAACAGATATGCAATTCTGTTGATTAAATGAAGTATTCCATTTCTTACTATTTTTGTAGTTGCTGGATTACTTGCATCGGCTGTCTTTTTATTAGTCCTCTACGCCTTAAACTTGATTTCGATGGTAATGTGTAAATATCGTGATTTTGTATTTAAATCCTTATTTCCGAAGGAAATGTATACGGACCTGCTCGGAGTGGTTCAAACACATGTATTTCCGTATTGGTGATATTGGTGATTGCATTTTCATTACTGATTGGTTCTTCAACATTAAGCGTGTCTTCAATTTCTATTAATCATACATCCTAATTCTTTTAAATACTATTCATTGCGTCATGTTAACTTCACGGGTAACTTATTTGAAGTGAGCATTTTTGCTTGCTGTTATGTCTTTTTATAATTCCTTTCTTCGAAATATGTTCCTTAGTGACATAGTTCTTTCAAAAACCGCCTACTTTATGTCCGAATTAAATATTATGCACAATTAAATGAAACTGCTTATATAGTTTTTTATGTAAATGGACAGTAATTTCTTTGTTTCTAAAATTAACAAGTTTACCATCTTGACCAACAATTCTAAAAACTATTTCATCAACATGATTCACTATTACTGGAAGATATATCAATGTATTCGGTTTTTCAAATTATTTTTTATCCTGGAGCCACAGCACACATGAATTCATGTATTGTATTCGTTGGTTTTCCATTCAAATATGAAATACCTACAATATTAATATTTATACAACGTACATTTACTGATAATATATTTACCTGTTTTGATGATTCATGCAATTGATTAGCTAATATACTCTCAATTCGTAACCTAACACATTTGCAATTGGATTGTTTTCCGAGAAATCAATATCGACATTACTATACATTGCACTAGTTAACCTATCTGGATTTCCACGTAATCGGAAATGTACATCTTCACGTAATGCCGCTTTAATGAATGTTTCTAAGTCATCCAACTCATAAGATCCTACCGGTATCACAATCTTGTAGGTTATTTCACCAATAATAGCTGTAAATAATTGGTTATGCATATCTATGTTTGGTATGCTGTTGTAAGTAACGAATTCGATTAGACTTATTTGCCATTCTCCATGTAACTCCAAAGTTCGGACATATACTGCACACAATTGTGATGAATTTCCACTAAATATACACATAATTGACATATTACTATAATGTTTTACTATTACACTTACTTATATATCCTATTTATAGTCAAAAAACGTAAACATAAATGTCCAAAATTGATTGTATTTGGTAATTGTTCTATTTTTTAATTATACCTTAATTGTGTGTTTTTAAATAATTACATATTTCAATTGGAGGACATAAATCGCCGAAACTATTGTAATATAATGATTGATTTACGTTCTTAATTAATCCAATCTAATGCATTCCTTCGTTTCGAATCTAATCTAAATTAACTATCATATATTCATGAAGATTTGGTTTCTTTGATAAATTGTCTCATATACACGCCTTGGAAATAGGGAATATCCAGTTTATTTAGAAATACATTAATATCTTTGTTTCTAAGTGCACATTTTGGAAGGCCATTTATTTAGGACTTTCTGCATTTTTCCACATTTTGAGTTTTTTGTCCTTGTCACACTTTAAATTGTTTCTAATACATCCCTTTAGATTTTATTTTAACTACTCTACTAATTGCCAAAACCCCTCCGAGGATTGATCCAAGAGCTTTTAATGCTGGAAATAGGTACGGAATGATTCCTCCTTTCTTTGTTTTTTGTTTGGTTTTACGTTTTATGCCCATGCCTCTCTTCACCTTTGCACGCATAACTTTATCAACAACCCTAGCTCCAAGCTTTTCACCTGTAGATGTAAATGGATTCTTCCTTAAATTTGTAGCTTTATCGGATAGAATCATATCTTGAATATGTCTTTTTTTCCAAATAGTTCCTTCGATCATAAACTATATAGTGTTCTTTACATGCATTATCCAAAGAGTTTATTCCTTCATCGTTTCTTGCCAAACGTTTGGCAAGTTTAGTACCTGGTCCGCAATAATTGGATTTCGGTAAATGCAATTACAATGGCAATTTATTAATCAATGTATTCAATACACCACATCCTTTTTTGATACATTTAGTATGAACCATTGATATCAACTCAATGTGAGCCTATATATAGACCTACATTTATAGTTTTATATTTAGTACATTATATAATACTGTGTAATTGTGCAGAAATGAAGATTATAAAACAAAATGTACATCTGCTGGTAATTGTAAATATGAAAGAAAACATAATTGAACAGAAACATGGTATTCTTTTACCATCAAATATACAATGTATAATAAGCGGTCCTCCTTTGTGTGGAAAATCTTGTGTTATTATGTCTCTGTTGGAACATCCAAATGGTCTTCAATTTAAACACACATATGTGTTTTCTAAAACAATATAACAAGAGAAATATCAACAATTAGCGACAATTTTATGATTGATGGAATACAATATTTCCCTTTTACAAATAAAGAAGACATAGTGCCTCAGAATGAAGCATACCCAATTCCGTATTTATTTTTGACGATGTTTGGTGTGAACAGCACTGTGAAATTCAACAATATTTTAGTTTTGGTCGACATTCAAGCATTGATTGTTTTTATCTACTGCAAAGTTACACATGTATAACAAAACGTAATTTGCGTGATAATGCAAATATATTAATTGTGTTTAAAATGGATAATATGAATCTGCAACATATTTACAATGATCATGTTTTAGGCGATATGACCTTTATAAAGTTTAGAGATATGTGTTTTTACTGTTGGAAAGACAACTACTTTTTTTAAAATTATTATACCAACACTTCGCCTATATAAAGGCAGATATAGGTCTAGTTTTGACAGTTTTTTAATTCCAGGTGAAGAACAATGAGTATTTCAAAATTTGGACATAGCGATATAAAATGTAATCATTACAATAGTTTTTTACCCAAAAAATGCGATGGGAATTGTGATTCGAATGGATATATATTACGTAATATGGGTATGGGTGTGAAAGATAGTGATGCAGTAAATAAACATTATGTGGAAGACTTAAACACTATTATGCTACGTGTATTTGAATCACAATTAAACTATATTCAAGAGAAATTAATAAAGTTAGTAGATTTGAATGATAATGTTTATAAAAATACTAGTGTAATTGCAAACATTTTAACCATTATTAGCAATGATTTGCAGAGTAATAAATTTAGAATATTAGAACGTTTAATTGAATTTAGTAAACACTTTAACGATATGACAAACACAGTTTCTACAACGTAACTTACAGAAGAGCACGAAAATTTAAGAGATGTAATTAATGAAGTGGTAAGAGATACTATTACAAAACAACTTGAAACATGATTGGAACAAATACTGCAATATATAAGATGTGAATTAATAAATAAAATATTTGGTTTAGTTACGCAAACAGATTTGAGAAAACAAAATAACGAGTTGGAAACACAAATTAATTATTAAAATTAATGATTTGAAAGCTAAAACTGTAACAAAATTAGGTGTTGTTTTAAGTAAAGTCGATAAGATTGAAAAAGCACAAACTATTCCACCTACTGCATCAGTTAGAAAAGCAATAACTTAATTAATACATAAATAGATTGAATTCAATGTAATATAATCAAAACATGTCTGCCTCTGATTCGGAATTACATAATGTTATATCTGCTGTGAAGGAAAAATATTTACAAGCCAAACGAGCTTGTATGGAACAGGATGTTTCAAACAAAGAAATACTTAAACCTGTTACAAGTAGAATGGATATATTGCATTCTGTGTTGTAAAAGCCTAACAAAACAGCCATTGGAAATTAAAACTGAAGAAGACTTTAAAAAAGAAGAACAAAAAGCAACCCCTTTCTCGATTAACACAACATTATTTAGCTTTAAAACAATCTTTGTCTACGTGTGATACAACATTTGGTGTTTATCGACATTATAACATCTGGTTCCTCGGAGATTCGGTAATTAGGTTTTTGCCTAACAATAAAATTAAAATAAGTTATTACATAACTGAAGTGAGTCAAGGATTGTTTGAATTATTGTTTAAAAACTTTCCAAATGGATATTCTGACACTGATTTGCAGAAATATAAAGAACTTATTCGTCGAACGGATGCCAAGATTCGTTCAGAAGATGAAAACCATACGAAAATACATTTAATAATTGATATTGTCGGAAGTGGAATATATAAAGATGAAGTTGGTGATCGTTTTTCACCTGTATATTGGAACAATCCTACTGAATTGGTCGATAGATTAAAACTTCTCATCGCTTCGAGAGAGTCTGGGAATAATTCACACACAAACGAAATTATTTCTATTATTTTAGAGTTAGCAGAAGACGGTTATATTACCAATGAAATTTATTAAGATTGCTCAATAGCTTCATGCTCCTGCAAGAATAAGATATCCTAGAAGAAGACTTATAGCTCGTGGTTTAAATTATCTTTATCAGCTGATTTGTATGAAATGACATTGCTTTCCATATTCAATAAGGGATACAGGTATATTTAGACATTTATTTGAAACATGGTTGGGGCATACCTTTGAAAAACAAAACTGGGAAACCGGTTACTAATGCAATGAAGATCGCTTTGAATGCTAGATGCCCAAATTCGCTCCAAACCGATAGGAACCGAATTTTTTCTCCACTTTTCTGAAAACTAATGACTGAATATGGTATTAATCACTATGCAATATACTCGGAGCTTAAAGCCAGTGTTGTGGAATGTTACAACAAATCGATTAAGCAGTTAATATATTGTTACATGCTGCAGCTAGTGCCGACTCAGCTGCCTCAAGCTGTAATCGGAGACACACCTCGCCCTTTCCTCTTCCTGGAACGATGTTCTCACGACCTCCTGATTCCCCCTTCTGGGAATCCCGTGAATGCCGACAGTGGCGATACTTACTGGCGTCACAGACCTCCTCTCGCCTGCTAGAGTTTCCGATTCATTTAGCGACGAACTGGGGTGGGACTGAATGGAAATGTAATACGGATTTTATTGTAAATATTCTAACTGTTAATTTGGGCACATATTTATATAATATTTGAATAGGTCAATACACTGTCTACTGGGAATGATCTTTAATTATTTAATTTCATTGATTTCTTTGTCGTAATTATAAATTTTATTAATTGGTGTCAATTGTGAACAGTAAAAGATTTCAATTTATTGTGAGAATTTGAGTTCAGAGAATTTTGCTGTAGTTATTGTAAATGAAGTAAGGAAATTATAATTAATTCTTTTATTTGAGTAAAACCTCCATCCCTTAACAAACTTGATATAGCCCAATTAATTTCTAGAGAGATATATTGCAACAATATAAACATTTCACATCGATGGGGACTTACAATTGGGTTGACGTTTTCCTGAAATAGTTACATTTATAATTCCAGATATCATAGAACTATAAAGATGGCGCCCAAAGAAGTTACAGATAATAGTTTAATGAAAACTACTTATAATAATGTTAAAGTCATCGACGAAAGAAAACCAAAGTTCAAAGTTGGCGAATTTATACGTATCTCGAAGCAGAAAGGAATCTTTGAAATAAAATTTATGGTTAATTGGTCTTATGAAATATTTAAAATTATTTCAATTAGACAAACACATCCCAGAGTGTATTACCTAGAAACCTATGAGGGAGAACCAATAAAAGGTGGATTTTTCGAACAACTTCAAAAAGTCAGTTCTCCAAATGAATATTTGATTGATAAATTCATTAAAAGGAAGAAAGATATGTCCTTGGTTCGATGGAGGGGTTTCTCACATGCACACGACTTCTGGGTTAAGAATCAAGATCTTAAAAGATTGTAATACAATGTTTTTAAAACAATTATGATAGTAAATAAAAGATTAAGTTATTTTTATGTTTTTTTGTTTATTAATAAACCTTTAAATAGATTATGGATGTAGTATTTATCGTAGATTCAATCATGTTGATTGGATTATCATTTCATTGGATTAACATTTTAACAATGATCCTGTGTGTTTAAATAATTTTATTTATATATTCCTTAAAAAGATATATTCCAAACTTTATTTCTTAACTTAGATTTTTTTTTCGAAAAAGAGATCATTGTAGGGAGACTGTGAAGTTTTCCAAAACCGCTGTTTATGGCAAAGGAAAGGGAATATTAATCCTGTGTTAACAGTCGGATTCAAGGCTCTAAAGAGAGTGGATAGAAGAATAAGAGAGATAGGACTAAACTTGGGTCGATTTTTATTGCGTGTTCCTAACATCGCTTTCATCTAGTTTCTCATGAACAGCCACATTGGGTTTAGACAACCATACACATAAGCTTGAGTTCCGGTGTTAGGAATGTTGTTTCAATTCCTTCATAGTATTAAATTCGATACTAATAACAATGAAAGAAATTAAATTATTTTCGGAAAATTACATCAAAGATTTATAAAAAGTTTTCACTTCACCATACGGAAGTTAATTGTTTGATAGAAGTGTTAAAATCATTTATCGTGATGGCGAAAGTTATTCGGAAACAATAAATTGCATTTCTGTAAATACAGTTACATATCTACTGATATTATTTTGAATCTTGTTATTAATGTTAAGGGAATAATTTTTCAGCAAAAGTTGTTAAGTATTTGTTCGATGGAAATAAACGTTCAGACTCTTGAGAGCCGAAATGCGAGAATTTTTTTCAAACATTGCCTGCCACAAAGGTTGAAGGCTGTAGACCAGCTCGAGGTATGGCGAGTCAGGGGAAGGGGTGGGTCGGGGAATAACTATTCCTCTCACAGAACCGGACAGGGCAGTTTTCGGGAGAGTCCACAATTCATGGGTAAAGGGTAGTTTTGCAAACAGGTCACCACTTTGAAAGAGTCCAACTTGGTGTCTTGAGGGGTGTCTGGCAGTTGGAGGGCCCTTGAAGTTGTTGTTGGACACAAGACTCGTTCTGGGCTGGGGTAAAGGGAGGTGGGTCGGGGGGTACGTGGTCTTGGATCGACGTGAGGGTGCATGACATTGGACAGAGCATCCCCCTAAAAAAATATTCTGCATTGGAGGGGAGGGAGACGGAACACCGAAAAACTGTCTCTGGGGTGTTGTTCCGTGTCCTTAGATAGAAACAGACTTTTTGGGCGAAAACGATCTTTGATGGAGGGGAGGGGAACAGATCGCCCAAGATGCAATCTGGGGTGTTATTCCGTGACTTTGGAAAAGAACTCTCTTTTCGCTCAAATTCATCTACTGGACAAGGGCTAGTGGAGGGAGACTGCAACCAGGAGCGACGTGAATAGTTTTAGCTGTCCGCCACCATGTTAGTTTCACGAGAACCTTCACCCTGCATAGGCACGCCACCAGTTCTCTCAACTTCACTGGGCACAGCGAGCTTCGTGACGTGACAGTGAACATCACAGGGCGCTGCAGTCAGTGGACTTTGGAGAGTGTTAACAGCGATTCTAGTTTTAATAAATATATATTTTTTTAAATTTATCGGGAATAAAACAATTTTCGTGTAAACTACGTGTCTGTGTTCGGTCGACGAAACTTGGAATGATTTTCAACTGTCGTTTCGCTAACTAGTGCCGTGAATTTCACAGACATAACGGAAAAAAATTTGCAGTACGTCCGATATTTTTAAATAATTCACTTTTTATCAAGTAGTGTTATTTTTATACATTCATGTAGTTGTGTAATTGTTTCATTCACGTAGTTGTAGGACGAATAGTGTAATCAAGTCATTAAGAGTAGCTTGGTAGGGAAATAGGTTATATATATATATAACAGCTTATAAGCAGGCGCACGTCATTCATTGACTAACCTCCGAGGCGGACAGATGTGTTTTGGGGGAGGTGCGATTTCATTACGTGTTTAGTAATTTTCATGTACTTGTGTTCGTTTGATTTATTTGAAAACATTCGTTTTGTTTAAAATTTCAGAGTTTTTTTTCACGTCAGTCATCTATAATCAAATTTATATTTTGTTTTCTCTCAACGTAGGTTATAAGTTGACGTAATCCTATTGCCAAGTCAGTGCTGCAGCGACCTCCCGATCGAATGGGCCTATATTGAACATTTTCTTTTTTGCGTGTGTTAATCAATTAATTTCTTTTAACATGTAGATTCCTTTTCAGAAGTTCCTCACGGGCAGATGAACGTGTTTAAATATATTGTCAGGTATGTGCGAGAGGTGTCAAGTAGTGTTACATATATCTTGTGTTTAGAAAGACTGTAGTTTAATTTATAGGGACATTTTTCTGCATCATTAATTAATTCATTTTTATTCTGGAGACTCGTGTAGTTGTGATCGTTTACCACTTGTTATTCCCGTATTTGTGTTCGTTCGTTATACTTCTCTCGTGTAAATTATATTTCTAACATACAGCTCGGGGTAGTAAATCACGTTGTAGACATATTCACCTCTTTACATTTAATTCATTTTTATTATGTAATAATTTCATACTGGAGACTCACGTAATTGCACTTGTTTCTTTATAAGACCAGGAGGTAGTTATACTTCTCTCTCGTATTATTTAATCATATGTAGAACTCGTTTAAACACTCTAAATTTCTCTCGTGCAACGCTCTTATTCATTTGGAATAATACTAACATTCAAAGTCGCCTATCTACCAACACCGTCTCTGCAACACAAAATTTACACTTAGGCCACTCTTTCACAAAAACTCACCACACATACATGCATGCATGCATGCATACATCCATACATACACACACACACATACACACACATACGTACGTATACACACACCCTGTCCCCAATACGCCACACCTCAGTCGTGTGCCAGAGGCTCAGAGGGCGAGGACGTACCAGAGCTGCTCCCCACAAAAGGAAAGAAAGAATACCCACTCTTCCACCCAACACAATTTTTTTTTAAACGATCCGATTAAAAATTAACCCTTTCAATAAATTTAACCCTTTCCATTTTGATTAACCCTTTCCATTTTTTATTAACCCTTTCAATCAATTTAACTCTTTGATATTTATAAATGCGGCATCCCCTTTGTTTCTGAACCCCCTCTCCCACCTCTGTTACTAAAGTTTGATTAAAATATTGTCGAGCACCTTCATGCTGAATCCACATGCGTCGACGAACATCAACCGAGACATTTTCCAGTATTAAGGATTGTGTGTAATAAAGTCCGTTGTACAGATTGTGTGAAATAAAACACGTTGTATAATACTGCATTTCAGCAAGGTGAATGAAGATACCTAGAGCTGTTTTCCAACGTTTGAAGCGGAAAAGAGCGGGAGCGATAAGGCCGAGATTCCCACTCGCGTCAAGTGAGCCATCGCCGCTATGCGCAAGGCTCTGTCTGAACTGGCGTGCAATGTTCTCGTCGTGTTGCGTGTACCTGTGGAACTTAAACGGTTACCCTATCGTTTTATTTGTGAAAAGTCAGTTCCAAAGATCAATGAAAGGCCCTATACTACAGTTTCATTGGCATTCACCCAGAATATTTTAAGCAATAGCAGTCTGAAAATGTTGTTTTAGGCCTTGTTGTAAAGCTTCAAAATAGCGCTCGCTAAAAGCAAGACCTGTATAAAGCTGTATTCCGTCCTAGTTTGAAGTGTTATTTATTTTCGTGTACAAAAAGATTGTGCGCACGTAAACTAGTTTGTTATAAAAATGTGTATTTCAAGGATGCTGCAATCCAGTCCGCGGTCTAGGTACACGGGATCCTCGTGTAATCATGGACTATGCCCGTCCATATATTCAATGCAGAGCTTACTTTAGGTTGCTTGCAATTGTAGCACAGGGATTCACATCGGCCCACGTCGGACTATTCCGTATATTAAGCCGTCCATTTCTCAAAAAACAAGCTTCATCGGTGAAAAGCACATGCTTCGACCAGGTTCGACCATGCAGCTGCTGTTCCCCTAGTAATTTCCAAACAGTCGTGTGTGCGACACCCAGGGCCGGCGCCAGCTATTTCGCCGCCCTGTACGAAATTATAGTTGCCGCCCCGCCCCCCCCCCTAACTTTTCTTTTTCAGGAGACAGCATTCAATCCCTGTAATTGGAAAATATAAAATCTAAGCACAAAACTAAAATTATTGTTAGCCGTAACATACAACAATACTATGTAATATATTCTTTCACCTGCAGTATTGATTGTTTCTGCCGTAAGCTCTTACTTTATTTAAACTAGGCCTACTAACTACTTAGTCTTGAAGAACACAATAAACATTTTTCCCACAAATAAAAGCAATGATACTATCAAGAGTCAAAAATTGTGTATTACAAGTTACGACAGACGGAATCCAAATCTTGCATTAGAGGCCTACACGTAGTTAATTCCTTTAGATAATTGAAAAATGCTGAAAATAATTTTTCCACCGTACTGAATACAAGATATGATACACACGCAAACTATGACGGTACATGTATTTAATTAGCATATTAAGAGTAATAATTTAATTGTTTAAAACTTAACTACTTAGAGAAAGTCACAGTAACAAGTAAGGTTAACAGTGAATTTTCGTTTCGTTTTGTTTTCCCCGTAGATTTCCCGCCATGCCGCCCCTTTGGTCATCCGCCCTGTGCACTTGAATGGGTTGCATCCCCGGTCGCGCCGGCTCTGGCGACACCCATATAATGTGCTACTAGCCGGGTGCTAATTGAAGGTTCCACGACCAAGCAATGCTTCTTCGAAGTCGGGAGTCGGTGCGTCTTCAGCTTCGGACGTGTAACTGTGGTGGAAATTGTCCCGTAACCGAAATGACATGGAAACATGGTATGAGCTGGATGTTTGCCAGACCTTGGATGTCTGCCACGTTATACATGGTCCGGTGCAACTTTCTGTTTCCCTTATGTTCTCATTTTCTCAGCCGTAAACAAACATTATATCTGCACTAGTTCCGAAACCGTATACTACATTAAACTTACGCTGACCATTTGCATGCTTCAACGAGTAAACG
Source organism: Dryococelus australis (assembly GCA_029891345.1). NCBI lineage: Eukaryota > Metazoa > Arthropoda > Insecta > Phasmatodea > Phasmatidae > Dryococelus > Dryococelus australis. Next base: position 80,694,095 of record CM056995.1, read on the forward strand.
CAGATTGCGTTCGGCACACTTGCACCTCACAATTAAACACATAGATATCCCCTACCCCTTGTGATGTACACGTACATGTTACTGGTAATGCATACTCTACTTTTTGCAACCTATGAAGAACGGTTATGGCTTGTATCTCCTAAGCGAGGCGTTTCTAGACCGGAATTCTACATTATCCCTCCAACTTTGCAACATTATCACAGGAATATCCTGTATACACTGTCTGGAAGAGAAAATAAAATACACAGAGGAAATCCTGTGTATACACTACCAGACAGACGAAACGAAACACACAGAAAAGGATAGCCAAATTTAGCGACATGTTGATAATATCTATGTAATATGTACGAATTATCATAATTACGGTAACACTGCGTCACTGAAGCCGTGATATAGAGGAAGTTAGCTGCATGAAGAGGGCACAGTTGCCAATTGAATCGAGTACGTACAGCCTTGCAGTACGCCGAGACGGCAAAAGCGTACAGAATATCAAGAAGTATAGGAGTGCATACGGCCGGTTGAGCGGTTTGACGAACAGACACTCACATGGACTGTGCCGTGATCTATGTACGACGTTGTATTGGGGTGAGGTCACACGAAAGCCGCAAATCGGATAGGCAAGTTTCTGGCTCGACACGTCGAAGTAAAGAACATGAAAAGAGTATCCGAAGAAACGTAGCAGTCGACCCTACCAAAACATCCCCCGGATTCTGCAAATGTAGCGTGCTACAGAACTATCAGTCAACGACTGAATGAACGCCGACAACAGTTAAGGTAGCTAGATACTGTAGGTAGGTAAGCAGGTAGGGCTCAATGTCTCGTCGACCGCGATATTATTAGAGACGGAGACTACAGTCATGGTTTCCTCTGCGCTGACTAATTTCGACTCCACGTAACGCTTATCACTTTTCCAACGGTACACCGAACATTGGGAGATGGTGGAGGAATGGCGTCACTTTGTCTTTTTCGAGGAATGACTCTTCTCTTTGGTGCTGACAATATACACTACAGAGGCGAGTGTCAGCCTCAGGCGGATATTCATGTACGCCAAATAATATGTTATCGAGATTGCACATCCCCATTTTATACCATTTGTAAGGCATATTCTTGAAGGCATTCTGTGGCATGATAATGAGCATCTACATCCACGGTCATCGTGCAACACGCTGTACGAGGTACCGACAAATATCTTTTATCCCAAGACAGGGCACTCGATAGACACATAGGAAACCACTTTTATTATTAGTGAATCGTGCAACACTTGTGTAAAATTGTACCTGCTTTGAGCACTTCCTTTCATTGAAAATCTATCAAAAATATCCGTAATATCAGTACCACACAATTGCAAAATAGAACAGACGAATGCACGATAAACCGGCAACAGTAAGGGAACAGAATTCTATCCGTGTTTCACACAGTTCACCCTAGAATGCGCTAGTGAAATTGCTTTCCAAGCGTTGCCATGCTAACTACACAGTATGTCCGGTGTTGCGATGCAAGGTATTCGGTACGGACGCTATATCTTGGCCTGCGAGATCACTGGACCTATCGCCAATTAATCACGTATGAGATCAGCTGGGATGCAGTCTTCTCCTGCACCCACAACCTTACAGATTCTGTTGGTACTTGTAGAAAGAATGGTGGAACATATATTTACCGCAAGTCAGTATTCGGGCTCTGCATGTCTCCATGCCATGTCGAACGGCTGCATGCATTGCCTCTAAGGAAGGCAGTTTCCATATTTAGTCTTGTGTTATACGCCATTACAGTGTGGCTCTGTCCCCATTTTACTACCGGAATTTGCGTCAAAGATTATCCTTACTTAATAACGATGTATTTTCGCCCGTGTAATTTATTCCGTAACGCTTTGATGCCAAATTCGAGGTGTTTGGATTTGTCTGTTCAGCAGTGTGTTTCTACGTGTATACACAGACGCACATACTGTGGACATCACAGTCAGCATCGGCGGTAAAGCGTCTCAGTGTACGAAACGGTATTGTACTGCGAACAATAATTTTGTGCCAGATATATGTATGTCGAGGACGTCATCTGTCCTGAAATACAATGACGCTAACAAACTGAACGCCTGGACGTTGAGTTTGCCTTTTGTGATACACAATAACCAATGTGTTGTACTCATAAATTAAATAACATTACCAGACGGAGGAATGATACCTCTTGGAATCCAATGCCGAATCACAAGCAAAATAGCGTAAAAACCATATAAAGGTCCCCAATTCCTGCCTACCAGTGTTCCCAATTTTCGAAAGGAAAAATAATGTATGATGTAAAACACTGCATTTACGTTGTCCACTACCGAACTTGGCGCTTAATGACGATCGTAATTTGATCAAAGCTTACTACAATGCAAGCATGAAAATAAAATATGGACGGATAAAGTCCATCTGAACTTTTTATTTATTTATTGTAAATTAAATTATTTCTCACCGACACACACACACATTATATATATATATATATATATATATATATATATATATTACATACATGCATACATACATGTATGCATGCATACACACCTACACACAGGGATGCACCTCTCTTAGAAACTGTCGTCCATCGTTTTCCGAAACCAGTGGAAACGTGTGACGTTAGTGTTGCCCACTTGGCAGGTAACGGAAAATTTTGCGTTGAAGTCGAAGCAAGACTTCCTCGAAATCGGCATGTTTTGCGAAACAAAAAGTGACATTTGACATGCAGAATACTGACTTGCAATTAAAAAATTAATTAACCTTCCGCGTTACGAAGATGAATGTGAAATAATAAAAACAGCTCCAAGTGTTTCTAGAAAATCATTTGATAGCAGCCATAGGTTTAATGGCGATTGCAGATCTTCGTCTACTCGCACGCTATGCGCTTGCTCAGCATTAACGTCTTAAGTAATCTCTGTAATGTTATCATGTGGAAAAATAAAAGTCATCAGTGAATTCCAATGGAAAAGCAAGTACACTGTTTTTACCTGCATTAAAAAATTATCTCGTTTTGTTGCATAAGGTAATGAACAGCGATGAGGTTAATTTACGTCGATACGTGATTGCTCAAGCTGGTAGCCACTTAAGCCTGTGAATTGTACAACATAAAAACTATTTGTAATGATGCAAACTGTAATGTATGTGATCCAATTTCAGTGTCATCAACAGCTGAAAAGTTTAAATGCAATCGTTATCTCAGCACATGCCGGTCCGTGATCAGACTTACTAGAATCTCGCTGGCCAACACCAGATATTTGTGCGATGATCGGTGTTCGTAATCAATCAGCATCCAGGTTTCCCGATCCCATCCTTATTCATCTCGGGGTGTACTCTGGCGTCGTATCGCCGGGTGTCCAGTACCTAAAGTAACCAATCAGAAGGATAAGTGGATTTGCTACAGGAATGGGGCTCTCTGCATGTGGCCGGCCTCCCGTGGCGCAGTCCGGTACGCTGCCGGTCTAGGGTACGGGACGTTCTGGGTGCGAATCTTAGTTAAGGCATGGGTGTTAGTTTAAGCAAGGCCATAAGTTAGTCCGTAAGCCATTCCCTTATACGCCTTCACGCGTAACACTGGGGGACGTTAATAAGCTCTTTCCATTCCAATTCAATTCATTGCTTGTGTCGCTGTCCGGAGCGGCCACACGTCATACTAACCGTGTCCAAATACGTTATTTTGAAATTTCGGGGTTGACGATTCGAATGTACTGATCAGTGTTCCTAGTGTTCAGTTTAGGAACTGCATTACTCAATGTTTTGATGTTTCTATGTTGCTTAGGCAACGAAAAAAAAATCCACAAGTACTTTCTCTTGGAAAATTATAAAATTGTTTTGTTCCCTCGCTCCCTTCAGGGAAAACCACCAACAAAAAAAAATAATTTTACGAAGTTATGATTTGTTACATAACATATTCCGAATCTAATTTCCATCGACACATATAAAATGAGTAACGAACAAAATTACGCATTTGTGATTTATCACTGTTTTCATTCTTTGTTATTGGTTATAATTTGCACAGTAAAAGACGTCAAATATGACGTAAACAATAGCGGACCATTTCCCCAAATATTTAGGGCCTAAACTTGGCCAGGTGGTCGATTTAGTAACCTAAATAGTGATATCATAGCGGTTTCTGACTCTTCACCACACTATCACGTTACTTGAGTAGCGTCGGGTGTCTTGCGGTCATTTGAAAGGGTGCCGTACGTATGCGTTGCATGTTTTCTCGACAACCGTTCGCCCGAGAGTGCAACACCAAAAACCTTTAATGTACACATTATTATAACGTCACAACAACCGATTAACACCCATACTTTTGTTGGTTAATGACATGGCGCACCCTAATTTCCTAACGAAGGGCGATGTCAACACCCGCAGAATGTTCACGGAAGGGCAGATGTCAAATCAAAAGCCAACACTATTCAGAACTTTTTTCGTCTCACGTAGTTTCTGACATATTGCAAATTACTAGTTTTAATCCCAAAATATCAAGGTTATATTTGTCCTTTAATAATTACGTTAGGTCATACATAGGTCGGCTATAGTCTGTTCGCGATTTCTTCACACTTTTTAAGATCAAACCTTCGAAAAAATCACCCCATGTACAACGTGTTTAGTTATTTCCTAAATACGCCATGTATCATGAGCGTTTTATACTTCTGTTAACATAAAAGTATCATATGTTTCGTTAAATAGAAGTTTTATCTATATTTTATTTATAAATTACGGTATTTCATTTATAATAAATAGAAACAAAAACTTAGAGAAAACACGTGTGCTGGTAGCGCCTAGTAAGAAATAGTTCTCATGCAACATATTATTACAACCTAGTGCGCACGAACTCGGTGCGTTGGCCTTTGGTGTAATTTTTTAGACAAGATTTGATTGCGCGAGGCGGAGGGATATCCTGGAAGTAGAACTCCAGCAGGGCTTCAGAAAACTGTGAAGTAAAAGTTAATGGACTATACTCGCGGAGATAGTGCGTGATATACCACAGCTAGTCAGATTTTCCAGCAGTTGTGAAGCACATCACCTGGAGGGAGCAGATAATGGCACGCAGGTGGGCGCACGCGCAGCTGCTGCAGAGGACAACACATGCCGGCCTGAGGCAGGATATGGATGGGCAGTTTCAGCCTGCGCGCCCGCCAGTCAAAACACAGTGGTGCACGGGATGTCCCCCTGTGGTGCACCCCGCCCCGAGGCGGGGACCAGCCCCATTAGGGGTGTCACAAGTGCAAGTGCTGGCACACAAAGGCGACAGCCACCGCATTATAGCTGCACACTGTAGCGGATTTAGACGGGGATTACTTGAGGGATGCGGTACCATGCACAACTTTCGAACCACGTGCTTACCAGTAAGCATTAAATTTTAATGCTATATATAAATGCCAGTACTTAGTGGGCAGCATAACCACGTGCTTAACACTATAGGCTGTTCACGGAAAAATGAGCCCTTTTGATAGCCCTGATTAAGATCTACTTGTACGCGCGTTGTGTATTCTTCCGACTTATATAAAATTATCGTTGCCAAGGGCCTCATCACTTTATTCATGCATCGGCCAAGGAAAACTGTACAATTATAGGAAAATATAATAATTTACAAATTATTTTATTTTTACACTTCGATTTTTACACTGCTTATTTTTACACTTCGATGCATTAAAAACACATAAACCGAAATAAATAATTTAAGTTATCACAAATTTTTACCCAAAACTTTTTACTCGACGTTGAGATATGGAACTACTTTATATCCATCGTTACCAACTTAACTGGACGCATGTCCCTCAGTACACCTGTTAAAATATATGCAAGCAGGAGCAGTGATTTTTTTTCTAAGGTAGATTTCAAAAGTGCTCATTTTATCGTGAACAGCCTTCAAGCATTAACATGAAATGCTATATAGGATGTTTTTGAACAACACCGATAAACCGCGGTAGGTTATTCATTACTAAAATTTAAGACCAAAACCTATGTACCACTTTTCTCTTAAGTGATTATTAAATGAGCTATGCCTAACCGCCCCCCCCCCCTCCCAGTGTAATATTAAAATACTTTTATACTTTTAGTGAACATATTATTAAATACTTGCGTGAAAGTAACAAGTCTGTGACCAGTGATTTGTATAACGGAGATCTTATCCCTCAGAAAACACGGTTAGTAATATCATACCCATTCATTAAGTAAATAAGGGTTCTCACCATATGTTTGCATTAAACTTTGTAACAATAAGCTGTAAACTATTTGTTAAAACAAATTATAATTCAGCACTTTTAGGTCAACAGAAAAGATTTTCTTTTCGGGACATACTGAGGTGAACCATTTTCGCGAAATCCATGCGGAAATTTCGAACGGAAGGTTAGTAGTGGCCTGCAGGTAGGCAACACATAGTGGCCTGGCAGGTAGGCAACACACTAACCCACAGGAAAGTGCTACATCACTTAGCATGCAACAGGCACGATATATGGTAGTGACGGCCTGATAGCAGTCGCCATACGGTGTGCAATCAGTCGTGTATTAAGTGTGTGCCTGAATTTATAGTACACTTACTTTTGTGAATGTAGAAATTTTGTCATGTTCCAAAACATTCCTTTACTACAGTATTATCTCCCTTGTGTTCGTTTCGCAATAGTGTACATTACCACTTATTTACTAGTGTGCTCCATTGGTGTTGCAAAATAAATCGATATGCCATTGTCATTTATTAAGGCAATTCACCCGGTCTCACACCGAACACAGGACTCTTTGCTCGGTTAAAGTGCAGTGAGCGCTATTAGTTTTTCACTTGCTTATCGTCCAGTCACACGACGTCGTATTGTTGTTGGTTTGAAAAGTTGCATTAAAATGCTTTTTTGTTAGTAATTTTATTTGTTTAATTTATGTTAATGTTTATTTGTTTAATTAATCCACTAAGTGGTTGTTTATGCTTGTTCCTACTTTATTATGTGTCATTTGTTCAGTATTTTACTCTCATGTACAATGTTATTTTGTTCATATTGTCAATTCTTTTAAGTGTTATTTGTTTGTTTCATTTCATTTACGTTATGTCATTAATTAAATTATAATGATACACATTTATTCCACCATTTCAAATACAACATCAAAACAGGTGTTAAACCAACATGTTACTTTGTTACAGCCGTACATGTCAGTCGGTATCGACAATTGAGCCAACCTCTTAAGCATTAAGTCTTGGCATTTGTAATTTTTAACGCGTTTTCTCGCATACCATTCGTGGGAGCGCTTCCTCACCAAGAAAACTCATTTTTACGTCTTGCCATAGTAATTCATAACCCGTGATCAATCTTTACGTAACAATTTACGTAGATCCTTTTTCCACTATTCAAAGGGATAGCAACCCCCACTTTACCACGTAGGGAGTGCGGTAGGCCAACAATTATATTTACGTGTTAAAGATATTGCATTGTTTGGCATGCTACAAAAACCAGCCCTTAATATCATAAGGGTTCCGTGTAATCAAATAAGGTTAATTATTTCAACCCCAGCTTCACAGGGGTCTCCTGCCCCTACGGGTGATTTCCTGGCGTTTGTTGTCACACATTTTTTTAACTGATATTTTGCAAGGAGCGACCTCATGAAGTTTGTAGCAGAAGTGTTTGCGTATCCTGTATATTCTATTTTTCTCATAGTTAGCCCCGATTAAGGATGTTTAACAAAGAGGAAATTCTGAAGCACAGGCAAACTTGTAACGCCCCAGCCCCTGCCCTAACACACAAATATGAAACACAACGACTGTGATTACAAATTCATACCAGATTTTCATGCCTGCAACTTGCTTATTCTGAGGAAAAAAAACACCATTAAAATTTTAATCTGGATTCTATTTTTCTTGTAATCGTGTAATAATTAAACTCAAGTTGTTTAGTTTTTGTGAATTTACGGGTCAGTAGCCAGCAGGAAAAAATAGTTATCCCAAAAATTTTCTCTTACAACACTAAATTAGCAAGATGACAAAAGTCCGCTACCAGGGGAATACTTCACTCACAGATGGCCATGAACTCAGCCTTGGGTGGCTGCTCCCAGCCTGCCTTAACTTTGTGAGAAAATCTCAGTCTCTTGGAGAATTTTTTTGTTGCCCGTGGGCTTGGTCGACTTCCACAAGACCCGGTTATTCATCTCTCTACCATGTTCGACGTGGGAACAGAAAATCGTTTCTGCTTTCTCGACACTAAACTGCAGCGCTTGTGTGATAAGTTTGTGCATACAATAACCTCACCCATAGTACATCACATATTAACGCAAACTCTACAACCAAAACAGCAACAAAGCGACTGCTGTAGATAGTCGCTAAAGAAAATTTTAACACACGAAATCTTAAAGTGGATGAACTCATCACTATAAACTTTCCGGATACAAAAACGTTTCATTCAGTGGAAATGCATTACATATTTATGTATGGTGTTCTGTGCTACAAAAATTACACGTCACAAGGCACACGAATCACACATTTTATAATGTAACGTACAGTATGATGACAGCACCTATGAGATACGACACACATATCTGTGGATCAGTATGCAGATACAGTCTACTTTAAGATGAAAATAAAACTAACTGGGCCCAGATATTCTGCGCGAGAGATACTCTACAAGGCAAAATTTAACTTTGCCATTTGTGTGTCTGTTAACGTAAAATTCTATTTTTGGTGGGTACAGTTCAAACATAAAACTCTCAAGAGTAATATGTAAAGGAAGTTCAAGGGGGGGAGGGAGGGAGGGAGGGAGGGAGGGAGGGAGGGAGGGAGGGAGGGAGGGAGGGAGGGAGAGGGAGAGAGGGAGAGAGGGGGAGAGAGAGAGAGAGAGAGAGAAGTAAATTCTATCACGTTCTCTTAACCATAAGCACACAAGAGGATCTTTTTGTTCGAGAAGTAGCGGAAGTTACGGAGTGACTGCCAGGAATATCAATTTCAAGGCGGAGAAGCCAAGCGATTTTGGAGAGGGAGGGGTTGAAAGAAGTAAACAAGGAGAAAATATGGTAAGTAATAACTTGGAACACAACGCTTTTAAAAAATGATAGAACTGCAGATAAAATACGTGATCTTGTGCTTGAGCAAATAAAAAAAAAATACACAATCAATGTTTATATCCAATAAGTGTACTATGACAGTACTACAGAGAAAATAATGCACTAATTCTTTGTCGATGCGAACATTAATAAAAAATTAAAGGAACTGTTTGTATTAATTTCAATATAGTGTTCACAACAGGCTAAAGTCGTTGGAACGTTTGTCTATTTCAAAAATGTTTCTCGATGGATGGCTCCGTTAAGACGTCATCTGCGGCTAGGACTTTTGAAAATGGTTAAGGTTCTAGACAAACCTATGTTATGAACCTAAATTTGAGCACAGAAAAAAGTAATCAACTAGTTTGGTATCCATTATACGTTACCTTTATATTCATTATCGTGCAATATAAACAATGTATATTACAGTTTTACCTATAGAATCTCCAGTTAGTTATCAGGCCATACAGCAGGTTAGAAATATTTCCATAAATAGATTCTCAAGGGGGTAACGTGACAAATATTCTCTTGGTGTGAGAGTGTCCACTTTATTCCACTGGTTATTTTTCCAAGCCCATCTATCTCGTTAAAGGTTGTTTACGATAAAGTGAACACGTTTGAAATCAACCTTAGAAGAACGTCACTGCATTTATTTTAACGGGCGCACTGAGTGACGTGTTACCAGCAAAGTTGGTAACGATGGAGGGGAAAGTAGTTCCATATATTAAAGTCGAATAAAAAGGGTTAGGTAACCATCTGTGATAACTTAAAATATTTCTCTCGCTTTCTGTTTTTATTAATGCGTCGAAGTGAAAAACGAGCAAATTTGTACAATATCTATTTTTCTAATAATTTCATAGTTGGCAATGTTACGTTGACATAAGGTGGATGAAAACACAACGTAAATACAAACAGATCTTACGCGGGGTTTTCATAAGTGCTCATTTAGCCGTGAACAGCCTTTAATACCATGTATGTTTAAAGTTGACCCATAGTGGAGGGTAGCCTGCTGCAGGAGTTATTCTCTCAAACTTATCTCGGGTTGGGCCATACAAATGAACTGTTATGTCCATTTAATACGTAGTCAAAGAAATAAATGCCTGTAAGCCATTCACGGTTACTTCACACTTTTTTGAAACCCTTCTGAAGTTCTACTTTCACGATATTGCTCCGCCTCATGCAAACAAAGCGTAACACAGTATGGAAAATTACACCAAAGGGACAGCACACCGCATTCGTGCGCACTCACTGTAATAAAGTTTTGCATAAGAACTATTTATTACTAGGCATTATCAACACACTTATTTTAGCCATGTTTTTATTCATATTAATTATAAATGAAATATTTCAATTTGTAAATAAAATATAAGTAAACGTTCAATTTAACCAAAAAATCAAGGTACTTTTATGTTAACACAAGTATAAAATACTTGTGGTATAGGCGCGGTATATTTAGGAAACAACCAGGCGCGTTATTCACGGGGTGAGTTTCCAAACGTTTCATTCAAAAAGTGTGAGGAAACCGCGAGGAGATTACACAAGAGAAATGTCAGGAGACCTTCACAGTTACTCACATTTCTTGTTCCCAATCTGCAAAACTTTACAATGCAAATACATAGTAAAGTTTATCTGAGGGCATTCATGCCCTTTTTTAATAGTCGCACGGCATGGTAATGTTTGCGGAGCGAGAGCTCCCAGAGTTTTCTTCGCCGCTGAGTGGCGTGGAACGTGAACAATTCGCCGCTCCCGCATCACAGCCTCGGCAAAGCCACCAGCATCCATTGCAGACATGGGAAAGCACCACCCACTGAATGCTCACTCGCCTCTAAACGAAGAGAAATAAGACTTTAGGGAGTGACAATACCAGTTTACCTACAGTGTAGCACGGATGCGACCAAGAAACGGACATTTTTTATAGGTATGTAAATCCTTCGAAGAAGAGCAACCTTTGCGGTAGACCTAATTACCCACCAGGGTAAATACATAAAAAGTGAGTTTTCAGACAGGGATGAGTAACTGAGAACAAACGCCAGCTACAGTATGTAAGACACTTTCCCGGGAAGCAATTCGAGACACGTCGCAGGGAACGGCAATAACAATAATTACACAGCAAGCGCAGACAAGGCGCAGGAATCTCAAGCACACGGGTGAATGCCTAGGCGGCCTTCTAGCGGCGCAAATGTCTCTTGTGACATTCACCGCACATGTCGTGCCACATTCTGCAGTGTGCAGCCAGCGTGAGGTTGGCATGGCGCTAGGCAAGCCATTCGCTTGGCAACGGCGACCACAGTCCACAGCGACCCACTGCACACCTTTCAGTACATAATATGTTCATCAGAACTCGAGAACAATACTGCATTGCAATCAGATACTTTCACATACAACACTATGAGTTCTTCGTTTAAGATAGGGGCCGCGGTGGTGTAGTGGTTAGACTACTCGCCTCCCCGTTCTAGGCGAACCTGGTTCGATTCCCGGCGGGGTCGCACCCGGATTTTCGCATGTGGGAATCATGCCGGACGATGCCGCTGGTCGGCGGGTTTTCTCGGGGATCTCCCGTTTCCCCTTCCCCTTCATTCCGGCGCTGCTCCATACCTCGCTTGATCCTCATCGGCTCTCAATACGTTCGCTGTTAAGAGCTGTCCAAATCTCTTCACACATATACTTAATTTAAAATGTGATTATATATGACAGACAGAGAGAGAGAGAGAGAGAGAGAGAGAGAGAGAGAGAGAGAGAGAGAGAGACACACGCACTATGGTGTTTTGGCTTGTGCCGTCAGTTGAACTAGAACGTCCCACCTAATAAAGTAAACAATAACTGTAAAAAAACTTTTAAAGACAAGCTTTTATTTATAAATGCACTAAAAAGAGAAAAATAATTATAGTAGTTACACAATTTGTAGAATTTGTAACATGTGGTCGAACAGCCGCAATAAACTTCACTACAAATTAATAAGTTTGTATCAATTTATATTTAGTATATAAAAGCTTGGCGCAATATAGAATGTAGGCTATACCTAATTTGCGTAAGTGTAGTAAGCACATATCTTGCGTAAGGCTCTTCACTATTTGCGCCAAGTGTTTACATACTAAATATAAAATGATACAAACATATTTATTTGAAGTAAAGTTTATTACGGCTGTTCGAACACATCTTACAAGTTCTACAAATAGTGTAACTACTGTGATTATTTTTCTCTTTTTAGTGCATTCATAAATAAGAGCTTGGTTTTAAAAGTTTTTTTTACAGTTATCTTATTTTTCACTTTTTAGTTTCGCCAATTTTTATTTTTAATACACGACTCCTAGTGTCTTGGATACTGCTTAAGATACACAAAAGCTTGTAACTTCTGGCTCCATCATCAGATCAGCTCAGTGGTACCTTCACATTGTTATTGTCGTCAGAACTACACATGTATGCATAATTTCAGCTCGATTGGATAACGGTAAATGGTTTAAAATCAACTTGCAAAAGATTTGAACTAAACATACCCACCCACATACACACATACAATTGGAGTTTAAAAAACCGTAGCAAAAAACACCAAATTATTGTGGCGATTTTCAATTCGCCACACTATTAACCGCTGAGAAGTTCCCTCGTGGGGAGATGATCCTGGCTGCAGCACCTGGTCGCTGTCACCATATTATAGTATTGTTATCAGGTTTCTATATGTATATTAAGTTTCAGCTCGATTGAATACCTAGAAGTGGGTCAAAATTCACTTGCAAGATTTCAACAGAACGTACAAACAAGGCAAGCTAAATAAAAGCTTGTAAAACGGTCAAATAATACTGAAACTGATGGACATGACACATCACCCGTTTCTTTGTTAAAGGCGTCTTGGTCACCAAACAACTCAGCAGTTTATATTTACATGAAACACCTTTCAACCTGTAGACATTACTTATAAGTACTCCGTCATTGCATGAATAAAATTTCAACTCGCAATTATTGCACTATGGCAATCAAAATCACAATTCCAGTGTTCTTGGGACATACAAAATAAATAAACTAGAACATTTACAGTAAAGTTAACGAGGCCTTAATTCATGGATAGTTAAGTTTATTCTACAGGAAAAAAATAATAAACTGCTATAACTAAAAAGACGCTAATTCTTTTTTTTTTTTTTTTTTTTTTTTTTTTGCTTTAAGCAATTTTTAAAAAAGTGCGAGAAAAAAAATCATACCAAGAATTTAAATATTTCTTAAAGTAACTCATGGTATCGCATTTCGGTGATGATTAACTCATATCGGAAAACGAGTTAATTTTTATTATCTGTACGTCCAAAAATCATCAAAATTGTGATTTTGACATGCCATTATGAAAATAATATCGCTCTAATTTTTTACATGATGTAATAGTACTTGTAGGTAATGTCTACAAAATGAGCATTACTTCGTACATACATAAAATTATGTTAGTTCTATGACAAGGCGCGCCAAACAAATATTCTCGTTATTGTATTGCAGTATGTTGGCCACACCGTTATGTTTACTTCATTACTGAAACGGCCGAATACTTGAGAACATGTCCTCGCTAGCATTGACACCGTGTTTCAGCATTAACGTGAACAGACTGTCCTTGCTTGTTAACGATTTCACCGCAAAAAGCTGTCTGCATTTAAATTATAATCTGTGGCGAACCTTGCTCAACCGCGTGTAAGAAGAGAACGTATTTAACACCATCCTATTTCAGAGCTAACGTCAGTCGTGCAGAAGTTTATAAAACAACTTGAGGGGGTAAAAAATAAATGGCTTTTAAAAATAGACAACGAAAAAAAGTAAATAAGCTAGGGCCACGTATCGCATCCTAATCTGTGAACAGACCAAATCAGATGATGGGGGGGGGGGGGGGGTTCCTCTGCGGGGTGTCCCACTTCCGGAAATGATTTATTTTGTCTTGTATGTTCTACAAGAGATTTATAGACCGAGTGTAACACACATAACTTCCGTTTCACGTTGTACTATGTCAGCTGTTTTTATCTGTGCGCATGCATTTTCTTGTGTGGTGCGGTAGTTGCTGTTCCATCACGGCACGACACGCCTGCCATGTGGAATATTTGTCAAGAAAGAAGCGAAGGCCCCCAATTTTCTACCGCGTTTGGGTCTACCTGGCATAAGAATAGCTTATTTATTAGGCAAGCTTATTTACATTTGAATTTACACTCCACATCGTACTTTTATCAGCCTATTGATTCCATCTTCTTGTGAGTTGACAACTTCGCATTTTCGTGCCTTCACAGAATTTATGTTATCTCACTGCTTACCAAGTACTAAACCGAACTGTGTGCACGAAAGCAGGATATTTACCCGATTTTCGTTACAACGTGTTTTTCAGAGGGTTTGTCGAAATTTTTGGCACGACAAGGCGTAAATATTAATTTTTAAAAACAAATTCTTGTATTGTTTAATATACACTACCATTATTATTCTGGGAGTACTGATGGAAGATGGGAAATAAGAAATTCTTTCTTATCTTCCACCAGTGCTCCGACAGTAGTAATGGTAGAGAATATCTATCAATATAAGGTGTCCAAAATAATTCTTTGTGTCTTGTCTTGCCAACAATTTTGAAACATTATCTGAAAAACAACTTTTGACCAGAATTAAAAATTACACGGCTTTCGTGCACCATTCACCTTCAGGCGCCATAAGCGAGGCAAAAGTAACCTTTGCAAAAGGCACCGTTGTAAAATACTTTAAATCTAATACATTATATAATAAAACATTTTATTTTATTATATCACTATGTAATTCTTCACGGACGGGAGTATTTGCTGTGCGTGATAAGGGACATGGTAAGGTGGCAGCGGACAGGGAGGCCAGACTGATGTAGAGTGATAAAGGCTGTTCACGATAAAGTGAGCACTTTTGAAATCAACCTTAGAAAAAAGTCACTGCTCCGGCCTGCACATATTTTAACAGGCGTATTGAGTGACGGTAACGATGGAGGGAAAATAGTTCCACGTCTTAACGTCGACTAAAAAGTGTTAGGTAACCATTTAAGATAATTTAAATTATTTCTTTCGTTTTCTAGTTTTTTTTTTTAATGCATCGGCGTGTAAAAATTATCAGATTTGTGAAACATTTACTTTTCTAATATTTCCACAGTTCCACTTGACCGACGCATGAATAAAGTGATGAGGTCCATTGCAATGTTAATTTTACGTATGGCGGAAGACTACACAACGTGCATACAAGTAGATCTCAAGCAGGACTTTCGAAGGTGTTCAATTTACCGTGAACAGCTTATATAAAAAAAGTGTGGGACGTGAACATAATCCGAGTAGTGGGAAAAGAGCTGTCCGATGAAAGGCTCGCGACGCGGCGACGCATGTTTACAGTGAATGAGGGGCTGCAGGACGAGCTCCGCACCCCTCTCTATCACTCCCACGTGAACAAACCGCTCCGCCCACGGCCCCGCCCCCCACTGTCCGCAGCCGTGGGCCAGCAAACCTGCCCCGCCGTCGACGTAGCACCACATACCAAGCTTCTCGGAAAGGGAAAATTAGTTCTTACCGAAGATACTCGAGGTTGAGGTCCATTCATGGTTACTTCCAGTTTTCTGAACAACTGATTAAGTTCTAAAAAATGACACCAAAGGACGACCCCATTTGTGCGTACTCGAGTTTATTATTATTCCTTTAACCACCTTTTTAAATAAATATTGCCATGTAGGTAATAAACACACTGTATATATTCAACCATACTCTGAAGTTAACGTCTAACGCTAAATTATAATATATTTATTGGCTCATACCGAATGAGAGAGCTTTCAAATGTGCTAACTTTACCGCGAATAACTTATACTAAAGGCTGTTCACGATAAAGTGAGCACTTTCGAGATCAACCTTAGAAAAAAATCACTGCTCCTACCCGCGTGAATTTGACGGGCACCCTGAGTGACATGCGCCTAGTTAAGTTGGTAACTATGGATGGGAAAGTAGTTCCGTATCTTAACGTCGAATAAAAAGTTTTAGGTAACAATTTCTGTTAACTTAAAATTACTTCTTTCGCTTCCTGTTTTTTTATACATCGAAGTGTAGAACATGAGCACATTTGTAAAATATAGACTTTTCTAATAATCTCACAGTTTCACTTGACCAACGCATGAATAAAGTGATGACGCCCATGACAATGTTAATCTTACATAAGGCGGAAGAATACACAACGTACATACAAGTAGATCTTAAGCTGGGCTTTCAAAAGTGCTCATTTTATCGCAAATAGCCTATACACACATGGGTCGTCCTAAAAACCGCAAGCTCTATCTGACAACTGATTCTGTGCCCGCACGATCCGTCACCTGCTTGCTGGACGACCTCCGTCGCCAAGGTCTGTCCTCCGGGCCCGAACCCTGGCCATGTGGGCGGCAAGTAGATTAGCCCCTACAGCCACGCCGCGGGGGCGTTCGGGTGCAGCATTAAAAAAAAACCGGTTCAACCTATTCGCAGCATCTTTGTAACGACGCAGCGAACGTAACTACCGAGAAATCGAGATAGGTATGTTGGTGTGAAAGCCGCCTCCCTGACTGGATGGCCATGAACTGCATCAAGAGGCGGAGTAAAAGTGCACTAGCATTTCCGTTTCTTGGCGATTATGAAGTGGAATTTATAATCCACATTCAGGATTACTGTATATTTTTCTTAACATCATTCCCAATAGTATGGCTAGGTCAGGGCTAATTTTACACTTAAAACATTTGAACGAACGCGCAAATATTTTTAATGATTTAAACTAATTCAAGATAACCTCAAAATAAATTGGACTTTCTCCATTTAATATGTTGATTTAGAAAATGTATCAACAATGAATCACATACAAGGAGAAAATTTGGTTGGGTTGTAAATATCGGTCATGGCCATATTCGAATAAGACTGAGGTATACCTTGAATTTTCATTTTCATTTACAATACTACTACACATAAATGCAATGAAGATACCGCAATAAAATAACTACTATAGTCTATTTACGATTTCTTTGTATTTTTTTTTAAAATCAAACTTAGGAAAAATTACCCCATGTATGATATATTTAGTATTCTTAAGCACGCAATGTAGGCCTATCACAAACGTTTTATACCGGTGTTTACATAAAAGTACCTTATTTTTTGTAAAACTGAATTTTACTTATGCTTTATCTATAAACTACTATATTTCATTTACAGTTAACATGCATAAAAACATAGAGAAAATAGGCGGGCCGGTAATGCCTAGTAAGAAATAGTTCTTAGGCAAAATATAATTACAATGGGTGCGCACACATGCGGTGAGTTGTCCCTTTGGTGTCATTTCTATATATTTGGCTAAGCTTTGATTGCATGAGGCGAAGGAATATTCTGGAGTTAGAACTTTAGCAGAGCTTCAGAAAAGTTGGAAGTAGAGTGTACTTTATTTAGATACCTGTTGTTACGCACTCGTAGGTTATCAGTCTCACGCCTCGAAAATCCCCCGATGCCCATCAAATGTCGGGGGCCGCGGTGGTGTAGTGGTTAGACTACTCGCCTCCTACCAAAGCAAACCGGGTTCGATATTCCTGGCGGGGTCGCCCCCGGACAAGTGGGAAACTGCTGGACGATGCCGCTGGGAATCTCTCGTTTCCCCTGCCCTTGCATTCCAGTGATGCTACGTACTCATCTCGCTCCATCCTCACCTGGTATTGAATGTAATTGCACAAGTTTGTGATCCAAATTAATCGATTATGATTATTTTTTAAATATAATAAATAATCGGTAAAAATAATCGAATGTCTTACTCTAATCCATACATGAAAATTTACCGCAAATACTGTATTTTTCTATAAATTTGTTTAAACTATTCTCACCAACAAATTTTCGGTTTATTTTTAATAATTTTTTGCTATTTTGAAGATTACTTGTATCAAATTTATATTTTATATTTTTAACAAATGTGAAACATGTAGGTATCTGCACTGTTTGGTTTTGTTTAAGTATAAACATCTGAAAATCGCGAATAATCGAATAATTTAAAAATAATTTATGAATCGAATATAATTAAATAATCGAATAATCGATTATTTTACAAGCGATTATCCCATCACTACGGCCTTTACGGCCTCGCCGGCTCTCAAGACCTCGATGTTAAGAGCCGTCCAAGTCTCGCTCATTCGCTCATTCCTTCACTCACTCACTCCACATATGTATGCGTGCATACATTCAGTCGCTGCACTGTCCCCCAGCTCCAAGCACCTTCGTAGCCAAAATCGCCAGTTTCGAATTCGGTCGCAATGGACACAACAAGTTCAGTGATCCATTCGCTCACTCAGAAGACTCGTCACAACTTACCCTTCGGAAGTGCAAATACGGTTTTCAAAAGTATGCCAATCATATTCAGATTATTCGTCATCCTACTTCGCCTCCGCTATGAGCATGCTATCTTTGGATGTATATACATTTAATGATGCTTCCGTAAGACGTTGCGTAATGTTTCGGCGCCATCTTTGCAAGCGTGCACAGGGCTAGTATCCCTCTATGGACAACTATTCACTTTTTATAGCCACCGTGATGCGTAATCTAGTCTGACACCGGTCCGATAACTGACTGCAGAGTGGAGAGCGGTCTAATCCTCAGATTTAAACGTCACATTTTTTATACAACGATAAGATATGGAGCCATTCGAGACCCTCTCCCGCCTTCCTTTATAGCTTCCAACTTTATTGCAGACATGTGTGTCAGTATGAACGTTGAAAAGCTACAGTAACGGGCATGGATATACTACGAAAGTTTAATTATAAAAGTGCTGAATCAACATCGAACCAAGTATATATATATATACATATATACATATATATACATACATATATATATATATATATATATATATATATATATATATATATATATATATATAATATATATATAATAATATATATATATAAATATATATATATATATATATATATATATATATATATAAATTTTATATATATTAAATATTATAATAACGACAGTTAAAATGTCCCGAACAAAAATAAACAATTCTGACGGAGAAAGCATAATTAGGCATTTCATTGCTAGGAATACAAACACGGCGACTTCCGTTGTTATCATGACAATTCGTAATGACCAACTCCCCTGTTACTGGTGTGACTCGTTTGTGTATGTTCTTTTTGTGGTTCGTGCACAAGTCTGCCCCACGCGGTCTTGGGCGCGCCGCACTAATGCCCAGTTGCACCGTCGTGGTTCGAAACTCGATCCTAGATCGGATGTCAGATTTTCACAGAAAACTGTTGCAACCCTCTTCTAACATATCTGGTTGGAAGCTTGAACTCGAATGGTGCAACCAAAGATGTTATAAGAGTGTGCAACAGTTTTCTGCGAAAATCTGACATCCGATCTAGCATCTAGTTTCGAACCACGATGGTGCAACTGGGCATTAGGGCATTAGACACTGCGGCTATGCTGACAAGGCAACACAAATAAAGGCAGGTATAGTCTATTTGCATATTTTCGTACTTTTAAAATCGAACCTTTGAAAAATCACTCCTTGTATGAAGCGTTTGGTTGTCACGTGTGTCATGCATTTTTTACTTCTGTGTTAACATAATGTTACGTGTTGCAGCTGGTGCCGACTCAATTGCCCCGCGCCGTAATCGAAGACCCACCTCGCCCTCCCCTCTTCAAGGAACGATGCGCTCGTGGTTCTCTCTCCCCCCCCCCCCCCCCATTTTTGGTAATCCCGTGTATGCCGACAGTGGCGAGACTTGCTGGCGTCACATACCTACTCTCGCCTGCTAGAGTTTCCGATACGTTTAGTGACGACGTAAGAATGTTCTGATGAGACTGGCTGGAGCCTCAGCCCTCCGCAACACATCACGCGAGTTGGGGAATATTCTAGGTGGTGGCCTAAAACACTATATATATATATATATATATATATATATATATATATATATATATATATATATATATATATATATATACTGCCGCACCCCAGCGGCCGGCAGTATTTGACGGAGGTCGCATGGCGAGTGTGCGCGAGCGAAGAGTAATGTGGACGACGACTGGAGATTGCGGGACGACGGCGAGTGAGGTATTCGTGGCTTGAATGGACGAGAGGGTGTGAAACCGACGAGTGAAGCCTACTGTGCGTGAGGGCGCTTGGAGGACTCTAGGACATTGCGACTGGCGGGACATGGACTGAACTGAGGTGGGGCTGAATGGAAGTGTAATTCGGATTTAATTGTAAATATTTGAACTGTCGATATGGATGCGTAATTTATAAAATAATTTAATAGGTTGAAACACTGTCTATTGGGACTGATCTTTAATTATTTCATTTCATTGATTTATTTGTGGCAATTATAATTGTATTAAATTGGAGTCATTAGTTGTGAAGAGTAAGTGATATCAATTTATTGTGAGATTTTGAGTTCAGAGAATTTTGCTGCAGTTATTGTAATAAAATAAGAAAATAATTATTTTATTCGATTAAGACCATCTCTTAACGAACTTGGTATAGCCCACTTAATTTCTAGAGAGAGAAATTCTAACACTGGTGTCAGAAGTGGGATGGAGGCATTTTATAAAAATAAAATAATAAAATATTTAGAATTGGTATTACAGTAGGTTATTACTGCCAGGATAAATTTGTAAATTTAATAATTGGATTAGTTGGCCAGGAAATTATTAAGCAATATGTGAATGCTAACCAGGAAAATGTCGGCAGACATGGAAGCACTTCGTGCCTTGATCGATGGACTGAGTGGTCAAATAAGTAATGTTAATAGTCAGATTAGTAGTATTAGGGAATCTGTTAGTAATGTAAATGAAAATGTAAATAGTCGAATAAGTAATGTAAGTGAATCTGTAAATAGCCAATTTATTTGTGTTGGTGAACTAGTACATAAGAAAATAGATAGTACTAGCGAAATAGTAGACAAGAAAATAGACAGTGTAAACGTGAATGAGAATGTGGACAGAACGATAGAAGGTGTAAGCGAGTTGGTGAATAATAAAATAGACTGCGTGGACAATAAAATTAACAGTGTAAGGGACAGCGTTAACGAAAGGTTTGACAGTGTCGAGTGTAAAGTGGACCAAGAAGTGAGCTCCCTCA
Source organism: Dryococelus australis (assembly GCA_029891345.1). Classification (NCBI taxonomy): domain Eukaryota; kingdom Metazoa; phylum Arthropoda; class Insecta; order Phasmatodea; family Phasmatidae; genus Dryococelus; species Dryococelus australis. The sequence goes on from CM056995.1 coordinate 80,715,190, forward strand.
AGAAGAAATGGCAGGAGTTCTTGCAGCAGCACTGGAGATGACATGCAGGGGCGGAAGAAGAGCCGAGACTGGTCGCCACCGAGACTAGTGCGGGCAGCGAGAAGAAGGTAGAGGTCGCCAGTGCAGTTATCGTGGGGGAGGCGCAGCAGTTCTGCAATGTGGATAAGCCCCAGCCACGGGTGGGTAAAGGCGTCACAACTAAGCGCGCCCCCTACGATGGACAGACACCTTGGGGCGAGTACAGGCACCAGTTCGAGATCGTTGACACCCTGAATGGCTGGACTGCAGAACAGTGGGCGTACTACCTGGTGACTGTACTGAGGGAATCAGCATTGAGCATACTGCAGTCGCTGCCAGAATGATATCGTCTAGAATACTCCACACTGGTGTCGGCTTTGCAGTTGCGATTCGGCGACCGATACTTGCGACACGCCCACCATGCCCAACTACGAACCCGCATCCAGCGATCAGGGTAACCATTGCAGGAACTGTGGCAAGACATCGTGAGGCTGGCACACCTGTCTCTACAGGGGTGCTCCGAGGAAGCACGAGACGTCATTGCAGTCGACTTTTTCGTAGATGCTATTACCGATGCGGATGTGCGCCGAGCTGTACGCCTGGCATCGCCACACAGCATGCAGGATGCCCTGGGACGAGCATTGGAGGTAAAATCAGCGAAGCACGAGCCGATGTTCCGACATCCAGTACAGGCAGCTACCCCGTGCAATGACGAAGATGGAGATAGCATCCTGGACGTCTTGAGAAAGTTGGAGACCACGATGAAGGACATTGCTGCCAGAGTCTGACCTAGGAAACCCAGTTTTTATCCACCTAAGCGTTGGTAATCTTGGAAATGTAGACATACGGGATATTTGAGAACCCAATGCCTGCAACGGAACTGCAGGACCCGGCAGCCAGACGTGAGTACGACTGACAGCTTGTTGAGAAAACTGGAGACGGCAATAGAGGAACTTTTGAACTCCGTATACGCGACGACACCTGTACCTCGTCGACGGCGACGTCGAGAATGCTGGAACTGTGGAAAGGAGGGACACTTACGGGCATGCTGTCCAGAAGTGTCAACCGAGACTAGTAATCGAGGAACCAGTCAAGGGACAGCTGCACGAACAATTGGAACAGACAGCCGCAGCAATACTTATCCCAACCACGGGCCCATCGAAACGACTGGCAACATCCTATCTGAGGGAACGAAGAAAGATTTACAAATTGTGGTAAGAAGATCAAGGATACTGCCGTTGGACCATGTAAGACATCACCCAGCAGTTAATGCAGGCGAGGAAACGAGAGAAGTCCAGTTTTCAGACAGAACTGCAAACATGCTTCTTCAGAAGAAGGAAGACGGCCAGGGCGCAGGATACGAACATATCGCTATGTCTAGTGGCATCACGAGGAACGCCGATGTTGTCCAAGAGTTGCGGATGATACATTCAAGGAAGGACGGCTAGTGTGGCTGTATGAAAGACAACACCTTCGGGTGAATAGATCTGTCGCCAGGACTACTGGAAATAAAAGCCTAAGGTTGTCCGCTGGCACTGTACGAAGGTCCTGATGTTGTAGAGTCTGTTCGGGATGAACATATTTAAGGAGGGGGCAGTGTTACACGCTGCTGCCCGGCGCTGTGGCGGTGGATCCACCTCACCCTTCCTCCCCCCTCCTCCTGGCTGACAGACTTGTTGCAGCCTGACCACCCATTTCTGGGAAAACCATGAATAATGGACAACGGACGTCGGGCTGTCACGCTGCTCGGCGCCTTGCTTGCGTCACAGCCCTTCTCCCCTGCTGGAGGTTTCGACGGGTTTGGCGACGACGCAAGAATGTTCTGGTGAGACTAGCTGGCGCCTCCGCCCTCCGCGACGCATCACGCGAGTTGGGGAAGATTATGGGTGACGACCTGGACGATATATATACTGCCGCGACCCAGCGGCCGGCGGTCTTTGATGGAGGCCACCTAGCGAGTGTGCGCGAGCGAGGTAAATTGTTGACGACGACAGGGGATTGCGGGACGACGGCGGGCGAGGACAAAAGGGTGTGAAACCGACGAGTGAAGCTTATTGTGCGCGAGGGCGCTTGGAGGACTCTAAAACATGGCGACTGGCGGGGCATGGACTGAACTGAGGTGGAACTGAATGGAAGTGTAATGCGGATTTAATTGTAAAGATTCTAACTATCAACATGGATGCATAATTGATAAAATAATTTAATATGCTGATACACTCTCTATTGGGGCTGATTTTTAATTATTTAATTTAATTGATTTCTGTGGTAGTTATTAATTGTATTAAATTGGATAAGGACTTGATAATTTCGCGAATTCATTTTAGGACAAGGTATAACTGAAACACGTGAGTACTTGTGTTATGTTTTGAATTGGATTATAGTTCACTAGACACGCCCAGGCGAACTCTGAGCAAGTAACAGACCTTGCAAGGAGACGAGGGCCGAATCTCGTGCCACCTGGTCTGAGGTATATCTGGTTACACATTGGGGCAGCAGCCAATCAACAGAAAGCTGAGGCTTGAAAATATATATAGGACTATGGATTCTTGCCTACAGGTCGTTCAAAAGGCGAAATTTTCTTGTACCTGTGTGTGTGTGTGTGTGTGTATATATATATATATATATATATATATATATATATATATATATATATATATATATATATATATATACACACACACACACACACACACACACACACACACACACCACGATATACATTTAACGCGCTTATGTGGAAATTCATGTGATTCAAAAATGGAATAACGTTGGGTGGTGGAGATGAAACGTTTTAACTGCCCAGTGGGAGTATTCAATTACTCATAACTTCGTAACGAATTGCATCGGTCGGATGCTGATAATGAAACGCGGAATATTTATAGGCCACCATTTACCCAATTGTTGAGTCAGTATTTCGTTAACTGTGTGTTCCCGACCGTAAAGTACTTCAAGCGATACTTATCGATTAGGTAGTGTAAGTTACCAACTATTGGAATTCTAATCAGAAACGCCGGTAGCTCTGCCTCAATGAACCGAGAATCTTGTTATAATATAGAGGAACAATGTATCCCTCGAAACATCCTAAGAACAGCAAACAACAAAACATTACAAATAGGAACAAATGGGATGTTCATTACTTGTGTTTTACAAATGCTTTACTTCTTCTTCGCAGTTTTCAGTCAAACCGGGATAAGCATGTCCTCAGAAGTGTAAATAATACAGGAAAATACGAGATCAAGGTGAAATAAAATGAGAAAAAGAATTTTATTCAATATTCACAAGCTAATAGATATATCAGGATGGCTAGCGAACACCATAGTGAAAAATTTCATGTCATTTCTTTGACTTTCCCATATACCCTGTTATTATCCGTTACCAACCTACATGAAAAATATTACAATTGGTTTATCACCTCAAAAATTTCAAACATGCTTTGTTTTTATGTCAACACTGCTAAAAAAAACTGCTTTTTAACAGAAAAGCCATGCATTTTATCAAGAAACCGTTCAAACGAAATGTTCAACATAACATTTTAGATGTTAACATGATGTACCAAGCCCTTAAACATTTATGACATTTTCATACATGTATTTTTTCATACATATCGTGTTATTAATTACAAATAGACATAGGCATAATATAATTATGTACAGATGAAAATGACTTCCTCCCCCCCCCCCCCCATTATAGTGTCAGAGGAGTCAAAGTAGAATAATACACATACTTTCAAGTAAATAGAGACTGAGAATGAAAAATTCATATCCTCAAGCTGTCAATATAGTAAAATATATAAAAATCTGTGGAAGGCAGCAAGTTTACGACTTTCCGCAGATTTTATTAATATAGAAGTCCCAAGAGATATTAACGTACCCTCTTTTCCAGCTTTAAATACACCGTGTTTCACAAAGTTCCTGAGATATATTATTACCCATAAAGTGTTGCACTTGCTGCAAGGTAACTAACATTACTCGAACCAGAACTCAAGCAATTTATTTCTTTCCCAACGCCACGTCTAGTCGTAGTTTACGTACCTGTTGCTATGCAGATTCAGTGCAGTAGTGTGTTAGTTGACAGTGACTGCTACAACAGTTGAGATATCGTTTTGCGTGACGAAGTTCCATGCGACTAAATCAGTAACGTGCAACGAACATTTCGTTTAAAATTTGGTAAGAACCCACTAAATGACAATTCACTTTGTGCATGCAGCAACAGTTCAGTGACACAGGCGGTTTGTGTCAAGCGCAAACCAACTGTCCGTCCGCCTGCCTCGGAAGACGTGATACACAAACGCAAAAGTTTTCCTTGTAATACAAATAAATCTACCGCAAGTGCAGCTATAGGGTGTTAACGGTAAACTGAGCACTTTTGAAAGTACTGCTTAATATCTACTTGTATGCACCCTGTGTATTCTTCCGCCTTTGGAAACTAACATTGTCGTGGGCCTCATCACTTTATGCATACGTCGACCACGTGAAACTGTGAAATTATTAGAAAACTAATTATTTTACAAATTTAAAGCTTTGGTGCATTAAAAAACATTAAAGCTAAATTAATACTTTAAGTTATCACAAATAGCTACCTAATAATTTTTATTCGACGTTAAGATAAGGAACTACTTTCCCTTCATCATTATAGGCCGTTCACGGTAAAGTGAGCACTTTTTGAAGCTGTTTCATTAGACATAATAAGCAATAAATACATTTCATTGTGGCCTCTGACTTTTGGTTTTGGGTATGGTGAATGTACACACTGTGCTTCTTACTCACATGGCAGAGTTTACGTTAACAATTGGTGGAAAGATATAAATTGGTTGAAAGAAAAAGTAACTAGGGCTTCAAAAGTGCTCACTTTACCGTGAACGGCCTGTACCAACTTTACAGGGCGCGTTTCACTCAGTGCGCCCGTTAAAATATATGCAAGAACGAGCAGTGACTTTTTATAAGGTTGATTTCAAAAGTCCTCACTTTATCGTGAACAGCCTTTATAGGGAAGTGAACTGGCGTGGAGGATTCTATGTACACGTTTGTGCTTCAAACCATACCGACTGCAACTACTGCAACATCTACCTGGTGATGACCATCACGGGCGTCGGCAAGACCTTTGTGAACAGCTCATGGAAAATACGACGACCAATAAACGTTTTTGTACACGATTATTTTAAGTTATGAAGCAACGTTTCACACCAGTGGCAAAGTTCACCGTCACAACGTCCATGGATGGGGAAATGAAAATTCACATGCTTCTGTAGAATATGTGCGCGATTCACCTTAAGTGAACATATTCTGCGCCATCTCTCTTAAGCGCGTGTACAGGCGATTTTGGTTCTCAGGAAGATGCACGACTCGACTGACAGACCTGGATATGTGACAGTTTTGGCATATTTCTCAATTGCATTGCGTTCCACATATCGTATTTCAGCAAGACGGCAGTCCCTTCATTACCTGGCCACAAAGATACCTGGGCGATGGATAGGACGCGGGGAGGAACACGACCAACTTCTCATGCTATGACCTCCACGATCATCGGACCTCATACCGTGCGACTTCTTTTTGTGGGACTACATAGTAGACAAAGTGTTCGTCCCACTGCTGCCGCGTGATATCGGCGCACCATTGCTGCAGTTGCTGCTATAAACCGGCCCTCGTTCGGGAGAAAGGGAGGGGTACGGCGAGAACTGAAATATCGTGTTAACGCGTGTCGTGTCAACCAAGGTGCACATGTGGAACATTTGTAGGCGTAAAGTTAAACTGTTTCGAGTTCCTGTTTTGTCCAGTGGTTGTTTCTTTTAGGTGTGTTAATTAATTTCCTCTAATAAATTATCGTAACTCCGAAAAATATTACAAAACACGGTGAAGATAGTCTGTTCGCGGTTTCTTCACACTTTTTGAATCAAACCTTTGAAAAATCACCCCATGTATGACGTGTGTTGTTTCATAAATGTATCGTGTATCACAAGCGTTTTATACTTCTGTTAGTATAAAAGTACCATATTTTGGTTCAATTTATAGTTTATTTATAAAGTATAATATTTCATTTGTAATTAATGTGAATAAAAGAGTGAGAAAATAGGTGTGTTGTAATACCTGGTAAGAAATAGTTCTTATGCAAAATATCATTACACTAAGTTGTTCTAGATTTATTTGCAAGAGGCGAAGGAATATTCTGAAAGCAGAAATTAAGCAGGGCTTCAGAAAAGTAGGAAATAACAGTATGTAGCTACTGTATATTAAAATCACTGCATTGATATTGTTTCAGTTACAATACGAAATACTAATTACTTTTCGAAACCCAAAAGATGTTCACTTCTTACTACATAGTTAACATCACAAATTATGTTTCGGCAGTACATTTAAGTAAAAATTGTTTCTGTACTGATAAGTACAGAAGACTAAAAAATTAGCAAATATTCTGAAGTGGGTATAGTTTCAATTTTATTTGTTCCTATAACACATTCTACTGCAAAAACGCTAAATCCAATTGATTTGAAGTACGTTTCTCTATGACATCTTTTTCTGTTATCCACTTCACGAACTGCAGAAACGGATAAGATGCGTTAAGCCAAATTTAGGAAACCTCTTTTATACGTAATTTATCACAGAGTTATGTTAATACAAAACAATGAATGCATAAATAATTACTTAAATACAGATATTTATACGTTTCAGTAAAAGTGTGGAAAAAAGAAACTAGGAATAGGGTTCGCTACACTGAGCGTTTTGATATAGGGAACGTATGGTCTGCGAAGCCAGCGAAAGGAGATGGCATAAACATGTAGGCGACCCATGATGTGTTTATGGTTCACATATCGTCCAGAAGGTAGTTCTGTCGTATCTACCACAGAAATTGCGCCTCATGCAAAGTGTTCTGCCTGAGCTGCTGGTCGGTTGTTTGTCAGAGAATGTGGCTGTAGCATAACAGTACACCTCCCCACTTCAGTGTGGCTGTGCGCAATCATCTGTATGCTACATTTCCTGGTAGCTTGATTGGACGGGGAGGCGATTCCATGGCCTGCGAGGTCACCCGACCTACATCCTCATGATTATTTCCTATGGAGATACCTGAAGTCACTTGTGTATGAGAGCCCCGTGGACACAATAATGGACATGGTTGCCAAGACTGTAGCTGCATGTAATGAGATACACAACACGCGTAGGATATTTGAACGGGCGCGGCGGATTCTTCTATGCCGTAGCCATGCTTGCATTGAGCAACTGTTATGAGGCACAAACTAATGCATTAACTGATCCGCTAATATTAATGATCCTCTACAGTACTACCTGTACAATTGTACACATTTTCTGCCAATAAATAACCACTCCCAACACCTGTATGCATTCGTGTTCGATATGTTTATGTCCATATCTCCTTTCGCTGGCTTCGCAGACCACGCATTCCCAATCTCAAAATTTCCCGTGGTTGTCGTCCCGATTCCCAGGTTCATTTTTGACACACTTTACTGAAACACTCTGTATATCGCGTTAATTTAAACTTTCATCCAAACAACTGCTGCGTCCGTTGGATTACACTTTCTTTTATGTGCTTTGAGATTTACTTTACAATATGTACGTGGAAGTGATTCCATCATTTTGAATTAACCTGTACTGGTCGTTACCCACACGAAAGTGGTCAGTAGACACTCGCCCCGGATTCCTTCCGAGGCACAAAACGAAAGTCATTGTACGCCAACAGCTTATTTCCTGTTCCTTTTCATCCCATTCACAACGAGCTCCTCCTCCGCCTCACTTCCTCGTTCGAAGACAACTTTAGTGTATGGAGATGCGCGTAGGTGGCTGCGTGAATGCCGTTCCTTCTACGACATGTACAGTCATTCTTGAACTTACACATTCCTCAACAAATGAAATTGTTGAAAAAGATTTTTTTAAAAATACGTTCTTTCATATTGTTTCTTTATAAAGATTTTGCATTTAATTTGTTTAAGGCGCCCGTCTACTCGGTGCGCATAATGGGCTGCAGCATGTTTGTAATACCCTTTATTAATTAAATGCGTGTACACAAGCTGTTCACAAGCGAACATAAATCACACTTCAGACTCGGGCGGAATACGACTTTCAACATATCGTGCTTATTGCAAACACGATTTTGAAACTCTTCAACATGGCTGAAAATGACATTTTCAGATGGTTATATTAAAAATATTCTGGGCGAATTCCTGCAAAACTTGAATAGGACCTCGCATTAAACTGTGCAACAGACTTTCCAACAATAAAAGGATCATGTCACCTTTTTAAGTTCCATTGGTACACGCAACACGACGAAAACAATGCCCGCCAGTTCAGAGCCTCGCACTGGTATACAGTATCTGGGCTAGGTTACGTTCTGGGAAAATGAGGTGGTTGCATCATTTGTTGTGAAACATCAATGGTGGGTCGAAGTAAGCGTTACATAGTTATTGTTGACAGTACATATATGGGTAAACTAATATTCGCAGCACTCGCTAAAATATTTTACATAAAATAGTACGACATTTTTTACATATAGTTATTCCACTCAAAACTAATTATACACTATGTAAACACCCGATGTACAAACACTTTGCACTTTAATGAGTGATAGCCTGCCCCACAACCCCACAACATTGCAACGTAATGTTGCCGCTGTTACGAAATAACCAGAATTGTTTCAAACAAATCCATACACGGCTACATAGCACCAGATGTCTCAACTCTGCCAAACTGCTCCGTAATCAACTGATAAAGAACTTGGTTTCACAACAAATCTACCTCTTTGGTACAGTATCAGGGTTGTCACTTTTTTCCATTGGAAAATTCCCTGGCATTTCCCTGATTTTCAGACAAAAACAACCTTTTTTGCCTGGTCTCTTTGTAACATTATTTTTTCTGTAAGGATTGGCGCCTTTGCATTATAACACACTTTTACACCAAAATACTTCTCTGATCTTACAAAACTGTTCACCGCATAGCTCGCAAAGAAAAATGCCTAAGAATTTAGCCCACAATCATTAAAACTATTTTATGTGATCTTGCCAGCGGTGCACGATTGATGACAGAATCGCGAAATATGTCATGCATATCACAGAATTCCCTGACATTTAGCTAACTTGTTTGAAATACCCTGACACTTCCCTGACAGTTTTCAAATTCCCTGATATTTAGCTATTTTACAGGTTTTCCAGACCTGTGGCAACCCTGAGTATATATGTTCAATGATTAGATATAACAGAGCATCCCTGTAAAAAAATTTCCTGCCTATAACTGAATACACGAATACTAGGCACCTGAAGTAATGTTGGCAGCAAATTAAGGTAAATCACTCAATCAGTGCATGGGTAACGGTAACTCGGCCCGTGGCAATGTTAATTTGTTGGCGAGGTTAAAGGAAGAAAGTGCTTTATAAATAGAGACCCATAAATTCCGCGAATTCATCTGAGGACAAGCTAAACTTCAACGACATGTAAATATGACTTCATTGGACCATAGCTTGTTAAGTCACACCCCGGACCGCTTACTAACAATCACGAACATCTACGTCGACATCGTGCCGGACAGTGCCGCTGGTCCGCGGGTTTTCTCGGGGATATCTCTCACTTCCTCCGTCCTTGCAGTCCGATGCCGCTACATATTCACCCCCCCCCCCCTTTTTTTTCACTCTCTCTCTAAACCTCGACGTTAAAAGCCGCCCACATCGTTCCATTCCACGAACATGCAAGGGAAACAAGGACTGAATCGCGTGCTACCTGGTTAGGAGTTAAACTAACCAGAGCCACGGAAAATTTACGATTGAGTAAGTGTGGGCGACTCTTATCATAGAGGCCTTGAGAGCCGATTGCGGTGAATCGAAGTGAGTATGGAGCAGCGCCGGAATGCAAGGGCGAGGGAAACGGGAGCTCCCCGAAAAAGCCCGCCGACCAGTGACAAGATTATCACATGCGAAAATACGGGGGCGATTCCGCCGGGAATCGAACAAGGCTCGCCTAGGTGAGAAATGAACACCTGAGGCGCGAGAGAGAACAAGAAGGAAGTTGTGTAGTCTAGCTTATTGCCAAATGAATCCGCGAAATTCCCAGTTTTTTTTTTCCATAAAAATAGATCAGATAGTGGTGAATAAAAATAACCGGCGAGATGTATGGAGTCGCACATGCTGCACTCTAGCGGCGAGATGAGGCGGCGCCGCGGCGCGCGTCTCGCGAGGGGATCGCCGGCCGGCACGCGCGCTCGCCTGCCGTGGTCGAGAACCGGTCACGTGACACACGCAGCTCAAGGTGACCCCTCGCACCTCCACGCGGTCCCCGGCCCACACGTGTATTAATAGAGCGCGAGGTTGGTGAGAGAGGAGGAAACACTGTATGATGTACTGAAGTAAAAGGGGGGGGGGGGGTAGGGACCCCGCGCCCTCCGCAACACACACGCGCGCATGCGCCTTTAGCCCTTAGATGGTACCGGGCGGCTCGCGGCTCGGCCAGAACCGCACACGACGATGACGACGTCGCGAGGAGGGAGCACGTAGCAGACACAATAAAACAACACGGGGGGGGGGGGGGGGTAGTACTGGCCAGCTCCCGGCCTGGCGTGCCTGAGCGTCTCGCCCTCGGCCAACTCTCGCTCCAGTACGGCGTTCACTATACGACTCCGCGCTTCGCCACTGGACACTGCAGTCTCTCCCGCCGGTGAAGGCCATTGATGAATGAAAGCAGTATATTTATATAATTTGTGTCATAACTTGTTTCACAGCGGATTTTTCAACATATTCGACTCGTCATGACGTAAATAACAACTATTAGCATCTTCTTACGTTGTTAGATATTCCCTGCCGTCATTATTCTCGGAGCACTGATGGAAGAAAAGAAAGGTTTTTTTCTTATCTGCAATCACTGCTCCGAGAATAATGACGGCAGTGAACATCCTACAACGTAAGAATGTGCTAATCGTTGTTATTTATATCTTGCCGAGCCAAAATTTTTGAAAAATCCGCTGGGAAACAAGTTATAGCATAAAATATATAAATATACTGCTTTCATTCACCGATAGCCTTAACCTCACTAATAAAGACGGTCACCATCTTGGACACGTCACGAATTACAGAGATGTCAAGTAGGTATACAGATCAGTACAAATACAACCGCCGAGTGTACGTCATTTACCTTATAAACGACGTACAAAATAAGTCTCAAAATATTATCAATTCATTCAAAATTGCTTCCACGTTTAACGCGATCCACATCCATTTAAAACAAACGACAAAATAACGGTATAAAATATCAGCAAGCGAGAAATATATAATTTCAATTCTCGTCAAACATTTATCCCGAGCCAACACCTAAATTAAAACTAGTTTGTATATGTATATGGCGTTGAAACGCAACCCCACCAAAGGCGACACATATCCGCAAATTAATTAGTCTAACGTTTATTGCGATTGTTAATCATGAGATACCGACTAGCTCATTTACTGGCAAATCTTCGCATGGATACAATACTGCATACTGAATGACACAACATAGCTTTGTTGTATACGTTTTAAGGATACGACTAGAATCGACTTCTCAGAAATGCAGTGTATCGACAAAGCATCGGTTTCATCGACATCGTATTGTATTCATCCTATTCAAAGTTACCAAATTAATCCTTTTTTCACGACACGCAGACAAAGTTTTATCAGCAATTGTTTTAGTTTTATTCCAAGTTAAGCATCTCTCAGCATAATTTTTATGAGACACCCTTGATTGCTGCAACTCTATGAGATTGGTTATTTTGCATTTTGCCCACCTCTGTTTAGAAATGAAGTACGCCCCGTAGAGAAGTATAATTTAGGGTATATATATATATATATATATATATATATATATATATATATATATATATATATAATAGTTATTTAAGACGCATGAATAAATAACACATGATTAAGAAATCCATCATGTTTATGTTTCTTGTACTACCACACCACGAAAATTAGTGCCAAATGACGGTGGTAGCACTAATGATTCCCATAAAATAATTTGTAATACGACTGGTTTTGGTGTGGTTGCAGCTTTTGTTCAATTACACGTTATCTAGACATCCAGCAATACAGCTCAGACACTTAAGCCAACGTTTGCAATAACGAGTGGTTTAAGTGCAACTTAAATGGCAGGTATTGAATTCAAAATAAAGCTTAATTCTCAAGGCGGCGGTGGTATGCAACACTAAAAATAGTAAAAATATACTAAGGCAATTATTTTGAAATAAATAACTGCCAGTTAGTTAACCGATTTGGTAAAATTCGGCACGAAGGCAGGAAAGTTTTTGGGAATTCACATTGATAAAGGCTGTTGAAGGAAAAGTGAGCCCTTCTGCACAGAAAAAAATCTACTGTTGAAACAGCAACCAATAAGCAAACGTTAATGTCTCGAGTGTATAGAGAACTGTCCAGCCTAGCGTGCTGCCAACTCAAGCCGCGAAATACTCGGGGCTCTAGCTATGGGTCTAAATGTTTTATTTAGGCCTATAATGTAACTAAATACTTAATTTTTGGGATTACGAACTGCCACATAAATCACTCTATTCAAGGCAATGACGAAAACTAATCAAGGAATGTGACAGAAATTGACACACAAAGTCACGGACTTTAGAGCAACAAGGAAATGGGAAAGACATCAAAAATAATATACAAAACAGTGGACTCGATAACTTGAAACGATGCGCCAACCAAGTGATTTAATGAATTTGTTAGAAGAAAAAAAACAATTATGTTATTATTATACTATTTTATTCTTGAGTGCATAAAACAAAAAGTAAGTGATGAATTTCGGGTCTCGTTAATATTCAAAATTATGTCTAGTGAGGCGTTAAGGCCTAGAAATACTTCTAATTCGTTACCCTAATTCGTTACCAACTTTACTGTAATTATTGTGGGCATTGTTTAACGTTAAAATGTATGCAATTACAGAGCAGTGACATTTTTCAAAGATTGATTAGAAGAGCGCTTACTTATCAAGAACCACCTGTACATGTCGCATTTTTCAATGCAGCACAGCTATTCGTTTCCATCCGAAATGCCTTTCTGTTTATTGTACATTCAACTCTATTCTTGTTAGAAGTTATACTGTATTTCTATTGGGGAAATAAACACTACACATCCTTGTTTCTCATTTCTACGCCAACAGTATCAAGGTCACTGATGATAATAGTGTTTTAACTAGCACTACGAGAATGTTTAACTAGCGTGAAAGGTTTTACGATTCTTGTGTTTTAGTACCGACCTCGCTCGACTGCTGACTGGAAGGACAACCGAGATATACAAAGGACGCTATTCAGAACAACGCTTATAGGCCCTATTGTGGCTGGAAGTAAACATCAGAGAAGATAAAAGTAGAACTTTAGGCACGTACTTTGACTATGAAGAACAAATTTTATATACTATGAAATGCATTTTCCAAATTTTCTCGAAAAGAGCGATTTATATTAAAAAGTTTTATAATATAAATATGCGCAAATTAGCACAGAGAAGTATAAAACACTTTGATTGTACTATATAACACACACAGTATAAAACACTAAAGGCTGTTCACTAAAGTGCCCGTGTTACTTTTTACTTTCAGCCGTTTATCCTTTAACCGCTTTTTAAAATACATGTTGCCGTGTAATAAACAGTAGGTATATTCCACCACACTCGAAAATTAACATCTGAGACTAAAATAAAATATAAAATATATTTGTTGACTATTATTCCAAATGAGGATGCTTTCAAAAGTGTTCAATTTACCGCGAATAGCCTACATGAACTAATACACCATTATATATATATATATATATATATATATATATATATATATATATATATATATATATATATATATATATATATTACACACACACACACACACACACACACACACCCACACACACACACACACACACACCAGAGTTGCTTTTAAACACTTCCGCTTTTACGTCGGTCTAAATCATCAAACTAAACTTGAATCCAAAAACAGCACACACATCTTTTTAACTACTCAGATTCTGACTTGGAGGAACATCGTGTCACAAAGGTTAAGACAGCATCCTCAAGTTATGGAAGTTTGCCATTCTTAAAATAATTAATAAAGAAAACACATGTTTACTATTTTCATGGTTGTCATTTTACACATTTAAAGAGATTTCGTTGGTTATTGAATTAACTCACACATTAATGTAGCCGACTTTTCACCACTGTCTGAAAATAGTTGGGAAGACTCCTTGGAAACTTCATCAAGGACGAACCCAACTTTCGTCGTGGTTTTATGTAAACAAGAGGTTAACAGTTGAGTTGGAAACCGTCATGAAACAAGAAAAATCTCTACGAAACTACTTGCTTCTTGATAACATCAGATAAACGCTTCGTACGTGACTACTTCGCTTACGCGGACATCGAGATATATACACTGTACGAATTAAGTACACTATCTTATAATAAATACGTTTACCCTACTTAAAACTCTCCGCAAGACATCTGGTTTACACCTATCACTCATCAAGCTTTTTTGCTTTGTTCTAATTTATTAAATTATTATAACCTCTAAAAGTACAGTCACGCTTCCCGTTTCGGTACGGTCCGTACAAAGGTTCATGGGAAAGCTACATTTTAACTTCCATGCGCTGATCGATACTGATTACTTATACACGTTTACTTAAACACGTTTTATTTCTGTTACTCGGACTATCTTTTCCGGTCGACCGCAAACAGAGTAGCGTAGCCTATTAAGAAAAAAAAGTTCCAAAACAGGGCGATTTTTAACCGACTGCTAAACGGTTCTATAAATAATAAACCTCATATGACTGGCCCCCAACTAATAAGACTTTATTTTACCACGGCAAACGCTATCCATCGACATCATACAAGAATGCAGACAACTTCACAGAATTCACATACAGAACCTTACGGGTGATCGGAACCATTCTTATTTATACAGTAGCTCACTTAATCAAATGACATTTTATACGTTACGCATTCGAACACTTAAGAAGTACCCACTAAACTAACGAAACAGCATTAAAATCCAATGTGCGGGTTGAAGCTCTGTAACCAACTACTTACGGACCCTGCTCATGTCACGCATGTTGTATAACAACTTGCTTTACTTTCTACTGTACCGTCAACAAAGCTGAAGTGAAAAAAATTCAGGACAATAGTAACGTGTAACGCACAGGCAGACTACTCCGTACCAGCATTAAAACAGTGCCAAGTTATGTTCCAGAGCTGTCTGCACAGATCGTGTCTATACGTAAGCAGCAATATGGCACTATAAAAAGGTCAAGCGCAGTGTTTGTACAACTGCAAAAGGCGGAAAAGAACGATGCGGGCCGAGTACATGTGCTTGTCATGTAATTAGTGTGAATTCGACCAAAGCGGCCAAAGAACCAATATCAGTGATGTTTCGAGAGGAATGGTCACCGGGAGACAAAAAGCAGATTAAAGACAGTTGATGGTCATAATCCCTGCAAGTCCTCAGCGTGTCATTTCCAGGGTCTAGCAAAAGTTCCAAACAGTAGAGGCACGTTGATCGTTCTCTCAGCAACGAGCATCCAAGGAACAAAGACATACAAAAATATCCTTTTCTGAACTGAACTCCCAAATGACGCAGTAGCGACATAGTAGAGAACGAGACTGGGCTTTGCCCTGTTTATGGCCGAGCCCATCAGTCTTCGCATTTATTCCCAGCGTGTTTCCGTATAGTTTACCTATAGTTATAATATAGGAGTAGGAACTTCAAGCTAAAATTATTGAAAGGGGTCTATATGAAAGTGGCGACACACTGGTCTAGTGTAGCATTATGATGGGCTCACACACACCTTTCCACTTTTTTTAACGCGCCTCTTCGACAGGTCCGGTGTACTCAGTGAAAATGCACTACCCTGCACGAACTTCCATTTTGGCACACGAGTGAACGTTAAGGGCCCTGGCACAATAGACGGTTGGTGGTGATGGTGATTTTCGGTTGGTGTGCTATAAGTTCAATGACACAATAGTCAGTGTTGGCGTGAATTGTTTCGCTGTTGTACCAACAGATAGCAGTAAAATCTTAAGAAATGTGAACTAACTGTTTTAATAGGCTATTACGGGAATATGAATTTTTATAACCAAGCGGACGAGACTTTAATTGCTAAGATAATAAAGTGCGCTTAAATAAGCCGTTTTAAAAATATTGTTATTTTCTTAGTTCCAAAAATTAAGTGCACTGCATATTATAAAAAAAACTAATATTCACATAGCTAGCTACAACTTGTCTGTAATCATGCAATTGCTTAACAAAAGCCTGCAAATAAAATAAATTTGAATGGTTTGCTTTAACTTCTATGTTCCTGCACATGATAGTTTTAGTAATAAATATTCTTGGTTACTTATTAACAATATTTATTATCAGCTCGACATAAATATTTTTATTTTCACGATTATTTCTAGCAAATTCAAATTTCTTCCACTGCCACTCTTACAGAAATTAGAGAACGGTCTCTGATTGGTCGGTTGGTGGTCAAAGTTCAATACATTCCAACTCGCTACAACACCAACCACCACCAACAACAACAATACCAACACCAACCACTAGTAGAAATTATTTTAGGACCAACCACCAACACCAGCCACCTATTGTGTCATCTCGCATATATCGCACTGTACTTAAACTGCTACCAACACCAACCACCTATTGTCAGGGACTTGATAGTGATATCTGTCCAGCTGTCAGTAAAGGAAAGAACAAATAAAAAACATAAATTTCAATAAAAAAAATATTGTTTTAGCTTTGCAAAATACTTGTACTTTCTTGCGAAGTACTTTCCAAGATCCCCCACAGGAAAAGAGTCATCTTGGAGGATGTCTAAGGTGACTGCTAGCTCTTTATCTTTGTGTCAACACCAACAATTGCTAAAGTTTATAGACGGCGTGGGTTTCATTGTGGAAGAAAAATCTTATCAGCAGAAGCGAGGCCATACGTAGTTACGGCGTGTCCGCACATTGTCAACATCGAATAGTGTTTACAAAGCGATATAAGCAAACTCTTGTCCCTTCCCCGTGAACACACACCTTACTGCGACATAAGCAGCCGCAACCGACTGGCGACAATGCATCCAGACGGCCGCTGGCTCGGAAATGGTTTATCCCCGTTTAATTTAGTTTTATATGGAATAAACTACAGAAACAAAAAATCATGTGACTTGTTTTAAAACGAAAGTATACAGTATGTCACGTTTTTATTCATACAAAACTTAAGTCATTTAAAAAAGAGTATTTTTTCCCTCCGTTAGGTTATCGAAATTATTGTATGAAAATGTTGCATATCTACAGTAATATGAAAGTGGTAAAGTTTGTGAGTTTGTTAGACGTAGTCTTTAGAACTACTGGCCATTCACGGTAAAATGAGTATTTTTGAAAGCCCATTCATTTGGAATAATAGTCAATAAAATATTCTATTTTAGGCTTAGAGGTTAGCTTCAAAGTGTGGGGGGGGGGGAATATACACACACTGTCTATTGTTTACAAGTAAATTATTATTTTAAAAAAGGTGGTTAAAGGAAAAAAAACGGCTGAAAGGAAAAAGTAACTAGGGTCTCAAAAGTGCTCACTCTGCCGTGAACAACCTTTATATAGTAAGTAGCATGCAAATCGTCCATCAGTTAACCTCCCGCTATTAAGTGGGGGCGAAAAAAATTCGCGTTCACACATTTTGGAGATTTATTTCAAATTTATGCATCCCCTAATGCCCTGGAAGGTATCACAATATTAAGCAATTATTTTGGGAACCTCTAAATACTTGCCCAGGAAATAATCACATGCCTCTAATTTTTGTCTCCAAGCATATTGCTGCGGATACCACTTAAGGCGACACCCTAACTTAAAGGAAGGCGGGGGAAAGGGTGATTTAAAAGAATTATTAGGGCTACCAATACTTTTTTAATAGCAAAGTAACACTATTACAGGTACTCGGGAACAGGTTAGGGGAGGATTGGGCAGGAATTGTTCTCTTTCCTCTGATCAACTCACTCCTGAAGAGCTGGAGATCGGAGCCTTGCAGTCTTGTGTCTGCCGCGCGTCGCTGACGCCCCACGAAGACCCTCTTTCCTGGTTCGGATCCTCAGACCACTCTTCTCACCCCCCTCATGTTACTATGTTGCAACTTTTCCTATTCGCCGATAGCTTGGCATGGGAGGAGTTATGGTTGTCAGCCGAGGGCCATCCTTCGGTGTCAGCCAGACCTAATTAATACAGGTTGCCACCTTATGTACACTGGAAAATTACCCGACATTTCCCTGATTTCCAGACAAAAATAATCTTTTTTCCCTGACCTTTTTCTAACGTTTATTTTGTTAAGGATTGGCTACTTTGCATTATAACACACATTTACACCAAAATACTTCTCAGATCTTACAAAATTGCTCACTACATAGATTGCAAAGAAAAATGCCTAAGCATTTACTCCACAATCATTAAAACAATTGTATATTATTCTGGCAGAGATGCACAATTGACGACAGAACTCCGAAATATATAATGAATATCACAGAATTCCCTGACATTTAGCCAACTTGTTTGAGATTCCCTGACATTTCCTTATTTTTTGCCGATAGATTATGCTTTCACAGTGCTACTCGTGCTGACCCAGCCTCATTAGTAGGTTACCACTAACCGCCTTTCTCGTGAGCGCACCACGTGGCTGGTGTTGCAATCGTAACAACACCCCCGAAGTTAGTGAGACGAGATGTACCCATCTCGAATGAAAGGCAGGTTGTAGAGGATAGATATGGTGGAGACAGGACGAAAGAAAATTTCCAGTCAGTCCGTGATATGTATGCAAGGAACAATAGCAGGCCAAACGCTTGCGGGACAGTGTGAAATGTGAAATGGGGGTGACTGCTGCTCTGTAGGCGCTTGCTGCGTGGGCTGTATCGCGTCCGGTTGCAATCGCAACAATATACTCTCGGACACACAACAGAGCCAGATACTGTTTCGAGTAAACAGATGATGAACCTCCGACCAGGGCATTGCAAACCATTTTGAAAGGGCTTCATATTTCGTATAATGACATCATTTTAGTAAACTCATGTTTAGGTAAAATCAAGTACACAATTATTATTTTTTTTTAGAAAGGTTGTTAAACGTATTTACCTACTTCAAATTTAATTAATTGCTTCATTAGTCTTTCCAAGTTCTTACAAAATAAAATTTTATAATCCTGTCCCAAAATATTTTATGGTGGTATATTTTAACTTCCTTCATTTATTCGTAATCGCTTTAACTTTTTTGTCACATGACCGAAAAAAATTAAACTATGATTTGACGGGAAATACAACTATGACAATAGACAAATAGAGCCACTGAAAAATAAGATTTTATATCAAAATCTCCTACTACTTATAGCCTCTGCAAATTGAAACAAACTTAAAATAAACGAAGATGAGGTTGTGCGGTTACACAATAGCATGTCTTCGGGAGATTCTTTGTTCCATATCTAGCCGTCTGCACTGGGTAAGGATGTCGCCAAATGTGTTTTCATCACTTGTTAAGTCCTATGCACACGCCTTCAACATACGTTGAGCAAATTGACAAGTTCACAGCTGAACTGGTATTTATTTGACCTCTCAAAATTACTGCTATTCGTAGGCGTGCGCAGGGTTAGGTAATTTGTGGGGGAGGAGGGGGCACTAACCGTAAAATATAAATCCCCTTTTACAATATTAAAAATTCGAGGTAAGGGTATACTTACACATATACATAATAAATTCACGAATACGTAGTCTTCACCACATTAAACTTATTTTTATTCAGTGGTGGTTTCAAACACGCTGACGGTCTAGTGAAAATACGAAACTGGCAAGATTTTCCTTTATTTTCCTACTGACATGATTCAACCCTCCTGCGCACTCTTATGCAGAGTAATTCAAAGTCGATAATTCGTATCAGCAAGTGACTTCCTCAATTTCATTGGAACCGAAAAATATGTTTTACTCTAATTTGTCAAACATAAATAATCATTTTGCTCATCGCACTGACCCACGAGAAAAAAAGATGACAACATAGTTTGAATGCGAGCCATTTTACAAACCACGGAAAAGTTAACACTAAATCTGAAAATATCACAAACAGGAGTTTTTTCATGAAGAAACCAACACAAAATAAACAGATTCACAAATTTTGGAACAAAGGAGTGTGACGAAGATGTTCTTTGCAATTCTTGCAAACCTTTTTTGTTCATTTCACTTTATTGTAAAAGAAAAATAGAGAAATAGTCGAAGTCTATATATGTATTCGTAAGACTGTATATGCCGCCTTTTCCATGAAACGATTAATAACTATACTGGTTTCTTTATATTCTATTTCACAAAAAAGACACGAATCGCTCCGGTATGCTCTATATGTATGAGTGGATAGATTTAGGCGGCTCTTAACATCTAGGTTTTGAGAGCTGATGAGGGTTAATGTAGTGAGTATGGAGCAGCGCCGGAATGCAAGATCGGGGAAACGGTAGATCTCCGTGGAAACCCCCGTCCTGCACGATTCCCACATGCGAAAATCCGGGGGCGTCCCGCCGGGAATCGAACCAGGTTCGCCTAAGTGGGAGGCGAGTACTCTAACCACTAACCCACCGCGGCCCCTTTCTGTATGAGAGGTAACGGAAGCGGGATTGTTCGTATTGCGCGCGGCCATGTGACAGACTGGAACCACTGCTACAGTTTAGCTCTAGCGCACACACACATATGCTTGTTTTCGGCAAGTATTCTCGTGGGACGACAATTCCACGCTATTATTTTATTCGGGTTTCAGACTGTTTATAAAGTCACTCAACTTCGGTGTTTACAGCTGTTAGTTATGGTTGCTTCATAAAAGACGCCGCACGAGGGAGGAAAAAAATGCTGGGGAAGTTGAGGACTGGATGTTCCTTCAGCGACGGCAGTTTTTGACTTGAGAG
This sequence comes from Dryococelus australis, assembly GCA_029891345.1. Lineage (NCBI taxonomy): Eukaryota > Metazoa > Arthropoda > Insecta > Phasmatodea > Phasmatidae > Dryococelus > Dryococelus australis. The sequence continues at coordinate 80,736,107 of CM056995.1, forward strand.
GTGGGGTCCGAGCGCAACCAACTCTGGTGACATCACGTTTTTTTTTATTTATGACCGCTTTTACTGGCCTGCCTAGTTCACAATGTGCTCAGCAAAGTGAGCGAACAAATCTCGCAAATCGTTTATATACACAGTGGCGGATGTTTACTGGCCGCCGCAGATTTCAAAGAGGGAAAATTTAAGTTTCTGCAAGTTCAATGGTTCTCAAACTGTGGTCCGTAGATGACTGGTTATCTGTTGCTGGGTCCTAGGAGGCCAGCAATACTTTCTGAATATGCCGTCACGTATTTCTATTAATATAAGACACTTACCTATCTACACATTTTTATTCGGAAGGTTTGTTTTACATTTTGTTTAAAGTTGTATTCAAAGATTTGCAGCGTTATTTTTATTTTTACCTTTAACGTTTAAGTTTATATGATGACAAGATTTTGCCCGCGACTTTGACCGCGTGGAATTCTTGTTTTCGTTACAATCATTGTTTAAATAGCAAGTATGTCTTTAAATACAATACATATTTTAAAATGGTGTGACGGTGTTGGAACACCGTGTATCCGGCATTAATATCAGCGCAGAAAATTGTGTCGGCGTGGAGGCTTGAAGCCAGGGTGGCACAGTTTTCCCCATTGTGTGGAAAGTACTGGTAAATTACAGGTTAAAACAGTCCCGGGCTTTATTAGTTTTTACCAGTATTTTCCACTTGGTGGAAAAATTTGCCTGAAATAACTAAATGTTGAAGCAGTTTATAACGTACACTTAAATTTTATTATAAAAACTAAAACCTTTATAAGAATCACAGTGCCTAAAATTATAAAATCATGTCTCATGCATGGCCTATTTTTTATTATAGCGGCTCTATTTTATGTAGGCCTATTATATTATTTAAAATGCGTGTTTGTAAGTTATTTTTATTCTATTGTAATCCATTACCTAGTGAGGCCAATTGGAATCGTAAACATTAAATTTCCCAACTAAACACGGGAATTATCAGCCTTCCTTTTATGAGTACCTTGGAATGATTCTCATAGAATTACATTCTCAAAATGTTGATTTATCATTTTCAAACATAAATCTGCATACGTATAACAAATATAAGAATAAACGATGGCACGCTGATTTATTTAATTGGTATTAATAAGTAAAAGCAAATGTTCATTAAAAACCAATAACTTTAACGAATAGTCTAATTTTGTTACACACCTAGGTACATAATTATATTATATGTACTCGAACCAGCGAAACTTTATGGGATGTCCCTCAATACCACGATCAATGTGTTTCCCGACTATAAAAGGGGTCTTCTTTCATCTTGGGAGAGAGAATGGATAGAGACCTCACGATGAAAACATTATAACTTGGCAGAAGGCATATCTTGCCATGTTTGATGAAGGCATTTTGCAGGGAATGATAGGAAAAAATTCTATGATTTTTCTTTATATTCTGTAATTTTGCAATGTTACAATGGAAAGTGGAATGAAAAGCAAGTCCAAAAATATGAGAATTGCGACCGTTAAGTTTGTAGTTATTAGTAATCGGCCGTGTCCATATGTAAGTTAGGCTTTTTACAATACTTCTTTGTAAAGGCTGTTCACGATAAAATGAGCATTTTTGAACTCAACCTTAGAAAAAAAAAAAGCACTGCTCCTATCTATACTAATATTATAAAGAGGTAGTGTTTGTAACTTTGTGTGTTTGTGTGTTTGGATGTAGGAGGTAATCTTCGAAACTACTAATCCGATTTTAAAAATTCTTTCCCCAGTAGAATGCTACGTTATCACTGAGTGTCATAGGCTATATTTTATTTTAAAAATCAATAGGGATCCCTACTAAAACTCCAATAATGTAACCCAAAGTGTAAATAAATGACCTATAAAATTCCTTACATTGCGTGCGCTGCGAAAACTATTGATGATAGAACAAAATAATGTACTACGGCTTTGCAGGACGGACAGATTCGGAAAATAAAACGTGCTGTGTGCTGCGTACGCGCCAACCTCAGAAGCTCTACTGCCATTATGGGGGGAGTTACTTTTGTGTTTGCTGGGGATTTTCGGCAGACACTCCCTGTAGTTACAAAAGGGACGCGTGCAGATATCATCAAAGCATGTCTTAAATCATCTCTCTTATGGAGTTCTATTCAACACCTAAATTTGCGAACGAATATGAGAGCCTATCTTGGTGGAGACACGCATAAAGATTTCCCACAACAATTGCTCAGACTTGGAGAAGGAGTTTTTCCTTCTCTAAATTTGGGCACTAATTCTGCTGAAATCATTTTAAGTGAGACATTAGGTCAGATAGTCCACAGTCTGCAGCATCTTATAGAAGCAGTATATCCGGGCCTCGAAAATTTACTAGAAAGAGACTTTCACTGGTTGTGTTCCAGGTCAATAGTATCGCCTAGGAACGACACTGTCAATGAAATCAACAATCTCATTATACAAAGAGTTCCCGGCCAAGTCAAAACCTATAAGTCGATTGACACAGTCACCAATGTTGAAGATGTCGTCCACTTTCCTCAAGATTTTCTAAATTCGCTTAATCCTTCTGGCTTGCCATCTCACGAACTATCATTAAAAGTCGGTACTCCTATCATGCTTTTAAGGAATATAAGCCCTCCTAGCATGTGTAATGGCACAAGATTGCTCATTAAAGACTTGAAAGAAAATTCGATTGTCGCGACCATCCTCACCGGTCCAGCAGCCGGCCAGCTGGCAAACATCCCGAGGATTCCCATGATTCCCACGGATGTGCCAATATCTTTCAAACGGTTGCAATTTCCCGTAAAAACATCGTTCGCGATTACTATTAATAAGTCCCAGGGTCAAACTTTCTCTTTGGTTGGAATCGACCTACGAAAAGAGTGTTTTTCCCATGACCAACTATATGTTGGTTTATCACGAGTTGGAAGTCCCGAGAAACAGTACATTTTGCTACCAAACAATAACAGGACGTCAAACATTGTCTACAGAGAATGTCTTAGCCAATAACATATTAAATACTTCTATCTCAGATAAATTGCATTGTAATATAATGTATATTAATATGAAAAATTATAAAAAAGTAAAAAAATATCAAATAAAAATAGCAAAAAAACTTTAAATTATAAATTATTTAATTAATTATTAAATTATAATGTGCTTTTTTTATGCTTTAGGAGAGTTCACCCAACCTAATTAACGCCGGGTTAAGCAGTTTTTTTTATCTTAATTGCACCCGTGCGAAGCCGGGGCGGGTCGCTATCTGCACATATTATAACGGGCGCACTGTGTGACATGCACCCAGTAAAGTTGGTAACCATGAAGGGAAAGTAGTTCCAAATTTTAATGTCGAATTAAAAGTGTTAGGTAACCATTTGTGATGATTTAAATGATTTCTTTCGCTTTCTGGTTTTTTTTAATGCATCGAAATGCAAAAATGAGCAAATTTTATAAAATATTTACTATCTTAACAATTTCACAGATTCACTTGACCGACGCGTGAATAAAGTGATGAGGCCCATGGCAATGTTAATTTTACATAAGACGGAAGAATACACAACGTGTATACAAGCATATCTTAAGCAGGGCTTTCAAAAGTGCTCATTTGATCGTGAACAGCCTATAAACAATGTCCTTTGCCATTTTAGAGGGCGGGACCAAAACAACCAGGCTGAGGGGTGAGCTTACACGCGACCACGCCACGTGAAACTGGCCGTGGGAGAAACAGTCCTGCCTCAAGTCAACTCGTGCGAATTCGAGAGTTTGCCCCTGCGACTTATCCATCGTCATCGGGAAGGAAACTTACTGCAATCTCTTAAATTCAAAAGCGAGGTCATTGGCAATCAGTAAAATACGCGGCACAAACACAGTTTCTCCCTGAGCCGACCCCGTTAAAATATTGGCCTCGGCTACATTGCGATCCAGAGATTCGACTTGCAGTCTAGTGCCATTACAGAGTTTCGGCGGCTTCAAATTTCTGAGCTACATAACAAGTATGCACACACGTAGTATAAGTATGGGAGAGCCGGTGGATTGCGAGTGTTCAAAAATTCCACTGGGTAATGAACTGCTTCGTTTGTACTTACCGCCGTCTATTGAACTGTATACCATTTCTCCCCATTCGAATGATTTCAGCAACATGTAGTTGATAACGGCTTTTACGAAGTTTCTAATTAATAGAATCGTTTTACTATAGGTTTATTTCTAAGAAATTGTTAACCATGTGTTTGATTATTAGTTTTGTTACAGTACTTTTACTACGTTTAAGAGTTAATAGGACCTTCAACATATAAAATTTGAACCCCCATTTTGCCTCTTTAGAAGTTAAATTTTGGAAAATTCTTCCATAGTGATTACCTACATTATATAATGAATGATTCCTAAAAATGTTATGTTTCTAGGACCAATGGTTGAGGCTGGGCGTTGACACGCGAGTCAGACAGTTTTTCCTTATATACAGGATGAGTCTGAACGACACCGACGAACGCCAGTAGGTGATTTATTAATAAAATATAAGACGAAAATGTAAGAACCACGTTTTCCGAAATTGATTATTAAGGGAGCTGTGAGCCCCCAAAAGTCGGATGTGGATATGCCTTAAGTTGAATATTTTCGAAACTACTTGAGACTAATCGGCGAATAGTTTTTTGTATAATGGAGATTGTTCATCTCGAGAAACGTGGTTGGCAATAGCGTCCCCTTCCATTGGGGAAATGGGGGTTGCAACCCTGTGTTTCCACGAATCGTGTTAAGAAACAACTGTAAGCGATTTATTGCATGGACTTATTAATCAGCACGCCTACATTAACAAAAAAGGTCGTCTTGTCCGAACACTCTCGGGTGAACCGTTTGCGAGAAATCTGTGGCGACATCATTCAAAACAGAAAGGGAGTAGCCTGGCAGGTAGGCAATTCACACACGAGACATGTTACTATGATGAAAGATGGACAATGTCGGTGGTTTCAGACTAATATTGACGTTCCAAATTTAATTCACGAAATAAAACGCATACATAATACGCGATGAACAATTTAGGGATCTACCTCCTTAACTACATGATGTAACACCTATAGCGCCCGCTGTACTTTACACGCGCAAAGCGTCAAGTACATTCGTGAATTTAGGTACTTTATCGTGACTGTTCAATGAAACCACACAGCACACGCCTATTTAAACTCCATGCAGAGACAGTACGTCCGCCCAGTCAAATAAAAGTGTACATCTCATTTACTTGGTTCCGGAAAATTATTATAAAACAATAAACCACTTATTTACCCAGAAATTTTGGCTGTAATCAGTCCCCTAATACTAAGTTTCTTCAAACAGACGCGCGTGTAAAACCTATGAGTAACCTCAAGTGCACCAATTTGTACACCTGCACGCATTGCTTTGTTTTAAAGCTGTTTCCAGATTCTCAAGAAATGCAGACTTGTGCGTACCTGTCTCCGAAAGTGACATCACCATGTACATACTAGCGGTGTCCGAATTCCCAGTATAGTACACACAGACTCTATACTTGACAAGTGTTTGAAATTTTATACTTGCTGAGCATACTTGCGCACTTACGACGGTTGCCATATTGTATTTCAGGTTTCAAAATTGTATACGTTTTGTGGTTATAAAGCTCGCTAGTTTTGAAAGTTAATAAGTATTTATAAAATGTCGTTCTATTGTAGGTATGTGTAAATAATTGTCAGTTTAATAAACGTGCTTCCAATTATGAATAAAATTCTGAGAGTTTTGTAGACATCTGCAGCATATTTCCCAGGTGTATGCTTACAAATTATATTACATTTGCAATCCGTATTTCCAAGTTATTTTAAACCCCATTGAATTGTATTTCTCTTTGTTATCTATGTGCATATCTCAAACTTGGTAAGGTACGTATCGACAGACGAGGAAAGAATGTCAGTTTCTGTGTAATGCCCCTTTAAAAACGATAAATAAATGCAACAAATCTATAACAACTGCCTTAATTTGTTTACAATCTTTCACTCACGTGATAAAGCAATACCCCAAGGCTATTGGTGTGGTATGAATACTTGTGAAATCTAGAGAAGCTGAACAGATAAACATAACCTCAGGATACCGACGTGCAAGAATTTCTGTATTCCTGCAATTATATTGGCATATTTGTGTGTATTATTTTTCGTTCAGAACAACACACACCTGTCGTCTTTCTGCTCTGCCAAGCAACCAGTGTACAACAATATTTCCGCGCCGCCTTTCATTTTCCTCCTGTAAATAATACGTGCCCACCAACGCCCCTATTAATTCCTCATTCCCGACTAAAGTCATGTTTCAACGCTTACTCTTAAGATGTCAAGGTACAAAACCATGATATAAAAACAAATAAATGTTTGTATGGTTATGTGTGTCTTCTTAATGCATGACCATAGAAGTTAAACGTATATGTAACACCATGCACTGCATTTTTCTGTTGTTACATAGTTTCTGATATTTCCGCCAGAAGTGCGACCAGCCTTAACATGAAGAGGCGATGAAGTGTCCGAATAGTTTCAACAAGAATACGACAAGTACACATCACTGCTAGTACGCAAATGTACGTACTTACGCATATATACTAACAATCCGGAAACAGCCTAAATACAGACACGAATAAATCCTCGAATAAGGCAGAGTTACTAGAAATAACACATGACGATCATTTTCGTAATTTAAATTTATAATCGATTACGCTTCCGTGTCACAAAATTTAAAACGCAATACGGGCATCTACCCTGATTATTTCCACGAATAAAGAATATGACAATAGCAACATGTTTTGCAGTGACAGCGTCTCTCTTCAGTTACACATTATCGAAACACTCGTGGTCTGTTTTCACCAACATGGTATAAACTGGCCTCCAGCAAGAAAGGGTAGGGAATGGGAAAATTGGGAAGCATGTCGAGATTGCACAATGAGCAGTCTCGCCAGGGACGGATTCAGACACGGCATTTGTAAAAGAAATGGGGGGGGGGGGGCAATATCTCTTGTCTCAAAACCTATGAAGAGGGAGGAGAGGAAATTCCTTGGCATGAACATAAAGTATAACACCCTAATCATCTTATTCTTGTCACTCCTATACCTACATTCAATGGAAAACAGTTCCTTTGTTCCTTCTCCGATTGTATTTTAATGGAAATGAATTATCATATGTACGTACATGTATGCCTGTCAGTTTTATAAAAAATTTCCTTTGTGAACCTTATCAGATCAAAAAAAAAAAAGTATTTTCCAAACTAAAGCATAATCAAAAAATTTTAACATCATTTTACGTTAAGAACTTTAAAGAAAGACATAATTTTTGTTACAGAACCCTTTACATAGAACATATGCCTTAATCTTTCATGTTCGTACTCCGAATTTTCCGAACTTCATACACTCGGCTCATTTCATTGCATTGACATACAACATTCACTTTGTACTGTGTTTCCTTCACTTACCTCATCATGTTACTTGTGCGGAGATATTGGCGGTGCTCATGTTACAGAGAGTTTAGTGGATTCTTTTGTTTAAGTACAAATTCGAGGCGAAGAGTTCATTTTTCGGCAAAACGGGTAATAATCTGATGGGGATCGATGTCAATATTCCGATGGACATGAAGCAATTCCATTCCTGACCGCCGCTGTCCACCCATTCTTGATCGTATTCAGGTTTTTAGACGCCTTAAAGACGAAAATGAGCGTTCTGATGTAACACTTACTGGCAAAGTCAGTAGGATACATAGTAATCTAGGAGTTACAGGGGAAATGTCACTATCACAGTCCTGCAGCAATTGAAAAATTCTCGTATCGCTGTACTCATCTTTCGATGGTCCTCTTGCTGTCCATAACAACAATTCTGCTTTAACAAACGCTCAAAAATTGGACATGACAAGTGAAACAAAGAACTGTATCTCGCATAAGTGCGTACTCGTGGCCAATTGAGGAGTGAGCAATCATAAGAAACATTGCAGGAAAATCGTTATTGTACAGCGGGATTAAGAAATGAAAGGTAATTTATGTACTCACCAAGACGAACGCAAATATTTCATCGCCAAAAAGGAAAATATCACGAAACACATTTCTCTGAATAGTCGCCAGAGCCGACGTAAGGCCTGTACGAACTGTACCACCCCACAGGGCGGCGACATAACATGGGCGGCAAAACGAGACAAATGTATCCACAAAAAATTTAAAACATTCACTAATTTCCAGAAAAACTTTGGCACAATACATTAAGTATGTACTGTAAACACAATCAGAATCAATACAATACAATCGTATGAGTGGACAGTGGTAGGCTATATACAAAAGTATAAGTATAATGTTTTCTAGTCCGATAGTACACGTAGACGTGTCACGCGCACGCTTTGGGCATGCGCGGTCGCTGTCACCCCCCTCCGCCAACCATCTATGTGGTTTGTAATGAAACGACCAAGTCTTTCAGTTCTGCGTCCAATTCACTGTTCATTGTTGCTTCTGTGTGTGAATTGTATGGGTGACATCTTCTTTAGTGACTGAAGGCTACAGATTTCAAGACAGTAAAGGAATGTAAGGTGAGCAACAGAATGAGTGAGTGAAGAGATTTGGGCGGATCTTAACAGCTATGGTCTTGAGAGCCGATGGAGGGTGAACGATGTGTATATGGAGCAGCGCCGAAATGAAAGGGCGGGGGAAACGGGAGATCCCCGAGAAAACCAGCTATACAAAAAACAGTGATTCAAGTAGAAAGTAACAAGGAAGACACGTCCAGCATTGTTGTGCTCAGGGACGCGATTCTCGTTCATGAATTTGCCTAATAAATAGAAGATAATAAGATATTTTATATATTAGCAATGTTAAAAAACATTACCAAACAAATAGCATTAATCTTTCCAAACTTTATATAAACAACCTTATCATTTACCATGGCTTAGCGTGGGACGTGCATTCCCGTGTACTAGCAGATGTGGATGTGGTATTTTCAACCAGAAGAGACACGTGTAAAGGCCCGTCTACAATTGACGTGGCGTACATAAAACGCATGACGTAAGAAACTAAACACACGTTTTCTTAATGGCGACGTAGACAACTCGGCTTGGCATTATATACTTGGCGTAATAAACGTGGCTTGGTGTTAAATATGGCCATTTATTCGTTTTAAATGCCGGCCAATCATAATGCGACACGTCACAATAAGACTGCAGTGCAGTTACACGGGACTCGGTACTACTTAAGGTAAACAAGTTGAGCAAAGTCATGCGGTTACACAAGCACGAAACGAGTTACGATCGTTGTCACTTCTTGATAAAACTAAACAGTTTGAAATGCAACCTCTTTAATTTGATCGAGAAGTGGCAACGATCGTAACCACTTCAGTTATATATTGTTAAGAATATCACATTAATTTCAATCACCCTAAGGATCTCAATAAAATTACTTGGGTATATGATAATAAAGAAGAAAGGAGGTTAATATGTATAAAGATGACATGTTATTAAGACTATTGTGTTAATATTTTTAATTTGTGTAATACAAATTTTTTTGTATCTTGACTAGTAATTTTTAATAGATTATTAACAACACTAATCGATTAATTTGCAGAGAATCAAATTTCAAGAAAAAAAAGTCTGAATGTCGGAAGAAGTTGTCTGGTAGTCAGTACAAGAAAAGGCGAATAATCAGAGAAAAAGAAGAAACGAAACAGAAGTATTCACTTCAGCGATTTCTCATCCCCCAGGCGAAAAAGCAACGCTCTCTCCTTGAAGAAGAGTTAATAGAAGAGGATAAGGCTCGAAGCTTGCCTTCAACATCAGTAGTTAGTGGAGAGTATTCAGGCACAAGAAAGTCAAATGAAATTTCCCCCTTGGAGGAAACCGAAGAAGTGATTGAAATAGACACAAGTGTAAGCACTGAAGAAAAAGTGAAATGTGAAAACAGAGAAGATAAGACTGAATCAGAGAGCATTTTAATTGATTCTGATCCTGGAAGGTAGCCAGAAATAATAAATGATTATGCCAGGACAACGCTCGTTAGACAAAACTGTAAACTGCCCTAGAGATAGCAACAATCGCCGATTTACCAATGTGCACTACACCTACACACTGAGTAATCTTGAAAGAGCTGAAAGAAATTGGCTGGTTTATTCAAGATGTAAGGATGCTGTCTTCTATTTTTGTTGTAAGTTATTTTCATCATCCAAAACCAAACTTACAGTGGATGGTCTAAATGATTGGCGCCATTTATCTGCTCGCCTAGAGAGTCATGGTAGGTCCCCTATGCACCTAGATTCGCACAAAAAGTGGATTCAACTATCAGTAACATTGAAGACGGCTAAAACTATAGACAGACACCATCAGAAGCCTCTATACAACGAGGCGCAGCATTGGAAAGATGTATTAAAACGCCTGATTGCCATTATCAGGTTTTTGGCTCAGTAATGCCTCCCCTTATAAAGTTCGCAAAATACTACATCATTATTTTGGACTGTACTCCTGACATTTCTAAAACGAACAAATGACCATTCTTGTGCGCTTAGTTCATGTTACATGCTCAGATGGAGCATATGGTGTCAAAATATGCGAACATTTCCTTGGATTTGTTCCAGTTGCGGATTCTACGAGTTCCACTCTTATTAATACAGTGTTGGAATTCTTGAAAAAAAAAAAAAAAAATGAACATCCCATTATCTGATATGAGAGGTCAGGGCTGCGATAACGGAGGTAATATAAAAGGCAAGCATTCAGGGCTACAAAAAAGAATTCTTGATATGGACGAAAGGTTTACACAGTTGGAATCTCACAGTGACTCATTTGATTTTCTGTACGATATAACACACTCAAGGACATGCCCAGTGATGAGCTTAGTAAAAAAGGTGTTCTAAACTTTCTAGCATTTTACAAGATAATGACTCGAAAGATGTAAATGATGATGAGTTGTGTGATGAACTAAAAGTACTTTCGACATTAGTGACACATGGTATTGGTCCGGCAGAAACTTTATAATTCATTGAGCAATACAACTTTGCTCCTAACGTTGGTATGGCATTACGAATCCTACTGACTCTTCCTGGAACCGTAGCAAGTGGCGAGAGAAGTTTCTAGAAACTTAAGCGTATCAAAACATACTTACGATCAACTATCTTACAGAGTCGTTTGAGTGGGTTTTGGTAATGATTTCGATTGAACATCAGTTGGCTGAAAAAATAGACTATGCTAAAGCTGTCAAAGTATTTGCTAGCTCTAAAGTCAGGAAAGTTTCCTTTCAATAATTTACTTAATCTTAAAATTACTTGTTTTATTTTAGGAGAGTAAATACTATAAATAATAATTTTCTTAATACCTCTTTCTATTTACAATTCATTACTATGTTTATGTTTAATGTTTCATAAATCTTGACATGCATTTATAATATATATTACAGAATTTTTTTATATTTCCTTTTCATTTCATTTAATTTGTTACGTTGCTTTGTTAGTAAAAATTATATATTGCTTTTCTGCGTATTGTTATTAATTACTGGGTACCGGTTAGTATTTGCATTTTTATTTAATTTCATTTCACTGTTCTTGTATAATGATATAAAGCAACCTTAAAGTTGGGAATTCTTGGATGAAGGGAGCCTGGAGGGGAAATATTTTAAGACTATGTATATTGACGGAAATTCAAAGTTACAAAAGGATTTTAAAAATAAACAAATTTTTTATTTGGGGGGGGGGGGGCAAATGGAAACTCGCACAGGGGGGCACTTTAGCTAGCGCCGGCCCTGATGCAATATACTGGCACCACAGTGTGGTAATGTCAGTGAAAGCAAGCGCAGAATAAAGTAAGCCACAACATTCGTCTTTACAAAAGTGGCATGACTTTAAATTGTAGGTCTACTTTTCAAAGCACAGTTATTTCCTTGCGCGCTGCCTCGCCTATTTTTATATCTCTCCAGTCCTCGGATTTGTGAATGAACTTGATTCGAGTACGCCACGTTCCGTGCCAGAATAGTGCATCAAAGTCTTGCCGGGTTCACGCCTTACAGTTGGCAAGTCTGTAGAGGAGAAATAATTGTAATGTAGGGGGGGGGGAACGGGGTAGAGGGTGATGGATCATTTGGCCCACGCACATGTGCCCGAGTTTCGTAAGCATGTGTGAGCTTCTCACACAGCCATGCGCGCGGATACGAACAGCTGGGCTGCGTGCGGGTCTGTTCTCACACTCTCACTTCACTAATACTGCACCCTCTTGTTACAGTTATAACCGTCTAGCCTCAATGTGGCAGTCGCGCCGCTAAGTTTCACAAAATTGCTTTCTGTAGGGAATGTGAAGCATTCCGAAGTTAGGCATTGCGCGCGCTAACCAAACAGGTTTCACGAGACCAGTTTTGTTGGTAGAGGCGCGCGCTGTCTTAACTCCACAATGCATTTAAAAAAAATCCCACACACACATACAAGTCTTTATTACTTCATGGCTAAATACTGAAGGTTTAACTTCTAAAGATTTATGATGCAGGTTACCAGCATGCGATAACAACTGCGTGCTCAAAAGCAAATACAAACAACTAATAGTCATCTATGTTAGAAATCAATCGTTTGATCTATGAATATGAATTAAGTCTGACAAAAATATAACAAGTTAAAAAATTGGTATCGTTCAATGTAATCATACGAAGATACTATTTATACAGAGCTCATCTATGGGTTTTTTTTTTCCGCATCTGGACTTCCCCCCAGATAATACATTCACGTACATTAAAGTTTGGGTTTCACATAGCAGAACCGTGCACAGAAAAACTACAGACGGCAAGACTTCCCGATGAAATAGGGCTAAACCACGCGTGCACCAACTGAACGCTCGTAAAGTATTAATCATGTCAAGGGTTGGTCATCGACCTATTCGACCTTCACGCCACATGCTCGCAGACACTGCCGTCCAAAAACGTTTTTAAAGAACTACTTTCGGCGCGGCGGCATAACGGGGTTGCACTTACATCTCTGCTAATTATTACCAGATTATTGCACTCTTCGTAAGCGCATAAATTATCTAATTATGCGTCGATACGTTTCTCCATGCGGAAGACAATCCCCTACATTTTAGACCATGGGTTCCCAAACTTTAGTTTATCACGCCTCCCTTCTGCAAAAAAAAAAACATATAAAAGTCTCACAGGTTTTATTTGATCATTAAATTTTAATGCATATTGAACACAAATGGTGGTGCACAAATCAATCAATGAGACGAATGAGCTTGCATATTTTTAACAAGATTCCAAATTCTTGGTTGAATAGAAGAAATTGTACAACGTAAATCACTGGCAATATCGAGTTTGCGTCTATACTTCGTTTTTATTGCTACTACTGCTGAAAACGCCCTTTCACACAAATGGGTGCTTGAAAAAGGTAAATACAATCGCAGCGCTTGCTCCGCTATGTCGGGATAAACTTTGAAGTACTTGACCCAAAACAATGTTTTGTCAATCTTCTCAAAATCGTATTTCGCAGTAGAACCATTTTTTACTTCCAACGCCTGCTCTATAAGGGTTTCTGGCAGCAAGTCTATGTCAACATGGAAAGGATTCGTCGCTAATCTATAAATGTAATTATCACTACAGTCCGATTAAAAAAGTTTGAATTCTATTTACTAACTGTACAAGTGAACAGCTCGGGGCACGCGCCTTCCTTAGGGGGGCGTACCTCCCTCCCCCACTTTGAAAATCAATGCTATAGACGGTGTTAAATCGCCCCTAGGCGAAGCAGGAGTGCGCCAACCACGCCACATACCCCTCCCTACCTGCCCCACTCTTGTAATCTCCCCTCTCCCCCTGCGTATGACCTATCCACGCAAATGGCAGGGGAGCTGCGGGGTTTTTTGGTCGGCACTTTAACAGAGAGGTCTTGAGCGCCGGTGAGGATGAAATGAGGTGCAGTTGGAGCAAGGGCGGAATGAAAGTCGGAGGCGGGGAGGAGGAAAGAATTGTGTTGCATTGTATTGTAAACGGCTTTTTAACGTCCCCCGGTTTTATGCTCAAATGCTTAGCAGGGGACGGCTTACTGACTAACTTATAACCTAACTTAAATTAACACCCATGCCTTACCCGGGATTCGAACCCAGAGCCTCCCGCACCCCAGATCGGTGGCGCACCAACAGACTTCGCCACGGGAGGTCGGCAGGAGGAAAGAGAGTACCCCGAGGAAACCCATGAAAAATCTGGGTGACCCCGCCTGGAATCGGATTCGGTTAGCCTGGGTAGGAGGCGAGATGTACTCTGGCTACTATACCACCGCGGTCTGCGTACTGGCAGACTACAGGCGGCCAAGGAAGGGAGCAAACGACTGCAAACCCCACTACTAAATTTTAAATGCGGTCCACCTAACTTAATTATATTTGCACATTATTTCTTGGCGTTTCTGTGTTACCTTCCATTGCATATGCTATATCACTGAATTCCTCTTTGCAACTGCTTTCAGATGCCGTTGAATTAAATGTATGTTTCCAGGGGAAGAAAATGTATGTGGTTAAATTTTTTCTGTCCAAACGCGTGTTACGAATAGTCACTTTGTGGCAAATTATTTGCCCCCGTACGTAATTTAATTTAGCGAAAACAGCATTTCGTAATCTGCAACCGTTCCGGAAATTTTGGGGGTGTCCACGTTAGGCGGACCAGCCTAAACACAAAATTGTAAGTGCGGTTTGATTTGTTAATAGTGACGGTAAAATATATGCTTTGCAAGAAGTGGCTTACTTTTCAACACGTGTTGTAATACCTGGATCTACGGGGGACTATTTTTTCAATGTTGCAATTTAATGTACTCATTTAACTTTCAAATCAAAATAAAGTGAAACAGTTAACCTAGAAAGACCCAATGCATCCACGGTTTACCCGGAATTCGAACCCAGAACCCCTAGCACCCTAGGGTGGCGTTCCAGCCAATTGCTGCATGAAAGCCCGTCCACCTGCAGGGACTAAGTCTGGAGTTAAAATATCTGCGCTCCTTGGGCACAGCCTCATACAACCTCTATGGTAATTTAACTATAACAGGTTGCAAAGTTTGACTACCAATCATGTACCATTACATAAGCCTCTTTTGGCATTTAAATCCCTTAATGGCATAACGATAGCACCATCGTTTAATTTTAAGTTATGCAGAAGCATTGCAAGCAAAAAGAATTGTTTAAAAACTTGTTAGTTAATAGATTCAGTAGCTATCTTCCTCACAATCCATACATTTGTAGCACCACTCCTCGCTGCACAGTATACGAATTACGTCCTTCGTAATTTGGGAAGCATCCATGTAGAGAAGGCAAAAGTTTCAAGGTGTGACATATGTGATATTTTAAACTCAAACTGTCTTCGACTACACAGTCAAAAGCTGATAATTTTTCCTAAGTTCCTCGTCTTATTGATCTTTGTTCACAACTATATTTATATGGGCACGTATAATTTCAGCCACTGGACCACAAGGACGAAAATCTTGACATATAACAAAACATTTCTATTAACAGACTATTATTCCGAAACATGCCTTCTGCGTTGCAGTGCAGCTTCAAAAAATCATGTTTACAAAAAAAATTTTAAAAACGGAAAAAAAAATTCTGTAAATTACTTAGTTGAAAATAACTTCAACCGTTTTTAACAGAAGTGACTGATAATTATAAAAGGTGAAGCCAAATCCTCGCCTAATAAGCGGCCTGGCCTTTTCGTATCTAGGCATTAGAAAGTGGTCCGGTCCAGACGCGTGAGGTAAACGTTTAGAATCAGGATAAGACCTACGTATAATGCATCTTGTAACGTCCTTAGTGAACGTTATTGGTAATTTGTAGTGCAAAAAGTGTCGTGCCCTCAATTAACAACTCTTTAAGTTCCCAGGTAATTATCGCCATCGTTTTCCACATTAAAAGTTTAACCAGCCCCAAATAACAGAGAACGAATTTCTAACAGGGTTGGTTAGGTTCAGAAATGTTCTTCTCCAAGCAGCTATTAAGCATAAAATAAATAATAAGCCAGTAACTTAAATTTATGAAGGACGACATTTTCCGACGCTTGATAAACCTATAAGTATATAGCCTAGGCGTGACATTTTGCTCACAAGGATGTAAGATTTTTCAACTGGAGTGAACTTGATTTTACACTCTTAGGCAGTTCAACATTACGCCGAAATCATGTGGCTACTATTAGAGCATCTTGATTTCTGGCTTCGCCTAACTAGGCCCACTCAAATTTTTGACATAGACATTAAAGAAATTGTCCGAAAGAATTTCGAAAAAATATCGACTGGGCAAAAAATCAACATAATTCCGTCTAAAATGTATCCTAAGGTGAGGACAAACTTCGTAAAACGAAACAAGTAAGCAGTGCATCATGACGTGTCTGGAAAAGTTTCGTTGTTACTAAAAAATCAAAGATTTCTAAATCCTAGTTTGGGTATAGGCTGTTCACGGTAAAATGAGCACTTTTGAAAGCCCTGCTTAAGATCTACTTGCATGCACGTTGCGTATTCCTCCGCCTTGTGAAAATTAACATTGCCATGAGCCTCATCACTTTATTCATGCGTCGGTCAGGCGAAACTGTACAAATATTAGAGAAGTAAATGTGTTACAAATCTGTTAATTTTTACACTTCGATGCGTTAAAAAAAAAACAGGAAGCTAAAGAAATAATTTAAGTTATTACACATGGTTATATAGCACTTTTTATTCGACGTTAAGAAATGGAACTACTATTCTTCCATCGTTACCCGCTTAACTGGACGCATGCCACTCAGTGCGCCCGTTAAAATCAGGTAGGGGCAGTAACTTTTCTAAGGTTGATTTCAAAAATGCTCACTTTATCGTGAACAGCCTTTAGTATGTTGCACAGCTATGCACAGAGTGGGTGAAGACGAAAGGACCTCCATGATTATCGTTCACTTCGAAAGTAGCTCTCCGCACCGTAAGTAGGAGCCGCAGCCTTTCGAATACATTTCCTTGATTTCCCTCCAAAAAAGTAAGATCATTTAAAATTTCACAGAATTCAGCATATTTCATTTTTATATTAATTTCATAGCCGCCATCCTAGAAGTGCTCGAACTAAATCTTTTAACTAATCCGCTTGTCACCAAAAACCTATTGGGGGATTATGAAGGCCTCCAAAAGTATTTCAGGGATTTTTATTAATATTTTAAAAACCATCATGGTTACAAATCATGGATCGTCACAGAGGATACGCTTATTTTGTAATTAATCATTTTTTCAAACATCTCGAGTCATTATCTATCACCCATACCAGAATTGTATTAATATAATACATAGACCTAGGTATTTTTTATTTGCTCTTCATTAATTTTAATGGTTAACACATCGAGAATGAATGCTTCTTGCGTCATCGGTATCGATGGTTACATTTGAAATGTAACACTGATAATCAAATGTATGTTGTAAAAGTGATTATTAAATGTGTAGGAGTGAGTGGGTAAATTTACTAATGTGGTAGAAATGTAAATAACTTTAGCATTAACACACAAGGTTGGCAGCATCAACTTGCGCCCCATATAGGTGTACATGGAGCAACGGAAATTTATATTCAGTCTAAGTACGGCAGTTAAACTGCCTGGTGATGTACAAAGTAAACAAATGATACTGACTGCAAGATGGACCGCCAAGGTCGGCGAAATCCCGCAAGTGAACAAAACCTTCAGACGTACAACGCAACAGACAGGGGGGGGGGGGGGCCCTTCTATGCTGACTCCGTGTCTCTATCGTCACACGTAGCAAGCTCAGACGAACCTATTTGTCCCGTTATTTAGGTGGTAAGCGGTGTGGCAACGCGGTCGCATCAAACCTGATACGAACAGAATCTTCACTTCCACTGAATTGGCTGATAAGAACCTTACATGCAGGATGCAGTATCGCGATGCAAAGGCATGGAAACTGAGCGGCTTTATCATAACGATTTTTGCGTGGAGGTGACACACAGCCATCTCGAAACGTAAAGCTGTAATTTATTTACACTGCAGATCGCTGGATGCAGTAGCAAACGCTGCTGCAAGTAAGGTTCACAAGCTATTGCTGAGGTCCCTTTTGTCATTTTAGATGAGAGTACACAACGGAACCTCGCATCTTTATTCCTAGGCTAAGTTCCGTCTGTCAACCTTCCATCGACAACTGTCCAACCCGTTAATGACTATCAATTAGACTTGTGCCTAAATATGGAGCCTTCAAGAGCCTGGAATAACAACACTGCAGGGCAAGGATTACATGTAAGGTACATTTATCACGGTTTCGTCATTTTATGGGTTGGCAAAGTGCAAGTCTACAAATGGGTGTTTCATCTGACTATTATCAACACATGAGGGAGTATTGTTACAAGACGCCAGAGGGGCGTATGATGGTTCGTGAGGGATGGAGGTCTTAATAAAAAGAAAAATAATTAATTTGATATTAATTTATTCACACAGTTATTATTTACAGCATTAATCTATCCATCTCAATTATTACCCTTTTTATTCCTCAATGAGCGCAGTATTTAATAGCTACCTAAACTATAATTGAAGTCCTCCTCTATGTCTCAGTTCGGTTATAATCAATTAACTCACACTCATCATTAACACATGTTCAGCCTACCTGTTGCAATAATTTTTAATGTCTTTCACTCACGCACCCAGTCCAATAGTCCAGCCTGCCAGCCGCACCCTTCACTGCACCGATGCTCGCAGTCGCAGATTTTCCTCCTGCTGGCTACTTCCGGCGCAACTCGTTGCTCTTCTGGCTCGTCGCCTATCGCTTGACGTCGCACAATCGCCCAGACTTCCGACTCTCATAAACTCCCGGCTCGGAGGCCCGACGCGCATTTATAGCATCAGCAGCCAAAGATCTGGAATATTCTCCGCACCCAGAGTCACGCTGAGAGAGGTAAGGACGATCAAAATGAGGACATTATTCAGATAAATGAGTTAGTTCAATCTGCTAAACGTCAGGAACGCGCGAGCGGCAAAAAGCTTATCACAGCACCAGGTGGAAGAATGTGCGGAGGCACTGTTTAAAACCCTGGTAAGATTAACGCTCGGCGGTCTTGTAGGCTGTGTCCGAATTCGCCTAAAGTACATACTTGTGCGTACCTGTCCCCAGAAGTGACGTCGTAAGTGCTGTCCAAACTGCAAGTTAAGTGTGCAGGTAAACGAAGTTGTATACTTTTCGCATACTTGCGGAATATGTGACGCCATTTTTAGGAGCAATTTGTACGTTACAATTGATTTCCGATATAATTATTTGATTTAAAATTTAATAGGGCAACATTACTACTTCGTAGATATAGAATTTTGAACTGAGTAAATAATTATCGCAAGTTTCACCTTAAAAAAAGGTATAAGCAAAAAATTCGTATTAGGCCAATGTTCCTCACCTACACAAGCAAGCTCAGATAAAAAAAAGCAATCTAAACTGCACTCGCATACAATAGTGCAAGGCAATAAATGTTAATGTAAATCGAAATTTAATATTATTTAATATTTTATTTGACCCCTAAAACCTTTGGCAATTATCAAATTCTTAGTCGAAATACATGAACATTTAAAGTGGTTAGCTGGCTAATAACTGGCACCGAAGCCAACAAGACTGCCTGTCCGAATTCATCAAGTTTGGTGCCAAGGGTAAGTGAAGGATGCAAGTACGCAAGTATATACCCGAGTTCGAACACGGCCTCAAACATTCCTTAGTGACTCGCCGCCCGCTATCGTATCACTACTCTGTCTCCGCTCGCTCGCGCGAGGCTGTTCACGAGATGCGAGCGTGCTACACTGCGAAGACGCATAGAGTTTAGTGAAAGGCTACTTGATTACTGTCCTCGTAAATTTAGTGCAAAAGCGTCTGATTATTAATAAGTGCCAACAAAACTGCGTCAAAGTTCATACCGAGTGAAGTTATACATTAAGAAATTACATTCCACTTTTATTTAATTTAAAAGTAAACTTTATCTGGACGCTAGAGCTTTTAAAATCAGCTACATATTTGAAATCCCTTATTTCCTTTGTCACTATATGAGAATAAACTACCGTAGAAAATTTTGATCCGCGAATTGTCGTGTTATAAGGAAAATTCCTGTACTGGAAAATCCGCAATAAAAATCTTAATATTACTTACCTATAAACTCATTTCAGACACTACAGGAAAATTACAAAACTTGCAACGCGAAATTAAAGTCATATAAACTGAAAATATACACCATGTATTCCACTTCGAAATATGCTTTACTTTCGTGGCTACAAGATAAGAAATGTTGCTGCAAATAATTTTCGCAATGCTGACAATGCATGTAATAAATGCAAGAAGCATTTGGTAACCTGACTGGATTACTCAGGCTAGTTGACCTTGTAAAAGGTACGTTCCGCATGGATAGGTTTAGTCGATTCGGGAACAGTATTCAGAATTCGGCCCCAGCTCCGACCGACAGCTATCTAGTTTTTTTATCCTTAAAACTCCTAAAATTTCCCTCAAAATGTCCCGTTTTTCCCTCGAAACAGTACTGAGCCACCCATGTGTAAAAACGAGCCACACAAGACCCTTTTCGTCCAATTCAAGTGGCTCTCTTTTCACCCTCAAAAAGCCCCATTTTCCCCTCGACATCACTCCTTGAAGTCGAACCGTAATTACTGTAGCAAATGTTACCATGGGTGAAAGGGTGGACACATGTATGTAGGTGTTGTCAGAATTGCCCGGTGTTTTGGTGAATCGCGGTACTATTCCAAGGACCCAAGAGCCAACATTTCAATTGAACATGCAGTGTGGCCAAGACCAGCACAAAAGTTTCTGTGATGTTCAGAGATGTTTAGCTCATCTTTCGTCCAGTACAAAAAATAAAACTAAAGATACAATGAGTTTTAACAGAATTAACTCTTGCTTGGGAGGAACTTAAACCACATGGAAAAGCATCGCTCTCGCTCTCGCTCTCTCTCTCTCTCTCTCTCTCTCTCTTTTTCTTTAGGCGTCTTTTTTGTTGTTATATGGGCCTAATTGTAAACAATTATGTCTACTCTAATTTAAAAAAAACCTATTAAATATTCCAATGTAAATCATGTTTCAGAACACACATGAAATTAGATATTTTGTTTATAATTAATAAATTTGGTTGTTTAATCGCTGTAAGCAGTACTCTGTTTAAGATATTTATTCTTCTGTATAGCAATGTTTTAAACTATACTGAACAGATCGCTGTGTTAAAACCCCGCAGTTAACGCTTAAAATTATGAGGAAACAGAACACACGCGAAGCTTGTTTAAGCTATTTTCCACCGCCGTCGCGATGCTTCCTTATGACCGGATGTGACCTTGAGGTGTATAATATCGTTTACTAGGATTCCCCTTAACAGGTGGTCCAGTGCATATACACTGGCCAGCCCGTGGCCACGCCTATGAACTGCACATGCTCTCCGTGTCTAGGCACAAAACACTGATCACATTACACAACCGTGTAAGACGGTCTTCAGCCTCCGAGACGTGACCGTGCAAAACCGGGTTCGCCCCGGCAGCGGCACTGTGGCAGCGATTGTGGCGCTGTCATTTCGCCAGTCCACGAACCATTAAAAAAAACACACACATAGACGCACACGTACGTCACGCGGGACACACTTGCACGCTCAGCAGCGACCTGACCCTAGCGAAAACCGAGACCTCCTCCTCCCACCCTGCGACGTCATCAGGCGAGACAGACGACGGCATTGTGGTTGGTCAGGCGGCTGAAGTCATCCACCAAGCGCTTCTCAAAATATCTCTCGGGGCGCCGTTTCCTGTTCACACCGCACCTGCTGAATGCAAACAGCGCGGCAGGCAGCTGAGCAAAGTGCAGCTACACCACGTTTTACTGCGCTGAGAATAATAAAACGGAAAGGGGATACAATGGCAACGATTCACAAGTGCTGTCTCCGCGAGCGGCATATACGTGCATTGAACTTGGCGTTTAAAATTTAAATCTGCAAAGAAGTGTTCGCTTATAAAACTATCACTACATTTATTGTGCCATATGCGAGAGAAAAATTAACAATCCAAAACTACAAATTTGCTCATTATGAGGGGGAAAACCTTAAGGGATCGAACCTTTCCTTCCTGAATGCGAGTCGGGAATCCTCACGTACGTATAAATCATACAAAGTTGTCAGCTGAGTTAGAGGGAAAAATTCAAGAATACAAACCCTCCTCACGACGGTCAAATAAAAGTGTAAGAATTGTTTACATATATTTGTTTTGTTTTCTATTAAACGTAACTGAAAGGTCAATATTATGATACAAAAATTATAATGGTTACTAATTACGTATTACGTATAGGACAAACAAAATTTTCATACATGAACTGAACGTAAGATAATCTATACTACTAAATAAAATAGAAGTGTCTGTGATTTTCGAATTTTTCACTTTTAATAATTTTTTCATAGTAGTATAATTGATAACTAAGCCATATCTAATGTTTTTTTTTTTTCGTGCCTGTCTGTCCGAACGGATTTAACTCAAAAACCACTTAACGTATTGACAACAAATTTTCACAGTATATAGATAATAACTCCAGGACCAACTTAGTCTTTGTTACATCGAGATATTACACATGATTCCGGAAAAAATGATTATCAGGGATGTAAATAGGTACTGGATCAAGCTTTTCTTAGGATTACTGCATAAAAAACATTGTTAAAAAACATTTCGTCATTTCTCCTTTCTTTTTTTGTCTATGGGCTGTAAACCTTCTTTCCTTCCAAAAAGCCGTAGTGGTCCAGTGGCTAGAGAACCTAATAAAGTGGCTAGATCAATTCAAAGTCCAAAATATCATGCTAACATAAAACATGTGCGAAGCGATGGCAAGGTGTAATTTTATAACTCCATTAAACCTGAAAGAAGAAATATTAGTATTTTAAACATAAAACCTTAATGAAACTATGGTAGGCTTTATTTTAATAACTTAAAAAAAATGCAAACAAAGTCGCACGGGTTAGCTAGTTTTATATAAAAATTTATATCTTAACAATAAAAATTTGCACTATTCCCAACGACAAAAACATAATTCAATTTGCTATTTAAAAATCCATTAAAAACTGCGTGTCCTGTAAATGTAATTAAATAAATGACCTTATAAAATTAGCAAAAGTAACCAGTTCTGTTTGTTGATGCAGTATATAACAATAATGAGCCTACTTTTTTTTCTGTAAAGTCACCAATGATTTGATTAAATTGCCGGTGTTTTTCATGAACACCATTCGCTATTGACGGAAAACAAGACCTGTTTGTTGATTAACGTTATAGCATTAAGAGAAAATAAAGAAATCCTATTCTCAATATCACGTATATGTGTTAATTTTGTAAAAGTTATTTCGAAAATACGCGAGTTTTATAAAAAGATATCCCTTATTATGCTGCCTCAGTTTACAAAATAATCCACTTCAATTTAAACAAAGGAAAGTTTGAAAAATTAGAGCATACTAGGTTTAGTGTATCATTAAAATTTTACAACCAAAGGTGAGAGAGTAAATAAACCAAACAAGGGGCGATTTCAGATTCTGTAGGAGTAGTAAACAGATAGGTCTTGGAGACTAGTCATGACAGGAAGTCGGGAATAGGCCCTGGCGTCCGACCGGATTTTTGGAATCGATCTAGTGTCCAGCTTCTTTCGTGAGATAATGACGACGCAAACAATTCAAGTGTCCGGATTTATTCTCTTAACTTGACAGCAATTCCACACGATGGCCAGTGCTAAATTTATGTTTGTGCACAGAAAGGAATGCTGGGTTTGTGCAAGTTGATTATGAGCCAACTAAATTGATAAGAAATGTAATCTGCGAAGCAGATAGCAGCACGGGTTTCACAAAGGTCGAGTTTAGAAGGTAAACGAAAACGGAGTACATTTTGTGATGGCACATTTGCAAACTGATTGTATCCGTTCGTAATGGAACGTTCTGAAAGTTCCTGAATTATAACTGGCATTACAATATTACTTACAGCAATTTAGAAAGCTCAGTTTATATGCAGAACAGTTTTACGGCATTTGTCAACACTAATATCGTTATGAGCATAAAACATACGTGAAGAAATTTTGACAGCTAACGTGTATTTATATCCTACTTTTAAGTCGTGTTCTTAGCAACTCAAGTCTGTGGTCACCCGCCGTACTGTATTCCGTTGCTACTGCTCTAACATTCCACTTGCAACAACTTTCTTGGATACGCATTACTATTCCCACGGCAGTCCACTTATCACTCTACGCTAGAGGGGAGAAAACACACAACACGTTGGCCTGTTCACCTGTATGACAAAGGAAGTTTCAGTTGATCTCAGAGGGGACAATAGGACGATCAAAAGGGGTGGCGTTTTTGTGTACATAGTGACTGTCCCCACGTGCCCACCAAAATTGGGTTCATGTGGTTATGTGCTAAACAACTGCTCTTTCGGATATACTGCTTCACGAATTATGTCAATGTGGAACAAAGTATCTCTGTTTTACGCCAAATATAAAAGGAAAGCGTACAAGTTTTAGGCACACACAGGAGTACAGACCCGACACATCCTGATATATCAGAAAACTCTAAAAATAATTCGAAATTGATCCGAATTTCAGTGAGGTTATCATACATAAAATTCACGGGGACTGTGGATTAAATGGCTTTGTTAACACCGACAACACAAACGACATGCAACAAGAACATGTTTTGTAAGACGTACTGGAACTCCTCCAAAATACATCTCTGTGAACGTTACTGCACACATGATAATCCTGCCATTGTGTGACGTGGCCCGCCGCTCTGTACGTACGCTAACGTCATCGCCTGTTCCAGCAGAGCGACTGCGCCTTTGCAGTCGGGGCTAATATTCATTCCGTAGACGACCGACTCAAAGACCACAACTGTGCCTGTGTTTCCATTGCGGTTATTTCAGTCATTATTATTTTTGACGTGAATACGTCTTTAAATTTGCGACCATAGTTGGAAGCAAATCCAGAAAATCGGGGGATACAGGTTGGCATTGCAGCTCCGAATCTATCGCCTACATTCAAAATTCAATTACACAACTCGATTGCCAAAGGATCAAAGAATATGTTACATTTACGTTGAATGAGTACTGCGAAGTATCGCGCGCGAAGAAAAAAAAAAAGGGGGGGGGCGATTTTGAGTTCGTTTCGCCGCATCTCATAACTTCCGCATAGTATAAGTTCCGCATAGGAAAAGCTACGATGTTCGTTTAGGTTTCAATCGATAGATCTCGTCAAAATCAATCGATTGCGTGTATAAAAACTTGTGTGATGAGGTTATGGTGAAATTGTACGAGTTTAACGTATATGGTTGGAAAGAGTATCTCAAAAGCAATACAGTGATACCCATAAAACCCCATATGATCGAGTGAAGCGGTGCCGGGGAAAAAAAAAAAAAGTCCGAGCGCGTCAACATAGGCGTATTCACGCAAAACAACGGCAGTATCCCCAACACAGCCAAATCCATTTTTAAATTTAAAAACAGTATCTTTAGTAATATTTAGAAAAACGAAAGAGAAGTTAATATGTGGGGGGGGGGGGGCAGAAAGACTACCAGTAAGGGGTGGCAAGAGGAATGCGAATGGGAAAATCTGGACTAGCCACGAAAGAACATGATGCGCTGGCTGAATACAATAAACGTGGAACTCATTGGGGCTGGTTTGCACAGTTACATATACATATTCCTAAATTGAAATTTTAAAGTTTTTGACACGAAAAAATTTAAATAAGTGAAAATGAAAGTATAATCTTAATTTGATTACGTATGTCCAGAGACTCAACAAAGGCTTTAATCCACTGGGCGCGGAAATTTATATGTAGACTATACAGTAAGTAATTGTACTAACATTTCCTTGGAACAGATATTTTGTTTCACAAAATTGTATCCCCATTTTAAAAAAGGCTTTTTCACTGGGCTATTTCCACAGCAGTTTGCCTACACCACTGAGCTCGCCTGCCGGAAATTCGCGCGAATTTATCCAGCACAAGAAGGATGGCAAAGATCTTAACTGTAGCCCACACACTGAATTCCATGCGCTATGGTGACGGCAAATATTTAACAACATAGCCGAGAGATAACGGAGTAGGTATACGACTTATCAGAACACCAGTCGTTTAGGTCATCAACACGACTCTGGCAATGTAGATAACAATATCAGTGTTCCATTATTTCCCAGTTACATATCTCTTAGCAGTCCACATTCCTACTTACTTCATGACGTCTGGCTTTCTGTCGCTTGGAGTATTTCTACAGCCATGTAGACCATACTGTTTCAAGTCGCCAGGGGAGTTGCCGAGTTTGTGAAGGCTGGAGGTAGTAATAAAAAATATAAGAGCTATATTTAATTCATTAATGTATTTATAATGTTATAAAATACATACAGCGTTATGTACACATAAAAATGTTTATCTCCACTATTTCACTTATTATCCTACCAGCGAGCACGATATTTGATGTCAATTACAGTTATAATCAAATTCCTTATCGCTGTCTTTATACTAGTTAGCCACTTAATCTTCACTTTTGAAATCAACCTTAGAAAAAGTCACTGCCCATGTCTGCATATATTTCAACGGGCGCACTGAGTGACATGCGCCCCGTAAAGTTGGTAAAGATGGAGGGAAAGTAGTTTCATATCTTAAGGTCGAATAAGAAGTGTTAGGTAACCATTTGTGATATTTTAAATTTTTTTATTTCGTTTTCTGTTTCTTTAATGCATCAGTATGTAAAAATTAGCAGATTTATAAAATGTTTACTTTTCTAATAATTTCACAATTTCACTTGACCGACGCATGAATAAGGCGATGAGGCTCATGGTAAAGTTAATTTTACATAAGGCGGAAGAATACACAACGTGCATACAAGTAGATCTTGAGCAGGGCTTTCAAAATTGCTCATTTTACCGTGAACAGCTTTATACGCATACGCAAATGCTCACTGCCAATCCACTTTCCCACAGTCAGGCCGGCCAGTCTCTCCCCTTGCTTCCGATGCTCACAGACTAAACTCGCTGCTCACTGTAGTCGCTCGTCACTCCGATAGTACCATACAACTGGCACCAATAGCTATCAACGACTCCAAGCTCTCGGCTCCGAGGCACGCTGCAGGTTATATGGCTTAGCCGACCCGGTCCAGAAGGTTCTTCGCCCCACGAGTTACGCTGGAGGGGAATGGGGCGATGACCAAGAAATGTATCCACGTCATTCTATTTTTTATGGTCGGAAGCGGCATCCATTCCAATAACCTTATCGCGGTACGTGGTACGTGTAATGCGTCGGCCCGTTTGCGACACTACGTGCGCTTCTCGCGTTACCGGTGATGCCATTGGACACAACACTTCACACGCCTCAGGAAGAAGAGGAACCAAAGGGAAAGGACATGGAGCGGCTTCGTGTATAGGCTGTTCACTGTAAAATTATCACTTTTGAAAGCCCTGCTTAATATCTACTTGTATGCAAGTTGTGTATTCCTCCGCCTTATGTAAAATTAATATTGCCACGTGCCTCATGACTTTATACATGCGTCGGTCAAGAGAAACCGTGGAATTATTAGAAAAGTATGCATGTTACCAATATCGTCATTTTTAGAATTGATGGATAAAAAAAAAGTAAACGAAAGAAATAATTTAAGTTACCACAAATAATTGCCTATCACTTTTTATTCGACGTTAAGATATGGTACTACTTTCCATCCCATCATCACCAACTTTACTCGACGCATGTCGCTCAGTGCGCCCGTTAAAATATATGCAGACCTGGGCAGTGACATTTTTTCAGGTTGATTTCAAAAGTGCTCACTTTATCGTGAACATCCTTTAACAATATACACTCTACAAATCGCCAGAGGGCGTATCAGAGTCTGTGAGGGATAGATGAATTAATAAAAATATAATAACCAAATTTAATATTTTTAATTTCTTCTATAATGCTATAAAAAACACACACAGTGAGCGTAGTATTTAACGTCAACCTCGACCGTAATTAAAACCCTTATCACTGTCTTTCTACTTGCTACAGTCCCTTAATACGCGCTTATTATTTATGCGTATTCAAAGAAACTGTATTTTTCTATCGTTCCAAATGTGCGCCACTCACGCATACAGTCACACCGGTCAGTTGTACCTATGCTCGCATACTTCCCTCTCGATGGTCACTGTCACCAACTCGGAGGCCCGCCGAGGCTTATATAGGTCCGTGGACACGGTGCAGGAGGTTCCTCACACATACAGCTGTGCTGAGGGGGGTGACAGCGATGACGAGAACATTCTTGAAACGATAACCCCAGACATTCAATCCTCTCAAAGATGGGAGCGGCACGAGTCCCGATAGCCTTGTCGGACACACGTCAATCATCCGTCGCGATCCGTTCGTAACGTTACCTTGCCAATGGGCAAGATCGGCCATAAAACAGAATGTAGCAGCCAACAATACCAACTAGTCATATCAACCCCCACTATCCCAGCCGACTATATAAGTCAACAATACTAACTCCCCACAAGCAACCATAGAACCGACCATGCGTGCCAACCACACAAACAATCAATACCAGCTTAAAATACGAACCGACAGTACCACTCAACTATACCAGTATTCCATACAAAATGACCATACCAAACAACAATGCCAGCTGACCAGTCTAACGACAATCAAGGCCAATCGACCATACCAGTCGACCATACTAACCGACCATATGAGCCATACGATTTGATCTCCGGGTCCTAATTACTTGACAGTAAAAAAATATATAACTAAAAATTAACGCCGCCACAAATTAGACTGAAAAAGGTATTTCTTATTTCAGTTCAACAACTTGCACACATATATCACTTCATTACATCTGCATTACGTTCTGGTGTCTACACGAACTACTTGTAACACTGTCCCGGCAGTACATTAAAAAAATACGGGTATTCAAAGGACCATTATCATCAAGGTACAACATTCTCCCCTCTATACATGTGTGTGTACACATAACATCCACGCATACCTCTAAGATGTATGCCAGTTTACATCTATAAATAGTTCATACTAGTAGATAAAACTTACCCAGTTGTCGGCATGTGACGTACTGCAGCAGTGACAATTACGATGACACAATCTTACAGCTAATTATGATGAATCAACAATGAATACATCGGAAATTCATGGAACGGTGTAGAGTATATAGTTACATGGAACACGTCATGTACCCAGTTAATATAGTAGTCCGGAAACGAATTTGCCGCGTTAACAACAAGATGCGAGTTTGAGAGTCTAAGGCTAAGAACTCATCGTAAAGTTAGATATAAACGATTCATACTTCCTGTGATTTGGCCACAGTATCGATCAAGCTGCTACAACGAGCTGCCCTGTTTCGTGGAAAAAAGTAAGAGCACCAATGACGTACAGACCAAAAATAAGATATGTTAATTCAAATGGGCAAGTAACGTCAGTGGTTTTTTCCCAGCAGATAAATATCAATATCTAAGCATCCTTCTAAGGTTTACCTACGCACGATATACTGACAGATGGCGCATGAAGAAGTCATGTTGAGACTGGGCACAATGTTTTCTACCAGCAGCTGAATCAATAGATAATATCGCATCATACAAATTAATTTGTTTTAAACTGAAAAATATTGAGCAGAATATGAATTATACCTAAATTATTCTTATAGTTTGTATTAAAACTGCACCCTACAGAAAATATGACTGGCATATTTCAATGAGCAGTGCAAAGAGAGTGTTCATTCTACACATTTACACAGCAATGTGAAAATGCTGAAAATTAGCGAAGCTGTAAAGTGCGACAAGAAAATATGTATTGTTTGCAGTACGAAACCGACTGTTGGTGCAAACCCATTTACGAATTAGTACTTATATCAGAAAACTAACTGTTCAGCATCACAAGTAATATCGATATTTCGTGAGGTTATATCTGTGTTATATCTCCGTAAATAACTTGTATGAAAAAAAAAATACTGCAACTGAGAATTCAATAGGTTTCTACAAGATATCGATTGTAATGATTATGTCTCGATTTCATATATTCGATCTATGTACAAATTCTAAACCAGAATACTTCCACACGAAATATTCCTTTTGCAACTGTGATTATCTGCAGCCCCAGGGAAAGACTGATGGCAACATTGAAAGCGTACTCTGGTCTGTATTCCCAAGCCAGTAATAATCTGCATTACACTCATACATGACGCAAATATTCGGTGTTTCCATTTCACATACACTCATTTGCAGAAAAATTTATCACCCTGAAGGTGTCATCGCAGGGGCACATAAATGGGTACAGTCACAGGACATGGTAGTGTGTATACAAACCATCAACGACAAAATATTGTACCACACCAAGCATGTATTGCAGGGGACTCATACTTATAGGATGCACTGCGTATGGTGTTGGACCACTCATAGCACAGAGATAGGAGACTATAGAGACATACAAAAGTCGGATGTTCTCTTTAAGATTCTGCCACAGCTGGCACAACTGACCCTACAAATCAGCATAGTTGCTGCTGGCCAATGTTGCCGTCCAATTTGGTCCCAAATGTTCTCGATGGGCGAGAGGTCTGAGAACCTTGCTGGCCAAGGAAGTATGGTGACATCGCGAAGAAAGGACAGAGATGCCCGTTCTGTGAGAGGCCGAGCATTATCCTGCTGGGAAATGGGGTTGTCAAGCTGTACCAGGAAGAGGAGCGCACATAATCGCAGAATTTCCTGGATGTATCGCTGAACTGTCAGGATTCCTTCAACCACCATTAGTGGAGTGCGGTAATCGTAGGAAATGGCACCCTACACCATGACACCTCTCGTGGAGGTGGTGTGTCGCTACAATGAAGCGTGTATCACAGCACTGACCAGGATGTCTCCAGACTCGAATTCGGCGGTCGTCTGTATCCATACAGAACCGTAATTCGTCGCTGAACACCGCTCGTCGCCAAAACGCAAGCTGTAATGCTGCCCGTTCCCCGCAAAAGGTCACATGTGCTCGGCGATGAACAGGTCGTAATGGTAGATAATGTAAGGGATGCCGCGACGATAGGTCCCGCACTGCAAGCCATCTTGTTACTGATGGACATAGACGTATCCCCCAGCTGCCGTGAAATATCCCTGGATGTTGTGCAGCGATGCCCACGGAATGCTTGCAGTCTGTCGCGCGTTGAAATGATACTTCCTGCTGGTGGTCCACCGGGGTCTATGCTAGCTTTCTCAATTGTGTGTGTACTTTCCTATTCCCACTGCGTCCAACACAGACTCACAGTGTAGGCAGAACTTTCAAGTGGCGAGTAATACACCGAAAGTGGCGAGCAATAGACCGAAACGTCAAACCTGTCTCTCAAAAGCCGACATGCGGCCTCTCTCAAACTCATCCAGCTGGGCAAATGCATGTCGAATGCGCCGTTGGGACATTATGCGTGTTTATTCAATTTGGCTCTGTGGCTCACACTACTACTAAGGCCTCACTCAGTGTCTTGCAGCTATGAATGACGGACGGACACGAATGCCGTTTAGTGGTACATCCAAAAAACAAATCGCATTAAAAGCAAATGGGACACATGCCGGCTTCGTTGTACTCTCACGATTAGTTCATGGTGATCAATTTTTTGCAAATGAGTGTACTTCTTGTAGTAATATTTGCAATACACTGGTAGTTCGTGACCACCTTCAAAGGTGTGCTGCATCCACAAGAATCACTTTTTAAGTCTTATAGATGAATTCAAATTGTATTTCGTGATCAACATTTAGTCGAAGTTAGTCTGTCGAATTCAACTACATCCTGCATTTTCTACTGCACAAAGCATTAATATTAATAGTAGATGCAACGATGCAAGCAATAAAAATGTTTCATAATGTGTGCTGAACATGCACAGCATGGACGCCTGTGCTTGAACATTGAGAATATATTTTCTTCGTCCCACAGTGTCAGCAGTTTTGAGCCTACTACAGACCAGTAAGCAACATAGCCAATAATAGTGGCTGTTTATGCATACCACTGATAGAGTGGAAGGAAGTGGTACGCCATCTAACTAAATGCATATTGCATACCGAGAGGAATACGACTTTGCACACTCCATGCAACGCAAGGAAGAAGAGATAGAGAAACATTAAATGTGCACAATAAAATAATAAAAGGGTACAGATAAAAGCTATGTGTAGTTCCAACTTTAAAAAAGTTCAATATGCGTAAAAGTATTCCGCGAAGCTAGGAGAGAGTTTAATTTGACTGTTTCTCTCAGAAGATCCCCCCCTTTTTTTTTCACAAAAAAAAATCACTAAAAGCCTCGTGTAGGGGTAGTTGTAAACTCCAACTCTGGAATGAAAGTAAATTGAGCTTGAGGGAAAAGTAATTTTAAAAAGCAATTAACAAGCTTTTAGGTACACAGTCTCTGGTACTGGTTGTGGGGATTATCTGAGTGGAGGTCTGTGCAATGAGCGCAATGCCACATATTATTTCTTCCGACTTTTGCAATGGTGTTGAAAAGGGGAAAAGGCCGGGCGAAGCATATGCGATTAAACGACAGGATAGTGTGCTTATATGGCTCTCCTTTATATTTCGCAAACAAAATCATCAACTTTTTTTTAAGGTAGTATTTTTATAACATTCACCTTCTCTCCCCCCCCCCCCCCCCCTTCCTCGAGGTTTTCTTTGGAGAAGAACAATATATTCAGGTGAAGAAATCGTGAGGTTACGCTTTTGTTGGTTAAATTATTTTTAGAATATATTTTATAATCTTTAAACTAAACTGTTTTAACACATATATAAAAAAATCAAGGTCAAATTCACGTAGTGAGGGCCGCAGTGGCTGAGCGGTTCGACTGCTCGCTCCCCACCAAGGCGAACCTGGTTCAATAAAACCAGCTGGGTCACTCCCGAATTTTAGCAAGTGGGAATTGTGCCGGACGGTCGCTGGTTGGTGTGTTTTCTAGGGGATCTCCTTTTTTCCCCACCCTGCGCTGCTCCATTCTCATCTTATTTCACCCTCATCGGCTCTCATAACCTCGTAGTAAAGTGCCGCCCAAACCTAACAACCCATCTCTAAGAGCGAAACAATATCAGCAAATAAATTAAAGATGGAGGCCACGGCACTTACTGCTGTGCTCCAAAGAATTATTTGACCAGAACCTGCCTAATCCTCCTACTCAGATGAAACCGAACTCGGTCGACTCGCAAACCTTACCAACACAGGCATGCTTCATGGGTGAGTAGCCGCACAGGAAGTTCAAGTGGAGAAGAGTATAAATTTGCAGCAGTTTTGATAGGAGTCCACTACACGAACGATCTCTTGACTTACAAATTTGCAACTCTTTCTGATTGGGACTGAAATAGAAGCTTCCCGAAAATTTCCGCGTAACTATATTGGTGAATCAGTTGTCTGTATAGATGAGAGGTCATGACGAATTACTCATAAATTTCAAAATAATACGAAATTACTTTTTTGGTGAGCTCAGACTATTACAAGAGACTAAATAAGTAGTAAAAAAATGGTAGGTTCTAGGGTAATGTATTTTAAATGGTGCGACTAGCAAGTCGGCCAGGTATCCATGCTAACTCACTCCAGATAGATGAAGGCCACGTTGGAGGTTCGTAACACTGACCTTCCAGCAACACTGACCTTTAAAATGCGAAAAGCCTGAACATAGCAAACATAAAAAAATGTAATTGTATTAGATATTGTATATCCAGTTTCATCATTCCACTCCGATGATCACCATTTTGAATTTTAATATCCAATCGAGTTAACAGTATTCTGTACACGACAACCATCTCGTATCACATCGCACATGCTCCATCATTCCAGTCCGACAATCGCCATTCTAAATTCAACCAACACTACATCCCCGTCCCTATTTCAGGTATGTATTTACCAGTGGCGTGTGGTGAACTGTTGCAAGGTAAGTTGGCGTTAGATGTGTGTTGTACCCTGTTGCTTGCTAGTTTACACTTCCACAAGTACAACGTAGTTGGGCAGGTGACGCCACAGGATGTGTACAAAGGGTCCCTTGCTGCTCGCTTGAGAGTGGTCGAAATGCATTCAATTTCCTGAGGCTGCTCGGTGGTTGAAGGTTCCTGTTGCGTTCACCGAGAATGTACTGCAGTGAGCAAGCACCAGCTCACCTTGCAATACTTCACCAGACGCAACTGGTATTTACACTTGTATGACAGTGATTTGCGACCTGACATAGTGACTTCGAACCCTAAACTGTGACAAAAGTCAATATTGGAAAA
This sequence comes from Dryococelus australis, assembly GCA_029891345.1. NCBI lineage: Eukaryota > Metazoa > Arthropoda > Insecta > Phasmatodea > Phasmatidae > Dryococelus > Dryococelus australis. Next base: position 80,770,235 of record CM056995.1, read on the forward strand.
CTTTAAGAACTATTATTTTGAAGATTTAAGTTCATTTATTTGCAGTAGCTCGACTAATTATTCGTAGTAACTGAACCTCGCCTCTCCCCTTTTGAATCCAGTCAATTTGTATGTCTTTCCCTGTCCCTGTAATCATATATGCACGGCAAAGGAAATTAATTAAATAAGACGTCTGCAAATAAACTGTAGAATGTAACCACTCTGTAATGGCAAAGTACAGCTGTGCATGCTCCTCTTCATTTCCCGCCACTAGATACATAGTATAAGGGAAAAAAGTGTATTCAGTTACATGAAATTTGAGCCTTAGGCTTTAAAAAAGTTTACTAAAAGGGAATAAAAACCGGCATATGAAAGAAAAACAAAATGTGAAAAAGAAACAAATGTCACATTGCTACCATGTCCACCGGTAGTACACTACTGTACAGGCAAAAAATAATTCACTGGAACCGCTGTGTACTAAAAAAAAAGCATATATCAAACTCACCAAAATGTTTTATTTAATTTACAATATAAAATTGTATACGATAAATTGCAAAATGCATTTTCGTGTCTGGGGTTTACCCCCGGTGTACCACGACGTTGTGAACGTGTTAAGACTGCAATAGAAATGCCACTATACAAAATTGGCGACTTCGCTACGCATTTAAGGGTTTCCGTAACAAATGTAAGAAACGTATCATGCGTGTAAAGAAAAAAGCTTTACCATACGAGATTCTTCAATATTCACATACAGTGGTGTGGTAAATTTACGAACAATTTCTTAATGTAGTAGGCTAGATGGCAGTGTGTCTGCTGATTGACTCTCGAACTCAATTTTTTAACAAATCGTAAAATTTCAGAGGCCATGCGAGACTACCAGCTTTTGGTCGCATCCACCGACGAACTAACCATCACAGCAGATCGTGCCAAAACTAGCCAGTATGGCGATTTACATGAACTTATTGGCGGAAAAAAACGAAATCGGGTGGTCTGATGTATGGTAGCCCCAAGCTTAACAAACGGTGCTGCATAATAGTGATAATATGTATTTTCTTTTTCCAAGCCAATATGGATATAAGGGAGGAGATCATAGTTAGGGGTTGACTACAAATAATTCCTCGAGCTACTTACTGCAAGTAAATCAAGTTCTTTATTTTTTCAGAATTTTTTTCTTTCGAATTTTAAAACTTTGGGTTTATTAAGGTCACTAGGAGGCATGTGCACTAGGCAGCAGATCACTGGGTACAAAGGGACAACACATTTCAGATAGTGCTAGGACTGTAATATCGACGAAACTCCATACGGCTACTGTCGGATTGGAATGATGGAGCATTGAAGGTGTGGGATGAGCTGACTGTTATGTGCATAATACTACTAAATAAATTTTTATGCAATTTTAGCGTAAAGTTTTTCGCATTTTCGATCTCGAAGTCAAGTTATACAATGCCGATCACTGGCACATACGAGTTGGTCTACATTCTTGAGATACAGATGGGGCTGTTCAGTATGACAATCGCCAGCTTCAGATGATGGCCACAGGCGAGCTGGTCGACACACACACACACATCGAGACATCTCATAATACTGACACATCAAATTTTCTCAATTTTTTAACAGTTCTGAATTTATAGGTCAAGTTTCAGGTCACCGGAGTTCGAGTTCGTCAATCACTGGTGTACACGACCATCGGCCTGGAATAATGGAGCACGGGTGGTGTCGGATGAACTGATTGTCATGTACATAGACCTAATATTACTTATATTGTGTAAATGTTAGCTTTTTTCACATTTTTCGAATTTTCAAGGTAAATTTCAAGGTCCCTAGAGGTCATCACCAGTTAATGTCGTACGGGTGAACGTATGTACTTGCTTGAGACAGGGACGGGACTGCTGACAAAATTCAATATGGCGACCATCGGGCACTGATGGGGCATGGACGGTATAGAACGAGCTGGTGGTGGTTTATATAATAGGCACTATTACTAAGAGTACATATGGGTAATTTTCACGATTTGCAATATTTTCCGCATTTTCAAGTTTAAGTCAAGGTCACTGACATTAAGCATGACCGAAGTTCAACAGGAGAAAGGCAGGAATACCTGGCCGACTTGTTTCCCGCTTCTCGTCCTACTTAAATTGTGTACATTTCCGCAGAACCTACCGTTTTGCACTATTCACCATCTGACATTAACTTTTTTCCATTTCACTCCCATCCAGTCGAAACATGATGTCCGAAAATTGAGTAACATGCAAGGTTCCTTGCAAACGAATACCTCACATGCCACCCGTTTTATACTACCCTGTGACCTTGAGTGTAGTAGGCAACACAGACACTTCCTGCAGGGAATCATACACTGACTGTCGCCAGGAACAAACAGGCAGCTTCAACACTGTTATTCGTTACAAATGTTCTCCTCCATCGCCTTTGAAGTTGACACAGCAACATATCATAAAGGCTGTTCACGATAAAGTGAGCACTTTAGAAATGAAAATTAGAAAAAAAGTCACTGCACCTGCCTGCATATATTTTAATGGGCGCACTGAGTGACATTCCCCCAGTAAAGTTGGTAACGATGGATGGAAAGTAGTTCTGTATCTTAACGTTGAATAAAAAGTGTTAGGTAACCATTTGTGATAACTTAAAATTATTTATTTCTCTTTCTGTCTATTCTAATGCACAGAAGTGCAAAAATTGACAGATTTGTAAAGTATTTACTTTTCAAATAATTTTACAGTTTTACTCGACCGACGCACGAATAAAGTGATGAGGCCCATGGCAATGTTAATTTTACATAAAGCGGAGGAATACACAACGTGTATACAAGTAGATCTTAGGCAGGGTTTTCAAAAGTGCTCATTTTATCGTGAACAGCCTATACACGCATATACTATATGTATGTAGCACTACCGAAGTACTCTCACTGTATCGTTGCAGCCCAAGCATTGTGTGCGTTCTACACGAAAATGGTGGTCCTGGGAAGTTGAACCAAGAGGATAATTTTTGTTTATTAGGCAATGCTGCTCAATAAAACAACATCAAAAATGCATAGTTCCCGACAGTAAAAAAGTTTCCAGTCGTTTAATTTTCATTACGGAAGAAGGTACTGCTGGGAGTTCGCTAAGGTTGACGATCCCGATAACATAAAGCGATTTTCGGTTTTCGGAGAATTGTAGTTTAATTTCACATAGTTTCCAATATTTTGTAAAAGAAAATACATTTTAAAATCTCAATTCTCAAGGGTTTGCACTCCCCTTAATATTCAATTCAGGTATAAAGTGTCATGTATACTTCTCCACTTGATCTTGCGTTAAGGAACCGCCTCACGACGTTTGTCGGTCGAATTCTGTGCCACACGATATACCGAAAGTTGTACATGTGTTTTTAGCTTCCACGCACGAAGGTCTTCGATGTTATTAATTAAAAGCCAATATAAGTGTGTTAAAATGGCGTTGACCTAGTGGATAACATCTCTGCCACGTAGGAGCAGAAATGCACCTAAAGTAGTATGACCTAATACAGCAGTAAACAAAAATCGGAGAGTGTCTGCGCAGGGCGGTAAGTTTTACGTGAATTTGCGTCTGCGTTAAAAGGTAATAATATTTTCATCGGAGTACCTATAGAATGAAATGAAAATAGAAAATTGGATACTTGGTATTTTTTGCTTGAAACGACAGATCTAGAAGAGATCTTCCGCTTGGTATGAAAAAAAGTCAGTGCGCTAGCCCTAGCCTCGCGCATGCGCGCGGCGCCAGCTCAGAGTCACGCTCGCATCGTAGTCTTTTACCTGAGATCGAACGAGGCAAGATTTACTTCAATCGTGTTGATATTTACGAAGTTATAGAGTCGGGATGGATCACCCTGCAAACGATACATCGCCGCGCCGTCTCCGTCGTGGTACCTCAACGTGTCGATCTGATAAGGCCAGGCTTCACCATGCATTGGAGTGTAGGGAATCAAAGGCTAAATTCAAGATCTCTCTGTCGTTTTTTGTAGTAGTAATTTCAATTAAAGGTTTTTTGTTATAGATTGAACTCATCAAGATTTGTAAACCTCCCAAATTATAATTTTTTAAATTTCAAACGTACGTTTTCACTATTTATAAAATTGTGAAATTTTATAAATAATTAAAAAAGTGCATGTAAAATTTAAAAATTTGAATGGTTTACAAATGTAGATGCGTCCAATCTTAAACAAAAAAAGAAACCTAGTTGAAAATACTATCACAAAAAATTACAGAGACCTTTACCGGAATTTAGCTTTTGACTCCCTATACGTCTATGCATGGCGAAGCCTAGCCTCAAAGTCACAAACACAAGGCCTCCAAGGGGACCATAAGACCGGGGCCTTGGCACAGGAAGGCTTCGTCACGCGGCCTCGTCGAGAAGCCACGTGTGATCTCACCGACTCGGAAGTGGCGACGACAGAGGCGTGTGGCGACGCCTCTGACGCTCCAGCCACTTGACTACACTAACACTAGCTGGTTGCATCATTGAGGAAATCTTTTATGGGCCTCCCTTGCCCGACCTCCAGCCACCTCCTCTTCCCCATTGGCACCAGCCAGTCGGGGTCAAGAGTCGAGTGCTGCCTCCTGCGGCGTGAGTAGGCAGTGACACATCGCGCTGCCAGGGCTGGCCACACGAGCGCATCTCGCAACACTTGTTGCAAAGTATTGTTACCATGGGCTGCGTGCATTTAAAAGCTGTTCACGATAAAGTGAACACTTTACAAACGAACCTTAGAAAAAATGACTGCCCCTGAATGCATATATTTTAATGGGTGCACTGAGTGAAATTCGCCCAGTAATGATGGATGGAAAGTAGTTCCATATCTTAACGTCGAATAAAAAGTGTTAGGTAACAATTTATGATTACTTAAAGTTAATTCTTTCACTTTCTGTTTTTTAATGCATCGAAGTGTATTAATGAGCAGATTTGTAAAGTATTTACTTTCTTAATAATTTCACAGTTTTATTTGGCCGACGCTCGAATAAAGTGATGAGGCCCATAGCAATATTAATTTTACCTAAGGCGGAGGAATACACAACGTGTACACAAGTAGATCTTAAGCAGGGTTTTTAAAAGTGCTCATCTTACCGTGAACAGCCTGTAGAAATCGTCCCGCACGATGCCGCTAGTCGGCGTGTTTTCTTGGGGGATCTCCCGTGTTTCTCCCGCCCTTGCATTCCGTAGCTGCCACATATCCACATCGCTCCACCCTCATCGGCTGTCAAGACATCGTTGTTACGAGCTACCCAAATCTTAAACCTTTCCATTCCATACCCGGCGTCTGAAACCATAGGCATCATTGTCAAAGAGGGGAGAGGGGTGGCAGTTGCGCTACCGTAACTGCCAGTGTTCATGCAAACTTTTATATACATTCTTATTGTAAAACACGTCAAATATATTTTTCTTTTAAGCAGGTATTATGTTCACAATAACATCCTGAACTCAGTTAAGTTGTTGCAACTTTTGCCACCAGGTCTGGAATAAGAAAAATGGATTTTGGATCTGTCTCATCCTGTAAACTTTAATATTTTATGTAATATGGGTTTTATAGCCATTATTACAATTTAAATTTGCACTAAGTACTTTATCATCAAATCGCGAGGCATATTTAACAGCGTGCAAAGTAAGAAATGGCTTTCAATGAACAGTTTTATGTTCCTCCACCTCCACTACCCTCAAAAATCCACAGCTAACGACGGCCATTTCTGAAACTGGCATCAACGGCGTCGTTGAGAGTTTGAGTGTATAAATAACCAGGATGCAGGTTTGGAATCTTTCAATGTTCCGGCTCCCCTCATAATATCTTAATGGACCTGACCAACTGCTAGCACTCACAGATAGCATTGACAAAGAGGCTCATACCATACACGTTTAAACACTGCAAGAAAAATAATGTCATGTCGATACATCTAAGTGCGTTCACCTCTCTACTTATATTTATAGTTTTTTCCTTACAGACAAATCTATACACGTTATTTTTAACGTGCAACCTGCCTTCCGAGATCGGAGTTCGAGTTCTCGCCGATGTGTGGATTTTTTTAAATTAGCTCAGAATCATGCCATCCTCTCGAAAACGTTTAAAAAAGTTAAAAACAAGCAGAAAGGATAAATTCTTCACATCATTTTTCTTTTAAACTGGGCAATAAGTGTATATTTTGAAGAATATTTACATTCGAGCTTTTCAGGTGTAAGATTTGTTATGTTTTACAATGCTGGTATAAGCAAATCAGTTATGTTTGTATTGTTACGGAAATTTTCTCCGAACTGTTTAAATGTCCTTTTTGATGACTGAAATCTTATAAGGTAAGTAATAGACCCACGGCAATCTCGTTAACAGGAAATAAATATTATGAATACACGTGTAGAACTCGTTTAAGGTTAGGGAAAACAGAAGTCAGGTTCATTATTTAAATAATTTACAACAGTAGCAAATAGAAATAAAAGGCAAAAACTACGAGATCACTAAAAAGTACTAATGAGATACAAAACTAAAAAAAGTGACATCTAAAGAAAATATACGAATCAGTTTACAAACTGAGCTGAAAATGGTTCTAAATCAAGCAGGAAATCGCAGTCAAAGAATGTACAAAGATAGCCAAAATATTAATAAATATTAATAATAACTATTAGTTATCAATACTAATAATTTGTCTAATTTACCTCGCACTCTTTTCACTATTCTTTTTCTCAAATGCAAGGTGATTTATGCTCTTCAAATTGATATGTGAATTTGAACCGTGGTTGTGCAAGTTTTATATTAAATCCACAGTGTATAACAAAGGCATTAGTAAGTAATATTAACAAAAAATTACACATCTCTGCTTACGATCGCACAAAATGCACAGATTTGTAATTTATTTTAAGCAATCAATTTAATTAAAGTAAAACGTCTACTAGCCCAAAATTCTTACTTCGTAACATTTCGCCAAATACAAAATTTCGAGATCAGTTTAGCGACTGACACATTGCGCAAGGCTAGAAGGCAGGGATGAACAGAAAAAGGAAGATAATGAAATACGTTCTTTTCAAAATGAAGTAAGATAAACAGGAGAAAATTGGCGAGATACCTTTTTCCGACAGTCGTTACACGACGTCACAATTCAGTTCGCACTGTTGTAGCAAGTGCGTTAAAATGCTTAATAACAACGCATGAAGAAATTAATTATCACAACTGTAAGCTGTCTTTGAAATTTTACAATGACTTCAATGAACTTAAAATACTGGGACTGCTTCAGCACTTTAATTTCAGTTGCTGATATTTGAACACAGTTTTTTTTTGTGACTTCACATCCAGTATGCAAGTTTAAAAAAAACACCGCAACTCTCGTACACTTGCGAGTATCTCGCTGATTGATTATTACAATAACCCTTTTTACATTAAATTGTACAGGTGTTTGCCAAATACGTGCGTATAGCACAAACAATTCAAGAATGTACCAAAATATCTTTTAATTGTTACAAAATAACGATTATGTTTTTAAGGGTCCTATGTACCTACGCGTTCAAGGTCAAGAAGCGAGGGAGCGATACGGGCGATACTAACACGCACGCGTAGCGCCTCATCGCTCCTACGCGCAAGGCGTGAAGTGTTTCCGTCCTAACGCTTTACTGTGTAAACTAGATCTGTAACAGTGGGGGTTTTATGACACGCGATGAAAGTACACAGATCAAACTACCTGCGTATAATCGTACTTTTCTATTACCGCTTAAAGAAGTTTCATAGGCAAGCTTTATAAATGCGATATTTGACCACTTTCACGATTTTTTCTCCATTAATACACTTAATATGATACAAGTAAAAAGATAGCGATATAGATAATAGTTTTTTTTATCCTTTCTGGCAAAACTTCGTATTTCCAGAACGTTTATTCACTGAGACTCGCGTTTAGGCGCCTGCAACGATCTCACAGAAAATGTTTCAGTATACATGACCCTTAACAGCTACTTTGTAAACACACAATTCAAGCAGAATACACAAAACTCCAACCCTCGCACATGTGCGCGAATTATGTCATGTGAAGCGATTATGCCCGAAAACGAACGAACGCTCTCTAAAAGGCGTTGTCTTAAAATAAAAAGCTGGAAAATCGCAATTCAAGTACATTAATGAAATTTTAATTAAAACTTACGATATCACTTGTCTATTGATATTGCATCACTGTTGTCCAGTATATTCTTGTTCACCTATATCTGTGTACACTCCTCACAATATTTCAACACTACTGATAGAGGCTGTTCACGGTAGTGTTTAATGCCCTCCAAGCAGGCATTATAACAAAGAAATTATATTTTATTGTAGTCACAGGCGTTACAGTTTAAGATCTATAAAATATATACATTGCAGTTTGAAATTTGAAATTTTACCCTCGAACTTTTTAACTTGATCCACCACCTAGAATTTGAATCTTGGAATTGGCTATTTCAAATTTTTGCTAACATTTTTAACCCGACTGTTTAACCAACGTGATTCAATTTTGAAAGCCGACATCTGGCCGTGACTATTATCGCCTTTTTGTACGTGATAATATACAACATAAAGAGTGTTATTAATGAAGATAAAGAGATAATACCCAAGCTAAATATTGTAATAATTTATAAACAGAAATTATGGCGATACCCTAATACATTCAGGAAAAAGCCAAGGTTGCTTCCAGAAGTATTAGTAGGTAATTTAATATTTTGAATAACAAATATTTCCTTTGCTAGGTAACCATCGGAAGGACACGCTGTTTACACTATATCAGTAGATAACCCGTTCGAGCGTTTGGGATGAGAATGCAAGAACGATTTTACTTATCGAGAAGGGATCTAGAACCAACATGCCGGACACCTTAACCACTTAAGGTAACGCGTGTAAGGTTGTTAGAGCGTGCGTGTTATCGCCCTAGGGCAAGCAGTAATGACAAAGGCTAATACCGACACAGGATGGCTTGGAAGGAGGTTGAAGATGGAAGAGCTGGGAAGAGACGATTGCGAGAGAGGAAGTGGACAAGCGGCGAGAGTGGAATGCCGGGGTAACGGAAGTATCTTCGATCCCAGACTCGACAAGTACCTGCCCCGGTTACCCAATGTACACTACAAAGCTCGAGGCGAAGAAGATGCCGCATCTGTCATCCACTAGCAGTGGTCCATCCCCTGCTCTAGCGACACAACTACAGCCAGGTTGTAAATATGTCGCAGCGACAGCGAACTGCCTACATCACGACCATGTGAGCTAGACAGCTGTCCAGATAATAAATTATTTCAGTTACTTTTATCCATATTTCACAGTCTTTAAATCCAATGGAACTTTCTATTAAGTATCGAGTTGATTAATCAGATTAATGACTTAAAGCGCGAACTTAGCGGAGATTTCAAACGAGCCTCGCCAAAGCCTTCCCTCAGCATCGTCCGTTGTTCGTCCAGAAGGCTAATTAGACTGCAGCATCTATTTTCTACATTTTAATTTTTTTCTAAACAAAATCGTGACTTTTGTTTTAATTGCTGTATTAAAACAAACCTCAATTCAGATTCGCAGTGACTTGTTTGCTAGCATGTTTTTAGCCTACCTCACTATTAAAAGCCATAAACTGAACAATTTAACAACTAAACACAACGAAATTATTCAAACACATATTTCTTAATCGTTAAAATAATAAGCATATATTGGAAAAAACTATAAAAACAAATATAATCACAATCCGCTTATATTGTTTTTTAAAAATTTATAGTGTTAGTAATGTTATTTGAAGCCAGTAAGCACAGGAATATTTGTCCGTTCGAGAGTTAAAATCATTTTATTTTTTAAAGTCTAGCTTTTTTCACGTTTATCAAAAATATTTGCTCCTCCCCAACCCTTTTTCCCACCGACAATTTTCACCCAAAGACTAAAACAAAATTATTAAAATTTAAATATGTTGTCTTTACGACGATCCGGAAGTTGATATTTATTCAAGTTTAAACAATGATAAAGCAACTGCTCGTCCGTTTAATTGTGGATGCTGTTTCAGAGCACACATCAGTTGCATTTTTACTCAGTCCGAATTTATTTTCACATACAAAACTAGCTGTTAATTTATGCAACATTACATATCATAGTCATTCAAAATATAATGTAAGAAAATTGAATTGTCGGATTTCATGTGTATCTGTCCGTCTACAAGATAGTGACCACCCGATAAACTTCCCTGCTCATTTGTACCGTCTACGTGATATAAAATTAACATTAGACCCTACCATGAATCCGATGACTGAAATTTTACTGGGAGTGTTCGAGTCCGTGGGTCCGGTGAAGTACGTACAGTTACAGGCAAGAATTTATTATTTCAAATGCTGATTTCAAAAGAAGAACCAGCTGAGCTATAAAGAAAGATGTTCGATCCCATCGAGAACCGAACCCATTGTAATTCGGTCACAACTGTTCATGCTATCTGACACGCAAGAGCTTTCGACTCCCTGTTGACTACCATATACTAAAACATGTCCCCTTGATATGGCTATATCTGCGCATACGGTCTGGCTGCAAAGGGTCGAGACAGCTCACTTGGCGCAGACATAACCACATAAAATAACTGGCCAGAAACAAACTCCAAAGTCGTGCGCATCTTGTACCCTCCCGCATCGTTACTGGGACCCCTAACACTCAATCCACCCGTGGACCGGCCGATGTGCTATCCTAATCTCTTCTGTTTGTCCAGGGCAACATCGGATCTGTGCCATCACTCTGTCTGTCGAACAATCATTGTCGAGGCGGGAGGCGGGGCCCTCGAGATCTCTTCCAACAAGCGGAGTGAGTTCCAACCACTGCCTGCACTTAGTCCATCCTCACTGGCTCGGCCACCATAGAACAACCGGGGGGGGGGGGGGGTTACACTCGTCTCGTGAGTAGATGGTAAATGTTCCTTCGCCTGGAGGACTGGGGGCTTGGGGCTGCGGCGCCACGGCTGCCAATTTGGATGATATCACGCCGAAATCTCCTGCTCTGTCATTCCTCGCCAATGGCAGTCATCTTGGATGACATCACGAATTCACTAATGCAAATTCGACAATGGCAATTCACCTACGCAAATGATGTCAATGCTAATTGCGACTGTGCTAATATCTCACACGTCAATCACGCACACGTCAATCACCCGTCACCACCATAGACGTTTCCCCTAACGCCCGCCAGGGGCGCCACCAGCTTCATTTCTCCCACTGACCACCAAAGTGCACCACCTCCGTGCTTCGCCCCATCGTACGCCAGAGTGCAGCACCAGATACACCTCAGATACTAAATGGCCACATAAAAAATTGCGAGTCTAGCGGGGGAAAAAAATATAACCCGACACGAGGCCCGCACACCAGAGTAATAATAACAGAAATAAATGACCTTATTAAAAAAATTTCATTAATGATTCCAAAAGAGTATACACACATGCAACATGCCATATGCACGCCCTATGCAATAATAATAATAATAATAATAATAGAAATAAATGGCTGTACTGAAAAAATAGCATTAAAGACAACTTCTGGTGAAACGGACTATACACACGGGCAATACCATGCGTACCTGTATATGCCTGTGCTAGTGTGGGGCGAAACATAGTATGCACTACCTCACCGCAGCGTGCGCGAGCTGCCGCAGCCCACCGGCACGATGGGATGTGCAGGACACGTAAAGTGGCAGGCATGTGCGCACCACAGTGCGGAAAAACGACACCACACAATACGAAGCCCGTACATTCATATAGAGCAATAATAATAATAACAGAAATAAACGAATATATTAAAAAATTAATGTATAAGACGCCAACATAGAACATAAATGAAACTACCAGTAGAAAAACAAAAGGAAAGAATATAGAAGCACTTACTAGTCCACGACGAAAGCGACGTCGAGCCCATCACAGGTGTCGATGCCGCTGAATACGCCAGTCAGTCAGTTAGTCGTCATCATAGTCACTACCACCTTCGATATCTGCATCGTCTGCATCATCGTCATAATTATTGTCACCATCGCTGTCGTTATCGCAAACAGGTGGGTCGACTTGGAGGCCAGCTGCACAGTGCACCAGTAGGCCCAGAATAGCAAGTAGCAACACACTATACTCCTCACGAGCCACCTGGGCCCTCGCACACCCAGCCCGATCTGCGAGAAGCACATCCTGCAGAGCATATATTGCTAAGTGAGTAGAATGAAGATCCATGATATTTTGAGTGTTAACTGCTATACCTGCATGCTGTCTCTCCGTGGCCCTCACTAAATCTCGGTGTTCCTGTCGAGCGCGGCCATCAATTCCCAGACTACATCGGCTAGAGCATTGCCGGCAGCAACGCCGACGTCGTCGACCACGTTGTCGGTCACACCAATGTTGTCATCGACAACCTCGTCATCGCCGAAGTCTGCGAGTTTTGCGAAGTCGTCGCCGCCCGCCTCCTCCAGGACAAAAATGTTTGTCTCGGACGAGGTAGGCGACATCGGAGCCTCTGGTAGCTATGCCACGACAGTCCTGGGACATGCCGTGCCCCACTGTGGGGCCAGCGGAGACCGCGACCTCGACACACCCCTACTATGGTGGCTGCGAGGGTGGGCAATTGATGCACCATCACTGTCAGAGTCAAACCTGTTGCGAGGTGGTGGAGCGGCCGTTAACAGCCCCGAGTCAGCGGTGCCTTGCTCACCAGTGATGCGCCAGCCTCAGTATCATCCAGAGCGCAGAGGAGGAGCTAGTCATCTGATAAATTGTCTGCCATCATAGATCGATCCACAAACTGCAAATGGTTACCAGGCAGGAGTAACAGGTAGATATAAGGACCTATTGAGCCTCCCTTCCAGTCTCCAGACACGACTGCAGCACCCAAAATAAAAACAAAAAGTCAATATCCCAGTCAAAGAACACAAAGCACCAGAGACTCCTTCCTATCAGACAATAGCAAAATAACCCCCAATGAATAATCGAGGCCTAAGGGACGGCGATGTGTGAGAAAGGGCCATCAGTTGCCATCCGTGACCCGTCCAACCCAAAGCCAATTAAGAATGCTCGATGCCATCGACGGGCCATCACATTCATCCTACATGCATGTCGCCATGAATATTAAGCAGTAGCATGCATCACATGGCCGACGACCATAAACTGTTGCTGCCAGAAATAATGCTCCGGCAGGAAGAGGCGATAACCAACCTATTAGTAATTAATAAAAAGCAATGCTGTTGGCAGCAGACAGCCATTTACATGTATGCGGGTCACATACAGGTTCAATCACACCTCTTGCAATGCAATATCCAATTGCACATCAGTAAGTATTGAACATTTTATCTAGTTGTTGTGACACAAATCTAAACCCAACCATTTTACAAAAATGTGATTGCTCGATAGTCGAAGAACTTAATCAACCAAATAAATGTCGGGGAATTTGGTAAGTAGGATCTCTCCTGATCATAAAACGAAACTTGGAACTCAGTTCCATTCAAGTCTGAGATAATAGGTCCTTAATTCATAATGGCAAAGCTTGACAATCCTGTATACTTCAGTACTCCAGTTCGGTGTGTATAATTTTGCAAATCTCCCCTTCACTCACGATATCTTGACAATTTCTCCAACCTTCGCCTTAGGCTTGTGTGTGTCCAATTTCTTCTCAGCTTTGAACAAAGTTTCCAGTAAAGAATTATCCTGAACATCCATTGGTTGCATGTGCATAGTGCAGTGTACTCGCCAATTGTAGGTGGACACCAATTGGGGCAACATATCCAGCTGCTTGTAACTTCCCCACGACAAAAATTCTCGCCTCATTTCAGTCTTTAGAAAACAGTTAAACCATTCCACAAAGGAAGCTTTCATCCTGCTGTGGGTACTAGGCCTATAATGACTAATTTTATTCGGAGCCATTAGCAAAGAGAAGGCAGAATTGTAGAATTCTCTGCCAAGATCCATTTGCAAATTTATAGGTGATATCTTGTCATTCAAAACAATCTTCATAGCAATGCTCACATCGAAGCCACATTTTTGGCGAATTGGAATTGCCCATGCATATTTGCTGTATCCATCTATGACCATTAACATGCATCTGAAACCCTTATTAACAGTTTCATATGGGATCATATCAACTAGATTTGCCTGGTATAGATCTCTCAGACAAAAGACGAGTACTTTCCATCTGGGGTACTTACGTTGCACAGGCCAGTGAAGCTCGGCAGTGATTTGCACACACAACTTTTTTTTAGTATATATATCCAACTTCACGCAATTCTTCTAAAATATTCACAATATTGTTTGTGTGGGAATTATTGCCAGCCTGCTGAGATGCAATTAACAGTTGTATATGTGATACGAGCTCATTGGCATTGTCCCAGAATACATATTCAAGTTGGTTGCCCCCATCCAACTTCGAAGTCAGACCCGAGCAGCTCACTAAGCCAAATTCTGGGAACAGATCAGCGACAATGGCGAATTTCTAGTGTCTCATCCTTATAAGCATTGCTGGAAGAGTCACTGTCTGCCAAATGTGCACTTGTGAGGCTAAGTAAGCACTTGTACTGGCGAAGTGCCTCATGCGAGTACCCGCAAGGCTAGTGTTTAAACAGCAATTCATAAAGGCCTGGAGATGCCCACATTGATTCGTCGCCAATCTGTAAAAAATCATTGGGAAGAAAAGTAGTTTGTTCAAGAACCATTTCTTATTGTGTCTATGAACACCATATATTCCATCATTAAACCTCATTGTGTACGATGACAGGTAATTGCGAACGGTTATGCTGCAGAAGTTTGGCCTACCATTTTTATGTTTCACTGCAGCTAAAGGTAAATCATCTCCATCAGCTGCAGTATCTTCCGGAAGCATCTTGTGCCTCCTGCCAGTCCTGGGTTCGATGTCTGGTTCAGTCTTCATTTCAGCAGCGGGAGAACAGTTTGTTGTAAATTATTTAGCCGAGATGTTGATGTTATCGGATGGAACACCTCTTCCAATGTAGCGTTTTGCTCCATGTGCGCACACTTAGCCAGTAAATACTTATTGTGTACACTTATGATTATGAGATGTAAATTCTCATGGTGGCAGTCATTGTACTAAAAGTGAAAGCAGAATGGTCATGGTATATATTTCGGGGGTTACTCGATGCATCTGTACGATCAGCTTCATGATATTGTCTTCAGACTTGGAGATTCGCTGGATGACGGTATCTCGCACATGCTGACAATGAATTCATTGTTTGTTTGAATGCAAGTCAGATAAGACATGAACAATCCTACAATATATAATATCTTCCATGTTCGCGAGCATAACACCTAAACCTCGGGCTTGTGCATCTAGTTTAGTGGACATGTTAGTAAGAGCCCAGTCGACTATTTGCTCTCCGAAAGCTTCGAGTTTCGATTCCATGTTGCCCACAGACACTAGCTTCTTACTTAAAGTGATCAGTGTGTCTGCATCCTTGGTTGCCACATTAAGGTGCTAACGTCTAGTTTAGTGGCCAGATCAGTAACAAACCTGTCAACAACTCGCTCTCCTAAGGCTTCGATCTTCATCTCCACAATTGCGAACTTGCCTCCTGAAGCAGTTAGTTTGAGCACATTGTCAATATGCAAATCTGAGCATCCATCTTAGCAGACATGACATTCGTGTTGCCGAATAACTTTGGTCACACTCTTGATCAATGTGCCAAGCCGCATGTCCATGCTAGTAGTTAGTATATTCGTATAGGAGAGATAGTCTTCTATGGTGGCAAGCTTCCTGCCTAAAGTTGACAGTTTGCGAACATCCTCAATTGATGTAAGCAATTCAGTAGTCACAGCTGTATGAACCCTGCTGGCTATTCGCTCATCCAAACCATTGGGTTTCGTCTCTAAAGCAGTGAGTCGAGTCATACTAGTTATCAGTGCACAAATATGTGTCTCAGTGTTAGTAGATGTGGCCTGCAGGTTTCGTTTATTCCATAACGATGACGGGCTAAAGCCCTACCCCCAAAGTATTAACTCATTCTCTCGCAGGTATGGTAGCCACGTAACCCGCGGCCCCATGGTTGCTGCGGAGAGCTGCATGCCAGATGAATATGTAATCAAGTCGTCTATTTGTCATCTCGAGTAGCCCAAAATCACCTAAATTTAAAAAATATCCTTGTAAAATAAATGAAGATCTTTTTATCCGAACATAAATAACAGTTCTTGTTAATATAAAATTATTGCATAATTTTTTGAATGTTCTGTGTAATAATTGTATTGCGCACTTGGACAATGGCAGAGACAAAACTGCGATTTTTCATTGGACACGATTCCATTAAGCGACGTGGCCACTGATAAAGGCTGTCTATGGTAAAGTGAGCACTTTCGGAAGCCCTGCTTGAGATCACCTTGTATGCACATTGTACATACTTCCACCATACATAAAGTTAACTTTGCCATGATGGGAGTGATCACTTATGCATGCGTCCGTCAAGTGAAAATTTAAAATTGCTAAAAAAAAATAATATCTATAATGTGATAGTTTTTACATTTATATGCATAAAAACAGCAAGCAAACGAAGTAACTTCAGTATTCACAAAAGTAAACCTAACACCTTTAATTCAACCTTAAACATGAAACTACTTTCCTCGCGTTATAGGCTGTTCACGGTAAGTGAGCACTTTTTAAGGCCCTTCTCAATTTTTCCTTTCATCTAATTTCTATCTTCCTACTGCTTTTTAATATAAACATTGCAATGTGACCAATAAACACAGTATATACATTTTACTACCCTCGAAATTTAATGCCTCAGGCTACAATAAGATATATTTATTAGTGGTTAAAGCCTGTTGGGAGGGCTTTAAAAAGTGCTCACTTTACCGTGAACAGCCTATACCAACTTTAAAGAACGCATGCCAGCTAGTGCATGTAGGGGCAAAGAAATTTTTCCAAAACTTGACTTCAAAAGTGCTTAAGTAACCCTGAGAAGCCTATATACACTGCAAAAATAACTTTCTTATTCATCGATAGGCCTATACGAGTAAGATGTTTCCTCCTCCTTTAAACGTTAATTATGTCAATTGAAACCACTTTCAAGAAATTTGCTTTAAAAAAAAAAAACACCCGCTGAAAGAATTTTTTATTGAATGTGCATTTTATAGCGTAGATGAATATCTAAACTACGAAAATAAAAAAATCACTCTATAACATTTCATTGTAAACATTTCTTGTTCCGGTTTTTCTCGTCCTCATTTCCTTCTGTTTCAGTAAAACGATGACAACCTACAGCATGTTGGAAGAAGGTTAGTCACATTATGAAGACGAGATATGTTGTGCACGTGCGATCTAACATAAGTATGTCCAGTGTATTAACTGTGTATACATACTGTAATTTGACTTGCCCAATATAGTTGTACTGCTATGTATTGAAAAACGATGTCCCGGACGCTATAAAACAAACAAACGAGTACGCGAAACCCAGGTAGTAAGAAAAGAACACATACCGCAAAGCACCTGAATAATTTACAAGTAGCCCAATCGGCTACAAGTGCCTATTCGGCGATTTGGTCCATTCTGAAGTCGCCATGTAGTGGCCGAAATAATCCAAATGGCGATCAGCTGCACGGACACGTGTCCGGGAATGGTGGAGTTGGTAGAGAAAAAAAGTTGGGGGGGAGGGGGAAGAGAGTGTTGCGAAGGGCAGGTAAAACACGCACGCTTCCTAGTGGCTTGGGAGTCGATATCCTTGGCAGCGGGCCGAGTGAGCTGCCGCAAGCCACCGTGACTCCAGCTCCTCACACTGCAATCAGCAAGCGCATCCCGGCCGCGTCATCCATTGTGCATTGGCAAATTAGCCTGTCCGCGGTTTCTTCACGCTATTTCGTCCAAACCTTTGAAAAATCACCCCGTGTATGATGTATGCTGTTATTTCCTAAATGTATTGTGTATCACAAGCGTCTGTTAATATAAAAGTGTGTTATTTTTGGTTTAATTAAACTTTTAATTAGGCCTTACATTTTATAAATTAATTACAATTAATATAAATAAAACAATGAGAAATTAGGTGTGTAAGAAATAGCTCTTACGAAAAATATTATCACAATGAGTGCACACGAATGCGGTGTGTTGTCCTTTTGGTGTAATTTGGAATAATAGTCAATAAATATATTTTATTTTAGCCTTGGACGTTAACTTCCGAATGCGGTGAAATCTACACACTGTGTTTATACATATGCTTATATGACATATATATGCTTATACTTATATGACAATATTCATTTCAAAAAGTAGTTAAATAAAAAAAATGGCTGAAATAAAAAGTAACTCGGGCCTCAAAAGTGCTCGCTTTACCTTGAACAGCCTATACTTGGTTAAGCTTTGTTTACATGAGGCTGAGGAATATCCCGGAAGTAGAACTTCAGAACGGCTTTAGAGTTGGAAGTAATCGTGAACGGACAACAGCTGACTCACTGTTAACCTACATATAAAGATAGGCAGACCTACTTTACTTGCTCTGTGGGCAGATCATATTCTGAGCGTGTCCCCAACTTTGACTCGCTTATCGCCAGTGCAACTGTTAAAGTCACGTGGTCAACAGAGACAAACGTGTTTGTTAACGTTCGAATTTTCAATAGACACGACCCTTCTGCATTAATGAAATACCTTTACCAACTTGAATAAAATGTTGGCCTAGCTGTATCAAAACGAGGCTAGAAGAAGCGTATAAACATCTCCAAGTATTTATACAATGTTTCACTCTGAAGTTTGTGTCACAATTGAAAATTTAACTTTAACCAGAGAACTAGACCGTGTGCAAAAGAATTGACCACCATGTTTTAGAATCTAATGATTCACGATTGCGCATACCAGGTCGTGTGCATGAGAGTTCGTGACATAATGCACCAAGAAATTTGTTATATTTCATTTCTTGTGCGGGCGCATGGAGCAACAGCCAATCATAACATTTTTACGAAGCTGTTTATTTTAAATGGATGAACAGTTATGCTGCAGAAACGAAAAAATGACGTAAGATATAAATTTAGAGAAAATAGCAGGTAACAGTTTACTAGCAGAAATTTTTGAAGGTGATTGACATCTTAACAGTCGAAAAAACAGGTCTTTTAAAGAAAAGAAAAATGCTAAATATTTTAAATCACTGTAAATTTCCAACACACTAATCACAATGTGTTAACAATATCCATTATCTACAGTCACTGCCAACCGACGCCAGACCCGTCGCAAACTTTCATTGGCTACAAATAATACATACGTGTGAATTAATTTTGCACACGAACTCTAATTGCGTGAACGTTATACTGTTATGTCGTGTGCTCTGAGCCTGTGTTTTTTTTTTTTTTTTTTTTTTTTTTTTTTTATATTGTGAACCAACCCTAAATCCTATCCAGAACTCCGTCCTTCCGTCCATTCAGTGGAATTCCCTGGGACGAATAAATTTTCCTCATCCACGTTCATAGCATTAAAACTACCCACGTTGTTATTGATAATGATATTGGCAGAAAAGCAACCAACTGAGCAGCTCATGCGCGCGTTCTCAGTTTCACTCTACGTGTTAACCGAATACCTTTGAAACCAATCTTCGAAAAAAGAATCACTGCTCGTGACTTCACACATATTTAAACGAAAAAC
This sequence comes from Dryococelus australis, assembly GCA_029891345.1. Lineage (NCBI taxonomy): Eukaryota > Metazoa > Arthropoda > Insecta > Phasmatodea > Phasmatidae > Dryococelus > Dryococelus australis. The sequence continues at coordinate 80,789,764 of CM056995.1, forward strand.
CGAATAGATTTTTCGCAGTTTTGTTGGTATGGAATTAGGGAAAGCAGCTTATTCTATAACGTCTTATTTTTCGCAGTTTTTTTGGTATGGAATTAGGGAAAGCAGCTCATTCTATAACGTCTTCTTTTTTAAGCGTAATGTTTTAAAATTATCAACGAAAGTATTTTCTTTTTGAATGCACGTTAACGTAAGAATTATTTAGAACAGTTTCACAGTGGCAATTTTTTACACGTCGCAAAAGACTATACGACAAAGTGAAAGAATAAGCTAAACATAGCTTTAAAAAAAGGTTCACAATTACCCACGAATCAAATATGATACCGGGCAGCCGCCAATTAAATGAAATAGGGAAGGCGCTCAGATACACACTACGGGGATACAGCCCGGTCCCATGTATCTTTTCTCAAAGACGTATTTTTTTTTTTTTTTTTTTATGGAAATAAGCAGTCTGCAAACTTTACGGAGCTTTCGTACGCAACGGGGTCCAGGTCACAGCGAGTCTTAAGAAAGTGGTACGCAAGTCTGCACACCCACGATGCCGTCAACATAAAACCGTGCGCGTCAGTCTGCTTCTTGCCTGTAATCCACAAGGCAGAACAACGCACGCTGTTGATGCCTCCTCTGGAATGCAGATGGTTTCTCGCATACGAATGATAAACACGTTCCCATTTCCGTCCGTTACGGGTTTCCCTTTTCGTGAAATAGGTAGCCTTCAACGTTTCGCTAAATATGACCCCAATTTATTTTATAGTCACTCCTACCTCCCTCAAAAAAATAATGTTTCCGGACTCGTGTTGACGCACTTTTAACTTTTGATATTAGTCATGGTCACCAGGGATATAACAATCGGGAAATGGGGTGGGCACTGAGTTCCGCCACCCCCTCTCCCCCTTCTTGCTGGTAGTCTACAGGGTGCACAGGGAGGTTTAAAACATTTGAAATTTCCACTGTAAATGAAAGGTTTATTACTTAAATAGATGAAACTGTTTTCCACATCTTGAGCACCGGTGAGGGACCTAGGAGGTAAAGATAGATCAGTGACGGAATACAAGAATGAGCTGTCGGGGGGGGGGGGGGGGGCTAGTGAAGAGATTTGGGCGGCTCTTAACAGTGTGGTGTTGAGAGCCGATGAGGGTGATCGAGGTGATATGGAGCGGCGCCGGAATGAAAGGGCTGGGAAAAGGGAGATCCCCGAGAAAATCCGCCGACCAACGGCATCGTACGACACGATCCCCACATGTGAAAATCCAATGAACCGGCCGGGTATTGAACCCGGATCGCCGCCTTGGTGGGAGGCGAGCAGGCTAACAGCTCAGCACGCCGCGGCCGCGGGGAGACGAGTGTGCCTCGAGAAAACCCGGCGTCAAAGTAAACGTCCGCCACGTTTCCCACGTGTGAAAAACCGGGTGATTTCACCGGGAATCGAAGCTGGTTTTCCTTGGTGGGAGGCGAGCTGTCTTGACTGCTATACCACCGTGGCTCCAAGCATTAACGTGTGCCTGTTTATAGACAGTTTTATCAGTAGTGACCGAAGCTGTACCAAGTTATCTAGTGGCCTCACTTTTTACGAAATGCTACACTTGCCAGGTGATGCAATCATTTTTGAGTTTTTATAAAAATTTAATTATTTATATATTCATACTTATCAATGTGCCAGCGCCATAGATGTTTTTCATCATGAACAGTATATACCTATTTGTTTGAAGAAATGTCCCATAGTGGAATTTGAATGATAAACAATGAAAACAATATAAAAATACAGTAGGCCAATATTAAACATCTGACATCGCGAGAGCAGAGCCGGGGTAGTGAGTGACCTTCGCCTTTCCTCCCCAACCCCTCCTGAAATCGATGCTGCGTTCGTTATAGTCATCCCCACAACACGCACATTATTCATTTGAGCAGCAATTACTTTTTTTTTCTGTCTCTACATCCACACGTTTCAAAGGAATGTTCCAAACCAAGCTTGAATACAAAAAGCTGGAAAATTTACAAGCAGCAGAAAAAGATTTTGACTGGTACACACACTGTTCACGTTGATAAGGTTGACTAAAGAAATTCATAATATTTGTGCTAATACTGTTTAGTTTGCAGAAATTATTTATTATGAAACTTCGAGCAAATAAAAACATATATTACATAGTTTCTAACGATACACGAGTCAGAATAATAAATATGGTTTTATGAAGCACGCGAATGATAGAAATAACTTTTAGATATGAAAAAAATTTACACAGGAAAAATATTGTCATTTAACTCGATGTATCTACGTAGGACATAATCAAACACAAAAAGTTATAGCATTTTATAAATCGCTGAATATGAGAATATGTGTGCACAAATTTTATTTGTAATATTAGATACCTTGATTATGTTCAGACAGCTGTAGATTATTCACGGTAAAATGAGCACTTTTGAAAGCCCTGCGTAAGATCTACTTGTATGCACGTTGTAATTTCTTCCGCCTTATGTAAAATTCACACTGTCATGGTCCTCATCACTTTATTCATGCATCTGTCAAGTTAAACGGTGAAATTATTGGAAAAGTAAATATTTTGCAAATCTGCTCATTTATACACTTCGATGCATTAAAAAAAAGACAGAAAGTGAAAGAATGCATTCTAAGTTATCACAAATAATTACCTAACACTTTTTATTCCAAGTTCAGATATGGAACTACTTTCACTCCACCGTTACCAACTTTACTGGGTGATTTTCACTCAGTGCGCCCATTAAATTGTATGCATGAAGGGGCAGTGACCTTTTTCTAAGGTTCGTTTCTAAAGTGCTCACTTTATCGTGAACAGCCTTTAGTCTCAAAACTTTCCTAAACTACGCAACTTCCGGCCTAGCGGAACGGACCCATTTGTTACCTGCGCCCTGACGTGTTTCTAGCACGTATACGCAAAATCACAGTCATCGTTTGAAAACACAGACTCGGGGCTAATTCATGGCCCCTGCGAGGTTTCGTTTATTCCATAACGATGAAGGGCTAAAGCCCTACCCCCAAAGTATTAACTCATTCTCTCGAATACTAGAGAATGAATTAATACTTTGGGGTGGTGGTGAGATGAGTTAGGACGTGAGCGTCAACTTGCCGAATGCCGTTGGTGTAATATCCCATTGTGTTATGCAATGTTCCCAAAGGGAACTCACTAGAAGTATGCCACCCTTGAGGTGTCATGCGTGTGTAATTGGATTTGATTTAAGATACAATAGTTGGCTTCAGCCATGCTGCTGGTCCTTATGGGAATTGCGAAGCAGTTCTCGTTATTCCTGCTCTATCAATCCACTGTCTCCCAAGATGGCCGCAAAAATCTAGACTGTCCACTCAGCAAGCTATTGACCCGATGTCTGACATGGCCAACGCTGTTTCGGCAAGACACCACGTGAGAGCAGCACTGTCTCTCGGAGCGTTAATTTGTTCAACTAGCAACGCCACTTTCACACGTTTTCCTGGAATATGAAAACATTTCGAAAGTTGCACTAATGGTGATTGGTTGAATTACTATTGGCCCGTTTTGCGTGCTTTTCGGTGAGATTTTATTTTTTTTTGTATTTAACGATCCCCGGAGCCTGCCTCTGGGCAAATCGTCTCTTGGGATCGTGCCAGGCAAGTACCATCTTGAAAATGTGTCTTTGATAATGCAGCTTATAGTTCTAAAGTCCATTAGGCTACTTGTAATGAAAGACGAAGCCTGAGAGGTTCTTAAAAAATGGAATTTTGTATTTTTTTTTGTGCAGAGTGGGCATAAATTATAAGTGATGTGAAATCTTCAGAATTTGTAAATTCTAGGTAACAATCGCCCTTAAAAATGGTGACATCTTGCAATTGCAAAGTTATAATCAGAATTATTTATATTGGAGTCAGCCTCAAGTTGAAAGTACAAATAAAAAAAAACTTTTTTTTTTTTTTTTTTTTGGGAAACCGTAATGTTTCAAGACTTTGAAAAGCTTAAAAACCAGGGCTATGAGAACTTGTAAAATAAGAATTTGTAAAAGAATATTCAGGAAGACTAATACAACTGGAGTTTTGTAAAGTTTTTGAAATAGCTTTTTAGACTATTATGTGGTCGTTAGTATTTTATATCTATTATAATCCAGTAACTAAAATGCAGTATTTTGGGATGAGGTTTTGTACGCTTTTTCTATACAATTTTTAATGATAGTCGCTCGTGTTAGGGTGCTTTTATATATTTTTCTATACCAAGGTTTGAGAAAAAAGTTGGGAACAAAATCTATTTGCTCATTGAAATTCACACATGTTGTTTATAAACTCAAATATTAGCTATAATATATAATCAATTCTGCCAAACCATCCAAGTATTTGATTTAATATTTATTATGAAGGTGCTTTTAAACTCTTGTCTTAAAATACCCTTATGCTTGTTTTCTGCTGTTGCTTTTTGTCGCGGGTTATATGGATACTATAGAGCTTTGATTTTGTGGTTTCGCCTTGTATGCGCACCCAGGCCTGGCCACTATGTTTTATACTATTACTTTAAACTTTTCAGCTTACCTTGTTTCATTTTTTTTGGAGTTGAAAGGTTTGGGACGACGAGGGTAAAACGAGGTGGAGACGGAGCAGCGCCGGAATGCAAGGGCGGGGAAACGGAACGTCCCCGAGAAACCCGCCGACCAGTGGCATCGTCCGGCACGACTCCAACATGCGAAAATCCAGTGCTGTAACACCGCTGGAAATCGAGCGCGGTTCGGCTTGGTGGAAGTAAGCACCCTAACCGCTTCGGCAGCAGCGGCCCCCTTCATTTTTTGTAAATGGCTTGATTTTAGAAGGGTGTTTTAAAATCAGTAGTTAATTTACACTTATGAATTCGAAATGTAATTCTGTGGAAATAGTGGAATCTCTTGTACTTTTGCTCTAAATGGTGTTACTTTTGAATTAGAAGAATGCGATGATGGGATTGAAACAAAATAATGAAAACGGCGGAGAAACTGCAGCATCTTTAAGAAACTGAAGCATTTTTAAGAAACTGAAGCATATTTAAGAAACTGAAGCATCTGTAAGAATCTGAATCATTTTTAAGAAACTGAAGCATTTTTAAGAAACTGAAGCATTTTTAAGAAACTGCAGCATCTTTAAGAAACTGATACATCTTTAACAAACTGCAGCATCTTTAAGAAACTAAAGCATCTTTAAGAAACTGATACATCTTTAACAAACTGCAGCATCTTTAAGAAACTAAAGCATCTTTAAGAAACTGATACATCTTTAAGAAACTGAAGCATCTTTAAGAAACTGATACATCTTTAACAAACTGCAGCATCTTTAAGAAATTAAAGCATCTTTAAGAAACTGATACATCTTTAAGAAACTGAAGCATCTTTAAGAAACTGAAGCATCTTTAAGAAACTGGAGCATCTTTAAGAAACTGAAGTATCTTTAAGAAACTGAAGAATTTGTAAGAAACTGAATAATTTTTAATTTTTAAGAAACTGAAGCATCTTTAAGAAATTAAAGCATTTTTAGAAACTGAAGCATTTTTAAGAAACTGATACATCTTTAAGAAACTGAAGCATCTTTAAGAAACTGAAACTAAAACATTTTTAAGAAACGGAATCATTTTTAGTTAACTGAAGCATCTTTAAGAAACCCCCACACGCCACAGGAGTATTTGCCACACTATCCGTAAACGAATATCAGTTTAAATTTTTTTTTACCAAAATGATTGGGTCGTCGAATAGATTTATACCATGTGGAAGGCTTGCTGGTCCAACTTGGTTCTCTTAATGAAAGTAAAACACGACTCAACTATACCTAAAAGGAAGTTCTTTTATGGGGAGTTACTTGAAACGCGTAGATAGTGGGGGCACCAAGACCTGATCTGATATATTCACCAATTCTTTTTAGAAATATTAATAAAGATATATATGACACCAAGATCTGACATTTTATTCACCAATTCTTTTTAAAAATATTAATTTATCTCGGTTTTCCGTACACATGATTACTGTCAAGTCAGTCGAGCCAATCAGGACTCCGCCGCTGACGGCCGACAACACGCCTCATTACGCGGCCATTTATCGCGCCTTGTGTTCCCCTGCTACAGATAATTGACCACATTAGCGCCCCTTCCTCCTGTCCTTGCGCCTTGACTCGCCGACGAGGCAAAACACTACACAATGGACGAGCCGTCAGAAACTTGCTGCTTCCTGCCTTGGCTCTCAATGCGCTGTGAGACTGCGCCCAGGGGAGACACTAGATAAGGCTTACAATCGCGTTATTTGAAGAAAGTGCCTGTGGAAACACTAACATACACATTTTACCACTAGAATTAATATTTTATGGAACAGATCGGTTTTGAGTCAAAACTATGAGTGTTTTGTATTTCAAATATACTGATTTAACCTACATATATTTCAGGTGCTGATCTAATACCTTACTAAAACGATTAGAAACATTTAATCCATTTTTTGCACTGCTTGTGCAAGATTTATTTTATTCTGTTAGTCACAATTGAAGGTAATGTAAATATTTCAAAGACAGAGCTAACACAAACAGCACAGGTATATATTTAATTATTGCCGAAAACAGCATTCGGTAACTACATTGTGTTATTCAAGTAGGTTCTAATTAAGCAATTCTAAAACGTCGTTCTAGAACCTCTCAAGAATAATGTAAGCTGTAAACGTACTGTAAATGCTACCCGGCAAGCCTAAAAAAAAATCAGTAAGCTATTTTATTAAACATTGAACACAACGTGAGTATTAACTACTTCAATGAAGCGTGTTTATCACAAAATAATCACTAACACCATTATTTTTGTTTTATTCAAATGGTGATTATTTTTCGTAATGCGTGTCTGCTGTTGGTATTAATCCAGGCACCTACCACCTCCTGAAAAAAACCTCCGCGTTTTCTTTTTGGAAACCACTAAACGTGTCCCCATCACACCGATGAACGAAAAGAAAATATTACTTCGCACGAGATACATCATGCACATCATAAATACCATTCCCGATCCCTCCAACATAGTTAAAAACGGCTTTTTCACACTGCTGTATCTCAATATACTGCTTCAGAATTTCCACAGATAAAATTATAGTGTTACCGCTTAAAGTCCCATATCACGGCTGTGAATGAGTCCACTACACCGCAAGGTAACCGTTTCCGTAATAAATAGCATTTGATTCAAGCATACTTAGTTTTGAACTAAATACTTGCCATAAAAGTGAAGGTTTTAAGCATTCTCTGGAATTAATAGCTAGGGGTTTGTTTAACAAATATGCACTATTTTATGACATAGACCGTTCACGGTAAAGTGAGCACTTTTGAAGCCCTAGTTCATTTTTTCTTTCAACCAATTTATATCCTTCCACCACTTGTAAATGTAAACCCAGCCATGCGAGTAATAAACACAGTGTATACATTCACCATACCAAAAAACAAAAGTCTGAGACCACAATGAAATGTATTTATTGATTATTATGTGTGTTAAAACAGCTTCAAAAAGTGCTCACTTTACCGTGAACGGCCTATACAATGATTTTCTTATAGATAGTTTATAGCTTTGTGTGTGCCAGGAATGTAAACAAATAAATGATTCTCAAAGGAATACAAAAAAAAAAAAAATAGAAGCAGAAAGCAGGGGATCGGCACTTAATACTGGAAATACAATCTCTTTTTTAATGCAGTGGTTAAAAGGCACGCCTCATTTAATTAACGTATGCTGTGACACACATAATAACACTTTAACAAAAATTACACACAATCAATGTAAAGTCAGGAAGATTTATGCCAGTCGTCAACTTATTAACAGCGGTCTGGTAACGCGCCTGCGGAGGATGGCCCTCGCGTGATGACGTCACAGCAGTGCGCGCGGGCCTTCTGTCTAGTCAGTGTTGCTTAGGTACCAGAACACTGCGAACCAGTTCAGCGCCTTGCGCGTAGAGGTGATGTGGCACTAGGCGCGCGTGTCAGTCTCGCCCTTATTGCTCCCGCGCTACGCTACCTCGCACGCGCTAGAGCACCAAGTATGCGGCGCTCTCAAGGTTGCACACTTGAAGCTTGAAATGCGTTGTGACGTGTTCGAAATACAAACTTTTTTTTTTAAATTAAATTACTAAACGCGCCCCTAATGTACTTATCAACTAAAAGAAAACATACCACACACGAAGTCGAAATGGTACTTTGAAAATATAACGCATGCTATAAAAATTCTTTAGGAGCCCTCCAACATCATAAACGGCTTTCTCAGGCTGCTGCATCTTGATTGAAACACACTATCCGGAAATGAGCGAATACGAAGGCATTCCAACAAAAATATACGTAGAGACGATAAAACAAAAACTAGCATTTGTATGTGAATACTTCTTTAAAATCAGACCGACACATGAGGTACCGGGTCTTTACGAGGCTGACACATGCCACGTTAATAGACAATTACTATGGTCAACATATAAGGGGAGGGGGGTCTCGAGCTTCCTCTCATTGGTAGTATTTTGCAAAATAATATTTTGTACGTTGCTCCGGTAGATCTTTATTTCACCAACGAAACTATTCTTACATACACCAGCGTACTCTTGGCTTGGCCACATCAAAGTTTTTAACGAATGGCACCGTTGGAAAAAATGTTTTTATACTCAGAAAAATTATAAACCTGAGGCAGGTGGCTGCAAGTCCGAGCTCATACAATGAGAGCTACTAGTTCGAGCTGAACAAAGCACTTTTTAACTAGCTTAAAAAAAAAAAAACTTGACCGTAGCTTCCACACTTTAACGTAAACGCTGTAAACATTCACTAGAGCATAGGTACAGACTTTTTGTTTCTTGGTGAGGATGGGGAGGGGGAGGGGCATACTTTCTGTGACCATACACAAGTTCATTTAAATCCATGTGTGTTAATAAGATGACCACGAGGAGGGTTGTCATTTATAAAAATACAGTACAAAAGTAAGATTACAAAATAAATTCATTTACCTTATTTTAACATGTTCGTAGAGGCAGGCAATTTATGATATGTCGCATAAATCACGTCAGGAAGGAGGCGTCCATCTTCCCTGGTGCACTTTTCGTTTCTTGTCCCGAAGCTCTCCTACACTCGTTCCAGTCTCTCCTCAGTTATTAGCTCCACCTTTAGAATGGCCGCCTTCAAGTCGTTCAATGTATGGGGTTTTATCTTTATACACTCAATCCTTTAAATACCCCCACAAAACAAAAGTCGCACATGCTAAGGTCTGGGGATCCAGGAGACCAGGATACATCACTGAACCTAGAAACAAGTGCCGTAAGAGGTTCATTAAAATCTTGGCGACGTGGGCCGTAGCAATATCTTGCTGAAGCCATATGTCATTTTGAAAGTCTAGCCTCTGCAGTTGTGGCAGAAAACAGCGACCACTGACCCATTCTCCTCAAAAAACGTTGTGGCCGATAAAACTGCTCTCTCCAGCAAAGCCAAACTCCAATAAACATGAATTGCATTCATTCACCGCAGTGTCACCCGTCGTTTTCCTTCACTTGTTGACATTCTCGCCCTCGGCATCAATGACCATTCATTTCTGGTGACGCAGCAGGTGCCGGCCCTGATCTATGCGTCCCCATTTACACTGCGGCGAGCAGGGTTGTCATTTGTTTATCGGACTGTACTCAGCGATGTGTCACCTGGGGGGGGGGGGGCGCCGTGGTGATTCACCTCCTAGGGGATTGCCATTTTAGTAAACAATGAACAGTGGTCCATTCAACACCGTATGTTCACGTACGACGCGTATGTTAAAAACGTTGACTCGGTGGTTGCGATTCAACGATTATTTCGTCGTCATTTCAACATCGGCCTGCATGGAGCGGTCCCACGCTGACCAACCATCACGAAGTGGTTTGCAAAGTTGCGAACCTCGGGTAACATAATGAGGACAAAATCACCAGGTGCTCCACGAACAGCGAGAACAAGAACACAATATAGACGGTGAGAGCGGCAATAAACGGTCCTAAATGTTCGACTCGGCGCCACGCAAAAGCATTACGTAAGGTATGGCACGTGAATTTGTTATGAAAATCTTAAAAAACTGATCTCAAAATTCATCCATACAAGACTGTGTATGTGCACGAGTTACAACAAACAGATTACAGCCAGCGGGTAGATTTTTATGTGCAAATGCAGGTTCTTTTTTTATGATGGACAGCATGCGCTAATCTTCAAGAGCGACGAGGCTTATATTCACCTATCGGCTGTTCACGGTAAAGCGAGCACTTTTTAAGGCGGCCCCTCCCCACCAGGCTTTAAATATTAATAAATATATCTTATTACAGCATCAGGCATTAAATTTTGAGGGTGGTGAAATGTATACACTGTGTTTATTCGTCACATTGCAATGTTTATATTAAAAAGCAGTAGGAAGATGGAAACAGGATGAAAGGAAAAATTAAGAAGGAACTTAAAAAGTGCTCACTTTACCGTGAACAGCCTATAAATGTGTTCGTTAATCAGCAAAACTGCAGGTACTGGGCAGAGGAAAATCCGAGACAGCTCCATCACAGACCTCTTCATTCACCCCGTGTAACAGTGTGGTGTGCGATGTCCAGACGGTGTGTTATTAGCCACAACGTTTTTGAGGAGACTGGGTTAGTGGTCGCTGTCACCGCAAATCGGTGGGTGGATATTATTAACAACTGTTTTTGGGCCACAACTGCAGAGGCTAGACTTGCAAAATGACATATGGTTTCAGCAAGATAGTGCTACGGCCCACATCGCCAAGATTTTAATGAACCTCTTACGGCACTTGTTTCCAGGTTCAGTGATGTATCCTGGCCTCCTCGATCCTCAGACCTTAGCATGTGCGAATTTTTTATTGTAGGGGTATTTAAAGGATCGAATGTATCACGACAAACCCCGTGCGTTGAACGACTTGAAGGGGGCCATTCGTAGAGAGCACTGGGACGAGATGGTGGAGCTTCGCGGCCAGAATTGAAATCTGCATCAGGGAAGGCGGACGTTACTTCCTGGCGTGATTTTTCCTACACAATATAAATGGCATACTCACGCGAACATGTTGAAATAGGTAAATATAATGTGTGTGTGTGTATAAACTGTGTTTTATGTTTAGATTTTAGTGAAATCTTTTCTAGACTGTTTTTTAATAAAAACCTACAATTCAATAATTTTGAACAATTATGAGAAAAACAGTTTACCACAGTATATAAACAAATCGACATAATCACCAACCACTGTCTTGACAGCCCCCCTTTTCCCTCCTTCGCCCATGACAAATATAGAAATGGCGAAATGTGACGGCTTTCCTGTGTTACAGAGATGGCTGGCATCTGTCGGATGGGTGGCTCAGTTCTGTCCCCACAACCAGGGCCGCATAGCGCGACCCTGGTTATCAACCTAGCTACGACCTCATTTCATTTCACCCTGCATCACATTCACAAAGTCTATCTTCGCAAACTAACAAACACCCTACTTTCTTCAGCCCTAATCCAATAAAGGAATTACATATATCCTGCGCGACTGTCGCATAGTTTTCTCCAGGCCCTCTCCACTTTGGTTTTCTACGCCCCTTACTATACACTTCTTCTTTCGAGGTGTGTCCATGGCTACAATTGCGGCCGTGGCACCAGACAGCCCTGCTATAGCCGCGATGCATGCGCCCATTTTGATAACTAAACCCGACCTAAGGCGTAAAGGGTTCGCCCTGAGACGCATCTCATTCTCCAACCGTCTTAGCTACTAACAAGCATGCCGGAGGGCACACATAACTGCGAGGGTGCTCTTGTTGACGTAGCGGGATCTGGGGGCTCGTCAAAAAACATGATTTAAAAAAAAAATTGTGACTGTGACAAACAAGAAAAGAATATCAATATCTTCAAGTCTTGTTTATGACGTCTGTTTCTTCTTGTGTTATAGCCATACTTGGCGTAGTAAATTCTTTTAGCAACACACGGCGTATGTAAAATGCAGTCATTGGGCCCAAGATTGTGTTGATTTTTCCATCTAGCGGAAGGACTGTAACTGGAGTGAGGGAAGAAACTAAAGCAACTGTCATTCGAGAAATTAATTGTTGAGCCGGTCATCCTTACTTCAACATAATCGAAGTTTCTCCCGCGTGATCTCTTTTTTGCCGAGTGTGGTTGCTTGAGCCGGGCTTAACTTTTTCACCTCGCTGTTCTGCTCGTTTTTACTTTTTCACTTCCGAGAAAGATAGCTGGCGCTCACACTGGTACCCGATACTTTTATTGGAAGAGAAACGCTAGAAATGCACACGCGCCACACATCTGGTGATACAGACAGTGGGTACGACAAAAAATTGGCATTGTTATCCATATGTCCATAACATCTGACTTGCCGTTTGCTCGTTTCCAGAGTAACACACCAACCAGAAGGCAGCGAATTTCACTGATCAGCAAAACTTTCAGCTCATTATACGGCTTCCAGTTCCTTTGCAAGTGAGAGCGGGCACGCACTTAGAAACCGATTTCGAACTAAGTGTGTGGGCCATTGCACAGCTATATTGTCACGAAAATAAACTAAAAGGTATTAAAAAAACGCCAAAAATTATTGGAGAGTAACTATTGTCAACCATGGGTGTAGACACAGGCGAGGGTTTATAATTCCCCCCCCCCCCTCCATAATGTTCCCCCTAGAGCTGTAGACTATTAGGCCTATACCTACTAAATTAGTATTTAAATGACTAATAAGTCTTTAATAAAAGAGATAAAACATTTAAATGCTGTAAACTATGATGCAGTTGATTAGGTATATTGTGAAATAATTGCCTTCCTAGAATTTGTTCTATCGTGTGCCAGTACACATCTAATGCCAGTGTAACCCCCCTTCCCTTCTCCAAGAGAAATTTCTGGCTACGCTAGTGTTGTCGATAGTTTTGTGAAAAATGCAGTGATAATTCCACAGAGTGAATTAAGTCGACAATTACAACAAAACGACAAAAACCGAATGGTTAATTAAACGAGGACAGTATATAGTATGTTACAAAGGTAATCTCTATCCAATCTCGGGCGATACCATGAACACACAGACGTCGGAGGGGCCCTAGAATAATCGGGGTAGGGGGGGGGGGGGGGCGAATGTTTATTCACCAAAGCTAAACAGTGATACATTCAGCCGGGCGGTGGGCAACACAACGATCAAGAATACATATTCTCAACATCAGTCGCGAAATAGTCAACTATTCGTCTTTCTATAGGATCTAGCGCAAACGACCAACAAAATGGGTTTAGTTTCTTGTTAATTTAGAGTGATTTTACATTGGTAACACATGCAACTTAAATAGTTATGGTATTGTTTGGGGAAATAAAACGAATAAAGCAAGCATAAAACAAAAAAAAACATGTGTAACCGTATGTAAACACAACGGTAAAATGTAAATTTTCACGTGTGTGTACCTGCTGTGAGCTGCATCCGTAATTAGAAACGTACTCCCGTATAGCAAAGAAATTCAGCTTCGAAAACTGCAAAAACTTTGTGGATTTAAAATTTTATGAATTGTGCGACTCTTCCGAATTTCGGCAGAAGCATTAAGCTATATATAAACACATGCGTAAATAACTTATATATTTTATAAGCAATTTTGTTTATAAACATAATTATATTTTAAAATTTATAAATTAATATAACAATGGTCATGTTATTTTAAGGTATTTAATTACTGTGAATGACAACACGTGAATAAAGCTGTCTTTATTACGTACTATTTTAACAATAAGTACATGCACAAATACACGAGGCCTAATAAATTACGTCGCTACTGTCAAAAATGTGCGGTTTATTATAAAACATTTTACGCGAGAAAAATCATAATATGTTTATAACAACATTTTTGAAGTGTCACGGGCAACTTTGATCAGATAAGATAAAGAATTCGTGTGGTATATTACTGGCACAATATTTCTTTAAGAGTCATCAAAGAAAAATAAATGTTCAGATCAACAAAGCACAAGCGATAAATAGTAAATATTAATTTTAGTTTTTGACAATGTGTTTCAGCAAGGCTGAACATGTGTCAAAAAGTACGCGTTGTATATATAAAAACACGACAATAAACACTTTTCTTATTCACTATAAAATTATATAACCTAATTAATAGGCAATAGATGATTAACACCTTCTCCATCATTTCGACTAAAATTCCTAAACAAATGTAAACTAAACATCTGTCAAATTTATTGTTGCGGCACTGCTCGTAGCGAGAGAATCGTTTGCCATACATTCTTCTGAATGAATGTTTACGAACTGCATCAAAAATTGCCATTGATAGGGTGGGTCGGTTACTCTTGCCACGCTACAGGATCAGAAACGAATGAATTAACCCTTAAATTGTAAATCCGCTCACCAAAGAAATCCTCCCAGCTGAGCGAGCCATCTGAATCACAATCCTCGGAGGCAGACACCTGTTCCGAGGTCATTCTGCCACCCAGAAAAAAAATTTCCCACGCACTCGTCACATCACAAATCCGATCAGCGGTCAAACGCCTCCGCACTCACCACAACACATCACAATACACCCTCGCCCACTGCGCTCACAACACAACACAGCCATCGACTGGCTGGGTACGCTATTCAGTCAAGATCACTCATGTCCACAGATTTTTTTTCCTCACTACGCGCGCAGCAGCCGGCGCCATCCCACGTCTGTACTTTGAACTACATGCTCCGAGTCTATCTGCTCCTTCGGCGGGCTTTCTCGCCCGCCTGCGCGTGTCCCTCGGCCAACGGCCTGATATTGTCCATCAATCTCTTTTAACCCTGGAAGCGGACACGCAGTTGAACACTGTAAATTTCACATTTATCATTATTACGAGTTTCTCATGTTTGTACATTGGAATTTTGCCTTATCCTTACAAGTGTATACTTACGTTTACTTTCAACCTTTCTGAAACCCATTAGGTAAATAAATATCGGCATGGCTTTCCTGTGTGAAATCGAACCCGAAACTATCACTTAATTCAAAATAAGTGTAATTTTGTGTGTTAACTATTTGTAATGAATATGTTTAAATACAGTCCTCATATTTTTTTACTCTTAAAAAAGCAGATTTTCATTTTGTGGTTAGCAACATCCCCAATACCTAACATTGCACACGCATATGATCACTTGCATAATACACTGCTGGACAATAAAAATGGCATACACAGAAGGATGCATAAGATGGTATTGAAATTTCATAGAGGTGGTGATACAGACGAGTAATACACATGATCACAAAAACAGAGCATCAAGACAAGTACATATGGATATATGGTCTGCTGTTTGGTCATATTCAATAGTGCGTTACACCCCCTCATACTGCAATACATGCTGCAACACGGTCTGGCATGGGGTCCAGTAGGCACCAGATGTTGTCCCAAGGCAGACGGACTCATAATTGTTGGACGGTGCATTCCAGATATTAGGTACTGCCGGCAGCCGGCGTTTCAACTGTTCCCACTCATACTCAATTGTGGACATGTCAATGAAGGGGGCAAGCCATATTAGCATTTGGACACGACGGAGGTAGTCCTGAGCGACCTGTGCCACGAGCAATAGGGCCTGCGTTACCAGACCGTACCAAAAAATATGGATTTCCGTACTATTTATCACCCGACCGTACTTTTTGCTCCATAAACTATTTTTAATAAATATTTAATGATTATATAACCAGTTTCTGTAACAACATAATGCATGTTTTTTCTCATTTGACATCTTTCATTGAAAAAAATAATAAATTCCATTACAAATAAGCATGAATGCATAAATTACTCAGTTCTTTTTCAAGCTTACGAGTCATTTGCATTTTGTTTAAAAATAATGTGTGTAATTGAACGAAGTCCGAAACAAAACAGAAACGATTGTATGTGGAATAAATGTATGAAACTGTAGTAGTGTTACTTGCTAATATGGTAAGTAAGTAAACATGTGTACAGAAAAAAATATATTTATATATTTTTCAAACATTAACATTATATGTAGCACTTTTCTTGATTTTAATAAAACCATACATTTATGTTAAAAATTGTACCTCTCTGGTAAACCTGCCGTCCCATATCGGAAATTCATACTGGCAACACTCGGTAGGGCGTTATACTGCTGCAATATTGCACCTGGAACTATGGCCAGAAATGTGAGCAGATATGGGGGGGGGGGGGGTGGATCTCATACACATACTGCTGGGCCATTAATGTATCACGTAATACGATGAGAGTGGTGTATCGGCTATTGTAGGCTATGGCTCTCTAAACCATAATGTCTGTCATGGGCCAATTGTGGTGCTCGATAGCAAGAGTGGGATTTCTGCATTCACCAGAAGCCCTCCACACCTGGGTGCAATGACCATCAGTCCCCATAGTGAAGCAGCACTCAGCACTGAACAACACACATCGCCAGTCTGTGGCGTTCCACACTGCTCTGGCCCCACACCACTGCAAACTAAGTCACTGTTGTTAAAGAGTAAATGACACCATACATAATGGGCGTTGGGATTGCAGATTTGCTTCTACATGGCATCTGGAAATCATTCATGGGCACACAGAAGCCCCAAAACTGAACAGTATTGTAAACCAGGTTGCCATAGGATCCCTCTGCGCCTAGTATGCTATGCTCAACTGGTAGTTGACTTCATCTTTCCTGAGCTGGTCCTGCGTATGTGGGAACCTTTACTTACTCATTGCTCCCAACTATATAGGACAGTATGGTCCTAACGATCCACTTGGTGGGCTGTACAGAGATTCTACCAACCTGCCGTTTTCAGCCAGATTATGAACTCTCTCTCGAAGTCTATCAGTTGAGTAAGCGACAACTTTGGCGTCTTCCCGGCATTATTCTTCACTGTGTAAGCTTTCTTGCTATTGTGTGGCATTTCTCACCTTCATGCAACTTCGACTACTCACTAGTGTCTTATGACAGTTAATCCATGCTTGCAGCACCACTGCTAGGTGTGCTGTCAAATGCAAACACAAAAACATGGGATCATGTGAATACCAAATCATACTCTCACTATTTACACTGTTTTATGGTTGTCGCATGATTTCGTCATGGTTCGCTATTTTCATTAACCAGCAGTCTATTCGGCACTTACTTTAACGACAACATAAACTGCTATCAGTACATGACTACTTGCATAATACATGGTACTGTCTTAAATGAGTACTGACAACTCGTGATCTCTTATAGCCAGTTTCAGCATTACAAGTGAACTATCCATATTATTTAAGATTCACCATAAAACTTAACTCCTTCAAGTTAAGAAAACCGAGATATAATTTTAAACTTCAGATTTCAATGGCTAAAATCACATTATTGAGATAAAGACAAAATTAAACAAATGGTTTGGACTATGCGTGAAGAAATTTGGGGAAGTGGTATTAAAATTAATTATTTGTACATTATGTATTATAAACATCACATTACAGAATAAAAATCACTGTTGACTTTGGGAACAATAGCAAAATTAATGTTAAAATTATTTTGGGATTGCAGACAACTGTTGAGGTTTTCTATGTAACTAATCTATACAGCGTGTTTAGGAAACGTGTACAAACTCGGGTACGTGATTCGTGACTGGAAAAGAGGAAGATTGATAAAGGACACCCATGGTCCATCTCAAATAATAAGGGCTGTAGAAGTCCCTAAAGCTGGAGGACAAAACATATTACGTGGGATATTAAGCAAAGTACTTGCGTTAGAGGAACACAAATTGGTATATGGATTAATTAAACCAATATCTTGGATAAAAGGAAGGTATGGCCTGTTGTACACACCCCCATCATGTAAATAATAGGGGCTGGCACCCTTTGATTGCATGCAACATTTACACCATGAGGTTAAAGTGATTGTAGATACCATTGGATGAATCAGGACATTGTAATTAGCAAATAAGCCCCCAGTTGCAACTTCCTAGGACCCACCGTTTCCGTGTAAAATGTGAACGAAGGGTACAGTGGTAGCAAGGCCATGGCCTGGTGAGTAGGCTACACGTACTGCACCAGGCTTAAGCACATGTCGGTGTTTAAATGCCCGATGTTACACGTCCTGCCGGATGATGCCGCTGGTCAGTTGGTTTTCTCTGGGATCTCCCGTTTGCCCTGTCCCTTCATTCCAGCACTGCTCCATTCTCACCTCAATCACCCTCATCGGCTCTCAAGACCTCGCTGTTCTGAGCAGCCAAAATCTCTCCATTTATTTGGCGGGGATTAGACACTGTATTGAAAATTTTTACCATAAAAGTTTTTCCTTTTGTATGGTAATAATGAAATTTTATATGTATAGACACACACATATACAATAATCACATTGGGCTAGTGGTGTGGCGGGGTAATTGGTGAGATTGTATCTTTGTAATTCTATGCTGTAATATCTTTGATTATGAAGCCTAATTTCAGGTCAGGGCCAGCGAGCACCATGATATAGAATGCCACTCTATGTTTGTAGGTCAATTGACTTCATCTGTTCATCTGCGTATAAATTCATGCTTGCATCTTGCAAGCATAATATCAAATAGCTGGTCCATTCAGCTTGAATTTCTTCGTACTCAACATAAAAAAGTGTAGTATGATGAACTCTTCAGACGAATGGTTAAGTGATCCTGAAAGTTTGTTTTGATATATGTTTTTTTTTGTGTGCTGGATGTAATAAAAAGTTGAATATAATCTCTTTTCAATGGTTTGAGTGAAGTTGTATCACGTTTTGATGTGCCAGAACCTAAGTCTGCAAAATTTAAATATGCCAGTGTAGAGCATTCATTAATGAGAAGAAAAGTAGTCCTTAAGCAGGTCCTTCAAAAGCTTATATAAAAAAATCAATGACAGAATCAGCACTTATTTTCTATTGAGCTGTCCGTGACCAAGGATATGGACTTCGGTGAGGTGATAGATAACATTGCAAAAGTTAAAGTTGAAAAAAATTTCAAGGTATATTAATGCAGAAATAAATTGCAAACATTTATCATGTCAATTATATTTAGAGTTCTATATTTCTGTTATGTAGACTGTAAAGTTAATTCAGTGAATAATACTATACACCAGAAACACATTAATATAAGCTAATAAAAATATGCAAGAAGAGGCCCCTTATAAAAGTTTGCGAGAGTCATGAACGTCTCTATTTACGTCTGTGTATGCATTGTTAGGTTTTACTCAAGCGTTAAAAAATTTAGCTTTAGTTTAAATTACACAAGTAAATATTTTGTGGCAGTGACCAATTAGAGAATGGCACTATGTGTTGTTGGCAGAAAGGCGTATTTTCATTCATAGCTAAGCATACATTAAAATATTAATGGGGTAAATTTGTGATGATGTTTACGATTATATTTGTGAATTAAATTAACAATGAGGAGAGTCTGCCAAAAAAAATACTTTAAAAATGATGTGACTTAAAGCAGGAAGAAAATTTTAACATGAAAGGACAAAAATCCACAAAACATGATAAAATGTATCGCCAAGGATATCAAAGAAATTTCCCAATAATTTTTGCCGCAAACAGCTGTGTTTACTGATAAGCAGTTATTTTTCAAGATACCATCTGAATTAATTAGAAAATAAGATATTAACCACAACTAGTTCAAATCGAAAGCATATATTTGAAACAGGCCATATTTTGAATCACTGAATGTGCTTTATAATTTCCATATATTTTTTCTTAGCTGTTTAAGATGTGAGTACTAAATGTAAGAGCAGTAGGCAAACATATGAATTAAAGATAGAGCAAAAAATATATACTACATTTATGTTTTGCTATTGGTGTCTTTCTGGGTTTCGCAAATAAATATGATACATGATCGGAGCACATGATTTGCACTACGATGCCGCCACATTCCTATCTCAAGTCGTGTTACACTGACTATATCTGGAAGGAAATTCTGCGCTAGTGCCTACCTGACTAATGGTACTACTTGCCCACGAGAGCTAATTTGTTTTTATGATACCTCTCTATATATGGAGCTGCACACAGCATAACAGAGACTGCCCTCCCCCCAGTGCTTGCTTGCCACTGAGTTTGTTCATGATAGCTTGGCATGGTGAAGTCAGTCGTTGAACACTGATGCGCATAGTGTTTCATCACATGAGTAAATTACCATCAGTATGATTTTTTAACTTCTACCTCGTGGAACCTAGAGCAGAGTGTACCCACCTGCCCCCTTTCTGGGCGGGCCTGCCGCAGCACCTGAGAGCCACATAACATTATTTACTCTCGAACCCCCCACGACATCAACATTAAAACTCAGTCCCAAAGGCCAAGACAATTCAAAGCAGGTACTTTTAATTTTGAAAACTAATGTTCAACACAAGGAAAGGATTATTTTGTTTGTTTTGGAATATTTTATGTAAAGGAATTAACGTTTCATTTAGTCGGTTTTGTTTTTGGTTCAAGTGCTTTGTGTAAAAGTCAGAGGTATACCTGGAGAGGTTGCTTTCTGGCCACTATCTTGCCAGTCTTGGAATAGCAGCGGTGAAGGACGGACGTTCTTTCTGGGAAGGAGGATGGGGGGTGCAGTTTTAGTTTGCTCAAATGATTTTTGTTAGTTTCTGTCCAAGTTTTAATTAATACTGGTACCTTTTTTCATTGCCCCCTCAAGTGCCATTTCCACTCTTAGACTCATTAATATAGTTTTTACACCCGAGCCATGGTGGCCTCAGCTGGAAATGTGGTGTTAGACATACAGCACCAGCTGCCTCTGGTGTTCAATCTATCTGCATCTTGGCCAGCAAAGATCGCAAGACACATTTTTGTGTAATTTCATAGACTGGCACCATTAATTTTATTTCATGTGATTTGAAGGGCCATGTAACTTTTATCATATTTAGTGTTGTGTTATGCATCACATGGCAGATATGACCAATAAAATCAGTGACCAAGCATTAGCGCAGAGGTTATTTCTTAGCAGTACACATCTGGTATTTATGTGTGTGCAGTGTGACCCCAACAGCAGTAAGCAAAGTTCTATCTGGTGTCACCCATGCCCGCCAGCAAAACTGGCCGAACATTCCATGCCATCCCATAAGGACTTGCCCTTTACATTTGTTAGTTGATAGCAGCTAACTGGCAGACTACGTAGTATGATGGACAAATGGTTAGACCACCCCAGATTATGACAATTTATTTTGGATTGTTTGCCGATTCCAGTGATGGTTGCTGTCAATTAGTCCAGGGCGGCATTCACGTGTTTTTCTTTAAAAAGAGTTTAGTTGGAGTAGTTACCCTTTGGTAGAGAAATCGGAAAAGGATGTGTAGGGAGGGGACAATTTGCAGCCACAAACTGCTCTCAGAACTTTGAATCGACTATGCTGCTGTACATACAAAACATTGTCCATCAGCAGAAGATTGCATGATATCTCATAGTAAATTCTCAACTTACCCTTTCTGGAATATGCACTTTAGAGCACGATGCAACATCTGAACAATATGCTGCTTGGCTGGAAGGTCTTTACCATTTTGTTAGCTTCATCAGAAGCTAGTGGTAAATGTTGGAATATGCACAGAAGTATCTAGCTTGCACTTAACATGATATTCTATATTTTGTTATTAAGTGTGAAATTAACTTTTTTAGTAGTTATTTTAACAAAAAGTCTTCAAAAGCTTATATAATGCTAGAATATGTATGTTTACGCTGTAGGGTGAGACACGAGACGAACGATGACACAATTACTTACTGATGATATGGGTGCCAGCGGTGCTTCCCAATCACCGCACTGTTGAGACTCAGGGTTCTAAGGGATGCTGTGGGTTCTGTGTGTTTGTCTCACCCGAGCATACTTACAAACACATTGGCAATACTAAACTTTTACTAAACATTTTAAAACTTTGAAAAAGAAACATATGTGGCTAGGACACTGTCACTACAAAATAAAAGAATGAGTAACTGTGAGCCTTGTTATATTTATACCATGCGTACAAATCAACAGTCATGAAAAAAATGATATGCTCGGTCGTATCTAGCTAACTCCACTTGGGTGCTCCCCAGCCTGCATTAATCTAGTGCACACCTAGATGAATGATCTCACCGTGGTGTATGAAAACACAAACTTTACAAGGGAAGAGAGTCGACAGCCGCTAGGGTGAACTGACGATTTTCCCTGAAGATAGGACACGGCGAATTACAAAATGAAACACGAATGATACATTGACATGTGTGATTACTTGGCATCACTAACGCAAACTCATCTGGGCTCGCCCTCCAACATGTGGGTAGTATGATGATGGCCTATACACATAGCCGGCTAGGACGGAAGTAATGTCACCATACACAAATTACATAAATACCCTTAGAAGATGATGGGGCACGAGATGAGTATTCAGAATAAACATGCACATGCGTGAAAACAAGCTTAAATGGCGCAGATGCCGCTGGATAAAGTTCATAGCGGACCAGGTGGTACAGGAGGAATTGCAATATTTCTTTGTGGAAACTGCAAATTAAATCCTGACAAATTACTATTCTTGTTGAGAAAATTATTCTCTTTACGATTGAAGTGGTTACAGGTTTGTAGCATGCCTGATGGTGGAAAAGCAAACATTAAAGTGGCCACGTGGTGAAACACAAAAGTATCCATTTAGATGAAAATTACACGGAACCCTGAAAAAATTTAACATTGAAACCTGAATAAAATATTGCACACATGATATTTCATAAATAAGCTCTCAAAACGCAATGATGGCACAGACATAGACTTGGCATCGGTTAATCACATGGTTGTATGTGATGTTGCCATAAAATATTCAAACATGAAAAATACATACAGGAAAACAAAGCCCTTGAAATTGCACGCAACAATAATACAGAAATTACGATGGAACACCTCTAGCAGAAGCGGATGGTGCCTGATTCAAGTTTCGTGGGTCGCGTGATCTCTCCGACATATTTCTCCTCCTTCTCCTCGACTAAGTTGAAAAATGCCACGAGGCGAAATAAATTAGTTAAGCGGAAACATAATGCTTGGGACACGTCTGGCAAAACGTACCCAAGCAAAGGTTAACCGGAATACTAAAAGTGCAATTGAAATCTACATCAGTGCTCAAAAGTTGTAGTGTGTATGTGACAACGTCTTACCTCGCCAGCTCTCCTAAACAGACTGCCTAGAGGCAAGCGTCACACGGACCTACCATGGCTGCCTACGGTGTTCACATAAGCGGAAGTGCTATGCACACCGAGTAAAATATTTTATATATTGAAAATAAAATTGGCACAAATAATTTTAATATTGTTTTACATTTTAGAATTTTCTTGTTAATTTTCTGTATTCTTTCAGTGTCTCTTTATGACTGCGTTCACGCCGGAATATTAGTGTTCTTAATCTCCGTGCAGTGCGCACTTCGAATTTCATAACCAAACATTTTAAAGATAACAAACACTTTCAAACACTGTAAGACATATCAAACCCTGAAAATAAAAATACAAGACACATTTTACGCTGCAAAATAATATTCTTTATGTGAAAGTAAAAAAATATTGGCCTCTCTGCGCACGTGCATGTACACGCGATACGTGCATGATGAGCGCCATCATGGGCTCTAGCACCGCTGGCTGTTAGCCGGCATCAAAGTATGCAGCAACAATTTCAAAGCACACTGACAAAACCTAATTACATACAGACATGGTACCTATATAAATACCTTTCTCCATTTTCATATATTTTTTCCTGTTGAGGTGAAGAACAGGACAATTGCTCATTCCCTTTTTTTTTTTTTTTTTTTAATTCTCCCAATTGGGTGTATTTCCAATTAAATTATCTGGTTTGGTCTGATATTTACCCTCAGTCAGTTCTCAAACGTCTTTGTACTCTCAGACATGAATATGTGCAGTATACTATCAGTATGCTGCTGGTGTCTAATACTTTAAAAATGATGACTTGACCATCCATACTAGACACATCATATCTTTCATCTCTGTAGGTAGTTTGCAAACTTTCTCATCTTGCATATGCAGAGACATGCTATGCATAAAAAAAATTTATGATACCACCATGGCAGTACAATTAGTGGCATATACAATCACTCAAACAAAATAAGGGAAAGTCTGTGAAAACAGTTTTTCTAATACTTTCTTCTTTCTTGACATCAGTTAAACTGTTAAAGGTCCTATTTAATTATTTTTCCTTTGAATGTACTGATTTAATCAACATAATCCAATAATGACTGCAATAATCACACGACGCCGACCATGGCCGGCCACCACCAGCCCATGACTGCGCTCCCCGCTGACGAAACACGTGCTATCTACGTAATTATCTACGTAACTATCTGCCGCCATGGGCCACAGATTCTCAGCATGAGTTAAATTCTAAACAGTTTAAGAATACAATGTTTGTTGCCAGGATAAAATGCTATTGAAAGTGTAATCTGTGCTTTAGGGTTGTGTGTGTGTTTTTGTTTGCAATTTGAAATGACCGCAGTAGCCTGCGAAGGAGAATCATCATACCAGGGATGAACGCCTACCAAAGACTCTGGTAATTTTATAAGAGAACTTCAATTTAAACCTTGTACTTAAAATGTTTTTATTATTTTCTTTAGTGCCATTTCCATTTACTATATCAACATTTGCAAGGCGTGTCTAGCAACTTCCGCTTGTGGAAACTTCGTAGGGCAGCCGTGACAGGGGATGCGACCTCTACCTCCTGGCAGTCATTCTAGAGGAGCTGGCGAGGTAAGACGCTGTCATGTACACTTTGTCAATGAAGTAGGTTTCCATAGTCAATATAGTATACCATCTAACCTTTGCTTGCATACGGCATGCCAGACAACTTCTAGCGCATATTGCTATCCTCTTAACTTAAAATTATAGGCACATTGGCTTTTGAGTTTTCACGAAGAGAGAGAGAGTGTGCATGGTAATGGCGAAGCCATGTGCCGGGCAGTTTAGCATATCAGCCGCCATCCACTGTGTGCAGAGTCTTTGCCAAGTATTTTCTGCTTCAATGCAATGAACAATGTTAGTGTGATAATTATGTGTAATTCTTTGATGGGTTTATGGTGTTATCAGGTTTTCTTGTAACTTTGTGCCTGACCACGTGGTCGCGTAGAGTACGTATGT
The DNA here is from genome assembly GCA_029891345.1 of Dryococelus australis. Classification (NCBI taxonomy): domain Eukaryota; kingdom Metazoa; phylum Arthropoda; class Insecta; order Phasmatodea; family Phasmatidae; genus Dryococelus; species Dryococelus australis. The sequence continues at coordinate 80,814,735 of CM056995.1, forward strand.
TTATCATCATGCAAGCAGTGCCAGAATTTGATATGCAGTAGCTTAATGAAGTGTAAATCTCATAATCGAGGCACCATCGCCGGGGCAATTTTCGTCAGCGTGTAAGTGGAGTTTTTGTGTTTGCACCTGGCCACGTGGCCGCAGCCGCTGGTCCCGTACCAGCGCCATCTAAGATTGTGTTCACACCATAGGAATGTGTGTCTGCAATACCATTTCGTGCTCTATACTTTCTGACTTATGATCCTCTTGTATATGTCTGTCAAGAACGTAATCGATTTGCACTAGCCCTCTATGTGTTAGACTGTCGCCACACTGCACGTGGTTCGGCGATGTGTCCCAACTAGTAGGCATTAATTGCAGATGGATACATAGTGTTCATCTATTACTTCGTGCCCTGCCGCTAAGTAACCTTGAAGTCCACCCTAGCAGCTGGAGGCCCCTTACTCTGTAGGGGCTGTGTTTCATGCACCACGAAGGCTCATTCGACAAATGGCGGGTTATCGGGTTATGTATTGAGGGAAGTATACAGCGGAATTTGGTAAGTACGCTTGTTAACACTTTAATCTAGCACTGGTTGTAACTTATCTAATAAAGCCTATATCGTCGGTGGAAAAGTGTGAGTGTTTTTCAGTAGTGTCAGCATCCCAGCTCCAGTGTAATTTTATGTTGACCAGTATACAGTGTTAAGTTGTGTCCGAGTGAAACACACGGGTGAGACGAACACACTACACCCACGATACCCTGACATCATGCTAGGTCTCGAAGTGCAGTGTGTAGGAACCACCGTTGGTGCCCATCTATTGGAAGTGGAAGGTAAAAGTGTACTCGTTCGTCTCTGTGTCTCACCTGTCGGCATCACACATTTTAACAAAAGGAAATAAAACAATTTCAATGACATCTTATACACATTGAGTTAAAAATTCTAAACTTTTCCTTAAATGCAGTTTTTTTTATGTTTCACAGGCATTTTGATTTATTTTGAATTTTAAAGGGAGAAATATGATCCCAATATTCCCTCCTGAATATGATACTGGTACAGCCTGGGTACATTATGTCACACTGCTTGTAAAAACAAATCAGTCGCTCCTACAAGTTCTGCTCATGATCCATTATTTCGCTGTAAACCATTAGAACATGATTTTCTTTTCTCTACACAAATATGTAATTTGGATGCATTATCACTCTAAGGCACCTGAATTTCCATTAAAAAAAAAAAAAACTAGTCAAACCCTTGCATTTAAAATTAAGGTTTTATTCCTTACTATATGAAGCAGAAAAATAATTCTCACCAAAAACATTTTATGAAGGTAAATGTTATGCAATTCTTCTTTATGCACCAAAAGAACAAGAATTTTGCAACTTTTACAACCAACTCCACAAACACTATAAAACAATAAAGTGTCTGGATACCACAAACTAATTTAACTTACAATATCCAAATAAAATGGCACGCCAAAAAAAAAATGTTAATATTACTTTCTTTATACTCAACATCCTTGCAGAAGCTACCAACTTGAAGCAATTTGGCAGGCATAATGCACCTCCAAGTGACAGAATATCCACATCACACACAAAGAACCTTATGGGTTGGGCCCATCTCGAAGTTTACAGTCAGATACACCATACAAACCATTTCTCTAATTTCCCCACAGTGTTTGCATCCCCTTTACGATACAAATTACTTAAAATTCCATTACTCCACCGTTCAATCAAAAAGCAACAATTTTGTATCCAAAGAGTTACTCAATTTTAGTTTTTAAAACATGTTGTCCAAAGGGCTATGTTGATTGCTTTGCCTGTCTGCAGCTATTCTGCAAGTTCAAGGCTTCAAAACTTTTGAGCTCTAGGTGACACCCAGTCACCACTTGCCTCATCACCTCTATGCGAGATGCTCACTCAACTGGCAAGCAGTCTTTCTGTTGGCGACTTGCCTGAATGTAAATAAGATGTGATCCTACATTTCTGTGACACACTAATAAAGATAAAAGTATGGAGTTTTTTCAAAGATATTAATGTAATTAATATATTAAAATCTTTCCCAATACACAGTCTATCAAAACATTTTAAAACTACGTAGTAAATGGTATGTCCATATTTGACAATTCGAATACCGGTATTTACAATAAAGTACGTATCACATGTTCTTACAGTCCCACCTCAGTTTAGTCCATAAACCACCAGTCTGCAATTGTCCTAGAGTTCTCAGAGCACCCTCATACACAGTAGCCTTCACTTGTCGGGTTTCACGTCCTCTTGTTCATCCACACCTCAAACACCTCATCCGCCGCTGCCTTGCAATCTCCAGTCATCGTCCATCCTCTTCACCGATGCCCTGCTTACTGCATACAGCAGAAAGCTTCTACCAAGACTCCGACCCTAGGGGTTACTGCAATATTTATAGGATCATAGGCCATCACCCACAAATTTCTCTAAATGCTGCATAGTGCAGAGGGTCCTAGTTCCCAGAATATTCTTGCGCATTCTCCCAAGTTGCCGGCTTCTCCAACAGGAGGGAGGAGGGGCTGTGATGCCAGAAAGGTCAGCTGTCAATAATTTCCCTGGCTGCCGGCTGCCTGGGGAGAAAGAAGGATCGAGGTTGGTCAACCTCCTCCCACAGTACTGGACTGCAAGTGCCTGATGAGAGAGGATGCACACCTAACACTGCCTCCTCCATAAGTTTTTCGTCCTGAACAGACTCTCAAACATTTGAATCCTCATACAGCGCCAGTCGGTCAATGTGTACAACCTTAGATTTTTCTTTAAAGGAGTCCCGGTGACAGATCTGAAAGGATGTATCAGTTACTTCAAAATTTGATAAAGGCCTTCCTAACATCCTTGCACCGAGATGTGTTACTCCAAAGGTGTTTCTGTTCATACAGCTACACTAGTCGTCCTTCCCTGATGCAATGCCTACAATTTTTAGACCACATAGCGTTCATCTTGATGCCACTAGACACTGAGATATGTTAGTCTCCTGCTTCCTGGCTGTCTTCTTTCTCCTGAAGAAGCATATGTGCAGCTTCGTTTGTTAACTGGACTTCTCTCATTTTCTCGCCTGCGTTACGTGTGGGGGAGGCAGACTTCTTAGGCGATCCGACTCCAGTATCCTTGATCTTCTTATCATCGTATAGTGATCTTTCTATGTTCCATCAGATAGGATGTTGCCAATAGCTTCGATGGGACTGTGATTTCGATAGGCATGATTGTAGCTGTCAGTTCCAATTGTTGGTGCAACAGTCCTGTGGCTAGATTCTCAATGAATAGTTTCGGGTGACATCCCTGGACACTAGGCTCGTGTCATTCCTTTCCACAGTTCCAGCATTCTCTGCACCTCCATCGATGAGGGACAGGTGTCATAGCATCTGCAGAGTTCAGAAGTTCCCCTAGCGCTGTCTCCAGTATTCTCAAAACACTCTCAGTAGTACTCGCGCCTGGCTGCCGCATCCTGCAGTTCCTTTGCGGGCACTGGATTCTCAAGTACCCTGTCTTGCCTCACTCCCAACATTCCTGATTCTTAGATGGACAAAAACTGGTTTCGTAACACAGATTCTGGCAGCAATGTCTTTCACTGTGGTCTCCAACTTACTCAAGATGCCCAGGATGCCATCTCCATCGTCGTCATTGCACGGGGTAGCTGCCTGTACTGCATGCTGGAACATTGGCTCCCACTTCACTGATTCCACCTCCAATGCTCGGACCAGGGCATTCTGCTTGCTGTGTGGCGATGCCAGGCGTACAGCTCGGCACACATCCGCATCAGCAATAGCATCCATGAAAAAGTTGACTGCAATTACGTGGCGTGGTTCCTCAGAGCACCCCTCCAGAGACAGGTGCGACAGCCTCATGAAGTCCTGCCACAGCTCCTGCAGTGGTTCCCTGGTAGTTGGATGCACCTTCGCAGTTGGGCATGATGGGTGTTACAGGTATTGGTCGTCGAATCGAATCTCCAAAGCCGAAACCAATGTGGAGTACTCCAGCCTATGTCACTAAATATATTTTATTGTAGCCTCAGACGTAAACTTTTGAATCTGGTGAAATAAATAAACTGTGTTTATTACTTAAATGGCTACACTTATTTTAAAAAGTGGCAAATGGATAAAAAATTGCTGATAGGAAATGAGTAACTAGGGCCTCAAAAGTGCTCACTTTACCAAGAACAGTATATATATCTTGCTATTTACAATTAATAAATTTGATCAGTGCAATTTACAATTTCCTCCAAGTTATTAAATTAATTAATAAACTAAAATCATTCGCAAAACACAGTCTATTAAAACATATTGAATTACTTAGTAAATTACATGTCCATAATTGACGCTACCAATATTTACAATAAAGTCTCTATCACGTGTTCTTACAGTCCCGCCTCAGATTAGTCCAGATCTCACCAGTCCGAAGTGTTCTAGAGTTCTCCGAGCGCCCTGATGCATGGTATCCTTCACTCATCAGGTTTCACGGCCTCTTGTCCGTTCACACCTCAAACCCCTTGTCAGCCATCTTCTCACATTCTTCTGTTGTCTGGCCTCTTGCACCAAGGGTCCTAGTTTCCAGAATATCCTTGTGCATCCTCCCATGTCCATAGACTTCTCCATTAGGGGTGAGGAGGGGCTGTGATGCCAGTCAGGTCAGCTGTCTTCATTCCCCGGCTGCTGGCCTACCGTAACAGACTGTCTGGGGGGGGGGGGAGAGAGAGTTGAGGTGGGTCAGACCCCTCCCACACACACACAGCTGGATCGCGTGCACATGATGCAAGAGTCAGCATGCGTAACAATAGAACAGTGGTAGAACATTTTAGGGTTAAGTAGGTTACTTGTATTAAACAAGCAGAATTAATTACTACACAAAACAGACCAGATATTTTCTGGTCAATATTGGATAGTTGAATTTATTATGCAAACAGTAAAAATAAAAAACATACTGTTATGACTTAGGTTAATGTTCTTGGTGGAGAATGTTGGAGGTTGGCAGCCACAATAGTTGTGTTATATACAGTGTTGTGTTGATGTCTAAAGGACAGCAGGATGCAGACTGTGTGCGTGTTGACATCCCAGTGCAGTAGACGAAGCAGCGATTAGTTAAAATGTAACTGTATGTAAAAACTGTTAAAATTTAAATGTATGTAACAACTGTTAAAACTGTAATTGTATATAACAACTGTAAAACGTAACTATGTAACATATACAGATTGGTGTGGCGAAAATCACTTTGGTACTGTGTACATGGCAGGAATTAATGAGCTGTATGCATATTTTAACCCCAAAACTGGATTAAAATCACTGATGTTACAACTGTAGTTTTGTAAAAACTTAAGGATTTGGATCCTTTAATCCAATGAAACAGTTACTATTTAGAAAAATAAACTTTAGTTATCCTTTTATTGAAAATAAAGCAGAGAAAGGCCAATAATTTTTTTTGGAACCGACGAAATTTTTATACAATATACACAGTATTTAAATAAGTTTTCTAGTACTGTAATACATTTCCAGAAATCCTCATTAATACGATCTTAAGACTTTCCTGATGGCAGCAGTTAGTGATCTGAATACTGTAATAGGTTTTGAAACTAGTTCAACTACTAGAAAATGTGTTTTTGCAGTGTTATCATTTTTGCCGGTACAGGACAAGTTAAGAATGCTGTACTAGTAACTTGAAGTAACGGAACTTTAGGTCCAGTGATAGGACTTTTGGAAGAGCACAGGGACTACCCATGTGTCTGGTAAAGTAAATACAACAGTACAGATTGTAGCATTGCAGCTATATATATATATATATATATATATATATATATATATTTTATATATATATATATATATATATATATATGTAATTGGTATATTCAGGAAGTATTTCAATTGCCTATATTTCAGTCAAGGATAGTAATTCAGGTAATATTTGAAAGGCTGTGGAAATGACAACTTGTTTGTATTTCATATATTTTCGTTTTTTCAAATTTATTACTTCCTCATTTCATCAGTAGTAACAGATGTCAACAACTGACGTCATAGGACGATAGCGCATCTTTTCCTTTTCACTGGGTTAGTAAACTAAAAACATCGCCACCCTAAGGCACGGCATGGTGAAACAAGGACAATAACAGGGGTCACCTTTGGCTGACGTGACCGACTGCTCGAAAACAAAGTTTTCAATGTGAAAACTTTTGATCAATTTATAAGGAAGCACAACCTTTCTCGGTTATCACAACAGTCAACGAGCACATCACATCACAACAATTCGTCGCAGTAGCACAATTGTTTGTTGGCTGTCAGTGGGACAGCCTGCAACGAGTGATCACGTTACTCGCACCGACCATTATTATGTAGTCAAAGTCTCCAACTCATGCTGAGCTCGTTCGTTCGTGTTTACTGAGAACTACAAGAGGACAGGACAGTAACCTGTTAAAGGATGCTAATGGAAAAGAAATTTGCAGATGGCTTTCTTTGAATTATCTAGAAGAATTCAAAACACTTTATAACTGGACATTATGTAGGTTCTCTTTGAATTGAGCTTGACAAAAGTGCAAGAAGGTGCAATAAAAGTTAACTAATTATGTTTGCTAGATGTTGTGCTGTAATGTCGTTCTCCTAAACTGGTATGCCCCAAGATAATAAAACGTTGTGGGAACTGATTGAAAACTGCAGCAGAGGTAGTTTAGGGGGAGTATCATAAAACAACTTCCATGGATGAACTAGCGGTGGAGACACACCGAGGCAGCCTACGCAGGGACGAGCTGCAGCTGAAGAGGACAATAGGACAACCACTCCACAGGCTCTCTTCATGCCTATCCAGTCAGCCAGAAGAGTAAAAGCACAAGGATGTTACGTTGGTTGCTAAGCAACCATCTACATGAGATAAGAAGTCACACTTGGCTATACCAAGTAACTCTCAAAGACAGCCGCAGCTTATACCATCCAAGCCGTTACATCCTCCAATTTTTCCGTAAGATTCCAAAAGAACTTTCAATAAGTTTCGTGGTACTTGGGCTCTGAAGTACAAATTCATTATTTGGCAAAAAAAAAAAGTGTTGTAGATGCTCTTCCTATGTGACAGTTACTGGTCTGTTTTGCCCCAACACAAGACACTAAGGAAATATTATGTTTGATGGGAATTTCCAATCTCTGAAACTTGTGCTGCTTGGCATAAAAAAATGTTTGTGAACATGAGTAGGTGTTTAAAAAAAAGAGAAAGAGAGAGAGAGTGTGTGTGAGAGAGAGAAAGTGTGTGTGTGTGAGAGAGAGAGAGAGAGAGAGAGAGAGAAAGTGTGTGTGTGTGTGAGAGAGAGAGACTCTGCATACTATTAGTGCCACCTATATATCTCTAAAATTCGTAACTCGCTTGGAAATGTTTTTTTGTGAATGAAAACAAACGCAACTGCACAAACTTCTGTTGTACTGATTCATCTTTCAGTCCAAACTGAACAGTTCTACCTGATGTGTGTTGCTGTTGTACTGTACTTACTCAATTGGAGGTCAGGTATAATTTTATTTTTAAGATATCTGCCTAATGAATTAAATCAATAATTCTTTTAAAAATCATGTTTTAAACCAGAGACAAACGTGAACTACTTTGGGAAATATGCACTTAAACTCAATATATCAATTGTTTTAAGGTTAAAAATAATTTACAGTCATTCTTGGTAATTGTGGCCTTTCATAAAATTGGGTGTTTACTGTATATTGGCAATGAACTTAATCTTGTAGTGGGCAGCAAATGGTTAAACTTCTGGAAAATGCTAATGGGTTGCACCAGTAGGGAGTGGTTTGTTCCAGCTGTCTTGGGTAGGCAGCAAACTTCTCCGCCCCTCATCCATCAACTTGACATGTATCGCTTGAACTATCTGTGTGCTAGTGGCTTTTGGGACTGCGCTAGCTCAGTCATGTACTTATACTAAGAAACTTAGTTCAGTCTTTTACTGGTCACCCGAGTTGGCCGTGTGTGCAATTGGCTGCGCACAAAGTCCGGTTCTGTCTGTCGGGTGATATGTCGGACCGGAATGCTGGTCCTCTGGGACAATGTCGACTTACCAGAGTTCTACATGCTTGGCTTCGAAGGTTGTGGAGCTACTGTAGCATTCTGCCAGGTGTCTGAGATTCCACTGGGTACCTTCCCAGCTGCCGAAGTGAGGGTTGCCATGCCCGAGCCTGATGTCGCTCCCAGTAACCAGGGTCCGGACCACCGGATGATACTCGCTGCTGGTCCTAGTTGGGTTGGAGTGGAATACAAAACTCCCGAAGGGAGAAGCCTGTTTCCCTGCATGTCGAGTGGCTTGGGCTGCCTCCACGGGGTATCTACAACCGGAGCGACGAGGTTGGCTGCACACACCTGCTTAGCAATACTAAATTTCATCTTCTTCACCGCTATTTGAGTCCCGTGCATGACGTGGAATGGTATAGAAGTGCTACACATTCAATACCCCTCAGACACTGCAAGGAATTGACTATGTCCTGGCTAGCGTGTATGCCGACAATGACTGACAGTGCATTCCCTGGCTCCAAACAGTGTGAGCCCCTGGAGCTCTGGGTCGTAGACTGTCTTCCTGCCACTGCAGGGTGTGGTCCACAAAAGTAGGGCCTCCAATCTCAAGCAAATACCCCTGCCAGCACCTTAGCTAGTTGCTCCGGTCAGCAATACTACTTGAGGTGTCTGTACCACCTCTGTGGGGTGTATACTTAGTGGTGGAGGCTCTACCGTACTATACACCGGAGTATATAGAATGGGTGGCCATCGAAGATGAGGTGTATGTGGTGACAGACAGGCCTCTGAAGGGGGTCCGACATCCTGCTCTAGGTTCGTAGTAAAATCAGCTCGGTCCCTTTCTTGCCCCTCCTGAAGTCTATACTCAGTGACAAATAGGTTTTGCTCCTAGGACAAAGTACTCTCGGAAACGATAAAGAATTAGTATTTATTGAAGCAATAAATATTAGGTGACTCTGACTCATACGTAAACCAAGCAGGTTTGTGTGGCAGATATAAAGCTATGCAAATAATAGGTGGAGGTGACCCGTTCCTAAGACTACTTAAGATGTAAGTGGATAATTAAACTATAACTTACACAACTACATCTATGGGATTGCCTAGAGGAGGCACTAGCTTATGGGGTGACCACTACCAACAAGTAGTGGTGGTTGTCGACCCAGGATTATCAGCAATGGTAGTGTTAAGTAACTGGTCAATGACTTCTGGAGACAACGACTTCTGGTGGTAACGATTACCAGGAGGTGTTGAAGCCTCTGGAAGATGGTGGTAGCAGCCACTGGTGGTTGTTGAAGAACTAGAATCTCTCGGAGAGGCCCGTGAGGGCCTAAATCAGTAGAGAGCCCCAGCATGCGAAGTGTTGATGCGAGCTACTGGAGACGATAACTCTCGAACTCGGCTGCACACTGCCTTATATCTGGCTCGTGGACAGGGGCGCGCTGGGTTGGGGTGGGTGCGTGACTATCCCTTGTGACGTCTGCCTGGAGCGAGCAGGGTGGCCTTGGGCGCTCAAGCATTTTCGGTGGTGTGGCAAGACACTGTGCCGGGTGCTTCTGGGAGACAGATGTGTCACGCTGATGCTTTGTTAACCCTTCGGTTTACGTGCAGGAATTGTCAGTTTGAGGTGAAACTATTCTCGGCACAGTCATAAAAACTCCGTGCTTGGTTTGACCCTTCCTCTGGTTTTAAGAGTCCTTAGTAGAGAAAGAAGGGCAGGTCAGGAACAGTCCGGAAACCAAGAAGCATCAATGACCCTTCTTGGGATCACATCCTGTTAGTGTCTTGGATTTGTTTCCTTAGGTTTTTGAAGCAAATAAGAATGAGTCGTAGTCATGATTGGTATATTGGTATAAGCGGCACGCATCAACACAATGGCGTTATCAATAACAGAATACTAACTATGTATGACACTGTCATTAGATTTGCTACCTACATTATTGTTGGTCAGCGAACTATATAGTTACTTTTCAATCGAACATTGAGATGAGATGTGATCGGAATCACCACCCTACATGTAGGTCATGTAATAGTTCCAGCAGGCTATGTAACTTGGGTAATGTCAGAATTATTTTCATTCAAAACCTCATTTGTGGTGAAAAAATTATTTTTCAAATTTACAGTATCTCAAACCCTGGTTGTTTATAAACTTTTTCTCAATTTTTCTATAACATAATATAGAAATTCGTAGATTGGCTTTCTATACATTTCTTTAATTGTAGCAAACTGACTGACTTCTGCAAGAATTAGTATGCTGTATGGATGTAGGGACAAACTCTCACGAGTACACTATGATGATAGGGTTGGCGAATATTCTGTAGACCAAAATGAAAATGAAAAATTATAAAATTCATTTTTGTTTTGGTGCGAAATTTGGTTGTCATAAGTTTCAACGAAGTAAAAATACTTGATTTCAATGATTATTCGGGAGTTTAATGAATATTAATTTGATTTGGTTTTACAACTAAATTGTCAGAATAAGTTGCTAAAATGTCATAAAAATTGTTAAAATCTTATTGAAGCCATTTTATATAAAAATATTTTTTAATATTTACAAAAGTTCATAATATATAGAGATTCTATTTCGTGAAAATAAAAAATCTCATTCGCACAACCCTACCAATGTTACAAATACTTCTTTGGCACCACGCAAAGTTTGTTTTTGTACTGCAATACAACATTCAATTTTTCTGTCATCAAAAAACCAACATAAACAAAAGAAGCATGAAATAAATTAGTGCTTTTAAAATCTGTGTCAGCAATCCTTAACCGTTAGTGATCACTACTGTTCGACTTTATGCCAATAATTCGGTAATGTTCATCACCAGAAATTTTGCATCCGGGTGGTGGGAAGACTAGTGGTAGCTTACAAATCAGTGCCTGTCTAAAGAAACATCAGTTTTAGCCTGACAAAGATGTACCTGACCTTGCTGCATTTCTGACTTAGTTTCACACACAGATGTTTTTATTAATGCCTAATGAGCAAGGACCAAAAAAATTTACAAATTAAGATTGATGCATTTTTGTATAAAATCCAGAAAAACTTGAGAAAAACAAAAACTCCTCAGTACAAACAAAACCCTTGGTTCCAAATTTTAGTGGTGTTTTTTATTTTTTGCACGTTGTTCGAAGTGGCGACACTAGCGCCCACAGTGATGTGTATCAGTTTCACTGATGCATTTTTTTGAAAAAGTCTTATAATGGAGGTGGATAATTGAGCAGGATATTTTGAGCATACGCCATTGCTTCAATAGTGTATGTCTAAAATATTTTGCTTAATTATTCACTGGCATATGTATACGGTATCTACATATTTCTGTTCCTGGCTGTTTGATCACATGTAACGCCAATGCCATTATTGAAAAAAAAACTTTTCAGTGTATTGCCTTTTTTATGCATGCAATCCTAATTTGGTGACATGTGTTTTGAGTTAGGCATTTTATCACAATGGTGCGGAAACCAATATTATTGCAAATATAAATGAAAGTATAAGTGTGAGTGGGAAAAGAATTAACGTGGTTTGTACATTACCAAACAAAACAACTACATTAAATATATTAACGGCAGCTAACAGCCAGCGGCGCTAGAGCCCATGACGGCGCTCACCACGCACGTGTCACGAGTCCTGCACGTGCATAAAGAGGCCAATTTTTTTTTTAACTTTCACATAAATATTATTTATCAGTGAGAAATGTGTTTTGTATTTGTATTTGCAGGGTTTAATACGTCTTAAAATGTAAAGGGTTTGTTGTTGTTTTTAAATTGTTTGGATATGAAATTTAAAGTGCCCACGGCACCGAAATTAAGAACACTAATATTCCAGCATGAATGCTGTCATAAAGAGCCGCTGAAATAATATGAAATATTCGAAACGAAAATTATAAAATGTAAAACATTATTTTATTTTATTTATGCCATTTTTATTTTCAATAATAAAATATTTTACTCGGCGTGCATAGATGAACCCCATAGGCGGTCATAGTAGGTCCGTGCGGAGCTTGCCTCTGGACAGTCTGTCGAAGAGAGCTGGCGAGGTAAGACGCTGTCACGTACGCACTACAACTTTTTGTTCACTGATGTAGATTTCAATAGCACTTTTAGTATACCATTTAACCTTTGCTTGTGTATGTTTGCCAGACATTTCTCCAGTATTATGTTTCCGCTTAATATTTATTTCACCCTTGTGGCATTTTCAACTTATCGAGGAGAAGGAGGAGAAAGATGCCGGAGAGGTCACACGACCTGCACAACTTGAATCAGGCGCCATCTGCTTCTGTTAAAAGTGTTTCATCATAATTTCTGCGTTATTACTACGTGCAATTTTAAGGGCTTTGTTTTCACGTATGTATTTGAGGGTATTTTCCATGTTGGAATATTTTACGGCAACATCACGTATTTGTCAGGGTTCCATGTAACTTTCACGTAAATGGATGCATTTGTGTTTGGCCATGCGGTAACTTTCATGTTTGATTTTCTGCCATCAGGGGAAGTTACAATCCTGTAATCACTTAAATCGTAAAGAGAATAATTTTCTCAGCAAGAATAATATTTTGTTGGAATTTAATTTGCAGTTTTCACAAAGAAATATTGCAATTCCACCTGCACCACCTGGTCCGCTACGAACTTAATCCAGCGACATCTAAGCTTGTTTTCACATGTGTCTGTTTATTGTGAACTCATATCATGCCCCATCATCGATTAAGGGTCTTTATGCATTTTGTGTAGATTTGCAATTTGTGTACAGTGCAGTTACTTCCGTCCTAGCCTGCTCTGTGTATAGGCTGTCACCACACTACCCACGTGCTGGCAGGCAAGCCCAGAAGAGTTTGCGTTAGTGATGCTGAGTAGTCACACGTGTTAATATGTTTCATCAAGTGTTTTCATTTGTAATTCACCATGTCCTGTCTTCAGGGAAAAACTGTCAGTCCAACCTAGCAGCTGTCGGCCATTTTCCCTTGTGAAGGGTGTGCTTTCACGCACCTCGGTGAGATCATCCATCTAGGCGTGCTCTAGATTAATTGCGGGCTGGGGAGCACCCAAGCGGAATTGGCTATTCATGAACAAGAGTATCATAATTTCTTTGGCACGTTGATCTATACGAGCAATAATAATAAAAGAAGTCTACAGTGAACTTATCTCTTTTATTCAGTAGCGACAGTATTCTAGCCACATGTATTTTAATAAGTGTTTATTTCAAAGTGATGTTTAGTAAAAGTTTAGTATTGCTTGCGTGTTTGCAAGTACGCACGGGTGAGATGGACAAACATAACCCACAGCATCCCCTGAGAACCCAGTCTCAATAGTGCTGTGATTGGGAAGCACTGCTGGCACCCACATTACCAGTACGCATTTATATAATCGTTCATCTTGTATCTCCCCTGACGGCATCAATATACATCTTTCATATCCACTTTTTTTTTCTGTAATTTTATAATTTTTTTTATACCAAGGATTTTACAGGATTTGACCCAATGATTCCAGGATTTTTATACACAGGAATCAGGATTTCAGCTTCAGGAATGGTGGCAGCCCTGTTTTATAGGTTATATAACCTATATTTCGTAAGCACTTTTCCTTGTCCATACTGCCAGACTTTCTTAAAATGAACAATAAATGCCACCAGAAACGAAAATAATATCAATTTATTAAGTCCCAATCTTTAAAACGTCAATTTTAAATGCAGCATTTCACAAAATGTTTGTAGCAATGCGTAAAAATTTACATGGTGGCAATGTCATAGATATGTAACGTATTTACACAGGTAAGACAAGCTCCTTAATTTTCAAATTAAATTGCTGGGGAAAAAAAAACCAAGTGGGACAGCACACACAACTTGGCAACATGACAGTTAAAAGCCAAAAGGGTGACGTGGTGACCCTGGCCGGACGGCCAGCCAACTACCTGTTTACATGCTCCTTCTGATTTCTCATGCGCAAGGCAATTGAACTCATACAAGGCAGTGGTTTTGTTTACAACTTTAGTATGTTTCATCACAAGACAGACGCATGACGTATTTTCAACATTGGTGATTTTTACGACTTCCACTCCATCCTTAGGTCAGTTGTGTGGAGTTGGAAGTTAACTTCGACACGTGCCGCTTATACCAATATCCCAAATACGACTACAACTCATCCACACATACTTAAAAAACCAAAGGAAACAACTCCAAGACTTCTAGCAGGACGTGTTCCTGGGAAGGGATATTGTCAATATTTTATTTCCGTACTGTCCCTGACCTGCCCTTCTCTCTCCACTATGGAGTCTCAAAACCTGAGGAAGGGTCAACAAGCACCGAGATTTACGAGTGCACAGAGAGTAGTTTCAACTCAAATGGACTATTCCTGAATGTAAAAACGAAGGGTACTCAAAGCGTCCGCGTGGCACATTAGCCTCCTCGAAGCACCCGGAAGACAGTGTCGTCACACCACCGAGCGCTTGAGGTCATATACTGAGCATACGAGGTTGTTCTCCCACCCCACTCGATCTAGGCAGACGTCACAGGATCACGTCATGGCTCCTAACCTGATCCAGCATGCAGTTGTGCATGAGCCAGATATAAGGCAGTGCGCAGCTGAGGTCGGGACATTTGTTATCCAGTAGTTCACCTCAGAACTCATGTGCTGGGGCTCTCGACTGCCCTAGGCCATCACGGTCCTCTCCAAGAGCTTCTAGTTCTTCAACAACCACCAGTGGCTACCGTATCCGCCTTTCAAAGGCTTCAACACCTTCTGGTATTCGTTATCACCAGAAGCCAACGTCTGCAGAAGACATCAACCAGATACTTAACACCTTGGTTGCCGATCCTCCTGGGTCGACAACCACCACTACTTGCTTGTAGTGGTCACGCCATATGCTAGTACCTCTTTTAGGCAACTTTTGTTTGTGAAGTTGACTTCCCATTGTGATTTGTATGAATGTGGGACTGCAAATTTTCTACATTGGTAAGATGCTTTATTTTATTGAACTGTATTATCACCTGTAATAACTGGTGATAACTTCTGTATCACTTAAGAAAAGTAAAGTTACCGACGAATGCAGGACATCTCAAGTGCAGTGGTTGAACCAATATTTTTTTACTGAAATGAATAACAAACCAATTTGTTTGATATGCAAAGAGGCGGTTTCAGTTTTCAAGGAGTTTATTGTTAAGAGACATTACGACACTTAACATGCATCTGTGTTTAACAATGTTAACGGTCAATTTTGTGTAGACAAAGCATCTGAACTAAAACTTAAACCTTCAGGTCAGCAGTTGCTTTTCAAGAATGCATCCTCCCAGTCGGAACAGTTAGTCAAAGCTAGCTACTTAGTAGCTGAAATCATCGTGAAAAAATCAAAACCTCTTTTTTTTAGATAGTGAATTTGTAAAAGAACGTTTAGTGCATGTTGCTGACATAATATATCCTGAGAAAAAGTCTCAATTTCCTAAAATAAATTTGTCATGACAGACAGTTGCTCGCTGTATTGATGAGTTAGCCACCAGCATAGAGAGCACAAGCTTCCAATTTTGTGTATTATTCACTGGCGCGGGATGAAAATAATGACGACAGCGACACAGTCCAATTAGCAATCTTCGTTCGTGGGATTGATAAATATTTCAATATAACGGAATAAAGGGCGGCATTAGTGCCTCTGAACGGTACCACAAAAGCTAGGGATTAATTAGAGAAGGTAACTGCAACTTTGAACCACCTTGGCTAGAAGTATACAAATCTTTTTACAATAAAAAAAGTTTCCTAAGACTGCTTTTATGCTATTAATTACGTCGTAATGTTCAGAGCGTAAATTTAAAAAAAATAGTTGTTGGTTTTTTGTAACAGATTATATCTAAAATGATATTAGTGTCGTATGTTAAATCTGTGCTTATTGCTCTGGGTCCACATAAATTATCACTATTGTAAATTATATTAATACTTTGTTTTGCATTTATATCTTTAGCTAAACTGACAATTTCTTTACCTCTTCGTT
This sequence comes from Dryococelus australis, assembly GCA_029891345.1. Taxonomy (NCBI): domain Eukaryota; kingdom Metazoa; phylum Arthropoda; class Insecta; order Phasmatodea; family Phasmatidae; genus Dryococelus; species Dryococelus australis. Next base: position 80,830,671 of record CM056995.1, read on the forward strand.
CATTTCCTCTTGGAACACTGTAAACATTCATGTCGAAAGTAGTTTCGTTTATGTCTACATTTCCATTTCACGTAATTATTCTTTCAATTTTGTCAAGTAAATTTTCTGTGTTTAAATTGTGATTTCTTGTGGCCAAAATTGTATGGGGAAAATTCTGATTATTTGTATATATTCTCATTTGATCGCCATGTTTATAACCAGTTATTTTTTTACAGCTTTCATTGTTGCGTGAACAGCATTTCGCACAGCGTTCATTTTTTATACCGAATTGCCTTCTAAATTACTTATGTGAATGTTGCACTTTGTTTGCGAAATGTTGAAGTCTTACGATTGAGCTCACGGATTACGAATGGTGTTCTCTTTTCCACACGCACATTAAACATTATTTGTTTAAAAGGAAAAATTAGACCTAAACATTTTCTTCTTCTTTAACATCGGTAATTGGGAAAGGTACATATATATATTTTAAATTTTGAATATTTTTATTTCATGGAGTTACATATATACTATCAAAAAAGGGGATATATCTTTTATTTTTTTTTGTTTTATTATATATTAATTTGACTTTTGGAAAAGGTAAGTTTGTAAAATTATTCTTTGTTTCTACCTTTAAAATAAACTGTATGGGAGTTTTAATTAAATCATTTTTTTCTTAGTGTCTGTATATTTTTTATTTTAAAGCTTTTAGCTTTAGCTCTTAACTCCGCAACTTTTAGATCGTTTAGATTTTCCATAGAATTTTAAAATTGATATTTGCATGCTTGAAGGCATTGTGTAATAATACTTCTAATTAAATCATCTTTTCTTAATTGGGATAAAAATTTTATTTATAAAGTTTCAGCTATAGTTCTTAACTCTACCTCCTTCAAAACATTTAAATTTTCCACTGACATTTTTAATTGTATTTAATATTATTGATAATAATTAAAATACTTTTAATTAGACTACTTAAATTTATTTTTATGATAATAATGAAATTGTTTTAATTGTATTTAATAGGAATAAAAATTTATAAAGTAAACAAGAAATATAAAGATAATTGAAATTGTTTTTAATTACTTTACTTCTTGTTATGATAATAATGAAATCGTTTTTAATTATTTAACTTCTTGATATGATAATATTCCTCATTAAAACATTTTTTTTACTTATTGTTGTATATTTGTCCTTAGTAGTTTTATGAGGAGAAAATAATTCTAAACATTTATTCTCATTACATACTGTACATGGCTTTGTTGGACAATTACTGTGTGGAATATCTACTAATATATTGTGTGATCTAGTACTTTCATGCTTTTTGAGATTTAGATTATAAATATATTTTTCACATTCGCATTGTACTTTCTCTCTATTTAACTCATAATAATATCTACCATATTCAGTGGAACATTTTTTACAGGTGTAAAAAAAGTTTATCTTTGTGTTTTTATGCAATGAAAACTTTCTGTGTTTAATACTTCACCAAACTTTTTCCAATGTTTGCTTATTTTATTAATTTCCATTTTTATTTATACAAAACCAAATTTACTAAGAAGAATAAAAAAATGTTGCTTGAGACTTTAGAATATAAAAAAATTTATATGTTGACTACATATAGGTTTTTATAACTTTAAATAATAGACATCCCATATTTTTGGTTATTAAATTTCTTTCCTTATAAATAAAAGAAAAATGGAATCGCTACTCAACAAGTTAAACAATTCACTTGAATTGACAAGACATAGAAAACATATTAAGTACGTTGCTTCGGAATTTCAATTATATGAATCAAAATTTGGGGAAATAATTAGTCGTAAATATAAAATATATAACAGTAAATATAAAATTACATTACCAGATCGCTATATAAATATGCTTGATAAAAATGCTTTAAAATTAATAAATGAGAAATAAGTTTTTATAACATATAAAGGTTCAAAAGAAATGAAAAATTTAAAATCCACACACATTATAGAATTCTCTTAAAATCTAAAAAATATATGTTTTGAATCTTTTAAATGACTTTTTAATATTTTTTCATCTTTCACTTAACTTTGTATGGTTTAGTTTGTAGATACAGCTTAAATTTGCTTCTTTTTATTTTAAATTTGTTTGCTTTTAGCTAAAATTTGTTTACTTTGCAAAAAATTAAGAGCTTTTCGTGACACTTTTTTTTAGCTTGAAAAACAATGTAAAAACTTTGAAAATTAAGGGGAAAAACCTTGAAAATTAAGGAAAAATAAGCTTTTCATTACCTAGCAAATACTCTTGTTTAGAAAGAGCTGAAATAACATGAAAAATACTTATTTTAGATGCTTTTTTTAAAGCCGTTTATATAACTGTTTTGAGACTAATTTTAGGCTGGAAAAAAGAGGAAAATACCTTGAAAATGAAGAAAAACAGAAAATTCATGGAATTTTAAGCAAAAATTAAATTGTCCTGGAAGTACCCATATACTACTGTTTCTTAGGTCCATTAAAAATAAATTATTATATATTACAGTGTAAACAATCATAACAAAAACATTTATAATAAATTTAATTTTACTTACAAAAAGGTTAGTATTGATCTCTGTGTGAAAACGAAGAATATTCTTTTAAAAAAATTTTATATTTTTATTTGAGGAAAAAAATGTAAATTACATCAAAAGTCTTGACTTAGCTCACTTGAAGTAAAACCTAGTATTTGGGAATGCGTCGACATGAAGAAACAAGCACGGGCAAGGGGAGCTATGCCAGTATACCACATGTTGAGAGAGGTAGCAAACTGTATAACTTGAAAATGTCGAATAGAAACGGGAGAATCAAAAACGAAGAACAGCGAACTTCTCCAATGTGTAGATATAAATTGCATACCTGAATAGTAGAACTTCAAGGTAGGACACCAAACCCTCTCTACAACATAGAGCAAGGATAACAAAATTAATTAGTATGTGAAAACAGACTCTGCGCGAGAATACACGAAAAAAGAAAACTGGACGAGAACTTACCGAGGAAGGTGAATAAATATCCGCTCACATGTTGAAAGATGAAACACACAAAATAAAGGGAAAGAATAAATAAATAAATTATATGCACACAATAGCACAACATTTTGGTTTCACTACGTGATGAAAGTGTGAAATTAGCACTTAAATAGGACCATTCGTCACCAGATGTTAGGTCAGTACTCACTTCAGCCATTAGTTCGCAAATTATGGGTGATAGAATCATCATTCAGGTCTTTTCATGCCTTCTCAAGTTGTTTTCCTTGTAAACTGTGTCCCACATTTTTCCAGAGAAAAACCGCACAGGATGTGTGATTGGCAGGCATCAATTTTCGTGTACACGAGTATTATATACTCTCTTAAATTCCTTGCCACAATAGCATCATTGCTTCCTTGATACCAACACTAAAGCAGTAGAGCCGTCCACTATTCGCACTGAGGTCGATAATGTAATATTCATTGCAGTCGTCTTAAAAGTCACCGGAGCCCACAAATACCTTATTTATAATGTAGTATACTCTTGCGATCTACTCTCAAGAACTCGCTGTTTAAGTCACCCAAATATCTTCACTCTTCACTCTCTTGCGATCTAGGAAGCTAAGAGCAATGATCTGCTCTTGTCCACGCTCGATGATAAACTAACAATTTCTTCACGTGCTATGCAATAATATACCACAACCCCTCATACAAGATGTCCACTGTGAAGAGTGGGAGCGATTAGTTCGACGCTTCTACGCACTGATGCAAGCAAATATAAAAGGAAAATAGCTATAATCTCCTACCAACCAACACATATTGTACACGCATCGAGCACTGCACATTGTGTTAGTTGATGCTAGACAAGACCATACATCTAATTCTGACGAGGTAGTTCTGGTTAGTACAGCATAATAACAAACAAATTTCTCCATGTGGCCTAACAAGGGTACGTACATACCCAGTCGAGCTATGCTACAGTACAGAGGCACACAAATTCTACTACCGACCAACGCATAATGTGCATGTATCGAATATCGTATGTTGCATTTGGCTAAAATAAAATACTACGGCAGAGCCGAGAAGCATGGGAGTGACATGGTCCACACTGCTGCATACCGATGCAAACACACACGCACACGCACACGCACACGCGCACGCGCACGCGCACGCGCACGCGCACGCGCACGCGCACGCGCACACGCACGCGCACACGCACACGCACACGCACACGCACACGCACACGCACACGCACACGCACACGCACACCACACACACACACACACATGATATAATGTAAAGGAAAAAGTTATAAGCACCTACCAATCAGTACATATTGCACAGACATCGAGCGCTGCATATAATGTTAGGCGATTCTAGACAAGATCTAGCAGCCCTGGTTAGTAGAGCAGAAAATCTAACAATTTTTTTACTCGCCGATTGTAATGGAATCGTCAAATCGAGCAACCGTGACCTTGACCTAAATAACCAATACTGTGCTTATAAAACAATCATGGAAACACACTGAGAAACTCTATTTGCCTCACTCACAACATCAAGAAAAATGACAACAAGCAATGGTGACCTTGAAAGACATGTGACCTTGGATGATGTCATGCGCCCTTCACCTTTATCTTTGATGACCATCTCGAACAAAATCTACAGTTTAAAAAAAGGAATCACAATTTTTTCTAGTATATTTTACCGATTAAGACAAAAAAGAATCACAACTTTTATTGAAAATTTTAACACCACATAAACATGCGTTTTTTTTTTTTTAATTATATTGCTTAGAACGAAAAAAAAAATCACATTTTTTTTAAAGAAAATTTTTAAAATTACAGAAAAAAAATTGCATAATTTTTTATATTCTGAAATCGTAGAAAAAAATCATAAGTACCTACTTGGCTATTAAGGTCTTGTAATTTTTTCTGCTATTTTAGAATTTAAAAAAATTTAGATTTTTTCTGCAATTTTAAAATTTTCTAAAAAATATTGCGATCCTTTTTGTTTTAAGGGGTAGTATGTTCTAGGAAAAATTGAGTTTTTTTGTGATTTTAAAATTTTGAAAAAACTTTAGATTCTTCTTTGTTTAAGAGGTAAAATATACAAAAAAAATGTGATTCTTTTTTTACTGTAGATTTTGTTCGAGATTGTGTCAAAGGTCAAGTTGAAGGGTGCATGATGTCATTCAAGGTCAAAGTCACAGTTGCTTGTCGTCATGGTTCCTGCTGTTGTGAGACAAATGGATTTTCTCAGAGTGTTCCCATGATTGTTTTATAAACAAAGTATTGGTTTTCTAGGTCAATGTCACGTTGCTTGTTGTCGTGGTTCCTGCTGTTGCGAGTGAGGCCAAGTTGGTTTTCTCAAATTTTTCTCGTGTATGTGACATCCCTTCGACTTGAGACCTGCACGGTGCCCGTGCTGTCTGGCGACCTCCTCCTGGGCCACCTTACAATCACACAATATCGGACGGGGCGGACGCGATCCACTGCTAGTGTTTCAAGTTGTCAGTCTTAGCTGTAATCTGAATTTGACGGTTTCATTCCAATCGGCGAGTAAAGAAATTGGTTGCTTTTCTGCTATACTAACCAGGGCTGCTGGATCTTGTCTAGAAACGCCAAAAATTGTGTACAGCGCTCAACGTTTGTGCAATAGGTGCTTTAGTGTTGGTATTAAGGAAGTAATGCTGCTACTGTGGCAAGGAATTTAACAGGGGTGTACTCGAAAATTGGTGCCTTACAGCCACACAACCTGTGCGGTTTTCCTGTGAAAAATGTGGGGCACAGTTTACAAAGAAAAACAACTTAAGAAGGCATGACAAGACCTGCATGGATGATGCTGCCACCCATAATTTGCGAGCTAAAGGCTGATGCGAATATTGACCTAACATCTGGCGACCAACAAGGACTGATGAGAATGTTACCACAGACAATCAAAAAAGATATGCTGCCATCTCCAGGAATGGGGATCAATAAATCAATAGTGTTTGAGCAGACAGTCACGACGATGACGACTGTGAACTCTCTGGATGTACTATTATTTACGACATATAAATGTATCTACTGCGGCAAAGTTTTTACATTAAGACAGCTTCCTCAAAGACATGAAAGTAATATATGTGTCAAGATCCCTGACTGCGTGATTTACTTATGTGTTTTGTGTGGAAATCAGACGTCGCTAAAATTTAACTTGGGCAGTCATATTAAGGTATGCTGATTTGTTACCAACAATGTATCAGTAGTAAAGTGGTTAAGTGTAAGAGAAGGTGATAATACCTTAACTTCGTCACAAAAATTAAGGCGTTTTATTATTATTATTACTACTACTTCACGGCCTCGTGAAAGTATTTTTATATAGACTAACATTACGCAGTGTTCGATGCTGCTGGTATGTGTCTCAGATAGAGAAATCTTTAATAAAAATTCATATTGCAGGTCTATAACTATATGAAAAAAATTCTTTTTCTCACTGATAGTAAAAAATCTTATACACAAAATGCTCATTGCATGCCTATGAATATAGCAAAAATACTTACACTGAAAAAATATTTACCTATGACAGTATGAAAAAATCTTATTGCTGGTAAATGCATCAAACATATTTTTTTAAGAAAAAAAAAAACTTACAACAGGAAAAAATAATTTACTTTTGACTAAATGAAATAATTTATTTGCGTCTATGTCGCTAACATATATTTTGTTAAAGGGTGGGTAAGTTAACAAACTAGCACCACACAGAAAAGTTTTAGCTTGTAGGTTAAAAGAATGACTAACGTTGCCCTGCACTCAACTATTGGTACATATACTATTTTAGACATATTTTATTTCCTTTCCGTATGAGGTGTACTTTATAAAATCAGTTAGGTTCGTATGTGTGTTATAGATGAGAATTTCGTAAATGATTGTAGTGAAGGTAAAATAAAAAACATTAGGCATAATGAAGATTTATTTAGGGTTCGATATACTATACATTCGGGTAGAGAACATTGTGTCTGGATATCTGGACGAGTTAAACTACAATTAGCAAAAAGTGATTTTAATATTGCGAATTAAATGTTATTAATTTTTAATTAAATTTCATTTCTAGTGCTTTAATATAATTGGTTTCATATCTATAAAAGTATGATAATAACAGCCTATTATGCTTTTAAAAGGGTTAAAGGCATAATAAGCTATATCACATTGATTATGGCTATATTATTAATTTCATGACTATATCTCAAATGGTTCTGAAATTACCATCAACTATGGTTATAAAGGGCTTAAAACATAACTGATTACACCACTCTCGCCATCGAGGGCAATGCCAATGATATTATTTTAACAGTTACAGCTCCAACAGTCTGGAAATTATGACTAACTATACTTATAATAAAAGGGCTTAAGACAATTCAATTTAGCTCTCTCATCAACATCGGAAACGATACCTATGATATAAATTTGATGACTATAGCTTCAATGGGGAAATCATGATTAACTATGCCTATAATTTCGTCTGGTTTACATATAGACATATTGGACTTAAAACATGACCAGTGGTAAGGTAACCACCACATTTTCCTTGATGCTCAGACTGGTTACATAATAAATATAAAAATAAAAAATCAAAGTTCATAAGGTTACTTTAGCATTCGACTTGAAAACACAAATCTGAATTATAAAACACTTAATATATTCACTAATACATTTATATGTTTATGAAATCTAATATGGCACTGGTCTAGTCACATAATCATACTTTCTGACTATGTATTCACATCCATCTAAAAAATATGAATTTGTAGACTCATCACTTGACACACTTATTTGTAAAAGTTAAATAAAAATATATAAAATGAAATACATTTAATTTTATAAAATTATGCTATGAATATTTGACTGGCTAAGTGTTGAGCTGAATGTGGTAGTAAGTGTGGTGTTTATTGGAGTACTGATTGTGGTTCTCATTGGTAGGCACACTGCTCGATACATTTGTATGTAAAAGTTAAATTAAAAATATAAATTGAAATACATAACTCTAATTTTTATTAAATTATGATTTACTAAATTGATGGTTGTGACATCATAATCAAATTCTTCTTGAAAATACGAGTTCGAAGACATGTGACATGACACATTCATTAGTAAAAGTTAAATAAATATATATAAAATGAAAAAACATTACTTTTATTTTATAAAATTATGATTTGTCAATTTGTTGGTTGTGACATTATCCTCTAATTCTTCTCTAAAATACGAGTTTGTAGACAAATGAAAAAATATTATTTATACATTAAATATTTTATAGTACCTCGAATTCAACATGACTCCTGTCTCCTTTGACTCCTCGGCCAAAACATGGAGTCACTGAGGAAAACTGACGAGCACTTTTAATTTTAGATATTAATTTAGCAGCTGAACATAATAGGAATTTTTTTTTGGGAACTGTTAATATGCTGGACATGCAACTGTGGTGGCAGGAAAGCAAAAAAAATAATTCACGAGAAACTTCTATTACTATAGCGAATAAATTCTAGACGTTTCGAAGGAAAAACACCAGAAGTCGAGGGGAAAAACAATAAATTTTAAAGGGAATATATGGATGGGATGATATAGCATGAAAAAATGACATACTGGCTACAAATATGGCGACTGTACACACAATTATCGACACCTCATTTGCTTGAACATCACAACACCGCCATGTTGGATCCTCGATCCTCAAACCCCTAGCCCTTGCCCACAAACATACTATTCCCATCTAATTACGTTAAATCATTATGCCCTCGTCATCTACCAATTTGGGCATTAACGCTGAGGCTTAAAATTTGACCAGGGAGATTCTGAAATTGAATCTCCATCATTTCATTATATTTTTCATATTCCTGTCAAATAATTTTGTTTGTTTAATGGCAACATATATGGTAAAACATTTCATCTTTCTCCGTTATTAGTATACGTATTTCGCCGTATACAAACTTACTATTTGTTTTGTTTTCTCATTAACACTTTGTTTTCCCAATAGTACTGATTATGTCCATTAAGTAAATGTTGCAAGTTACTGTAAATCTTAAAAAGGCATTGTGGAGTGGAGATATTTGGGCGGCTGTTAACAGCAATGGCCTTGAGCCGATGAGTGTTACATGAGGTGAGTATGGAGCAGCGCCGGAGTTGCAAGGGCTGGGGAAATGGGACGTTGCCGAGAAAATCCACTGACCAGCAAGAAAACCATATTGAATTGGGATTGGCCTTGCCGGGGATCAAACCTGATTCGCTGTGGTAGGAGGCGAGCGTCCTAACCACTACACCAATCGCAGTCCCATAAAGGCATTGTGATGGGTCTCATTAGGAAGGCCAAGTTCCACTGAGGTAACGCAAGGTAAATCAAACGTAGTATGCAAAAGGCTGTGTTTTCAACATGTAGGCTATGTATAATGCAAATAACGAGGGGGCCTGTAGCAAAAGCACTAAAGCATTTGTCGCTTATTTTTTATATTCAACATGGCGATCTTCAATTCCATTGAAGCATTTCGGTAGTATATTATTCAGAGTTCTGGCAAAAGGCACCAGGGACATGATTCAGAATTAGCTTGCTTCAACCCAGCAGCAACTGGCTTTCAGGGGCCAAATATGCACCCCTCTCCCCCTATATATATAATAAAAATTTTAAAAAAAAATTCGTTTTCAACAAGTTTTCCCTAAAAATGTGAATATCACATCATAGTCCCCTTCCCTCAGAATTTCCCGTTTTTCTATCCTTGTTAGCAGTGGCTACTCTTATGCTCAAAACTACACAAAGAGGAGAATGACTTAGCTAAAGGTTGCCGTAATGAGCAAAACGGTATGGTTTCTATATAAAAGTTGAGTATTTTTTTAAAATTTATTTAAATAACTGAATTGAGGTGCCAGAATTGAACGTGGCAAGCATTTTTCGTTCTAGCATAATGAATTATGCACGGAAATAGCTAAACAAACAAAAAAACACACACACGCACAGAGAGAGAGATAGATAAAGATATATATATATATATATATATATATATATATATATATATATATATATATATATTATAATATATATATATCTATCATCTAGGCCCTAACCTTACAGTTTACCACCCTTAAGGATTTTATAAGTTTCCTACGTTTTAAAATAAAAAAAAATATTTTAATAATATGTAACTGGTTCATTTATGGATATAAGATTCCTTAAAAGAGTAAAGTCGATTCCCTCAACGAATCACGCTAAATAAATTTACTTAGTTAATAAACTGCTCAATTTAAACGATAAATGTGTAGGCCCATTGTCTACATACAAATTAGGTACAAGCAAGAGAAACTGCAGTGACATAGCTTTAATATTTCAAAATTTATCACACTTTTTAATTCAGGTACCTTATTACTAATGACACCTTTTAGCTACTATTTATGTTTTGTCTCAATAACAAACCATATTTAATTAAGAAAAGTTAAATTAAAAAAAAAAAGGATGTTATAGGTTAAGTATTGCTGAGGAACCTTTTGCATGCAAACAAAATTTTCACGAAACCATTTCTTTGCACGACATACATTTTGTCACGTTTTCTCCCCTTGTAGTCTCACAAATAACATGATATTGAGACACTTCCATTGAACACATTCCCTTCAGGTTTTTACAGGGTGGGTGTCCACAGCTTGGATTAGCAGCACATATTTTGGTAGTCCGTTGGGATGCTTCAAGTGCAGTTTTGTAGGAGGAATGAAGTGAGTACAGCCGCTTTTGTCTCTCTCTCTCTCATATTCTCGCTGGTGAAAACAACGGCAGTTGCTTTTATTTTGGAGATATTTGTTTCACTGACGAAAAGGGCGATGATGGATTATGCCTCGAGCTTGGTGAAGGAGGATTTGTTTCTCAATATTCTTGTTGGTGGTAATCACTTAGATTGTGCTTGTACTTGGCTGGCAGTTTGTATTTTCATCTGCGTCAGTATGTTGTGTTATGGAAGCAAATTTTCACCAGGTGGCCGACAAGAGAAGCAACAAAATGATGTTCCTGAAATACATATGTGTTAACTGGTCATACCCCTGTAGCTCTGAAATCATTCACTGCTGTTTCCAAGCATTGGGGGGAGTAACTATGACTCTCTTAAGGTGCCAACGTCAGATGCCGTATACTGGGGGACAGGCCCATAGGGGTGTAAGGTGTCCCAACACCTTCTGGGAGCTCTGATCGCCTTCAGGTGGTAGGAATTCCTCACTGGTGGAAGGTATCGGAAGGCATAAGGTGCGGTGGCCACCCATACCAGATCCTGGAAGGTCTAGGTCTTGTAGAGAAACCGGCCTGTAATGGGTGTACGGCTGCCTATGATATGCCAGGAGGCACCATGAGACTATACCCGGTGATTCAGTCTTGATAGGTGACAGGTGGAATGACCGAGTCTTCTCTGTTGGCAAGGATGCTGGATTAGCGCAGCGCAAACCAGCCTTTAGAGGGCATAAGGCGAGATATCACGCATGGGGCTCATGCCCGGTGGGAATGCCCGAGACTAAGGGATAGCACTTCCCTATGTTGACATGAAACAGCATTCTGCCCTTTGGCGAGAGCATATGGCTTCAAATTTTTTAGTGTGCATTAAGTTTTCATCCAAAAGAAGATCAACTTTGCCCTGCACGCTAGGCTTAGCACATTTCATCGAATGCTGCAACCATTTGACAAATTAATTTTTTATGTAACTGCTCTCAGGATTGAATTAAAAAAACACTACCAGGCGCAGCTCCACATCTTTGAAATCGTCACATACCATTCCACGTCTGTATATTAACATGTATGAACCAACAGCACTGATGCAGCATACACCTATTGTGTTCATTCCACGCTTCCCGCTGGATTTTGCTCCCACTTGATATTTTCCTTCCTGAGAAATTATCTTCATAGATTTTTCTGTCTTTATTAAATCCTAATGAACGTGCCATATACATAGATTCAGGTTTTCTAATACTGAGCTGTGGATGTCTATGCATGAATAACCTTTACCCCTTTTTTACCAGCAGGTTGTTTGTCCTTATCAAATTTAAGAGGAATGTATTTTGCTTCTGCAAGTTGGAAAGCCAACTGCCATAAATCAGTAGCAGTTATAAAAAAAAAACATCTTTCTACGTATCAATTCTTATTCCAAATGGAGTGGGAAAAAACGTCTGGCTAATAATTACCTGGATACCTTCAGAAGCAAAATAATTTGCTTCATCTAAAGCTAGGCATGCACTTGCAAATTTTAATAGCGCAATTGTTTAGCCAAAAGAATAGCAAGCATGGTTTTAAGTGCGAGTGTAAACACATGCGACTAAACAATCACAGCAATTAAAAAGTTGCTATCAATCTTGTTTTTGTAGCGACGCAATTATCGCTACCTCAAATGAGTCACTTGGATAGGCACGGACATGCACATACCTGCAACCGTTCAGTCGAAGGTTAGCTGCAGTCAAATGCAGTGTGTAGATTGTTGCGAGGTGTCTATAAATGTGTGACCAAGAAGCAAATGGTGATGGTGGCATCTAAAAATAGCATTGTTGACACTCATAGCGTAATAGCAGAGATAAAGAGGCCCGCTCTTTATAACAAACAATTAGGGTGAAAAGCCATTATACCAATGAAAAACTGTGGAACAAATTATGTGCAAGTATTTGCAAAATTTTAACTAACTATCTGGGATGGAAAAGAGAAACAAAGGCAACAGTGATATACTGTTTATTGAAGTCAATCACCCAAGGACTCTATGGTTTATAGCCAGAATGTCATTACAAAATAACTGCAAAAATAATTCATTAACGTAACCCAAATTTGTAGCAAAGCGATTTGTATCGCACAATGCATAAAACAATACTATAGCAAAACCTAATTTGACTTGTATGTAAATGCCAAAATGCTTTCCATCATTGTTGCTTTCACAGAGAATATGAAATCATTTACTTTACACTATTCAAGGGTCAAGGTACTATTCTCACTCTGTTACATGGATATACATGATATAACTAAACTCCATTACTAACAAGTACTTATGTATAAGCGTTGGGTAAGGCAGAAATCTTCATTTCTTTACTAATACATTTAGTATTTGAAATGAAATACGAAAGTATTTGGAGAATTAACATGTATTGTAAGATAAACCCAAAAATTGTCATATGTGTATCTCTACCATTATGCTCTTTCATAAACATAATAGCATGAACCTAAATCCTGTCATATTGCCAAGGTCTTGTACTGAAATACCAGATAAATGACCCCTCAATCTGGCCAGATTAGATTTCCAGAGGAGAGTTCTTCCGTGCGAAATTATGTAGAACGCATAGCATGCTTTTATAATGCTTTGTAACACCCATGAAAATAGGGTTTTTTTTGGAGACAATTAACTTGTATTATTTCTCCGGTTATTGCTACACATATTGTCATGCAAAGTTAATGTAATATTTTTCACATGTCACTTTTAGGATTTCAACTGCTTATGTAAATTTCATTATTTTTATTAATTATATTTTTCTTAACACGTAAGATTTTTAAAACTTAGATGTATGGGGGCAATAATATTTGTGTGTAGTTTTGATAGGCTAGCTCATTTTTCATTGTGTATTTATTTTTGGTGTGATCTCAATTTTGTAAGTCTTTCTATTTTTTTATTGTATTATCTCTCAGTTCCAAGATCACATATTCTTTGGTTTCTCTTCATTTAGGTCATTAGAAATGGTTCATGTGGGTGGTTTGAATAGTTTTGATCCCCATTGGCCCACAGGTTTAAATCCAGATTGTTGATTGACTGTACTATAGGCCCCCTTAAGCTAGTGTCAACCTGCAGAGACTAACACACTCTTCGCTAGCAGCCTCCAACGGCATCAGACATAGGGCAGAACTTCCCGTTTGAAGTGAACGGAGAGGTAGAACTTAAAAGTTGGTTCAGGGACATGTCTACACACCCTAAAACTAATTTAAAGTAAATTTGTAACCAGCAATGGAGCTTGTGCCAATGGTCACCCATTCGTGAGGTTAAGTGGTCAGGAACTAGATAGTTTTAACACGCCATCTACGTACGTGTAGCACGGAGCTCCACGTAAATCTCCACCTTAATCCTACTACGCCAAATCCTGCAAGAGCATCCTACCTTCAATCCGCTTGGTGATTAAAAGATAAGTCCTACCAAAAAGATCTGACATTTTCATCTGGACCTAATTTTATTTACAATTTAATTCAGCACAATGTCCGTTAGCATCAGTACACAAGCGATGCCATCTTGACTTATATAAGTACGTCAATTTCCAGCGCACATACGCCCACTGCAAAACCTGTGATAAGAGTAGTTTCTACCACAGCTAGACTGTTTAGTGAGAGTACAATTGGTTTTAACGTAATATTTACTACAGAGAACAGTTTAATTAATTTAATTTTGAAACCAGTATATTCAGACTCTGGAAAGCTATGTCACGAAACCGTAAAAGAGTTCAAGTAGGCTAGGCATGGCCACTTTTAGAGTTATTAGGATAGTGTGTTGTCTTTATATCTTTTCTCATATTGCCATCAGGGTTTTTAACTATTTATGATTTAAACAATTACAATACAAAAGGAAATGAAAAGTAAAATGAATTAAATATATTCAAAGGGTGTACCCGTTTTGTAGTTTTCTCTGCTGTAGTGTCAAGTTAGCCTATTTCGTACCCAGGGTCTTACATATGCGTTTACTAGTTTTCATCTGTCTGCCTTATTTTTACGTACGTACATAAATTGTGTACGTGCCAAATGCTAGTTTCTAGAGGTTGCAAATGGTAATAAACTTGTTCCCCTACCGGCCCAGGACTGCACTGGGCAATTATACAGAGGCAGCCTAGGTAAGATCACATCATTTCCCACTGATTAATTGCAAGTCAGCTGTGCAGCCTGGTCACTCAGGTGTTATATGTGCTGTCCCATTGTTGCATATGCAAATTCTACACCATACACAGCACATATCTATTTGAATATAATAAGATTACATCTCATATTGGCTATCGCAACGAGGAGTCCTTGTGGTTGTTCTCCACAGCTCCCTACACACTATATTACATATTTATATGAAATATAAGCTATATATTTCAGCTTTCAGCAAATTGTTCGTGCACATCCAAAGGGTGATGTAAAATACGCCATTTATTGGTCAAAATACCAAAGGCACATTTCTCCATCCTTCATGGATGAGATAGCCTATTGTTGTACACACGTATTTTCATTGTCAGGTTTATCTTAGGGTAAGGTCTCAAAAAATTTTGTTTGACAATGCAAATGCTTCATCGCCTACAAAAACAAAAGGCATACGTGAACTATTCTCATCATAAGGGAGGTGTTGTGCATTTGGAATAGTTAACTGATGAGTTTTCACCAACCAAACAAAATTTAAATTTTTCAATACATTTGAATTACTGTTAGCACGTACATACGACCCTACATTAATAGCAGTACAGTGCGACTGACAGCCGCGCTTGTGTGTCGTTGCCTGAAGACTGGAACAGATCACAATATTCTTGAATTATATTCAATATATTAGTATTTAATTAACATAGGTACATAATCTGATAATAACTGTATTAAGAATAAAATTTAAAAATTGGTTACTTTTAAGCTAATCTATTTAATGAAATAATGCAGACACATAAAACTCGTGTTATAAATTTAATTCCGCTAATTCCATTTCCCATTATGAAATGTGTTATGATATAGAGAATAGCCTACAACGCCAATCTTTGATAAAGTGGCTGAAACAGGTGTATAAAGTTGTAATAGTACCAATTTTTAATGATGGTGAAAATGTTGCAATGGTCAATTTCTGTCTGTAGTGAAGTGGTGTTTGATAATCTTATTCTTTTAAAATGAAGATAATAAAATATGATAATTTTCTTAGTTGGGCACTTTTGAAAACAATAGTGAATTTGTTCTGACCACTAAACCACACATGAAATCATAGTATAGGACACTTGTAATCAATATCTGAATTAATTGAACGTTCTGAAAAATAGTTATCAAATTCTTAAAATTGAATTAATTTATTATAATACCGACATGGCACATTCAAATAAGTTTGTCAGTATAAAGTGGAAATATAGTCATATAAAGTTATATCAATGTACTAACAAATATCAGACACATTCAAAATTATGATAGCAATGAAATAGGTGTTAATCAAGTTAAGTTTAATACGAAAGCAAATACAACACAAAACAATAAATCTTTAAATCAAATCTTATACTAAAATATGTACAAAACCCTGCGGTCAGAAATATATGACAATTTGGATTGAGTAGTGAAACCATAAAATTATCTCAAATATTTCATGACTGACACAGTAGTGCAGATTTCATAATGTGATTGTGAAATAGTTTGAATCATTCCTTGTAACTAACTGGTTCAAATTTTGAATACTTCGGTCTTGCTGATAACTGACCAGGAAAAATATTGATGATTGATAATGAGAATTTTTTATTTTACTGCATGTCTCTGAGAAAGCTCATATTTAAATGTTTCAATAAACAATTTCAATCTTTAGTAGCTTGGAAGGGTAGGCATCGACGAATTAATTCGAAAGCAGGAGTAGACTAACAAACAGCTGATCTTATTTGAATCTATACATCGGTGGAGATGGCTGCTGGTACTATGAAGACATGAGAGTTGAGAAGTCCTAGTTTATGTCGTAGTCCTCTTCAAACTCTGCATACCACTGTGCAGGATGATGGTACCGTGACTCTGGATGGCATCTTGTCTCGATCCTTGGATATGCAAGCTGTCCTGTCGTAGCTACCTCGTCGTCTGTCTCTCTTGTTCCATCACTTCTTTCATACTCAACATTCGCAAGCTTTCTTGCTGAAAATTCTCATTTAAGAAAACAGTCTCCGACACATTGTTCGTGTGTTCCTAACAAACAATTTTACTAGGACAAATTAATCTTCTTTGCCTGTAGATCATGGATTTACATTAAGTTACTGCACAACCTTCATATCGATATTTATTATGAAAGAAATCTTTATATGTGCAAGTCCATGACTGTTATAGAGTGAGCTGAATAAAAATTAAAATTTGATCAACCTTTATAAATTAATTATGTCGCACTTAGAATTCTTTAAATAATAACATAAACATAAATTTTATACTTGGCACATATGGAAATTGTTATGCTTAAAAGGCATTAAACGATAACATTGACAAATTTTCAAGGATAAACTGGCGTCAAATTAAACAATAAAATTTCAAAACAATTTTGGGTAACCTCTAGTAAGGCTACTCAGAGTTTAATAAGTTAATTTAAACATTAAATGTAAAAATGTTATACTGAAGCTTTCTAGTCAAAATAATTCGCTCGCGCTTTCAATGTTTTTAATGTGTCGCATCAAATTACTAAATCCGTTTCAGTGGAGAATACAGACATACTTCCAATTGTAAAGTTATACTACCCAGGAGGGGGATTGACAAGTGTGTAAGTGAAGAGATTTGGGCAGCTCTTAACAGTGAGGTCTTGAGAACTGATGAGGGTGATTGAAGTGAATATGGAACAGCATCAGAATGAAGGGGCGCAGGAAATGGGAGGTCCTCGAGAAAACCAGCCAGCCAACCAACAGCATCGTCCGGCACGATTGCCACTTGTGAAAATCCAGTGACCCAGCCAGGGATTGAACCCAGTTCACCTTGGTGGGAGGCAAGAGTTCTAACCGCTCAGCCACTGTGGGCCTTGGGACAGTGGGGGAAGGAGTGAGTACATATTTACACAAGTTTCATTATAACAATACTTGTGGTAAATTTGTCGTTAGGAAGCTATAACTAAAGTAGCTTAATTTTTAAAAGCTACTTATATCTCCACTTCGTGACAAATTACTACAGTTCTCTTTACTTGTTAAACTAAATACAAGTTTAGTTGTAAGGAATGTCACTCACTGCTCAGTTCAATATAAATAAGTTTGGGGACTGTGAGAGTTATTAAATATTCGATTAATGTCAATTTATATAACAAGCTAACCAACATTTTCAAATCATTGCAAATGCAACTTCATATATAATTTTCATCATAAAACTGTTTACAATATCTTCTAAAAATACTTTTATTGTTATTAAGCTAGCATAAAAATTAATGACAATCTATTGTGTTCCCATTTACAGTAGCAGCCTCCATTTCGATACGGAAGTGCAAGGTATGACACAATTCACATCTACTAAGCTTATTAGTACAACAGTGGGTTTGCAGTTATTTACTGAAATTATTTACGTTTTAACAAATTAACCTACAAAATATCTTGAAATTACGTATTTTATGTGGCTTAGCTTGCGAATAATAGTAAATACTGGAAACAATAATGAATAAAACAAACTTGAATGTATTGCCTAAAATCACCCTTGCTATTCAATTTTCCAGCAGCAGAGTTGAAGCTGTTAAAATAAGAACGGGTTCATCCTGTACACGAGCTAGGAGCACGTAGCGGTGAAAAGATATAAATGGCTTGACATAGGCCATTCTTCTTCTGAGCTAAAGCTGTACAGACACTCGACACTTCAACTACTTGGCGCAGGATGGACACTCAATGCTTGGGCACATTTTGGGGTTTAAATTCTCGCTTTTTTCATTTACTGTGCATGGTTTTTATACAAAGCTCTGGGAAGTCGTGTATTACAGTACTTTAACACTATTGGTCAGAAATCCAGAGGGAAAGACATCTAAGAAGCTACAGTTGTTCTTGCTGGCCAGACTTTTGAATGCCAAGGCATCCACCCTGTTGCCTAGAGAGCAGAGCAGTGAGCGGCAGCCAGTAGCTGTAGGCACGATCACGTACGGTCGCATTGTGGCCCCCCACACCACCACCATTTTGGATGCACGTGACATTGACCTTAACACCATAACCTTGAAACAAAAACTTGAGAAAAATTCATAAAAGTCAGCAAGCATATTAGGTTACAGACTACCACCACCATCATAAGTGCAGGTGACCTTAACACTGTGCAGGACAGGTTATGTAGGTAACTACACTCTTTAAGGCATGTACCAAAGTCAAAAGAGACCTGCTTACAGCAAACCAGACACTCTGGTACGGTACTGATGAGAAATAAACTTCACCTTTACAGGTCTTTGCATGTCTCACGTAAACTGTTGATACTGCTGAACTTCTTACGCACCAGTCACAAATATGATGTGCGACAGGTATTCTACCACAATTAAAGTGAACATGTTTTACATTATGGTTAAAAGTAAAGTGACACTGATGAGGTATTGGTATGAAAATCAACCTTTGAAAAAACACTCTAGGCATAACATGTCACCTGTTTTCTCAATAACCTGTATTCCACAAACATATAGCACTGTGGTTACTTTTAGAGTACTGTGTTATTGAATAAATTAACCTTTACCTTAATATCTTCTATAACTTGTAATATTTATTTCTTTTTTAAATATGAATTAACAGCGAGTGCAGCGACGTGTTGGCAATGACCGGTAAGAAATAGGTCACAGTTAAAATATTAATTTAACCTCGTGTTTTTTGTATACTATTTGTAAACAGTGCCTAATGAAATATTGAAATATTAAGGTAGCCCCGATGGCAACATCTGATTTTTTACAGTTTAAAATAACAGTAGGAAAATATTGTGAGCAGGCCATAATGGCACGAGATTGTTTTATTGAGCGAGAAAGCAATCGAAAAACTGTCTGCTGGCGAGGCTTGTCACACTCTCTCTTTCTTCGTCTCTTTCACACTTGGGAAATTTCACTTTGCTAGTAAGCTGAAAATTTTTTACATGTTTTCAATCGTAGCATATTTCATACTTATTACAGCAAAATAATGATTTTTGAATTTGTAATTTACAACTGAAAAGAGATTTTAATGTTTGAATACGTATTTTCATATACTTAGATATGATGGCGGGGCAGTTAATTAGCAAAATTGGCAGACGTGGCGAGCCATGACATGGCGTGTTGCTTTATGTCAAACGAAACACAAATTATTCTAACTCTGAAAAATACTTCAAATTAATACATCATGTTTGTAGACATTGTGTTTTTTAAACCTACCTAGGCAAGTTACGGTGTGATAAATCTGTGTTTCCACGCCAGTAATAAAATATACTGTTACAGTGTGTTTCCTTAATCACTGCGTGTGAAATAACGTTGCGTGACTGCATGGTTATCGTTACGCTTGATGTGTGTGTGATTTCAAATATTTGATGTGAACTATTTATACGTTTTAAATATGAACTGTTTTTATGACGAAGTTATTTATTTACATCCATATATGTTTATCACAACATTGTACCTTTGCCCTAGGTGTTTGAAACACCGTCCTGTAACGTGATTTACCACCAATCCCAACAACATAACCAAGTCCAGTCCCAATTAATTTCAGTACACCTAATACACAGTAAGTAGCAATACATATAAATATGAGCGGAATAAAAATTACGGTAGGCTTATTTGAGTGCACATTCACAGCTATATTTTAAGTTTCTATAACAAAAAATGAGCGACACGAGTTATGCGCTTGATTTTAATGTCGCTTTTTCATTGAACTGTCTATTCCTTCGTTATACGAACTGAGGCAGTCCTACGGAAATAACCCAACACACATCAATAACAAAAAAAGTTAAATACTACAGTTCACTACCCCGCAGTTGTAAGTGTTGAACACAGTCACAGCAAAGTATTAACGTGCATTACGTGTAATGTGCTATGTCGTGGAAAACAAATATGTTAATGTAACGTAACCGTAAGAACTATCGTTAACTCAGGCATTTTTAAAACACCATAAAACTGACCTAAATAATTTACCTAAACTGTGGATATTCATACGGACAGGTGTTTGGAATGTGACCGAATTCTTTGAAAAGGTGTAAACAGTAAACAACACATTTGACAGGGATAAAAGTATAAGTCACATTTCAATGTTTATTTTTAGGTGTAGCGAAAGTATACGAACATATGTACATGCACAATGGAATGTAAACATTGATTTTGACACATGCTATATGGCAATGGCAATGTTTGTTTACATTTGGCAGAAGGATATGAAATGGGCCGGCAAGTAGATATTTAGCAGGGCTCCGAGAAAGTTCTTCCAGTGGGGAATGGTCTATCGTCATCACAGATGAAGTCGATGGCGAGAAACCAATGACTCGACGATTTCCACTCCAGTTAAACTTAACTAGTCACCGATTACCTGATGTAGAAGCTAGCCAAGACTATGTATCTTTCAAGACAGCTATTGTCAAATTAATCCTCTCAGCTGATCTCCCTGCTGCTCATAATAAACAAGTATGCAAGCTCTATTACATCACATTGACTTTGAACCAATTTTATTACACCATTAATCCATTGTTCGGATACCGACCAGCCACGTAATTGCAGCTGACCAAGCACGTGAAGTCGCAGAGAAGTCACACACATGCAGGTAGGCAGGCAGGATTTAGATACTTGTTCACATCATTGTGCTGTTACATCTCCAGCATTTTCTTCAAGATGAGTTCTTTGCTCAGATTTAAATCATGGTTACACTTAATAGGGTTGTACGAATGTGACTTGTTCTCACAAAGCGCAAACAAACTATATGGTTTGAACTTTCGTGAAAGTGAAACGATAATGAACAATAATGCCCTCAGAGCTTAGCCTTAATGAAAGATTACCGAGTTCGGTAACATTTTAGCAAGTTATCTATTAAAACAAATTTGTAAAATCAACCCAAAAAATATGTCTGATATGGAGTATTTTCCAAACGGGGTCTATCCAACATTTAAATTCTCATTTTATGTAGTTATTTCAGTTATAAAATAATGAAGACAAACAAGATTGTTTACATACAAAAATATTCTTTCTGGTGCACTAAATGACCATGATTCTAGAATTTTCATTGCGTTTCAAATTTCGGCAACCAAATTTCTTACAGAAATATAAATGAAAGTAGTCTTAGTTTTCATTTCTGTATACTAAATATTCGCACAACCCTTACACTTAAAAGCAGACAACAGACTCCTACAGACTGACTGTGGTGCATGCGTGGGTTGCAAGTTACAATAAATCCCATTTAAAAATAGTCCTACCTCCAAAAGCTGGACATTTTATTTAATAATCTCGCTTTAAAAAGCAAGTTTTCAGGTCGTTTGGTATATTTCATCGCTTCCTGGGTAAACTGTATTTCCACTTTGCAATAAAAGTGCTCATAACTACAACAGGCTCCCAACATGCTTCGTCATTGGTCGATGCACAACTTAGACTTTGCACTGAACACTGCAGCACCCCAGTAGGCCTCCACCATGCTTCTCAATCAGTGTGAGCGAAAACGATTCTTCGTACAGACCACCCTCTCATGCAGACGAGCATCTTGAACATGGTTGAAAACTCTAATTGCAGAATCGGCACTGGCAACAACAAGTTAGCAATGATTCAGGTCGAGGCTCCATTAACGTCGAGGTCAAAGGCAGGCATTCATATCCGCAATTCATCTTCGTGGTATTAGAACACTTGATAAAAGCCAAATACTCATTCGCCACAGAAGAAAATGCACAGGTACTAAAGTTATTTTATATATAATTATGTATACAGTAAATCGTTTTCACGTACCTGTTTTTCATGAATTCCTGCAATGTGCATATACATATTTATTTTACCATCATATAACCTATATAATGAATGCATTACTTACTCGCTTTTGGAGGATGTATTTCCTGCAATGTATGTACGTAATCACTGCAGTACTTTTATGTATTTTATCCTAAGCAGCTTCGGAAAACAAATTGAAGTTATGTGTACTAGCCCAATTAATTTTCATGTTGCATAGTCTTAATCCGTTTTTGGCAGGTCTTCCAAAATTTTTGTATTTTGGGGGTGGTATGTGTAATTGAGCGAAGAGGTGTAGTGTATTGGATATACAAGACATTAGGTTGGCACAAGAATGGAATATGTGTAAATTTGTTTGGAAAGCGTTGACTTGTATTGAGGTCGGGAGCATGGTACAAGTGTTCAGTTTGAATGTCTGTGGAGGAATGAGCACTCGCGACTAATTAGATATGGGAGAAATAAATATTAAAGAGAAGCTAATGAAATAAATACGAAACAAAAATGACTACACGAGAGAAAAAGCACGTCACAAATATGAAATAGTACTTAGTAGTAATTGAAAAACAAGTCACATGAGACAAATCAATTAAAAAGATTGATCAACACATAACGAATGGACCACAAAACTATTTCCTTAACAAAGAACGAAACAAGTGTCAACTAAAATATTCATTAAGTTAATCAAACCCACAAAACAAGAATCCAGGTGTCAACAAAAAAAAAAAAAACACACACACACACAAAATTGGATTTGGTTACTTATTACTTTAGTATGTATTTACCCTTAATGTTGTCCTTTTACAAGATTTAGAGACCCATTAGCTGATAAAGAGTGCACACGGGACATTCAAAATCTGACTTACACTCAGCATTATTTTCAGAGGATTTGAAAGTTTTATGTCCGCTTGCATTTGGTGTTTGATAAATTATAAAAGGTATTGAGAAGTTTTCTTAATTTTAACGCGTTTAGGTGAAACTTTTTGATTGTATTATTTACAATAATACTGTTTCTAGAAAGTTTTGTAAGGTTTGAAGTTTACTTTATCGATGCACGTCAGAAACCTATGTACTGAAATCTAGCACGTATGGACATTTTTTTAGCAGTCCCCTGAAACTGTAATTCATTGAGGGGTAGGAGGAAGCAAGCAAAGCGACCTTTGTTATATTTACGTTCTTTCAAAATACAACAATATTTATGATCAAAAATACATGTTTAAAAATTACAAAGAAAAAGAAATTGTGTGTGCACGTTAACAAGCGTTTAAAGATTTAAGTTGATTAATTTTATTATACTACAGAGATAATCTCCAGAAATTGCTACCAATCAGTTCATTAATCATTCTAATTTGATACACTCGAGTAAACTTTATTTAAAACATCTTTGTTGAGTTAAATAAATAATTAGTAGAGATAATATAGTATATGAAAAAAAAAATGGCAAAACTGTTTGTAATAAGATTTTCTGGTAAAATAATTAAAGATATATATAATTGGCGGCGTCTTGAGAGCCGATGAGGGTGGAGCAAGACGAGTATGGAGTAATGCCGGAATGACAGGGCAGGGGGGAAACGGTGGAGATCCCCAAGAAATCTGCAGACCAGTGGCATCATCAAGCACGATTCCCACAACGCAAAAATCCTGAGGCTACCCTGCCATTAAACAAACCCACCATGGCCTCCTCCTGGTAAAAAAAAAAAGCAGCGTTGTTTTGGAAACCTTTAAATGATCCATTTCATTGCTATTTCGTGAATATGGTAACTATTAAAGCTCTCTTCACAATAGCACAATGTGATGGTGCGATTACGGAAAAGGTGGCAACGAGAAAGTGTCGCCAGTAATACTTTTCACAATAGCGCGATGCGATACAGCTAATGGGGAAAAAATTGAAGTTGCCTCCAATCTTCCGGGCGATACTTGTCAACACACAAACACAGTTTCTGCAGTATTCCAAGAAGCTGTATGGTACCACAAAACATATCTTTAATGGTCAGACTGCTAGCTATCTCCACCCAGGCCTTATATTTTTTCATCTAATTGCAGTATTTCAGACTAAATATAGTACAGCCTATTCTCTAAATCTTGAATGGCAAGTTCTTCAGAACTGATTAGTAAAAATTATTCCACCAGTTGTTAAAAATTTAGTTTATCAAGGCTTTCACCTATTTTGTGGTTCACGAAAATTTCTATACCCTAGCTATATTTGTAGCACTTTAAAATTCTCATGTATGGTACTTTCTTTGCCCTGCCACCAATACTTTGAGAAGGTCTTTGCCCTGCCACCAATACTTTGAGAAGGGCTGGGGGGAGACAGGGGATGTGACAGCAGGAGGGAGCACACAATAGGTATAACCTTGACCTCTCTTGTTCCACTGCTGATTAAGAGTGGTGAAACACAACTTGCAGAATGTTCCCATACGTTTACTTGAAGTTTACAAAATTTAGTTGTTTTTACTGGTTTTCAAGACTTCTGCCACCGCTTATTCAAAAAATCTTTACTTTAATGAATAAAAAGTGCAATTGTGTATGTGTATAAGTAAAAATTTATATATTTTTTAATTTTTAGTATTTTCTGAGGGCTAGAGGATTTCAAGCAATATCTGATTTATCACATTTTTCAAAACTTGTTTTAATCTCTCAACTCTGTAGAACACAGAAATTTCTCATTTTCTTGGTTTGTAAGGCAAAACTGGGCTCATGGTATACGTAATTGCCTGGAAATAGAATCCACAAATTTTTCCACATGAATGAATAAATCAGCGATGTAAATGAAAATATTAATTGGTTTAAAATAATACCTACATATACACTATCTACGAAAAAGTAATTGGGCACCTGTGAAGATAGGTAATTCAGTATGTCAGTTGACTTGTGTTTCATGGCCTTCGGCATAGGATCACTGGTGTTTGTCCATGGTAGCACGAACACAGAGGCCTATTGTAACATTCTGGATAATGAAATGCTCCCAACATTGTGACGTTTTTACAGAATGGATCCATGCCAGGTGCCATGTTTCAAGGGCTACTATGCAGTGGTATGCCAACAATGTTCGCTGATTGAACTGGCCCACCCAGAGCCAGACCTCAACCTTGGAACATCTTTGGGATGAATTGGATCGCCGGGTGAGGGCTCGCCAGGCACGACCAAAATCCATTGCTCAACTCATGGAATGGTTGCAAGAGGAATGGCGATGAATCCCCATCGATGTCCTGCAAGCACTCACGGAGAGCATGCCAGACAGGGTTGCTTCTGTTATAGCCGCAAGTGGTGGCCCTACGAGATTCTAACACGGTGACAACCACCAAGTAAACATTGTGGACAGGTGCCCAATTACTTTTGGTAGATAGTGTACAAATAAAGGACATTTCATATCTTCAATAAAAAAACACATTGAGTAAGAACTAACTTTATTTTTTTCTCAGATCACCTAGCTTACAGTGTAGAATGCTCAGGCTTACTTCTATACTAAGCACAAGTTCATCTACTAAAAACGAACAACAAAACATCTGAAACAGGCAAAACTACAAAAAACAGTATGCAAAAATAGACATTTCAAGGAAACACACAAAAAAAGACTCTGCAAGATGTAACATCCATCCCATTGGTTAAGGAAATGACAGGAATTATCAAGGCAACTAGACAAGGGAATAAGACAAGTTAGTGGTTACAGAGGATGGGGAGGCATGGTGGAGGGAATATAAAAGGTCCTAAACTCTACTAATTTAGGAATGGCTACACACAGTCAGTCTCTAAATTCTCGTTCAATACAAAGATGGTTTTCAGCACACTTTCCAATGAGCTATGCTATTGGAAATGTCTCCCCAGATATAATGGCACTTGGTTGTTTCTAAGTCTCCCTCTGCTACCTGCATGTTGTCTATCCATTCCAATGGTGATAAAAAAATTAATACCTTTTTTTTACTGCCCGATAAAAGCGCACTGAGAAAATTATCCCACTCTCCACTACAAAACTGTCTGCTAACAATTAAATACTTCTCAAAATTTTTATTCTCATGCAACAAACTGATCACAGAAGCTAGCTCGTGCATATTCATAAGTTTCCCTCATCACTGCGAAGCTCAAAACTTGTCCGAAATGCAGCACGATACATTTAATGCTGATTACAGTGCATCTTTCGGCAAGTGTTACAGAAACACATAGCTTCAAATACAAACATCAGCCATCCACAACTAACAAAATACATCTGTGATACAGACAGATGCCCAATTCAAGGAAAACATTTAAAATACAATGATAGGTGGTACATGGGATGTTTCTTTTGAAGTGAATTTCCCCCTTCTACTAATTTGAAGGGGGAAAATAATCCTTTTTATTTAAAAAGGCAGTGAAATTCCCCAGAATCTCAAATCTTCTCGCTGCTATGGACTGTGATCCCTTTCCTCCATAAAGACGTCTTAAAAAATAGTGCCGCTTTTAACATTTTAGAACAGGGAAAAAAGCTTTATTTAAATTCTTTGGTAATACTACGATTATCAGTATTGTCACATAAAACCATTAAAGCCAATTTGTTCACAATACATTGCTTACTAGAAATATTTTCGAACAATCACACTACAGGAAATAATTTCTTTTCATCTGAAACAGTTATTAAAATGAACAATCAGACATAGAGAAAACACGCAAACTCAAAAACAATTTACAGTTTTAAGATTTTTCAAGTACAGTTTTAAGATTTTTCAAAACGTCCCCACTTATTTCATACCCGACATGAAAGCGGCTGATTTTAAAAAAGCTTTTGTATGCTCCTTGCTCAGGAGGGTTGAGGAGGGAAAGGGTTTGAGTGGCGGCAGTAAGATGACTAGCCAGAAGAGGCAGTTTGCTGCTCTTCCGACTGCGAGGCAAGCCGCTCCTTGTTCTGACGCACCATCTCAGCACGGCGTTCCTGTCAACACCAACATAGTTATCAGTCAAAAATTCTATCAGTGTTAGAAAATAGACAACAAAAGAACTTTTACTAAAAACAAAGCATAAAGAACAGAGATTAGCTATGAACAAAACTTCACCAAAACAAAAATTTTGAAGAGTTTTAACAAAACTTTCTACTACTAATTTTAATGCATTAATTTACTCCATTCCAAGGAAAATTTATTATATTGTTACAATTGCAGATCTACTGGACAGTTTCTTTCTAAAATGACAATGGCTTCAAAGGACAAATTTTACACTGCTCCAAGAAGGTTTACAAAAAAAAATGTCACTACCAATAATGTCAATTTTAAAGTGAATCGCAGATCCAAATTGCTATATTGCTACGCAAGCAAATCTTTAATGAATTTTCCATAGGACCACGAAATAAAACTTTAAACTGCAAGGTTATTTAGAAAGAATAAAAATAAAGTTCATACCATTCTTCCTCAACACTGATTAAAAGTAAATACATTACTTAATTATTCAGGGCTATTTGCATTTTTATGGTTGCTTAAAAAAATGGCTAACTTAAATAAAAAAAAATACTACATTTATCACTGCACCAAAGTTTAACAATCACACTAACTGCACAATTATAATTTTTGAGAGTGTATTAAATTTTTGGCAATATGCAAACAAAAGCAACACTGTACTTTAAGTAACATTTATGTAGCTCCTCATAGGAGCTTCAATTACAATGTTGTGAAAAGTCAAAAGAATTGGTATATCTAAATTACCACCACACAAAACAATCCATTTAGTATGGTCATAAAAATATCAAATTTACAACTGCAAAGACAAAAACCTGTGAAATTCAAGGAATAACATTCATCAACATTCTAATCAAATGAATATCACACAACTGTTATTAACAAAACTTTAATCAACCACTCATACGACTGCTAATTACAAGATTTAACAATACAATGACATACATATGTACAGTTTTCTATGCAGTTTATAACAATAATGTTATTCTTAAAAGTTGCAGCAAAGTTTCTCATCTTCTATGTGGGACATAATGCATGTGGAATTTCAGTTGTGTAGCAAGAATTTGTTGCAGTAATGGCCATTAAAAAATGTATCCAACTCCAATCTAAGGGTAACATACCCATAGTTTTCAAATAAAAAAGAAAAGGGGAGGAAACACACACTGAAAAACCATGTCATGCATGTATGCCAATCAGAAAACTTTATATGAAGCAATATGTTGCACAGCTTTTTCTTGCTAAGTGTATATTCAAAAATTCATTATAAGCAGTGTGTTTAGGTAAGTAAAAATTTCACTGCAAGCCTATAAAAAATGCACAATACAATATTTGCTGCCTGGAATAATTTTGCCCACACGCACTACTACAGAACAATAAAGGAGGGTGCTCACAGTAAGAGAAAGAACACCATTCTTACCGCCCAACTACTTGAGAGGCCTAACCCCTCAAGAGTTACCATCACCCTTTTCCCCTCCACTGATCAAGACCACTGGTTCACCTTAACACTGAGGCTATTTGCCGAGGAGAAGAACCACCTTTTGGGATATCCAACCCTTGGGTTTGACGGCCACCAGTCCCATGACTATCAGGCTACTCCAGGCTCTGCGCAGATCAAGAGTGCTCAACGTCCTGGTGAAGTCAACTGTAGCCACCAGCCCTCATCTCAACTGGGCCAACACCTCCAACAGAGCCACATACCGCCAAGTAAACCAGTTGTTAAAGGCCAGCCCGTTTGCAGGGCGGCGAGTATTTACTTAACCTGATATTTTCTTAACTTTAGTGCAAGACTGCGAACTCCCCTTCAGGGACGTCTGTACGTCAATTATATATTAGACGGCAATACATTCTGTACACTCCAGTGTACTAGAACGGTAGAGCCCCTACCATTCGGGATTCAACACCCCAAAGGCGGCTGGTCAACCGGTCTAAGTTATACGTTGTCCACCGTGCTTCTGGTGCCACAGGAAGTATCTACTTAATTCTGGGGGTCTAACCCCTTGTGAACCCACACCAAAGGGTTGTAGTTTTCAAGCCATAATTTAACCAGATACGCTGTGTTCACCGAACTCCTGGTGCTGGGCGCGACAGGAGCAAAACCTTGTTTGTCAACCCCAGCTTGCAAAAGTATACGTAGTTAGGGACACACGTCACCTGCTTCAAACTTTTTGGGGCTGGTAGTAGTCCTCTTCCTCATGCCCTACTCCCGTCAGAGTAGTAGTCAAAAGAGGAATAAAAAGGCAACTACCGCCTCCAGCACAAACAAGGTATTAACTTAAACCCAACTTCACCTAGTCCGCTTTCACAGTAACAAGCTCAAGCTGCCCGTCGCTTAGAGAAGCTTCCCTTCTCAGCTCCCGTAATATCCCTGTTTGAATTACAAATCAAAACCTCAGGAGACACCCCATTATTAAAGCCTTTCACAGGTGGTGAGAAAGCCCCATTTGGTATAGTGAACTCTTGGATCAGGGGCAACCAACCTGACAGTCCACCTAGGGCCACAAGCAGACACCAGTAACCGACCCATCAGCGCACCAGGTATAAAGGTGAAAGCAAGTCCAATCACACAAAATGTCACTCGCCGTGCCCAATTTCGCCCCAAGCCGGAAACCCACTAGGCCTGTTCTATACACCGGCAAGGCACAGGTACGCCATTAAGCAAGGCCAAGTCAAAGTAACCCAGTGTGTGTGTCCTTGCACCAAACAAAAACAACCCGACCATGATAATCCACTGTTAACCAAAGGATGTAGTGCATCAAGAGTTATCAATTAGTTTGGACATAATCTATCTTATATGTTCAGTCCTTGTTTAGCTAATTTTTAATGTAGTTTTACCTGAATTTTAATCTGCTTTAGCTGTTATACTTTAACATTTCCCTTTCATTTTTCAAAAGAAGTTGCGACTCATGTGCAGGTTTTATTTTATTTTCTACATCTGTTACTGTACCTTCATTTTCAGTCAATTTCTTATTCCATGGTTCACATTTTGCGCAATGGTGCAAATCTTCTAAGACTTCTTTTTACATTACACGAATAAAAATGTTCTTCCCTATGAAAACAAGTATTTCCCGTTCAATGTTCAGTAGATTAACATGGTGCACAGGATTTAGTTTTATCATTTTTGTTCTCTTCAAACCTGTTCGTTCACATTGCAAATTTCTTTAAGTCTTCAGAAACTTGTGATTAGAACAAATACTTAGAAGTTCTTTGATTAAACATTTCCTGTAGCTCACAGGCTAACATCAACCAGTTTGAAACCCATGAAAACTATCTACTACCACCATGCTCAGAAAAGTTATTTCACGAGAATATCACACAAGCTATATTTTAACACACACGTTCAGTAGAAAAGAATCGGCACTTGTACACAAATGTACTTTGCAGCAATAATAATCTAACAAATTTCTATTTGCATGGGAATTAAACAGCTTAATTTTTGACAAAAAGTATGACTTCGAAAAAACTGTCCGCAGTTTACTAATAACTGATAGTTCTTGATTACTTCAGTTCCTGTAAATACAGAGGCTCCTGAACATCAGTAACTTACAGCCCTGACCTGGAATAGAGCGCAGGTCATTGACGTTGCGTATTACCTCCAGGAATACAGTTACTCAAAACAGCTGACTGCCCAAACACACTTTTCTACTAGTCTGGGTACACAACTGCTTTTCCTTCATCACTGCAAACTTTGCTACAAGTTTGTCTGCAAGATAAAAATATCAGCACAAGCAGGAATGAACAATTTCAATGGTGCTTAACTACAAATCAGAAATTAAAACAAATACCAGAAAACTAGAATTCCCCTCACAACTTTAACTATAACAGAATCACACTATATTATCCAAAGCACTGAAGACCAGTGGAAAAGCTTATTTTACTGGCTCGAGGCACCCTGAGCAAGCCAAGTCATTTTTCCCCATTCAGATGTTCTAATGCATAACAGTAGTCAACAAGAAAGCGCCCACTGCCATATTTTGGACCCAAAAATATAGTAAACTTTGACATGTGTTAAGGCAAATTCAAGAAATATTATGACTAATCTTCAGAAATATAGTATCAGCAGATTATGAGGTTTTATAACTTCCTGGCAGCAAGTGCAACATGTAACAAGATGTACAGAACATGGGTTGGTCTGTCTCTATGCAAGCATCGATAACACCCACATAACCACCACTTATCAATTTGAAAATCAGTGTAGTCAGCCACAGCCACCCCCCCCCCCCTCATGAGCGGCTAGACTGTTCTGATGCTGCAGAGTGGAGGTAACAAAAGGATGTCTTGTCATCCTCGCACATCCCTATACCTCAAGGTGTCCACTGCGCTGCTATACATTGAATGGCATGCCCAGTAAATGCCGGCTTAGCCATTACCCACACTTCTCTCACTTCTAGCACCGCGATACTCCCCCACTTGCTAATCACTAGCCAGCTGTACGACAGGGACAAACAGTTACAGCACATGAGTTGACCTTCTGAGGTGCTCAGAGGCCGTGCTCGCTATGCTGACCGCCGCTTCACAGTAGACCAGCAACTTCGACTAGCATGTTTCAACTGTTAAAAAAGCTAGTGCAGGTGCAGAAATTTTAAGAGACTAAGGCCATGCTTTCTGCCTGGGTTAGACCAAATTTACAGTTGCTAAAAGCTTGGTAGATAGACTTGAGCGAGTAATTTCCCACCAAAGTATATTTCGTCAAGTCTGAACAAAACCCAGAAGCACTTTATTCCAGAGTTTCTCTTTTGTATTACAGAGGGGATATTTCCAGTTAACTGGTCTTTCTCAACAACTCTGTCTCTTAGTAACCTTCCACACAGGCAGAGGCAGCTTACCCAGCTTGCATAACAGCAACTAGCTTTCGAAACCACTAGATACCAACTAGGGCTTTTCCAACGACCCACAAAGACCTCTTGGGTCTGCAGCACATGCGCCGATTCTGACCAAACGCAATCCTAGAGCGGGCAATCCCCATTTACAGTCAAAAGAGACCACGCCAGTACGGAAAGCTGGAATACAAGGCCTGTAGAGCGAGCTATACCACCTAAAGATAAAATAAAATTTATTTACTATTATTCCAAATGAGAGGACTTTCAAAAGTACCCACTTTACTGCGAATAGTCTGTACAAAAATGCCTGGACCTCAATTTCTGGATAGACCAAAGATATTTAAATTACAGTTAAAAAGAGACTAATAACAAGCCATTTCCAGGCAAATATGTATGTATAATTTAAAGGTTCATTTTAAATTCCATTCATTATATTAAGTATTTAATTATTTTGATGACAATGTTGAGATTTTTTGATATAAAAGAATTTTAACACTGGACTGAACATTTTTAGTTTGCTGAAGGCCTTTCACCTAGAGATGATGGAAAATAATAGCATATATGTGCAATTTATAGCATTTATGTTTTCATAGCATTTGTTAGCATCTATAAATTTTACGGACCCATGACAATGAACCAATACTCTCCTTGCGAAATTGAGCATCTGCACCACACTAAATTAAACTGTACTGGAAGTGTGAAACTTTGATTATTCGTTTTCAGTGGACCAACAAGAAAATACTGAGCATGCGGGAAAACTAAGGTTGCAGACTTGGATTTTTGGCCAACAGCCAAAATATGTCATCAAAATAACTTATTCATGTTAATTTATGATTAAATATTCACTTTAAATTAAAAACTTCCAATTTTTGAAATTGGGCAAAATTAAAATTTTTTTAATATTAATATTTTCGTTCAGTTTACCTTCCTCAGTTGAGCCATGTTCAAAACCTGGGTAAAAATCACAACTGATTTATTTGCAACAATTTTTGCCAATCATTACTTGCCAAGTATTATTCAAACCTTAACAATTCCAACCAAACATGCAGCAGAGAGTAACTGATAATAATCACGCCCATTAAATTACATAATGCCACAGCTCTACCCTCATTCCAAATTCCGTTTACAATAACAAACCATAAATTGTTTGATACGTCAGAGATTGTGTGATTTATTGTCATTGCAGCCAATCTAAGAATTCAGTAAACAAGTAAGAAAAATAAATCAGAGATGGTTTCTCATAGTCGCCAACCTATGAATGCAATAAAAATACAGGAAGAAGAAAACTGTTGCGGAATGCAAACATTACTATTGATAGTGCTAGTTATAGATTCTCAGTTTTTTTTTATATTCACACAGCATTAAAAAACTAATGATGCGCACAATCAACACAAATAACTGGAATGAATCGTAGAAAATTCACTGTATTTCATAGTTAAACAATTGATCCGAATATATTTTGGTTTTCGAACTGAATATGACTGATGCTGCTGGTAAATTTATGATTTAAGGGTCGTAGCATACAGGTTTTTTTAAAACATTGTTTACGCAGGATATTTGTCGGGACTGTAAAAACGACAAAGACTCGTAACTTAATCTAAATAAACGGGATTTCAACGAGGTTTCACTGCATTAACATAGCTGATCATGAGATTTGATAATGTATCAGTAGCAGTGTTGTATTTAGTTCAGCAATTTCAGTACACCAGGCGTAAGCATTGTTCCTCACTGGGTCCAGAACTATGGCAATATTAAAAACCAGTGATTTCTCGTGAACAATATCAAAATGTAGCATGTAGTTACTGAATAGGGACCCCTTCATTCCACTAACAGTATTTTTGATTAAATATTTATATAAGCAAGTAGGGCCTATTTCTCAACAACTGGGGTTATTCTGATGGTGTCACTGTATTTGCTTTGCAAAATATAACTAAATTGGTAATTTTTCTGATTTTACACTAAATTGTCCAAAATTCTGCTTTTTCACAAAATATCACATTTTCAATCACTATTTTTAAGAGTTGCGCAAGATTGCTTTTTCATATTCAAGACGATACTCCACAGAAAGTCAGAAAATTTTATAGAACGAAACTTAGAATGAGAATTTCTTCACTTCCCAGTTTGGTTAATGTAAATGCCATATGGTTTTAATGCCGGAGGTATTTGAAAACAGGGTCATTAGCATATAAAAATAAACACTTCACTAATTTTTCTGTCGTGAATCCTCATGTTTACAGCGCTAATTTGATAAATTGTTTCAATATGTTGTCGGTATTGGGAAGTCGGCACAATCAATGTATTTTGGTACATAAAAACAAAATATGTTTTGCAGATTTACTGAAATTAACCAAAATAAACTGTTATATGTGAAATTACATGAGAATGCAATTTAATTATCATTTATCATGGTGGTTTGTAGATAGCATGCTTTTAACATTTTATAGCATCTACATACCTAGTTAAAATTATTTTCTATCGTCTCTAGACATAGGCATAGAAGCAGTGGTCATCCTAATCTTCCCAAGCTTTAAAGTCACAAAGGACACCCCCCCCCCCCCAAAAGGAATTACGATGACCCCCAGGGGGACCCCCAAAAACTGTACTTCCTTTATTGTTACTATTGTATCATCTTGTAACATAGCAGCCGAGTTCAATTACTAACGCTACTACAATTGCTAATTCAATATTGAACTTGTTTCAAGACGTACATTCTGAACGAGGTGAGCATCAACAGACAATGCATGCTACGAGCAGCATGCAACTGTGGAAAACTACAAATTTTCTTACCTGTCAATACGATCACAAGAATACATGGTAGCCACAAGATGCAACAAGTATTACCTTTGTGAATTAACATTAATGACTCTCAAATTTTATTTTGCAAGAATGGTGCAATATTTGTCTATATTTCTAATACATTCAACTAAAAGAAAAAAAAAATTTTTTTTTTTGTGTTAAAGTCGTTAACACTTAAAAATAATAATATAGGGACAAATATACTGAACTTGATGCCCAATACAATCAATATGGAAAAATGAAGGAAGATGTACAGGTCCACTATCTCTCTACAGAGCAGGGAAACAGAGTCTCCTTAACAATGATTTTAAGGGAGCCATGTGGGCCGATGCAGTTGCACCCTGGGGGGAGCGGGGGTGGCGTCTGGCTCTGGCTTACCAGAGCACATAGCTGGGCACTGAGGGTTATGCTATTCCTTTTATGGCACGTCTGATTGGGCACTGAGGAATAGCTGCAAGTACACAGCTATGCATGTTACGCTCAGAGGATCAAAATAAAAGAATAGAGAATTAGGTTTAGAATATTCAGTGGGTGTCCTAGTCACAGGCATGACCGTAAAAGTGGTTTAATATTACAGAGCAGCGTGGAGAGAACAGGTTCTGGCTTTGTCTACCGAGGAAGGAATCTACTCTTCCTGGGGCAGGTGCCTGCCAGAGTTCAAACACCTGATTGGCACAGGAGCGTGCGCCTCATGGGGGATGGTGCTCGGGTCTATAGCAGCTTGGGGAGAGGCCAAGTCACCTCGGTGATAAGTTGAGTGAGCAGTGACACTAGGTACGGACCTCAACTGTCTCTCTGGGTTCAGCGTTCCCCACGTATGGACCCTACGGCTCTTAGTAAGCAAAGTGACCAGCTTTTAGTCTGACAGTCCCAATGTCTTAACATGTTTGTTCTCAAGCATCAGGACCCTCGGAGAAAGGTTCTCTCCCCCCTTGCCAAAGTGGCGCTAGAAGATTGGCGTTACCAGCTAGCAACTAGACACCAAACATTGACCAGAGGTGAGAGTGCCCTCAGTGGGGTCTTTGGTTCAAAACTCTATTTAGGTAATTGTGTGCACCGAGAGGTAGATAAGAGGATATGCACATAGAAAGCAAAGTGGATAAGGGAGGTGAAAGCAAAAGAGCGTGATCGGAACAAAGAGGTTAACAGGTAGATGTTTTACACAATCAGCAGGAATTTACAAGTTATCGCCGACCTGTACCAGATAACGTTTGATGAATGAGGGACCAAGATTGCTAAGCTGTTTGCTGCAGGGCGGCAGTAAGATATCTATTGAAGTTCCAGGCGAGAGACCCCGGTACAGCGACGCCCGACGAGGCACAGGGCCAACACTAAGCACGAAGATTCCATAACAAGAGCTTCTGCATAGTGTGTTGAAAAACACACAAGTTCTGATAATAGAAACGTTATACGCCAAGTCTAACTACTACTGCTGAAGGCACAAGGTATGGCAAGATAGCGAGAGTTGCAGATGATGCTCGTGAATTCTGTCTGGAGAACATGTTTAAGAATAAATACATAACGTGCGAGGGGTGGCTGGAGAAAACAGCATACGGGGGAGGGGGGATAATTTCACTGATGCATGGTGAGCATGCACGTTCAGTGCCTGCCGACCAGGGCAAGGCAAGCGAAGGGGTGGGTCCACCCAGACTGGAGCATGGGCATCATGCAGATTACCAGTCTCTTAGGCGATAAGGGGTTGGACTCACATGTGTATAGGCATGGTCCAGAGGCGAAATGAGCAGCGGCATTCGGTGCTATGATACACCAAAGGAGCACCAGAGGCCGAGGTTTGGATATGTGTCGACAGCTGTGACACATCAAACTTGCTGCTGACTTCGCACCAGTAAAACGATAGGATTGCAGCTTAAAGTCATAGTTTCAGCAGTACGAGAACACTGCAAGTCATTTCAGAAAATTATGCATAGATGTGCTGGGGCATTATGTAAGTGGGTCGACCGTTCCTATCTCACCCTTGGTTTTTGCACCCCAAATGGCTTAAACAGTTCCAGGTACACAAGTGCAATAAAAGTACATACATGCATTTAATAATCTATGAGAAATAGTAAAACATGTTAATGTTATTTGTCATCACTATTTTTTTTCTTAATAGTAAATTTGTAATAAATGCTTTGCCACCAAGGTCTTGCTCACTTGCTAATGGACATGGGCAGCTCTTAACAGCGAGGCTTTGAGAGCCGATGAGTGTTATTGAATGTGGAGCGGCGCCGAAATGAAGGGACGTGGGAAACTGGAGATCCCCAAGAAAACCCACAGACCAATGTCATTGTCCAGCATGATTCCAGTTCACCTTGGTGGGTAGCGAGCGTGCTATTCACTTGGCCCCGGGAGGATTATTCAATATTCCTGTTAACGAACACTTTTTAATCGGAATAAAACTTAAAAAATGACATAAGTACAGTTTTTTTTAAATATTTTTCGATGTTAAAAACAAACAAACCACAACTGTTTTTTCGGCAGATAACCGTCATAGATGATACAATACAAGACAAAAATCGTAAAGTGCAGCGCCACTAGTGTATCGCTGCAACTAATGCGCTACATCATTGTGTAGGAAGATATAAGAAGCCTCTGACTTCGCCGAAGTTTTACATACAGCAAAATGCTATCGTTATATCCCTGGTATATTCTCGCATCGGCGTATTTTACCGTAAATTGCAAATGAGGTTACCTTAACCTCAAAGTATTTTCACTGAATTTCAAATAAATTTTACCATCTTTTAGCAAGTTCGTTCTTGATTATTTGCTATATTTAAAGCTGTAGATAATGGAAGGAAAAAAAATAATCATCATTCTGAAATAGAGAAAACCCGACCGAAAACGTGACATGCCTCAAACAAAGTGACAAGTTCATAGGCAAATATTAAAAAATATAAATAATAATAAATAATTAATACAAACAAACTTGTTGCAAAAACATGCCTATAGTATAAAGATATGCAGAAAAGTCAGTTCCAAGATTTCATTTTTATTCTGCGAGTCTTTGAATTTCACACTTTGTTAGGTGTGTATGTTCAAATTGTGAAATTCAAAGGCTCATAGTACAAAAATTGAGGTTCAGAACCCGGCCTTACCTGCATATCTTTATGCTATTGGCATGTGAAAGCAACGTGTTTATTGTTTGTATTACCTTACGTAGCTTCATTTATAAATGTTCGCCTCTGAACTCTGCACTTTGAGGTGTGTGTTCAAATTGTGAACTTCAAAGGCTCGCAGAAAACAAATGAAATTTTGGAACCCCTACTTTTCTGCATATCTTGGCACTAAAGGCACTTGTGACCTACATGGGGTATGTTTTATTAATTTACTCTGTTTAGTTTTCATTTCATAAGCTTCTGAACATGCTACTTTCAATCACCCCTGTAAGCATTCCCGATACAACCGTGTTGCACATCTGTAGTTCTTTTGCTGAGCGCGACCTGTTAAACTTCGTATGCGGCGCAAGTCACAGTTAATTTCTTGGCCATACATTGGCAATAAAGATTCGAAACCAACTTCACTTCAGTAACATTACGCCGCATCAAATTTTTCCCTCAAGAAATTTTTTTTGTGCGCTTCACTATAGCAAACTAGCCATATTTTTGGTCCTTTGAGGTTTGTTATAGTGAAGCTCTACTATATGTTAATGTAAAATAACTACAGTCAATTCAGGCATTTTTAAAACTTCATAAAGCTGACGTAAATGTTAGAAGCCTAAACTGTGGATATTCATAGGAATGGTTTTTGGAATAAGACAGAATTCTTTGAAAAGGTGTAAACAATAAACAACACATTTGACAGGTATAAAAGTAGCAGTCACATTTCAATATTTATTTTTTAGGTGTAGCAAAAGTATACGAACATATGTACACACCCAATGGAATGTAAACAATGATTTTGACAGATGCTGCATGGCAGTCACATGGCAATGTTTGTTTACATTTCGTGGAAGGATACGAAACAGGCCTGCAAGCAGATATTTAGTAGGGCTCCGAGAAAGTTGCTTCCAATGGGGAATGGACTATAGTATTAAATATTCACTTGAAATTGAGCAGATTTTCTAATTTATGTTAATATTTTTGCTTAGTATTCCTTCGT
Source organism: Dryococelus australis (assembly GCA_029891345.1). Lineage (NCBI taxonomy): Eukaryota > Metazoa > Arthropoda > Insecta > Phasmatodea > Phasmatidae > Dryococelus > Dryococelus australis. The sequence goes on from CM056995.1 coordinate 80,869,794, forward strand.
AGGCCAAGCCATACTCAATCCCTTGGTTAAAATAGCCTATTTATTTGAGACAATTTTTGCCAATTATTACTTGCCGAGTCTTATTCAGACCTTTAACATTCTAAAACTAACTGCAGCCAACAGTATCCAATAACTACGTTCATCAAATTACAGCCACAGATATAACCTTTAACTTGCCATTAACACCACAGATAGTTGAAAACAGTGTCAGTGTGTGCAATTCGTTTTCACTGTCTCCAACTTACGAATGCAATAACCCATAAGAAGAATAAGAATACAGGTTGCTTTCTCATTTTCACCCTCTACAAATGCAATAAAAACATAAAGTAGAAAACAAAAAACTCTTGCGGGATGTAATCAATAGTATCTATAGCACCAGTTATCGATCATCTGTGTTGTTTTACATTCATGTAGCTTCCAAAAACGAATGCTGCAGATAATCTTTGGCAAATACACCAACAGTAAATGTGGTAAAACAGAAACAACTGGAACAAATCATCAAAAAACAATTGTTCTGAATATATTTTGGGTTTCGGACAAAATATCTGACGGATGATGTAAATTAATGTTAAAAAAGATTTAGTATGCTTGTTTATTTAACATTGTGTTAAATAAATTAATGCTACTAATCTGTGAATAATAATTGGCAAATAAACGTTCAGATGCTGCTGATGCAGATAGTTGTGGTATCTACCTGTTAATCGGTATCTGTATCGGCCTATCCCTAAAAAATAGGTCCCTTTACTCTCATCACAATGTTTTCCTTTGTATTTTTATTTCAAGGCTTGAAAATCACATATGTTAATTATTTAAAAATCAAATTCATTCACAAGCCAAGAAGTTTTAATTCAAAAAATTTTCCAGCGATATCACTTCCAATAAGTTTACACACAGAACTACCTATGAATCAATACCAATATCACTGTACTCAGAATTTAAAAAATTAAAATTGCATGAAATAATTTTTTTCACTCTACATATTACAATGTAAATGCTAATTTTAGTAATCAAAATGCTCAGAATATGAAATAAAGAATTGAAAATAAGAAATTAAACTTGGACTTGGAATCTGGGAAAAATGCATACTCTTCATCTTTAATTTATTATGATAGTTTGCCAAAATAAAGTTAGCAACAATTAAATAAATATTTTCCAAAACCACATGGGTATGCCAAATTTGAAAGGCTAATCAATGCACAGATAAATCAAATACAGCAAATATAACAGCCTAGTAAAGAAAACTACGAATTAATGAGTTTGGAAAACATGTTGCAAAGGCAACCTCAGTTTTCCAGCCCCAATTTAATTCTATGTATTTTTAAAAATAAAGATGACATTTGTTTGCAAGCTACCACATACTGCCCAACAATTAAAAGGGGGAAGAAGAAAAATTTAATTTAAGAGATTGACTATGTTCAGTAGGCTCGAAACTAATGAAAGTTATACATTTAATTTATTAGGAGCAAGTAAGTTTTTATCTACTGCATATCTGCAAGTATTGTATTTTTTCTCTCTGCCCCTTAAAATGAGAGACTCCACTAGGATTTTAACTGAAAATGATTATGGCAAAATGTCTATCTCCACAAAGAAGCCATCATTCTGCTTGGATTTAAATCTCATTACGAAGTATTTCACTTGCATAGCCAATATCCCCGTCTGGGGGGGGGGGGGGGGGGGATGCAAATACTACCACAAAAAGTAACATTTACAGCTACACATTTTGCCAGCCATTTATATACACAAGTCACTTCAAAGTTACAATAGTGTCATAAATCAATAATACTAATGACATACTGGACAAAATAAAAACTGAGGTCTGGATGAAAATTTTTTTTAAGGTTACTGCAAGGTCATTGCAACTACATGGGCAGTAAACCACAAGAGAGAAATATTCAAACACATACAGTATGCACAAATAATCTTTAGACTTAGCTTTACGAAATTCATACATGCATTAATTATAATCATTCAAAAACCTTGTATGTGCCAATAATTTTACATGTTTAAGTAACAAAGGTAAAAAAAAAAAAAAAAAAAAAAAAAAAACACCACCCAATTATCTAAAAGTACCAGTAAATTAAATTCCATTAATGCAATTAATGTGGAAATTTAGTTTTTTTTATAAGGCAAATGTTAAAACAACAAAAATTAAGCAAAAAATGTTAAACTGCAACATTAACATGCAAAACTGTTATTGAAACACCCAAATAAGCATTTGTGCACACAATAAAATGCAAGGTAGCCATGCGGTATAAGCAACTTCCAGGTGTAGCGGACCAGAAGTTGAGGCAGATTTCACCAGCGGCTATGCAAAGGGTTATAAAACCTACGCTCTCCTTCAATTTCTCTAGCTTCTTCTGCATTTCCTTGACACGGTTCAGTTCAGCAACCTCCAACCTGTCTTGCAGCTCCCGGGCAGTTTTCTCTATCTTCAGGATATCGTTACCTTCAACAGCTTGGCGCACTTCTGCCAACTTCACCACATTCTGCCAAAAGACACGCTCCACAATGCAGAAGGCAAAACTGCCTCTAACACGCACAGTAAAGAGTTGCATTCCGAAACTACAGACTTGATGCTCATGATCCAGTAACATTCATTTTCCATGCACAAAATACAACATTCCCAAGAGTGTTTCTGTCTACACACATGAAAGAAATATTTTATACTATAATTTGTAAATTGTTATACAGTACCTGTTATCACACAATATGCAGGAGTTATTCAATTCACACAAATTTCAATTTTCACCAAACATTTACCAAATTGCATCAATACTGTAGGAGCACTTTCTAGGAAATGCAGCATGTTAAATTTTTAATTTGGTAAGTGTAGCTTGAGTGTAACATGTACATGCCCAGTAATGATTAAAACAACTGCTTTTTACGGTGGTATGCATGCTCCTCTTTTCTAAGGAACTTTCTGTATTAATAAATTAAAAAATTAGAATAAAAAATAGCAATTTCACACTAACACATACTGGCAAAGCAAAAAATTGACACCAAATTATGTATATTCTAATTTTAAGTTAAGGTGAATAGTTGATTGGGGGAAGAGGGGGATGCATTAACAGCTTCATCCACAAACCATTCCCATTTTGCATTATTTACGTTGACACTGGGGAAACAATGACATTCATTTTCAACTCTTCTCTCACTATGTCAACTAGTAAACATTGTGTGTGTGTTTTACACACACACACACACACACACACACACACACACACCACACACACACACACACACACACACACACACACACACACACACACACACACACACACACACACACACACACACACACACACACACACACACACACACACACACACACACACACACACACACACACACACACACACACACACACACACACACACACACACACACACACACACACACACACATTCAGCAGGGTGGCCGCTCCTTGAAGCTGAAAAAATTCTCCGACTGTTCAAAGGTTCTTTTGACTAATTTAATTTTTCATCTGCAAAATTAAAAAGAATTTTTTTCCCGAAAATACATGTACTACTCTAAAAATAAAGGCATACATACGAAAATTCTCACAGAACAAGGATAAGAAAAATTAAATAAAATTACAGGTAAGTTTTCAAATAATGTGAAACAACAAAAAACTCTACTTTTTACATACCTATTCTAGCTGCTCACATAGTGATGAAAAGAAATCTTATTCTGAAACTTACATGATGTTTAGCCTATACAAGTACATTTACCATACAACATTACGTCACAACTACAGTCCATTCCCAATTGGAAGCGACTTGTGAACCTTTGAAAAAACGCCCTAGTCATTAGCTGCAAGCATAGCTAGTAAAAAAAGTTGCAGGTTCTGGTGCGGGTACAGCACCTGCACCAGAACCTGCAACTTTTTTTTCTAGCTATGCACGCAGCTAATGGCTAGGGTGTTTTTTCAAAGGTTTATAAGTCGCTTCCAATTGGGAATGGACTATACTTGTGTGGCCAGCTCCAAACCACAGTGATAAAATTAACAACAAAACTGAACACATCTCCAAAATGATGAAACCTTGGTTATTATATATAACTATTTAAAATATCTTATTATGAGATCATTAATTTCCTTTTCATTTCTTCAACCATTTTCAGTTTTTTGTACATAAAGTTTTTAGTTATTTAACTCCTTGCTTAAAACTAACAAATCTGATATTTACAGTTTACTAAACATTTCCAGGTTATTCCTAAAGTTTACAGACATTTCTAAACTTTTCCCTATAACTACAAATTTCTCCAACTTTCCAGATTTTCAGGTCGAGCGGCCACCCTGATATTCTAAATACAGTATTTGCCAACATCACCAATAGAACCGTTCTCCTGATGTGAGAACAATGTTCAAATCATGTCACAATTATGCAAGGCAGTCTGAAATGGGAAAAAAAGCATACTTAAAAGAAAAATTTTCATAGTGTATATAGTCACAAGTATTTTACCTTAACTGTCCCAATATTGAACTTCATCTCTGAATTTATAGCAAATTACGTATGTATTTAAAAGACAAATACTGTACTATCTAAAGCAACCTGCCAGTGTGACATAAGGGGTAATCACCACAAATTAAGAGGTGTAAAAGTTTCCACAAACCAATTTATTTAAGTATAGAACTACATATTTTGCTGCAAACAACATTTGTTACTAGCTAAGTTTTGGTCAGGATGTACATGTTAAAGTCATTATGTGCTAAAAAAACACACAGTAAAAGTTACAGCATTTTTTGGTGATGGGCACTACTATTTTGCAAATTACCTTACATACAGCTTTTTGCAAGTAGTAATAGCACGTACTACTATAAAATTAACACTGTTAGATAAAGCACTTATTTTCAACATTCGTAAATTCACCCAATTACCCAGACAATTATTTTCAAGGGTGGCAAAGAACAGATTCAAAATCAGCTGTAGGAAAAACAGACATTTATCTCAAATAATAGCTACAGCAGTCATACTCGTAACTGCAAACTTCAAAAAATGGAAATTACTAATATATATATATATATATATATAAAATAGTACACTCACCTTTTTTTATGCAACAAAAATCAAACTGCTATCCTCATGATCCTTTTGTAAGGATACACGAACAGCCGGTTTTGTGCATCCGCAACCATAAATTTTGCCTCGTTGCATTTCGTAAACTTTTTTGAAACAAATACCCGGCATGATCTGCTACAGCAACAGGTAAATTATGCTCAACAATAAATGAAGTTGCATTTCACCTTAATTGCACTGAAAAAGTTTTTCCCTTTGGGCTTTAGCGGCTTCATCGTTCGTATGCTTCCCTGAATCTTCATTAACTTTTAAATCACTTCTTGCAATATGAAAAATATTTAAGTCACTCCTACTGTGTCTCAAATAAGAAGGCAGGATAGTTTATGTCTCCTTTTGCCATCAGCTGGTGCCGCAATTGGAGGCTATGCGAAAACAAGGAAATGGGTTTCGGGGAAAAAACATGGCGTGTTTAGGACATAGATGGACAATTACTGGCCCAATAGGAATTACTAGTAATCAAAACCGCTGTACACGAAATATGTGTTACTTTAAAAATTACGCAGAGCTTGTGGAAAAATAAAACTATTGGTATCTGTTCGTAAATTTGTTATTTTACAGACAAAAAATATTAATTTAAAGCCCGTGGTACCAACAGATAGCAGCAGGTTCGCAGTCTCTAAATCCTGCTTTTTAAAACGGGACTTTTCTTTTATTACTGTTTCGAAACTAAACTAATTTGAAATGTATTTAGTAAAATTATTTGAAAAACTAATTCAATATTACGATGCAATATTGCTGTAGGCTATTGGAATTAATATTAAGCACATATGGAAAGCATGGATGAACAGTTTAGAATACGACATGAACAGATCTAAGGTTTGAAGCTGTGTTTCAACCAGCTCTGAATTGTCTTTCGTCTTATTGAGCATTTAATTTTGAACACCTATACATTACTACTTCAGCACGAAGATTGGTTTGTAATACCTACAATGGCGATTTTGTGACTACGTAAAATAAAATATATTAATTAATCTAGGAACTCTTTGTTAAAGCATATTTTGCACTTTGATGTACGTCGGCAACACACTCAGAATAGCCAACTTAATATGAACTTTTGTTCGTTCGTGCATCAGCTGATACACAATTTTGTAAACGGCACTATGATTGTTTTGTATACGTCAAGTTGCCACTCACCGAACATTAAACTCTTGCCATCTTATGAGACAGAATACATACCGCACATTTCACAAAATTCTTGCCTTTTTGTGAATGCACTGCCCAAGGGACGTCTGTACGGTAAGACCAAGTTTATAACACGTTGATGCAACACAATAAAATATACTGCTGTTAATAAACATCGCACAATGCAAGACATAAACATTGTAAAATGAAAATACCAAACCAGTACAAAAAATTTATTTCCACACTGCTTTTAATGAACATATTTTTTTCCTTCTCTTCCCAACATACTTGTTTAATATAGTTTTTTCTGAGCTTTGCTAAGTAACTGGTAGGTTGTTTTTAAATACCTTAATAACAAATTTTTAAGCTCAACAAGATGGCGATACTAAAATATTTGAATATGTAACTATACTCTCTATGATTCAACGCATAAATTCATTGTATAAACAAATAATATTAATTATTGAAAAATCACAGCATTCTGTACAAGTATAAACAATATTACAATTGATCACAACTAATTCAGAAGGCGTAAAAAACCAACAAAAACACAAGAAGTTTAAGTTTACCAACTTTCGCGTTCCATTCTTGCATCCTGCGTAGTTTATAAACTGTAGCTTTGAAATACGCACGTTAAACTGTCTCTCTTTAAGTTTCTTGCGTGCTTGCATTTCTTGTGTAGTTTATAAACCCGGCCTAAGACTGCAGAAACACTTGCTTGTAAATTCTTAGCGCAACATACTACCATCCTTTGAAAACTAGTCTACTGACACCGTAGCACAAACAACCTACACTGCATCTTCCAAGTTTCCTTATTCAAAAGTATCAAAATACTGATAGTAACATTAATATTGCCAAAATCACAGAAAACTTTAGCACACATGCCACGTATCATCGTGCCAGATACTGAAACATCATGGCGGAAAACAAATTCAGAGTACAGAGCAGCCACCACAAGTAATTTCATTAATATCAGTCTCTTAAAGTTGCATGTTCATTTTGCAGCACTCTAGTAAACAATATTCAAATAGTACAATAAATCATTCCTCGTTATATGATGTACCCAAAGCAAACAAAAAATTTATGGCATAGAGGTTGGTTGACACAAAGGTATTCGCTGATTGTCATGAACACGAGATAGATCCCTATCAAAGTGTATTTCCAATAGTGGTTGTCGGCATGAGTTCGGTGCTCTAATCAGTCCCCCATCACTGGCACGCAGACCTAGATCGTTGAACTGTATAGACCACCTTCTTACGAATATTGGGTGTAAGTCACAACAGGGGTAGGCCTTCTGTCTCAAGCAAATACCCCTGCCGGAACCGTAGGTGCTCTGGTTAGGATACAACTTGGGGTGATTGTCGCCCCTGTCGGATGAGTTTCTAGTGGTCAGGGCTCTACCGTTATATCCCCTGGGGTCTAGAACGGGTAGACGTAGAATTGTGTATGTATCAGACGTATGGAATCCTGAAGGGACTCTCAGTCCTACTCTAAGGTTCGTACTGTTATCAAAATTCTGTCTCTGCTGACATCGTACAGTAGATATATTCCTAGTGGTCAATGAAAATACCTCTACAACAGATACTTGCAAGGAAAGGAAAAAAACTGTACTTATTAGACGTAATAAAATTCCAGTGATGCGTACTACCACCTAACCAATCAGAAAGTGAATATGGAAGTAACCTATGCTAGACAGATGTAGGTGACCTGTTCCTAAACTACCCAAGATATCTAGTAGCGTTGACTGCTATGATAAGAACTCAGTCGCAGCTACTCCATACAAGGTGCGTCTAGAAAAAATAACTGAAAAAGAGGACAACTACTTTGAGAGCAGTGGGTGTAGTTGCCTCTACCAGCAAATAGAGGCAGCTGCTGATCCAGGAGGAAGTGCTGAGGAAACTGTAGCGTATGTAGACTGTTTAATAACTTCTGGTAGATGGTGGTGGTTGACAATGAAGCCACTGGTAACTGCAGGTGGCTGCAGCAGGTGCTTCTGGTAAAGGCTGCAGGAGCCACTGATGGCGGCCCAAGATTGTTGGGCAGTAGAAGACCCCAGAACACGAAAGTATCAGAGCGAGCTACTGGAGCAAGGAATAACTCCCGAGCCCGGGCATACATTGACAGTGCTGTCAGGGCGGGGGTAAAACCCCAGCTCTCCGTTTCTTTTATTCTGGGTGTGACATTTGCGAGATGCTTGGTGGCAGATGTGGTGGCTTGTGACAGATTGTTGAATGCTTCGTGATAGTTCTGCCCTGTGCCCTGACGAGTCACACTTCGGGAAGGCAGGCACGAGATGTGACTACTTCACAAGTGGCAGCTTGTAGATTCTCAGCACTAGGATGTAGGTGCGTGCGTGTTCTTGATGGCTTTCGCAACCTTATATTCACGTATTCACATGTTTCAACTCCCTCCAAGTCACTGGCGATTTAAGGACCCTCTTGAAAGATGTTGCCAGGATAGACCTTTCTTTGGGTTGCAGGAAAGTGGCATGTGTCAATTTCATAGCACAGAATATTAATATGTGGACATTTTTGTTCCGTAATATTCAAGAAACATATTGTTTTTTTTTAAATACTAATATTAGAACATCACATAAATAAAAATAGCAGATTGTCGGACGATTTTAAGATTGCCAAATATTTTTGTACTATCGTACAATATAAGAGTACATATAAAAATTTTAAGGGCCTAAATTACACACATACTGTACAATAACTCTGAACTACCCCTAATATTTTATGATTATCAAATTGGTGGATACATCAGCAGCAATTTTGTTAACATAGGGAAATTGGGCAGCAGAAGATTAAAATCGGCACAACAATAAAAAAAATTTAGATGGGAATTTTTTTGCCCTTCTTTCAATTCAATGAGACATTAAAATTATGGATGGGCCAATACCGATTAACCGGCCGATACCACGACCATCGGTGGCATCTTAACATTACTTACTTATTATATACTCACCGACTAGTAGCACCGATTTATTTAACACATGTTAACCTGCATGCTACATCTTTTAAAGCATTAATATACAGTAGCCATCAATAAGATATTCTGTCAGAAACCCAAAATATATTCGGAACAATTATTTTTCGACAATTTGTTCCTGTTGATTACATTTTACAGTTATTTCCAGTTGATACATTCACCAAAGATTGTGTGCATTATTCGTTTTCGGACACTATGTGAATGCCTAACAACAAAGTTAATCGTCAACTAGTGCTACCGATAGTATTGTTTACATCCTGGAAAGTTTTTTGTTTTATTTAAGTTTTTAATGAATTTGTACGTTGGCAGCAATGATAAAGCTACCTATATTCTTATTCTTCTTATGCATTTACTGCACTCAGGTTGGCGGCAACGAAAAGTATCACAAATTCTACGACTAGACACACGCATTTGTCGCAATAGCAATAAAGCAAATTTCAGTGTTTTTGGTTCAATATAACTAATTTTTCAATTTTGAAAAAATACTGAGAATAATGTAAAGGAAACACTCCTAATAATGTGGTATCTTATAAAATATTTGTGTAAACAAGTAATTTGACTTTAAAACAAATTAGTTATCGCACATAATTTAGGTATAACGTAAAAAAAAATATATATATTAGAATTGCTGCACACCGGACTTATTTCATGAATAATTAAAATACCTTGTATGGGCGTATTCCTGTTTGCCTCCACAAAAGTCCAATTTAAAAACGAAAGAATTTTCATTCTTATCATTTCTGACGTTTTTCAGCATGGATACATAAAGATTCTAGGACTGATTTACTCAGATTTTTGGGATTACATTTATTTGGCGTGATGACATTGCAGTTTGTGTTTATAGAAAATTTATTGTGTACGATCTGAGACATAAATTCTAGCATGTTAAACTTTTTAATTCGTCAAAAAATAAAATTCGTTAGCTGCAACCTTTTTATAGTATCAAATGAAACTAGTATGTCAGTTTGCGGCATCAAATAAACACGCTTGATGCTTCGTCATCTCGAGGGGCCATCTTGTGATATTCAATACTCTATATACAAATGACAAGATGTTAAACTGTTTAAATTACTCTCTTCATGAAACAGTATGCTCTTGCCAGTCTACGACCATTTGCTGTTCAAGTGTCAGGCAGAATACAAAATCTTAAGTAAAATCTGAAATTGTTTTCAATGTTGTCTGTTAAAGTAAATTAGTGGTTTTCTCTTATAAACTTAAATGCACATTTCTCTGGGAGTTAGGAATTTTTTTTATAGGAAATAAAGATTGATAAAAAACACAGGTTTTCAATAGGAATTGAATTGCCAATTTCATTTTTTACGAATGAAGTGAAATTTCTCAAATTATGTATGTCTTTATAAAGTGTACCTGGAGAAAAAAAAAAAAAAAAAAAACAACCCGCACACACACACGGAGAGAGTCTACTAATACAAAGTGCTTAAAGTGTTCACAAAACTGACTACTTAAATTTAAGCAGTAAAAAGTATTTCTGAATATTGGGAATTATGATTGTGCTTATCAAAACCAGTATCTGAATCACTGTAATCGGCGGCAACGTTATTGGTATCATTGGTATCGGCCCATCTCTAGTTAATAATAATACCCATTGTCAGTAACAAAATTGTTAAGTTTTAAGACAACAAGACAAACATTTGGTGCAAAATAGTTATTTGTAGATGCAGTCTAAACTCAAATGATCGAACCCACTTGAACCGTAAATCTGTGTCCAACGAACATTTTCTGTGGTCCCACTAAATTCCTATGTAAACAATACTAAAAAAAGTCAGTTTTTGTCCCAACTCAAAATTTAATTTAATCCTCATTGATCAAACAAAATTTCTGTATCACAGCCAAAAATTTCATTCTCTGATCATTAAACAATAAAGAATTAACAAAAAAGGATTAATCAACTGTACTCAAGGTAAGACATAAGAATTCGGTACATAGTACATTATGTAAACATGAACATGTATTAATAATAGAAATCACAAATAAAATAATTTTCAACACACACTGTTTCGCTGATTGAGATGCGCGCGCACGAGCACGCGCACACGCAGTAATTTTATAACTTCGGGAATAACCTTTTGAGTTGCAATGTCGCACTCAACTCTTACTGTGTAACAAAAATAATAACAGACATCTCAGACTACAGTGTGTATTTAGAGCGCACAATATACCAAAAATTAAGGGGGGGGGGGGGGGAGAGAAAGAAACAAGTACTGCGGAATTTTATTAGCTTATCAACAAACAATTGTGTCGTTTATTGCATATGCTCTGTTTACTGTGATAGCCATAACAATCGACACAGGCAACAGAGGTGTCATATTTCCGATATATCTATTCGCGATGCGATGTTGCCAACACTCGTTAACTATTGTTTTTAACGTGAATATTTATTCATGAAAATTACGAATACATTATGTATAAAAATGAAACTAATAAATATGCCCTTAAGGTAAGAAAAAGGCAAGTAATTCGAGGAAACCCTATTCACGCACTATCAATAATATTGAAGTCTTACTTGAGAAAAAATTTTTGCTGCTGTACAAGAGAAAGATATCTTACGGAGTTTGCAAGGCCACTACCGCAGTGCCACAAATACATGTTTAGTTGTAAACATTATGAAAATTTTCTGTGTCAAATATTTTGTAGTGGAGAAATTAAGTTGGAATTTATCATGCTTGTACGGAATCATTAATATTTACAGGAATACAAAAATTCAGTGTGGCCTACACATGCCAAAATACGGATTTCTGAGCAAGTGATTTCAATAGTGATTTTTAAATACGGGTTTATTACGTTTGAGTGCGAGTGTAACGGAACAATTCCTTAATACTCCCATTTGCATTGTTTTATTTTAATTAAACTTACCTAACATAGGTCAACGAATATGTTCCAACACAAAGTTTAATGAGGTTGGTATTATTGGAGGAAGAGGTGGTTGAAATGAAGGAGGGGGGGGGGGGGGGACTAATATGCCAAGTCCACATCTACAGAATGTCCGTGCCTATAGAATTTTTTTGTCAATCCCCTTAAATTTGATGAATAGTTTCCACTGTATATGTACTCTAAACCATCCAGATATGAACATTTCTGTATGTAGAGACCTAGTTTTAAATTTACGTAGTCTTATCACTTTACTCTGAATCCATTACCCTAGCATATAATCTAAATTTCATCTATAAAAATATATAATTTAATCTATGTACCGTATTTATCAGAAAGGATTTTTTGACAGAAACGGAATAGAAAAAATAAGGGGTCATCTTCAATTTAAAACCTAGGACCACAAATACCTTAAATGTGTGACACTGCTATTTCAGTATTTAAGTTTGTTACGTGCACAACATTACCACGGGCTTCTATTCATAATTTTTTTACTTTGGAAGTATTATTTAATATAACTTCCTGTATATGTAAAACCCCTTTAATATACATTATATCTCATATGATCACTTACATATATAATAACATAAATAAATGTCAAGGATTATAAACCAATTCTACATAACCTAATATTCTCATTACCACAAGTACCTGTTAACTTTCTATGCATATAAATTTTATCCCAAACATTATATGTAATTTTCTTTCTTGAATACATATCAGGGTTTCCAAATGAACTTATAATAGCAGTACTACTACTAACACCTTCATTAACTGGGAATGTTTCCCAACAAATTATATCTCGAGAATCTATTTCACTAATATCTTTTGGTTTTGGGCTTTTAGAATTATTTGCTCATCTGAAGAAACAGAACTCTAAGAAAACAGAGCCAGTTTTTTGCAGTAATACCTTGCAGTGCAAATCTAAATAATGATAATAGTATATAACTTTCTTCAATGTCCACAACTCTTACAGTCCACTCAGCATCATCTTCGTTAACTTCCTTTTCAATAGCATGTATATTGCAAAACACCTTCCTTGGAAAATATGAACTTCCACCTCTACGAAACCTGTTAACGCATATCTTGACCAGGAATGACAAAATTGTCGAATTCTCTGAAAACACTAAACATACTAAATTACAACCACAATACACAGCAAGGGTGTATTGTCCCTAAGAACTCCCTAAAGGGGGATAAATGTTCACCGTCAACAGACACAGTTAAGTATGTTTGGATGAATCACATGGCTACGCTGGGATTCACTATACCTTGGTTTGCAGCAGAGTGGCTCTTGCCCAGTAAATAAAATATTATTCATATAATTGCATTTCTTCTTGAATGGTTTGTCACATTTCACGCAAAAATAAGTTCAACCTAAATATTTTCAGCACATCACAGGGATAGTCTTGAATTCAGGTTTAGATATTTTTCCCTCAAAAATATTTTTTTAAGGAAGGAGTTGTCTTCCTTTCAGGTAAATACGGTTTACCAAAATAAGAAGGTAAATTTTAGAATCTTTTTGGAAAAGGGTGAGAAGATGAAGGAAGGAGGTGGGGTACATTGGTCAAAATTACGCTGTATTGTGCAGACAAGCAGCCCACACTTGAAGTTTTTGCTTATAGTTTTTTTGTCTACAGGAGGAAGCACTTCACCAGAACGCAAAATGACTGAACTCTCAAATATAATGCCCACCCATTTCAGATATCTCCATTTCTTTTTTAAAGAGGCTTATTTTAAATATAAACATTACCTCTCACTAACTACAAAACTCTAGTACATCTAAGTTTTGTATGATGATTTCCGTTGACATTCACTTTTTGTATGTCAACATGCCAGTCCCGGTGCACACAAGGTTATGCTATCAGTTTTTGCAGAGGCATTAGTCTGCTCCCATCATAGTCTAAACTGAATGTTTATTCATTCAAAATAAATTTTGTAAATGTTTTATTTTGTTCAGTGCTTTAATTAAATTATAAATTTTCTTAACTATGAAACAGCACACAGCTGTGATCGGCTACTGGCACCAGTTAGTGGAAAGAGTGCTGCAGATTGACAGACCTTCAGCGGCCAAAAAATTATGTCCCGGGTATAGGTAGTGCTTCGTTAAATGTTCGACTGCCTGAACACATAGCATCCGCTGAACTGGAGACCACAATGTTTAAGGAATGTGACACCTTCACACCCAGTTATTGGACGTTTGCATAAACAATCTGCTTAAAAACAACTACCTAGTTTTGCTTGAAATCTTGAGTGATGATAAAAATTTTCTGATCGCAGCAATGAGCGAATAATTTTATTACCATTTATAGTAGAATTTTCTATGGATACAGGTTTTCGGAAAATGCAGTTTTAGTACATAGAGATTACACTGTAATAGTACATAACAGGAAAGATTTCTCCAAATTTAGTTCCCTTCAAGAAAAAATTGAGTCAAAATTAACTGACGACCATATATTTACTTACGTGCTCACGCAGCTTCTCTAGCTGCTCTTGCTCAAGGGCTTGGCGCCGGATTTCAGCCAATGACAGCCGTGTCTGGATTTGCTGTTCCAACTGAGCCACCTTTTCCTCCATGCTGGTACGCACACGCTTCACAGACTCCTCCTGTTCCCAAACACTCCTTGTGCTTAGCATGTGCACACTGATAATGCTCCACTGTCTTTGTGCCAAAACAGCCACATGCGGCAACAGCACCATGATCATACTTCACTTGTGAAAAATACTCAGTAAACTCTGTTTTATAAAGACATTTTAATGAACCAACTCAGCCAGATAGAATATATTTCTGCAAAGAATTTCTACAATTTTCGATACGGGAAGAAAAAAAACACTTTCCTGTATAATCATCACTAATACTGTATCACAAATCAGTCTGCTCAATTAAATTGAAGAAAATTATGGAATTTCTTAAAGTTTTGACAAATTTTTTAGTATTCTCATACCATCACAGGAAAATAAATTTGTAGCACCAGACTAGGTATAGCGAACATGATAAACTAGCATGAATACCACCATTAGTTAATGGCTTACAAAATAAACCTGCAGAGATAGATCAATGTTCAAGTTTCTCTGAATGGAGTACTTTTTTACTATAGCCCTATTATTTTCTATACAATTTTTTTCAAACTACATCCTTATCCACTGGCAAGGTCAAAATTTTACAAATAAAAGCGAACTAAAAACAAAATTTAATAAGAGAGACTACTCAGTTTCAAAAGAGTTTTGTGGCTGTACAGTCAGAGACTATTTATCACCTAAAAATTCAAACTGCAAAATAAAACTTCTGGAAAGCATTGTTCCTATACACTTTTAAATATCAATTTTGCAATAGCCAGTAATTTACAAGAAACACTAAACTAAATAATTCTCGAAATAGTTAATATTTTGATTACATTTGACTAGGTACACAGAGCTGTTACTTCTTGGCAACAGTCAGTGAAGTATGATATTTGGTAGAGAAATTTCATGGAACACAAGTGTGCACACAAGCTGTCGCACAAGACACTGCTACCACACACAGTGAATTTCGATGTGATAGGTAAAAAAGTAATTATACTAACCTGTATGCACTTCCAGTCATAAGTGTGAAATTAAAAAAATTATAAAAAATAATGGTTTCATGCAGAAATTATGGATTTGCAAAGTTCCCAATCAAAACAAAGCCAATAAGGCAGTCTTAAGATAATAAAGCTGCAAAACCACACATACAATAGAAAAAATTTTGATGTCATGTATTTCTGGACAAAGAAAACCAATTGAATATTTTCACGGCACTTTGCAAATCCAACAGAGAAAGTACAAAAAATTTTTATACCTTGTCAATTTTAACTTGCACAGAAACATTTACTCTACTCAGCAAGTGTAACAGCACCTAACGCCAACAATTGAATGACACAAATATCAGCATGCAGCCGCACTTACCAACCGCACCTCAAACTGTAAGGAGTTTTATTCTGCACTCACATGTTCTCGCAAACGGTCCAGCATCTTCTTGAGGTTTTCATCCCTCTGGGCAGCAGCACTTTTCAGCTTCTCCTCCACTGCATTCCTCACCTCCTCCGTCTGCTGGTCTAGGGCCGCTCGTGTCTTCTCCACGCTTTCCAACTGACACATAAGCAAAGATTTAATCATTATCAAGGCATTAAAAGACTCAAAACCTGCAAATGTAGACAACTGCATCACTTTCGACTAGTGATGGGACAATTTGTTTATCAATTCCTCAATTCCACAGATTCTTGCCTAAATCAAAGAATCGTGGAGTTACGATTTTTTGAATTCAACAGATCAAAACGATTCTGCTAAATTTTCTTACTGAGCAACACATTCTGCAAACCTGGTGTTGCTTGTAAACCCAATGCAAATAGCTTGTGTGCTTTTGCAGTAGTGTTTAATCAGGCAAAATTAGAGGCACGATTTTGTGGTAAATCACGATAAAACAAAATAACACCTAAATACAAGTTAAAACTCAAAATAACATGAAATACAAATGCATGATGCCTCACAAAATTATCTTTCTCCAAGAAATTAACTCTTCTCCCATGTTATATACACTAATTTAATTCGGCACTATAAAAATAAAAAATCTAGAGTCATGCGAGGTCTAGGCAATATCGATAAATACTCTAGATGAAAAAATACTCACATTTGTCTAGACACAATTTTTTAAAATCTGAAATCATAGTTCTACATGTAACACATGCACGTAATTACGTTAAGTTTTTTCTTGCATAACAAAATCAAAATGTAAACAAACATATTCCAAAGATAACACAAACAGTAAAATACACACTTCGAAATAAGCTATAGAGTAGTTCGACAACAAACTGCCTCAAAGTGCTAATAACACTGGTACGAATTAACACAATGGTGTGAAGTGAACTCGACTAAAATTTGTGCAGTTATCTATCGCCACAGCTCTGAATCAAATGTTTTACATTGACTGCTGCACGTAAAATTCCGTGAAATGAATGTGCGATATCTAAATTGATACATTAAACAGACGTTTTCATTAAATATACAGTCTCGTAAATTATGAAAGATGCTGCTGCCAGTATAAATGACCGTAAAATGTCCGTGTTAATGTATGTACATATTTAACCTCCAATGCAAGGCAACTGATTTCGTTTGTTTAAATTCAGCATTATTATAAAACACCACTAGCCGCAACAAAATCAAAGTTTAGCATGGCCATTTCAGCATAACAAAACTATAAATTTCTTGTACAGAGTACTGGATGAAATAGTAAATTCCACTAAATTTGCCAATTCAACTAAGAAGTAACAACACTTATCTTCTCTCCCTCTCATTGTAGTCCCTGCTGTTAAGTTGTGTGAAAGGTAGAACTGTACAACTGCACACAAAATGTTGCAATGTATTTAACATTTGTTGATAATCTAATAGAGCCCAGAATCAAGAATATAAACAAAAATTTTGGAATTGAAACTAAAATTTGAATTGAAAAAAACCTACAATCGTCCCATCACTACTTTCGACCCTTTGATTGGATCCAATCCAGATAAATTCTTATACGTTGAATCTTATGAATCACAAGCCTTCCGAAATAAACAAAATTCCAAAGGTCCACTATCAACTTTAGCAGCTATACCTTGAAGTCCGAAATGATAGAAAAAAGAAAGAACATTCATTTCAACACAAAATACTTTAAGACACCATGAACCATCATCTCTACCAACATACAACAGTCAAAATATTACAATAAACCTTTCTAGGATAATAGCTAGAACAGTTTTATTTTTATAAATCAGAGAAAGAACAAGTTATTCTGCCTGCAAGAAACTTTATGAAATTATCGCATACGGTTAAGAGAGATTCTTTAGGAAATACGCCCAACATAGTACACACATACAAAAATTTATGTTCAGGCGGAAGGGGGTGAGGGGTGAGGAACTCATCCCCCCCCCTGCCTAACAGCTGATGTGTGTGCCACCAGCATGGTGAAAGTTAAGACACCAACAGTAAATATGAAGTAATATTTAATTTTAGAACCTCACATTCACCAAATTTGAGATTCTTATAGGTCAATTTTGACATAATAATTTTGTGATTTCAGTAACATTTTTGTTATATATGTATTCCACCATGAATTTGAAACACAATGGTATTTGAATTTTGCAAATCGGTCCAATTGTCCAAGATGTATGGATTTTTTATGTTTTGAGTCTGGAGACATAACCTCTTAATATCATGGTGGCCACTGCTCAGCATCCTAATACTACAGAGACAGACCAGGATCAACGTCCCATGTATAAGGACTTTACAACTTTTCGTCGGGTGTAATATTTTCATTTAAGAGTTAAAGTGTGTTAAGTGCCTAGTATTTATGTTTGAAATTTGCAATTTCATATTGGTAATTGTTGCTGTTGCTATATTTTCTTTACTTTTATTCGTATTTATCTTTGCAATTTGTTTGTTATACACATTGAATGCAAGTGTGACTCAACTTTGCTGTGTCATTAGAGAAGACAATTCACAATATGCTCCGAAGGCAATACAGTGTTTCTAGGTATTATCCTAGAAAGGTTTACCATAGTATTTTGACTGTTAATGTTATTACAGAAGATGGTTCATTGTGTCAAAAGTATTTAGCGTTGAAGACACTATATTCTTCTTTCATTTTTCTATCTTTTCAGTCTTCAAGGTATAACTGCTAAAGCTGGTACATGTACAAGCATTTCTCTTGCACCGGAAAAAAGAGTGGACATATATAAAAGTTTTTCAACTCTCAAGTCAATTAGCGAGATTGTAGCGATGCTCCAGTGTAATACATGTGCTGCTAACTATGCTCAAACTTTCATATTTTTTACTAGAATTTTTGCATGTTTGCATTAATGGTTCTATTGCAGGAAATTTTAGCAATAAAAACATATGCAGATGTAGTTACTTTTCACAGTAAGTAAACTTTTCGTTATTTTCTTGTCAAAACGTTTAGCTTCCAGAACACTGTTTGTTATTTTGTTATATCTTTATGTTGGTGCAGGGTAAGTGCTACTACCTCTAATCTGTGGAGTGAACACTGTTGTGCACGTGCCTGTTTCTCATTGTGTTTATTACACAATTATCTTGTTGGTGTTGTCTGCATATTTAATCGGTAGCTAATTTTTCAGGCACAGTTGGTTGTAGGTACAGTTTAGTGCATTTTCTCGAGTGAAATTTAATATTGATCAGCATGTGTTTACCACTTCGTGAAACTGCTCGTTCCACTATGTTCCTTACCGCCGTCCACAATGAAGCGACATGAATATAATTTACGTACCTAAGTTTAAGTTTGTTGGTTTCAGGAAACTTTAATGCTAGTGAGGAACAAACATGATTTTAATGAAGTAAACTTGCAAGGATTGCCATAGAAAAAAATTCAAGAGGTTGTAAATTTTACGAATGGTAAGTTTACATGTTTTGTAAATGTACTGTATATGTGAACCGTTAACTATAATAATTGAAATGCAAGTGGTCTGAAAAAGCAGCACTCTCCACATTTTTGTAGTGAGTGAATGTTTGTCTATATTGTAAATTCAACGAGCGTAAGGTTAACTTCTGTCAGGGTGTGCATGCGCACACGTGTATATGTATATAGTCCATTCCCCATTGGAAGCAACTTTCTCGGAGCCCTGCTAAATATCTACTTACAGGCCCATTTCATATCCTTCCGCCAAATGTAAACAAACATTGCAGCGTGAATGCCATGTAGCATCTGTCAAAATCAATGTTTACATTCCATCGTGTGTACATATGTTCGTATACTTTCGCTACACCTAAAAATAAACATTGAAATGCGACTTCTACTTTTATACCTGGTTGGAAGAGCAGTGGTTGTGCTGCACACTATTGTATCATGTGTATTGCTATCATGCTGAAGTATGCACTCCTAGTCTTATCAAAACAAAGAGTGCTTGTTCAGCAAGTCTACTTGCAGCAGCAGCACCACCACCTCTATTGGTGTTCATAGCAATGTTAAATGTTATATAGCTTGTGCAGCAGGGGAGCCATAGTAGGTAGAAAATTTCGAAAGTGAGCACTTAACAATGGAGTGTTCTGTGGGTGTTTGGGTGTTCCTTGTAGAGAAGATTGCCATTAAGGATACTGATGGAAAAGTGTTAATTTATATACCTTTCATGACTTAAGTGAAGAAAATCAAGACATTTTAAAATACAGATTATGTGTTGCAAATCTTCAGACAGTTTATGAGTACCACTACAAGAAATATTTACATAAATATTTTTATCTTTTTGGTCAACATTGTTGTGACCCATTTCAACTTCACAAGAAAGTGATAATCAAAGGGGCTGAAAGAAATTAGTCTTAAGTTGTTCGCTTGTATTCTAGACCTGATTTTCAGTTTGTTCCAGACATGGGATTATGTATTCTTTGTTTTAAGAAAATATCAGAAAACTCTAGCACAGAGCCTTTTCATGAAAATTTGTACCTGTAGAGGAAACAGCAAGTTAAGTGAATATTGCTTGTGAGGCCCTAGGAAAATCAAGTAGAGTAGCACCTGTATTTAAGAGAAAAATTGAGTACATCACTTAGTAGTCCACCCTGTGAAGAGAAGGATGTTCAAAAACTTTCAAAGGAGGCTAAGTACGATATTCTTTAATGTAGGCTGAAGATAGATTTAAGGAGAGTTTAAGTAGCCAGCTGATAAGGCTAAAATTCTAAGTTTGGTACCACAATCATGATCAATAGCTAAAACCTGTTCAGAGTTTGAAGCTAGCCAATATTTGGTATTTCGTGTATTTTAGCAGGTCCCAGTGGTACACATTCGGTTTGTGTATGTATTGCTCATCGGAATATGAAACTCCTGATAGAGGGTGCAAAACTTAACATAAATGACAAAGATCTTCTTGAATCCGTAATTTGTGATATTCAAAGTGAAAGCTGTACGATTGATGAAACTTAATTTTATTGTTTAAGATGAAGTTCAAAGTTTCCATTGGGTCAATGAGCAAGCAACACTTCATTCATTTGTTGTTTACTACAGAGACCCTCAGAAAACACTGTAGTTTCTAAAAGTTATTGTTTCATAAGTGATTACATGAAGCATACTTTGGCAGTGTATGTATACCAACAGCAACTTGTTTCTGAAATAGCTGCACACTCCCCTTCATGAACAAAATTATCTACTTTTCAGATGGTGCAAGTGGTCAATATAAAAAAAAAGAAACATTTCATTAATCTTTGTTACCACAATCATGACTTTCATATTGAGGCACAATGGAATTTTTTGCTATGTCCCATGGAAAAAGTCTATGTGATGAAATTGGCGGGACCGTAATGCAGCTAGCATACAAGGCTTCTCTTCAAAGAGTGACCTCAGGACATATTTTGGATCCAGAGACCATGTTCAACTTTTGCAAATCCAATACAACAGGCATAATATTTTTCTACCTCAATTACGCTAAAATTACAGCTAGCCATTTTCATGAGAGATTTGAAAATGCTCAGACGGTACCAAAAACACGAGAAAAACATATTGTACCTCTTCACACTCAACAAATTTGATGCTATAAAACATAAATTTCAAACAATTTTGAGGATGCTACGTTAGCTAATCTTCCAATTGATGTTGTGCCTTTTGTTAGAAAAAGATTACATAGCATGTGTATATAAATCAAGATGGTGGCTGGGAAAAGTAACTGGAGTGAATATGAATGAGAAGATTGTGCTATCCACTTCTTTCATCAGGTAGGACCAGCAACATATTTTTATAAATTAGTAAATGATAGTGTGTGTGTGTAGTTTCTAAACACTTTAAAAGCTCTCTCTGCGAGCGAATTTAGAACAAGCACTGGAAGAGAGAGAAAATTGACTCAAAGACAAGCATTGAATTAACTCAATTATTGGATCACATATGGAGAAGAAATGGAAGAAAGGGAACAGAAAGTAGTTAACCAAGCGAGGTACCCAAGACTACCTATTTAATCGTTCGAGAACAAAAGAGTTACCTTTTATGAGGTAATTACTTGCTACTCTATAATTGCCATTTTTTGTATAGCAAAAAATTTGGTAAACTTTTTTAATAATTGTAATTTTTATTGAAGAAAACACAAATGTTTATCATCAGTGTTTTTGATTGGATTGTAGCGTTACTAGAGTTTTTAACACAATAATATTCATGAAGGAAGAAAACTGCATTTTATAGCACAATATTTTCATTACTATGCAGATGACCTACTCTGAATTTTAACATGTTGTTGCACAACTAACTTTCCACACAAATAAAATCAGATTTTTTTGATGTCACAATAAGAGATGTGAATCAACAAAAAAGTGAATTATAAAAGCTTAAGGGGACAAAACACCTCAAGTATGTCAGTATTTTTGAGAAGTATCGTTGACATAGTTTTATCACACAAAAACTTGTCGAGGTGTTCTGTCCCCTTCAAGTAAAAATTTAGCCTCAAAAGTGAGAAAAATTTTAGCCTCAAAAGTGAGAAAAATTAACAATTCCATCATGAACTTTGACCCTGATTAGCATGATCTTTAAAATAATAAGAGTGTAATTTGTTTATACACTGAGAAACCGCTCTTTTTGCTGAATAAATCAGTTTTTGATTAATTAAAATTGGGTTATAAATAAAGGTGCTACAAAATCTTTCACAAATGCTTAAATATGCTTAAAATGGCACACACCACCATCTTTAAACATCTGTCCAGAGTGAATGTGCAGAAACTTTTTTTCCAAGATTGGTTTTGAACTCTCAATGTATGCATTAATGAATAGAGAAAATTCCAGAATTTTTGAAAAACTTGCAGCAACCAACACTGGTTGAAATGACATGGAATGACTCGATGTTATTTCCATACGTGTGTTTTCCACCACTCCATTGAAACAATAAGCAACTCAAAACACCTCACTATCTTAAGATCAAAATAATACAGTCTCACGAAAGATAAACTAATGCCCCTGACCCCTCACTGTTTCCTTTTCCCCCTCGAAATAAAATAAACAGAATGCTAACAAATTTAACTTGGTATTTACAAAAATAAGACAGGTTGGAAATTCCAACCTAGCTAATAGTATCCTACATTGATTACTGGACGGAAGTTAGCTAACGTTAGTCTTTCAGGGCCTGTCGCAACAGGAAACAATAGGAGAAAGAAAAATTGAAGTGTGCATGGGCCTCTAACATTTGTTTACAAAATTTCTTTTCCTAAGTGACACAACAGCTATGGTGGAAGGATATATTGTGGCTGTGCTACTTTTCTAGAACTGTCAAAATCTACCTCACATAAAATAAGACTATATTAAAAATGCAACAGTCGATACTCGTTCAATTTTCAATTGAGCATTTCATGGCATCAATCATTAATTCGAATTAATTTGTAACCATTTATATCTCTGCATTGTCCTCAGAATGTCACACCACTGGCAACAGCTTCATGTAATTTATTTTGTCTAACAACTCTCAAACTTCTTTTGTCATACACAAATCTCAAGCCACAGCCTGAATTGAAGTATGTACTAGTTTACACTTATGACTCAAAGAGTCCTTATATCCCAACTAAAACGTTGTTTCTATGTACATAACTGGATACAAGAGTTCTTGACAATTTCTGTGTAGAAAATTAAATAGCTAAAACTAGTACTGAAAACACACATTTTAGAAAAATTATTTTCTCCTGTTCAAGCACAACTACAAAACATCCAAATGTTTTTTAATCACCTGTTTTCTACCAGACCTATGCAATGCAGTTCATGCACCAGCCAGGTAAAGCCCTTAGTTATGAAAACGAATAAAAACACTAGCAAAATTCAACTTACATGTTCCTTCAGCTTTGAGCGAAGATCGCTTATATATGCCTCTCTCTTCTCCTCGTGGGTTTCCATTTTCTGCTCCAGAGCTTCCCTCGTCTGCGAGATGAACATGCTCGCTTGCTCATCCTTCTTTTTGGATGCTTCCTCAATCTTTGACATCTTGGCTGCCAAATGAGCCATCTTGGTGGCTTCCAACATCTGAAAATTTTATAGTCATTGCTATCTTTATAACCAAAAAATGTAGCACAATAGGCCACCAAGTAACAAGAAAACTACAAACAATGATTACCCAACATTTTTTTTAAACATACATAACTGATACAATCCGTTAAAGGTAATTCGCAATAAAGTGAGCAATCTTAAAATCACCCCATGAAAAAAAGCACTCGGTAATACTCAGCTCAGATTGCAGCAAACTATAAGACTTGCCACGTTTCAACATCTTAATAGTCATTAAGTTAAAAATTTGTCACCTACAATTCAGTTTATTTTTGCTGGTCATGGTTTTTTCCCCCTAGTCAGCATTCGCGTAAATAAAATAGCAGTTCACAACCAACTTTACTTTGAATAGCAGTTTGGAACGACTAAAATAAAGTATTCGCTAACGTAATAAATAAAACAATTTTATAAGTGCCATGTGTGAAGTGGCATTGGTCATCATTATTTTCAGCTGTATTTTCCATGATCTGGAAAATGAGGTTCAAGTAATAAGTTTGTACCAATTATAAACCTCAAACTTGAAAAAACTTTGGATGGGTGTGTTATGTTATACAATTCTGAAAGCTTAAGGCCATTGGTGCATGAAATTTTGGTCATAACTTGTTACAGAGGATTCTTCAAAATTTTTTACTCTTCAAGACTTAAATAAATTTTAGCATTTTCTTACGTTGTTAGACATTCACTGCCATCATTCTTTGAGGACTGATCGCAGATAAGAAAATTTAAATTCTTTATTTTCTTCCACTAGCGCTCAGAGGACAACAGCAGTGAATAAAAAGGTAAGAAGGTGCTAAAAGTTGTTATTTACGTATTGACGAGCCAAAATTTAAGAATCCGCTGTGAAACAAGTTATGACAAATTATATAAATATACTGCTTTCATGCACTAAAGGCCATAAATAAATGTGTGTAAGTTATTTGATATTTATGCACGTATGTCTCACGCTTTAAAACAATAATGCCATAATTTTTTATACTGAAATAAACACTCCAAATGTTATGAAAATGCTAAAACTGTAAAATAACATTTGACCAAACTGTCAAATTTGTATGAGCAGATACTCAAATGGTTTAAGTACTAGCTTCCACAACTAACCTTCAACGTAAGCAATTTGGAGGAAAATTAGATTCTGCAATAAATGTGAGGATGCAGTTTTATGAAATAAATTTTCATCAGCTAGGTATTGTTTTTCATATTCTGGTGAAGTTACTTTTATATCGTGAAAGTATTTCGATTTTATAAGTGGAAAGTAATTGTTTTGTTAAGCAAAGCAGTGGTCCTTAGCCCATAGTGTAGTGTGTTTAAAATACTGCATAGCTGCACAAATTTTTACAAAACTTGCATTGAGTGACAAATATTGTGGAAGAAAACTCTAAAAATTGGAATCAATTCTGTTCAGTCATTTAGTATCATAAAATGATGACAATTGCTTTTGTAACACCTAATGTAATAGCAACACCTGCCATATGCCTGTGGGTAGTTTTTATTAAAATATTGATTTGTGAGGTAATGATGCATTGTAATTCTGGTCTTAAATTACGTTAAACATAATTATTAGGTTGTTTAACGATAATTTAAGGCAAGTTATTTCCTGTATGGAGTAAATATACAGTATTATCTAAAAGTGTGCCTTTCTTATGAATAGGCGAGTTTCAGTTACCCACCCATTAGGGCGAATGTCCAAAACACCTTGACCTTGCTTTTATAACGGGAAACCAAGTATAGTGTTCAACTCTTCTAATGACAAACTAAACCCAACATTTTCTTAGGACTTCTCAAATGTTGACCACAGTTTAGAGTCGCAGAGAAAAAGAATCTTTAACATCAGTCAATATTCACAAACCAATGTTATTACTGAAATTAACATTAGTGTTAATAGAGCAGATTACAATATTCCTTTTCAGTGTTTATTTAATGAGCATGCAGTGAATATGACCCAGCTGATAGTTGCATGGTAGTGTATTTTGATCGACGTGCAGAAAGATACGCAACCAACGGTCTGAAAGTAGAAACTTCGCAGGGTTCTCCAAAAGTGCTCACTTTACCATGCACAGCCTTGGTCTAATGTGACATTTCCATGTTCTGAAGCACAATACCCTGCAATATTATGCATAACATACTTCAGTAATACTGAACATATTCACAACTATTTGTTTAGTAAAACAGGAATATCTTCTGTGATTGAGTTATTGCCAAGAAAGATTATGTTCTTACAGTAATGAAAACTTTGTGTTCCACCAAAACTGATACAATAGTTTATCCATCACAACGATATGAAAATATATCTGCGCAGAGTGATGCAAGAACTAAAATATTGTGAATTACATTTGAAACAATGTACCTGTCTCCTTTCTTCTGCAGCTTTCAGCTTGTCCTCAATATCCTCAACAGAAACATTCTTGCTGTTGGGGGAAGAGGGTCTTCTGGGCGGCGTGACTGTGACAGGGTCCGCCAGGATCACCTCGTATGCCAAGCCACCTTTAGACTTTTCCTTCAGCTTAATTTCAGTTGCTGCAAAAGCAATATAGTTATTACCTAACACTTAATATTCCTTTCATATTAACTTAGTATGAAAGCACATACATTAAGGCTCCCACCTACCTAGATTTTTTCTTGCGTTTGAAGCTACGAAGCGAGGGTACAATAAGGGAGACACTACCTACCACGCGCATCAAGTGTGACATTACAAGTAAGCACAAGCACAAGACTTTGAACCGATGTGCAATGTTCTTGTCACACTGCGAGTACCTATGAGACTTTCAGCATGATCCTATATTTTTATAGGTGAAAGGTCTCCAGGAAGGTCCAATGCAGGGCCCTGGAGTAAATTTGTACGTATTTGACACACACATTTTGAGATGCAGCACTTACAGCCATTGCCTGAAGTGTGTGTTCTTTTAGTAGACGAGTACATGGGACAAACATTTAATAGTTTCATGTCACAACATGTATTTCAAACACACTGCAACTTAGTTCAAGCAGCAGGTAGGCAGGGAAGCCTTAAGTAAACAATCCAAAATAATATTCCTCAAACGCGCACACATGGATCGGTGGGGGGGAAAGTATACTATACAGGTATAATGCACATAATAAGGTTTCTCGGATAATAGTTGCTTGATTTGATATCTGGCAAAAGCATTTAATAGATATAAAATTAGAGCATACAATAAAAACATACTGAATATTCTGATCTACAGGTGTCAGGATTGAAATTTGCAAATACGTAATTTACTGAAATAGTTAATTTCACCAAATAATTTCACTATACTGGGACAGTGGTGGCTGAACGGTTACCCTGTTCGCCTCCCACCAAGCAAACCGCGTTCAATCCCCGGACGGATCACTCCGGATTTTCGCATGTGGAAATTGTGCCGGACAGTGCCGCTGGTTGGCAGGTTCTCTCAGGGATCTCCCGTTTCCCCTGCCCCCTCATTCCGGTGCTGCTCCATAATAATCTCTATCACACATAGTGGCTATCAAAACCTCGCTGTCAAAAGCCACCCAAATCCCTTCACTTTCATTACATGAAATGCTTAAGTTCTGACAGAGCATATTACATCTTAATCTTCATGGTTGAAACAATTTCAGAAAAAAAAAATCTTTAATCATTTCAACCAAAAATTCAAGTTATTTTTATTATTTCTGCCAGGACATACTTTCCCCCAAAAGATTTCTAGCAAGACTTTTTTCCTCTCTTATCAAAGATATTTAAGTACAATCTGCACAGAAGAATAACAGAATTTACAAGTTAATAGTCGCATTGCTTGGGCCAGGATAAACATTAAATGACAATGCTGGAAATTACAAATCTCTACCATAATGTAATGCCTTACAAGTGAGAAATAAATGGAGGGAAAGAAAAAGATTTAGAGAGAAAGCTAGCTAGACAGATAAGATGTAGAGAGAAAGACAGATAGATGTAGAGAAAGCAGCTGTAGATAGAAAGATAGATGTAAAGAGAAAGATTGATAAAGATAGATAAAAAGATAAAAAGGCACATACCTCCATGAATAAACATATCAAACGATGCTAGCTACATATACCCCCTACTTCTGTGGCAGACTTGCAACAGCACTACTAAAAATATTTATGTCAAGTCACTTGTGTTGCAAGAACTCTGCATCATTTCACAATTTCAAAGCACACAATTGCTTAGTTTCTACTATTCTTATAACACAAAAATTGTTTTATTTAAAGTGCAGCACTTAAATAAAAGCAATATTACATAAATTAAAGTTAATATTGGTTTCTCCAATGTGTTCTAAATTGTTTTAATAAGGATAGCGAGACACTTGCCATTTTCTGGCCATCCACTTCTAGGAAGAATTAAATGACAACTAAATGTACTATAATTATTTATTAGCAATATCTTCACACTTTCTGAATAAACCTTTGTAAAAATCACCGCATGTATATTTAGTTACCAAAAAAGTACTAGCGAACTGCCTCCAGTCCTTCTCTCTTGCAAAATACGGATAAAAGAACGATTTTGTACACAACAGTGGTGTTATCTATTTAATTAATGCTGAATGTAGGAAAGAATGGTTTTATAAAACCACCCCCCCCCCCCCTAAATATTTCCACTATAAAATATTTATTCACGAACTACACTAAAGAGATAAACCACAAATTTTGGCGAAACCTATTGCAGCTCAATATAAAAGATAAAATAGGTCCTCATACTGGGTCACAGTTCATCAGTTGAGAATGGCTTGTATATGATTTTAAGTACGGAGTCACGCTGCAAGACATTATGCTACATTTCAACCAAGCACACAGTTTCAATTCACTGCAAAATAGTTGTCATATTACAGCTAAATTGTATTCGATTAAGTGTGTGTGGCTAGGTAAAAAAATGGGGGCAGGGAGGGACACTAACATGTAGATGAAGTCCTAGTAGTATCTTACCTCAGCAAATAATCAATATTGCTTGCAGTTTTTTAAACTGTCTGATATCTTAGTCATTTCTAAATATATTATTTCATGCAACCGAAATAAATCTAATTTATTATTCATAAAATCAGGAAGAAAAAATTCCTGGGGAAAATTTGTGTGTATAGTTTAAATTCACTGCCAATTCCAACTGTTCTGTACTTACCAATGTGTTTACTGAAGTTTTACCATTTACCCATGTTAAATGTATGCATATAGCCATGATAAATGTGTGTGTGTATATATAAATGCAGCATTCTAGCTGTGTGATGTTCTCCCATATGATTTTATACCAGTGTTTTGAAGCACCACTATGTAGTTTGACAGTGTTCCATTCAAATTCCATGTCAAATCAACACAGCTTTAATAAAAATATACCTCGCCATCTCAGATTAGAATGAAATTTGGCACATCACTAGCCTTCACATAGACTCAGAAAAGTACCGAGTTTTATTATGAAAATACATATATCAACCAGTTTTGGGAAGGAAGGGAGAGGGGGAAGGACAAAAAAAAAACCCATGACTGACATGTTCATGTTTGTAGCTGTCCTAATTGAGTTGGGCGAGGCATCATTTTGTAGCTTTTTCCAAGAGCTTTCCATTGAAATAAAACACAAAAGTGCTTTTAAGAAAAAGATTTGTCTTATCCCAAATCAAAAACTTTAATTTTTGAAAAAGCATGATGGTCTAAAGGGATGTAGGAAAGTCACTAACTTCATCAGCTAATTTTTGTCTAACACATATGACAACTACCAGCTGTCAAACAGCTGTGATGTACCCATTGGCATCTCTCATTACCTGTTGGTCACGTGAATAATTCACCACTTTCACCATCTATATCAGCATCTTCCAAGAAATTTACCAATATTTTTGATATGATGGAGGAAACTGTTATAAAGGCATGCAACCAGTGATGTAGTGGTGCCTGAGTGTGCCGGAGTGTTGCTCTGGTACTGCCCCAAGCAGCCGGAGCTTGGCTGTCATGGGTTGTGCGATTGTGAATGCAAAAACAATCTTTTTTAATACAAAATAATAAAAAGCTGTATACGAGTTAGCCTGGTGTTTATGTAAAGGCGGCAGGCGCGGTTGTTGATAACTGAAAGGGTCAGTAGGATTTAAATGATGCGACACACAATATGTTGGTTCGCAGGAGAGACAATGAATACAACTGGCTTAGTCATATGTTAACCGCTTCACTTGCTAGCACCTGGTAAACCAGGAATTCCTGCCCGACATTGCACATATAGGTACGCATATTCCCCAAAAGACAGTAGTGTAGCACATTATTAATTGCACAAAACTTATCCTGTGTAGCTCTGCAGGGTGTGAACATGGATTCAGGCTATGTCCCAATTCGCTGACATGACAAAGTACTCTCTCGTTCACTCCTAACCTCACAGAAAGTACTCTCTCGTTCACTCCTAACCTCACAGAAAGTACTTTCTCGTTCACTCCTAACCTCACAGAAAGTACTCTCTCGTTCACTCCTAACCTCACAGAAAGTACTCTCTCGCGCACTACTGACGTCACAGAGTCCTCTCTGCTGCCCAACTGAGGAAAGAGCATGAGAGGGAGAGTGAACGACAATGTACACACTGTGCTCTCTCTTACACCCTCTCTGGTGGCAATGTTTTCTAGTCTAAACTCAAATATCCAGGCACAAATTTGGTGTTTCTAAAGTAGAGTTAGAAATATTTTATTGACTTAACTTAATCACTGCACTTGTGAAATGTGTAATAACAATATTCCATCTGAAATGGAGTATAAGTTACATAATGTTCTTGTTTCATTTAGGTTAGTTGTGTGCATATTATTAAATACTGTGATTTGCAAAAACTTATGTTTTTAATAATGCAAAAACGTAACAAATTAAAATAAGTTACAATTTCATAAAACAATGTACATTCCTTTGAGAAAAGTGAAAGGCCAGCAATATTTAATTTTTCACCATTTATTACAATTTCTGTCAGAGAAATAATGCAGAAGACTTACAGAGGGCACGCATCTCAATTCACTAGAGTGGACCAGAGAGAGAGTGGTGAGTCAGCACTCTTTCTAGTTGGGACACTGCCTCAGCCAGATTAATCCCATTGTGTCTCCAACCATGACAAGGCTATTGACTTCACATGTCTCTGCACTAATGTTTTTAAAACTTCATGGATCTTCCTTGCAAGAGTGAGATCCATCGCCATATATAAACGCTGTTGATAACGTGAGCACTTTAGAAATGAGCGTTTGACAAAAGTCACTGCCCCTATACGCATAATTTATAATGGGTGTACTGAGTGACATTCGCCTAGTAAAGTTGGTAGTGATGGATGGAAAGTAGTTCCACATCTCAACATCGAATAAAAAGTGTTCGGTAACCATCTGTGATAACTTAAAATTAATTAATTCACTTTCTGTTTTTTTTTTTTATGCATCAAAGTGTAACTTTATTAATAAATTCACAGTTATATTTGACCGACATATGAATAACGTGACTAGGCCCATAACAATGTTAATGTTACACGAGACAGAGGAATGCACAACGTGTATACAAGTAGATCTTTAGCAGGACTTTCAAAAGTGCTCATTTTACCATGAATGGCATATAGCATCTTGGTTAAGCAGAAGATACATGGCCAGCCCAAACAAGAAGCAAGACAGGAAAATGAAAATCCATTTTCAAGCATGCTTTAAATCTACAGTAAAGAATTCATTTAGTCATCTCAGAACAATGCGATAATCATTTAGTGTGAAATATTTAAAAAAAAAAAATGAACAATTGAAAGTGATTTGTGTAAATAATTAAAATGAAGGAAACACTCACAAGCAATAGAATGTTAAAGTAACAATTTTACACTGAGCTGTAAGTTGGCTATCCTGAGTGAAAGAAATAAAAAGGTGTGTGATAATTAAAAAGGTATGTGTTTTCTGAAGGTGGAGGGCGAGGAGTTAGGGAGATCTCTGGCACTGCTTAATTCAGCACTACATCACTGCATGCAACTGTTTTGTGCCTCAAATAGTAAATAACTGAAGCTCTTTAGCAAAAAAATGTTTCTATATATTCATTCAGCAGAAAAAGTAAAATAGACTGAAGTAATATTTTCCACGGCCCAATCAAACAACTGTTGTGGAGTAAGGATCTGATTATCATATGGCAGCTGCAAACTTGCTTTGGCTTCCTATCTTTTAACTGATCCACCGACACCGTCACATGCACTTTCTCCATGGGCAGTTGCAGAAAATGCCATTCAGCATCAATACCAAAATCATCTTTGTAAAAACATAAGTTTGAAAAATCTTATTTTTATATTGAGCTGCACTGCCATCAAGTAAGCCTAGTAAATCATCTTTATTTCCTGGAATTTACTTTTCAAAAATTCAATAAGATTTTCTGAAAACAAACTGTTATTGTATTGTGTTCGAGACCATCTGAAATCACAACATAACTAACTTGCTCTGTTTTATTATATATTACAAAGGGATGAACAATTGCTTGACTGCATGTCCAATAGAAGCTCTGAGCTTCATCTAGGGCAACAAATGAGTAATTTTCTAAGTCGTCCCACATCTTCACAAATGCACCAGCTTTCAAGTTTTCTTTTACTTGATTCATAAATGAAGATTGTGGTTTTGTCATCAAATCATGTCCTATAAGAGCTGAAAGTTTTAGACAAAACATATCTACAAATTCGGTGACTTTTGCAGGGTTTTTAAACTGCAGCGATCAACTGACACCCATTGGTAGAAAGTACATAATGTTTTCAATAATGATTTCCTCTGATACTTGGCTCAAAATAGTCCTTTCTTCACAGTATCCTATACAAATAGAACAATTCCCCAAACTGCAATCAAATGATGATGGGTTGCCAACCATTAGTTAAGGAATCCAACCTAGTATTCTCAATCATGATTTTAATTTTTCGGTGCACAGTACAAAACACTGAGTGTACCACACTGACCTGTCAAAATACAATGCTTTGGCCTAAGTTCTGCAAATTTTGAGAAACCCAATTTCATTTCAGGGAATTTATACTACTTAAATAATTTATATGCCTCATTCAAATTACATAAAATTAGCCTTTTTGAAACCTTCAATCTGTCTCCATTGGTTCTTTAGAGAGAGACAATCTTTCATCCCTGGCATAGACCTACCTACTTCATTTTCATAAAATGCCTTAAGTATGTCAACCACTTCTTACAAGCTTTTCTCCCGTTTTTGGTGACCTACTAAAATTCCTTTTTCAGACAGAATGTTTTTTCTTGGTGCACAATGTAATCAGGAGCCTTAAATTCTCGCATAATATATCCTACACTCATAGTTGGTGGCAAGTAAGTTAAAATAATGATTTTCTGTTTCCTCTTGCTGCACTAGAAAAATTTGCTTTGAGATTATCTTAACAATACTGAATCTCGTGACAGCCCTGTATCCCTTTCTGAGTAGTCTACAGCTTGAAGAAAAAGTTTACGCTTCGTGGCAGAACCAATATTTTTAACTTTATTCTTTGCATATTATTTTTATTTGATTTTCTGGTTATTGACTGGAGACTCTCCCAATAAAAGCAAAGAAGCATTAAAAGAGTTTCTAAAGCTTGTGAAGCTACAGAAAAATTACAGTCATCTGAACTAGAATGGTTAAATTCATTACAGGTAGGTAGCTGGCCTAGCTTTGTTAACTCCCTATTTTTTCTCCTATAATAACAAATTTTTTAAAATTTGTTTGGTATTTCAGGAATTATCTTCAACAGCCACTCAAACATTTCTGTTTCTTTTTATCCTTTACATAATGCTTATATTTTTTTTAAGGATTACAACACTGTAATGTCTCACACCTTTTATCCATTTTGCATTAATGTCAACGTACCTCGTATAAAATTTTTTTTTGAGATTCACTTAAAAACAAAATCACAATTCATAAAAAATTAATCATACTTCACTAACTCGCTGAATACCCTTTTTTAATGTAAAAGTGAAGAACAAATCTTACTTTTCACACAAAAAATATGCTTGTCACACATTAAAAAGACTTCTATATTGACCATAGTCTCCACTACAAGACCGAGACAATTAGAAGTTAGCTGGTGAAATCATGTTCTAACACGTACAAGCTTGTCATAACACAAGCAATTATAATACACAGATTGAATTTCACCGTGTAGTATGGTTTACCTAAGACAGCACATTTTCTTACACAAATTGCAGAAAAGTAATTTAAATAGATGATAACCAGATCCTTATCTTCAAACTTAAAAAAATCTTTCAGGCCTACGATGTACAAGATTAAAATGTGAGCAATCTTCACCTGGACAATGTTAATTTGTGTAACATATAGTTCCACATTACTTAGTAAGTGCAAAAGAATAAATAAATTTAGTAAGCTATTTTAATAAGTACAGTAATTAAAGTGTTGACTATTAGTCATTTTTGCTGAATTTGATGTTATTTGACAAGTTAAATCAAGACCCCATTATCATCCCATCTTCAAACTTGGTGAATACATAACAACTGTACGAACTATTATTTGTAATTTCATTATTTAAAATTTTCAAAAATGCACTTTTTATAAATTAAAATTCAAAATTTTGTTTTTGGATTTTAAAAAAATCTTACAAGCATTATTGTGTTGTATATCTATGCAAATATCTTGGAAAAAGCTACAAAATGATGCTTCGTCCAGCTCTATATCTCAATTAGGACAGCTACAAATGTAGAACAAAGTCAGTCGTACAAATTTTGCTTTTTTTAAAATTTCACATAGGCACATTTTCATAACCGGTAAATATACGTATTTTCATAATATTTGGTATTTTTCTGAGTCTATGCGAAGACTAATGATGTGCCAAATTTCATTAAAATCTGAGATGGTGAAGTAAAAATAACTGTGTTGAATTGACATGGAATGACCCAGGGATATCCAATAGTTACCTAATTGAACAAAAACTATAAATCTCAACTTTGCAAGAAGAGTGTGTGGCCCTTCAAGATTTTAATTATTTTTAAGTGGCCCCATGGGAAAAATGAAAAGCCCAGGTATACAGGGGAATAAACAGTTTTCGTAGAGAAAGAAAAAACTTAGCAATGCACTATTGTTTTTAATTTGTACATGCACTATGAAAAAAAAAAAAAAAAATTTTGTAGGTTGATGGTTGAAGTACTCGTGGAAGCAAAAAGCCATGGATACACACTGAAATGACAAACAGTTCTTACCCAGTGACACACCACAAACACTACAATATGACAAATGCAGAGTTAAATATATGATTTCAGTCAGGTTTTATGATTTAAAAAACAGAAAATTAAAAGTTAGTACCTACATTTTCTACGGGTACTAGAGTTTAAATTGTATTTATAAAAAATCATTAAGATAGTTTTCTATATTATTTAATGCTGAATTCTACATATATAATCTCTGAAAACTAGGTGCCAAATACAAAAACCCTTTAAAGTATTACATCAACAGTATTCAAGTGAAGTCACTGCATTCACGGTTACTTCACACTTTTTTAAACAAACTTAT
The DNA here is from genome assembly GCA_029891345.1 of Dryococelus australis. Lineage (NCBI taxonomy): Eukaryota > Metazoa > Arthropoda > Insecta > Phasmatodea > Phasmatidae > Dryococelus > Dryococelus australis. Next base: position 80,905,305 of record CM056995.1, read on the forward strand.
GAAAAATTACCCCAGGTTAATGTCTGCCTGTGTTTAAAACAAATATTTTTGTATATTCTCATGTATAGGCTGTTCACGGTAAAGTGAGCACTTTTGAAAGCCCTTTCACTTAAATAATAGTCAAAATATATATTTTATTTCAGCACTAGACATTAACTTCCTAGTGCTGTGGAATATACACACAGTTTATTACTTACATGGCAATATTTATTTAAAAAGTTGGTTAAAAGATAAAACATGGCCGAAATAAAGTAACTAGGGCATCAAAAATGCTCACTTTACCGCGAACAGCGTATACTGTATTGTGTGTGTGGGTGCAGAACTATACAGTTTACAGCACATGTATCCAGTAAGTCTTAAGTAGTCTGGCAGCATTCCCAGGAGGAACAGTGAATATCAAGATGGTGAAGATCATGAGTGATGAGAGCACATAATTTTCCTGAGTTTAGCATAGGGATGGGCAATGCATCAATTTGACATTAATTAATCAATTATTTCGGTACATTTAATCTTGAACAGTGTTTTAACATAGTAGAGTTCATTCAAAATAATGGTATGCTGGCACAAAATGTTTATACGTTTCCGACATACACATAAAATCACAATTACAAAATAATGTTTAGTACTATGTTTCCGAAAAGTGTAAAACCATAATTTAATATTTGTTAACACATCAATTATACATTAGTTCCAAAGTTCATTACCAGTATAAAATCCAAATAAGATAACGGTGAATGTATAGGTTAAGTTGTACAAAATCAATTGTATTACTGCGCAACCTGCGCCAATCGCAGCACGATTTAGTGTTTTTAATTCCGCCATGCTCCGCAAGTCTGACCCTGACCCGTATGTTCCCACCCTTGTTCTTTACCTCATACCTCTGGTCTTTCCCTCCCTCCTGCACATGCGCACTGGCCGGCCTTTCCCTCCTTTGGTTTTGTTGATCAGCTTGAGCTCGCCCTAGTCCTTCTAGGGCTTCGACATTGTCACTTGTGTAGGTGGTCGTGGTGTATTTTGGCCATGCTACTTGAGATGTAACCAGACATACTGTGAAAGGCGTTCAGGTGGGTCTGGCAGCCGACACCAGATATTTTTAAGTAATGTTTGTTTGAAAATGTTTTCACAGAGCTAAGTTTAAAATGATTGAGGTAAAATTTTGTTTAAACCACCCATTCTGAATTTGCCTTCATTAATTTGAAAGGTTTTGTTTTGGAGTTCCAGTAGTTTTCCTACTGGTTTAGACATGTTGCATTTCGGTTTGCACTGCCAATGTTCTTAATTGGAATTGTAACATTTTTTAATAGTACTCCCAACTTATCGTTCGGTGTGAGGTATTAGTAACTCTTTACATGTTGGTGCATTTAACTGTTGATTGTGTGTTGCGCCATCTGCAAGCAGATCCCAGCTGTGGAACAGTTCAGTGGGTTACCACTATGTTTGGGTTTAAGAAAGTTTTGGACATGTTCAATTTTAAAGCGACCTTTTATTTTGGGTAAACATATGTTTACGAGGCCCAGATACATTGTTTTGGAGAACTTGGATTCCCTTTTGTAACCTGGGAATAATAGTCAGATCAGTTATTTGTATTTTATCAGCATTGTCAACGTTTCGTTTTACAAGGGTCTGATTAGCCATCTTTGGTGGCCAATATTTGGCGTGTGTCATTAGATCATATTTTAATATTTCTTTTAAATGTACCACTTCTCGGCCTTTGATTGGCCTTTTGTAGGTGCACCGAAATTGTGCTAGCTTGTGGATGGTATTAATTAAAGTTATTTTTAATCTGTTTGAAGATAAATCCAGAGGGGAAAACTAGTAGCAAATTTTATTTTAGTATAATACGATGATTCTCTCTTAGTTGGAATGGAGAACCAATGTAAAAATAAAGTATGATGGAAGGTGGCGATAGAAGTGATGTATGTGAAAAGAGGAAACATGAATACGAGACTATTGTTTTTGAATGCTGGCCTTTTGGCATAAAGAAAACCTTCATTTAATAAAAATTTGAAGTTGGTTTGAATCTAAGCACGAGTAGTGCCCAGGTTGTTTAACCAGAATTCAAGATCTGGAAATGGGTTTTGCAATGTAACAAAATTTGCTTAAGAGTTATGACATATTGGTTAGAAAAGATGTTGATAATTTTGTATTCCTGCATGTCAATCAGTGAACTAGAATGCAATTGGTGCTCTCCAGGTTATTAACACTACTTAACTGTGTAATAAATTTTGTTTTTGATTTCAAAATAAGTTGGTATTTGTGTAAAGTTATTAGATGGGGCAAGGGGTCCCCACATTACAAATTAAATTGTTTTGAGTTTCAAATTAGCCTTACTAACATTCAAGGGGGATAAAATCATTGCCTCCGCCGTTACATTTGCAAAAGATAGGTCAGTTAGAGCATTTTTTTTTGTTTGAAAAGTATGTATCACAATGTATGAATGGTTGATATGTAATTAAAAACATAAATTACTGTAAGCATTTAAAAGCACAAGTTTCACGAGCAAGTCTTTATCATGGAAGTGTTTTTGATGTCTGTTGATTTTCTCTTTTGCAAATATTTTGTAAAGAATTGAGGTATTACCTAAACAGTTAATAAAATTTCAAAATTATTGTTATATACAATATCTCTGTTATGACTAATGCATGTTGGGAAATGGCAGGTTAACATGCAGCTCACCAATAAAGCATGCTAACAAATGAGATTAAAATAATTTTTACTCTACAATCATTTAAGGTAACTTTGGTTCATCAGGTCAACTTGATCACCTGCCTATTTTAATTTTAAGTGGAGGCTTGAAGAATCCCTTCACATTATGTACCATGCTCCTTACAAATAAGTGTTATAGTTGGACAAGAAACACAAGATCTCCATCAGTTTTCCTACCCTGCAGCAGCAGCCATCCCCAACATCGACACAGCTGGAGGGGTGGAACAGCACTTCGACACGAGTCAGCATTACACGAGCAAAAATGGAATACGCAAATTTTACTTCATTAGGCGTTCATCAGATTTTGAAACATGCTACTTCTTTCAAACCTAAACAGCAAGCATATCTAAAACAGTTTTTCCTATTCTGATAGTGGTAATAGAAGACTGAACAAGAGACAAACATTACCATCTTTATTTGCTGTTTGTACCACAATTTTGTAAATAAATGTATTTTTTAAGACGAGCATAAAAATGTATAAGCACCCGCAAGTTTATGTAACTAACCAGTGATTTGTTCTAGTCCAATCTATGGAAAGTTAACAAAAACAAAAGTGTAGAGATGGTACTCTAGAGCTCGCAAACACACTAAAATAGCAAAATCAGAAAGTAAAATAAAAATTTGTAAACAATACGATTCACGTCGCTCATAAAAATTTTGCCACAACAAACGGTAGACAAATATGAACAAACACTGTAAAACTTTGAAATTTTCCTCACCATGCAAGACTTTTGTTTGTATTTTCCTCCACATAGCACCACATGTAAAATCTTCTACTTCAAATAATTTCTTGTGCCAATTTCTTATATTTAGACATTGAAAAGTCAAGACTGGTTTTTCTGTTTACCTTCTGCAAAATACGTATTTGAAAGATGTTTCTTGTTACCACAGCAACTATGTTTCTATGTCCACGACAATTAGAAAGAGAATGCCTTTGTGCCCAAGCTTTCATTTTATTTGTTGGGAGACAATATATTTTGTTATTGATTACAAAATAATGTTAGACGACTGTTTATTTACATAAAACCTACAAATGCTGAGTAAGTTAAACATTATTGCCTCTACCCACATGCACCTGAACTAGCGCAGAGTGGTTTCATCGTGAACTTAGAACTTCTGACATTTAAGTGGTGACCCTGTAATTTTATTGGATGCCCCTCTGTAGCAAAGCCAATGCATGCCTCTGTTGTAGCTTCCATGTATCTGGTTTGCATATTGTGAGATAAAGCAATCTGAATAAGCAGCTTTAGCTATTTGAGGGTGTGAAGATTATCATTCCAATGTGCCTGATGTCTTGGTTGTATCATTCCATCACCATTTGGAATGTGCTCTAATGTAAACCTACCGGGGGCACGTTTAATGGTTTAGTCAAAATACACATTTTTCAAATATGCTACAACAGATTTCCAGCACTAGGTATATGACCACCTTTAAAACACATTGTTATTGAGTTACAAGGTACAAAGCTATTTGGAAAAATGATATGCAAAAATACTTCAGCTAGTTAACCACTTAATGAAACGGTCACTTTTAAGTGAACCTAAAAATTTTACAAAGTAAGTAGATGTAGAATGAGAGAGATTGGGGACAACACTTTTTGGGGTTATTTCTTCTAAAAGTACACGAAAAAATTAAACACTCAAAATCTGAATTTCAATTAAAAAAACAGTGGAAATCATGTTAAAAAAAAAGCCAAAATCAAAGTATTTGAGGGCTAAATTTAAGCTCTAAAAGCTTTTTAAAAAGGAGCTATCAAAACTGACAATTTTAAGCAAAAAGAAAAATGATATTTTAGCAGTTTTTCACAAATGTGCGCACACTATTTGATACATGTAAAACAAGCAAAATTATGCAAAAATCAAGCAAATACAAGCAAATCAGATGAAAAGATAATTGATAGAATTTATGAAGTTTATTCACCAAAGTAAAACACCAATAAAATGTCTAAAAATAAAGAAAAATCCGAAGCATAGCCATTACTGAATCCATAATCCCAATCATCACAACAATCCAAACCATAAACATAATCTTTAAAATCAGAAAATTTATTTCATCTTAAATAATTTTTAAATGATTTTTTAAACAATTTTGAAATAAACAAGGTCCAATTTTTTATCAATAAAAGTTTGTTTTTATAATTTTGAAAACTTATACAACTTTTATAAAAAGTAACAAACTATTGTTTAAATATTTTTGAATTTATTAAAAACAATAATTATAATATTACTTGAGGGAGTTGGTTCAAAGATATTTGAAGGAAAAAAAGGTGTTGATTACTAAGTATATTTTATGCTTTATTCATTATGGAATTTCAGTATCCGGCAATCAGGATACTGAAAATGACAAAAGTAAAAGGTTGTTTATTAAATTATAAAAATTTAATTATAATTATAATTTTTTTATTTGATCAAATAATTTATCCATATTTCTAAAAATTCGTAAAAAAAAATTTAATGTGACCACACAACTATGAGTCTAAAAAATTGTTTAAGTATCCATTTAATAAAATAAAAAATATATCTCTTCAGTGATATTTTCTTTCAAATAATCATAAATTAAATTTTGTTGGCTAATTAAAACATTACATATTGTACCAGCCTCAACAGCTTTTATAAATCAACACTAATTTTTATATTTGTTTTATCTTTAACTACTACTACTGTTCTATAAAGGCAATCAATAACATAAAAGTCTTCGTCCCCAAAATGAATAATAATTGATAACGCTATGATATAAAATCATTAAAAGGAAGAAACATTTAAACACAAAGATAATTTTCAATATCTAGATTCCAATTTTCTTTCCGAAAAATTTCATTTCTTCCATTTTCAACAAAAATATTTCTCACATTACAATGATCAAACATTGAAGCATGCACATATTGCTCGGCGCGTTTTTTGTCTATTAGTTTGGAAACCCACAATTACAAATTATTAAACTGATCTTTTATGTAAAAGTTAAAAACAGTTGTCCCAGCAGGTACTTCTCTTTCTAAAAATTGCCAATATTAAAATCCAATATGAATTTAAGGATTTTTATACATATTTTTAAAAATTGCAACTAATGTGTTAGCTTCATATTCAACAATAGAACTCATAATTTCTAATTTTTCAATAACAATTTTACCTGGATGAGTATAAGTTTTATCAACTGCACCATCTGAATTTTTTGTTTTGTAAACAAATAAACAATTGTTATCAGACGAATTTAGGAAAAAAGTGATTTTATAACCACCTTCCCAGTAAACTTCCTTAGAATAAAACCAAACAAATATCTTAATGGAAACACTATTTAATTTATTTTATCACTACGAACAGATTTTACTCGATATTTATTATACACCAGTAGATTAAAATTTTTTGTTCATCTGGCGATCTTAGCAAAATATTCATAATTGTCGAAGTTATTTCTGGATTATCAACAGCCTCAATAATCTGTCCATGTTTTGAAATTTCTACTCTAGAAAACTGAAATGGAAGAAAATTAGAGCAAACATCAATACTATCCAATTTTTGGTATTTTGCCTAATCTCCAACTTTATCTCTTTTTAGTAGGTGATATTCTTCCAAAACATAAGCATCGTTTGGAAAAGAAAAGCCATCTCCTATTGGAAGATCAAATTCTATTCTATTATAGTAAATATTCAAATTCCCCCACGTTTGATCAGTTGGGGGAAAAGTTTGTCTCAAAATTCTCAGTACTTTTATAACTCATAGGGGAAAAAAACAAGAAAAAATATCTACAATTAATTAATGAATTACAAAATATTAGCAAAAAAGTAGAACCAGAAAAAAAAAAATTAAAATTGCTTAAGATTATCCGCCAACACCAGAAGAAACATAATTTGAAAAATAACTATTAGCAGAACAAGAATCTCCTAATTTGGAAGAGCAAATGGGAACTGCACCATTGAAAAATTTACCACCTACAGCAGGTGTTTCTACTATAAATCTCAGAAAATATATTTCTGAAAATATTAATCTTATTAATGAAAAATTTGGTTTATGAGGAGTTGGTCAAGATTTAAATTGGTGATACAAAAGTAAAAATAGATTCTAATTTTTTATCTGTCAAAGATAAAAAATATGAATTAACAGAAGGTCTTATTAATTTGTTAAAAAGTACCTATGAAGAACTTTAAGATAATTTCAGAAATGTTAACCTTAAAAATTACAGATATTATTTTAGCAACCAATGCTATATTTCAAAAATATATTCCTAATAAGAAAAGGAATAATCCAAGTTCAAGTAGTAATACGAAGTATATTAAGATAATTAGTCAAATTTATGATGAATTACCATTACCAAATACACAAGAAAGAATGGTTTCTCCAAGAACTCTTAAATCTGGAGAAGGTTTTAGTTTTTGCAATGAAAAAATGAGCGTAGTGAATATGTTGTGCAATAAATTTTCTGAATTTGTTAAAGATATTATATACCTTTTGAATTATTTATAAGAGTTTTAAATGTAATTCCACATCCATTTTGGAATTCTGATCATGGAAAAGGCATGATAAATTGGGCATTAAACAATTTAAATTCACCCTAAATGCATTTGCCGGGTTATAATTATTGTGGCCCATTTACAAAATTAAATTAAACATTAGGAAGAGGAGAAACTGGAGTGAATAAACTAGATGAAGCTTGCAAATATCATATTGCTTATAGAGATCATAAAGATTTAGAATCCAGGCATGAAGCTGATGAAATATTACAAAAAGAAACAAAAGAAATTATGCTAAATAAAGATACTCCAATTGGAGAAAAAATTACTTCTGCAGCTGTTGTCTCGAACAATGTTTACAAAAGAAAATTAGGATGGGGCATTAAAATTTATTAAACTATTAATTTTATTTTTACTTTAAATGAAGATAACATATATAACTTTCGATATTCCTTATATAAAAAAAAAAAAGCAAGATGGCAATGGTAAAGTTAATTTGAAATTTTTGCCAACAGTTAAAAAAATGGTCAAAGAAAAAACTGGCACTGGTTTACATCATGGAGGAATTATTTCCATTGTACTTGCCGCAATTTATAGTGCTGTTAAACAAACTAGTAAAAATAAAAAAGAATTGGAAGAACAGAGACATAATTTAGCAATGGAAAATAAATCAGGAAGTGGATTAAAACTAGGAAGACCAAATAAAATTAAAATTTATCACCATTATCTAATGTCGATATTGAAATATGTAAAAAAAAATTAAATATTAAATATTTCAGAAATATTTATATGATTGATGAACTACCAAAAAATATCCACAAAAATGAATGTGCTGTGGTTAATTTTGATATTTCAACAAATCCTGGCCCTCATTGAGTTTGCTATTTTAAAGAAAATAATGTTTATTATTAGACTAATTTGGAGGCAATATTCCCACTAGTTTAATTATTTCAAAAACAGAAACATTTATTATAGTGATGATCAAATTCAGAATTTTAATTCAGTTATATGTGGACATCTATGTTTAATTGCAACAAATCTTTTTTCAAGAGAATTTAAGTTTAATGACATAATTTCTATATTATTAAATTACAGATATATTTGGGAAACCATGAATCAAATATTTAAATTAAGACTTTTGACAATATTGCTGAAGATTTAAAAAAATATGTAGATTCACAATGCAATGCGAGTGTTTTTACTTTACAAAACAAACTAACTACCTGCTTTGATTTTACAAAAAGTTATGTTTCTTTTTTTGGACATGAATTGTTAATATAGCTGACCCCATTTATGGAAAAGATTATGCATTAAAAAATGATGATTCAAAATAAAACAATTGTTTCTGATTATGCTCTAAAAGAAGATATAAATTTACAATTCAATAACACTATTGCTGATTATATGAAACAAATAAATAATACAAAACACACACTAAAAAAAGAAGCAGATTCAAAATATAAAACTTAGCTGCTGAGTATGCATTATAAAACAATGTTGAATCAAAGTACAACACTAGTGCGATTTAAAAACATATGTAGATTCCAAATATAATACCATTGTTTACTTATTTGATCTCATAAACCAGAAAGTTTTTGTTTACACAACAGACTGTTTCTATTCAAAATCAAAGAATTAATAATATGGCTGATCCTGTGGATGGCAAAGATGCTGCCAATTAAAAGATACTTCGATAAAAACATAGCTGATAAATTACAAAATTTAAACCAATCAGTTTTAAATAATTGTGAGACGCTTGATAACTTAAATAAGATACACGAGAGTTTACATCCCTACATTTTTTAAAATTTTTAAGTGCAAAGTGGAATAAAATTAATAATATTTTTCACTTAGAAAATAATTCAATTTTCTTTACTTTTTTGACGAATTGTAATGTTTATAAAATAATTACTGTTAATCCCCATTTATCTGATGATACTGTGACTGTTATTAAGGGAACTACAAAAATAAATTATAGTAAACCATTTGATGTTAACATAGGTGATATTTTTACTTTTAAAACAAGAAAACTAGAATATCTGAATATGATGGTTTGATGACTACAATAGGAATATTCGTAAAATACAAGATTAATTTTTTTTTTTACCAATAAAAGGATAACACTTGGTGTTTGAAGTACAATATAGTCACTAAGAATAACAATATAAAAAATGAAAATATAACAAATGGGTGATTAGTTCAGAAAAGTATATGTTTGTGCAATGATAAAAAAAAACATGATTCTTAAAAAAACAAAAAAAAATTCTCAATGTGAGAGAAGGAACAATTAATGAATTATATAAACCTGCACAAAAAAATTTTCCAAGACAAAAAATAATTTCATATGGAACTGATGATTTATGGCATATTGATTTTGTAGAAATTAACACTTACTGGTAATTTAAAAATTACATCACACATAAATAATTATTACAAATATATGACAATAATTTACATTTTTACAAAATTTGCATTTGCTATACCAATTAAAGATAAAACAGCTAAAAATTTATCAAACGGTTTAGAATGTATATTAATTAAAAGAAAACCAAATAATATAATAATTTAAAATGTAGAACTATTGGTACAAAGCCAATTTAAGTTAACAAAAAAAAAAAGAAGAAAAATATGGCAAACAAATTTTGTGTTTACTAAATCAAAATATAAAGTTGGAGATAATGTTCATATGAGAAAACTGGACTTTTTTTTTTTTTTTTTTAAAAAAAAAAAAAAGGTTATACTGCTAATTCGGCGACAGAATTATTTACTATTATTAAAGTTTTAAATTATGATGTACCAACTTACAAATAAAAAAAATATCAATGGAGATGAAATAAAGGGTAGTTTTTATGAATATGAAATTATGAAAACTGACTACCCGAATTAATAATTGAAAAAGTTATAAAAAAACTAGAGGTAAACAAATTATTGTAAAATGGTTAGGTTCTGATAAATCACACAACTCGTGGATTAATAAAAATTAATCTGCGATTTGCGCAGTTTAGTCTGCTTTAGCTGATGCTTTATATATATATATATATATATATATATATATATATATACATACACACACACACATACACACACACATACATACATATATATATTTTAGAATTATACAATTTCAAAAACAATATACCATAACACTCATCACGTTTAACAACCGTTTTAACATTCATTCTCCGTTGTGTTGTGGTTTGTTTTAACATAAACATGTTTTTAATTTAATAAAGTCTTTAATTTTATTTCTATACTTTCCATTATTTATTTTTCGACTCAAATCTATTGTAATAAAACCATATATTCATCCCAGCATTTTGAACAAATTTCTTTAAATTTCTCATAAGTCATGTCACCTCCCACAAAATCGTTAAAAATATGCTTTAAATTTGTTTCATCTTGTCTAAATATACATAAAAAATTTGTAATATCTCTTACCAATTGTTTAGGTATTTTGTTTGAGTGAAATACAATACATCAATATTTTTATGTCTGCTCCGAGTAAAATTATCACGAATAATGTCTTAATATTCTAAAACATCAAATATAACTAGCGAATCTTTTTTGCATTGGTCTAAAGTAGGCATTTCAGCAGTATTATTTAAAAAGTGAACCATTTTTTCTATAATTTTTAGTTTTTTGGCTTCCTCATCGATATAATTTTGTAACTGAATATATTTAGGTTGGTTTAAACTTTTTAAGCAGACATACAGTTTATTAAAATTTAACCAACTTGTTTTATAAATAAAAGTAATTATCAAATTTGTTTTCCCATAACTGCTCGGGCCAACAATTATTTTTTTGATGCCACTTCAGAAATTAAAACGCCAACACCCCAGTCAGTTTTTTGCATTTATGTTAATTTTTTATACAAATGGATAATAAAGTATAAGTTGACAAGCAATAGTTATATTTAAAGAAAAAACTTTATGATACAATACATAATGAAAAATCTATTGCATTAATCAATTTTCGTAGAAAATTTTTAATGCCAAATAATAATAATACTATATAACACCAATTGAAAAATGAGTCCTGCTGTTGACAAAAATGAAGTTATAACTATTCCAAGAGGTCAACATGATATTGAATTGTTAAAACAAACTATAAATTTAATTGATCCATTTTCAACCAATAATATTGAATTAATAACAGATAATGTAAAAAATAGAATGTATATTAAATTTAAATTAGATATTAAACTTGATGATAGATTATCTGATATTCATGGTTTTGAAAGAAAATTAACTATTAAAAAAGACAAAGTTGTTGTAGGCACTAAATTACCTCATTTTAATCCATTTAAAACAATAAATATTCTCTATAATTTAGCATATGGTATGTTCATAAAATATGATGAATTTAAATAATTTAGAAACTGATACAACTGCGAGTTTTCCAACCAAAAACTATGTTTGGTTTTAGAGATTATATAATTTATGTGCCCGCATATCCAGTGTTTTTATAAAATTAATAAAGAGAGGTTTAATCATATTGTTTTAGAAATTAGAGATGAAAACGACAAACTGATTGATTTTGATGGTACTGATATTGATGTCTCAGAAACTAAAGCAGTTTAAAATATAATATAAAAATCAATTTAAAATTATTCTTATTGAAATCCGTATGGTAGTTGTCTATTTCATTTTTTAATATAATTCTTTTGTTATCATAAGGACTTATTGCTATTTTAACTTCAACTGTATATATTTAATGTATTTCACTCATTAAATTCATTGTATATTGTATTCTCTCTTTAAACCAACAATTCTTAGTCATAAAATGTAATTCGCTTATTAACTACACATTCTCTCACACCTTTTGATTTTTATTTTTATCGCCAACTTTATAAGCATACATTTTTGATCCTAAACAAACAAATTCTTTCATTATATTACCATTACATTCATCTTTTCATTTTTCCTAAAACTTAATTTATTTGAGGCATGTTATAAATATTCTCTTTGGATAATCACTTGTCAAATTTTTCTATTGTCTACTTCATATCTTCGTAAAAATCTTTTGGTTTTATGTTATACATGTATGAATCTTATCTTGATAACATAATTCAATTTTATCACCATATTTTGGTTTTATTAGGTTATAATGAAAATCATACATTAATTCTTTCGATATGTCTAAAATTGACATACCCACATAAATTGGTTTATTGAATTTTATATTTGTTTTATCATGTATAGCTGCAAGATTTTCATTAAATATAGTACTTATTTTAAATTTGGTTTTGCTACTAATTTTTCAGTATCTGATACTAGTTTTATATCAAATCTGTTTCTAATAGTTTCCATATTTTGCCAAACACTGAATTATTCATGAACTTATAAAAATCTTTTTCAAAATAATTTTTTGCATTAGTTCTCATTGTAGTGTTTAAATCTACATACTTTTTTTAACCAGACTGCTCAAATGCTAATATTTTGTAAGTTTTAAAACATTTTTTAAACAGTTTCAAATTACAATAGAACTATATACTTTTCTTTATTATCTAAAGTTGTTAATAATTTAGATTGATTTGTTTTTGGAACCATCATATTTTCTGGGCAAAATGGAAGATCTTATGTAAATTATGTAGTTCTTGTGGATATTCTAAATCAACGTCTAATGTACAGCCAAACTCAGAAAAGTCTTTCAAATTGAATATAATTTCACTCCGGTAATCTAAATCATACAATGTATAATAAACCCAGTCAAAAACACCATATGGTAAATATTTTGCCATTGCCCAACCATATAAATTATTAGCATCAAGATATGCTAAATAATTTGATTCTTGATTAGCATTAAGATCATATAAATATTTATTAGCTAACATATCGCTTACGACATTGCGATATGCCACCTCTAATTCCTTTTTCAATCATTAAAATCTTATAATTGTGTAATAAATCTAGTGGGTATTTTGTCATTTTTAACATTGCATCCCATGATAAACCTGGTGCTGTAAAATACCATGCAGGATCTAAATCAAGAGAATTTATACATGCATTATTGTTAGCATATACATTCAAAAATTGTAGAAATACATCACTTTTAAAAAAATAAATCATGGCAGTCACCAAGATTTTTTATATTAAATTGGTTCCATATGCATCTTGCAGGCTCAAAATCTGAGTCAGTTATATCAGATTCATTTAATTTATTGTAAAATTTGCTCTTTGGTGGAAGTTCTGTTTGTTCAAATTTTTTCCATCTATCACATGGAAACATACCCTTTTTAATAACTAAGTCTTCACGTTCTTTTGGAAAACGTTTTCCTGCGTGTTTCATATGATCTTTACGTAAATTAGATGATAATTTATCTAAACTACTAGCCATAAATTTGAATGTGTATGAATTGCATCTTCAAATTTTGATTTCTTCCCAAAAGTTATAAACTTTTCTTAATTTATAATTATTTCTATATTTTTTTCATCATATCCTAACTCTTTAATAAATAAATGTGCATCATAGCCTGGTAAATTATGAAAATAAATCGGAACATGATTGGGTAATTTTAATTTTAGATTACAATCATAACATACAGGATTTATGCATTTTCCTTCTTATATGATCATGATTGTGTACTTTTTTACTGTCCTCTGTATATTCATATCCACACACAGTAAATTCATCTGAGTTCCTATATAATATTTTTTCTTTGTTAGTAGATACATTGGTTCAATTTGTGAATATATTTCCCCAATTTCTTCTACTTCCCTTTTTATTGATTGTATAAATATTTTATGAGCATTTGGACCTTGATATACACTACTGGGGGCTTATACTCACCATAACCAGATACAATATAATAACAAAAACCAGATGCTTCGTGTAATTGATATTTCATTGTGTACGATTAATCATTTAATTTTAAATCAATGTTACTGATTTGTTTATTAGTAAGATTATATCGTTCAAGTGTCATTATAAAAACCATTATCAATATCATCCTCTGTTAAAATTGGATATTTTTTAATTAATTTAAATTTTTTATTTCTCTTGGGTTTGGTTTAGTTGTTATTTTCCTTAATACTGATTCAAAATCTGCATATATTGTGAATGAAACCTTCATTGTATGTTTATAATTTTTAGATTATATTTGCTCTCCTTTTGGGGGTAAAGTGAGTTTTACAGTTTCATTTTTAGGACAATCTTGGATATGTTTATTTAATTTTTCTTGAGAATAAAAAAACTGAAGGCACATATAAGTTTTACCATTATGTTTAGTTTTTTGTGCAGAAAGCATCTTCGCTAAATCTTTTATCTAACAATAATGTGAATTTTGCGCAGCTGCGTCCACTTTAGATGATGCTAAAAAAAGTAAATTTATGTTTTCCCTTTTTATTCTGTGCAAGTTTTAGTGGATATACTGTGGATTTATCATCAATATCATCAACACTTATAGATGTATAAATTTGATTTTCTATTTTTGGCATATCATCAATTTTAATAGGATATTCATATTTATCTATTACTTCATCAATATCATGCCCCACGTTTTTACAGTTAGATACTCTCTGTGCATCTTTTTCTACTGGAAACAACACAAATTATATTGCCCAAAGAAAGCATGTTTGATCATTATTCTTTACATTCATGCACATTTTTTTATTTTTAATCACATCTGGTAGATCAGTATATGATGAGCCTCTTAGTGGATTGTAATTATTTATTGCTAATTGTATTCCAATTATTTTATCTAAAGCCCATCCAGAATATCGTTTTTGAAATTCAGATAATTGTGTAAGTATTTCATGTATTATGAATTTATAAATTTTTTTAAACTGTCCAGAATTCAATACTGTATAATTTATGGTTGAAAAGTGAACAATTTTACTTAATTATCATCCTGCTTATGAAAATTAGCATATAATTTATTACTGGTTTTCACATCTTTAAATATTTTAAGATTGTGTATTATCTCAAATATTTTGATATCCTACTTTTAAAAGCATTATTAACTCTAATTTTTGCTGGAATGGAAATAGTTCTGTTAATTCTTTTTTATCTTTGGGATATAATTCATTGATATTTGCATCAGCCAAGGGTAAATTTGTAAAATTATTCTTTGTTCTTTTTATCTGCTTTATTTTTCTCGCTTGTCTATAATCCGTAGCATTAAAAAATGGTATAAGAGTTCCAATTAGATTGTTTTTTCCTTACCTCTAGTTATACATTCTATTTTAAAATATTTAGCAATGCGTCTCAGCATCCTCATCCCCCTCGCCTACAACACGGTTGTTATACAAGCCTCTTTATTTTATAGTTTTATTAATAAGAAATATTTATTTAACTGTATCTTTATTTTTATGGACTTTTTGGTACCATGATTTTTTTAAATCAAAATAACACAAATGTTTTACTTAATATTAATATCAAAAACAATATTTATTAATTATTTAGCTTCTTACTATTATTGTATTTCTTCATATATTCATTATAACAAGCTTTACATTTTATTATATTTTTATGAAGATAATCTAGAGCTTTACTGTGAAATTTAGAATTTTTGTGTGTGCGAGAACTGTATTACAAACATATCTTCGACACACACACATGACTTTATCTCTATTTTGTTCATAATGTTTTGTACCTTTTTCGATACATTTTTTTACAGATGTTATAAAGCATATATTTTGTGTTTAGATTAAAGAAAAAACTTCCTTTATTTAATAATTCATTACAATTTTTACAAATTTTAGCATTTTCCATTTTGTGTTGCGATTCCATGTTTGTTTATTTATAAAGAAAAAATTTTAATTAGGAAAATTAAAAATATTACTTTAAATTTCAAAATTTTTGCAGTTTTATTAAATTTATGTCCTTTTAAATAACATAAACCAAAATGGAGGGTCTGCTCAACAAGTTGAACAATTTATATGAATTGACTAAACTATAAGACCTCAAAATTGATAAGTGGTATGAAGCTACAGAATTTAAAATTTATGAATCTAAGTTTGGCAAAAAAAAATCAATTGTATTCTAGATGGTAATTATAAAATCACTTTACCAGATCGTTATGCAAAGATAATTGATGAAAATAGCTTAAAAATGATGAATGAGGGGCAAGTTTTTATAGTGTATAAAGGTTTAAAAGAAATTAAAAATGGAAAATCTGTACATGATATTGAGTTTAATATTTAAATTCTACAATTATCTTTTCATCTGATTTGCTTGTTTTAGCCTTAAATTTGCTTGATATTTGCACAATTTTGCTTTGTCTTACCTGTGTCAATATGTGTGCGCAAATTTTTTAAAAGCTTTCAGAGCTTAAATTTAACCCTCAAATACCTTGACTTTGGCTTTTTTTACATGATTTGTGGTTTTTTCATCAAATTTCAGATTGAGTTTTTAATTTGTTCCTGTACTTTTAGACAAAATAACCCATTTAGTGTACTGCATTTTTATTGTAATTTTAGAAGAAATAACCCCAAAAAGTGTGCTGCGCCAACTCTATCATTATACATCTACTGAAGTATTACATTATTCTTTCCAAATAAAAGTTAAGTGGTACTACTCTTATTAAAATAATAAGTGTGTGTGTGGTATGCTACCATTTTTTTTGTGATCGTGTTGGACAGGAAAATATTTTTAACTTTTCATTGTATACTCATACATTCCAATTTCTTGTGATGCTTGCCACACCACTCCAAATGCCTGCTTTAAAATATGCCCGATAATGAAGTAAAAGAATAAACTGAAGTGAACTGTTATTTTACGAGATGATCCAAATGTAACAATATATAAGGAATTTCTGTATAAGTATAATTGGGCATCCATGGGGTTCATGATTCCAGTGGGGTTCTTTGCAACCACAGTGGGGATTCAGAACCACACGTCCCACAAGGCCCCTCTACCCATGCCCCGCAGCAGTGGTGTACCGAACATAATTTGAGACTTAGATACCATGGAGGTTAAGTCGTATAATTCGCGACGCCCAACAACCATGCCAGAGCGATCCCGCAGTGTCATGAGCTGCTGAGTGACTAATCCCCTCCACAACCTCAGGTGCTTCTTAAGTGACTGCCCGCTGACACTGGGGTCTGATCATGTTTTTTCATCTCTTATGCCACTATAGCAGTGAGGTAGGTATAGGTTAATGTAGCGGATGTAAAGCCTTTGTTATTAACGAACACGTATGGTATAATGTTACACTTTATTGGTACCAAGTTACCCCAAATGACTGTAATTAGAACTTAAATACTTTCTGTACAACTATTTAAATCTTAGAAGCAAGGTGGTTTGATAATGTAATGCTCATTTAAAGATATATACAGGAAATAGTCACTAGTGTCAATATAAGCCCAATGTTTAATACCATACTTAACAAAAGCAAATAATATTCAGTGTATTAACAATATGTTGATAAAATCCTTCACATCACTGCTACGTACCAAGAGTTCATTACCATCCTCTATTGTGTTTCAGACATAAATACAATTTAAGTATTTGGAAAGGTAATACCAAATAATATTATGATGCATAAATCCATCTATCACTAGAACAGAAGATAATTGATCCATTGATAATATTTCTTTTTAAATACCCATCCCTAGCTTGGGGTAGAGAAGAGGTTTAATTGTGGAAGATAAAAGATTTTTGTTTTTCCTACATTCTAATTTATTAAGATTTGAGAAGGTTAGATTTCCATTAGTGGAGGTAAACATGATCCAAAATGTAGTTTATTACACTGCACACATTTATACCATTATACCCAATGCATATTTTAAACATAACCTGTGAGAAAAAGCTGCAGTATATGGAAAAGAAAGTAACTGTAATTTTTTTGTTTAATTTCAGAAATCCAGGATATTTTTATTTTATCCAATCATACCACTTTTTTTTAAATTGTCTGTGGACTGTAGGATAGTTTCAATTATTACTCTATTAAATTATTGGCCAAAGAAGAATACACATGTAACAGAATCTAAACATTCCAACCCCAAGACCCCTACAGAAACCTGTGCTGTTCTCTGACAAAGTAAAGTGTAATCAATAATTTAAAAAATAATTTAACTGCTTTAATACCGGGTGATTATGGTTACCGTGCAGACGAATAATTGAATTACAATTGCAACCATAGTTGAGCCAGACCTACACAAAATGAGACTGAAAATACAGTAATATGTTGGGGGGGGGGGGGGTAGGTGCCCTTGAAAATATGTTTCGAATTGTTTGAATTCATAATAATACTAACCACAGGAGGTGAAAGAACAATTCCGTCAATACTGTTGTCTTGGGATCGACAACTGAAATCTGAACGATTGATATGGGTAATGACCATCCCCATTATTCTTAAGAAAATTGAGTGTGCCATTACGGACCACAACTTATATTCCCATCAGAATGCCGCAGATTTACGAGCGCCCCGGTGATAGGGACGCTAACGAGAACTAAAATCTGTCTTCGCTTCACTCAGCAGCTGCTGCATCAATACGTAACTACACACTATACTGACGAATATACAGTGCCAAGGACACGAGAAAGTAACTTCATGCGCTATATGGTGATGGAATAATAGTCAATGAAGAGCCCACCATGGCGCAGTACACCGGCGCTCCACGACATCTGCAATGCGCGGGCGAGGTTCCCGTCCGCTATGTGCGAAATCTGTGCAGGTATTGACGACTACGAACGTCATTTTTAAAGACTGCCTACGGTTACGGTCTTCGAAAATGTTTACCGTAAAGAGAGACTAGCTCCGTAAAATAAAATACTTGCATACATGCAATAGTTGTGTTCCCGAGCACATAAACCGTTTACTAATTAATAACGTGAGAGTTAGAGAGTTTGTAGTTTTCATATATATATATATATATATATATATATATATATAAAACCCAGCCTAAACCAACAGTTACAATATTGTTCATTATCGTTTGACACAATCTGAGCAGCCACACGAAGTTGCTTACGAAATTTCCTAAGTTACATGCTAGCCATTTAAGGTGGTGGTTACAGACACGGGCGTGTCCCTGAAGACACGCATGCGCGAGGGGAGAAACGCCATGACTCCTGTTCTCCAGTTGTCTTGAAACCTTCAATGAAGAAATTCTAACAATGAAATCTATACGGAAACATAGAAAAACTTACTACATTTAATTTGCAAGATAACTAAGCGCCGCATGCTGCACAGGCTTCCTTATTAGTAAAACAATACTTACTGATAAATTTCACTTTCTTAGGCTGTTTGGATCGGGGCTTGGTCTTGGACTTCTTCATGGGGGCGGACCGGCGGTTCACTGCAAAACATTACGTGCGACTTGAAAGCCAAACCCGACATACACACGCAGACTTTAGATTCACTGTTATTCCGCACTGAGAACACGAGTAAGGGGATGGCATGTACAGCAGTGACAGCTTCTTTACAACGAAGCTGTCACTTCGCCTTTTCGGAAACACCCGCGATGAGTCATCCTGGCTTCCGACAATGAAAAGTATATGAGAACGTTACTTTAATCCCTGAATTACGGCACTGTTAACAAATGGAGAGTTTAAAACACAAATAGTCTATTTTTATAATTGCAGTTAAAGTTCGGGATTATTGAATTCCTACCAGAATTATTAAGTCTATATTTAATTTCAGTTGCAAAATATTAATAAAGATGTAATCGAAATTTTTTCCAAAAAAAAAATTCGCTCATATTTATTACCATAACTACACTATCTAGTTGTCCATATCGTAAATATTACGAGAAACAACCACTACAGTTCAGAGAAATAAGACCTCGCTAGTGGGCCATTCCATCCGTAAATCAATAACGACACCGACAAGGATGACATACAGGTAGAGTTTCCGAAAAAAGCAAGGACTGATAGGATCGGCAGGCCGGTGACCCAACCCTGTCGTCGTTGGGGTGGTCTCATGTCAAGGCCACCCGTTCCACACGTCCAGCTAACCAAACCCCTTCTCGAGCGTGCGGGTAGCTGGCCTTACCGACGGCGGGTAGCGGCGCCCTGCACGTGTGGCAGAAGCACTGCATCACAGAGTCCTTCACGAGGTTTATCAGCATGACGGCGGAGAATGACTACGTATGGGACGACGACGTGGCGGGTACTGACCGCGCGGTACGATGCCCGGACACCGAGTGACTGAGGCGCCCTCCCCAGCGAAGGCGCTTCAACCCCCACCCCTCCCTCTTCTCCCCTAGACAAGGGGCGCTCGATACCAACGCCATCCGCCATTGCTACCCCTTACCCCCGGGGACAACCCGTCACTGCGCCTGAGTCACAGCATTCCTCAAGACGGAATTCGCGGGACTCGAACCCAGGCACTACCAAACGTCAACCAGCATCAGGTCCGCAACCCGTGACTGCAATGAGTCCAAAAAAATCCTTCCAGAAGCCTTCACCACTTGGGAAGGCGAGCGGCCGTTCATACGTTGCGTAGCGGGGCGAGGGCAGTGTCCACAATCAATATCGTCGACGGCCACGGCACGGCGTATGCTCGAGGGGGGTTCAGGACGGGGGTTCGAGACCGGATCGATGGGGGTGGCCGGGTGAGTCACCGCCAGCCAGGGGCCAGCGCGTCTGGTCGGGAAGACGGCGCCAGGCGCCTAGACGCGATCGGCACGTGGGCATCAACACCCCTCCAGGCAAAATTAGCACTTCCGCAGCTATTTCGCATTTCCACTACAAAAGTAATTAAGGAAGACCGCCTTCCCAGTTAAAAATGTAACCGTTAATGAAAGCATGATTTTTTGATACCCGTAAATGCAAACTCGAACAGTGCATAATAATGCTGCATAAGTCAGCAATAAAATCCATTGCAAAAACTAACATTCCAGGATCGCTCTTACCATGTTACATTCCTAGCGATGCCTTCGGCGATATTCGTAGACTTTACACTAGGAACACCGAGGTAACTTATTTTTACAATTAATTAGTTCTTCAAACAGCGATACAACTTCAACTTCTAGATGAATTGTTTGGCACCGTATAGACTCCGATGTCAGTTTGTCTTTTATTTCACTACTCTGTTTTTAAAGCCCTCGTTTTCATGCCCGAAGTTAACCGGGAGACTGTCCACCAAATAATGTAAACACCTAAAAACGAAGCTCACTGCACGGGTTGCCCTTGGTTCAAATAGAAAATTTTGAGACTTCGCCACTACTATCCAGGATTTCCCTTCTGTAGCGGTGTTGGCACAAACAATTTGACAGAAAGCAGTAACAGGCGAGTGAAGAGATTTGGGCGGCTCTTAACAACGAGGTCTTCAGAACCTATGTGGGTGATTGAGGTGAGTATGGAGCAGCGCCGATTCCTCGCACTTCCGAGTGGTTCATGTAATTAAGTTCTAATTTAAGCTTAGATTTCAGATCTAAAATTAACCCGCTTTTTCTTTTGTTGTTTCACCCGGGCTAAGAATATGATGCACTAACTACAGATACGGCGTCATTCAGCAATGGTTTAAGTTCTGATTTGGGAAAGACTTGCTCAAAAACCAATTGCAGTTTATTATCGCAAAATAAAAATAGTTTAATATTTGCAGTGGGTTTTACATGAAAAGCTGCTGATTTATACATACACAATGCAATTTCTAATTCCTGAATCAGATTACCTCAAATCAGTATATTTGCCCGATTTTCGATAAAAGTCTATTTACAAAGGGTTTATCGGAATTATTGGCTGGACAAGACAAATAATAATTCTCAACACTTTTTTACGTTATCAGATTTTCACTGCCTTCATTATTTTCGGAACACTGATGGAAGAAAAGAAAGGATTTTTTATATCTTTAATCAGAGCTCCGAGAATAACGAACGCAGACAATTTTTAACCATATAATAAGAACTTGAAAATTGTTATCTAAGTCTTGGCGAATTAAAAATTTCAAAAAATCCTCTGCAAAACAAATTGTGATAAAAATTATATAAACATACAATTTTCGTGCACCATTCCCCTTAAGACTGGGACCTTGCAGTTAAAACTTTTAAGCTTCCAATCACGGCAATACGAGTTACGATTTCTGCGTATGAGAAACTTTCCTGACAACAGTCGCCTAATAACTCAGCCTAAAAAATTTTCCGTCACGTATGCAAGTGCTACCCGGTCCTGTATGCACACAAATACGAAAGTCAATTCTGTGAGCTATTTTCTGCAACTTCCTAAAGTGCCGCACGTTCGCCTCCGTACGCTCCTCAGGATGACTCAATCGGTACCCGGAGAGGAGAATGGGGGAAGGCGGAGCCACTGCGCGAAGAACGTTCTGGGCCAAGTTGTCTCAGCTATATAAGCCACGGCGTACCACATGGCCCTTTGCCGGATGTGTGCATGGATATTTCATGCCAATGGAGATAATCTGAGAAATTAATAAATTAAAGGTTAATATCAGTTATTTTATTTATATAGGGACCTCCATCCCTCCAACTTGGATACGTTACTTTACTGTCAACATTGAAATAAAATTACGTATAGGCTGTTCACAGTAAGGTGATCACTTTTGAAGCTTAGTTATTTTTTCCTTTTAGCAATTTCTTATCCTTTAACCGCCTTTTTAAATCAAAATTTCCATGTATGTAATAACAAAGTGTGTTTATTCCACTGCACTCTGAAGTTAACGCCAAAGACTAAAACAAAACACACTCGTAGACTATTATTCCAAATGAGAGGGCTTTCAAAATGCTCACTTCACCGCGAATAGCCCACACCATACAGTTTGAGTGCATGTCATTTGAATAATCAGGTGTTTAATTTTTCCGGTGAATACAAGGCATATTTGACAGAAATGGTAGCATTTGAATGTCACTGGACTCATAGCTACCAAAAGGGACTGAACATTCCCTTTTGCATTCAAACTGATGCCGTATTCGTGGTCTGCAGTTAAGTCAGGATATTTGGTTAATCAAAACTCCCTGTGAAGAGTTTCAGTAATATCAAATTTTAATCCTGAAGACATGGTAATGCAAATTATAAAAATACCGAATTTACGCTGTTTTCTTACATTTACCAGTGCCTGTATACAATAGGCCGACAGCTATCTGCCCCCAGAATCTTGCAAAACGAATCTCAACTTGTATACTACACGTTTTAATGCGCCAGCGAACAGATTCAAGTCATGCAGAATTTTTGGAATAGGCTGTTCACGGTAAAATGAGCACTTTTGAAACCCTGCTTGAGATCTACTTGTATGCACATTGTTAATTATTCCGTCTAATGTAAAATTAACATTTCCACCGGCCTCAGCACTTCATTCATGCGCCGGCCAAGTTAAACTGTAAAACTGTTAGTAAAGTAAATATTTTAAAAATCTACTAATTATTACCCTTCTATGCAGTAAAAAGGCAGAAAGGGAATGAAATAATTTAAGTTACCACAAATTAGAGATGGGCTAACAGTTACTTTTAAGTAACGCGTTCTAACGTTCCAGTTACATGGTAACACGTCCCAATAATGTGTTATTTTTGTAACAGGTTACTGTGAAACCGTTTCAACCATTCCCGAAAGAATCTCTATCCCTGGTGGCATGCGCAGTACACAAATTGTAGCCGCTCAACCTTTATGATTGTTTTATTTACATTGTAAAATAATATAATCTGGTATGGAATACAAAAAATATAAACGTTGCGTGTCGTATAAATAAAATTAAATGTCTAGCTTATTCGCCCGTACGCCGGGAAATGCCGACGGTGTTTATATGTTCGCATTAATTGAAGTTCACATGAATCTACAGGAAAGTCTTGTATGCAAGGCCTTTATGTAATTGTCTGTCAAAAGGAAAATTCACTAATTGAATTAGTGACGTGAAACAATTTTACTAATCGAGTAAGTGACAGCCAACTGCACCGGCGAATTAAATATTGTTCGTGTTTGAATCCAGTCAAATAATTATGTGAAATATACATATTTACGGAATTTTCCGTAAAAAAAAAAAAAACTCTTGGAGATAGTTGGGTTTGAACACCAACTCATTTACCCTCTGTGTTTCTAGGCCAGTAACTAACCATCCACGCTACGTAACCATACAAGGTACGTAAGGCAAGTAAATGTTTTATATAATGCTGCTCTGACGAATGCCACACAAAATGTACTAATCAAATAAATTTAAATTTAGATTAAAAGTCAAGAACTGTACTATATTACTTTATATGGTAGTAACTAGTTTATAATGCCGTTTTACTAGCGTAATAAGCACCGGAACTTTGGTTTTCATCAGATTTAAAGCAGAAAATTAATTGGAACCTTAACACACGAGCTGTACGTAAAACACATTTTATTTTTAGTGGTTTAGCAACTTTAATAACGCGTTAAAAATATTAAAAAGCACGCTACTGTATTTAATTATTAATGAATTAAAGTTTATTTATACTGATACTTCAATTTTCAGCTAATTGGGTTTTAAAGATTAGCACGAACTTTCGGGAAGTTATACCGTTTGTTCGGAACTTCGGCTCCTCGACGTTCCACAAATTAACGTTTACGCATGCGAAAAGTTCCAAGCCGAGACGTTCCAGAAAATAACTTTTACGCATGCGCAATAGTCGGGCGTCGAAGCAGTTCCAAAAACCACTGTGTAACCAAATTGTAAGTTATTTATAACCGTTGCATTAAATAACGCCCATCTCTACCATAAATGGTTACCTAACATTTTGTATTCGACATTAAGATACCGAACTAGTACTTTACCTTCTTCATTTCCAACTTTACTGGGCTCATGTCACTCAGTGTGCCCTTTTAAAATATATGCAAGCAGGGGGGTAGTGACTTTTTCCAAGGTTGATTTCAAAAGTGCTCACTTTATCGTTAACAGTCTGTAGTAGATTTACTATTTTCCAAAGTACGCAATTTCATTTAAATGGAACAAGTAAGGGCATGAGTCCGATAGTGATTAGGTGATATAGTACCGCCATAAAAATTTCGAACTTCTTACCAAGACTAGCTAACTAAATTTTCTCAACTCACTACTTTTCATCCATAATATATGACACAAACTAAATTTTTGTAGGACCATTACTGAAACAGAACATTGATAAAGAATGTGAGAATTCTCGCATGAGGGTCCATGGGGCTCAATCAAGCTCAGTACCTCTGCAGGCTGAAATATTTCGCTATACTTTAAGGCGGTCGCCTAGTGAGAAGTACGTTTGCGAGAGCGACGCAAAATTCGATGAAACACAACGAACGACGCCGACCGGCGAATGAAAGCCAGTGTCGCCTCTATGTGCAAGGTGCTTAACTGGCGTGCATTCTTTCCGTCGGCTACTTGCCTGAACGTAACTAACCAGTGAACCTACCCTTTAATCGAACGCGACTCTTGCGAAGTCCAATGCATGTCTGTCTTAGTATCGCATGTATCCGATTGTATATTTTGAGAAACATCAACCTGAAAAAAAAGTTTTTAGCTATGTTGCAGGGCATGAATATGTCCAATTTGGATGTCTTCAAAGTACTATTCCGTCATAGTCTGGGATGCACTTTCTTTTCGTAGGCGCCTTGCTTGTAGCAGGCAAAAAACGAATTTTTCAAACACGCTGCAACGCACCAGGTAAGCGACCACCTTAAGACAAAAAAAATATCTTAAAAACTGCGGAACTGATTTAATTAGACTATAGCCATTATAACCGAGTCAGTTAAACTGCTGGAAAGGACAAGTCATTCCACGCCTTCACCATAATTGCCAACAAAAAATAATCCGGCAACAGACTGCAAATCGCATAAAATGAACATGAGGACCAGGAGGGTGATCGCGATTGTGAGTATGACGGCAAAGGCCGCGTAATGGGAAAATAATACGGGGAGGTTAAGGAAAACGACAGCTGCAGGTGTAACCCTACAGAAAGAAAATTTTACAACTGGGCGGAGAGTGGAAGAGTTTCTCGAGAGCTGTTCAACACTGGGTGGGATAGGAGACTAAATCGGGATTTACAACGACCCGCCCGTCCGTCAATCACGTGACCAACAGCCAATCTGAAGTGGCCATCAATTCTATCCGTCCGTCGAAACCTTGGCAAACTTTACCTTTTGACGGACGAACGGGTGAAATTTACAGCCTTCTAATTGCACGTTTTGTTAGTCGTTCATCCAGGGTTCTTTACAAGGCTGTGTGGTGTGTGCGGTGTTTTGTTTTGTCTGTCTGTTTTCATATGTTTGTTTATATAACTGTAAAATGAAATTAAGTTACTCTTTCCTAAAGATTTATTGATGTTTACGTTTGGAAACACGAGCTCCTTTTGTGCAATAGTAAAGATAATGAATTTATGCTTTATATGATATTAAAAGTAATTTTTATATCGATTAATTTCCGTTACGTACGTATATGGTTGTTTTAGGTTCTTAGGTATACAATACCGCAAAACATTTTCACTTTTTATGGAGAATTTTTTCCTACTTGTAAAGTTTTATTTTTATTAGTTTGCAGCAATGGACTGACGACGGATTTCCGAAGACCGGTTGTAAATCGGTCGGCTGGGAGACGGACGGTTGACTGACGAACGCGAAGGGTGGTTGTAAATTCTGCGAAAGCGTCGATTCGTGGGCGGGGCACAATCCAATGATACACCAGCTCCATTAGCAAGGAATCTTAAAATACAGGGCAAAGATGTATGTTTTAATTGGTGGAAGCTTGAAGGCGGGAGGGAGGGTTATGTTATTTGGTTTGTTTTATTTAGACTTGCACGAGTGTGCTGATAAGCATATTACTCTTAACAATTTTACCATTATCATTCAACACATCAAAGTGAGTGGGTCCACTACAACGTTAGTTTTTACATAAGGCGGGAGGATAGAAAACTGGCAGAAAAGTGGACTCCGAGCAGCGCCTTTAATTCAGAAGTTTCTCCAACACTAACAGTCTACAATGAGTGAGTGAAGATATTTGGGCGGCTCTTAACAGCTAGGTCCTGAAAGCCGATGAAGGTGATTGAAGTGAATATGAAGCGGCTCCAGAATGAACAGGCGGGGGAAACGGAAGATAACCGAGAAAATCCGCCAACTAAAGGCATCTGCCGCCACGATTCCCACTAGCGAAAATCCGGTGACCCGGCCCGCCTACAATGAATTTTATAATATCCTACGCACAGCATAAATGTGCCGAGTAACAGCCAGGCATGTCATGAAAATAAAGATAACCAAAGTTGTTACAAAATATCAGGATCAAGTTTCCCCTCACTTTTCCAGGTTTCCCAGATTTTCTAGTACTGTAGCAACCCTGATGACATACCTCGACGAGCAATACCACAATTGTATGTATAGGCTATTCACGGTAAAGTGTGAATTTTTTAAGGTCCACACAACTGCAATTGACCACGAATAAATATATTTTATTGCAGCTTCACACGTTTAATTTTGAGAGAAATGAAAAGTACACACTGTGTTTATTAAACACATAGCAATGTTTATATTAAAAAGCGGGAGAAAGATAGAAATTAGCTGAAAGGAAAAATTAAACAGGGCCTTAAAAGTGCTCACTTTACTGTGAACAGCCTATAATAAGCGTTAAAAAAAATATTACACAAAACGTCTTTCGCTTTCTGTTTTTTTTCAAATGCATAGAAGTGTAAGAATGAACAAATTAGTTCAATATTTAATTATTATTATTTTTTTTTTTATAATTTCACAGTTTCACTAGACCCACGCATGAACAAAGTGACGAGGCCCACGACAATGTTAATTTATGTAAATAAGGTGTAAGAATACACAGTGTGCATACAAGTATATCTTTAGCAGGGCTTTCAAAAGTGGTCACTATCGTGAACAGCCTATACTAAAGTATTTCACTGTATAATTTTTAACCGGACTGAAATAATACAAAGCTTAATGTTATACTGCGACAATTGGTACCGGTACTTTTTCTGCAATGAAGACTTAACATTGTAAGTAGCAGTACACTGTGAAAGACATAACTGAACTGATATTAGGTGTACTTTAGAAAAAATTAGTACACTCAATCTCTTATTTGATTAATATCACCATTCCTTCATAAAAAAAAAAAAAACACACACCTCCAACATATCAATGCAAAGAACACCTTAAGCAGGAGAGAGAGACAACTACTGTGGTTTTACCAGTTTTTGAACAATAAAATACTTTCAGCATTCGTAGCTGAAATTTATTCTTCACGTATGACAAAATGCAATATCATTGTAGTATCTATTTGCTTACCACGTGAAATAAATGGGAATTAATCGCCGATTGCCTTCAGAGAATGGCTAGAGAAGTGATAGGAGGCACAAGACATCGAATGGTAGTCGTCTAAAATATATAAACTTAAGATGGCGCCTAACTCTCCCTAACTTGAAGTGTACACATTTTCGAAAGTCAAGAAAACAAGATAGGGCCGTGCCAAATGTTACTGTTTAGGCCAACTTCACGAGCAAATGTTTTACTAGAACGACTGCAAAATTTTTTCTATTTTTTAGCAGTGCAAAACACGACTTTAAAAAGGGGCGCGTACGAGCAAAGAACTTTTTCAGATTAAAGTGTACAGTACTCACATTTGCATGTTTCAAAATATCCTGAAAACCATTTTGGTAAGTATATTATAGGCCGTTCACGAAAGTTTTTATATTTAAGCCATTTTTTGGATATCAACATTGTCACGTGACTAATAAATACGGTGCATACTTTCACCACTCTCAAAAGTTACTGTCAGAGGCTGCAATAAAACATATTTATAAGTGATTAATGCCTGTTGGGAGGGCCTTAAAAAGTGCTCACTTTATCGTGAACAGCCTATAGTAGGCGCTGCCTGCAACGGAACATGATTAATGACCTAAGACGAACCTTCTTTAAACTGTCTATATGAAACATTACATACATTTGTAATTGGACAACTGCTTCTTTAATTTTTTCTCACTGCTTGCGGTTTCAACAGTTCTAATATGAGATCGACTGAGGAATTTGTTCCAACTGAGAGTTCTTTAGAAAAACAATTTGTGAACTGGATTAAGTGCCTACAGATTTATCTTGCAGGCAAAATATTTTTAGTACTAAGAAAGGAAATCATTTAGCACATCACAAGAATTTTAATAATTGAATCATTTAGCACATTACAAAAATTTTAATAATTGAAAACAGGAAAATAATTTAACAAATATAGAAATTACATTTCTACACAAATTTACGCATTCTATTATTTTTGTCGGAATTCCACTGGCATACTGCGCAGGTTGTAGCAACACTAACTAAATGTGTTCGAATTAGGCAGGCTACCCAACTCCAAACTGCATGATGGTAATGGCAATTTCCGTCCTTATTTTATTATAAATTGTGCACATAATCTGGCTAGACAAAGGAATTTTTTAATGGAAAGTGCAATATATGCCATTCATTGTAAAATTGCCACTTTTGAAAGCCCTGCTTAAGATCTACTTGTATGCACGTTGTGTATTCTTCCGCCTAATGTAAGATTAACATAGTCATGGGCGTCATCACTTTATTCATGCGTCAGTCAAGTTAAACTGTGAAATTATTAGAAAAGCATATATTTTACAAATCTGCTCATTTTTACACCTCGATGCTTTTAAAAAAAAATCAGAAATGGATACCTAACACTGTTAATTCGACGTTAAGATACGGAACTACTTCCCTCCATCGTTACCAACTTTACTGGGCACATGTCACTCATGACACCCGTTAAAATATATGCAAATGGGAGCAGTAACTTTTTTCAAAGGTTGATTTCAAAAGTGCTCACTTTATCGTGAACTGTCTTTATAAAGAATAATTTGACGCCATAACAAGAAATATACTATAACTTTACGCCCGGAGAAACTACGTGAGCAGGCATTTCACGAACAGTCTGTACGGAGACGTGGCAACAGCGCGGCCGACAAGACCTCCCTACACGCAACCGAGCAACAAAGCTCCCCGAGCGCCGAAAACTAGGGAAGGACCGACAAAAAAAAAAGTTCCCCCTCTTCATGTTAGGGCCATTCCCTCGCTAGCTGTACAGTCACAGACAACACTCGAGAAACAAGACCCGAAACGGGAGAGCTCTGGACGGTATAGGTACCGGAGATTTCGTTTTAATGCTGTTTTCGAATCGGTAAAACATTCCCGTTGTTATTTTATTTTTTCATTTACTATTCTCTTTCTCAAGATAAAACAAAATTGCAACTGTCCTCAATACCACACTCCACCATCCTCTCTCCGATTGGCTATAATTTCTACCTTGTAGGAAAGAAACGATCCATAGAAAATTGCACAGACCAATTACAAAAACGTCCATGGAAACGGCCAGCAAATGACCAAATATTCCATAGAACAATCCATACAAGCGGCTATGCAAGCTTACATGGAATCGTTCATGTAAGTTTCATCATGGCATACAAGCTTTATGAAACTATCATTACCGCCTTACCGATAAAGTGGTTCAAGGGTCTATGTATTTTTATTATTTTCTGGGTACAAAGTTCATTTTCTTGGCTTCCGTATAATATACACTGTAAACTTGCATCCTTTTTATCTGCACGTGCTCTACCAACCGAGGTTTACGTATCAGCTTCACTAGCCGGCATTGTGTAAAGCATTTAATATTAATGTAAACGACGATACAACAAATAAAAGCAATGCACAAGACATTTAAGTGTACAGAGCGAACTATTAAAAAGTTTCCGTATTTTTCCTATTTTCTGTTATGCAACAAGTTACACTACTGTTCACTTGAATGAAAGTAAGGAATTATGGTAGTTTCTCAACACGTTATCTAACATAATGCAAAAACTGCAAATAACACAGCTAATATTAAACATAAGGGGTTGCCAAAATCTGAGCAAATTACAATCCATAACTTTTCGGCAAAATATTTCAACTCTCCAATCTGTATCCACAGCAATAAACCATGCTACTAACTTCATCCTGTCAATCTGACTTGTTTATATAATGTTTATTCATTTTGTTACTAACGTAAATATAATTTAGTACTAATTATACAATATACATTAATATTTTCCAGAACTCAAACGGCCGCGTGTATTGGCTGTAAAACGGCTGTGGCGACAGTGTTGAGATGCAAGATAGTCTGATGACCCACTATCGGACCGGAAGTCCCTGCCCACAGTCGATTGTGTGTTACTCTTCGATCCACGCCTGGATGAACAGTGTATGTAAGCAATAGTGCAAGTAAACAACAGCACATCGCAAAATAACTATCTCCCTACGCAAATTCAGAGTGCACCTGGTAACCAATTCTGTTACAATGTGCATACCACAACATATCAGAAGCAAACGGCTCCGGAGTAATTGAAGTTAACCAAAATAATGGGAAAAGGGGTCCCAAAAATGGTTAATGGTCAATCAGATGGCCACTTTCCAACAGTAAAGTTAGAGAGAGAGAGAGAGAGAGGGAGGGAGGGAGGGAGGGTGCCCAATGATGAGATTTAATCTAACAATATTGTCAGCAAACTCCATCCAGTCTAGCAAATAGTTTTTTCTTTCTACATTTAAAAAAATTAAGGCAGTGGTATGGAAGAGGTCTTCAAATACACTGACAGTTAATATCATGTGAAAAGAAACTCAATTGACTCGCTTCCTTAGAATGGTCATGTTCAAAATGCTGCAGCACACATGGGCAAGCAGATCGAGGAAACATGGCATGATACTGTTAACACAAGTCGGCACAATAGTAAAGCTCGATTCACACTTAGCCCATAACATAAGCAGACAGAGCGGATAGAACCTATGATTGTTCACATGTAAGCAGATTTTTCTGGATTGCCAATATGCTATTTGGTTACTGGTTCTTTACGACTACACTGTATCGTTTCATTATTTTTAATACCAAAATTCAAAAATTAAATATGTAGAATAAACTTCGCAATGTTCATGTTTCTTTTCAATTTTATTAATTCCGTTGTGGTATTAATATTTAGTTAATCATTTTCAAGAATTTGACTGTTTTATAGTTTCAAAAATACTTCACAGTTTTGTGTAACATATGGACTTTGTAACTAAATTCATTTAATACAAATGATAAACAAAATTAATGTTTATGTTCACGTGTTTCATTATAAATACACACTTTTTAACCATTTTATACTATTAACTGTTTTATAATATTAAATCAATACTGATTTATTATCTAATAAGTGGTATGAAATATATGAACCAACCCACTTCTGAGAGGTCTACTCTTTCTGCGAGCAGAAATTTCGGCACAGAACAAGCTTAAAGGCCCTGGCACAATAGGCAGTTGGTGTTTGTGGTTGGTGTTGGTAGCAGTTGAAGTACAGGACAATATACAGTATATGAGATGACAATAGACGGTTGGTGAGTAGTGTTTTCATAAGTTGGAATATACTGAACTTTTGCCACCAACCGACCAATCAGAGAGCAATTTCTAGTTTCGGAACGAGTGACAATGTAAAAACTTTAAAATGGTGGGAAATAATCATGAAAATAAAAATATATTAAGCTGATTATGTTGATAATAAGCAATCAGCAATATTTATTATTAAAACTCCTATGTAAAACCATACAAGTTAAAGCAAACTATATAAAATTTAATTTATTCACAGGCTTTTGTGAAACAATTGCTTGATTACAGACAAATTGGAGTTAGCTATGAAAATATTACTGTTTTATAGGATGGAGTGGACTTTATTTTTAGCATTAAGAAAAAATTAAACTTTTCAAAACAGTTAATTTAAGTGTACTTTATTTTAAAAAGTTAAAATCTTAGCAATTAAAGTCTCGTACCCTTAATTATCATAATTCAGGTTCTAAAAATAGCCAATTAAAATAATTGGTTCACTTTTCTGAAGATTTTACTGCTGTTTGCACAACCACGAAACAATTTACACCAATGTCAACACTGACTACAGTGCCATGGAACTTATCGCACACAAACCGACAACCACCAATAACCATCACCTCCAACCATTGCCACCAACCGCCTATTGTGCCAGGGCCCTAACTTTTCTGCGTAACTCATGCGAAAAACTAGGACTGTCTCTGATTGGCTGTTATAGTTTTCCACTCTGTTCTGCGTGATAGGTGTAAATGTGAACCAGGCATTACAGAAGCATTATCCCGATCCTTGCCGAGCTGATGAGCCAACCCGAGCTGATGAGCCAACCCGGAGGAAGGCAACTTGGAATATGAGGGTACACACCCAAGCATTGAAACTCAGTCTCCTAAAACAGGAGTATTATAATGTGAAAAAATGCATCTCCAGTGTTTCGATGGTGGTTGTGCTAATTTAGTCAAATTTGTTATCTATTTTCAAAGCACAAAAGTATAAAACATATTTCTAATAAAGGTTAAAAAATGTGGGGGGAGGGGGAAGAAGGATGCACTAAATAAGACAATTTTTAATTTTCATCTCCTGGAAAATGCAATCTATTTCGTTCCTTTTGTCCCAATATCATGCTATAAGCCCTGCATACCAAGCCAGGAAATTTCATTTTATAAACCTGGAAGCAGTATCGATAAAATTAATGTAGTTCATGTATGACTGTTCATAGTAATCAATACTAAAATTAAAAAACCAGAGACAAATGAAGACTGAAATTTTTTTTTTTTAAACTTATGACTGAGTTACTGATTAAAACAGTTTGGGGAAAATTAGGCCAGTATATTATAAGTCAAGAAAAGTATGTACATTATCTTTTAACACCCCCCCCCCCCCCACACACACAAATTGTCCAATAACAGACTATGGCCATAATAGCCATTTTACTGGCAATAATGTAGCCATAACTTGGCAACGCTGGCCCTCATACTTTGGATGACAAATTGTAAATTTAACAAAAAGGGCAAATACACTCAGCCACTACTGTCAAATTACATTATTAATAGCAACACTCATAAAAATGGAGGAAAAAAAAAAACAGATTTGTAGTTAAAATGAAGATTCTACAGTTAACTTTTAGTCTACTATCTGTAATGGGTACAATGTCACATTAAATTACTTTAATAGATACTGTAATTTTATCCAGCTATAAAAATATGCTTTTTATGAAGTCATCTTGGGGACCATGCTAGGCTGATTTTTTTAAAGAAAAGAAACTACGGAAGTACAAATCATTCAGGACTGCAAGATTATACGTACTGGTACATAAAATTTAATGCTAGCTCAATATAATATGCACAGTCCTATTGTAAATTAAACTTATGAAAAAGATGCACCCCACCCCAGTCAGTATGTCAGCTGAAATTTCATTTTGGAAATCTTTGACTTTTCCATTTTCCAGGCAGAATTTTACCATATTCCCTAACCTATTTTCAGGACCTAAACCTTCCAATACCATATTTTTTCCCGTCTGACAGAAGAAAAGCTACCTGTGTAGCAGAATTAAATTACACTGAAACAGACCAAGCATGCATGGCAAACATTTTATTCTGCTCATTGATATTTATCATGATACATGCTACTGATTTCACATGAATCCCTATTACAAACAAATACTTCATTTTGTACATATAGGCCCTATGTTACTTGGCAAAGATGTATTATTGTCAGTTCACAAACTTAAAAATTGAAATTTATTTCAAAATTAATATGTTTACAATTACAATATCCTGTATTCACAAAACTACTTTAGCAGAGTAGCAATTATTTACATGTTCCCTGAGCCAGGTGAAAATTCCCTGATATTTCCCCATCACATGAAATTCCCAGACTTTTCCCTGTCACAAGAAATTCCCCGACTTTTCCAAGTCGGGGAATGCCAGTCATGAATCATTGTGCCCACTGTCACTTTTGAGAAAGAGATAATTTTTAATTTGAAATAGTAATTTAAGCTAAAAACTAATCTTTGATGCCAATTTTAAAATCAATTTATGCTTATAATCCAACTAAATATTAAACGTAGCATTAAAACTGCATCTGCAGCAGTTTTAATGAAGTTTTAATGCAGTTATAAAAACATTAATTTTCCCCTTCATATACCTGTTACATGAATAGAATACAGGGGAAAAAAAAAAAAGTTTGAAAACATTCTTGTTTCGAATTCCAAATAGTAGCCTATATTGATTTGTAATACTTAATCCTTATTTATTGCTGCTATCCACTTACCTTCTGGAAATCATGCCTTCACAGAAAAAAAATGAATTATCAGTGTTTAAAAAAATGCACCTCAGGTTTATACTTTTTATAAATATTCACTGGAATGCCAGCAAAAAACTATACTATCTCCAAATTACCCCACACTTCAAATATTCCTTTTCTTTCTATCCAACTCTCTTAACATCCATTACATTATCAAGATCTTCGTTTGTTCCAAAGCTTAATGAATCTGTGAAAAGTCACAAGTTCATATGACCATATTTAAAACACTATATTGCTTTTTGGCAATCAATTATCCTGATTACAATTTTTATGATATTGTTTTTAATCATATTTCAATACTTGGAGATTATTATTTATTATCAAAATTCATTAGGTATGCATGTATTAAACATTTTCCTGTTGGGTTTAGTCAACCCTGCTTTTCCAACCTAGTTTTCAGTCCTATCAGATTAGTTAACCCCTAATGCATACTGCAGGTGGAGAAGTCCCCAACATCTTGGATTTACATATATTCCTCCGTAACTCAATTTTCATATTCAATATTTAAAAACAAGCTTGCCAAGGCACAGGGAGAATCTAAACAGTTATTCTGAAATCAAACTTTTTCTCTCGCGTTACTTGTTTCACACCTATACAAAAAATCAAAGGTTCTCTCATGATTTTAACACTTTTTGTCGTACACATAAAATTATGAATATAGCTGAAACAGTACAAACCTAAAAAAAATTCTGTTACGTAGTCCTGTCATGCCATGGTTTGAATTTAAATGTCCAGTGATTAAGTTTAATTGCAAAGACTTTTCAAATAGTAACCAATGGAACAGTATGCTTAAAGTGGGGACTGCCTTTCCGGTGTGAAGCTTTTCCAAGTGTCATGATACAAATGATCATGTAACCGAGTGTGTAATTATGTAGCCTGCTATTAAATTTGCTTACTACTGCATACAATCCTGGAATTAAATAAACAACACAACCTGTTTTAATTTACATGAACCAACATTCTCTTTCTTTTTCCAAGCTAGGAAGGTTTCAGCTTTACACAAATGGATTGAAAATAAGATTTTAAAAATTTTTAGAAGGAATACAATTACAAATAACTAGGTAAACAATTTTACATAGAGCAAAATAACAGACTAAATGTGTACCATTACTCCTTTTCATTTTAGCCCAATTCTGCTGCATACCCATCAAAGTAACAGGTTTTGAATCTCTTCCACAGTTTGCTACATCAACAATCCATTCACCATCAGATTGGTCAAATGGATCACTATTTCAAAGTTTTTTTTTAAACACCTATTGTGCATGCACGCGCGCGCGCGCACACACACACACAAAAATGCATGTGTGCCTCGGTATTTATATCCAATTGTCCACTACGAAATGGCAAGCTCCTGTACATTACTCAACATTACTAGCTTCAATACCTTCAAAACCTCCTTTGCTGAGCATTTTCTAGTAGTGTAAAGATGAAACTATCTAGTGGCATGACCAACTCAATACACAGCATTCCCCATAATTAGTTTCTTTAGAACACCATCAATGATAAGTTTGTGTCCATCTCTGTAGAGTTGACTACTATTACAGCATCTTGTGAACAGTTTAATTAATTTGTGCCCTGGCCTGTTGGCTATTATAAATGTTATATTTGGCAAGGGATAATGGGCGGAGGATAACGTTTGCAATTCTAGCAATAGCCAGACCACCTGTAGATTATAAAAAATCCTATTTTAACCACTCACATTTCTTTACGCTCAACGAAGGTCTTTGCTGGGATGGTCTCTTAGAACATTACATTTTATTTCCATTTGGTAATAGTTTGTGCATTGTCATCTAGCCTTGCAACACAAACTACAATATCAGTAAGAGAAGATTGATCAGCAGGGCTGAAACTGATCACATGACAATGTTCTATAAATATTAAGGTCAAACATGGTGTCAGACTAACATTTACAGAGCACTGTCATAAGGTTAATCTCACACCTTCTGATCAATTTCACCCCACTTTATGGCTCCCAACATCACTGTGGTGATTTCAGAAACTTCCTAGGCATCCATCTGAAATCTTTAAAACTCCCCTCCTCAAAACTAACATTTTGCAAAGTCCATAGACAGGTTCTTTTTGTTAAAGAACCAACAACCACAGCCACAGCATTAACTTTTCCCCTACAGAAATTGCATTCAATCAGGCCAGTCCCAGTGGCCAGCAGTTCTCTTCTGCTGTACATTCATAACTCCATATGTTCAAGAATGTTGCATAGACACTAGGATTACCAACTTTTTTAAGTTTGTCAAAAGAAACACTTCCGATAACTTGGCCCCAATAAAATGACCAGGGGAAAATTAATTTAAAAAAAGAACTATTTAAAATACTATCTGTAATGCACCAAATTCAATACAGTGAAACCTCAATGAGATCCCTTTTATGTTGATTTCCTGTAACAGCATTTTTTTGGATGGTCCCGACAAATATAGTATATTAACAATGAATAAAAAAAACCTGCATGCAACAACCCTTAAATCATTATTTTACCAACATCCATCAATCAGAAATTGTCAGAAAACCAAAATATATTCTGAACAATCTTTAAAAGATGAAATACAGAGGATTTTTGATAATTCATTCCATTATTTATATTTCACCATGTCTC
This sequence comes from Dryococelus australis, assembly GCA_029891345.1. Taxonomy (NCBI): domain Eukaryota; kingdom Metazoa; phylum Arthropoda; class Insecta; order Phasmatodea; family Phasmatidae; genus Dryococelus; species Dryococelus australis. The sequence goes on from CM056995.1 coordinate 80,943,051, forward strand.
ATTGGTAGATTCGCCAAAGATTGTGCGCATCATTCATTTTTGAACACAATGTAAATACAAAACACGGAAAATCAATAAATGGCATTATTAATAGTATTGTTTATATTCTGCAATAGTTTTCTTCTTCCTACATCTTTATTGCATTCGTAGGTTGGCAGCAATGAGAACTGATCAAACTTTCTCTGACACTGCATCCAATGTTCTATGGCCATGTTTGTTATTGTAAACTGTATTTGGAATGAGGTTAGAGCTGGCAGCACGTAATTCAATGGGTGTGATTATTACTAGAAATTATCGGCTGAGTGTTTGGTTGGTTTGAAAAAGACTTGGCAAGTAATAATTGGCAAAAATGGTTGCAGATAACTCACTTGTGGTAATTTTTACTGAGGGATTTAGCATCGCTCGGATGACGAAGGAACACTGAACTAAAATATTAATATAAATTAAAATTCACTCAATTACAAATATTGAAGGTTTTAATTTAAAGTGAACATTTAATCATAAATTGACTTGAATAAGTTGTTTTAATGACAATATTTTGGCTGGCTGTTTGAAAAAAAAAATTAATTTTAAGTTTATGTACAATATTTCTCAGTCCTAAAACCCTGCATCCCTCATTTGTTCTTGTTGATCCACTGAAGAACAAATAAAAGAGGTTTGACTGTATTAAACATCAATCTACGATTTCTCTATAAACAAGTACAACAAATATTAGTTTCAAATAAATTCACAATTCAGTGTTATTAGAATATCCCATTTGTCTTTAAAATGTGATACTAAAACATACTGGAAGGAAAGATACTGCACACATCTCAGTAAGCTCTACTTAAACGAACACACTTTTTGATCAATTGCCACCTGAATGAATTAATTTTAACCACCAGTGGCAACTGCTCTAGAGCATCAAAGTAAATGTACCTGTAATTGTGGAGGTGATATATTACTGACATAGGTTTATTACGCTAATAGTCTGTTCATTTTCAAAGGAGTCTGATACACAGGATATATGGCTATAATTACCATAATTTCCACACGGGATAATGCTTCCAGCATAAGATACGGGAAATCCCATACATTAACGGACGGCTGACAACCCTAACAAACTCAAACCTCTAGGAACTGTTTTGCAGACAAATTATCTTTCGAGCTCCACGTTTCAGTATTTCATATACAACAGTAAACACCTCAAGAGAAATAAAAACTATACTACAAAACTATGCTACAGACACATATGGACAAAGCCACATAAGATTAGCAACTGCAAAGAGGGGAATGTATCAAAAAGGTAAGACAAAAATAGTTTAGCTAATATGTAATCACATTGTTTTCACTCCATAAAAATTGCTCTATCTGGCCAGTAGATTTAATTCCTTCTTTTGGTATTCTAGAAATCAGTTTTGGTAGTATATTTTACGAAAACAAAAACACTACATCTAGGAATGCCTGTACACGTAGCATTCACATAAAATATATTTATTTATACCTCATTACTCCAAAAATGTGCAGATTTGAAAGTACACGTTACGTATCTTACTAAATTATTCAAGAATACTGAATCAAAGACAGTGAATTTTCCTCTTTAAACATTAGAGAGAAGAAAAAAAGTATGAAAACAGTTACACCAAATAATATCACTGATATTACAGCATGGATTTTAGTTTTATCAAAACAGGACGAAATTTTTACAGCAAAGTTATAACTGACGAAGTCTTAAGAATCTTTAAATATGACTATAATCAGCAGTACATAATCTTTTAAGATACTTTGAATGAAATTTTAGTTTTATCGCAACTTTGGAACAATATATAAAATTTTAAACAAGGCTACACTGCAAGAAAATGTGGGGTCAATGGCATGAACATTTTTTTCAGCTAAATTTTTTCTGAGAAGTTTTTGTTTTAATGCTACAATATGCTGTCATTCCACATAATCCAGTTATGAATTGTTTCAGCTTTCAATTACTTTCTTCTCTGTATAAATCACATCATATTGTGGATAAGTATTCACATATATAGCTTAGCCTTAATAAAACCATTTTAAAAATAACTTTGTTAGTTATTTGTTGGTAATTTGTCCACAGGATAAACAAAATATGTAGTGATTAAATTCAACCACTCAAAATACTGCAGCTATCGAAACTATGCTTGCAGATACATGTAGCAGTTACACTGTCAACAGATTCAATCCATCAATTTACAAGCTACTTTTTTTTTTAATTCACGTGTGCAGAGAATTGAACCCATGCCAACCGAATGCGAGTGTACTGTGTCAAGCTTGCAATTAAGGAACACAAAGGTGGTTCCAGCTTTTTTTTTTGTTTCTTTTGTATAGGGCTTGTGTTGGAAATACAAATCTAATGTAATTTTTTAGCTATGCCCGAATTCACAGTAGAAAAAAATACCCAGCCTATTATATGAAAACTGGACTCAGTCAACAATTCTGCATCCTGCACAGAAAATTTCTTTTCTTCCTCTACATTTAATATGCTTTCATACACCCATTAAAAAAAGTGCATTTTTTTTTTTACTAGGCAGCTTTTCAAAAAAATTACGAAAACATGGTAAATATTTTTCTTAAATTGTCTTGCATTATTTTTAAAACATTACTACTCTGTGATGGCAAGGTAGAAAGAAACTCCATGTCAATACCCCAGCTTTTTCATGCATTTTCCTCTCACCAGCTTTCTTCCAGTACTGAGGAAGGGAACAAACTCTGCCTCCTTGATTCAGCTGGTACTACATGCAGCCCAGCCGCAAGGTCTCTCCAGATGTATAACCCCCACCCATTTCACCTTCTCAGATCTAAACAGAAAAGCTAAAGGGAAATAGGGTCTCCCGATTGGAGTCTGCAGTGAATCAGTTGCATGTACTCAAATGGCAGTGGTACCATAAATTTATTAGTAGTCTATAAATACATCTGTTTTAACCAAAAAAGTAAATGGCTTAACTCTAATGCTGAATAAAGCTCTGCGATTTCATATCACATTGCTACTAACTGCAACACTCAGTACTAACAAATTTGCTGGCACCTAACAAATTTTTTTAATCAGCCCACAATCCATTGAATCACTCACCAAAAAATGGTAAAATGAATTAAAATCCTTTATAGATTAAAAGATACACTAAACAGAGTACATATGTACAATGTACTGTCGTCAAAGGATATAAACTACAGCAATAGTTTACTACAGGGGAAACCATAGCGAACTATTTGCCTGCATTAAAAAAAGTGGAATGTGCAACAGCGACATGCCACCCTTAACTTTCGAGACAGTTTGTAAAAATCACGAAAACCCGTAGGGTCAACGACCCATCATTCCCCAGTCGAATGCGGCCCATCATTGGCCGACTACACCAAAGGCGCCAAATTTAAACAAAAAAACTGCGGTAGGTAGCAATGTGGCAGGCACATGCAAGGCAACTTGAGCGGCATGCAAATACGAGATGTCTTACCTTCGGCGTCGGTGCGCTCGACTTGGGTCACATCGGACATGGTGGCAGCTGGTTCTTCAGCCGTAGCTTTCCAGACGAGAATGACAACACCGTAGAAGAGACGAGACGCGCAGGCTGCCTGCTACTTCTGTCGGCGGCGCTGCGGGTCGCTAGACAAAGAAGAGAAACAGGGGTCAACGCGCGAGCGAGACAGTACGAGCTGCAAGGCAATAGGGGAAACAAGGGGAGGAGAATGCCTGCACTGCCGGTCTACCACCTGCACTCCCCCCCCCCCCTAAACCAGACAACATCCACTGCTTCCTGTCTGGCGAGAAAGGGAGTCCTCGTCTAGGCAACATTGCACGCGACACGTCATTACGTCCCATAAATGGAATAGTTGTTCCTCGCCGTGTCCAAAAATAGCGCCTACCATGCAACAAACGTTCCACTCTGGAACACTGTATGGGCACAATCTAAGCATACAGTATGTATAGTCTATTCATTGAGCACTTTTTAAGGCACTGCTAAATTTTTGCTATAAGTAAATTTCTACATTTTTACCACGTTTAATTTCTACATTTTTACCACTTTTTAATATAAACACTACCATGTGACTAATAAAGACAATCTATACATTTCACCAATCCCAAAATCAACGTCTGAAGCAACCACAAAATATATTTATTTGTAGTTAAAGCCATTTGGAAGTGCCTTAAAGTGTTCACTTTACCGTGAACAACCAATACGAACAATGAATGATACTCTAAGTTTGTGCGAGATTAAAAATACAAGTTATTAGAACGATAGCAGTACATTTAAGATCGCAATTTTACTTTAAATGTCAAACAAACTCATGGCTATGAACATTAAGATACTGAATTCGAATTCCAGTACATGGAGAAGAGTTGGAAATAATAGCAGCAAACAAGGACGAAACCTTCCAAAAAAATTTACGTAGGAAAAAATATGTATACGATGTTTTACCGTCAAGTTGGAGCAATAAACCCGAAGCTTAAATAAATGTGCCCGAAGAACATAATTTTCCGGGAGGTAACTGGAAGAAATGTTGAATGAATTTGAAGTTTATTTCTACAAAAAGGGAGGATTTTTAAAAAATAAATGATACCAAGCTCTAAAATCACAAGCGATGGGGGGGGGGAATTAAATATTCAAGAATCAGATCTTCATATGACATTAGGGTTCAGACACTGAACAATGGAAGCCATTATCGCCCAACTGGACACCTTCAAGGTAACAAGTACCTGCTCACAAATTGTAATCATCCACATTCATGGTTAGATACTATGCCGAGTACAATCTTGACAAATTTATAACTTACGACAGCGACAGGAAATTAGTGCTAATTAACACTATTCTAATTAGCACAAAAATTTGTGGAGGAGAGCTGCGAACGTACATCTATTAACTAAATTTATGAACTATTTAACGAACTCATACTGACTGTTTAACTTAAATTGAAATGAAACTATGTAACCAGGTATTACAAAATATCAAGCCTGCACTTCAATACTCTCATTGTGTAAACGCACCAAGTAAATCTTGACCTTATGATAAATACAAAACCAATAATATACAATTAAAAATATTTTCAAAAGCTAGTTTTTTCAATAAGCGAGGCTAATTTAAAACTTAAGCTCTACCTACCTACCTACATACATACAAAGTCAAATAATCTATACATCAAGTTAAGAGTAAATTAAATTTAACCGAGAATACGGCAGTTTTGTTCTTTTATGGTGTTAGAAAGTACAAAAAAACACTTGTGCTACATAACAGAATTAGAAAAAATCACACACGTTAGACAGGGTGATTTTCCAAAGGTTTGATTCCAAAAGTGCGGAGACACCGTGAATATACTATAACTGCCGTGCTATCCGAACAGCAAGAGTAAAATGAAGGGTTGTATTGGAGGGAGGGGTTGTTAGGAGATCAGCCTGAAGTACAGTAGCTCAGGTGGATCAAGTTCAAGAATGAATCGGGAATATTAACCTCATGACCTAACATGGTGTTACACTTAATTATTCAAATATTTCATGTCATCAATGTTATCTATAGTTATCGTGTGGCTTTAGATCTTGTGCTTACTTAATGCCATCATAAAAGTACTACGGGACAATTAATTTAAAAAAAGGCAACGAAATGGGTTGCTTCTGAAGCACCGATTAACAGCTGTGACGCACCCGCGTTAACCATGCAAATACATACCACCGCCGACCAGCCAACTTTAAAGAGCCGGTGGACCCCGTGGGAACCACGCGTCCATGGTCAAGAAGCGAGGGAGCGATACGGGCGACACTAGTAAACCGCTCCTACACGCAAGGCGTGCTATGTTTCCGTCGTAACGCTGTACTGTGCAAATTAGATCTGTAACAGTGGGATTTTATTACACGACATGAAAGACCATTTTCAGATTAAACTACGCCCCTATCTTTGTACTTTTCTCTTGCCGCAAGGAAACTGCATATACAAGCTTTAAAAATGCGATATTTAACCATTTTCACGATTTTTTTCTCCAATAATATATTTAACGACAAAAGTAAAAAATGGGGCATGGATAATGTTTTTTTTTATATAAATATTTTCTGACAAAAAGTCGTATTTGCAGAACATTTATTTACCTAGATACGCGTATTCGCGCAAACAATCATTTCAAAAAATGCGGGGGCCCATCCTGCGTGCGTGAGCTCTAAAGGTGGGTCCACAATGTCCAGCCGATCTGCGAGGCGAGCCAGGAGCCTAACGCAGAACCAGTAGGAGACCGAATGTGACAATAGCGAGAAAAGACATCCCCCTTCCCCATGAAATAAAAATAATTTTTTGGGGGAAAATAAAACCTAAATGTGTATGTATGAAATGTGTGATCCCACTGAACCTAAACGATGTTTATAGCATTTTGTGGTTCCATATCTGTATATTAACCCATTTAATATAAATAATAATTGAACTAAATATATCTTTTTTTTTTTCACATATGAAAAATTTGCAATCCCCTTTAAACACAAAGAACCCAAGGTTTATAGCATTTTTTTTAGTTCCGTGTGTGTATTAGTCCTCTGGTTCTACATAAAATTTTGAACTAATAATTTTAATATAGCTTTCATATCTCAATCCAAAAATAAAAAAATTGTAATCCGCACCCCCCCCCCCCACCCCACCCAAATACATTCCTGGTTACGCCCCTGCTGACAAGGTATGCAGATTTTCGACAGTGTATGGAAGGCAACGAGTGTGGATCAATGTCAGCGGCAGCATAGGACATAGTGAGAAACAATACATTCTACGTGCTCCAGCAGGGCGAGCATGGCTGTAATTTTGGCCCGTCATAGGCGCGATATGTCATTGCGGTGACGCTTCGTGTGAAAAAGCGAGCATGGATCGAATTCAAGCGCGTCATAACTTCGGCGCGCCCGTCATTCGTGTGGCGCCATATGTTAGTCGTCGTAACTGCAGCACGCTGTGCGACACATTAGATGGCTGACGCTCGAGAAATATTCTCAAATCGTATATGTCTATTTACAGGAAAATAACGGGTTCTATAAAACTTATATATGTACAAATTGAAACTTAAAGTATAAGTAAAGAGAAACTTATTGATTTACCCCCAAGATCATAATAAAACAATAAACACAACTTAAAAGATACGTGATAACTGTGGACTTTTACACTTAAATTAAACTTTTACACGGGACATATTACAAGTTGTGTGTATAGCTCAGTGGGTTAGTGCCTCGTAAATTTTAAGTTTTAGAGTTCAAATCTCCGTATACCGAAATTTTTGTTACTTATTTTATGTAATACATTATTGCTTTGTATAATTTATGTTATTGACAAAAAACGCTTATTACTAGAATATATTTGTATAGAAGCAATAGTACAAACTTAAGCTAAATAAAAAAACAGAGGCAGCCGATTACACTGCATGTACAGTTACTTGCGTATTATTGCTTTTATAGAAAGAAATTCTAGAAATAGACTTTTTCAGACAATAACATAAATTATAAACAATAATGTATCACACGAAATAACAAATTATGGCAATTCTAATTATTAACATTCTTTTGATAAAAGGTAATTAAGCTGATCACAATGGCAAATTAAATATTGTGCAACCTACCATAATTTAGAAAAGTAAAATTTTTTTTACATGGGAGTGAACTCTCATACCCTTCCACTCTAGGCAGATACCTTGCCATCTGCGCTACCAAGCCAGGATATAATAATATGAGGAAAATATATAAGGCACCATTTCACTTCGAAATCGTCAAGATTTAATTTGTATATACTTACTTTTGGTTTTTCGTTTAATGGGTGCCGTTAGGATCGTTAAAACGAAGGGTATATGAGAGCACTCTTCGCCACATAATGTATAGTTTTAACTTCAAACAGATCGCTGCGATGGTTACATGAAAACTAAATTAAAGACGTATGAGCGGATTGAAAGGCTGAATGTTCATATTACCTCGTAAAATGTCATTTTGAAAGAGGAGACACATTTTACAAAATATTTTGTATTGGTTATTAATTTATTCGTGGTCACTTTACTTGATACACGTTTAACGCCGGCGATTTTATTTTTAAAATCATTAGAGAAAGAGCAAGTTGCTAGAGATGCAGACTGAAGTGACTTGTATCTGTCCGATACTTTTGACTGATTTAACAGTGAAATTCTCACTGATTCTGTAAATACAATAAATATTTGCAATGTGGACATTGCTATTATATCTGTTGCGCTGGAGGAAAAACTAAACTACAACACAGCGTTATCGATTTCATTTTCTTATTTTTGGCGGGCGTTTTCTATTTGCTTACAATTGCCGACAGATTATCCAACTTAAAAAAAAAAAAACATCTCTTGTGCAGTTTCTATACCAACATTTGTATATTTACACTTTTGAGCAGTCATAACCACGACGCCTTGCTTAACGACTGGAGAGCTATGACAACATGAACTGTGCTCGTATTTTTGTGCGGCCGTCGCCACATTGCCGTCATCCGTATGACACGTCATAGCTGGGACAGTGTCGCGTAAAAGAACCATGCTCCCGCTGTAGGAACCGCTGTACTGTAAACAGCACATGTGTCAGTAGTGAAGATTGTCGTCTACTTGACTTTGCTAGGTGGTTCTTACAGCAGCGCACTACGATTTCACACTTCCCTGCCATTGTGTTACATGGACAGACGAGATGCTGTTTACCCGCGAGGGCATCGCTAACAGCAACAGCGCGTCTTGCGTTTAAAAAATACATTTTCGACACCATGTTCATTCAATCAAAACGCTCGGCTTAATATCCCCTTTGATTCCCCAAAATATCTGCACTCATTTCAAAAACATCATCTATAACCGTACATACTGCAATGAACACACTTCGCTATACGCCAATTAAAACAGAATGGGCACGCTGGAAATTTATTATTCTGTTAATCGTTGATCACAGCAATGTAATAATTTGTAACATTTTCTCCAGAAATATTACACTAAACACAAAAAAAACCACTTAATGTTGTGTTTTTTAAATACTGATACGTGTCGATGGTCTACGCTGACCTTGGCCCTTCCACGCGAGCGAGTCGAAGAGGAGAGAGATTTTGCATGACATCTGGTGGCAAGTCATAAGGGATGTTTGATTGACTGGAGTAGTAGGGGCTGGATGGTTCTAGGCCACTTTTGATTAACTAAAAGGGTTTACTTGATATCAAAGGGTTAATTTTTAATCGCATCAACTTTTTTTAATTTCTTCTTTCTTTCTTTATGAGTTGGGGCGGGGGTAGTGGGTGCTCTGTCCGATGTTGATGGTGTGGTGTCCTGGAGGCGACTGACCAGTGCGGTGGGTTGCCACATCTTGTATAGGTGTAGAGTTGAGTGCAAGAGTGGGCTAAGGCTATTTTTTTTTGTAATTTTTCTCATTTTGAGGTGTTTGGAGTGATGTTGGTGGTAGATAGTCGATTTTTACGAATATATTTAACACACGAGAGAATTTTAGAGTGTTTAAACGATTTATAAGAATGGCCTGTGTAAATGTTATTTTTTTGGGTGGATATAGTATGCATCGAATCACAAATTTTCAAAACACGACTACGTGAATAATAATAAGTGCAATAACATGAGTCTCGAGCATAGAAACATAATTTACACGAGGGAGAATTTTAACTATGGGAATAACACGAGAGAAAAGTGCAAACTCACTAAACTAAATCCAGCTAGTCAGTATGAATAAATAATATGTTTACATGATTCAGGCTGTGAATACAATTTAAACCAGACACAATATCATAATAGAAATATACGTACACTACTTCATGCCTCTCGTACATATCTTGAGTATTTTTTAAAACACATCAGTCTGATGTGGAATCCAGCATACCAAAAATGTAGTCTTAGAAGGTGTGTGTGTGTGTGTGTTGTGGAGAGAGTCTGATTATAAACGTGTAGCGAAGCTGATAGACAATTGAAATTTACGAGAAAAACTCAGCATTCGTCCTACAACACACAACAAAACAATTTTTAAAGTTTCACTATTTTCAGGATAATTCACTTTTAACACAAATTATTTCCGTCGAAGCGTAGGAGCACTCGGATGACGTAAAGAAGTATTTAAGACTGCAAAGCGTAATCGTGCAACACTTTATAGAGACATACTACAAATTTCAGTTAAATCTGTGAAATTCAAGTCAGTTGGTAACAAAAAGCGCGAGTCGTTAACACAAATGGTATTTCCGTCTACCGAACACAGAAATTGAAAATCTTATCGCAAACACAGTATATCGATCCGGTCTTAACACATAAAAATTTATATTATCCCGATACAAGACTAAGTAAATCGCAGCTATCACCACAGATGGTCCGTATCTGCGGTAACCACTGCGGGTTGCCTCGATGGCCGCCCAGTGTATAGAGGTGCAGTGTTTATGGAGCTGACAATGAGCAAGACCGTCGTCCCAAACATACATGAGCGACCGAATATGGCGCCGAGTGGGTCGCTGCACCCCCCCCCCCCAGTGTGCGCTGCCCCAGGTTAGCCACAATCGTTAAATGTTTTTCGGCACTAAGGCAAGATGGCGACAACTAATTAGTTGTGTTCCGATCGGAGGATACCTGCCCGCCACCCCCTCACACCCCAACCTCCCACTTCTACCCTACACCCCTCAGAACCGGCCCGACTTCATGATGCCAGCCACCCCCTACAACCCCTCCTCAGCGAGCTCTTTGAGGTCAGTCACCCAGACTGCCTGCGAATATCAATTGTCGCAACTGATTCAAGATTGCGTAATCTGCCTACTTGTGTGCACATCGGATCCTGCTCGCTGGTAGACACCTCTCACCCCCCAGAACTGCTCGAAGTTCAGAATGCCAGCCCCCCCTCCCACTTTACCCTACACCACTCAAACCAACCAGAGTCCAGAGGTACCTAACCTTGTCCAAACACCCCTGCACCTTCCACCCTCGTCTTCAGAGCAGCTCCGACTCCACAATGCCAACCACTCCCTCCCCACCAAGCCGTGTCCAGAGGGATGTACCCCCTACCTCACCCACTCTCGAAGGTGACTTTTTTCTGAAGACCTCCGCTATTGAACTAGCCTAGAGCTCGCAAAAACCAGTTTTACACACCCCAGACTCGACCCTAGGAATGCTTTTTCGTATTTTTATCGTGAGTTGGCGACCCTGCAGTATCAGTTTAAAGAATGTGCCCTCCTCGCTAAAGTATTAAGAACACATATTTTATAGTGGTGGTTCCCCTGCTTTGAGCCGCAGTCCTCTGAATGCATGCCCCGAGAGATTTGGCCCGAATCGCTGCCCCATTAACCTTACGCAACATGTTGAGTATATGAACAGTGGGAATATATATATATATCCCTGAAATCAAGTTCCCAATAAGAGTCATAGATTTGACATTCCAAAAACACCAAATGTATATTTTGAATCAAGCAAACTACAATTTGTAATAGCACACAAAACTTATTTTATTTACTGTTAAAAACAGAACTATATTTACAAGTATTCAAACAAGATACATTTTATTCTCACGTTAAGAAATGTTTTCTACAAGTACTCACTCATTAGGAAATGTTTTTACTAACAATTCAACGTTTACAAGAGAAAATATTGGGAGAGATTTGCGCATCTCTTAACATTCAGGACTCGAGAGCCAATGAGGGGAGGAGCTCAGAGTCGTGAGCAAGCATGCGAGACTATAGGAAACAAGGGAGAGGGAGAGAGAGAGGGAGAGGGAGAGAGAGAGATGTCCTATAAAAACCATTGTATCAACAGAAACATCTAACACGACATCCACACATTGTGAAATAATTTGTTTTTATGTTGTGACACACCTGGAAAATCGGGTGTGCTAACCAACACGTTACCTTTCTTTATGTCTAACCAAAAATGTTCCAACAGCAAAAAATGTATACCATGTAACATAAAATGAATTTATTTAATAATTTAAGATTCTGATGAAAGATTAACGAAACACTATGAATACAAGTGGAAATCATGTTTTTTGAAGTTGGAAAATAACGAGTTAAATCTTGTTCATACTTCTTTTACTAAAAAGTTCAAATCTGTGCAAATTTATGGAAAAAGGGTGGCCATTTTGAATCCTCATAATGTATAACTAAGGATAAATCAATTTTTTCTCAGTCTTAACTCAGCATCAGCCACGCTCAGTTCATGTGTATACGGGTGCATTGCATTAGCATAGATAATGATATCTGGCATCTAATAGACATCCAGAAAGCATCAAGTGCAAGCATTGATAACGTGAACGACCCCAGGCATACACTGCAACAACAGATGCTCATTACAATGTCTACTACAGCTCCAGATGTCCACTACAACACCACACGCCCACTACAAAGCAAGAAATACACTATTTCATCTAGAACATCATCAACACAGAATCTACAAGGCAACTCATCAAGTACAATACATCAAGGTCACTGCCGTGATAATTGCGACTCTGAACACGTTGAAACATTCCATGCGATTTTAGCCTATGGGAAGACTAAAACCTTATTAAGTCTAGAGTGTTCCCAAGTGCAAGTGCTGCCAAAAGAATTCATAATTCATTTAACGGGTTACAAAATAAAATTAGCATATCCATTCCTGGATGAACATTTAAAAACTGATGAGGATATTGTATCCTATTGAAGACTGCCCTTATGGCATGCCTGCCTTTGCTAATGATGAGAACTTACAGCACATGCGAACGGATTGTATGTCACGCAGGCTGGAACAGCTACTTGAAGCTAGAATTATTCCAGATGAAGTAATGGACAATTTTGGAGTTGTTGAAATAGATTCTGAGGCGAGCACTGACATCTTATAAAATTTTATGATACTTTTTTTTTGTAAATAGAGTATAAAAAGGAATAACTTAAAAATGATGTGCTACGCGAAGGGTTTCGAAAACTATCAAGACAACTCCTTTGTAATTAAGGAGCTTTCTATTTCTTATGAAACTGATGCTAATGACTAAGGTGCTATGCTTTAAATCTCCCAGGCCTTGGTATAGTTTAAAACATGAACTTAAAATGATGTTTCGGGGACAGACTTACAAGATACATAACCTGAAATAGGTCTCTGGTGTGAGCTTACGAAAAACGTTTTCAATATGTAAATGATGCGTTACTCAAAGACTATACCATATACGTGCTTGGAACAAGGCAAAAAGAAATTTTAAAAACTTTAACAAATACAGAAGTAATAAATATCAGAAGATACCCGACTGTTCGAGTATTCATCCAATTATCAAATGTTATAATAGAAATAGCTGTAAGGAAAAAACATTCTGGCCCAATGTAAAAGCGAAGCTTTGAAAGAATATTTGTTCCAACATCCTAACTCCGTATAAAGATATTAATTTTTTCCAAAAATGGTTTGTTCCAGATAGCGTAAAATTTCGGAAAATGGAGAAATCCGATCCAGTGAAGACGCACTCTACTATTTTTCGAGGACTCAAGAAAGTATGGGTCCAGTCTCTAGGAAACGTATACTTTCAAACACAGATGTGCAACGGAAATGAACATTGGAATTTCGCAAAAGGTTTCGGAGAAACCTGTATACAGAACAAGTGCTGTGTGATGAAGACTGTCCTGTTTTTAATATGCTGCCTGATAGTGAACTGCCCTGTTCTTCTTGGGACCTACGTTTTAAAAATCGCAGTACAGAAATAACCAAAGAACTATGTTTTCATAAAATCAAATATAAATTCATTTGAGAATTTTATGACACCACCACCACCTCATGGACTGAAACATGTAATAATAAGGAACACATCACTTAAATACAAGGCAATAGCGCACTTCTACGAGCACCATGTGGAATGTGGGACTTTGAGGTTTGGAACAGTTTTGTTTGCGTCCGTAAATTTGATCTAACAAAATTGTCATTGAAGAACTAATTTTACCACAAACTGGAAGAACATCTGTCTATATAAAAAAATAGATATAATCGTACACCAGAGCGTAAGTAATGATGGAGAGGTTCAACCCATCACTTCAAAATGCTAGTGTTACCCTAGGATATAGGCGAGTGTGGTTTCGCATATCTGTATCTGATAGTCCACTACAGATACAGATATGCAACGGAGATGACCATTGGAGTTTTTCAATAAGCAATCCTGAATGTATGTACGAAGAAGTTTGAGATTGCATTGGACGCAAGTGTGTAGTGTATAATTTAAGACCAGACACAGATTTTCCGATTAGTTTAACCGTATTAGTATGGGACATGGAAGGTGAAGAAAACACTAAATATCCATCATTTTGTAAAATTAAATACAAGTTGCAAAGGGAGTATTACTCTGAACTTGTTTGGATAGAAGAATGCAACAAGCAACATTATACCTACGTCGGTGACCAAGAATTAACTTCTCCCTGCGGTATGTGGCAATGCAATGTTTTTCAAAGCAAGAACATCTGGCAGACTATATAAAGGAGTTGCCTAGTATACAATAGTCATGGCTAGGATCTTCAAGCCTACAGATGTAAACAAGGTCCTACAAATTGAATACAGAAAAGTGTTCTTTAAACCCTATGACCTTCTACAAGTTCATGTCTGTAAAGGTATAGAACATTGGTGCTACATTTTCGATAACAGTGTCTGCATTCGTTTTGGTGAAGGAAAAGCATGTAACGATTGTGCTGTGAGGTATCTTCGCCCCGACAGTGACTTGCCACCAGTCTTAGCGAGGAAATAGAAAAGGAACAGGGATACTGAGTAATAGCCTACCAGCTCAACAGACCTCACCAGGGCTAACGTATTTTCATCCCACTTATCGTTACGTGTCAAATAAGGAAAGTCCAATATAACTTATGCCCTATGGGATCAGGGAATTTTGCGAGAATTTACAGAAACCTGTGAAAATATTTTTTTATTTTTAAGTAATTTACTTTCCTCTAAGAGACGAAAAAAGCCATGAATTCGTACAGTGCGGTGACAACAAAAAAATTTCCAGTGTGTCATATGGCTACAAACACACCTGTTCCATGTAGAACTGAAGATGTGTACTCTCATGTTGAATCCTATCCTGATTTGGTCCAAAGCACTGTTTTACACGTCCCTGCTTGTAAAGACGATAGTGTGAAAACAAACAGATTAAAAACAGGGCATAAGAAATGCTCACTCCTTGAAAGCAGAGGTCAAGAAGGAGATCTGGATCAAATTTTTTGAAAATGTATGAAAAGTTTGTTCATGGAAGTTGCTAACAGTGTATAAAAATGTTTGTTTTTAAAGAAAAAAAATGTATTTGATAGTGTTAACATGTTTTGTGTTACGCTGTAGCTGTTGTAGAGCAAGGTGTAATTGTTGTACATTAATTTTTAGATATACCTGTATTTTTGAAAGAATTTGTGTAAAATGTTGTATTTGCTAGTGTTAAAAAAATGTTTTAAATATATTGTGAATTCACTTGTGTTTAACATGCTAACGTTTGGAGGAAAATATGTTGCTGCAGTGCCAAAATGTTGTACATAAATTTTTTGATCAGTCTGTATTTGTATATATTTTTGTAAATAAATTCCTTTTTAAAAGCATATTTGTTTCAGTAAGAATATTTTCTCCTCAGACATTATATACATACACACACATACATACATACATACATCCATACACATACACACATACATACACATTATATATATTACACACACACACACTTAAATTTTCTATTAAAAGTATGTTGCATTAACAAGAAAGAGTTTAGTAAAGAAAAGATTTAGATAAACAAGACTATTACTTCGCAAAAAAAAAATACTAATCAATGAACAATATATTTGAATTTGAGAAAAAAAAAAGACGTCTGCTGGGAAAAAAAATTATAAATACATCAAATAGTTGTTAAATGTCGCCTGCCTCCGTAGATATGTTGGATTAGGCAAGGAGGCTCTGCGTTCGATTCCCGGCTAAGACATGATTATTATAAGCTGGGTTCGACTCCCGCTTAAATCATGTACGATTCCAGGCTAGGTCTTGTATGATAATAGCCAACGTGTAATTCGTTAACCATATTAACTAAAAGGTTTATTACAAATAAATAATAGTAAAAACAGGAATTAGTTCGTAAAAGAGTGTAGAATCTTATTATTAAATTGATTTTACCTCGTAATGCAAAAAAATCTGTATTGTAATGAAAATTGTTCGTGTAAGAATTTGTTAAATAAGAATGCAATTCAAACCTATTAGCTTAAAAAGGGACAGATAGACAGCTTATCCACGCTAAAATAATAAAAATAAAAAATCACAAAATTCTTTTTAATGCATTCAAATTACATATTAAAATGTCTTGGTATGTATTAATCATCTATTTTATATGCATTTCAGGTGAATAGTATGCCTTAATTTATGCAAGAAGGGAGACTGGTGAGGGTATAAATAGCACCTCCCACCCACTGGAGCTCATTTGCTTGTGTAACTCCATGGAGGAAACACCTCTCCTCCAGTGTGCGGACAATCAGTGGATCGGTTTATCATTGTCTAAGGCAATGGTACTGGCTGCCCTCTCGCCTCGTTCTTGACTTCGTGGGACTGTGCGACCGAGGGGACCCGGCAGTCTATCGTTTCTCCCGCGACTGTGAAAGCCTATCCGAGAAGGTTCCTGCAGCGTTCTCTGGGGACTACAATATCCCGCCCGCCCAGCAATTTAACCGCGATGGTGAAAGCAAATTTTAATGGCGTAAAGCTACTTAAAAGTATTTAACAATGTAAGATTCATAAATTTTTACAGTGGTGAGTAATTCACATTATTTTAAAATTTAAAGAGGGTCTAAACATAAAAGCATTAACGCGAGTTTAAATTTCACTGCTATATTCTAAACACAGTCCGCTCGCTTTTTTACTAAACGCAAAAGGTGTGCACTCCAAACGTGTAGCTGGGAAAAAAAGACAAGATGGCGAGGCAAAAAATTCCAGGGAACGCTGTCAATTCATTACTGGAGGCAGGCTGTTAGGTAAGAAATTTTGCGTCGGTGAGGCACAGAAGAGGGGAAGTGTCCAGGCTCCCGCTGGTGTGCATGAGCGATCAGCAGGCATTGCGAGTCAGCAGGGGAAAAGGGAAGACGTCAGGCTGGCTTGGAGGGGAAGTGGCCAGTTTCTCCTTTTCCCTTCCCTCGTCACAACGTAGACACATCTGCAGGGTTTACGCAATGTCTCATTGGAGGAGAAAGCGAGCAGGCGGGAGGTTGTCTGTAGGGCACGGGAGGGGTAGAACGAGCGTAAGGTGGCGGACGCGGGTGCTAGCTGCAGTTTAGTCTACTACAGTTCCCCATTCTTTCATCCACTTAACGCTATGCAGATCTCCCATCCGCATGGAGCGGCCCGGCCTGTCTTGTTCCATGCTAACCTTGTTCCCGCTTCACCGTGCACGCGGCCTGTCGGCCGGCCAAGGTCTTGGCCCATATATTATGCTTCTCCCCACCGCTATCTACCCAACTCTCATCCATGTTTAAAAGTATTTGGACTTCTACCTTTTTTGTCCCAGTTCTCGTTTCTGTCTTTCTCCAACAAACACAGCAAATTTTTGTCTAGGATGTTGCTAATAAAATTATTTTTTACTTAAATTGTGTGTGTGTTATTAAGATGTTTTTTTTTTTCATAACAAGGGGTTGCTTCAGTGTATTTATTGTGGTGTTTAAACTGTTATATCAGGGATACCAAAGAAAGTTTTTAGTTAGGAGTCAATATGGGTGATCATAAGTGATCCTGTATTGACATATTGCTAGAAGATCTTTACGTAAGTGATTCAGTTCGGAATCGCAGACAGAAAGACAAGCAAGCTATCGATACACTGTCCCTTCACCAAAACGGACACGAGTTATTAATCTTTTGGGGGACAATCTCTACTTGTTCGCTTCCCCTAACATAAAAAGATTGATATTTTGAATGACGATTTATTTCTATCAGACTCTTAATATGGTTGTGATTCAGAAAGTGCTCCAACCGTATCACAACCGACTTTATACGCGATTAGATATGTTTCGCCAAGGGTGCCGGAAAATTATTCATTTTCCGATTCCCAAGCCTCAGTGGAAGCTTTGCCAGATCTTAAGTACCAGCTTTTGAATACGGTGTTCGCAGGAATACTTAATAACGTGCCGATATGTAATGATCAATTGGAGTCTGATGCTAATTTTTTCGTTTCTTTGAGAGGTGTAAAGTCCCTTTACTAATCTTATTAATGGAATCACACCAGCCAGTTAGATTATCCATTTCTGTAGCGGGTTATGTACTTGAAATCCCTCACGGCAGAAGAAGGCGGTATAAACAATTTTTATTTTCGAAGCAAAACGCTCCCTGTCCTCCATTCATCCAATGTGGGTTTAATCTATGATGAGGATATCATTCCTTATCTCACAAAAAGACTTGAGGAGTATAGTGTGCGTGACTCTGGCTGGAGTCTCCAAATTTTGGCATACATAGATGTCAATGTTGAGTCAATATTGGCCGTTCACCATCTATGCTGCGAACAATAAACTACCAAAGTTAATTGCTAACAGGAAAGTTTGTGTCGATGTGGACTGCCTGGAGGGACAGGTTTCCACTACGCAGTCTTAGCATCTTTGTTTCCTGCCACACAACATGTTTACAGAACTACTTCATATCCAAAAACCTCACCAGGTTTTGAATATCGAAGGTCTGTCGACGACACTTCTAATCATACAGGATATTCATAAGTTTGAGCAGAAAAAATCTATTTCTATCAATATCTACTGTGTGGTAGACAAAGATAGCAATATAATTGTCAAAACTTGCGAAAAGGGCGGGTTGTAGTGCCCATGTGTATTTCTCCTGCATGCCATACCCATCATGTAAATGTACAGGTGATTTGCTCATTTGCATTTTGTCTGTATTATAAATTTGTCATGGCTGGTTGGTAGTCAGCCGAGTAAGAGAGCCAATAAGAAATTTGTTGCGAACGTTGTCTCCAGTATTTCAGAACTGAGGAGAAACTCACTAGTCACAGTATTCTTTGCCAGCAACAAAAGGCTATTTGCAGTACTTTTCCCACTGGGAATGACAAGTACTTGCAATTTAAATATTACAGCAAACAGCAGAGATTGGGTTTCGTCGCCCATTGCGATGTAGAAAGTTGCCTGAAACCCATGTACACTTGCTTGTCTCATGATGAAACAAATAATACAACTGCCATCAACCAACATGTTCATATGCTTGTAGCATTTTGTTGGTTTGTTCATACAATCCAAGTTGGTCTCCGTATTTCGAGTTTGTGGGTGCTGATTGTATGTACAAATTAGTTGAACTTACAAGGTGGGTTGCAGGAATTTACGGCATCATTGTTCCGATGAAGCCAAAAACCCCTGCTGATGGAAGCTAGGTCGGGGCTCAAAAAAGTTGTCACACACTTGTAAAGAACTGCTCAGTAGATGATATTGTGGTCGACCTTGACCATCTGATGTGCGAAATTAGAGGCAGCACGCATAATAAATGCAACTTGAATTTCAGACTGCCCGAAAGACAACTTGTCGCTGTTTTCCATAATCTGTAGAATGACGACGCCCACATTCTTATAAAGACCTTGGCTGAACATCACGTAACGTTGCACGACGGAATCATGGTAATTGAAAATTTTGGAGAAATTCAAGTGATTGGAATGACTCTTAAAAATACAAATGTAACACAAAAGAGATACCCCCATGGGAGAGATTGTAATGGGAAGGCGCAATATTTCAAGCTAAGATTTATTGATTCATTCTAATTCACAAATGCCTCTCTATAAACTATGGCAGGCAATTTGCTACCTGAGCAATTGAATTCACCTGCACGATGTTTCTAGACACACCCAGTTTGAATTGGCAAAACGGGAGTTTTTCCTTATGACTGTTAAGTCGTAAGTCTTTGTTAAGTCTGATGTGCAAGACACTCCCACCAAAGGACGCATTGCATAATGTGATGAGAGGCGAAGGTATTAGCGATGAAGATTAGGCTCATGCCCAAGCCACACAGGATGGGTTCAACTGAACAAACTTGCTGCAGTGTGCCATTCATTACTTACATGTGGACACTTGTTTGGTGGCTAATGTTTTTGAGAATTTCAGGAGCGTATGTTTGGCTCATTACTGTCTTGACCCCACCATGTACGTCACAGCTCTGTCTCTTTCATGGGACACTTTATTGTCAATGACCGTGTGCTGCTAGAGGCAGCATTACCCCGGTTTCAAAAAGACATGCGGAAGCCAATAATATTTACATGGGCGAGGACTACGACCCCAGTGTGGCATCGAAATATATATGCTATTTCGACATCAACAAGCTGTGTAGTCCTACACTGTGGTCCAAACTTCCGATCGGTAATTTCGAGTGTGTTGTGGCTGACATGTTCTCTTCATGGGATTTTGCAAACATGGTAAATGTCTGAGACACTTTTTTTTTTTTACGGAAGTGGATCTGTAATTTCCAGAGGAGTGTCAAACTATCTGATTTGTCTTTGGCCCCAGAAAATAACGCACCACCGAACAGCTCGAATGAGAAACTTCATTTAATACTCGCACCACGGAAAAAATATGTTATGCACGGGGAAACACTGAGGCTGTACTTGATGTACGGGGCCAAACTTGACTCTGTTCATTGCGTTTTGTGCTTTGAGCAGAAGGCATGGATGGCTTTGTACATAGACTAACATTGAGAAATGTGTCCAGGCTACGAACGTATTCGAAAAATCGTTTTTCAAGTTATTGAATAATTGTTCATCGATGAAAACTTAGTTCTCATCGAAATGTCAAAGAGTTCTGTTGCGCCCAACATACCTTTGTACACTGGTGTTGCCATTCTCGACCTTTCAAAATTAACACTATGAATTTCACAAATAGTATGTGTGTTCAAAATTTCTTCAGCCGGCTTTACACCTACTATATTGTGACCCCGATTCTTGGTATACTCTATTGCTTGTGATGACTCATATAAAGCAATTACCCCAGATTTAAAGGTGCAGTTTGATACATCCAACTATGTGCTCGATAATTCGTAAGTATTCCCTCACAGGAACAAAGGCACTACCGGGATGATGAAAGATGAATGTGCTGGGCACATAACCACACACTTTGTGGGTTTACATCCTAAGCTTTATTCATACATTGTTGCGAATGAGCAATGCATTCGTAAGGTAAAGGGTGTAAAACCCAATGTGTTGCAATCACTCAGGTACGAGGATTATCGAGATTGCCTGGAAAATTGCATAAGGGTAATGGGGACCCAATATCAGTTCCATTTGCGTGCTCAAGTCTACACCGAACGTGTAACAAAGGTAGTGCTTTCAGGTATGAATGATAAGCGGTACAGTGAGGCAGATGGAATATCAACATTACCTTGGGGGGCACTATTGATTACCTAAATATTTTTTTTATTCCACTCTATAACAGTTTCAAATCCACAATCAATTCTTAGGCCTCCCAAAACCATACATTACTAAATATTAGCATCTGCCGACACTGCACGCACCTCTTGTTCCAGTCATCGCAGCTGGCTATAATAACCAGCGCAGCCGACTACACTAATTACTGCTCACCTATTGAATCATCATCAATGCTGCTGCTCCCCGTTTGCCTACCTGTAAGGCAATACATAACTTCAATAACAACTCGCTTGATGCAAGTGTCTCAGATCCAAGTTCCCTTGTCAAAGAAGAAAAAATTCCCGATTGAGACTGTGTGTGTGTGTGTGTTTGCCGCGTCCACTTGGTATGTGCGCGCGCTTGACAAATTCAATACCCGGATATGACAAAAGAACACCTCTCTGTGCATCTTTAAAAACACCCCACCAGTGTGTCGTTGAATGTACATGGGTAGGAAAGAGACCACCAATAGTTGCTCTTATATGTATTATGTAAAGAAAATTGTTTGTTGTTGTACATAGATCTCTTCAATTGTGTTTTAGTTTGTCATAAATTACAAGAGTAAAATATATTTAAACAAACAGTTTTGTATCAGTAGCAATAGTAGGTAACAGTAATAGTAGTTTTTAGAAACCGTAGTTGTGTTATGCTCCAGATGTAAAAAAATGTCGATGAAATGTTATTGATGAAGTCTCTTTCAGTATGTAAGTTGATTGTTGTTAAAATGACATGATGAAATATCTTGTTTTTATAAAAATATATGGTTTATAATTTAGAATATTGTTTGTTGTATATAAAATATCTTAAATTGTGTTCCAGTATGTGTAAATAATAACTTGATTTAATGAGAAAATGTTTTTTAGTATGTGTAAAACTTGATTGATGACTTTTACTGTGAAAAATTAATTGTTTGTTGTAAATTCAATCTTTTTTGTGTAATATTGTAAATACATAGGTTTAAGGAGATTTATTTAAAAAAGAATATTTTACAATTAAATGTTATTAAAAAATGAACAGTATGTGTTTTTTTTTTCAATAACTTAGGTCGCTAGCTTTTTTCAATAATATCTTCTGTAAAATGAGAAAACAAAGCTATGAGTATGTCTCAGTATTAGTAAGCTGATGACTTGTATTTAAATTTTATTAACTATTGCTTGCTTCCACAAGGAAGAAAATGTGCTTTTCTTAACTTACGATACTTGCATAGACGTTGAAGGACTGAGGGGAAATTACACATAAAAAATTATGGAGGAAATCTAACATCGCTGAATGACTGAATGAATGAAGCAGGTTAATACCTTGAGAGGACCATAGTCCACTCAAGTTGGAATAGGACACAAAGGTCTGCTGCCTAACTTTTGTGGCACCCTAGGGGAATCTATTGAAAGCAAAGCCTGGCATACTTTCACAGAGGTAGGTAGCAAAAACCTCTGTCCCTCCCTGCCTTCAATATACGACTGCACGCAACAGAAACCAGCAAACATAAAAAAAAAAAAAAATCACAATCGCACAAATTACAAGAGTTCCTGTCCAAGATACATCAACATGATGCCTGGAGAAGAAGAATAAACATAATATATCTAAACTAGTTTTTAAATAAAATCAACTCAAGCTACGTAATAATACAAATATATTTTCCTGTAAATATACAAGTGTCTCGCCATCATTTATCTCTTAGTGATAGCTGCGATCTATGTAGTATTTTATCGGAAAAATACAAAAATTTACAAAGACAGGATCGATATACCGAGTTTGAGATAATATTTTAAATTTCTATGTTCGGTAGACGAAAATATCGTTGTGTAAACAACTCGCGTCTTTTGTTACCAAGTGATGTGAATTTCACATATTTAACGGAAATTTGTAGTAAGTACCTATACAGTGTTGCACGATTATACTTTGCAGGTGTAAGTACTTCGCGTCATCCGAGTGTCCCTATGCTTCGACTGAAATAATTTGTGTTAAAAGTGAATTATTCTGAAAATAATGAATCTTCAGTTAAAAAAATTGTTTCGTTGTCTGTTGTAGGACAACTGCACAGTTTTTCTCGTAAATTTCAACTCATTTGTCTATCAGCTTCGTTACACGTATATAATCAGACTCTCCAGAAACACACAGCTTATAAGACAATGTAATTGGTACGCTGGACTCCACATCAAACTGACGTGTTTTAAAAAAAATTTAAGATATGTGCGAGAGGCTTTACGTAGTGTACGTGTATTTCTATTATGATATTGTGTCTGGTTTAAATTGTATTCACAGCCTGAATCGTGTAAACATGTTATTTATTCATACTGACTAGCTGGATTTAGTTTAGTGAGTTTGCACTTTTCTCTCGTGTTATTCGCGTAGTTAAAATTCTCTCTGGTGTAAATTATATTTCTAGGCTCGAGATTAACATTATTGCATTTATTATTCATGCAGTCGTTTGAAAATTTGCGATTCGATGTGTGTAATTTATTTATACATAGAAAACACTGAAATTCTCTAACGTTTAATTGCATTCCGAAAACAGACAATTTAACACGTAAATCGCATATGTCAAAGGCACCTTTCTACAAGCAATATCCACCCAAAAAAACATAACATTTACACTTAGCCCACTCTTAGAAATCGTTTAAACACTGAAACACTGCCGTGTTTTAAATATATTCGTAGAAATCGACTATCTACCACTAACATCCCTACAAACAACTCAAAATTAGAAAAATTAGCCTTAGCCCACTCTTGCACTCAACTCTACACCTACATAAGACATTGCAACCCACCACTCTGGTCAGTCGCCTCCAGGACCCCCCACACCGTCAACATCGGACAGAGCTCCTGCTAACCCCTCCCCTTCCACACAAAAAGAAAGAAATTTAAAAACATATCCGATTCAAAATTAACCCTTCCATAAAATCTGACCATTCTGATTAACCCTTTCAGTCAATTCAGTTAACGCTTTGATATTAATTTAACCCTTTCAATTAATTAAAAGTGGCCTAGAACCATCCAGCCCCTACTACTGACAGGCAAGCTATAATTCAAGACGCGCATGTCTTGTTATGAAAAGCATACCGCCACGATAATACCTTTGCCGCACGCGCTCCTGACCTTCGGCAGATTGAATATCTGGATTTATATTAAGAATTTTCTAGTGGGTTACTGCCCTAGTTTCTCTCAGCATGACTCGAGGTGCGTCGAACATTCTAGGTCAAGGTCAGTGAATATAAAAGTGCGACTGGCCTCCGATCCGGGAGTTCATGAATGGATGAGTGGCTGGAGTGAGTGGAGAGATTCGGGGCGCTCTTAACAGCGAGATCTTCAGAGCCGATGAGGGTAATCGAGGTATGGAGCAGCGCCGGAATGAAGGGGCAGGAGAAACGGGAAATCCCCGAGAAAACCCGCCGACCAACCGGCAAGATTCCTACATGCGAAGGTCCGGTGACCCGGACGGGATTTGAACCCGATCGCCTTGGTGGGAGGCGAGCGAGCTAACAGCTCGTCCACCGCCCCCCCCCCCCCCCAGTAGCTGGAGTTTTAGCTATATATGACGAGGGAGAAGAGGAACGAGCGACGAGAGAAGCGACCTGCGGGAGGAAAATCTACGAATAGTGCGACTGGCAGGCTGGACTATTGACTGGGGATGCGTGAGTGAAATACATTACAAATTATGGCGACAGACAGTGTATTAATGACGAGTATGAGTTAATTTAGTTGCACCAAACACAGACAATCATTGTAAGTTACATATTTTTTAATCTTTCCTTCTCGTTTTGTATAGGGAAACAAAGTGTTCCGGCCTGTGGTTCGGAATATCGGGTACACGCACACATTATAACAGCTCTACTCAGATATTCATGTAAATATTTTCTTGTCACCACTGCCCGAAAAAGTTATATGGCATCATCAGAAATACAGGGTTCATTAATTCAGCATTCCAGAATGTCCACTGAAAATCCATTTTGGAACTTGTCCACTGAAAATCCATTTTGGAACTCGCTGACTGTCCCCTGTTTTCCAGGCAGAATCTTGCCATTTTCCCTGACATTTTTAGAAGCAAAATCTTCCAATACCACATTTTTCCACTGCTGACAGCAAATAGCTATGTTATCAGTGTAGGTGAATTAAATTACACTGCAACAGACCAAGCAAGCAGGACAAACGCATTACATTGCAACAGACCAAGCAAGCAGGACGAACATTTTATTCAGACCATAAATATTTCTTCACACGAGTGCCAATTACAAACACACAAATACTTTATTTGAAATGTACAGGCTCTAATGTAACTCGGCAAAGATGTTTTTTTTTTTTTTTTTTTGCCAGTTTACAAGTTCAAATAGTGAAATTTGAACACATATGCTTATAAATACATTATCCTGTATTCACACAACTAACAACTTTTGCAGAGTAGTTATTATTGACATTTTCCCCGACCCTGGCGAAAATTCCCTGACATTTCCTTGTCACATGAAATTCCCCGACTTTCCGTGTGTCTACACCCTGGCTCACTTATTCAAAACCTCACTAATGAAGTTTATTAAAAAAGCGAGATTACTTTTGTTCTGTATTTTCCCCAGACAGCCTTTTAAATTTCCGTGTCTCCGTAAATTCATGTAATTTGATGACACACGCGTTCATGCCTCCTACTCTTGTCCACGACCTCCGTAAAAATAAAATAAGCAATTATGTTGACACACGCATGCGTTCAACATTAATTTTGTATTCCATTCCATCAAATACAATATCATTCTTCAATTAAAAAAAATATGTATTACACGAATGTAAATAAACTCACGTTTTCGGAATCAGAAATGTTCATACACCTTCGTACGAAGAACAGAAGTTTTCATACATCAACTAAAACGTACAAATTTTCTATGCACGGGTGCTGGATGCCAAAAATTAAATTCTTTATAATTGTACCAAGCACTGTACAACTTTTACACATTGACGACCTTTTCCTCGAAATAAAAATAATTTGCACTTAATTTTTTTTTTAATAATTTGCTATAAAATCCAAACTTTTTTTGTTTTGCTGCAGACCTAAATACTAAGATATAGCTACTAATGAAAAAATTTACAACCAAACTAATGCCGTGGGCTACCGTTTGACACATATGTAATCAAATAGAAATAAAGTTCATGCATTAAAAAAATTAGAAATATGCAAAAAAAACTTTTACACTTAACATTTATTTTCATACACATGGCTTGTTATTTGGCAATTACATATGTGCGACGTGGAAGCCCACGACAAAGGTTTACATTGTGAATTTTTCATCTATAAAACAGCATTTATTATGGCTTCTGCACAACAGAAGAAATGTTGGATTTTACATCAAATTGATTAAAATATATAAACTGTAATTTTTTTTAATTAAGGAAAATTGCATTGTGTGTGCAGGTTGAACAATATGTGGTACAAATATAAAATTATTTTTAGTAACCAACATCCTTAATATATGTAGTAGGCCCTCCCTTTTGCTTCAGTGCGCTTCTCAGATGTACTGGTATTGACTAAGTTGCGTTTGGGTGACAGAAGGATACTGTTCCACTCATGAAGGGTTTTCTCGAAGTCCCGCATACTATAAATATGTTTTCGTAGATTTTGTATAAATATGCCCAAATATGTTCTAATGGGTGGAGTTTCTCTTACACGAGGACACTTAGAGCAACTACATTCGTGTTGCATAAGATTTATGCTTAGGGCCAATATACTGGTAAAATTGAAATCTATTACGTTAAATTGTGCGGCACTTTGTTGCAAATTTTGTTTCAACACGTCAATATATTTATATTGATCCAATCATCGCCTTGCAAACGCCATTTCACAAACACCATGTACACTCTTGCACCTCAAACCATAACGGAACTCCCACGATACTTGATGGTACGACGAAGATGTAGCGGATTCGTCTATTGGTTTTCTCCACACTTTTGGCGGACCATCGTGGCCGAAAACTTTGAATTTACTCTCATCTGCAAATATTATACGAGCTCTTTTCACTGACATTGGTAACACACTGACTTTGAAAGTATTTCTTAGGTCTCTTTCAATAGCGCATGCAATGGTAAAAGGTCTCTGACAAATTTGTTTCACAATATATATTTCCTCTACGCGAAAATACTTTTTGGCCGCACACTCCTAGGTTTGTCCGTCAGCATGTTTGTACTTTTATATCGTTTTACGATATATTACACAGTGGCCTAGATGGGAAAAACACTGCACAAGATTTGCTTACCCCGTTTGTAACCACAGTATTTGTTAACACCTGATGATTTTGTTCTATTCGGAACATACCCCATTCACCAGCAGTGTAGTGCCCGGCATAGTTATTGTGCACTACCAGATCATCTACAGCAGTCCGATTTGGGACTCACACCACTACACTACTGACAGCCAACGATCGTAGATTGTAACCGTATTAGATGTTGGACATTCACAAATAAATGTGGCTGTCCTGCTCGGAGTCAACCAGAGTGATGTCAATCGTGTGGAAGAAGTACTGGGAAACACATTCTGTGGCAAATGCACCTCTTAGTGGTCGCCTACGTATTTACAGTGGTCAGCGCCAGGAGACAACCATTTGCCACAGCAGCTGACCAGCGAGATCATCTTCGAGCGAATGATTACAGGTATCGACGCGGACTATCCAGAACAGGCTTCACCAGGACCACAAACGTGCGTACAAGTCCATGATGTGTCCATCTCTATCACATTGTAATCGAACTGAGCGATTAGCCTGAGGACGTGCACACCTCGACTAGACTGGATGCTTGCCTCATGGAAGCATGCCATGTTCACAGACTAGACCCGTGTGTGTCTGCACCTGATTCACTGTTTTTGAACGTGTGTTGTAATCTGGATCTACAGCGACGCAGTGTTACGTTCGCAAAGTTCATCCATACTGTGGTGGCAGTGCGATGTTATGGGCAGGAATAATACCTCGTAGATGTACGCCACTTGAGCACATCAACAACACCGTATCAAACCAGCGATATGTGGAAGAGGTTCTTGAACCTGTCGTGGATGTTCTTCGTGCCGACATCAGTGAGCAATTCATCCTCATGGATGATAATATTCGTCCACATAGAACACTGATTATGCACAACATCTTGCAAGAAGCGTCCATCACGTGAATGCATTTGCCAGCCAGGTCACCCGATATGAATTTCTTGCAACATGCATTAGGGATGTTAAAAAAAAAAAAAAGCGCCCACACCTGAAACACTCAGAAGGTTCGTTCAGGCTGCTGTTGAGGAGTGGGGCCTCATCCCTCAAGTAATTATGAACAGCCACATTTGCAGCGTGCCACGACGTGTCCACGACCTTGTCACCGCACGGGAAGGCCATACCAGGTATTAGCGATCTGGTAGGACTGTTTCATGAATGTGCCACTTGCATGTCTAAATGATTTCGGGTCCTGCGAAATGTATCTGGTCACGAAGTGCATTAAAAGCTTATTTTCAGTGACATGTGTATTCGACCATCTATTTAATGACACCGCCTTTGGCCAAGCCTGCCTCAATACAACAAAGTCAAGTGATGCAAAACTTTTTTGCGCGGTGTACTAGAAGAATCATACGAGTGTATGCAAACATTTTTTACTTGCAACGGAGCATGTGAATTCTTTTGGGTTTCATTATGTTTATTTTTGCAATGTGTTCTGATAGATTTTTGTATGTAGACACTCCATTATTTCTCAAACCTACAGTTTACTGGACCGAAAGAAGTTTGATTCGCTTTGATGTTTTTGCAAAACTTCCTGCAAAATGTGTGGAGTACACAGAACGGCGTGGTGTATAAACTATTGATCGGCACCGTAAATACAATTAATGTACGTGCTGGACTTAAATCACCCCCCCCCCCCCCCCCAATCATGTCCATGTCATATTTGCGTATCAAAGTGGGTAATACACTGGTGCTACAGTTACAATAAACTGCACTGGAGCAGAACGAAGGCACAAGCAAGCACGCGGGACGCACACACATTTCAGACAGAGGAGGGATGTGTGGTACAGCAGAAATCAATACTGGCTGGGGGTAGCTGCAGGTCATTCAACCACACCAGCCCCAACTACGTACGTAACTTTCCCTTTTCGTGTCAGCTGCGAGAATGTATAATTCTGCAACTCGCATGGCGCTTTTACAGCAAAGAAAAAGCTAACGGCACCGATTAAAATATGAACGCAATTTCGTCAGTGGCTAGCATCACATTTGCGAAAGAGTCTATAATGGGAGAAAAAAAAATTGTAGACGCAGGGTTGAGACTGACCTTGAGCTTAATTGTGATAACATCCTTTAATATAATTTTTTCTCAGTTCGTATAACAAATTCGTCTGCACGTAAGAATAACTCCCAGCTCTTACAATGCAACAAAAAGTTTAGCCCGTTCTATAATTTATTTAGTGTCCGATTATATGCTGTCAATTTTCCTGTCTCTCCAGTGCACCACTGCAAATCCATTATGGACTATTCACGGTAAAGTGAGCACTTTTGAAAGCCGTCTCATTTGAATAATAGCCTATAAATATATATTTTAACCTTAGACGTTGACTTCAGAGTGCGGTGGAATATACACAATGCGTATATTACTTACATGGCAATATTTATTTTAAAAATGTGGTTAAAGGACAAAAATGGCCGGAAGGAAAAACTAGGGCCTCAGAAATGCTACGGTCTATGACACAGATGTTACGTGTACGTTCAAGCAATCTCTCGTATTTCTGCAAATCAGTTTCAGAATTTTTAAGATTCCTTACTAATTTCTGCAGTTTCATCTCGCCAAGTGTTCGAATAACTTCATCCCATGAGAATATTACATTAATGCATTTCGCTACTGCATTCGCTATTGTGCATACTGGATATCACGCCCCTCCTTGTTTAGGAAAATAAATCGGCTGCAATATCACAATACTTTTCAGTGACATGGCCTTCACAATTCCCACGTTATAAATTACACAAACTTCCCTCATATCTGGTCCCGTTGTAAATTACTCTGAATCTTACGGCCAGCACCTAAGACATCAAAAGCCAAGCTATTATCAAATGCAGATTTTCACAAATAATAGGTATAAGTGTTAATATTTTATTTATGTAATCCAAAGCCAATGTCTGAAATAATATTTTCCATGCAACACCTGCATAGCGAGATTAAAGTAAATGTGTTTTTACACAAATTCTTCCTGTAATATACAGGTCGATCCAGAAATACAGATAAAAACTTCGTGAGAAGATAAGTTATGGAAAAAACTGTAAAAACATAATACGACCAGTGACCCAACGTGGTTAAGGAAAATATACAGTCACTGACATACTGCAAGTATTCGTACAGTCCCGTGCTTTTATTTCAATTTGAATCAGATCGTATAATTAAGTTTATCGAGAGCCAGCTTTACTACAATATAAAAGTGTGAAGGTTGAAATTGCACGTATTGAACGCGGCAATGAAAATAAGTCGGTAGCAGATGGACACTCAAATCTTTTTCTGCTACGTCGATCACTGCACGGACAAAAATATTCTTACATTTTGAATTCTTGCGAGAAAATGTCACCGTACAGGTGAACCTATTTATCCCGGCCGCACTAGTCGCTTATTTGATATAAAAATTGACGGACGCATTAGTCTGACCGCAAATCTTTCAGAAATGGGACGGAAAAGCAGAGAAACCTCCATTGATAAACGACACATCATTATGAAGCTGCACCGCGGAGGAAAATCTTATACTGCAGTATTATAAAGACTTAACACCTGTTAGTGGAGAAAAAAGTGAACGTCCTCGCAAACTTTGCGCGAGACAAGCGGTACGTTATTAATAGGAGTCCACGGTGACATTTTCTGTGAAATCATTGTTTGAGTGTATTTACTTATCTCGGTAAATAAATGTTCTGGAAATATGACTTTTTTGTCAGAAGAGATTAAAAAAAAAAATTATCTATGTCTCCATGTTTTTACTTATATGAAGTATATTCGTGGAGAAAACAATTTTTGAAAATGGTTAAGTATAGAATTTTTAAAGTGTGCCTATGCAGTTTCCTTAAGCGGCAAGAGAAAAGTACAAACATACGGGCGTAGTTTATTCTGTAGGCTTTCATCGCGTGTAATAAAACCCCACTGTTGCAGATCTAATTTGCACATTTCAGTACCACGACGGAAACACTGCACGCCTTGCGCATACGAGCGATGAGGCATAGGCGTGCTAGTGTCGCCCGTATCGCTCACTCGCTTCTTGACCTTGGACGCGCAGCCGTGGACTTGTCTTAAGATCAAGAAAAATTAAAAATTACCTCTTCACAAATATGAGCACTGCTAGGAAAGTTCTATGGGATTTATGTATCTTCTAGAACAGTAACAAGGGTTCCCAATGAAGCAGGGTACCGAGCTAGGGCCACGAGACGGAAACCCTACAGAAGCAAACGAAACCAAACAACGATCAGTTTGCAAGGGCCTTTGTAAACGAAGATTTTGCGCTCTGAACCAAGGCTTGATTGTCAAATGAGAGCAAATTTAATGTTTTTACTAATGATGGCCGAGATTTAGTATGGAGAAAACCGAACACTGAGTACAAAGAACTTAATCTGCAACTAAGGTGGAGTGTGGAGGTGGTATATCACGGTGTGGGGATGTATGGCGACCGCAGTGTTTGGAAATTAGTTTTTATTAAAAGAAATATGGACAAGTATTATTTAAAAGGAATTTAAAGAAAAGCATAGACAAGTCCGGTATTTGAAGTGACCTACTTCCATCATGACAATGGCCCAAAACACGCAGCAAAAATAGTGCGTTTATGGCTTCTTTACAATACGCCTCACACTTTGCCAACACTGCCACAATCGCCGGATGTAAATCCAATTCAACATTTGGGGAGTGAATTCAAGACCAGGGTGCGAAATCACCACTTAATAAGAAAGTCACATCTGAAGGAAGTTAGATGGAGATTTTTGGACATTCGCCATTAAGATGAACATGACAAGACCATCTATCTGCATCGCAATGGCGAATGTCTAAAAATATCCATCCACTCATTCACCCGCATTGCACTATTCATTCAAATGAAGGAAGTTCTTCACGAATGGAACAACGTTGGGGATGAAACAACAAAATAAATTTTGTGATAATGCATCAAAGGCTAAGAGAAATAATATATCGAAAAGGAAATATTAAATTATGTCATTATGTACGGATACTTTTGTCCAAGTATGCAGTATCATGTATTTGTGTCTCATGGCTCTCCTATAATGTAATTAATGCAGTTAACATTAAGTTCAGCACGCTATAAGTAGTATGTTATGCAGTTCATTGCCAAAACCTGGTTATTCAGCTAATAATTTAAATTATCCTCAATGTATTAGTTTCGTACTAATACTTTTGTGTGTGACTAAGTCCTTGAAAATTAGGAATTAAAGCAAGTTATTCGCAAAATGTCAGAAACAGGGTGATAACATCGCCCATCGTTACGAAGTTATGGGGTGCTATGTTATTAACCAATAGAAACGTGTTTTGGAGTGTTTATAGAGCGTTTTGACGAATGACCGGAGTTTTGAAGATGAAGGCCTCGGTGAAACGGGGGGTGGTGGCAGCAATAGATATGGGTTTTCCCGCGAAGTCACGAGCCATTAGCCGTCTAGTTACGCACGCAACCCTGCATACTATTTGTCTGCCGTAAGACTGGGATTACAATTACTTAACGTTTCACGTAGCACGTAACGAGCAAAACGTTCACGTATACTTAAAACGTGGTATTTTTGGGTAGTACATTTTGATGCTTCACGTAATCACGTAATTTATTTGTAGTGAATAAAAACGTAAGGGATAAATTTTGTTACTTTTCAGATTGAAAACTCTGAAATTCTAGATACACTGGCGTATGTTTTGTATTTTAGTATTAATAACACAAACAGGTTGCGAAAGTATGATGTTCGTAATTTACACAAACTTCCAAAAGTTAGGAGATCCGTCATAACCTCGAGAACGAAATGTCAGAGATGTAGCCACTTTTTTGTTTTGTGTACATGGAATAAATTGTATGTAATAAACTTTCATCTGCAGAGAAAATAAAAATTTTGTTTATTATATATGCGATAAATGAATTAAGAACGTTGAACAGACCACATCGCAAAAATAAGAACAAACTCATGAAAAGCAAAGATGACACAACAACGTCCCTATTGTGATTGGGCAGCTATATCCCGTCGTGCAGAGTTACGTATCACGCAACACGCAAAAGCTTCTAGTTACGGTCCTGCGCTGCTTGCCACACAAGCTTCTTCTTGTACTCTGCCTACCTGCCTGCCTGCATACGTCCTATCATGCTACTCTTTTGATATTTTTTTTACCAGCATTATTAAAATAATATTGTATTTCTGAATATGTTCACTAATCGTGCTGAAATACCTTTTCGGTTCCCGATTTCATCCTTAAAAAGACTTAAGTAGGGTACCTAAAGGCTGTTCACGATAAAATGAGCACTTTTGATATTGACCTTAGAAACAAATGACAGCCCCTGCATGCATACATTTTAATGGGCGCACTGAGACATTCGCCCAGTAAGGATGGTAACGATGGGTGGAAAGTAGTTCCATATCTTAACGTTGAATAAAAAGTATTAGGTAACCGTTTATAATAACTTAGAACGAGAAAGAAATAATTTTTTTTTTATGCATCGACGTGTAAAAATGATCAGATTTGTAAAGTATTTACTTTCTTAGTTATTTAGAAGTTTATTTTGACCAACGCATGAATAAAATTATGAGGCTCATAACTGTTAATTTTACATGAGGCGGAAGAATACACAAAGGGTCTACAAGTAGATCTTCAGCAGGGCTTTCAAAATGGCTCATTTTACAGTGAACAGCCTATAGCTTATTTTATGCTCAAAAAATTACAACAGCGAAGCGAAATCCTAAGTCGCCACTGCTTCCATAGCTATGCCACTTAACAGGAGTCAAAATCTACGAGTTTTACTAAAAATGCAGCTTGCACCTAGTGCAACGAAAATGGCACACACCGAAAAACGTGGGGTGAATATACGGTAGAGCGTGCAAGGTACAGTGACTCACATTAATAATCTGACTACTGGTAATTATTGAAAAATAGATATATAGAAACTGTATTTATACGTATTCTGCAACCAAAATATCTTCTTAATTAGTAACGTTCCACAAAGTAGACCATTAAAAAAATCCGGAATAGAACGGCAAATACATCACTGCATACATAGCCACTTCAACATTTGGACAGCGATCTTTAAATTAGGTTTTGTACAGAGAGAGGAACAGACAGGACAACTCATCCACGTTGCCGCTTTTAAGGGTTAGTTCTATGCGTGTAAGGCCAATGGAGTAAATACCAGATAGTTGTGAGCATCAGTACGCAATGGGCCGTAAAAGTCTAACACAACCTTCGAGCAAAGACAGCTAGTGATATTTCACCATACCAAGGGACATTACTAATACAAAGTTGGAATACACGTAAACTTAACTATGTCTAGTTTTCTTATGTGATGCAAAAAAAGGATTTATATAAGTTTGAAGTTTTAGTGGTTTCAGTAAGTATTTTCTGTAAAAGAGAGCCCAGAGAAATGATGTTAGCCAGAGGAATGATTACAACCTTTAAAACATTCTCTGTTTTGTTCATATTTACCTACTGTAAACTCTTATGTTAAATGTGTTTCTTAAAATTCACATATGAAATATCTGTCATTCATTCTAACATTTTAAGTTTCTGTATCTTTTTGTTCTTTCTTCAGTTCCCTGCTAAGTCTATTTTTTGCTGCCATCTCTTTCCTAAATATCTGACTTTCCTTTGTACCATTATGATCTTCAGATGACAGTGGTGCCTTTTCTAAAGAATTTTTATCTTCTGACGCGTTCTATTTATTCTGGCAATAACTTTGTGAATGTGATCTCCATTGCTTACGTTTTACTGTTCAAGTGGTGACATTTCTTGTATTGCTTTGATTGTGATATTTTGTTTTCTTAAGATATCTTACTCTTTCCTTTTCTTTGAGTATTTCTCTTCCTACAGGATCCTGCTCAAGCGTCTAGTATCTTCTCCTTTCGGTTTCTCTCTTTTCTCCAATTTTTATTCACGGTTTGTATTTTTAAAGTAACTTTTTTTACTTCATGATTTACCTGAACAGTCCAGTAACCCCAATCCTTGCAAATACTAAGGTATAGCAGATACATTGCGTTCTGCTACATACTGAATTGTTAACATACGTTTCTTTGTTTACACTCAACACTTTTTAAGAGAAAGACGAAAGTGCCAAGATTAGATATCTTAGAACATACATCATGTAAACGTTACTTTATGACATCGATTTACATGTGAGTGAATAACTGTAGACATAATTTCTCTAGTATGCAGCACACTCGACATTTTAAATCCAGAGGAATTATTAAATTTATGGTTATTAATTTTAATAGCTACGTCAAACCTTCTTATGCTCACTAGAAGTAATAGAAACTAAATAATTCTTACCAGAGGAATTACACTACGAAATGTGACAGTCACAGATGTCTTAAACTTCCAACTAAATTAAAACAATGTGTTGAATGAAAGGAAAGCACTATTTACAATGTTACAACTAACACGAGCAAAATTTTCCACCAGCAAGTCTAAGGTAGCACCCATTTGTACAGCCCTATACAAATTTTATTGCAAAGAGGAATAACTCCGCCATTTATGGAACTTCATTTAAAATTAATTTTTTAACCTTCTGCATAGAGTTTTAAAGAAAACACATGGGCTGCTTTTTATAAATATAGGTTATTTATAGAAAACAATGTAATTTTACAGTAGCAATCTTAAAAACTAGTGTTAAAACTACTTGTTTTATATGTAGATGTGTTTACGTGACAACCCAGGGGAATGACTTATTATGACCAAACTGTTATTTTAATCTAATAAAACAAAGTTAGATGAGAAGCCAATTTTTTTTTTACAACTTATCGATTATATAACCATTATGAAAAAAAAATGTTTCATGAATAACTTGTTTCTTTACTAGCTTGTAGGGACATCAAAATTGCACAGTTTCCAGCCATTTACTTACAGGCTATTTTGAAAGCCCTCTCATTTGGAATAATAGTCTAATAGGTATATTTTATTTTAGCCTTAGACGTTAACTTCAGAGTGCGGTGGAATATAGACACTGTGTCTATTACATACATGGCAATATTTAGTTAGAAAGGCGGCTAAAGGATAAAAAATGTATGAAAGGAAAAAAGTAACTAGGATCTAGAAAGTGCTCATTTTACTGTGAGCAGTCTATACATTTTGTTACATGTCGCTGGTCTAAGCTGCTGACCTTGGCCCACCCGGCGCGAGCGAGCAAATAGTAGTATAAAGCCTTTACGTGATAGCGGAGGCAGCGTATCATTACAAAAAGCGAGCCGACACTATCTCTTTTGGCGCACGCTGATGACCTTGGGTGTATGGATTTTTGCATTTATCTGAGGAATGCTCTGGATTACCGACATCGTTCTCTCAGTGGGACTCGGGGTGCGCTTAACCTTCCAGATGGTCAAGGCTAGACCATAAATATTGCGACAGGCCTCCGGGCTGGGAGTGAGTTGGAGTTGAGTGAATGAGTGGCCGAGTTCCTTGCGATAGGGAAGTCTGCAACTGCGGGTATCAAGCAGCGAAGTGTGCGACTGGCAGACCTGACTATTGGACTAGATGCGCGAGTGAAATACATAAATAGTGACAACAGAGACTGAACACATGTTAATGAGTATCTCGAGTTAACAACAGAAACAATTAAGGACGTTAGAGTTGAAATAGACATTAAATATTGCTTTCATCGTTAAATAGAAAGTAAAAGTGGAGACATGATTTAATGCTTTAAATAGTAGCTAGGCATGAATAAAGCATAAATAAAGTTTATTATTTTTATTAAGACTTCCATTCCTCACGAACTCTGATACGTCCCTCAGATGTCCGCATGTATAGACTGTTCACGGTAAAGTGAGCACTTTTGAAGCCCTAGTTACTTTTTCCTTTCAGCCATTTTTTATTCCTTAACCACCTTTTAAAATAAATATTGCCATGTACGTAATAAACGCAATGTGTATATTCCACCGCACTCAGAATTAACGACTAAGGCTAAAATAAAATGTATTTACAGACTATTATTCCAAATGACAGGGCTTTCAAAAGTGTTCACTTTAGCATGAATAACCGATAACAATATGTATGTGTTTGAAAACAGAAAACTAGTACAATGTTGAACAGCGAACAGAAGACTAAATCAGTCAAGCCCATCTTTGATCTATGACGGCAATTGCTGCAGCGTTAAGCGCGGTTGCTGTAATGATCGGTGCGTTGCCCGCACCGACAAGGCCACACGCACTTACGAGCCAAGGTCACGCCGCTCGCCGCCCTCATGATCGGTCGCACTATTGGAATGAAGGGAAGAGATTTGGGCGCCCCTTTACATCGAGAAGTATGGAGCAGCGCCGGAAAGCAAAGGGAAGGGGGAAAGGGAGATGCTCGAGAAAACCCGCCGACTAGAGACATCGTCCGGCACGATTCCCACATCCCAAAATCTGGGAGCGTCGCATTACTGAAGTTTAACGCTCAACTCGAGTTCACTCATTCGGTTATGATTTATGTACACAAGAGTATCCTTAACTTTAGGTATATACTTTGAGGTGATTCGTTATGCCTAACACCATTATTAAGGGAGAATTGTCTGAGAATTTGAAATTGAGGGTTGAATTCCTTCACCTATTTTCGGCGTTCCAGACCCTACAGTGCGTGAGCTCTAAGGCTTCCTTCAAACGGAGCAGGCGTTTGGAGGACGCTTTTAGAGGCTGAGCGGGACGGCCAACTTCACTTTGGCAATACTTAACTCCAACAATTCAATTTAATTTTTAAAAGCCCTGAATCTATTCAAAAGTCTCGCGAGTTTAACTTCACCGATCCCCCCACCCCTCATGCAGGGGGACGGGGGATTAACCTGCAAGCAACTATTATCAGCATTGGGAAACAGGCTCCAGGAGTTACCCTGCAGCCCTGAGAAAACTAAAATTGCAACTTGCTGTAAATTTTTCTATGCCTTTTGAAGACAACCTGACCGGGAAGGGGGGGGGGGGCTTATCCCCACCCTAACCTGGGCTTTATTATGGTGACCGTATAGGAGGACAAGGACCTGTCTGTAGTTCTCGCGCGTTGAGGGAGTAGCGTCCCAATGATGTTAAAAGGCGGCCCCGGACGACCGAGCTGTAGGGGGCGCCACCAAGGACATTGCGAACGGTAAACTTAGACGACCATCGAATTTTTATAACTAAACGCCGTGCTTTGCGGTAATTGTTGCGATTGGAACCTCCCTCTTCGGTTTTGAGAACATATCTGCGTTCACTCTGATCACAGACATCAGTTTGCCATTTAATTTACGCTGCGATCCCTTCAACAGGCTGTGGAAGTCTGCTGCCAACCACAAATTAAAAGGCCCTTCCAAAAAGGACATAGCTTCACGGAACAAATTTTCTGTTTAGTTTATTGGCCAATCGGGAATACAGTATGTTGCATTTCCTGCCAATTGTTTTATCCTAATTCAAAATCTCAGTTTATTCTAAAAAAAGAGGGGGGGGGGAGGGGAACATAAATTGGAAACATCGGTGATCGAATTTGTTCTTATGAAACATTTCCAGATCATTCAAGATATATGCAGCAATGGATCGAGGCAGAGATTAAACTAAAGGAGACGGCTTCAACAATCGAGTTAATAGCGCAAATCCGATCAGAAGCAGAGCGATGCCACAAAATACTGAATCATATATCTCAATAATCTTATACTTGGCTGAACATAATCTTGCATTTCGTGCAACACAGTCTGAACTATTTTATAAAACAATGAAAATTTCCTTAGGTTAGTTCAACTCTTGGGACAGTTTGACAACGTTTTGATGGAACACCCCTAGCAGATAGACAGGGTCTTAAGAACATTGTGTTCAAATGCTGAGCGTCTATTCTAAATGAGCTCATTGCATTCTTGTGAAACAATGTGAAGCTGGAAAAACAAAATGCTGAAATTACTTCACTGCCATCAATGGCCTGCACTCAAAGTGTAAGTCGCAAAGAACAAGCCGCACTGACTATTCGCTATGTTAATGAATATACAGATACTGCTGGTAACAGTTGAATAAAGTTTCATTGGCTACACAGTTGTTGAGAATTCTATTAAAGAAGCATTGAAAGTTTGTTGTTTAGTGAAATAACTGTAAAATACAGAT
Source organism: Dryococelus australis (assembly GCA_029891345.1). NCBI lineage: Eukaryota > Metazoa > Arthropoda > Insecta > Phasmatodea > Phasmatidae > Dryococelus > Dryococelus australis. Next base: position 80,982,572 of record CM056995.1, read on the forward strand.
GCATAATTTATAAAATAATTACTGTCTATTGCGACTAAGTTTTCGTTATTTAATTTCATTGATTTCTTTGTATGGTATTAATGTATGTAATGGTAATAATTGGAATCATTAATTGTAAACAGTAAGTGATATAAATTTATTGTGAGATGTTGAGTTGAGAGAATTTTCTTTGTAGTTATTGTAAATAAAATTATGAAATTATAATTATCTCTTATTTAATTAAGACCTCCATCCCTTAATGAACTTGGGTTTAGCCTACTGACTTTTGTAAAGGCTTTTCCCGATAAAGTCAGCACTTTAGAATGGCAGATTGTAATTGATATTGAAAAAATGTGTGCCTTGAACTGTGCACAAACACTGCAGAAAAGTCCTTAATTTACATAAATAAATAAATAAAATAAAAAAAAGCATATAAATTAGAAGATACATCAGTACATTGTTAAACGTGGTTTTTCTTAATTATAAAGTAATTTTTTACATATAGATTTATTCCGGCGCATTCCCAAAAAAAAATATGTAAACAACCCGTTGTTCCGAAATACTCTCAATCTGTGTACATCGGTGCACACCATAATATTCACCACTTGTAAAAAGGGGCTTGAAACTAGGATCTCTCCATCTCTGATAGATCAATAAGTTAATGCAAACCAGTCAGATGTGTGTCCAACATGCTTTTTAAACCTCCCTGTAAACTTTTTAAACCTACTGTCAAATATTCCTTTTAGGCAATAACACACGCATTGCTACAAATTCACATCAATTAATTTTAATCATTTTTCACTCCCAACACTATTTTCCATTAAATATTTACACTTTACTGTTGCATGTCGCTGTACGGTGTTCCTTCACGTAGGATAGCGCCGAGAGCTGGGGTAAAGTTTGTAATGTTCGACAAAGCGAAAGGTCTATCAAAGGATGCGCAGCACAAGCTGATAAACTTACAGCAGCTGGCGCCTCACCCTGCGAAGCTCATTTCTCCATTTATCACGCAGGGATGTCATCACCATTACCTTTTGCAGAACAACTTGTATTGCCAAGAACGTTCTAGAGTAGACGCCACCTACCTCACGTATGAATACCATGTGCGAACCTTTGAGGAGTGAGTGATTAAGAGCCGAGAGTTTGGCAATTTGTGTGACCTTAAGCAACAGTTGGGCGATTCCGAAGCGGCGAGGGACGACTGCAGCGATCTGAGTGCGTCTGCGAGCTTATGTGCAGTGAAGAGTGGGACTGTGGACTGGATGCACGAGTGAAATGACATTCAGGATGATGGAAATAACCGGTTTTATCTAAACGTGTGGAAATAAATGGAGCAGTTTAAGGGACATTAGAGTAAAGATTGCGATAAAGACTAATAGAAATTGGGAGATTAATTAAGACTGTTTTTACGACTAACGCAGTGAATGTTAACGTGGAAAATGTCTGCGGAACTGGAAGCACTACGAGCATTGATTAAGGGGATGAGTAGACAAGTGAGTGCAAGTGCGGATAGCTTGAGGGAAGATATAAATAGTAAAATTAATAGTGTGAACGAAACTGTAAATACCCAAATTAGTTCTGTAATTGAAACTGTAAATAGTGTAAATGACCATGTATACAGGAAAATAGAAGGCATTAGCGAGTCAGTAAATTCAAGAACAGACTGTGTTGACAAGAATTGACAGTGTAACTGAAGTAGTGGACAGTGTGTGATACAATAGAAAGTATTGAGAATGAAGTGAAAAAGATCAGTGCAGTAGAGTGGGGAAAGTGGGTCTCATTTAAGCCCACCCCTTACAATGATCAGACTTCATGAAGGGAGTACCAACACTAGTTTGAAATAGTGGCTACCCTTAATGGCTGGACAACTGAACAGCAGGCTTACTACCTCGCCGCAATACTGACTGTAGCACTTTTTTTGTGGCGGCATTTGTAACGTCAACTCTATTCCAAAAACTGCAGTAAAAAAGGCCCCAAACTTTTCACATAAATTGTGTGTGGTAAATATACATTATTCAGTATGTCTTAATCAGCTGTTGCTGAAGCCTATGGTATTCAGTAATTTGAAAGGGAGAAAATAGCTAGATCTGGGAAGGCAAGAGCAGTATTTTACTGCCCTGTTGATCTGCGGTAGTTGCACGTGCTGTTGCTGAAATCAAATACTGAAAGAGATGTTTGTTAGTATACGATAATGCTGCTATTACTGCTAACAAGCTTGTACTATAGGGGGCAACATGTGAATCACAAGACAAGCACAGCACTCACTTCAGTTTGTAATTAAAGATGGCTTTTACAAAGACTTTCATTGTGTAATATGCTTCCAAACTCAAAGTGCTTGTTTAATAGTTAAAAACATCCAATAAAGCCATTCCGACTTAGCAAAATAAAACAATGGACCAGAAGCTACAACTTATGCTACTACCACAAAACCTAATTATTTGGCAAGACAGTACCAGTAACAAAGAATAGATCTAAACAGCTTCTGCTGGTTCAGTTGAAACATTTCCTAAAGAATGTGTGTAACTTGTTCAAGCATGTGTGTTGAGACAGTTAACATTAGTAATGAGCAAACCACCATTATCTTGGCCTGTGGATGACTTTAAAGCAGCTATTTTGAAGTCCAAAACCAACTCTGCGAAGGGGACAGCGGATTCGCACACTTCAGCACTTCAAATAAATGGAGCAACCAATACCTCACAGTTTCTAGGTACCCAGATATATGATTCAAATGACTGTATCAAAGGCCTGCTGGTGTAGTAATACAAAATAAAAATATGGATTTACCGAGAATAGATTGCTTTATATAACCCCTCCCCCATAAATACTGACAGCTGATAAAGCTCACCCCCCCCCCCCCCAAAAACTGAACAACATTTAGACCTACACTAAGTGATGGTGCAAATCTGCCTCCCTTTTTTTCTTCTGAACTTTTGGTTAGTGCTGTAACTGATATGCTGCAGGCTAAATTTTTTTTAGGCATTTACAAAAGTATGTAAAATGTTTGCAACTGGAATAAGAGTGAATACATCAACAGCATTTAAAAATTAACAACTTTTACAAGAAATACTTGCAATAAATGGTACCAATTCATGAAGAGAAGAATTAGCTCAACTGCAATGGTAAAATTAGCAATGAGTGGCTATACCCATAGCAGCCCATCCTGCCACAAAATATTTAACTCACTGGAGTAGGTTCCTGGTTCACTGAGAGAATTTCGGTTCTATAATAACTTTTACTACTTCAAAAAAAGTACCAATTTACCAAAAAAATTTTATGGTTTTGCAATTACTTCTAAAATTTCTAATTAAATTGCATCTGTCAGTATGAAATAACTTATCACATACAACTGCTTCCATCCTTCAACTAGGATGTCAACCCTACTACCTCCTCTCTCCCTACACCTCCCCTGCATTCTGGCAATTATATCCTCTTCCTGTCTTTCTTGAAGTTTTTTTTTGTACACATCACAGCTCAGTTCTTTTTCTTGGTGTTCTTAACCCCCCACCACTACATGGACATGAGCATGCCATTTCCTGCTCTCACTGAAAACTTATGCTACTGTTGTAGCTATTCGCTCATTTATATTTTCTCTCTTCTTAGAACTGTGCATTCCACTTTACTTTTAAGCAGACACTAACAAATTTAACTACTTTAATTCACTGTGTACGTTGTAATTTTATGCCCCATTTATAAAACTGCACTGTTTAAAGTAAACTTTTGTCTATGTTGCTGGATCACCAGTTTTGCCAGGTAATTTTTAATTGATCTTCAGCAAGTGAGAACTACACATCAGAACTTGCTGTGAAATTATTTCCTTTCAGCTTTCTTCAGTAACAATCTTTCTTTATAGAACTTAATTCTTATGTGGATTTTTCAGGATACGGTGCACATTACCATTCCTATACTGTAATATTACTAGAGAGGTAAGAGAAAATTTTAGGACACTGTGTTGGGTAATTTGTAAGCACGTCCATTTCTGGTACAAAAATTTCATCACAGCACTCATTTGCACACGAGAAACTATTGGTTCCTGGAGACTGTGCAGGGATCCCAGTTACATTGGAAGAAACTACAAGACATGACAGAGGGTCAAAGTTTAGTAAGTGCATCCATCACGTGTCATTCTTGCCTTACAAAATTATTTTTTAACTTACCACACCAGACACAAACTGTACACTCCACTGTATCTGTCTCACTCAATTTATTTATTTTTTAAAAACCAGAAATGCAGTTTTAAAATCATCTCACTTCCATTTTAGCATTTTCAACATTCAAGAGAACCACAGGAAAATTTAAAAACCATAGCAGAAGCTGTACAGTAATTAATATTCTGCAAGTACCAACCTGTTCATCTTGGAGCACAAGCTACTAAAATTGTGCGAGACAAGCAGAACACATGTGCACAATTCTAACGAACCTTTAATTTACTAAATTCATTTAACTTAGTTTCTATATGGTTCATGCAAACAAAAAGTAAGAATTAACACATTGGTAAGGCCTGCTCATTATAAAGTGAGCACTTTTGAAATCAATCTTAGAAAAAAGTCACTGGCCTTGCCTACATATATTTTACTGGTGTGCTGAGGGACGTGCACCCAATCAAGTTGGTAACGAAGGATGGAAAGTAGTTCCATATCTTAACGTTGAATAAAAAGTGTTAGGTAGGGTAACTATTTGTGATAACTTAAAATTATTTCTTCCCCTTTCTGGTATTTTAATGCATAGAAGTGTAAAAATGAGCAGATTTTTTCAATAATATCCTTCCTAACCTAGTTTTTCAGTTTCACTTGATCGAAACATGAAAGAAAGTGCTGAGACCTGTGGCAATGTTAATTTTACATAAGGTGGCAATGTTAATTTTACATAAGGCGGAAGACAACTTGCATACAAGTAGATCTTAAGCAAGGCTTTCAAAAGTGATTATGTTAACATGAACAGCCTATAACAATACACATTACAAACAAATTCATAACTAAGATTTATTGAAGCACAAATAAAGAAATTAGGATCATTACCACAATTTTACATATGATGGAAGGATACACAATAACAATAAAGCATGTACATATCTATTAAGTCAGGACTTCCAAAAATTACATATTAACAATAAATTACCTGATGGAAAGGCATACAACAGTATTCAATACCATCAACTGTATTGATTACCATTTACTTCTACTTTTATCTACTAGTAGCCTACAGATCACTATCAATGATTACCAAGTTTGCCTATGAAAATTTACTTGTAGGCTGTTCATGGTAAAGTGAGCAGTTTAAGGCCCTACTAAATGTTTCCTTTAAGCCAATTTCTACATTTCAACCACTTTTTAATATAAATGTTGCTATGTAACTAATAAACACAGTGTATACATTTCATCACTCTCAAACATTAACAAGCGAGGCTGCAATAAAATATATTTATTAGTCGTTAATGGTTGTTGGGAGGGCCTTAAAAAGTGCTCACAACTACTTCAAAAAGCCTAGATCATATTTCTATATCCAACGTTGGTAATTATAAAGACTGGGGCTTTTCCGAAAAACAGAAAAATAATACCTGAAAAGGGTTTACATGAACATTACTAATCACACTTAATAAGAATTTCATGGGGGGCATCACGTAATTTGCAGTAGGATACAAATGTGATACTGAGGACTATGAAGTTTGGGGTGTTTTTGCATTAACAGACACAAAATTTATGTCAAATATATTTATATTGGGTCGCTGAACTATGTAGAATGCAAGAATAACTTTGGTACCCAAACCTTAATTCACAAAACACGATTCACAGGCTATATTTATGCAGATGCGCTAACATTATACAGATATAGACCACTGTAATCAAGCAGCTGGAATACCATTTAGATCTATTGACTTTTTCAAGGCTTTGTCTATATTCACAATAGGATATTGTAATAAGTAACATATTAGTAGATTATATATATATATAATATATATATATATATATATATATATATATATATATATATATAATATATATATATATATATATATATATATATATATTATAATATATATATATATATATATATATATATTATATATATATATATATATAGTAGGCCTATATCATACAAAAACACATTCACAGCTACGGTTCTATGTGTATCACCATTATACATTTGTTGAACTTCAATACACAAACAGGAAACAAATGTGCAACGATTTTGGCTTTTCAGTTTAATTTTTACCTGTTTCACGATTGTATGCCGATAGCACGAAACTTCAGTGTACCATGTGATTTTGACAATGCAAAGGCTTGCGATTTAAAAGTGCTATTAAGTGTGTTTCATTGGGATTATTTAAATTGATGTGTTAAATCAAATTATTGTAAGAAAATGCAAATATTTCTTTTCAATTAAGTATGTGTAAATAGCACCGTGTAGCATTACACTAAAGGGCTTACATACTGCTGCCGCCTAGCCATGTTAAATGCAGAAGACCTAACCAAATTAAACCTAACCTAACATCACAATCGGTTGTAGTTTATACTGTGATCCTGTATACATGATATTCAAGTGTAGCTAGCACTGAAACATACTGTTCCAGCATTGCAAATCTTTATGTATCAAGCCAAACTCCCAGCACTAGCAGGGGAGTAAACCCCCGAAACAGTGATTTAAGGCACGCCGGCTGTTTTTGTAGGTATACAGCGCACCCCAAAACAGTGATTCAAGGCATGCAGGCTATTTTTTTTTAGGTATACAGCGTGAAGCGCTCTCATATCTGTGAAGCTTGGAGTTTGCCATAAAACAAAAACAGGGAGTGTGTGCTGACACGTGTCAGCACACACACACCCTTTTGTGATTCAAAAATAATGAAGTTACATGAAGTTAGATTAGGTCGTCCTGCATTCTGCACAGCAAATTAAATTTTTTTTAGATAAATTATACATAAAACATATCATTATCTTACAATGTTCCCACCCTTCATAGCCCTCCCCACTATCACATTTGGTAGCGTGTATTGCGAATATTGTGATACCCCTAATAAATTCATGTTCAGTGTGATTAGTATTATATAAACCATTTTCAGTTATTTTTAGTTTTCCAGAAAAGACCCTATTCTTGATAATTACCCCAACATTTTTTATAGACTACTTTTGTGCTTTAGGTGCCTCTTTTAACCATGTTGAACGAATCTGCAGCAAAATCACAACCATGCATAAAGAGAATATTTAACACAGTATGACAAGAAACATAGTTATAAGTGCATAGAAAATTTTAAGTCTCAATGATTTATTTGGCAATTCTTAACATTAACAGTTTTGTGTAGCATCTAAATCTCAGAGTGCATGGCATGTTACATAACTAATAGGATTGACTTCCTAAACTGGAGACATTCATTGTATTATCAAATTCAAGGAATCTTGTTTTAGAGTTAGAGACTTCTCGTCTCGTCAAAACATGAGGTCCCTCTTGGGGAAACACTGCAACAATTTAGTATAACTTTGTACAACACATTTTTATTTAAAATTTATGTTCTACAGTCCCCACCTTGTTCAACTTATTGAGTTAGGCCTCACTACGAATAACACAGTGAAATGCACAAAATCTTCGAGCCTTCAATTGAAACACTACTAGGCAGGTGGTTCAAAGTTGCCTATACTGATGCAAAGTTACCCCAAATGACTATAATGTCATAGATGACAGCTGCATTGTGCATGAATAGCTGTGCATTTAAAAAAAACCTATTAACGTTTTGTTTCTCTAACTTTGTTATGTGAATTGCAATGTATGTAGACAAATCAAAGACTGTTTCTGTCCAAGTGACAACGTTTACTTGTGTGACATGCTAGTTCAGTAGCTATGTTGTCATACAAAATTGGTATTCATTACTTTGTGTTAGGTTACTTATTGTGCGACTGATCATGGAAGTATTCAAACTATTTGGCACACTTATTTTCAATATAGTAATGTTTTCATAGGCTGTTCACGGTAAAGTGAGCAGTTTTGAAGATCTAGTTATGTTTTTCCTGTCAGCAATTTTGTATCCTTTCACCATTTTTTAAAATAAATATTGCCATGTAAGCAATAACACAGTGTAAACATTTCACCAGACTAAGTTAATGTCCAAGGCTACAATAAAATATATTTATAGACTATTATTCCAAATGAGAGAGCTTCAAAAAGTGCTCACTTTACTGTGAATAGCCTATAGCATGTTAAATGCAACTCCTCTGCATACTTCTCCTTGCCCCATCCCCTTCAAGCATGAAGCGCTGTGTTTGAATGGCATCGCATAACTTCAGACAAGTGTGCAAATACAAGGCACCATCCTATCACAAACACATGATGCAATAGCTTATCTGCTCAGAGCACTCAGGGTGCAAAGAATCTTTTGGATGGGGCTAATTATGTAGCTGTGAGGTGTGTCTGAATCAGTGTCTGGAGCCTTGATGATCGGCAACGACAGTAACCAGCCAGAGAGTTAAGTCTCAAGATCATAGATACAGTGGAGTGAGAGATGACCAGTGCAACTGTGAAACTGGATGTGACACATTTTGAATAATGGCAAAAGTCAGTGTGATTGTATGTATGTATAATAAGCGCACATTACTAAGTTCAAGACAATGATAAGTACTTTAATTAATATTGAGATTGACACTAAATATTGCACTCGTTGAGAATAGTAAAAGTTAATGTTGTAAATAATAGTTGTACTTTTATAGCATTGACAATAAAAAGATAAAATTTTATATTTTTTTAAATAAGACCTCCATCCCTCATGAACTCTAATACACCCCTGGCAACTTTTAACAATATCCTGCAGACCTGTTGGATTTTTGGGGTTAATGCTGAAATGTTTGTGTGCATGTGTGAAGCAACAAATCAATTATGCCAAAATTTATTTGTATGGCATCATATGGCATGGTGTCAAATTTCACCACATTAAATTTTGCTTACAGAAAAAGATGCTGTAACATAAGCTCATGCAATGCATGTGTTTGTTTTTTGGCGATTGAGAATTAATTCTTTGTATGCTTGGGTGAAGATCAACGCTGGAATGAAAGGGCGAGCAAACGGGAGATCCCATAGAAAACCCACCAACCACCAGTATCGTCCGGCAAGATTCCCACATGCCAAAATCTGGAAGTGACCCAGCTGGGGATTAAAGTATGCTTGGGAATGAACTATTTACTTAATTTACTTAGCTTAAATTCAAAATAGCCTTGTCCAGAAATGCTCACTTTCCAGCAAGTGCTTTTTAGGACGTATACTAGATGTGCCATTACATTATGACCACCTATTAAACAGTGTAGGGCCACCTTTAGACAGCAGAACCACAGCCACCCGGTGAGGCATGAATTAAATTCAATGAGGTGATGGAAGGTATTCTGGGGTATCAGGTACCCCAAGTCAAAAAACAGGTCCTCCCGCTGGCATACAGTGCAGGATAGTGATTATGTAGCATGAACCCTCTTCTCAAGTCGACCCACAAATGTTCAATTGGGTTTACATATGGTCTGCTTGGGGGCCAGGGCATTACAGCAAATTCACTGTCCTGTTCCTAGCACTAGTCCTTCACAATCCTTGCAGTGCGGCAAGACATCATCCTGTCTGTAGCAACCTTGCCAGCAGGAAACGGTGTTGACATAAATGGACGAACACTGTTCTCAATAATGTCCAGATACCCGACAGCTGCCGAGGAAATGGTGTAATGGAAAAATGGGCCCCAACGTTCCCCATGAAAACATCTCCCATACCATCGCACCTCCTCCTCCGGCCCATCTCTGCCCAAGTGTGCACCCAGGTGCCATACCCTTCCATGGCAGTCTGCATACACACAGTTTGACAGTTTGTATGATGACCAGGAATCTGGATTCATTGGACCAGGCAACATTTTTTCAACCATCCACAGTCCAGTGTTCATGTGCCCACCTCATATGCTGCTGTCAATGACATGGTAGTCAGCATGGAAGGTATGAGCGAATCTGACTGCAATCCCATCTGCAGCAGTGTTCAATGAACCATATGCTGTGAAACATTGTCCTGCTCACCAATGCTTTACCTCTGTGCAATTTCTTAAACTGTGGCGCTGTGGTTGCTCTGAACAATGCACGAAAGCCTCCGCTGCCCCCTGGCATCAATGTGATGTGGCCAACACAAAGATGGATGACTTCCCCCCCCCCCCTCTATGCACCACATGTTCGCAACAGGAGAGCAACCAAAAAGATTGGCAGTTTCAGAGATGCTGGTACCAAGGTGCAGAACTATCACAATCCAACCTCTAGCAAACAGAGAGATTTGCCGTTTATCCCATTCTGATGCCCCAAGACACTAACAGGAGCCTATGGAGTTGCCCTATGTATACCATGCTGCCGAAGCATCACGTGTAACCTTCCGTGCAAAAATTTTTTCCAGGTTAGGGTGTTCATATTGTAATGACTCACCTGTGTCATTAAGTTAAGTCAGGGAGACAACTGTGCCCATCAACATCATACATGTCATAAGGTTCCCAAGTGTCATACCTTATTGTTTACATACACTGCCATTAAGTGGCAGTGTATATACCTATGCATGCTTACAGTTATGGAATTCTGTGTTTCCACGATGCCTGTTTGCATGCTTCGTGAATAAAACTAGGAACATAGTCCAAAATAGACATAGAACTGTGATTTCACACAGAATCTGTGCCACTCAGCTTCACGAAGCGCCAGCGGTAGCAAGCGCATAGGACCACACAGATTTACCAGCTTCATAATTTGCCCCAAATTGTTTATATATTTTCATGTACACTTTGTGTCAAATAAATTAAGCAGGTATTTTGGTGTGGCCTTCCACGGTCGCTGTTGCTCGCGCTCCGGGAATTATGTATCCATTTCTTTGTTTTTGAATAATTATTATATTCATTTTACTTTCTGGCATTTGTTGTGTTCTTTATGTATTTTACCTCACAATTATACCTTTTGAAACCAATCCTTAATATATAAAACTTCATTGACAGGGTATATTTAAGCTGAGGCGCCAAGGTTATACAGGTAAAAAAACACAGCAATCAAATAGTGTCAGAACAATATGTACTTAATTCTGTTGAATTACTCGAGGCTTACCTTGTCTATATTCATGAGATGATTGTACTACGTAAGTATTACTATTAGAATAAATATACATATAGTAGAGCATACAAAAAGACATTCACAGATGGTGTTTATAAACAGTTGACATGTATAGCCATGATACATTACGATACATTTGGTGACCAATGATGTACAAAGACAAGAAACATATGTCCATCAAAATTGGTTTAAGACACAGTCGTATTGGGGGAATTTGCACCACTTCAGTGTAACGTGTGATTTTGGCTGTGCAGAGGTTTGTGATGTAAGAGTGCTGTTACATGTATTTTATTGCAATTCATTCTGCTTGATGTGTTAAATCAAATAACTGTGCAAAAATAAGCATGTTTCTGTATCATTATGTCCACGGGTAATGTTAAAATATAATATTAGTGTGGTAAATTGAGTGTCCGTGGAGTTACGACAAATTGAATAGAAGTTAACATGTTGTGCTTAATCATCTAAGAGGTATGTATGACAATTCAATGGATGAGTAACATAATACATTTGGAGTTTTAGCGTAGACAGTGATTACACTGTAGTGAATTGTACTGTGTAGCATTGCGTGCAAGTGTTAAGTGAAGGGCTTGCATAATTTTACCACCAGTCATGTAAATTGCAGCAGACCTAACCAAATTAAACCTAACTTCACGATAGGTGAATCACAGAGGTGGATGACCCTATGCGAGCTTACTTATTGTTTCGGCATGTTTTATTATGTGTGGTATATGTATATGACACAACAGGGTTTTGGATTTTGTAGCACGTTGTCAAGGGTTTAGATATTGCTGGGTGTGTAGCTATTTGATATGAAGCATACCTAACCGAATTAAACCTTACTTCACATTATGTAACTCACAAGCATTCTATGAACTGCCATACAAAGATAAACTGTACTACCCCTGTATTAACATATCTTGAAGTTAGGTATTGTTCAGTTAGGTATTTTTGCATTTAACATATTTACATAAGTAAATATAATGTACATATTTTACACGTTTACCCCAAAACTTCCCGGATCTTCATAGCACTCCCCACTATCGTATGTGGTTTGTATTAATAATACTGTTTATGCCCCTAGTAAATTTGTGTTCTGTATGATTAGTGGAGTGGAATTAAACAATTTTACGTGCATTTTTCTTTTTATTTTTGCGAAAGTAGCTATTCTTTACAATTACCCAAAACTAGGCAGTCAATCAGAAATCTCAAATGTTTTATTATGTTGTCAAGTGAGAAAACATTATTAATGAGACAAGGAAGCATTGACTCAGCCTGTTCCTAAGGCAGTTAATTTCATTCCTATGTCATCACAATAATACAAGTATTGGGATGTTTCGAGTGACAAAAGCAAAAACTGAAATGTAACTATGTACTTAAGTAAAGGTTCACTAGCTATCAGTTGTACCTGTGACATACACCCTTTTTGTAAATTATTTTCGTTTAAGTGATTCAAATAAATGTTTTATATAAATAACATTGGAATTTTCTTTATCTTAAGAATGTAATATGCTTTATTTCCTGAAAAGGCCATTTTAGTTCTCGCTACCTTCTTGGAAAGTCCTAAGTTTTACTTATATTCTACAATTTTACTACTTATATTTATCCCCACTAATGTAAAGATGCTGGCAGTAAGTATGTGAAAATGTTTTGAGGGAGGCAAAGGACGAGGTGTGAATATGGTCATACTGATTGCTAAAGGAATTGTGGGAGCACAAGATTTGAAATAGTAGGGGCAATTGAGACTAAAATGTTTGGCACACTGCACTATAAAGCACTTTCTTCAATATACGAGGTATTTTACTACAAATGCTAAGCTACGAATGGCTCAATTAATACAATGTTCAATAACACTTCTAGGTGGTTTAAATTTTGAAAAGAAAAATAAAAACCACTTTAAAGCAACCACTTCGGATTTATTTATCCGTATATATAAAATACCGAACAGCTTACTATAAGCCTAAAGCAAGAGACTACGTACGTACTTCCATCTTCCAAATACTATTTAAATAAACAGAAATCTTTTAGAACCGGCCAGTAATAAGCTTACCTGTACTTTAGGCTGAACTCGTAAAACTTAGTCCGAGAACTAATTAAAAGCAGCTAAAAAAGACGTCATCAATATAGATGTAAAATAGTATGTAAAATTGTAAAAATCGTGTCCGTTCGTATGCACAAACGTTCTAAACAAACAAAAGAACGTTTCTAACAAACACACATTCATAAACAAACCGACATCACAAAACATCAATCTCGTAGGCAAAAAACAAAGTTCAATCTCGTAGGCAAAAGCAAAGTTAAAAACCAAGGGTATTTTGCCGAAGAGCTGTCAAATTTTAAAAAATTCGTATGAAGCTGTTGCATGGCGGCTATGATACGAAAGGTATTTCAAAATTTTACATAGACAAGCAGTTTACAACCAAATAATACAGCAAAATATGAGGATTCGAACTTACCTAAACACTAGAAGTTAAACAACTGCACAAACAACCACGCTGGACACAAGAAAAAGCGTTTAACGCACAGACAAAACTGCCGAAGCCAAAATCGACACTTTTGCGGCGATTCCCTCGCTTTTATAAAGTTTCAAGCACGAACGGTACGACAAATGAACACGACCAGGCGACTTTGTCATTGGCTGTTTCAAAATGCTGGCTTGGGATTGGTCCATTTCCCGCGAATTCGAAAAAGATAGTGGGCGCGTTTTACAGGCAAAGCGAAAGCGCTACACGTAATCTCGTATAAAAAATATTTGCTTCACTTGCATCATCTCTACGCTGCAAGCAAATGACAAACGCTAGATGAAATGTCAAGAAGGTTTCAGAAATAAATTAACATTATGCAACTAACTGAATTATGTACAGTGCTGTAACGCAGCGATCGTGCAGAGGAAAAATACCTACTTGCTGTTTGTCCATTGCTAGTAGACGGCAGATAGTATGGAGATGAAATGCACGAAATTTGGCACAATTTCTACGTTGTTACCAACTCATTATTTTTACTACTTTCGATGAGAAATTCACTTTTACTCAACATTCAGTTACAGAAATAGCTGATAAGTTGATGAGAAGCTCTTTTATACTGTAGCAAACCCAGGCCTTGTCTCAATATGCTATTTTTTTACGCTCACACACGATTTGGGGCGATGTTATCTCTTCCGTTAAATTAAAAAACATACTATTAAAACACTTGAAAGTTTTTAACGGCGCTTACAAATGCGAACATATGCGCGGAAAATTAAAATAACAGTTTAGAAACTTCTCTGTACCTTGTTTCAAAGTTTAAACCTCTTCACAGTAAAAATGATTTTAACGCCTAATGTTCTTATTAAGTGCAATTAACACTTATTATGGCCAAAACTGTTACAAATTATCATAAACTAAAGCGAAGTCCACTTTAAATAAGTATTCTCATACAATACGTTGCCTTGAAAATATTTAACCTACCCACCGTCTGAAATAACATCGCTATGTTCTCTATGATATTACCGCGATAGCGAGAGCATGAGACACGACTCCGGTACGGTAGGGTACATACCATAATTTTAGCTTGCATTCCAAAGAGGAGGTAGGCTTACGAGATCACCTTCCTACTGTGTGTGTGGTGTGTCCCTCTAAAAACTTTGAACGCGTCTACCAAATTTTCACCCAAGTCGGCACGCATAGTACGTAGGGGCCTACTTAGTACGGACATTCGACTTTTATGGTTTTCAACCTTGTTGGGTTAGGATTACCAAACGTACTCTTTTTACCCGGAGCCGGAGATGTCCTTCTTTGAGATCTTGTAAACTGTCCAGCCGAGTTTTACAGTAAATTGAAATATCCTCTTTCCCGATAAAAGAGAAAGACAGCAAAGTTTAACTTATTTTTTTTTTAAATACAATTTTGTCAAACATTTCAGTGATGGTGCCAACAAACTTCCTGCAAAAGTGCAAACATCTTGGATATTTTAATTAAATTAAATTAAATAGTACTATGTAAATGTATTAGAGAGCAGAGCTCTATTTAGGGAATATAGGTACATACAAATAGGAGCAAATTGTTATTTTACATATAAAAGGCCTACCTACTGTATTGCTACAGATTAAGACATATAACAAACAATATTATCGTTCATACAATACAATTCAAAGTGTTAAAAAAACTTTTCAGAATCCCCTAGGTCAGTTTTAAGTTACAGCTACAGATTTAAAGTTACAGATTTAAATGATCTTCATTCTACATGCATCGTAAATACTCTTGGATCATTTTTAGAAATATCTTTATACTTATGGTTACTGGAGGGGTTACTGGCTCAAAATGCACTTGCACATTTCACATGCACTTGCACATCCACCTTGCACATGCATTTGCAGAGGCAATGCACTTGCACATGAATTTTCACATACACATTCAATGGCGCATGCAATTCCCCTCCACCCTCTGTGCAACCCATCCCCCCTTCCACTCTGCTGAGGGACTAGAGATTACAGGACCTGTTTTGGTGGGTGTTGTGGGTTGGACTGTCACCAGAGGTGGTAGCGCTAGCGACTGGTGGCCGAGAGTAGATGTAAAAGGGGAGTTCTGACGCACCTCATATTATCTTTGAAAAATCAAGGATTTTCGCTCCAAAACCAAGGTTTTGAGAATAAATTTAAAATCTTAAAGTTTTAAAAACTAAGAAAATCAAGGTTTTTTACTCCAAAATCATTGTTTATACTCAAAAATCTAGGTTTTGAAGACAAAATTTAAGACCTGAAAATATTTTAAAAAGGAGTTCTCAAAACATTGATTTTTTTTGCTCCTAAATCAAGATTTTTTGCTCCAAAATTGATGTTTTTGGCTCCAATATCATGTTCTTTTTACTCCAACAATAAAGTTTTTTTAAGTCACTATTAAATTTGACTTTCTCAAAAAACAAGCAAATTTAAGCAAATCACAAGTAAATTTATGCCAACAACAAGTAATCGTTTCAATCTTTAAAAAATGTCAGTGCAAGATTTGTGTTAATTAAAAAACAAGTAATTTTACCCCAAAATCAAGCAATTTAACCTCAAAAACAAGAAAATTATCGCATTTTCTAAACATGTCGATTTTGCAAGCGCGTGATCTAAATCAGGCATTTTTAAGTTAAAATCAAGTAAATATAAGATAGGATTAAATGAAATATTAAAAAGATTCAAATTAATAGAATATATATATTTTAAGACAATTTTCAATTGTGCATATATTTCCCATTTGTAATTACTTTTAAACCTTTATATGTTAAAAATTTCGATTCTCATTTATTAATGTTAAATCATTTTTACTAAACATACTTACATAGCGATCTGGTAAAGTAATTTTTTTTTCCAAACTTAGAATCATAAAATTAAAATACGGTAGCAATGTACGTTTTATTTTTTCTAGGTCTTGTAGTTTAGTTAATTCATATGAACTGTTAAACTTAGCATACAGCGATTCCTTGTTTGTGTTTATTTAAAAGGAAAAAAATTAAATTAAAAAATTGATTATAATTTTAATTTTATTAGTGTTTTTATTTTATTTTTTAATTTTATTATTATTTATTTCTTAATATTAATTCTATTATTTTAATTTATTTATTTTATTTTATTATTGTTATTACATTTATATTTTTACTTTAATTTTTATAATTTATTTTTTCTTTTAATTTTTTTTATTTAATTATTTCCTTTTAAATAAACACGTAAACGTAATCGCTGTGCACCAATTATGAAATGCATAAACAATGTAAAAAGTGTGGTGAAGTATTAAACATAGAAAGTTTTTCACCCACATAAACACACCAAAGATAAGCATATTAACACCTGTAAAAGTTTTTATAGAGAGTATGATTGAACCTGCTATACCTTAAAAAGAATATAAAATGCTGTACTATCGTGTAAAATATGTTTGTAAGACAAATCTTCGAAAACATAAAAGTACTAAATTATACAACACAGCTTTAGATATTCTAAATGAAACTCAGCATGATGATTATTCAACTAAGACATGCATAGTATGTAAAGAGAAAACCCTGTTGATTCATTTTATCCCCATAAGGCTACTTTAGACAAACTTACAAAAAATCTAAAAATTGTTTTAGTGAATATTGTAAAAAATCACTATGCCTTTAAAAAAAAAGAGAAAATACTATTCGAATGAGGAAAATTTCTTTATAATACTCAACTCGAAAAGTATAAAAATCAGTAAATCACACAATACAGTAGTAGGTATTCTAAATGAAATTTAATACAATAATTACCCAACAAAAACATGTACAGTATGTAATGAGAAATAATATATAAAATTATTTTCTTATAATAAAACTCGTAAGGACAAACATACAACTGTATATAAAAAAATCTTAATGAATATCTTAAGAATTATCACCTTAACAAGAAGTTACCTAGTTAAAAACAATATCATTATTATTAATAATTTAATTGCTTCTATTCCAGTATTTTAATTATTCTCATATTTTTATTTTTCATTTTGTAATTAGATTTTTTTCTTACTAAATAGAGTCAAAATGTCAGTGAACAATTTTACACTTGAGTTGGGCGAGAAGAAAGTTCACGAGTTGAGATCTATTGCTAAAAAGTTAGAAATTAAATATTGGTACAATTTACACAAATATAATTTAATTTCAGCTATTGTACCATTTATTATTAATGAGCAAAGAAAAGGGAATTTTACAAATTTACCATTTTCATATGCCAAAGTTAGAGATCTATACTAAAAGGATAAAAATTTATTAAAATAAATATTTCCATTCTCTAATAATCTATATGTACAGAATAGGAATTAAAGCAAGTGGATAACAGAATGGATAACAAAGAATAATTTTACAAATTTCCTTTATCAGATGCCAATATCAATTAATAATATAAGCAAGATAGAAAAGAATTAAAAGAAATTTTCCCCTATTCTACTAACATATTCGTAAGCAAAATAAATAGAAGAACAAATAAAAATTACTTAGTTAATAAAGATTTTAAAAGTAGGATATCAACATATACCATTGAGAATTCCTTTAATTTAGTAAAGCCTAATCAATTTTTAACTTCTCTAAAAATATGGTTTTGGAGTTATATGTGATCATCTTAAAACATTTAGAGGACTGAAAACTAGAATTGAATTATACACCAATTGTCATAATCAGGACAATAATCAACTAGAATTATTTACATTTCTGTCAATTAATCATATAATATTAAATAAAGTAGAAATTATAACGCTATGCAAAATCATAAAACAGGAATTACTTACAAAACTATATGAATTTCAAGCAATAGGTTCAGGATGAACCTTAGATAGAGTAATTGGAATACAATCAGCTATAAATAAGTATAATCAATTAAATGGGGCATCATATATTGAACTACCAAAAGTGATTAAGAATTAAAAAAGCATTTTATAATGTAAAGAATAATAATCAAAAATGTTTTCTTTGGTAAATAAAGTCTACATTGATCCAGTAGAAAAAAAACCCACAAAGAGTATTTAAATTTTAAAATGTGGGTCTTAATATTCACAAAGTATTAGATAATTATGAATATCCTATTAAAATTGACGATATACCAAAAATAGAAAATCAAATTGATACATCTACAAATGTATACTATATTGAAGATAAATCCACAGTATATCCACTTAAGCTCACCAAAAATAAAAGGATAAGCACATAAATTTACTTTATTTCAAATATGATAAAAATCCTATTATTGTTGGATTAAAGATTTACCGAGGCTAGCTTCAATGCAGAAAATAATAAGCATGGTAAATCCTATTTATGTGATATGTACCTTCAATTTTTTACAACCCAAGAGAAATTAAATAAACATATAGAAGACTGTTCTAAAAATGAACCAGTAAGAATCAGCATACCTTCGAAAGGAGAGAAAATTAAATTAACAAATAACAAACATTCAATTGAGGTTCATTTTACAATATATGCTGATTTTGAATCAATTCTAAATAAAATATCAAACACCAAACCAAAGAGAATTAAATAAATTTAACTTAATCTAAAATATCGAGTTTTAACAGAGGACGGTGTTGACAATGGCTTTTATAAGGAGATACTTAAAGAAGATATAATCTTACTAATGAAAAATTTAATACCATTGATTTAAAGTTGAATGATCAATCATATACAATGAAATATTAATGACATGAAGCATCTAGCTTTTGCTATTATAATTGTATTTAGTTATGGTGATTATAAGCCTCCAATAGTATATCGAGGTCCAAATGCACATAAGATGTTTATACAATCAATAAAAAGGGAAATAGAAGAAATTGGGGAAATATATTCACAAATTGAACCAATGCATCCATTAACAAAAGAAGAAAAAGTGTTATATCATAGATCTAAAAAATGTACTGTATGTGAATGCAAATATACAAAGGACAATAAAAAAAGTACATCATCATGATCATATAAATGGAAAATACATTTATTCTGTATGAAATAATTGTAATCTTCAATTAAAATCAACTTATTTTGTTCCAATTTATTTTCATAACTTAGCTGGTTATGATGTACATTCATTAATTAAATAGCTAGGACATGATGGTAAAAAATAGATTTAATTGCAAATAATGAAGAAAAGTTTATTACTTATGGGAAACAAACAAAAAACTTACGAATGAAATTTATAGACACATTTAGATTTATGGCCAGTAGTTTACATAAATTATCGTCTAATTTAACTGAAGATCAAATGAAACATACACTAAAGCACGTTCCAAAATATCAAGTAGATTTAGTTATAAGAAAGGTTGTTTATCCATATGAATAATTGGAATAAATTCCAAGAAAGAGAACTTCCACCAAAGAGTGAATTTCAGAATAAATTAAATGAATCTGACATAACTGACAATAATTATGAACATCCAAAACTTGTATGGAATCAATTTAATATTGAAAATCTTTGTTAATATCATCATAAATATTTTTAAGTGATGTGTTATTATTAGCAGACATATTTGAAAATTTTAGACATATGTGTATACATGCATATGATTTAGACCCTGCATGGTATTTTACAGCACCAGGATTATCTTGGGATGCAATGTTAAAAATGAGTAAACAACCATTAGATTTATTACATAACTATGATATGATTTTAATGATTGAAAAAGGAATTAGGGGTGGAATATCGCAATGTTTAAAGTGATATGTTGAAGACAATAACAAATAATTAGAAGATTTTTATCAGAATCAAACGAGTCCAACTATTTACCATATCTCGATGCTAATAATTTATATGGTTGGGCAATGTCACAACATTTTTTATATGGAGGTTTCGAATGGGTTGATTATGCAGAATTTAAATTAAATTTTTGCCAAAATTATATATTAAATCTAAAGGACGATACTGATCATGGTTACATTTTAGAAGTATATTTAGAGTATCCACAATATCTACATAAATTACATAAATATCTTCTATTTTGTCCAGAAAATAAGGTAGTTCCAGGAACAAATCAGTCTAAATTATTAACAAATTTAGATGATAAACAAAAGTATCTAAATTACTCTCATAATTTAAAATAGCAACTAAATAATGGAGAAAAGCATAATAAAATATATAGAATATTGAAGTTTAATCAGTCTGATTGGTTGAAGAAGTATATGGATTTAAATACATAAATGAAAACTAATGCTAAAAATTACTTTGAAATTTTTTTTATAAACTGATTAATAATTCTGTGTTTGGTAAAACTATGGAAAATATTAGGAATAGAATAGATATGACTGATATCAAATGGAAAAGTTTGCAAAAATTTGCAGCAAATACAAATTTCAAAAGAAGTACTATATTTAATGAGAATCTTGCAGCTATGCATATGAGCAATACAAATGGAAAATTTAAGAAGCTTTTTTTGTTGGTATGTCAATTTTAGATCTATCAAAAGAATTTATGTATAATTTTCTTATAAAGTAGTGAAACCAAAATATGGTGATAAAATATATATGTGCTATCAAGATACTAATCAATACATTTATAATATAAAAAGGGAAATTTTTACAAAGATATGAAAATAACGATAGAAAAATTTGATACAAGTGATTATTCAAATGACAATATCTATAAAATGCCACAAATAAATAAGAAAGTTATAGGTAAGTTGAAAGATCAATGTAATGGGGAAATAAAAAAAAGAATATGTTGGTTTTATGAGCAAAAATGTATGCATATGCAGTTGATAATAAAGAAAATAAAAAATAAAAAGAAGTAAAGAAGTGTGTTGTTAATAAGAGAATTACATTTGAGGACTATAAGAATTATTTGTTTAAAGACTAAATAGAATATAGAACAATGAATTTAATAAGAAGTGAAAAGCATGAAATATATAAGTAGAAGTTAGCAAAATTGCATTAAGTTCTTGTGATAATAAAAGGGCTATATTAGAAAATAAAATAGATACATTACCATATGGGTATCAAAATGTATAATTTTTAATTAATTTTTATCTTATTATATTTTTATATTATATTTCAAACAACTTTAATTTCCAAAATAATGTCAATATCAGAACCAACAAAATCAATCAGTTTAACATTTTCATCTCTAATTTCTAAAACAATATGATTAAACCATTCATTATTAATCTGATAAAAAATTGGAAATGCTGGTTCATAAATAATATCATTTCTAAAACAAAACACAGTTTTTGGTGGAAAACTAGCAATTATATTATAGTTTCTAAATGATTAGATTCACCATATTTTATAAACATTCCATATGCCAAATTACAATGAACATTTATTGTTTTTAATTAATTAAAATTATGTAACTTAGTACCTATAACAACTTTGACATTTTGAATAGTCATATTTCTCTCAAAACTATGCATATTGGATAATTGGTCATAAAATTTAACATCAAACTTAGATATAACCACAGCTCTATATTTTTCACATTGTCTGATGTCAGTTCAATGTTATTTGTTGAAATTGGGCCAATTGAATTTATAGTTTTCTTTAAAGATTCAATATTGTATTGTCCTTTAGGAATAGTGATAACTTCATTTTAATGAACAACAGTACTCATTTTTTAAATTGTTGTTATAGTATTTATATATATATATATATATTAGGAGCTAAAAATTTTGCATGAAAACTAATCAAAGCAATAGATTTGTCTTGGTGAATTATATCATAGTGTAGCTTCTTCCCAAGAATGTAACTATTATCTGTTAACTTAAACACTTTATTATCCATTAATTACAAAAATTATCATATTAAATGAAAGAGTTGATTGGGGTGATGGTATTTTAATTTCCGAAGGAGATGCTAAGAAAAAAAAGAATGGCAAACTTTTGTCTGGCAATATAAGGGCAGTTATGGTTGGTCCAAGCAATTGCAGAAAATCCAACTTGATGATTAATTTTATTTATATGCTACAATGGCTAAATTTTTATAAATTGTAATTTTGTCCAAAATGTTTAAATCAACCAAAATATATTCAGTTACAATACGATTTTGATGTCATATTCAACAAGTTTGATGAAAAAATGGCATATTTTTATAATAACAAAGGTGAAATGATTCCCTTAGGACAATGCGAAAATGAGTCTCTAGTTATATTTGACAATGTCATTTTAAAAAACCAGGATGTCATCCATGAATATTTCACTATGGGAAGACATAAAAATATTCATGTATTTTATATAGCACAAACATATTCGAAAGTACCAAAGCAACTGGCGAGAGACAATACAAACTTTCTGTGTATATTTAGACAAGATAGCACAAATTTTAAACACATCTATAGTGATATTGTTGGTGATGAAATTAGTTATGAGAAATTTAAAGAGATCGGTGCAAAATGCTGGAATGAAGAATACGGTTTAATCACAATAGATTTGAGGAAAAATATGAATAGGGGAAGTACAGAGGCAAGCTTAAAGATTTAATATTCTAACTATGTCTTTTAACTTGATCTATATACAATTTTTCCTTATCTACTTCCACAATTGAACTGTAGTGCACTCTTGTCGCAAAAGGAAATACTTATCTGCACAATCGTTCATAGCAGAATTTCAGTGGACTCTTGTGGCAACAGGAAGCAGCTTATAACAACTGTGTTGTTATCTAGTAGCCACGAGCCGAACACTCTGCACGACTCTTGATAACGAGCTTCCAACTCACCGCATCTTGCAATATGAAGACTTTTAATAGTCATGTTATTCATCTTGTTGCGGTGGCTCAGTAACAAGGTGTTTGATTTCGAATGTGAAGGTCGTGGGTTTGATCCCCAGTCTGAGCAGATAATTTTATAATGTGAATTTGTGATGCCCATATTTGCATATTTCAAAATTTGAGCCAAAAAACCTTGCCCTTGCTCATATATTCAATATACTAGTGCTGATGCAAATAAGATTGTATTTTGTAGCTCCAGAAAAAATGTTCTCTGTGGTACATTTGTAGTATAACAGATGTATAAGTGGGAGTGTTCTTACCATACCCTGTCTGAAAGTACCAATGAAAGCTTCCTCTCTAGAAAATATACTAGTGTTACCAAACAAATTAGTTAAATTTATTTTATATAATTTAGAATAAAATTGCCCAGCACCACTTTGCCAAACCATGTCAACCCCTAACCTAACTTTCAAAATTGCTACTCCCTGTTTCTGTACAGTCATCATTGGAAGATGTGATATGTTATGTGGACAGGCCAGCCTCTGCCCCTTCCTAACATATCTCAAGGAATGAGGCTGCCTCGCACAATGCCTCATCCTTGCTGTCTGAAGATAGAACAGTGAGGACACTGCTGTCCACAAAAAATAAAAAGTATAGGCTGGCCAGTGGAGAGGTAAGGGGTTTCTCCGAATGGAGTTTTGTAGGTGCTAAATAAGGCCAGAAACAATTGGTCACTGGCAATAAAGAGATATCTGTAAACCCAAAAGAAGTCCCTGGCACAATAGAAACATCTGTAAACCTTCTGTAAATTTTAAAGAAAATAAAGCTCGCCACAGGGAAATGTGCATTGAACGAACATTGAACAAATGTTGAATATGTCTTATGTATGTTAAACAAGCATTAAAAAGCATTTTATATTGCATTCGAAATCATTTATAACTAAAAAATATTTTAATTCACAAAACTTATGTGTTATTAATCCAAGAGTTATGACAATTATCAAAACCTAACCACTTAACATAAATTTTATCACCTTTTGTTTTTAAGACTTTTTCAACCAAATATTCATCAGGATAGTTGGTTTTCATAATTTTGTATTCATAAAAACTGCATTTTATTTCTTCTCCGTTGGTATCTTTCAGTTTGTAAGTTGGCACATCATTATTTTAAACCTAAAAAATGGTAAATAATTCTGTTGTCCAATTAGCTGTACAACCCTTTTCCAAAAATTGTTTATTTTTGATCACTCAGACAATATCGCCAACTGTATATTTCGGTTTAGTAAACATTCGCAAAATCTTGTTTCAATTTTTTTTTCATTTTTCTTATTAATGTCAATTGGCTTCATACCAATGGTTCTAAGTTTTGGACTGTATTCTTTAACTAAATCATCTAATATATTTACTCATTTGCAATCACCATTTAAAGCAAATTTTCTCCACATTTTGTCCTTCATTGTATGATTACAGCTTCTACAACACTTGCGTTAAGTTCACTGAATGTACAATAGTGATTGGTGTTAAATTTCTGCATAAGTTCTTTAAATCTTTTATTATAAAATTCGAACCCATTGTCACTTTGAATACTACATGGTTTTCTTTTGACTAATATAGGCTCTAAACCATTTACTACATTCTTGGCTGTTTTATCTTTAATTGGTATAACAAATGCATATTTTGAGAAAACATCAATAATTGTCATAATATATTTATATCCATTATTTATATGTGATATGCCTTTTAAATTACCAGTATCCATCTCAACAAGATCAATTTGCTATACATCATCAATACTATACTAAATTACTTTTCTTCTTGGAAAAATTTTTTGTGTAAGTTTATATAATTCATTGATTATTCCTCTCTTACATTGGAAATTTTTTTAAAATGTTGAATTATTAGAATTACATATTGGACATTTACTTTTTTGAACTAATAGTCCATTTTTAGTATTTTGAATTTTATATTATTATTTTTAGTGCCTTTTTTACATTTCAAGCACCAAGTATTCTCCATTTAATTAAAAAAATTAATCTTAATATATTACAAATATTCCTATTGTAGTTGTCAAACCATCATCATATTCAGATTTTTTTTTGTTTTATTTTAAAAGTTAAGATATCACATATGTTAACATCAAAAGGTTTACTGTAATCTATTTCTTAAGGTATTTTAATAACTGTCACAGTATCATCAGGTAAATCGAGATTAACAGTAATTATTTTATAAACATTACAATCCATCAAAAAAGTAAAGGAAATTTTATGATTATCTAAGTGAAAATTATTATTACTTTTTTTCCACTTTGAAGGTAAATTAAATATATGTAATTTTTCTTCCTTACATTTTTCAATTTTCTAGATAATAAGTGTATCACAATATTTCAAATCTGATTGGTTTAAATTTTGCGATTTAACAACTATTTCTTTATCAAAGAATCTTTTATTGGCCGCATCTTTTCATACATATTATTTTGAAGAGAAACTTAATCTTTTGTGTAAACAAACACTTTATTAAGTTGATCTTGTAAAGCAGAAATAATGATATTGTATTTTGATTCTACATGTGTTTTTAATGCATAGTCAGAAGCAACAGTGTTGTATTTTGAATCTAGATATTTCTTTAATGCATAATCCACTATATTTTTATCAAAAAATCTTTTATTGGCTGCATCTTTTTCGATTAAAGGGTCAGTTAAAGTAGCAATTCTACGATTTTTAAGAGAAACGTAATTTTTTGTATAACTAAAAATTTTACTTATTTGATCTTGTAAAGCAGAATAAATAGTATTGCATTTTTATTCTATATCTATTTTTTAAATTCAGAAACAATAGTATTGTAACTTAAATCTGCATCTTTTTTTAATGTGTAATCAGAAACAATAATATCGAATCTTGAATTTACATCTGTGTTTTTAGCATAAGCAGAAGTTAAATATGGAGTAATAAATAAAATACTTTTGTATCTTGAATCTATAGCTGTTTTTTGAGCATAATCAAAAACAATAATATTGTAACTTGAAACTGAATCAAGAAAACAAAGAATAGTTTGACTCGTGAGTCTCTCCTTAGTTCTGAAATACTGATGACAACGCTCACAAATAAATTTGTTATGAGCATGTTTACTCAGCTGACTACCAACCAGCCAGTGTAAATTTCTGATACAGACAAAATGCTAATGTGCAGCATTTCCACTAGTGCGAATAGCCAAAATATTCACATGTTTGTCGTAACCCACAGAAAAAATACACGTGGGTATGACAACCCCATCCTTTTCGCAAGTTTTGTCAATTATATTGCTATCTTTGTCTACCACACAGTAGACACTGATAGAAATAGAATTGTTCTACTCGAACATGCGAATATACTGTGTGACTACTGTGTTGGCAGACCTTTAGTATTCAGAACCTGATAAGGTATGAAGTAGTTCTGTGAGGGTTTTGTTTGACTGGAAACAAAGATACTACTACACATTGTGGAAACACATTCCCTCCAGGCAGTAGCGAAGCTGGTAGGCTTGGAACGTGACCTAAACCCAGATCAGACAGTTTCAGCTGTATCCCGCACCACCAGGTGAGTGCCAGACTTCATGCTCCAGTAGGCGGATGTATTCCCCAGTGAGCGGTAAGCTGGAAACAGGGCTGAAGGTATGAAGCAAAAAGTTCCTTGACTGCACAACCCTACCGTGGAAGACATTGGCACACAGCTAGGACAGCGGCGAGCAGGTCCCCAAGTGCGAGCGATTCAGGCCATTATCGCGAACACCCAGCAGCAGCTCCGGTGAGTGAAGGTGTGAATGAGACCCATTCACAGTTGTCACAATACACCTGCGCACTAAAGGGGAGTTCCTCACTCCATGAAGTCAGAACAGCAAATGACGAGCTGCGGGTGGGATGTCCTATATATAGGCCAGACACCCTCCCTTGTCGCCTAATTTTAAATTTTGTAATTCGCTTCAAAGCTATATAAAACGAACAAATTACTTGTTTGAAATATTTTAAACTCAATTTTAACCAAATTTTATGTATATTAAACAGTTTTAACACATTTTCCGATATTTAGAGTGTATGTATTGGCATATGTTATTTATTTGGTTTTGAGCAATTCGATTTGAATTACGTTCTTATTTAATGATTTTGTATAAGAACAATTGTAATTGCAATACAAGCTCTTCCCAATACGAGGTTTCTAACCCAGAATTTAATGTATTTTACTACGATTCAACACCATTTACACCCTGTAACATATACAAAAAATTACTAACATATATTTATATAACTTTCAATCATGTGATTAATTCAATATATTCCTTTTATGTATTATGGTAACTGCCTTACATTCATATAAGACCTAACTGGGACTGGAACACAGAAACTAGATTACTATTTTACATGAAATTACTGAGACTCGAACCCAGAAACTAACTAATATTAACCATGCCTTATCTGTGATTCCAACCCAGAGCCTCCTACTGTGTAATCTGATTACTCTAATGAGGCAGGCAAAAGAATAAACTTTTTTTTTTATGTATTTATGGTGTGTTGTAAAAATAATACTACATTTTATCAGCAGATATTTTTGCCAGGAGAAAGGTTCAAATATTTTTTAGTTAAATAGCATTTCTGCAAGTGAATAAATTTGTTTGTTATCTGAATTTCTCTTTAAAACACTAGTATGTGTTATTGCAATATAGTTTGATAGAAACCAAACATCTTTTAATAATCTCTCTCTCTCTCTCTCTCTCTCTCTCTCTCTCTATATATATATATATATATATATATATATATATATATATATATATATATATATATATATATATATATATATGTTAAGACATTTTAATTACTTTTCCTCCCTCTTGCTGTTAAGACATTTTATTAATTTTTCCTCTGTTAAGGAAAGTAGTTCATGGTTGTAAAGGGATTCAGAAATAAAAGAAAAAAAAATTTAAACATATTTTAATGTATACAAACTCAGCTTGTTACACAAATTTATGTACAGCATTTTCAAAGACAAATATCTCTCTTTGTACAGAGTGTTCCAAAACATACACAATTAAGTATAGGATGACTCAACACATAGTACATATCAGACAAGTGTTTCAAAATACAGGATGGTCCAAAATTTATATACAACATTTTAAACACTAGCAAATACAGTATGATACAAAACATATTAGACAATTATTTCAAAAATGTATACAAACACAGACTGTTTCAAAAATTTAGTTACAACATTTTAACACAAGTCAGTACAGGTTGATTCAAAATATATGCAACAATTTTCTTTAAAAACAAATATTTTTATAAACTGTTTGCAACTTCAGTAAACAAGGTTTTTTTTATGCATTTCCATAATGTTGGATCCAGATCCGCATCTTGAACTCTGCTTTCAAGGAGGGGGCATTTCTTTCATCGTGGCTTTAACCTCTCTGTTTGTATACAAACATCTTTACTTTCCAGAGAATGTAAAATTATACTTTCAACAAATTCTGGGTATGTTTCAACGTAATGTGAATGTACATCTTCAATACTAGATGGAAGATGTGCTGTTGCATTCATTTAAAACACAGGAAATTTCATGCTATCACTGCATTGTATCAATTCATGGCTTTTTTTCTTCCCTAGCGGGAAATAAATAACTTTAAAATGCAATATACTGTTGCAAGTCTCTGTGAATTCACAGAGAAGTCCAGCACACCACATTGTGAGAGATACATTTGACTTTCCTTGTTTGACACCAATGTAATGATTTGTATAATGAAAATATGTCATTTTACTCATTTGCTATCCAATACTTGACTGAGAACAATTAGCAAGGAACAATTTATTTATATTGATAAAATCATTCTTTAAAACATTTAATGTTATAACAACAAATTAGGTAAAAATAATATTTTTGCTAATTTTATTGCTCGATGCATGTGACACATTGATGAAACATACGCAGTACAAGCCATGTAACCAAACATTCTTTGAAATACTGATAGGGTAAAACAGTGTCTGTATTATAAATGATATATTTCAAACATTTTTCTTCCTTACAATGTGTTGTTACAATGCACTTGTCCTTAAGCTTTATATCTACTTTATGGGGTATGTACTAGTTTACAAGACATTTCGAACTATTGCTGTTTGTTAAACTGGAATCAAAAATACATGGTTTAGTGTGTGCTGACAAAGGTTCAGACAAATACGTACATTTGAAATTAATGTCTGACACACATTTCCTTAACAACAAAATGTGAATATGCTATACTATAAGTTACATAATACGAACCTTTATAAATAAATGCATACTTGCATATCGGCCAGAACATTATTCAGAATTAACCACTTTACACACAATAAATTACACATTGAAAGAAAAACTTAGCCTCCTTTGCTCGAAAATAAATTAATTGATGTCCTCATCACAGGTCTCCTTCCAGCGAATAGTGATTCTGTGGGGAGGTCTGGTGAGTTGATAGGCAATTACTCTATGTCTGTACTGCTCTTCAAGCTCCTTGCTAAGACTGGCAATCATCAAATCTGCTAATGTTGTTGGTAAGTCACTATCGGGGCAGAGATTTCTCACATCACTATCATTGCATGCTATGTCTTCACCAAAGTGAGCGCCGAGACTGTTATCGAAAGTGTAGCACCAATGTTTTATATTGTTGCAGACTTGATATTGTAAAATACCATCATATGGCTTAAAGAAGTCTCTTCTGTAACCTATTTGCAGGATTTCTTATATGTCTGCAGGGTTGAAGATGAAAGGCATGCCTGACAGGATACAACTAAATAGTCTCCTTTATATAGTCTGGGTTGCTGTTATTTAAGTGTTCTTACTAAGTCAAATTTTACAATTCCACATACCACAAATAGTAGTTAAACCTTGGTTTCCTATGTATGTAAAATGTTCCTTGTTTTTACATTGTTCAAATGCTAGGTGACTCTCACTGCAAGGTAGCTTGCTGTCAGGACACAAATTATACAAAGGACAAAAACTTCGTCCATATCAAATGTCGAAAACTTTTAAAGTGTAATCAGGACTAATTAACAAGAAACACCAATTTTCATCTCCGTTGCACATGTGTATCTGTAGTGGACTATCTGCATCTTAAATTCCAAACCACACTCTTTTGTATCATGGAGTAACAAAGGTATAAGGAAGTGATGAGTCGTCGAAGCTCTCCATCATAATGGAAGATCTGGTGTATGGTTCTCTTTCTCTCTCTCTTGCTCTCTCTCTCTCTCTCTCTCTCTCTCTATATATATATATATATATATATATATATCGCCAAAGAACTAATATTATTTCAAATTGGATGAACATTTCAGTATATATATATATATATATATATATATATATATATATATACTGAAATGTTCATCCAATTTGAAATAATATTAGTTCTTTGGCGATAACTTGGTTAAATCAAATGTACAGACACAAACATTGCTGTTTCAAACCTCATAGTCCCACATTCCACAAGGCGACCTTTGAAGGTGGCTACTGCCTTGCATTTGCATGATGTGTTCCATATTATTACATGTTTCAGTCCATAGGGTGGGGCTATCGTGAAACTCTCTACTCAATTTATATTTTATTTGTCTGAATCCTGGTTCCTTGGATATTTCTTCACTTCTATTTTTAAGATATAGGTCCCAAGAAGAACAGGACAGTTCGCTTTCAGGTCGCATATTAAAAACCAGAGAGTCCTCGTCTTCATAATACAACACTCTTTCTGTATATGTGTTTCCTTCGAAACTTTTTGTAAAGTTCTGGTGTTTTTTGGTTGCACATCTGTATTTGGAAGTATATCTTATTTAGAGATTGGAACCATACTTTTTTGTATCTTCGAGTAATACTGGACTACGTCTTCTCTGGGTTGAATTTCTCAATTTTTTTCGAAATCAACAAACCATTTTTTAAATTAATATCATTACATGTAGGTAGGAAGTAGGATACTGGTTCAAAAATTCTCTTAAAGCTACAATTTTGCATTGTTAACAGAAAATTTTTTGTCACAGTGATTTGTATTATATCATTTGACTATTGAATTAATACTCGAAGAGAGGTGATGTCTTCTGATATTTATTACTTCAGCATTGGTTAAACTTTTTTTAAAATTTTCTTTCTGGATTTTTCCAAACACATATACTGGATAATCTTTGAGGAGAGCATTGTTTACATATTGGAAATGCTCTTCATAAGCTATGACACCGGAATCCCATTTTAGGTCATGTATCTCATAAGTCATTTCTGTAAACACCATTTTGACATCAGGTTTTAAAGTATTTCAAGGTCTGGGAGATTTAAATCTTACTACTTTAGAGTCATTAGAATCTTTTGGAAAAAAAATAGCAAGCTCCTTATTTACAAAGGAGTTGTCTTGGTATTTTTCAAAACCTTGTGCATAGCACATCATTTTTTTTACATTATTTCTTTTTACACTATATACAAAAACTCTCCCCTCATCTTCTTTATAAAATATCTGTGGTCGCATCAGAATCCACTTCATCAACTGCAGAAAAATCCATTACTACAACTAGGATAATTCAGGCTTCAATAAGCTGTTCCAGCCTACACTACATACATTCCTTCTGCATATATTGATTATTTCCGTCATTAGCAAAGGTAGGCATGCCATGAGGACAGTTTTCACGTGGCAAATATGACACAATATCCTCATCAGCTTGTAAATTTTTAGGAAGGAACGGATATACAAGCTTTATTTTGTGTCCCGCAAAAGCAATAATAAACTCTTTCTGCAGCACCCATAATTGAGAGCAGTCTTATCTCAATAAGGTTTTCGCCTTGCCATATGCCAGCATAGCATATAATACTTCAACATATTCCTCACCACAATTATCACAACAGTGGCCATGATACATTATACCTGGAGCAGACTGATGTGGAGAGAGATGTAATCCCCTGTAGATTCTGCATTCTATATCTAGATGATGCAGTGGGTGGTTGGCAATGTATTAAGCATTTGGCATTGTAGTGGACGTCTGGTGTTGATATAGACATTGTAGTAAGGTTCTGGCATCGTTCTTGGTGTAGACACCTAAATGTAAATGTCTGGTGTTGTTCTCAGATATATTGCAGATGCCTAAGTCTCACTACTGCTAATGTAATTCACATGCATGCACATGCATGAAGTGAAGTTGGCAGTTGACTACTTAACACTAAGAAAAAAATAGCTTATTCCTCCTTATATAGTAAACAGATCAAAAATGGCTGCAATTTTCCTTTTAATTTGCTTAAATTTGGACTTATTGGAAAATATGTTCAAATATCATGGAATTTAACATATTTTAGCTTCGATAGCAGCAATTTCTAACTCGATTCGTGCTATTTCAGTAATATTACATCGAAATAGTAGTATTTGTAAATAAAAGAAGTTCAAATATACACATTTTATGCTAGATAGTAAAGTCGAAATTCTAGACTGGGAGACTTTTGAATTGAAACTTTGGTTATAAGTAAATTTTAGTATTGTAGAGAAGTATGCACGTAATTAATGCATATATATTTAAAACAGATTGAATATGAATGTTTTCCATCACCCATGAATTTAAAGTAATTTGGTTTTAACATAATTTTTCAATTGGTGAAAAAGAGATTACTTATGTATTGCTTAAATAGAAAAAATATATGAGTATTTGAAAAAATAATGGTGTTCTTTCAATGTTAAAAATTTAGTGAATGAAAATATCTCTTATAGTTAGTTCTAGTTTCCTGGCAATACTTTAAACTTAAAACAAATAAATTTGCTGGAAAATGGGATAAGCTTAAAATTCATTGGGTAAAAATTCATATATTGAATCAAAATATAAACTTTCTTGAAATTTTATCTGGGGATTAGAATTCATTTCTTGGAATTGAATTACATTTTAACTTCATGGAAATAATTTCATCACCATGTCTTTAGTTGCAAAAATTAATTTCGCTGGAAGTAAGACAGCATTTCGAGAATGGCATAAACCTCCCTTTCTGAATAAGTCAACAGACAAGTAAAAGTGAAAGTTTGTTGGATAGAGGGCAGAGGGGAGCTAGCCAGGCAGAGTCAGTTCAATATTCGCTGGCCCAAAAGGTGTCTGGCAGTTGAAGAGTCTCCGAGGTGGTACGCAAAGAAACATTCTGGGGTAGGAATTGTTTAGATGAGGCAGCTCTCGTCTCAGAAGAATACACACTCTTGGCTATGGTTTGGAGGGGACGTGGGTAACATTGCGCTAGGCAGTTTTTGTGGATTGTGGCATTGGACCAATAGCGGGTGCAAGGAACTCTCTTTTCGGACAAAGACATGTTCTGGACTTTGGAGTTGGAGGGCTTGTCGGTGGAGGGGGTCGGGGAGGAATACGCATCACCAATATAAGTAGTGCTCCAGCTTACCGAAGACGGGGTCTGATAAGGAGGGAGAGGGGGTGCAGCCAGTATAAATCTGACCACCTCTTACAGATCAGCACCATTATTTTAATGTCAACCCTTGTCCTGGATACACGCATACATCGATGGCTCCTCTGAAGCACCTCTTCACCGGTCGCAGCACTCTGGTGGAGTCCCATGTGACAGTCGAAGGGCTAACAGAGCTACGCCAGTATGCTTCACCTCTAGTTAAGCAATAGTATCTGCTCCGGGCTTCAGCTATCATTGTAATATAAACATTTTTGTAACTTTTAATTTATCAAGAAAAAATTTTTCGTGTGTTAAGCTGATTATAGTGCGTCTGTTATTTTAAAATAATTTTATAAGCCTTTGTCATGTAAATCCCATTTCTGAACTCGGTCGACGAAAGTTGATAGGATTTCCAACTCGTGTTTGTGTTAACAAGTGCCATACATTTCTCAGACTTAACATAAATTTGTGTTAACATTATTTGGTTCCATATAGTATGTCTAGATTATGTTTTAATGTAACATAGTACTGTTTTCATCATTTTTTTCTTCGACCAAGTATCTGGACTCAAATTGTGAATATATTTTCTCATTATTAAGTGCGATTTCCATTTTTAAGTTAATCTTCGATACGAGTCGAACTTCACACTAATCTTCAATGGAAAATAATAGTGAATTATACTTCTTACTTTAGAAACATTTATTCGCAGTGGTAAACCTCTTCTCTGAATATGTCATTAATATAGTTGAGAATGATCAACTCTCTTTTTGTTTAATTGTTATTTCATAAAAATTAAAAAGGTTTCCTTCATTTACAAGTGTTTCCCGTAAAATCAACTGAGTTGCCTGCCTACCTACCGCACTCCATAGCTAAACACAGGCTCTCGACATACAGCTTATAAGTCGATGTAAGTGGTATGCTCAACTTATTCCTACCTCAGACTCCGCAATGAACTGACATGTTTTAAATTCATTTAAAGTACGTGTATGAATGAGAGGGAGATGTACATGTATGTCTATTATACTTTTGTGCCTGGTTAAAATTTAATTCAAAATGCGTGTTTGGAAATACTTAATTGTCTGTGTTGTAGTATATTCAAATCAGTGCTTAGTGAGTTTGCGTATTTTGAACGTGTGCTTTATTCCATCTTAAAGTTATCAGAATAGGCGGAAAATGAGTTTTCTAGGGAAATATGTTCTGTAATTCATTTAGTAAGTCGTATCCAGAGTTTTTGCAGTATTTCAACTCAGCCACAAGCTCCACGTCTCATTCCTAGACTAACCTCCCAGCCAGACAGATGCCGAATGCGCTCTTCGTATATAATCATCATCTCCACAAATCCTATACTAGCATCATTCATTCAGCAACCTCACAGTTGGATGTCTTTTGGGACAGGTGTTTGTCCGATTTCAATAATTAAAAAACAGGATAGATGAGTTCCACAATTTTTTTAGTGATAGTCATATACTTGTGTTCGTTTCCCATTTAATTAATTTCGAAATGCATATGTAATCAGATGGGCTAGATTTAATTTTACGGAAATATGCGCTGTAAGTTATTGATTTCTGCTATCTCTAAAATCCAATGGACATATATATTAAAATCATTTAAGGTACGTGTACAACTCTGAGGCATCAAGTAGTGTAATTTTTGCGTGTTTTCAAATACCTTGTTATTGTGTTTAGGAAGACTGTTGTTTAATTTATATATTCATAGGGACATTTTTGATTTGTTGTAGACTGTTAATTAATTTCATACATGATACTCACATAGTTGTCATTGTTTAGTGAGTTAGCACTTATCGACACCAGGAGCTTCACGTAGTTGTGTTTGTATGAAATTGTATTAATATTAATTTCTGTGGGGTTTAACATCACCAGTTTAATTGCATTCAGAAACAGTCGTCTATTGAATCGTTTACATTTAAATTATTATGTTTGTAATTACTAACATACACAATGTAAATCGTATCTTTCAGAGTCGCCTATCGCCCAACAACGCCTATGAGAAATATCCTCTCCAAAATACAGTTATGACACTCTTGCAACAAAACTCAACACATACCCTGTCCCCAACACATCACACGTCATCGAGTGCCAGTCTTCGTGTTGACAACATCTACCAGAGCTGCACCCCACCCCAAAAATAATGAAACAAAATAAAGAATTATATACACACTCACACACACAAAAAATCCATCAAAGAAATTTGATCGAAATTTCTCATCAAACTTATTCGATCAAATTTCTTTGATTGCATTTTATTGGATTAAGGTAGGATTAAGAATTATTACCATTGGATTTAAAAAATTTGATCGGACTAAGATCGGATTTAGGGTTAACCCGTTTGATATCAATTTGATACCAAAGGGTTAATCCGAATAATCAAAAGTGAAATAGAACCGGCACGCCCCTACTACTACTCCTACTTACAACAACATGCAACTTTTCCCCACTAACGTATTACGTGAGTCGTGCCCTCCTAATTATCTTTGTGCTATCTATGAGTCCCCTTGAGAATCAACAAACACATAGGTGATGTCGGGGTTCGTAGCAGGTCGCCTGTGACTATGCAACCATCTTAAGGCTATACAATTCCATTACAAGATGGTCGAACAAAAATTTGCGCGGCGGGGGGGGGGGGGGGGATGGCGAAGGAATCTTCCCAATACCTAAATGTTGTGTCCCATACAAAATTTATTTTGGTTAAAACGGAGCTTTCATAATCACTATCATGGCATAATTTATTGACAAATAAATTTCACACCTTTCTTATAACACAAAATGAACCGGTGACTGCTGTAATTGATCTCACTGGCACAACGCAATAATTATAAACAGTTTATCAAGGAACTCAGTTTATAGGCTGTTCATGGTAAAGTAAGCACTTTTTAAGGCCCTTATAAATTTTTCTTGTCCTCCAATTTCCATCTTCCTGCTGCTTTTTAATATAAACATTGCAATGAAACCAATAAACACAGTGTATACATGCTACCACCCTCAAAATGTAATGCCTGAGGCTGCAATAAGATATATTTATTAGTGGTTAATGCCTGTTGGAAGGGCCTTAAAAAGTGTTCACTTTATCGTGAACAGTCTATAATTATAAAATCATTTACACCTCCAGCACGAACTTTCTATAAAAATCAGTTGCAGCGGAACAGGCATAACAATAAAATAAAAAATGAATAATTACAAAATAGGCATGATGACAGCAATGAACACCCATTTTGATACAGCGAGTTATACAGAATATTTTTCCATAATAATGGTTTTCGTGGGGGGGGGGGGGGGGAAACATGCAACGTTTTTACAGTCGTCCATGCACTTGCCTGTGATTCTCAAACTGCAATTTGTTGTTTAAAGTTAGGGGGGATCGGTACGCCATCTTGGATTTACGAATTTTCGCTGTAACTTGTATAACAGATTTTATATTTTATTTTGGACATCGACAAGGCATTGGGCATTGCTTTAAACAAGTTCCAAAACATTTTTACTTGGGCTACTCTTGCTAGAGTTATTTTTGTAACTGCCCACAAGGAAAATTTACTTATTTTTCGCCCCCAGTCACGGCTAAAAATTAATATAGGCAATAGAGACGCAATAGTTTGTTAAAGCTTGAGAAGCTGTTGAATATTAAAAATGGAAGTTATGGCCAAAATATTGAAAATCCAAAATGGCGGGGAGTGATGCCACTTGATGTAACACTTTTTAATTAACATATGAACGAAGTCCCGGTTCATAAACTCACATTTCCAATGTAAATACTTTCTGAAGCACTCGTCGTGACGCTAGGAACTAATGAAGAACAGTAATGCAATTTATTTTACTTATTGTTTGTTTAATGAGGAAATATTGCGTGAATTGCAACCTTTAATTTATCACTTCCTTGTTTGTTTTGCAATCATTAGTGTATTGGCAGTTCGCGATTATGTGAGCATTTCTGAAAACACTGCTGATAAAGCCTGTTAGCGGTAAAGTGAGCACTTTAGAAATGAACCTTAGAAAAAAGTCACTGCCCTTGCATGCGTATATTTCAATAGGCTCACTGAGTGACACTCGCCCAGTAAAGTTGGTAACGATGGATGGAAAATAGTCCCATATACTAACGTCGAATAAAAAGTGTTAGTTAAGCATTTATAACTTAGAATTTATTTCTTTCGCTTTATGATTTTTTTTTTAATGCATCGAAGTGTGAAACTTAGCAGATTTGTAAAGTATTTACTTTCTTAAAATTTCAGAGTTTTATTTTACCAACGCATGAATAAAGTGACGAGGCCCATGACAATGTTAATTTTACATAAGGCGGGGGACTACACAACATGTCTACAAGTAGATCTTAAGCAGGGCTTTCAAAAGTGCTCAATTTACCGTGAACAGGCTATACCGACGTGCTCGTTTCAGAGACACTTATACAACTGCTGCTGTCCGCTGCGTAGCTGCTTATCGCGAGAGGGGTGATTTCGAGGCAGCTGATCTGGTAAGCTTGTGCCAGGAACTCAGTTATAATCTCAATGTGCTGTGCTGGGTGACTTGGGTGATAACTTTAGATAGAAAAAGCCGTTTTTTAAAACATCAGCAGAAATTAGTTTTGTCCAGCTAGATTCCCGTTTTGAACCACTGTGCGTCGGTC
The DNA here is from genome assembly GCA_029891345.1 of Dryococelus australis. NCBI lineage: Eukaryota > Metazoa > Arthropoda > Insecta > Phasmatodea > Phasmatidae > Dryococelus > Dryococelus australis. Next base: position 81,020,780 of record CM056995.1, read on the forward strand.
CGATTCACTTCATTCATGCACCGCTTAAATGTAAATGTGTAATTTGTGTAAAAGTATATGAATTATATGTTAATTCTTATTCTTATTTGCTTGAAACAAACAGAAACAACTTTAAATACAGCTTGTACTCACGAATTTAAATGTAATGCCTTCAGTTAAGACATGGAACAATTTTTTCTTCATCGCTGCCAACTTTACTGGGCGCAATTCAGTCACCATATCCTTTAATGCGTACGCAGTTAGAGGCAGGGTTTTTTTGAAGGGTCGATTTTTAAAATGATTAATTAGCCTTGAAGAGATTATACAAAAGTAGTGGAATAGTAACACTTTTTTTTTCTGCAGGCTCCTATGATAATTTCATTCTTGCCCGGGTAGTAATTGTTAAAAATCAGCAATCTGAAAAACCATATTATTGTTTACGATGTGGAGAGCTCCATAATAATATTTACAGCTTGCGTAATATCTTGAGAGTTCCATTATCACTCGTCTGGGGTATTCTTTCTTTTCTCTGGGGAAATATTTTGCGACACGTTTAGTAGTTTCGACAAAAAAAAAATGTATTTCCGATACACTGCAACGCCAAGCGCCGGGTGGAAACTATAAAATCTAAAATGCGGAGAATTTTAGTGACGGCTGCTATCCCCCCCTCCTCCCCCTTCCACAACGCATCAAACTCCTTTCCGCGTTGTAATCTTTATGTTCAGTGACAGTTGTTAGACAATATAGGCTGCTCTCGTTAAGCTGAGCATTTCTGACAGCTCTGCTTAAAATCTACTCGTGTAAACACATATATTCTTCCAAAATATGTAAAATTAACAATGGCATGAACCTCATCACTTTATTTATGCGTAAGTCAAGTGAAACTGTGAAATTATTAGTAAAGTAAATATTTTACAAATATTCTAATATTTACACTTAGTAGCATTAAAATAAAAAGAAAGTGAATGAAATCATTAAAAAAAAATTTCACGAATGTTTACCTAACACTTTTAATTCGATGTTAAGACATGGAACTACTTTACCTCCATCTTTAAAGGCTGTTCACGATAAAGTGAGCACTTCTGAAATAAACCTTAGAAAAAGTCACTGCCCCAGCCTGCATATATTTTAACAGGCGCCTTTAGTGACATGTGCCCAGTAAAGTTGGTAACGATGGATGGGAAGTAGTTTCGTATCTTAAGTCGAATAAAAGTGTTAGGTAACCATTTGTTATAACTTAAATTATTTCTTTCCCTTCCTGTTTGTTTAATGCATCGAATAGCAAAAATAAGCAGAACATTTTCTAATAATTTCACAGTTTCACTTGCCCGACGCATGAATAAAGCGATGAGACCCATGACAATGTTAATATTACATAAGGTGGAAGAATACACAGTGTTCATACAAGTAGATCTTAAGCGGAACTTTCAAAAGTGCTCATTTTATCGTGAATAGCCTATACCAACTTGACTGGGTGCATGCTACTTAGCGCACCTGTTAAAATACTTACACGCAGGTAGGCGCAGTGACTATTTATTAAGGTTGATTTTAAAAGTGCTGAAATTATTGTGAAGAACAGTTTTTAGTTATCGGTGTCGACCTTCAGGTCATTAACACTCGCTGGGCCGGCGAGGCCGCCTGTCGAAGCCGGAATTACCGCGCCCACGGGCGTGCACGCCTAATCGCGCTCCCTTTGCATATAAAAATGGTTCCAGCACGACGCGGCCCTGTTCGCCGTCACGTCACGAGGAACAATGGAAATTAACTGCGCCATATTCAAGGCTCCCTCCGCCTATCTGGAGCTGCTTTATTCCAGTGTTCGAGGCCGAGAAGCGCGGGAGCGATGAGGGCGAAATTGCCACGCTCAAGTGCACCATCGCCGCTATGCGTAAGGCTCTGAACTGGCGTGTACTGCACTCAAGGTTGCTCACGATAAAGTGAGCACTTTTGAAATCAACCTAAGGAAAATGTCACTGCTCCTACCTGCATATATTTTAACGGGCGCGCTGTGACCTGCGCCCAGAAAAGTTGGTAACGATGGAGTGAAAATAGTTCCATATTTTAAGGTCAAATAAAAAGTGTTAAGATTGCCATTTGGGACAATCTAATAATATCTTACATTTTCTGTTATTTTTTTTAATGCATCGAAGTGTAAAAATTAGCTGATTCGTAAAATATTTATTTTCCCATTAATTTCACAATTTCACTTGACCGACGCATTAATAAAGTGACGAGGCTCATGGTTGTGTTAATTTCACATAATGCAGAATAATACACGACATGCATACAAGTAGATCTTAACAGGGCTTTCAGAAGTGACCATTTTACAGCGAACAGTACATAGTCGTGCTGCCGTGTTACCTACGGGACTTCAAGTGGTGACGCTATCAGTTTATTGGTGGGAATTCTGTAGCAAAGTAAAACGTAGGGCCCTTGAGAAGGTACTTTTGTATGGCAGTACTACCTTAAGTCAGTTCCGTGTGAAGTTTTATCGATTTGTAAACTCCAGTAATACTAAGCGCACACAATACTTGACGTTATAATAAAGTTGTTATAAACAAATAATGTGGTGGCTGTGTCGTCCACACAGCTGACGTCTATGGGTAGTGAGAGGGGAAAAAATAATTAAACGTCATTCTCTGATTTATTGCAATCTATCTTAGTGATTTTTTTGCGTTTGTGCTGATTGTGTCGTCGTTGTTTAGTCTTAGTCTCGTCACGTGATCTGGCATGTGATGACGCAATTGCTACGTCCGCAGTTCGCTGCTGCGTATAATTGTCAACTTCTTCTTCATATAACTCCGGAATGGACTTAGGTATCCGAGTCATCCTTTCAGTATTAGAGTTGTCTTGTCGAGCACAATTCATGTTGTTAATATCATTAATATCCTTTTCGCCTAACTCGTAATTTTTGTTAACTATTCTGGTTTGTAATGAAAATGATTATTGGTTAGAAAGACACTATGTGTGTTTATAAAATTATGATTCCTGGTTATGTTTTTAGTTACTTTTTTTTACGCACAAACTGGCGGCAGAATTGATCGAGGTTCGCAGGGCGGCTCCGTCACGGCCTGAGCGTCAGAACGTAAGTTTGTGTGTGTAGCACGAAGCCAAGGGACCAACCTATACTATCGTACATTTACATTTACCTTACTGCTCATTATCAACGAGTAATTGTCACGGACCCGAGAGAAAATTTCGTGACGGTCACTTTCTGAACACAGGGGACTGAGTTGTAGGACGTTGTCACGTCAAAATCAGATTTCTTGGCAACAGTACAGTTATAATATTTATTTACTGCAACCATTCTCGTCAATTAGTTTTCTTACATTATGTTGTAAAATCTCAACTATTTAGTTTCAGGAGGCCTATTGCAAAATTATGCTTCAGCAATGTTATGACTTACAACAAAGTAAGAATTATTTTGGGTTTTAAAAAGTAATTTTTGCAAAGCAGTTCGCAGAAAATTTTAGAAACTATTTAAATATATATATATATATATATTAACTACGAGCAAAATGTAAAAGTTTTCAACAAACTATTATATTTATGTACATTGCCTTACACGTTTATATTTTTGTGCTTTAGCTGTTCTCATTTGTAAAAATTTGCGCCAACTGGGCTTGCGCAGTTATAGAAATATATTTAGGTATTTTAAACTCGGGTAAAGATCCTTTTGAACCGCGAGAAAATTTACTTAGTTTCATTGTCGCAGACCAGTCAATACTCAGTGTAAACATAGGCCTAAATTATCAGTAGTGAGGTTCGCCTTTCATATTCCGAAACATCGCACGGGTTTCTAAGAATGTCGGTATTAATTCCAATATTCTCTTCTAGTGACACAATCGCGACATTTTGAATGTAAAAACATGACGGGTTTATTTGAATTTATTTTTGTGAACATGGAAATATCTGTACAGAGAGAGAGTATATTATATATATAATATATATATATATAAAATATATATATATATATATATTTATATATAATATATATATATATTTTAGTACAATTTTTTTTTACAGGGTAGTTCTAAACATCTAACGTGTCTGAGTGAGGTCTGCTTACGAATAGAATTTAAGGCTCTGCCTCACAAGCCATGTTGAATTATTGGTTCTAGCTTATTTCTGTTGTACACCGACACTTATTACGAAACTGCTACTATACAATCATGACAATATACGTTATGCTGAAGTACAAACATAAATTCTGAAAATTCTTTAAGTAGTGATGCCGTATTTTTTCGAGAATTGTGAACATATTAATGCCATTTTACAATCACCATATCACATGTGGATGAAGTTTGACGGCTAAATTTTAAGGGTACTGTCAATTATAATAATGAAATAGTAACAAATATGTGGTTATTTCACTGAAAAGGAAGTTATGCCATATAAATGGAAAATTCAACATGGCGGGTGAGGCCGGGCCGAAACGTGTCTGTATACGTTTTTCAGTTCCTCCAGTACTCTTTAAAGCATGTTTTTGTGATAGTGAAAATGGCTAGAACGGGTGTTTTCACGTTCATTTTTAGGCATGAACAATCCGGTGTAATACATAATAAAAGAATAGGGACGTGCATCAAACCTAAAATGGTAGAATCTCCGCTGAAAGTCTTTTAGAGGCGCGTTATCGACAAGACTGCACAAGTTCAGTGGTTTGTGCGTAGAGGTGATGAGAGAGTTGATGCGAATGTCTCGGTCGCTCCTAGCGCTCCCACGCTTTTAGACCTCAGACGTGCAAAATTCCTTCAACGAGGCGGCCACCTTAAGTTGGCATCACATGAGTGGAGTTTTTATCGTAATCCCCTACACAATGGAGGCACGCAGACGTAAAGAATGGTCGGTTTTACGCAGATACGTTACTAAAACGTTAACTTCATAGTCCAAAAATTTTTAACGTTAGAGTCACATATGGAAATAGTTCTGTACTTCCAAATATTCATTGATAAGGACTCAAATCACAAGACTTTTATACACGTTTATCCTCAACTCTAGAGATGTGAGATGATTCGTTATGAAAATGTGATAGAGAACGTAATAAGACATATGACCTAACGTGACTATTACGGGAGAAACACTCCTTTACAGATTGGGAACGAAATTAGTTATTTGCAGTATGTCAGAAGCTAGGTTAGCTGAAACATCAAATTCTTGAAATGTGTTAGCCATCTGTGAACATTTGGCAGGTGACAACGTCGTCAGTCATAAGGGAACTATGGGGTTCCATGTTATTAACACGCAAAAGTGCGTTTGTTAACCGTGAGTGTTTATTGATCGTTATGACCTAGTAGCAAGGTGTACATTAAAGGAACACAATTCAGGCTAACGTTGTTCGCGAGTTTACGCAGTTTTCAGTAATTTTAAATTACTGCTTTTAATTGCCAATTTTCGAGAGCGCCTGTACCTTAGTAATCACGTAATAGAAGTATGTAAGCCTATAGGCTGTACACGGTTAACTGGCCACTTTTGAAAGCCTTGCTTACGATCTACTTGTACGCACAGTGCGTATTCTTTCACCATAGTAAAATTAATATGGCTATATGGTTTGATAACTATATACATCCGCCTCTCAAGTGAAAATGTAGTAGGTATTACTAGATAAGTAGTTATTTAGAAAATGTATTAGTTCTTACACTTAAATACATTAAAAAATATAAGACGGAATAAATAATTTCATTATTTACTAATGTAACTATTAATGAAACGTTAAGACATAGGACTACTTTTTACCAGTTATTACCAACTTTGCTAGACGCACGTCAGTCAGTATGCACGTTGAAACATGTGCAGGTAGAGGCAGTAATATTTTTCAAACGTTGATTTCAAATGTGCGTAAATAACCGCATGAATAACCTATACGAGGGGCAGCATTGTGCTGGGAAAGGTGGCCGGAAGTGAGTAGTTAACTCAGCAGCTGCCCAGCTCGCGAATGTGGAAGAAATAAACGTTCGATCGTTTTTCACACCGCCGCGCCGGCCTTTAAGCAGGCTTCATACGATGCAAGATGAGTGCCAAACTTGCGCGAGATGCCGACCTTGAACGAGAATTTCTTGCACAAGTTTGTGTGCAAGGCTCATCTTGCACGAAATGAGAAGATAGAGCAGGTCCTATACTTTTCGTGCAAGACGATGCAAGTTGTGATCCTATTGGTCCTTGCATGCTGGTCATGTGACCTGTTGTAATATCAACCATACAGTAAAAGAAAATCATAATCTGAAATGTGCGAAGAGGAATACGGGGAAATAAAACATTGCTGGAAAATAACTTATGGATTGGAGTTCAGACATTTTGCTGAGAATAAAATGAAAACAATTATATTTTGGAGGGATAGCTTTGAAACAAATACCTTATTAAAGTAAGCAACTTCATATCTTGTATTATAATATCATGACTGGTACTCACCAGAGCTATCAACTAATTTTAATGAGAGACAGTATTCATTTTATTTAGCTGCGTGTGAACTCGTTTCGCACGAAATTTAGTTGGCTTTTTCGTACGAAAAATTTCATACGGAATCTTGCGCGAAATGCATCTCGCATGGCGTGAAGCCTGCTTTAGCGTAAGAATTTCTTGGCAGAGGTCCAGGGCGCGCCAATCAATAACATGACAGTCCGCATTTCCCTCGCTATAACCTTGTTATTAACCAGTGGGTATTCACATTCCATTTGTAATAAAATCCATTTCGATATGCTGTTCGCATGTTACTCAGCACATTTGAAAGCTCCGCTTAGGCCGGCACTACGATTACTAAACCTTATGCGTAACACGTTCATGTAAGCCGGTTACATCTTGTCTAGCGTGTTTCAGTGACATCTATCTCGATAGTTTAATTTAACGCGAAACGTCCGTCCACGTAAAGAAAGAGCTTGTAGCACCTGAATCAATCATGTCGAACAGTCGTGAAGTCTACATGGGATTATCATATTTTTAAATTCGTAAATAGGTAGAGGAATTTTCAAATTATTTTTCACGGGAGTATAAAAATGCTTGCAAGTAGTACCTGTGTTTGCCAATAAGTTTTGAAGCGGTAGGCCTAAGTACTTTACGAAATACGATTTAATTTTCCTTGTATCTCTCACAATGAATAGGCTCATGGACGAAAAAGTTTGTGAATTTTCCTGTTGCGTTTCATTTTGGAGATTATAGCTGTCTAGTGGTTCCCTTAGTTTGACAGATCACATACGTCTAACTTTCGTAAACTATTCTTGGCCACACGTTTGTATAATATTAATTATAAGAGTTTTCAATGTGGAAATAAAAACTACATCGTAAATATGTTCCTAAAATGCCAACCCTTACAATAGTGTGCATTAACAAACATAAAACGAAGAAAATAATTTACTTGTTAACAAACTTATACGTAACACTTTTTATATGAATTTAATATATTTTTCTGCTTTTCCGCACCAACTTAACTGATAGCAAGCCAGCCTGTAGGTATGTGGTTTAAAATATATACAGTTAAAGAGAATTTTTAATGGTCGAAATTGCATCGGCACAAGTCTCGAATAGGAATGGAACATCACCAGAGAAAACTATCCTTTTTGCATTTGGTCAGAACTGAATCTTCCGAACGTGAGTCGGCTATACTAACAACATGACTAAAGTGGCTGGGTTTTGGACTAAAATTGGACCATTACAATGCTAAGTTGTTTATTATGCTATTAAATATAGATACTGTAGGCACCTATGTGTACCAAGTCATTATACCTACACTTGGCTATCGAAGAAATAGACTTGAGCATGGGAATAACATTTTGTGTAAATTTTTCACCCGGTTTTTTAAGTTGTAAATTTGATTTCATGGTATGATACACGTGCGCATTACATGTTTGTTGTTTCTAGTTATGCAGGATACATGTGTGTTTAACGCTAACTTAATATTTTCCAAAAAAAAATGTTACACAGGTTTTTATTTATAGGCTATTCACTGTAAAGGAAGCACTTTTGAGGCCCTAGTTACTTTTTCCTTTCAGCCATTTTTATCCTCTAACCACCTCTGTAAATAAATATTGCCTTGTAAGTAATAAACACAGTATGTATATATATATATATATATATATATATATATATATATATATATATATATATATATATATATATATATAAGTTAACTTCCAAGCGCGGTGTTATTATATATATATATATATATATATATATATATAACACCGCGCTTGGAAGTTAACTTTTAGGGCTAAAATACAATATATTTATTGGCTATTATTCCAAATGAGAAGGCTTTCAAAAGTGCTCAATTTACCGTGAATAGCCTATACTAACGATACTGATAGATTTGTGATTGTGGTTGTGTTATGTTCATGTCAGTATAAAATACTTTTTTTTTTTAAACAACAGTGGTTGACCCAAGCGCGTAGATAAAGCGTGATACTATGACTTCAGGCTTCCCCTACACATTATTACAATTATTTTAAAAAGTGACATCCGTGAGATATAATTGTTTACGCCACTAAGGCGGGGAGTTACCACATGAAAGGTGCCAGTGGATTACCTACGTCAGGCTCGGCAAGAAATAGAAGCTCTAACATCGTTGATTAGTGTGGTACATGCAGAGTCACTATTCCACTGGGTCTTCAGGTTATACCTATGCCCAATTTCTCTTTTATCAGTCTACGACCCTCGTTTCCCATTACCCCACTGGAGAACCTGAAATCTACTTATCTTTGGGGGGATGGGGTTAAGGGATCTCCCACATACAGGGCGAAAATTTCGTCGTCTGTAATTTCTGAGATATTACTATGTGTATATAATGTATGTGTATATATATATTAAAGATTCTATTCAATGTTCAGATTATAGATAATACATTTGGTGTCATGTGCCCCCAAAATGTTAGGCCCTATAAAAACTAAGCAGGAGCCAGGAGCTCCAAAAATTGATCAGACACAGTAATGATCTTACTGTCTAAGTTCGACAAATAGAGTGAGTGAGTGAAGAGATTTGGGCGGCTCTTAACAGCATGGTCTTGAGAGCCGGTGAGGGTGATTGAAGGGAATATTGAGCGGCGCCGGAATGAAGGGGCGGGGGAAACGGGAGATCCCCGAGAAAACCCGCTGACCAACGGCATCGTCCGGCACGATTCCCACTTGCGATCAATAAATAGAAAAACATTTTACAATGTGTTATTTAAAATAATGATAGAAGCAGGTTTTTATTTATTATTAATTTTAGAAGCAGGCCATCATAAATAAATCTTGAAAGTTCTGCTGTCGATGTTATATGACGTTCCCTGGCTTCAACAACGTTGCATGGAGTTTGTCGTAATATTACGGTGTCCCACATTCTTTAAACACATTTGAGACGTGACGTTACGTTGCCAATAGTTTTCATGAAGTTGGCTGCAACGTAATTTTACGTTGGCAGTATGCGAAGTGCATAACTACTGAAATTAACGGAATGGAACGAATATTATCTTACCTAGGAAGGAACGTGTCATTGGGACACTGTCACTCGACGCTATATTGGCTTACAGCTGAAGTATGTACCAATAGGGCAGCGAGTACAGAGAGAGACCAACTGAACTGGTTTTCACTCAAGTGCTGCGCTAAAAGTGTTATAGACATCCTTGTACAGGCTGTTAACGGTTAAGTGAACATTTATCTAAGCCCCGCCTACGATCTACTTCTCTGCTCATTTTGTATCATTCCATCATACGTAAAATTAGCGTTTCAATTTACCCTTGCACTTTATTCGTGCGCCAATCAAGTGTAACTGTGAAATATGTGGAATCGTAAAAAACGTAAAAACAATATGCCAATTTTTTCTCCTATCTGTGTAAAATAGAGAGAAAATATTTTTGATAAATTCCGTCCACAAATGTAAAAGTTACGCTTTGTATACGACGTTAAGATATGGAAACTTTTCATTTTTCGCTGCTAACTGAACTGCGAAGTCAGTCAGCGTGTCCGTTAAAATCATGGCGGTAGGAATAACAGGAGATGGCATGCTATGACGTCACTGAAGCAGCTTTTTCGTCCATCGCCTAATTGTGACACACAAACCATTGGAAATGCTGAGGCAGTTTTTTTTTTTTTTTTTTGTTATTTAATGCATGTAAAATGTGGACATTTCTAAACAAATAACAGATAATGAAGCTAAATGTTTAGACTAAATGTCTAGGCTACGTGCTCTGATACAATGGTATAATTTAGAATTGTACAGGTTAAGTTTGCAATGTTGTGGGTGTCACAACACGACGGACAATCGTTATTTTATCATGTACATCAACAGACAAGGCCACTCCTCGGTTAAAATACACGCTGCTAGGAGCAGCGATTTTTTCACAGGTTTATTTAAATAGTGCCGAGTTAACCGTGAACCATGTATATAATCCATTCACGGTTACTTCAGCTTTTTCTGAACCCCTGTTAAAGTTCTCCTTCTAGTATATTCCTCCGCGCCGTGCAAACTAAGCTTAACTTAGCCTGGAGAATTACACCAACGCACCGCATTCGTGCGCGCTCAGCTGTAACAGTATTTTGTATAAGGACTATTTCTCACTAGACGCTACCAACACACGTTTTCTCACCGTTTTTTATTCATATTATTTATAAATGAGGCATTATAATTTATAGATAAAATATTAATAATGTTTCAGTTTAACAGGGGAAAAAAGTAACTTTCATGAACACAAGTATAAAACGCTTGTGATAAAGGACGTATTTAGGAAATAACTAAACACGTCATACATGGGGAGATGATTCAAAGGTTGATTAAAAAAAGGCCGAAGAAACAGTGAATGGACTATAGTTGTATGTTGTCCGCGCTGCGGTTGTAAGCACCAGCTCAATTGGCTCGCTACAAGAAGGCTATAGCGCCGCGGAGGGACCTTGGCGCGGTGGAGGCGGCAGATCAATACGCCCGTCGTGGCGCAGTACGGCGAGCTGGGCGGCGCCCGTCGCGGACACCCCTGTCAGGCCGGCGCCACGCACTCTGCTGCAGGCCGATGAAATTCTGGGCATGCTTCGCCTCCGGCTCCCACGGCTTGCGTCGTAAAAAGACGCCATAACGTCGCGGGCGGGCCGAGGTAGCGTAGAACGTGACAACAGCTTCCACGCCCCCCCCCCTCCCGCCTTTTTTCGCCAAAAATACTGTGTTCGCGCACGATTAACATAGCGCCGATCATAAAGGCAGTTCACGATCAAGTGAGCAATTTTGAAATGAATATTTTTAAAAAGTCATTGCCCCTGCTTGCATATTCTTTATCGAACGCACTGAGTGACATTCGCCCAGTAAAGTTGGTAACGATGGAGGGAAAGTATTTCCATATCTTAAAGTCGGTAAAAAAGCTTTAGGTAACCATTTGTTATAATTTAAATTATTTGTTTCACTTTCTCGTTTTTTTCAATTCATCGAAGTGTAAAAATTTGACAAATTTGTAAAATATATACTTACCTAATAATTTCACAGTTTGACTTTACCGACGTATGAATAAAATGATGAGGCCCATGGCAATGTTAATTTTACATAAGGTGGAATTTTACACAACGTACATACAAGTACATCGTAAGCAGGGCTTTCAAAAGTGCTCATTTTACCTTGAACAGCCATTAACAATATTGTAAAACTACTGCTGGTTCGTGATTAATCGAACATTTTTGAGACGCCTGCACAAATTCTTTCTCCTCGCTGGATATCCGTCCGCAACATGAAAAAATTAATGCAGTCAAGAACTGGCGAAACTTTTCAAATGCTCTACCCTCCCCCCGCGGAAGAAAAATGTATTGTCCCCTTTCTACAAAAAAAATTATAGTGTTTTGCTTAATAAATTCAATTCATTAATTATTCAAATTTCATTAAAATAAAATTTTAGTTTACAAAAAACATTGACTCCATAACTTAATAAAGTAACTGAATATAAATGAAATTAATACACATAGTTGTATACAAACGACAAGTATAAAATTAAAAGACAATACCTAACTTTCCTTAAGAAATCAGAAATATTACTTAAAATATTTTGTAACACATTGTCATGTCAACCCTTATTTCAGTGCTCCATTTCAGTCCAGATGCGTTTATTGTATAAGATCATTAGCAAGTTCTGGTGTCAGTAAGGGGATCGGGGAAGTTAGAAATGAGAACAATGCCACTGGTAATGCACCACGTAAACTGCTCGTTTTGCGTGGGGTGGGTAATGTTCTGTGCTCAGCGCACATTTCCAAATAAGCATACATAATCGCCAAAATGTAAGTTACGTCCTTGAATGGCTTAAGGCTCTACTTCACGTCTCACGCAGAAATTCTTCTTTTTCGTGTCGTAATTTAGGTTTTCAGAATAATTGTTAAGAACATCTGTCTTTATAAAATTTATATTATACGATTTGTTAAGTATTTTTGCACTTGAGTTTACCACGTGCTGTTTGGTAGTTGTAGAACGGCAGAAACGTACTGATATGTTAAAATTTACATTAAACTATTTCTGACAAATTATATGCCGATAGGTCGGATTTCACGTCTGTACTACAGCGTAAGGCAAAGAGCTAAACTTCTACACTGGCATTTTTAAAATTTCTGCTTCACTAAAACGTATTGTTACACGACGCCAGGGGGCGTATCCATGTTCGTGATGGACGTAGGTCATAATAAAAATAAAACAACTATATTTGATTATAATTTATTCACACAGCTATTATTTACAGCAATAATCTATCTATGTATTTTCACTATTACTCTTTTTGTTTCAATATGACCGCATTATTTAATGCCTTTCCCTACATCTCTGTTTGGTTATAGTCAATTAGCTCACGCTCATCATTAACACATGTTCAGTCTGTCTGTTGCCGTCATTTCAAATGTCTTTCGCACTCGCACATCCAGGGACCGCGGTTGCTGAGCGGTTAGACAGCTCGCCTCCCACCAAGGTGAACCGGGTTCAACCCCCGGCCGGGTCACTCCCTGATTTTCGCAAGTGGGAATCGTGCCGGACTATGCCGCTAGTCGGCGAGTTTCCTCGGGGATTTTCCCATTTCTCCCGTCCTTGCATTCCGGCGCTGCTCCATTATCACCTCATTTCACCCTCACAGGCTCTCGAGACCTCGTTGTTAAGGGCCACCTAAATCTCTCAACTCAACTCACGCATCCAGTCCAATAGTCCAGATTGCCAGTCGCACTCTTCAGTGCAGCAATGCTCGCAGTCGCCGATTTTCCTCCCGCTGGTCACTTCTCTCGCCACTCGTTGCTCTTCTCTCTCGTCTATCGCTTAAGGCCACACTATCGCCCAAACTTCAGACACATATCAACTTCCCGCTTGGAAACACGACGCGCTCTTATAATATCAGCAGTCAAAATCTGGAATATTTTCTGTACCTCGAGTTACGCTGAGAGAGGCAAGGACGATCGAAACCAGAACATTCTTCAGAAAAACGCAGAAATTCAATCTGTTGAAGACCAGGAGTGCGCGAGCGGCAAAAGAGTTATCGCGGCGACACGCTTGCTATTCAAACACTCCCCCCCCCCTTTTTTTTTCCCCTGCGCACGCTATTATATCATTATTCTATCTTTCTCTTAGTTCCGCTCGCTCGCGCGGTTCGAAGCAGCAAGCGCGTAACACTATGATAATAACATATGACTCCGGGTCGTATTGGCTTATACGCATGCGCCGATCAAGCGAAACTTTGAAATTGTTACAAACATAAATGACTCTGTGTTCCTGCCAAGTGCCTTTATCTTGCTTCATCTCCTTCAAAAGTGCGACGTAGTCGTGACGTCGCTGTGTTGCTGCTCGAATTCAAGCCAAGGAGACGAATGCTCCCTCAATAAACCCTTCACCCAAGGGCGCGAGCGACGTCCCCTTCACATGATCTGCACAGTACTACGACAATTTCGAAACGAAGACTAGTGTTCGAAATTATACACACTTCATCACGAAGGGATCAAGGGGATGTCAAGAATCGTGGGTACAGTAGGGATCAAGGATAAGTGAACGAGAATATTTAGCAGTGAATTCTAACACAGCTTAGTTACTTTCATGTCAATTGTTTTACCCTAGTACAAATAAAATATGATAAAACCAGTTTATGTGGCCAACCAAATTCAACATTAAAATCAGTGCTGCTGTAGATATTCTTGTGAGTAATGAAGTTGATGTACACACATTTACGGGCTGTTTTTTTAAAGTCGGATTCGAAAATGCACTAGTAACCACGAAACAGCAATGGCTATTACGTTCACTTATTTTAGGAAATGTGCCAAGGAGTCTATTGGACACTCCAGTACTGTAGGACAACAGTGAGTTCAGAAATTACTCGCAGATGGATGGGGAAAAAAATATTATCTGGAAGTTGAATATAAATTATTTATATGTTAACATACAATCACTTTAAAATTAACATTTTGATATTTTACGGATGTTATTTTTTGAACAATAATTCTTCTTTTTGCGAAGCGAGGGTGGAAAGGATGGGGAGGAAATGTCGGGCCCCATAAATTCTCCCACACCTTAAACATGACCTCGGAGGGAGAAAATTGCTCGAAAGAAGGCGAGTTGTGCATAAAAATTTTCGTAGTCTACGTGGAAACTAAAATGAAATATACGAGGCTTTTTTTTTTCTATTAAAAAAGCAGGTTTCGTACGAGGTGCGATTCTTTTCGCGCAGAATCTGGAAAGCAAACGGCCATGCCAGAAAGTCAAGCAGGTTCCTTGCGAAACCAATACGCACGTATATTTGTTTGGGTAACCTGCGAGCAATTTAACTGTCGCAGAAAAACAGTTTATGACATTTGCTGATTTTACATAGCCATACCTCTAAAATCGAAATATTCATATAAATTCATAAAAATTATCAATATAAAAATATATTAGAATTATAGATATATTCGAATTATAGATTTAATTTAAATTAATATTGAATTATATAATAATATTAGCATAATAATAAGCGTTTGAAGATTTGCTTTTTTCGCAAAAATTTAATTCCACTAAAAATGAATCATTGTTTCCAGACGTTTACGTATAGGATGAAACGAGTCGTAGACCCCTTTGAGTTTTATTTACCCAACCTGCGCATGTCAATGGGCAGAAACAATCTCCGTGGTCCGACATTCAGACAACACTGTGATAAGGTCATATATGCAAAAAATTTCGTTGTCGTTGGGAACAATATAGCGATTGCTAAACTGAGGTACCAGTCCATGTTTTTTTCAGTTAGTGAACCTGAACCTCAGACAAACATAATTTGTTCAGCACTCGCAATTCTCCAGGAATTAAAACAACATGGCTATACATACTGATAATGTCCAACCTGCAATTTCTTTAGATATATTGTGCATATATATATATATATATATATATATATATATATATATATATATATATATATATATATATATATATATATATAAAACCGCTTATCAGGAAAACTTCACGAGAACGAACCTCTGTCATGAAACAATACCACTTGGATTGCCGCAGGCCTTTGATATGAATTGTGAGCGTTGCCCACTTTCCGTGTAGTGGAAAATTTTATATTGGAATTGAAGCACGAATTCTTCGCAAAAGGCGAGTTAAGGATAACGACACAAGTAAACCTCTTTCCCTAAATTTGACAAGAGGATTCATACGCAAATCCGTCTTTGATAATGCAATTATATTTCCTCGTCACGAAAGAAGAGTGGCAACCCCAATTTTTCCCGTGAAATAATTTGATGATAGCGCCAGGTCTTTGCGGTGTTTTAATATCTTTGTTCAGTTACACACTATACAGACAGACACTCGCTGTTTCAGCTTGACTCCTGCGTCTGCAGTATCCGTATCTCTAAAGATTGTGTACCGCCGTTAGGAACCACTCAAGGTCATAAGTCGCATAAAGGTTTTCAACAATTTTTGCGTTTATCATGTAGCCGAAGTTATTCGGTCAAATATGCATTGCATTCTATATTTTACATACGCATACTTTGTCAAAAACTATTCATTTAATTACAGTATGCTCTGTAATTACAAATTCTATAGGCTATCCATGGTAAAACGAGAACTTCAGGTAGCCCTGCTTATGATCTATTTGTATGCACATTGTGTATTCTTCCAACAAATGTAAAAATAACATTGTCATGTGCCTGATCACTTTATTCATGCGTCGGTCAAGGGGAACTGTGAAATTATTAGAAACGTAAATATTTAAAACATTCTATTATTGCACTGTCTTATACGCAATCAAAACCAGAAAGTAAAAGGAAATATTTTAGTATTCACGAACGTTTATTTAACAGTTTGAATTTAACGTCAAGACAGAGAATTACTTTTTATTCCGTTGTAGCCAACTTTACTGGGCATCATGACAGTCAGTGTGCCAGTTGAAATATATGCAGGTAAGGGCAGTGACATTTTTCAAGGGTTGATTTCAAAAGTGCTCACTGTACAGTGAACAGCCTTTACCTAATTTAAGGCGGGGCCTACTTAGCTCTTGAAATGCGGTGCAGCATGTTGAAATACGCGTTATGCGACGAAACTGTTAAACGTGTCCCCAATGTGTTTACCTAAGAAAATAAAAACACACCCAGTTAGAAACCCGAATGGTACTTTAAAGACACCACGTATGCTATGAATACACTGATGGAAAGTGGAAAATGAACACCGGGACGCAATGGTCCCACATGAACTGGGGAAAAAAAAAAAAAAAAAAAAAAAACCTTTATGGCTCTACAAAATGTTTTGTTAATTTACACACGGCCAAATAGTTTTATGGTAAACACAAAATATTTTGTAGCCACCACAAAATACATTTTTAGAGCCCACACATGTTTAGTGGTAACAACTATAAATTTTTGTGTTCACCACAAAATAGTTTGGCTGTGTGCATAGAAACAACGCATTTTGTAGCAGCCACAAAGTATTTTTTTCAGTGTGAATGGAGGTTTTATTGAATAATTACACAGATTGTTCCACGCTAATACCACCTGTTGTTGCAATTGGTGGAGGTTTGCTACCGGTAGGCTGCACGACGAGAACATTACACGCCAGTTCAAAGTCTTGCGCGTAGATGCGATGGTGCATTTGATACGCGTATCATTGCAGCCTTTATCGCTCCCGCGCTTCAATCCTCAAATGCGAAAATAACTCCAGTTTGGCGACCGCTTTAACTGAAACATTAATTTGGTAGTTGTTTAAAATGATTTTTCATGGCTATTCTTATTATCAAGTAACTTCGCGAATTTAATTACACATAAAAGTCACTGAATTTAAAAAATAGACAACATGGGATTTTTAAGAATTTCCAATATATGCTATTTAAATAATTGCCGTAATTTGATTTAATGAGACTTTTATTTTAACAGTGATCCTGATTACGTCGCTACTTTCAAATATAAGACCAATTTAATTATTTTACCCTAGGGGTTAATTACATGAGAATACTGGAATTAGGTGAGAGGCCTGTAACATGACGTTTGCATGCAATATTTATGTTACTTCTGCAGCCATCAACTTCCCTGAAAAAAAAAAAAAATCTTTTTTATCATGATGTAGCCTGATATTTACGTTTGCAGTGTTCCAAAAACGGAATTCAAGACATGGGAAATTGTAGTATTCTGTAGTCCCATCACGTACTGCAGTTAGGAAAAATACTACTCCAAAATCAGGAAGAACACCAGTAGTAATTACACACAAACATCCTCATTCACGCTTTGCTCCATGAAAAATAGCTACCACAGAAATAAACGAGCTGGGGTCGTTAATACCGTGTTCCATAGTCTCTAAAGCAGTATTCACAAATCGTGTATGTCTACAAAGCACTCGAACCAATAGCAGTGTACGTCTATATCAAGCGGAAAAAAAAAACTATAATTATTATTAGCTTGGTCACACAAATGTCGCTCAAGTGTTAAGCTCAGCTATCGTCTTGGCTCTTCTATACTATTGGCTCCGATGAACACGAGAAGTTTTGTATTTCTTTTCTCTCTCCTACTAGTCTGTTCAAGCAACACTGCCAGCTAGCAGATTCACGCCATAACAAGGCAAACAGCAGCTCTGGTCCTTATCTCCTTCCTTATCATCTGGTATCAGCCATGTTTTTTCTTCCTTAATAGGACGAGACACTTACCCACTTCTTTCTAGCAATCTGGCCTTCTGCGATTTCACAGCCTTAGATCTCTCACTTTAGAACAAATCACTCAATTTTACTCTGTGTGTTGTGTGTGTGAGAGAGAGAGAGGGAGAGAGAGAGGGAGGGAGAGAGAGAGAGAGAGAGAGAGAGAGAGAGAGAGAGAGAGAGAGAGAGAAAACCACGTCCAGAAATTTCAAAACACGTGTTTTGGAAAATTGAAGTCATAATATAGGACTCATTGATACATTACTTTCTCAGAATATATTAAGCTTTCTTCATAATGTCACGTGTAACTAAAAAGTGAATATTAAAACTTACCTACCCAATAGTATAACCAGTAGATATTATTCAATTAAAAGTGGACGGTAGAATTATTTCCGAACTAAAAAAAAAAAAAAAAAAAAAAAAAATGTAATTGTTTGAACAGTAATATACTTTTCAACAGACATTGAGGTATAAAAATGAACTGAAGGCAGAATGGAACAAGGCTGATTGAGATTGTGGGTTTTATCTTGATTATCGCCTAGCAAACAGAACATAACAAACCAAATACTTAATAAAATTCCAATCTTTAACGTTTCCCACGCACTCCCAATACTGTCATGTGTCTGATATTTATTTACTTTACTGTTGGTGACCTCCTTGGCCCAAGTTTTGCCTCTCGGATAAACAATGAAGATACACAGTCGAATTTCATTATTATGACCACCTGCTAGTATCCACGGTAATCGCCCTTCACAGCACAGACAGCAGCTAGACGAGCTGGCAGTGACTCAGTCAGGTGATGATAGGTCTCCACGTGTATCTGGAGCCATGCTGTCTGCAGTGCGTCTCACAACAGTTGAAGGGTGCGTGGCGGAGGAGACAGACGACGAACACAACGATAAAGGTGGTCCCACAGATGTTCAATTGAATTGATATAGGGGCTGTTTGGGGGACAGGGAAGATATCTGAAGTCTTGATCGTGCACTTCCAGCCAAGTGCGGACACTTATAGCCGTGTGGAAAGACGCATTATCGTGCTGAAAGATCCCATCCTCCCAAGAAAAGACAATCATCATGTACGGGTGGACGTGATCGCCGAGGATAGATTCATAAACACATCGATCAAAAGTGCCTTCAGCCCGGATGATGGGACCTACAGATTACCACCAGAACATTCCCCAGACAATACCACTGCCTCCACAGCCTTGTGCTCGTCCTGCAATGGATGCAGGGCGCCGGTTCTCCTATGTTTCTCGTTGGACACGTTGACGTCCATCAGTTCTATGAAGCTGAAAACGTGACTCGGCGGAGAAGGCCACCCGTCGCCGATCAGCAGTGGTCCAGTCGCAATGCTGTCGAGAAAATTCCAGTCGTTTTTGTCGATACACCTGTGTTAGCATGGGGCAGTCACCCTCTGTCTACTCCGGAGCCCCATTTGTAGAAAGGTTCGCTGAACTGTTGCGGTAGACACGTGTCTGGATGTCCCCTGGTTCATTTGGATGGTGAGCTGTTCCACTGTAGACTGTCGGTTGGTCTTCAAGCACTGTCGTGGACGTTCACCTCGGACATCAAAGGCACGTGGAGCTCCGCAGTTTTCACGATGGTTATTCCCAATGGTACCATTCGTCCACTCACGATACACCATTGCCACAGAGGCACACGAACAGTTCACAAACGTCGCTGTTTCCGAAATTCTGCCCCCATTGGCCCAAAAGTCAATCATCATCTCTTTTTGCAACTCGGTCAAATCGCTTCCCTTACCCATGACAGCAGGAAATGCACTTTGTACAGCACTCTGTCGCATTACATACCCGCTTCACCAGCCCACGTCACGGACCATACATCATGGGCTAAGTGCTGCAGATTACACTTCCAGCAGGTGGTCATAATAATGTGATTCGACTGTGTGTATGTTTCACTGTTAACTGTACGTCCCAATTAGCCTACTGGCATAAAACGGAGGCATTAAAGTTCCCGCCTTACTGGAGATTTTTTCCAAGTTTGAGGCCGAGTAGCGCGGGAGCGGTAAGGACGACACTGTCACGCGCATCAAGTGCGCCATCGTCACTAAGCACAAGGCTCTGAACTGGCATGCAGCGCTTTGAAAAAGCCATTACTAGCAGTTTTGGTGTACGTACTCTGAAATGGTGTTTCTAACGTGCGTGACACTTTGAAATTACTCAACAGTCCTCGTCTGAAATGTGTGTTCCTTTCGTAGATAAGAACATTGGACGCACGTTTAATAGTTTCATGGGAAAACGTGTACATTAAACACGCTGCAACACAGTTCTAGGATCAGATAGCTGGGAGCCTTAATAAATAACTTTTGAAATAAATAATTATTTTTCCACAAAAATATGAATATTTTTTATCTTTAACACCTATAGATTAGAGCACTGCAAATTCGTAATGCTAAATAATACTGCATTGTAAGTCCACCCATATGTTTAGAATAACACCGATTAAGGTTTCACTCCAACTTTCAAGGTCGTCCTTTACCTCGTCCTGTTTCAGTTCGTCTGTAAGAATACTGTTGCAATCTCTGCTTCGTCAGGCTTGTAAGAGGATGGAGGATTTTAATTATATGAAAGGATTAAATGTAATTTCATAATTTATTTACAATAATAGTCAAAAATAATCTAAATAATATAAGGATAGATTAAAAATTACATTAATCACATTAAAAATGTACTAGTTCACTCAACCCAGTCGAAAGCAATCCTTATTGATTTTTTTTATATCGAAGGCATGTTTTACTATGAGCAATACATTCGCTACTGAAGAATTAAGTATATCAGTATATGATGTGTTGCAAAATATTAAAACACAACAGGACTAATATATAGTGCAATCATGGCGAAGGAGCATAGGAGATGAGAAGCCCCCATTGTGACGAAGAATGTCAGTCTGCATTTTGTTCCTGCTTCCTATCCTTCCTGATCTTATTGTCCTACTACCACAATTCGGACTTAAAAAATACAGAATGTAAACAAATTTGAGCTACTGCCCTTCTTGGCAGTGACATATATCTATCATTAAAGGGATTGTAAGGGAAAAGGAAACTAACAGTGAAATGTGTAATGTCTTAGTGTTATCATACACTACTGGGAAAAAATCATCCCTCAGAAAAAATACAAGATAAAGATCATACCATGCACGAATCTCTAGTAGAAGCAGCACATACGATAATCAAGAGGATAATGTTTTATACAGAATTATCAAGAATCTAACATTGTTCATCGAAAAATTGAAGCATACCAATAGTCGCACACATGCGATACAATAACAAAACACTTATAATGACCCATTATATTGGTGCTATTTTACTGGCCCCTCATGTATATTTGAACTCTCCATCTTCTGCACAGAATTTGCTCTTTCATTGCACAAAATGTAGGTCCACTGGAGAGGAGGCTTGATGTGAATTTAATAAAACAGTGGGAAATCCAGCTTTATGCTGATACATTACCGACTCATTGACTTGCAACGATCTTTCGATACTTACATCCAGTGTGCAGAGCTTGAGGCCCAATCTAAGCTCCAGGCTCAAACTGTGAGTGAGCAGTCCCGATGAACTGCTATTACAGTATTTGCTGAGAACACAGTTACCTCTGAGTCTTCTAAATGTGTCATGTGCAAGAGTGGCCATGCCCTATTTAGGTGCATACTGTTTGTGAGCAAACTATGAAGAGGATAGTTTGATATTGTGATGTACAATGGTATGTTTGAACTGTTTAAACCCAGACCAGTGTGCTGCTAAATGTCAGCCCAAGTCCTGTGTCACTCCAGTTTTGCCCGACATCACACACAGCTGCATTTTGAAAATGATCTGCTATACTCTAAGCCACCATCACCAGAAACAGATGACCCTGACTTTTAAGCTTCTTCAACAGCAGAGCACTCAACAACTTTCCTATCTTCATGGCACAGGTCCATCAACCACGTTGCAGTCGACAGCACTACTAGAAGTTCAAGATTATTGTCGGAAGTTACAGACAGTGTGGGCACTTTTGGACTCAGCAAGTAAAGCAAGCTTTATGACTGATCAGTGCAGCTAATGCAGGGCTTAATTCACCAGTGAGCACCATTCTTATACATGGACTATATCTCACCAGCATTGATTGGCACACAGGCCGAAGAGTATTCTCTTCGGCCTGTGTGCCAATCAATCCGACATTTTCAGCTTTACATGTCTGTATTGCCACAGGCACTGGTGACTTGTCTCATGGGCAGTAGTCGAAAAATACCTGGACACTTTTTACAAATATTCATCTAGATGATACAAATTTTTATGACCCTGGATCCATCAACATGCTGAATGGTGCAGATTTATTCCCATGTGTCGTGCATTGAAATATGTTGGAGGGAGAATCAGGTTGCCCTAGTACCCTTGACACTGTTTGGATGAGTGTTTATGGGGAATGTGCAGGCACAAACTATGCCACATGGTGATGTTGCATGCCGTGCATCTTTGTTAATTGTATCCCAGTCTCTGGAGAGTGTGGTTAAACAATTCTGTGAACTAGAGATCACCCTGCAGGAGCACTTCAAGTCCGCTAGTAATTTGGCCTGTGAAAAAACATTTATGAGAAGACTGTATCAGAGACTGTAATAGAAGGTATATCATAGCATTTCCATCTAGTGAACTTGTACCCAAGTTAGGTTACTCCTGTTATAATACATTATGCTGCCTGCAGGCACTGGTACGATGCTTTCAATGACGAAAAGAATTACAGTATCCAGTATTGTCAGTTCATGCATGAATACTTCTCTGCAGGTCACATGGAACATCTTGCTGAACCTAGCAAATATTGGAAAAGACTATTACATTTACCATAATCCAAACTTGAAGCCATAAAACATCACCACGAAACTGCGAATGGCCTTTAATGCTTCGGTTAAAATGAGCCAGGGAATTAGTCTAAATGATACGCTTCTTGCAGGACCAAAGCTGCAAAATTATGTATGTCAAATTCTTATTAGATTTCGCTATCATGTTGTGGTATTACAGCAGATGTTCAGCAAATGTATAGAGAGATCGTGATTACCCCTTAACATCGAGATTATCAGCGTATCTTGAGGCGACTTTCTGCATCAGATCTGGTGAGTGAGTTTTGCCTAAATATAGCCACATATGGTGTATCCTCAGCCTCTTATCTGGCAGTTTGTGTATTACAGAAATTGGCAACAGATGAAAAATCTTGCCTGCCTACTGACAGTGCTGTTCTGAAATGACATGCTTATGTGGACGATATTGTCTCGGGTAAGCCATTGTGAAAGTGGCTCTAGCCATGAGGAAAGAGCTGATTACGCTACTGAAAGTTCGTGAGTTCCAGCCTCGGAAGTTCATGAGTAACAATGAGTCACTCTTCACTTAGCTGCCTGCAGATTAATTCTGTGTACCATCATCTGTGTCTTTGATATGGATTCTCAGTCTGTCCAGAAGGTCTTATCTATCGGTTATTTCAGAAATTTCGTGTTCGTCCCCAAAGAGTGAGCATATCGATTGTCCACAAGAGTGCGCGCGTACTCTTTGGAGCATCTTGCGCACTCTTTGGGGTTAATGTGCGCACTCTTTGGAAACAGTTATAATTTTTTGTATTGATGAACTGGTTTATATTTGTTTCAGAATGTACTCGTCGTACAAGGCAGGTAGGCAATTGGGCTTAACGTCTCGTCGACAGCGAGGTGATTATAGATAGTGTCGTATAAGAGAAAGTCAGAGAGGTAGTTGACATTTACAAACGAATTGTTAAATGAAGCAAGACGAAAAATTCAAAATGGGAAAGTAAAAAAAAGTCACAGGGGATCTGGGCACAAAGGAATCAACACTAATAAAACGCAAAACTGTGAGTAGCCTACAAATACGGGCCAAATACCCTCGACTAGCGACGAGAGACATAACGTATTCGATTTTCCTGACTTTAGTGAAAATATTTCTCTTAGGGCCACTGAGTTAAGTAGATCGGCTGGCGAAATAATTCTCGAAGCTGAAATGCGTGCTTGTGAATCAAGTATGGATAGAGAAGGGCGAAAGCAGCTTTCCCAATGGCACTGAGAATAATAGGCCTACTATAGCAGAAAATAATGAAGCAACAGCAATCTCTTCAGCCGACATCATTCTTCTTCCGAAATCAGATAAAAAGAATAGGAAGGAAATCAGAGGCAATACCAGGCTCTCCATTTAAAACTAGGCCTATTTTTTTGCTTGTGAATGGAATGACAAGAAAAAGGCACGAGATTCACGGATGCAAAATAAAAGTGGAATATCTTCATGTTCAGTAAAAAAGAATACATCATGAAAGACAGAAAGTGTTATATTCTGCCCAGGATGCGATGAGATATACACTGAGCCTGTCTTTGAAGACTTGATACAGTTTATCAAATGGCCACAAAGATGGCATGAGCAATGTTCGTCACTCTTTGGGTACATGCTGCACACTCTTAGGAGCTAGGACTCCTAAGAGTGAACATTTGAATTTTTTTTTTTTTTTTTTTTTGTGAAAATTAGAACATGTCTATGTGATTGTGCCTGTAAGCACGAAATTATAGTTGATCAATAAAACGCCATGTGCATGAACCATATTATTTCACTATAAACTGTAGCAGTAAAGGGGGTCGATTTGTTAGGCGCGTACTCTTTGGTGCCCTTCCCCTAATTGCAAGATAACAGAGGGCAGTACTTGATGTGTCTCCGGCGGTAGTCCCTCTTTGGAGGAAAGAAATCCGCTGTGTGCTACCAACGCCGAGTAGGTCGCATCCTGTCGCATAACTGTAAAAACAGCAGGACATAAAAAAAGCATATTTTCGCAACACAGCTGTACGAAGGGTTAACGATTTACAATCCCGCAAAATTTGTGTTTTTCGGAGATAATTTTTGCTAACGCCATTTGGTAAGAAGCTTTCTTACTATAATGGGAGGAGAAAGAATGTGTTTTGGGCATACATATTTCAAGCGTGGGTACGTTATTGAGAAGCTGATACACCAGACGAAACCTTTAAATTGAACAAACGCAGAGACAATCGTTACGATAATATTTCGGACTATTTTAACTTTGTAAGTATCACACTGTTATCTCTTTGAAAAGTTGAATAAAATAGTTCTCACACTAAATGTAGCGTTTGTGCATTGTTTATTATTAATGCAGCAGTTTTCTTCTAAGCCCATATTCGAATAGGCCTATGTATTGTTTTCCCCAGACATTTCATTTATGATTTTTCGTGAACCATTTTGATTCCTTAAACAATACTCAGAAGAGTACAATAAATGAAAGAAACTATGACTCACCCCACGATTTAGTTGAAGAATTTCTGACTTAGTTAGTATCGTATCTATTCATTGCAAAGTTCATTTTTAAAATGTAGAATAGTCGAAAATTTGCAGACATAGTATGCCGAAAGCATCGTGGAATGAGAAGGCTATTACAATTAAAAACAATCGGTAATGCTTGCCAACGGCTAAATATCTAGCAGCACAACTGAAAGCCACGAAAAGGCTGTCATGACAGAACGTCAATAAAGCAAGCATAGAGCATCATGATATGTCGTGGGTAACATCAACGGATTGCAATGAATCACATCACCTCTATTTCCTCCCCTCCACCTCATTCAACCAATCGTCTGAAATGAATACACATATGGCAAGGAGTGTCCACAGGTGAGGCGACTCTAGCCTGAGTGACGATCCTTGAGCTGAAGGGCTCCAGAGGGCGTCCTCCACTATCGACTAGAGTGGAAAGGGTTTGGGCGACGCGAAGACATGGAGCAGCGCCGGAATGCAATGACGGGGGAAAACAGGAGATCCCTGAGGAAACCCGCCGACCTGCGATATCGTCCGGCACGATTCCCACTTGCGAAAACAATGAGTGGCCCCGCTGGGAATCGAACCCGGTTCGCCTTAGTGGGAGGCGAGCGCCCTATCCACTGCGCAACCGCGGCCCCGGAATAAAAAACGTGTGACGTCCGCAACGGAGACGCGACAGAATGCGCCAGGGAGGAATATTGGGAGAGGAGGGCGGGGGGAGGGGGAGGCATGCTACGCCCAAGAAAACCCTTTGAAACAGATAACGACTGTTGCGTTCCACGAGCTAAAGGCTGTTCACGATAAAGTGAGCACTTTCAACCTTAGAAAAAGTCACTGCTCATGTCTGAATGTACTTCAACGGGCGCACTGAGCGACATGTGCCCGGTAAAGTTGGTAACGATATATGGAAAGTAGTTCCATATCTTAACGTCGAATAAAAAGTGTTAGGTAACCATTTGTGATGATTCAAATTATTTCTTTCGCTGTCTGTTTTTTTTAATGCATCAGTGTGTAAAAAATTAGCAGATCTATAATAATGTATAATTTTTTAATAATTTCAGTTTCACTTGACCGACACATGAATAGAGCGATGATGCCCATGGCAATGATAATTTTACATAAGGCGGAAGAATACACGACGTGCATAGTAAGCAGGGCTTTCAAAAATGTTCATTTTACCGCGAATAGCCTATAGAAATTACGGACTCTGTCCGTACTTTGTTTTCAGAATCGGGTTCGAGCCAGCGTCGCTTTCGTAGGAGGCTGACTGGCCGGTAGCGCAAATCTCAGGTACGATTTGTAGGAAGCTCACACGAACCATAACGTATTCAAATCACGTGATTATGGAGGGGAAAACCGGCCATAGTCTGAAGTAAGAAGCCACTAGAGCATTCTCCTGGACCGGGAATCGAACCCAGATCCTCTCGAATGCAAGTCCACTGAGTCCCTCGCTCGGTTTTCTGAGAAGAAAAATACTTCCACTTTGTTCCACTGCCATTGGATTGATGGGAAGAGACGGGGAGAGGTTCACCTACTAACCTATCCTAAATTTATCCCCCCCCCCCTTTTTTTTTTCTCTTAAAAAAAAAAAAAAAAAAAAGGACAAATCCACGATTTGCCTGGGATTCGTACTTAGAACTTCACGTGCAGAAAATGTAACGCCAGTGACCTTTGCCAAGGCAACCGCCCACATCCGTGCTTCGGTAGACTTTCACGGCAACAGCTTGCTCAATAACTTCCGTTTACCGTCCAGGTGTTCCAACAACTCGGCAACCTGACAGCTGTAGAATTCATGACGATTTAGCAGTGCCAACCGCGCAAAAAATAATTATTCTGAAAAACCAAACAAAATACATTCTAAAAGACGTAGGGTATGTGAATTATGTCACCGCCCTATTAAGTTGCTCAAGGGAGTAATGCAATCCAGATATCACAAACGAATTATTTTGAAACCTTAAGATGGTGTGGGTCGTAAAATAACGCTGAACACCTTATTCGAAGTCTACTGGCTTTTTCGAGACAAATTAGAACAACCAAAGAAGGGCGATTCTATAAAAACAATATTTGCAAAGGTCGTGAGCAGATACTTTGCCGGACTGATACACATTTTATATTGAGCTATTTCTTACGCCGTAAATGCGTAGTATACACTACATGCGTAAGATGTTATAGCCAAGGAGTATGGCATAAGATTTGCTGAGTTTCCCAAGAATGTAGTTTCTTGAATTTTCCGTGATATTCACAAATTTTCATCTAACACTTTTAATTCGGCTTTAAGAGGCGTGGAACTACTTTCCTTCCGTCGTTGCCAAATTTACTGGGTGCATGCGCCAGTCAGTGTATCTGTCAATATGTATATATGCGCGTGTAAAGGTTATTCACGATAAAGTTAGCACTTTTGAAGACAACCTTAGAAAAATGTCACTGCTCCTACCTGCACATATTTCTCGGGCACACTGAGTGACATATGTCCAGTAAAGTTGGTAACGATGGTGGGAAAGTAATTCAATATCTTAACGTGAAATAAAATGTGTTAGATAACTATTTGTGATAACTTAAATAATTATTTCCGCTTCCTTTATTTTTAAGACACAGAAGTGTAAAAATGAGCATATATGTAGTTTATTTACCTTGTATAATAATTTCACAGTTTCACTTGACGGACGCATGAATAAAGTGGTGGGGCCAATGACAATGTTAATTGTAGATGTAGTGGAAGAATACACAACGCGCATACAAGTAGATCTTAAGCAGAGTTTTTAGAAGTGATAAGTTTACCGTGAAGAGCCTCTATATGTAGACACACACTCGCACGCGCACACACTCACACGCTGGAAAACAGAAATCAACATGGCCGGACCGGGAATCAACCCGGGCCCGGAACGCGAGTCCACTGATTTGCCACTGCTGGGGCAACAGCACCTTCCGAGTGAACACGCTTTCTAGCTGGGGCCTTGAAAGGGCGTCATCGCATGAAACCCCAGAATGCGTTGGCGGCGGAATACGGAATGCAAAGATGGATGGGTATTGAGAGTACTTTGAGAAAACCTGCCGGCCTACGGGCACGTCCGCCGCCATTTTCCTAGTACGGAAGTCTGCGCGTGAGTGACGGTAATCGAAAGCGGGTCGCTACTGCAGGGGCTACCTCGGCCACCGTAGCTGTGCCAGTCAAGAAACTCCTCTTGGGAGGACACGGGACCTCTCAAGCAAGCGTAGACATGAGAGAAGTCTGTTTGGGACTCCAACGAGCGGGAAAGAAGACTGTTAAGGGAAATTAGGATGGGGGCGGGGGGGGGGGGCAAGCACGTCGTAAAATCTGTTAACGGTAAAGTGGACACTTCCAAAAGCCCTGGTTAAGATCTACTTATACGCATTGTGTATTCTTCCGCCTTATGTAACATTAACATAGTCATTGGCCTCATCAGTTTATTCCTGCGTTGGTCAAGTGAAACTGTGAAATTTTTAGAAAAGTAAATATTTCACAAATATGCTCATTTTTACACTTGCATTTTTACAAGTGCATTAAAAAAAAAAAAAACAAGGAACGAAAAAAATAATTTAAGTTATCACAAATGGTTACCTAATACATTTTATTCGACGTAAAGATATGGAACTACTTCCCGTCCATCGTTAGCAACTTTACTGGGCGCACGCCACTCAGGGCGCTCGTTAAAATATATGCAAGTAGGAGCAGTGACTTTCCTCTACGGTTGATTTAAAAAGTGCTCACTTTATCGCGAACAGCCTTTATCTACATTATTACACGCGATGTAAGCTAACGGGTTAAACTACAGGTGCCACTTTGCCATGGGCCTGGTCACTTTATTCATGTGTCGGTTAAGTGAAAGTGTGAAATTATTAGGAAAGTAAATATTTTACTCATTTGCTTATTTTTACACTTATATGCATTAAAAGTAATTAAGTAAACTTAATTATTTCAGTATTCACAAATGTTTACCTAGCTCTTTTTAAATTCAACTCTAAGACGTGGAACTACTTTCCCTCAAGTCGTTGCCAACTTTATTCGGCGCCTGCCAGTCATTGTGCCCGTTAAAATATATGCAGGTAGGGGCAGTGACATTTTTCAAAGGTTGATTTCAAAAGTGCTCACTTTCCTGTGAATAGTCTTTAACAGTTAGATTCGTGAGGCTTGCGGATGAAGGCTAAGGCCGAGATTACAATGATTTCACGTTTCACGTCACGCTTTTCAATTAACGCGTTCAACTAAGCCGGCTATACCTTGAGCAGCGTGTTTCAATGAAACCTATTACGATCGTTTCACTTATTCGTTCACGTAAAGAAATGTCTGTCAACGCTAAGCTTTTGCATGTTACGTGACTCAGTACCACGTGATCTTGCAGCCCAATCACTATAGGGACGAAGTTGAGTTGTCCTTACTTTTCACGGTTTTACTTTTATTTCTGCTATTTCGTCTGCTCACGTCTATACTATACCTCGCTTGTAATTTTCTCCCAGAATTGAGGACGACAAAATTAATAGAAGACAGACTAGGATAATTTTTATTTTTAATTCGTAAATATGTAGGGAGAGTTATATTGCCATAGCTCATTAATTATGTTTCCCATAAGTATATAAATGCTTCCATGAAATGCAGAATGTTTACCATTAAGTTTGCAATTTTTAGTACTTTATAAAACACAACTAAATTTTCTTGAACAGATCAGTGTTTATTAGGGATTTATTCGCATATACACGAAACATATGTCTACATCAACTGGGTATTTTTCGTTCTGGAGGTTATGGCCATCTGCTGGTTGTTTTTAAAGTTTGTATAATTCACGAATGCCATACTTTTGCTACCTGCTTAGCGCACATTAAAGTTTAAACACAAATACGCCTGTATTACTTGGAATTTTCAAAGTTTCAATCTAAAAAGCATCAACATTTATTCTCGACATTTCAGCTGGATATCGTAGTGTTCCGACTTCAAAGCTGGATACAAATTACAAAATCTCAAAACGAATCGGAACACGTCTTAATAATTTTTACAGTTTCACTTGACGGAGTTGAATAAAGATATCAGGATTATGGCAGTGTTAATTTGAGATACGGCGGAATAATATATAAAGTGCATACTTTAAGAAATACCCAGTTTACCGTGAACAGCCTTTATAATACTTTTCACAAAGTTGCGACTCAAATACAGGTTGTGAATTTCCCCCCCCCCCCCCCCAAACACACACACAGAGTTCTTCTTACGTAAAACTACGGGTTTGTTATAGAACAAAAAGTAAACAAACGGCACATCACTGCTGAAACAGTGGATGTAACAGCTCTTTTGGTAACTCTTCAAACAATTTTGGACACGTGCGCTGGAGACGAAAATTTCTCTGCCTCACAATTTCTTCGTAATGTTATTTACGTACGTACGTTTTCTGTTGGCAGGTATTCAAACAAAAACGTAACTCTGAGAAGGGAGATTATTATTTTGTGTTTCGTTTTTGCATGCTTTGTGTAAAACATGGTACAGTTTTGAAACACTCGCCAAAGAAAACAGAATTTTGCGTACTGATGACTTCACCTAAATGTTTTATAGTTAAAAGGATAAATTGTTTATTAAATCGGACATTCTGATTGGTTGAGAGTTCAGCCCTGCGTATAAATTGAAAGTTGGGTTGCTCCGACACTCTTTTCTACGAACGTACGTATGGGTGCATGTAGGTATAGCTTGTTCACGGTAAAATGAGCACCTTTGAAAGCCCTGCTTAAGCTCTACTTGAAAGCACGTTGTGTATTCTTCCGCCTTATGTAAGGTTAACATTGTCATGGGCCTCATCACTTTATTCATATGTAAGTCAAGTGAAACTGTGAAATTATTAGAAAAGTAAATATTTATCAAATCCGCTCATTTTTGCACTTCGATGCATTAAAAAAAAAAAAAAAACCCCAGAAACCGAAAGAAATAATTTAAGTTATCAGAAATGGTTACTTAACACTTTTCATTTGACGTTAAGATACGGAACTACTTCCCATTCATCGTTACCAACTTTACTGGGCGCATGTTACGTAGGGCGCCCATTAATATATATGCAGGTAAAGGCTGTTTACGAAAAGTGAACACTTTAGAAATTAACCTTATTAAAAAGTCCCTTCCCCTTGCCTGCATATATTTTAACGGGCGCACTGAGTGACATTCGCCCAGTAAAGTTGGTATCGATGGCTGGGTAGTAGTTCCATATTTTGACGTCGAATTAAAAGTGTTCGGTATAACCATTCCTCTGCTTTCTGTGTTTTTAATGCATAGAAGAAAAAAATGAGCAGATTTGTAAAGTATTTTCTATGTTAATAATTTCGCAAGTTTCAGTTGACCGATGCATGAATAAAGTGATAAGGCCCATGGCATTGTTAATTTTACATAAGGCGGACGAATACACTACGTGCATACAAGTAGATCATAAGCAGGGTCTTCAAAAGTGCTATTTTACCGTGAACAGCCTATAGGGGCAGAGACTTTTTTCCAAGGTTGATTTCAAAAGTGCTCACTTTATCGTGAGCAGCCTTTATATCTGCAATGTTCAATTTTGACTCATGCATGCGCTACTTGGACGTTGTGAATCCATTTGTAGCCCGTGGGCCCAACGTTCGTCCCGCGCTAGGGAGACTGTGTTAGGCGGCGTGTTGCTATGGGTTGGCTGGGAAGGACGGTTGACAAACCGCCGGGCAGCCCTGTATAAGGCCAGGGCAGGGCCGGGCCGGGCGCCGACTACGGTTGCAGAGGAGGAGGCTGTGCTGCAGGCGAACAACTCCTCCGCGCGACCGTTACACCGCGGTGACTCACCGGCCTTCCATCCTCTTCCGCCGCCCGTCCTTGCAAAGCAGTATTCACGCCGCGTTAAGATGCACTCGTAATCACCTGCGAGGTAAGACGCTTCAAGATCAATCCCTAGTCAAATAACTGAAACGCCTCGCTAAGGTTTCTTCTACTAGGGTTGGGACGATCAGTGCTTTCAGTTTGGCAACTAAAATTGTTCGCCACTAGGTAAGCGCTAGTGTCGCTTGAGTACTGGATTTTCTCTATTTTGTATGTTTAAAAAATAATTGCAATGACAATAAATCAAATATAAAATAACTAGATCAAGTACCTTTTTATTTTATTATTCACTTCCCTCAATTTTTTTTATTAAAAGTGACTTCTTTGGAACACTGCGCACCTAGCGGCGGGAATTTTCACTATGCCAAACTCTCCAAGAAGAAAAATACTCGTTTTGTTCCTAACGTGAGTAGAAGTAACCTTAACCTCGCTGTCACGCCTGATTATGAGGACGCACTGTGACGAACGGGGTTTCTGCGATTGACATTCACGGGGAGCTAAATTTCTCGAAAATTAGATCTTTAACAATAATACATATAGGCTTAAGACCTACTTGTACGCACGTTGTGTATTCTTCCTCCTTGTGGAAAATTAACACTGACATGGGTCTAATCATTTTATTCATTCGTCGCAGGCCCGGATACAAGCGGAAAAACGTTTATGAATTTGCCATAAAGCTGATCGCATTTTAACGTTTCTTGAACATGTTACTAGTAATGCAGCATTAACTATATTGATTAGAGAGCACTCCCTTAATATTTGATCACTTTTGTTTATTAACATGACAACAGCGAATTCCTCCAGCACATTGCGGAAGAATGAACTACTACACTACGCGATTCAATATTGATGCTATTTATAGAATACTCTTTGTCCGTTCCCGCGCAGGCGTGATGAAAAACGTAATTCACACTTGCAACTAACTCGCACATTTTCACGGCACGTCTGAGTAAGTCGCAACTAGGAATGAGCTGAGCACTTACTTTTAGTGAACAGTTATAACTACAGCAGTTACAAAAACTTAACTAGTTATTTAAACAGGTACTTTTTAACTGTTTACTGTGGTACATTCACATTAAGGGTGGTTTATCAATTACAAATAAAATTATTTCTAACTTTTAAATTAGCAATATATTTTCCCAAGAGAAAACTTTAATGTTTCAGGTTGTATCGTTTGAAAACTAAACAATGTGGTTTGCAATGACTATCTCCAGGTTGTTGGTTTAATGTGTTTTACTGACACAAGAGAACTGCTAATAAAGTTTACCTAATAACTATATTAAAACGATGCATCGCACTTAAATTACAATCAGGTTATTTACAGTTTGGGTTTTTGATGCATTTAGAAACGACATATAACTTTTTACTTTGTGATCTCCTAAATAGTTCATTAACCCGATAATATACTGTTGTGCGCTTAGCTTTAAAAGGTTACCTACATAACTAATTTTAGGATTTTTTGAAGTTCAAAGCCTAAGATGGTGAAAATTTGTAAAGAATAGTATATGACGACTTGAATTTGTCCTGTATATTTATTTTATATCAGAATTGAATTGTTTCAGAGGGTTTTTCTTTACATTTTTGCATAATTAGTTTAAATAAACGGCTTTGCAGAACACATTGGGGCCACCGATCATAAGGGGTCTCCAAACGAGGAAGGGTACAAGGCTCCTGGTTTGATATCGGTACCTTTGTAAAATTGTTCACTGAAGCTAATTATATCTTTAAAAACAATATTTATACTGCTGTAAATTCAATGTTTAGGTTCAAAAACTGCTTAAATAGCACCAATTTGCATATTAAAATCAAAATTTTCCCGGGAGAGGACCCCTGGGCTTCCCGCTTTTAGTTATGGCCCCTGCGCCAAAACAATTATGTTGTGACTCCCTCCAAAACAAAGTTCTAGATCCGCCCCTGATGCGTCGCTGAAGTGAAACTGTGAAATTTTTAGAAAAG
Organism: Dryococelus australis; assembly: GCA_029891345.1. NCBI lineage: Eukaryota > Metazoa > Arthropoda > Insecta > Phasmatodea > Phasmatidae > Dryococelus > Dryococelus australis. The sequence continues at coordinate 81,054,892 of CM056995.1, forward strand.
TAAATATTTCACAAATATGCTCAATTTTACACTTCGATGCTTTAAAATAAGAGAGAACGAAAAAAAAAATAATGTAAGTTATCACAAATGGTTACCTAACACATTTTATTCGACGTTAAGATATGGAACTATTTTCCGTCCAACGTTAGCAACTTTACTGGGCGCATGCCACTCAGGGAGCCCGTTAAAATATATGCAGGTATAGGTCGTTCACGGTAAAGTGAGCACTTTTTAAGGCCCTTCCAACATGCTTTAACCACTAATAAATATATCTTATTGCAGCATCAGGCATTGAACTTTGAAGGTGGCGAAATGTATGCACGGTGGTTATTCGTCACAAAGCAATGGTTGTATTAAAAAGGAGAAGGAAGATGGAAATAGGATGAAAGGAAAAATTCAGAAGGGCCTTAAAAAGTGATCACTTTACCGTGAACAGCCTATAGGAGTAGTGACTTTCCTCTACGGTTGATTTCAAAAGTGCTCACTTTATAGCGAACAGCCTTTATCTACATTAGTACATGCAATGTAAGCTAACGGGTTAAACTACAAATGCCCCTTGGTAATTTTATCCTTTCCCTGAAGGAAACAGGGTAGGAAAGCCCTAATTGTTTCGTACATCTCTTTAAAAAAAAAACGTATTCCCAGAACATCAATTTACTGAGATAACGGATATACCTTCAAAAAATGACTATACAGACAGCATTTTACTTTAAGACCGATTCACTTTACGTTAACTAAGAGTGTTTTAGGTTTGTTTTGGTTTGTGTCAATTAGTCTATGTTTTTGGATTCAAATTCAAACTTAGCGCCAACTGTTGTGAGTGCAATAGCCGACGGCCATATTGATTTGTGGTGCCATCTATGAAGGAAAATCGCCTTGTCAGTTACAAAGTAATCAGTAAGTAAATAACGGGTTACTTTAGTTTCATTATTACCCAACATTGAAATCGAATCCATATGAACATTCTTTTGGCGTTATTTCCACTCAGAGCATTCAGAGGCTATCGCAAATGAAGATATATTTGAACGTTTTGTTGTAGAAACTTTAGTATAGTCTATTCACGATAAAATGACCACTTTTGAAAGCCCTGCTTAAAATCTACTTGTATGCACGTTGTGTATTCTTCCGCCTTATGTAAGATTAACATTGCCATGGGCCTCATCACGTCATTCATGCGTTGGTCAGGAGAAACTGGGAATCTGCTCATTTTTACACTTAAATTAAATATTTCGCTTCCTGTATTTTTTAATGCATTGCTGTTATCACAAATAGTTACCTAACACTTTTTATTCGACTGAATATACGGAACTACTTTCCAGCCACCGTTACCAACTTTACTGGGCGCATGTCACTCGGAGCACCCGTTAAAATATACACAGGCAGGGGCAGTGACTTTTTTTCTAAGGTTGATTTCAAAAGTGCTCACTTTATCGTGAACAGCCTTTACGTGTGAATTGCCCCTGAACTTCGAGTAGATATTACGTTTAAAAAACCAAGCACAGCGCCCATACCGTTGGTGAAAGCACAGTGTCAATACACACTTGAGTATCGGCAACTGTCAAAGCCGGAGGGAGTAGTTTCGCAGTGTATGCCATTGTACTGTTGTTTATGGCCCGTAACGTGCCGGATGTGGACAATATACAACCTTTTCCTCTTCGCAGTTCACTGCCTCAGGTTGTGGCTGGACTCCTTTCTAAGACACGCTTTTCCAAGCTAAACTGTCTCCATGGGGTCCCTGCTCGCAGTGTCGAAGATAAGAGATTTCATTCAAATTTTACTTAAAATTTACAAGTTAAAAAAACCTTCAAGACTTCGTCCATTTTTGTTTCGTTTGAATACGCTTAGATCGTATGTAGGAAGGGCCACCTGTTTTTCGCGAAAATATTTATGCGCAGGCTAGACTTCAATATGTAGGCTAGACTTTAATATGCTAGACTAGACTTCGATACGCTAGGCTAGACTTCAATATGCCATGTGCACAATAGCAAATTTAATGTGGTTATTAGCTGCGCATTTTCGTTAGACAGTTTCGTATCTGTCGGGCTAATCGAAGTTAAGTAGCTACAACTCTGACCCTCCGTGATTCGCGGACAGACACGTGAGATACGTAGCAATCAAAATCACCCAAACACAAAAGCGGATCATAGCTAGAGTGTTTTGGAATACAACAGGTCGTGGAATGTTTTCGCGAAAAACAGGTGCCCCTATGTATAGGCTGTTCACGGTAAAGTGAACACTTTTGGCACAAACCTATGAAAAATATCACTGCCTGTAACAACATGTATGCTATAGTACCAACACACTGGCGCGCAAGCCTCGAATAAAGTAAGTATCGTATTAATATAAAAAAAGTCCTCATTATCTGATGATTACTGTGAATGTAATGTTTAAATTTATAGCCATTGAATTTAAGCGCTTCTTTTTTATGCACACCAGACAATTTATTTGTATATTAAAAGATCAGTAAACGCATATACGTTGCTACAGTTCCGCAGTGTTTCTCGGATAGCGCATGATAAAAGTAATAAGGCAATGTTAATTTTAAATATGGTGGAAGGATACAAACCGAAAAGGAAAGGAATATCTTAAGCAGGGCTTTAAAAATTGTTCAAGTAATGTGAACAATCTATAACTATACGCACGTGGAAAAATATAAATAATAAGTTAACTGTTACTGACGTGATGGCAACAAACTGTACAAGTTTAGTTCAACAGCACACTCAGACACATGTTTTGTGTGGTGAAGATGGGGCAACGAAGATATGCAACCGTGTGTAGAACGGCGGGAGTGCCCCGAGAAAGATCACCAACAGCAGAGTCCGTAATGTTTTCTCATATAGGTTTGATTCAAAAAGTGCGAAGAAACCTCGACTTACTATACACGAAATTCATCGCGAAGCGAGCACGTTGAAAATTTTCGCTATTTCTTTGTAGCGGGTATTTGGGAAAAGCTAACATATCACTGGCACTCGAGGTGGGACGCTAATGCCCGGTTGCACCATCGTGGTTCGGAACTTGATCCGAGATCGGATCTAAGATAAACACAGAAAACAGTTGCACCATTCGAGTTCAGAGCTGGACTGGAGATCGACATGAAGTTCATTTCAAACCGCCTAAATTGGCGGTTCAAAATCTCGATCCGAGATCAGCAGCCAATGTAGTTTGAAAATACGCCAACAGATAGAACTACGTTCGATTTTTTTCTTGGGAAATTAAAACAACATTATACGCACTTGAATATTATTCAGTAAAATTCGTACAACAATAATTCACTTAAAACAGATTAAACGTCGCATATCTAGTTCTATCTATAGTGAAAAATACGCCTACTTCCATGACGTCATATATTACGAACCAATAGCAAAATTTGTCTTATACTTAATCTCGATCTCTCACTCTTGGAACAAGATCGACGAATCGGAGATCCAGAATCATGAAGTCTCGTTGGTTAAAATATATACTTCAGGGTGACCGAAAAATAAAAATAGATGTTGATATAGAATTGCATCCCCACCTCCTGATGGATCAAAGAATGAAGTATTTATATTACGATCTGTTAATAATATTGTAATAGCACCAGCTAAGACTTGTAGTGAGAGTAGAAGTAGAATTGCTGTAACTATACAACTGATCAAACAAATAAAGGTATTTGTTCTAATAATATACCTGGTGATTTTATATTGATTGTTGTTGAAATAAAATTAACTGCGCCTAAAATTGATGAAATTCCTGCTATATGCAATGAGAAAATGGTTAAATCTACTGATATACTTCTGTGTCCATTTAATCCTGCTAATGGTGGATATAATGTTCATTCTGTACCTGTTCCTGTATCAACTATTCTTCTTATAATTAAAAGTGTTAATGGAGGAGGTAATAATCCATGACGTCATATATTACGAATCATTAGCGAAGTTTGTCTCATAATTAATCTCGATCTTTCACTTTTGAAACAAGTTCGACGAATCGGAGATCCAGAATTATGAAATTTCGTTGGTGCAACACTTTTACATTGGAACCATGATCAAACTGGATCCGGGTTCGGAACTAGGATCATTCGATCTCGAATCGGGGAAGATGTTGGTGCAACCGGGCCTAAAGCTTCTTACACAATAGAAAACTTTAGGAATTGACTTTACATTTCCTTTCCTCTGACGAAAGCACCAATACACAATACAATAGTAAAGTCAGAGTTCAGACAATTGAACATCGGTTCTGCGTGCTTCGTAAAAATGCGTATCTTGTTATGAAAATAATAATGATGTTATCCAGGATAGCATCTTACCCACCTTTATTAGAAATAGGCTTAAAATTTATATTATAAGTATATTTCAAAACAAAAAAAAAAAAAACTCATTTGTTTATGTTATTAAAATTTGTAAATTCATATATTTCCTCTTCACATTATATTCATTTGCCATTTATTTCATTTAAGACGAACTTTGTTTAATATACCGAGATTAAAATCATACTACAATAAAAATGACACACTTTCTCTATAACCTCTGTTAGATTCTCAACAAAATGGTTGCTTGACTTTGACTTTAAATTTCAACTTTTTTAAACCGTAAAGTCAAGAGTGCTTGACTTTACCTTTGACAGTTCCATTGTGTCGTGCTCCATAAGAAACAACATGTCGGAAAGCAAACGTAAAGTCAAATGGCAAAGTAAATGTTAAAGTTTTCAATTGTGTAAGGGCCTTAAGCCGGCTGACATTCTTCAGTCAATAGTCTGGGTTGTTAGCGACGAGAGGTGAAAACACCTACGTGCAACTGGCGTGGGTGTGAGTGGCACTCGGTGAGTCAGGTTAAGTGGCTTGCCTACTCAGTGCCTCGTGACGCAGTCGCGCTCCGCTGCGCTGAAGCCCTTCTATGTTTGCTCGACCTGCGACACCGTCCCACGTAACAGGATAGCACAAGTAGGGCACACAGCAAGCAGCCCTGGAATAACGATCGCTCCTGTGCTGTTTGTTTTGCTGTAAACGCCCTCTTGCCACGAAGTGCACTGCCGCGACGTCAAAATATCGCCACTAAAATAATGTACGTGAGTGCCCGTGTGAAAATTATTGCTGGCGGTTTATTTGCGAAAAATTATTAATAACACAATAGGTAGTGCTTGAATCTTGCAGGCAGTTCACGGTAAACGGAACACTTTTGAAAGCCCTGCTTAAGATATACTTGTATGCACATTTCGTATTCTTACACCGTAAAAATCATCATTGCAACGGACCTGAGAGGTTTACTCATGTGTCAGCTAAGAAACTTAGAAGTTATTAAAAAAAAAAAAATAACTTTTTAGAAATCTGCCGATTTTTTACATTACACGCATTAAAAAAAACACAGAAAACAAAATAAACCATTCCAGTTTTCGCAAATGTTAATTTAAAACTTTTATGAAATATGTGACTACTTTTTTTCCATCGATACCAACTTTACCGAGCGCATTATATTTTGGTGTACCCGTTAAAAAACACGCAGTTAGGGGTAGATACTTTTATTGGAAGGTTGATTTTAAAAGTGCTCGGTGAACCGCGAACAGTCCATATTTATAATTTCACACATCAATCAATTTAGTAGAGAATACTTTATTGGTGAATAAAATATTGTTCGCGTTAACCTTAGGAGTTGAGTCTTCCGTACTGAGAGACAATGCGTTTACAACCGCCGCGCATAACAGTAGACGACTATCTAATACTACATTAGTGATGGTTCGTTCGTAAACGGCTAGTTCATTTGGTGAACGAAAACATGAGACAACAAGCAAGCAGTACATTACAGCTCTCTCTGTTCTCTCTCTCTCTCTCTCTCTCTCTCTCTCTCTCTCTCTCTCTCTCTCTCTCTCAATATAGATGCCACCTGCACCAGCATCTTTTGTTGTAACTTAAACACCTAACAATGCCAAGTAGTAGTTTAGAGTTTCATAGTTCACATATCAATCATAAAAAAAAAAAAATGAAAAATCATTTTGTAGGCAATCTTGGTAGGTAAAGGCTGTTCACGATAAAGTGAGCACTTTAGAAATGAACCTCAGGAAAAATTCACTGCCCCTGCATGCATTAATTTTAATGGGCGCACTGAGTGACATTCGCCCAGTAAAGTTGGTAACGGTGGATGGAAAGTAGTCCCATATCTAAACGTCGAATAAAAAGTGTTGAGGTAACCATTTGTGATAACTTATATAATTCATCTTGCTTACTGTTTTGTTTTTTAATGCACAGAAGTGTAAAAACTAGCAGATTTGTAAAGTATTTCCTTTTCTAATCATTTGACAGTTTCACTTGATTAACGCACGAGTAAAGTAATGAGGCCCATATCAGTGTTAATTTTACACAAGGCGGAAGAATACACATAGTGTATACAATAGATCTGGAGCAGGGTTTAAAAAAGTGCTCATCGCCATGGGTCTCATCACTTTATTCATGTGGTGGTCAAGTGAAACTATGAAATTATTAGAAAACTAAATATTTAAAATCTGTTGATTTTTAAATTTTTATGCTTAGAAAAAAAGACAGAACGCGAAAGAAATAATTTAACTTATCACAAATGTTTATGTAACACTTTTTTTCGACATTAAAATAGGAACTGCACTATCTCCATCGTTACCAACTTTACTGGGCGCATGTCACTCAATCCGTCCGTTAAAATATATGCGAGCAGAGGCAGCGACTTTTTTCTAAGGTTGATTTCAAAAGTGCTCTCTTAATCATTAACAACCTTTACCACAATTGCTACATAAAAAACCGGAGGTATTGTGAGCATCAGCGTCTGAAACACCATCGGCGATTCGCATTACAGTTTATGCTATCTAAGAGCGCTTCGTTAGTGGTATCACGGGCATCAATCGTGGCTCCCACACACCACGTGAGATTGTAGTCCTACGTTATTCGTTATTCTATTCGCATAACCCGTAGTTTCAACCTTCATTTTGTTTCGCCCATCAACTGCTGGGAACTTAGTTGTCGTTTCTTAGACGTTACTTGCATATATGCAGAAGTTATCGAACTTTGAGGCCCATGTCTCCTTCACATGCATGTTATATGAGGTGTAGGCTTATGTATGTAAAGGCTGTTCACGATAAAGTGAGCACTTGAAAAATGAACCTTAGAAAAAGTTACTACCCCTGCATGCATATATTTTAATGGCCGCAGTAAGTGACATTCGTCCAGTAAAGTTGGTAACGATAGATGGAAAGTAGTTCAATATCTTAACGTCGAATAAAAAGTTTTCGCAACCATTTGTAATAACTGAAAGTTATTTCTTTCGTTTTCTGTTTTTTTTTTTATGCATCGAAGTGTGACAATGAGTACAATTGTAAAGTATTACTTTCTTAATAATTTCACAGTTTCATTTGACCGACGCATGAATAAAGTGATGAGGCCCATGACAATGTTAATTTTAAATAAGGTGGAGGAATACACAACGTGTGTACAATCAGATCTTAAGCAGGGCTTTCGAAACTGTTCATTTTACCGTGACCAGCCTATATATGTACATTAACACATTTAGTATTCGGAAACTAAAGTCCAAACTCCAGACACAGTTTCTTTGGACCAGATATAATACAAAAGCCCTATACACTTGTATTAGGAAAATTATTTTCATATAATATAATTGTCTTCAAAACTTGTGGCGATCAACTCCTGTAGAACAGAACTGAGCGATGATGCGTGTAGGACAAGTCGCATAGGACATAAAGGTGCGAGACGCTGCGTATGCAACGTGTCGTACACGCATGATCGCACAGCCTTGTTGTACAGGCGTCGTACGCCGCAAATTTGAACTCAATTAAATTATATAAAATTACTTGTTCCATTTTACTTTCAAAATTTTTTCTCAGTGTTCATTACGTTTCCCATGAAATACTCACGCCTCCCCTGGAGAGCGTGGCCTCCAGGTTGAGAATTCCTGATCTAGAGGGTAAGATTTTTTGCTAATGATTTTCGTTTTCCATTTTCTCCGCCATCTTTAGTCTCTGGTGTGAACCTGTGATGCTGGATTCACAATCAAAACCATAGACGCAGAGCGTAGAACATTCACACTACCAGAAATCTTGTGCAAAATGTATTCACATTTGAATGCTTATGTATTATTTTTAGCCAACGACAGTTTGCGATAAATCTGACGTCAGTTGGCAGTGTTGGCAAATAAGGTTTTTATATTTTTGGGTGTCTGTACACGCATAAAATGGATACAGAGTGCGATACTGTGTTAAAAATGGACAGTGTAGGCATTTTTCTTTTATTTAAAATCTTTTCTTTTGCTATCGGTCTTACGACGTTCCTTCGTCTCTGCACCATACCTATGTCCCTTAAATAAACAACACGTTTATACTCTGCTGTGACTGGCTGTTGCCCCATGCGCTTGCGTTATAAATTAAATATAACCATTCCCTTTACGCACTGTGTCAGGACCTCTCATGTACACGAACTGTTAAGCGCATTTGTGAATCAATAGGTTCGAAGCCATAGCGCTCAATTCTTGTGCACACGACCTATGTTTTATGGATACTATTAGGCTTACAGTTGTGTGCCAACCTTAAGCATAACCACCAAATGGCGAGAAAAGCCTTTAACCCTTCCCATCCAAAAAGCAGGAGTACCGTACGTGAATGTGTTTAATATCGTGCTGCCACACGTTGAGGGCAGAAAAGAATGATCGATTTGTGGTCCCGTGCGTTGCCATGTCGACCGTCAATATATTTAAGAGGCACTGCCCATCGATTCACAGGAGGTCTCTCTGACGCAAACCGAGAGCTGTAAAAGAATCCCACGAAAGCTATAAAAGATCTGCAAAGGACAGGGGAGGGCTTCCATTTGCGCCAGCCACCTGGCACAGTATGCGCTGGCATAAACTGGTTTCGAAGTGAATTCCGCAGGTTGCGAAACAAACCATTACAAATTAATAACGGGGGTTTTCTCACAGATTTCTTCCATCATAAACACTAGCACACATGTCCACTCACTCACTCATTCACTCACTCACTCACCCACCCACTCACCAACTCACTCACTCACTCACCAACTCACTCACCCACTCACTCATTCACTCACCCACTCACTCATTCACTCACCCACTCACTCACTCACCCACTCACTCATCTACTCACTCACTCACCCACTCACCCACTCACTCATCCACTCATTCTCTCACTCACCCACTCATTCACTCACTCACCCACTCACTTACTCACCCACTCACTCACTCACCCACTCACTTACTCACCCACTCACTCACTCACCCACTTACTCACCCACTCACTCATTCACTCACTCATTCATTCACTCACTCACTCACTCACTCACTCACTCACTCTTCTATTGATGCAGTTATTCGTTAACCCTGAACCATTTATTTATCTTATTCTTTCTGGTCTTCACGTTGGGTTTTCGTCACCTACCTGGCGAGAGAATTTCATTGCAATTAGTTTAGAACCGAGTTTTCTTAACAGAAATCACTGTACATAGTTCAGAAACTTATGACAAGTCTACAAAATAACCTTCAAGAAATCTCGCTTAGTTTTACTGCAAACAACATTCCGGAACCTTTACATAACTTGTGCTTGTCGGGGTTATGTAATTCCAGTATAAGAATCAAACTGGAGTACCAAATATTGCTTCTGGAAGACGGCCATTGCCAGTACTTGAATCACAGCCACAAACCACTTCCAATATTTTATGGCATAAACAATAACTCGGAGCAGGACTACACAAAAGAATTTTTACGCCAGTTTTAAGGTGCCCGTCTAAGTGACACGAGAGCTTGGTTGCTGTATATTTGTAATATATACTTTAAAAACTAACTATTCTATGTGTACACTGTTTCCATACGAAAAGAAATAACACTTCGGACCAGAGCGGAATAAGACTTTCGACAGTCGCACACATTGGAAACACAATTTCAAAGATATTCCGCATGGCGAAAAACGACACATCCAGACTTAAAATATTCTGGGGGTAATACCTGTCAAACTAGGATGTGGCTCTGCATTGGACTTTGCTACAAACTTTCACCGATAAAATTTTTGGGTCAACGTTTAAAGTCCCTTAGTACATCTTGTACAACGGAACGCTTACATGTAATTTCCGGAGACTTGTGCGAGTGCTTGACGCACATTGGATACTCCATTTTTGAGTACTCCAAAATGGCTAAAAACGGCCTTTTCAAGGAGTCGAATCTTAAAATATACGCGTCGGATACATACAAAACTACTCAAGGGCCCTGCACTGAACTTTCCTACAGACTTTCCACCAATAAAATAATAGGGTCACCACTGAAAGTCCCAAAGGTATGGGCTATTCACAGTAAAATGAGCCCTTTTGAAAGCCCTGCTTAAGATCTTCTTGTATGCCCGTTGTATATTCTTCCCCCTTATGTAAAATTAACATTGTCATGGGCCTCATCACTTTATTCATGCGTCGGTCAAGTGAAACTGAAATTATTATATAAGTAAGTATTTTACAATTATGCTCATTTTTACACTTCGATGCATTAAAATAAATAGAAAGCGAAAGAAATAATTTAAGTTATCAGAAATGATTACCTAACACTTTTTATTCGATAGGGAACTACTTCCCATCCATCTTACCAACTTTACTGGACGCATGTCACTCAGTGCGCTCTTTATAACATATGCAGGCAGGGCAGTGAATTTTTCTAAGGTTGATTTAAACAGTGCTCACTTTATCGTGAACAGCCTTTACACGCAGTGTGACGATAACACTGCACGTCACTTCAGAGCCTTCCGCTTAGCGGCGATGACGCACTTGATGCGCTTGGACGGTGTCGCCCTTTTTTCTCCCACGCTTCTCGGCCTCAGCCGCGGAGAACAGCTCCAGATAGGCGGGAACCTTAAGTTACTTTGGAATTTTACTACTGTAGAAACCTGAAGAACAAAGAAACTCTTCAGTAGACATAAAGGTCCGATCCTGGACCACCTAACACAAAATCTGAAACTCAACGAAAAATCAAGCAAACTAAAGCCAAAATGAAGTAATTTGATCGATTTCAAGCAACTTTTTCTTGTTTTTAGAAGCCCCATTTCACCTAAATTTTCAACCTCAAAATCAAGTAAAATTTAAGCTTAAATCATGTAAACTTAAGATAAAATCAAACAAGTTTTTAAATTTTTTCGCAAATGGCCATGCAGGATTTGTGCTAATTTAAGAAAACATGCAAACTGTTAGCTAAAATCAAGTAAATTTAAGCTAAAATGAAATTAAGTATAAAAAAGAAGATAATTGGTAGATTTAAATCAATAGGATTTAAATATTTTAAGACAATTCTAAATCGTGTATAGATTTTCCATTTTTCGTACCTTTTAAACCTTTAAATGTTATAAAATTTTGATTCTCATTTATTAATTTCAAAGCATTTTTATCAAACATACTTACATAGAGATCTGGTAAAGTAATTTTGCATTTACCATCCAGAACACAAGTAATTTTTTTCCCTAACTTAGAATCATAAAATTGAAATTCGGTAGGAACATACTTTATATTTTTTATTAGGTCTTGTAGTTTAGTCAAGTTCATATGAATTGTTAAACTTGGTGCGCAGCGATTACATTTTGTTTTGTGTTATTTATAAAGAAACAATTTTAACGAAAAAAAAAAAAAAGTTATATAATATTTAAAATTATAAAAAATTTTCTCCTTTTAAAACTTATTTTCTTATAAATAAAAAATATAATTGATACCCTCTTACAAAATGGAAAATAATAGTATATGGAAGCAATGAAAAAAGTGTGGCGAAGTATTAAACATAGAAAGGTTTTACTCTCATAAACACACAAAGGATAAGCATTTTAACAACTGTAAAAAATGTGCCGCTGAATATGACAGAAATCATTATGATTTAAATAAAGAAAAGTACTATGCGAATGTGGAAAATGTGTTTCTAAACTATATCTGAAAGCATTAAAATAAGATATGTGTAGTATTTAATCTGAAAAAATATATAAATTAATTTTATTCGCATAAAGCTACTATAGATAAACATACAACAATATGTAAAAAAAATGTTACAGTGAATATTCTAGAAGCTATTGTGAGCTAAAAAATGAGAAAATACTGTGTGAATGTGGAAAATATATTTGTAATGCATACCTCAAAGAGCATAAAAATACTAAATCACACAATACAGTAGTAGATATTCTAAGTGAAATTCAACATAATAGTTAATCCAACAAAGCCATCTACTGTATGTAATGAGAATAAATATATAAAATTATTTTCTCAGCATAAAAATAGTAAAGACAAATATACAACAATATGTAAAAAAAATGCTTCAATGGGAAATATTGGTGTAACAATAATTAAAAATAGTTAAAACGATTCTTTGTTTTCTTCATATAATTTTTACTATATAAATAAAATTAAAATGTCGTCAAGCAATATAGCAGTTGTGTTGAGTGAAAAGAGAGTGCAGGATATGAGAATTATAGTTAAAGGATATAAAATTAAATATTGGTACAATCCAAGGAAATCTGATTTAATTTCAATGCATATACCATTTATTATAAATGAAAAAAGAAAAAGAAACTTTGCAAATTTACCATTTTCATATGCCAGTGCTAGAGATCTATACAAAAAGGATAAAAATACATTAAAATAAATATTTCCTATCTCTATAATATATTTGAAAAGCCTAGAAATAAATTCAAACAAATAACAGAATGGATAACAAAGGATAATTTGACAAATTTACCTTTATCAGATGCCAACATCAATGAATTTTTTAAGCAAGATAGAAAAGAACTAAAAGAAATATTCCCCTATTCTACTAATATTTTTAAGAGCAAAAGAAATAGAAGAAGCAATAAAAATTACAATGTTAATAAAGCTTTTAAATGCATATTATCAACATGTAACACTGAAAATTCCTTTAATTTAGTAAAACCTAATCAATTTTTAGCTTCAATGAAAAAATATAAGGTTTTTGAGGTACTACCCGTTCAGCTTAGAAAATTTAGAGGGCTGAAAACTAGCATTAAATTATATATCAATTATTGCAAGCAGGAAACTACTCGAGTAGAATTATTTACATTTTCAATCATAAATGAAGGAGAATTTTTAAATATGTATAAAATAATAAAACAGGAATTACTTACACAATTATCTGAATTCCAACAAAAAGGTCCAGGATGAACTTTAGATAAAATAATTGGATTACAGTTAGCAATAAATAAGTATAATCCAAATGGCGCATCATATACAGAATTACCAGAAGCAATTAAGAACAAAAAAGCATGTATAAATGTGAAGAATAATGACAAAAATGTTTTCTTTGGTCAATAAAATCAGCATTGATTCCTGCAGACAATCATTCAAATAGAGTAACTAAATATAAGAACATGGGGCTTAATATTGATAAAGTAATATATAATTATGAATATCCTATTAAAATTGATGATATACCAAACATTAGAAACTCAAATTGATACATCTATAAATGTATACTCTATTGAAGGTAAGAAGTCTATGGTATATCCACTAAAACTTACAAAACACAAAAAGGATAAACATATAAATTTACTTTATTTCAAGAATGATACAAACATTACAGTTGGATAAAAGATTTATCTAAGTTGCTTTCTACAAAAAAATAATAAGCAGACATAAAACTTATAGTTGTGATATGTTTATTTAATTCTTTACATCTCAAGAAAAATTTAATAATCACACAGAAGACTGTTCTAAAAATGGATTAGCAAGAATCATTATACCCCAGGGTGATGGAGATGTATCATGGTTTAAAAATGGCAACATACAATGAAAGTTCTTTTTGCAATATATATACAGATTTTGAATCAATATTAAAGATAATACCATCCACTAAATCTAACCCAAGAGAAATAAAAAAAATTTAATTAATCCAAAAATATCCAGTTTTAACATAGGAATATATTGATAATGGTTTTTTTTTATAGATAAGTGCTTAAAGAAATATATAATCTTACTAATGATCAGATAAATAACATGGATTTAGAGTTAAATGATGAATCATACACAATGAAACACCAGTTACATGAAGCTTCTGGTTTTTGTTATTATATTGTGTGTAAATATGGCGATTATAAAGAGCCAGTAGTATATCGTGGCTCAGATGTATATAGAGTGTTTATACAACATATAAAAAGAGAAGTAGAAAAATTGTGGAAATATATTCACAAATTGAGCCAATTCATCTACTAACAAAAGAAGAAAATGTGACTTATAATAAATCTAAAAGTTGTACTAATTGTGGGTGCAAATACGGAGAAAATAGTAAAAAAGTACGTCACCACAATAATTTAACTGGAAAATACATTGGCTGAATATGCAGTGTGTGCAACCTATATTTAGAATTACCCAAATTTGTTCCAATTTATTTTCATAATTTAACTGGATACGATGCTCATATATTTATTAAAGAGATAGGATATGATGATAAAGATATAGATTTAATTGCAAATAATGAAGAAAAGTTTATTACTTTTGGTAAAAAAAAAAAACACAAAATTTAAAAATGAAATTTATAGACACCTTTAAATTTAAATCTAGTAGTTTGGATAAATTATTATGTAATTAAACTAAAAATCAAATGAAACGTACACAAAAACATTTTCCAAGTGATGAAGTAGCTATAGTTGTCTGAAAGGGTGTTTATCTATAAGATTATATGGACAGTTGGGTTAAATTTAAAGAAACTGAACTTCCTCTAAAGAGTGTATTTTGCAATAAATTAAATGAATCTGATATAATTGAAGATGATTATAAACATGCAAAATGTTTATGCTGTGGTATTTTACAGCACCGGGTTTATCTTGGAGTGCAATGTTAAAAATAACTAAACAACCTCCATATGCTTTAAAAGATTATGATATGATTTTAATGATAGAAAATGGGATTAGAGGAGGAATATCACAATGTTGTAAACACTATGTTAAAGCAAATAATAAATATTTAAAAGATTTTAATCATAATCAAGAGTCTAATTATTTAGCATATCTTGATTCTTATAATTTATATGGATGGGCAATGTATCAATATTTACCACACAGAGGCTTTGAATGGGTTTATTAACCAGAATTTTAATTCGATTTTTGGCAGAATTATATATTAAATATTAAGTATGATTCAGATTGTGGTTATATATTAAAAGTAGATTTAGAGTATCCACAAGAATTACATAATTCACCTAAAGAGCTACCATTTTGTGCTGAAAATAGGTTAGTTCCATAAACAAACAATCTAAATTATTAAAAACTTCACATAATAAACAAAAGTATGTAATACACTTACATAATTTGAAACAGTGTCTAAATAATGGATTAAAACTTACTAAAATACATAGGATATTAAAGTTTATCAAAGTGATTGGTTAAAAAAGTATGTAGATTTGAATACATCAATGAGAACTAATGCTAAAATTGAATTTGAAAAAAAAATTTATAAGCCAATGAATAATTCTGTGTTTGGTAAAACAATGGTAAATATAAGAAACAGAATGGATATAAGAGATTTAAGGTGAAAAAGTATCTGAAAAATTAATATGAAAACCCAATCTCAAGAAAAGTACTATATTTAATGAGAACCTTGTAGCCTTGCATTTGAATAAAACCAAAGCAATATTTAATAAGTCTATTTATGTGGGTATGACAATTTTGGACATATCAAAAGAATTTATGTACTTTTTCCATTATAAGGCAATGAACCTAAATATGGTGATAAAATTGAATTATTCTGTCAAGATACCAATTCATACATTTGTAATATAAAAACAGAAGATTTTTATGAAGATATGAAGACAATGTTAGAAAAATTTGATACAAGTGATTATCAAAATGATAATCGTTATAACATTCCTCAAATAAATAAAAGGGTTTTAGGAAACATGAAAGACAAATGTAATGACAAAATAATGAAATAATTAGTGGGCTTAAGAGGAAAAATGTATACATATAGAGTTGATAAGAAAAAAAATAAACAAGTGAAAGGTGGGAAAAAATGTGTCGTTAAGATTAGAATTACATTTGGTGACTATAAGAATTGTTTGTTTAATGAGAAAATACAATATAGAACAATTCATTTAAGAAGAAGCAAAAAAAACATCAAATATAAACAGCTGAAGTTAATAAAATAGCATTAAGTCATTGTAATGACAAAGGATTATATTAGAAAATAAAATAGATACATTACCATACCGATATCAAAATGTATAATTTTAATTAATTTTCTAATATATTATCATATATACATTTTATGGATTCAAAAAATCTGCAATATTTTAAACTTCTTTAGATTGCAAAACAATTTCAATATCAGCACCATAAAAATCAATTAGTTTACCATTTTCATCTCTAATTTTAAAAAACAATATGATTAAACCATTCACTATAAATTTAATAAAAAATTGGATGTACGGGCTCATATGTAATATAATCTCTAAAATCAATCATCGTTTTTGGTGAAAAACTAGCTATTATATCAGTATCTAAATGATTAGATTCATTATTTTAAGAACATACCATATGTCAAATTACAATGAACATTTATTGCTTTAAATGGATTAAAATGAGGTAATTTAGTACCTATAACATCTTTTTCTGTTTCAGCATGCAAATTTCTCTCAGAACCAAGAATATCACTTAATTGATAATCAACTTTAATATAAAACTTAGATTTAATAATCTGTTTTTCACATTGTCTGATGTTAATTCAGTTATCAACAACAGCACTATATTTTTAAATTATTATGCTATTGTTTTCTATATTAGGTAATACAAATTTTGAATCAAAACTAATCAAGGCAATCGATGTATTTTGATGAATTATACCATAGTGAAGTTTCTTTAGTACAGAACTGTTGTTTGTCATCTTAAATACTTTATTCTCCATTTATTACAAAAACTTTACCAAAGGAAAAAGGTTGATTGGGGTGTTGGTGTTGTAGTTTCCAAAGGTGATGCTAAAAAAAAAGGCGAATAATTGTGAAAAAAAAAACAATTTGATGACAAATTTTATTTACAAGACAGGATAGCTAAAATAAATTGTATGTTTCTTCAAAAAGTTATATAACCAAAAAAATTCAGCTACAAAATAATTTTGATGCCATTTCCAAAAAGTTAAATGAAAAAAAAACTATCTTTTTCAATAACAATGACAAAATGCTTCCTCTAAATCAATGTGAAAAAAATTCTCTGGTTGTATTTGACAATGTTATTTTTAACAATTAGGATGAAATTCATGAATATTTTACTATGGGACGGCTCAAGAATAAAGACACATTTTATTTACCACAAACTTATTCGAAAGTACCAAAGCAATTGGTAAAGAATAATACAAATTTTCTGTGTATATTTAGACAAGATGAAACGAATTAAAAACACATTTACAATGATTTTGTTGGTGGAGATATGTCTTACAAAGAAGTCAAAGAGATATGTGCAAATTGTTGGAATCAAGAATTGAGTTTTATCACTTGAGATTTGAATAGAAAAAAGAATAATGGGGAGTACAGAAACAAGATTAAAGATTTCATAAACTAACACTGTCTTGTGAACTATGCACAAGTTTTTTTGCCTTTTTCCCGCACCTGCCATGCTATCTACTAGCAACAGGAAGAAGGTTAAAGCAACTGTGCCACTATCTACTTGTGGTGCTGTTAATACTCTGTGAGTCGCCACAACATGATTATCTTGTCACATTAGCTCTGTGGTAGGATGTTCGACTTCCAATTCGAGGTTCAGGGTTCAAAACACCAGTCAAGAGAATGTGAAGGCCCCCACACTGTTAAATGATCAACCAAGTTGTTCAAAATTTGAGCTAAAAAACTTTAATTCCTCTTGCTCATACATCAATGTATTGGTATTGATGCAAATTAAATTGTACTCCTCAAGCCCAAGTAAATACTCTTCCCTAATACTCTTCTAATATAACAGATGTATAGCTGGGGTTTCTCATATGTCTAAGGCACCACAACATATAAGAAGGGAGTACAAGAAATAAAATAATAAAAATAAAATAAAAACCCTTGTCATTCCACAAAAAAAAGGTTGGCTGAGTGGAGAGGTGAGGGATTTCTCCACTGGATTTGTGTAGGCACTAAAATATGGCCAAAAAATAAAAGATTGGGTCACCAGCACAATATAAATAACCCAATTTAAAAAAGGTCACTGGCACAATCGAAATATCTGTAAATATTTTGCAATTTTTTAAAATAAAAAAATTGGTTGGCCGAGTGGAGAGTTGAGGGATTTCTCCACTGGAGTTTTGCAGGTGCTAAAATACAGCCAAAAAATAAAAAAAGGTCACTAGCAAAATACAAATATCTGTAAACCCAATTGAAAAAGGTCACTGGCACAATGGAAATATCGGTAATCCTTCTGCAATTTTTAAAAATAAAAAGCTCACCATAGGTGAAATGTGTGGTGAACGAATGATGAATGAACATTGACTGTGTTTTACATATGTTAAATGAGCATAAAAACACATTTTATGTTTCATTAGAAATGAATAACCTTCTTAGAACCTATTAAAAATTTAAACCTTTAAGGACTATACATAGTTGCAGAAAAATAAAAAAAAAATCATAAAACATCTATTTATTCATCTGAGATTTATGTGAATTATCAAAATCTAACCATTTTACATAAATTTTATTACCTTTAGTTTTTAAGACTTTTTCAACCAAATATTCATCTGGATAGTTTTCATAGTTTCGCATTAATAACAACTGCCTTTTATTTCTTTTTCATTGATACCTTTTAGTTTGTAAATTGGCACATCATAATTTAAAACCTCAAAAATAGTAAATAATTCTGTTTCCAATTAGGAGTATAATCCTTAAAAAAAATTGTTTATTTTGCTAATGTAGACAGTAACCCCAACTTTATATTTTAGTTCAGTAATATTGTATGTTTGATTAAAATTCTTTTAATTCTTCTTATTAACTTCAATTGGTTTCATACCAATAGCTCTGTGTTTTGTATTGTTGTATTCTTTTACTAAATCATCTAATATATTTACTCATTTATAGTTGCCATTTAATGCAAATTTCTTCCACATTTTATTCTTCATAATATGATCATATCTCTCTACAATACTGAGTTTAAGTTCACTAAATGTAAAATAATTATTGATGTTGTATTTTTGCATAAGTTCTTTAAATATTTTAATATAAAATTCTGAGCCAGCATTGATTTGAATATTAAGTGGTTTTTCTTTTTGCCAATACACATTCTAAAGCATTTGCTACATTTTCAGCTGTTTTACCTTTTATAGGTATTGCAAATGCATATTAAAAACATAAATAATTGTCATTATATTGTTGTATCGATTATTTATACTTGTAATGCTTTTTTAATTTCCAGTATCCATCTCAACAAGATCAATTTGCCATTAATTGTCTATTCCATATGAAATTACTTTTCTTCTGAGAAAATTTCTTCTTGCTGGTTTATATAATTCATTTATTATTTCTTCTCTTTCATTGAACAATTCCTTTTAAATGTTGATTTATTAGCATTACATATAGAACATCTACTTTTCTGAGCTAATCATTCATTTTTTTTTTGTAATTTCATTTTTTAAATATTATTATTTAGTAACTTTCTTACACTTCAAACACCAAGTATTCTCTATTTAATAGTAATATATATATAATTTATATTACACAAATATTCCTTTGTAGTCATCAAACCATCATCATATTGAGATATTTATTATTTTTATTTTTAAAAACCAAACTATCACATCTTTTAATATCAAAAGGTTTACTATAATCTATTTTCTTGGAATCCTTAATAAAAGCTAGAGTATTGCCAGGCAAATTTAAATTAGTAGTAATTATTTTATTAACAGTACATTGCATCAAAAAAGAAAAGAAAATTATATTATTCATGTGAAAAACATTTTTTTGTTTATTCCATTTTGCAGATTAATAAAATATATGACATTTTTCTTCCTTATGTTTTTCTATTTTTGAGTTAACAAGTGTAATACAGTAATTAAAAATTGATTTGTTTAAATTGTGTAATTTATCAGCAATTTCTTTATCAATAGCTTCTTTCCTTTTTTAACTTTTGAGTTAACAATTGTATAACAATAATTCAAAACTCACTGGTTTAAATTTTGCAATTTATTATCAAAAATATTGTATTGACTGCATATTTTCCATCTATAGGATCAGTCATATTATTAATTATACGATTTTGAAGAGAAACATATTCTGTTGTATAAACAAAAACTTTACTTATTTGATCTTATAAAGCAGAAACAATACCATTGTATTTTGAATCTACATATGTTTTTAAAGAATAGTCAGAAACAATAGTATTGTATTTTGAACCTACATATTTTTATTGCCTGCTTTGTATAATTTGTTTTATATAATCAGCAATAATATTACTAAGTCGTAAATGTATATCTTCTTTTACAGCATAGTCAGCTATTTGTTTATTAAGAAATCTTTTATTGGCTACATCTTTTTCATCTCTAGAATAATCTACATTAACAACTCTGCTCTAGAAAAGAAACGTAAGATTTTGTATAATCAAAACAAGTGCTTAGTTTACCTTGTAAGGTAGAAAAACCCGAATTGCATTGTGAATTTACATATGTTTTTAAAGCATAAGCATATTTAAAAAAAATTTATTAAAAGAATTGATCAATGGTTTCCCAAATATATATATGTCATTTAATAGCAAAGAAATTTAATAGTTAAACTTAAAACCATTCGAAAAAATATATAAAACAATTAAACATAGATGTCCACATATAACTGAATTAAAATTCCGAATTCTATTATCATTGTAATAAACATTTATATTTTAAAAGTAATTGTTAAATTAATAGGAATATTTCCTCCAAATAAATCAAAACTGTAAACATTTTTGATTTCTTTAAAATAGCAAACCCAATGAGTACCTGGATTAGATGAAATATCAAAATTTACCACAGCACAATTTTTGTGCATTCTATGTGGTAATTCATTAAACATATAAAAATTTTGAAATATTTAATATTTAGTATTTTTACATATTTTTCAATATCAGAATAGATAATGGTGTTGTTTTACAATTTGTTTTGGTCTCCCTCTCTTTGCAACTAAACCACTTCCTGATTTATTTTCCATTGCTAAATCGTGTCTAATGTTCTTCTAGTTCTTTTTCATTTTTTCTAGTTTGTTCAACAGAATTGTATATTGCAGTAGCTCCACCAGCTAAAGCTCCAACCGCTCCTAAAGCTGCAAATAAAATTGGTAAAAACCCTCCTGTTTTTTCTTTTAATAATTTTTTGATTGTTAGTATTGATCAAGTTAATTTGAAGGTTTTCCTTCTTTAAATTCTTTACTTTTTCTATCAATTCGATCTATTGTTAAAAAAATTATATATACCCAAATATCTTAATTGATCAATGGGTATATCGAATGTTATACTTGTTTTCTTCATTTATATAAAAAATGATTAAATAAACATTTTAATACCCCAACCGAATTTTCTTTTTGTAAACATACTAGAAGCATTAGCCACAGAAGCAATTTTTCCACCAATTGGGGTATTTTTATCTAACATAATTTCTTTTGCTTCCTTTTGTAAAATTTTGTCAGCTGTGTGTCTAAATTCTAAATCTTTACTGTCTCTCTAGCAATGCCATGTTGTTTGGAGACTTCATCTAATTTATTTATTCTTGTGTTACCGCATCCAGTCTTTCATTTAATTTTGTAAATGGGCCACAATAATTATAACCAGGAAAATGCATTTCAGGTAAATTTAAATAGTTTAATGTCCATTTTATAATACCTTTTCCATGATGTTCAGAATTCTAAAAAGAATGTGGAATTACATCTAAAACTCTTATAAGATAAGGTATTCCTTTTGGATTACTAACAACAAAATCAGAAAACTTATTGTTCAACATATTCATTTTGCTTACTTTTTCATTGCAATAATTGTTATTTCCAGTATTTTCTTCGCCATGAATAATTCACAATCTGTCGGCCAAGTTTCTAACACTGTCCATCCAAATATATTCTTTTGGTAAAATATTGTATTTTTTAATGCCTTCGCCAGATATAAGAGTTTTTTGAGAAATTATGCTTTCAGGTGTGTTTGATTCTGGTATTGATTCTCTTATATAATTATCATAAATTGGTTTAATTATATTTATGTATTTCCAACTTCTATCCACATTTACTTTCTTATTAGGATTATATTCTCAGAATGCTGCATTGGCTGATAAAATAATTTCTGTGTAATTTTGATAATCATTATCAGCATATTTACCCTCTAAATCTTCAGGCTCTTTTTTTGTTAACAAATTAGAAAGGCCTTCTGTTAACGTATTTTCTTTATCTTTAACAAATATTTCATAATCATTTATCATTACTTTTGTACTACCAATGTAAAAATGTTGTCTATCTCCATGTAATCCATATGGTGCTTTAATAGAATTAATTTTTCCAGAAATTACTTTTGCAAGTTTTATATTAGAATCAGACATGGTACAACATTAAATCATTAGTTGTATGAGATAAATCTTTCAATGGATAGAACCCATTTGCTCTTCCAAATTAGGAGATTTTGGGAATAATTCTCTTTCAAATGATGTTTCTTATGGAGTTGGCGGATAATCTAATTTTTTTGCTGCTAGTGGAATTAATGTATTTATTAAATTTTTATTTACTTTGCTTACTTGTTCTACTTTTTTTTTTTTTTTTTACAAATATTTTGTAATTAGTTAATTAATTATAGTTATTTTTTATTTATTTTTTTTCGTATTCTGTTTGATGATTCTTTTTATAATTTCTATATTTTTCAATGAGTAATTTAATTCGAGAAACGTCCTTTGATAAATCTTTCATTTATAAATTATTTTTTCTTCTAAATGAGTTATAAATGTATTGAGAGCTTTGATAGACCAACTTTTACCCCAATGATCAAACTAGGGGGAATTTAAATGTTTACAATAATAGAATTGAGTTTGATATTCCTATAGGAGATGGTTTTTCTTTTCCAAATGATGCTTATGTCCATTAACAATATCGCTTACTAAAGAGACATAAAGAAGGAAATGCGGCAAAATATGGAAAATTAGATAATAATGATGTTTGTTCAAACTTTTTTCCTTTTCAATTTTCTAGAGAAGAAATCTCAAAACCTGGAAATGTTACTGAGTCTGTTGATAATCCAGGAATAACATCAACAATTATGAATGATTTGTTAAGATCACCATGTGAACAGAATTATTTAGAATTTTACTGGTGTTGATAATAAATATCAAGTAAAATCTGTTCATAGTAATAAAACAAATGAAATAACCTATCTTCTGTTATATTTGTTTGGTTTTATTCATGATAACAATTAAATTTACCATGAAAGTGGTTATAAAATTAATTTTTTCTTAATTCACCTGATAGCAATTGTTTATTTGTTTACGAAACAAGAAATGCATATGGTATGGTTAAGAAAAGGTATGCCAATCCAGGTATAATTGTAATTCAAAAATTAGAAATTATGTGGCCTATTGTTGAATACGAATCTAACACAGCAATTGCAATTAAAGAAAAATATACAAAAACCCTAAAATACCTATTAGTTTTGATTATTGGCAAATTTTTAGAAAAAGAAGTTCCTACTGGAACAATTGTTTTTAATGTTGATATAAAAGATCAGTTTAATAATTTACAATTTGACTTGCCCAATTTTGTAATTGTGTTTCAAACTAATAGAAAAAATTGCGTTGAACAGTATGTACACACTTGTATGTTTGATCACTGTAATGTAAGAAATATTTATGTTAAAATGGAAGAAATGAGATTTTTCCAACGAAAATTGGTATCTAGATATCGAAAATGGTTTTTGTGATAAAATGTTTCTAGCTTATAATGATCTTAGAAATTCAAAAACAAAACAAGAAATGTAGAACTGTAGAAATAATGAACATTATTATAAACCAACTGTAAATACTCAAGGTGATATAAATTATTCATTTTGGGGGCGAATACCATTATATGTTGTTGATTGTTTGTATAGAAAAACTACTGCAGGAAAAGAAAAAACAAACATAAAAATTAGTGTTGATTTGAATAAGGCTGTTGAAGCAGGAACAATTTGCAATGTTGTTCTATTTAGTCAAAGGAATTTAACTTATGATTATTTGAAAGAAAAAATTACTCACGATATAACAATTTTTTAAATAAATTAACGGAGGAATCGAAATGTTTTGATGATTTAAAACCACATTTTAGACATATAGTTAAACGGCTACATCTTTTAAAACTTTTAGAAATTTTAAGATGTTTAGTTAATTTTTAAAACCTTTTACGAATTTTTGAGTTGTATAGTTGAGTTGTTTTAGTAAATTTCTTGCTTTATAAATAAAAATGAAAATGCCTTTGTATCTATGCAGTATGACTAACACTTTTAAGGGTGGAAGCCGTTGTGAGCCACCTTCCTATAAATTAATGTGTCTGAAAATCTCAAAAAATTGGTTTACAAATTTAATTGGAATTTATAAAACTTACAATTAACAGTCTTAGAAAACATTGATGATAAATGTGACCTTCGAAAAATAGGTGAAAATCTAGAACATATAGAAGAAATAAAAAAACTAGTAGTGCTTCGAATATAAACTATAATAACATAATATTTCATTTGATTTTAGCTTAAATTTATTTGATTTTAGCTTAAAGTTTGCATGTTTTTTTAATTAGCACAAATCCTGCACAGCCATTTGCGAAAAAAAATTTAAAATTTGCTTTGTTTTTATCTTAAATTTACATGATTTTAGCTTAAATTTGCTTGATTTTGGGGATCGCAAATTGAAGTCAAATGAGGCTTCTAAAAACGTGTAAAAGTTGTTTGAAATAGATAAATTTACTTGATTTTGACTTTAGTTTCAGATTTTGTGTTAGGCGGTCCAGGATCGGCCTTTTATATGTACTCTCTTCAAAGTTGAAATACTGGTGTTAACGTTGCACAGTTATGCCAAGGGAGTTTAAGAATGACGGGTTAACCGTGACTGAAATGGGCTACGAACCACTCGTGTACTGACTCAGTGTCCAAGTACTGAGTCATGCTGGACAGCCTTCCTGGCTCCCCCCTCCCCCCTTGCCCCATCGCCACGTAATCACTACTAACACAGAGAACTCATAGTGTTAACTGTTTGTATAGGCTGTTCACGGTAAAGTGAGTACTTTTGAGGCCCTAGTTACGTCTTCCTTTCAGCCATTTTTTATCATTTAACCACCTTTCAATATAAATATTGCCATGCCGCACTCGGAAATCAACGTCCAAGGCTAAAATAAAATACATTTAGTGACTATTATTCCAAACGAGAGGGCTTTCAAAAGTGCTCACTTTACCGTGAATGGCATATACTGAAAGTCATGCGTTAAAAATCTGAAACGAAAAATGCACATCAGTGAAACGAAACGTTAATTCAATACAATAATTGTGGTTCAGACCTCAGTACAAATAAAATAACACGAGCGAATATTGTGCGTAAGCAATGTGAACAGTATCTATAGTTCAAAATATTAAAAGCATGTTCTTGATTTGTGGCCTTCGTTAGTTAACGGCTCTGTGGCGGGTCGGGCAGCTGTCATCGCTTCCCTTCCTCCGAGTTTGGCCAACCAATGAGTCACTTCGACATTCTCGCTTCAATTCTCTAAACGTTCCTTTGTACGCACGTCTCGTTAAGCGCCTGTCTACAATTGTATTGTCCGATGACATGTGCGCGGACAAGTTCAGACACGAGGTAACGTGTCCGCACTGACTCTTCAACGAGAGTGAACGAGTCTCTATGGAACATCCTGCCGCGTGTTGCAGTGCGTGCGTTTCTGGACGGCCATCACTACTGCACTTGCGCGTTTTCACCCTGCTAACACTGAGCACTTTTGAATTTCCTGGTGTATTAATATTTTCAATCAATTTTTTGTCTCTCTGCCACATTCAAAAATTAACAATAACTGTGGACGCTGTGAGTGGTATAAATGCGTCGACCGAGTCCCGCTTTTACAAATGAAAACATGTTAAAGTACAGCCAACTATTATTTAAATGCGAATGAAACACTACCTTTCCTAATTCGCTGCCAACATTAGGCTAGTACGCGTACTCTCTGATTATACTTTCCCAATCAGCTGCCAACACTGCAAGTACTGAACTCTGTGTTTTTGCTAATCGTTATCACATTAGGAAATAAATAAACACGTCGTACAAAGTTGATTTTTCAAAGGTTTGATTCAAAACGTGTGAAGAAACCGCGAATAGACTAATTGTCAACGAATATGTGTTGAATTTTCTTATTTTTCATTATAGTATACCATTTCAATACATGCTGATTTTTCAGTGTCGTCAAAGGCGGTTTTGGGTGCGGCGAAACTGGTTTAATGACTGACATAGCATATGATGCTGTCGAACAATTTTTTTATATCTGAGTAGCGGTGGGATTAATCTAACTCCGTCCAACCCACCCCTTCACGCTCTCAAACTTGCGTACACAATGAAGACAATATACAGAATGATTCGCAATTAGAACGGCAAACTTCGGGAGGTGATTCTTCATGAAAAAGTAAAAGGAAAACATATGTGACACTTTATACTACCTAAACTGAATATTAAGAAAGATATGAGCCCTTAAAAAACGAGGTTTTAAACCGTATTTCCGCAAAATATCGATATCGAAGTAAAATACAATAACTCTCGGGACATTATTATATGTTATCGGGACCTTCAGCGTAAGAGCCGATATTTGCACAAATACGGCTTAATTATTTTATTTATTTATTTTTTTTAAAGGGCTCATACCTCCCTTAATATTCAGTTTAGGTATAAAGTGTCACGTATGTTTTCCTTTTACTTTTTCATGAAGAATCACCTCCCGAAGTTTGTCGGTCTAATTGAGAACCATTCTGTATAAAAAAGACGACTACGGTCCAGACAGGTTGTAAGCGCACTGACCTTGACCCGCGGACAGATGACTCACACGAGCAGGCAACCGACAGAGGTAACCGACGCCACCCAAGGCCGTGTGTTACATTTGAAATAACCCTGAAAAGAATTGACGTAGAAAAAAGTCAAATATCTTCGTATATTGTCAAATCAGGTTTCATTTCCAAGTACCAACTTTTACAGTTTTTTTTTTTTTTTTAAGTTAGTATGTAATATGTTACATACATTATTTTCACACACATTAATGTTCTTTCTTTTTTCTTTTAATATTTCGCTATTAAGAGTTCGTCACGTCTGCTCATCTTTTCACTGATTTTAATTTTTTGATAAACACAGAAATGGACGTGTAAACGGAAAGGATGTACACGTATATCTTCATACACGGAAATATACGATTTTGTAAATGAAACTGAATTACACATTACTAGATGTGGACTGTGATTGACTACGTATCGGTTCTCGAAATGGTTATGGTTATATTCACGTGTCACTGTATGTAGTCAACACTGACCTCTTATGGGTATTGATATTGCTATGGAATTTCAATGGTGGCAAGGCCGTAATGCGTTACTTTCGGATCACGAAGTTCCGGGCTCGAATACAAACGTTTTTAGAGGGGTTGGGGGAAAAAAAAAGGGGGGGGGGACACTGTGGTAATGGTAGTCAGACCACTTGCCCATCAAGGCAATAATCGTCCCTGCATTCCACCGCTGCTCCATCCTCACCTCACTTCTACCTCACCGGCACTCAATACCTCGATGTCAATCGCAGACCAGACCCTCACATCTCAGCTCACATCGGATGCGTGTGCCGATTTTAGACGTAAATTTAAGTTAATCTAGACAGCAAGCGCCACCCCTGCTTTTCTTTACCATACTGTTCGCAAAAACGGGGGAATTTACAAACCCAGTCGAATCAAATCCTTTCAATGATAGGGTTTTGAACATTTTCCCTATGATCTTGTCCTTATTTTTGTCTTCTTGTTTCAGTTTTTCTCTTTGTTTCTACCACTCATATTATGCAGAAGAGTGCTTTTGTTACTGACTGGCCACATTATAAAGTGTAATGTGTATCAATGTATTGTAATTTTCACGTTAAATAAAAAAACAATTTAACAATTAATCAAATCAAATTCCACACATCGTCGGACGACTTTCCGTTGCTAGAGACTGACGTTCGACGGGACAGAAGAAATACTGGACGATCGATCCTCTGCGACACGCGACTCCGCCTCCAAGGCCGCAAGGCCATGTCGCGTGAGCATGTCGCCCTAGCTTGAAGCCGTTATTTTGGCTGTGACATTTGTCTCCTGGTCGACATAACCTATAATCACAGTGGGCATTGTAGGCGTGTGTGCGTGTATGCCTATCTACACACACACGCACACACACACATATGAAGTGCATGCTATAATAAAATTCCTAATCGAACATGTTTCTTAAAAATGTACTTCCCATTATTTTTTAAATAAAAATAAATTTTCCTTTCCTCGCTACACTTGGGACTGAATGCACGCATCTTCTCGCCTCTTTTTTCGTAATTGTTACTCGTAACGTCGCGGCAAGGCGTTGAGGGGTGGCGGCGCGGTGCGTGTTTCGATAATCGATCGTAATAGTTCCCTGAAACGTTGAGCCATTGCACTGTGGCATTCTCAACACTCGTTCAGCTGGTGTGACGTCACTAGCTCGCGTGAAATGTGAACGAATGCATGCTCAAGGTAATATCGCGTTCAGCGTGCTAGCGAGCGAGTTAATATACCTACCTTTATTCAAATTTTAGTGACTGATGGGTTGCGTATTCTACTGTTACATTTGATTTGTATTTTAAACAGTAGTTTCGCAAGATAAATGATGACTGTAGAAGTGACAGTTTAACAAGTGTATTTAATGAATCATTTCAGTTATGCTCGTTTAGTGAGAAATTAGAAGTTGTTAAAAGTTGGAGACCTACGCCCGCTCTCAATAATAATTTACAGACAGGGAACAAGGTCAGGAACTTTGTACCAACATTTAATCGTGCTCGTTACAAAAATCATAAATAATTACTTATAAACAAATGGTAAGTGTTACAATAGAAATAATTCTTGACAACTTAAAACTTACGTAAATTATGTTTTGTAAACCTTCAGAAGTAAATTTACTTTTTAAATACTTTTGACAAGCAAATATTAACCTTTTTTTTTAAACAGATTTTAAATTATTCTTGTTAAGAAGCATAAATATAACTTTGCCGTAGCCCTAATTCAAGCGATTTACTACTAATGAATTTATTTATTTTGTAAATTTTGGGTGTTTGAATTCATTTTTAACTTTTCAAATTAAAATGTAAAATTATTTGATTTGACTAGTGAATCTCGCAATTTGACACCTGGATTTATGTTTTTCCTTTCTCTCATTTGGAACATTAAAATGGTTTTCTTTAAAAATTGGCTACAGTACTTTTTTTTTTTTTAAATTGGTTCCTGCACACTACACGTTACCCTAGGGATAAAGTTTTGTGTTTTTCATTGTCGTACATGCTGAAGTGTGTCTATGATTTGTCTTAATTTAAAGTGTCACTATTTATTTTATTAAGAGTTTAATTATGTTCAGTAATAAGTGTGGATATGTTTGAGTGTTGTGATTTAGATAATTTTGTATTACTCAATACTTCAATTTTTTTCAGGATTGAAAGTTTACAGATCTCTTACACTTCACGTACACGTAAGTGAGGGTATAATCTAGATCTGGAGAAGCTTTTGAGATTTATATGGGCTTATTTTAAGGTTAGTACTGCTCTCGTGTTTCAAAGCTATCCAGATGAAGGTAAGATTGAGAGGAAAAAGTACTAAAAAAAACAGGAATATTTCCAGCAACCTTTTATTTTCATTTTGTAATTATTAATATTTAATTCCTCTGTGCAAAGTGAAGTGCCAAAATAAGTTTCGTGTTGCATGCCTTGCCAAAATTTCCAGGATACGACCCTGATATATGTGTGTGTGTATATATACAAAATATATATATATATATATATATATATATATATATATATATATATATATATATTATATATACACATACATATATATATATATATATATATATATATATATACACACACATATATCAGGGTCGTATCCTGGAAATTTTGGCAAGGCATGCAATAAATAAATAAATAAATAAATATATATATATATAAATAATATATATATATATATATATATATATATATATATATATATATATATATATATATATATATGTTGATCCTGAAATACAGGTACAAACGCTGTGAGGTGATCCCTATGCAAAATGAGATAGAAAACATTATACGACTTATGTCCTACAGTAATTCGTAAGGGTAGTAGGTGCCCTTGAAAATCGATATTTAATTTTTTTTTTAATTCAAAATTATATAACCTACTTGTGATGAAAGAACAATTCCGCGTCTTGAATCAAAATCTGAAATCTGCGAACGGAAATAGAGGAAATATGGGGTGCTCTGTTATCATCAAACAATGTGTGTAATCCTTTAGTGTTTACCGCTTTTCATGACGTCAATATCATGCGTACATTAATGTAAAGGTTGTTCACGATAAAGTGAGCACTTTTGAAATCAACCTTAGAAAAATGTCACTGCCCCTGCCTGCATATATTATAACTGGCGCATTGAGTGACATGCGCCCAGTAAAGTTGGTAACGATGGATGGGAAGTAGTTTCCTATCTTAACGTCGAACTAAAAGTGTTAGGCAACCATTTCTGATAACTTAAGCTATTTCTTTCGCTTTCTGTGTTTTTTAATACACCGAAGTGTAAAAATGAGCCTATTTGTTAAATATTTACTCTTCTTATAATTTCACAGTTTCATTTGACCGACGCATGAATAAAGTGATGAGGCCCGTGGCAATGTTAATCTTACATAAAGCGGAAGAATACACAACGTGCATACAAGTAGAGCTTAAGCAGGGCTTTCAAAAGTGCTCATTTTACCGTGAATAGCCTATAGAAAAAACGTCTCGGGGTAACTTTCTCAGGCGAACGGTCGTCGAGGAAACAAAGTGTATGACGTACCTGGCAGTCAACCGACTGCACCCTACAGGAGTAAACAGTGTGATAAATGCGCCTACTTTTGTAAATGTAGGAATTGGTTATATTTCAATACATTCGTTTGCTACAGCATTATCTGCCGTGTGTTCATTTTGCAGACAGTACATTACCAAATATTTACTCC
Organism: Dryococelus australis; assembly: GCA_029891345.1. Taxonomy (NCBI): domain Eukaryota; kingdom Metazoa; phylum Arthropoda; class Insecta; order Phasmatodea; family Phasmatidae; genus Dryococelus; species Dryococelus australis. Next base: position 81,086,034 of record CM056995.1, read on the forward strand.
CTTGATACCGCACAATAAATCAACGTGTCATTGCCATTGCGGAATAACCGGACTCACGCCTAGCGTACGACTCTTTGCCCGTTTCAAGTACAGCGAACCCTTTACATTTGACACTCGCTTATCTTCGCCAGTCTGGTTTGTGCGTGTTGCCTACCGCCAGGCTACTCGCCTATTTTATAATTTCCGGATGGAGTTTTCGAAAATGTTTCACTGAGAGTGTTCCAACAAGACGATCTTTTCAGTGCGTTTAGATATGCTGATTCATAATTCGTCTTTAAAAAATAGTTTACAGCTTAGTGTTACAAAGTTTCATGCAAACATTAATGAAGTAGGGTGATACATTAGTCCACGTTTTAAGAGGTGTAAGATCTCCGTTTCACTGATCGCAAGTATTTATAATAGGTTAGTTTTAAATTTAAATTAATTCAAAACTCAACATTTGTGGTCTTATAGCTCCCTTCATAATCACTTAAAGGGGAAGTGGTATATAGGTTTTATTATTATGTTTTCGTAAGGAATAATCTATCGGAGTTTATCAGTGTCATTTTAAAACATCCTGTTTTATTAAACGAAAGGAGTTTGTTAGTGAATTGAAACGAGTACTTTGTTCACTGCAGTAAACCCACATATGATACCGTTATTTATAATTTTACTGCAGCAGTGTCGTAATAATAGTAATAATAATTATTTATATATTTATTAGAAGTTAAAAATGTGCCACCCAACACTGTTGACCATTAATTGGGTGACACAGACATACAAACATGAAATACAAACATTGACACAGGCAACAGAACAAAAGACAACTTCATCAAAATAGACAATTGGATACCTACATATAACCAGAAACAACATACAAACAAAACAAAAGGCACAGACACAGAGACGCGAATACTACACAAAAAAATTGCACCAAAGTGCTGAATAACATAAAAAAATTATTAAAGACAAAGAATAAAATATTAATTAACAAGAAATAAAGATTCAAAGCTTAAATCAGAAATTGACTACTGACTAATGTGTTGCTTGTAAATCTCGAGAAAAATTATTTTCTTACCCTTAAAGGGATTAAAACTATAGTAAGCGAAATTCTGTGCATATAATTAGTAATCTTTAGACCTACCAGTTTATTAATAGCAGAACAAAGGAAATGAGATAGAAAGGCATTAACTAAAAATAAAGCATCATTAACGTCTTATCGAACTTTCAGTGTCTGATTATTGAATGTAGTAAGTTCACTATTATAATAGAAATCTTGACTGTTCGGGAATCTATTAAAAATAAATTTCAAGATATTTCTTTGAACATTTTCTATTCTATTTGAATCTGTGGTGGAAATAAAATTCCATATAAGTGAACAGTAATCTAATCTAGATATAACTAAAGAATAGTAAAGACACAATAGAGATTCAGGTGTTGAAGCAGAGAAAGTAATAAATTTAACTAAACCTAAAGTACGAATAATATTACTAATAAGACTATCAACATGATAATGAAAATATAATTTTGAGTCTAGAATCACACAAAGATCTCAAACACACTCTACTCTTTTAATTAAAAGATTATTAACAGAATATTTATATATAATAGGATTAGTATTTATAGTAAAAGAAATACACACGGATTTGTGATATTGCATTTGCGGTACACCAATTAATGATAACTTAGCAGAAATGTCTGATTGTGAATGTACACAATCTTTCGTATCTTTAATATTTTTGTAAATCTTCAAATCATCAGCGACACAAAGAAGAGCTCGTGAATTAACTATAACACTTACAATATCGTTTATGAAAATATTAAAGAGCAATCTTGTGGAACACCAGAAGATAAATTATAAGGAGAAGAGAGTTAAGTTTCTATTTTACAAAAAATGTTCTGTTAGAAAATAATTGGAAAACCAATTATCATATGAGACATCTAAACCTGTGGCTTGTAATTTTTCCAATACAACCGAGTGTTCACGAGTATCAAATGCTTTTCGTAGGTCAAAATATATAGCATCAGTTTGGTTTCTAGTTGTCACGTCTCCATATATATCATTAACAAAATCGAAAATATTAGTGGTTGTAGTTTTACCTATTTGAAAACCATGTTGGCTATCTGTTATTAGGTTTTTTTGTATGTAAATTTAAATGTCTATGAATTACTTTCTCAAATATCTTAGAAAAACTATATAAAAGAGATATAGGTCTATAGTTATTCACATAATATTCGTTACATTTCTTAAAAATAGGAACAACTGCCTGTTTCCATTGGCTAAGATATACACCACAAGAAAGACTATAATTAAAAATATGGGTTAGTAGGGGAATAAAGGCATTAATACATCCTTTTATCATGAAATTAGTAATATCGTTAATACCAGTAGCCTTACTGCTTTTAAGCCTTTTTATTGCCCAAAGAACCAAACCTTGTGTAATGATAATAGTAATAATAATTTTAATGGAAAGACAAATTGGAAAGAGACGTTAACATTGTTTAGAATTGAACATTAAGGAACGATCTACGTAGGATAAAAAAAGGGGGGGGGGGGAGGTGAAAGAATGGATAAGTTTAAAATAGTTTCCTCTGTACGATGAAAATTAAACTCGTCGACATTCATAGAATCTTGAGTTTATATAACGGTAATGGTTAAAATATGACGTATTCAATTCGGGTATAGTGAACGAGAACCCCATTTTGTACTATCGCCAGAACCAGCTAACAGATCAGTCCGTAATGTACGAGTTAACTAACTACCGTCCATGTCCGGAGATGTTTAAACTTGTCTCCCTTAAAAGTGTCGTGGAACCCTAGCATTAGGTATAGAATGGTTGTTATGGCTAACGGTACTGCCATGTTGAGTACTTCCGGTTTTCTCCCTCCCATTCCGTGGTTGTTCATTCCAGTAGCCTGCCTGAACTGAGTTTACGGCAGTTCGCATGACCCTGATGAATTAACTTACACACTGTCAACTTTTCTTTATACTTTCACCAGTGCTTTTATTTCACTTACATGTACTTAAATATAGCATCCCGATATTTTTATAAAAGTTAATCTCAACGCATGAAGATGACGTGCTTGGCGACAGAAGCCCATGCCGAGTAAATATGTGTAATGCCATACAAGGAACAATGCCATAGAGCATCCATCATTACCAGTACCTGTGATCGCGAATTTTATTTTCAAAACTTACAACTTCATTAACACTATCAATGCCAGTGGTGTGTGGTGAACTGTTGCAAGGTAAGCTGGCGTTAGCTGTGTGCTGTACCCTGTTGCTTGTTAGTTTACACTTCCACCACTAAAACGTAGTTCGGCAGGTGACGCCACAGGACGTGTGTGATGGGTTCACTGCCTGCTCGTTGTGAATGGTCGAAATACGTCCAGTTTCCATAGGCCCAACACTGGTTACTGGTTCCTGCTGGGTGCACCGAGAATGTACAGCAGTGAGTAAGCACCAGCTTACCTTGCAACAGTTCACCACACGCCACTGATCAATAAAAAGGGCGTATGCCTGACCGTCTAGTTTTATTTAGGATTATCCCTCTAGATGATCATCGGCTTTCAGGCCAAGGAGGGCAGCACTTCGGTAACAGCGATGTTTGTGAACTGTATCGTAAGTTGGCGAATGGTACCATTGGGAATAACCATCGTGAAAACTGCGGAGTTACACATGCCTTTGATGTCCGAGGTGAACATCGACTACGACGGTGAGTGTAGGCCGACCGACAGGCTACAGTGGAACAGCTCACTGTACAAATGAACCAGGGCATCCAGACACGTGTCTACCGCAACAGCTCAGTGAACCTTTCTGCGAATGGGGCTCCGGAGTAGATGGAGAGTGACTGTCCCATGCTAACACAGGTGCATCGATGGAAACAACTGGAATTTGGTCGACAGTATGGCGACTGAAACGCTGCTGAATGGCGGTTTCAGCTGCATAGAACGGATGGACGTCAGCGTGTCCGGCGAGAAATGTCGGGGAACCGACACCCTGCATCCATTGCTGGACGAACACTAGGCGGTGGGGGAAGTGGTAGTGTCTGGGGAATGCTCTCGTGACGTTCTCTAGGCCCCATCATCCGCGTGGAAGGCACTCTTGATCGAATTGGTTATGAATCCATCCTTGGCGATCACGTTCACCCGCACACGATGATTGTCTTTTCTCGGGAGGATGGGATCTTCCAGAACGATAATGCGCCCCGCCCCACTGTTAGAAGTGTCCGCACATGGCTGGAAGATAGCGATCAAGACTTCAAGGTTCTTCTCTTGCCCCCAAACAGCCCCGACCTCAATCCAATTGAACATCTGTGGGACCACCTCGATCGTCGTGTTCACCATCTAACGCCGCCTTCAACGCACTGCAGACAGCATGGCTCCAGATATTCGTGGAGACATATCAGCACCTGACTGAGTTACTGCTAGCTCGTCTAGTTGCTGTCTATACTGCGAAGGGCGATTACTCTGGATACCAACAGGTGGTTATAATAATGTGATTCCACAGTGTATTTGCAACTTCCTTTATTTATAGCGGTTTTTCTTCTAATTGAACTTCGCTAGTGGCCAAATGATATTTTATAGAGGCATATTTACGTGATTTTTTTTAAATTGTGAAGTTTTAGGAATATTCTTTATCCATATAGGCCCCTAACTCATTTATACCAAAACTAACATTTATGGACAAGCTAAAAGAAAACCTTTTCCATACCGAACTTAGCTTCTTTCGTATCTCCGTTCATCACAAAATGGAGACGACTGTACGAAAAAATTATTCATTGGGTTGTTGCATCAGTGAAATCACTTTGTGGTTAGGGTATCTGTTAACTGGGTTCCAGAAAACCAAACGATGAATCTCCGGTATTATTGAAATTGATTGATTGTGTTTACATGATAAATATATTTATTGATACTGAATATTTTATTTATACTTGCGGATACTAGGTTTATGAATTAGTATCAATTTAATTTGTAACAAACTGTTTCTTTTGGAACATAAACTGTTACTAATTGTAGGCTGTTCACGGTAAAATGAGCAGTTTTAAAAGCCATTTCGTTTGAAATAATAGTCAATAAATATGTTTCATTTTAGCCTTGGATGTTAAATTGTAACTGCGGTGGAATATACACACTGTGTTATTACTTACATGTCAATATTTATTTTAAAAGGTGGTTAAAGGATAACAAATGTCTGAAAGAAAAAAGTTACTAGGGCCTCAAAAGTGCAATTTACTGCGAACAGTCTACTTATATTTAAAGTTAGGAAATTGCTAAATGATTATTATTTTGAATTTCACCTACTTACCACAATGTTTTACTAAAAAAAAAAAAAAGTTCAACATGGGTACTAAGCGAAAGCAATCCAAGATTTTTATTTCAACTGTAATAATGATTTTTGGAGCGTTATTATGCTAAAAAAATATGTGAGTGAGTGAAGAGATTTGGGTGGTCTTAACAGCGAGTCTTTAAGAGTCGGACCTAAAAATTAGTGTCAACAGAAATGTTTATGTACTAAAATTAGGCACGTAAACCGGAAGTATGGACATTAGTTAAATTTTTTCCTCCAACATTGTTCCATTTAATATGAAATTGGGTTACATATGAAACAGCTTGAGTACTACTAAAATGATTTCTTGTACAAACTGCATGCAAAGCTATACAGTTCGAACCAAAGTTATATATATTTTTTTATTGTACGATGTCTGAGACAATTGGGGGAGGAGAACCATAAGGGTGCCAAGGTCACAGCGCGCGTGCAGTCGGGCGCCACGGAGGCGCTGTTGCATCGAACACCGCCAGTCGTCACGAGAACGACGCCTTTTGCTAACACCGTCTCTAGCGAGGGATCGATCGATACCGACTATCCGCGAAAACAAAGAGACCAAACTGTTTCGCAAGCAGGGGAGTCTACTTTCTAGCCAGGGCACGAACATTTACCTGGGCATTAACTTCAGTCGCTTTTTATCAATAAAACTTAAAGACAAACACAGAATCGGCATTACGATAGTTAATGGTACCAACATGCTGTTTCGTACGAGCGCAGGACAAAGGAACTTAAAGATAAAGTTAATCTCTTCACTTTTACCTAGGCCTATAACCAATCGGAGATTAAATGTAAAGTAAGCATGCGTGTTTGTTTTAAAGTGCTGCAATTTAGTGTGTGGTAATTATTGTAAATCAACTTCATCTTAGTAGTGGGAGAATGTACGTTCTGGACCACAAGGAATTAATTGGGATTATCAGATGGGTTATAGGATTAATTGAGTGGATTATGATATTAATCGATTAGATTATCGCACATGGATTAAATCACATTAAGTGTATGAAGAAATAACCCGTTTTATTTAATTAATTAACTAATTATTTTCAAATTGTCATTGGTGTTAAAAGTGTTAGATGTTCACCCTTGGACAACTGACAGGCGGATGAGATGGCGAGTGACTGAGGTTGGAAATGTGCATTTAGAGACTTGTAATAAATCAGTGTTTTAAAATATCCAAATAAAGCTACTAGCACCAAAACATGAAATAATAAATATTCCAGTGGCATAAAATTACTATCAAACACGTGACATTAATAATGTATCAGAGAAACTAAGTATCAAAAACACTTTCTAATTATGCAAAACGAATTAATTAAATACTAATTGAATTACAATTATGACAGAAATACTAATTATGCACAAAGATATATCATTTATCACTAACAACAGGACAAATCAATTATAAATCCAGAAATGTACAACTGGGCGCAACAAAATACCACTTAAACACAATCATATACAAACACCCACACACTTACTAATCACACGCAAAGATACGTAAAATTTCACTAAACAAGTATTAACCACAAGCAATGAAACAACTTAAATTTAAATACAATTACACAAAACAAATATGAAACCCAAGCAAGGAATGCAACAATAAAACGACTACCCTTAAATACAATTACACTTAACATCTACGATGTAGAGGCAACATAACACAACATTTAAACTACGAAACACATGTAACAAATGAAATATATGACTAGAAAAATATTAACCATGCACAAAGTCAGTTTACAGCACCATTCTGTACAGCTGTTTTGAATTTTTTAACAATGGATGTCCTTGTTTTTAAACTGGTGAAGCTTTGGTAGGGTCTTTGGACTGCCTCCACGATATTACGATTTTAATGTAGAGTTTTTACTGCAGTCTTTAAATTGTATTTAATTTAAAGGAGGCTTTACTGGGCCTCCTTTATTCTAATTGTTCAGTTTTTCTCTGTCATTAAAATCAATTATCAGTATTTGAATATTTTAAATTATCATTTGTTGTGATTTAATTATTTAATGTACATTTTGATCAATGTCAACTATACATGAGCAATTTGATACTCTTGTTTATGATAACTTTGTATTATGACTAACTTGTAGTTTTTATGTTTGGAGTGCTACAAATTTTCACATAACATTTTGTAAACCAAAAGGTGCTGCTATTAAAGTAACTTTTTTGAACAATATACCAATTTTTAAACTTTGTCACCCTATTTGTGGCACAAATAATTTCTGTGCAACTCTGCTAACTTATTACTCACATCTATCTTTGCATTTTTGGTATGCAATGGCTGAGGTTGGATTCATCTATGCTTTGAAGAGGGATGAACTCATCATACTTTGTGACCTCGAGTATGACATCGATGAGATCTTGACTGTTGTTGAGCTGCGACAAGTAGTAGTGGGCTGTTGGCAAGAACAACAAGGTCCAATGGGTGCCACCCTCTGAGTGAGTGATCCATGCGAGTGTCACCAACGGACCACCTTAAGTCGATAAGATATTCACACTTCCCCTCCAACATATTTTTCAACTGACTTCCGTAGAACCCGTTTGTATTTTGAAATTTTTTATTGTGGTAAGTAAATTAGCCAGTTTGTGTTCGAGTTCTGAGGACAGTCTTTTAAAGGCCCTTGCTATAAAATGTGAAGGATGTATATTAGAGTTACTCAATCTCTAGAATATGGTACTTTTATGGGGTTTACATAACAGGTGATTCAGGGTTTGTTCCTCCTGCATGTTAATCACCAATGTATACCTGATTTTATCTTTTGATTTCAATGGTCGGGAGAGTGTATGTGTGAGTTTGTCGACTACATTTGCACATATCATGATGCTTTATGTTTACAAATGAGCGAAATGAACTTAGTGTCATCATCAATAATCTGGCCTCTCATGTACAGGCACATTGCATGCTCATTTACACGCCATGTAATTTTTGCAAGCTACGCCAGCTGGCTGTTGTGGTTTAAGGTTGCCTTGTGGCCTCAAGTGAATGTTGTGATTGTTTTCCACCTCCCGGGCTAGTCGAATGCGACATAACTCCACGCCATCCAGCCACATTTGTACTATACAATATATCGACCGACACTGTTCTCTGGCGCAGTATGTCAGAAAGGGAATGTTTCCAATCCGGCGAACTCAGGCACCTGCATAATTCCTGCCAAAATACGGGAAACAAAATGTGACTGGAAATGGGTGTGGGCCTTTCAGCCTCATCAAATATAAAGTCTTGTGCACTGTGAGGAAGTGTATGGTGTTGATCATATGTGAGGAATAAAATTTTTCTGCCTTGGTTGACACCAGGGCTACCCATTGTGTTATGAATGAACCTATAAAAAAAAATAGAACTGTTGGATTCCAAGATCATTTCCAAGGGGCATGCCAGTATTTCAGAGAAATGCTTGTGTATCACTAATGGTAATTTTTAGGAGTAATGTAGTTGTCAACCTACACTTTAAGATTTGGAGGTTTTCTTAAACGTTTCCATTTTAGGTATTTTCTCATCCTTCCCACAATCTTATTTTGGGCCGTCACTTTTTGTGTAAGACTAGGGAATCAGTTAACCTTGACGTGAACACAGGGTTCACTCTGCGCCTTCCCTGACCATTTGCACCATGCGGTCACACATCGCGTTTTGAGCATGCTGAGGGTCGAGAAGAACACCCGAGAGTAAGCTGGTGCAGGTCGCAGAGAACAAGCAAGTCACTTTTCTCAGGGACCTGGATCGCATTACTCCCGACGGTCTACTTGGCACGGCGTCCCCGCAAAGCCACGATTGCCAGGTACATCATACATTGGTAGGAGCAAGTGAACTGCCCGCACAGTAGTGTAGTGAGCTCCTACCAATCGTATGACTTAGGCAGGTACGGAGGCCTATGTGAAGAGCTTCGTGGCTGCTATGATGCCCAGATAGGTAAGGAACAGCATGGCCCTGCCTATGTAGAATTTATGTATGGACAGTATGTACTCACTGAAGTGATTTTTTTGTTAGACGGGCAAACTGAAGTTGCCTTAGTCCCATATAGCATGGAAATTTCGGAGCTTTGAAATGAAGTCACGAGAAAGGCAGACTCAAAGCGGAAGTGTTATTTACGACAACACAGTGGTGGCAGAAGTGACACCAATAGTAGTTAAGGATCCTGAAATAGCAGCCAAGGACCTTAAAATGTTTTATGTAAAGTAAATGGAAGCAACAAAGCAACTCTTATCTTATGAACAGCACAGCGCAGCTTGAGAGCAATTTGTGTAAAGTGTAAGTGCGGTGACATACCCGCAACTGTTCTTTGAGCAACCGAAGGAATGCTTGGAGGCTCACAGGGGTTTTACCAATCTGTTTACGTGAATTAATGAATATTATGTACCATGTTAGTTTTAAGAGTGCACACATTTAGTTTTCATGTAGCTGACAACTTGACTCCGTCGCAGGCTCTTGGAGCTCTTGTTGTGGCCATGTTGGCATCTTAGTCTGGGTAGGCGAAGAGACCAGTCGTGCAGAGGGCCAGCTCAATGGCCACCCTCGGCACGCCTAAATTAGGCCATTGAATTCTTCATTAACAATAATAAGTTATTAATCACAAGAACCTCTCTCATATTTTGCAAGCGCCGGAGGTTGGACCCACTACTATTCCCATCAGTGGGATTTAACTTTTTCACTTAAATTATTAAGGGCCTTGCCCAACTTTTATCTGCATCAAGTTATCGGCAGACTTGTGAGTGCCTAGCCCGCATAACACATCTCATTAATCGAATGTACATGTGTTGATTTTGTTTTAATGAACAACTTTTATGAAACATCTCGGCCAAACAGCCCACAGTTGCGTGATGGTACAAACCACCACCTTAAGTCCATGTGAGTAAGCACACGTGATCTCCAGCACCAGCAACAGTACGATGCAGACTTCCAGAGATCCCCTTTGGGCCATTGGCACTCGACCCCCATTTTGTTCTACCATTAGGGCTGGTGCCAGGCATATCAACCACTTACCGGTCTGAAAGGTCAGACTGGTCAATCGACATCTCTGGAGCCTCGGAACCATGTCAACCTTGATGGTTTTTATATGTCTTTTGGGTTCGCTCTGGGCATCAGGATTGGATTACAGATCGACACATTACTGGAGGTGTATTTTCCCTTATTGGATGGCACGAGAGTTGCCATTTATTTTCAAGTGCGCTTGAACCAGTTATGGGAAGAATTTAATGATGTCATCTCTCCTCATTGGAAAATGAGACTTTCTCCCCTACAAGTTCACCTTGGCGGATCACGTCCTAGTGCGAGACATCCATTTTAACTGCCCCCTCCCAAACTCCAAGCATTCCGTGGAATCATAAGTAAACTGTTAGAAGCACGTGTAATAGTTCCTTCTACCTCGGATTATTGTTTATCAGGATACTTGGTGCGTAAAATGGAGAGTGATAAATAATGTTTGGTGGGTGGTTAACCATTCCCTGGTAAACAAGAAGATTCATAAGAATTCCTTTCCACTGACAATAATTGATTGCGCCCTTCAGCACGTTGGCAAAGCCTGTGCATTTACCCCCTTGGATTTGAACAACAGCTGCCACCAATGTTTACTTGATCCCTCCTGTAGGAAGTATACAGTTTTTAGTACACCTTGGAGCCAATATGACTTTACTCACATTCCTATGTGTTCCAGTTTCGGTAGCCAAGCCTTGCCACGTGTATTGTATTATGTCTTGTCCGAATTCAAGTTTAAATTCGTCTTCAACTACATCGATATTATTGTTTATAGCAATGACCTTGCGTCTCATTTATCTCATTTGAACAAGGTTTTTCTTAAGATGCGGAAGTAGGCATGACAGTGAATCCAGATGAGGTCACCTCAGGTTCCAATAAGGTGGAATTGCTGGGTTATTTGCTCTGTGAGGGTAGTTTGATAATTGATCCCTACTGTATGGTGCCTATATTGAATTTTCGTCATCCCAGCACTTAGAAGAGAGTACAGAAGTATCTAGGTATATTAGGTTATTACTCCAGGGTTATTGATAATTTATCAGAACTGGCAGCAAATTTAAATCATTTAAAAAAGAAGGAAGTATAGTTTCAGTGGGGTCAGAAGCAAGAGTCAACCTTTTCTTTGCTCAAAGAAAAGTTAATTTCTCCACGGGTGCTATATCTTCAGGACTTTTCACACAGATTTATAGTACAAGAGGATGCCTCAGCTCTGCCATTGGGTGTTGTCCTAAGCCAGCAGACAGAGTTGGGTTTGGTGCCTGTTGCCCTCGCTAGTCGCAGTTTGACTGAGACTGAGTGGAGATTTTGTCTATATGAGAAGGCAACCTTAGCATATATATTCGGCCTTGAAAAATGTGCTTCATACATCGAACTTGATGAGTGCGACTTGTACACTGACAATCAGACTTTGAGTTGTGTCCTCAATCATCCCCAATAGCTGTAAAATCTGGGTTGTTGGGTGCTCCATCTTTCTCGTTTCCTTTTTAAGGTTCATCATGTCTGAGGCTCCGAAAATTAGGTATCTGATGCCTTGTCGAAGATGGGCAATCTGGCTGATTTTGAAATGGATGAGGTGGCTGTCCCTGAGGCATCTCTTAATATTATTCAGTGTTTTCATCAATTTTTTTGTCAAGTTGCATCAGGTACAGGTGGATGACGTTTTCTGTATTCAGGTTCTGGCAAGAGTAACTATGATTCTCTTAAGGTGCCAATGACAGATGCTACACGTCAGGAGGCATAAGCCTACCTGGGAGATAGACCTCTGGACAATAATCAGTCTAAGATAAGACTAGAAAACATATAAGGGTGCATGTCTCCCTATTAATGTATCCGTCTACAGGATAGAACAGCAAACAAATATATGAGAACAAGGAAGATCTGGAGGGATGTATGGCTATGAAGATAACAAGTAATTACCCCCACTTAATGTATTCAGGTTCTAAGTGACCTGAACAATGATGGACTTCCATATGTATTGGATAAATGTAAATTGTATTTCACTGGTAAGAGTGGCCATTCTCATACAATTGTTGTGCCTGTATCGAGACCCGTGGTGGTGTCCTATTTTCACGAGTCATTGTTTAGAGGACACTTGAGTGTCAGCAAGACCTTCAACAAAATTGCAGTTTACTTTGCGTGGCCTATGTTTAAGGGCAACATATCAGATCATGTGTGCTTATGTGATTTGTGTCGAAAGTAAAGTAGGTTCAGCTTGCAAATGTTGGGCCAGCTGTCATTCAGATTTTTCAGGTTCCTTGGAGCACCATCCACTTTAAGATATGTTTGGTACTTTAATTAGGTCCAAGAAGTATAACATTTGTATTTTAATTCTGTTGGACACCTCAAAATTTAATATTTTGTTGCCGTTGAGAAATATGAAAGTGTATGGAAGGTGATCTTATTAAAATAGCAAGCTAAGTATTTCACCTCTAATGTGTTCAAGAACACGTGTTTTCACTGGGCTACTAAGCATTTTACCTCCAGTCCGTATTACTCGAATGGTAACCAAGTCGAAAGATTCAATAATTAAGGCCTGTCTGACTTTCTTTTATGACCAAGATCATACCTTATTGGATCAGGATTTAGATTTCATAAATAAGGGTTTTAACAGTGCCTTGCATGATTGAATGGGAATTTCAACCTTCTCTCTCCTTCCTTGGTCGTCCTCTCAGTCACTCTCTGTTTAATAATTTGAATATCCCCCTATTTCCTTCTCTTCTTGGTGATGCTGACAGAGATTGCCTGCTTGTGGAGGTCCACCGTAGACTCGGTGCAGCAAAGCTGCAGGTCACTGCAAAGATGGACCAGGGAAGGTCACCGGTCAATTTTAAGTTATGGGACCATGTCCACTGAAAAGTTATGCGCTGGCAGATATGGGTAAGGATTTGACAGGGAAGCTGATAGCAAAATTCATTGGCCCATTCAGAATAAATAAAATTTAGCTCCTAATACTGTAAGTCTAGTATCGCCCAGATCCAACTGGTTATTCCGGAAGGCACATGTTTTATCATTGAAACACTGTTAGCAGGGAAAATTGGTGTTAATTTATTAGTTTTGACGCCGTCGATTGAGACACAGAGACAATTACGATACACCTCTTACCTGTGGTTGATGGGTACCAGTGGTAGTTCCTACACACCACACTTTGAGGCTCAGGGATGTCAGGGATACTGTGGGTTCTATTTGTTTGTCTCACTTGTGCATAATTACAAAACCACTTTCATACTCAACACTGCAAAAATCACACACTTTGGCTGGGCTGGGTACTGATGCTACAAAAAGAGGCATTCAGATTTTATACTGAGAGGTATATTTATTCTGACCAGATTACAACATGCCAAAAAATGAATTTTGAGGTTACTCCTAGGACGTGACTAGCCAGCCCGGAGGGTGATTCCCCAAGCACGTTACTTAACTTGCGTATTCCAACTGGATGATGCTCTGTGGTGTTTGAGAACATAGCCTCCACAAGGCAAGGGGCCTACAGCCGATAGGATGGACTGTAGGTTTGCCCAGAGACAGGACATGAAGTGTGAAAAGAACACGTGCGGATATTAACGCAACTAGTACCTACTCGTCGGGATTCGTTCCCTAACCACGTGATGTGTGGCGGTGGTCATACACGTAGCAGGTTACTGCAAAAATAGTCTCACCGTACAAATTACACAAAATAACACTGGGAGAACAACAGACACATTATGAACAGGCACAATAAACACACAGATGTGTGAAATTATCTTTAAAAGGCGCGGACGCTGCTGGATGAAATTCATAGCGGACCACATGGGCGGGCATGAAAATGTAGTATTTCACGGTAATTTCATTCAGGAATCATTGGCCAAGTCTGATGTGGGCAGCAGCAAATTATTCTCATCAATAAAAGCATTACAAAAGCTCTTAAGGCACCAGATGGCGCGAAAACACAAGTATATAAATTGACCACATGGTCATGAACTAAATGCATCAAACATGAAAAATACAAGAATACTTATTGAGAATATTACATTAACCCTGAGATAAAATTATGACGCAGATATGGACTTGGTGGTAGCTAACCACGTGACCATGGGTGACGTGGCTGCAAAACAATTTAACATGACAAAAAACCCTTAAATAATTATACCAATACATTACCCTTAACATTGTGATGCGTTGCGCCTCCAGAGGCACTGGTGGTGTGTTCGTGTCCCGCCTGAGAGCAGGTGGGGAACAGGAACTGATGATGTGTCTGGCACCACGTTCGGTATAGAGAACAATTGTTGATGGGGGTCGTACGGCCGACAGCCTATGGTGACTCTGGATATATGGTAAATATGAAGGAGAGCTGAGTAAATTTGTCCGTTATATTACGTAAAGGTAAAATATTGCCTGTGGGCGAAGCTGTTGGCCACTTCGCACACCATTATTACCACTGAATTTACCCTGCTTAAGGGAGGCAGGCCCTGTAAATGCAAAACACACTGAAATACACTTGTAAATTTGAAGGCTTCTATTAAGGAGCAGTACCCCATGAACTCAGAAGAGTTAAATGCAATAAAACACGCCTAATTATGGTATGACTGTTTTCTTACTGTTAAGGTACAACAGAATGTTACTGCACTTATGAATGCAAGTTAAGCGAACCCGGCACTCTGGGCGCTACTGCTAGAAAATAAGGTGTGGGCTTTAGATTGTAATTATGTGAAACATGTCCGTGCATGAAGTCCTGGTCTGTTACGTGAGGATGCAGGGAGACTTCCCTCGGCTAAATAAAAGTATTAAAAGGTTCTTGGATTATGTTAACTATGGATATGAAGAAAAATGCAGCCTATATTGACTTGCCTGTGTCTGGAAAAGGGGGGGGGGGGGGTGGTAAGCGAAGCTTACCATCTGCCCTACTGGATGTCTGGTGTGCTGAAGGCTGACTAACGACATGGCATCGGTTTCGCTGCACATCCGACGAATCCAATGCCAAAATGAAAACATGAAAAAAAACTGAACTTAATGAATAACATAATAAGTGAAACTGATGTTGTACATAATTAAGATTGCTAAACTAAAACAGATTGGTGACATACTTGGAATGCCGGAGCCCCAGATATGGCTAAGAATGTGGCGTGACGAATATGTCACCGCACTTGAAGGGTGATATTAAATTAAATGATGCTTCAGGTGGATGATTCTCGATAGATGATTACATGTACACTATTATAATTAACATTTTAGAATCGGTGTGTGTCGTTATGTAATTAATTTCATGAATGTGTATGGATGTGACGAGACACAGATTTTTTAACTAAGGGCAGAGCTACACCCTGTTTTCTGTGGAATGTTATCGACTCTCTATGATGGAGCGGGTGGTTTCCCTAGTGAGTTATGGTATACTCATAGTGAATTATGCTTACAATTTCTCCTACTAATTAATGCTGCTAGGGAACCGCTCGCCACTTCACACTTCGTGCGGGAATTTGATTCCCTGTCTTTTGAAACCACTCGGAGCCATGTCTCACTACGAACCGCAGCCATGAATTACAGGTCGGCAAGAAAAGTGTAATGCTCCTCTTGTCGACCCGCACTGATCGAGACCGCGACCTAATTTCGATCGGTCGAGTGTTGCTGTGTGGTTGATGCATCTGCGATGGCACAAACAGGCACAAGGAATATGTGGACGTCAGGAACACGCCAATTGCTTGGTGTAATTAAGCAGAAATTACAATGAAAAGTTCTAAGCATGGGTGGATGGTCATGATACACAAGTTGCGTGGGCCACGTGGCCTCTCCAACATCTCCTCCTCTCATCTCGTTAAAATTCCAAAAAGCCTGAAAGGCTGCAAATAATTAAGTTAGTTGGATAGCATTATGCTGGGGATGTCTGGCAAAATGTACACATGGCAAAGATTAACCAGTAAACTAAAAGAGCTATTGGAACCTACATAAGTGCAAAAGTATGGTGTGTACGTGACAGTGTCCTACCTACCATGGCTGCCTATGGGGTTCACACAAGCAGTAGTGCTATGCACGCTGAGTAAAAATTGTAGCATTGCAGCTAGATATATATAATTGGTATATTCGAGAAGGATTTCAATTGTCTATATTTGAGTCAAGGATAGTAATTCATGTAATATTTGAAAGGCAGTGGAAATGAAAACTTGTTTGTATTTCATATATTTCGGTTTTTCCAAATTTGTAATTATTCTTTCTTCATTTCATCAGTAGTAACAGACATCATAGGACGACAGCGCATCTTTTCCTTTTCACTGGGTTAGTAAACTAAAAACATCGCCACCGTAAGGCACGACATCGTGAAACGAGGAAAATAACAGAGGTCACCTCCAGCTGACGTGACCATCTGCTCGAGAATGTGTTTTCAATGAGGAAACTTTCGACCAATATATAGGGAAGCACGACCTTTCTAGGGTACCAGAACAGTCAACTAGCAGTGAGCACATCACAACAGTTGGTTTAAGCAGCACGATCGTTTGTCAGATGTCAGTCGGACAGCCCGCATTAAGTGATCACGTGACTCGCACCTACCAGCGTCCGCGACTTTAAACTTCTTTTGAATTTCGGACATTTCAGTTCAAATATTTATTAAATCATTTTCCATTGGTGCGAGGAGTCAATAGGGCGCCGGGAGAGAAAAGTAACGATTCTCTCTCGTTTTCATAACTCTTGAAGTGAGAAGTTTTGTTTTATGAAGACTGCCATTATGTCTTGTTTTTGTTTGTTCGTCAGGTGCGAGTGTCAATAGTTTGTTTTGCCGAGATGATAATAAATCTCTAGTAAACATTTAACTTATTTTATTTAATGGCAATTCAGGTATCAACAAACTTTCATTATTATGTAGTCAAAGTTTCCAACTCATGCTGAGCTAGTTCGTTGGTGTTTACTGAGAACTATGAGAGGACAGGACAGTAGCCTATTACAAAATATTATATAGCAAATTGAAATGGCACCAAAAGAAATATCAAACAGTTTTACAGACAGAATTCAAAGTTATATTTTCTGGTAATTATTAAATTGTCTATTGAAGGTGTCTTCACCTGAATACTATCGTCTCTCTCTTTGGCACCACATGCACTTTGAATTTGAAATATCAAAATTACACAAGATCTTGAAATCAGATATTTTACACTTTACAAACATTTTAACCCTGAAAAAGATATATAACACACTGAAAGCATTTATCTCGTTTTGGGAAAGTCCGTGTAGGGGCACTGCACATGTGTTTACAACCACGTGTTAGGTTAGCGGCGAGTGCCATCATG
This sequence comes from Dryococelus australis, assembly GCA_029891345.1. Taxonomy (NCBI): domain Eukaryota; kingdom Metazoa; phylum Arthropoda; class Insecta; order Phasmatodea; family Phasmatidae; genus Dryococelus; species Dryococelus australis. The sequence continues at coordinate 81,103,552 of CM056995.1, forward strand.
AGCTGACAACAGCTCGCTCTTAGCCGGTGTCAGTTTGTATCTGCTGTTTAGTTTCGTCAAGTTTGTTGGTGCACTTTGTTTCCTTATCACTCTTTTCCCGTTTAATTTGGCTACTTTGATTTTCCACTATCTAATCCATATATATTTTTGCATGCTTTCTATCAGCCCACAGAGTAGAGCTGAGCCTACATACTTCCGCCATTGTTGTGAATCGAAAAGAGGAGCGAGACGTCTGCTGAAATTGGCAGTGGTATTACTGGTTTTTCACCCGCAACCCCCCTGGCTGCTGTTTGGACTTCATACCTGATGCTCGAGAAGAGACTGCTCTGATGGCACCGAGTGGTTTTCCACTTGGTTGTTCGTGGATATTCTTTAAGGTGTAAAGAATCTCTCTAGGAAATTCGTAGATATACGGAGGAAATTGCTGACATTGGCCACTAGGAGCACTGGTGTCGCTCTCGTTCGATTAGTTGAACTGGCGTGCGCTCGACCGCCATATTGGTTCTGGAATTGGCCGCAAGGAGCGCTGCTTTTCTTAAAACTCAAAATACAATTTGGAATAGTGCAAGATCGAAGTACCGGACCATGGGCCGCCAGATTTACGCCTTAGACCACTTCAGCTATCATGACGTGTGCTGGAGCAAGAGTTTATATGTAGGGGAAAGTCGTCCAAAACGGAGACGGCGGCTAATATGGGGACATTCCATTTCTCGCTGTTCAGTGCTGCTGTCTGTGTTCAAGCGCCGTACTACGAAGCTTCGCTATCCATAGAGCAGTGAGAACCGATTCGTTGCGGCAGGCGACTACTGCTGTTTATTCCATAGTTGTTTGGAATCTTTTCGTGGAATTGTTTCAATATTTAATTTATGTTGTGTTGGATGTTAACAAGCCACACGTGACCATATAATATCGGTAAGTACAGCATTGATTCTTCTAGTTTTCAGTATTATTTTGACATGCCAATCGGTAACTTACCTTTCATATGAGTGAAAATACGTCATGTTTGTTAGCCTGCATGATGGTCTGGTAAAACGGGAATGCCGAGGGTAGGACAAAATGGGGACGTTCCCATTTTATTAGACACAATTTTTTTTAGATTGTTTTCGTTTTAAGTTGTTTATTGCTACGCGAGTCAGTGATATTATGTTTACTCTATTTGTATAGTAGGCCTGTTAAGTGTGGTTGCTAAAAATAAATAGTTAAAAAAAAATCAGAATTATTATGATAGAAAATTGATGTGGGCCGTAACGATTGTGTTTATTGTTAGTCGCAAAACTATTATTTTGTTTTCAGATGTCACCATGGGACGCTATCAAAGGAAAACTGAAAGGCAGAGCTGGTCCAATGAACGTATGGCTGGAGCATTCCAAGAAATTCTTGAGGGGAAAATGGGGTATAGAAAAGCTTCTAAGGCTACAGCGTGCCACAAACTACTCTGAAGAGGAATGTAAAAGAGGCTTGCCAGAAGGGGTTGTCTTCCGAAGCAGCTGCTGAAAAAAAAAGTTAGGTAGGTACAACACAGTATTTTCAGATATTCAAGAAAAGGAATTAGTGGATCATATATTATATTTAGAGCAGAGGTTGTTTGGCCTGACCCTCACAGATGTAAAAACACTCGTATTTGAGTTAGCTGACAAAACCAACATTCTCCACATATTTAACACAGAAAAGAAAATGGCTGGGAAAGAATGGCTCTATGGTTTTCTAAAATGCCACCATACGCTAACTTTACGTGACCCTAAGAAAATATTCATTGCAAGAGCAAAGGGCTTTAATCGTGCAGCAGTCAACAAATTCTTTGATTTGTTAGAATCCCTGTTTATGAAACATAGATTCCCACCCAATGATATTAACAATGTCGATGAAACAGGTTTGTTGACAGTTCCTAACAAGCCATCCAAAATCCTTGCTTTACGTGGTAAAAAACAAGCGGATAGTTTGACATCAGCCGATTGAGGGGTGCTTGTTACAGCAGAAACCTGTATGAATGCTGCAGGAAATTACATGCCACCTATGTTTATGTTTCCTAGGAAGAGGGAAAATCCCCTTTTGATGCAGGGTGCCCCCCCTGGATCATTTGCAGTGTACCATTAGAGTGGCTGGATTACCAAGGAAACGTGTTGATCCTCAATGGCCACAGTTCCCATGCAAAAAGCCTAGAACTGATCAATCTTGTCTGAGAAAATAATTATGTATTGTTGTGCTTTCCTACTACACAACACATCGGCTGCAGCCCCTCAATTCATGGCACCACTGTCTGCTTTGTATGAACAAGAGGTCAGGAAATGGCTGCTAAATCACCCTGGATGCAGTGTTACAATTTATCAGATAGGAAACCTGTTCAACGCTGCCTTTTCTAGAGCAGCTACTGTGCAGAATGCAGTGAAGGGATTTGGAAAAACAGGGATATGTCCCGAGATGTATTCCCTGATCATCTATTTGCGCATCAGATACCACAGAGCAGCCACTTGATAACAGTTATGAACAGCAGGAAACATTAGAGGTTAGAAGTAGTACAGCACTGCCAGCAGAACTCCAGCCATCAAAATCTTCATGCACTTCTACGATGGTGGAGCCTCAGCCACCTAGGCCTATATCCAGGTCTACAGTGGTGGAGCCCCAGCCATCTACTCCCAGGCCTACAACAATGGAGCAGTCCCAGCCGTCTACTCCTCAGCCATGTGGCTCAGCCTTTACGATTTCGCCCAAAACTCTAATACCACCCCAAGAAATAGACCATAATAAAAAAGTAAAGAATGACAAGAGAAGAGGTAAAACAGTAATGCTGGCTTCGTCACCTTACAAAGGAGAATTGGAGGCAGAGGAACACAAATAAGTGTGTTAAAAAACCAGCACTTTTTTAAAGAGCCATTGAATCTGCGAATCCTAAGGCCAAAAAATGTAAGACAAGGAAGGTAGAAGAACCAGCGGTCATTTGAAGGAGAAGCGGGCAAGGCTTGCATCTTTTGTAATGAGATATTCATCCACTCAAAGGATAGAGAGACTTGGATTCAGTGTAGCAGTTGTCAAGGATGTGCACATGAAGCCTGTTCAAGTGCTGAAGAAGAAAATGACACCTTCATATGTGACTTTTGTGCTTGATAAATTATGTCAGTGTGGACCTACGTACAGTGCTAATATTTTTTGAAAACAAAAATGACTAACATACTTTCCCTCTTGTAAGTCTTAGCATATTATTTTGTGTAGTTCCTTGTTTCACTTGAATTTATACCTTTAAATACCTTTTAAGAATAAAATATTGCATTTATATATATATATATATATATATATATATATATATATATATATATATATATATATATATATATATATATTTGTTGTGGGTATCCCATTTTGTTTACCCGGTTGTTCAAAACAGGGTAGATGAGCATTTTGGAAACAATGTTTTTCCTTCCTCATCTAAGCATATATTTTTTGGTCTAACATAATTTTTTTATGACATTTCTTGAGCTCTCCTGCAAAAAGAAATAAAGTCCAATTTTTTCCCTTTGGTAGTTTTTTTTGTGAGCCAAAGTATGTTAGCGTCCCCATTTTGGGCGACTTTCCCCTAGTACATAGGAGACGAATAAATAATATCTTACTTGTCATTAAAGACATTCAATTTTTTATTTCTTATCTAATTTTAAGTTTTTTATTTTTTATTTTAAGTATTTTTAAGTTTTTATTATCTTTTTGAGTATTTCATTTAACATCAATAATTTCTTAAGTTTTTTATTTTTATTATACATTTTTTATTTCTTATGTAATATTCAATGTTTTTTTACATATCAATAATTTTTTACTACATTATTTATTTTATTTTTAATTTAAATTTAACTTAAATATATATTATTTAAGATTTAACGTAGATAGGTACTTTTTAAGAATTTTATTTTTATTTTAAGTATTTTTTATTAAATTTTAAAGTGTATCAAGTGACAAATCTACAGATTCGTATTTGTCAGGTAGATAAGATTATGTCATCAGAATATATGATTACATCACTATGAGAAGCCCCATATTAGATTTTTATAAGTATATATAAAAACTGTTTTATATGCCAGGTATTTTACATTATTAATGCTGATTATTCACACTTTTTTGATTATTATTTACGTATAATAAAGTGGAACATGTGAATATTACTATATACTCCCAAATATCCTTAGGATACAAAAAGGAAAATGGGGATATTTTTGAGAATATTACTGTTTACTCCCAAATATTCCAGGAATATTAGCAGTAAAATGAGAATAGTCCTGTTTGCTCCCAAATATTCCAAGAATACAAATAGGAAAATGAGAATATTCCTGTTGATTCCAAAATGTAACGGGAACACAAAGAGGAAAATGAGAATATTCCCATTTACTCAATAATATCCCAAGAATATTAAGAGGAAAATGAGAATATTCCTGTTTACTCCCAAATATCCCAGGAATACAATAGGGATATTGAGAATATTTGCAGAAAGCCCCCGAGTTTCCAGGGATATCCAGATGACATTAGGAATGTAAATAGGACATCATGGGCATATTCTGTGCTGTCTGGGTGGTTTTGGTCGCCAGCCTAAATTTGGTTTCGGTCTAATTAAATTCTTGCTTGCTGTGTATTCCAGATGTTTTAATGTGTAGTGTTTAATTTTCTCTGTAGCCCAAAATTTCATTTTAGGTTTATTCATTTTGCTGTTTTTCCATGACTCGTGCGTTGGGTGTAGAATTTGAATTTAATGGTCGTCATTGTTTTAATTGATACAGCTTTGGTAGAGTCTTCGAACTGTCTCCACGATGTTACCATTTCTGTGCAGATTTTAACTGCAGTTTTTTTAATTGTATTTTATTTGAAGGAGGCTTTACTACACCTCTCCGGTTGCCCTCTTTTATTCTAATTGCAAAGTTGTCATTAAAGTCAATGATCAGTATTTTAATATTTTAAATTATTTTTATTGTAACATAATTATCTAATTTACATTTTGATTAATTTAAACTATACATGAGCACTTTAATACTCTTGTTTGTGATAACTGTGTGTTATGATTTTAACTTGTAATTTTCATGTTTGGAGCTCAACATATTTTCACTTAATACTTTGTAAATCAAAAGGTGTGAGGCGCAGCTCTATATCTGCGATAGTGTCAACAAAGAAACTGACTGCGATGACACCACGTGTCTCCTCGGAGTGCAGCTCGACAGACAGGTTGGATAACTGCGTTATGTCATACCACAGCTCCTGCTGTGGTTCCCCTGGTCACGGATCGCAACTTCACAGTTGGGCACGATGGGTGTCACACATATGTCGCCAAAATGCAGCTCCAAAGCAGACACTACGTGGAGAGGGATTTCAGTATCCTTAGTGCAGCCGCAAGGTAGTACACCAGCTGCTTATCAGTGCAACCATTGGGGGGGGGGGGGGGGGGGGGGGGGGGAGGTATTCATGCCAGGGTGCCTGTCAATCGTAAGTTAGAGGGGAGGTGCCTTAATTGTGATCTGAGGCATACTCACATTGCAATACTGCTGGGCCTCTCCTGTGAGACAGCTATTTAAGCACGAATCTCTGCCTTCTCCTCACTGCTTACATGTTTCATCTAGGTGGTGTGGTCACTCTCAGTCCCTCCTTAGCTGTTGGCCCCTAGTATCTTCTTACATGCTGTTGTAGGAATTATTGCCATTTTTTCTAGTGGGCGCTCACATCTTGGTTCATCTTACACTCGACACTGTTCATCCTTTCATAAACATTGTCCATATTTTCATTCACTAACTCGCTAACACATTCTATCTTTCACACTGTCTAATTTCCTATCCACATATTCATTCACATTATTTTCTTGTCCAATTTGTAGGTAGCATTAGTCTTTCCTATCTAAAACATTCTGGAGTGCCCCGAGAACTTCCATAAACGTATGCACTCGACTCGACTCGGGTAGCTCGCTGGCCTTCCACAGTACTCTCGCACCTCGCCATCATACATACACTCGTCTGCCGCTGTTTTTACCGCCACCGCAGTCAGTCTTCTCCTTCGTTCAGCTCTTGCCACACTTCTCCCAGGGAGTACTTGTCGTTTAGCCTAAAATTGAATAGCCTAAAATGTAGGTTAAAGACTTTAGGCAAAACACATGTTGGGCAAAATGCCAGGTAAGCAAAATGCTTGCAGGCCAAATAACTTTTAGGTAAAACACCTGTTAGGCTAAATGACTTTGGGCAAAATGCATGTCTGGATATTTGGCGATGCTTGTGATTTTTTTCGGGCAAAATGCTTTTTTGGCTAAACGAATTGGGAATTTACGGATATTCGTTAATTTTTAGACTATATGCCTTTTAGGCAAAACTACTGTAGGGCAAAATGCCTTTTAGGCTAAACACCTGTAGGCAAAATGCCTGACAGAGAAACAGAGAGTGGTCGTGAACTTTTAGGCTAAACGATGGTGACTTCTCACAAGTTTTGTGGTTACGTGTCCTGAAAATTTAAATAAACTTCAACTTTACTTTATGGTGAATATTTCACTCACAGATAGCACCACACGTAAGATATCTTCAAGTGTTGTTGATTGTAAGTCCCTAGATATTAAACGGATAGAGTTGTTGGTGAAGCAGGCCAAAAGGGGTACATTTTTCTTCCTACAGGTTGTGCCCAATAATAGTACAGCTGGAACATATCATAAATCCTGTAAAATGCAGCGAGTGTTTTGTATAACTGTTGTGTTAAAGGTTCAAAAACACGGTTCACGACCAAAAATGAGAAATAAACTGTGTTTTATACTGTAATGCACTGCATAAGTGAAATGATAAAAATAAGATTTTACATCGCACAATTACGCGCAGAAATGCTTAAGGGTATGGGAATTCTACACATAACTTTATTAAGATAGCAATAGTGGTTAACGGCTGTCTCAATGATTTGACCCAAGTCTGTCATGCTGCAACTGGATTACAAACCCACTTGACGAAATATAGGAACTTCGGTTCCTGGTCTTGTGACAGCATAGTCTTCCGGGGGCATGTGAGAGAGATTATAGCGACCACGGAACACTTTTAGAGTACCAACTCAGTGCTAATAAATTTAAATGGGTCGTACCAGGGATTGGGATTGAACCATCCGACACTTGCCTCAGCACATATGGCTCTAAGACCATAAGTTAAATATTTGATAGGATTTAAAAAAATTGAATTGCAGTGCAGAAATTGTTTTGGATGTAAATGAGACAAATTCGTTAATTAAAAATGAAATACATGAAAGCTTTGACAAACATTTTACTTTAAAATAAACCTTGAACTTTCTCAGTACAAAAATCATTGTGAAGAACATTTTGAAAACAACTGACTCTTATATATGCAAAAATCTAATTCTTGATAATAAAACGAAATGGACAGGAAACAAATGACAATAAATAATTTACAGGCTACAGTTGCTTGAGTCATACCTAATGGTGTATTTCAGATAATCTAATGCTGATTTCTTGTAAAGCTTCGCTAATTGATTATTTCTATACTCAGACGAGGAAACTGCATAAAAGTGGTTCATATATTGATACAGATATATTAATTTTAACAAACACTGCATTAGGACCAATTACTTTGTTAATATTACTACAAAACAGTAAAAACCTCTGCAATTTGAAAATATATTTTCAGCTATCTTAGCCCAAAAATACGAAACTCTACAAGGAAAAAAGGCTGCATTTACGTATAGTGCTTTTAAATTTTCAGTTTTAAAAACAATATTTTCCCTTTGGATTGGAGAATTTTGAATATGAGTAGAGCAAGCATTCATTACTAAATTGGCAGATTCATCGTGTCGGCCTGAAGTTAATGCTCACTTACAAAGCACTTGGTTGATACAGTAAAACAAGAAATACTAACAGAACTACATTATCTGTTATCTTCTTCATTACAATGTGCACGCTGATTGAATACAGTGTTCATTACACAAAGGAAGTATGATATTAAAAGAACAGAGGTCAACAAATACAAGGAGGAACTCTTCAGTAATATTGTTTGATAAATTACCTAAAAACTGACATCAAAATATTAGATTATAGCAATATTTTTTTGTGAAAAAGTCCTGAAATAACACAGCGACATAAATCAGAAGTGTAATAGTGTCTGTTACAAAACATTACATTACGCTAATATTGGTGGCATTGTTACTGTAATAAGTATTCAGGAAGAAACATACTTGTGTAGGAGACATAAATCTATTATTAGATAATAATTTATTAAATGATTTCCATTAAGTGAAATTTTCCCTGCGTCTCTTATAACTGCGATTGGTGCGTTATCTTTGCTAAGTTTTTAGAACCAACCACATTTCCTATCAGTCTGTTAGACATCATGACAGAAGAAACGTGTGCTACCCCTTTACGGCCATCTATGAAACTAGTTAGCAGGTCTCGGAAACAGTTCCAAAACTCACCGCTACTACATGAACACGAAACAAAAAATACAATATCAATAGTCGAGAAACGACTTTATGCAAAATGCTTCTCTGGTATTGGGAGGATGTTCGAGAATTTTTAGGCTAAATGCCTTTTAGGCTAGATGATTGATTGGCTAAATGCATGTTAGGCCAAACAACTGCTAGGCTAAATGCCCTAAGGCTAAATGATTTTAAGCTAAACGCCGCAACACCCGTCCAGGTAGCTGCAACAGACTTCCGACCCTTGGTATGCGGTGCTATTTATTGGGACAGGTGTTCGATCGAGAACAATCTCCACACATTGACCTGCGCAGAGGGAGTAGACATCCAGAAAGCTTGCATAACATATCACAGTTGCTGACAACTCCTGTCAGTGAAAAGGAGTAAACAGAGGGGGGGGGGGGGGGGGCATGTAACAATACATATTTAAGTAGATACACTAATCCCAACACCCACATAGAAATGTCATGTAAGTGTCCCTCGGATATACTTACCAACAGCAGACGGGGTGGCATTTATTACATCTCTAATCCTGTTAACCAGATGTCGGAAAGTCTCTGGAGTAATGGCCAACAGTTGATACTACTCTTCCTGAAATGCTGTAGCTTAGTTAAGCCATGGGGTCTGACACGCAGTTGCTATTCCAGTCATCCCAAAGGTGTTCGATGGGAATGAAGTTGGGGCTGTGGACTGGCCAGACCATTTCCGGAACCCTTATTATCCACAACTAAAAATGAACAGACTGAACTGTACGGCAGGGATCATTCTTAAACACACAATTATCATCTCCGAATTGGTTTTTTACATTGGAAAACATGCAGATGGTCAAAGTGTCTGATAGTCTGATACACAAGTCCTTTAAGAAGAATGCATTGCAATTTTTGAAATATATTTTTTTTACGAGATTACTTTAGATGCATCACATGTACTGATCTATGAAAAGAAAATACATTTTAGACGAGGTATGAAGACTACTTGCTAGTATCATGCACATTACCGAAGCACTATTCCTAAGCTCTCAAACAAAGCTAAAAACTGCTTTGCCTTTTCACACTGCCTTATTGTAAATAAAACTTACTGATCGGAAACACTAGTAGAGGGACACGTACTGAACTTTGCTACAGACTTTCCACAAATGAAATGATAGGGTCACTGCTTGAGGTCCCACAATTCCAGCTGTAGGGAACACTACAAATCCATTTCATAACTGTATGTGTAGATGTCATCCTTATTGAATGGCAAAGCACTGAGCAAGTCATCATCGCAGGTACGCAAGTCAAACTCCCTACCCTTTCCAACTACAGAACTACTAGCCATCTAGAGTATACATAGAAAATATACGTCTGAATCACCATTGACATCTACAAGGATATGACCAGGGACTCACCACCTTCTTTTCTTCTGTCTTTTATTTTTAGCCATGTTTTCATCTATTTTACGCAGACATATTTGATTCTGAAGTTTGACACCACATGAGCTGTCATCTCCTCCATCTTGTTTTCAATGTCGGCTAGTGTGTGCTGTAGTCAGCCATTTTGATTCTGAAGTTGGTAGCTACGAGTACTGATAGTATGCATCATGCAGGTAGGTTGATGTGTCATTTGCCATACACAGGCTTCTCTTCCCCATTGATGCCATTTTATTTAAAGTAACTTAAAAGAAATTTCCAGAAGCATGCAGTCATGATTCGACCACCCTTGGCACAGAAATAATATATGAAACGCCTCCAACAATTCGGCTACCATGTCATGTATAAGAAAATTGTCTTAATGTAGTACATACATACAATACTTTGGAAATTATTTTAAAATTTAATGTCTTAAAAATTTTTATTAAAAAAAAATCTCTGGCATTGGCCATGTAAGTCATGCAACGTGTTCAAATACTTGGTTGAAAGCCATTTTGAAATAAAAATAAAATTATGTATATATAATACACACAAAAATTTTAATCATTTCATTTTCTTCTTTGAGCCTTTAATGCACGGGGGGGGGGGGGGGGGGCAAGCATCTTCTGTCCAGCTTCGGAAAAAGCATCTGATGCTTTCTCCAGCTTCCTACTTGCCATTCTGCATGTATGTGAATTACAATTACAACCATGCATACAGTCCCTGTGTCCCTGTACACGAATTCATGCAAGGATAGCCTGCAAGCACCTGTATTTTTTTAAATCCAAACTTCAAATAATAAATGTGGTATATTTTAACATTTCAAACTTTTTTTTCCCACTGTGCTGGGAGTATATACTGTAAAAAAAAAATCCTGAAAACGGATAACAAAAAAATTGCTTACTTTTTTGAAAAATGTGGACACAGTAACACTAAGAAAAGATGATGGTCAAAAAGGTGACAATTACAGATGAGGAAGAAGACATACAGCACAAATTGAAGCTAAATGACAAGTACAATACCATTTCCAGTGCATGCAGCATGTGTGTGGATATGACACAATTTACATTTCAGCTTCACAACATCAAACGAAGATAAGCAGTGGACTCCTCAAGAAGTGAGTCTAAGCCCAGAATTGGAAACCCAACTTAGATGGCAAATCCTCATGCACATGTGCAGAGGCTAAATTGTGGAAGTGAAACTGGATCTTCCATGACTAATGAGTTAGCATGGCTGCACCACACAAAGCAGTAGCATCATAATGACAACTCATCAAATAATGATAATGTTGTATATATTGACTAAAAGCAACACACCTGACAAGATAAGCAAATGTCATTTCACACAATCATAATAAACATTTGTGATAATGATAGTGGAGGAATTTGGGGGGGGGGGGGGGGGGGAAGCACTTTTGCTTCAACAGCCCTGGTGAAAGGTACTGCATTATATCCCATTCCCATCAGATAGATGACCTAACAACACGGAATTGTTGATATCCGTTTCCAATCTGTAATAATATTTAAATCAACGTATCTAGGGGAAAATTATGTACATACATACTCCACCTTCACAGATCTGTAATTTGCCATCCATCCATGAAAGCACCACATTATTCATAAAATGAACTTTAGCGAAGGTGTGACCTAATATTAACACACTTCTGGAGCCATTTGGCATACTTCACTTCTTCGTCTTTGCATGTACAGCTGTACATATTTTCACTCAGTGCAAAAAACTCTTCTCATGCCATTCCCACCATGATCATCCCTAAACTTGCACATACCACACCTTATTTTGTTTGCAGTCAAGTAGCATGCATGATCAGAGAGATCAGCACTTGTGTTGAATTTGGCCACGAGTGTTGGGTCTCAGGCAAGATCCCTGTAGAAGTTGTGGCTGCGTATCTCATACATAAATGAGTGAGTGAAGAGATTTGGACGGCTCTTAACAGTGAGGTCTTGAGAGCCAATGAGGATGATTGAAGTGAATATGGAGCTACACAGGAATGAAGAAGCGGGGGAAACTGGAGATCCCAGAGAAAACCCGCCGACCAACGGCATCGTCCAGCACGATTTCCACTGCGAAAATCCGTGCGAAATTCCGGTGACTCAGCCGGGGATTGAACCTGGTTCACCTTGGTGGGAGGTGAGCGTGCTAATCGCTCAGCCACCGTAGCCCCATACATAAATGAATCTATCCATATAGGCCAACTCCAGGTTACTGCCATACTGGGCTTTCGTCATATCGTAATGAAAGTAGGTAACATATACACATTTTCAACAGGTCAAGTACTGCAAATACTAGTTGAAATATTCTCATAATGGAATTTCACTAGTGATGATGAGAGTTTCATCATATATGGTTTCTACTACACCAAACTACCAAACATATTCCATAATATTGAATACAATACAGTGAAATCTCTCTATAAATACAGCCAACTTTTCACTTTAAAGTAAATCTTCCAAATTCATTACAAATGTGATATTATTAAATACATGTTCAGTATAAAGTGCTTTTCAGTATTAAGTTGACGCGTGTCGGACTATAGATATATAGTTATGTTCAAATTGGTTTTGGTTGCATTTCATCAGGCACACTGGTTTTGGCACTGGCTAGATCTTAGAGCTACGCCTATGACTAGCGACTCGTGCTGGATGTGTCAGTTGGCGACTGGGTATGTAATTCTCCACTGTTGGAACGACAACATGCTTGGTCGGGACGATTATCGGTCTGGAGGTACCTGTCTTACCAGGGGTTGCTTCGGTCACTGAAGAATATGGAGCTGATGATTGCTGACTCTTAACAGGTGACTCTAGTTGCGAGTGTGGTGGGTATTGGTACTGTGCGGACCTACTCAGTACCATTGATTCCACTCCACAGACTCTTGGCTCCAGAACCAGGGGTTGGCTGTTCCGTACCTTACCTCAGTACCGCTAAGTACAGCATGCACCACTGGGTGGTAATCTTTGACTATGCGAATGTGCGCAGGGGAATAGATACTAAATGTAAAGACTGGAGATGAAGGTCTCTCCAGAAGACGGGTGAGCTGAGCTCTGTCCCATTCTGTATGCCTGTTAAGAGAAGGCGGGTCTAATATGCCCGCTCGCTTGGCGGCGGTATAGGCCGCCTTCTGTTCCTCCCTCGATGTGCCATGCCTTTTTCCAAAAGGCATAGAGGTTGGTTTGACACTTAAAAGATATTTCCCGATTGTCATGAATATGAGACAGATCCCTATATAGGTGTACTTCCAATAGTGGTTGCTGGCCCGAGCTCAATGCTCTAATCAGTCCCCAGCCCCTGGCGCGCAGACCTAGAGCGTTGAGCCGTATGGGCAGCCTTCCTACCACTATTGGGTGAGAGTCTCAACACGGGTTAGGCCTTCAGTCTTAAGCAAATGTCGCTTCCAGCACTGTAAGCGCTCCGGTGGAACACAACTTGAGGTGATTGTCTTGCCCCTGTTGGATGAGTTGCTAGTGGTCAGGGCTCTACTGTTCTATCCTCTGTGGCATAGAATGTGTGTGTTCAGATGTACGGATTCCTGAAGGGACTCCACAGTCCTACTCTATGGTTCGTGATAGTGCAGCAATACCAGGTCTCGATTGGTGACGTATGGTAGATATTAGATATTATTTCTAGTGGTCAAGAGAAATACCTCTAGAATGGATAGTCTTAGTAAAAGGAACAATCTGTATTTATTAGAAGTAAAAATACATGATACGTGCTACCTCCTAACCAAGCAGACTATGGAAGTATCCTACGCTTGACAGATGTAGGTGACCTGCTCCTAAACTAACCAAGATAGCTAGTGGCGTTGACAGCTATTAAAACTACTCTTGTCGCAGGGGTATCTCGAAGAGAGACCCCTGATTCCAGCAAGTAGAGATGGCTGCTGATCCAGGAAGAACAGCAGTGGATGGTGTGTTAAAGTCTGCAGGTGTTGAAAAAGAAGAACCATCTGGAAGATGCTGGTGGTGGTTGTTGACAATGAAACCTATGGTAGCGAGTGGTCACTGCTGCAGAAGCCTCTGGTGAACAGCAATGAAGCCTCTGTTAGCGGGTGGTAGAGGCTGCAGGAGCCTCTGGCAACGTCAATGGTAGCAGCCTCTGGTGGCTGCCAAAAACTGTTGACAGTAGAAGGCCCCAGTATGTAAAGTGTTAGAGCGAGCTACTGGAGAAAGAAATAACTCACGAGCCCGGGCGTGCACGGAGTTATGTAGTCCGCAGGACAGATGTGACGCCGGGCTGAAATGGGAGGTGTGACGTAGCCTCATGATGTCCCTCTCATGCGAGGCCGGGGTGGGAGTATTTACCCTCTGCCCAGCGCCCCGGGCGTGTGGCGGCTTGTAGGCTGTGAGTGTGTGTGTGTGTGGGGGGGGGGGGGGTTGCTCGCTGGCTTGCAAAACCTTATTTTCTACGTGTTTAGAATCGCCCTCCAGGGGTTATGGTGATCTAAGAACACTTGTGTAATCTGTTGCTGGGTTTGACTCTCGCTCAGTTTACGTAGAAATACGTGAGGCAGATGAGTTGTTGTTGTTTAGTAGCAGAACAGGAAAGAGGCACACGTCAAAGTATAACATTTAAAGGCCATTTGTGTTTGTGAAAATCCCATTCCCAGCTCACTGCAGAAACAAATTTTATGTTGACAAACTGATTGCATTATGAAAACCTACAGTTATTTTGCACAATGCTAGACCATTTTTGTTCACCTCCAATGTCATGTAACCAATTTTCGTAGATGTAATGTGAGAGTGGCATGGTGTACAGAGCTATGCGCACACTTTATATATATATATATATTATATATATATATATATTATATATATATATATATATATATATATATATATATATATATATATATATATAAAACCCTGCTGGTGCAAGAAGTGAACACACTAACTCGCACACAAGGGCGTCACACAGCCTTCCAACTGACTGGCAAGCATATGATTAGCTTACAAGCAATACTAATGCTGAAAGGGAGACTCTCTAGTTGTCATACGAGTCTCATTGTAAGCAGCTGTGTCTATTATAATTTTAAAAACACCTATGGAATATTTCAACGTAAATAATTTTTCACGACAGAAATGAAAATCAACATTTTGTTGCACATTCGTTAATACAGCTACTGAAATATAAATGTGGATACATATTGAAACGTGTCAAAAGTCAGCGAAAGCAGTTGTAAATAACTCTCTGTTTACAATAGTTATTTTTTTGAAAAACAATGTTTTAAACTATAGCAACAATGCTGAATCTTGTTTCAACAGCTTGCTGTATTAAAACCCTATAGCCACTGGTTAAAATTCTGAGGAAACAGAACACGCGAAGCTTGTTTATGCTATTTTACATCGCTGTAGCAATGCTTCCATATTGGTTGGATGTGACCTCAATGCGCACTTAATGTTATTTACTAGGGATTAGAGAGTAAAGCCATTTTTTATTTTGGGAAGGGCAGGGGTGATCCCACCTGCAATTGTATAGTATGAATTTTGAAGCAAAAGTATTATTCCCCTCATTTTTGATGTGAAAAAGTAAATGTTCTTGTGGCTGCTTCTATGATTTAGTTGGCTTGTCACTATTGATATTGAACGACAATAATCAAAATAAGTTTTCAATTTATGCAAAGTTAATTTATTTTTGATAATGTCTTAAAATAGATTTCATGAACTACTAGGATCACAATGTTGAAAAATTTATTTTCATCACAAACATTTTACCAAAACATGAGGTAACTTTACATGTAAGTTTACATCATGACCTTTGCAAAAATTAATTTTTAATCAACAAAATACAAACAACCAACACAAAAATATTTCTCTTCCCAATAAACCTTAAAACTTCTTGTTACAAAAATAACATTAAAATTCCTAAAAATGGCAAATAATTTAAAACAATACATTTTCACACTAAAAGGCCTTAGGAATGATCACACATTTATTTAGCTATGTATTTTTCATTTTCAACCACAGATTTCTTCCATGGGAACTTAGCAAACGTACAAAACTAAAGTACATCAGGAAAATCACACTTTTGAGCAAAAGGAAAATAAAAGCGAACATTTTTTAAAGGTTTAATCTTAAACACTTAATATGGAACACATTTACACTCTCACTTTAAATGATTTAGGTATGAGGTTTCAACCCTCGAACACCACCCACTTCAGAGTTAGCATTATGATTATTTCCTTCATGTACAATTGACATAATAACATTGTACGAGGTGACTTAAAATGCTTCAAGATGAAACAAGTTTTGGCAGTCAAGTTGAAACCACATGACGGCGGAAGGATACATAATGTCTGTTGGTTATTACTTCCAAACAATGTCAAAAAATGGAATTCTTAGATGAAATAGACTACATTACCTGAAACAAGGTTTCAAAAGTCATGCTACTTCTAAGAAACAATGTTAAATTGAAAGGTTATGCCAAGTATTTTAGATGAAATTTTACCAAGTCCAGAAAACAATATTGTGTAAATCTCTAAATTACAATGTTGAAAATGTTATACTCAATGCACTTAATAAAATAATAGAGGTCCTGAGGTCCACTATAGCAGCTTCATGGCATAGGGGACATTTTATTGTTGCTCTAGGTACAATTATCATTACTTATAAAACATTAATAGTTTATTTCTGTGTTAAGATTTAGATGCAGCTAGCAATGCTTCAGGTAACAGAAATAAGTAACTCCCAGTAAAGGAGCTGGGATCACAGTGGTGAAGTGATCAAACTACTTGCTTCCCACCAAGGAAAACCAGGTTTGATTCCCATCGGGGTCACTCCTGGAATTTTGCAAGTGGGAATCATGATGGTCAATGCCAATGGTCGGCAGGTTTTCTCGGGGATCTCCCATTTTCCCTGCCCTTGCATTCTGGCACTGCTCCATACTCACCTCATTTCACCTTTGTCAACTCTCAAGACCTCAATGTTAAAAACCGCCCAAATTTCTCCACTCCACCCACACCTCTTCAAGTAAAGAAAAAAATTACATTATGAATGGCAAGTACCAACTGGGCATACAATACTTTGTTACAAAGCTGCAACAGTAGAATGAATTAAGTAATTTTCTCCATAAATATTTCTTTTTATATTCCACAATAGTTGGTCAATGTTCTGCAAGGGATTCAATTTCAGGCATCAGCTTCAAGCAGCAAAATTCAAATATATTATGAGAAATGGAAGTGTCCTGCATGAATGGCAGAGGGAAGCACATGTGCTAGTGTCAACCAGCTGCAAGCATAAAAAAATAATCCAGAATAATTCAAGATTCCCCATGTCAAGAAGAGTCAGGGTCCCACTACACTGAAAATAGCAAATGGAAATTACTGCTCTCAGTTGATTATTGAAGAAGTTTGCAAGAAGCAGATATTATGGGACATGAGACACAAATGATCATAACTGACATCCTTGTGTACTCCAAAATCCTGTTTGGAGACTCTGCAACTGCCAATACAAATGATGGAATTTACCAAAACAATGTCTTTTTCGAAAAATTTAATGAGTTTCTTTTCTAATGCTATTTTTTTTTCTGGCAATTATTTTGCAGCTAATGTCTTCTGAAAGCAAAATTTTCTGAACTTTCTTAAACACCCTCCTGATGCCAACTGGTGCTACATTTGACTCAAAATTTCAACTTCTACGCAGGACACTCGAAATTTGAAGATGGAGAGCACCTCTTGCATCCCACACAGGAAGTGCAATAAACTGTCTACTTAAGACTTCATATGGATGGTCTCGGTCCAGTGCTTTAGTTTTCTCTTTGGCCACAAACAAAACTTAAAATGCTTAGGCAATTACCATGCACATCTTGTAAATGGTGAACACTGCCAAAACAGCTACATAACTGCTACAAATGAAAAAATGAGGATGCATTTTGTACTTATCATTGTACCATGTATAATCTTTACTATGTACTTAAGCAAACACTGCTTTGTAAAAAAAAGTTCCCCAATCTCACATAGTTACATACCCAATAACATTAACTTAAAAAAAGAATGTGCACATGCTCACCTACACACATATATACACTGGCACACACACATGCACACAAAGAAAACATAAGTGATTTTTCTTAAATTTCACTTTATCCTTCTGTATTGTTAACAGGGCTGATATATAGAGTCAATTTTACAACTAACCCAATGCAACCAACTGGTAATATTACGAACTTTGCCAGTATTTTTGAACAAGGATATCCGAAACAGTGTACTAATGAGCCAACACTTTAGTTTCCTGCGCACAATGTGCATGAATGCAAATTTAGGCAGACAATAACTAAGACATGCAACAATACACTATTCTTGTACAGCATACTCAGGATAATATTATACCCAAGTGAGAGGACAAGGCTTACCATGTTATTAACAATCCATCACTGAATACCCACTGGCAGAAGAACTCGTGGTATTTCAAATACTACTCCGTAATTTATTCACCATATTTTCAAAACCTCTGTTACTAAAGGAGTGGAAATATAATAAGGTCAGAGCTGCTTTCTTCCAGATCAAGAGTAATCTGTAGCAAAAAATTACATTTTGTTTTGTTTCAGGTAAATCAGCAATTAAGAAACCATATTTAATGTATATGTTACTTTATCTTTTGTACATTGCATTAAATTTGATTTCTTAATTTAACATATATAAAATCAGGGTGGAGTAGCACAACTCCTTTCCCTGACCAAATTTCAAAGCTGCCACACATGAAAATATCACCATGTCAATACAAAATAAATATAATTGAAGTACTCTACTGAAAGTTAAGAGCGGTGTCCATGTGTGTTAAAATGTAGGTGTAATGCTGTCAACTACTTAATTTTATAGAGCAAGAAGTATCAATAACATTTCCTGTGACACTTTTGGAAAGATTATAAATATAAAGTATAATATCATGCAACTTCTAGTCTCTCAAACATTAAAAACACAGATAAATTATGTAAGCAGTGTGCCTACTTTTTGCAGCACCTATTAGGAAAACAATTGTGTTCAATATATACAAACATAACATGGAAATTCATAGTGCTCCAATAACAATGGAATAAAAGCCTTCAATTTCATCAGTTTGCTGTTATACCCACTTACACTCGGCACAGAACTTCTTGGCCACTCAATGTCAGTCGCGCTCCTTCACTAGCTGATGCCAGTAGCCTATCATGGCTGTGTGCTGTTGCCTAGTTTGCAGTGTTAAAGTGGCCATTGCGAGTCTATATCAAAATGTTTCTCAGACACACTGCCAAAATTGTGAAAGATTTAAATAAAATCAAGTTAATTTTTGCAAGAGGCTTATTTTGCTGAATAAGTAGGCAAATATCCTAAGTCTGTATCTTTTACCATTTGTGTTTTACATTGTCACAGGGAGTGCATGACAGCTGACACGAACTACTATTTTCTGAATATAAAATATTATTCCTTCTTTCCCTGAGAGGAAACAGTTATTAGCAGACAATAACAAAGTTTTGACTCATGCTTAATCAATACAAGATAATGCATAGCGCAACAGCTGTCTTACTTTATACACAGTCACAATGTTGGTGTCTGCTTTAGCATGTAGGCCCAGTGTCCAGTACCATGATGGGCTTTGAATGATCCTCACTGTTTTTCATTTGCATGTGTCAAGTTTTCGTTGAAATTATGGCACTAATTAAACATTGTGCTAGCACCAGCAGTTGCAAAAATGAAGTGGTTCACAAACAAGGTCATTTATAAGTTTTAGGGTTTATTCTTTTTTTCTTAATTATAAAAAAAGAATTTCACGAAAGTATAAATGTTAAAACTTACAGTTTGGCAACAAGAGTGTGCATGATGGTTAATGTACAGAGTGAATGAAACGAAAAGAAGAAATGAGCAAGCATTGCATCTATGTAGTTGAGTGGAGAGATTTGGACGGTGCTGAATGAGGTCTTGAGAAATGAGAAGAAAATGGAGCAGCACCAGAATGCAAGGGAGTGAGGGGGGGGGGGGGGGGGGAGGAGAGATCTATGAGAAAATCTGCCGACCAGCAGCATCATCCAGCATGATTCCCACATGTGAAAATCCAAGAGTGATACGGCCGGGGATTGAACCCAGTTCACTTTGGTGGCCCCTGCATTTACTATGTGAAAACAATATTTGTGTTGCCTAGAGAAAATGATTTGTCAGTAAATGTGTTACAGATCTCGATGATTTTTCGACTGTCTTAGGAGAGCAACGTTACAGTGAATGTTTTCACTACAAACATAAAAATCTAGCAGTTTGTCTGCTCAGGCAGTGTCCCAATAGATATCATCTCCCAAATACATCTTGTATGTGCTTCATAAATTTCTATTTATACTGTATTCTAATGCTCCTCTTTATGTATAGAACAGTAATTTATATTACTAAAATTGATATTTTACAACAGACATATGGGATTGGTGCTTGTAATAGGTGGCAAGAAGGCTTACCGATAGGCTCACACTGAGCTGCAAAGAAGTTCTGTACCACATATACATAGTAACAATATTTAACACTTAGTCCAATGGATACACACTACACGCAAATGTCTTCAGCTTTTGAACAATTTTTTTTGTTATCTACGCATCTCAAATCTGTCATAAAATTAGGGAGAATGTCATATGCGTAGCGCAAGTTGACTGCATGGAAAATTTGTAGTTGTGGGAGCCATACATAACTATGCACCAGCTTGTTCTTGTAGCAGAGTTAACACATAGAAATCTTGAATGTATACAAAAGGTACCATAATATGTATATACTGCTGTCTCTAAGAAGCATATTCTCAACATTTAGCTTATCTCAGCAATGGGAGCAGTGTAATAAAAATTAATTTTTCTATTTTCCATTAACTAAATACAAAGGATAAAAAAAAGCAGTTGAAATATGAAACACATCTGGAATAAGGCATTGCTCTACATACATAATGTGAAACAGATTTGCATGTGCATAATCAATGTTCACAGAACTTGAGGTACCAAAAGTCATGTACATACTGTAGTTGGTTCCAAAGCCAATACACTTCTGCTTAGTAACATATATACATACAAATACCAAGTGACTCTTACTCTGGCTCAGAAATACGCTGGTGCTACGAGTTTTAAAATAATGACAAGATTAACATTATTCTGATGGGTATTCTTTAAGTGATGACTTGCATGTACATCTGTTACTGTTTACAACTATGTACTGGTTTGATTGAATATAAAATTTGCTAATATATAAAATAATCACATGCTCTGACGTGGGAAAAAAATTTTCTACTAATATTTTCAATAACACAGAAATTAATGGCAATCCAAATGTTTTTGAGAAAAAAGTAGGATAGAAAGATTTTGTTATTGAATGTAACTGGCTGTTTCAAATTAAATATCCAAGAGATTTATCTAGGATATCACGTATAAAAAACTGCAAAATAAAAGGACTCATACTATTTTGTTGATATTAAATTTGCAATCATATGTTGATTTATTGTTTTACTTTGCTGAACTTAACATTTTGGGCCAACGTACTCCTAGATAAACACAATATCAGCTTGTATTTATTACACAAATAATTATATTTGGGACATTTTGTACTCTAAATACAACACACTAAGAATTTTCACTAAGGAAAAGCATCTTTGAATGCCACAGGGTTACTTTTGATTGTTTTTGTATTTGTAAGTATTTAATAAAAAGTGTTGCTTGTTTTGATTACATTTTTTTTTAACAACTATGTTGCTACATAATGATCTATTGGCTCCGCTTCAGGCAATGACCTTTACATCCCATTATCCTAACTTGTCACCATGCAAGGTTGGACTTTGTCATAAAGCCAGTATTTGCAACTTGTCACTCCTAAGTCTTCAGGAACTCTCTTGTTTATTAACTACATATATTCATGGCTGTTGGCAAATTACAAACTGCTTCAAATGGAGGTCCCTCTGAACCAATGTGTCTGCAATCCATAACATACAATATCCACTAATAGACATTATATTCAATGATACTGACAAATGTCCACATCTAGCTGCAAGTAGTTCAGCTATCTGCCACTAGGTAACAGCAGCGTCGAAGCAGCTATGGTAGCATTTTGTCTGCAGGGGTCGTAAGCTCTGGACGTGAACTAGGGATGTTTGTGGGGGGGGGGGGGGGGGGGACTTCTGTACCTACTCTCTCCTAATCCTCCGAGACCATGTAGTGGCCATTGACGAGTGTGGTCAGATGAAAGATAACAGGCCAGCATAGCACGTCCCAGATACTCTGCCTGCAGCTCTCGCTGCTCACAGAAGTGCCCCCCCCTCAAACCGTACGTCTCCAGGCATCCCAGATATTTAAATTTAGCGCTTTTTAATTGTAATGCCATTAATTTAATTTAAAAGACACACATCATATATTAACTAATTAATAAATTCCAAAACAGCAGAATCTCAAGTATTCGAATTTTAACTACACATTACCTTCACCACCTTCTCTTCTTGTCTCGCACAACCAGACCTCGCTGTTTAGAGGTAAGCAATACTAATTGTCATATTACTAACTTCCTTTGCCTAATTAAAATTTGCAGATTAATTTTCCACCTATTTGTGGCCCCCTTCAGGGACCAGTGATAGCATAAAAGCCCTGCTATATTCCAAATTCTGGTCTTAATAATATTTCGCAAAACCAGGTGGGAGTTTGTTACTCCTGCCATCTAGGTTCTCCTCCTGCGGTGTGCAGGCACTGCAACTACAATAATTGTAAGTGTGCTGTAGGCGGGGAGGGAAACTTCCCTTAGCCTGCAGCGATTACAAGTGATGCAAACACTGGGTGGACAAGGGCCCCACAAGGGCCTGTACTACATCTGCTCTGAGCTTCGGCAGTCATAGAAAAGGTGGCGGCTGAGCGATATGGACTCTTCCTCAGTGTTCTTTGCCGATTCTAAAAGAACAATAAACACTCTAGAAAAGGGATTAAGGATTACTGCCATGTTGATTTAATCAAACTTTTCAACTACATACAGAAAATGTAGTTAGTTATTTAGCATATAATGGCTGACGAATAAAGTAATTCCTGGTATTTTTTTTCCTGTTCTAAATCATACAGCTTCATACAGAGTTCTTCTGTAGCTGCAGACGATGATGGTTTGGGATCTTTGAACCTCTGCGTCAGGGTTGCGACGTCACTGTGTTTGTGGCATTTGACAATTTTGTGAGTTTAATGGACTTTCGAATAATGGCTTTGTCAAGTTTTGAGGATTTTGCTGCCGTGTTTAACCACGTTTTTTGTTGTTTCTGACGTTTGTTATATTCCAAATTTGAATTTTTGCTTGCCGCACGGGTTAAGCCTAAGGCAACATGCCTTTGTACGATTTAGGTGAAGAAGATGTTATGTACAGTACTATGAAAGACATTATAAATTGGTAGGCTACAATACACTAATGTAACTACTCCAGAATATTTCTTAATTGTGAAGGCAACATATAAGCAAATAATATATAATAATCAAGTTGTTTTATTTACCTACACACTATGGTATTCTGAATTAATATTTGTTCATAATTTAAGAGATTTTCTAACAGCTGTTATGAATGTAATTAGGTATAGGTACGCATGGTCAGATTTGACTTGGTAGCATTTGAACAGTACAGTTTGTAATACCTTGTTTATTTTAATGGCTTTAAAGTAGTGTGTCTAAATTCCCATTAATTATAGATGAATTGTAATTAACTGTGATTATTTGGAGAACTCTAAATATAGGCCTATATCTACTTCCCACGTGTATGACACTATACAATTTCCTACCATTGTACGCTGCCGATACTGAGTAATTTACTAACATTTTCTTCACAAATATCTGCAAATCATTGAATTTATTACAATTGAGACTGATTTCTATAATCGTGCTGTCAATAAACGAGTAGAATGAAACTAATGCACTATAAAAATCCTTACAACGCTTTCTGTATAGAAAGGAAAAACATTTCTTGGAGGTGTTTGGTTTTCAGTAATACAATAGAGGTTTAGTTCAAAAAGAGGATTACAGATACATACAGGTTTCCTGTTATTAAAATGTTTCTTTATATGTTTTTGTTAATGGTAATCCTAGATTATTTATAGCAAATACACATTCTTTGAGCATGTTTTGTTTAAAGTAAATAAATCTAGCTTCATACCAAAGGAAAAGGTTTAATGATGTTAAAAGCTGTAATTGCGTGTGTATGTGTAAGTAACTTTCTCTGCCATGAAAAAAGTGTGCAGATGGGAGAATATACACACATGCATACACTCATATTATATAATTTCTGATTACATAATTTACATATGTTCAACAATTCTGCTAAACTTTTTGCACAGTTGGCGATGGTTTACTCAAATTCTCATCTGTTCATTTACCATATGCGCAGTATTGTAAGTTAATTACCAAATATAATTCAATTGTTTTATTTCATTAAAATTAACCTCTATTTTTTAATTAATAAAACTCGCTAATGAGAGGGAGCTGTAATAATACAAACTATGAGATCTAGTAAACTTTGTAATTTTTATGATAGCACACCAAGTTACAAAGAAATGAACACAGATTTCCTGTAACTGTGCTAACTGTCAAGAGTTCCATCACGGATTAGAACTAATACTCAAAATTAATTTTACAATGCAAAAATACTATGAAGTAATACGTGTGTGTGTACATATATACATACATACACATATATAGGGATCTATATCAAACCCATGCACTCAAATGTTTAACTGATCTATCGTTTACAGCAGACAAGAAGACCACTAAATAAATTTTAAATAAAAATGTATACAATGAAACATTAAACACTATTAAATATAAACCATAATATATCAGTATGCAAAAATTGCCCAACTATCATGATCAAGCAATTAAATGGTGCAAAATCTACTTACATACAAACCAATATACAATACCAATAGGTACATCCACGTATTCGCAGAAGTTTCAGTCAAGGAAATTTCACTACTATTGAGGCACTAGTGAAAACTGACAACTCTCTTTACATTTCAAGGCTACAACTAAAAGTTGGAACAATTGGGAAAATGGTTATTTTATTGGCAGTTGTTAAACAGCAGATTCGCACGTTCAAAATTAAAAATTTCCAATGGATTAGTGTGGTACAGAATAAAATAAAACAAAGTCTTTGCCAATCTCTTCGCCCGCATCAAAAATGAATATGGCGTTGATATTGGTAGGAGCACTTTATTTTTGCAAAAAGAATTTCTGCCATATGTATTTCAAAACTTTTTAGCTATGAACACCGTTCCCCAATGGATGGTTTTATCGGTTCCATGTCTTGAGTACTTGCCCGCAAACAAGAATATGTTTAGAAACAGAGTAACCAAATTCAGATTGGATAAGTCACATTCCGTGAAATATTCTCTCAAGGACACAGGTTGCTGCCCGCGAATTTGCCCACTCGGAATTTGGATTTGTCAATGAATCAGGTAGATTGAAATTAAATACAACATTTACCCAAAACCAAGCCCGACAGGTATTTGTTTTGTTGTTTTTGGCATAATGTAAATAAATAAGTATGACGTAAAAAAAAAATTAAAAATGGAAATAAATAAATACAAATGAATAAATAAACCATGGCTTCGCTTGTCGGAATAACTGTGATTATCATGTCAAGTTATATATAGCAACCTGGTATTAACCAAAAACATAGTGGTCTAACTTACACTGCTGAGCTCATTTTTGACTTTGCATGATTATTTACACTTTGTCTTTAGTCCATTAACATAATGAAACAGCAATGTAACAATAAGCTAATACAACAAAAACATGTGCATAAAAATATGTGCTGGAAAGCAAAACTTCATATAAAAAATTAAATTTTTACTTATCTTCCTTTTGATATAGGATGATACATACCTAAGTATCGGTTTAAGAAATACCACACTCACAGCGATTTTGGAAAATCCGCTCAGCAGTTATTACTTGATGCAAAAAAATTCAGAAAACCATTAACGTTCTTTAGCTCAATTTTTAATGAGTATGATAGATATGTGCATAAAATCATTTATATTTTATACAATATTTTTGACAAAATCCCTAATCATATTTTTAATCTGCAAAGCTAGTGTTACTAAACAACACTTTATACTCACAGATCATGTGGAGTAATAAAGACGTATAGTTTATAGTCAAAATAAACTGTGGCATTACCTGATCACAACAACACACAATAAACTGTTCTGGCAAAAAATCCTACACATAGAAAGACAAAAGAAATGAAATTTCTATCTCTTAAATAAGCCACACTGTATGAATTTATACAAGCATCCGCCGATAAAAAGGTTTAGCTGCAGGTTGTAATAAATTTGTTGAAAACAATTTTTCACTGAACAATATTTTGTTCTCTCGAACAATCTGATGTTTCTCCAAACATGTGAATTTATTCCCTTTAACCAAGCAAAACACTTAAACATAACTTCTTGTCATTTTTAAACGCATGTACGGATACATATACAATTATTTAACATGAACATTCAGTTAATCAGTTTCGTTAACGTCAAAATTATAAATATTATAGTAGTAAAATATTTTGTTTAAAATTAATAAGTGTACAGTTAGCTAACAACCATATGTGTCTATTGTTATAGAAGTTTTTGCGACAACAAAATCAGCTTGGTGCAGTACTGACATGTATTTGGTTGGCTGTAGTGCAATTGAGTCATTTGATGACCTTCAAATTTACAGATTGAGAGTTAATTTGTAATTGTTCTGACTATTAGAACTATTACAGTGTTTGTTAGTGTATTTATTGATGCTCAACAGTGTCAAAAACAATCCCAATGAAACGATTTTACCCAAAAAATATGCATAACTTGACATTTTAGCAAATCTATGTACATGCCATGTAATAAACTTTCTATAACAATAAAAATAAGTGAACTGCCAAAACGTTTACGATTGCTGTGGTTGCCAAGACAGAGAATTCAACAGCAATGAATATGGGTTTGGAACCTGGTCATGTTAGATCTCAAATTTATGACAGAAACTGTAGTTACGAATGAAAATAAAATGTTTCAGGAACAAAATAGTTGGTTGCACAGATAGAAAAAATTAATTTTGCTGCACAAAACTATTTTCTTATCTTCAACATAATCGTTTTCTCAGTGCGAAAAAATACCTAATAATACAATTTCCTCAAAGCTTATGGTTCACAATCATCAAATACAAATACCTAAGCTCTTTCAAATGAAATGGGCAATGTACATTTTCATAAAATAATTATTGTAGTACTTTATTGTGCTGCAAGCTCATGCAAAAGATCCAAGTCTAGCAAAACACAGTGTGTGAGTCTGCCTGGCCTACCAGCCAACTGTAGAAACCACAAGCATTCTGAGAAACGTTCACACCAAGACAGAAATCCGATCATGAGAAGAGATAACGGGCCAGCAGTCTGCTAAGTACTTTTAAACCCTCCTACCTTTGCCCCTCTGCTGCCCACTAGCCTGAAGAGGTTCCAAGACTTGCCACTGCGATCTTCTGCAGCATCATTGCATTGACCTGAGAATGTCCTCCAATCTGGACAGATTTGTCTTTAAAATGATATATTTTATGCTTCTAATGGCCATTAATTTGGTATTTTCGGATATGGCACTGATGTGTGGCAGCAATAAAAATGTTGCGTTATTGTTTCTTCTGTAGAATGCCGTAGTTATTACCTTGGTACACTGTGTATGTGCTGAGTGGAAAGTAATTTCCTACGAGACTGCACTCATCACCAGCATAAATTTTTATGCTTTTTATGTAAACTAGTTTGGCTTTCTTGGATGTTGTAAAGGTGTTTTCTAACAATGCAATGCTAGCATATTGACTTGTGTGTAGGATGTCCTTTTTTGATTAGTATCCGAGTATTGTATAATCTATAGTGGACAATTTCTCCAAAGTCTGCACATTGACCTTATGCAGAGGTTCAAATAAATATTATTTAATAACAGAAATATTTTACTTACGTAAATCAAAATTCATCAGAACAAAGCAGACTGTTGTATGTTCACATGATCAAAACCTCGTTCACATATTTTCAACAGGTCTCGTATTATAAAGCGACAGATTAATGAAATTGATTATTAAATATCTCCACTAAATTAAAAAAAAAAAAAAAAAAAAAACAAAATCAGGTATACACAACAAAAATAGCTTAAAGCAGTGTACGAAATTCCATCGAGATCGGCCAAAAAAACTGTAACTAGCACTCCACCTTAAGGGAAGTTGTAAGAAATTAATTAATATACAAGTTTTATGCCACTGATAGTTACAGTTGATGTTAAATGATGTAAATGAATAGAATATATAAAAAAAAATTACATATTTTGTTTGCAGGTTAGTCTGTTGAGTTTGGTGGCCACAAGTGGTCTGCAGGCCACTAATTGAATAGCACTGCTCTAGGGGATTGATTAAAGTATTTATGTTGACGTGTTACGCATTGCTGCGCATTTAGGATGCACACTCTACTTTACGACTTCGCCCCATCTTTGAGCACACAGTTCACAATCGAGCAGGTCATGAATCCTAAACAGTACTGAAGAGGCGGGACATGTGTCTACAGGGTACATTGGCTCTGTAAAAAGCTACTACTAACACGCGATCCTAGCTTGTAATTTTCACCCAGACTTGCCGAGAAGCAGTCACGCCAATACTCCCTGCTGCTAGATTATACTATTGTATACTATTGACAGAGCCACTGGCTCCCTCCAGCGAAGGTCACGCTAGTGCCAGACCACGTAACTGGAGGGCAGCGCCTATTTTACCAGTAGCCGCAGAAGAGATAAGGAATGAAAGCACTGCTACAGCATCTTGGAATTCTCAAACCCCTGCTAACGAAACTAGCTTCTTCGCACCCCCGAGCACTTATATGAAATTAGTATAAAAGGTGTGACATGGCCAACACTCTTCACTCTTCAGTCTCCGCTCCTCCACCACTCTCTTTAGGGCGGGAGGCAGCCATTGAGGTGCATGACTCCTGGTACCGTCGGAGATTCCACTGCTTCCCTTGGGGCCGGAATCTCAACCAGTAGGAAGAACTCTCTGACCAGAAGTTCAATACTTCTTCCGAAGCTGCTGAACCACTATCTACCATGTCTAGGAGACTCAAACCACCACTAGAGGCCCCCAAAGACTTTGTTTCGTCCTTTATCACCCAACATGGTACCTATTCCAGATTTCGGTACAGTCACGACAAAGTCTCTTCTGGACCTCCCCCACTACACCGAATGGTGTCAGCAATTGACGTCAATACCCATCTGGTAGACGTTCACCTCTAGCGTTCCTTCAGACACCCCCCGCCTCCCCCATTAGATGTCGTCAAATACGTTAACTAACTAGTAACTTTTCTTATAATCATAAATAATTGCCTTTACATTCACTAGTTTTTTCCCAGGTTGCCTTCATCTGGTTATTACGTCAAGTTTAAAACTTCCATTGCAGGTCGTATTAACTTAGGAGATAGTACGGATCCACCGTGTTAATATTACTTACATAATAATAACACGTGAATTCAATCTAGTCTCTTTAGTCTGACAACTTTGTTCAGACAAGACAGCCTACTAGGCCAGCCTTGTATATACTGGCCGGGTACCCATGAGACATTAGGCCCCTGTCTCACCCATGTTTCTCGCAATACAGGCATCCAGATATAAAACCTCTAGTCTAACTACAACGTAAACTACTTTCATTAAAACCTATTTTACCAAGTTGGGAATAGTATTTAACTTCCCCAGTCTGTTCAAATAAAACACCAAAAAGTCCAATGTGTAGAACTAAGTCTTTAGTCAGGCATGCGTCAACGTTGTCTTCTCCTTTTTGGTGTTTATACCTAATAATTGGCATGGAATAGTTTAGCATTCTTAGCAGGCATTAAGTACACCGCAAAGTGCTTCCAATGAATTGCACAAACAGTAAGTACATAAGAATATTAGGGGCTAGCATGTGTTTAACTTCTGCTTTCTGTGTAATATTGCAGTGAATGATAAGTAAAATTTATGTTCAATAGCTGATAAACTCGAAAACAATTTTACATATAATCCTTGCAGCATCAAAACTTGCCTGCCACATAGACATCACCAAGAGAGCCAGATACTTACTTAATTGTACCTAATTAACTTCACACTACACATCCTGACATTTTTCACAGCTGCATTTTACGTATTTACATATAGAGAGAAAAAAAGCTTTTTGATTCATTTACATCATCATCAACAAAAAAATTAACTCACGGCCTACATAGATCTCAAATAGGTACTTTGCACTTAATGAAATGACTGGGCAGTAGTGTTTACACAACTGTATGTACTAACAGCAAAATGTGTGGCTGGTTTGTACTTAAATACAAGAATTAAAATGAAGTAAAAAGCTTAACTATAAATATATAAAAAAAAGGAAATTTTTTCACAGAAAATACTACTTACTATAAGATGCCACAGTTACAAAAACCAACACAAGTACAAACTTGAAGCATCAGCTTCATATCTGAATGACTCCTCAAGGAGACTAGCAATCATGGTGAATTACTACATCTCTCACATCACACTATTTACCAACATGAGAGAGACAGTCTGAATTGACACTAGTGGCAAAAACTAGCAGCTTTACATTACCAAAGTGTCATAAACCCATGTAGTTGCAGAATAGAAATGCACTGAACATTGCAGCAATGATGAGCAGGATTGCAAACCACAAAGGCACTGAACCTAGAACAAGGAAAAATCACATTTACACCACACTACACAAAATTCCCTTTTGGTACTTTTGCAAAATCACACTATGTTATGATTCTCACTAACAACATTTTCCTTTGCATTTCACTTCAGTGTTTGTTTCATTATCACATATCATATTTTTGTGAATAGAGGCAACATATATGTACATGCCACATCACAATTTTGATTCCCAAAAGTGGGCAACATAAGAAATATTAAGAGTAAGTGGCTTAAGTGTTTGAAGACAAGCTACAACTGACAATTGACCTGACAACCATACCTTCGTGAAGGTATTGTAGACCATTTTTGGCAACATTACAGATAATATTAAAAACAATCAGAAAATTGGCAAGCATGTGTAATACTCTTAAGGTAAGTAAAGAGCCAATCTACATAAATTGGAAGCAGAATGAATTACCATTTACCGTGGTTCTATAAGCATATAAATTGTTTTGAAATAGGATGAAACACCTACTGAAAATATTGGAACGAATGTAGAGAGTTTTTGAGAATATGTACCAACAAGGTCTTAGTGTTCATTGGGATGAAATTTGAGAAACTTGAATAAACCTGTTGAACATTATTAACATCCAAGCTTTCCACATGTGAAACCTGGGTGTAATCCTATCTGGAATTAAACTTGGATTTCTTTGGTGGAAGGCTCAAGGATGCCATCCAACTGGACCTCCACAAATAGGGTGTTTTAGGTACTGGTGGAGGAAAATCAGACCTTATAAAAACTTTTTAGAAACAAATTTTTTAAACCTTTTCATTTTTATTTTCTATAAAACATAGTTTCTTTCATTTTATGCACACTATAGAAGAAATAATATAGTAAAACATATTAATATTTAGTTATTTCAATGTCACATAAAAAGGGATTGGTCACTCTTCTCCCTAATGAGCAAAAATGTTATAGTACAGAGCATGTATGTCCCTGTTCTAGTTTAAAATGAGTGGACTGAGGTGAGAAAAACACAAAAGATACAAACTCTTTATTTATTTCAGTCATACAGCTCTTAGCATTAAAAAATATGTATAAAAATTTAGGGGTGGGCGAAACTGGATATTTCATTTTGAAGCGAATTTGTTAAAATATTAGCGAATTCGAATCGAATATCAATTCAAAGTGTTTTGTTGACAAGACAACATTGCACCAATTACATATTTTTAAATAAATTTAATAACTACGTACACTTTTACAAGAATGGTAAAAGGCAGATAAAAAAGAAATGTTTTCCACAGATTTGCAAAAAAAAACTATAGTTTTTTACCATGTACAGTAATTACCCAAAAGGAAGACAAGGTTTTTTTTGGAAAGAAAAGGAATAGAAAAAATAAGGGGTCATCTACAATTCGGGGTCGTCTTCAATTCAAAACCTAGATCCACAAATACCATAAATGTGTAACACTGCTAGTTCAGTATTAAAGTTTGTGTTACATGCACAACATTACAAAGGGCTTCTATTCATAATATTCTACTCAAGAAACAGTTAATCCCCAAAATTGGCATGCCATGAGACAGAGGATTTTGACAAATACTTTTCATGATTAAATACCGCATTTCCTATGGTTGGAAGTACTTTTGTAGTGCTGAGACTTTACCTTTCAACTTTGACAAGGGTCCCCTTATCCGATGTCGTCCATAGAAATAAAAGGCTGTGGCGAGCGTGGGGGGGGGGGGGGGGGGGGGGGGGTGATGGTGGGCGGGTTATAATTCACTAGGTGAATGACATTAATGGGATGGCCTCAAAATTGTTTGCATATTGAGGGCTAATCCGATTAATGGCTAATCCTAATCTGATTAATTTGCAAATGACTGCAAAGAGGAACCGCTTTGCTGGGAAGCAAAATGGCTCAAGTTACATAATATATTACGTACAATTATTTTTTGCTAATATGGCAAACTTTCAAATCTGTCTGTGAATATATGGGAAAATCAATTTTCTCGACT
This sequence comes from Dryococelus australis, assembly GCA_029891345.1. Lineage (NCBI taxonomy): Eukaryota > Metazoa > Arthropoda > Insecta > Phasmatodea > Phasmatidae > Dryococelus > Dryococelus australis. Next base: position 81,135,971 of record CM056995.1, read on the forward strand.
ACATTTGATTCATCAAATCATAATCGCGTACGTAAAGAGTCGATACAATACTTCTGGCATGAAACCACACTTGTATTTTATTAACAATTTCCCGTTTTTTAATTACATTATTGAAATGTGAGATTTGAATAGCAGTGGGTTCAATTTTACCCTTTTTACAGCAGTCAAGTGTGTAAAACTTGCAGTTTAATATCATATTTATCACACTGCAAAAATATGTTGTACACGAGGAAAATAAACATAAAATACCAATTAAAATATGAGATACCGAATTAAGTTTGGAAAGATAATGAAGTGTTTAGTCAAATAAAAAGTTTTTCCTCAGATAATTCAGTTTTGCTATATTGTGAGTAGAATTGGACACTGACAATTATTTTACACCGAATGCAGTTTGAATTAATTTGTGGGCATTCTAATGAGTTGAGATTGTTTTCATGTTTCACTAGCCATGTGTGCGGTAAACATGGGATAAAAACGTTGATATTATTAAGCGTGTGTTACCTTCTTTTGCTTTTTGGGCGAATAATAATAATAATAAATAATTTAAGTTGCTTAAAAGTATTTTTTTGTTTGAAGTAAAAATTTGATTTCGAATACGAAGCCGAATATTGAAAATATTTGATTTGAATTCGAATTTTTGAAGCTTCGTCCATCCCTATAAAATTGTTCTTTAATTAAATCTGCCAGTAAGTACTTAACTCAAGAAAGAATACATCAAAACACAGTGTTGTATATGGTAGTAATCATGAACAATCTTATTTATCAATTATAAACGTATGTAAAATATTCAGAAAAGATGAAGACATATACTATAAAAATTAATGATAAAATTACAAGCGAAACTATAAAAAATAACCTTGCATCACATGTGAATCAGTTACTCTTTTGCAAAAAAAAGCCTGTCATTATCAATTTGGACTTTTTCTTGCCCAAGTACTTCTGTATAAAGTGGAAACTATATCCACTGAACATGGATGGATCAACAGTCCGTGTACACGGAACGTTTTCTGAGGGTCTCAACAAAATCCCTATGTAAATAATGCTAAAAACGTCAGTTTTTGTTGAACTAAAAATTTAATTTTTACCCCATTGATCAAACAAAAATTTCTATGGCATCGCCGAAAATTACATGCTCCAATCATTAAAAATTTAAGTATTAACAAAAAAAGTAGAAGTATCAACTGTATGCACTGTGATCTGGAAGAACTCAAATTCTCAAATTTCGAGTTTGAGTCGAGATTTTAATCAGTACTCACGCCAGACAAGGCCAGTTAAATATGACGAGTCGAGTTCAAGTTTTCAATTATTGCTGGGCCAATGCTAATACCACAGTATCTTCCGATATTTGTAGTATCGGTATCGGAGTGTATATGACAAAATAAATTCAGATACTCCTGGCTGCTGATACCACAATTTACCATGGTAGCCATAACACCAGAGGATAAAAAATAGGATGTGACGACTTTGGAGTAACACCAGCTCAACTGCTGCTGTTTTGAGGCAGGAATTGTGCCGTTCTTACTCTAAGAACTAAACTGACAGACTGTCACTTAACAACTGGAAAGTGCAGGGAAGGCCTGAAAATCTGCCCCACTGTGAGATAATCATCTTGGGAAGAGGAAAGAGTCAGGGAGAGAGAGAGAAATGCAGTTCCCACTCCACTGTGGCCCCCTGCTGTGACAGGTACTTTAAGAGATAATCATCTCAGAATTACCAGTTTTGCAGGGGTGTCATACTGCATCTCAAACTGTTATTTCAGTATTTAAAATCTTTTAAAAGCAATAGAATGCTTCAATTTCACTCTCATTAAAATAAGGGTGTGCTGAATTTAAAAACTATAAATATTAATCATTTTTAATTTTCTGAATATAAACAAAGTTGAACTATGCTGATAAATGTGGTACGTAACCTTGCAGTTTTAATATTTTCTATGTGATAAGTTTAAATTAAAACATAAATTGTTTAAGTTGCCCTGAACTAACATTAAAAAAATATTACTAAAGTATTCTTTGAGTGCTGATTTTATTCTCCCATTTTGAAGAAATAATGTGAAATTAATTTACCTATTGTTTTGCATGTTTTCTTACAGCATCAAATAGTACATAGTGTGACACTGACTAACACAGATTTCCATCAGCTTTCCAAAAAACTTTTAGTGCTAGAAGTCTTTCAGTTCATTGTTTTAAGTGATCTTGGCTGCATACAATATATTTTAATAATAAATCACGAAAGTATTCAAATATTCTTTTATCACACAAAAGTTTCTTCTAATGTAGGTATCGGCCTAGCCATATTTTCAATAGACCAATGGCTCTCAAATTCATTGAAACAGATTAAGTTATTATGTATGAAGAGAAGCACATTCGTTTACTTACGTGTAAATATGATATTTTTGAAGTTTTTTAAAAATAATATTCAATATACATCGCAATAATAAATACAACTTTTATTTAATCATTTCAAATTAACATGCAGTGTTGGTAATTTCACGTAAAGTTATCTTAAAATATATAAACCATAATTTAAATGTTTTAGTTGCCTTTGACCTTTATCAAAACATTCAACCATACAACCAATACAACCATGTGTACAACTAACGTGTTTTACATGATTGTTTAGAAAGCTACACACAGCAGCCATTTATACAATCAGAATGTTCGCCAACTTAACTATTTGTTGTAGATGCATTATGTCATTAACCAAAAATCGTTACAATAGAATTTTTATAATTCCAGTTAAATATCATTTAAGAATTAATGTAACAAATATGAACCAAAAATTAAATTACTTCAAAATAGTCTCTAAATGAGAAATAATTTCTCAAAGTGTGACCATACGAGAAATTTTGTTGTGTCATGTTCACGTTTGCGATCACAAGCTCATGGTAAGCTGAATACAATGTATTAGCTATCCAGCAATGAGTTGTACATTTTACAATGAATATGAAATTTTTATGTATAAATTAATTTCTTGCAATATTTGTTAAATGAAAATAAAACTAATGTAGTAGAGTATGTATGTTGTAAGTATTATTATTTTCAACATATTCATTCACAGTATCATGTATTAAAATTGAAAGGAAACTTGCACTTACTTATTTATTAAATCCTTTGGACTAGTGCATTTTCTACTCGAGTTTGACTCAAACTCGAAACATTTTTAAAAACTTGCTCAAACTCGAATTGAATTAAACAACCTGAACTCGCAGGTCTCTAGTACTCATCATGGCATACAAAGTCAGTATACAGTACATTATGTACACAAATTATACTAATAGATAACATAAAATTAATTTTCAACACACATTGTTTACGCTTATATCTCATTGCTCTGCGTTTAGTCATATTTATGTAGTTAACCACTTTCGAAATAACCTGTTTTTGATTTAGTCACAATGTTGCATTTGACTCGTACTTTGTAGTAATAAATAATAATAATAATATATGTCTCAGACTACACATCAAATGTATTTAGAGAGCACGAAGAAAAAAAGTGGTAATACAGTAAGTTACGAAATATCATTTTTTAATTAATAATGTTTTATCAAGCAATGTATGCAACTATAAATAACTTTTACCCCAAATTTATTAATTTCTGTAAAACGTATTTCTTTTTCATATCACCATAACAAAAAGGATTAACTGTTTTTCAATGTTTAGAATACCAGTGATTTCCAGCATAAAACAACACACGAAACACAAGTTTCCAAAACGGAGTTTCGTATGACTGTATAAACACTTAACTTGATGTGTGACATCCTTTAGTTGTGGTGAAGAGTCACTGTCAGGACTATTTTGCTTGGTGTTAGGGCAGAAATACCGTGTTCAGTTAAATTAGACTTATCACTGGTGCACTGAAGCCTGGACAGTGTACACTACTGGCTGCGTGGTTTTTTAGTTGGGCACAAAGTTTGGGATAGCCGTTCTAGTCCGGCGGACGGTCAGACTCAATAGCGCTGGTTTCCCTCAGAAGTTGGTGGCCTGTGGTGGCTGCTGACCCTGCTACTGCAACTGTAGTCGGCGGCTGGTGCTGGCACCATGTCCTGGTGCGCTGGTGGAGCGCCTGCTGCTGGCACCATGTCCTGGTGCGCTGGTGGAGCGCCTGCTGCTGGCACTGTTAGTCGTCTTGGTCGGGCTGGTGTAATAACTGCCCCTGAACCAGGGGTTTGCAATACCGTAAGGAACGTCCTCGTTCCTCTGTAAGGCGATGACTGTGGGATAGGGTGTTCTAGTAGTCTTAATGTTGTACTGCAAATAAGGATAGGGAAGGAGCTGGGAGGTGAGACTTCACCAGCTGTCAGGCGGCTCGAGCTCGTTCCCAGGGACTGGACTAGGACTGCAAAGTGCAGTTGGCATGGAGTTGCAACCTTGTTTGGATTTAGAGGCGGTAGTTGGCGTTTTATCTTGACGTCGAGTACCACTCCGACAGGAGAAGGGCATATGGAAGAGGACTACTATCAGCCCCATAAGGATTGAGCAGGAGAATGAAGGTTCCTAGCTACGTGTTCTGCTAATTGTCGAAGATGAATAGATCAAAGTGGTGCCTCTTACTCCTGTCGTGTCAGCCACCGTTAAGTGCAGTGGCTACAGAGCATTGGATATACAATGGTTGTCCGTTTATGACGCTTGGGTGTGGGTCCAAAAGTGGCCAGACCTCCAGAACCAGGCAAATACTCCCTCCAGCACCGATAAGCACAGTGGATGAAGTACAACCTGGGCTGCCTGAATAGCCACCCTTTGGATTGTCTTTATAGTGGTAAGGGATGTACACTGGATGTACAGAATAGGAGGCAGTCTAATGTGTATGTTTCGACATATGTGTGTCTCTGAAGGGGAGCCCGCAGTCCTATACTATGGTCGCAAATGTGTTAAGTAATATTCTGTCATCTCCTGCTTATCCCCAATGGACATGGTGTCTACGTGGAAACAGTACAAACACACTTGGGAACAATACTTGTGGTTTAAATAAAAAAATTGTGTTTATTCTGGCAGGAATAAACCTGGTGGTACGTATGAATTCCTAATCAAACAAGAATTGACTGGTAGTTATCTACAATTAATAGGTGAAGGTGACCTGGTTCTAACTGGCAAGGTAGTTTCAGCTAGGTGGCTATGAAAACAACTCTCTCTTACTGAGCTGAAACCAAGACCACATACGTGGAATGGCATAACAACAACATGCAAGTCGCCAAAGATGTTGCTGAACATTGTTTTAAGGAATTCCACTGAGATGTGATGAGCCGATGGTGGTGACAATGAAGTGATCCTACCCGCTTCGCTGTAAGTGCAACTGTGGTCGATGAAAACCAAATGGTGTGATGTTAGCGCTCATATACAGGAGGACGTTGACAGAATGCGCCAGTAAATTGGTAACAACACGCATGTTAAGTACTTGCAACTCAGTAATTAATCTGCAATATTTATGAATTTTTTGTACACCTTTGATTTGTGTTTTGTTTGTATTTTATTTTCGTTGAAATGAAGTAAATTCACTATGTCCTATTAATAGTGTTGACTGTGAACAAAGTTTTTCATCCTATGAAGACATTCTTTCAGACAACAGGTGTAGGCTTTTGCCAGAAAATATTAGGTCCTTAACATGCTGCATTACAATACCAGTCTTTATCAAGAATAGTTTGAAAATATTCTGATACTTGTAGAACATGAGAAAGTTTTATAAGTACCTATAGTTATGTGTATTGCATTTCAACATTTTTATCATGAGTTTTTATTATGTAAAAATTCCATATGTAGAGCATTAAATATTTGCATTTTACTATAAAACACTTGTTTTCTTTGTACATATATTTTTTATTACTTTGGACCTTTCGTTTAATAAATTGCAGAATTTTACATTTCCTATAGTAGAATTTTGTGTTTTCTATTGCAGAATTTGTAATTCCCTATCCCAGTATTTTTGGTATTTGGTGTGCACAAAACTCTTATCCCTACTCCTAACTAGAGTTGTTCCAATACCATGCTTTCCGATACTGATACCCCAGTACCACTGCAGATACCCAGTCACCAAAAACCTATACCAATGCCCTTCACACTGAATTTTAGAAAAAGTATTACTGTTAATAATACATTTAAAACATTTCTACTAGATTCATTTAAATAAAGTTAACAATGTCTTAAAATACTGTATATAATTTATTGTAATCTGACACAAAATGCAAGCTGACCTAAAACTTTCAAACCCTCTGAAAATGCAAATAATATGACACCAAATGTAAGTCACATTTTAAATGTCCCGCACACACTATCAGTTAAGAGTGCACAGAGAAGTTAACGATAGGGCAGTGTCACGTCTGTTGGTTTACGAGGGGAGGGGGGAGGGGTGGCGGGAGGATGACCTCTCTATGCCGCTACCTGTTGGCAACACCTTGAATGCGTGGAAAATGTCTGTCTTTTAAAGTAATTAATCATGTTTTACTGCAAAGAAAACTTGTAATTTTGATACATAAATGAGGCAATTATAGTTGATTTCTTCACTGTCTCTATAATAATTAATCATTCAAAACAATGTCCTCTGATTTTCCCTGTCATGAGTTACACTGCACACAGCTTGATGCTTACCTATCCATTATTACACGGCAAAAGGTGTCGAATAGGCACTTACATATTATTAGATTACTCAAAGCTGCGTGTCTATTGAAATAAATTAATATAAATCCTCAGATTTCCCCACAAGAAGTTACTAAAAATTAACACTTATAATACAAGTAGCTCAATGTCCAAACAATTTTTGCTGACAAGTGGTAGAGTATGCTTTTGGCCAAGTAATTTTATTTGTGAAGATGCTGCCCTTTGAGTTAAATAAATATTAAGTTTTAAAACTATGTTCATCTTAAGGCAGATACAATGAAACACCAACCTTACCCGATAAAACAATCTTTAAACACAAAAGAAAACATCTTTACAAATAATAATTCCTCATTAAAATGTTTTGCAAAACATTTTCAGGTGAAACCATTTGCTTTGAAATACAAGTGATGTTAGGTATAACTATTTTGAGCGACACATACTATATTTACTAGTGTATAGTGCGCACCATGATTTTCGCAACAAGTTACAGGGAAAATTTTTTTAAAAATAAAATCGCACCAAAAATTGGTGGCGCCCTGTTAGTAAATATGGAATAAATTATTCTTTTTTAAATTAATGTGTGGTAATTGTGATATGTTTGGAAAATACTTTAATTAAATAACTAGGGTGCAAAAAAAAAATTGGCAAAACTCTTGCCCCTACTACTCAAAATTTCCAGCTTCGTTTTTCTTTTTTTCTCCTTTCTCCTTTTAGCAATGACCAGCTCTCTTTTTTTATTGCCCTGCTAGAATGTCACATGGCCTTAACTAAAAAAATAAAATGATCTAGTCCCTTCTCCCCCCCCCATACCCCCCTTTTCAAGAATATGGCTCGCTAGCCTCTGCCATGAAAACAAAGAGTGCTTGGTGGAATTATCGACCAGCAACATCTGGGTGTTATTTGAAGGGGGGGGGGGGGGGAAGGGTAACCACATCACAGCTCTGGTTTGCAGCGTGACAGGAAGTGGTAAGAGGGGGGAGGGAGAGGAGGGAGCGGGATTTCGACCTACACATAACTGAAGGGCTGCTGAGAGAGAAAGAGAGAAGGGAGAGAAGTGATGTAAGAGCAATATAATTTATGGCTACCACTCTCTCTTCCTCTCTTTTTCCATGTATAGCATACACCCCAGAAATGTTTCCCACTATTTTGAAGGGGGGAAGGGGGAGGGGGGAAGTGCTATACAAGAATAACTACGGTATTTGTTCTTATTTTTCTTTTTCTTTTAATGTGTGGCTTATATAAATCGAAATACTGTAATTTTTGTGCCTAAAGAAATTAATAACCTGACTTCATTGTCTATAACAGATACTAAACTATCGGCCCGATACCATACCCAATAGAGATACATAGGGAAAAGGCGATATATCAGCCTATACCGATACATAGTATTGGTATCGGAACAACTCTACTCCTAACTAACTGATGCTGAACGGAAGTTAGACCACGTGAATCTAGGTGAAGGAGACCTGGCCCTAAACTGAACAGGCAATCTGGATAGTTAGGTATGAAAATAACTAACCCTAACTAATTCTAACCATTGCCCAGAACGGACAGTTGAAGACCACAACCAGAGGTGGTGCGCCCAAAAGGGACCTTCGAGGGCAACTACCAGAGAAGGTAGAGGTGGTGCTTACACTGCCAAAGGGGGCAGTGCAGTTTCCGTTTCCAGGAGGTAAGGCAAAAAGTGTTGACGGCATCTTCGACGGCTGCTGAAGCAGTGGTGAAGAGCGTGTGGAAGGTTTCCTAGAAGGTCACTGGTAAAGTCGCTGAAGAACTTCTGGTAGGTCGTTAAGACTTAGAAGGCGGCAGAGCTCAAGCACCAGGAGAGGTAGAGGGAGCTGCCGGAGCTGAGGAACACAAGTAACATCTCGGGTTGTGCATTGACTTACATTTTCCTTGTCCCTGGGGCCCTCTGAGATGCGAGGGAGCAGAGTTGGTGAGTTCTGCCTCCTGAGTAAAGCTGCCTGCTGGAGCGGTCTGCTAGCGTCATCCCTTGGTCCGCCATAGAACTATGTGACCTTGGGAAACGGCCTCGTACGATAGTACAATAACACTTTGGGGAGGTTGACGTGACGTCTGACTTTGAGTGAACAGTACTGTTATAACTAGACGTGGGTTCAAGCCCCATTTTGCTAATAATACTGATTCTTTGTGGCAGATACAAATAATTTCACTTGTAATTTTTTATGTTGTGTCTGAGTAACTTTACAATGAGCACAAAGTCTCTAGGATGTGGAAAAACATGTCAATAAATACAAAAAAGTTACATACAATTCCTTATACAATATATACACTATAAATCACTGTGCATACGCCACTGCAGTATTTAACGATGTGTCTTTTCCTGTCCACTCATTGTTTACATTGCAGTTTAGCAATTTGGTCAGTTTATAAAAAAAAGTTCACTTTATCAAACTCTGGGGCATGATCCACTAATACAGTAACTATTTTTCGCATTCTTATCCAATTTTGAGACAATCAGCTGGCTGCGATAACCAACCTCGCCCAATAATTGCAAATGCTGAATTTTTCAGAATCTGACCACAAAACACAGAAGATGAGTAAATACAGCAGTGTTTTTAAATACTGCGCACATGCTAAGTGCATAAATTGCATTCATCTGCTTTATATATGCACACTATTTACTTTCTTCAAATTGCCAACATTTATGATTAGAGATGTTTATTTATAAATAAAATAAACCTTATGATTCTGCCAATGAATGAGTACCACCACCATACTGATTCGGCACATTTGAATCAGATTCGTACATAAAACGATAAATATTGCTACTAATCAATTTATGAATTGTGTCATGCTGCAAACAAAATATTGACGTACTATATGGAAGTGATTGATCAATATACAGTTGCCGTTTACGTGATAGAAAATGTCAGACAATGACTATTATAGCATTAAAACTTTTTTTTACAAATGAACTTTAACCACCTCAACAGCAGATACCAGTATTATAAGTTTAATTATATTTTATTTCATGAATTTCACCAGGTATGGCTTATATAGAGTTAAATATTTAGCAACACCAAAGCCAGCCATATCAGTTTCCGTTTAATTTCAAATCACCTGTTACTAAAAGATAAAACTACAATTAATAAAATAGTTTTTCAGTTGCAAAAATAAAATTCTTTGTTTGTGAAAACATGTCCTGCAAGATAACCAAGTGTGGTAATTTCCATGATTTAGTTGAACCATAACCGATTGTAACCGATACAGATTTTGGGTTTATCGACCGATGTGTCGGTATCGGTCCAACTCTACTAAAATGTTTATATGGATGCCATTTTGAAAATATTTGTCTGACCGTATCAAAGTTTATAAGCTTACATGGCCTGCATTAATGCTAGTGGATTGCCAAATTTGGTAGAAATTGGTTGTTTTTTCAGAGATATTACATAATTTTCAATTGTCATGTAATACTATTTTACAAAATGGCAGACAAAAGAGATTTTGTGTGGACAAATTTGATGGTTGTAATACATACAGCCAGCATACAAAGTTTGATTGTAACTAATTACACTGTGTTCATTATATAACATACAAAACTAGAATAGCTACATGGCCGCTATTTTGATAGGAACTGTCCGACATACCTAAAACATATCAGTTAACATAACCTGCTGCAGTACTATTTGTTTGTCACATTTGGTAGGAATTGGAAAATACTTTTCCGAAATATGACATAAAACTTGATGTGTCTCTGATTAGCTAAGGCTGGATCACGGTCGTGTGGCTTTGATTGCACTTAGGCCAGTTGAGCTTTCAGGGTTTAATTATGGACATTTTGATGATGAGTGGTGGTTGGTTGTAGACGGTTGATGCTGGTGTAGTCTCATTCTACCTGTTGGCCTGCTGTAGGGGAGGCTAAACCACCCGGCTGCTTGGCAGCGAGGCAAGCAACTTTTTACTACTCCCTTCTTGTGCCGTGTCTCACCTTAAATGGCATAGAGCGGGTTGGGGCTGCTGAGAACTGTGGGTCGAGCACCGTGGACATGAGTGACCCTAGAATAGTGTTGCTCAGTAGTGGCTGGTAGCACGAACTCGGTGCCTCAGAAGGCCCCCCACCTTAGCGGGCGAACCAGCGTTGAAGCAGTGTGGGCTACCACTGCTACTACTGGGTGTGAGTTTGCTAAACATGCGCCAGGTCGTAGCACCTAAGCAAATACCCTTGCTAACACCCAGGTGCTCCTGTTGGGGTACAACTCCGGTGTACTGTCTCTCCCTGGGTGGAAAGTGTTTCTAGTGATGGGGCTCCTTTATTTTATTCCTCCAGTACCTGTATACTTGGAAGGAATAAAATAGATGGCCGTCTAATATGTGTATAACAGAACTGGAGCCGCCTGAGGGGGAGTCTCCAGTTATAGCCAGATCGTAGTAACAATTTCCCATTCTAGGTCGGCGGTACTTGGCTCTAGGTTCTCCTAGCAGTTGGTTCAAAAGTACTCAATGAATGAGACTCGTAGTTAGAAGAAACAAATCTGTGTTTATTAATCGCTTAGTAAACACTGTGACTCGTGCTCTCCTGCCAAGTAGACAGGCGAATGGAAGTAAACCTATGTTAGCCAGATGTATGTGCCTGGTCCTAGAATAGTTATGGAAACTGAAATAAAACTGACGAAAATTGCTTATGACAAAACTAACTATAACCGGGGTGTCTGTAGGAGATGGTGAAGATGGTGTGTGGCATGTGTCTAGTTACTGAAGAAGCTTCTGGTAACTTAGTAATTCGACTGGCATCACTGGAGCATCTGTTTGCGGGTGCTGCAGAGCTCTAACGGTGGCAGCCGCTGGTAACTGCTCAAGTCTATTGATGTCAATGCTGGTAGCCTCAGATGGCTGCCGAAGACTGTTGAGTAAAGTCCAAGGTAGGCAGCCTCAGATGGCTGCCAAAGACTGTTGAACAATGTCCAAGGTAGGCAGCCTCGGGTAGCTGTTGATTCGTTGATGCCAATGGTAGCAGCCTCTGGATGACTGCTAAAGAGCATTGGGCTGTTGGTGGCAGCCTCTGGAAGAGTTGCCGAAGATCTACTAGTAGTCAGAGGGCCCCAGTATGGGAAGTGGTGGAGAGAGCTCGAAGACTCGCAGGAACAACTCGCAAGGTCCATCGCGCACTGTCTTATATAATCAGGGTACCGCATGTCGTGATGGCCACGGGGAGAGCGTGTGATGTCCCTCTGCTATGAGGTCGGAGTGGGGGTAGCACCCTCTAGTCATCTCTCGGCCTTCGTGTAACTTTGGTGGCTCTCGGGCATGCCCCGAGGCAGCTGATTGTTTGTAGGCTCTCAGCGCGGGGGAGGGGGGTGACACGATGCTTGCTTGCGCAACCCCTTGTATCCATGTGTCCGGCTGCCCTCCAGGATTGAGGCAGGCCGTGACTTCCGTGTACGGGTTGGCGTGGGGTTTGACTCACTTGGGGGTAGAAGTAGTATACTAGGTTGCAGTGAGGAGTTGTAATCATTGCAGATAGTTGGTATAAGTGGCAAACGTCAAACTTTATTTATTTGTGTGGCACTAGCTTACAAAATGGAGAATGAAAGAGGCTCCATGTAGACACATATTTGATGTTTTTGATATATATATATATATACAAAGTCAAGATAGAATTGATTCAATGGTTTCAAACATATAGCATACAATGCTCAAACAGCCAGATGGCCGCCATTTTAAAAATAATTATCTGATATACTTGAAACATATTTGTACACATCAATTGCCGCAGTACTACTTGTTTGCCAAATTTCACAGGAATATATCAATTGTTTACCGAGATATTACACAAAAACTTAATTAATTTACATAGTGCTATCTTACAAAATGGCAGACAAAAGTGGTTGTTTTTGGGCTTACATGTTGCTTGTAATTGATACTGTGAGCGTCCGAAATTTGGTTAAAACTGGTCAATGATGTGGTAGTTATGCCAAATAAACAGAAAATATATACAAGGGCCGCCATTTTAAAAATAAGTACTTATTAAAGTTCAGTTACTTATATTTACCTAGTCTTAGTATGACTTATGTGCAAAATTTGGCAAAAATTGGTTGAGTCATTTTAGAAATATAATGTAAAAGCTTCATTTTTCATTTGGCACTTTTTCAAAAATGGCAGATGTACAACAATATTCACCACTGAATTCAATGCTTACATTTTGCGCTGTCAGCCTACAAAATTTAGTACAAATTGGTTGAATGGTTTCAGAGATATGATATATCACCCTAATTTTAAAATTGCCACCATTTTGAAAATAAGTGCCTGGCATGGTCGAAAACTATAAAAGTCAAGTGCCCTTACTTAGTACTGTAAATGTACCAAGTTGGGTGAAATTCAGTTCACACATTCAAAAATATGATAGTTAAATCATCAGGGTGATGAAACTATTTGGTTGGACCATGGCCAATTGTAACAGATACCAATTTTGGGTAAATTGGCCGATGTATCGGTAGCTGTCCAGCCCTAGTTATAACCCCACCTGTGGTAAAGTGAAAGCACATTCAGATGATGCAAAGTCGAGTGTAGTACAGTCAGGATGTGCGTCATGCATCAATTTTTTACAGATGCTAACATGAAAATCTTCCTGTTAATTGTACATCTAACATAACAATAACTGTGCAACTTTTGATTGCTAGTTCACTAATACCACATTACTGGTTATGTCATTAAAACATATAAAAATGAAAAATGCTTCACCCAACTATTTAAGTTGTCTACCTGTAAATACGTAAACACCTGACGACACATGTGTGTCCGTTTATTCTACTTTTTTTTAAGGAATTTATTTTTTATAAAGCGATGCATGTCCCTATATTTTTTAACCCTGGAAAGTGTGTAAGGGAACCATATACGAAAGATGGCTCATAACATGTTTCTTTGCAATAAGGGTCACTAGTGCTATTAAATTGTGGTGATGTGTCTTTGACTGCAAGGTATTGAGAGCAGTTTTTGAGCCAATTGAGATTTTGATGTGGCTGTCTTTCCCATGACACCATATATGCTGGTTAAAATGTGGCACATGCCATGTTCTTTATAGACACACACAAGGATGTATCTAAATTCGACTGACAAACTTCGACTGTAAGTTAATCGCGAAAAATTAAGTTGAAAACATACACACAACCTATGGTCTAAAGTGAATACTAAGGGTGGTACACATCTTTGAAGTTGGACCTGGAACACTGGTTTATTGCAAATGGTCTAAAGTGAATACTAAGGGTGGTACACATCTCTGAAGCTGGACCTGGAACACTGGTTTATTGCAAATATTGGAGGTAATATTTAAGATGGAACACCAATTGTCTGGATAATGGTTAATTGAACAAAGATCTTCAAACACCACAACACTTGTCGCTGTCATCAAATTATTTCATGTACATAAGAACAGTTACTACCCCTATTTCGAACTAGCATCCATATTCGGCAGCATATTCAGGATTTAAAGGACGGATTATTAATAATCATGTCACAATCAACAAAAATGTCACCTTGTGTAAATACCCTAAACCTCACAGTTTTTGAGTAATTAGTGTTTTACTTTCAAAATAAGGTTTAACAATTCCTGGCAGGTGGGGCGATGCACAATACCCAATAACACACTTTTGCAGCTATTAAAGGGATGGGAAGATTCCAGAGAGAGGTAGATTACAGTGGTACGGTAATAAACTTTTTCTTCTACTACAACTTCAAAAAAGTGTACCTCCCTTTGAATTAATTTTAGACCATATGTAGCATATATGTTTTCAACTTCTTTTTTCTTCTTTAACCTACACCCGAAGTTTGTCTGTCGAATTTAGATACACTCTATATGTATATGTGTGTGTGTGTGTGTCTATAACAATACAAACTTTCAACACTATTTAAAGGCACGTAGGAAATTCACATGTATTGTTTGAGATATTGAGGATACTTACTCCTGTATGGAAGGCTGTGTATGCAGACCCTGTTGTCAACTGATATACTGAGAACGGCTGCCTCTGCAGTGCTGGTGATGGGTGGGCCATTGAGACCTTGTGGCAGGAACTCGAGACCAGTTACAAACATGCTGTGGGCTTCCTTCACGTAGAGAACTCTCTGAAAACAACATAATGACTTCAGAACACACTCAATTGAGAATAAACTCAACTGCAGTGCAACATTCAATGTGCAAAGATCTAATTTATAGCAACATGTGCTAATATTTGAAACGTATACCAGAGAAGTTATGAAAGTTGATGTAGAAAAAGTTTGATTATCAAAACACAGGAGTAACATTAAAATGGAAATAAACACAGGTAAGAGATTCCAGGTATTCTATGTGTGTGTGAGGAAGGTAGGAGTGGGGATGAAGGGAGTGAAAGAAAGATAAATTAACATCTTAAGTCAAAAGCAGTACGTTAACTTTTGCCACACATCACAGGATACTAGCAGTTACATTTCTCATCTTTCTCTTCTTTGTGCCTCTCTGATCATGAACCCAGGCAAGACCCCAAACCAGACAGGCATGTAATTACTGAATATGTTGTAGGAAGTAGGACAGGTAACAACTTGAGCAGATTGTTAACTTTTCCACATGTTTTTCAGATGTGCAGACATCAGCACACAGGGATATAATGATAAAGTACAGTATTTCAATTACTCTTTGCAAACCCCCAATTCATACTGCTCAAGAGCAGAGTGCTAATGTGCAGAGTGCAGAATACCTACTGCTCATAACCTCAACAATGAGGGGTAGGCCCACTTATGGTCACACTTAACTTTTCTGAAGCCCTGCTGAAGTTTTTTTTTCAGAATATTCCTCCACTTCTTGAAAAAAAGGCTGAACAGAGTCTAGAAAATCACACAAGAGAGAGAATGCACCAAATTTGTGCACACACAAACATAATCAAAAAGAATAAGTTTTATATTATTTATGGGGGAAAAAAAAAAAATTTGGAAAATGTGCTGACTAAATCACAAGGTGGATAAAAATAATAAATGTTAAACCTGAGATTTTAATATCAAAGTATTAACCTTTTTATAACAATGAAACTTTTTTCAGGCAGAAAAAAAAAAAAGTTAATAAAATTCAAGGCAGAAAGTTTGACTCGCTAAACGACATTTCACAATTTAATTGTTCTTCGTAAAACTCAAAAATTTTATTTAATTCAAACACTCGCTGCGACACATTTTTATATTAACAGTGAAAAATAGGATGAAAACCGGTTAAGAGAAGCGCACGAATAGGCGGGAATGTACTGTAATTTAAATCCTGTACATAAGTACCTGATTTGTGTTTGCTCTGACATGTAAAATAGATACTGTATTTTATAGCGATTTTCAGAGCCAATATCACTGTTACATCAATAGCAAAACTGTGTAAATTCAATTAACCTGGTTTTTAAATACAAATTTGCTTATTCGTACTTTTTCTGGCCTCGATTAACACGGTTAATCTGGAGTTTACTGTATCTACTTTGTGAGCAAATATTTTGATGAGAATACATATTCCTTTGGTGCAATACCTTACCTCACACTAAAATGAGGAAATTTATGGTATAAGAAAGAGCTTGACAGAAAAGCATCACTCTGGCAAAATATTTACTCACAAAGCTAGCAAAAATATTACCCAGGACTGCAGTTTCTTAGTTTTCCTATATTTGCTTGCAAAAACCAGTAGATTTTTATCACTGTGTATGTGTAATGTTTATTAAAGTACCACAACCTCCCTTAACATTAACTTTTAATGACCTGCAAGCTGAAGGCAACGTGCATGGAGACGCTGCCACTGAACATAGTCCCCACAGCCACAAACCTCCCATTATCACTGACTGCAAGGGCCGACAGGCTCTCAGCGTAGGACACATCTCTCTTGAGCATGCCTTCACTGGGATCCCACAGCTGCAGGTACGCTTTGTGTCTGCCCGACCGCCCCACTGGGTTCATGATGCTGAACAATCGGCTGGGACTCTCTCTATCCTCTGCCACACCAAACCTGCAAATAAACAAAATAATAAAAACTGTGTTATGTGATCGACACTCTCTGTCAGTTACTGTGCAATGTCATTTCAAATGGCTTATTTTATGAAAAGTTAAATGTAAGAAACACATTCTCACTAACCTGACTGCAATTCAGCAGACAGCTACATTTCATAAGAATGGTATGAAATGTGATTATATTTCACAATTTACATAATTTTAAATTCAAATGTGAATTCAGACAGTTAGGAACGTTTGTTGTACGACTGGACAATACTGTACAAAATTAAGTATCCATGCTTTGGTTAACTATTTTCTACCTTATTCAGCCGACATTTTTCCAGGTACCCTAACTAGCACGGCCATAAGGTAATGCGGAATTGTGCGTATGACACATATCAGTACCATGTACACACAAACCTCCATTTTATGGTCACTTATGGTTCCCCAAAATTTGTCCGCATGACATAGTTGTACATACAAACCATTATGACCAAATTTTGACCCATATGAGCTGCCTAGTAAAAATGATGTCAGAAGCACATATTTAGCTACTTGGACACACAAAAAGTACTGATGCATCACGTCTTTGCAAAAATTGTTTTATACACACTTCAGGCCATCATTAAGCATAGCTGTGCTTCTAATTCCAATGGAGTTTACATTGCAATGAGATGTTAAGATTGTATTGTTTGCCATGGCAAGAATGGAAGTTCCAACCAGCGAGTTTGAATTATTTACTGGGCTGCCGAGACTATGCTACAGAGCACCGAGTTCCACGGCATGCTGCTAGATGGCAACACCAGTATGATACGCTGCTTCTTCAGCTCCAAACCGGCCGTTGACGTCGCATCCTCCAAGCAGCTATGCTATTGCCGCCTCCCCACTCCAGGGACCATCTCCTCGCCCACAAGCGAACCCTAGCCAATGAACAAAGAGGAAGTGCTCAGAGCAGTATAAATAGAGGCATACCACGCCTGCTCGAGATCAGTCTACAGTCATCTACCGCACAAGTTATCAGATACTCGACAAGTCTGCATCGCTTCGACCCTCTCGGTCCACACCCAACTAACCTAGCTCCTTCCAGCACCCCGCTGAAACGACCCTTCCTTCATTGCACTTTAAGTGCCAAAAGGAAACCACCCATCCTCCCTCTCCACTGCGCTAGTCGCCAGAGATATCCGTCTAACCTGCTTAGTCTTCCTGAAGACCACTGCGCCGACACGTCGTCTACACACATAGACACAGCGGCTCCTTCTGGGAAAAAATTGCATAGGATGTTAGATCAGTTAAGTTGTTTTCACAGCGCTCATCTACCCTGACCCTTTGTAGCTTAGGACCAGGTCACCTCTATCTGACATATGTAGGTGTAAAGCTTCCTGCAGCTCTTGTCTACATAGAAGTGAGTGCAACACCACACGTTTATTTCCAGTAAAATGGAATAAACATAGTTTTACCAGATTCCTGAGTACCACCTTTCCTGTACATGTAGAACCTCTCCCAGTGTAACTTACACCACCAGGGGACTGTAGGTTGCCGGGAAAGATTACTCAAACGAGCCAACACACACTAGTGATGTCCAGCCTTTCTGCATACCTTGGTAGGCAGAATGTTAGAGTCACACAGCTTGTCGATTCGGTGCTCATTCTCTCCACCACATTTAGTCACCGGAGGGGTCGTTCCCCGAGTTGGGAAGGATGAACTTGAGACCTACACCCACGTGCAGGTACTGCTTATGACGAGACCCGACTCCCAGTGCTCACTGGGTTTAGGCGCAGAGCACTGTGATAGGGTATCCGCTACGTCGGCAGATGTTCATGTGGTTCGACACCTCATAGGACCACACAAGCCCTGCAATATTCTCACAGACGTGAGGGGTGTATTGAGTTCAGATGCCTTACTCCTACCAAAGTGGTATTCGCAGAAAGGCAAAACAGGCCCTTACACTCTCTCCGGGCGCATACAAGAGCTGATCCCCACCCTCATTGCCACTCTCAACAACCTCGCACCATGGAAACAGACACAGATCCTTCCTCATCTTCATGTACCCATCACGATGAAGATTCCACAAGGCCTCTTTGAAGCTCCTACACGTTTGAACAAGCCCGTTCATTCTTGGATCGCTGAATACCTGAGCCAGCCGGAACAACTCGCAGTAGCCCCTATTGCGTATTGCGTACCTTAGGATTGAACCAGTTACTCAGCTCCAGCCATCACAACCTTACTTACATCAGTAAGCAGAACGAAAGTCTACATGTGGCTCAAATACCCCCCCCCCCCCCCCCCAACACGAAACTTCCAAGGACAAGCTGTCAGTTGAGGTTACATGTCGCCCAGGTATACCATCACGAGTAATCAGTCTAAAACGCAAGATAGTTTTGCTGCAAAGCTACCAGATCCGTACTCTACATTGGAAAGGCACCAGTTCCGTGTAGAGACAACAATTTAACCCCGAATTGTCTGATTTAGCACCTGCTAAAAACATACCTTCCATGATGTAGTGACCACAGTCTGCCTAGGCGTCACGCGTCAGTACATAATGTTTACGTGTCTTTGAAGGATATGTTAAACGCTCTATTAATAAACTTTAATTTTATATAAGAATTCATAAGAAAAAAAAAAGAAACTGTGACCATAGCACCACACACAAACCAGCATACAGCAAGCAATAAGTTCTAGGTTTACTACGTCATATGGAAATGAGACTTTCAATGAAATGACAACATTTTAACAAGTAGATATCATCACTTAAAAGTCAAACATTCAGGGTAGATAATATGACATAAAAAAAACAGCAATGTCACACTGTTCGTATCCAGAATTTAGAGCTAGAGCTGAAATTTATTAACTTAAATACACCTCAAAAACACTATAACACAATTAACTAAAATGTTATCAACCAGTAAAGTAAAATTACTGTATCCATTTGTACTTGCCTATTTGAATAACTTAATTTTTACCTACAACCTGGTTCTAGCCTGATCTTCTAAATTAACAATTCAAGGACTAACGTTACAAAAAGTGAGATCAAGTACATAGTTTAAGTTGCTGTTTCTTTGTAAGATCCACCCAGTGTGCAACATTTTATACCCAGGACTTACAAAATGACTAACTGGTGTTACTATTGGTATTGCCGGAGGGTAATGCAGAGACTGTTGAAGTATGAGAAAAAATGTACGGTACTATTTAACACTTCAAAAAGAGAAGAGAAATGTAAGGTTTTCTTCATGTAGCAGTAAAATCAACTCAATATGTAAAAGTGGACTGCAGAAACAAGGATGTAAGACTGCTTGACTTAGATTCTACATATAAAATTAAGTTTTCGACATCTTTGTTTTAAAGTATGTACATAATATTACTGGACCCACTGGTGGCTTGGTTGTTTAAATTCTGGCTTCATACTGCTGGGGTTCCCAGTGTGATCCTTGGGTCTGGCATGTGGTAATTTTTCAGAACCGGGATCTCATGTGGGGAGTGTGACAAACATTGCTGTGGTAATTATATAGGTTTTCATGAGGTGCTCCCATTTCCTCCTCCCTTTTCTAGTTGGCAGAGTGACAAATTTGTCCTTCTGGTAGGGCAGTTGGCTCCATTTAATATCAATCTCCGCTCTTTTTTCATGGTAACCCTGCCCAAGTAAAGATAAAATGCTACTGACATGTTGTCCAGTCAAAAATTTCTTAGATATTTAATCACTTTAGATACTAGTAACCTTTTAAAGGGTTTATAGTTACCACATGCTACTGAAATTGGGATGTTTGTACGAGAAGTACTTTTGGAACATTGCAACTTGCTACATGCCTTATAATATACCAGTACCTATTTTGTACATAAAAAACTCACTCACCTACATCTTTTGAACAAATACTTTGCTTCTCCAGCACTAGGCCATTTTAGCTCCCCAACTTTCTTCCCCGATTCTGTACTCCACAATACACAGGTGCCATCTTTTGATATACTTACAACCTGTATGCAAAAACAATTTATCAGTTTAACTTCAAATTCCAGACAGAAAAATAAAACATTATTATTATTATTACTACTATCAACATCATCATTTTTGTTATGACAATTTTTCCCAACCTGAAAATCCACTACTTCTTAGAGTGAACCCACTTTATTCTATCTCAAGCTTTTTGCAATAAAATAGAGCCATGTCTCATGAATTACACACAACAGGTAATCTGAAGGTGCTACTACTGTTGACGTACCCATTTCTCATCTGGACTGAAATCCACATCATCTACTTCTTTGCTATGGGCCTGAATGTCCAGTTTCTTCACCATAGCAGGAAAACTCCACAGGCGTACGTAACCATCTGTACCTGCTGTAGCCATCAACTTTCCAGAGTGACTAATGCGCACTACTCGCTGGACTGGCTCCTTCTCACTGTGACAGAACACTAACTATGAGATTGCTACACCTTTCCCCTAGGATATTAGTTTTGCAGTATAGGAATAATGTAAGTCAGATCTGATACATCTTCATAATAAAGCATTGCATTACATACATACGCATGACCAAGGAGTGGCCTGCGTATGCACCAGACCACTCATTAGAAAAGTGTTAGGACACAATAATGTTCTTCACAAGCATGAGATAAGTAGACTGAGACTCTTTGAATTTTTCTTTCGTGAATTTCATTGAGCATGTAATAGAGGAAGAAGGAAAGAAACATTGCAGACACATATATGCTGGCCTTAGCTACAATGCGTGTTAAATTTAGGTGTTGGCTCTTGGGTGCTCGAAATGGGACCATCCATTACAACACTGTTCAACTCTAGTTTGTGCCTATGAAGTGTTGAATTATGGACTCCAATAACATGCTTTTAATATACAACCATATCTTTGGGTGTGATGAGGAGGGGGGAGGGATTTAACATATTACAACTTATTATTAGAACCCAATTTTAATTTTGTATTTCTGTACTTCTTCCATAATCTGGCACAATACAAATTTTTACACAGTGACCAATGCCTGGCATGTTTTTCCCTCCTTCCCCTTTGCCTAGTCAATAACATTTTCTATACATTCTGTTTTGTATTTAAAATACGAACTTCAGTATGGCTATCCCAAGCTTGCTATAAAAGTGAAAATTTCTTGACTTTCAGCACAACAAAGAACTATTTTGGTGACACTGTTATTATTATTATTATTATTATTATTATTATTATTATTATTATATTTACCTGAAATCTGTTTGCACACTATCATTTGGCTTGATTTCAAACTGAAGCTTCTGATAAGAGTTTCCATTACTGTCCACATTTTGGGTTTTACCATCTGCATCTTTATTTTTCTTCACTGCCCGATTTCCTTCGCCGCCTAGCTTTGTTGGATTTTTCTTCTGAGAGAAAACAACCAAAAATATTCAGAGAAAATTAGTGTAGAAATGTTACAGAAATGATGGAAATACATTGGCAAATATGATATAAAACTTTTTGATGATAAAATCAACCAAGTTGCTATACTGTAACTTTTTGCATATGTTAATGAAGCTATTAAACAGAATTGATGAAGCATTGGTACTACCACAGAATATACAATTACGCAGCAGTTGTATCTGATAGGCTTCTGAAGAAACCAGCTTTGTCTAGATCACAATTTTGAGAGTTTTGTAAAGCCTCCTATCTTCTATTATATAACCCTGTTTCTTATAATAAATTGTGTTGAATGGTATTAATTCCAATTTTGCCCTGGTCATATCTTATTAAAGTGGCACAACTTGATTACTTTACACCACTGGAGTTAATTTCTTTTGTGACGTAACAATTGAGAGTCAACCAGGTACTTCCAGGGCATGTCACAGCAAGCATGTGTTTGGCTTTGTTTTGCTATAGAAAACCCTCCCTGCAATATTCCTATGTTTCTCCTAGTACCCATTTTCCATTTCCATATGCATACTTAGTTAGACTAAATTTCTGGCACCTCTTTTTATTTTATCTGAAAAAAATTTTCCTGGTAAGCTATTAAAGCTGTCATGCATGTCGTTCCACTACATTTAATGAAAGGTGCATTTTATATTCAACCTTTTGTAAGCATAAAAAGAAGTATGTATGTTGTACAACCTGTTTCATGTTACTATTTGTGTTATTTTACAGTTAGGTTTGAAAATGTCACAAAAAGAGATACAATCCAACAAGGAGTGAGTGAATGAAGAGATTTCGGCGGATCTTAAAATCGGGGTCTTGAGAGCCAATGAAGGTGATTGAGGTGAGTATGGAGCAGCACCGGAATGAAAGAGTGGGGGAAACGGGATATATATGATAAAACCAGCTGACCAACGGCATCGCTTGGCAGAATTCCCACATGAAAAATCCGGAGTGACCCGGCTGGGGATAGAGCCTGGATCACCATGGTGGGAGGCAAGGAGGCTAACCACTCAGCCATTGTGGCCCCTCCAACAAGGAGAAACAAGGTAATTTACACAGGAATTATTTTACACGTTCATGTCAAATTATTACACTTTATAACATCCTTAACCAACGATTATAACTCAAAATGATAAATATAATAAAAAATAAACAAATAAAGTTGTTTAAAATACAACTTTTACAACATAATACATTTGTTTACTGCAATTTGGCAGTGAGATGCCTTCCGACCACCATTGGAGGGGGGGGGGGGAGAAGCAAGAAAGAAAAAAAAAAGGGGGGGGGGGGGGGGTAACAAAATGTGCCTCACTCCATCATCCCCAACCTTGCCCTTGGATGAAGTCTCAACATTAAACACCCATCTGAGCCATGCCCCAACCACGATATTGTATGAACTTATAATTGAATTACGGCTAGAATACACCAAGCAGCTATAGCAGTCCATTACAGTGATTCACGAAAGAATGTTTTTAACATCAGGCTTCTAGTGGCAACAAATATTATTATTTGAATTACACTTCATAAATTCACGTGGCATTCCAAAAAGTCCAAAAAAAAAAAAAAAAAAAAAGTCTCTGGTCAAAACATAAAAAATTCTGCATTAAAAATTACTTTTTGACACATTACGCTATTCAAAAAAATGTGGCCAGTTCAGAAAGTTCATTCTCACTCTACTTTTTCCCATGTCTCTTTAACGTACAAAAACCATTTTACACTCATTCCAAAAATTTACTCATGTTAAAAGCCTCCTCAGAGAAGCCACAAAGTTCGTGATCTGGCGAGTCTTAACTGTGGCATTACGTGTTGCACTCCGATAACGAAGAGATAAAAATGTTATAATCACAGTACCTTGGCAGCAGCCCGACCATGGGCCTACAGAAATGAAGAAAATTGCCCGACCATCCGGGCAGGGTTGCATCCCACGCAATATCAAACACCAGCTCGAGTCTAGTCCAGCATGGCGCAATTTCACAATGTTACTTTACATTCCACGCTTCGCTCGACCACGGGAATATTTCGTAGCGATCCGACAGGACACAGTCGCCTCGCTACCATACAGTATGGGCAAAATCCAAATTTAGATGTGACGACGGTAGTGGAAATCCTGTTGCAATCCGACCTCACGTACGGACTGTCCATTCTCTCTAACCAGTCGCTGGCTGGTAACATACATAACTGGCCCTCTGGTGCATTAGTTCCCGCGATGACCAACACACACTTCCCAGCCGCGCGATCATACCTCATTTCCGTAACATTATACTGCTGGCGCACACTGCTGACGCTCTCGACTGCCCACAGAAGTCACACTCTACCAGCATACTTGTTACTACTACCCACCGTAGTTTGCACGTGCTGTTTGCGCCTACCCACCCCAGCGACGTCACAAGAGACATGCCAAAAGCAACACTCGGTGGCCACTCTTTACATTGAAGCGGCGGAACTACAACTGCCATAACCGACTCACAGCCTATATCACAAACGTTACCCAGCAATAACACTCATTGATAATAATTACACACTAAATAATGGTAAATATGATTAAATGTTAGATAAAATTATTACAATATATATACACGCAAATGATGAAATGATAGGGATAAATGCATGACCGGTCACAATACAATAATTAACATACATACTAAAAACTACCAACACGGTGATACCAACCGCTATAAAAATTACCCTAAAAATATCTACTAAAAATACTAAAAAAAAAACTGTGGTAATTCCCAAATCGTCAAAGCAGGAAGGTGATTTCAGAAAGCCACCCCTTCTACAAAGCAGAAGGGGATAAGTTAAAGTGGTTTGTTCCATGTGAGTAGTAAGCAAAGGTAGTCAAGGACAACAGAACTATTTCTTTCCCTCCCGAGTCATCCCTCCTCATTTTAGTTGGGGAGGCGTGCACTATTTGGATGAAAATGGGATCCTGCAGTAGTTGCCAGGCACATAAAGAGAGAGAGAGTAAGGTTGTTCCTGACTGTGTTGAGAAACAGCTGAATGGAAGAAGAGAGCATAATGGATGTCATGCGTGTTAGACATTTCACTCCCAGTTTACAAGGAATGGATGTAAAGTACCAACTGGGATCATGATTAACATTGCACACAAATGAGGTGCTGTTTATGTTTTTCCCTGTGAGATATCTAATCACTTTTTCACAAAAAAAGTCCCACTCCTAATGTTTGAAGAAAATTTTAGTATAAAATGTACAGTGATTATGTAACAAAATATGACAAATATTATAACAGCTAACAGTACACTTCAATTATTAGGTATCACTTTGCTCTGTAAATTAACTAGGGATGCAAACATTTTTCAGGCTTGTAAGAAAAGTTATTGAATATTGTAAATTATAAGAAATATTGGATACACTTTGTGCCTAGCATTATTTTACTAGGTGTTAGCTAACTTTGCAACATTCAAAAGTACAACTGGAGTGGAGAGATTTGAGCGGCTCTTAACGAGGTCTTGAGAGTCAATGAAATGAAGTGAGAATGGAGCAGCACTGGAATGAAAGGGTGGGAGAAATTGGACATCACAGAGAAAACCTGCCAACTAGCACCATCATCCAGCATGATTTCTACTTGCGAAAATCCGGCAGTGACCCGGTTGGGGATTGAAAGTACACGTGAAAGTAGCTTTCTTATAATAAGATAGAAATACACAAGTTATAAGCATTTTTATTTTTGTGCCCAAACATATAACAGCATTACATAGTCCTTAATTATTTCATATCCTGTTACACTTATACAACAATAATCATCTCACCAAAACCAAAAGGAACTCCAACACAATGAGTCTGTATTCATGCAGAGTATTCATAAATGAAAATTAATAACTACAGATTACGATCACGAGTTTCATGGCAAAAGACAAACTATATTATTGCTTACAGCCCTTTCTCTTGATATTATGTAGGAGTCTTTCGGAACCAATTCAATGTATAAGGGTCCCTTCTAGAGATGAATTGATTCCTTTATTATATTGATTTCGGTTCTAAACCCAATTGTAAAAAAACTCTTATATTATTGTCTATACTTTAAAATTTTAAGTGCATTCAGAGCAGCTGTAAGTAGATTAAATAATGAATACATATTATGTTTGCACAACAATAAAAAAACTCTTTTTAAAACAGATAAATAATTAACACACACGTCATACTGCAAGCGCCACAACTGCTAGCAGAGCCTGATGCTGTGCTAAAAACACTATAGTCTCTATAATCAGTTGCAGGTTGGCTGATGCGAGCCAAATGTTTTTGTAACAGTTTGTACACAGCCAAGCTATCACTATTATCAGCTGCTGCCAGCCGGGTCGTGCCAGCGGCCCAAGCACAGGCATCTTGGGAGGCGAGACGCCAGCACTTGTGGCGCTTACAGTCCATAGGGTGATTTTTCAAATTCAAAAAGTGTAGAGAAACAAAGAATAGAACACAGGGCTTGCATATTAAATGGTACAACAATCATGAATAATGGCGAATAAGATGAGAGCTTTAATAAACATTTGTTTTTTCTTCATTTACCTTGCATTATTTTCTGTTGTAATAAACACTTCATTGTAGTTTCAACAGTTTATAACAACCTGCTTAGATTAATTATACACATCATATGTCCCGGCTGGCACGTGCCGCTCAACCTACTAAACAACCACGAATGTGACGACTCATCGCTAAATGTTAATACTTCCATTGCAAGAAAATTTACCATATATTCTACCAGGCAACAAAAACGTATAAGTGAACTCTCTTCACCCGAAGGTTACGCAATCTGGCAGGCATGCCACCACCCCCTTTTCTCCGCTGAGAGCTAACAAGCTGCCCACCACTGGGCAAAGCCGAGCGCTGCCGAACAGGCATGAAGCAGAAAAGCTGACATCTGCTGATCTGAGTTTTTGACTCCCACGCCAACCAGGGCAAGATGCTCGCACTCCCCGCAGCCCGCGCCGGCAACCTACAAGCTTCACCTATATAAGTCCGGACGCTGCCGGGCTCAGGCGGTCATTCTTTCTCATACTCTCTCGTGACATTTCAGAGCACTAATTCAGTGCTGGGACCTTTGGAGATCTCGTCAGCTTCAAGTATGCCCCCAGCGGCTACTTACCACGTCTTGACGACCAGCGAACACGTATATACATATTTAACTTCACTTTGTCTCTTCTAGACACCTTTTACTTAGTTCAGTTTAACTTTAATTAACTTAGTATTCGTCTAAAACCAGCTATTCCCCTTTCAACATAGAACCAGGTCGCCTACACCTGGAACAACATTTACCTTCAGCTCTCCACGGTTTGGTAGGAGGTAGCACGGGTCACGTGTTTATTGAGTATTCAATAAACACTCATTGTTCACTACTCTTCCGCCTTTAATTTCAGGGTATTTGTTTGTATTAACGGTGTGAGACAGAATACGATGTGCAGTGCCAACGGGAACCAGGAGATTGTCGACATCCACATTAGACTGCTACCTGTTTCTTCCCAGCCACCTGAGCACTAATTTAGTGCTGGTGGAGAGAAACAATGACACCACAACCCTTACAAACACCTTCACACACGGAGGGGCTACAAGTTCACGTTATTTCTTGCTTTGAGCACTAATTCTGTACCGGAGTGACATTAGCCTGGGGTTTGCCGCTCAACCCGGTGCGAACGCACAACCAGCAGAGGATTGCTGGTCGACACTGATCCACATCCCTGATCAGCCCGCATCCATGGGGGATCAGTGGGGATTTCTATTGAGCTCGTGCCAGTTAAGGAGTGGCAAAATACGTGGCGAACAATACCTAGCTCACATTGCTATCAAACCGTTGATCACATTACCACCTCGTACGCAGGAAAGGCGAGTGGAACGGGATTGCGCCGCCCAACTTAGGCAACATCCAGTAGCGCCTGCTCCGGTCACAGTAATCTACTTGTAGTCTTGCTTTCGTACTCATCCATCGTACCACCCTGTGGTAAGAGAGTTATTAAACCGTACTGAGGCAAGATGTGGCTGGGCAAACCCGAACTTCTGGAGCAGTGAAGTCTACGACTGGAATCGCTGCTTCGGAGTGGACCGAACTCACCACTATTGGGTGAAACCCACATCAACAACACCCAAGATAACCGTGTAAATAAGCATAACCAAAACGCTTTGCCTCACGCCTTCTAACCAGATTTAACCACTCCGCTTTTGGTCTAGCGGAAAAATCCTCGACAAATATGCCAGTCAGTCTAACCGGGCACGCGTCACAGCTTTCAAACTTAATGCCGCCGCTTGTAGAATTTTCTTTACCTTAATGAATGGAAAAAACGCAATTGATAATCAATGCAACAAAATGTTGATTGATCAATTCATATTATTTTGGAAGAATTTGTGGTATCAAGGAATTTAATCATTTATTCGATCTATCCCTAACATTTAGTGCTGAAGACCCAACATTTTCAATGGATATCATTTAAGTCAGGGCATGTCAAATACTGGGTGTCTGGTTGCCATGGTCCCTAGAATGGGTGGCATCTCAAGTAACAAACTTCTCTAAGGTGGCCTACAGAAGGCACTTTAAGAGGAAACATAAGAAATCCAAATTTTAATGATCACAGTTAAACACAAAGGTTACGCTTACAATAAAACACTAATTTGAAACACAACAATCTTCTACTGAGGCTGATTTCAGGTACTTAATAAGACACTCCAGAGTACATCTTTTAATGCATCTCTACACTTCCCACTAGAAAAAACTTTTGAATTGGTGTGTCCATACAATAAATTGAATTAGTGGTACACTAGTGCTTCATACATCCCATAGTGAAAGAAATACAACCAAATTCATAATTTGGTTTTGACAGAGATTGGTGTCCATTATAATGAAGTTCCACCATGATAGTTCTTAGAATGACAACACAAAACGGGTCAATAAGACAATATGTTATGAAGTTACAGTAACGTAGTTTGTAATAATAAAGAACTAGTGAAATCGTAAGCTATATGTAAAAAGTACAAGGCATACTGATAAAGAGTAAGGTTAAGCACAGAGTATTTGGCATATACCCACGTATATCCTCAACTATGGCACTGCTAGTTCCTTTAAATGTCCACTATAGCCTAGTACAATCTGAATTTTAAGTTCGAACAACCTAAATGAGAGGCAATTCAGCATGTTGTCCAGCCTGCCTTTTGCAGCCCGTACATCTAGCCTACTTCCAAACTCAAACAATTAATATTTCACTTCACATGTACTGTTCTAAGGACTGTTTATTAAGACAGACCATCATGATGTATCTATTGTATGAAACATACATCAATGTACCTACTTGTCAACTTTCTTGGTTATCAAATAATTTTTCACAGGATTTTATGGCAATAATTTCATTTCATTGCTTAAGAATAATTAATGTTATGATAATTTATTAAGGATCAGTCACGTTAAAGGTGCCCTGGTAGTTAACCCACATTATATCAACTTTTAAACCTTACTATAAACTTACATCTCAATATTAATACAGTCATTTTATGTCAATTATCTTGAATCAGTACTTTAATTTAAATAAAATTTCAGAACTTCCCCAAAAAAACTGTTGTTATAAATGTTCAGAATGCAAGTTGCAAACTAGTTTACTACACATTTGTATTTATGAAGGCTATCATTGTATAGTTTTTCAAGGTAAATTAATAAATAAAAAATTACACAAATGCTATTAACACAAAATTAAAGTTCTCTACTCACAAGATATCAAAACAAGATTAGTGTGAATGCAGTGTGAATAACAATTTTCTCCAGATTTGAAATGAAAATCACTCTCAGTATACATTGCTGCCCAAATAATTTTTTTTGAGTTCAACTTTAATTTTAATAATTTTGATAATAAAATTGTTAATATATGTGGCTCTAACACTGGAACATTACTGTCATGTCTTCAAGTTCAGGGTAACCACGATTATACACATAATCCCATTCATGTTACTTAGTATTCATAATCAAATTTTCTACTTTAGAACAGTTGTCAGGTTTCCTCGCTCGAGAATTTCATACGCATGGATGCAGAAATTCAAGACAGAGATGGAAGCATTTCACTCAAATGTTCTAAAAAATAAAGTGTTTTACATACACTGACAAAAATAATAAGCAGTGAAATACATCACAAATTTTACAAAATTACAATAGTTACCAACACAAATGTGTTCTACGTATGTTCCACTGTAATTAATAAAAAACCAAACAAAACATAATGGTAAAACAATGCAAATTTTAATATAAATGCACTTATTTATTTGAATTTACTTACAAAATCTGAGACACTTATATCTAAAAAACTACAATTGCTTTATGTGAACTATGGTACCAGTACAAATTTTTCTAACCTCTCAATTTTTTTTCCTGGAAGTTGTGTGTGGTAATTGTTTGTCCTTGTTATAGGGTTCCTTTGAGTTTATTATTTCTTGTTTGCCAAACACTGGCCAATTTGTTGTGACAAAAATATATAAAACCATTTTCTGTGGCACAGATTCTGGCAACAATACCTTGGGGAACTTGCTGAAATTTAATTTTAATTTCCCCATATAAATATTTTATAAGAAAGAAAATACTCTACCAGCTTGAACAGCAATATGGTGTTTTAAATAGTTTCTTGTACTGACAAGGCGAAAAAAATTAAGTATTATTATGTGGGCTTCTAAAAAAAAAGGAAAATTATAAAATTTCTGTTAGGTAAATAAAAAAAAAATACTGAGCTATGTTAAATTAGCAAAATGTAAAAGTCTTCTGTGTCAGTGAATTGTGTTGCCCTTATAGTTTTACATTACATGATGACAAGCAAAATTACAGTATTTTTCTACAGTATATAACTGCACTGATTAGAACACTGGTGAAAGTGAATGTGTTATAATGTTTTACATCATGTAATTATGTTCAGGCAGGCTACAGAAAATAAGACCTGCTTATAGAGGGCCTAAATCTAAGCAACCACAAGCTCACTGCTTAAAATCTGAGGTGTCCAACGGATCTGGAAATCACAGTAATTTCATAGAATAGGGGCTTTTCTGAAAATAGGGAAAATAATACCTGGATATGTTGATAACTAATCATAATTACTAGGAATTTCGGCTAAACATAGTTTGCTGTAAAAAAAATAAAATGTGATAGTGAAGAGGGTTATCCAGATTGCTGTATTTATGCAATAAAATTTACGTCCAACATATTTATATTGGGTTTATATTGAGTCGAATGATTGTATTAAATGTGATAATACTGTTTGAAACAAGTCAGTAATGTTTAAGATGTCAATTAAAGGGTTAATTTACGCCTTGGCAATAAGGTTATGTAGCTGAGCAAAACAGGTATAAAAGAGTGCTGGAGCTTTATATACTTCTGGTGATTGCGCATGACTTACCTGATTGATATCTATGGGGGAGTGATGGTAAATTAACTGGAACGTCAAAAACACTATAACTTAGTTAATATATACAAACGGTACTCTTGGTTTGTTTACTTCAGGTGACATGGTGAAAGTAATATTTCAGGTACGTATACCATAGTTCTGTCTTGTGTACGATAATGTGATAGGAATTTACAGGAATGTATAAATTATGTGTCTGTGTACAATAATATTGTATACTTCCTACCATGAGAGAGCTCTGGCAATCAATAACCATGGTGAGCATATACCACATGGTGGCGTAGATCAGTTGATCATCAGCCTTGTGAGTTGTGACGTCCGAAACCGTCCGTGTGAAGGCTCGTGATTTACAAATGGAGGGTGCTAGTATGAGTGCTTCTGTGCGTGACCGTTGTCTATGTGGTGTGTGATACTTGGACATTTACCAGTTATCTGAATTAATTCTCTTATGGCCACTGTTGTTTGATTTTATTTAGTAGATCACTATGTTTTGTCGAGAGGTAAGGTGCAACTCATGCACAGCGGTAGTTGAATTGGTCTAGGACAGTGAATTTTTTTCACTGTCAATGGTCAGTTAGGACATGTGTCAGTAAAGAGTATTAGAAGGTGCTTTGTAATTATAAAAAATTGTTTTGGCATAGCACGTAGTTTGAAAAATGCAAGATAAGTATTGACCATATCTGCAAAATTATTTATTTGTATTTAACTCTTCATCATCCTCGCACCTTGTATATTTGTCGAATGTGCTATGCTAGTAGACAGACAGTCGTGGCTTGGTTGTCCTTTTGTTGAGAGGTGAAGGTTGACTGGTGTTTGCATAAGACAGGAGATAAAATTGTGTGGGGTGGGATGTGTGTGTGTGTGTGGGGTGGGATGTGTGTGTGTGTGTGTGGGTGGGATGTGTGTGTGTGTGTGTGGGGTGGGATGTGTGTGTGTGGTGGGATATATGTGTGTGTGTGGAAGGGGGGGGGGGGGGAGGGGACTCTTTCATTGAAATAGATGAGGCAAAATTTGGGAAATGCAAATTAAATAGAGGTTGAATCGTTCAGGGACAGTGGGTTTTCGGGGGCATCAAGAGAAATATGAATCATATTTTTCTTGTTTTGTCGAAAATCGTACCAGCAGGACGCTTTTGATCATGATCAAGGAATTCATAGAGCCAGGAAAGACAATTATTAGCAACTGTTGGCACGCTTATAACTGTCTTTCAGAGTACGACTATGAGCACCTTCGGGTGAATCAGCGTATAAATTTTGTTGATCCCGATTCAGGAGCAAACACCCAGGATATACCGCATGTGGTGGGATATGAAGCAAGGTCTTCCTCAGTATGGCAGGAGGACGCCGCACTTCGGCGAGTATTTGTCGGAATTCATGTTTTGCCGGCTGTACCCCGATGAATGCAAGCGTATCAATCACTTCTTGCTCGCAGCGGGACAACTGTATCCACAGAATATTTAGATTAATAAATACTTGATACAGTGTTATTGTGTGTAAAATTTGATAGGTTGTAAGTATTTTGTATTATTTCGCCACTAATAATGTGAAATGTGGAGGATGTAATACAGTTAAACTTGAGTTAATTATAGGTTGTAGTTGTGATGCAGTATTAAGCTGTTGAAGCATAGCCTCCTTGCAAAGAAAATTAGAGTACAAGCATAGCAAAACATATGCACTGAGCCAGAGTCCCAACGCCAGCAGGGGAGTAAATCCCCAAAACAGTGATTCAAGGGCCGCCTGCAACATTTTTTTGGTGGTGATGCAAAGCGTCACGCATCAGCGAAGCTTGGAGTTTCCCCAGAAATGATTTTCATGCGTAGTCCATTTGCACTGAGAAATAATGTGTGTGTGTGTGTGTGTGTGTTTTGCGATTTAACAAATTTTCATGCTATTTGTAATATTATTGTAATATTGTATCATGAAAATGTGTTTAGTTGCACAAAAAGATTGAATTGATCATTACCTAAATTGACAATGTCACCAAAAAAATTTACAAATATAATAGTGGGGAGGGCTATAAACGGCAGGGAAATTGGAGGGTTAAATTTTATCATGAAAATGTACATAATTTGTATTTTTTCCCCCCCGCAAATTTTCATATCTTCACAGCCCTCCCCACTATCGTATCTGTAGTTTCTATTGGTAATATTGTCAATTTAGGTAATGTTCGGTTAAATCTTTTTGAAATTTATCGTAGTTTTGTGAATAAATTAAAAAATTATGCACAAATTTTTGACTTGTTTTACCCTACTATCATTTTTGGTGTTTCTATTGGTCAAATGTTGATGTCCCTAGTAAATTTGCATAGTGTATAATTAGTAGAGTGGAGTTGTACCACTTTCCAGGATTTTTTTTCTCTTTCAAAAAAGCCCCTATTCTATAAAATTACCAAAATCGCCATCAGCCCAACCTCTGTCACATGTGTGATGCCTTGAGTCAATGTTACACAATACCTACTGCCTTACTTGGTCTTGTGCCAGCTTCCCCCATATAGCCTGGGGCAGTAGTAATTTTACAAGCTGTTAACTTATGTAGGTTGGCATACATTAGTGCTTTCAGTTAATAAAACCATTATATCAGAGGTTCTCTGACAAAAAAGATATCCATACCGCCCATTAAAACACGAAACTTTGCTTAGTCATTTACAGTGTCCGCATTGAGAGCATGGAATGAGCTACCAGACGTAATCCAAACTGCAACATTAACAGTCCCATTTAAAATTTGTGTTAGGAAATAATTTTTTCATGCAACACATCTGAAAATTCTTGTGCTTAGTTTCAGTAATTAGTAACTGTACTGCTTATATTATATATTTCTATATTCCTAGGCTAGTCGTTTTCTTTACGATAATTGATTTCATAATATCTGTAAAATTATACATGTATTTGCCACTAATTATTTTATATTAAACTAGATGACTCGTGCAACTTCATTCGCATGACATTTAGGACTGCGCCTCCACTTTGGGTTCTCTAGCCACTGAGCTACTGCGGCCCCACTATTGGGTTCTTTACCTATGGAGCTACTGTGGCCCCACTATTGGATTCTCTACCCACTGAGCTACTGCGTCCCCACTATTGGGTTCTCTACCCACTGAGCTTCTGCTGCCCTCTTATTGGGTTCTCTAGCCACTGAGCTTCTGTGGCCCCCTTATTGGGTTCTCTACCCATTGAGCTTCTGCAACCCCACTATTGGGTTCTCTACCCACTGAGCTAC
Organism: Dryococelus australis; assembly: GCA_029891345.1. Taxonomy (NCBI): domain Eukaryota; kingdom Metazoa; phylum Arthropoda; class Insecta; order Phasmatodea; family Phasmatidae; genus Dryococelus; species Dryococelus australis. The sequence continues at coordinate 81,170,458 of CM056995.1, forward strand.
TATGGCTCCTTTATTGGGTTCTCTACCCACTGAGTTTCTGCGGCCCCCTTAATGGGTTCTCTACCCACTAAACTAATGCGGCCCCAATTTGAATAACTATAGCCACTGGGCAACTATGGCTTTTTGGAAGGAAAGGAGGGCAGTCCATAAACAAAAAAGAAAGGAGAAATGATGGACTTTTTTTTAAACAATGCTTTTTTTATGCAGTAATCCTAAGAAAAGATTAATCCAGTACCTATTTACATCTCTGAAAGAAATGAGATATTTTTCCGGGATAAAAGTAGCTTATGTCACTCTCCGGCCCTCCAACTATATCTGTGCAAAAAATCACATTGATTCGTTGCTCCGTTTTGAAGTGAAAGGATAAACTAACAAGCTTTATATAATAGTAAGGATTGTATAGTGTCAAATCAATAATGTTGTAATCATCTAATAATACATCAGTATTTTAGTAGTAACTTTACTGTTTGTAAATCAATAGTTTAGTAGTAACTTTATAGAAAAAAAATGAATAATTTTGTAATGACTTCATAAGTATGTACATTACTAACTTAATTGTATGATTTTTTTTTAAATAACACAGCACCCATGGTTAAATGTAAGAAGATGTTTTTGCCACTGATTCATAACGAGAAGTTTGGGATTGAAAAAATTATCATGCATAGATTCTGCAGTCTGTCACAGTAAAACTCAAGAATTGAAAACATTTTGTAACTACAGAATTGAACCACAAAATATAAATCTTGCTGATATAAGCTACAATATTTTGCAAGATTGAATAGTACCCTGAATTCATTGTTCACCCAGAAATAAGGGCCTGGAAAAAAAAAAAAAACTCTCTCTCTCTCTCTCTCTACCTTTTTTTCCTACTGGAATGTTGTTCTCGTGGACATTGACCACTTTAATGTTGACAGTATAGAGCTGACAATGGCTCTCCTGACCGGCAACTAGGAAACACTTGCGGCCACTGTTGCGAGTGGCACAATTCATTACCACCACTGGCCCAGTTTCATGGCGTATAACCTCTTCTGCAACAAATTGCTCACCGTCATGGGAGAGCTCAAAGATCTCCTGCAAAAATCAACACTCCATATATGAGCTCACCGGCATTCATAGTGATAATACATAAGCTAACTTAGAGCTATACTAAGCACTACATATTTGAGAGCTTGGACAGTTAGAAACAGCTCTGCTATCGGCTACTATCTCTTGGAGGGGGGTTACATCAGAAGAGCAGGTAACCTGGAAACAAGGTGAAGAATTGTTTTGTTCCTACTAATTGAAAGGGAAATATTAACTCCTTTAATATGCTCAGCAAGGTAAAGGTAATTTAGTTACCACAGTAAAGTATTAATGCAATAACAGTCGAGTGGTGTACTCTCGTCATCAGTAGTGGATGGCTTTGAAAGTATGAAGGGGTATGAGCGAAAAGTGGTCAGCACTGAAAATGTATTCTGTTGTTCTTTAAATAATGAAGCAATCTCTAATCTGCTTGTTATACCCCCACTCCTCGCTCTCTATCGAATGGATTCCAGGAACTGTCAGTGACATTCCCTTTCGATAATTCTTAAGTATAGGAGCTTTTTCGAAAAAATAACACCTGGATATGTTAGAGACGATTATTAGTAATAATAATTACTACGAATTTTGGAGGGGCTTCAAGCAGTTTTCTGTAAAAAAAATAAAATGTGATGGGGAAGAGGGTTGTCAACAAAGCTGTGTTTATGCTATAAAACACGTTTAAATTATGTAGAATATATTTATATCAGGTAGATTAATTGTTTTACACTGAAGAATACTGTTTGCAAAAGAATATTTAATACATAAAACGTGGTATATTTATAGTGCGGCGCTGAGGTTTATACAGGTGAACAACACAGGTATGGAGCAATGTCGGGACATTATGTAATTTTCAACACACTGTGCCTGCACGTATACCGCCATGTTGGTTGACATCAGATGGATTGTGGGGAAATTTCCCGATGTTTACGCCGGTCCTGTCTGAGACTTCGGATTAACAAGTGATTGAACACGTGTTTTTATTGCAATTCATGTTGTTTGAAGTGTTAAATCTAACAATTGTGTGAAATTACAAATGTTACTATGCTATTAGAGCAAGGGAAAAGGTACATTATAATATGTGTGCGTTGATTAGTGTGTGTGTGTGTGTGTGTAGTGTGGTCAAATGGACCGAAGTTGTGGCGTGCTTATTTGTACACGCCGTATGAATGGCGAATGATTTGGTGAGTATCGACTAAATTGTATGAATTTTTTGGGGAAAAAAATTTCGGAAAGTGGTATAATTTCACCAATAACACAGAACAAGAAATTACTAGGGGCATCAACATTTGACCAACAGAAATCCCAAAAACCATAGTGGGGAGGGTTATGAAGATCAGAGAATTTACGGGTAAAACATGTGACATATGTACATAATTTAATATTTATTGACGAAAATATGTTAAATTGCAAAAATCACGCATCAGCGAAACTTGGAGTTTCCCCACAAATGATTTTCAAGCATAGCCCCCTCGCACTTAAAAATACTGTAGAGGCATAGCCAAACATATGCACCAAGCCAGAGTCCCAGTACCAGCAGGGGAGTAAATCCCCAAAATAGTGATTCAAGGCGTGCCTGCAATTTTTTGTTCGTGGTGACATGAAGCGTCACACATCAGCGAAACTCGGAATTGCCCCAAAAACGATTTTCAAACATAGCCCCCTTGCACTTAAAAATACTGTACAAGCGTAGCCAAATATTTGAGTCAGAGTCCCAACACCAGCAGGGGAGTAAATACCCAAAACAGTGTTTCAAGGTGCGCCTGCAATTTTTTTGGTGATGATGCAAAGCATCATGCATCAGCAAAGCTTGGAATTTCCCTATAAATTATTGTCATGTGTAGCCTATTTGAAATGAGAAATAATGTGTGTGTTTTGCAATTTAACATATTTTTTTACTATTTGTAATATTGTCTCATGAAAACATGTTTAATTACAAAAAAAATGGAACTGAACATGACCTAAATTGACAATATTACCAATACAAGCTACATATACAACAGTGGGGAGGGCTATGAAGATCAGGGAAATTGAGGGTTAAAAGTTTATAATGAAAATTTGTATTTTAACCCCAAAATCTCCCTGATCTTCACAGCTCTCCCCACTATGGTATTTGTAGCTTTTATTGGTAATATTGTCTAGTTAATGTTTGGTTCAGTTTTTTTTTGTGCAATTTAATGTATTTTCATGAATAAATATTACCTAATTTACATATTTTTCACCCATTTTACCCCACAATTTCCCTGATCTTCATAGCCCTACCCACTATCGTTTTTGGGGTTTCTATTGGTCAAATTTTGATGCTCCTAGTAAATTCATGTTCTGCATAATTAGCAGAGTGGAATTATACCACTTTCTGAGATTTTTTTTCTTTCAGAAAAGCCCCTATTCTTAAGAATTATCCCCCTTCCTTGTAACATTGGTCCAGCTTGCAGATATCTAGTATGCAATAGTCATACAAAGCACTAACTTGGTAAATAATTTTTCTTGTAGCATAAGGTATGTACACTCACAGGCCAATTTTAATAAATCTGGTACAAAATAATGCATAATTTCACAGAGGTGTTAACTTCATAACTCGTGCACATTAAAATTATTTTTTTAATTATACAAATCTCACAAAGACAGTCAGTCAGATCTTCCTCAGCTTAACAAAAAATTTTGAAGTGCTCAATAAATTTAGCATTTATGTTTTGTAAGATAGCATGGGAATTGAAGGGCTTGCAGACTGCTAGCACTTAGCCGTGTCAAATGCAGAAGATCTAACTAAACTAAACGTAACTTCACAATAGGTTGTAGTAATAGTTTTTACTTTGTGTATAATTACTGTTGATCCTGTGTAAATTATGTTCATGTAAAGCATCCTCAAACTCAAAAATGGGCTACTGTTCAAGCGTAGCCAAACATTACGTGCCAAGCCAGAGTGCTCAGCACCAGCAGGGGAGGAAATACCCAAAATAGTGATTCAAGGTATGCAAAGCTTGGAGTTAGCAGTAAAACGAATAACACGGTGTGCATGTGCCGATGTGCAATAGTGCATCAGCACACACACACACACCTGGTAATCATCAAGAATAAAGGCTTTTCCCAAAAACTGCAAAATAATAACTAAAAATGGTTTACATGGACATTACTAATCACACTTAATTTAATATGAATTTCATTAGGGGATCATGTAATTTGTACCGTAGTATATACCAAAAAATGTGATAGTGAGGAGGGCATGAAGATTGGAGTGTTTTTGCAGTAAAAAGCATAAATCTTACGCCAAATATATTTCTATTGGGTCGCTGAATTGTGTTAAATGCGAGAATACCTACGGAAAGCAAACCTTAATTCACAAAACATGATTCATAGGGTACATTAATGCAGATACAGTAAGGTTATAAAGGTATAAATCACAGTAATCAAGCGACGTCTGAATATCATTTAATTCCATTGAATTTTTCAAGGCTTACCTTGTCTATATTCACAAGAGGTTTGTATTATGCAAGCAACGTGGAAGATCTAGAAAAAAACATCACGTTTTACCCCACAATTTCCCAGATCTTCATATCCCTCCCCCTACCACATTCGGTAATATGTGACACAAATATGATGCCACAAGTTAATTAATGTTGTGTGTGATAAGTAACGTCGATTTATACCATTTTCCCGGACTTTTTTTTCCTCTGAAAAGCACCTATTCTTGATAATTACAAATTTGTGTACTTTGTGATTGGCAGTGTTGATTCTTATACCATTTCCAGAGATTTTTTTGGGAAAAGCAGTGATTCTTAATTACTGAACAGAACCTACCTAAAATTTCAATTTAACCAAAAATATGATTCTTTTGGGTCAACAAAAGTATAAAACGTTTGTTACACATGACATAGCCGATTTAGTAAACAACCAAATACTTTATACATAGAGTGATTTTAAAAGGTTTTATTCAAACGTGTTATACTACGAACAGACTACATATTATAGGGTGCATGTGTGCCCTTACTGTGAATTCGGACAGCGATAACGTGATGTCACACAGCTTCGATGCACTTTTCCAGGGCACGCAGCCAGGTGAAGGGCTCTTGGCTCAAGGTGAGTTCAAATACAGTCAAATACACATGCCGGATGAAAATTTATCAGCCAACGGCGTAAGCCAAGACCTCCAAATACAAAATCCTGTTTTGACCTCACTAGGAATCGAGCACGATCCCCCGAGTAACAGGTCGTGAGAGATATTTCTGCTATCAATGGATCCGATGAGTTAAACTGAACGGCAAACATCTGACTTGGAATACTTAGGAAAACGTCATGACAGTTACTGACAAAGAGGGGAAATAACCATTGCATTATATTTAACTTACAAACCCGTTTGCTACACCAGTGTTCGCGGAACCACCACCACCTGCCACCAAAACATGCCGACTTGTCAGCATCTGCACTGCATACAATGGGAAGTTAACGCGTGCCAGAAGTCCATCTTCCTTTCTTCGAATAGATGGCATTTTAAAAGGTTACAAAAATAAAAATCCAGTTTTCAAACACGCATAGTCCATATGACAACACTGATCACTGACAAGACAAGTGACATACGAAAAACACGTGAAACCAAAGATTACGTATAAGATAGGCTAGACTACGTTTAAAAGCAAACTTTTTGCTAACTCCAGTTAACATAGACTATTAAAAAACATGTGATCATATTTCATTACATGTCCAATCGCCAGCAAAAACTTATTCACTTATTTACTTATTTATTTAGCTTCCACTTTTACGCAACAAATGTGATGGGAATTGTCATGAAGATAAACATGAATATATATATAAGATACAAAACTTACATAGAAAAGTATGAAAAAATAAATTACAATATAATAATTAGTAAAATATAAACATAGTAACTTACAATAACTTATTGATATATTATGCATTTTCTAAGAGATGTTTTTTAAGCAATTTCTTGAAAACAGATAACTTGTTGTCCTTTAAAGGCAGTTTCAGTGTTGTTGGTAATTTATTAACAAATTTTACTGATGAAAGTAATGGGCATTGTTCAAATTTCTTTGTTCGGTGCGCTGTAATATGAATGCCTTTCTTCCGTCTTGTGTTGTAAGAACGTATATCCTTGTTTATGCATTAATTTAAGTTAATAAATCCAAAAATAATAATGTTGTAAATGTATATGCTAAGAAGTGTGAGAATGTTTAGTTTTTTGAAGTAAGGTTTGCAAGAAGTGGGGGCTTTAATGTTGAATATAATGCGTATAATTTTTTTTGAGCTTTGAAAACCTTTTTGCAATCTTGAGACACACCCCAAAATATTATGCCATATTTCAATATAGAGTGGATATTGGCAAAGTATAGTGATTTGACTGCTTCCAGAGAACATGTTTTCTTAGTGGAGTAAAAAGCAAAGCAATAAGAACTTAATCTGTTGCATAGGGTTGCAATATTTGCTTTCCATTTAAAGTTACAGTCGATTGTCAGACCATGTAGTTTAGTATCTTTTACAGTAGGTGGGACTTCCTTATTATGTTGTATCGGAATTTCAATAGAATTAATGTTGGAGGATGGTATTTGGAGAGAGAAATACATAAATGAAGATTTTGCTATATTAAGAGTCAATTTATTATTTCTAAACCATGTCACCATTTCCTGTAAAGTGGTTCTGGTGTTAGCAATGAGCTCTTCACGGTTTCTCTCGCTTATGATTATAGATGTGTCATCAGCAAACGTAACTGCATTACTATTTTTTTAGACAAGTTGGTAAATCATTAACAAATATTAAAAACAATGCTGGCCTTAAAATATAGTCTTGAGGTACACCTATTTTTACATCAGAGGTATTGGAGCTGTATACAATAAAATTATTTTTGTTGTCACATTGAGAAAGGCAAACTTGCCGAGTTCTATTAGAAAGGAAAGATTTGAACATTTGAAGTGAAGAGTCATTAATACCATAACCTATCATTTTCTGAAGAAGTAATTTATGATTGACACAATCAAAGGCCTTGGATAGATCAGCAAAAATTCCTGCTACAAGACATTTGTTGTCCAATTCTTCTAGGTCCTTGTTTAGAAAGTGATAGAGGGCTTGCTCTGTAGATTTCTTTTGCTGAAAGCCAAACTGATTATTTGAGATATTGTTATTATTTTTTAAATATGCTGACAACTGATTATATATTATTTTTTCCAAAATTTTGGAAAATTCAGTTAAGATAGAAATAGCCCTGTAATTGCCTGCATCAGTTTCACTGCCTTGTTTATGAAGGGGAATGACTTTAGCTGCTTTTAGACGATCAGGAAAAATACCATTATTCAAACATTTGTTGAATATAATAGGGAGAGGTAATGCTAGACTATATACACAGAATTTTATTAACTTTACTGGAACATCACCAATACCTACTGAGTTCTTGTTTTTTAGACTTTTGATCACCTCAGTTAAAGAATTCTCATGTATACTTGTGAAAGTAAAGCTACTGTGTATGATCCTGGAAGTTGATTCTTTCTTAAGATTAAGGCTAGTAATATTAGAAACTGGGAGTTTTAATGCAGCTGTAGAAAGTATTCATTAAAAACCTTAACAACATTGTGTTTATTTTCAATAGTCTTTCCATTTATAGATAAAAGGATTTCTTCTCGATGCACTTGTTTTATTTCATTGATTATAATGTTCCACATGTTCTTTGATTTGTTATTAGAAGTTTTTAATTTTTTATAATTTCTTAGCTTTTTGGCTGCCATAACAAGTTGTTTTATAGATTTTGTTGTACTTTTCCTAAGCACATCCATCATCAGAATTCTGACTATTGATTGCTTTGAGATTCTTTTGCGTAGTTTATAACACAGTACAAATTGAAATATTATCACAATTACTCTAATTTTAAAAGGGAAGAGGTTACTCATGCTATGCCAGCGTATCATGGCGGCGAAAATTTTTTAAAAGTAATTTCGCTTCATAGATTCTGAAAGTTGGTTTAGGATGAAAAATGTGTACGTAATAAACCTGTATTTATAGATTTGAAAGAATGGATTTTATGTAAAGATTTCATTCAATGACAATGTTAACAAAAAGAACAATAAGAAATTAATTGTGGCCCAACCTCCATACTTCAAGTTGCGTCCAATACTAATCTCTTTTCTATGACACTACTGTTCCTGTAACTTTTTTTTTCGTTTTGTATTTGTTTATTTGTGTGGAGGGAAGGTTTAAAATGCAATGCTGTTTAAAGTGGAACTCATAGAAAAGTGAGAACTGGGATACGAAAGAGTTAAGTTCGAGTGTATATTCGCAGAGTAATTAAATATAATCTTTATGGTTTGAAGTTTTTTCCTACGGACTTTTGATTAAATATTCTATTCTACATTCTTATAGTTGCCCCCACAACAGATTTTGTAATGTTATTTTATATATCTGTAAAAGTTGAAGACTTCAGGTACACGATGTTGACGAAACTAAATTTTTTTCCTGAAGTTGTCATTAAATTTGGTTGTGAAGAATGTGTTTTTGATGACTGGGAACGTGGGTTTTGCTGTGCTGTAAGTACTGTTTAATTGTTTTGTTAATTTTATATTATTTCGATTTCATTGTTAATAGATTCCTACTGTTCTGCAATGGTTCGAAATATTTGGTATTAGTGTAGGTACTAATTTGAACCCATTATTAATCCCATCATCATCATCATCATCATCCTCCAGCATCCTAGGATAGCCACGGGTATGTGTGGGTTTTTTGCTGGCGACAATTTTTCCAAAAACAATTTCCTTGTGATTGGGCATGCCTGGGATTTCAAGTCTCAATAAGTTGGATTTTGGGACTTTCGAGGTTGAGGCCATGTTCTAATTTGTATCCAGTTTCATTTTTGTAACTTGTATTTAGCACGTTTGTAATGTTTAGCCGAAACACCATGACGTTCAACTGTCTAGAATGCAATGCCATATAATCACTTTTATTATGGTATTTTGATACCAAAAGTAAAAGTCCATCAAGTCTTAAAATAAACAATAATTATTCCCAAAATTTGCTGGAGTCATTTAAGATATAAAATAAACCAAAAAAATTATGTGAAGTAGGCTAATTACTTAACAAAATTCTGTCACGATGAAATACACTGGACTGAAGTTAGCTTTATCCACTGGCCCTATTCAGCGTCCCTTCCGACTCATGGGGAATGCAAGAGAACAAAAACAGCGTAAGTGTCATTACACATTTCGTGCTCAGATTCACAATTTTTTTGCACAAAAATTACTTTGACCAATTTGGCTGCTGTATACAAGTGCCCCCACAAATGTCACCTAACATTATAATTTTTCTGGAGGGTTATGTATTTTGGATATTGTGTCAGAGCCCTCCGAGTGCACGAAAATACACTTTTAAGCAAGTTATCAATCAATTTGCAATATGTAGCAGTCATATCTGTTAAAGTTTTTTTTGTGCAAAACAAATTGTGAATTGGTGGGCGACTCACTTAAAAGTGTGTATTAGCACACTCGGAGGGCTCTGGTGCAATATCCAAAATACATAACCCTCCGAAAAAATTATCAAATTATAAGTAACACTTGTGTAGACATGTGTATATAGCAGCCATATCTGCCAAAGAATTTTTGTGCGAAAACAAATTGCGAATTGGTGGGCAACTCGCTTAAAAGTGTGTATTTGCCCACTCGGAGGGGCACAATATCCAAAATACTTAACCCTCCAAAAAATTATAAAGTGATAGGTGACACTTGTGGGGACACATGTATATAGCAACCATATGGGTCAAGGTAATTTTTGGGGGGAAAAACTGCAACTTGGTGGGCGACTCACTTAAAAGTGTGTATTCGCGCACTCTGAGGGCTCTGGCGCAGAGCCCTAGCCCCCAAGTCCTCAAAAGCTGACTGATAATGTTGAATGCTGAGTTATCACAGGACTACCCTGACACAACTGCAATAGCAAAGGATTTCACCATTCATGAATGTATATTTTGGTGAGGGAGGATTCACCACCCTGAAATGGTAAGTACAATTTTGGTAATTAATCTATTTACTGAATACATTAAAGCGGACTCGCACACATGGTCTGTGATTGCCAACATGAAAAATGCTTAAGAATGTGTAATGAATTTAGCTTAAAACTCCAGGCATATAGATGAGTGGAGTGGTGCCCAAGTGAAAAAAAAAAAAAAATCCATACACCGTGAATGTCTCAACTGGTATGGCATGGCGTAACAATCTAAACTCAGTCTCATTTTGCACCAAAGCAACTTCCCTGTTAATTGTATGATGATAATGTATAAAATGGTGATGCTGTGACATACATCACTGATACACAATACAGTGAAACTTTTGAACCCTTTTAAATTAATTTTAAATAACAAAATGAACAAAATTTGAATGAACAGCGAAATCTGAAAACAGTAGGCTATAACAACTGAAATCCTTCAAACAACATTACAACAAGCACTGATCCTTTTACAGACACTTCTGCTAAAATTAAACATATGTTACGGTAGTAAAAATATTGAAAAAATTTTAAAATATAAGAAGTAAATTTTGTGTCTACACGGCAGTCCGAGTGGTGGTACCATTTGAATCAAGACACCTTTTGGTTTTTATAAATAAATACAAAAACTAAAAATAATACTTAGGTTTTAAATGTTTGTAAAAATTTGACGCATGCCACACTGCTGCTGCGCAGCGCGACTACGCAACTACGGGCTGACTTTGCCTCATCAACGAGCACTGAGAGCCTCGGGGCAAGTCCTAAGTGGCATACATGATTCCAAGTAGCTATAGGATTGACCCATGAGCTGGACAATTACGGACATGAAAATTAATTAACACAATTAATTATTTAAATTGTACTGCCCGCTCAAACTTCCGACATACTGTCACTATCCTCTTGACAGAAGTTGTTTTACCCGACGAGCCACGGATCAGCCGACAGCCGAGAAGGAAGTTATAAGAGTCACCACAGAATCGCAGCACCCCTGTGCCCAGTGACGTCACCACAGCAGAGCCTCGAGTGGAGGTAGTAAACCTGTCGTCAGCCTGAACCCAGGGCGATAAGGAATGTGCTGCCAGCTACCCTGAGATAATCATCCCCTGCAGAGAAAGGTGCACCCATGTGAGAGCCTCGAAGTGAAGATTTTGGACTATATAAGGAAGCTCAAAATCGCTCTGGTGAGAGTTATTCGGCCCGCCGACTGCAACGGTTGGGGGTCTTACCTGGGTCTGGACAAGACCTCCTCCTCTCCCAGTTTGAAATGGCTCTACCAGCTCCAGCAGCTTCCAAAAGGCTCTACCAGCTCCAGCAGCTTGCAAAAAGCTCGTCCAGCGATTCCTGCTCCAGCAGCTTGCATAAGACTGATCAGAGGTAACCTTGACGTCCTCACTTTGCACCCTTTACCTAAAGTCATTTCCTTGGCGCCACGCTAGCAGGCAGTCGCGGCGTCCCCTCTGGACAACCACCCCTTAGGAAAGTAACTCACTGTGAATTGCGACCTTACTAGGAATAGCTAATTGTGGTTAAAGTTTCGTTCAGGTTTGACTTCACCTGGAGTAACTACGTAAATTAAATTATATTCTAGATTATACAAGAACCGGAACTCCCCAGTGTTTTCCTTGGCATTAATAAACTGTTCCGCAAAGGTTATTTGGTTGAATTTGTTCTTGCTTACTCATCTCATTAATATTTAACTTAAAGTGTTTACAGGTGGGCTCATTTTTTCATAATTAAATACCACACTGCTGAGTAGGTGTGAGTGGGCCTAACCCTCAGGATCCAGGGCCTGAAGAAAGTGGCATTCTGAAAAGACATACTGAGATTCCTGGGAGTGTCTGGTACACCCACGCTTGTCCACAGTCTCACTCCAACTCTCACATGCCAGGTCTATCCGTCAGTGCTTCAGGAGTGTCTGAATAAGATATTTCCAGCAAGACTGAATGTCGGAAGCAAAAGGGGAAGAGTGCAAACACTAACTAGATCTATTATAGAGGCCCATTTTGAGAAGGTGTATTTCTTTTGCCCCATTTTGAGAAGGTGTATTTCTTTTGCCCCATTTTGAGAAGGTGTATTTCTTTTAGAGTATTAACGTGGTATTATATATACCAAAGTTTCAGATGACTAAGAAAGGAGGCGGGCTACCTAGCAGAAATCAATGTAAAGTGCGACGAGCCCTTCAGCGTGAATTATTGTAACCTGATAATTTCTTAATTAATTGGGATAGCTGGCATCCCGCTTATTGGCAGCCATCATGGTGAGTATGATTGCACTCCCTGGGCAGAAGACGTTTGCAATCCAGTTATCCTTGGGGTTTCATTCCCCTCCACACCGATATAGCCCTTCCACTAGGCGGTGCCCAAATAATTACCCCAATGTGGGCGAACAACGCTCCGCTAGGTAGAAAGGAACCCCACGAGAAGTGAATACGCCGCCAAGGGGTTGTACTTAATATTCAGGAGGGTAATCGGCATTCTCAGTGTCTCGTGTCAGACGAAAGTACCTTCCCTGCCACGACGAAACAAGACCCAGAATTGAAAGCGACACCTTAACCAGAAATAGTAGAAAAGAAAGAAAAAAAGATAAAGGGAGTGCATCAACTGGCACCCAACTTGGAGTGTACAGTTCCATGTAGTTTGATGCTGGCTAACAGCCAGTGGCGATAGAGCCCAGTACAGCACTCACCACGCACGTGTCACATGTCCCGCATGTGCGCAAAGAGGCCAATAATTTTGAACTTTCAAATAAATGTTATTTTCAGTGTAAAATGTGTTCTATTGTATTTGCAGTGTTTAATATGTCTTAAAATGTATTCAAGTGATTCAAGTGTTATTATTTTTAAATTCTTTGGTTATAAAATTCAAAGTGCCCGTGACACCGAGATTAAGAACACTTAATACTCTGGCATGAACACCATCATAAAGAGACACTAAAATAATAGTGAAATTCATAAGAAAATTTTAGAAATGTAAAACAATATTTAATTTAATTTGTGCCATTTTATTTTCAATATAAAATATTTTACTCAGTGTGCATAGCAATTTCGCTTATGTGAACCCCGTAGGTGGCCATGGTAGGTCCGTGCAACGCTTGTATCTGGACAGTCTGTCGAGAAGAGCTGGCAAAATAAGACACTGTCACGTACGCACTACAACTTTTGTTCACTGATTTAGGTTTCCATAGTCAATTTAGTTTACCGGTTAACTTTACTTGCGTATGTTTTGCCAGACATTTTCCCAGCATTATGCTTCCACTTTACTAATTTCTTGCGCCCTTTAGGCATTTTTAACTTAATTGAGGAGAAGGAGGAGAAAGATGTTGGAGAGGTCACGCGACCCACGCAACTTGAATCATGCGCCATTCGCCTATGTTTATGGCGTTTCATTGTAACTTCTGCATTATTGCTACACACAATTTTAAGAGCTTTATTTTTATTTATGTATTTGAGGGTATTTTTCGTGTTTGAATATTTTATGGCAACATCATGTATAACCACGTGGCCAACCGACGCCAAGTCTTTGTATACGCCATAGTTGCGTTTCAGAGCTTATTTATGTAACATCGTATGTGCAATCATTTATTTCAGGGTTCTATGTCGATTTTAATCAGAGTTCAATGTATTTTTCATGTAAATTGATGCGTTTTGTACTTGACCACGTGGTCACATTAATGTTTGATTTTACTGCCATCGGGCGTGTTACATACCTGTAACCACTTTAATCGTCAAGAGAATAATTTTTTCAGCAAGATTAATCTTTTGTTTGACTTTAATTTGCTGTTTCCAAGCAGAAATATTACAATTTCACCTGCACCACGTGGTCTGCTACGAACTTCATCCAGCAGCATCTGCGCCACCTAAGCTTGTTTTCACAAATGCGTGTGTTTATTGTGAATATTCATCTCATGTCCCATCTTATTTCATGTATCATTCAAGGGCTATGTAATTGTATAATTAGTGTACAGTGCAATTACTCCCGTCCTAGCCGGCTCTTTGTATAGGCCGTCACCACACTAACCACGTGCTGCAGGGCGAGCTCCGACGAGTTTGCGTTAGTGATGCCGAGTAATCACTCGTGGTAATGTGTGTTAAGGGTATTCATTTGTAATTCACAGTGTCCTGTCTTCAGGGAAAAACTGTCAGTCCACCCTAGCGGCTGTCGGCCCTCTTCCCTGGTGAAGGCTGTGCTTTCACATACCTCGGTGAGATCATCCATTTAGGCATGCGCTAGATTAATTACGGGTTGGGGAGCACCCAAGTGGAATTCGCTAGTCATGACAAAGATAACCGTTTCATTGGCACGTTGATGTGTATAAACAATATCAATAAAAACAAGTCTACAGTGAACTCAATTTTTTATTCAGTAGTGATAGTGTCCTAGCCACATATGTTTTATCTATTGTTTATTTCAGTGATTTTATTAAAAGTTAAGTATTGCCAACGTGTTTGTAAGTATGCACGGTTAGACGGACACACAGAACCCACAACATTCCTGAGAACCCTGAGTCTCAATAGTGCGGTGATTGAGAAGGATCGCTGGGTGCCCAAATTACCAGTATGTATTGGTGTCATCGTTCGTCTCATGTCTCACCCAACGGCGTCAAACTGTTGATTGCCTCCATGAAAATGAAAATGATATTTTGGTTAAGTTTGAGAACAGATGTAGTACTAATCTTTGTGATGAAAATCTTGCTATCATAGAAAAAGCTGCTAGGTTAATTAGAAGAGAAAATAAGCTTGTAACTAAGAATCTAGGATTTTACCTAACATATTCTGAATTGGAGTCTGCAAGTACATGCTGAAATGCTCTGCCTCCATCCCTTAAGTGTTTCCTTGAAATACTGTCAATAAAAAAGAAATAACTTAAAATTAGCTAGTATTGGTCAAGAAATCATGCAAAAGATTCACCCAAGTGCTTGTCTTTCCATTTAAGTTTTGGAGATTCAGCTACATCATGATTTTGCATCCAAGTGATTAATTGAAAATCTGCTTGAACTGGTATTCTGCTATGACTCAACCAGAATGGTTCTTGGAAAATTTACTCAGTTTGTATCTGACTAGACCACAATATATGGACTCTGGATGGTCATAATACGCTACATGGCTTGGGAATTATTGCTGTGAGCACTCCAGAACAGCAGACATGCATGCTGATTGCAAGAAAACAAACCGCTCTAAAAGAAATTTGATAGCTCAGAAATATTTACCTTCATTATACAAAAATAGCAACAAACTAGAATCAACATACATAACCCTTCCATCTGTTAAAGATTCCAACCAGAAATATCGATCTACTGTGGAACATGGGATGGTTGTTGAGGTCTCAAATGGCAAAATGGTCAGGAATGATGCAAATGTTGCTCAATGATTTACTTCTGGGAAAATCAAGTGTTTCCCCATCATAGACATGAATCATGTAGATAAGACTTGCATATAAGCTATTCAGAACTTCATTTAATCACAGATCAAGCTTTAAAGATGAAAACTATGCCTCTACTAACTTTTCACCAAATCATTCACCAAATCATTGTGGTGGAAAGCCATAAATACTATACTGAGAGAACCAGAAAATAGCCCAGTGTGCTATTTTGTGCTCAGACTTGGTCCATTTCGTACATTAATGAGTTTCCTAGGATGAAACGGACACTTCAATTAATAGTTTTCATGGGACGAATCCCGGGGAAATACTGCGAAATATTATGTGGATTTTGGTGAATTTTGGATATCAAATAGGAAATTTGTGTTCTTTAATTTTTGTCCCTACACTTTTGGTGGCAAAACTTAGGCTACCATTTTTGACTTATCAATTTTATTAATAATTTTTTCGTGAAAAATTCTGAGAAAAAAGTAAGAAACACTAGGTGGATTATGATTCAATTCGGATATCATATTCAATATTTGGTCTTTAATTTTTGTCTGCCCTCTTTTGGTCTTAAAACACACAGTTTTTGACTTATCCATTTTTTATCATTTTCCCAGGAAAATCCTGGAAATATAGTAAGAAATGTTAGGTGGATTTTGGATATCAAATGGGAAATTTTGTATTCTTTAATTTTTGTCTGTGCACTTTTGGTTGTAAAATGCACCATTTTCGACTTATCAATTATTTATTGTTTTTCCGGGAAAAATAGTGGCAAATAATACGTTGATTTTGGTGGATTTTGGATATGCTAATCAACATATTTTCCTGCGGATTTTGATGTAACAAAATTATTTCTTGGAATTTGTCCATGTTATTTTCATAACTTTCCCATACTAATGCTGAAAACTATCACAAGGAAAAAAATCATTTTTAGAGACATGCTAAATTTGCATTATTATTTGGCATCGTGCTAAACTTCACAGCACTATGTGTACTGGAGCCGGCTTCGTTTCTCTATTGGCGGCTGCAAAAATGTGAAGTCACGCCCTTCTGACTGAACAGCACGTGATTGGAGCACACAGTTGTGAAGGGTTCATTCATTGGCGCAGTGTTAACCAGGGCTTGTCAGATTAAGTAAGATCCAATTACAAACGTATCAAAATGGTACACGTGTTTACAGTTTAATTTGTCCGCGAATAATAACACGAATTTCGTAGGTCTCTTGTCATTGGTTACGGTAAACCGTCAAAACAACGCAAATTCTAAACCATAATCCATTAATGAACTCGTCGGAACAATGAGGGATTAAGAATTGCTTGAAACTTTTTCCCCTTCTATTATGCCAAGTTAAGAAATATACTTGACTGCCCACTCATTCACGAAGAATCAGGAGCGGATCGAGATATTTGTTAAGAAGGAGTCATCCTCCCCAAGTCAGACCTACTTAGACATAGCTGTTTTATATGTGCATTGTGTAGTAGATACACACAAGTGCACATTTGTATGCTTATACATTGACACCATCGGGTGAGTCATGAGACGAACGATGACACAAATACTTACTGGAAATTTGGGTGCCAGCAGTGCTTCCCAATCATCGCACTATTGAGAGTCAGGGTTCTCAGGGATGTTGTGGGTTCTGTGCGTCTGTCTCACCCATGCGTACTTACAAACACGCTGGCAATACTTAACTTTTTATAACCATCACTGAAAATAAACAATGGATAAAACATATGTGGCTAGGACACTCTCACTACTGAATAAAAGAATTAAGTTCACTGTAGACTTGTTTTTATTGATATTATTCATACACATCAACGTGCCAATTGAATGATTATCTCGGTCATGACTAGCCAATTCTGCTTGGGTGCTTCCCAGCTCATAATTAATCTAGCGCACGCCTAAATGGATGATCTCACCAAGGTGCGTGAAAGCACAGCCTTCACAAGGGAAGAGGGCCGACAGCCACTAGGGTGGACTGACGGTTTTTACTTGAAGACAGGACACTGTGAATTTCAAATGAAAACCCTTAATAAACATTAACGCATGTGATTACTCGGCATTACTAGCGCAAATTCGCCGGGGTTCGCCCTGCAGCACGTGGGTAGTATTGTGACGGCCTATACACAGAGCCGGCTAGGATGGGAATAATTCCACCATACAGTAATTACACAATTACATAGACCCTTGAATGATACATGAAATAAGATGGGACACGAGATCAATATTCACAATAAACACACACATGTGTGAAAACAAGTTTAGATGGCCCGGATGCCGCTGGATGAAGTTCATAGCGGACCACGTGGTGCAGGTGAAATTGTAATATTTCTGCGTGGAAACGGCAAACTAAATTTAGATAAACTATTGTTCTTGTTGAGAAAGTGATTCTCTTTATGATTAGAATAGTTACAAGCTTGTAACATGCCTGATGGCGGTAAACTCAAACATTACTGTGACCGCATGGTCAAGTACAAAAAGCATCAATTTACGTGAAAAATACACTGAACCCTGAATAAAATCAACTTAGAACCCTGAAATAAATGATTGCACATATGATGTTACATAAATAAGCTCTTAAAAACGCAATGATGGCGTATACAAAGACTTGGCTTCGGTCGGCCACGTGGTTATACATGATGTTTCCGTAAAATATTCAAACATGAAAATTACCCTCAAATACATACATAAAAATAAAGCTCTTAAAACTGAGTATAGCAATATTGCAGAAGTTACAATGAAATGCCATAAACATAGGCAGATGGCACCTGATTCAAAATGTGCGGGTCGTGTGACCTCTCCGACATATTTCTCCTCCTTCTACTCGATTAAGATAAAAATGCTGCAAGGGCGTAAGAAATTAATAATGCAGAAGCATAATACTGGGGAAAATGTCTTGCAAAAACGTACGCAAGCAAAGGTTAACTGGTAAACTAAATTAACTATGGAAACCTAAATCAGTGAACAAAAGTTGTGCATACGTGACAGTGTCATACCTCGCCAGCTCTCCTCGACAGACTGTCCAGATACAAGCATCGCACGGACCTACCATGGCCGCCTACGGGGTTCACATAAGCCGAAGTGTTATGCACGCCGAGTAAAATACTTATATTGATAATAAAATGCCACAAATTAAATTAAATATTCTTTTACATTTCTGTAATTTTCTTATGAATTTCAATATTATTTTAGTGTCTCTTTATGATGGTGTTCATGCCAGAATATTAAGTGTTCTTAATCACGGTGCCGCGGGTACTTTGAAATTTTATAACCAAACAATTAAAATTAGTACAAACACTTTAAAACATTTTAAGACTCATTAAACACTGCAAAGACAATATAACACATTTTACACTGAGAATAACATTTATATGAAAGTTCAAAATTATCGACCTCTTTGCGCATGTGTGGAACACGTGACACGTGAGTGCCGTCATGGGCTCTAGTGCCGCTGGCTGTTAGCCGGCGACAAACAACCTCTCCCTCGAAGACCAAGATGGTGCAAAAAACGCAATATTGCTCTGGCGGACTCTGCCTGGCTGGTTGCCAATTGAGAGCAAAGAAAACATGACCTCGGCGGTCGTCGGTTTCTTTGGCATTTGCAGGGGGTGGGGGTGTAGGCAGGAACAGCAATGTGGGTACGTGGTGGTGACTCGACTCTCCTCTTGCGAGTGCTGTGTTGTGACTTGTTGACACTTGACGTCACACTCACTGACCTACGAGTGTCCCCAAACGCTTTCAACATCTCTTGCCCTACTAGGCTCTCCCCTGCGGGAACTGTAAAGCCTCTAAAAGGTGTCTCGGCTTCACATGCAGTATCAAGATTTACATTTACTCTTTGGTAACAACCAAATTCAGGTGTGCCCTGGGAAACCCCTTAAAGCTTAACTCAGTGGCAATGGTTGTGTTGACATTTATGTGTGCACTGATGTTACCACTTTCTTCATGTAGACTTGGAAACTCCTTAAATTCGCTCTGATTCGTTGCATTTTTACATGTATTAACAGAAAACTGTGTTGTGGTTTTACTTGTTTCCACCTCCTCATTACTAGGTGTTGAGTGTTCAGTTGGTGCAAAACCCTTAAATAAGAGTTCATTTCTTTAGCTGGGTGTTCCCATGCTAGTGTTGTTCTCCTCAGTGTGCGTGTTGTTGCTCTTCTGTGAACTCCCTGGTGAAATTCTTGAAACTCTCTGCAGTACTGAGCGTAACATTGTCTCCTTGCCTCTCTTCCCTACAGGCGGTCGGGCTATCCGCAGGAGGTCGTTAGGGTGCCGTTTCGTGACACGCCTGGATCCCAACTTCACTAGATACGTGGAATTTCCCATCTTTTCTACTACTCTCACTGGCCCTGTCCATCTAGATGCCAGTTGAGCACAGTACTTCTTTGCCCTGACCGATAACGGGTTTTCTCGTACATACATGTACATCCCGGGTACAAGTTCGGGTGGCGGCCTCTTACTATCCGGTATCCACACATTACTATAACTAAACTTGTTCGCCCTGGCTTCTTCATGTATTTGCGCCTGGTATTCGACGATTTGTTCAGGGTTCTGTGCGGGTTTTCACGGGGTTCTCCGAGGCCATGGAATTCGTGACCTTGTACCATCTCGGCAGGTGTTTTGCCGGTTGCTGCATTCACTCTATTCCATAGGCAAAACATTACCTCCGGGATCAATTCGGCCCACCTAGTATGATCCTCGCCTAACCGGACACGTAATTGGATTTTTACGTCCCGGTTTCTTCTCTCGGTTGGGTTAGCCCTGGGATGGTTGACTGGGGTAGTACAGTGTTCTGTTCACCATCTGGTACAGTACTCCCTCCATTTTCGCTCTACAAACTGTGTCAACAAATATTCGGGGTGTCCCCACCTCGGGAAAAACTCGTTCTGCATTACTCGTATCACTGTGTGCACACTAACATTGCTGACAGGAAATGCTTCGGTCCAACGGGTAAACAAATCCGTGGCAACAACAAGAAATCTTTTCCCAGTTTTCGTACACGGGTACGGGCCCATTATGTCGATAGCTACGGTTTTGAATGGCTTGGTTGGCAGCCTTGGCTGTTGTTGAGTGTCGCTGTCTGCTTTCCACGTCTTACGGGTGTAACATGTGATGCAGCTTTGTACATGTTCCCTGAATCTCTGGCCAGTGAAGATATTTCTGCACATTACTTCCTGTTTGCTCGGATCCCGGGTGTCCATGCTCCAAACTGCAGTGTGCATACTTTAACACAAGTTCCAGTTTCTCTTTCGGTACATACATCCGCCATCGCGCACAGTTACCAGGTGGTTTGATTTGTATTTCTCTGTCCACTACCCTCCAGTGTTCTGTGTAGCATGTGGCACAGTGTTGTCTGCGTTGCGTGGCATCTGGGGAATTTTCTTGTGCAGTGTGTACCTCTTTTAACAAGTCCCGTACATTCAAGGAGACAAGTTCGCCAGGTGGTGTGGCAACAATATTTTGTACAACGACGGTTAGTGTTTCTGCAGTTGGTATTGCATGGCAAGGTGGCAACGCCTCTTCCTACTCCGCGTCATCAGTTACTGTTAGATTCGGGCAAGGATTCCTGGACAAGGCATCCGTGAGCTCGTTAGTTTTTCCTACCACGTGTTCTACCTTGAAATCGTACTCCTGCAGTAATAGGACCCCAGCGGGCACGTTTACTTTTCCCGTTATGCATTCCCTCTAACCATACAAGGCATCGGTTGTCAGTTTTGAGTGTGAACTGCCTTCCTAGCAAGTGCGGCCGGTACTTCCGCAATGCATATACAATGGCCAAACATTCTTGTTCGTTAACGTGATATTTACGTTCTGCATCTCCGAACTTTGCACTGTGATAACTGATGATATGTTTTTCCCAGTGTGTTCCCTCCTGATACAGCACAGCCCCAATGCCTTCTTGACTGGCATCTGTTTGTACGACAATAGATAATTCTGGGTTGAATCTAGACAGCGGATTACAGATCTGAAATGCAATTTAATGTCTTGAAATGCTTGATCGGCTTGAGGTGTCCAGACAAATTTACGTTTCTCACACAACAAAGCAGTTAATGGTGCAGTGATTACGGAAAAGTTTGGGACAAATTCCCTTAACCACTTAATTAAGCCAAAAAACTTCCTGACTTATTTACGTGATCTGGGTGTGGGTTTGTTTTGAATGTCTCGTATGTGTTGTTGTTCTGGTTCGTGTCCGTCTTCTTGTACATAATAGCCTAGAAACTCCATTTTACTCATACCAAACTTACACTTTTCCCCTTTGCACGTAAGTTTATTACGTTCAAGCCGTTCAAACACAAGTCTCATATGGTGCAAATGTTCTTCCCAGCTGTTAGACCAAACAAGTACATCATCCAAATATGCCATCGCAAAGTCTCCAATAAATCCATCCAATACATAAACCATTAAGTTCTGAAATGTTGCAGGGGCACACTTTAAACCAAATGGCATGGCTACAAACTGAAATCTACGTCCATCTGGGGTAGTAAAGGCTGTTTTCTTTCTCTCCTGTGGGTGGATAGGCACTTGCCAATATCCAGACTTTAACTCAAGTGACGTGAATACTGAAGCTGGTCCTAATGTTGACAAAGTGTCTTTCATGTTTACAGTAATCGTATTCATTCTTATTCTTGAAAGTCGACACATCGCCATTCGCCATCTTTGTTTGGAGCAAGGGAGGTTCCTTAAGGTTCAGGCGGTCTGCTTCTATCTGAACTGTGAGCGCTCGCTCTGTGTGCTGGGTCAGTGTGGAAACACGTTGGGCCAGGCGAGGAGATATCCATAGTTCTGTCTCACTCCCTACAGGCTGGCTACCCCAGGCCTTCCATTACCCGGGGCTGATGAGCCACCGATTGAAAAGCGAGTACACTAAAATATATTTATGATTAAAACATATTGTATGAGATCACCCTACATATCAAACATGGCACTAAAATCATGGCACTCAATCATTCTCACTTTGTTTGGGTATTTGTACTGGAGTACAGTGAAGCCCTCGGGCTTAGTATTTTGAGTTTGACTCTCAGTCGAGGTGAATCATGATTAGCTAAAAAATGCAATAAATGGACATTACCCTTATAAATTAATAAGTAGGTGAAACAATTGCATTGTAAAACTCACAGTTATATTTATATGTGTACCTAGCTTACATTAACGTGATTAATTAATATATACAAAACTAAACTATCCTTATTCTCTCCGTTGAGGGAGGCCATAATAATTTCTCAAAGCTAGTTGTACACTATGAAGTCTTTGCCTTCGTGTAACACTGTCACTAGTGAGTGTCTATTGGTGTTACCAGTTCTTAAGTGGGCTGTCTGCCACTGTTTATATACATCGACGAGGTGATAAACTACGTGTAGCGCTGTGCTCTGAATGGCTGCGTAACTGCCAATTCCTCATAACGTCTCTTTCGTTACACTGTCTGTCTGATACGTAGTTTCACCTGTGCATATTTACTGTCTTACTGTTGATAAATGTCTTAAGCTGGTTCACTAGTTCGTGGTTATTTGGTATAGCTACTAACTGCTATGCACTGTCATTGTTTATCCACTTGCATTGCACGTGTCCAAAGCGTGTATGCACCATACTATTGTCCACATGTTATACCTGCAATTGTTTACTGATGCCTATATTGTCTGTTCTTAGTAAGGGCCTTTGACGGGCCTTTAATTTAACACGTAATTTTCTTTGCGATTAAGAGCTACTAATGCTGCTCAATATACTGTTTGTCTTATTTCTCCTACCTTGTTGATGATAGCTGATGGGTGCAAGGCTAAGTGTGACTACACTACACTACCAATTATTTGTCTGTAGCTATCGGGAACTGGGGATTAGCAAAATTAGGGCTATAACGAGTCCTTATAGTTTGTTTATAATCACTAGTTCGCAGCCTCGGGTTACGGGGCACTGACTTACTTGGTGGTTGCTTGGTTCTTCACTGGTCTTCCCCTCTGCCATAACTTAGCATGTGTTGGGTACGGCCACGTGAAACATGCCATTGGTCACCATGGTGATTTCTTATACCGGCCAGGTGTTGTTCCATCTTTGGTGGCACGAGGGGGCATCAACTTTTGGGGTTCGGCACGGGGTGCTGGGGCAGCGTCTTCTGCGGCAACCATTGGGGAGGACACATCTACCAAGGACGATGAGGCAGTAAGAGGGAGCAGCCCTCCAGGGCCCTCGACCTCGACTGCACGGGTTCCTACCCGATGGGTAGGCAGTTTCTGGCCGCCGTTGGAGACATTGACATTTGTTCGAGGTGTTGGAGGGAGGGGTGACCCTACCACCTGGATGGCACTCGGATTAAATGGCGCAGTCATCTCCTGGTGGGGCCGTTGCTGGATGTTGTTACCATCAACATCTGTACTGTGGCCGGAGGGAGGGATGGCACAGCAACGTCAGCGGCACTAGTGTTGAATGGCAAAGTCTTGACATCATCAGCAGGTGGGCGGTGCAGGCGCCGGCGTCGCTTTCGCTAGCCATCCCTGGCATACTAAGGGGTCCTCGAGTCAGTGCGCTGTATTCGGTAACATTGGTTGGTAGCGCACATGTTCCTTCAGCCAGTGTGGGGCGGTCGTCGGTAGTGTTTTGTTCTACCTGACTAGTCAGCTCCTATGTCTTACAAAAAATTCTGTTGTGAGTTCTGCTAAGACCTCTTCCCTGGTGAAGTTGTCGGCTAGTCGTTTACACAGTCGGGGCCAGTCTGTCACAAACTCCCCATACCTATTCCACCATTACATTGCTTTCCCTGTTAGTTGTGTCTGGACTATACTAGTTTATTGTTTCTCAGGTACT
The DNA here is from genome assembly GCA_029891345.1 of Dryococelus australis. Classification (NCBI taxonomy): domain Eukaryota; kingdom Metazoa; phylum Arthropoda; class Insecta; order Phasmatodea; family Phasmatidae; genus Dryococelus; species Dryococelus australis. The sequence continues at coordinate 81,194,637 of CM056995.1, forward strand.
TTGTGCTCAGGTACTTCCTTCTCAAATTTGTCTGTGAAGGACACCAGATCTTCATGTGGTCGGATGGCGTAGTTGGGAAGTCGCAGCCCATCGGAGCTGCTGTTTGTCTGGGAGCAGAATCAATAGGTTGTGCGTACTCCATCTGGGGGCCGGGATTAGGAGGGTGGTGTTCTGCGGCTCTTTTACACGGTTCACATCAGTATACCATACCGGGTCGAGATACTCATTCTTCCCATCACCCGATACAAGTATGGTGGAATGGTTCACTACACAAAATACAGTGTACAAAGTTTCTACAGCAGCATGGACAGGTTATCCAATTGCAAAACCTTTCTTGTCGAGTCTGACACGGCCCAGCCAAGGCAGAGATAATGGAATTCTTGATTGCGTTGGATGCATATGATTCAATTAATCCCTGAGCTCTGACAAGTGGCGTGGTTACATATTTCAGGTGCCACGTTGGCCATGCTGCTGGTCTGTGGCTCTGACTGGTTGTTTATTTCTGCCTTGGTGTCAGTTATGAGCGCCATGAGGTGTTTTGAAGACTCCTCGAAGTCTCGTTAATCAGTCCCGGATAATTTCTCTTACTCTCGGGCTATTCTGACCTGGTCCCGTGATTCTTATGCTGATGCTCCAAGTTGCGTGCCAGAAAATTCAGTGATGCGTGCCACATTTACCCCGGTCGTACAAGAGACTTTTGTTTCAGCGCCAGGTCAGTCACACTTACTCTGGGGACTCAGTTCCCCTTCTTTCGGGATACCAGTGTCGGCCTTGTAGACTATCTGCTGGGTATGTAATCAGGTGTGGTCAGTTGACCAATATGTCTTACAATGACACTGGCCCTCTGGGGCAAGGTGAACTTATCAGAGCTTGACAGGTGTCAAAGTAGTGCTGCAGGTGGGGCATGTGGAGTCCTGGAGTCCTTTGGTCGTGGTGGAAGTGGGGCTGCTATAATTCTCAGACAGATGATGACTGTTCCACTTAGTGCTGACCCAGCTGCCAATGTGTGGGTTGGCCTGTCCGAGCCTGGTGTCGCTCCCGGTGACCAGAGCTCAAACTGCCAGATGGACGTCGTAGCCGGTCCTAACAGGGGCGGAGTAAGATACATAGCTCCCGATGGGAGATGCTGGTCTCCTGCATGACGGGCAACTTGAGTCTGCCCTTGAGGAGTGTCAACTCCTGGCGCAATAAGGTTTGCTGCACAGTCCTGCTTGGCGGCACTGAACTCTGCCTTCTTTTCCGCCCTCAGAGCTTCGTGTTGCCTGTTGAATGGCATAAGCGTATAGTACACTTGAATTCCAGGAAGAGGCAAGCAATGGACGATCCCTAACTTCGGCGTGTAAGGCCGACAATGGCTGGCGGTGCACTCCCTGGCTCCTAACAGTGCAAGCACCTGGAGTTGTGGGTCGTAAACCGTCTTCCTGCTACTGCCAGGTGTTGTACACAGATATAGGACCTCCAATCCCAAGCAGCTACCTCTGCCAGCACCTTAGCTAGGCGCTCCAGTCAGCGCTACACCTTGGGTTTGCTGTCCTGCCTCTGTGGGATGTGTCTTAGTTGTTTGGAGGCTCGATTTTTCTGAGCACCGAGGTGTTACAGAATGGTTAGCTGTCGAAAGATGAGGTGTAAATTGACGGACAAGTCCCTGAAGGTCTGACATCCTACTCTATGTTGATCAATGCTCTGTCACTTGCTTGCCCTTTGATACGTTTAAGACTTAGTATTTACTAAGCAATAAATACTTAGATGACTCGTACATGTTACCAATAGGACTGTGCTGTGGTATTAAATAGGCTATGTAGTTTATGGGTGAAGGTGACCCGCTCCTAAGACTACTTATTTGCTAGGGTAAAGTAAACTAACTATCGCAACTAATACTATCGAGGTTTGTCTAGAAGAGGCCTTAACTTTAACAGGGGAGCCACTACCAGCAAGAAGTGGCGGCTGAAGACCCAGAAGGTGTCAACAACTGAAGTGTTAATTCGTTGTTCTTTGTCTTTGTGCAGAAGAAGCTTCTGGTGACGACAATTACCAGGAGGTGTTGAAGACTCTGGTAGGTGGTAGCAGCAGACACTAGAGAACTGGAAGTTCTTGGAGAAGTGTTGAGGCAAGCTATTGGAGATGATAACTCCTGACCTTGGCTGTGATGGCCTTATATACGTTTCACTCGGGTACGTGGCGGCCAGGTTGGGGGGTGATGTGCCCCTGTGACGTCTGCGGAGTGCGGGGAGTGGAGAACTACCTCGTGCACTCTTAATAGCCTCAGGTGCTCGCGGCGCTTGCCATCTTCAGCGTGTGGCGACACTCTGCTGCTGATGCTCGGGGGGCTGACGTGTTGTGCGGCCGCTTCAACATATTTCGTTTACATAATACAAGGTGCGTTTGAGTTGAAACAACTCTCTGCAAATTCGTAAAACGTTGTGCTTGGTTTGCTCCTTTCTCGGTATATGTATTCTTATAGAGAGAGAATGCAGGTCAGAACATTCTGGGAAATGAAGTATCTTCCATGCACCTGGTGAGAACACATCCTGCAAGACATCTGTAGTTGTTCATGTTGTTGGTAAAATCACGTGGGATGATCTGTAGTCGTTTATAGTATATAGGTGTAGCTGCACACGTAAATTAGGGGCTGTATGCCCTTGGGACAGGTTAGCCCTAAGGTTGTGTATATGTTTTCATCTTAGTTTTGTTGTGAAGAATATGTGGGTGGATTTCATCCCATTTTAAGTAAAATCATATATGTACCTATGTGTGTGTATATATCTACAGGAGTAAGCAAATAAAATCAACTTGATGATGTAGGATAGTACAAACACCATACTCATCAGTGAATATACTTCAGGTAATGTATGCCTTCAGGGCTTTCAAATTACGTCAAAATTTTTATCATAGTTAATTTTTAAACAATTAAATTTTTAGATCTGTGCTAACTTTTTTAAAAATGTTATCTTAAAATGAAGACAGTGTTGAAATTTATACTTTAATTTTATGTGTAGAGGTATTTTGAAAAACTTTTTTTTACTTAAACTGTTATTGTAGGTGTATAGTCAAATGGATTTCTCTTTAATTTCAGTGCTTGTTCGTGTGTGATGAAGACAATTCCCTTCTAAAGAAGAAAACTATTATCATTTCAGTAAGTTTTGTTGACTCCACATTTTATGAATTTTAAATTTAACTATGAAAAAAAGGTTATAAATCATGCCATTATGCTAAAATTATTTATATTGTTCCATTTACATTATGAAATTATTTTTTAGGCAGTACTCAATTATAATAACCAAGTAAGGTAGACAGTCATAGATGAGCACTGTAGCAACATCATTACCGTACTAATAGTGCTATCCACACGGTAACACCAAATCCATTGGCTCTTTACTGCACAGACCAATTGTAAAAACTAAATAAAACTCATAAATTCTGTATTTTGATTTTTGCCCACCTACCCCGTTTGCCCATTTCCTGCCGGTGGTTTTTTGGTCTCCACTGTTTTCATCTGCTTTCTCTTTATGCGTGTGGCACTCACTATGCCAGTGATACTGTTGTCGAGTGTACAATATCTGCAAGGGAAAGGAAGACATGCCGTACTGTTGTGTTCTGTTGTTGTTTTGTCGCCTGTCACAACTGCACCTTCTGGTGTTTGTTTACTCAGCTATGTCCTGTGTCCTTGTGGGATGGGGATTTGTTTACACCTGCGGCACCATGCCCAGCTGATGGCTGCGTGGCTCCGCCCCTTTGTACCAAATTGCGCACACAATTCTGGGAAAAATCCTTCCATTCCCAGCACTGTACTTTTTGTTGTTCCCTATTCGCTTGGTTGATTAGAGCTGGTGACTGCATGAAATCTTCCACACTATTATATATTAATGGTGTTAGAGCCAATTTGCACTCACGTATTATAGTGGATGCTACAACAATCTCTAAAATTTTGGTTTCCTACATCTGCTGGTGGAAATGCTGAATGAGGTTTATTTTCCGAGTGGTGAACGTAATTAGGGTCTCATAGCTGCTTTGTGCTTCCAACACAGAACGGCTTTGAACCTGAAGGGATGAGAATGTGTTTGAAAATCTGCATTGAAATACACCTTAGATTTTCGGGCCATTGCATTCCATAGTGATTTATGGAATGCCACCAAGTGCGTGCGTCACCCGACAACTGCCCTCCAACACAATTTAGCCACTTTTGTTGACAAACTTCATACCTGCTTAATCATCCTGTGCAGTCTCTCAGAAATGCCTGCAGGTCCTCGTTGCTGAGTCCGGAAAATGTTGGCAGCGACTGAAAGTGGAATGGGGTGGTGCCCATTCCCGTTGTTGTCACTGGTGTTGCAGATGGCACTGTCGTTGTTGTGGCTACGTGAGGTGGCCGAGGCCACACAAAGCCGATTGTTGTTGTTGGGACTGCTGGGTTTTTCCACGATGCTACAGCTGCTGTCATACCTGTTGAGTGCGCCAGCGGGCTGCAGTGTATGCTGGTGGTTTCACTGCTGTCTGAAGGTGGGTGTGGCACTGTCACTCGTGGCATGGTCATGTACAGTTCATGCCAAAATTGTCCTGAAATGACGTTTTGTAAGTCCCATTCCGTCACACATTGTGAGTGCATTATTCTGTCACACTTTTCGCATGACACTGTTTCCGAACGCCCGTTGTGGCGTAACTCTTGGTGACACCTGTGTGGTGACAGTACACCTCTCGTGATTAAGTCTGTGGGAGCACGTGTTGTGGGTAGCAATATTTGGATGCACTCGTTGCACAAAATCCTACCGTGACTGTCAGTAGCTGCGTGTTCATTTGCTGTGAGGCACTCTATGTGGTAATTTTTGTGACAAATTACACTTGGAATTGTCCAGTTTCCGATGCATGCACAGATTATTTGTTTATTGCATCGGCGATTGCAAAAATTTTGAGTTTGTTGACCTTCTGAAAAATATTCTGTTTGAGATGCGAATGTGCACTGACACGTGTGCTTACCTATGACGCGCTGTTGCCTCAGACCACTTGCAGTCTTTCACACTCTTTGCATAGTTGCACTGGTGTGCCCTCATATGTGCAGCTCCATGCCCTGTCAATTTGTTCATGGTTGGCCTGGTTAATGCTCTCCATGAGACACCTCGCATGGTTTGGTTCGCGGTGTGGGCATTCTGATGCCCAGAATTGAATCAGCTGTGACATGGGGTGCACACACTTTAGGCATAGTCTTTTGTTTACCATTGCTAGTACACCAGTTCAGCTTGTATCTTTCGAGCACCGGCTCGACCACGTGGTTCGGCACGGTTGTCATCGTGACAGGAGTTATTGTTTACGTCGCGGCTGCCGACCCGCATTCCTGCACACTCGTGCGAAGGGGGAGGATACTGTCATGTCTGAGGAGGGGAGGTCATAACCACTCTCATGCATGCCTGGGTTGGTGCTGGTCTGCCTGCTTAATGGGTCCAAAAATGGCCGCTCTGGAAGATGTTTGCTTTGCCCGATATACACGAAAAATGGTGTGGCTGATGCAAAAATGAATTAAGAGTTTGTTGGCTCATATTTGCTTTTAATTACAATTTTACTGAGGGCTGTTGAACATGTCTCTTTTCCTGTCAGAATTTTGCGTTTGGACTCACCAATTGCATTTATTTTCATGAAAAATATTACATGTAAGGTGAACCACAAATGAAATAAATGTTTCAAGTACACTACCAAATTGCCCTTAATGTTTTTGCGTGTTTTCAAAATACGAATTATTGCACTGTATGCTTGAAATTTCTTGAAAAATGTCATGTGCCATTTTACACAATTGCAAAACAAATACGTTGAAATTATTAACAAAATTACAAAAGTACCCTCAAACACATTTGCGTGGCTCACAAACATAAACAATGTCATTGAAATTGCTGGATTGCTTTTGAATATTACGTGCAATACGGAACATGAATAAAATAAATATGCAAAAAATGTTACAACTGGCCTTCAAACTTTGGCAATCACGGACATGTGGTTGAATATTATTGGGAAATTACGTTTCAGTGGACAAAAAAGTTATGTTACACTTCATATTACCCTCAAACGTAATTTTAACGTAGTGCATTAACAAATGACTGGGCATGAAAATGTGATTTTTCCTGCCATTTTAAAACAAAAGTACGTCGAGCATCCTCGCTGTGCAAGAGGGGCACAAAGCACTAAACTTTGCTACGTGGTACATGAGTGCGGGGATAGATACACGTTGTTGATGTGGCTGAATTGCGGTGCACTATTACGTTATTGCACTTGTACTCATATTTTTGACATTCTGATTTCTGCTACGTGGCCCCACAAGACATGGGAGGCTGACTCGTGCACTCTGGTTGTTTTCTTCATCCCTAGTTCGAAAAGCTATTTTTGATGTGTAGAGAAAATGGCTTTGCATTGTACTTTGGTGTATGAATAGTCCCAGTAGTTGGGCAGGCCATTTTTGACGTCAGGAAAGGATGGCTTGACGAACAGTTGTCCCACTATTTGGAAGCCATTTTTGATGTAGGAGTGGTGGTCTAGGACTTGCGATATTGATATTTGCCCCACCTGATTTCTCAGGCTGGAATGAAGTTGGTAATGTTGCCTGGTGCCATAGCTTGGTAAAGCTAGTGATGGGGTTGTTCGGCTGATGGCCCAGGGGAGCCCTGATAGCCTCCATCACTGATATGGTGATGAAATTGCACACTCGTTAAATACATTACTTACATACCAGTAAGGCTGTAGGCCACCTTACACACCAATACATTACACTGACTCCACAAGGATGTCGGCCACCTCGCATACCTGCAAGAGAAACATGGGAAACACTATGTTGTACTGCATATAGGTGCAGCGCAGGAAATACCCCGAAGGATAATGAAGTAATGCCCGGATGTAGGTTACACAAAGCGATTTACTTCAAATTAAAATACATGGCTGAGAGGCAGTCATGTCACAACTGAAGCGGGCTCAGCATTTAAGGCCTACCAAAAGCTATAATGGTAAAACCGGCATAAGGCCACGTGAAGATTATGGTGAAGTACGCAGATGCGTGCTAAACTCTCACAAAGTGAGCGAAAGCAGTAGTTCGACCCTCGCTACGTTACAAAATATACGTTTCCGATATAAATTAAAAGTCTATTGCAGTGAATATGGATATCAGCCTACATGAGTGTACCGAGGAGGCCGCTGAGCAGCCTGCGTACACTGCCGGTCGGTCTCAAAATTAAGATTTCTCTTTTAAAATTTTTGACATATTTAGCAGCACAAAGTATTAAGTTCATCGTGGTACATAATCCTTAAGGTAACAAGGTGTCTTGGTAGCTCTTTATGAATCTACCCTTACTCCCACGATCTTACTATGTTCATACTCAAAGCCTTTGAACTCCTCTTCCTGATTGCTCCTAAAACCACTGAATCCCTCTTCCACTGTGTCACCCATTCCACTACCTTGAACAGACTGCTCTGGGTTCACCCTTGTAACACCACATTTGACTGACCAATAGCACTAGTTATTTACACATGCATTGTCTCGTGGCTTTTTGAGCAGGTGCTCCTTGCTTACCGAGGACTTATTCAAGTGGTATGCTTTTCTTCTTTTTATTCTCACTTGTTCGTCTTGAATGGACACAGAGCATGGGATTCATTCTTCTGTGACCACCTTAGCTGGTTTCCAAACACTTTTGTCCCAATAAACAACATTTTCACCTCTCTCAAAACACAAATTTCTCGGTTGAGCACTTTTATTATAGCATGTCTGAATGTCTTTTCATAACTACATTTCATAGAAGTCGTTCACGACTTTGGGTTTCAACAACATGTCACATATCAGTAGTTGGGTTCGGGTTCTTTTGCTGAACAGAAGTTGAGCTGGGCTAGAGCATGAGCCCAACACTGGGGTGTTGCTGTATTCCAACATCATGATGTGTAAATAATGCAGACGCTCTTTACATTTCTTTAACATGCTCTTGAATATGCCTACTACCCGCTTAGCCAAGCCATTGCTTTATGGATAATATGGACTGAAAGTGTGTATCTTGAAACCATACTTTTCACTAAACTCCCTCAGGTGCAGAGAATTAAAAGGCATGTTGTCTGCAACCAAAACACTAGGTATGCCATGAGTAGCAAAGATATTTTTTAGTGTCTTCACTATGTTAGGTGCATCTTTTGAGTGCAGTGGCACTAACTCAATCCACTTGGAGTAGTAATCGCACAGGACTAGATAAGTACGGGAGTCAAATTCTAAAATGTCACATGCTACCTTGTGGAACGGCAAAGTCTGTAGTTCTTGCAAGATCATTGATTCTTTTGCGTTCCGAGCACTGAATTGTTCGCACAAGCTACATTTTGCTATGTAATTTTCAATATCCACATCCATGCCTGGCCAGTAGAAGAGAGTTTTACCTCTAGCCTTTGTTTTGGTCACACCAAAATGTGACTGGTGAAGATGGTGAAGATTTTTCTACACAAATCCCCTTAAGGAAAGAGGAATAATAATCCTATCCGCCAGAAACACCAAATTATCTTCCACTGCAATGTCATTTCTCAGCTTGTAATAAATTTTAGCAACATCTGGTACCTTAGTTCTAGAATTTAGCCAGCTCTATGAAAACAATTTGCTCAACTCACTACATCCTTGTTTGTTTCGTGTTGGAAAATACTTTTTCTTTCATTCCACATATTGACTGTATGCACTACTTCATTCAGGGACACATCACATCCTCCTCTGCAGTCTTTGAGCAAGCTCTACTCAGGGCATCAGCCACAAACAATTTTGAGCCAGGGACAATTTTGAGCCTACATATTTGACCTTTGTGCTGAAACTTTTGCAAGTTAAATTTGACATTACATTTTCTTGCTCTGTCCGACACCTCGACCAGTATTCTGTCATAAGTGGGTTCATCTTCAGCATAAATAAGTAAGTCATCAACGTAAATCATGACACCGTCTATATCACCAAATGTCCTGGTGTTGTACTTTTGAAACACCTCTGACGAGATGTTCATGCCAAATGGTAATCTCGTGAAATTATAGCAACCAAACACAGTTGAAAATGCACAGTATTTTGCACTTTGGTCATCAAAGTCTAAGACACTAAAATATTGAGCATTTCCCAGCCTTGCAACTACATCCCTTACACTAGGAATTTTAAAATATTCTTTGACAATAGCCGCATTTAAGTTTGGGGGATTGAGACACAATTTCAAGGAACCATGTCGCTTTTCCACAATCACTAATCTGTGTACCCACTCTGTTGGATGAGTACATTTTGCTACAATACCAAGTTGACATAGCTTGTCTAACTCACTTTTCAGTTTGTCCCTGATTTTATTGGGAAGCCTATGTGATGAGTTTAAAGTTAGAATACAGTCATCCTTTAGCTTAATTGTGTATTCTTTTTTAAACTTACCAATTCCTGAAAACACATCCTTGTAGGCACTGACAATGTTTTGCTTGGCAGGTATGCATACTTCGCTGATCAAATTCTTCTGCAGCAAACCCAGGTGGTCACGAGACAAACTCAAGTCGTAGCAACCTACGACTCTGATTTTAGAGTTCTTGCACACAGCGAGGGAAATAGATTCCTGTTGTAGCTTCGCACTAGTCCCCACCTGCTGTACCAAGGAAAATGTTTTTAGAGGAAGAATATTTACACATGCACCCGAATCCAGTTTATACTGTACATTGACAGCATTTTCTGCAAGGAATGTTTCTGTCCAACTCACTAGTGAAACACTTCTGTCGGCACTGTCATCTGTGACAAGATCACAGTAATAGTCTTGAAAGTCAAAATTATCATCAGAATTTGCATCTTGTTTTATCTTTGTGACCGACTGATGTGTAGGCCTGGTTTTACCAGGGCGAGCACGGCACACTTTAGCAAAATGATTTCGCTGCCCACAAGCTGAACATGACTTACCTCGAGCAGGACATTTCAACAGATCTTTTACATGATGTTAGCCACACCATTTACAAACAATCTCTTCAATATTACGTGGTACGCTAGGCTGTTTGAGAGATCACTGAGCACTGTTCTTTTTGTATTTTGCTTCATCAATGCTGATGCAATCAGGGTTTTCGAGGTTGGGTTGCATTATCTGGTTAGTCTGAGCTGATGTAAGATCCGCAGTTCGAAACTGTTGTATTGTTTCTTCCAACGAAACATCGCCAATTTTGAGTACCCTCTCCTGGGTCAGGCAATCTTGAGTGCCAAACACAATGCGGTCTCAAAGTAGATCATCTGTATTTATGAACTCACAGTTACACATGAGTGTCTTCAAGTCAGTTAAAAATGTGTCGAATGGTTCACCCTTTTTTTGTCTTTGTTTGTAAAACAAGAAACATGCATGTAAAATATTCTTCTTTGGGTTGCAATGGATTTGAAACTTCTTGAGCACAATTGCCAAAGTTTTGTTCTTAACCTCATTATCGGAGAATGTGAAGGTATTGTACACTTCTAAAGCCTCTTCGTCTACAATATTGAAGAATATCGCAATTTTGCGCAACTCAGGCTGTGATATCAAATCTGATGCTTCCAGGTAAACAGCGAATGCTTGGTTTAACTTCTTCCAGTTCTCACTTAAACTGCCTCAAAGCGACAATTTTTCAGGGATATTGAAGCCACTCGCCATGTTGACACACAAAACACTACCGGCTGACACTGTTCAGTACGAATCAAAAGAAACCTTGTAAATAAACACTGCTAGTGTGCGTACACGTACAGTACTTCTCAGTCTTATCCTATAGTGACTGCACCATGTAATTTTTGTTGTTTTACTGTTTCATCTCACTCCCTTTTATTACACACTTTATATTATTCATTGTTTTATTGTTTAATCCCACTCCCTTTTACTATACACTTGCCTCACATACATCTTACGTCAGCAACCATATTGTCACACCGTTACAGTCTCACAGGCTCACCAACCTTTACATCATCACTACAGTGTATATAAATATTACAGTGATAAAGAACATATTGGGAATAAAGTGTGCGTGCCCAAAAATATATGACTTAGTTATGGGATGGGGAGGGAAAAAAATACACATGAGATAAACAACCATGCACACTTATTCCTGCTGCATTGCATCAGAGTACTGGTTGAGATGTTTCATGCAAGTTTTTTTAAATGTGCAAATATCTAGGGTAATCCTCATACTGTGATCCAAATCATCCAATTGGCAGGCAGTGTTGACTACAAATGAACTTGACATATATTTTAACTTAAGAATGGGTATTCATATTTGATTGTTGGACTGCAATTGGGTGCCTTTATGTAGAAAGAATTTAATGTATCAAAATGATCAAAGAGGTAGTACTGATAATGATCAGACAACATTCAATTTTAAACAGTGTCACAGTAATTAATAATCGGATCAATGAGACTATTTACTAGCATTCATTATTGTGTACTGAGACAACATATTTTCCCGACGTTTTAGGGCATGGAGGGCAGCACATGCTATCGTACATATCTCAGAAACCTGTTTAGTCCAAGACAGGGAGTCATTCAGGAAATCTCCAAGATTTCTTACTTCTTTGTTTAGCTTGATCTCAGACCCATTGAGAAATAACCTTGGAAGGGGGACTTTCGGATATTTGAAAGAAGCTGTAGAGTTTCCATTAACATATGCTAATGTACCATGAGTGGATTATTATTATGTATGCACATTTACAAACTCATCATTCATTTTGTAGAAAAGTCCAATATTTTGTTTGGCTTAGATGATATATACATCTGGAAGTTGTTAGTGTGAATGTGGTCTTTTGACTGTTTCACTACTACAGGTACATTTATGTAAATAGAGAATAATGGAGGATTAGAGAATAGTGGAGGGCCCAGTACTGACTCTTCAGGAGCTATGTGCATTACAGGAAGTCACACACTTGACTTTACAACAACGCACTGACTATGGCCTTCAAGATAGGACGCAAATCATGTATGTGTACCTTAGAGAAATTGTAATGGTTAAACAATTTTGTGAGCAGTATATCATGGATCTAAGTTTTTTATGGAATTTACGTAGACATGTAAGCAAAAAAATTAGAGAGACTGCCCCTTCCAACTCTACTGACCCATTGCTGGTGACGAGTTTGGTAGCAACAATACATTATAAGGCACCGCCATGGAGATCCTGTGTAAAAGGAGTCTAAGAATGTTTGAACTCTACAGTAAATGTAAAGCTGTTACACTTGACTCCAAAGTACATAACTAGCATACCTAGACTAAACACCTTTGTGATTGCTTATATTTTCTTCAGCAGCATAGACAAACTGGTGCTTGTCGAAAACCTGCAGGATGTGGACTGCTACTACTGAAGTCTACATTAATTGGTTTCAAGCAATTAAATATGTATAAATAAATGAGTGATATAAGTTAATTAGAGAGGCCAATGTTAGTTTTGAACTTGTAGCTCATTCATGTTAATTTTTTTGGGTACAACTACTCTGTTTTGTTTGTGGTTTAAAGTCCACTTTAATTGGCCTATTTCAAATAGGTGTAAATTCTTAACATTATATTTAGAGGTATGAAGTTGTTACCATTTGTTCTTCACCAATATGTAACACTAATATTGTACACAGGTCTTTGATGGGCGATGTTCACTGGGTAGTGCTTACATTGATGTTGGATCTGTATGGGACATGGAAGGTAAATACATCCCATATATAAGTTGAATGAGTTTGAGATGTGTGGATCATTTGTAAACAATTTCATAATTTCAGAATTTAAAAAACTTGAAATATATTATTCTTGTATTCCGGGTAATACCGTTTATTGAAATGTGTTACTTGAAAGAACACTGCATTCATGTGTTTAACTAAATCATTCTTTGTTTTCTGAGATATTTTTGAACATTATTAATAATAATAATAATTCATGCAACATGCATTAACTAATGGGCACAATAACACACTTAATGTGATGACTGTTGACATGGTTTCCATATGTTTTTACAGGCCATCAGTTGTGCAGGAAATGGGTACCCTTGACACTAGGAAATGGTGCTCATGAGAACATTGTGGGTTATACTCAGGCATGTGTCAGCATATCCAAAGAGGTATCACAGCATGAATGTCAAAAATTTGATGTAGCACAGGAAGAAGAGACAATTGAACAGTATGTACATAATTTTATATAATATTTTGGTAGGTATTCATGCATAATGTATTTCAGTCATATGAAAAAAGCTAAGGCTGTAAACTGGCTGGGATTATAACCCTGTTTCCTTGCAGTATACTTTCTCTGTGTATGGAAAGTTCATCATGCTTAATATGAAAAGAATGCAAGTCGTCTTCTTTAACTTGGGCTGGCCATCCTTGCAGAGTATAGTTCATTACTTGAGATAAAGCCATAAAACCTTGTCTTGTTTTTTCTGCCACTTCCAGTATATTCATCGGAGGTTCTGGTAAATCTTCAAGCGTAAGGACATCACATAGTGGTGGAACTTGAAACTCCGTACTATGAAGGGGCAACTGGCTAGGAGCATCAGCATGATCTATTGGACCCCTGGTCTATGTTCCAATTCATAATCAAACATGTCCAACACTAGGCTTTTTCGCAATAGTCAGCGAGACAAGAGTATCTTGAATGTATTTTTTAGGATGCAGTAGTCTGAGAAGTGGCTTGTGGTCTGTCACTGTTTTAGAAAAAAGTCTGCCAACAAGGTACTGTTTAAATTTTGTAGCGCCGAATATCACCACTAGAGCCTCCTTTTCTAGTTGTGAGTAGCATTCACTTTTTTGTAATATCCTTGACCCAAATGCTACTGGAGCTTCCGCTCCATCACACAGATTGTGAGCTAGGCGTGCTTGAACCCCATATTCAGAAGTATTGCATGTTAGGATCAGGGGATTATTGAGGTCATAGTGTACAAGCACCAGATCTGACTGCAGCAACTGTTTTGCTCCTTGAAAGCCTGCGAGTGGACTTTTGTCTACTCCCACAAAACTCCTGCATTGAGTAATCTATGCAGTGGCTTGAAGGCTTCAGATTTTTATATATATATATATATATATATATATATATATATATATATATATATATATATATATATAGCAGTTTAATGGCCCAATAAATGCCTGTAGCTCTTTCTTGTTTCTTGGTTCAGGTGTACAATGTATGGCTTCTTTCTTGCTATCCAGTGGGTGAATGTCCTTCCCATTAACTTGGTGCTCCAAAAATCTGACAGATTCCACTGCAAGAACACACTTTGACTTCTTTAGTTGAAGCCCTGTCTGCTCTAATTTTCCCAGGACCTTGTGAACACAATCCCAATGCTCATATTCATTATATCCCATTATCAGAACTGCATACAATAAAACCCCAGTACCTGACATGCTTATTAGCAGTGCGTCCATCAAGTGCTGGAATATGGGTGGCCCACTACTAACACCAAAACTTGAAAAGGTAACCTCGTTACCTTGAATAGTCCCTCCATTGTAGTTATGGTGATTAGCTCTTCCAGAGCATCAAATGTGACCCAAAAGTAGACTTCCTTCAAATGAAATTTAGTTTAGATTTGTCTACTATCCTGCACAGCGATAGCTTCAGTCACAGTAGGCAATGGGTACACATTTTTAAATAATATACTGTTCAATGTGCTCTTATTGTCATCACACATCCTTACTGAACCATTACCCTTGACAACTTGCACAGGGGATGTAGTCCAATTTGAGAAAGATACTGGTTCATACAGTCCCTTCTGCACTTGTCAATCTATATCTGCTGTGACCCTTTCCTGCAGTGCAAAAGCCACAGGTTGACGTTTTCTAAAACTGGCTTGCTCTCGGGGTCAATAATAATTGATACTTATGGTCTGACTTGCATCTCTAACTCATCAATCTTAAACACTGAAGGATGTTGCTACATTAACCTGGTCAAATGGTCATCCTGAACTTGATGCCGACCTACCAGTTCATTCCCCAGTGGTTCTAACCAATCACGACCCATCATGCTGGGGTTAGTCCCTTGCACCACCAAAACTTCAAGTGGGAAAGCCCCTTTATTTCTTGTTCTCACTTCAACATCAAACATCCCCCATATGGCTAAGTGTTCCTGGGACCATGTACGTAACTCTGCCCTTGAAATCTTCAAGGGTGGCTCATGACGCCATATGGATTTAAATGTCTGTCAGCTTACCTCAGTATTTATTTCCATGACCTTGCATTTACCGTTTAAGTATACTTCCATACATAACACCCTCCTCTGAATATTTCCCCACATACTATGCAAAGTATACACAACCATTTTGTCTGTTAGTATTTCATCTGCAGGTGTATCCACTTGGTTGTTCATCCCTGCCTGTAGTGTCAGCAGACGACTGATTATTTTTCTTTGTGATAAAGGTGTGTTCAATATGGCCACAATTTTTACAAAATCGGTAAATGGTCTTCATGTGATGGTACTTGTCAGGTTGAGTGATTTCCACTATACCACCATCCGGAGTGAGCTTTATCTGGTTTGGGGGTTCCATCTGTTGTTTGCCTCACTTTTTTAGTGTATACCTATTGTATGGATATAATCTCGGAACACCTTGCTTGTGTAGTATTTTGCAAATCTGCCGTGTTATTTTCGGTTGCCTCTGTCACCACTACAGTCTACATCGCTTCTTTGAAGATTAGTTTGTACATGAACAATATCACATGTTGAACAACTCTGTCCGTAATTCTACACACAAGCCGGTCTTTCGCATGAGTTACAAGTTGGGAAAGTTACAGTAAGTGCTCAACTTCTGTACTTGCCCATATATACTCCTTCCTGTCGATCGCGGTTAAAAGTTTCTGCTACCTTACTGGACTTTGGCTCAAATTGGTGTGACGGTGTAACATAGAACAATTAGCATCTGTTAAAAAAGTACATCCTATGATTTTTGGTCTATGTGGATCTACGTGGGGCCTCTGGCGAAGTTGGGGACGTCAACCTTAACAGGGTGTGTGGTGCCCCATTGAACTGCTCCTGCTAGAGTGAACGCTGGAAGTATACTGGATGGGGGCCACCTTGTTTGCTTTGTCTTCGGGTCACTCCCAACCTTCTCTCCCCATCTGCAAGACCTAGGAGCATGTGTGCCATTTGTGGCATCACAGAGGAGCACCTTGAGTGTTTTAAAACCTCCTCAAAGAAATATGTGGAAGAAATAAAAGGTATGGCTTCCTGCTTTTGGATAGAGAGAGAAGCAGAGATGGACTCAGTTAGGCATGGAACTCTGTTGGGACTGAAAAATAATGCTTATTAACCAGGAAAACTTTCTGAAAGGGTCAAATTACACATGTACAGATAGACAAGGTGCACAAATATTCAACGTATTAAGTAGGAAAACTTTTTAAGTGCGAACTTCTTAACAGGGTTCTACTGTATCTTTCCTACAGGGATTTTTAATGTAACATTTAAATTTTGAGTATTTATGTGTAAATTTCCATTTTCATTTACGGGCATTTTTGTATATATTTTTAAAAATGTATTAATAATATTTTTGTACTTAGGTGATTACCATGGTCAGTTATTCTTGAATTTTATGAATTTACCATGGAAGTTTATAAAAGAAATAAAAAATATTTTGCCCTCAATAAAAAAAAAACACAAAATTTATGTTTGTAGCTTTCACAATCCCTATCACTTTGCCACATTGACACCTGACTGGGGAGGGTCTCTGCTTTCTGGAAAATTTCTTCCACTGAAGGAAGGAGAGATGGAGTACTGTTTCTATGTGTCTGCAAGCTACCGGCATAATGGTCCGTAAGCTTTGTAAGCACCTCATCCAGAGATACTTACTTCATCTGTGGCTTTAGAAGATAGCAAAGATTTAACAAGACTGTGCAGTTCAGGCCTGCACATGATAAAAAAAACTGTACACTTTGTAGTTTTGTCCTGAATTTTATTTTCCACAAAGTAAAACTGTATATTTTCACTATAAGATCGACACGTGCCCAGGTTACTGACTAGTCGGCATGGTCGTCATGGCTTTGGATGCGCTAGACCAAGCACGCAGCATTAGAGCTTTATTACTCCAGTTGACGTTCATTGCTCATTACTTTAACTGGGCATGTCGGTTTGTGGGTTGGTACAAAGTTATCGATAGCCTGGCTGGCTAGTGACTTTCGGATAGCTATCTTATCTCCCCCTAGGGATTTACTTGTTGGGGTAAGTAACTGACGGGAGGTGTTGGGTATACCTGTCTTACTTGACGTTGCTTCGGCCGGCTGTAGAACTGACTGGCTGCTGACAGGAACTGTTGGTGCAGTCCGCTGGCTTCAGGTCAGTGATACTGTATTGGGCAACATGGTACTGCAGATTCCAGGCTGCTCCTTCGGTACTCCAGAACATGGGTTTCGAGATCCCGTATCTTACCTCAGTCCCTTGCACCAGACCACTCAAGACGGGATGGTAGTTGTGTGTATGGGTGTGCAGAGGAAATACAATATATTCAAATACGGAAGAGGTTGATTTCTCCAAAAGTCTGATTAAGGCCATGCTGTCTCGTTCCGCCTGTCTGGTCAAAGTTAGTGGAGCCAATACAGTCCGCTGCTTGGCAGCAAGGTGAGCTGTCTTTTGCTCTTCTCTCCATGAGCCATATCTCATTCTGAAAGGTATAGAGTGTGGTCTGCTGCTGAACGGTATATATGGTGCACCACAGACGCAAAAAAATTCCCTATATTAGTATATGGCCAGTAGCAGCTGCTGGCACGAGCTTGGTGCTCCAAAAGGCCCCCCGCCACCGGCGGGCAGACCAGAAACGTTGAGCCATATGGGCCGTCTTCCTGCTACTGCTGGGTGTGGTATCACAACCAAGGCCAGGCTGTAACACTCGAACAAATACCCCCGTCAGCACCTTGGTGCTCCAGTAGGGATACAACCCAAGTATACTGTCTCTCCCTGTTTGGAGGAGTTTCTAGTGGTTGTGGCTCTGCTATTCTATCCTCAGAGGTCTAGAATAGGTGACCGTTGAATGGTGTATGTATTGGACTGGTAAACTCTAGAAGGGGATCCCCAGCCTGGCTAGTTCGTATTTAAATACCCGGTCTCTGTCAGCGGTGCACAGCGTGTTCCGTTCCTAGCAGACACAATGAATAACTCTGTATAAGAATACTCGTGGCTAGAAGAACAAAGCTGTATTTATTAAGTATGTAATAAATACAGTGACACATGCTATCTCCTACCAAGCAGACGGTATGCTGGAAGTAACCTACGCTGAACAGGTGTAGGTGACCTGGTTCTAGGCTAAGCGGAAAAGTAAAATAGTTGACTGCTAAATAAGAAATACTTAACGTTGCTAACAAATTGCGGGGTGTCTAGACGAGACAAAGAAGTTAAAGGTCCACTGTTCTAGTAGCAGGGAGTGTTAGTGTTGAAGACTGTTGCAGAAGAGCTTCTGGTAGGTGGTAGCTATTGACGTCACTGAAGCCTCTGGTGACGGCAGTGGCGGCAGCCACTGGTGGCTGCTGAAGACTGTTGTCGACAATGAGAGCAGCCTCAGGTAGGCTGCTGAAGATTTGGAGGTCGTCGACCCCAGCACTAGAAGTGGTGGAGCTAGCTCGAGGAACTGGAATAAATAACTCACAAACCCTGCCGCGCACTGAATTATGTAGTCCAAAGGACAGGTACGGCGACAGGGGGAGGTGATGTCCCTCTAGTGCAAGACATGAGGTAGCAACCCTCTGGTCAACTCTCTGCTTTGTGTATGTTCGGTGGCTCTCGGCTGTGCCTCGAGGTGGCTGACAGCTTGTAGACTCTCAGGACAGGGGAGGGGAGGGAAATGTGCCACTAGCTTGCGCAACCTTCATATCTACGTGTTTGGAAGTGCGCTCCATGGTTGTGGCGCTTCCGCAATGTCCGTGTACAAGTTGGCGGGGTTCGATTCTCACTTGGATGTAGTAGGTATTCTGGCGTAGTTTGAGATGAGTCGCAATAGTTTATAGTAGTATATTAAAGTGGCACGCGTCAAGATTTCCATGAATCTCGTCCTGGCACGAACTTTACAATCTACCCACTAGAAGATGCTATGATTGCTGGTTTGACTACACTTCATTCTTGTCCTAAACCTGTTACTACCCGACTGGGTGACGCAGCTCCACACACAGTTTACCATTGCTCACAACTGGCTGCTACACACTGCATTACTATATGACCCTTTATTTGAAATTTTAAGATACAGTAACCAATATTTCAATGAACAACTTAATAAATAAAGGAAAGCCAGTTTGTAAAATACAATATTTCAACAGTGATTTAATTATTTTAAGTAAATAATATTTTCTTGTCTGATACATAGCAACATTTCCTTGCAACAAGTTTTGTGAGATTTGGAGTCAAGGATTCAAAAGACACTACCCTACCTCACTGTTGAAGAAACACTGGTGTTGGTTAGCCTTGGTCTGTGGATTGTTTTGTTAGCGTTCATAAGTGGGAACACTTGTTCACATAAATATGTGCTCGCAAAGTAACACAGAATTTCTGCATCAAACTTTCATATCTCTGGATATGTTGGCCCCTAAATAACAGTAGATTTTTTGTAGTCCAACATATCTGTGTTTCTCTTTTAAAATTGAGTCATTCTGCAAATCAATTTGCTCCATTTGTAAAGAAATAGGGATTCTTTCTACATAAAAAGAAAACGGATCCAAGTAAAGATAAAACTCATCTTAATTTACCTTCAAATCTTTAAAGTGCCCGTCAAATTTGTCTGTTATGTTTTCTAGTATGTCACAGTACTTTGAAAAATCTTAAATTTGACTCTGATTTTTCAACTGTGCAGACATAGCTAAGTATGCCAAATTATTTCTTTTAAATAATTTTGCCACAGAATTAACTTTTCTTTTAAAACTACCCTGTATTTGGATGTTTAGATTGTTTAAGTAACTTGTGATATCTACTAGGACTGCCAGATATTGTACCCTTGACTGATAATTTAGAAGTGATACATCCTCACCTTTCATTTCTAGGTACAGTAAAACTGTCTTAAGATGTTCCTGCATACTGTAATAGGTTTCCCCACCTAAACTTCATAGGATGATGTTTTTAATTCCCTAGATTTCTTCCATTTAGCTCTATGTGAGTAACTCCCATTTAAAAGGTTTTTTGTTGAAGAAAGTTGGGTTAACTTTCATATAATGTTCAAAAACTAATTGCAAATAATGCACAAACGTTTACCTTTTACCTCTGTGCATAAGTAGGTAACAGAATTCCTATTTTTCTTGAAATTGTCTTCCTTCTTCACAAACCTTTCGTTTTCTGTTTATCTTGGAAATCAACATCCACAAAAATGATGTGTAAATTTGCAACACAAAACTGTTTCCTAATAATTTTTATTACAGTGACAAAAATATAAGCTCACTCACTATTAACTGACTTAAATAGTACATATGCTGCAGTAGAATTGCAAGTATTTGTTAGTGTGCCAAACTACTGCATATATATGCACTGAAAAATATTGGAAGTAGCACAGTTACCAGAACACACAGACAGCTATAGTTGATGCAGTGAAACTAGTATAGAATGATAGTAACGACATCACAACCACTTCAATATATCGACCACTAATGTTTTCACAATAAAATAAAAAACTAATTTATGAAAATTTTCACAAATTTTGCTTTTGTTGTACATGTTTGTTCAATTTTGTTTGAAAGTGAGATGGGTCACAGGATAAGCCCTTGTGGCCTGGTGGGGGAGAGACTGAAATGTTACATTTTAGCTAAAGTACCTGTACAGTTATTTATGCTGCTTAAATTGCTAAGTGGAGCAGCTTTATTTAGCAAGATTGTGTTAGAGAAGGGAGTAGGGTTGTAACATAGTTTCCAATTTATAATGTAATTCTTAGCAATCTAAGCCATGGTAGTGGCTACAAGAACTTACCACTCATGGACATACATAGTTGCTCAGTGTTCATTTGTACCATTTGTGTGTTCACCTTGTAAAGGCATCCAGGGGCATTTTGGCAGATGAGAGAGTTAGCTGTGACAAGGCATTAGGGATTGGTAAATCAGCAATGAGTGTTTGGTAGATAACCTTTTCATCAAAATTCACTTCAAACACAAGAGAGCTGTGAAAGCTTTTGCAAATGTGATGAGATCTTCGAAGTTCTGGGGTGAAGTAATTTACGTAAATCCAAATAAACTTATTGTGTGTGTAGAGTGTATTGTAAGAAGTGAAGAAGAGCTAGATGGCTATTGAACATGGTTATTAAGATACTCAGGTAAATTTGTAAACACTGGATAGTATTTTTACATTGTTGTTGCCACAAATGAAACAGAGAAAGTGGATTATGATATCACAGCAAGTGCAAACATACATCTCAGCTTTGTACTGAGTTGGCCTTGACTACTACTCGGCAAAAAGTCTCTCTTTTTGAATTAATGCCCCAAAAGCCTATGACACCCCAGGATCTTCCATGCTCCACCCAACCATGGTGGTCCATGGGAGCTACGACAATCTTGAGTCAAGTAAACAAGGGGACAAGAGCTGGAGAGAGTGCCCCATGCTCCCACCCCACTGCAGAACCACCTAAGGATCTCTTTATGGTGGAAATGCAGTAGGTGGGTGCCCAGGGCCCCAAGCGTGACTTTCTCTAGGAGGCAAACCTGCTGTGAGCTCAGTTGGACCTAAAAGACAACATACCTGCACTCAGGTCAGTGCTTCTTGCACCATGCTCTACAGGGGCACAGAGGATCATGGTTGGTAAGCAACAATCAAGGACCAAGGACACACACACATTTCTTCTTCTCTTGTTGACGGCCTGGATGAAGTATCTTCTGGTCAGCCACCCTAGTTCCTCTCTGTCAGGTGATGGTCTTCTTTCCTTGGGGATGAGTGAGATGATCACTTCTCTGATGTACTGCAGCCTTCTTCCGTCATCCCCACTGACTATGGGCGCTCAGTAGTGCACCACCTGGCAATCACCTTGCTCAGCGATCAAAGTAGTGTAGTCAAATGCAAGCTACCTGAGTCAGTCACCCGCTGCTGATATTCTCTCTCCCAACTGATTTAGAGACCTATTTTCTGTGCCATCACCTCCACTAAGGTCTTGAGATGTTATGGATATGTAAGCAGACCCACACTTGTGATTTAAATCAGCATCTAATACTAATCTCGGTAGCATATCTGGGAACTTTTAGGATGTGTCATTTGGATAATGTTGTGGAGTGCATTGGAGAGAATACAAGCTTCTTCCAGCGTGACCATATAAAGGATTAGCATATCTGGCATTACAGAGCTCAGATCGGCCATAATTCTTGAAGACACTACTTCCTCTCAGTGCTCCTTTTCCTCCTGCACCTTGTGGATCTAGGCTGGAGCCTTCGCCCTCAGCAGCACGTGCTGCCACACCCACCACTCTTGTTTTTGGACAACCCTGGAGAATTGACCGCTGTACTGGAGGAGCTTGTCTCTCAAGGAAGATGCAAGTATGACCCTTGGAATTCATCCACTCAGGAACTTGCCCTTCTTTGACTTTGGGCTCCACTGAATCATCAACGTTGATGATATCCGCCACTACATAGATGATTAGCCATGGGAACCGGGAATACATAACCTTGGTGATGCGGCTCTCTGTGTTATTCACGCTCTGCAACAGAGAAAAGGAACCCAAATAACGAACTTCCACATCACCCCACAGGAATCATACCCCCTACTGCAGGAGTACAGTGCTGGTCTCTCCCCTCTTTTCTGGTTAAGGAGATCACAGATGATCTTCTCTGCTATTGGGTCTCATCACTCCACCTGCCCTCCACACTTGCGACATGAAGGACCGGTAGATGGAAACTCCATACTGAATCACTGCATGAATGATGTTGGAATGCAGTGTTGCAGAAGGTCTTCCAGATGCCATGATTGGTCTTCAGCCAGGTCCCCCTGCAACCTATGACACAGAGCAAGAACTGTACATCATCTACACAACACCGTGTTTTCAGATGTTCCAAAAGTTCAGACAGTATTTTATCGTTTGAGGGCCTCTTCCATATGTGCCTATGCTTTCACATGCCTAATTAACATTTCTTTAGGCGTACCTAATCTAAAATTTACAAATCTTAACTCTAGGAACCCTAAAACTTACATTATGCTGCGATGAAACGATAGCCGAAAGTTCATTCAAATTGTTACAAACATACCAAAATATTCTACAGCCACAATAAAATGTACAAGCTAATAAAATATACTGCAATTTACTCTCATACCAGAAGGCTTATTAGCTGTAACATTTTGCTATGTAAAATTAATTAAACTACATTTAACATCTCTAAGCAACTAATGAACTAATATTCTTACATTTTAAAATTACGCTACAGTATTATAATATAGTTAGAATAGCTTAAAGAGTAATTAATCTTTCTCTCAAAAAATGTGGATGAGAAAACTTGAAATAAAAATTAGCTGGGGCATAATTTAAAGAGTCTTACCAGTTAAAATAAATTACTTATATCAATAAACATTACAAATGAATAAATTATAGTTACTCCCTATGTTAATGACATAGTGATTAGTCAGGTAACTGTTAAAATTACAATAGAAAGTTGCTGCCCCAGAATCATTGTTACACCTACTTTTGTTCAATTGCAAATTAGATTGTGAAAAGAAATGTGAATATCACAAAGGTGGACTGAAATGTTCAACAGTGTGTGATTTCTGCAGTGGAAATGGCAGCAATAATCATGATGTGGTTGAAGATAACGTGAAAAATATGGATTAGGACTCTGACGAAAGGAATTAAATGATTGTCAACAGTGATGAGTGTGCACAAGAGCCCTGCACCCAATTACCATGACACGTAAAGCTTTAAATCGAAAAAAAAAGTGATGGCAATGGCAGTTGATTGTACATCACAATTGTTCTACATCCATGTACAAGAGCTCAGGCTTAGTTTTAAAAGTATGTTTGATGTTTGCAAATACAATTTTATTATGTGTGCTTGTTATAGGTGCTTTAAATTCTAATTAAATGGAAAAATTTAATTTTTTTCTCTTTTGTTTAAATATTACTAAAACCATTATTTAAACTTCTGTTTTGCTTGAGGAACTTGATGGTACCTGTAAAGCTGGTACATGGACAGAAGCTAGCTGTGTACTGTCTGCATGTGTATAGAGCTGAGGGTATTCCAAGCATCTACAACAGACTTGACTTATCAGTCAGGGGCTACTTGGCTGGCATTACGGTTAGTGTTCTTTCTTTTCACAAAGTTTTTGTTCTGGGTTTACATACAGGATGCTTGGAAATTCCCCTTACAAACTTCTAGGACTTGTAGAGGAGACTGAGTAGACTATCTTTTGAACAGGAACCCTTGTCCGAAAATGTACCGTTAGACACATGCCGCTCCTACAACTAATGTAATACGATTATGACTCATCGCCTAGAGTACCTCTTCCACCACTACAAATGTGAACAATATGCTGCCTACCCTATAGGCAGGAGGAACTATGAGCGATTCCTTCTCACCTGGAGGATACACAACCTGGCAGGCACACCACCCCCACTCTCGCATGCTGAGAGCCTACAAGTGCCCAGACCTCGGGCAAGGCTGAGCGCCTCTGACAAGGCACGAAGCAGAATCGCCGATCAGAGTATTTCCATGCCAACCAGGGCCGGAGGATGTCACGCCTGCCCCGCACCCCGTGCCGGCAGCCTACAAGCTTCCACTATATAAGTTTGGATGCTGCAGAGCTCGGGAGTAATTTTTCTGCCTCTCTAGCAACCTCCCACAGCACTATACCAGTGCTTGGGATCTTCAGAGAAGTTTGTCACTTTCAAGTACACCCCTGCGGCTACTTACTACGTATGTTGACAACTAGTCAACCCGACGACCAGCGAACACGATCACATACATTTTAACTTCTCTTTGTCTCCTCAAGACACCTTTTTCTTAGCAGTTTAACTTTAATTAATTTGCATTCATCTTCAACCACCTTTTTCCTTTTTACTTAGAACCAGGTCACCTACATCTGGAACCACAGTTACCTTCAGCTATCCACGACTTGGTAGGAGGTAGCACAGTTCACATATTTATTGAACCTTCAATAAACGCTCATTGTTCTCTACCTTTCTGTCTTTCATTTCCAGGGTATTTATTTGCATCAACAGTTGAGAATAGGATACGCTGTGCATGACCGATAGGAACCGGGAGTTTTGTTAAATCGAGTTAGTCTGATTGTGGAGTCCTTTCCAGGTGTCCACACGTCAGTAGACCTACATATTAGACTACTACCTGTTTCTTCCCAGTTACACATCAGCGTTAAGTCAGTTGTGACGAAAATACAAAAGCACAGACAGTTTCCATTTGGGTTTATTTAGTTTTTCATTTACTCAGATCACAGATTTCACCAAATTTTATTAATATTAAAAACATTTAAAAAGGCGACCCTGGCACCCAATGGTCATCAAAGCAGGGCGCTCAAATAAAATGATAAAACATACACATTAAAAATATAAATTGACTGAAATGAATCCCAAACTAAGGATTATAAATGTATTATGAGTTCATACTCTATACTCATTTGAAAGCAACAACAAAGATTAAATAAATTAGAATCATAATATCTTATTGCCTCTCAATTAAAATAAGTAAAGATACAAAAGGAGAATCTTACTCTCAAGTACCACAATGAACGTTTGATTCATTTAAAGGAAAAGTTGATGCTTAGAAAATATTAAACAGCCAAAATTTAAAAATATTAAAAAACTCTTCTGTCTTAGCATATCCAAAGCTCATCTGACCTAAAAATGAGACATTCACGAAACACTTAAAAAAATACAAATAAAAACTTATTTAAGCAATTCAAGCGCAGACAATCTCAAATGAATGCACTTGCAGGTGGGTTAATTCAAAACTCTCAAACTAGCGCAAGTCGATGTGGTCCCAATTCAACACCATGAACTTTTCAGGAGACTTGTAGCAAAGAGTTTAAAGTTTACTTCTCATGAAAACGATTCAAAGAAAAGTTACTACGGGCACCACATACTACAAGTTAATCCAAACTTAAATTTTGAAAACACAATGAAAAACCAAACAGAATTTAGAATGCAAATAATATAGCACTCATATAAAACCCTAACTCGAATTACCAGAAAATTTCTACAACATGTCACGAACCCACCTCATCGTGCGACTCATCGTGGATTGCTGGATACATTTGAGCTCGCTCAAATACTAGCGAGGTTTAGGCTTTTGAACAGAGTCCATAGTGGACAGACGAGCAGAAATACCAGAGAGGTATTCTTGCTGAGCTGACCTGAGTAGAAGTGGATAAGCTTAGCTCGAAAGCAAGCCTCGTCCAGCCGTAAATTTTTTACCAACCAATCACATCACTGTTTCTCGCACATGCGCAGAAGGTGTAGGGGTAGCTAAGAAGTAGGCGGGAAAACAGGATGGGAGAGTAAGCCAAGGCAATCACAGGTGGAGCAGCAGTTCAAAATCTTTACACCAGATCAGCGCACTCTATAACGCTGGCGGCACAAGCACAAGTTGCGCACAGTGCTCGTGAGGGAGAAACTGTGACACGACAACCACTAGAAACACCATCAAACTGGGAGGCACGACAGACTCAAGTTGCTTCTCATTATCTGCATTAAGTCAGTGCGCGGTGACCGTAGCCTGAAGTCTTGCTGTGCATCCTAGTGTGAACGCACAACCAGTAAAGGTTTGGCGGCCCCCACGGCTCCACGTCCCTGATCAGTCTGCAACTGTGGGGGATCAGTGGGGACTCTCATTGAGCTCGTGCCGACAAGTCACTATTGGATTACACTATTAACCTTCCTGTCTAAGTGCATCGTGTAGACTATAGAACTGTTTGCCCTATGCCTCATGGACGAAGGAGTGGTGGAGAACGCAGGGAACAATATCTGGCCCACTCTGCTCTCAGGCCGTGGATAGTATTACCCCGTCCTATGCAGGAGAGGCAGGTGGAACAGGACTGCGCCGCCGAACTCAGATGACAAGCAGTCGCGTCTGCTCCGGTTCTGGTAATTTACTTCCCACCATGTATCCGCATACATCCTATGTGTCACCCGGTTGTCAAAGGACTCCTGACCGGTACTGAAGTGTGTTTAGGCTGGGACAACCTCATCTTCTGGTCTAACGAAGCACACTTGTGGAACCTTAGCTCCGGCATAGACCGGCATCGCACCTAAGCCAGACCTACTCCAACTACAACCTCAAGAAGCAGGAGTGAGTAAGTACTAGCAACACCCCTTACCTCATGCCAACTATATGAACCAAACTACCACGCTTTTGGTCTAGCGGACAAAATCCTCGACTAACGTGCCAAGTCAGTTTAATCGGGTGCGCATCAAGAGATTTTCTGGCGCCCACTGTGGGGCATCAGATGAATAGCTGTGCGCAGTAAAAGGCACAAACTACACACCAACAATAACCCCGGGAACTAAGGGTCTAAACGATCAGTCAAACTGACTTCGGGGATTCCTTGAAACATCCCGTGGCGCCCTTAACTACTACCATGTCAGATACCGAGGTCAATGCCATCGCCGGCGAGACCTCTGACAACGAACCCGACGTATCCAAGACACAGAGTAGTCATGCCGACTGCCCAAGCCATGGTACACTAAGGGTAGAATGCACATAGTGCATGAAACTCTTCCATTTTGCCTGCATTGGCTGGCCCAAAGAAACCCGAGTTACAGGCGGGTTAGAGTACCACTGTACAGCTTGCCATCAACAGCCAACGAGTTTCTGTAATGAAGTTACGTGCCTTGGGCAGGGCATAAACCGCATCAGGTGCATGACGTGCAGTGAACCCTATCATCACCTATGCTTAGAGTGGCCCGACGAACGTGTCTATATGCCCGGGATTGCCTACCAGTGCGAGAGATGTCAAACAAAACAAATCTTTCACTCCCGCAGATCTAAGCCTTCCCGGATATATATATATACAATGCGGAATGGCACCTGGTCATCCAGTTAAGGTCACCTGCACGAAGACCCAGTCACATTCATGCAGGAATGCAAAAAGGAATTCAAAGAAATGGACCTGACACCGAAGCAATGGGTTGACCGGGCTCAACTGTAATTAAAGGGCCTCGCCCTCACATGGTGGGAAAGATACAGAGAATTCTTAACGGACTGGAAGCAGTTCAGTAACCGGATAGCAGCGGAATTCATGGATGAGGAGGTGTTGGCTAGGCTAATGACACAGTTTTTATAACCAGACCCAGGTAATCGACGAAGAAGCAAAAATCTTCATACGAAGAAAAGAACAAATGTTTCGACATGTGTTCCCCGGGGTCGATGAAGCTACCACCGTTCCATCCATCAGTCGAACCGTATTACTGTAAACTGGGATCAAAACCCAGACAACATCCCGCCAATGCCCATCGATCCAGTGAGCATTAATCATGAACTCGAAGAACCAGAGTTCTACCTATTAAAAGCAATACTAGACAAGTATGTCCACACTTTCGGACAAGGAGCACTATTACGACAAACATGTTCCATACAACATGAAATATGGCCTACAACTGACATACCAGTCTACAACCGTCCATACCGAGTGTCAGCCCGCCGTCATGACCTCATCTTGGAGCAGGTCAACGACATGTAGGACCAGGGGATTGTGGAATCATCGAATCACCCTTATAACTCACATGTGGTCCTTGTACCCAAGAAGGACGGGAAATTGTGATTATGCGTAAATTACAAATCGCTAAATGAAGTTACCCACCAGATTGCTCCCCCAGCAATAGACTTGTCTCATACACTACGAGATATTGAAAAGGCCAAAATATTCAGTACTCTTGACATGGAATCTGGATACTGGTAAATAGCGGTCCACCCGAACAGTCGAAAGTATACGGCCTTTGCGACACCCGAGGGCGAAACTTTACAATTTTGTGTCATGCCGTTCGGCTTGAAAAACGCCCCCGCAACATTCCAGTGGTTAATGTCGTCGGAAGTATTAACAGGTTACATCGGCGAGTTCTGTTTCACCTATCTCGACAATTTAATAATATATTCTAATAGCTGGGAAGAACATCTAGGCCATCTGCAACGAGTATCGGAAAGACTCGAATTACACAGAATGACTTGCAAGCTGTCAAATAGCTTCTTCGGCAAGTCATCAATAGATTACCTGGGACACATCATATCTCCCGAGGGAAATTTCCCACAACACATTTCAATATGAGCAATTGAAGAAGCGGAAGAACCTTCAAATAAATGGCAACTACGACGGTACCTGGGTCTGTTTAGTTGGCTACGAGACTTCATTCCAAACACTGCAGAATATATGGCACCACTACACCCACTACTCGAGAAAGACACCAGCTGGCGATGGGACCCAGAACAACAACGAGCATTTTCAGGCTAGAACAATAGCTTCAAGAATATTCACTAACTCCATCGGGCACAGGGAGACAGACCCTTAATACTGCAAATGGACTGGGCGCAGTATTGTACCAGCAAGATGTAGGAGGACAACCCCATGTGATAGTGTATGCATCAACCCGCTTAAATGAAACCGAGCAGCGCTACCACATTAATAAGCAGGAGTGTCTGGCTGTTATCTGGGCCGTGAAGAAATATAGGTATTATCTCAAAGGGCAACACTTCATTCTGCGAACCGACTCTAAGTCCTACAATGGCTACACGAGTCCCGGAATTCAAAGGCCAAGCTCGGCTAGTGGGACATGTTCCTCACTGAGTTCGACTTTGAGGTCCAAAATTGCCCAGATAAGTTGAATGACCTACCAGACGCCCTGTCTCGTTCCCCGACATTGGAGGATAAAGCTGAGGAGGAAGAGGAGGAGAAAATGTCCCCTCCCCATCAGATCGAAAGAAGTCCGGAAGAACAAATCCAACTTCTTCAGCTGCAAATAACCCGTCAAAAAATAATCTTAAACCAACAGTAGGACCCCGATATCCGATGCCTACTACGGGAACAGCCCCAATACGGGATGACGTATAGATAAGTAGCGGGCAGTCCAATACGCAGTGGAAGATCTGTGTTTTCCCCGCAACTATGAGCTGATATATGCAGGTACCATCTTGACCATCCCCAAGCTGGTCATCCAGGTACTAGGGAAACCCTATTGGATATTAAAACCCATTACAATTGGGATGGAATAAACCACGATGTCCGGCATTACGCTAGCAACTACATCACATGCTGCCGCGGCAAAGCATACCCAGTTCTCTCTCCCACCGCAAAACCATAGAGACCCAAGACGGCCTGGACCCACATCGCCACCGATCTGATGGGCCCGTATCCACGTAGCACAAAAGTAAACTGCTACCTTCGCATAGTAACAGATCAATTTTCAAGATGGGTAGAGGCATTTCCTCTACCCAGCCAAGAAACTACCCCAATCGTACGAAAAATGGAGGCAGAGATTTTTGCACGATGGGGTTATCCGAAAACCATACTGATAGACAATGGCACCCATTTTAATAGCCGGCAATGGCAAACTGACTGTCAAGAGTGAGGGGTAGAAACGTGGACTACCCCTCCCTACCACCCACAAGCCAACCTCACTGAATGGAGGAACCAGGATATCAAGAAGTGCCTCCGTATGGCCCACACTGAGATCAAGAAGTGCCTTCGTATCAGTGTGGGCAATGATCATAAGCATTGCGATAAGCACATACCCCACCATACTATTTGCCCTTTGATGCCGTACGAACGAGGCCGTTGACACCAGTTCGAGCATCTTACTCCTGGGACAACCATTGGGCCGACCAAGCGACTGGTAGTGGGAAAGCGAGCCCACGGATATGCCTCAACCCAAGGACATCTGGCTAGCAGCCTTAGCTCGTACCACGCATGCCCAGAAAGCTTATATTTTGAAGAATTATCCCCAACCAAAGACAGGGGTATGAGAATTCAACTTAAGGGAAGCCATCCTCCTATTAAGTCACCCACTCAGTAAAGCCAAAAACCAATTCAGCACTGGCCTTGCTGACAAATGGGATGGACCGTACTGCATCGTAGGCAAGCGAGACAACATCTACTGGGCCGAGGATATACGCGGACGGATTCGTAAGGCCATCAGAGGTCAGATACGACCATACCCAGGGGACATGCCAATACTTGGGGATGACGACGCTGAAGGAGACACACCTGGTCAATCCGGGGATGAAGACAAACTCCCACCCAAAGGGGTAGTCCTCGATGCAGAACCAAGGCCTTCAACAAGATCCAAACTGACGCCCATTGTGATTGACAAGGCGCCGAGTTACATCGTGCCATGAAAGCCCGAGATAGAACAACGCTAAGGTGCATTTTCCATCAGATCAATGCCCTCGATGCCACGCAGCTACGCCGAGAAGATAGCAAGATCTAGCAAAACAAGATCTAGCTGCTCCGAGTTATCATGGCAGAGTCCCAGTGACAGAGAACCCTGTCAAACACCCCGCCGCTCAAGCTGCATCAGTGAGCAGTCTGAATTACCTTCGATGAGAGGGATAGGAATCACCCAGGCAGAACTGGAAGTCGAGGCTATTCTAATTTCAGCGAAGTTGTCCCCTGACGTAGAAGTAGAAGCTGCCACTAGACCACCGGAACCCGGGACGTCGAGCTGAGACGAGAGTGCTCTGCCCCAACCATCTGCCACGCAGGGTGACCCGCCTACCAAGACGTCGAGCTGTCACGCCGGAAGTGCTGTGCCTTAAGATCCTGCCATGCAGGAACTCCCACCAGCTTGGGCGTCGAGTTCGGACAAGAGTGCTCCATCCCAGCCACCTGTTACACAGGAAACTCTGCTACCCAGGGTGTCGAGCTGCAACAGACGTACTCCATCCCCGATGTAGGAATACCCGCAGACCCAGACGTTGAGCTGCCACATTGGAAGTGCTCTACCCTGCCATCTTGCTACGCGAGAGGCCACTTTCATCGAGAACGTCCATGCCACCCACTACCCCTCAACAGGCACATCATCCGCAGTGGAGGTCGACGTGAATCTCCCCTTCACTGCCTCGCCCCAGGACCTGGCCATCGAAACCGTCTATGCCGCCCACGACCTGGAACCATGACGAGTTGTGCTTGCCCACAGTCGGAGTGTAGACCTTTCTCCTCCACACTGCCCCATCAGAGAATTATCCTGCCCTACGAGTAGGAACCCGTGCAGTCAGGGTGGAGGGTTTGTCACTCCCCTGCACTGCTTCAATGTCTCTTGAATGAGTGCCCTCCCAATTTGTTGCAGCAGAAGCAGATACCACGACGCCCCTGGCTGTTCCACGACACCTGATGCCTCCACGTACCACCAAGGCTGCCCACACGCCTGGCCGGTACCGGGAATCACCATGGAGACCCACAACCAGGCATATTGGGCCACACCCTCTGCACGCTGCCCTTCGTCCAAAGGGGAGGCCTGTTGAAAGTGAAACCGAAGTTTAACAACAATGTAGTAGTCGTAAACCACTACTACGTGCACGAGACAAAAGGACTCGTTATAGACTGGTCATGTGTACCACATTTAATTTAGCCGCGAGAAAAAGACAGTGGCATAAGCAGAACAATCACATTTAGGCTAAATTAAAGGTATCCAGTACAGTTCAAGTATAAAGAATCAACGAGGTAAATAAACCAGTAATTAATCACGTGACTATGTGATGATTAACTTTTTATATACAGCCGTAAAAAGCTGTTTGTCATTTACTTTTGATAGACATTTAACACCTCATGATTCAAGTGTTTCATTGGCAGACAGCCAACTTAAGTAAGTAGCATTACGAATAGACCTTCTCCACAGTGACAGTAATGGCTACCATAAGTGAATCACGTAAAAACGCTCTCCAAAGCGCCAGTGATTAAGTTGAAGACAGAGACTTCGACATTACAATAACATTTTAGCTTTTTATATTTTATAATGATCATCTGACTTGATGTGTAGGTAAACCTATAAATGTCACAATACCTTTTGAAAGTGTTTATGTGGAGATTGTTTACAGGAAAAATGCAGTCATGTAAGAGTGTGTTTTCAGCACGGACAAAAGTGAACGTTCCTTAGGAACTTACGTTGAACATTCCAACAAAGATACACAGGGTACATACTAGCTGTTAGACCTACGATATAAGATGGACTCCCGCAAGGGATAGCTAGGTTAGTTTTTTTTTTTAAATGCTTTTCAGCATTAAATCTGAATTGATGTGTAGGCATACAATTAAATATAATACTTTTTGAAAGGGTATATGTTAAAGTTCGCGTACAAGAAAGAATGCCGTTTTGTAGGAGGGTATTTTTATGTATGCGCTTTTGTTTGCAATATCTTGTGCACCTACTCAGTTGACACTCTGAGTGTTGAAGCTCTCCAAATATGGTGCAAGATATTTTAACTTCCATTTTAAGTGTATGTGTATTGTATCCAGTGACCATTGTGCGCACAATTTGCCGCATTAATCATGCATGTAGTATACTCGCTTTGTATTCATTTAACCTGTCAACCCAGGTATTGAATGGCCTGTGGTTGACCACTTTGCAATCTGTTACACATAACTATTTAGCTTGCCGACAGACACAAAGGTTCCCTGGAAAGATTTTCCTTTTTCCCCCTTAACTCACTGCAGTAAGCTCCAGGATAGTAGTGGCGTTTCCCTGCCTTCCGCGAGTAAGGATTGTACGTATTATAATTATTCTTACTTTAATCCCCTCGTTTTGGCGTGCCATTATTTTTAATAAATTCTCTTTCAGGTTTTATGTACGATTCCCTCGTAATATCCAACAGCGCTATGCTGGTTTTTGTCAATGGCAGGCATATGAAATGTGGTGGGCCGGTGGGACACCTGACACACACTGCTTCCTAACCCAATAATCTTTGCACATGGGGGGAATACATACTCTCGCTTCATCAGTAAAGCCCGGTTTCCAGGGCGAGGGGCAGAGAAGGATGCATGCCCGCAAGAGAGAGAAAGAATCAGGGTCACCGGCCACCCAGAAGCACACAAAACACGTGTCGCTACAGCGGTCAAGCACCCCAACGTTAAGGGTCTTGCCTACCTGTCTACAAAAATTTTTTTCCGTGCTACCTTCCTCAGCACGTCTACTAAGGCCATTCTAGAGACCTTCTAGACCTTCCAGAGAGGGGGCCTACACCTTTCTCCACCACCTTTTCCACGATGAGTCTTCATCGCAACGGAAGGGGGTGCGAATTGACGCGTGCCATTTATCCATCTAATCTAATACGATTACGACTCATCACCTAGAGTACCTCTTCCACTACTACAGATGTGAGAAACACGCTGTCTACCTTACAGGCATCAGGAACTATGAGTGATTCCTTCTCACCTGGAGGATACGCAACCCGGCAGGCATGCTGCCCCCTCTACCCTGCGCTGAGAGCCTACAAACTGCCCAGACCTCGGGCAAGGCCGAGCGCCTCTGATGAGGCACGAAGCAGAATCGCTGACCAGAGTATTCCCATGCCAACCAGGGCCGGAGGACATCATGCCTCCCCCGCACCGGCAGCCTACGAGCTTCCACTATATATGTCCGGATGTTGCCGAGCTCGGGAGTCATTCTTTCGCATCTGTAGCAACCTCCCACAGCACTATACCAGTGCTTGGGATCTTCGGAGAAGTTTGTTACTTTCAAGTACGCTCCCACAGCTGCTTACTATGTACGTCGACGACCAGTCAATCCAATGACCAGCGACCACTATCACATATATTTTAACTTCACTTTGTCTCCTCAAGACACCTTTTTCTTAGCAATTTAACTTTAATTAATTTGCATTCGTCTTCAACCAGCTTTTCCCGTTTTACTTACTACCAGGTCACCTACACCTGGAACCGTAGTTACCTTCAGCTATCCACAACTTGGTAGGAGGTAGCACAGTTCACGTGTTTATTGAATCTACAATAAACACTCATTATTCTCTACCTTTCTGTCTTTCATTTCCAGGGTATTTATTTGCATCAACAGTTGAGGATAGGATACGCTGTGTACGACCGATAGAAACCAGGCGTTTTGTTAAACCGAGTTAGCCTAATTGTGGAGTAATTTCTAGGTGTCCACACATCAGTAGACATACGTATTAGATGGCTACCTATTTCTTTCCAGTTACACATCAGCATTAAGTCAGTGCTCATGGGGGAGAAACAGCGACGCCACAACTGTAGAAACACCTTCACACCGGGAGGCACGACAGACTCAGGTTCTCACCATCCGCATTAAGTCAGTGCGCTGTAACCGTTGTCCGAAATCTTGCCGTGCATCCTAGTACAAACACATAACCAGTAGAGGCTTGGCAGCCTACATGGCTCCACGTCTCTGTTCAGCCCACAACTGTGGGGGATCAGTGGGGACTCTTATCGAGCTCATGTCTGCAAGTCACTATTGGGTTACAATATTAACCTTCCTGTCTAAGTGCATCACCTAGACTATAGGACAGTTTGCCCTATGCCTTACGAGAGGAGGAGTGGTGGAAAACGCAGGGAACGATATCTGGCTCACTCTGCTCTCAGGCCGTGGATAGGCAAGTGGAACGGGACCGGACCACCGAACTCAGATGACAAGCAGTAGTGCCTGCTCTGGTTTTGGTAATTGACTTCCCACCGTATACCCGCATACATCCTACGTATCACTTGGTTGTCAAAGGACTCCTGACAGATACTGAAGTGCGTTTTGCTGGGACAACCTCATCTTCTGTTCTAACGAAGCACACCTGTGGAACCTCAGCTCTGGCATAGACCAAATTCGTCGCGCCTAAGCCAAACCTACTCCGACTACAACCTCAAGAAGCAGGAGTGAGTAAGTACTAGCCAACACCCCTCGCCTCACGCAGACTATATAAACCAAACTACCCTTCTTTTACAAAATCCTCGACTAACGTGCCAAGTTATTATAATTGATCATGCGTCACCGTGCTACAACCATTTCAAATCAGGTGTATCACTCGTCCATTTCCACTGAGGGAAAGGCCGGATTTAACTCCATTGGAGGACTATTACTTGTGGGGTTGTATGAAGCGTATGGTGTACAAGACTCCTGTAGAGACAGAGAAAGATCTGTTGGCACGAGTTATGGTCTCTGCACAACAGATTGACGGGACACCAGGTGTGATGGAGCGAGTGTACTAGAACATGATTCGTAGGCACAATGTGTGCAATGGCGTTGGCGGTCGCCACGTTGAGCCGCTGTTGTAGTGGATCAGTACCATATGCTACACATCCTTTGCAGAAGACAGAAACCTATTGCTGCATTTAACTGTAGACAAAAGTGTTATTATGACAAATTAATATGTTTCTTTATTGTTCTCTTGGCATTGTTACGTAATGGATTTGATTGCTAGAAATATAATGTACTGAGTCACACCTAATTACATTAGGCACGCAGAAGTGGATGCGTGAAACACCTGACATGGGTTCCTATTCAAAAGATCGTCTACTCAGTCCCCTCTACAAATCCTAGAAGTTTGTAAGGGGAATTTTCTAACATTCTGTATAGCACAATTTACAGCATGTCTCATTCTATGTCTCAGGTGTATATTCCTCAGTATTGAAGTAATTATATCAGTGTGCATACATGCAAGTGTGCATGTATGCAAGTGTGCACTAATGTATGTTTATCTGCACCTGCTTAAAGCTAGTACATCAGTACATTTTCTTTAAAAATTGTATTCTTTCCCTTTATTACTCGAACAACTGATACTCTGCAGATTACAGAAGTTTGAAGTTGTAATAAGCATTCACATAACATGTTATTTACAGAATAGGGGAATTAATTGTTGCTTCTCAGCAGTTCATACCTACTACACAATGTATGCAGTATTCCTATTCCAGCTATTATGGAACATTTCATATGCCTGCATAGTAAGCATTTGCTATAGCTATCTACTGTAAAAAATTTAATTACCAATTGAACAACAGCCCTTTCTTTGATTTTGAATAATTTATGTGAAATTAATTTTCCTATTGTTTTGTATGTTTACTTAAAGCATCAAATAGTACATAGTGTGACACTGACTTTACTTTTATTGGTAGTATGTGTCTTTCAGTTCATTACTCATATGTCCATTGCATGTTTCAGTATTGGATATTGGCTGTATTGGCAAAGAAGTATCGGTTCGTACCAACTAGTATCAGTGAAAAATCTGTATCGACTCAGCACTAATAAATACATTAACACATGTTTTTGTAGTAAACATTAGAAAGTTTTATTTTATTGTTGTAAACATGTAAAATTTAAATACATGTAAATAGCGTGTATAAATGCTACAGTTAAGCAGTTTTTACACATAATTTTTAAAAAGGGTTCTTTTTGTCTTTCTAAGTAATTTGTTTATGGTTGCAGGCAGAAACTAGCAAGTCGTGTGTCAAGAACAATTCTGTTACGTGGAATGAGGCTCTTGTTTTTACTGATGTAGTCCCATGTTTCTATCCTTTCCTAAGAGTGGAGCTGACATGGCAAAATGTGGTGATAAGTGTTCTCCATATAGATTTTCACAC
Source organism: Dryococelus australis (assembly GCA_029891345.1). Classification (NCBI taxonomy): domain Eukaryota; kingdom Metazoa; phylum Arthropoda; class Insecta; order Phasmatodea; family Phasmatidae; genus Dryococelus; species Dryococelus australis. The sequence goes on from CM056995.1 coordinate 81,231,988, forward strand.
CCTTCTTGAAGGTAATAATTGTCATAAAATTGGTGAAGTGGTTTCTGTGGGCTACTCTGAGCACTCTTTCAGTCCCAAAGTGGTTCCTATCTTAGAGCAACTGAATAGTGAAACAATAATTTGCTTCTGTAATAATGTTCCGTGTTATTTAATTGTATGCTGGATTTGTCTCAAAATATAATTAATATGTTTACTCACTCATCCAAGTAATTTTCATTATGATTGAAACTACGGTATATGTTACCATCTGAACAATATTGTGGTTACAGGTGCACCTAAGTTTGGCCCGAACATGGTACACATGTACAGTAAGAAGGTAACAGAACATGGAAAACTATACTCTGGTTGTCTATTACTCACTTTTAAACGTATGGAGTACACAGAAGGAGTCAAATATGATTTTATTCTGCCTCCTCTAGAGGTAAGTTATACAATTGTAAATTGTTTCTTTTGTGAGAATTAATTATACCTGCCAACCCCTCCTCCTGCCTAGGTAAGAGATTCCTCTTTTTCTACTCATTCTGCTATTCTCTCATTTTTATATTAAGATTTCCCTTCCCCATGTCATTAATAAGTGGTTGATTGCTAACTTAATTATTTTCCACAGAAATTTATGTTGTTAACTGAATAAGCAGTAAATGGTTGAAAGTTTTCATAACCTGTTTGATAAGGTTTGATGGTTCATTCTGGTTTCAGTTCAAATGTATTTTTTAGCCACAATTGTAGTACATAGTCAGCTTAAAATGGCAAAAATTTATTTCATTCCAGTACACTTTGTACAGTACTCTTAAAAAGACAGCACAAATAATATGATGGTGAATAAAGTATCCAAACTCGTAAGGGAAGGCAATGATTACTCTAAATCTGGAAAACAAGACAATTGTACACTCTTGATGATTGTGTCATTGTGATTTTGCCAAAGCGTATACAGGAAATGGTGATACGATGAAACAGTCATGGGTTAAAAATATTGAGACACTGTATAATGGATCAGCATTAACTAGACTTTTATAAGCTTTTGTAGTGGTACTAGCAAAGAAAGTACGAGTGTCATATGTATGAACTTCTACTTATGTTGGTTTGCTGTACTGTATTTAGACAATTTACCCAGACAGCACATTTACTCTAAATTTGGTTATGTGCATATAAAAATGTAAATGTCTGTGGCCAAGACTACAAAGTCTGAAAAATAAATACATTTCACGATGCTAGGTGAGGGAATTTTTCAGTGGCTGTAAATGTTAGAAAAAACAATTGAGCCCAGCAACTCCCAGTACTGCTTGTTTACAGGATGAAGACTTGGGCAAGGTAGAGCTGGCATTAGTTGGAGAAATACATGATGCAGTCCTGTTTGATAAGGAAATATCAGGACAGCCAGTGAAACTAGAAGTCTCAATGGGAGAAACTGGGGGAAACTTTCGTGATGGTGAGGTTAAATTAAACTTTTATCTGCAAGTACTGTTGTGAACAGAAATGTTTTATTTTCCGCACATGAAGTTTTGTAGGTATGGAGCTGTTCTGTGTCATAGTTTTCACTGGCTTCAATAAAAAAGTTATTGCTTGCACAAAATGCATACCATATAGTATTTGGTATATTTTAATTGTAAATTTCATTTGGCATTTTTTAAATTATACTTTTGAAATAAAATGGCTTAATTTACACTATTGTTTTTTAAGATTGCAACACTCAGAAAGAATGGTCCAAATGAATCCAAACTTGGGGGATGTGCAGAACAGTGTACCAGTAATAAGTTATTACAATTGCAGAGAGATGGCTTATAGCTTACATGTAGGTCCAGCAGCGCCCTCTCTTATGTGACCGGAAAGGTCTGTATTATGTCAAGCTCAGTCAGTGAAGAGCTGTCAAATGAGGTGAAAGCAAATGCCAGTATGCCTTGTTGACATCAAAGTGTACCGTATCAGTATGTGAGTGAGTTCAAACGAGGCAGAATGATCGGTCTTTGGGAAACTGGTTTGTCATACCATGACATTTCGGCTCCTACAGGGCATGCTGTTACAATAGTGATGTATGTGTGGCACCAGTGGATAGAAGAGGTTCGTATGCAGTGATGGGCTGGTACTGGACCATGCAGTGTGACCACAGCATGGGATGACCAGCATCTCATCCGCATTGCCGTAACGGACCGTACAGCATTGTCCACAGTGTTGGCTCGACACTGGAGCACTGCAATGGGTGTGAACCTGTTTGAGTCGACGTTTCAACGTCGTCTGCTGCGGGCTGGACTGGTGGCACGCGTGCCATTACGTCGGCTTCCATTGTCCAGAAACCACAAATGCCTCAGACTACAATGGGCACGTGAACGCTGTCGCTGGTGTGCTGAGTGGCAAAATGTAATGTTTTGAGACGAGTCCCACTTCAACCTGTCCTACAGTGATGGCTACATACGGGTTAGATGTTACCATAATGACCGCAATCTGGCAACCTGCATTGTGGAACTACATAGCAGAGAAATGCTAAGTTTGATAGTTTGGGGCACCATTGGATTCAGCATGCGATCTCTACTCCTACATATTGAGGGCAATCTGAACAGCAACCACTATATCAGGGAGGTTATAGAGCCCGAGGTACTATCTTCCTTCAGGCTACTCCACATGCCATATTTCAGCAGGACAATGCCCGGCCACATATGACGAGGCATGGGCAAGTCTTCTTCAATGAACGACGGGTACCACTGCTTCCCTGGCATGCATGTTCGCCTGACATGTCACTCATCGAAAATGTCTGGGATATGGTTGGTCGGCGATTTGTTCATCACAGACCTCCAGCAACCACTGCTGATGCTTTGTGAACTCTCATACAAACTGCTTGGAGGGAGGTTCTCTAGGAACATATCCAGGTCCTTGTTGATTCCATGCCACAATGTTTAGGGGCTCTGATTGCAGCACATTATCATACTGAACTATCAATGACAGAGATTATATACAGTTCTGTAATTATGATCTGTTGTGTATTGTCATGTATCAAATCTGTGGTATAAAGTTCATTTCAATCACATGTATCCTTCTTGGTGATGCTTTTTCACAAACTTTAGTGTATTTTAGTAAGTTTGGTAAGTTAATTTTAAAACATTAGATGTGCTTGATCAAGTTATTGTTTGGGTTAATAATCTTGGAAGTTATGTTTTTGATGACAGGTGTATATACCATGTAATTAATAATTATTATTAAAAATTAGAAACAAAACAAATCAAATATATCCTTGTGTACACTGCAATGGAAGCAAATCATGGAAAAATTTGTAGGACCAACTTACATATACTATAGCGATTTTTATTTAGTGATGTTATATTTGTGGTTTATGGAGGAATATTATGACAAACACAATTCGTCCTAAACACAGAATAAGAGTGATAAAAAGCCTAGCTATGGCAATGCTTACTGCTTATTGGCCAAGGTTAATAAGCATAATTTATTTCAGTCCCTTTATAAATGCCTTCAGAAGGTTTTACTGTATTTTGATAAGGCTCCCATCACTAGATATGCTGAGGTTCTGTAGCTGTGAGCAGGTGTCATTTTTTAGGTAAGCTGCATGTTTAGAGTGTTTGCTGTGGCATTATACTAGCTACTGTATTTCTTTGCATAATGGTTGTACTATAACTTCTAAGCACTGAAAAGAGTAAAGATGTTTTATCATCTAAAAGTTGCAGTCTGTTACCACTGCACCTGAGCAAGATCATGTAAGAATGTGACCTACTCCAGATGCCCCACCACTAACAAATTATTGGGGAGGGCGATTTTGTCATCCACCACTTCACAAAGCATAGAGGGGATGAGTTGGAGCAGTTCAGGCTGAGAAAAGTTGCAGTTGAAGGTAGCCAAGGATGCCCTGGAGAGGGAGGATGCAAGGAAGCCATGCTGTTTGCTACACAACCAGTTCTTCTCTTGCCAGGTGTAAAAGGGGAGAAAGAGAGAATGCTTGCTGTTATAGTTGCTAAAGGCTGTTCAAAATAAAGTGAGCACTTTTGAAATAAACCTTAGAATAAAGTCACTGCCTCTACCTGCATATATTTTAACTGATGCACAGAGTGACATACACCCAGTAAAGTTGGTAACGATGGATGGGAAGTAGTTTTGTATCGTAAGGTTAAATAAAAAGTGTTAAGTGACCATTTATAATTACTTAAATTATTTCTTTCGCTTTTTGATTTTTTCTAATACATTGAAGAGTAAAAGTTAGCAGATTTGTAAAATATTAACTTTTCTAATAATTTCACGGTTTCACTTGACCGATGTATGAATAAAGTGATGAGGCCCATAATGTTACATAAGGTGGAAGAATACACAATGTACATGCTATTAGATCTTAAGCAGGGCTTTCAGAAGTGCTCATTTTACCATGTATAGCCTATAGGCAGCCAGTTTCCCTGGTGTCGGACATGTCATTAGGGGGAGCAGTATTGCATCTGGCTGTGATGACTAAGAGTTGAAAGTACCTGAAGATAGCAGAAGGTGATGACAAAGCATTTTCTCCCCATCCCTTTGGCATGTGAGGAGGGGAAGAGAAGGCTGCACTAGTTTCTAGGCAACCAGTTCCCCTCTCATTAAGTGTGTATGGGGAGGAAGCAATAAGTGTTTAGCTGTGACAAGAATAGCCAAGTATGCTTGAAGATAGCAGAATTGTATTGTATAGGGATTTTTAACATCACCTGGTTTTATACTTGAAAGCTTAGCAGGGGACGGCTTACAGACTAGTAACTTATAACCTAACTTAAATTAACACCTATGCCTTATCTGGGATTCAAACCCAGAGCCGCCCGCACCCCAGATCGGTGGCACGCCAACTGACTGTGCCACAGGAGGTCGACTGAAGGTAGCAGAAGGTGAGAACAATGCGTTTCCTCCCCTCTCGGAAGGTGGGTAAGGAGACGAAATAAGGTTGTGCTGTGCCAAGAAACTACAGAATGGAAGGAGAGTGAGAGAGTGAGTGAGTGAATGAAGAGATTTAGATGGCTCTTAACAGCAAGGTCTTGAGAGGCGAAGAGGGTGATCAAGGTGAGTGTTGAGCAGTGCTGGAATGAAAGGTTGGGGGAAACAGGACATCCCCAAGAAAACCAGCCAACCAACGGCATGGTCCGGCACGATTCCTACATAAGAAAATCCAGGAGTGACCTGGCTGGGGATTGAACCTGGTTCACCTTGGTGGGAGGCAAGCAGGTTAACCGCTCAGCCACTGTGGCTCCCAACAGAAGGAGAGGAGAGCACAATTACTGCTCTGTTTATTGAGAGGCAGTGCACTCCGAATTACTAGACATTTGCATAAACAAACAATTAAAGAAAACTGTGTACTGAAATGTTTTCTGTGAAATCGTCGTTTGCACGCAAATACGTATCTCAGCAAATATAAGTTCTGGAAATACAACATTTTGCCGGAAAGGATAAAAAACTATTGTATATATCGCTATCTTTTTACTTGTTTCATATTAAGTGTATTAATGGCAAAAAAAATTTGTGAAAGTGGTCAAATATCACATTTTTAAAGCTTGGCTGTGCAGTTTCCTCAATATGTAAGAGAAAAGTATGATAATATGTACGTAGTGTGACCTGTGTACTTTCATCATGTGTAGTAAAACCCCTATGTTACAGATCTAATTTGCACGGTACAGCGTTAGGACGGAAACACTGCACGCCTTGTGTATAGGTGCGATGAGGTGCTAGGATTGCGTGTTAGTGTTGCCTGTATGGCTCCCTCGCTTCTTGACCTTGGACGCGCAGCTACAGTCCTTTTAAGGGAAATGTGTGCTGTTTACAGGGAATGGATGTCACATAGCTACTGAGAATATAATTAATGTTAGTTACTGTGTTTTTGTCAAGTATCCAACCAGGGATTTACATAATAGCCACACCCCAAATTTTCAAGGAAATTTTTAATATATACTTGATGCACCATGGGCAACATGTGTTTCCTTGTAAACCTCTGCCACAGGTGTGGTCCCCACCCCTAAAGGGATACCGTAAACCACATTATAATATTTTCGACTTTTAGAAAGAAAGCATTGTGAATTTTCAATGAATTATTAAAAAAATTAGCTAATACGTTAAATGTTATCTATAAGCCATTGGCTTGGCACCACAGAAATGTAACTGACATTGAACTATGCATTTATTTTCTATGAATTTATGTAAAGTGGGGCATAGTAACCCATAGAGGTGGGTTACTTTGCTCCAGTTTGTAAATCCATGAAAAAGTTATAGAAAAATCTATTGGAGCAAAGTCAGTCCTTTAGCATTGTATATGTAGACTATTTATGAGTACCAAACATTTACAGAACCTAGAGGCTTATGTTTAGGCCGTGTAGTACCATCTATGTTGTCACGGTACAAGCAATCGACAGTGGTCACCAGTGTGTTCGCTAGAGAGCTTTGAAACATATTTTTAATTGGAGTAAAGTAGCCACTGTGTCTAAAAGGAGAGGTATCCAATTTTGAAACCTGCATGGGCTTCTGCAGTAGGGATGTACACTCTACGGGAGCGAGCTGCCTTCCTTTCATGCCATGTCATCAGTGTGCTCTTCGGTTGTGTAGAGGGGTGGCACTTGCAATCTTTCTTGCTCCTGCATGCTCTCTCTCTGCCCTTCCAATGCCTACCCCCTTGTCCACCACTGATTGGACAGTATATAAGGGGCATCACACCTCAGCGCCAGTTCCCAGCATTGCATTTCTGCACTATTATTATTATTAGAAGTTGGTAGGGCCCTCACCACTCTGGTTGTGTGACAAGAGTGAAAGTTCTGTTTGTGAGATACTGCATGTGCTGCAACTGGCTTCTTCTGTAAATTTACATTTTCCCCAGCTATGGCATGTTTGGTGTCTGCTCTCTGGCCATTCATTCTCTCTGAGATTGTTGGTAGTAAAGTTAATATAGTCTACGGATGGCGAAGATGTAAGGAAGTCTAAAACGATACAGCAATAATGAAAACAACCCTCGGAAAAGTAATAGCTATTGTTAGGGATAGACTTTTGTGATTGTTTTACTTCAAGAATTACTTCTACAATTATGCATACAGAAAGCTCTGCCATCAAGAACCGTATGTAAATATAAATATTACATAGGTTATCAACATACTGGGTACACAGCAAACTATTTACCGTATAAATAGCAGATAAAACAACCAAAACTCCACTTAGTGTGCAGGAGCAAGTATTATTTGGTAAAATAAAATCATTGCATGATTACGCATGGCGTATAAATTATTATTCCTAAAAAAAAAAGGTTTAATACAATTTACCCAAGATATTCCATATTGCACCACTCACTGCTTACTGTTCACTACTAAAATATTATTAGCTACAATAGACTTAATACATGATTCACACAATGTACGAATTATTACTACTCAACATGCTCTTAAAAAGTTATAAAAAAATGTATGTAGGCTTCAAACAACTTTTAAAAATTATGACAGTATAGCTTTACAACCAAAATTACTTTTATACCTGTATTACTATAAAACATTAATACTCAGTGTACACATGAATAGTTTTCATACTTATCAAAGAACACAATAATAAGATAAGTGATAATTTAAAAAAATGCCACTTAGCTATCAAGACATTCTCGTTCAGTGTTACAAATAGCTGCATAATTAACAAACAATAAGTACTCGCTTTGCACAGTCAATTGTCTTGTTTACGCTACTAGGTGTTTACGCTACTAGGTGCAATATTTAATTTGAGAACTATTAACCCCGGCACATAAAAAAACACATGATGTCATAAAATACTATGTACACTGCTTTAATTACTGAGCAATGTGATGACTAGACAGTATATATTTCATAATTTTTACTTGCAGAACAGCAGATAATTTGCCCGGGGCTGTCAAAGAGATGGAGTCTGACTGTATAGTAGTGTGTTGATGAGTTGACCTTGAAATTCCGCTGCACAGCACAATACCTCATAATGCTGACACTGCATGGAGAGACTGAACAGCAGAACACACTCCTTTTTCCTTATGGGTGCCGACGAATCTTGGTGATGCCACAAGCGCACAGCGTATCATAAAACTCTTTGATACAGTTGACAGCCAAGACAACCCAGCACAGCTCGGTCAAATGCGATGTCTGTGGCAACCGGTAAATATACATCACCACTTTCACTTTCTCGTTCACAAGGTTATATTCACCACCCATGCATTTGAGAAGTACCTACATTTGTAGTCTATTCAGGTACTTGTACCAATAAATTTCTGTGAACATACTGCACATTTAATTAGCATGTTAGTAACAGCAATTTAGAATTTACATGATGCCAAAGTTTAAAATCGACGTACAAATGGAAAATAACCAGCAGCTCTCCGAAGTACTGTAATATACCACTACACTGGCAGTCAAAAGTATTGATCTATGATGCAGAATAAATGTTTTCCAGTTCACACACGCTGGAAGCTTCACACACAGCACCATGATAATGTCTCCACTTACGAGCGTAACACTAACAGTTATTGTTTCACAAGTCCTGTACACAGACAATGCTAGCTAGCTGGCAAAATGAGCTGTAGGCAGTTCCAATTACGTGGACGTCTGTCCCGTATGCCGTGCACGGTCAGAGCTGCGTGCCGGCTCAACTCGTATATCACTCCCGTCTGTTCAATGGCTGTCAACCATCTCTGTCCAGTGATACAACTCAACTCTACCCCTACTCCCCTCCACTGCATGCTCCCACACCTCGCAATCCGACTCAAGAACATAATGGGAAACATACACCTGGCACATTCCAAGCCTACTAATTAAACAAAACAAAATTCTCTAGGCCCCTGCGTCCACACATGGCTATCGTTCTACATAAATGTGATGTTCACAACGTCACAGTAGGTACTTTGCATTGCATTGAACATAATGTAGCTGGTAGATGAGATTTTTTGTTGCATAGTTGTAACTGCAGTGGATAAGATGAGTCTGATTGGTGAGTCTACTGTTGAAGGGGGTGGAAGATTGGTGCATAGCAGAGGAGCTACAATGTGGGTTATTGCAAGGATAGACGACTCCCTGAAGGTGGTGATATTACTAACTATGGTACTGGGTGGCAATTTGGGGTGCACCAGTTTGTTTTGAAGGTTGGGGGGTGGTTTGAAGACCAATCTGGATGGTCTGGAGGACAAGTTTTGAGTGAGTAGTGATAAGGCCAGAACTTTGTGGCCATAGTTAAGAATGGTGCTGAGCTTGTCCATGCCCTCATGGTAAGAGACAACCAGAGGGATATCTGAGTTACTGATCTTTGTTTGAAATTCTGTGTTTGAAGTGGCATGCTGAATCTCTTTGTAAGCCAGGGATCTGGGTTAACTTCTATCGAGGAACGCTTTGGCTGTATTATCACACATAAGTCCTTTACATGGAGCAAATGCATTGTTTAGCTCTGGTGGCAAGACTGTATGGCAGAGAGTTTGCCTCCTGGCCACTAAGTTCACTGTTTATAAACCATCACTCAACAGACTGCAGTGTGTCACAACTCACTGTCTTATGAGGCTGGCATAGTCAGTGAAACGTTGCGACAGTGCATCCATGTAGTAAATGTGTTCATCTGACTTTTTTTTATGTGTTTAGGTGTGTGTGTGTACACGCGGATGTGTGTGTATCCATAAAGTACCACCCTGTGAGTACTTGTGTATTCTATCACCTTTTTTTTTATGTAATCAAAAGTCAATAATGTTAAGTACTACTGCTGATGGTGACTTTTATGCCACCAGCTCGTGTACTGGTGAATTTGGTTCATTGCAAGTGAGAGTATTGAATCAGTCAGTCAAAATGAGGCATGCACCACAATAGTCTTGCAATTATTGAATTTCTGCATGAATGTTTATTTGGTTTTGATAAGAGAATAAATATAAATCATTGGAATACTGCAATGAGTTAGAATAATCATGTCATAACAGTTCCCGTGTCTTGTATTAGTACGTTAAGATTACAGAATGCCAAACAACTAGTATCTTCCATCTTGCAGTTGTACAAAAATTGCTGTTTTGTGAAAGGCACTCATTTGATTACAACAGCTATAGCTGTTGATGTGTTGCTGTCACATTGTAGTGTGGTGAGAACCTTGTGAAGGAGAAATATATGTAAGTTTATTTAGAAACTGTTTAGAAATTTTTTCCATACTCAAAATTACACTATTTCGTCACATAATGGTCTCTTTTGAATAATGCTTTGCCATAATTTTTTTAAGCGCTGAAAAAAAAAAAAAAAATATATATATATATAATATATATATTCAACTACCCAAAAGTTGCATTCTTTTCAGCAGTGTAACCGTCAAAACATGTAGGAATGTGGCCTACTCCAGACATCCCTCCAAAAACAAATTTTTAAGGTGGGTGATTCCCTCAGTTTCCTCTTCACAAGGCATGGATGAGATGAGTCAAAGTGGTTCATGCTGAGACATGTTGCAGCCGAAGGTAGAAAGGACAACCAAAGTGGTTTTGCCTCCCCACACAATGGGTATAAATATGACCCTGCGTGGTGGCTGTCAACCTCCCACAAGATGATCTGGAGAGGGAGGACATAAGAATGCAGTACTGGTTGCTAGGCAACAACTTTTCCTCTCTCCAGGTGTATAAGGGGAGGAAGAGATGTCTCACCAAGCAACAGATGAGCTTGCCCAAAGATAGCAGAAGATAACAAAGAGTGTCCTTGTCAATCACATGGCATCTAAAGGCAGCAATCAGGGTAATACTGAGCCGACCATCGAGCTACTGCTAGACAGTGGGTGAGTAAAGAATAACGGTTGGTGCATTTGTTGGTAAGCAGTACATTCCCAGTTACTGGACATTTTTTTAAACAAAATGTTACATCATTACATTTTAACAGTTGTTATTTACAGTTGCAATTTATAGTTAATACTGATGAAGTTGGATGAGACCCGAGACAATTACGATACACTTTTTTCCCTGGTAGGTGGGCGTCAGCGGTGTTTCCTACACACTGCACTTTGAGACACACAGATGCTGTGGGCTCTGTGTGTTCGTCTAACCTGTGCATACTTACCAAAACACTTTCAATACTAAACATTTCATTGTAAACACTTGGAGAAAAGCTGGGTTCTGACGCTACAAGAATACATGATTTTTTACTGGTAAGATTGGTTTTATTTACGCAAGTTACATCGTGCCATGAGTGAATTTTATGGATACCTCGGACGTGACTAGCTAGTTCTGGTGGGTGATTCCCCCAGCACATTACTCAACTTGCACACACCTAGATGGATGATTCTCCTCGGTGTCTTATAACACAGCCTCCACAAGGAAAGGGGTCTACAGCCGCTAGGGTGGACTATAGATTTTTCCTGGAGACAGGACATGGAGTATGAATATGAACAATACCACATGCGTTTATTCTCTCACCAACACCTACTTGTCGGAACTCGTCCCCGAACCATGTGGTGTGTGACGATGGTCAATACACATAGCGGGTTAGGACAGAAAATAATACAGCCGTACAAAATTACAGAAATATCACGGTGTGAATATGGGGCACAATGTGAACAGACAAAATAAACACGCAGATACGCAAAAACTACTTTAGATGGCGCGGATGCCACTGGATGAAGTTCTTAGCAGACCACGTGTGTAGATGTAAAACACATTATTCTACATCATATTTTGCTCAGAGTTGTCACACTAAATGATAAATGCATTGGGAAAAATATTCCCTTCAAAGATACAAGCATACAAAAGATCTGCAAGTGCTGGTTGGCAGGAAAATACACGTACACTGAATGACTGCATGGTCAAGTACAAAAGCATCAAACATCAAAACTACACTAACCCTGAATTATATTAATATATATTACCCTGAGATCAATTAAGTCGCACAAGATATAACAAGAATTAGCCTTCTAAGTGCAGGGATGGCGCAGATACTGACCCGCTGGTAGTTAACCACGTGGCCGTGAGCAATGTGGCCATAACACAATTAAACATGACAAAACCGTGAAAATTATTACACACAAATATTACCCTTGATATGGATCACTGCAATAATGCAGAAATTACAATGAAAAGCCATAGACATGGGCGGATGGCGCCTGATATACAAGTTGCGCGGGCTGCGTGGCCTCTCCGACATTACCTCCGCTCATCTCGTTTAATTTCCACAAAACCACAAGGGCAAGAAATAATTATTTAGCGGATAGCATTACGCTGGAGATGTCTGGCAAAACGTATGCAAAGCAAAGGTTAACCGGCATACTAAATGAAGCTATTGAAATCTATATCAGTGTAAAAGTATGAAGTGCATATGTAACAGCATCTTACCTCGCCAGCTCTCCTAGAACGGCTGCCCAGAGGCAGGGGTGGTGCGGACCTATCATGGCTACCTATGGGGTTCACACAAGCGGAAGTGCTATGTACGCAGAGTAAAAATTATTGTATTGAAATAAAATTGCACAAAAAGCATTAAAATATATTTTCACAAATAGAATTTTAAGGCTGAATTTCTGTTATTATTTCACCGTCTTTGAGAGGCGTCTTAGCCTGAATAGTATTGTATGGTTCTTCGGTGCCATGCGCACTTTGAATTTGAATATTACAATATTACACAAACCCTGAAAATAAACACGTTACACTTTGCAAGCAATTTAGACCACTTGTTTACTACTACGTACTATTGAGGGCGGCAAGTCCCATCATGGTTTGACTGCTGCTGGCTCTTAGCTGGCGTCAAACGACCCCTTCCTCGAAGGGGCCAAGACGGTGCGAGCAGCTCAACTTTGCTCCGCTGTGCACTGCCCGGGTCTGAGCCGGGACCACCGGTCGAGCACAGATGATGCATGGCCTCAGAGGTTTTCTACCCTGCGGCATTTGTACGGGGTGGGGTGTTGGCTGGAACCATGTTGTTGGAGCTAGGCGGTTGCTCACTTCTCCTCTTGCAATTGACGTGACATTGTTTGCTTACATTGCACTTTTCACTTACCGTTGCACACGCCTCCCTACTGCTCTCCTCAAACCCTCTAAAACTAGCCTGCTCTGTGATGCTTTTTCCTCCTAGTACAGAAAACCCTCTAAATGGCGTAGCACTTTCACTTTTTCCACTGGTCTTTACATTAACACTTTTGTTGCAACTGTCTTCCCTACAGGTGTTTTCAAACCCCTTAAAATTACTCTGTTCTACTAGGCTTTTCCCTACAGCCACAGGGAAACCCTGAACTGTGAATTACTGTCATTTATTATACTAACATCTGCATTGACACTTCTACTGTGGTTCCCCTCCCAGTTTGGTGTGGAGTGTTCTGGTGGTGCGAAGCCCCTGAATGACGTACCATTAAGCAGACTGTTGTTTACATTGGATTGGCACAGAGCTATGGGACTGGTGTTGTTTACATGTGGACTCGTGTTGTTGACTTCACCTCGCGCTTCCTCTGGTACGCCACACCGTGATCTCCGTGGTACTTGGCTTATAGTCGCCTCCTTGCCTCCCTTCCCTAATGGTGTGTGGGTGATACGCAGATCGTCGCTGTGTCGTTTTGTCACACGTCGTGGTCCGAGTTTTACCAGAAAAATGGAATTTCCCATTTTCTCCATCACTCTTACTGGTCCAATCCACCTGGGTGCCAGTCCTGCACAATAGTTCTTCATCCCTGCGGATAATGGGTTTTCTCTCACATACACATACATGCCGGGTGTTGACTTGGGTGGTTGCTTCCTACATTCTGATACCCACGTAGCACAATACCTTTCCTGGTTTTCCCATGCCTGCTCGTGTATCTGTTGGTGACTTACAATCTCCTCGGGCGGTACTGGCAGGTTTTCGCGGGGTTCTCGTAGCGCACATAATTCATGGCCTTGTACCATTCCAGTGGGTGTCTTCTTGGTTACTGCATTTACTCTGTTCCTTATACAAAACATCACTTCCGGAATGAGTTCTGCCAATCTCATATGGTCGGCTCCTAACCGGACTCGTAACTGTACCTTTACATCTTGGTTCCGTGTTTGGTTGGGTTTACCCTGGGGTGGTAGGCCGGGGTGGTGCGATGTTCTGTTACCCATGTGGTACAGTATTCCCTCCATTTTTTCCCCACAAACTACATGCCATTATCGGTTAACAAATACTAAGGGTATCCCCACCTCGGGAAGAACTCACTTTGTAAGTTATGAGCCATGGTGTGTGCTCGGACATTACCAACGGGAAAAGCCTCTGTCCATCTCGTAAATAAGTCGGTCACAACAACTAGGAAACATTTCCCATTTTTGTTATGGGGGTATGGGCCCATGATATCTAGAGCAATGGTTTTAAAAGGCTCAGTTGGTTGGCGGGGTTGCTGTGGTGGGTCGCCGTCTGTTCTCCGTGGCTTCTTAGTGTTACGTGTAACGCAATTCTTGACATATTGACGCACGACCCTCTGCATGCATGGCCAATGAAAATACTTTTGTACATTCCTTCGAGTCTGCTCTGAACCCGGGTGTCCATGTTCCAAACTGTCATGTCCGTACTCCATGACTAGCTCACGTGTTTCCTTCGGTATGTATGTCCTCCATTTCCCGCAGTTTCCGGGTGGCCGAACTTGAATTTCCCTGTCTACTACCCTCCAGTGTTCAGAATACCTGTCCGTGCAGTGTTGCTGGCATCGTGCAGCATCCAGGGAATTTACTTGCGCGGCATGCACTTTTTTTAAGACGTCATGGACATTTAAAGATACAAGTTCGCTCGGACATTTGGCAACAAAGTTTTGCGGGACGAGTGGTATGGCAGGGTGGTATGGCAAAGTGGTAGCACTTCTTCCCACTCGGTATCGTCTGTTACCGTTATTTGTTGGCAAGGATTTCTCTACAGCGCATCTGCTAGTTCGTTGGTTTCCCCCGCCATGTGTTCTACCTGGAAGTCGAATTCTTGCAACAACAAGACCCAGCGGGCGAGTTTACTTTTGCAGTTGTGAATTCCTTCTAACCAAACCAAACATCTGTTGTCAGTTTTCAACGTGAATTTCCTGCCTAGCAAGTACAGCCTGTATTTTGGCAGTGCGTGTACGATTGCCAAACACTCTTGCTCGTTCACGTGATACTTTCTCTGTGTTACCGAATTTCGCACTGTGATAGCTGATTATGTTTTTCTGTCCCTGTTTGCCTGTTTGGTAGAGCACCGCTCCAATACCTTCCTGACTAGCATCTGTTTGTAAGGTAACCGGAAGATCTGGGTTAAATCTGGCTAGTGGCTGACAGTTTAGAAAAGCTAGTTTGATCTCCTGAAACACTTTGTCTACTTGAGGTGTCCATACAAATTTACGCTTCTCTGACAACAGTTCCATTAGTGGTGTGGTAATGACAGAAAAATTAGGGATAAATTCTGGCACCAGTTAATTAAGCCAAAAAGTTTTTGCAACTTGTTTTCATGATCTGGGGGCGGGTTTTTCCTGTATCTGCTGTACTTATTGGCACATTTTAAACCAAATGGCATGGCAACGAACTGAAATCTTCCCCATCAGGTGTTGTGGAGGCAGTCTTTTTACGGTTTTGGGGGCGGATAGGCACTTGCCAATATCTAGACTTTAGATCTAGTGAGGTAAATACTGCAGCAGGCCCTAGTGTTGACAAACTGTCCTTGATATTTATTACAGGTGGTGGCATATTTACTGTGATTTTATTTAACGGGCGAAAGTCCACATAAAACTTTTATTTGCCATATTTTTAGGAGCTAGTGTAATGTCCGAGTTATAGAGACTTTGCGTAAGTTTAATAACATTATCACTCCACATTTCACATACCTGCTGGTTTATCACTTTTCTGAAGAAGATACCTGGATCTCGTGGCTTGGATTACACTGGGTCTTCATGCGTCGTGATGATGACGTGCTCAGTGACCTCAGTGCGCTGCAGCTTTCCCTCAGTGTGGAACATACTAGCATACTGGTCCAGCAGATGTTATAGCCTTCCTCGGTACTGCACCGACACCTCATGTGAGAACTGCTCCAATGGCACGGAAGCTGTTGTTGGTGGCGGTGTAGCTCCCATGGCGTACAGCGTCCACCTCCCACATGTCCCCACATGAAGACGGTCAAGATGTGGCTCGATGACGGCCTGGTTGTCGATTAGTCACAGTAACCAGAGAATCTTCTCTTAGTGTAAGTCCGGCACAATATGCATATTGCACTTGGTACGTAAGTCCCTGATGCCTACAGTCACATGCATAACACTTGTAGTTTCATTCTGTTGGTGTGTGGTGGCAAACTGTAAGTGGCGTGGTGGCACTCAGGTTGTAATGGCCTGTATCGGTTTTTTCACGCACAAAACTGTGGCTTGCAGCAGTGTCTACAACAGCAATGACATTTTTCCCCTCTAACTCAATGTTCACACGTAGCGCACGTACAGTACTGTCACTTACATGTGACACTTTAACACCTACATTTGTCTGACTTCTCCGGTCTGGTGGTGAGATTGGTGCAGGTGCTGTTTCGCCAACCTCCCTATTCAGTTTCCCTGGTAGTAGTTCTCACTGTTGTTATGGCGGTAATTCGGTTTCTGTTCATGATTCGTCCGCACTGGCGTAAACGGTGGTGGCGGTCGCATAACATCTACAAGTACCGCGGGTGTTGACATTGCGTGATTTTGCCCCGGCTATTGGTACTCCTGCCCGGCACTCACATCTCTCTCATACAAAGATGCTTCCCGCATAAATTGCTCAGCAATTCTCCTCATGGCTCAATGCAAGTACGGCCTAATGTCCGGTGTTGACAAAGCTACCACTATTTCTAGCACGCGATTGGTTGGCTGCCCTGGACTCAACCGCTTGTACTGAACTAGTTTCCTCTGAATGAATTCTTCAATTCCCTCTCTTTCCCGCTGTTGTTCATGGTACAGTCTGGCCTGGGCTTGTATGGCATCGCCGTCAGTGTCAAATCTGCCTAGCAATCGTTCTCAAAACTCCTCCCACGTCACTCTGTAGTCGCAAATGAGGTTACACCATGTGGTGGCTGTGCCCCTAAGGTGGCTGGCGGTGACTTTGGTCCAGTCCTCACAATGTACCCTATGTCTGTGTAGTTTTTCTTCGCACATGACTAGAAAAGTTCCTGGGTCTTCGGAGTCGTGACCCGCAAAAGTTGGTAGCAACACATTACGATCTGGCCCTGTCAAACCTTCTGGTGTGTACGTAACTACGACTGGTGGCGGCGTGGGTTTGCTTTCCAGTGTTGCCTGTGGCACGTTTTCTACACAGTTCTTATTTCGGCACTCAGTACAGTTCATTATCCCGTCGCAGAAGGTCGCATACTCCTCCGGCCCTATGCATCTGAGGTGAAAGTTTTTTTTACATTGCTGGCACTTGGTCAACTGTTTTCCTGCCCCATCACATCCGGTGCACGTGGACAGGCGTTGCTCTGATGATGATAGCGTGATATCAGGCGTGCATTGACAAACATTTTGCTCCCACAGGTTTTCATCTAGCAAGTTCCAGTGGATTTGCTGGCCGCAGTACACACATCGTTCAATCTGTATGTCCCAACTTGTCATGTTCGTAATCGCAGGCATCGCGGCTGTCGCGGATGCCGACGCAGATGGCTTCACGTCTTCTCGTGGTTGTTCAGGCGTTGTGTCCGCCATTTTATCGTGGATGACACGGTTTTCCTGGCGCGGATGAAATCACTGGATCCACTTGGGAACGCAAATTGACACCTTCGGGTGAGACACAAGACAATTACGATACACTTTTTACCTGGTAGGTGGGCACAAGCAGTGTTTTATACACACCGCACTTTGAGACTCAGGGATCTCAGAGATGCTGTGGGCTCTGTGTGTTCGTCTAACCTGTGCGTACTTACCAAAACACTATCAATACTAAACATTTCACTGTAAACACTTGGAGAAAAGCTGGGTTCTGACGCTACAAGAATACATTATTTTACACTGATAAGATTGGTTTTATTTACGCAAGTTACATCGTGCCATGAGTGAATTTTACGGTTACCTTGGACGTGACTAGCTAGTTCTGGTGGGTGATTCCCCCAGCACATTACTCAACTTGCGCACACCTAGATGGATGATTCTCCTCGGTGTCTTATAACACAGCCTCCACAAGGAAAGGTGTCTACAGCCATTAGGGTGGACTATAGATTTTTCCTGGAGACAGGACACGGAGTATGAATATGAACAATACCACATGCGTTTATTTCTCTCACTAACACCTACTCATCGGAACTCGTCCCCAAACCACGTGTTGTGTGGTGATGGTCAATACATATAGCGGGTTAGGACAGAAAATAATACCGCTGTACAAAATTACAGAAATATCACTGCATGAATATGGAGCACGACATGAACAGGTGAAATAAACACGCAGATGCGTGTAAACAACTTTAGATGGTGCAGATGCCACTGAATGAAGTTCTTCGCTAACCATGTGTGCAGATGTAAAACACATTATTTTCCATCATATTTTGCTCAGAGTTGTCAGACAAAATGATAAATGTATTGGGAAAAATATTCCCTTCAAAGATACAAGCATACCAAAAATCTGCAAGAATCGGTTTGCGGGAAAATATATGTACACTGAATGACAGTGTGGTCAAGTACAAAAGCATCAAACATCAAAAATACACAAACCCTGAATGAAATTAATACACATTACCCTGAGATCAATTAAGGTGTGCCTGATATACAAGTCACATGGGCCGTATGGCCTCTCCGACATTGTCTCTTCTTATCTCGTTTAAATTCCAAAAAACCACAAGGGTGAGAAATAATAATTCAAGCGGATAGCATTACACTGGGGATGTCTGGCAAAACGTATGCAAAGCAAAGGTTAACCGGTATACTAAACGAAGGTATGGAAATCTACATCAGTGTAAAGATATGAACTGCATACGTGACAGTGTCTTACCTCGCCAGCTCTCCTAGAACGACTGCCCATAGGCAGGGGTCATGTGGACCTACCATGGCTGCCTACAGGGTTCACACAAGTAGAAGTGCTATGCACGCAGAGTAAAAATTATTATATTGAAATAAAATGGCACAAAAAGCATTTTAACATATTTTCACAAATAGAATTTTAAGGCTGAATTTCTATTATTTCAATGTCTTTGAGAGGCATTTTATCCTCAACAGTATTGTCTTGTTCTTCGGCGCTGCACGCACTTTGAATTTGAATATTACAATGTTACATGAACCCTGAAAATAAACACATTACACTTTGCAAGCAATTTTGGACCCTGAAAGAAATACATAGCACACTGAAAAACAAGTATCCCGTTTTAGGAAAGTCCGTGCAGCGGTACTGCGTCACGTGTTTACTATAGCCCGTTCACGGTAAAGTGAGCACTTTTGAAGCCCTAGTTACTTTTTTCTTTCAACCAATTTATATCCTTCCACCACTAGTTAGTGTAAACCCTGCCATGTGAGTAATAAACACAGTGTATAAATTCACCATACCAAAGACCAAACGTCTGAGGCCACAATGAAATGTATTTATTGATTATTATGTCTGATGAAACAGCTTCAAAACGTGCTCACTTTACCGTGAACGGCCTATACCACGTGCTATTGAGGGCGGCGAGTGCTGTCATGGTCTGACTGATGCTGGCTCTTAGCTGGCTTCATTACAAACCGTTACATTTTAACTGATCATTGCTTTTTCTTCTGTACTAAGATGTCCACACGTACACGGTCTGCATCTTACTGTACTATAGCTGTCAACACAACACTGTTTATGACCCATCTGTCATGGCTGCCAACCTCGAACATTTTACACCAAGACACAATACCATAAGACATAACACCCCTTCCCTGTAACATAACAGAATCCTTTGTCCAACTAGGCTTTGAAGATTCTCTGTTAGGCCTGGTACAAGCCAGAGGTTTAGCTTCACTTGATTCACTTTTAACTGACAAATGCTGGGAGGAGCTTATCTGTCGTCTGAGTGTGGGCACACTGGGTGCAAAACCTCTAAATTCTGCCTCCTCAACTGGTGATGGTGGTCATAGCTCCTGTCTTCCTCTAACCTTTCCGCTAATGTCCTGCATAGATTCTCTCTCTCCTTCAACAGCATGTAGAGCTATTGCAAAATCATTTCCTGTAGTAGGTGATGTCTCTATACTTTCTTCCTGGGGTGATACATGCCTTGGCAGTAGCTGATCAACCTGCTGCTTCATCCACACTCCATCATTTGTGATCACCTTGTATGAAAGAGGACCAGACACCTCAACAATAATGGCTGGCACCCATTTTGGTCCTCGTCCCATGTTTTTTTACATAAATTTGGTCCTGTGGTGAAAATCTCCGAGGTGCAACTAGAACCCTGTTGTCCTCATGCTTTTGCTTCATCTCGTCTGCAAGATCTGGGTGTACTCTGTCGAGGTATGTTCTGAGTCAATGACCCATACGCAGCTCTGCTGGGTTGGCCCCTGTAGCAGCTGCAGGCTTTATGTGCTGTGTTAACAGCATTCTAGCTAGATGCTGCAAAAGGTCACAGCCATTCATTTGTTTCAACATATCTTTCACTGACGGAACCATGCTCTCTGCCTGGCCATTAGATGAAGGATGGAATTGGCAAAAGCAGCAGAACTAAATGCTGTTCCATTGTCACTAACAGTCATGTCTGGAATGCTATTAGAAGCAAGTAGGGTTCACAGTGATATAATGACACTTCTAGCATCGGTGGATGGCACTGGCAGCACCTCAAGCCATTTTGAGTTTGAGTCAATGACAACCAGGAATACCTGTCCCTGAATAGGACCAGCAAAGTCCACATGTAGAAGTTGTTGTATTAGTAACAATACATTTATTTGGGTAGCTTTTATCATCCATCTTTATACATCACTTACATAACTGACACCTGTTGTCAACCTGACAGACGTACATATCCTATAGGCCTACATAATTACCTTAAATTACATACAGCACATCATCTTTACTTTTCACAGACTAATGGTTGTGCTGTTGTTTTCATGACGTAAAAAACAGATTAGAATTGACATACTAACACATGTTGCCAGCCTGACCGACGTACATATCCTATACTTTCATTGCATACATCACATCAGAACTGACATAAAGACTCTTTCTACCTTGAATTTAACAATTCCCCAAAGTGCATTCACAGCCATGAAAGAAATACCAACTATGTAAACATCTCAGAAATTACAAAGTATCACAGATTCAGAAAACAAGTAGAAAAACAAATAGCCATAAGTTGGCACTAACTCTCACGTGAACTAGAGTACATACAATATTTATGATATACCAATGTATACAGTATACCTATTTGGTCTAACTATTTATTCAGGTACACCATCTGTACAAACTGGCTTCTTACTTAACTTTCCGAGGGGTTGTGTGCAAGAAGAATGCAATACTCTCTCAGCCTGTCCAACATTTCCAGCCTTCCCAACCCTCTTACATTGTTGAACATGAATGTCACTTTCACTCCATCCTGACCAGTTCTCCTTGCCCTCACTTAGTACTGTCTCTCTTTCTACAGCATCCTGCATTGTGCTAATAGTTTTTTCACTTGAATCTCTGTCTCCTTCTACCCTCATATTAATGTCCCCTGAGGCTGTCGCAAGGTCACTATAATTTTTGACTGGAGCATGAATGTTATATGAAGGTCTTAAGTCCACAGATGTCCGTCTAATGACATTCTCCCTGTAGTTTTGGACAAAATAAGACCTAGGCATTTTATGTTTGCCTAAGATTACTCCTGGCTTCCAAAACTTGTCTTGACTAGTCCTCTCTACTACATTCTGCCCACTTTTGAATGCAATATACTTCCTGTCCGATGTTTGATTGTACCATTGTCTTGTTTTCTTCTCTCTGTGTTTTAACCATTCATGAACACCCTCCTGTACCCTTGGTTAGAGTTTGTCCATCGACAATGGTAGCCCTGTATGAACTAACCTGCTGTTTAATAGTTGAGATGGAGAAACTCCAATCCCTGATATGGGAGTGTTAAGATATTCTCGCAAAGCCTCCCTATAGTCAGTATCTGTTTCCCAACATTTGCGTAGAAGCTGTTTGGCAATGTGTACACATTTTTCTGCCAAGCCGTTGCTCTGTGCATATCTTGGGCTGCTGAACTGAAGTTCAAATCTATCCGCAAAAACTGTTGTACAAGCATGTACTACACTCTCCACATTTTGCCTTGTAATATAACAATGTCAACCCATTTGGAGTGATTATCAAAAAATTCTTACCTCCAAAAGCTAAAACCTCCAAAAGCTAAAATGTCAGCTAATACACGTTCATATGGGAGTGTACGAATGTCTCTTGAATGGTACTCGTGTATCTTGTTCGTGGGTGCGTATTTTTCGCAAGATTTACATTGCTTGACATACATTTCTACATCCCTCGCCCAACCTGGCCAGTACATGATGCCCCCAGTTCTAGCAACCTGCCTACTGCACCATGTCCTTCATGTACTAGGCTCAACATTTGTAGCCTTAATTTTGTAGGCACAATAACCCTATCCTTATAAAATAGCAGGTTTTCTTCAGAAAAAATATAATGTCTAATTGGCCAATAGCCATGAACAATTGGATTTGCTTGTTTTTTATGCTTTGGCCAACCAAGGACATGGTATTTCTTTAACAGCATGAGTTCTGTGTCTGTGCTCATTTCTTTTTCAAATTGTACTCTTCTACGTGGAGTGATTACAAGATGTATGGGGACACTGTACACCATTTGATCCATTTCTGTATCATCAGCCACATAATCCTTGAGGTAGGCACAAGACAAAAGATCAGCAACATGCATCTCTTTCCCTGGTAAGTATGATGCAGTTAGGTCATATGGCAAAAGTTTTAACCAGTCTTTTAAGACGAGTGGGTGCTACATCCCCTAAAGATTTTTTCATTGGAGGAACCAAGGGTTTATGGTCAGAGTGTAGTTGAATATGATAACCAAATATCCACTCATGAAATCTGGTTACCCCATAAACTATAGCTAACAGTTCCTTTTCTACCTGAGCCCAATTACATTCACTTTTTGTTAACTTCCTAGAAGCAAATGCGACTAGTTGCCCCTCCTGCAGCAAACATGCACCAAGACCTGATTATGATGCATCACACTGCAAGATTATTGGTAATGAGGCATCGAAACTCTTTAGGCAAGGTGCCCGTGTCACCAAGTCTTCTTCTGTAGTGCTAGGTCATGAGCTGGCAACCATTGCCACATCACACCTGATTTCCTTAGATTCTGCAAGGGCTGCTCAATTTCTGACATGTTTTGTATAAATGGTCTTACATAATTAAACATGCCTGATACACTTTGCAGTTCTTTCAGGTTTTTGGGAGATTGAATTTCCCTCAAAGCTCTGGTCCTTTCAGGGTCAATGCTCATTCCCCTTTCAGAAAACACATGACCTACATATTTTACTTCACTTTGTTTATATTGCACTTTGCTGGGGTTAAATTTAACTCCTAGTTTTCTGGCTCGTTCTAGAACTGACTTTACTGCTCTGTCATGTTCCTTTTCAGTTTCCACATAGCAGATCAAATCATCAATATATGCTATACAGTTAGGGATGTCACCAAAGTTTATATCAACCTCTGCCTGAAATTCTTCACGAGCTGGTGCCAGGCCATAAGGCATGCGTGTATACTTACAGACACCAAAAGGAGTTGAAAATAAGACAAATTTTATAGATTCATTAGCTCATTTTATTTGAGAGAAACCGTCTTTGAAATCAAACACAAAATAATACCGTTTTTTATTCAATTTGTCCTCTGGAGTTTCTTAATCATGTGATGTTTTCTATAAACCACTCTATTAAGCTCAGAAGGATCTAAAGATATTCTCACACTTCCATTGGGCTTATCTACTATAACAATATTACTAATAAAACCATCTGGGTCAGGGTCTGTAACCTTAATAATGATACCTAATTGTTTTAACCGATCTAGGTCAGTTTTCAATGGAAGAAGTCTCAACTCTTAGAAATTCACCAAGGGGGGGGGGGGGGGGATGTTGAAACCTTGGAGCATTAGGATCAATTTTGATTTCATATTCTTGTGGGAATGATCCTAGACCTGTGAATAAATCCTGGTTTGAGTTAATCAAGTCTTGACATTTTGTTTGTTTAAAAATGCAATTGACACCTTGTACAAAACCCAACCCAACCCATCCAGGTAATCCTAGCACGGAGACTGAGTTGAAATCAACTGTATAGAAATCTAAGTAAGCGTCCCTGTTCCCAGCTGTGCAACGTAAATTTACAATTCCAACAAGTTTTATTTTGTCTCCCTTGCCATATGATTCAAGCAGGACATTTGTTTACGTGTGTTAAATTGCTTGTCTACTTTTTGTAAAACAGTATATGGCATAACATTTACCTCTGATCCTGTATGCTGTGTGTGAATTTACTGAGCCCACAACCTTTAGGCTATGCAACTCAAAACAATCACTATCACTATCTTGAGAAGCTTGAAGTGCCCTAACCTGCCTAACTCTGCAGCCAACAGCAAAATGATTCAATTTACCACATTTATTGCACTTCCTGCCCTAGGCTGGGCACTCTCATCTTTTGTCTTAAATTGCAGCGTGAAGACTTGATAGCATCATCCTTACCTTCACTGGTAGACTGCTTCTCTTGTACGTGCTTACTTGAGTGCCCTTGGTTATTGAGTCGTTGTTTGCTAGATTTCGCCTGAACTGCATCTACATTAAGTCGTTGCTGCTCTGTGTTGGATGATGATGCCGCACTTATCTGCTTGGCTTGCATCGTGCTCAGTTCCACCGCCCTACAATGCTGTGCAATCTAGCCAAGCAATGTATCTTCTAACCTTAACAAAACTTCTTGCAGCGTGCAGTCTTCACAGCCTTGTATGATACGGTCATGCACTATACTTTCCTCCTGTTCGCCATATTCACAATATCTGACAAGCATTTTCAAGGAAGTTAGGAACTGGTCGAAGGATTCCCCTTCTTCCCATTTCCTCTGTGAAAATTTTAACCTCTCGTAGTTAGTGTTTTTCTTGGGAGTGCAGTAGTTTCTTAAAGCAGCAACCACTTTGGCATATTTATTACTATTATGCCCTTCATCACCGCTAAACCTGAAAGTGTTATACTTGCGCGAAGCATCTTCCCCTATTAGGCTAAGTAGTAGTGCATGCTTAACTTCGTCAGTTGAGTTAGCTTGGCCCGTTGCTACTAAATACAGTTGAAATTTCTGGTAGAACATTTCCCAATTTGCTAAAAGCATTTGGGCCATTAATGATGACTGGGCCCGGGGGCAGCAGAAGCATTCCCAACAATGCCATTTCCGACTTGCAAAGTTAAATATACAATTCGAATCCCACTGGTTAATTGTGAGATTAACTACTGCAACTCTCTCTGATATCCACATGACTGCGCCATGTTGTATTAGTAACAATACGGTTATTCAGATAGCTTTTTATCATCCATCTTTATACAACATCATTTACATAACTGACACCTGTTGCCAACCTGACAGACGTACATATCCTATAGGCCTATATAATTACCTTACATTACATACATCACATTAGACGTGGCCATGGCTGTCTGGTCCATTCCCATGGATGATTAGGGGTGTTACATGGTGAATGATGCTTACATTGCACTGCTGTACCATCTCTTACACTTCCTTATCGAAGCCAGGCCACCAAATGTAACCGTGCCAATGCCTTCGTTCACACTATTCCCTGATGACAAGCATGTAGTGTCTATAGAATGTGATCATGGCCCCCTTCTGGAATGACTACCTGAGTACCCCACAGCAAACATCCTCTGTGAATTCATAATTCATGTTGTCTCCTCGCCAATGACTGGAATTGTTCCCCTAACGCATCAATTGGCCATCCCCTCCACACCCATGAGGAAACTCTAGATAGTAAAGGTTCCTTTTTGATCATGTCAGCAATCTGGTGTGCCATCAGAAAGGGGGGGGGGGGGGCATCTAATGCTTCAAGAAGAAGTACTTCAGTGGGTGCTGGTATATCTGCCTCAGAGGTGGATTGTGGAAGATGGCTGAGGCCATCTGCATTGGCAATACTAGACCCTGTCTTGTATCGGAACACAAAATCATAACCACTTAGCCGAACACTTCAGCAAAGCATTCGGGGTGAAATGATGTTTGTGGCGACTTTGTCAATAGTAAACATTCTAATAACGGTTTATGGTCAGTGCGTATCTCAAATTATCGTTCATAAACATAATTCTGGAATTTCTTGATGCCAGCAATGATACTTAACGCTTCTCTGTCTATTAATACATACTTCCACTCAGTAGATGTCATGGTACGGGAATAAAAGCGAACTGGAACTTCTTCCCCCTGGTTGTTCGGTTGACTCAGGACAGCACCAACGCCATACTGGGATGCATCACATGTCAAAATAAATCCCTTATTTTGGCCATAGTGTGCCAGCAAGGAGTTAGATGTTAGAAGGGCTTATGTAGCTGCAAAAGCTTCATCACGAACATGGGTCTATTTCCATTGTGCGGATTTCTGCAATAGCTGATGCAAAGGCTCTGCTACACTAGCCTTATTTGACAGGAATAAGTGATAAGATTTAAGAAGACCAAGATAAGCCTGTAACTCCTCTTTGTTTGATGGTGTTGGTGCCTAGTGAATGGATTGTACCTTGTCAGGTGTGGGCCGAAGGTTGGTTCACTACATTCCCCACGAATGTCACTTCTGGGGCACCCAAAACAAATTTTTCTGTCTTGACATGAATACCTGCATCCCTGAAAAGTTGCAGCACCTGTTGCATACTTGTAAGCAAATCCTCCATGGTTGTACCCTTCACAACACATCATCAAAATATGTCACTACATTATCAAGACCAGCCAGTACATCCTCCATGAACCTTTGAAATTTTCCCGGTGCTACGCGCACACCAAACTGTAAACAATTTACTTTGAAAGCCCCTTTGGGTGTGATTATAGTTTGAGCCACCGCAGCTTCCTCGATAACTCATAGCTGTTGAAATGCCTTCTCTAAGTCAATATTTGCGAACACTTTGCCTCCACAAAGTTTAGCTAGCAGTTGGTGAATGGGCGGAACTGGATACAGGTCTTCCTTCAACGTTTCATTCAATGTGCTTTTATAATCAGCACAAATCCTCACGTCCCCATTTGACTTGAACACTGGAACAATAGATGTGACCCATTCAGAATACATAACTGGTGTGTAAACACCCTGAGCTACTAATTTTTCCAGCACTTTTTTCAATCTTTGGAAGGTCGTCATATGGAACTGCACATGGTTTCAACTGCAGTGGTGTAACAGTAGGATCTAGCTGAAATTTGATACATTGTCCCTTAAATTCACCAAGTTCCTCACTAAACACCACTCATCTCCAACACATCCTTCACTTTTATTCCTAGAGCACCCATCCAGTTCCTATCAAAGAGAGAACGATGGTGACCCCCTTGGAGACAATCAATGGAAGCATACTCTCCCGTGTGCCATAAGTTACCTTGACCTTTCATGCACCCAATGTCTTTATATACTTTTTGCTACAGTCCTATAACACACAAGTGTTCTTAGTGTAGATGTATCATAAGGGTAAATTGTCTTGAAGGTAATTTCATCAATTATAGACACTCCTGCACCTGTGTCTAGTTCCATCTCAACTGGTTGGCCATTGATTATTACTGTTGTGCATAATTCAGCAGACCCTACCACTGTAACATTCCAAAGATGGTAGACAGCTGGTTCAGCACTGCTCTGAGCTGTGTTTACTTGTGCCTATTGCCAATATTCAGCTGTATTATCATTACACTTAGACTTCGCATCCTTTGCTTTACTTCTGCATACCTTCTCATGGTGGCCTAATTTTTTGCAAAAATAACATTCAAAGTTCTTGAAACGACAAACAAATCAAAGATGTTGCCCTCCCACAACCAGTACACTTCTACCTTTGACTGTATCTAGGTGCTTGCCTTGCCTTGTCTTGCCCAACTGGTCAATTCCAGTAGTTGGTAGTACACTATTACTATGTGGCACTGTTTGCCCTAAGTAGTCAGTATTTACAAAGTTCGAAGCAACCCCACACATTTCTTGGGTGTGTCTGTATGCTGCCTCTGCAACAAGGGCTCTTTCCTGTGCCTGGGAAAATGTCAAGGCAGTTTCCGACAATAACCTACGTTGCACAGTTTCGTCTTTCATACCACATGCAAATCGATCCTGAAGTGTCAGATCCAGGTTACCCTCATTACAATGTTCTGCTAACCGCTGTAATTCCGCAATGTATTCTGCAACACTTTCATTATCTTTCTGATCACAACGATGGAATTGAAACCTTTGGTAAATTTCCGATTGCCTGGGGGCAAAATGATTTTATAATAATGTTGTGATTTCCACATACGGTTTTGTGGTCGTGGTAGCTGGTGAAACTAGTGATCTCACTACTGAATATGTTTTAGGCCCGCATAGATTAAGCAGTACAGCATGCTTTTTCTCTTCCCCGGTGACATCATTCGCGTGAAAGTAAAACTTTAGACGCTCTACATACATGTCCCAACCTTGTGGATTCGTCACATAAAATTCTTCAATGTTGCCTAACAAAGATGCCATTGTGTTGATATTGTGATAACTACCGTTTACTTCTCTCACATCACAAGTAATCCCATCCTCGTCGCCAGTTGTTACATCGTTACACTTTAACAGTTCTTATTTACAGTTGCATTTTATAGTTTTTACATACGGTTACATTTTAACTGATCATTGCTTCTTCTACTGTTCTGACATGTCCACATATACACAGTCAGCATCTTACTGTACTATAGCGATCTACACAACATTGTGTGTGACCCAACTGTCATGCCTGCCAACCTCAAACATTTTCCACCAAGACACAATACCCTAAGACATAAAACAAAAATTCAAGGAAAATCTGCACCCTTTACAGAGAATGTATGCCAAGTGCAGACCAGAAACTTAAGTAACATTAGTTTTGGTGTAAATAGGTGCTGCTAATTCTATTTTGTCAAATATCTAACAAATGATTCACATAATAATCACAAAATTTTGTAGGAAATTTTTAGTATATAATGTGCAACCATTATGCAATGAAATACAGTATTAGTATTAGCATATTCTCATATATTGGCACTTAAGGGAAACTGGTCAGCCCAGTGCTCTAGATCTTAGTAATCACAAATAATTCTGGTATGAATTTAACAAAAGAGTAAGAATATGGGACCATTGTTCTGGATACAACAAGATTTTGTTATGTTTTAAGATTTGCCTGTGCCTGAAACAAACTCAGACCTTTCAGTTCATACTGATTATCTTGCATGCCTGGTCATCACACTAGATAACTTGATGGAGTTGTTTGCAAAATGAAAATTGATAAATTTTGTTTTTTTGCTGGCAGGTTTTGCAAGTGGTGAGACACTACCAAGCTTCGCTTGTTTGTACCCAGAAAAATCTGTTCGTGTCGGCACCTCACATATGTATCTGTCATGTAATGAAAATGAAGGCACAGTCTACCTGAAAAAGGAGTGGGCAGACAGCCTCTATCGCTTATACAGAACCAACCATCTAGAAAACATAACTAAAAATCTGGTGAGCAAGTGTCTGGATACACTCACAGGACTCAGTTTCACCAACTCACGTTGATGGTTTTAATTTCTAGGAGAGACAATTAAAACACTATTTTTAATTTTGTGTACATTCTTGCTGTGTCTGGTTTTGATTTGTGTTGATCCTTTTATTTTTTCACTCATTCCATTGGTTGTTTTTACAGATTCATAGCAACTTAGATTATGTGCGGTATATGTATGAGAAAATATTGTCATAGTTCAGTGAAAGCTTATATTTTTATTATGAAACTTACATATTTTGTTAACTGTATGCACTCAAACAATTTCATAACTCTAACCACTATATTTATAGTACCTGACAAACTGTATAGCTGCACAAAGTTTTATGAAAATATTTATAACATTTTGCTGTGCCCTTAAGATTTGGACATTTAACTAAGTCTGCCCTTCCTGTCATATAAATATTGATAGTTTTATGATAGGTGTGTAGAACTGTGCTATGAAAAGATAGTTAGGCAAGGGATGCTTTCAAATTATTTAGTACTGTGAATGGAAGTTTACTGGTTCAGTTATGTATGGGGTTGAATTGACAGATAGTAGCTATTTAAAACTGAGTGGCATATAAAATATTGTTAGCAGCATGCTTCAAAAAATGTTGTTTAGATCATTTAGATACTGACATATACAACCTACGCCATTACTTGCTGCAATGCACCAGAACCAGCTCTCAAATACTCCAGTGAAAATCATAGTGGTTTGCACATACTACTTTCAACTTTCTGATTAGTAAGGTACTAGCATCATACAAGTGCCAAATATTTCTAAAAATTCTTGTACCTTACACCTAAATTGTCGCCTGTAAGCAGAAGACTCAATTAAATAATCACGCAAGAAAACACCTGTCAATATTGTAAGTTATCATTGTATACAAGCTGCATGGTGCATCCTACATGAGTCTGGCTGCCTGGAAGACTGACTCTGCCAGTTCAATCAATACCGTTACTAACTTAACGACCATAACCACAGTTTCACTCTACACTGTAACGTTTTTGGCTAGAAATTTTGCCGAGCAGCACTCCCACAAACTGCTCCTCTGGGAACCCAGTGAATGGTGAAGAGTCTCTGGAACCAGCTGGGCTGGGCTGCAAACACTGGTTGCTCTACATCTGCTGGGTGCTTGGTATACTGCATTGTTGGTAGCGGCTGCAGAACTGGCTGCTCTGCATCTGCTAGTGGCTCTGCAGGCTGGACTGCTGTCTTATGCCCATCCAGTGGGCATTGTTGAGCTGTTTGGTCAGGTTGACATGCTGGGAGACTTGGAACTCTGCTGTTCCTGAAGCCTTCCAGGATCTTTGCATCATTGCTGACCTCTTGTATAGGTGACTCTGCGGTGACACAGTTGATCGGCATGTCGTCGATGTTCCCGATCTTGCTCATCCTGTACTCTGAATATCGGCTGTCATTCAACTGTTGTGACTGATCCTGCTAACCGTCTGTGTCCAGTTGCATAATTTTGAAGTCATACTGCATACCCTGGCTGAAACTGTTGACTTTTTGGGGGGTACCAGAGCCTGCATGTCTCTTCTGTCCATCTTGCCATGATAGATGAAGTTTAGTTGGGGTAGTCTGTAAAGGCCTGTTCATCAACATTTCTGCAGGGGTCTTTGATGTCTCTGTACTGGGTGTTGTTCGCAATGACAACAAGATACGTGAAAATAACTTTTGACCCCATTTTTTTTGTTGCAAAAACAGTTTCAATTCCTGTGAGCGAAATGTCATGCCATCGTCTGCCACCACCACATCGGTCAACCCATGGCAACTAAACATGTTGCGCAACTCCTGTACCACATTTGCCGACATGTTAGCAACACATCACACTTCAGGCCATTTTGAAAAAGCATCTACCACTATCAAGAAGTTCATTCCTTGACAGGGTCCACCAAAATGCATATTTATATGTCCCCATGACTTGTCTGCTGTTGGGCCAAAAAGACTCTATCTTTGGTGGGTTATTATGACATTTTTGACACTTGTCACAACATCCTATTGCTTCCTCAACTGCGGCATCAAGTTTAAGCAACCAAAATTATCTTTGAGCTATGGCCTTCATGAGGATTACGCCATCATGATTTGCATGAAGTAATGGTCATAAATTTTGGTCATAACTTGAGAAGTATAACCACTCTGTTCCCCCATAGCACACAGTCCTTGTGAACTGACAGTCCATGATGCCATATATAATAAGGCTGTAATTCCTGTGGACACTGTCCTAGCCATCCTTGCTTCACAAACTGCACAACCCGGGATAAGACAGGATCCAAACCCATTTCTCTTGCTACCCTCACAGGATCCATCAGTAAACTGGATGATTCTTGCAGCATCAGTACTTAGGATAACTCCTCTAACATCAGCACTTCTGGAGGGTCGGGCACTTGGAATTCTGGGCCCTGGACAGGTAACCTGCTTAACCATTGGTGTGGCTTATCTGAGACCCTGGCCGGTATTCCAGCTGATAGTCATACATTGACAGCATTAAATTCCACCACAACAACCTTAAGGATATTGAATCGGGAATAGACTTCCTTGGGTGCATTAACCATAGCAAGGGTTTGCTTGAACTTGGTGACTTGAAAAGTTATGGCCAAAGCTTCTTTGTCCAGTTGTGAATAATTCTGTGCACTCTCCTGCAAAGTTCTGGACCCAAAAGCAGTGGGTGCCTCGGAACCATCTTCAAGTTGATGAGCCAACACCGCACATATTCCATGCTCACAGGCATCACATGTCAAGATTACTAGTTTGGCCAAATCATAATGAACTATAAAATTTCTGTTAGATCTTTCAGGAAACTGTCATAAAAGTTGAGCAACCTCAAGAAAGGCTGAAGTTTCTTTTTATTTATGGGCACAGGTGCACTATGAATGGCTTCAACTTTGCCTGACAATGGATGGACACCCTTGCCATCTACTTTATGACCTAAGAATGTAACAGCATTCACCGCAAACAAGCACTTAAATTTTTTTAGCACTAGCCTTGCCTTTTCCAATCTCCCCAGTACTTCTTGGACCTGTGCCATCAACTCCTGCCAATCTCCACTACCAACCAAAATGTCATCAAGCAGCACAACTGCTCCTGGTGCTCCCGCTAGTAATGTTTCCATTAATCGCTGGAAAATAGCTGGACCACTGCTGACTCTGAAAGGTAGCCGCCTCACCTTGAATAGGCCTGTAATTGTATTTACTGTCAGCAACTCTGCGGTTGCATTGTCCACCATCACCTGCAGGTAGGCCTCCTCTAGGTCAGGTTTCGTAAACACCTGTCCGCCTTTCAGCACTGCAAAAGTTTCACTGACTGTAGGTAGTGGGTACACCTCTGTTATTGCTATTTCACAGTACTTTTGTAGTCACCACACAACCTTACAGAACCATCACACTTCAATATCAGAACCAGTGGAGTTTGCCCACTTAGAAAAATCCCACTGGTTCATATACCCCACGCTATACCAGTCTATCAATTTCAGCACTAACTCTTTTTCTTAGAGCAAAAGCGACTGGCCGACTCTTCCTGAAGTTTGGTTCACTGTCTGGCCTAGGCATTAGTGACACATTCAGTCCAATGTAAGTCCCTAATTCATCTGTTCTCAAAACCAAAGGTTATTTACCAACTAGCACACTTAAAAATTTGTCTTACAATTTCACGCCCACACTATTGACACCAACCAGATTCATACCTAGTGGGTCTAACCAAGTGCGACCCAACAAACTGGGGCCCTTACCACTTACTACCAACATTTCCAGAGAACCACTCTTCCTGGATTTGAATTCCGCTTCTTCCTTCTTAGTGCCTAGAACTTCTAAGGGTTCCTCTGACCAGGTGTTCCAAGGCCAAATTGCCCTCCCTTAAGGAAGGTTCCTCTGACCATAAACAATTAAAAGTTTGCCAGCTTATTATAGTGTACCCAACTCCCATGTCTACTTCCATGGTAAGTGGTTTTCCATCTAACAACACCACACACCCGTCTGCTCTGGTCCTTCATGTTATATAAGGTGTACTCACCCATGTCCTGGTCAGCTGCCTCCCCGTACACATGCTGCTTTCTCTCTTTCACCATTTCCTGTGGTCCGCTTGTTGCTTCATTCTTTTTTTTCTTTGTAATGCATGCTCGTTCAATTTGTCCCTGGTTTCCACAAAGAGTGCAGTGAATAGCCGTGTGTTGACATTTATTGACGGCGTGGTTTCCATTAAAATGTCAACACGCCCATATGTGGGCAAACTCTGTGCCCTGCCTAATCTTAACCTCTCCCATCTGCCTGCTCAAAATGCCTGTTGTTTCATAATTTTCTGGTAGATTACTTATCTCACCCCTCAAATCTATCATATTTTTCCCAGTAGCCTCTGCCGTTGTTGCTATATCCTCAACATCTTTAAAGGTGAGCTTATCCTTAACTAATAGTGCATGCTGGATAGCTCTGTCTCTGATCCTACACACCAGACAATCACGCAGCATATGTTCTAAATTAGGAAAGTTACAACGGACTCTTAATTTATGTTGTTCTGCCACATACCCTGCAATTTTTTTCCCCTCATGTTGGTCACGTATAAGGAACTTGAACATTTCCACTATCTTGCTCGGTTTTAGTTAAAAATTTTTGGTAAGCTTGCTAAGAACCTCTCCAAGCAAAACAACATCTGTAGACTTGAGCACTAACAACGATGTTACCAGAATGTAAAGTTCCGCACCACACACTGTAAAGAATACCGCACGTTTTGATACGTCATCGTCAATCTTGGTGGCCACAAAATAAAACTGCAGCCTTTCCTGGTAGGATTTCCATGTCTCCCATCCTGGAATAAACTCTCCAATTGCCCCAATTAACAATATTTCTCACTCTGCAATTTTAACCTCGTTGCCACTATTGTATATGAGCCGCATAGCGCATCCTACACGAGTCGGGCTGCCCGGAAGACTGACTTTGCCTGCTCAGTCAATACTGTTACCAACATAACGACCATAACCACTGTTTCACTGTACACTGGAACAACATGTAACACTAGAAGATACATAAAGCGCTATACACTGGAATGATACATAACACACTGAAAATTTTTGATATAGTTTGCACAGATTTTGCTATCATGCAGAAAAAACCAAGTATTATCCATTCTTTATTGGATGGAGGTTGTAAAGGATCATAAACACTGGACTGGCGTAGACTAGCACATTACATACTTGCAGTTTCAGGGTGTTGATGGTTCACATGTTAGATAGTCAATATTGCCATGCACACAACAAAGTCACCAGCATGTACCATCTATCACTAAACATGGATCAACACAACTTCTCCTTCAACCATCATAACTGACAAACAGCAGTTGCTGGACACAGCTGGTTTGATGCCTGTCTGATCTGATGTATGTAGCTGGACCAGCACAGACCAGCAGACACCAACATTCAGTATTTCAAGAGGCATTTAGTAATATTTATTGTACCTTGGCAACTGTCTGGTTCACCATGATTTACATGTGGTTTTGGCTATTACTGTATGACAATGTGGACTAGCAAATGGTAGTATTTCGAGCCCTTTATTGAAGAGTGATAAGAATCTATTTCTTTTAGTGCAAAGGTATACAGAACTAACCAGCACTGGAAATTTTATCATCTGTAATTCGAACTTAAGCAATATGTTGTG
This sequence comes from Dryococelus australis, assembly GCA_029891345.1. Lineage (NCBI taxonomy): Eukaryota > Metazoa > Arthropoda > Insecta > Phasmatodea > Phasmatidae > Dryococelus > Dryococelus australis. The sequence continues at coordinate 81,267,112 of CM056995.1, forward strand.
GAACTGGACAAAGTGTACATTTTAATTATCTCAAACAAACTGATAACTTTTTTAAAGGTGTATGTATGTGTAAAAATGCTTTGTTAAAAAAATCTCAGACCAATACAAATTATACCCATTACTTTCATATAGACATTCTAAAATACTAAAAAAAAAATGTATTACAGTCTCTTGTAAGATCTACAAACAGATTACACTAGCTCAGAGTTTTGTATGATATGATGGATACCTGACCTCCAGTTTTTCTTTTTTTGTTTTGCTTTTCCCATTATCCTTTTTATCATCTTTACACACAAATTTTCTTTCGCTAACACCTGTGAGCTACCCATTTCATGTTTATTTTGTGAAACTGGTATTAACACCACATAAAGGTTTTAACTGTGTTGTGTATGCAGCAAGACAAATTTTTGTTGGTGGCTGTTGATTAGTGCTGGTCAAATGTGCGGTGATCTGCTGGTTTGTTGGTCTATTCTGCTCAGCACTGGTGTGGTCCATGCTGGTTCATGCCAATCTAGTATGAGTGATCTTTAAATCTTGAAGAAACTATGAGGGTCATTTATGCTTCTTGGTAGCTGTGTTATAACATGTAGTAAAGGTGCTGCAAAAGTAAAAGATACTTCTGAAGAGAAGTGGAATGACACCAAGAAAATGGAGGCAGATGTAGGAGTTAACGGGTGGAGGCAGTCAAAAAAGACAAGAGATTGAAAGTGTGGTTTTATTATGGAAAAATTACAATAAAAGTACAGATCATGAAAAACAGTTAACGTTCTCCAAAATGTTCCCCCAGGTTTTTGCCAGCAATGAGGAAGGCATTGAAGACCATCTGCTATGTGTGATTGATTAATTTCTCAAGTCAGTGTGCTACAGTTCAATGTGGCAAAGCTTAATCACCTTACACTTCTTTTAGCATCGCATGACACTGACATGCATTTCTGCCATAAAGAACTGCAATTTTCACATAAGAAGGTTGCTCAACTTTACTGACATTTATTTTGAAGCATGGTCTAGAGCATACTGATGTTTCTGTACACTGCTGCTGGGTACCCAATGACATGCACACACCATCTATTGGTAGCATTCAGTACAATTTTCAAGAGGTTTTCAAATGTATGTATGTACTTTATTGACCTTGTTGCCACATGTTCACAAGCTATACCATGGTTGCCATGACTTGCGAAATGACACTCGTATATGAATGGGATTCTCTGCCTTGGATCCCAAGCCAAAGTTACTTGAAAAGAAATCTTACTTTTCTAAAAAAAATAGTAGTCATTGTGGCACATTAGACTGAAAAATAAAGTAATAAATATTGGCCTTGCATTTAGAAACTTGTTGGAATTTTATTTCCTAAAGGCATGGCAGCCAAGAAGTGACCGGTGAAGACCAGAACATCATATGCACAGCTATTACGCACTTCAAATAAAATAAACAACAACATTAAATTGACAGTTTATTTAATTGCAATATATTTAGACTTACAGATTTTTTTAATATCATAAAAATTTGCATCCTCAAGTTCCAGCACACTATGTAACTGTCTGGCGAGCTGTGAATAAATGATCGTCCCTATTTCCTGGCATGATTTTCTGCAAAATTTGCTACTGCTTCCACACCAGTGTCTTATGAACAAAATTTTTGGTTTATTTCTTCAATCTAAATAATAATTTTTCCCACAAAGTAAATAGGATCTACTTCGAAAATCATATATAAAATATATTTCAACGTGTATAGGCCGCACATTTTTACAAAAAAAATAACTACAAAAAGTGGGGTGCGGCTTATATACGAGACATTGGCATGAACAATTTTATTTTTTTTTCAAATTTTCTTCCCCAAAACATGTTTAGAAATTTGTCAACATACAGTACATTTTAATGCTTTAACTCTTAAAGGAAGGAAGGAATGGAAAGGAAGGAGTGTAAAATGTTAACATTTTTAGGAACTCGGCCATATATGTCGTACATGAGAAAATAATTTCTCTGCTTTACAAGAGAAATATAGCTTACGTAGGTTGCACGTCGGCTGCGGCTCTACAAGTGCACATTGATAAAACACCATTTTTTGTAAGATGTCTTAGTTTTGCTTTCTCAAGTCATGTTATAATCTGTGGAATAGTGATTGCACAATGTATATTCATAAACATTGCAATATAACACAAATTTTCTATCGCAAATGTTTTTTAGGGGAGAAATTAAGTCAGAATTTATTATGTTTGTACAGAATCATGACTTAACAGTATTTACAGGAATACAACAATTCAGTGCAGCCTATGCTTGAAATATTAATTATTGCTAATTTTTCATCAAAAACTTCTGGTGCGGCCTATACACGCCAAAATACGGTAGTTTTCTTTAGTGTTGAGGTCACTAAGGTGTGATTTTTGGACCATGAGGTTTAACCTTGAGTATGTGTGCAATTTTTAGATGTATGTTAGGTAAGTTTATGTTGTAAACTTTCTAGCATGAAAGAAAGGGTGGTACTATTAAGTCCAGTGAAAAAGTTGACATAATTTTACGGTCAATTGTGTATCACTTGACGTTTACACAGGATGTGTTGCAAGAACTATTTCAGTGTGAGCATGCTGTGATTTTGAGTTACATGCACAGATACAGCTTGTGGGGAAATTGAGAGGCAATATTGGAAATAATAATTCAGAAGCAATTGTTACACTCCAGAGCGGTTTCAGAAAGCTTTCTGATGATTGTGAGTCATATTTGAAAGCTTATAGTCACCTGCCACCAAAAGGCAACGAGCTAGATTGCTGGAGGCAGAAGTTGCATCTAGAGGAGTTGGTAAGTAAGGTATTTAGTTTATCCAGCTTGCATCAATGTACATTGTGTGTTGTTATGGAGTGTAAAATAGTTACAAGGATACATCTTTCTGACAAATATTTCATTAGAGAATTTAACACTATAAGATTGCAAGTGTAGCATTTAACACAATAAGATTGCAAGAAGTATGTCTTCAAAACTACAAGTGCTTTTACTAATTTTTAAATTTTTACTTTTGGTTACAAGTGAATAGCAGGAATATGTTATGTTCAGCCCTCTCTTAACATACTAATCCAAGTATCACAGTTTTCCATTCATACTTGTGTTTTATCAGTTATTCATTACATTATTGCAGGTGATGGTAAGATGTACAGTATATGGTTATTAATCACTGTACACTCCTAGTAATGCACTAACCAAAATCTAGTGTGGTATTGGTGTGATAGATCTTTTTCAATTTGCACAACCAATACTTCCAAAGAAGTTCCACCAATTTTCAGTAGGTTTCTGCAGGAATTTGGTTCATTTTGAGTTTGTCCAGTTATATACATATACTCAAACCACTCATTTATAGTCTATGCCTTATGTTATGTCTTAGGGTATTGTGTCTTGGTGGAGAATGTTGGAGGTTGGCAGCCTTGACAGTTGGGTAATACACGGTGTTGTGTCAATGGCTAAATGACAGTAAGATGCAGACTGTGTGTTGACATCTCAGTGTAGGTAGTAGACAAAGCAGGAGTTAGTTAATATGGACTGTATGTAAAAATTGTTGACGTGTAACTGTATGTAACAACTGTTAAAGTGTAACTGTATGTAACAACTGTTAAAGGCAACTATCTAAAACTTAAATAGATGCATTTTCATGCTGAAATGAAATTGTTGCTGCAGTGTGGGTAAATTGCTTCATAGATCTTGACATTTATGAATCAATTGCTAAAACTAATGAACCAAGGTCATTTTTCAAATTACTTTGTACTGAACAGTGGTACACTACAGCTATGTAAGCAGCACTTGTTTGGTATTTGCTACATCCACACACATCCATCAGATTGCTGCAACATGTAGCATGATTTTTCACTGCTTGGGATCCTCTTCTCTGTTCTATAATTCAATGGTGACATGCTTTGCATCACTATAAACAACAGTTAGTAGAAGTCTTTGCTGTGACATAAAGTTTATGGGCTGCAGCTTGTCTACAAAATCCAAGTGCAACCACCTCTTGATGGATATGGATGGTACTTGTCTTAATGCCAATGTAATTCTTTTTATCACAGTTTGCAACCAAGTTTTTTGTTTTAACTTTACTATGTACTTGTGGGAGTATCAGCAATTGCAATCTGTCAATGTTTTTTTTTTTTTTTTTTCACATAAGCATATTTTTTCAGACTTGCATAAAACAAGAGGCTGATAAACTTACTGGGAATTCAAAAATAGTGGCACAGGAAGGACTCTCTTGGGCCAGGAAGATTCTGCAAACACTTGAGTTTCTTACTGAAGACGTGAGTCCTAAACTCTTGATTTTTTTATGCAACCTGTATTAACTTATGTAAGATCTATAACTGCAGCAATTTTGGTATGGTTTTGTTATAATAAATATAACTAAAATACTTTTTTTTTCAATTTCTTTTTACTTTAGTTATTTTTTACATTTTTACATAACTTTTTAATATGTGAAGGGTTAATTTACTGTGCCAGTTAAATTTAAAACCATTTTTATCCTGGTGTAGTGAAATAAGTAAACATATTCATTCTGTTACAATAACTTTTTGTTTATATATATATATATATATATATATATATATATATATGAAACACAACTTTTTTTCAGCCTTTATTTGGAAATTTGAGTGGGATGTAAAAATAGCAAAATGATTTTACAGGGGAAAAAAAATAGTAATAATGTAGAAGTGAAATAAACAGAGATACACATACAAGTTGGTATATGCAGGTATATTTACTGGTAAAAAAAAATTTGCTTAAAAAATGTGAGGTTGCAATGCTTTGTGATTGCTAGTGAAATACACTACGTATTGACGCCATCGGGTGGGACATGAGACAAACTGTAACACAATACACTTATTGTTGGTGGGCACCAGCGGTGTTTCTCAGTCACCGCACTGTTGAGACTCAGGGTTCTCAGGGATGCTGTGGTTTCTGTGTGTCCCTCTCACCAAAGCGTACTTACTTTATTTACTTTCATTACTAAACAACATTATTAAACTTTTATCACTTGCAAAATTTGGCGAGGGTTTGCTGCCACTTCAAAGGAAAGACATAGAGCACTGTGTACTTGCTTTTATTCTGTTAACCATACAAGACTGTGCCAACACTACCCTTATGAAAACTTGGGCGTGTCTAGCTAACTCCGTTCGGGTGCTCACCAGCCCGCAATTAATTTAGCGCACTCCTAGACGAATGACTTCTCTGTGGTGTTAGAAAACACAATCTTCAGAAGGGAAGGGGGTCGACAGCCTCTAGGGTGGACTGACGATTTTCACTGAAGGTAGGGCGCAGAGAATTAAAAAAGGAAACAAATGAACAAACACGTGTGATTATTTTGGATCACTAACACGGACTCGTCGGGGCTCGTCTTGCCACACGTGATTAGTAAGATGATGGCCTATACACATAGCCGGCTAGGACGGAAATAGTATCACCGTACCCTTTACATAAATGACATAAATACACTTGAAATATGATGGGACACGACATGATTGGTCACAATAACCACGCAGATTTGTGAAAGCAAACTTAGGTGGCGCGGATGCCGCTGGATATGCTTCATAGCGGATCACATGGTGCAGATGAATTTTCATCTTCCTCAGTAAAAACGGCAAGTGCTGTTCAGATAAATTATTATTGCGAATTGGAAAAATATTCTCCGGCAAACTGTGACATATTGAGGCTTTTAGCATGCCTGGTGGTAGGAAAATCAATCTTGAGATCGACCGCATGATATATATAAAATCATCAATTACGTGAAGTTTACATGAAACCCTGAATAAAAAGTACATAGAACCATGAAATTAATTATGGCACACATGATTTTACACAAATAAACTCTCAAAGCGCATGGATGGCTGGACACTGACTTGGCGGCTAGTAACCACATGGTCGCAAGTGATGTGGCCATAAAACATGAAAATAACCCTGAAATACATACATGAAAATAAAGCCCTTAAAATTGCATGCAGCAATGATACAGAAATTACAATGAAACACATTTAACATAGGCGGATGGTGCCTGATTCAAGTTGTGCAGGCCGCCGTGGTCTCTCCGACATCTTTCTCCTCCATCTCCTCGATTATGTTCAAAAAGCCACAAGGGCACAAATTATTAGGTTAAGTAGAAGCATAATGCTGGGGAATGTCTGGCAAAACATACGCAAAGCAAAGGTTAACCGGTATACTAAAGTGAAACTATTGTAATCTACATCAGTGCAAAAAGTTTGTATTGCGTATGTGACAGCATCTTACCTTACCAACTCTCCTCGACAGACTGCCCAGAGGTAGGGGTCGCGTAGACCTACCATGGCTGTCTACGGGGTTCACACAAGCGGAAGTGCTATTCACGCCGAGTAAAACTTTTATATTTGGAAATAAATGGCACATAAGCAATTTAAGTATTGATTTACATTTTAGATTTTTCTTATGAATTTTCTGTATTGCTGGAATGTCTTTTTATGATGGTGTTCATGCCGGAATGATAATGTTCTTGATCTTCATGCAGAGCACATTTTGAATTTATAATCAAACATTGTGGAATATTATCAAACATACAATTTAAATATTTAACACATGAAAAACCTGAAAATAAACAAGACATAATTTTCACTTTAAAAAAATATTCCGTTATGGAAAGTTCAGTTTATGGCTTCTTTGCGCACATGCGTGCCCACGTGTCACGTGAGTTGTGAGCGCCGTCATGGTCTTAACGCGGCTGGCTGTTAGACGACGTCAGTACGTATTATAATTGTGCATCCACTTGTGAATGTCATCTAGCTGTATGTCCATGCATGGCTTTGTGTGTATACTTATCTGCAAGCACCGATCTTTGAGTACTTGTGTGTCTGTTTATTTCATTTATAGGCAGTAACATGTAAATCTCCATTCACCCTCACATTTTTAAAATTTTACTGTTAAGGGCCACAGCTCTTTTCCACATTATTCGCGGCTGAAAAGCATGGGAGTGGGGTGTCTGCTATGCTCTTATCTGGCATGCAGTGCTCTCGTCATGTTGCATGGAACTATGTGACTTTGAGCTGTGACCCTACCATTTTATGGATGGAAAGTCTGTAGCAGAGTTCAATACAGGCTCCTATTGTAGTTTGGCTCATGTACAGGTATTATGTTTCAAGAAATGGCAGTAGAGAAAAGCAGTTTTTATCACAGTTTGAAACATCAATTTTTGAGGGCTTCAAATTAATATTTATAGCTAGCATGATATCTTTAAAGTACCATTCCATCTTCATCTGAGGTATGTTTTCTTTCGTAGATAGATGTAGTGGGGACACGTTTAACAATGTCATCAAGAAACCCATGTAGGAAAGTATTTTAAGTATGATAAAACTTATGCTGTAATAATTGTGGTGCATGCAGCAACAGAGTTGATGAACTCTATGAGACTGTAGAAGGTACCCTCTCTTATGACAAATAATTATAATTCTTGTCCCATCAGCCACAGCATTCTTTGCCAGACGTGGTGCTGTCACTGTGGGTGGGCAAGAGCAGATTTGCCTACTGTAGGATTCTGGCCCGCCAAGTTTTGCATTCCAACATTACATATGAGCAAGGGTCTATGTGTGGTACTATCTCATCTCTGATGCTTGAGGTAAGTATATACCAGTTTGGTTAAAAATGAGAGTATTATTAATGTAGAAAACGCTACACTTTATGAAGCTGTATCGCACAAGCTGACAGAAAGTTTTTTTTCTCCTTTATAGGTTGTCTATTTAAATTCTACAGCATGTATATAATGTTTACCTGTCTATGGAGCTGTACAAAATTTACTTTCATTCTTCCTCTGCCTCAAGATATTATACTAGACAACCTTGAATCTGAAATGACTCCTACATTTTTAATTTGGTCTACAAAAATAATTTATTTCTTAAAACTTAATTTGAACACATAATTTAGGAGAATTATTTTGTTTTGGCATTTGAATAAAGATCTAACATGGTCAGATTATTTGAAGATAATAATATAAAGTACATACCTTTATTTTATAACTTATATAATGACGTATGTCGCTTAAACAATTAATCTAATACAATTATGACATCACCAAGAGTACCTCTTCCACCACTACAGACGTGAGTGACAAGTTGTCTACCGTACAGGCAGCAGGAACTTATGAGTGAATTTTCTTCACCTGGAGAATACGCAACCCGACAGGGCACACTGCCCCACCCCCCCCCCCCCCCCTTCCCCGTACTGAGAGCCTACAAGATGCCCAGACCTCGAACAAGGCTGAGTGCCACCGATGAGGCACGAAGCAGAAACTCTCACCACAGTTTTCCCACGCCAGCCAAGGCAGAGGGACGTCACGCCCTCCCCGAATCCCACGCCGGCAGCCTATGAGCTTCCACTATATAAGTCTGGACGCTGCCGGCCTCGGAAGTCAGTCTTACACATTCCCTCTCATGACATCCAGCACTGACTCAGTGCTGCGACCAACTGAGATCTTGGAAACTTTAAGTACACCCCAGCGGCTACTTACTACGTCTCGACAACCAACGAACACGAACATACACATTCAACTTCACTTTGTCTCCTCTAGACACCTTTTACTTAGCAGTTTAACTTTAATTAATTTGTATTCGTCTAGAACTAGTATTCCCCTTTTTAACTTAGAACCAGGTTGTCTACACCTTGATCTGCAGGTATCTTCTTTCCTCTGCAGTTATGGGTCATGTGTTTATTGAACATTCAATAAACACTCATTGTTTTCTACCTTTCTATTTTTCACTTCCAGGGTATTTGTTTGTATTAACGACTGGAGTCAGAATACACCGTGCACCGCCAACAGTAACTAGGAAATTTATTTAAACCGGGTTAGCCTGACTGTCAAACCCGTTTTGGTGTCTGCACGTCAGACGACATACATATTAAACGGCTACCTGTTTCTTCCCAGTTACACATTAGCACTAGGTCAGTGCCCCTGGGGGAGAAACAGCGATGCCGCAACCAATAGAAACACTTTCACATTGGGAGGGGTGACAGATTCAGGCTATTTCTCACCACTCACAGTAAGTCAGTGAGGGGTGACCGTAGCCTGAAGTTTTGCCGTTTAACCTAGTGTGAATGCACAACCAGTAGAGACTTGGTGGTCCCCACAGCTCCACGTCCCTGATCAGCCCGTATACTGCGGGGGATCAGTGGGTACTCTTATCAAGCTTGTGCCGGCAAGTCATTATTGGGTTACACTGTCGAACCTTCCTGTCTAAGTGCATTACGTAGGCTGTCCAACTGTTTGCCCTATGTTTCACAAGAAGAGGAGTGGTAGAAAACATAGGGAACAATTCCTGGCTCAATCTGCTCTCAAACCACGGATCACACTACCACTTCCTATGCAGGAGAGGCAGGTGGAACGGGACCGTGCCGCGGAACTTAGACGTCAGGCAGTCGCGCCTGCTCCGGTTCTGCTAATTGATTTCCCACCTTGTATCTGCATACATCCTATGTGTCACCCTGTGGTAAATGGGTTTCTGATTGGAACCGAAGTGCGACTAGGCTGGGACAACCTCAACTTTTGGTCCAAGGTAGCACACCTGTGGAATCTCCAATCTGGCCTAGACCGAATTCTCTGCGTCTAGGTGAAATCTACCCCGACTACAATGCCCAAGAAGAAGGATTGCGGAAGTACTAATTAACACTCCTCGCCTCACGCCGACTACCTAAATCAAATTACCCCGCTTTTGGTCTAGCAAACAAAATCCTCGACCAACGTACCAAGTCAGTCTAATTGGGCATGCGTCAAGAGATTTTCTGGCGCCCCACTATGACATCAGACAAATAGCTGTGCGCAGTGAACGGCACAAACTAGACCAACCATACCCCGAGAACTAAGGTTGGAAACTATCAGTCAAGTGGTCTTCGGGAATCCCCAAAACACCCTGTGGCACCCTTAACTGCTATTATTTCAGACCCTGACATCAATGCAGCCATCGGTGAAAACCTCAATAGCGAGCACGACTCATCCGACATACAGTGTCGCCATGCTGACTGTCCAGGCCATGCACACTAAGAATAGAATGCACCTATTGCACGAATCTCTATCATTATGCCTGCATAGGCTGACCTGAAGAGGTCCGGGACACAGACGGATTAGAGTACCGCTTGCCGTCAACAACCCATGAGTTTCTGCATTGAGATTACGTGTCCCGGCCGAGGCATAAACCGCATCCGATGTATGATGTGCACAGTGAGCTCTATCACCATTTATGCATAGGGTGGCCAAACACGTCTCTATGCCCGGGATGACCTACCAGTGCAAGAGATGCCAAAGAAAGCACATCTCTCACTCCCATAGATCCAAGCCATCCCAGATTATATATATATATATATATATATATATATATATATACACACACACACACACACACACACAACCCAGTACTGCATCTGGCCACCCAGTAACCGGTAGAGATGACGACGTACAGATTACAGACTTTGCAGGTCGCCCACAGGAAGATCCAGTAGCATTCACGCAGGAATGCAAAAAAGAATTCAAATAAACGGAACTGCCACCGAAACAATGGGTTGATACGGCCCAAGTGCTTTTGAAGTGCCTGCCCTTACATGGTGGGAGAGATACGGAGAATTCTTAATGGATTGGAAGCAGTTCCATAACTGGATAGCGACGGAATTCACTGTGGAGGAGGTGTTGGCTAGACTAACAATGCAGTTTTATAGCCAGACCCAGGTACTCAACGAAGAAGCGGAAATCTTCATACGAAGAAAGGAACAAATGTTTTGACGTGTGTGTCCCGGAGTCGATGAAGTTACTGGCATTCGTTCCATCGGTTGAATGTTACTGTCAAATCTCAGGAACATACTCCTAATGGCTAGACCCACCACCTTGGACGAATTAGTTGATCGAGCCCGAGAAGCTGAGAAAAATTTTACAACATAGGTGAGTCTCGAAAAACCAGTATCCACCAAGGTCCCTGAGGTACGAGTACCACCGGTTGCATCCCTTAAAGGTGCACCAACCTCAACCCCTCGCATGGCATTCGTACCCAAATGCTGGTTCTGTCCAGAGAACCACTGGAACAAGGACTGCCCTCAGAAACGAGAGGGGGCTGCTGTTCCACCAAACCAAGTTGACAAAATGCCATCAAATATCCCAACACGACCACCTGGAAACCCTACTCCCAGAATCAAGCCAGGAAACACCGACATCGGCGTATGAAGCAGGCCACCACCCCGGGTTTACAAGGGCCCTTTCTCTAGGGATTAAGTGAGGAAGTACCAATTCCCATAGCCCCACACATAGAGGTGGAGGTAAATAACAACAGGGTACTCGCCTTACTTGACTCGGCGGCCACCGGAAATTTTATCTGAAGTAATCTGTTAACACCAAACCAGTTCGCCGAAATAAGATAGCAAACCAAAATAGTAAGAATGGCGCAACCAGAATCCACCCTGGACTTAACCAGCCGAATTACCCTGAACATAAAAATTCAAAGTATTACTACACAGACGGAATTTATTGTATCACCAACCATGTCCGAATCAGTAATACTAGGGTGCCCATGGCTCATCTGCCATCAATGCATTCTAGATCACGGGCAACAAAGAGTCTATCTGGGAGAAACCAACCGGATCACTGTAAACTGGGATCAAAACCCAGATGACATCCCGCCAATGCTCAATGAGCATTAACCACGAGCTCGAAGAACCAGAGTTCTACCAACTAAAAGCCGTACTAGATGAGCATGCCTGAGCATTTGGACAAGGAGGTCTGCTACGACAAACATGTTCCATACAACATGAAATGTGGCCTACAACTGACGTCCCAGTCTATAACCGTCCCTACCGAGTCAGCCCGCTGCTGTGACCTCATCATGAAGCAGGTCAATGACATGAAAGACCAGGGGATTGTGGAGTCATCAAATTCCCCATATAACTCACACGTGTTCTTTGTACCTAAGAAAGACGGGAAATTGCATTTTGTGTAAATTACAAATCGCTAAATGAAGTTACCCACCTGATCGCTCCCCCAACTATAGATTTGTCTCATACCCTACAAGATATTGGAGAGGTCAAAATATTCAGTACTCTCGACATGCAGTCTGGATACAGGCAGATTGCGGTCCACCCGGACAGTCGAAAGTATACGGCCTTTGCGACACCCGAGGGCGAAACTTTACAATTTTGTGTCATGCCTTACGGCTTGAAAAACGCCCCCGCAACATTCCAATGGTTAATGTCATCGGAAGTATTAACAGGTTACATCGGCGAGTTCTGTTTCGCCTATCTCAACGATTTAATAATATATTCTAACAGCTGGAAGGAACATCTAGGCCATCTGCAACGAGTATCGGAAAGACTCGAATTACACGGAATGACTTGCAAGCTGTCAAAAAGCTTCTTTGGCAAGTCATAAATAGATTATCTGTGACTCATCATATCACCCAAGGGAAACTTCCCGCAACACAGTTCAATACCATCAATAGAAGAAGCGGAAGAACATTCAAATAAGCTACGGCTACGATGGTACCTGGGTCTATGTAATTGGCTACGAGACTTCGTTCCAAATATTGCAGAATATATGGCACCGCTACATCCACTCCTCGAGAAAGACACCCATTGGCGATGGGACCCGGAACAACAACGAGCATTTTCCGACTTGAAGAACAGCTTCAGGAATATCCACCAACTCCATTGACCACAAGGAGACAATCCCTTAATACTAAAAATGGATGCATGTCAGAACGGCCTTGGTGCAGTATTATACCAGCAAGACATAGAAGGACAAACCCCATGTGATAGTGTATGCATCCACTCGTTTAAACAAGACTGAGCAGCGCTACCACATCAATGAGCAGGAGTTTCTGGCCATTATCTGGACCGTGAAAAAATACAGGACTTATCTCGAAGGGCAACACTTCATAATACAGACAGACTCTACAGCCCTACAATGGCTACACGAGTCCCGGAGTTCGAAGGCCAAACTCGGCCGGTGGGACATGTTCCTTACTGAGTTCGACTTCGAGGTCCAGCATTGCCCAGGTAAGATGAACGATCCGGCAGACACCCTGTCTCATTCTCCGACATTGGAGGAGAAAGCTGAGGAAGAAGAAGAGGAGAAAATGTCTCTCCCCCCTCAGGTCAAAAGAAGTCCAGAAGAACAAATCTGACTTCTTCAAATTCAAATAACTCGCCAACAAATAACCTTGAGCTAGATGGAGGACCCCAACATCTGACGCCTACTACGGGAACAGCCCCAATGTTTTGCACTATGGGATGATGTTGTGTGGACTAGTAGCGGACAGCCCTATACCCAGTGGAAGATCTGGGTTCCACTGCAAATACGCGCTGATATATGGCGGCCCCATCACGACCATCCCCAAGTTGGTCACCCGGGTACTACGGGAACCCTGCTGGATATTAAAACCTGTTGCGGCAGGGACAGGATAAGCTGCGATGCCTGGTAGAACGTCAGCAACTGTGTCACATGCTGTCATGGCAATCCTACCCGGTTCCTCCTCCCACCCCAAAACCACAGAGACCCAAGACGGCCAGGACCCACATCGCAGCCAATCTGATGGGCCCGTATTCACGTGGCATGAAAGGAAACTGCTACCTTCTTGTGGTCACAGATAAATTTTCAAGATGGGTAGAGGCATTTCCTCTACCTAGCCAAGAAACCACCCCAATCGGGCGGAAAATGGACACGGAGATTTTTGCATGATGGGGTTATCCGAAATCAATACTCACAGACAATGGCACACAGTTTACGAGCCATCAATGGCAAACCGCCTGTCAAGAGTGGGGGGTAGAAACCTGGACTACCCCTCCCTTCCATCCTCAAGCCAAACCCCACTGAACGGAGGAACCAGGAGATCAAGAAGTGCCTTCATATCGGTGTGGGAAATGATCACAAGCATTGGGATAAGCTCATCCCTGCCATACTGTTTGCCCTTCGACGTCGTACCAACGAGGCCATCGACACCAGTCTGAGCGTTCTACTCCTGGGACAGACATTACGCCGACCAGACGACTGGCAGTGGGAAAGCGAGCCCACTGATATGCCTCAACCTGAGGACATCCGGCTAGCAACCCTGGCCTGCGCCACACACACCCAGAACGCCCAGACTGCCTACATGTCTAAGAAATACCCCCAACAGAAAACAGGGGTAAGAGAGTTTAACTTAGGGGAAGCCGTCCTTCTGCAAAGTCACCCTCTCAGCAAAGCCAGCAACCAATTCAGCGCTGGCCTTGCTGACAAATGGGATGGACCGTACCGCATTGTAGGCAAGCGAGACAATGTCTACTGGGCTGAAGATATACGCAGATGGATCCGGAAGGCCACTTGAGGCCAGATACGTCCATACCCAGGGGACATGCTGACACTTGGGGACGACGAAGCCGAGGGAAATACACCTAGCCAATCAGGGGGTGAAGGCAAACCCCCATCCAAAAGGGAACCCCATACAGAGCCAGACCCGTTGATGAGACCTGAGCTGATGCCCATCATTATTGTCAAGGCTCGTAGTTATGTCGCGTAGTAGAAACCAGATGTAGAACAATGCCAAGGTGCATTCTCCATTAGATCAATGCCCTCAATGCCATGCAACTATGCCGAGAAGATCGCAACCCAAACGAAATCTAGCTGCTCCGAATTATCCTGGTGGAGTTCACGTCACAGAGAACCCCGTCAAACCCCGTCGATTAAGCCGCATTAGCGAGCAGTCGGAAGTACCTTCGATGAGAGGAGTAGGAATCACACCAGTGCCTACCTCTCCACCTTGTACAACTACGCAGCCAGAAGTCAAGGCCATTCCAACTTCAACAAGTCGACATCTGGCTCCAACAAAGAAGTACAAGATGCCACTAGACCACCGGAACCCGGGCCGTCCACCTCCGACGAGAGTGCTCCGCCGCAACCACCTGCCACGCAGGAAGACCCGCCCATTGGGACGTCGAGCTGCCACACCGGAAGTGCTCCGCCTCAAAACTCTGCCACGCAGGAAGACCCGCCAACCGGGACGTCGAGCTCGGACAAGAGTGCTCCGTCCCAGCAACAACCTGCCAAGCAGGCGGAACCGCCCATCGGGACGTCAAGCTTGGACAAGAGTGTTTCATCGCAACAGCATGCCGCGCACGACAACCTGCCTACCAGGACGTCGAGCTGCCACGCTGGAAGTGCTCCACCTCAAGAACCTGCCATGCAGGAAGTCCCGCCAGCCGGGACGTCAAGCTCGGACAAGAGTGCTCCGTCCCAACCTCCTGTTACACAGGAAACTCTGCTACCCAGGGCGTCTAGCTGCAACAGACATGCTCTGTCTCCAGGTCCTGTGACGCAGGAATACCCGCCAACCCACACGTTGAGCAGCCACATTGGAAGTGCTCCGCCCCGCCATCTTCCTACGCGAGAGGCAGCTTTCATCAAGAACGCTGATGCCACCCACTACTCCTCAACAGGCACATCACCCACAGTGGAGGTCGAGGTGAATCTCCTTTCCACTACCTCGCCCCAGGACCTGGCCACCGAGACTGTCGATGCCGCCCACGACCTCGTACCATGAAGAGCTGTGCTGCTCACAGTTGGGGTCGAGATCTGTCTCCCTCGCTTTGCCCCGTCAGAGAAACATCCTGCCCTGTGGGTAGGAACCTGTGCAATCGGGGTGGATGGTTTGTCACTCCCCTGCATTGCCTCAACGTCCGTTGAACAAGTGCCCTCCCAATTTGTTGCGGTCTCGTAATAGACTGGTCATGTACACCACATTTAATTTAGCTGCAAGCCAAATACAGTGATGTAAGCAGAACAATCACATAGGCTAAATTAAATTCAAAAGTATCCAGTACAATTTCAAGTATAAAGAACCAATGAGGTAAATGCACCTGTAATTAGTCACTTGACAACTTTTATTACAGCCGTAAAAAGCTGTACATCAGTAACTTTTGATAGACATTTTTCACCTCACGGTTCAAGTGTTTCAGTGGCCGACAGCCCACTTAATTAGGTAGCATTAGGAATGGACGCTCACCACAGTTCCAGTGATTAAGTTGAAGATAGAGACTTCGACATAACAAAGACATTTTAGCTTTTTGTATTTTTATTAATATTTATCATTTGAATCTGACATGATGTGTAGGTAAACCTATAAATGTCAACATACGTTTTGAAAATGTTTATGTGAAGATCGCTTTCATGAAGATTGCAGTTGTCTAAGAGTGTGTTTTCAACACTTACAAAAATGAACATTCCAACGAAGATACACAATGTACATACTAGCTGTTAGACCTATGATATAAGATGGACTCCCGCAAGGGATAGCTGGGTAAATTTTTTTATGCTCTTCAGCATTAAATCTGATTTGATGTGTAGGCACACAATTAAATATTTTCGTACATTTTGAAGGTATATGGGAGAATCACCTAAAAACTGTTCAAAATAAAGTGAGCACTTTTGAAAGCCCTGCTTAAGATCTACTTGTATGCCCGTTGTGTATTTTTCTGCCTTATGTAAAATTAACATTGCCATGGGCTTCATCACTTTATTCATGCGTCGGTCAGGTGAAACTGTGAAATTATTAGAAAAGTAAATACTTTACAATTCTGCTCATTTTTACACTTCGATGTATTAAAAATAACAGGAAGCGAAAGAAATAATTTAAGTTATAAATTTTTACCTAACACTTTCTATTTGACGTTAAGATATGGAACTATATTCCCTCCACCATTATCAACTTTACTGGGCACCTGTCACCCTGTGCGCCCGTTAAAATATATGACGTTAGTAGCAGTGGATTTTTTTAGATTGATTTCAAACGTGCTCACTTTATCGTGAACAGCCTTTACAAGAAAGAATGCCATTTTGTAGGAGGGAATTTTTATATGTATGCTTATATTTGTATGTGGTTTTGTTGGCAATATCTTATACACACACACACACACACACACACACACACACACACACACACACACACACACACACACACACACATATATATATATATATTATATATATATATATATATATATATAATATATATATATATATATATATATATATATTATATATATATTATATATTACACACACACACACACACACATACACACACACACACACACACACACACACACACACACCCCTTCCAATTTTGAGTCTATTGTATTAAGTGACCAACGTGCGCATAATTTGCCACGATAGTCATGCATGTAGTGTACTTGCTTTGTATTAGTTTAGCTGGTCAACCCAGGTGTTGAAAGGCCTGTGGTTGTCCACCTCGCAATCTGTCACACACAACTATTTAGCTTGCTGACAGACACAAAGGTTCCCTGGAAAGATTTCCTTTTTCTTTCTTAACTCACTGCAGCAAGCTCCATGATAATAGTGGCGTTTCCCCATCTTCCGTGAGTAAGGCTTGTACATATTCTAATTATTACTACTTTAATCCCCTTGTCTTGACATGCCAATGTTTTATATAATTTTTCTTTCTGGTTTTTTTATGTACAATTCCATTGCAATATCCACTAGTGTTATGCTGGTTTTCGTCAATGGCATGCATATGAAATGTAGGCCGATGGGACACCTGACACGGCTTCCTAACCCCATAATCTTTGCAACATGGTGTGAATACAGACACTCGCCGCATCAGCAAATCCCAATCACAAGGGTGAGGGGCAGAGAAGGATGCCACCCAAAAGAGAGAGAGAGAATCAAGGTCGCTAGCCAGCCACCGCCTCTCCACATGTTTTGCTTCACCGGCCGGGCGACCAGAGCGCACAGAACACGCACCGCTACAGCAGTCAAGCCACCCAAACTTAACAGTCACGCCTACCTTTCTGCAAAAAAAATTTTTTTTTCGTGCTATCTACCCCATTGTGTCTACAGATGCCTACCTAGACCTTCCAGAGAGGGGGCCTACGCCTTTTTCTGCCACCTTTTCCATGATGAGTCTTCATTGTAACCGGGGGGGGGGGGGGGGGAATTGACATGTGCCGCTTATACAACTAATCTAATACGATTACAACTCATCGCCAAGAGTACCTCTTCTACCATTACAGTCGCGAGTACACATTGCCTACCCTACAGGCAGCAGAAACTTATGAGTGAATTTTCTTCACCTGGAGGATACGCAATACGGCAGGCACACCCCCTTCCCCTACCCGTGCTGAGAGCCTACAAGTTGCCCAGACCTTGGGCAAGGCTGAGTGCTACAGACGAGATACGAAGCAGAAACACTGACCAGAGTTTTCCCACACCAGCCAGGGCAGAGGGACGTCACGCCCTGCCTGCACCCCGCACCGGCAGCCTACAAGCTTCCACTATATAAGTCCGGATGCTGCCGGCCTCTGGAGTCATTCTTACACATCCTCTCTCATGATATCCAGCACTGACTCAGTGCTGTGACCTCCGGAGATCTTGGAAACATCAAGTATGCCCCAGCTGCTACTTACTACGCCTCAATATGACCAAAGAACACAAACATACGCATTCAACTTCACTTTGTCTCCTCTAGACACCTTTTGCTTCGCAGTTTAACTTTAATTAATTTGTATTAGTCTAGAACCAGTATTCCCGTTTTTAATTTAGAACCAGGTCGCCTACACCTTCATTCCTCCACGGTTTGATAGGAGGTAGCATGGGTCACGTGTTTATTGAACATTCAATAAACATGTGACCCGTGCACCGCCGTCACGAACCGGGAAATTTATTTAAACCAAGTTAGCCTGACTGTGGAACCCTTTCAGGTGTCTGCATGTCAGAAGACATACATATTATAAGACTACTTGTTTGTTTCTAGTCACACATTACCACTAAGTCAGTGCTGGTGGGGGAGAAACAGCGACGCCACAACCACTAGAAACACTTTCACATTGGCAGGGGTGTCAGAATCAGGTTATTTCTCACCACTTGCCCTAAGTCAGTGCACGGTGACCATAGCCTGAAGTTTTGCTGTTCAACGTAGTGCGAATGCACAACCAGTAGAGACTTGGCGACCCCCACAGCTCCACATCCCTGATCAGCCCGCATACTGTGGGAGATCAGTGGGGACTCTTATCGAGCTCGTGTTGGCAAGTCACTATTGGGTTACACTGTCGAACCTTCCTGTCTAAGTGCATCACGTAAGCTGTCCAACTGTTTGCCCTATGTTTCACGAGAAGTGGAGTGGTAAAAAACGTAGGGAATGATTCCTGGCTCGCTCTGTTCTCAAACC
Source organism: Dryococelus australis (assembly GCA_029891345.1). Taxonomy (NCBI): domain Eukaryota; kingdom Metazoa; phylum Arthropoda; class Insecta; order Phasmatodea; family Phasmatidae; genus Dryococelus; species Dryococelus australis. The sequence goes on from CM056995.1 coordinate 81,286,279, forward strand.
GTGGATCGCACTACAACGTCCTATGCAGGAGAGGCAGATGGAACGGGACCGTGCTGCCTAACTTAGACGTCAGGCAGTCGCGCCTGCTCCGGTTCTGGTAATTTACTTCTCACTTTGTATCTGCGTACATCCTACGTGTCACCCTGTGGTAAATGGGTTTCTGATCGGAACCGAAGTGCGACTAGGCTGGGAAAACCCCAACTTTTGGTCCAAGGTAGTACACCTGGAATCTCCAATCCGGCCTAGACCGAATTCACCGCGCCTAGGTGAAACCTACCCTGACGACAACGCCCAAGAAGGAGTGAGGAAGTACCAACCAACACCCCTCGCCTCACACCGACTACCTAAATCAAACTACCCCGCTTTTGGTCTAGCGGACAAAATCCTCGACCAACATGCCAAGTCAGTCTAATTGGGCAAGCATCAATACCTTAAAACATAAGGAAGATACCCTTTCTTTGTCTATTTGCATCTTTTTTAAAATTAAAATGCTCTGCATTTAATTGTTTCTAAAATTTTAAGTGTTTTGTACTATAATGAAATGTGTGTATATTCAAAAACATTGGCCATAACTTGTCTCTCAATATTCAAGCAAACATTTTGACCTTAAAATCTTTAATTTGCGAAAATAAGACGACCCTCAATTCTTTGGAAGTAGTGTGGAATAAAACATACTCTAGCCTTATTTTTGAGTTGTAAATGTTGTAATATGGAATTGTACCAAAGTCGCAGATCTGTTCAGAAATTTGCTGTATTTTGGGAGTAGTAAACTCCCAATTAACTGTGTTAATGGGGGGCAGAGAAAACAAAAATAAATAAATTTGTATTACAAAACCCGGATAATCGAATTTACACATTTTTACTATTAATGGAACAGTGATATTGGCTCCAAAAATAGTGATAAAACACATTATCTATTATACATTTCAAAGCAAACACTAATCACCCACTGTATGTGCAGGATCTAAAGTGTATGCTACTTTAACTGATATTTATGTTGCATCGAGTGTAGTTAATTCACGGCACATCGAGTATATGGAGCCTTTCGCCGGTGCCAGACGAGCGTGTTGTGCAGGCGACCGGGCTGATAGATAAGTGGTCTGTAGTTGTGTATGTGTCGCTATCTCAACGCATGCCACTCAGACCCGTTCTTTAGATGGCAGGTTAGTTGAAAGTTTTAAATGTGACGCAATAAAGACTACACTATAACGTGACTTTAAATGAGGCAACCTGGCATTTATACAATACAGTACAATCTCCATTTAAAAAAATAAACCCTTACAATACAAAAGCTAATTAAAATTTTACCGACTTACAAACACACACAAAAATTTAAAATCTCATGAAATGTTTAGTTTTTTATTAACATTTAAACACTTGGTATGAAAAAAAAGTAAGGAAAGGTAAACCATGCCTTGCTTGAAAAGGCTTCAATTTTCTTTTGTTTGGCACAGGGATTGATGGTTTTGTTTGTAACACACCATGCTCAATTGTTTTATTATTTCTAACTTTTCTGCGATAGTTTAAACTGTCCTTTTATGCTTTATTGATGTTGCGAAAATGAGTGAACAGTGACTCGGGTCGGTGATCGATACACTGAAAAAACATGTTTCTTGAGGGTTGAAAAAAAAAAGGGGGGGGGGGGGGGTAACTGAGGCAGTATCCGAAACTGAAATGGCAAATTCTTTATTTTGTAATTTGTCATTTCGGAAGTTTCACTTCAAGAGTTGAGTCACTTGTTTAGCACTCGTGGTGAAACATTTTTACATTTTTTACATTAACAGTGAAAAAATATTTCTACAATCATCACTGGAATTCTGCTCATACGTTAATAAATACGAAAAAATAAGTTATGCGATAACGACTTCAAAAAAATTTGTCCCAAAATATATAAACAAAGCACAACAGTTACCTCCTTTTTAAAACATGTCTAGTGTATTTTATGAACAATTATTTGTTTTGTAGAACATTTGCACATGTGTTAATTTTGTATTTTTGCTAACATCCGCTGCTAGATAGAAATACGAAATACCAAATTACCAAAAACACCATTTTTGTATACAAAATGGGCCACGTGATCACTTTGTCAACAAAATCTGCCATTTCGGACATGACCTGAGATGAGTCAAGAGTCCGACGCGCTTCAATGGACAGAAATGGATCTCATGCGGGTCTCTGTGACAGGCTGACAGTTTAAAAGAGATAAACATCAGCTCACGTGGCACAGTGATAGATGTAACTTACAGTTGCTTGTTATACGACACACTTTACAGTATCACCTGACCGCTGCACAGATAAACCGAAAACTGGTTAAGCGAAGCACGACTAAGTGGGAGTGTACGTATTGTGAATCGCTAAGCCTCTCCTCTGTAAAAACTCTGGTTAGTGTCCAAATTACTACAAACTACACCAAACTGATGCCACATGTTTGCTTTGCTGAGTACATCAATCTGCTTGCACTCTAATGAAATTTGCATCTTCCACAACCTGTATGGGCAGCTCACAGTATTGTTACATGTTTTCTAGTGTTTTCTTTGTTTTATTGCAGCACCTCAGTAGCAGAAAGGTGATGGCTACTGTGGATGTAAAACTATGGCTTGGGAATATCACAGTTTGGAACAACAGCCAGAAGTGGGAGCACTTTGCGCACTCAACCATTGGACTTGAGGTAGATGTTATAGAATGTACACCACAGTGATAAATTATTTCCAGGGAAACAACTACTTACAGTAATTGCAGTTCAACAAATTAAATGAAAATTTGTAATGTTCTGTATTATAGGTAGTTCATGGTTAAACAAGCACTCTTGAACTCAACCTTTGAAAAATGTTGCTGCACTTACCTGCATGTATTTTAAACAGGCACACTGACAGGCATGCGTCCAGTCAAGTTGGTAATGATGGAGGGAAAATAGTTCCATGTCTTAATGTTGAATTAAAAGTGTTGGGTAAACATTTGTAAATACTTACATTTTTTTTTGCTTTCGGTTTATGTTTAATGTAAATAAACATAATAATGAGCAAACTTGTAAAATATTTGTTTTTATGATAATTTCACAGTTTCAGTTGACCGAAGCACAAATAGTGATAAGGCCCATGGCAATGTTAATTATACATATGGTGGAAGAACACACAATGCGAGTGCAAGTAGATCTTAAGCAGGACTTTGCAAAGTGCTCAGTTTATCGTGAACAGCCGTTAGAATGTTTTGCAGATGTGCATTAAGTGGTGGTTGCTTTCTAGAGCTTTACCAGTTGAAGGATAACTGAAATAATTTATCTAATTTGTCAAAAGGGATGGACTTGTGCCCATGCAATGATATCTGCTGATGTTTAATATGTCAATATTCCATGTATATGATTGTATTAAATCCTATTTGTGACCTTATACAGTTTCACAGTTACTATTTTCAGCTTTGTAAAAATTGATGCTTTATCATAAAAAAACTGTGGAGTATAGAGGTTGGGCAGTTAGGGAATTGTATATAGACCAAAATTAATAAAGACTCCACTTTTAATCAAATGCCTCCATTGTGTAGTGAATTGGGGGATTGGGGTTCATGTAGTAGGTGGGTCTGGCTCACCTCCACTATGTAGAAGGCAGTTACAGATAATCTCAGAGTCACCCGCCCAGTCATTGTAGGCATGCCACAGTCTCTAATATCATGATATTAGCTAAGGTTCCAGTCAGACTTAGGACACTATAATCATTATGTTTACTTCATAGTCTTAATTTTTTGTCTGTGCTACTTTTCATGCCCACAGGATTTTAGTCTTCTTGCCACCATATGCCAAGCCTATTCTTTGAACTCAAAAGTGTTACGAAATGCATATGTTACAGTGTCTGTAAGGCAGCATAGCAAGCATACACAGGTTAGTGGATATTTATAAATTTTAGAATTGTACAATCTACTGATTTCAAACCATTAACTGTTTTTATCAAAGCACAACTTTATTATATAATTTTCATTTCACATATCTGCTGCAAGAAAAAGTATATTTATGTATAGTTATACCTATATGTTTTTAGAGAATTTTATTCATTTACGTATTGCGAGATTGTTAAAAGTATTTTCTGACTTAATACAGAATACGTATGAGTTGTTTAGTTACAGTTTGTATCTAATCCGTAAATCATAAAAATTTTTTACAGTGTGGTTTTTATAGAAGTTGAAGGTACTTTTTTAATACCAAAATTTCAATTTTTTTTATAGTGTTCAGTTTTGTATTTCTAACAAAGTATACTATCACCCTAATATATTGAAATACAGTATTCTTTTGTTTAAGGATTTTCAACTTAAAACTGTATAATTGATGTTTCATAGGTACATGGGCATCATCAGAAGGGGCAAAGCAGAGCCCCCTGAATAATTTTTTTAAAATGAAATGTGAGAGATTCATTACAACAATCATTTATAAATGATCACTATTTATAACCATTCTTGTAACTAAGTAAAATAACATTTTCTTTTTAACAAATAAACCACTTATAAGTAATGCAACTTCAAAATGTGAGTCCCTACTGGGAGATGTAACCAAGTTCTTCCTCTTTTTTCCATAATTTTTGTTTGATGATTGTTTATGCTTTTGTATTTAATACTATGTTGTAATATTAGAATCTATAGTCTTAAAGATGAACTACATATATTATTGTGACATGGTACGGATATTTGTTGTGATTATTTTGCACAAAACCCAGTTGTAAAAATATCACGCTCCTCTGAAGTAAGCTTATTCTGATTCTTATGCCTTCCCCTTGAAAATAGTCTTGGTAATGCCCGTGCATAGGTTGTAGTTTAACCGTTTTCGATTCTTGCATCCGGTGTTGAAAAAAGGCAATTACTCTGTTAGCTGTTTTCACATCCACAGTAGGAATGACAAATCATGACATACCAGCACTTACTTGCCTCTCTCAAAATTTTTTATTTAATAGAAGAGTATTTTTTGAAGATTATTATAGCATTTGGTCAGGATAAGCTTAATTCATAAAAGAGACATGCTGAATTCTTACAATGGTTTATGGAAGAAAACTCTTACATCAAAATATGGTACAGTAATTGACAATACGCTGCTGAGGTTGTGGCAGTACTTTATTATGCATACCAGTATTGTTTATGAGAATAAGTAACTACATAAGTTTTTATTATGTGCATATCTTAGTCCCCAGGTTTTTCATGTGTATAAGTATGATACAATCTCTGAATAAGGAAATATGTGTACATAATTTGTTACATACCATTTTGTAGATAATTTGTTACATACTATTTTGTAGATAATTTGTTACATACCATTTTGTAGATAATTTGTTACATACCATTTTGTAGGAGAGCACGTCCTCATATTTCAATATGTGTGTAGGTTCAGCCTGGAGATTTCCAGCTCAGGTGGAATGAGTCGCTGTGGTTCACCAATATCAGGTTCAACGACCTGCCTCCTACAGTTGTGCTGGAACTGTGGACCAGAAGCATGTGTGTAAGCTTCTTGCTCAAATGTTTTCTCCTTGTTTGTATACATTGTAATACTGTGAAACCTCACTAATGAAAACCTCTAATATGTACAAGGTTGTCTTCTTTTTCCCTTGGAGTAAGCTAAGGAATTCAATGCCAATTTGTATGCTTAATAAAAAAAATGCCAAGTCCACTGGTAAAAAGGTCATACTGATGATAAGAATGTCTGATTTTCCAATTTTTTAATTTTTATAGTCTACATTTGAATGTTTTAGAGATTTTTATTTTGCAAACTTGTCAGTACAAACCTCATTATTACAAACTGCAAAAATTCAAATCTCTTCAGGTTTGTATTAAAGAGGTTTCATTGTTATAATTAGGTGAGATGTAGCTTGTAAAATAAAATTCACAAAGTCTTTTGTTTTTAATTAAAAAATAAAGTACATAATATAGGCTTACACATTACTGATGCATACAGAGAAAATAAACTACTTCGAGATCAAACTTTTACTTTTGAGCCTGTGATTCAGTTACCTATATCTATTATATATCACTTCAATATCAGGTATATGTTGCTGAATTTTTAACCAGTAGAAAAATTTGACGCTTGCCATGTACATGTCACCCAGACCGTTTGCCTGCTGCGCACCACTACACCGCCGCAGCAAGCATCTGCACTCTGCAGTATTTTTGCTCTGTAGTGCCAAGGTGCGACAGTGTGTGTGTGTGTATAATGCAGTGCAACCTAGTGCAAAGTAGTACAATGTGCAAAAGTAGGGTGCCCACAAAGGGCTTAACAGCTCATGCAGTTAGAACCCTAGTTAAGGGAACTAGAGACATGCCCCTACTAATTTTTGTCAAGTGTTATTTTATTGTCACAATGTTTATTTCAAAAGGTAAGTTGTTTTCATCTCACGTGTTTCATCCCCATCCTGTCTCATATATTGTGCAAGTGTTTTGTTTGTTCCAAATTAATGCAAAATGTTTTATTGTTATGTTATTTTACAAGTGTTTTGTGTTTTAACAAGTTTTCAATCCAAGTGTGTCAGAACGTAGTTCCAGTGTGCCGTGCAAATCTGCCAGGGTTGGTTTGCATGCCACGCAGAAGAGTCTGTAGCATTTTGGACTCCAGAGGGCCCGACCGCGTCACATCGTGCTCCAGTGGCCAGCAATGTTTGTCACTGACCATATAGTGTGTCATTAGCTTCAGTTAAATTTAATCGGAACTATTTTCTTCTTTTAGTCCCCAGAGAAGCCAGCCCTCCTTCCTTAGGATTTAAATCGCCTAGGGAAGTGTAACTGTTCATTTTGATGCGTGATGCCGGGAGACTGACAAGGTCATCATTATGTTAAGGACGCTGGATTTGTCGGGTGCTAGGGCAGGTGCACCCTCTTACAGGAGGTTCTCAATTCTCTTAGTCTCTACGTGGTACTTGTGCACTTCCAGTGTAGATGACTGGCCTGGTAGCTTTGCGGTTCTGTAAGTATTGACTCTCAGCGGTATGCTTGAGCGAGGCGTAACCTCAGAAGACGGCTTCACCTGGTTCGTCTCTGATGACCTTATGTGAGCTACAGGTGGGTTACAGATCCAGTGTTCGAAGCTCGTGTGAGTTGTCAGGGTTAGTTATACTGATTTATGTCTGAAGCTGGAGGTTGGGACTCATAAGGACTGATCTGGTTTGCTTAAATATGTATTTTGGCGTGTATAGGCCGCATCAGGAGTTTTTGATGGAAAATTAGGGATAATTAATATTTCAAGTATAGGCCGCACTGAATTTTTATATTCCTGTAAATATTGTTAAGTTATGATTCTGTACAAACATAATAAATTCCGACATAATTTCTCTCCAACAAAACATGTGTGACAGAAAATTTGTGTTATGTTGCAACGTTTATAAATATACATTGCGCAGTTACTATTCCACAGATGGTAACGTGACTTGAGAAAGCAACATGTTACACAAAATGGCATCTTATCAATGTGCACTTGTAGAGCCGCAAACTATGTAAGATATCTTGCACAAGTGAAAAGTTTATTATTATTATTATTATTATTATTATTATTATTATTATTATTATTATTATTATTATTATTATTATTATTATTATGTATTCTTTTCCTTCCTTCCTTTAAGAATCAAAACATTAAAATGTACTGTATGTTAACATATTTCTAAACATGTTTTTGGGGGAAAAATTAAAAAAAAAATTTTTATGCCAATTTCTTGTATATAAGCCACACTCCACTTTTTTGTAGTCAATTTTTTGGTAAAAATGTGCGACCTATACACATCGAAATATGTACTCTGCGATCCAGGGGTTTGTCTCCCCGTTCAGATGTGTGGGTGCCTCAAAAAGTTCCTCGGGGTCCTCAGGTGTAACTGGCATCTGTAAACAACGCAAAGCCTGGACTTGATACTTTGGCGACAGCTAACTGAGCAAGGCAATGAGGGAGGGGTAAGCTCTTGCAAGTGCCCAGAGGCAGTTAGCACCTGTTTTACTTTATTTATATACCACTCCGACAGGAGTAAGCCATCTGGATTGAAACACCACTCTCACATCCGTGAGGTGATTGCAGGTGACGTGTAGTCCTACCTGGTGTAAACCACATGAAACATCTACTGACTCAACGGACACCTTATCTCAGTACTCGGCGCCTAAACGTGGTGAGCACTGAGAGTCAGGCCTCGTTGTTGACAGTTCCTGTACGTGGGTGAGGGTCTTATAAGGGAATGGTCTCCCCAGACTCAGAGCACACTACTTGCGGCACCTAAACGTGGGGGAGAGAGTGGCCTACTGAGTAGACAAGCCGGTCTCACAAGACAAAGTACCTAGTGTCGGGGTTCTACCGTTTTGGACTCCCTGGAGCACAGAATGTGTGGCCATCCAAGGTGTGTGTGTGGGTACTCAGTTGTTGGGTATGGCTCGTGTGAGTAATTTACCTGGGTCACCTGCAATCCCCTGAGTGATGTGAGGAACACTGAGAGAGGTGCTATGTCTATAGGAAAGGATAACCTTGAGTCAGTAAAACTGTTGTTTATTCCGTTTGATGGGAAATAAACAGGTAGTGTAGCACTACCTCCTAACATTGGCAAGAACGTAGGGAAGCTTAATCCTAAGTTATATCCAGGTAGAGGCGACCAGGTTCTAGGCTCACAATGTTGGGGTAGACGAGTGCTATGAAAATACAGTAGAACCTCTTTATTACGACCCCTCACGGTTCCCGAGAATAGGGTCGTAATAGAGAGGGGGGGGGGGGGGGTCGTAATAAAAAATTTGGGGCCCATTTTGAACCATCCGAAACCCCCTTCCACCCAAACTTGCCATTTTTTGCATGAAGTTCATGTTCAATTGTCTCTATTACACAAAAAACCACTTTTTAAATGTTTTATATATATATATATATATATATATATATAACATTTAAAATATATATATATATATATATATCTGGATGTCTCCTGATTAATTTGATATCCAAGAAAATCATATTGGACCACCCCTTGTCGTAAAAAAGGCCTAAACACAGTATGACGGCTATTGAAAGTGTGTGAAAATATCAGACTATGTATTATTAAAGTATAAAGTTATGATTAAAGATCTATTACGCAGGTCTCGTGGGTCATATATTGCTATGAGGCACGTAGCGATCAAAAAGTTTAGGTGGTGTTGCGCAATACGTGTGTGCATGCCGTGCTCTCGCTTTGGTCTGGCCGTGTACGTAGCTGGGCGAGCGCCTAGATCCTCCGCAGAGCGGCCGGGCAAAGGCGTGGTGGTTTGCTGCTGAAGCTCAGCCCTAGATCCTCAGGCTGGGCAGCTGTCGGTCTGTTGCTACAAGATTATTCTGGCGGGCAGCGGCCGCCCGTCCGCCGCCACTGCTGTTGTTACAGGGCCGGTTCACTTTGTAACAGTGGCCCGGCATTGGGAAAACATGCTGATAGATGCGATCATGTCAATGTGTCGAATTTATACAAAATGTAGACGGCGTGTTGGCCTCTGCACTGGCACGATGATGCCCAGCAATGTTTACGGGAATATAAATATTTAGTGCGGTCTACTTGAAATATTAATTATCCCGAATTTTTCATCAAAAACTTTTGACGTTGCCTATACACGAACACGGCCTCACTCACCATAATATGGTACCGGTAACATAAGAACACATTTTATTTGCACACACTTATCTTTATTCACTCTACACATAAAATTGACTTCACAAGAATAAAAACAATTGCCCACCATAAGAAATTAGCATATTACATAGATGCGGGCGCACATAAACTTAAAAATAATCATTAAAAAAAGGGCACTGAATTAAATTTGAAGTAATCATTCATACACTGATTAAGAAACTAGTCTGTGTAATGTGCTGCTATTTTTACAGCAAAAGAGTAGGGATAATGGAAGCAAAAAAAGACAGGGAGGGTAAGGCAGAGGTGATGGCATGTGACTAGGACAAAGAATCCTTACTGACCTGACCTGCAACTTCCCCCCCCCCCCCCTCCCCACACCGCATCCCTCCACTTGCTTTCACGGACAATACACCAGTTTCCCCTTCTGGCGGCATTAAGTAATTTATTGCTTCACACTGCTTGGGACAACAAATGTCAAAGTGTATGATTAGTAGCTTCAGAAATGCCTGACCACTAACATCAGTAAGGGCTAGTTTTCCATAGACTGAAAACCGTGGATAATAGAAACTATTACCACGGTTGTAGAAAAGGAGAAACTGTCTACAAAAACAAATCTGTGCATAACTGAAACCGCGGTTCAGGATATCACCACGGTTGGCTGGCGAGGGATTGCTGTATCTATTTTTAGACGTGCCTCAAATTTTAGACTTTTTCGACCCAAATTTTTCACGGTTCCTCAGCATTGGGTCGTAATAGAGAAGTGGTCGTAATAAAAGGGGTCGTAATAAAGGGGTTTTACTGTAACTTAAAGTGGTACTACTCCCTACACATGTGTTACCCAGTAGGGGCTGCAGTTTCTAAGTCTGTAGACGACTTGTGGCATGGAGTCTTCGGCACGTATGCGGTGAAGACTAAGCAGGTTGAGATGGATGACTCCGGCGACGAGGCGCAGTGGAGACCAAGGAGAGGTATTCAGTACCTAAAGTTTCTTCAAATATTTCATTGCCTGTTAGTTGCACCGTATATCAGTTTTATGGGCATGTGGTCAGTCCTACTAGTCCACCATTTTGAAAACAACTGGAATAATAATCATACTAACAGAGGCAGCAGTGATCATCAACGGGAAGTTACGTCCGGCTGAATCGGCCCGCAGCACCCGAGAGCAATAAAAGTAATTAATTATGCACCATCACCACCATCATTGACCCCGCCTTTGAGAAATGTCTAGCGCCTAGTCGGGTAATCTCAACAAATCTACAACCAACACCTTTCACCGCCCCTGAAACCTAACCTCAACCCTATCTCGTCCAACCACATGGCGTCAAGGTATTGCACAGAGTAGGCAATAACCCTAAATTCTTTGGATAAATTTTATGTGGGTAGTACCTTATTGGAAATGTTTGTTAGACATTAAAAATATTGAAATGTTTTCACTGGTTAAAAGTTGTAAGTTAAATAATTGAAAATGAATTTTTCTCAACAGGTAGGTGATAGCTGTTTTGGAAACGTGATCTTAAAACCTACTGTTAGTCGACTCACTGACTGTTTGCCAACTGCAAGCTTACTGTCCAAATTCACATGGCATAATTTGATAAGAGATGACAAGATTGTTGGTCAAGTGTTTGCTGTGTTCCATTTACAGCAGGTACATTTATTGACAAATAGTTTTCTTTTTGTATGATTATATTTCTCAGTTACACGGTGATTTTAAACGAGTATATTTTGTAACACAGCAAAGAATGTTTTAATTTTGTTCATTTGAATGTAGTTTATTATGGTTTGCAAGTGCTGTCCACAAAACATTTTATATAGTGCTTTATTTAGTGTCATTTTTTTTTTTTAGAAATCTCAAAGTATTTCCTTTATACTAGCAATTCTCAGTGTATCAAAAGAATCAAAGTTTGGGTACATTTTTGAAAATAATTATAATTATTGCTTATTCTTTTTTTTAACTTATCAAAATTTATACTTAATCAATAGTTTTTATTCAGATACTTTATCAATGCACAAATAACTGCAGGTACAAAGGGAAAAAAGGATCCATGAATTGGTAAAATACTGTATTTCTTAACTATTTGATGAAAGTTTAACTTTTTTTACCAATCACATTTAATCATTTTGAAGTGATAGAGATTATACATTTTCTTGAAAAATACTAAATGAGGAACTGATATTAGTTTCTTAACATCAGTATCTGTTGTGCTTTTTCGCTGATGCCTATGCATATAATTATTTATTGATTTAATTAAGACATTTCTTTACAATTGAAAATTATATGTGAATATATTTGACATCTTTTAAACATATGTTTTCAAATTTATTATATTTTTGCAATAAACTGTTATTCATGGTATTATCAGTAAAGGAGTTGAATTCGTCATATCCCTAGCTCTTAGTAGTGATAGATTCATAAAACTCATTTTTCAGACAAATATTTTATGCTAAGAACAGAGATGAACTGCAATTTTTTCTGTTGTATCTGCATGTATCAAAGACTTATTTTATTGAAATTGTTATTGCTACTGTGTTTGTATAGGTTATCATCTCTTCTACTTGAGTTAATAATACTGCTGAAAAAAGTGAATGAAGTTTTCTGTCTGCCTTAATATGTAGTGGTTCTGTTACATATGATGCCGGCTAACAGCCAGCGGCGCTAGAGCCCATGACGGAGATCACGTGTCATGTATCCCGCACGTGTGCGAGAGGCAGATAATTTTGAACTTTCCTATAAATGTTAATTTCAGGGTAAAATGTGTTATATTGTCTTTACAGTATTTAATATGTCTTAAAATGTTTTAAAGTGTTTGTACAAATTTTAATTGTTTAGTTATGAATATTCTAAGTGCCTGCGGCAACGAGATTAAAGAACACTTTATATTCTGGCATGAACGCTATCACAAAGAGACATAAAAATAATAATAGAATTCATAAGAAAGTTATAGAAATGTAAAACAATATCAAATTTAATTTGTGCCATTTTATTTTCAATATAAAAGATTTCACTTGGTGTGCATAGCACTTCCGCTTATGTGAACCCCGTAGGCAGCCATGGTAGGTCCATGCGACGCTTGTATCTGGACAGCCTGTTGAGGAGAGCTGGCGAGATAAGACACTGTCACGTGCGCACTACAACTTTTGTTCACTGATTTAGGTTTCCATAGTCAATGTAGTTTACCGGTTAATCTTTGCTTGCGTACGTTTTTGCCAGGCATCTTCCCCAGCGTTATGCTTCTGCTTTACTAATTCTTATGCCCTTGTGGCATTTTTAACTTAATTGAGGAGAAGGAGGAGAAAGATGTCTGAGAGGTCACGCGACCTGCGCATTTGAATCAGACGCCATCTGCCTATGTTTATGGTATTTCAGTCTAACTTCTAAATAATTGCTACACGCAATTTTAAGAGCTTTACTTTTATGTATGTATTTAAGGGTAATTTTCGTGTTTTAATATTTTACGGCAACATCACGTATAACCACGTGGTCGACTGAAGCCAAGTCTTTGTATACACCATCATTGCGTTTTTAGAGCTTATTTGTATAACATTGTATGTGCAATCTATTATTTCAGGGTTCTATGTATTTTTCATTCAAGGTTTAATTTATTTTTCACGTAAATTGATGCTTTTTGTACTAGACCACGCAGTCACAGTAATGTTTGATTTCACTGTCATCAGGCATGTTACAAACCTGTAACGACTCTAATCTTAAAGAGAACCACTTTCTCAACACGAATAATATTTTATCTGAATTTAGTTTGCCGTTTCCACGCAGAAATATTACAATTTCACCTGCACCACGTGATCCGCTACGAACTTCATCCAGCGGCATCCGTGCCACCTAAACTTGTTTTCACACATGTGTGTGTTTATTGTGAATATTCATCTCGTGTCCCATTTTATTTCATGTATCATTCAAGGGTCTATGTAATTGTGTAATTAGTGTACGGTGCAATTATTCCCGTCCTAGCCGGCTGTGTGTATAGGCCGTCACCACGCTAACCACGTGCTGGAGAGCGAGCCCCGACGAGTTTGCGTTAGTGATGCCGAGTAATCACGCATGTTAGTGTGTATGAAGTGTATTCATTTGTAATTCACCGTGTCCTCTCTTCAGGGAAAAACCGTCAGTTCACCCTAGCGGCTGTCGGCCCTCTTCCCTTGTGAAGGCTGTGCTTTCATGCACCTCAGTGAGATCATCCATTCAGGCGTGCGGTGGGTTAATTACGGGCTGGGGAGCACCCAAGCAGAATTGGTTAGTCATGACTGAGATAACCATTTCATTGGCACGTTGATGTGTATGAACGATATCAATAAAAACAAGTCTACAGTGAACTCAATTTTTTATTCAGTAGTGACAGTGTCCTAGCCACATATGTTTTATCAATTGTTTATTTCAGTGATTTTATTAAAAGTTTAGTATTGCCTACGTGTTTGTAAGTACGCACGGGTGAGACGGACACACAGAACCCACAACATCCCTGAGAACCCTGAGTCTCAATAGTGCGGTGATGGGAAGCACCGCTGGCGCCAAAATTACCAGTAAGTATTTGTGTTATCGTTCGTCTCGTGTCTCACCCGACTGCGTCACATAATAGCGGTATTAGGTGAAAAGTGGTATTAGCGGAATCTTTGATACAAGGCCTTGTTCCTTATGTTACGCCTTCTATGCTGGTAGACAAATATTTTTGTTTTCAGAGTTACAGTTTTTACATACTGTCACTGCATATGCAGTTACTTAAGTAATATTTATATTAAATATGCCAGAAAATTCTTTGGAAATAAGTATCAATCTTTGCATCTTATGGAGCTATGCCACAGCAGAAAGCTCTTGGGCAGTTGGCTAATAAAACAACCATGTTGTAAAGTAGTTTTGTTGAATTTAATGCATCTGTAAGCTTTCAGGAACTGTACGCAATGATTACATGCTAAGAAGAGAGAGATATGCAGTACACTCCCGCTTAATTGTGCTTCCCTTAACCGGTTTTCGGCTTATTAATGCAGCGGTCAGACGATGCTGTAAAGTGTGCCGTTTAACAAGCAGTGGTGTGGTATTTCTATCGCTGTGCAGTGTGAGCTGATGTTTATCTCTTTAAACTGTCAGCCTGTCACAAAGGCCTACGTGAGACATCCATTTCCGTCCATTGAAGTGTGCTGGACGCTAATTCATCTCAAGCCATGTCCGAAATGGCAGATTTTGTTGACAAAATTATCAAGTGAGCCAATTTTGTATACATAAATAGTGATGTATTTAGTAATTTGGTGTTTTGTATTTTCTAGCTAGCAGCAGATGTTAATAAGTAACACAAAATGAATATATGTGCGAATGTTTTATAAAACAAATAATTGTTCATAAAATACACTAGGCATATTGTTGTGCTTTGTTTATATATTTCGCAATAAATTTTTTAAAAATCGTAATTGCATAAATTATTATGTTTTTATTTATTAACATATGGGCAGCATTCCAGTGATGATTGTAGAAATACCATATTTCGGTGTGTATAGGCTGCACATTTTTTACCAAAAAAGGACTACAAAACGGGGGTGCTGCTTATATACGAGATATTGGCATAAAATTGTTTTTTGAAATTTTTTCCCCCAAAACCTATTTAAAAATTTGTCAACATACAGAAATTCAGTGCGGCCTATACTTGAAATATTAATTATCCTAATTTTTCATCAAAAACTTCAGGTGCGGCCTATACACGCTAAAATACGTATTACGTCCATTTTAAGCATTAAATTTAGATAAAAATATTTTTCACTGTTAATGTAAAAATGTTTCACCACGAGTGCTAAACAAGTGACAACATCTGAAGTGAAACTTACAAAATGACAAATTACAAAATAACGAATTTGCCATTTCGGTTTTGGACACGGCCTCATCCCCCCCCCCCCCAACCGTAATTCATGACGGAAACGCGTCTTGCCAATTTTATCGATCACCGGCCCGGGTCCTTGTTCACTCGTTTCCGCAACGTCAAAAAAGCGTAAAAGGACAGTTGAAACTGTCGAGGAAAAGTTAGAAATAATAAAACAATTTAAGCATGGTGTGTTATAAACAAAAACATAAATTCCAGTGCCAAACAAAAGAAAATTGAATCCTTTTTCAAGAAAGGCACAGTTTAACTTTTCTTACATTTTTTTTCATTTCAAGTGTTTAAATGTTAACAAAAATCTAAACATTTCAGAGCTTTTAAACTTTTGTGTGTGTTTGTAAGTCGGTAAAATTGTAATAAGCTTTTGTATTGTAAGGGTAATTTTTTTAATGGGGATTGTTCTGTATTGTTTAAATGCTGGGTTGCCTCATTTAAAGTCCCGTTATAGTCTAGTCTTTATTGCATTGCATTCTAAACTTTCAACTAACTCTGTCATCTAAAGGGCGGGCCTGAGTGATGCACAGTGAGAAAGTGACATGCACACAACTACGGACTGCTTATCTATCGCTACCGGTCGCCCGCCCAACGTGCTCACCTAGCGCTGGCAAAAGGATGTGTATACTCGATGTGCCGTGAATTACCTATACTCGGTGCAACATAAATATCAGTTAAAGTATTGTGTACTTGAATCCTACACATACAGTGTACAATTTGTGTTTGCTTTGAAATGTATAATAAGTACTGTGTTTTATCACGATTTTCTGAGCCAATATCACTGCTCCATTAATAGTAAAAATGTGTAAATTTGATTATTCTGGTTTTTAAAATACAAATTCGCTTATTTGTGTTTTCTCTGGCCTCGATTAACACAGTTAATTGGGAGTTTACTGTATGTAAAAAACTAGAGGCACCATAGGGCATGATGTTCTTAGTTATTAACAGAAATTGTACTGATGGCAAAAAGCAAGGGCCAGTTTTCGTGGAAATACTTTCATTTAAACATTTGTGCCTTATTTTGTGAATAGCATCTTTTTTGTAATATTTTATTTTATTGCTAATTTTTGTTACGTACTTTAAAGGCATTTGTCAGAAAATAAAGAACAGTTTATATTATGTTTATTTAAATTACTTAATGGTACAAAAAGTCAGTAATATTGTTTTGTTTGACAGGAGGACAGTAATGAATTGCATTCACTGACAGTGGAAAGCAAAAATAAACTCACTGACATCAGCAGTGATGTAGAACAGTACTATAGGTGAGAAGGTGTTAACTTATGTTTTTAATGTCTCCAGATGTTTAAGTAATGGTTATTACTAGATTCCCTTTACTTAACTATAGATTTACACTAAGTGATCAAAAGTATCTGGAAACCCTGCAAAACGTGTGTTTAACATTGAGGGCGAGACACTACTGCCCTACATATGGTCAGCGATCGTAGTAGTCAGCAGACAGTGTGAGACAGCAGATTGGGATGGTCTGAGGAACTTATGGACTTTCAACGTGGTCGGGTGCTACTTGTGTAGGAAATCTGTGCACGGGATTCCCACCCTTCTGAATATCTTTAGGTCCACTGTTACCAATGTTATAGTGACGTGGAAATGTGAAGGAACATGTACAACCCAAAAGCATGGAGACTGATTTCCCATGTTGGCAGCCAGAGACTGTTGAGTGTTGAAGAGGGTCATATAGCGTAATCATCAATCATCCATCGCCACCATCACACAGGTGTTCCAACATGCATCACGATCTGCTCCAAGCACCATGACTGTTTGGTGCAAGATGCGGATGCCTTGTTTCCATGGCCAAGCAGCCACACATCACACAGGCAAATGCCAAATGTCACAGTGCATGGTATAAGGACCATTGAAGGTGGACAATAGAACAGTGAAAAACCATTGTGTAGAGTGATGAATCACTGTAAAGGCAGTTCACGATAAAGTGAGCACTTTTGAAATGAACCTTTGAAAAAAGTCACTGCCTCTGCCTGCATATATTTTAACAGGTGCACCAAGTGACATTCGCCCAGTAAAGTTGGTAACGATGGAGGGAAAGTAGTTAAATATCTTTACGTCGGATAAAAAGTGTTAGGTAATAATGTGTAATAACTTAAATTATTTTTTCCCTCCCTGTTTTTTTTAAAGTATCGAAGTTTAATAATTAGCAGAATTGTAAAATATTTACTTTCTTAATAATTTCACAGTTTTACTTGACCGATGTATGAATAAAGTGATGAGGCCCATGGCAATGTTAATTTTACATAAGGTGGAAGAATACACAATGTGCATACAAGTAGATCATAAGCAGGGCTTTCAAAACTGTTCATTTTACCGTGAACAGCCTTTATACAATGTGGCAATTTGATGGTAGGGTGTGGGTCTGGCGAATGTCTAGTGAACAACATCTACCAGCCTGTATAGTGCGGACTGTGAAAGTTGGGGGTGGCGAGGTTACAGTGTGGTCATATTTCTCCTGTTGCGGGACTTGGCCCCCTTGTTGCTATATGTGACACTGTCAAGGCACAAGTTTATGTTGACATTTTAACTGCTTTCATGTTGCCTACTGTTAAAGACCAGTTATGGGATGACCATTGTGCCTTTCAAAATGACCGAGCAATCATCCATACTGCAGGGCATGTGAGCGAAAGGTTTGACAAAGTCTCACTAATGGACTGGCCTGTGCAGAATCCTGATTTTAATCCAATAGAAAATCTCTGAGATATTTTGGAATGCCAACTTTATGGTAGACCATACCGACCCACACTGATACCTTTTCTCATTCTGGCACTCCACGAGGAATGGGCTGCCATTTCACGGGACATTTATTGCCACCTGATTGAAAGTATGCCTGCAAAAGTGCAAGCTGTCATCAGTACTAAAGATGGGTGAACACCGTATTGACTGCCAATGTTCCCAGTGGAGGACGGCCCAAACTTGTACTTTATTTTCAGGTGGGTGTCCGCATACCTTTGATCATGTAGTGTATTTTCATAAGACATAAAGTTTGATACAGATCTTAACTATAACTAAAATCCTGTAACTTGTGAATGAGTCAACCTAAAAAAGAATGAAAATTAAATGCCTTTATTTTTTTACCTCTTTAGAATAGTCTGATCCCATTCTTGTGTAAACACCAATGCAAAGACTAGTGCCTTCATATTACTAGTTTTGTTTAGGTATTTCTGGGGTCCTGCATATTAGGTTTTTATATAGTGAACTTGTTGAGTGATAGACTATGCTCATAGTGGGTGGTAAGTTCCACCTATCCAACATTTGCACTATGTTCAGTTTGAACATCTGCCAGGGTAGACAACATGGCCTGCATCCCAGCTGGGTGTGATGTCACTGGATAAAAAGAGATGGATATCTTATGCGAGTTAGACAGAGACTCACAGTCCAGCAATGCAGTGTAAAGTGCTGTATGTTGTATTCAAGTAACTATGTTCTCTGCCTGTTGGAGAGTATACAACATGGCCTACCTCCCAGCTGGGTGTGATGTCGCTGGACAAGAAGAGATGGATATCTTACGCGAGTTAGACAGAGGCTCACAATTCAGCAATGCAGTGCAAAGTGATGTATGTTGTATTTAAGGAACTATGCTCTCTACCTGTTGGAGAGTCAGTCTACAGCAGATCTCTGACTTACTGTTGCTGGCTACCAAGACTGCCAGGTTCCAACTGCCAGTAGGGACTCACATGGATGTAAGATGTCATCAGGGTGCCTAATGATTGCATCTCACTGCAGGCTAGTCTGTAAACTCTTAACACACTGTAGGCAGTAGGTCTGTGATCCAGCATCCCACCATAACAGTGCCTGTCAGCAAACTCATTTACCTACCAGTCAGTGCTTAAAAGTCACGCACATCACTGGTGGTACGTAAGCAGACCCTAGGACCTACCACTCAAGTGAGCGCAGGGTTGGATTGTGTGGGAGTGCCACTCTGAGCCCCTCCATACATACAATGGATGGATGAAGGAATCGGGGGGGGGGGGGGGGTGAGTGTCCCTACCTGCTATATCCACTGTTTCATTGCCAGACATGCCCACATGCCCTGAAACCTGCAAGAAGACGACACAAACACCAATCTGCATAGTCCTGCCAGCTTCTCCCAGATCATGGAAAGAAGCAGGTGAGTTGTGGAGCCAGATCTGATGGCACTCATCAAATCTGAGCACAAAATGCATTTACAGTGAAACCCCCTTCTGAAAAAAAAAAAAAACAGTGCCTTGAAAATAGTAGAAAGCTCTGCAGTTAAAATACTGCAAGATGGATGAAGTCCAAAAAGATACAGAGAGGCATCAGTGATAAAAGCACATCCAACTAAAAAGGTTGCTATTTTGACACCACTGTGGAGATCCAGAGTAAATCACAGAAGATGATAGACATGCTACGAGAAGACAACTTCCAGGATACATCCCAGAAGTGGCAGGAACACTTGTAGCACTGTATTGCTGTGCAAAGGAATTATTTTTCAGGTGATAGTGCATAGATGTTGATAAATAATGTACTTTCGTGTAAACATAGCTAGTCCCAAAACTTTTTGATACCACCTCGTATAACCAAGAATGTATAAGTTATTGCTTCATACTGGAAAGCAGCTGAACCCCTAAAATACTGGGAACCTACCCCTGTGGTGGTACCTAAAGCACAGGAAGAGGTGCTTACAAGACCAGCTGAAAAGACAAGCACCATTTCTGCCCTTGGTGGTCACTTGAGGTGACCAGCTCAATGAGCCAAGAGAAAAGTATCCATACATGCCCTTTTTTGCAAGTCTTGTTCCTCTGTTGTCCCCAAGAAGCACAAGAGAGAAAAGGAGACCGTCACCAGAAAACAGAATGGCCCAGCTCCTGCTGCTCCCTCAAGATGCCGTAGCGGTGGATGGCTGCCCCGCAGGTCAGTTAATGTATTTGTCCACGAGCTATGCTTGTCTGCCAGTTGATCCTGGGTTGTTGTCACATGGCATTCAAGCACTCTCAAATGTGACTAGATCAGAAATGCTATGTACTCACCTTGAAGCTCTGGCATCCCTTCTAGGAGGCATTGTGCCTTAAGTGTGAAAAATAAAGATGTACGGGATCACGCCCCCTGATTTGGCATATGCGTCCTGAACTTTTAGAGTACAGTCATATATGTACATAGTTTATGTAAGTCCAGTGGACTTATTTTTTATTTTGTCCTCCACAATAGCTGGAGGGAACAGACACTAAATTAACTGTCTTGGCATCACAAGAACCACTGAGACCTAAGTCAGTATTAACATAAATATGTTTTGTCTTGTGCTTTGTTGGTCTCCCTTTAGTTTTGAGTTAGTCAGGGCCTGGGAAATGAAATTGGACCCCCCCCCCCCCAGTCCAACCTAAACCATAAAAAAACACTATGCCAGTTTTGGTTCGAAAGTCATTACTTCCTTAGCTCTCCTTCCAAGTGCCTTCCATTATCCACAACCTTTTGACATAATGTGTTTTCAACTGGCAACTTGAAACTGTAAAAAATAATTATCCAAGTGCATTAGCAAAGCAGTTTTCAAGTCTTTTTTTTTACAGCATAATGGATCACCTTCTCTCACCATCACGCCTTTATGAAGTCCATCAGTATCGTTTTATCTAGTTTATTTAAACCAGATAATTATTAAAAGCATGTACTTTTTATAGACTATTTAACCTTACTCATTTTTTACTTAATTTGCACCCCCCTCCCCCTTCTCTTGTGCTCCTGGGCCTATGCCTGATGCCTGATAAGAGCCATGGGTATTAGAATAAAAAGGCTTATTACTTAAATATAGTCCTGATCATGTATCATATTAAAAACCCCAGCCGAGAACAAACTGACTTCTTAGGAGCCAAGATGATACGGCACGTTATGTCACATGGTGTAATGATATCTCACAACTGCAAGGAAAGTGTGTTTTGTGCCCAAGTAAGCAGATTTGTATAGTATGTGACAGTTGTACTAGTGCTGATATTAATAAAAGTGTTCGATGAAATTTTATTTAATATTCATTCAATAGTTATTATTCAACTGTAATTGATATATGACTCATGTATGCTTTAATTGTAATTAATATAATGCTTGCTTGGATGTGCTATTAGAGTATCCATAAATGTGATCACATCTGTTAGAGTTTTTTTTTGCTGTGTTTCATGGAATTACTATTTATCCTGTATACTCCTCATTTCAAACATCCTCTCAGTAAAAAAAAATTTTTTTATACATTCAGTTTTATTGGTGTACCGTTGTGTTTCACAAGCTATACACGTGTTGCAAAATTATGCTGAAATATGGTAAACAAATCATAATTTTTCTATAGTAATTTATTTGAATTGTGACTTGTGTATGAAAAACATGAACTTTAATAACAAAAACTTTAAAGGTGGACTAATTACCTGCACCTCCCCCCTCCCCCAACCAGCATGTACTGGCTAGCTAACAAACATCAAAGCCACCCTCCCACTACACCCTGTAACAGTTATTATTTTTTGTTATGGTCACATGATTGGTTACACCACCATCCCTGGAGTAGCAACATGCTCATTGGCATGAGGCAAAAGCAGTCTGTGTTATGACAAATCCAACTGTTTTCCAGTCATATTTTTCTCTGAAACCTTAATCTCCATGTAAGTCTAGCACCCCTACAGCTAAATTATGTTTATGAAAAAATGTGTGGATGGCACGCTTGTAAATGCGGTAATGTGATTTTTGTGACCGGGTACAGAGTAAAGTCCCATGAAAATAGTAGCTAGATAGTAGACTCACAACATCAGCCTGTGGAAGACATTATGATATTTTCGTAGACAAGTGGCAAGGCGGGCAAGAAAGTGGGCAAGGCCTATAAAAACATCAATGTGACGAGAGACAGGAAAAAGAAATGTTAGAGGAATGAGAGCTATGTCATCTACATCAGTAAATTTCTGAAAGATGATCACCCAAACATCTGCTTACCATCTAGTTAATAAACATCATGAATAACTTTGTAAACATTATTTATAGGCTAGCGACATTGCCCACTACAAGTGCTCTATTATAACCAAATAAGAGGAGCAGACAGCTGTGATTGATGAAAATTGCTCTCAGCATGGGCACCAGTACTGTTACCAAATACATCAGCTTTGAGAGCTCCTGTTGTAAACCTACCAACATTCTTCATGCATGTTTCAGTTTATGGAAATCTGTTTCTAAAAATGTTATTATATGAAGGTAATGTTTTAAGTGTAATGGGGAATGACTTATGACATCAGTATTACTGAAAATCGTTTACAGTCATTAATTTTATAATTTGTAATTAGGGTCAGGTTTTTACTGTTGAAGCTTTCACGACTAGTACCCACCTGGCCCAGGCTGCATAAAGTTATCTGTATTCCTATTAAGTAAAGTTTAGACTGTGGTTTCTGCCAATTTTTTTTTACATTCTTCAATATGGTCATTTTGCATATTCACATTATTATCATGTCTATATCACAATTAAACCAAAGTATGATTCTCAATAAATTATTTTTATGCTGTGGGTTCTAAGCTTGTCTCTTTATTACAACAGGTTAGAAGTCCTGTTGTGGGGTTTACGGGATGTCAAGATACCTCATTGGAGAACGATAACCAGTCGTACTGTAACAATACGATTTGCCGGCCATGAAATAAAGGATAAATTTGAGCATCCAGGAATAATACAAAACTTTCCTAGTCATGATCTGAGAACAGTGGATTTGGTATGTGTGTGTTATTTTGTACGTATTTGTAGTCTGTTATGGTAAAATTACAGTGAAAGCTTTTTTTTTATATGCTTTTCATGGGATAAATGATAAATATTGTAAAATGTAAAAAAGTCTAAAAAGAGAGGAATTTTACTGAATGGGCCTTGCACAGGACCAGAAAAGTACCTAAACGTAAAATTCTGTGCAAGACAGGGAAAGCGGTTCTTTTTGCCCTATCTGTGTGGCATGCCTTGACAATAAAAATGGAAATTTTCTTATACCAAAAGAGTTTGTTTCACACCTAGGAACAACACCTATTACACAGTTTTCTAGGACAGGTTGATATGGTTACTACAAAAATTATTAGTTGACTATCTCTTGTACACCCAGGATTTTACAAGCTGCAACACTTTGTGAGTATAGTGGCTTACAGGTTCAGGCCACTCATGGGCCAGGGTGGTGTCATGGTTAGATCATTTGTCCTTCACCTAGGTGAACCGGGTTTGATTCCCTGCGGGATCACTCCCACATTCTCGCATGTGAGAATTGTGCTGGACCATGCTGCTGGTCGGCTGATTTTCTTGATGATCTCCTGTTTCCCTTGCCCTTGCATTCCAGAGCTGCTCTGTACTTACCTCACTTCACCATCATCAGCTGTTAAGAGCTGCCCAAATATCTCCACTCAAGTCCTCATAGGGTCCAGACAAAAGTTTCAGCTCGAGATATTCCTGTAAAGTGGAAGCTTTTGCTAATCAGATTTGTGAATGTAAATCCTCCGCACCATGCCAGAAATATTCATCTCAAGCAGTCAAAAGGGCACTTTGCTATTTTCCTTGACTCAAAATCTGCCAGGAATAAGCAAGGTGAGTGTAACCAACTAGTTAGTCCTCCAGTAGCTCAGGTGCACAGTGCTTTGCTTTTCAGTTTTCACCACACCTTCTTCTGAAACAATTTACTTATACCTATTCTTTGGTCTTTACTTGAATGCCTCTGGTACGTAAAGTGATACAAAAAACCTATAAATCTGCTCCTATCTGAATGGCTGAAAGTATACTCCGGAGTCGAGGCCCAGGAAAGTTAATTAGAGGCTGTAAGTGTTGCAAACATCCCAGTGGTTAACTGGGAGCATAAACAACTGCAAGAAGCAGGTCTCCAGCTCTATAAGTGGCATGACATTATGAAATACTCAGCACTGAAACAATTATGTAACACTTATACATCTTTGAATAGTTATAAATAACAGACCATATGTGTCCTTCACTTCATTTCATTACATTGTTGAATTCCATTGTTTTCCTGAAGGTTTTGTTTCTTTGACATGCCACAGGCGACATCATTTTCCTTTGATCTCTAATGATATTGCAGTCAACAAGACGTCAAGGCCTACCTACTATCTATGCTTTTAAGAATATCATTAAAAATTATTTCCACCTATCTAGAAGAGAGTAGACAAATTAGTTATCATGCCGTCTTTAATTTATGATACTCATACTACTGTATGCAATCATTGCTTATGCCATTTTTTAAAGTAAACTAATTGACTAGTAAAGCACACAAAGTGTAAAAACATGATCACCGCAATGTTTAGGTACATACTAACTTTTCCAGCAACTATGTAAAAGAAATGACATATTGACATATTGTGTGCATGAAATTGACATATATATAAATTAAAATTTTTACATGACTCATTCTTAATTATTACATATATAAACTACACTGTTTGTGATATTAAAATGTTATATGTTTATGGTATATATTTCAGTACCAGTACCGTATTATATTTTCTTTTTAATTTTAGTGACATAATTTTAAATTCTAGTTGCCTTAGGTGTAATAAAGAAATCATAAAATAATTATTTAAGTGTCTCTTAGGGAGGGCATATTACATCTAATCTCAGATATTTTATGTCCAGGTCCTTCCTCGTGAGAATTTTCCTCCACTGCGCATTACATTGAAAGACACACATTCAATGTTCGGGTCCAATTTCAGGCATCACACTGTTGAGAATATGGAGGACTATCGTATTCAGCTAATACCAAGACAGGACTTTGAGTCTGCTTTTCATGGACCTTTGTTGTTCTCCACTGCTAAGCCACCTGCATCAGATCAGTGTGTGTATATATTATTTTATTTCCACAGGAATGCAAGTAGTATTGCACATTTTCATGCTGCTGTATTTTATCATGTTATCTTTTGGGTTCTCCTTTATTGTTCACATATACTCTATGTTACTTTCTCTGACACAGAATGACTTTTTGTACATAAAGATGCTCGCCAGAATTAATTTAGTACAAAATGGGATAACAGTATGTCTTTGGGAGGAGAAAGCACATCTCTTTAAATTTATAACAATTTAATTTCGTGACAGTGTCTAATAACTTTTAAGAATGGGAATGAAAATAACTAATTGAACCACATTATTTAAAATTCTATGTAGTATTTCTTTAATTATATTTAATAAAAATATGAAACTTATGTCATAAGTATTGAATTTCATTACATAATCGTCATCATTGCATAATGGTTGCATTATAACTTTTAAGTGCTAAAAATAGTGAAACATTTTTAGCACCTAGCAGTTGATACCTTTTCTGCAGTACTGCCTAGCCAGAATATGTAGTATCGCTCCTTACCCCAGACAAACAAATTCTGGGGGCGGATGGTTCTCTTCATGGGGCATGGAGCGTGGAGGGGATGAGTCAAAGTGATTCAGGCAGACACATGTTGCAGTTGAAGGTAGTCGAGGCCAACAAAGAGAGGGAGGATGTAAGGATGCCATGTTGGTTGCTAGGTAACCAGCTTCCCTCTCACCAGGTTTAAAGGGGGAGGAAAAGGGAAAGCTGTGCTAGTTGCTAGGCAACCAGTTCTCCTACATCATGCTTGTAAGAGGAGGAAGTGACATTGCGTCTAGCTGTCACAACAAAGTGCTTCCTCCCTTCTTGCAAGACATGTAAAGGGAGGAAGTAAAGTTGCACTGTGTAGAACAACTACCAAATGGGAAGAGAGGAGAGCACAATGTTTGCTGTTTGTTGTACACTATGCTCCCCATTAATGAATGTTTACATAAACAATCAAATTGTTTATTTCAGAAACCCGTTAAGCACCACTTTTGTCAAAAATTACTGTTGTTTAGATTCAGACTCTCAGACCGCAAACATATAAAACTTGATGAGGAAAATAAAAGGCACATTTGGAATTATTTTTATACACTCAAGATTAAAAACACTCAAGATACACATTTGCAAACATCGAGGATAGGGAAATCAAGTGTAGGCAAAAAAAGTAAAGTAAGACCAGGTTGATTGTGTTGCTGATTCAAATGAAATTTCACCCTCATTCAAGAAAAATACTTCTTTTGTTAACAATCTTAAGATAAAATCTGAGGAGTTTCACGTGATTGATTGCAAAGACTGAGTAACCTTTTAGTTTAGAATAAACACCCTGTTGACATAAGGGATACGAATTGTAGTGGAAATTCAATGCAGGTAAATATGTGTGTACCAATCCATGAATACATATCTCAATTTGAAGTCAAGGAAACTCACTATGGAGGTACACCAAAGAAATATTTAAATAATAGTAAAATGTATGAGATGTTCCAAATTGAACATCTGGAATTAAAGAAAAAAATTATGACACAGGACTACTACTCTTAGCGCTGGCGGAGGGTGCAAATCTTGTACTTACTGTACCAGAAGTAGTCCTGTCAACTTTTGGCCAAAAGCTAGACCGAGCGCTCATGTAAGGTCTCTGGGGTCTGGTCCTTCTGGGCTGCTGGAACCTTCCTGTTGTACAGGACTGACCTTGTTGGCTGTCAGCAGGAAACAAAGTCTGCGGTCTTCAACACAATTGGGTGCTCAGGAGCCACCACTCGTTTCTGAATAACTGGGTGACGGATCACTGGGAGTGAACATGCAACAATGGGTAGTACAGGTTGAGGCTGTGGTGTCCTAGCCTGAGGTGTGGGGGCTGGACAAAGGATGTCGAGGATCCTGTATGCAACTGCGGAAGGCTGTGGAGTAGAGAATAGGCGTATCAATTCAGTAATCCACTGTGGAATCTCCGAAGGGTCTGTGTGTACTGGGTTGCTGAAGCGGTGTGTAAGATTCTCTGGCGTCACTGGGTCCTGCATGTGCTTTATAGCCTGGACTTGCTCTTTGGGCTGGAGTCTGGCGATAGAGGCCACCAAGGCCGGTGAATACTTGTGCAGGCATCCAGACGCACGTAATGTCAACCTCACTTTCTCCTTGAGACCTTGTCTCTTGGAGTAGGTCATTACGATGCACAGTACACCCTCCCCGTCGAGAAGTGGAAGGCAGGCTCCTTGTTTTCCCCAATTACGTGTCGAGCCACGGGCAGACTGTAACTGAGTGGACACCCTATTCCAGCACCTGCGGGGGACTGCAGTATGCGCTGGAAGTCGGGCCGCACTTGCTAAGGTCAGATGCGTGGGTGTTGCTCTGGGTAAGTCTCCCCAACCCAGTGAATGTCTATCTTTCTTGGCGGGAGCCCGCAGTGGAGAGGCTCACGGACACCAAGCTGACAAGCTGTACTGAAGTCAGTGTACCTGTGAGGCACCCCCGTTCCACCCACAGAGTAGATGGAAAGGTGGGCCGAGCTAAGTGTGTGTGGGTGTAACAAAAGAGTCTGTGGATTCGCTTGAGTAACTTCCCCGGGATTACCTGTTTTCCCTTCCTTTTGAGGAGTCCACTGGAAGCTAGGTACTAGGTCTACAGGAAAGGTGATTCTCAAGGTTTCGGTTCAGTTCACATTCATTTCCACCAATTGGAAACAACGTGGTGACTTACTCGCTACTTCACATTGGCACGAGTAAATGGCCGGGAGGCTGTCTCTATGTCGTGGTTGCCGGTAGAGGTAACCGGTGTTGAGCTGGGGTGAGTGGTATGCTAAGCGTCACGTGGCCTGGCTAAGCGAATGGCTTCTCCTATTGTTGCCATAGTTCCCTAAGTGTACGATGGTACGCTGAACTGGGCCCGGCATAGGGAGACTAAGCAAGGAGAGGTAGGGCCAGTCCTGAGAAGAACTGTAGGGTAGGAGTTTCCCTGTCTCGAACACCTCCATGTTGAGTATGGGGGTGGTAGTTAGCAGGGATCTTCGTAGAGAGAGTCGTCTAACTAACGTCATCGAGTGGTCAGACCACTATGCTACAAGGGTCTAACGTATTCCAAGCAATGGGTGCTGGAAGAGGAGCAAGAATATGGGGTGTGTCTGAGCAGCTAGTGCTAGACTGGCGGGTGACTTGTTATGAGCAGCAGGTGCTAGAGACAAAAACCAAATGCCTAATGCCCCAGGGGATGCGAACGAGACCTCCTTGTATACTAAAACAATTGGGCGGTCCCCGCCGCTGATTGACTGGCATCATGAGGGAGGGGGGTAGCCGCAGAACGAGGGGTAGCGATGGCATGACTGGCAGCTGTGATGTCACCGGCCGGCTGGAGGTAGGGAAGCAAAAACGATAATACCACTAGTGCTATCTAGCAGTGGAGAAATGAACTCGTTGTTGTGCACATATAGTTACAGTGGGCCGGTGAATAAAACAAGCTAAGTAGTAGACAGTACAATCTCAGCTCACGTGGGGGAAAGCAGTAAAATAAATTCCTTTTTCAACAATGCTAAATGTCAGGTCGTTTGAATACCAATAATAGTGATGCGTCATGCATCAATTAAGTACAACTATTTATTACACATACTTAAACAGAACTTCCACTATACATTTGGATGGCCACAAGTTGACATTTGCAGCCAGTATGAGAGCTTTAGTGCAAAACTATGAGACCCTTTGATTTTGATTGATGGTGATACAGTGGCCGTACATTTTGATTACATGCAGAACCTTCCTCTGCCCAACATACTTGATCAAGAGATGTTCTAAATGTATCAGCTTTGACTTAACATATTTTGTATCCACGATTTGAGGACAAACAGAGCAACCTTTTACCTGTATCATGGAGGTGAAGCCAACAAGTCCCCAGATGAGGTTTGTTCCCTATTATTACAGTGTATCAAAAAGAATGTACCAAGTACTGTAAAACATCTCCTTCTTTTCAGTGATGGTGCATCGAGTCTAAATAAAAACACACAGTAGTGAGGTTTCTAATGAATCTTTGTGAAAGGGGAAGGTTCAAAACAGTGACACACCACTTTCCAGTACCAAGTCACTCATTTTTACCTTGTGACTGTGATTTTGGATCTAAAAAACAGGTTTTGCAAAAAGTTGACAGAGTTTACATGGCAGAGCATTATGCAGAGCTTATAATGAAAGCCAATAAACCCAGGCATTTGTCCATCCATGAAGTGAGCAATGAGATCTTCAATTTTAAGAGCTGGTGGCCTACATTTTACAAAAAGAGTACGAAAATGAAACAAAAGCAAGTGGAATCCCCCAAGGAAAAGAAAATCACATTCAACGTATTGTCATACAAACAGTTTCACTTTAGTAAAGCTACACCAGGAAGAGTTGTTACATGGCCGTTTATTGATGAACCTGTGTTTTAAACGTTTACCTTAAAGAAGTATCAAGACATTCGCGAACTTCCAAAAGAAAAGGCTTACCCTAGTGGAAAGGTGCCAAACAATAAGAAGAACGTTAGAGACCTAAGTAAGCTGACAGTGTGGCTATGAAAGCTACTATGATGAAATATTACAGTGGTCTACAACAGAAGCTGAGTGCAACGTGCAGGTAGAATACAAAGATGTGTAACTTTGAGCCATGTATTCAAAAGAGACTGAGTGTCTATGTTTTAATATTGCTGTAGTTTTTTTTTTTTTTTTTTAGCATTTTACATATAAACTTTTGATACAACAATGTTTCTGTGTTCAAATACAGTACATACATCTGTATACCTTTATTGTTTTCTTTAGTTCATACATGCAACCATTTACTATAAATATGTAATGCTAAAATGTGAAAGTTTGTTTTCTTGCAGAAACCTGTCACGTGAACATTTTTCAACAATTTATTATTTACAATATGTCACAATACCATTACCAGGCCTATCTGATGCAGAAATGGATTAACATACGTAGGAGTTAACAGCCACATTTTGTTTCAGCCAATATCTTACTTACTAGGTAAAGGGTAGAAGGTTTTTCTTTGTTTTCCTCAAGTGGGAAGTGTGAAACTGTGCACATAGCAGGTTTCTGAATTAAATGATTCAGTTTAAGGGAGATCTCTGCTATTTAAAGAAAATGGGTGTCATATACCTACTGGAAATATAATTAATGTTAGTTACATTGAAAACAAATGCTGTTAATGTAATTTTTTTTTTTGTAATATATTCAAGTAGTTCATATAATAGTTGCATCCCAAAATCTAAAGGTAATTTTTAGTATAAAATGTGTGACCATCATGCAATGAAATACAATATGTAACATTTGATATGGGCTCATTGTGATTCATTTGTAAAGCTTAAACCATGTCTTTTAGCACATAAAAAATTACTCAACACAATGTAGGTGTAACAATACATAAAATGTATGTGTTGTAACAGGTTACTGTCCTGTTTTCTCGTAGTTCTCAGTAAACAACAACAAACTAGCTCAGCGTGAGTTGGAGACTTTGACTACATAATAATGAAAGTTTGTTGATACCAGGATTGCCAATAAATAAAAGAAGAAGTTAAATGTTTACTAGAGATTTATTGTCGCCTAGGCAAAACAAACAATTGACACTTGCAGCTGACAAAAAAAAAAACAAAGACAATGGCAACCTTTATAAAACGAAACTTCTCACTTCAAGAGTTACAAAGATGAGAAAGAATTGTTAATTTTCTCTCCCAGCGTCCTATAGACTCCTCACACCGACGGAAAATAAATTTAATAGATATTTGAACTGAAATGTCCGAAATAGAAAAGAAGGTTAAAGTCGCGGACACTGGTCGGTGCGAGTCACATGATCACACGTTGCAGGCTGTCTGACTGACAGCTGACAAACGATCGTGCTGGGACGAACTGTTGTGATACCCGAGAAAGGTCGCGCTTCCTTATATATTGGTAGAAAGTTTCCTCATTGAAAACATATTGTTTTCGAGCAGTCGGTCACGTCAGCTAAAGGTGACCTCTGTTATTTTCCTCATTTCACCATGTTGTGCCTTGCTGTGGCGATGCGTTTAGTTTACTAACCCAGTGAAAAGGAAAATGTGCGCTATCGTCCTATGATGTCCGTTGTTGTTAACGTCTGTTACTACTGATGAAATGAGGAAAGAAAAATATCAAATTTGGAAAAAACGAGACTATATGAAATAAAAACATGTTTTCATTGCCACAACCTTTCAAATATTACATGAATTACTATCCTTGACTGAAATATAGACAATTGAAATACTTCTCGAATATACTAATTATATATATCTAGCTGCAATGCTACAGTGTTTAAAAAGTAATCACGTTTTATTTTATTTTAAAATTTTATGTACGCTGTTCACTTCTTAATCCTTTGAAAAATAAAGTACAGTAAACTCCCGATTAACAGTGTTAATCAGGGCCAGAGCAAACACGAATAAGCGAATTTGTATGAAAAACCCGGATAATAGAATTTATACATTTTTACTATTAATGGAACAGTGATATTAGCTCCGAAAATCATGATAAAACATAGTACCTATTATACAATTCAAAGTACCTATTATACAATTCAAAGCAAACACAAATCATGCACTGTATGTACAGGATATAAATTGCACAATGCTTTAACTGATATTTATGTTGCACAGTGTAGTTAATTCACGGCACATTTAGTACACACAGCCTTTCGCCGGCACCAGACGAGCGCGTTGGGCGGGCAACTGGGGCAATACATAAGGGGTCCGTAGTTGTGTGTGTATCGCTTTCTCAACGTACGTCACTCAGCCCCGT
The DNA here is from genome assembly GCA_029891345.1 of Dryococelus australis. Taxonomy (NCBI): domain Eukaryota; kingdom Metazoa; phylum Arthropoda; class Insecta; order Phasmatodea; family Phasmatidae; genus Dryococelus; species Dryococelus australis. The sequence continues at coordinate 81,318,290 of CM056995.1, forward strand.
CCTTTAGATGGCAGAGTTAGTTGACAGTTTAGAATGTGATGCAATAAAGACTAGACTATAATGGGACTTTAAATGAGGCAATCCGGCGTTTAAACAATACAGTACAATCCCCATTTAAAAAAATAACCCTTACAAAACAAAAGCTTACTAAAATTTTACAGACTTACAAACACAAACAAAAGTTTAAAATCTCTGGAATGTTTAGTTTTTTGTTAACATTTTAAACACTTTATATGAAAAAAAAAGTAAGAAAAGTTAAACCGTGCCTTTCTTGAAAAAGGCTAGCACCGGAATTCGTGTTTTTGTTTGTAACACACCATGCTCAAATTGTTTTATTATTTCTAACTTTTCCACGATAGTTTAAACTGTCCTTGTATGCTTTATTGACATTGCGAAAACGAGTGAGCAATGACCCGGGTCGACGATCGATAAACTGGAAAGACGTGTTTCTTCCCTGAATTGGGGGGGGGGGGGGGGATAACTGAGGCTGTGTCTGAAACCGAAATGGCAAATTTGTTATTTTGTAAATTGTAATTTCGGAATTTTCATTTCGGAAGTTGGAAGTTTCACTTCGGAAGTTGCCGACAGTCACTTGTTTAGCACTTGAGATTATGCATTTTACATTAACAGTGAAAAATATTTCTGCAATCATCACTGGAATGCTGCACATATGTTAATAAATAAGAAAATAATAAGTTATACAATAACAACTTAAAAAAAATTATTGGGAAATATATAAACAAAAGCACAACAGTAACCTGCTTTTTAAAACATGCCTATTGTATTTTTGCCAACATCTGCTGTTAGATAGAAAATACGAAATACCAAATTACCAAAAACGTCACCATTTTTGTATACAAAATCGGGTCACATGGTATTTTGTCAACAAAAACTGCTATTTGGGACACGGCTTGAGATGATTCAGAGTCCGACATGCTTCAATGGGTGGAAATGGATGTCTCACGCAGGTCTCTGTGACAGGCTGACAGTTTAAAGAGATAAACATCAGCTCACGTGGTACAGCGATAGATGTAATTTACAGCCGCTTGTTTAACGACACATTTAAAGCATTGCCTGACCGCCGCACGGATAAGCCGAAAACCGGCAAAGTGAAGCACTATTAATTGGGAGTGTACTGTAATTTCAGTGTATGCCTACAAATAATTTAATTTTCATAAAATGCACCCCATTTTGGGGGTGCGGAATGTTAAGATTTTAATCTCTCGAGCCAATTCTTAAAGTGACAAAGCCTCTTGTTGCTGTATGGGTTTGGCAGTGGTGCAGAGGATTCTGTTTCACCTTGTTTACAATTCTTGACATGTTGTACCCATAATTTGTTATAATGCCAGAATTTTAGTTAAGTGTATATGGGTTCCCAACAATTAGGCTGTTAATGCAATCTGCCACAAAAATCTTTAGTCAAGAGGTTATGGTGGTGTGATGGCCAGACTACTCAACTACCACCATGGAAAACTGGATTTGGTTCTCAGCAGAGTTACTCACAGATTATGTGACAAACATCACAGACATTGCTAATGGTTTTATTGTACTAAGAATCAAACACAGTTAAAAAATTAATCAAAATTACTTTATGTGATAAACTTTTTTTCCTCTTATCACATTAACCTCTTAAACACTTAAACCATTATGCTATTTATGATGTCTAGTCAGTTTTACCACATTTTACTCCCAATTTTTTTTTTCATAATTAATTTTCTTGTCTGGTATACGAATAAGTATACTGTACGTAGTTTCAAATGAAACTGATAGAAAACAGCATCCATCAATTGTAATAGTAGGTAATTTTGCATGTACTTTGAAATGGGTTTCTACCATTTGATATGTGCATTAAATAAAATCCATAGTTTTTGTTAGTGTGTGAGCTATCTTCAAGGTTTTTGGTATAATGCATTAAAATATTTTGCTAATACATATTAGCAAGAGTGAGAGTAGCATTATGGGATATATTGTAAAGATTTATTTATAATGTTTATCTACATGTTACCTATTTATAATTGGTAGATATTCTCAGTTACACTATTTATCTAACCATTATTGTGGTTACAGCATTTTATTATGTATAGAGTAAAAAAAATAGGTTCCTTTTCATATAATAACTGTGGAAACTTTGGAAACTCATGTGAAACTACATTTTCTTATGTTTCACTGTTCAGCTCCCCTAGCTGATCCTACTGAGGAGACAGTAACTTTAGACATGGCAGAAGAAAAGCTACAAACAAGAGGAGCCATGCTTAAGAAGTTTTTCTCAAAGGAAACACCACTTCTCCCTGCTGTGAAACGTTTAATTTCAAAAGTGCATCAGGTCATAGACAGCATGAGAGAGGTGAGCTAATATTCCTCCACTGGTTTAGGGTGACATTTACTGTGAGCTGCACACAGAAACTGTAACATTGATCATGCATAAATTTTCAGTGTTGTATTAATACTGAGTTTTGTTCTGTGTAGATATTCTTATCTAGTCCTTGCCACTGAATTTTCTGTTACCAGTAAAACACACACATTTAACGATCAAGTTTTAAACACATCATTGAGTCACCATCAACCAACAGAAACACATTTGTTTGCATTGTATGTGCTTGTTAATCCGTTGTGTTGACAGTTTAACTTAATAGTTATGGCAGTCATACAAGAGATGCAAACAGCTGATTTATGGCCATGAGCTGACTTTGCTCACTGATTTCCGAACCACTGTGCTGATGAGCTCTATTTCCCTCTCATTTTTCTGTACACTGATGAGGCTACTTGCTCACAATAGCATTTTTAACAGCCATAGTAGTTATGTGTGGTGTGAATAAAACCTACACGACAGTGAATGGTTGAACACTATAACCATCAAAATTTTCTATTCATGTCTTGGCTGGTACTGTAGGAGCCAAACTTAACATTTTATAGCCACCTTGGTTTGCGTGGCTACACCTGCCGGTAAACCTACAACAAACAGTTTCATTGCGTCAACCAATGAAAAACTTACCTCCCAAAGACGGGGTCATTGCTGACAGGAAAGTAGTTCTCCCTGTCATTGATCACACCTTCACAAGTGCACGTTGCAAACACTCTCCCTTCTCTTTCCCTTCTCCCTATGTTTTTTACTTCTTCCTCCAATTTTCCCCTCTCCCCACATACCCTTCTCATTCCATTTCTCTCTACCTCCCTTTCCGTCCTCCTTTCCATTTCTCTCTATCCCTCCATTTCTTGCTCTACCTCCCTTCATGCTCTTTCCCCGATCCTGGCTCCCTCCCTTTCTCTCTCTACCTCCCTTCCTCCACCTTTCCATATCCTGGCTCTCTCCCATTCCTTCCTCTTCCTCCTTTATTATTTTCCATCCCATTTCCCTCTCTCCCTCCCTTTCCTTCTCCCTCTTCCCCCTTCTCTCTCCCCTTACTACCATGATGGGCAATGAATGGTACAGTGACCAGCAAGTGCAGAGTATGACAGTCAGGAGAGCAGACTGAGAAAATATAACACAATGAACACAAAAAGTTGTAAATTATTTTCACTGCTGTTATTTGATGCCAGAAAATGATTTTTTGTAGTATTAATTGGCTGCAAGACGCATGGCTCAATATAACCTAACGCAGATGCGTTTGGTTTTCGAATGATCTGACCTGTCTGTGTAGTATGCTTCCTATCTGTAACGTGAGAAGTATATGACAGCTATTTTGTTCTATTTCCTGAAGACAAGACCAGTACTGCCACCAGCATGGAGACAAGATGTTAACAACATTGTTGACAGAGAAGCTAGATTTGACTGGTGGACTAAGTACTTTGGTACTATTGCTGTAATGCAGGAGGTGAGGTAAAATTATTGATAGTGTCACTTTGTTGAAACATTGGAATTAATGGCAACATTATGGAATCACTGCAGTCTGAAATGCTAATGCCACTAATGAAACAGTTCCAATAATATGAACACATAATAAAAAAAAGCCAGTAGTGCTGAGCTTTCCAAATAATATTTTGATTTTGCATGCTACTTGATCAGATCTTAGTCCTAATATAATCAAAAAGGGTTGGGGAGTTTTGCTTGGAGTGTGCGATAATCCTAGTCATTTCATCAGATGCCCAAAAAAATTTGTTGCTTGGTGATATCGTTGTATCACATGCTTGTTTACAAAATTCTATAGCTGCCAGAGTACCTTTTCTTACACAATTGGCTTAGCATTCTCAGTTTTGCAGACAGAACAGCTGAAAATTCACAAAGGAAATGAAATTGCAAGTTTAAGTGCACATTTAAAAAGATAACATGGTACTGCATTACTTTTAATATGCACTATGTTGCTATTATTTTGGGTAAGCTGCTGCAGTACATAAACAACCTATCATTAGGATAAACTTTTAGAACCGTAGTTGAGACCTACAAAATATTGTTCTAAGGACAGAGTTGTGTGCTTGTAGAAAACTAATTTTATTAGTATTTTTTAAATGCATTCAGTGTATCTGTGAAATGTTTCAGGTTACTAAGATTTTGTTACCTGAAACTGAAGATGAACTTATTGTGCCAGTAAAGAAAGAAATGATAAAAGTAAGTAAACATTCCCATCCAAAATTTGACTTGGCTGGTGCTATGTGGAAAATTATTTTTTTAAAATGGTTTTTGTTGCCAGATATATTCTGAAGAGCTTGAAAAACAGCCTGAATTTGGTGGTTTTTTTGATAATATGAAGATATTTCCCTTGACTCGTGAGGATCATATCAGCGGATATTTCAAGGTATTTGTGTTTCAGATTGTGGTATGTTCCAGTTCACTGCAGAAAACAAATACTGCATATACATTTCATTGTGGTTCGAACCTACTTTTATTTTTGATGGATGTGTGTTTATAGGGAGTGTGCGAATGACGTGTGCTGCACTGTTGCGACAGGCTTGGTAAGCTTTTAGTGGGACGTGTGCAGGAAGCTTGATACATAAATATGACTTCAATGTTTTTAAATCTCCATAACGAATCTCAAAAGAGCAGTCAATATTACGTATTGTGTTGTGGGGTGCAGTGCCACATTGAGAAACATCCTTCAGTTATTAAATTGTTAAGGTTCTCTACTGATAAGTATCATAATTTCAGAAGAAAATTTGGTTTGCAGCAATAAAGTGTGACACCATCGATGGAAACACATGGACTCCCATTTGCATAATTTTCTTTGCTCTAACAATGCAAAACACTGATTCTGTCTCTTTGCCTCAACATAATTTCTACATGTCTGTTGAGTTGTTTTTGTAATTAGCATAAAAACACAGTTGCATCTCTGCAGGTAGCATATAAATGTAATTTGGTGAAGTCTGCAATAACATAATAATGGAAACTTAAAAAAAAAAAATGTATGTGTGATCGTTCTGATTTTGTAATTCACTAACACATTTAACCAAATTTTCAATTTCAGTTTTTTTTTTTTTTTTTTTTTTTCCCACAGTTGCATCTCTGCAAGTAGCATATAAATGTAATTTGGTGAAGTCTGCAATAACATAATAATGGAAACTTAAAAAAAAAAATGTATGTGTGATCGTTCTGATTTTGTAATTCACTAACACATTTAACCAAATTTTCAATTTCAGTTTTTTTTCTTCTTCTTCTTCTTCTTCTTCTTCCTCCTTCTTCCCCCCACATAACTTAATTTTGGCCAAGGGTGTAGAATTATCTTCAGCAACTGCAAACTTAGATTTGAATATTTTTTCCAACACTTGGAATACGAATTTTGCAAGTTCGCTTTGGTTTTCCCCATTGTTGTACTACGGTTGCCTTGGTAAGTGTCCCTCTTGCAATTAATAAAGAAACACAGTAAATCAATATACTTGTGACACTTTGACTGACCTGATATATGTATGTATACATGTGTGTGTATTATATTTATAGGTATATATATTGATGCATGATGCATAGCTGGCAATGCATTATGTAAGCATCTATGACATCAACTCAGTATGTGGCAATCCATGACGCCCTTACTGTGGGACGAACCCGGACTGCTACACCAGAGAGATGAATACTACCCACCGTTGCCAGTAGCAATAAAATACGCACATTCGTCATGCGCCCCTACCTCACCACCTGAACAGACCGGCCTGCCTCTAAGCAAGTGCCGTGATACCACCCGCAACACTGAGCTACCCAGCTTCTAACCCTCGCGAAGAGAGTGCAGCAAGGGATGACGCCACCTACACAAGGAGAAGACAGCTGGCTGAAGATACACAAAGGAAGCCGAAGGAAGAAACCAGTCTGTATTTAGGGCCAGACGAGCCTCCAGAATGCCAGTTGACATCAAGTTGTTATCGCATTGGCTTCTTCTGCCTTGGAAACTCAACAGCTTCGTCCTACCATTGCAGTGCTAGGGCCCTCTACTACAACCTATTTACTACCAGCGAAGCTTACTTCAACCCCCAAGACATGCACTCCACTTGGGAGTGTCACATCCCGTCCCATCAGGACCACACTAGGCGGCGGTAGGGTTTGAGTCGTTCTCATGAGTACTTTATTAGTAACTCTAGGTTTGTTGTTGCTTTAACAGTTCCCCTTGACCTGTTCTTAATGTAACTTCTGCTGGTTGCTTGGTAACTACGAAAGCCTAGAAGTTAGTTTATTCTCCTGAGAATAAATATGTTCAAGTTGACACACTGCATTCTAATTCCAAGGGTGTTTTGTACCTCTCAACCCTTCTTTAAACACCGTCCCCCAAAGGAACAGTAGGTGACCGGATATTGCCAAACAGTTGCCGATACTATGTTAGGACTGTGGGCTCCCTTACCTGGGTAGTTCGTACATCGCAAAACACCACACAATTCGCTGGCCACCCATACTGTGGGCCTAGTGCGTAAGGGCACTTGGCACACATGTATGGTAGAGCTCCCTACTAAGTATACTCCACAGGGTAGCAACTAAACCACTCAAGGTAGCTAACCCACTCTATCCCACCTCGTGCAATTCGCCGGTTGGAGTGCCAGGCGGGACAAGGTGTGACCCGGTAGCCTCTGAGCGACACTTGATGAAGCCTTAGCACCATCCCAAGTCAGCTAACCTGCTCCATTCACTGCGTGCAATTCGCCAGTTGAAGCACTACGATTGCCAAGGTGTGATGTTATCTCATCTGGTTACGCTTAGCTAGGGAATTACTGTCACCTGCCCCTTGCTTTCTGCGACGACCCATGGTATTTAACCTAATGCCATTCACCCAATGAGGAGGGACTAAGTGGGCTGATAAGAAGGCATCTACGGTTCCTACAGCCAATCAAATGCCAGGTAACACATCCCAGTCGGCCTTCAGCCTTTCCTCTGCTTGGGATCCGGCACAAGCCACCTACTGACTGCAGGAGCCTCACTCCTTAGTCCTTCCTAGTAACTTGTTTGAGCCAACCTGGAAGATCACTGGCACACTGCATCCCATTGTCATCTGCCTGCGGCTCGGATCGCCTATGGGACTGGGCATCGCCAGCAACAGCTACGGGATGCCAGCACCCACCACCGGCACCCGGAGACCAGCAACACCTTGACCAGCCACCGCCAACCGCACACCAGCTGCCCTTGGACGGGGCCCGCACAGTTGTGTGCCGCTGCCTGCCAGCGGTCAGCTACAGTGCCAGTCGACGGGTGGTATGCCAGCATCCACTGCCACCCACGCCGCCTTAAATGCCTACGTAGCCTGTGGCCATCCAACCAGGCTGACTCTGTATACCAGCTCCATCCAAGCTAAGGCACACCCACAATAACCAGCCCATAAGGCCACCCAGAGTTCTCGGCCTGAATCCACGTAAAAGTGCCCCCCTTGTAGACTAGATGATGCACTAAGCTTCCTGGCTGTCACACGTCAATTATGTTAGAGTTGTTCCGATACCGATACTAGGTATCGGTATCGGCCGATACTTCGCCTTTTCCCTATGAATCTGTATCTGGTATGGTATCGAGCCGATAATTTAGTATCAGTTGTAGACAATGAAGTCAGGTTATTACTTTCTTTAGGCACAAAAATTACAGTATTTCTGTTTGTATATGCAGCACATTAAAAGAAAAAGAAAAATAAGAACAAATACCGTATTTACTTGTGTATAGCGTACCATTTTTCCCAAAATAGAGGAAAACATTTCTGGGGTGAAAGCTATATATGGAAAAAAAGGAAGCGGGAATGGTAGCCATAAATTTTCCGGGGATGTTGAGGGAAGTGGTGTGACTGTCTGTTGTCTCATCTCTCGCGCTCTCACATCACTCCTCTCCCTTCTTTCTTTTTCTCTCACAACAACCCTTCAGTTATGTGTAGGTCAAAATCCCGCTCCCTCCCCCCTCCTAGTACCACCTAACAACATCCTGTCAGGCCGCCAACCAGAGCTGCAACAACGTGTTTATGCCCCTCCCCCCTCAACAAATAACACCCAGGTATTGCTGGTCGATAATTCCGCCAAGCCCTCTTTGTTTCCATGGCAAAAGCTAGCGAGCCATGTTCGATGGGGTTGGGGGGTGGGGGAGAATGGACGAGGCGATCCTTTTTTTTTTAGATAAGGGTAGTGTGACAGTCTAGCATGGCAAAAAAAAGAGAGCTGATCACTACTAACAGGAGTAAGGAGAAAAAAGAAAAACTAAGGTGGAAATGTTGAGTATTAGTAGCATGAGGTTTCTGGAATTTTTTTATTTTGGCTTTTTGCATCCTAGTTATTTAATGAAAGTATTTTCCAAACATATCACATCACCACACATTAATGTAAAACAGAATAATTTGTTCCATACTTACAAACATGGCGCCACAAGTTTTTTGTGCAAAAAAAAAAAAAAAAAAAAAACAACAAATTCTCCCTGGGATTTGTTGCAAAAATCATGGTGCGCACTATACAGCAGTGTGCGCTATATACAAGTAAATATGGTATGCGTCGCTCAAAATAGTTGCACCTAACTTCACTTGTATTTCAAAGCAAATGGTTTCACCTGAAAATGTTATGCAAAACATTTTAACGAAGAATTATTATTTGTAAAGATGTTTCCTTTTGTGTTTAAAGATTGTTTTATCCGGTAAGGTTGGTGTTTCATTGTATGTGGTGTAAAATTAACATGGTTTTAAAACTTAATATTTATTTAACTCAAAGGGCAGTATCTTCGCGAATAAAATTATATCCCCAAAAGCATATATTCTTCCACTTGTCTGCAAAAAATTGTTTGAACATCGAGCAACTTGTATTATAAGTGTTCATTTTCAGTAACTTCTTGTGGGGAAATCGGAGGATTTATATTAATTTATTTCAATAGACATGTGCCTTTGAGTAAACTGATAATATGTAAGCTCCTATTCGACACCTTTTGCCATGTAATAACGGGTAGGTAAGCACCACGCTGAGTGCAGTGTAACTCATGACAGGGAAAATCAAAAGGCTTCGTTTTGAATGATTAATTATTAAAGAGACAGTGAAGAAATCAACTATAATCGCCTCATTTGTGTCTCAAAATTACAAGTTTTCTTTGCAGTAAAATATGATTAATTACTTTGAAAGACAGACATTTGCCACACGTGAAGGTGTCACCAACAGGTAACAGTGTGGAGAGGTCATCTTCCTTGCGCTCTTAGCTGATAGTGCGTGCGGGACATTTAAAATTTGACTTGCATTTGGTGTCATATTATTTGCATTTTCAGAGGGTTTGAAAGTTTTAGGTCAGCTTGCATTTTGTGTCGGATTACAATAAATTATGTACAGTATTTTAAGACATTTTCTTCTTTATTTAAATGAGGCTAGGAGAAATGTTTTTAATGTATTATTAACAGTAATACTTTTTCTAAAATTCAGTGCGAAGAGCATTGGTATCGGTTTTTGATATCAGGGTATCTGCAGTGATATCGGGGTATCAGTATCGGAAAACATGGTGTCGGAATAACTCATATATATATATATATATATATATATATATATATATATATATATATATATATATATATATATATATATATATATCTCTGTGTGTATGTATGCAGCTATATGTATTTATGTGCACTTACATATATACATACACATGTGCTTAAGAGTGACAGTTTCAATACCTGATCTTCATTTTAAATAATGCAACACTTGTAGTGAGAATTAAAAATACTAGATAAACAAATTAAAAATATTAAAACCACGCTTACTTCATATGGTTTACAGTAGTGTAACAGAACTTCAATCACCTGAATGTTGACATTTTAGAGGGCTTTGTTAACACTCGTTTCTCTCAAGCACTTGCCAAGTATTTCATGCCCTAACTTTACTTTATAGTCAAATTTATGCGTACTTTTTCATTTAATTTTCAACCTTTCGTTAAAGTTAACTTTTAGAAGTTAGATGAAAATTATATTTTCACAGTACACGTTTCTCGCAGTGATGTCATTATACTATTCTCTGTAATGTGCCTGTTTGTCATTTTCTCCCACTCTATTTCTACCGCCATCTCAGCTAGGGATGCCACCAAATAAAAATGGCTCACTTGCATACTCCCTATTAGCACTGCATGATGTAATAACTTCAGCATTGTTTCCAAGTGCAAGACTGGAAGTAAGACATTTTGTCACCTTTCTTGTGAACCACTATCAAGTACTATGGATTGTGGTTAGCCAAGTCAGTATTTTGCAGTTTCCACCCCCATATCACTTAACTTGAACCTGTTTATGGACTGAATGCATAATCAATTAAAACATTTTATCTGGGCTACTGGTGTTTACTAAGAAAACACACGACTCTTCTACTTGTACTCAGGTTCTACTCTCTATTCCCAGCGAGGACCAAGGGTTATGCAGTTGTTGTGATAGTTATATGGCTATTACTGTTTGGTGTATGTATGTAGCAGCATGGGCATACAGACAAGGGAGACATTTATTCAGTGTGCCCCTCCCTCAAATTCTTCCTAGTTCTGTGGCCTTAATTGGTGGATGATTGTCTAGGCAGGCACATCTGTTGCAGTTGATACCATGGATAAAAGGAGTTGACAGCTATTCTTTCACTGCTCGATGAATACAGTATGCATCAAATTTATGTTGTGGAATTTTGATACACTGAGTGGGCCATACAGTTTTAACAGTGAGCAGATAAAACAGATCAGTAGCTTAAGTTGAGATATGTTTCGAATAAACTAATATAGTACATTGTATGTGCAAAACTGAATTTGTTCTCTTTTTTTTTTACCATTTCTCTTACTTTGTGTATAAGTGTGTGCTCATGCATGCACTTACTGTATATAGTACATGTGAGTTGTATGCATGTATTTCACACGCACACGCTCACACACTCACACACACAGAGTCAACATTTTTCGTTTCATTAATTTTAAACTACATTTTTGTATATGATAATAGTACCTAAATAATTATTCTTTAATGCAAAATGTATTTCACAAAATTGACAAAGTTGCATTCCACAACTGGTTGAGTCTTGTGCAAATTTAGGACTGGACAAGTTCCAAAACATACTACAGCACAGACTTAAGATTTTTCCATAACTGTCTCAGAGCAAAAGGCAAATATGTAAATGTTTTATAAACTGCTATTATTTTGCTGGCTTTGGGTGATGTTTTGTGAGTAGTGAGTTGAATGTCCGAAGCTCACGGAAAGGAAATAAATTTTCTCCGTAACGTAGAATGAATATAGTCCTGTTCAACATCAAAAATTAATATGTTGGATAAGTGCTGTGTCTGTGTAGTAAAATTAAGATTTCTAAGAAAAATGAATTATTGTGAGAATAACTAGACAACAGTAAGTGATAATCCCATTAAAAAAAGTGAATAGCTGTTATTATTTGTTTTGTATGTTGAGTTTTACGAATCTGGAATGTTTCTGGTAGGGTGCCCTGAGGCTTTACCGAATGCCTGTGGAAGGGTTGGTCCTGCATGATGGATCTGTGCCTGGCACAAGGTACCCATCAAACAAGTCTGTGGATCTTCTTGTGCGGATATATGTGGTGCGAGCCATCAGCTTGGCTGCCAAAGACATCACAGGATCATCTGACCCATACCTTGTAATTGGCACCAGCATTCGTGAAGGTTTGATAAATGACAGGGAGAATTACATTCCTGTCACCACTGACCCCATCTTTGGGAGGTAAGTTTTGCATTAGCTGACACAGTGAAACTGGCTGTTTTAAGTCTACATAGAACTCATGAACTTGAAAGTGCATAGAGCAGTAAATCATAGAGCCTGTTCAGAATATATCTGTGTTAAGGGCCCCACCTAGCTAAAACTATTTAATGTTTAGTGCAATTCAACAAGCATCTGATGTAACATCTATTGACTTTGGAAGGAAAAAACCAACTTTCAAATGCAGGACTTATCATTGGCCATGCCACACGAACACATTTGGAAAATAACCAAATATGGTCACAGGAAGAAACTGAATTTTTTACCAGTGTTTGAAAGTTTTACGAAATGGGGACAAACGAGCTGTATCATATTCTCCCACTCAAGAATGATGTTTAGAAGACATTGACGTTTTTGATCCATCCAAAAAGCAGTCTGAAGAATGGGTAAAGGTACAAAATTTAGCCAAAGCATTTCCAAATGTTATCGCAAACAATGAATATGATGAACTGAATTCAGAATTTGTTGCATATACACTGTGGGATCCATCACCAGAATTGAGCATTGCTATGACACATGATCCTGACACTTACTGGCATAACGTGTCAGTATGTGGAATTGGTGGGAAACCATGCTTTCCAGTGCTTTGTAAACTGGCGAAGGCAATGCTGATTCTTCCATACAGCAACATAGGGTGGAAAGGATATTTAGCAACCTCAACCTTATTAAGATGGGACACAGATCATGTCTTGAATCTCCAATTCTCTTCTAGGAAGAATATGGCAGAGTTCTAATCAACAGAAGAAATGAGGAATAGGGCAAAGCATTTGAAAAAATTATTTTCAACACCTTACTTTATTCGTAGTGAAGTGTGTATGTATAGGTATATTTGTGTGTGTGTTTTGAAGTATGTGATAACGTTTCCAGTTAATTTAACGATAACATTGTGTACAAAGAACCTGTTCTCAGTTATTTGGCGAGTTGAAATACTGAAGTACATAAAAGTAAGGAATTTTGATACAAATAAAATATTTTTGTCTTTTTTTTATACACAGGATTTTTTACAGGATATTTTATATTCAAAACAAGGATTTTACAGGATATTTTACCTTGAAAACAAGGATATTGCTTTGAAAGTTCTGGCAGCCCTGATTTAATGTTTTTTGAAAAACTGGAATTCTAAAGCGACATTGGAACATGCATAAAAAACAACACTGTGTGCAAAGCACTGTTCTGATGTGCTATATTGAAGTCAAGCAGCATGCAAGCTTGAGACTTTTAGTGTAACCACACATTAGACCATAGTAGAGATGGCATGTTATAGGACGTGCTAGCCAATCTAAGGAGTATACAAGATGAATGAAAGTGGTAGGAAGAAATATAGAACACACATGCAGAAAGGTAAAGGGAGAGTTTTGTGACTCAAGTTATTGTTAGGCTTCACTGCTCTTTGTGGATCCTCTAATTGTGGTTGGTTTGCGGCAACTACATATGCAGACCCAATTTCCCTATGCCCCTGATGTCATAAGATTCTTGAAGTTGCTGGACAGGGTTTGGTTTGACAGGGTACAGACTGGGTCCCTCTCGGCCTTAGGTGTCCAGTGGTCGGACCATGGGGTGCACCAAGGCATGGATCCTCTCAGCCAAGCTATGTCATATGTCCCACCTAGTGTCAGAGATCAGGATGCAGGGATGCCCCTCTCCATTCAGATGGTGGTTGCAAGATGCACCAACACACAGATTCATCCACCACACATGTAGATTATCATGTCAGAGTCCTCCACAGCGTTGCCTAAAGCAAACCCCTTACCTTGATTTCCTCCTATTCAGAGCTTCTAAGAAGCAAAGTGTGCCACAAGTAGTTGTATAAATCTGGTCCATCCATATTCAGTTTCTAAGTGTGATGATGTGAGACAATTACCACAACCCCTTTAAATGATATGTGCTGCTGAACACTAGAGGGATGATTTCATGATTCAGCCTGTACATGGTCAGAGATGGCAGGGTCTGCTGTCTTCTCTCCTATTGTCAGTGCGGTATGCCATGAGGGGTACAAGACATATTGGCTACTGTGCGAGTTTGTTGGCTGGGTCTGTTATGGCGGATTGCAGAGTCACAGATTCTCTGACAACAGTGCCTGCGAACTCATATCCCTTGCTTAGCAAATCTTGAGAGCAACCTTAGATGGACAGTGTCACCAGGCCAGATCATTTCTCTCTCTCTTTCTTACAAGTCATTTGTTCTCTTCTGTCTTGTGATACCATAACCAGTTGAGCAGTGCTGTTCTCCGGCTGCCTACCATGGCAGGTGCCCACACTGGGCACAGTGCAATAAAGACTAAGCTGCTCGGTGTACAACAAAGTCCCTTTAAAACCTTATTTATTGTTATGTGGGACAGGAAGGTGCCTGACCTAACATAACCAAATCTAACTTAGTAGGCCTGTTTATCACATAATGTGTGACAATTGTGATGCATGACACATTTCTGCGTAGTTGGCATGTACTCTCTACTACCGACTTCGCCCCAACACCAAGAATCTTACGCTCATTTGGGCAAGTCTGCAGCGCATTATTATATTAAGTCACGTGCTACTAGAGCTACAAGCATCACATCAACTGAAATTACTCACATGTGGTTAATAAAAATATAATAATTAATTAATGCAGTCATGCGGTTGTCCTAACCACACCATGGGAAATTAAAATCTCGAAGAGCCACCCATACCCTGGGCAGGGATAAGAAAGTTCAAGGGTTCGCTGTAGGAGTGCAGCACCCATTCTACAAGATCGCTGCTGCCTCCAAAGCCTCAAACAGAGGCGATAAGATATGTCAACGTCTCCATGCCAGGAGATAAGAAAAGCGTAGCACCCTGCCGAATCTCTAATAAACAACCCCTGCAATGCGAGGCTAGTCACTCCCTCGCCCCTCTGGAAGCCTATAAACCAAGATTTTGAGTATAAATAGGAGGTGCCATGCCGGGCACGAGAGCAGTCATCGCTTCCTCACAGTCTGAATAAGGCTGAGGAAGCAATAGGGGTAAGAGACCATTCACCCTCTTCCAGTCTGCAATATGGCTGAAGAAATGTCTTAAGGGTGAGATGGCCTCTAGACCAACTTGGTAAGTGGCAGCCAACCGACCTCACAGTCTAAATAAGGCCGAGGACAAAGACTGCGGTAATGTTCTTACCACTAGGCCATGTGCTGAAGTGCACACGTAGTAACGAGAGAAGACGCCCGTCATTGCTGAACCCTGAAAAGCCTCCATCGTCGTGCCGCTTCATTAGAAGATGTCCTTCTCCACCCAACCTTCCCTTTAACCATTTTTTCCTTAAACATTAACTTTGGCTTGGGAACAGGTTCGCGACATTTCAAGTTCAATTCTAGGCTCCGTCAGAGCATACCCAATTGAGTTAGGATAATTTACGTGTGTTTAAATTATACTTCACATTAATTAGCTTTGTACAGGATGCCTTCCTCTGATCTAGCATTTTAGAACTTGGCTTCCTTTATTCTTATAATTAATTTACGATTTATTAAGCGAGTACAGACTCTATACATTTTCCTAAAGACGTTAATAAAACGTAATTATTTTTGCACCACTGATTTGGAGAGTAAATTATTTCAAGTGTATGTATTTTTCCTTTTGCCATATGCTTAAAAATAACTTATTTGATATTAAGAACTTTCAGCTCATATTGAATTCTCTATTAAGAATTGCTACCAGTAAATAAACTACATGTGCGACAAGTAACGCGTGCCCCAATGCCAACATATACACACCAGTAGATTGGCAAACCAAGGCCTGTCTTTAAGGTAGTTCGTCGGAAGAGCCCCACTGCAGGAAAAACAAATCCATACTTTGATTATTTAGACCAGATGCTTTACTTCTTCCCAGTCTGAAACGGTCGGAAGAGGAACTGAGCATCCTGTAACTGAATTAATCTTGTGTGGATGCCTCACCCAAGTCTCAGTCCATCTCAATCTGAATAAGGCCGGACAGTGGGTGCTGAGATTGAAGGCACTGTTGCTTGATTTAACACGCTAGGTCCGCTTAAAATACTTATGATCTGGTTAGGTTATTTTTCTTAGCTCAGTGCCTTACGCAGAGCACTGCAGGCAAAGTAGATTAAGAAGATGAGCTCTAAGAGAAACTGTAAGAGCACTTAATTCCTTAAACTCAGAGAACACTGAAAACATTGGTCCTTCAGTTATTGAGAGCTCTAATTTACCATTGAATAATAGGCCCACATTATCAGTCCCACTCTTTGGACCACTTATTACCAGGTGAAGATCACCTTGCAATTGCTTTAGTTTTATGAGAAGGCTACGCTTTATTGGGTATTGACGACTCACGTCTAACCATACTACCCCTCATACCTCGCAACCAGTACCACTGCCCTACTATGCCGCAACTGACATTGGCTGCTGTACCAACTGTCGGCCGTCCAACACTCCAGGCCATTAAGCGGAGTGCACCACAGCCTTCAACGTCACAGGTATAGTACTCGGTTGAGCAACACATTGCTAGGGTAGTTGATGACTTTGTCCGAAGTCGGAAACCAACACGTCCCACAATTTACGGTGGTCATCTCCCAGAAAGGGAATAACTTCCTGTAACCGTTGCCCCTATGTGTGAGCCACCTTTGCCCCTTGTGAAACTGATCCCACATTTCACTTCGAAGTATCTGAGCGTGATCAAATCGCTGACTTCAGGTCTAGAGGAACGCCGAGTGATTTTCACATAAGAATTTATCCCTCGTTCACCATGGGCTAGGCCGAGAGTAAGGAATTCTAGACCGCACTCACCTTCCCAATGTAGAGGACCCCTGACCTAGCTTGTTTTATATTGTATTTTATCCTGAGCTAACCTAGGCCAGTCTAACCAAGCAGATACCCTGTAAGGGACTGGAGACTAAGGATTCAGATATACTTCTGGCTTGTGAGCATGTAACACGTCCAGTAGTGTAATTAACCCTCGCTATTTTTCCGACTTTGAAGATGTAAGAAAAATTCACAACACGGAACCTCACCTAACAGGACTTCAATACTACTTCCGGAACGTGGGCATAAGATGTTATAATTCAGGAATCCCCCTGCCCTCCAGTCTTTTTTATTTTAGCCTTAGACATTAACTTCCGAGTACAGTGGAATATACACACTGTGTTTATTACTTACTTGGCAATATTTATTTTAAAAGGTGGTTAAAAATAAAAAAATGGCTGAAAGGAAAATGTAACTAGGGCCTCAAAAGTGCTCATGTTAGCATGGACAGCCTATACTTGGTCTGCTACATGCATAAAAAAATTATATTTATACCAAAACAAACAAAAATTTTGAAAAATTCAAAAGTGGATATAATTGCCCAAAAAATAGTAAAAATAGCAATTCTAAATTTTGCTAAACTTTTGATCAAATTCTCATAGATATTGAGAACCTGTATTACAGCAGACACAGAGCCAATAGGAGAATTTCAAGCACGTACTGAGAGTAGGTATTTATTACTTGGGCATGTAACTTTGTGAATTGTGTAACATGCACTTTATAACCATTAGCATTTTCACTCATTTGATGCTAAATGTGTTACCAAGTAAACTCAAAATTCATTATCCATAAAATGGTGTACTTCCAGCAGTTTTCTAGTGTATGTCTAAAACACTGTATTGCAGTTCCTATTCAGATAGCGGTAATTAAGTGTATTTATTGGTTTTAAGAAATAAAAATGTAAGTAGTTGGAAGTGGGCGATTCTGGTTCACAGTGCTACTTCTCAAAATGGCCTGTTCCCTAACACTACTGGAGGAGTGAGTGAATGAAGACATTTGGGCAGCTCGCAACGTCTGGGTCTTGGGACCGCATTTATGATTTCCCAGCTTAGTCAAAGGAATGCCATGTTACAGCTTGAAGCTTATAGTTGATGAAGTTGAAATTTTAAAATAAGAGTTAGAAACCATTATAGACCCCAGGAAGCCTATAAGAGCACAAAATAGTTCTCTGAAGAAATCAGTTTTCTGCTATTGTATTTTGGGAAGAAATAAAATCATTTCTTAAACTGCCCATATAAATGCATGAAAGTGGTAAAAAGTAGTGCATCAATTTTGAAAGTCCGATTGACAATGCACATAGTGTATATATAATTTAAATTCTGTTAAACTTTGTATCAAATTCTATTTTGATTTCAATTAATTTAAATAAAGTACATGGTAAATGATACAGTGGAGTGTTAATAATCCGGATTAATTGGGACTGGACCCCTTCCGGATTATCAAATTGTCCGGATTTTCGAAATGACCAATAAAAGTGCTGGTAGACGTCTTCAACGTAAAAAAACTTCTTAAAATTGATCATAATTCACTCTGATAGTTACAGAAGTGGAGTGGTTGAATAAAACCATTAATGTAGTAAAATTCTTGTGTTTCAATTACAGACAAAAATACTCTGCTGTATGTACACTGTTGCATGTACAGACTGTCTTATTTTATGTACAGTAAATGTAGGCCTACAACAAAATACAGTACAGTAAAGTTGTACCTACAGTAAATCATAGGTATTTGAGCTTTTAAAAACCTTTTATGGACTTTTGAACAGCGGTAGTGGTTCGTTTTTTTGCAGTTAAGTCCTTGGTTAGTTTTAGGAGAATGAGCTGGGTTGGTGTGCTCTCAGTCTGTTTTTCAAGCCATGAGATCAGTGTCTCTGCTGCCATAAATGCTTCGGAATATGTCGGCCCTGATTTTCATTCTCGTCCCTATCAGATTGTACTGTTTCTGCGTCCCTTTTGAAATGAAAAAGTATGCCTAAATAAACACACGAAACAAATGTTTTCTTTTTCTAATTTTTAGAAAAATGAATAAGCGCAAAATTGGCGAAATATTTTAAAAATAGAACAGTGAATTTAAAACGACTACATACCTTCAGACACCATGTCAGATATTTCTTGGTTGCTCAAAATCTGGTACCCAGGATCGTGATAATAAACAGCCAACCACTCACTGGCATTGTTTTCATCACACTGTTCAAATCCCGAGATTGTGCTGCATATTTATGTCACCTCGTGTACAACGCAATCCTCATTTTTATTTTCTTCAATCCTGCTTTCTTCATCTGGCCATAATTTTCTCCAGGCTCTTTGCAAATTACTTTTGGTGAGAGTTTCCCAAGCATTGGCAAGTATGTAAATGCTATCTTTCATGTTAAATTTTTTTTGTAATCTGAATTACACTCTCTTCGTCCTTTTCTGCCAATAAAAGGTGACGCAGGAGCTGCTTTCTATAGATCCTCTTCATTTTCTCAATCCTTGGTCCATTGGCTGCAGAGTTGTAGTAACGTTAGGAGGGAGAAATTGCACTTCAGAATTCTGAGCTATTTTGTTTAATACTCTGAGAAGGGGATGTGTGGGTGTGTTATCAATGATAAGCAGAACTTTCCCACTTTTCTTTTTCTTCTCATGGAATTTTGTAACACTAGGGATAAATTAATTTTTAAAACAATCAAGAAAAATTACTGAAGTCATCCAAGCACTTTTCTGAGACGTGTACAAAACAAGAAGGGTTTGCACATTTCTAAAGCTACGTGATTTTTTGCTCTTCCCAATCATTAAGAGTTTTACCTCATCCTCCCCATCTGCATTAGCACATACCATAGCTGTAATTTTCTCTTTGTTAACTTTAAACCCGGGAGCAGATTTTTCACCCAGCGACTTGTGTGGAAGGGCTCACCAGTTTATCCCGGTCTCATCGGCGTTGTATACGTCACCCCTAGAATAACCTTTTTCAAGTGCTACCTTAATAAATGTCTCTTTAAAAACACTTCCAGTCGCTAAATTGTAGGAAAGTTTTTTCTCCTTTGACGTCTAACTCTCTAATGCCGTGCCTAGATTTAAAGTTCTTAAGCCAGCCAGAACTGGCTCTGAAATCTTTCGGTCCATTAAGTTGTTCATTAAATTGTAAGGCTTTTTCACAAATAAATGGGCTTGAAATTGGCTCTCCTAAGCTTCTCCTTTGAGTGAACCACAAGTACGTTGCATCTTCTAATGCTTTGTTGTTTGCTGAATGTGCAGTTTTTCTTTTTAGAATCCCTTTTTTACAGTCCAGTTTCGAGGCAAATTATTCTAGCTGGGCTCTTTTCGCCTTAATATCACTTATAGTGGAAGTGTCTACCCCATAAATCTTTGCAAGTGATACCCCACTTTCACCTTTTCCTAACGTTTCTAAAATATTTAACTTGGTTTCAACGGTTAAATGTGCTTTTCCTTCGAACTCGACACCATCATGGGTACAGAACAGTAATGTGTTACAAAAATAAAACACAGACAAACTGATACATACAAACAGTCTACTTACACAAACAATCGGTTTGGCAAACAAAAACTTAGCGCACGCACAGAGAACAATGCTGAAGATCAGTGGCCTGACACGACTGACAGTGGCAGGGGAGCAGGATTACGTCTTTGATGCTCCCGCTTTCACTGCCTGTCCCTCCTCCACATAACATGCAATTCGCACTTCACTCTATAGAGCACAGCAATTTTTACACTTTTAAAAGAATCAAATCCGGATTATCGATGGTCCGGATTTTTGACGTCCAAATTATTGACGCCCCACTGTAATAATATTAGTAGAAAAACGGGCAATCAGTTTGAGTCTCATAATATTGTTAGAGTATTCTTTCAGTATGATCTTTTGGTTAGATCTATGAATATCTGTTATTTGAAAATATATGTTATGTGTATGAATGTTAGTTAAATGTGCAATGCTTTCAGCTATTTGAGGAAACTCCCTCTTGTTGAACACACACACACACACACTGTAATCGTTCAGACAACTTATGCTTTACAGTTGTTTTAGAAACTTGACTGCTAAATTCACTGGTGTCGAAACTTAAGGCAGTTTATATAATGGATAAGCTTTCTCCTAAATCTCACATTTTATTGCAGTCATAATTTAAAATAATTATTTCCAGCTTGGGGAAACACAATTTTTTATATATATATATATATATATATATATATATATATATATATATATATATATATATATATGATATATTTAACTAGCATAAAAACAATCGTAAGATCTTCATAAGCTTAGTGTTCATGAGGCTTCATCATAAAATATAAAGAATGAGGAATTTATTTTTTGTGATATTTCCAAGCTTGTTGGTATTGTAAAAGATAAATATTTCAGTTAAAATTATGTATAGTACTCAGGTTACATAACATAGAAAGCTTTACTTGTTTCTCTCAATTCATTCAGTACCGTAATTTATCCATAAAATGAAAAAAGTACTTGTAAACATTTTTAGTTGTGCAAGGGCTTCTCCATTAGACATTAGAACTTTTTAATTTGATTGGGGCCTTTTTTTACCTTCATTTCTAGCTAAATTGATACATAATGGCTGTATGTAGAGTTTATATTTTTCCCAGAATGTTTGAACTTGAGCTGTCTCTACCAGAAGACTACTTGTTGAACATCTCTGTGATGGATAGGGATGAAGTCAAATGGGATGACCTCATCGGCATAACCAGCATAGATATTGAGAACCGATATTACAGCAGACACAGAGCCACTAGGGGAATTTCAAGCACCTACAGAGAGTATGTACTGGTATTTATTACTTGGGCACCTAACTTTGAGAATGGTGTAACAGATGCAGTTTATAGCCATTAGCACTTTCACTCATGTGGTGCTAAATGCATTATCAAGTAAATGTAAATTCATTATTCATGAAATGGTGTGCTTCCAGCTGTTTTATAGGGTGTATTTAAAACACTGTATTGTTGTTCCTATTCAGACAAAGGTAATTAAGTGTACCTATTTTTTATGGTGGTAGTGTGACATGCTGTATCATCTATAGTTTGAGTACACAGTGTCTTTTGGCAGCTTCTCTTCATGTTGACATATCTTGGCATCTTTACAAGTATATGCAACAACTTTCTATTGTGTGTATAACTCCCAGCTGTCTTCATACCACCTTGAGGAAAGGTGGCTTGATTCCAAGAAGGTGTTCTAGCTTGTTTGCTCCAATGGCGATTGCTGAGGAAGAATTGCAGGATGCAGTCCCACTTATAAAATGTTAGAACACAGGCCCCTACTTATATGTTACTTAGCAAATAATATTGCATACCATTTCTGCAGTTATTTCCCAGCCAATGTTTTTGTGACGTATGAAAGAAATGTTAGTGGAAATGTCAAGTAGAGAGAGATGGCTGTAACAATTGATCAGAGAGCACCTCTGCACTCATATAAAATATTTTTGGAGTTTGACAATGCTGCCAAAATGGAAACTTCGAATTACACTGTTTAACAGAATGTTGTACAGTTAAATACTACATGTGTGGTGGGTACACTTTTAGCTCTTTTGCAGTTGTTAAGCACATTTCTTAATAATGATTTTATCTGTAGTTCTTGTTTAAAGTTGTATGAGCTTTAAATACAGTTTGTAATATTCTGAAATAAGTTTGTTGTTAATGTTG
Organism: Dryococelus australis; assembly: GCA_029891345.1. Classification (NCBI taxonomy): domain Eukaryota; kingdom Metazoa; phylum Arthropoda; class Insecta; order Phasmatodea; family Phasmatidae; genus Dryococelus; species Dryococelus australis. Next base: position 81,340,780 of record CM056995.1, read on the forward strand.
TGGCTCAAGGAACAAGATGAGCTGTGAGCATTGATCAGAAGCAATATTGACTTCTGCATAATGTCTTGTGTAAACGTGTAAATAATGGATCATTTTAAGGGTAACATTTTGAACCTTACTACAACAAACAGTTTGAATTATGAGAAAAAACTAGACACTTAAGAATTTGGGACCAGCAAGATCATAATTAAATATAACTCAACAAAAATAACAAGGGGAAAAGTAATGCTTCATGTACATGAAAATTTAGCACTGCCTGCTCATTATTATTATGCGACTCTGCACCATCATGTGTGTGTCACGTGCCTCCTGAGGGAATCGAACCCCGACTAGCCACCTACAAGGCTAGCATCCATATGATAGGAAGTCATGCAGTCTCCCCGCAACTTGTAAATAAACCTGCTGAGAAGCAGCCACTGGCATGCAAGAGTTTGACCCTAAGCTAGCGGCGGATGCCACCCGCAATCACATTCAAACTTCCCCATCGCCACCCCGCCAAGAGATGGCAGCAGCAGCATCACCTGATCCAAACTTGAAGGGGAGGCGGCCGCAGATTACCAAGAGCGAACAAAGCATATGGGAACCCTCCAGCCAAGAAGAATATAATATAGTGCACCTGGCACAAACGCCAGTTGAGGCGAGGCAGCTTGCCCTAGCACCATCCTGTGCTAGGACTCTGCTAGGACACTCTTTCATGAGGAGCTAACGCCAGTTGTACACTAGCTCGCCTTAGCACCAGTCGTGGTAGGGCTCTCTATCATGCAACCACAGTCCTCCTCAGGACTTCCCGGAGACCTTCAGTTGTCCACGTAGCTTGCCTCAGCACAAGTCATGCTAAGGCTCTCTACTGCACAGCCACAGTCCTCCTCAGGACTCTCCAAGAGCTTCTAGTCTTGTACCAGTTCTTCAGTCAATGACGACTTCCCTAACATAAGTCGAAGAGTCGTCGCTACCCCCTGACACTTTCCGTCAAGAATCACCACACCCGACACATACACAACACATGGTGCCCTGGGTCGCTTCATGACTACAAGCCACAATTAGGCTCCAGTTGTTTTCACAACTACTTTTATATTCAGCTCTTGTCTGCTCTTCAAGCTCCTCAAGCAGACAGGTACCTTCACCTGTCTTGCTCTTGTACAAAGTCTGTTAAACACCTAGTGTGTGTAAAGGTAAGAGCTGGTATGGGTCACTGTGTTTCTATTCTCAAGGGAATAAAACACTTTGTCTAGCTAACTTATGTCTTTCCGTGCTCTGTAGTGAATGTGTGCCTTTTCCCTAACCTGGTAAGCGCCACCTTCGAAGGGAGTGGCACAGGGGACCGCAAATTGGTAACAGTTTCCGACGTAGAGTAGAACAGCGTGCAGCTCCTAACCATGTCTGCACGTATGTCGCACACAATAAAGTTCGATGGCCACCCATACTATGAACCCGATATGTAAAGGTATCTGGTGTGCAAGTACGGTAGAGCCTCAACCACTAGAAAGTCACACGACGAAGCATCTGGGCCAATTAAGTCAGCTAACCCATTTGCTCCAGAGCGTGTGAACTCACTGGAGGGGGTGCCAGGCCTGACGGTGCTTGACCCAGGTACTTCTGGAGCACTCTGACTAGGGGTTTGTTGCTTGCTGCACTCTACAGGATGAACATTAGCACCTTTCCTGTCCATGACATTTACTCACTGACAAGGGAGCGGGAGGAACGCCCAAGGTACAACTGCTATCCTTGCATCTCACCACCCTGTAAGTAATTGATCTACACCAACCTTCAGCTTCAAGTCTCCTCGAGAAAGTGCACAAGTTGCCCGGTAATTAGTGGAGTCTCACTTCACTACCCCCTCATCCCCGGCCAGGTCACTTCTGGATTTTTGCATGTGGGAATCGTGCTGGACAATGCTGCTGGTCGGCAGATTTTCTCGGGGATCACCCATTTCCCTCACCCTTTCATTCTGGTGCTGCTCCATACTCTCCTCAATCACCCTCATCGGCTCTAAAGACCTAGCTGTTAAGAGCCGCCCAAATCTCTTCACTTATTCACTACCCTTGCTGCCAACCTATTTGACCTCCCAATTAGAGTTTCCGGAGCTGCTCACCTCATCGTCGAATTACACCATCAGGGGCATATTCTTCATTTGGGACTGGTACCGTTCGACCAGGAGGACACCAGCGAGGCCACAGCAACAGCCGACCATGTGACTGCCAAATGGCTGGCACCCTGGTCACCAGCAGGCGACAGCAGAGCCAACCTGCCCAGCCATTCGCTCCAGCCGGAGCCAAAGTCTTCCAGCCAGGGCTGTCCGTCTGCCGCAAGGGAGCGACACCAGTGGTAATCTAGCCCAAACCTGTGTATCCAATGCCCAGAGCCATCACCTCGCTCTCACAGACTTTGTACCAAGAAGGCGCCCGACTTGTCCTACCTTATATTAGGCCCGCGCTAGGCCTACAAGTCATTATACAGATGCCTCCGCAGTAGAGTCCTCCCCCAACCTGTGCGACTGATCTGGCGCAGAATTAAATACTGCCCCACTCTTGACGTGAAGTCTCTCTCTCAATGCCGTTATGCATCAAAAGCGGGATAATAAAGGGTTTTTAGTGGTGCCAAACATGGAACCACTGCTAGTTTAACTGTGTTCGATTAGCAGGGCTTGGTCAGCGTGACCTGAGATAATATTACGACCCAGAAACCAGACCAGAATTCAGGGAGTCTCGAAACATCCTGTGGCGCTCAACTTAACCCCCTGCGATGTCCAATGTAGGGGAGAAGACAGTGAAGCAGCAGAGGGTGCCGACATGTCATGTGCACCGGGTGGGGCATTAACACGGTGCATTTCATAACATGTGCCCAGACCTTCCATCACGCCTGTCTAGGGTGGCCCGATGAGAGAATTACATGACCAGGGCTAGTTTAACACTACAAAATGTGTTGCTGGGCATAGGAATACACATCTAACAACCCACTACACCAAACTGCCAGTACTGCTGGACACGCTGAGGATATGGGCCTATTAAATCAGTGGCTAAGTAAGTCCACAGCATTTGTGGGTGACATGGTATACCAGTGGGTTTGGGTACGGTGTAGGCCTTGTGGCGACAGCATGCCTTGCAGTTGTTGACATACTGCCTAATGTCTCTGCTCATCTCTTCTCAAATATAGTGCTGGCCTATCTCTTTGAGTGTTTCTCTTATATCTGGGTATCCCACTTGTCGATGATTGTGATGGTGCTTGCACATCCTTGGTCATAAGGCTCTGGGGAGCCACAGTTTCGACTCATCACCCGGGTTCCTGTTGCAGGACCAAACCAACGTGTTGTGCAGTTCATACCAGTGGTGTATGTCAGCCAGCAGGCGTTTTACCTCTGGGTCTTGCTGTTGATGGTAGCTCAGAGTATACTTGCTTATCTGCAGCTGCTGCAGTCGAATCACCTTCTTGGGTGTAGGTAGGGAGGCAGGAGGGTGGGTCATCTTCTCCCAGTCCTCCTTCTCCTTTGTTCCTTTTGTTCGTTGGGTTGATGGGAGAGGGCGTTTGACAGGTCATTCATCTTTCTGGGACAGTGTTGGACTTCAAATATGAACTATGTAAGGAACGTTGCTCAGCGACTAAACTGCGCCTTGGTGTTCTTAGATTTGTGTAGCCACTTGAGGGCTTTGCTATCCGTCCAGAGGATGAAGAGGTGTCCCTCGAGGTAGTAACGGTATTTGTGCATGGCCCAGATGATGGCGAGAGACACTTTTTTGCGTTGATATGGTAGCATTTGGTGGCTTTAAGCCTTATGCTAGTGTAGGACATTACCTGAGGTCTCTTGTCATTGTCTTCTTAGTATAGCACTGTGCCTAGTCCAGTTTGAAATGCATCTGTTTGCAAAATTAATCGCCTTCCTTCTTGTGGGTGGTGGAGTACTGGTATTGCCCGGAAACTAGCTTTGAGTTTCTGAAATGCAGTTTGCTGGTCGGTTCCCCACTTCCAGCGGGTTTCTTTCTCCAGTAGCTGGTTTAGGGGGCCCATTAGCTGGGTGATGTTGGGTATGAAATCACATAACCAGTTGCATAACCCGAGAAATCTTTGTAGTTGTTTCTTGGTGTGTGGTTGTTCTACTTTGAGGATGGCCTTGATCAATCATTGTTGCAGGTAATTCCCTTCTGCGGAGACAACGTTCCCGAGGTAGTCGATGTTGGTTTTCCCAAAATTACTTTTTGATAATTTGCAAGTCAGCCCGTGTATTTCCAATCTTTCCAGAACTTGCTGTAAATGAGTGCAATACTCTTTCCAGGAGTTGAAATAGATGATGATGTCATCCAGATACGCAAAGCAGAATTCACCAATGTATCCAAATAGAACTTCTGCTGACAACAGTCTCTGGAAGGTTACTGGGGCATTCTTGAGGCTGAACAGCATCACTTTGAATTGAAAGGTTTCCCCTTTGGGGGTCGTAAAGGTTTCCCCTTTGGGGGTCGTACATGCAATGCACTTGCGGCTGTCAGGGTGCACCAATATTTGCCAGTAGCCGAATTGCATGTCCAATGTGGAAAAAATCTCGGCTTTCCCTATGTCTCTAAGGGTGTGTGCTAGGTTTATGGTGGGTGGAGTAATTGTGTGGATTACATCGTTTAACTCTTGATAGTTGATGCAGAATCCAAGTTGTCCATCCTTTTTAGAGACTAAAACCATTAGGGAGTTGTACGGGGAGTTTGAGGGCTCCACTATACCTTGTTCTCCCATTGTCCATACCTGCTCCATGATAATCTTCCAACGGACCAGTTCTCTAGATGGTAGAAGCCTTTCTCCTACTAAGTCAAGAGACTCAGGAAATCCGGAAGTTTGAGATAGAGATATTTCCCTGGTGGGGATACCCCCAAATGATCCTGACAGATAATGGGATGCAATTTACCAACATTGCTTGGAAGAAGGCATGCAATAAAGGGAGGGGGGTGTAGCCATGGATAACCCTTCTATATCACTCGCAAGTTTACCCCACTGAGCAAAGGAACCAGGAGTTGAAGAAGAGCCTCTGACTCAGTATGGGAAACTACCATAAACACTGGAATACCCATCTCCTGAATATTCAATTCATCTTGAGGTGGCAAAATAATGAGGCAATTGACACCTCACCCAGCGAGTTGCTGTTCGGTTCACTTCTACCCAGAGCTGGGGACTGGCAATGGGAGACAGAAGCTGCCACTATGCCCCAGCTCGAGACATGCGAACAGAAGCACAAGATTGCACCCAACAAGCCTGAGAAGTCCAAGAAAGATATAACAAACACAAGTACCCCAAACCCAAAACAGAGATAAAACAGTTTGATATAAGACATGTACTGTAGAGTAAGAAAAATAACCAGAGGTCAGATGAGACCCTGCTCTCCAGATACAACTACCGTGGACGAGGCTCCAGACGGACCTTGGGAGGAAGAGCCAGTCATCACTGAGGCAGGTACCAGCTCCGAGAGGTACGCCCACAGCCAGCAATGATCACCCCCAAGATGACGATGATGGGTCTTTGTCACCAGTCACTGCTGGAGGGCTGACACCCTGGGAGCCAGTACAGCAGGAATCTACAGGCCGCAGAGGGGAGCAATGTCCATCCGGACTATACCCTCCACGCCATCTAGATACCAACTACCCAGATCACCACAGGGAAGTTCATGAATCAGCTGTTCTCAGCTCTCATGGCGATCACCCCTGGACAGCAAACCCTGTCTGATGCCGATAAGTTCATGTTCCATAGAAGAAGAAGATGAGCCCAGCAGTGATGCAGTGCCGGACGGCGGTGCCGATCTGTCTCATTTCGACAGTGTAGAGGTGCCTGACCCTGCAGGTGATGCCCAAGGTGGTGTCTATCCCTTGCCTCCCCACCTGCCGCAGCAGCTGAAGTAGCAGATGAGTCCAGCAGTGATGCAGAGCCAGATGGCGGTGCCGACCTGTCTCATCTCGACAGGGCAGAGGAGCCCGACCCTGCAGGCAAGGCCCAGGGCAATGTCTAGCCCTTGTCTCCACCTGCTACAGCAACCAAAGCAGATGAGCCTAGCCAGGTAGCAGAACTAGAGGAATCCAGTCCGACAGGCGAGGTACATATGGGTAATGAACCCTCAAACCCCACCTCGACCAGGACGAAGCTGCCACGCCAGGTAACAGTGCCAAGTTCCAGAGGCTAGAGTTATCCCCAAGCGCCTGCCGCAAAATTCACATTGCCTTACCCTAAACACGCAGCTTTGCGATCGTGGAGAGACACCAATAAGCGACAGCAAAATCAATAAAGAAACGGGACAAGTGATTAACCTGTAAGAAAGACAGAACTCGAAAGTGATTAAGTGAGATTAATCTGGGCTTTACAGAGATGAAAGGTTGTCGTAGTGAGATGCGTAACAGGTTGGGAAAAAACTGTAAATATCACCCAACAGAGAAAATTGTGTTTATTGTAAATTGTGAATATGTTCTATTTCAGTATTATGTTGTTTTGAAGTGCCATGTTTTTAGCTAATGCATGTGATCTGTACATAATTATAAGTAGGTTTAATTTTTTTTAATATTGAAGTGTAACTCACCTTGTTGAACAGGTTTGTACATCTAGTAAGAAAGGGGAAAGTACCCTGCTCAGGTTAGAACCCAATGCCACGTGTAACACGTCCCTGCCATGCGACACATAGGAGAGGTTAGAGAGCAGTCTGCTTATAACTTTGTCCTCAGTGCCATGGCAGGAGACTGATAAAACATGCCCATCTGAGTTTGGGCTAACTCCCTTTATTTCCCTGAGTGTTAAACAATATGTGTTGCATGAAAAATTGTACCTTTTATTGCAGGAAACAAACTGTAATTTGTCCTATGTAAATACGTACAGCCATCAGCTGTTCAGTGTGGGCGATACACTTTCTTTCTCAACCTTGAAGGGCCGGTTCATTCACTCCACTCCCAGTTGCATGAAACACTCACACACACAAAGGAGGGGTAGCAATAACAAGCAGCCAGCCTACTGCTCAGAAGAGAGAGAGACAGAGACAGCACAACCTGGCAATATGTGCACTGCGCTGCTGCTCAGCCTAGCCAAGAGGCACAGAAGATCGGCCGAACCAGATGCCAACCAACTACATTAAGGGGTCCGTCTGACTACACTCCTTCGCTCAGAGTCGCAGAGATGATTGTCTTCGCAATGGCGGCAAGATGGGAGGGGGGTGAATTGACGCGTGATGCTTCCTGCTTGTTATACCTAGCATCATCACTTGCACTTCACATACCTTCTAAGGTAATATAACCCCGACTCGTCGCCTCCTAGGCCAGCACCCACGTAATTATAGGAAATTGCGCAGGTGCGCCCACAACTTGTAAACCTGCTGAGAAGCAGCAGCGGGCATGCAAGAATTTTCCCCTAAGCGAGCTGCAGATACCGCCCGCAGATAAGCTCGAATCTCCCTGCTGCCACCTCAAAAAGAGATGGCAGTAGCGGCGCTGCCCGGCCCAAACCTGAAGGAGAGGCGGTCAAAGATTACCAAGATGAGGCGAGGCAGCTTGTGCTAGTATCTTCCAATGCTAGGACTCTCTGCCAACCTAGCTCCTCCCCAAGGAACTGATGCCAGTTGTACATGCCTTAGCACGAGTCGTGCTATGGCTCTCTACCACACAACCACAATCCTCCTCAGGACTTCCCAGAGACCTTCAGTTGTCCACGTAGCTCACCTCAGCACAAGTCGTACTAAGACTCTCTACTGCACAACCACAGTCCTCCTCAGGACTCTCCAAGAATTTCCAGTCTTCTCCCAGTTTTTCAGTCGACGACACCTTCCCTAATACAACAGCCAAAGAGTAGTCGCTACCTCCTGACACTTGCCGTCAAGAGTTGCCACACCCAACATGTACTCAAAACTTGGTGCCCCGGGTCCCTTCAGGACTACAAGCCACAATTAGTGTCCAGTTGTTTCCATAACTACTTGCCAGTTCACGTCTGCTCTGTAAGCCAGGTTCCTCAAGCTAACAGGTACCTTCACTGGTCTTGCTCTTGTACAAAGTCCGTTGAACACCTTGTGTGTGTAGAGGTAGGAGGTAGTATGGGTTCATTGTGTTTCCATTCTCAAGGGAATGAAACACTTAGTCTAGCTAACTTCTGTCTTTCCTTGCTCTGTAGTGAACATGTACCTTTTCCCCAACCTAGTAAGCGTCACCCTCGAAGGGAGCGGCAGGAGACATTGAATTGGCAACAGTTTCCAATGTAAAGTAGGACTGAGGACAGCCCCATACCCAGGTCTGCACGTACTTCACACACAATACAAGTTTGATGGCCACCCATACTGTGGACCTGGTACGTAAAGGTACCTGGTGTGCAAGTACAGTAGAGCCCCAACCACTAGAAAGTCACATGATGAACCATCTGGGCCAACTAAGTCAACAAACCCATTCTCTCCAGAGCGTATAAACTTGCTGGAGGGGGTGCCAGGCCTGACGAGACTTGACGCAGATACTTCTGGAATACACTTTGACTAGAGGTTTGTTGCCTGCCGCACTCTACAGGATGAACATTAGCATCTTTCCTCTCCATGACTTTTGCTCACCGACGAGGGAGCAGGAGGAACACCCAGAGTACAGCTGCCGTCCTTGCATCTTGCCACCCCCTATGTAATCACTCTACACAGCCTTCAGCTGCATGTACCCACGGGAGAGAGCACAAGCCGCCCAGCAATTAGTGGAGCCTCACTCCAGTACCCTCCCTGCCAACCTATTTCCCCTCCCAGTTAGAGTTCCCGGAGCTGCTCACCCTGCTGTCATATTACTCCGCCAGGGGTACACTCTCCCCTTATGAGTGGTACAGTTTGAAGGACACCAGCGAGGTACCAGCACCAGCCGACCATGTGCCCATCAGCTGGCTGGCACCCTGGTCACAAGCAGGCGACAGCAGAGCCAGCCTGCCCAGCTGTCCGCTCCAGCCGAAGCCAAAGTCTTTCAGCCAGGGCCAGCTTCTACCACAACAAACGACACCAGTGGTAAGCTAGCCTGAACCTGTGTGTCCAGCGCCCAGAGGCATCACCTTGCCCACACAGACTTTGTACCAAGTAGGCTCCTGACACGCTCTACTATAAGGGGGCTAGTGCGAGGCCGACGAGTCATTCTACAGATGCCTCTGGAGTAGAGTCCACCTCCAACCTGCGCAACTGACTTGGCGCAGAATTAAATATTTCCCCACTCTTGACGACGTCCCTCTTCTAGGCCATCACACGTCAGTACATGCATTTCTCAGACTGGCTATGTGGGTGTGAAGTTATAAATGCATTGTTTTACTTCATTTGTTTGCTAGTGAAACCTAATAATTCTACATGGACTGTCAATGGGGTAAAAGATTTGAAACATCTGGGAAATAAAATTAAAAGACACAATAGCATATAAAGAACGCCATAGAAATTTCAATGATGGTTAAGGTGAATATCCATTGCCACTTAGATAGCGTATACAGGTTGAAAATTTAACACAACAATGAAGAACAAGTAGAAAAAATCGCAACATTCTCAGCAAGCTAATTGACTGCATAAAATTCTATGGTATATTTGAATTCTCACTGAGGTGACATAACAGGTCAGAAATTTCAGAAAATACAGGCATTTTTCTTGGCTTAATCCAGAATGAACTGATAGACTAGCACGGTACTTCCGGTTGATGTATTTCTTCTGACATTTTCTCGCTCTTTTGATGTGTCTTTAAGCAGCTTGGCGTATTGCTTTGGGTTGTGGCAGTTCCGTAGCCGTGTGTTCCCACTGCCATTCTCACTGGCGTCACAGGGTATGCCCTAACAACAAATGACCTCGTTAGTTCTCCTGCGCAGAGTGAAAAGGATCCTTGGCAATTAACGATCCCAATGGTGTTGGTCTTCCTCCAAGCCGAGACGTAGACACTTTTTAAGTTCTTGGTTACGCCATGCAGTAGGATTAGCTTGAGGATGGTAGGTCTGGGGCGTCCTGGTTTCAACTCCCAATCCCTGACAAGCTATCTGTCATTGCTTACTGGAGAATTGGGTACCGTTGTCTGTGAGAATGCTCTAGGGATATGTTCAAAGTGGAAAGATTTCCTGGTTGAATTTGGAGATGATATGGTGCGTCTCTTGACTGGGTAGAGGGAATGCCTCCATCCAACCAGAGAAAAGATCAGTGACGACTAGCAGGTATTGGTTACATCTTGTGCTTTGGAGGTAGGGCCCCATAAGGTCTGTCGTGATCTGGTTCCAAGGCGAGTAAGGCTTTCGGGACTTGGCCGTAATTCGTTGGGCAGGATAGGCCTTATGTTGATAGCACTTGGGACATTCACTGACATGTTTACGCACATCTTGGCTCATGTTGTCCCAGATGTATCCGATGCTAATATCCTCAAGCGTTTTCCAAGTTTCTGGGTGTCCTGCATCTGGGTGGTCGTGGAAGTGCCAGTAGGCGTCGTTTCGCAAGTCCCGAGGTATCCAAAATCCTCCACTTGGCTTCTGGTTGGTGGCTACGGGACAACGCAATGTTGTCACGTAATTCGTACCTTTGGGGGTATTTCTTCAGAAGATCCTTTACTTCAGGTTCCTGTTTCTGTTGACGTTCTATCTGGCTGCGGCTCAATTCTAACTGAAGAAGTCATAGCTATTCCTCAGGCTGAAGTTTGGGAGGTTTGGGCGGTAGGATGCAATCTATATTCTTATCTGGTTTAGCATCCTTGGGTGGGTTTTGGGTTTCAGTGAGGTCATGTTGGATCTCATGAGTGTTTAGGATGGTTGTTGCTTGCTGTTCCTTTGAATTCTCCCAGTGCAGCGTAATTCGTTGATTGTCACCCAGGTATATTTTTCGTTTCCTGTGGTCCATGATACATTGCTGTTGACATAACCATGAGTGCCCTAAGATGATATCCTCTTCTATATCTGGGGTGACGACAAAATCGGCTTATGTCCTGATGTATTGGATCTCAAAAGTAAGCGTAACACGGCCATTGGCAGTGAGTATGCATTTGGGTTTTGCCATCCTCACAGCCTTTGTTTGCGGTTGCAGGTCTGCTGCCTGGTGGTCTTTGAGTAGGTTGCAGCAAATAAAATTCCCGATTCCCCGATGCCACTGAGACAAGCAGGGCCAGGCCATTCCTGTCATTGATTCGGATTTCAATGTGGGGAGCTTCAGGCGTTTCTGCCTCCCCCTTGATCTGCTGGCACTGGTGTTTTCCTTCAGTGCTTTATTCTGTGGGCTGGACCCTACCTGGGTGGGTCGCGTGCATGGTTTGCGTCCTCCACTTCCATGTGTTCTGCTATCAGATTGGGTCTCTGTGGACAGTTTCGGTTAAAATGGTACTCAGGACAGTACCAACATTTAGGCAAGCACAGAGCTTGTGGAGTGGGAGCAGTTGGCTTAACTCGACGTTCCACAGTTTTCCTTTCTTCAGTTGGTTTTGGTGAGATTTGGTTGGTCGAGCAAGGCCTGTGCCTGGAAATTTCTTTCCGCTTCTTGAGCTCTTCCGATTAGTTCATCCATTGATAATGGCTTGGGTAGTAGCAAAATGTTCTGGAGGCGAGGTAAGAATAAGTGGGTAACTTGACAAATGCATCCATCTTCGTCCCCATCAGGAAATAGGCGCCGGTACATTTGTACTTTCCATCTCACATATCTCGACCTCTTCTCCTGATTTCTGGGTATGACCATAGAACTCCATCGTTAGGTGGGCCTTCACTTCTTCCCCTGTAAAGCATTGTGCTAGACGGGTGTTGAGTTGTTTCCAGTCAGGCACAAATTCTCCGTATACGTTCCACCAATCGAGGGCCTTTCATTTTAGCTTCTTCTGGGCTTGCATTACCACTGTTTTTCCGGTACCTGCTCACATTCGTCGAAGGAAGCAATAGGGTCTTCATGGGGTATCCGAATTCTGGTAAGTAGCTCTCCTAGGCAGTGAGTTTGGCTTCAAAGTGACGTTTGGCCTGGATTAGAAGGTCGGTACTCGGAGGCTCGTTTACAAACGTCGCATTGGTATACTAGGCCTGGTCTGTTGAGAGGTTCATTAGGTCAGCCAATGCAGGCGTGGTGGAATGTTTCACTGCATATGATGCATCTGATAGTGTGGATCCCATGTCCAGCACAGTGACCCAACTACAGTATGCAGTTTGTCTGGTTCAGCAATCCTCGCACCAGTATTCAAGGCCATTGGTGTAACGAGGTTCATCTGCTCAGTCTAGGCAGGAATTGTGATACCAGAGCTGGCAATGCACACACTGAATTCTGTGTACTCCCGTTCAGGGGCAGCTGGACCACGAACAGCAGTTGCAGCCGTGTTGGCTTCATCAAGTTCAGGCTCGCTTGGTTCGGTGTTTGACGTTTCAGCTGTCGTCTTGGGTGCCACGGGGTGTTTTCCTGGGACTTCTTGAAGTCCTTGGGTTTCTGAGTGCAAAGTATCTGTGGGGGTTGTGGGCATGGCCGATTTGTTTGTGACTGTCAATTCGGCACTATGGCAGTCAAATGCCTCATGTTGGGCGCCAGAAAAAGGAAATGATCCTATCATCTCTTTTGACGTGTGACATATCCAGGAGTAAATACTTACACGTCGTGGAGGCATGGTCCTTTTTGTCTAGGGGCTAGACAGAGCGCTCCTATATGCTGGGTGTCTAGTCCTGACGGTGCACTGGTGCTCGTCCGTTATACAGGACTGGCAGGGCATGAAGTCGGGTTCTGATAACACAATCTTACATTTAGGGGCAACTGCATTATTAGGAGTACCTGGGCGACAGAGCTCGGTGGGTTTGTGTGCATCAATAGGCTGTGAGTAAGACAGTGAAGGTGATGCAGGCACGGGTTGAGGGTGTATGGGCCGAGGAGCTGGGCGAAGTATAGCTGGAACCAAATATGTAATGGCCAGTGTGGGTTGTTGATCTGGTTGGCTGAGGTGGCCTTCTACCCACCATGGATACTCTTCCGGGCCGGTGCATACGGGGTCTGCGAACAAGTCCTTCTGAGTCTCGGGTATCATAGGGTCCTGCAGGTGCCTCAAGGTCTGGGCCTGTTGCTTGGAATTGAGCTTGGCAATGGATGTGATGAGAGCAGGGGATAGCTCGTGCAGTTGCCCAGAGACAAGTAATGTCTGCTTTACTCTCTCCTTCAGACCCCGCCATCTGGAGTAGATCATCAGGACACACAAATGCCCTCCTCATCCATGAGAAGGAAGGCAGTCTCCTTGTATTCCAGATTACGTGTCAGGCTATTCCAGTACCTGGCACATTGAATCAATATTTTTACAGAAAGTTTTACAAACTCACCTACAATTCGCAACATCCTAGTTGTTTGAGTAGTGACCATGTCGCTCAAAGCAGTATACACTCTTCACAAGTATTTGCATTGTTGGTACACTGCAGAGGGCATAGGGTATTTGAAACAACGAACAATCCTAATTTTTGTACACAAAATCAATTCTTCTCTCTTTTTTTTTACGAATTCCATCATGACACGTTCATAAAAATTGATGGTGAGTTTAATTTTTGACAAAAGTTTCTTTTCAATGGAGAGAAGTGCAAGACCAGAGAGTCTATTTTGCCCAATTGTGTTCCGTGAGTATGTCTTTATTTGTTTTAGTGTTGAAAAAGAACGCTCCACAGATGACGTTGTACATGGTATTGTTAACACTAACGTACATAATTTATGGAACTGTGGGAGAGCATCTTGTAAATCATTTTCATGACTGTATTTAAGAAAATTTTGAACACTTCTGGTTTTCATGGCATCTCGACTACACAACTTTTAGTTCAGACTGAAGCTTGTCAAGGTCAAAGTAACTGCCATAGTATTCAGTTAGGGACTTCAACTGGGCCTCAGAAAAACTATGAGAAAACTCCTGGAATTTAGAATTTACAAGTTCTAAAAATCTTAATTTGATCATGTTTTCGAAACGTGTTTCGATTTGTGTTACGATGTTGTCTAGTATTTCAGCGTGTAGCCTGGAATACTCTTGCTTTGGGTCTTCTTTGTCTTTTCATTTCCGACATTTTCAAAATTGTGTGAGTTTACATAGAAATACTTTCGTTTCCTGTATCTCCTGAGTACAGAAACTGATGTCCAGTTGTTTGGTCTGCATTATGTGCTATAGGTGTCCCAGTGCTATCAAAAATCTTAGAAAACAAAACTAGGAAAAACACATTCTCAAAATTTTCTAGAAAACTGATGTAACCTTTTGATGAAGAAATAGTGTCACTATCCCATTCTTATGGATTTTCCGTTATTGTGGTAAACATTTCTAAGAGGGAATCCCAATAGTTGAATGCACTTTGAACAAGTCGGTCATTATTATTCCATCTTGTTGGCGCAACATCTGGAAGTCATTTCCCAACTATTTGATCTAGCAATTTTACCCGTTTAGAATAGTGCGAAAAAAAAAACCAGACAGACCAGAATGGGTACTGAAAAACACTCTACACTTGCTAATGTTATTTATGGACTGGGTTAAGACAAGGTTCAAAACAATGTACTGGAGAATTTGTCACGTACCAGTTTCTGTACACCGTTTAAATCTCCTGCCATTACTGAAGCTCCATCATAAGACTGCGCAACAAGTTTACTGCCAGAGTTAGTTGTCGTAACAAATTCAATTGCATGACTTGCTATGGCTCCCGCAGACCTATCACAACTAACATTAGTGAATCCATAAAACCGTTCATTGATCTCTCCATCATTCGTTACAAATCTAAAAACAGTGGACAACTGAGAAAGTTTGGCACAGTCCGATGTCTCGTAAAGTAAAATTGAAACAAAAACTTTTTTTTTTTTTTTCAATTTGATTTTTAATTTCAGCTAACACAATATTTTGAATGGATTCTATTAGGTTGTTCTGGATATTCCATGAACGGCCAGAAAATACTGTAGACATCTCAAGGTGCTCTGCAACAATACTGGATCATCAGTTGCAACTAAAGCAAGTAACTCAACATAATTGCCACGGTTTTCTGATTCTTTTGTCTCATCATGACCACGGAAAGGCAGTTCCTGTACAACCAAGAAACAAACAACTTATATTACATGCTTCAAAATTTCTCTGTTTCTTTTAACGTTTTCACTATGTGGGCTTAATTGTTTGGATCTATCTAGACCAAAATCAACTCTATTTTTAGCTAATTCTTTAAGAGACAAACACGAATTTATGTGAACATCAGAACGCTCATGTTTTTTAACAGCAGTGCACAGATTGTTAAGGTCACAATACCCAGTTGCAGTCTACGTGTTAACATCCTTTGAAAACCATAAACATGGCCAGCAAAACAGTTTGTTTGGGCTGTTACATCTAGCTAACCACGAGTGTTTCTGATAAACATTTCTTTGCAAATGACGTACAAAGTAACCTTTCATGCGTGTTGTCGTGATCGCAAGTTCTGGTGCCTGTATACCCTCTTTTAAGATGTCATATCTTTTCTGAAAAGTGAAAGCACTGCTGGAAAAATGCTTTACTCATAATCCACACACACCACACGTACATCCACATGTTTCTGTTGCACTCATTCTATCTACTCTGTTCTTAGTCTCACACAGTAATTTTGATTCGTGTTGTGCGTGTGAACTTGCCCACGCATTGATCTAGTTACCGTAAACTACACCACACCAACTGCCTGTGGCTAGGCTAGCTTCGCCTATGTCCCCTTCAGTTCAGAGAAGAAAGCACAACCATCATAGCTTCTAACACAGGTTGACGTAGCCATAAGCCCATGTCCCTCCTCGGGCGGTCTTCTTACCCAGCCGTCCCTCCGTCGGCCGGGAAACCATTGCAACCGTCTACCTACTGAAAGCATTACTTACAGCACTTCCAAACATTTTGGTTTTGCTAGCCAACGAGTTGTTTTCTTATAATGTACAGTATTGTTTCCCAAGTAGAATGTGTACCGCATGAGTGAAAAATTACCTTAAAGTAAATATAAGTTAGAATTTAATATTAATTTTAAATATAACATTGTCGGGAAACTGGCCAAGCACTGCTTGCCTTGCTTGCCCTAACGAGACGCCACGGCAGGAAGCTGAAAATACGTCAAGGTCCGGTAGAGGCGACCGGTGTAAAACAGCTGTGGTAAGTGGTGCGTAGCACTGAGTGAACAACTGGTTACTATGAAATTTCCCTTTCCATTATTGCCTGTGGAGTCCCATGTGTAACGACGTAATGCTAAGATACTGATACGGCACTAGGACTACTAAGCTGGGGTTTAATAGGATAAGTCCTAAAAAGGACTTTAAGGAAATAATTCCCTGTTTCTAGAACGTCCGTGCAGAACAAGGAGGATTGAGTTAGCAGGGGTTGTTGCGAAGTCACACACCTGTCTAACGTGGTGGCCGAGTGGTCAGACTACTCGTATTAAGGGTTTAACTGGCTAACAGTTCTGAGCAACAAGTGCTGGAAGACTGAAGCATACAAATAGTTAGGGGTGCAGTTTGATCCTTCCCTGGCGGCTAACATGGTGGGATTAAGAGAACTGGTCGTTTATGCTGGTCAGAACTCCGCGGGGGAGAACTGAAGACTGGTCAGGAGTTGAAAACTGTCTCTCTTTTTATACTCCTTCAGGCCACTGCCCGATGCTTATTGGCTGGCATCTCAATGGCAAGGGGTGGTCGCTGAGCGGGGGTAGCGAAAGCATGACTTGCCAAAGTGATGTCACCGGCCAGCTGGAGAATGGGACGACAAACAAAAATCCTACTAGTAGTTCTCTCTAGCGGTAGATTAAAAAAAAGAACTCATTGCCACTACGCATAGTTACGGTGGGCCAATGAATAAAACAATCTACATGGTAGATAAAATAATTTCATCACAAGTCGGGACAAACAGTAATGCTAACTTTGAAACTCACAATCAAAGCTATGTGTAGGATGGAGCTGAAGTCCTCTAATCATCATTGTTAAAAAGCATCATGCAAAAATTGAACTCTAAATGACATTTCTCAAAGGGGTTGAGCACCCCTGATGAGTTGGAGAAACAAGTGGCTGCATGAGTCCTGGTCAATGTCATGTAGGTAGACATCCAAATGAATGAGGCAATGTGTTTCATGAATGTGTATGCTTGATGTAATAATTGCCGTGAACTTGGTTTATTGTAAAGGTTGTGCATGTGTCATATTTGTACAATATTATCAACTTTGCCTAATGGCTGATACTACTTATTTCTTACATTAGTTTATTAGCATCTAATTTTAGATGTTGCACTATGGTGTACTTACAGGCCACAAGATGCTACCTCAACTGAAAACATGTAATTTCCTGTTATTAACTATTATATTCCTCACAGTTTTTACTAAACAGAGCAAAAGAAATGAAATGAATGGTGTATTATGAAATGGAATTTTTCACTTCATTCAAACATTCCTGGTGTTTTATTCTGTCGTCTGTTAAAAGTTTCATCCTTCTAAAAATGTATGTACTTGACGCTTCACACTAAAGGGCCTACAATTAACATTTTATGTTACACATTTAACTGTATTGTTTGTTTTACAGGGATGGCTACATGAAGTGGCGTGACACTGAAAAGCCTACAGACATCCTCATGAACTTGTGTGAACACTACAACATACAGGGTCCTGTGTACACAACAGACCATGTGATACTGGGTAGCTGGGATGGGCAACCTGGGAATGAACCAGATCCTAGTAAGTATACTACTTTACAACAGAATGGTACAATTGGTTCTTTGTGACAGGTGACAACCGTTATTACTTTATATAAAGTAGATGAACCAGGGGCAATGTGTGTATTGTGCTGTTTTCTCCTGACAGTGACTTTGCCATATTTTCACACTAACAAGTACGGTACATAATTTGGAGCATGTAAATAGAGCCTATCAGCAGCTTAGTACCAATTTATCATTGTAATTTTGTAGTGCCACAACTGCATTGTGAAACCAAAGGCGGTAATGTTACAAAAAGTCATGTTTTTGAGTAATGTGTTTGAGCTTAGTTAAGAACTTCCTTTACTAAGAATACTGCAAAGTACAATTAACTAAGGTAGGAAGTACAAACATTTGAAAATATGGAAATACATATTGTATTTTAACATGAAATATTGCTTTTTTTTTTTCTTACTTGTCAAAATATAATGAAACTACTAAGGAGAGCTTGTGTGCATGATGAAACAGTTACTATTTTCCATAATAGCTTCATCATAAATTTTTATAGGATTTTTGGGGTAAAGTGAAATCACCCTATGAAAAAATCTTGAATGTTAATGTATATAATTTAACATTATAGTCATTTCATGGTTCCTTCCAACTATACTGAAGCTCTGCTTAAGTTCTACTTCTAGGATATTCCTCTGCTTATGTAAATAAATGATGCATGGATGGTTTGGTCATCAGAGGGAATTGAGGTTTTTAGGGTTGGAATGGTTCATTGATACTTTGCCTTGGGCACCACCACAGAGAGCACGAGGGATGCAGGGTGTGTGGTCGACAGCCCTAAATGTGGCCCCCTCCGATGTAAAGCATCTGTTGATTATGATGTTGACCTGTAATCCTTATGCGTAGGCTAGTGAGAGGTGTTTCGCCCCACTCAATGTTTTGCTCATTCCCGTTAAAGATAGTTTCAGGCCATCTCTACACCTTTTGCAAAATTATGAAAAATCATGAAAATAGATAAACAGCCATTAAGCGGCTGGCCAAATAACACATAAGCATTTCAGTTGCACAACAATTTATTTCCACATTTCTTCCTCCAAGGAGGCTGTGACAAATGGTTCTCCACTAGGCTCGGAAAGCTCTGATGCGAACAAGAGGCACAAAAAAGCCTAAATGATAATTATGTGAAAATTAAGCCCCAGCCGTGTAAAAAAAAATGGACTGGGCTGAGGGAGGGCGCTATCTCTGGTTAAAGATGAATTACTATTGAAAACTAAATGGTTAGACACGGACGTTCGTTCCACCCAAGTACAAAGATGCTACTGAATGTGGCTCACGTAGGAACTGGCAGTTGTGCACCTCATTCCCACGTGAACACATGAAAAACACTTAAATATAAATACACAATGATGAATAAAATGGAATGAACATATCTCTCACTGATGACTGAATGGAACAGATGAGCACATGTAAACTTTATTAAAATTACATGATTTTGAAAAATATATAAAAACTGTAACACTTTACACTTATGTTTAGATGTAATGCATAACCTCAATTTCTGGTGTTTTTGATGAGAGCTTGTGTTGTCCAATGTTCAAAGTTTGCAACATGTGTTACGTTCAGTTATTGTGGAGATTACTAAGTGTGCGCTGCATGGAGATTAAGAACAGTAATATTCCTGCGTGAACGCCGTCATAAAGAGACACTATAAAATGATACAGAAAAATCTAAAATGTAAAACAATATTTATATTATTTGTACCACTTTATTTTCATATATAAAAAGTTTTACTCTGCGTGCATAGCACTTCCTCTTATGTGAACCCCGTAGTTAGCCATAGTAGGTCCGTGCGACGCTAGCCTCGGTGTAGTCGTTGTAGGAGGTCTGGGGAAGTAAGACGCTGTCACATATGCACTACAAACTTTTTGCACTGATGTAGATTACCATAGCTCTTTATTAGTATATCAGTTAACCTTTCCTCGCATATGTTTTTGCCAGATAATTTCCCCAGCATTATGCTTCCGCTTAAATAAATAATTTGTGCCCTTGTGGCTTTTTGAAACCTAAACGAGGAGAAAGGGAGATAGATGTCGGAGAGGTCATACGACCCACACAACTTGAATCAGGCGCCATCCGCCTATGCTAAAGACGTTTCATTGAAATTTATGTATTATTGCTGCGTGCAATTTTAAGGGCTTTATTTTTATTTATGTATTCAAGGGTATTTTTCATGTTAAATTATTTTACGGCCACATCTTTTGCGACCACATGGCTCATAGCCGCCAAGTCGATATCTGCGCCATTCATGCAGTTTGAGGGTTTATTTGTGTAGTATCATGTGCGCCACAATTTTATTCAGGGTTCAATGTATTTTCATGTCATTGATGATTTGTATGTCTGACCATGCGGTAATTTCCCATGTCTGATTCTCTTGCCATCTGGCATGCTAGAGGCTGAAAACCGATTCAATCAGCAACGGAATAATTTTTCCAACCAGAATCTGCCATCTTTGCGGAGAAATACACCATTTTCACTTGCACCACGTGCTCTGCTGTAGTACTTATCCAGCGGCATCCGCACCATCTAATACTGCTTTCACGTGCTTGCATATTTATTGTGACCACTCATGCCGTGCCCCATCATTTCCCAAGGGTATTTATGTGATTGTATGTAATTTTGTACGGTGACATTATTTCCATCCTAGCCGGCTATGTGTATAAGCAGTCACCTCACTAACCATGTGCAGCAAGACGAGCCCCAACGAGTCCACGTTAGTGATGCCAAATAATCTCACGTGTGTATGTGACTTGTTCATTTTTGTCTCATTTCATTATTCTCTGCGCCCTATCTTCAGGGAAAATCGTTAGTCCACCCTAGCAGCTGGCGACCCTCTTCCCTTGTGAAGATTGTGTTTTCAAACACCACAAAGAAGTCATCCACTTAGGAAATGCACTAGAGTAATTGCGGGCTGGGCAGCACCCAACCGGAGTTGGCTAGACACGACTGAGAGTAATTCACTAATAAAATTCTGGCACATTACTTTGTATGAGTGGTAATAATAAAAAGGAAGTAGTACAGTGTAACAAGTGTTTCTCTTTTTGTAATAACAGCTACCTCTTGCCATTGTTTTCTAAAAGTTTAGTAATGATGTTTAGTATTTTAAAGTGTATCGTAAATATGCTCGAGTGAGATGGACACACAGAACCCACAGCATCCCTGAGAACCCTGAGTCTCAACAGTGTTGTGAGTGGGAAACACCACTGGTGCCCTCATCAGTAAGTAATGTGTGTTATCGATCATCTCGTGTCTCACCCGACGGCGTCAGTAGTAACGGCGTGGGCTGTTACACAGGCGCTTCAGTGGTGAGCAATATGCTGTGCTCTGCCACTGTTGTGCGGCGTAGCAAGTCTGCTTCTGTAAACACATTCGTTCATTTAGGAACCATTGCATGACATCTCAGAATTCCGGTGGAACAGAATGATTTAGCTCGTCCAGCTGCACTTCCGACGCAGTCCCAGTTGGTCAGTGATCTAGGTTGTACACAGTTGGCGGCTCTTTTTGCCCAAAATGTATGTGATGCCCTTCTGGTTCGACCACTGTGTTTTGTTCTGTGAGCCATGGCACTCCTAAAATTACATCTTCTGTGATGTCGTCCAACACACACGCAATAGTGAAAGTTTCAATGTCCATTATGCGTACTGTGATGTTCATGTCTCTTGCTATCTCGCGAGTGTGTAGGCCGGTGGCTAATTGAACAACTTGTTACGTGGGCCTGATTTCACTGACATTTAATAAACTGGTGCGTATGAAGTTATGTGAGGCTGTGGTGTTGATGAGGGTTCTGCATGGATGATTATTGATGAGTACTGAGATGCGAATAAAACTGCTGGTGAAACCTATGATCTGTGACAAATGTATCTGCTGGGATTCGGGGTCGGTCACTGTCACTGTCAGTGGCGTTTATTCCATAGAAGCAAGGTAAGCAATACTTACCCTATACATATTAGAAATTTTTGACCCTTTATAGTTTTCACCTTAACTTTAAATTTAAACACATTTAATTCTGAGTTTCCCATTTCCGATTTGAGAAACAGAGTTTTCGTAACTCCCATACTGTACACACATAGTGCTGCTATCTAGTATTTATTTCCACAAACGGGAGCGACTAGCAATGAATCGAACTCGCAAGCGAGTTACCCTGCCGCGTTCCTTCAGCAGGGTAAGCAGTTGTTCTGTTTGCATCCTTCAGTCCTCTTTTTTCCTTGGAAAGTGGATGAAAATATTCGGAAAAATGGGAGTTTTTTTATAATTTGTAATATACTCTCTAAACAATATTCAGTTTAATTATTATTACATTCATTTCGTTTCCGTTTTTTTACTAATGTTAGGTATTATAAAATGGTAAATACATTTAGAGGGTAAGCAAAGTTGGAAGTTTCGTTTGTTAGTAGAAATTGAAAATGTAACCACAACGCGGCACTAGCAAATGTTATCTAAAACACTCAAATATGTAGGGCTATTGTATTGCTTACCCTGTTAAAAAACTCACTACACCCCACTGGTCACTGTTGACCTGGGACAGATGACGTCAGGCTGCTCTAACCCGTTTTGCCATTTCCCAGTGGTGACTTGCCCTTCCCCTCACTCATTGCTGGGTTCTCTCTGGTTGGACACTCATTGTTCCAACGCGGTCCTCCACACCATCATCAGGGATGTGGGGGCTGTTTCCCGCCATTATCCCTTGCGAGGGAGGACTGTGTCGGTAGATGTGTCAAAATGATGGCGGGGCAGTTATCAAGTGAAGTTGGCAGACGTGGCAAGCTGTTGTTGTTGTTGTTGTTGTGACATTGTTTGTTGATGTGTTCATGACAGTACCTCGTCATGCTGTTTCACTGTTGCATTTTTACCCTCGAAATATCCATTTTCCCATTGCAGATGCACGGTTTCGCGATAGTGGCGCATCTGGGCTGGGATGCTGGAGTCGAGTAACATGACGGCTTGAATGACATCTTGCTATAATGGGCACTAGGGCAGTGTGATATTCCACACGTGCGGTACTCACGGCAACTTCAAATATGTCTTTCAGCAATAATTCTGGATGATATATTCTGATGAGGCTGACTTTATGTGTAACAAAGTTGTACAATGACTCTTCTCCTTTTTCTTCCAAGATCACGCAGCTGCGTGCTCCTATTGTCCATTCCTGATTGGAAACGACTTATGAAAATCAACCTTTGAAAAAACACACTAGGCATAATAACATGTCAACCTGTTTTTTCAATAACCTGTATTCCACAAATATATAACACTGTGGTTAACTTTAGAGTACTGTATTATTGAATAAATGAACCTTTACCTTAATATCTTCTATAACTTGTAATTTTTATTTCTTCTTTAAATATGAATTAACAACAGCAAGAGCAGCAATGTGTTGGCAACGGGCGGTAAGAAATAGTTTACAGTTAAAATATTATTTTAATCTGGTTTTTTAGTATACTATTTGTAAATCAAACGATGCCTATTGAAATATTGAAATATTTAGGTAGCACCGATGGCAACATATCTCATTTTTGCAGTTTAAAATAACAGCGAAAAATATTGTGTGTATGCCGTAATGGTACGGTGTTGTTTAATCGACTGTGAAAGCAACAGCAAAACTGTCTGCTGGGCGAGACTTGTCGCTCTCTCTGTCTTTCTTCGTCTCTTTCACTCGTAAAATTCCACTTCGCTAATTAGCCATGAAATTATACATGTTTTTAATTGTAGCATATTTCATACTTATTGCAGGGAAATAATGATTTTTGAATTTGTAATTTACAACTGAAAAGAGATTTCAATGTTTGAATACTTGTTTTAATATATTTAGATATGATGGCGGGGCAGTTATCAAGTGAAGTTGGCAGACGTGGCAAGCCATGACATGGCGTGTTGCTTTTTGCCAAACGAAACGTAAATTATTCTTACTCCGAAAAATACTTCAAATTACCACATCACGTTTGTAGACTTGTTTTTTAAACCTACCTAGGCAAGTTACAATGTTGTGATAAATTTGTGTTCTATGGCAGTAATAATAATTACTGTGACGTGTGTTTCGTTAATCATTGCGTCTGTGAAATGGCACTCCTTTGTGCATCGTGGTTGATACGCTGGCCGTGTGTACACGTCTGTTTATATATCACAACGTTGTACCTTTGCCCTAAGGGGTTTGAAACACAGTCGTGTAACGTAATTAGCCACAATCCCAGAAGAAAAATACTAAGCCCCGCCTGATAAATTTCAATAAACGTAATAAACAGTAAGTAGCAATACATAGAAATATGAGAGGAGTAAAAGTTATCGTAGGCTTATTTGTGTGCATGTTCACCACTATCTTTTAAAGTTTGTATAACAAAAATGAGCAACACGAGTTGCGTGCTTAAATTTAATGTGCCTTTTTTGTTTGACTGGTTGTTCCTTCGTTTTAATATTTATTCCAACTGAGGTTGTCCTTTTAAAGAAATGACCCAACACACCTCAATAACAAAAGGATAATTAGTACAGCCCTTTACCTCGCAGTTGTAACAGTGTTAAACACAGTTGTGGAAAACAAATATGTTAATGTAAAATAACTGTAAGAACTGTCGTCAATTCAGGCATTTTTAAAACGTCATAAAGCTGACCTAAATAATGTTAAAGGTCTAAACTGTTATTCATACGGAATGGTTTTTGGAATATGACAGAATTTTTTGAAAAGTTGTAAACAGTAAACAACACATTTGACAGGTATAAAAGTAGAAGTCACATTTCAATGTTTATTTTTAGGTGCAGCGAAAGTATACGAACATATGTACACGCACAATGGAATGTAAACATTGATTTTGACAGGTGCTACATGGCAATCACATGGCAATGCTTGTTTACATTTGGCGGAAGGATACAAAACAGGCCTGCAAGTAGATATTTAGCAGGGCTCCGAGAAAGTTGCTTCCAATGGGGAATGGACTATAGTGATGTGAAAGTGCCGGCAAAATGGCACGTGAAAGTGCTGCTGAATTTCGCCCAGGTGATACCGTAGTGAGTTATTCCCCTCTACCACATTCTTGCATCACCTCGTAGGCATTCACCAATGCTGTTTAGCCAGTCATCTTCATCAATGCCATAGCAACTGAGCTGGTTTGCACAGTTTTGAAGAAATACCACTGGGTCCTCACTTACCTTGCCGGAGTACATAGGCAGAGAATGAAACCTGGCTGGTGTCGTCATGGCTGAATTGGCAATTGTGCACCCTGCTGGAGCATGTGGTGTGGTGTGCGTAACTGTAGCATTGTCCACTGGAGCCATGACTGTTGGGAATATTGGCGTGGAGTGGGCGAGGGGTGTGGCTATTGTTGCTGTCTCCGTGCACCACAACTGTCTAGCCACATGCCATTCTTCTGGTGTAACAAACTGATGATGTGCACCCTTGCCAAAGGACACACAGTTGATGATTTTTCCTCCTACTCCTGGTCAATGTTGTTGCTGACTAGTCAGCTGTGTTGTGAAGTTCACAATGAGTGGTTCTGTTCTGACGTTGGTGAGTTGTCTGGAATTTGTGGGTGATGTGTGTTACTACAGCGGGTACAGTCAATGAAAAATTTTTCTCTTAGTGTAGCTCGTTCTTGTGACGATACACATTTCTCGTGATAGACTCAGCGGCACCAAGTGCACGCAAGTGTTGCTGCTTCTACTCGATAACACCAATATAATTTGCACATTTTCCCAAGGTTCGCCTAAAATGCATTGGTGAGTGTCCATGATTAGTTTGAAAGCCGGCGCATGTGCAGAGTGTGAGCACGCGAACAGAGTTGACAAAGATCTGGACCTGTCAAGGTTTCATGCACCATCCACACATCCTCCAATGTGCCTATGATGGTATGTCTCCATGCTTTTTTGCAGAGCTTAGCGTTCACCTTTCCACGTCAGCTCGCAGCTGGCGAGTTGCGGCAGCATCATGACATATGCAGGTGTTATTTCTTAAAAATTCCAGCGAAAATGGATGTAGTGGCGACATGGGGTGCAAACATTTCACACACAATGATGGAGAATTACCATTCACTGTCTGCCAGTCCAATGTCCGAGGTCGTTTGTGCAATGCGGTTGACGCGGCGGAAAAGCCATCACGAAGTCAGTTATTGTTTTCGCTGGGCCATATGGTCACACAGCTTGTTGCTGTCACCCAAGCGCCACAGCACAGTCTTCCGCTGCTGGTCTTCCCCAAGATGGTGGTGGGGTGGCTGATATCACTGGTGCTGCAATGATCAATGATGCTGTGTGTGCAGGCCCTAAATCTAGGATTGTCCTCGTTGCTGGGAAAAAGGGCGATTTCTGGCGCAAAAATTCTGGTGCCATCGTGCTGATGTTTTCTGGCCCCAAATTTGCAAGGAAAAGGCATAGGATGGTACAAATGACATAGAAAAATGTTGCCAGTAGCAAAAGTGCATGTGAACCAACAGGTACAGCAGATCCTACACACGTGAACACACATAAACACACGTGGTTACAAAACATGAAACACTGGGAAAATTACAAGGACATGAAATTACACTTTAAGGAATTACAGAACATGGAAATACACTGGATACAGGAAATAGCATTGAGTTGAAAGATGTATGTGGCAAGAATGAGATTACTGGTAACTTGTGCGCGACATGTGACATAAGTGGGTTGGGTTTTGAATCATGCCTTAAGGTGCGGGAAAATGATGAAAATGTTGAGGGAGGGAATTGTCACACGGAAAGGCACCAGTTGATGTGAGGCACATTTCAGTTACACAACAATTTATTTCCCAGTCTTCCTCCGAGGAGCACTGACAAATCGTTCTCCACTAGGTTCGGAGAGATCCAATGCAGACAAAAGGCACAAAAAGCCTACATGATAATACGTGGAAATTATGCCCCAGCCATGTAAAAAACGGACTGAGCTGTGGGACGGCACACTCTCCGGTTAAAGACGAATGATATGTTCTCGTATTGATAAAAATTACTAATGAAAACTAAATGGTTAGACAAATATGATGTTGGCCGGAGAGGCCGCATGTGGACATCTGTCCCATCAAGTAGAAAGACGCTACTGACTGTGGCTCGTGCGGCACCTGACAGCTTTGTACAGCATGAACACATAAAAACACACTTAAATATAAATACATATTGATGAATGAAATGCAATGAAGGTATCTCTGCACTTGTAAACTTTATTAAAATTACATGATCATGAAAAATATATCAAAACAGTAACACCTTACACTTATGTTTAGACGTAATGCATAACCTCAATTTACTTGTGGTTTTGATGAGAGTGTGTGTTGATCATTGTTCAAAGTTCATAATGTGTGTTACGGTCTGTTATTGTGGAGATTATTAAGTTTAATTTAATGCGTGGAAAACTTGAAACACATACATAACAAAAAGATGCAAATTACCACGTGGCCATTACGTAGTATGTTCTATGCCGTACATGTTTATGTTTGGCTGTGGCCTTTGGTTGTACTTACATTTTGTATGACGTTTTAAATGACAATAATAATGATAAACACTGAGCACAAATACAATAATAACACTTCACGAAAACAAATAATAAACATTGCACAAATAAACAATAATAAAATTACTGAACTATTAATTAAAAAGGCCATGGAAAATAAAATGCACAATACACGCACACACGGGGAACACTTGTACATGTAGTACTGCCCCCATGTGAGCGATGGGTGAACTGTTTGGACATTGCGGCTGGGGACGTGGCAAACTGTCTCGAGGGGACACCATGTGGGACACGTCAGAAAGCTTAACAGAGTCTAGAAAATTCCACCAAAGCGCCAGAGCACCACATTTGTGTGCACTCAGTGTAGTAATATTTTGCATAAGAACTATTTCTTACTAGGCATTACAAACAGACGTATTTTAAAAGTATTAATAATATTAATATTACATGTATATGTGATGGAATAGAATGTCAAGTGAGGAATCTAAAATTGAAAAGAAAATATTTCTTTTACAGAAGGAAAGAAATAAATGTATGTCATGTATGGTTGCCTTGTGTAACATAAATTATGTTGAATCTGCTAGATGTGAGATTTAGCTTAAACTATGTTGCAATATTATCTTTGCCATGAAAAAGTAAGCGATAACATTGATTTTCTCCGTGTGCTGGAAAGTGTTAATACAGCGTTACATTATTTTAATATTCGGCACAGTTTTGTCGTGCATTTTGAAATCAATCAACTTAAAATAGAACACAAAAAACATTTTTTTTACAACACTACTTAAATGTTATCACATGCAACTATGTTTCTAAAATGATTAGTATTTTAGTACAAGATCAACATACTTAACATTACATAACAGTTCAAGCAATACGAAATGAAAATTCAGTAAAACAAGAAAAAGGTTTCTGCTGTCAGCCTATCATTGCAAAAAATTGATGGGATCTGCTAGAAATTATCCATTGAAACACTGGTGTACAAGAACATGATGCAGCAAACATTTATGAAAATGTCGACTGATTCAAATAAAGTTCACTTTTTCTCCTCAAGCAATATTACGGCTAGCAATTTAAATTGTACCACAGGTTCTTTTAATTTTATGTTTCGGACCACTGGTTGTACTTTCATGCACATTATATCTTATCTAGCAGATTAATTACAAGGTTCAATATTTTAGTGTTTCAACTTCTCTTCGTACTTTGATCCCAAGACTTTCAAATCAAATAATTTTGCAGATGGCTCGACAGAAACAATGAAAAAACTACTACATCTTAAATTGGAACTGGCTTACATTAGGATGTGTAGTAACGTCGAATCCTCCACTCGAACTAGGGCCTTTCCAAAACCCGGATATCAGTCATGTGCTGCAGGAATCGTTGATGTCTTAATAGAATGGAACAGCTGGGCCTCCAGCCAAGGCCGACAACAGCGTTGCCGTACCTCAGTTTCCTTCACATCTACTCACGGACATGTTACAAGCAAGAAGCACAATATTCTCCAAAAACCTTTCTTCATGTTCTCTTAACAATTACTGTGACGACATGTCCTTCTTGTGTTGATGATCCAAGATAACAGTATCACTGTAGGAAATTTTGTGTAGAGAAACAAACTAGCCCAATGTAGGTTGCCAAACCCTAAGAGGAAACTGTTTTAAGCAGTCCAGAACTAAAATAAATACTTTTGTCATAGTAACTTTACATATTAAACAAAACAGATGATACGGACTCTACTAAAAAATGTAAATAACATTGTCACAATGCAAAACGTAAATATAAACAAATATTAAAATAATGTTAAACTTCTGGAGGATGAACAAGGAAATAAATAAATGAATTTAAAAGGACAAATTCTGGGCTTAACATATCAAAGCATTTAGAATCAATCAGTAACAAGACATTTTACCACACTATCTTTTCCCCATTTTTGTTCATGTTATTTATAAATAAAATATTATAATTCAAAGATAAAATATGAGGAGAAGTTCAATTTAATAAAAAATAAGCAATTTTTATCTTAACAGAAGCATAAAATTTATGCACTATATTACATACCAGTATTTAGGGAACAACCAAGTAAGTCATACATGGGGCGACTTTTCAAAGGTTTGATTCAAAAAGTGTGAAGGAACCACAAACAGACTATAACGTTGGTTGCCTCAGTCTCTGTAAAATTGGCAGCAAATTATTTAAAGTAGGACTTGGCATATGCTGCAGGCATTATTTTGAATCTTTCACCATTGCAAGATGTTCCCAACTCTTTACTGATAGATGGCATATGCTACCTGCTTCAGAGAAAACACCTTGCTCGCTGGTCAGATGTGGACAAACTGACAGTGAACATGATATAAGCAGCAGGGATGATTGGGTACAGTGGCTCTATAAAGTGATGAGTGTTGTGTTAATGGAAAATAATATCCCAGAGAAGGGGAGTTGTAGTACCCATATTTAATAAAGGTAATAGAAGACTGTGCACTGATTATAGAGTGATTACACTGATGTGCCACTGTGCAAAGATCTATGAAAAAATAGAGGTAAAAGGCAAACAATGTAGTACACTAAATAGGGTTATTTTGTCTGAAAGAAATTATAGAAGAAATAACCCCAAAAAGTGAGATGAGCCAGGATCGGCCTTTTACATCTACTGAAAAGGTATTGAAAAAGAGGATAAGAAAAACGATGGAAGAAAGATAGAGAGAGGAACACCATGACTTCAAACAGAGGTCTACAATAGAACTGATATTTGCAGTGCAGCAGTAAACTGAGAAATCAAATGGTAAAGATTTTGTGATGACTTTTATGGACATGGAGAACGCTCATAATAATGTGAAGAGAAGCAAAGTGTGGAAAGCTTTTATGGAAGGACGACAAAAGTTGTGTAAGAACTGGCTGTGGACAGATATGGTGGTTTCGCCTAAGAAATGGAGTGAAGCACATGAATATGTTATCACACCTTCTATTTATAATAGTTGTGAAAGTGATAATGTCCAACGTTTAAGGTAGTATAGGGGTACACAACATGTAGGCTATGAAGTTTGTGGATTAATATATCTGCAACTATCTGCAGAGGCTGTAGCGATAGTGTGCTCTCTGCAGCAGCTGGTAAGAGCCCCCGGAAAGAAAGAAGAAGCCATCTGTTTCCTGTAGCATTTTCTGATAATGCATGTAATAATTTTTAAATTATTTTCTGTCGACTGGGCTTTTACGGTTCCTATGCCGGTTTTCCTAGCCTCTTCTCAGTTATAGTTTTACTATAGGTGCACTAAGGGAGGTGGTCATGGCCAAAACAGTGACCATGGCTGCCCAATTCCTCTCTGTCACATTGCATGCCTCCTTGCATGGATTCCCTTCCCTGTAGTCTTAAGGGACTCAGCCCTGAGACGCAACAACTCCCGTCCCTACCTCGGGCATACAACTAACACTTAGAATTAAGGTAGGTTAGAAAAAAACCTGGTGGTGTGGGGTAAAAAAGAAATAGTGCAAGAACAACTGGATGCATGGAATGATGAAGTAAAGAAGTGTGAGTTGAAATTCAATCAGTATGAGAAAGAATAAAGTGAATGGTGATAAGTAGGAAAAGTGACACTATCAGGAAAGGAATAAAATTAGATGGAGTGAAGTTGACACCGATATAAAACTTCTGACACCTGGACAGAATCTTGGAAGAATGAGGGGGGACAAGAAAGAGATGATTTAGAAACTGCAACAGGGAGATAGATGCCTTGTAAATATGTGTGTGAGGGAACTATTGTGGAAAAGGAAAGTACAGTACCACTAATATGCAGGCAGTTGCTGTACAGAATATATTTTGTATCCACTGTGACATATGGAGCAGAAACATGGAGCATGATTGTGATAATGAGGAGGAAAAGAATTAGAAATTAAGTGGTACAAGAGAAAGTACAGATACAGGGGATGACAGAAATCATAGGAGTAAAGAATGAGGTGATATGCATGTCAAGACGGGAAGTGAGAGGTTGACAAGAAGGATGTTGGAACTGAAGTACAATGGGAAAAGGTATCAAGTAAGATCAAAGAAGAGATGGGAGGAGGCCAAGTGGCTGAGGAAGTGGAAATATTAGAGCTGAAGGCTAGGAAACTGCGATGAAAGGAAGAGTGGCACAAAGACAGAGGTAGATGGAGGCATGTTGCCAAGCTGACACAGTCACATGCTGGAAACAGCTGATGATGACAAAATGACATATGTTTATTTATATATATTAATCAAAAAGTTTCTGTATATTTTTGTCTGTTGATAAAAATTTTTTAAATTTAAAAGCCAGTATGGCTGAACATAATGTGCAATAACTGTGTGGTTTTAAACTTTAATGGCATAAAATGCAGATTTTTTTGTAACTTTAAGGTGAAGACTTTGTGCACTTCAGAAAAAGCAGTTGAAAGTTTTGTCTGGGTTTTCACTCCTATTGTGTTTTTTTAGTTTGCTGCTTCATATTTTCATTGTGAATTCCTGATTAAATTTACAATAAGTAATGCTGCTTGTACCTACTAATGTGTTTTGTTGGCTCAACACTTTTCAAGGGTATATGGCCAATCCATTTATTACACTCTTCTTATTAAGTTCAATATTTTAGAGTTTAGGTAACATCAGGGTTAACATGATGGTATAGGCTATTCATGGTAAAGTGAACACTTTTTAAGGCCCTCCCAACAGGCATCAACCACTAATAAATACATTTTATTGCAGCCTCAGATGTTTACATTTGAGGGTGGTGAAACGTATACACTGTGTTTATTAGCCATACACCAGTATTCATATTAAAACGTGGTGGCAAGATAGAAATTGACTGAAAGGAAAAATTTAGCAGGGCCTTAAAAAGTGCTCACTTTACCGTGAATAGTCTATAACAAATATTGAAAATGAGCACTTTACTGTTAATGGTATCAAAACAATGACCTTTTTGCCAAGAATAAAGTTCATGTTATCACTTTCGCAATCTGGTAGTTAACTACATAAACAACAGAAGTGAAGCTTTTATTTACCAGCATTGCCAATGCTATTGAATAAAAGTAAAATTTTCACTTTGAATTTTTATTAGTAAATTTTTATGGTTTTTAATAACACATTTTTATGTAATATTTGTAGCATCAGAAACTGTTACAATTTATAAATAGGTAATGGCTTTATCAAAATAATGCCAGACTATGATTTTATATTTTTCGCCATGGAAATGTTTGTTATATAATGTGATGCAGTGTCATATTTCCTTGTATCATGAAAGTAATATGATATTGTACTGACTCAAGCAGCCTTAGTGAGAGTAGTTTTGTAATTTTCTTACTTGCAGTCAAGAAGGAAGAGCTGGCTCTAGCTGCACTGAACCAATGGGAAACAATACCTCTCTTAGGGTGCAAACTCGTCCCAGAACACGTGGAAACTCGTGTGCTGTATCACCCTAATTTGACTGGTGAAACACAGGTGGTTTGGGTTCATTTCATTACTTATTAAGCTTTTTTTTTTTTATTATTTTTCGATAACACATTCAAAACCTACATACAAGCACATATGCTTGTGCTTTGAAAGTGCAAAGCTCAGTAAAAATGTTATGTGAATAAATAAAGTGAATAAAAATCTACTAACTACTTGTAAATTTCTTATATGTGGTTGTTTATGTTGGCTTAGGTCACAAAAACTTTTGTAAATTGGTCATCAAGGTGAAGTGAAGGATAGGCTGTGATACATTTAGTGTTTTATATAAAGAAAAAAGTATAGGTGCCCTTGCTGTGGGCCAGCACATGTGGGGGGGGGGGGGGGGGCACCAACCAATCCCTTATCACTGAAAGACTAATTCCTTGGCTCAGATGAAATTGGGCCACTCATTATGTGCAACAAGTGAGGAGGAAAATTTTAACTTGTTATGGGTGCTTTTGGTTTTATTACTTTTTGGCATTCATTTAATTGCCAAAATAGATAAAAAATTAAGTGCTTGCTGTTAACCAGTACTTTATTCTCAGCACGAGATGACTATGAACCAACATGTATTTTTGGACGTATTTCTCTGAAACATAAATTATACTTTGTTCTTCACACATCATTTCAAAGTTTGCAAATTTGTTATAAAAATAATTATATGTATATTCTGAATTTTACCACAGTATTTGGATGAAAAAAAATAATCACCAGTATTTGAAACATATAGTGAATTCAAATTATGCATCAGTTGTTTAACAGAATGGAATGTAATAAATTAGAGAACAAAAAAAAGAAGAAAAAAAAGGGGGGGGGGGAATACTATGGTGAGAGCAATTATTATTACAACAGAGTACCTACTGTTTTATTTTCTTGCCTTTTGTCCTGTCTGAATTTTTGGAAAATCATGAAAAGTTATTAGTCTAAATATAAACAACCTGAATAAATCTTTAAGAGAAATACTAATTTTTACTTGTGGTTTTTAAGGGTATGTTGCAGTTGTGGGTGGACATCTTTGATAGTACACAAGACATACCTCCTGAGATTAACATTGTTCCCAGGCATCCTGAACCGTATGAGCTGAGAGTGACCGTATGGGACACACATGATATGGCTCTACATGATTATAGCATTATATCGGGGTCCTACAGCTCCGATATTTATGTCCTTGGGTAAAAATTCTTTGTTTTTCTTTCAGCCAATTTCATTATTAACATATATCTCGATTGTGTGGTTTGCTGAAATATTTTGGAACTTATAATTTGAATTTGAAACACTTCTAAATAATTTTGATTTCTTTTTAATTTTATTCAGTTAGACAGTTTTAGAACTTTTAATGTTTTCAGTTTACTTTTGCTGCAGTCATGGCAAACTCTGAACAGCTGTTACAAATCCTTTTGTACCAGGCTGTTCTCTTTCACATAATTTTAACAGCCTTATCAGCACACCAAGTTTCTGATCAAAAACATTGTTGAGGAAGTTACTTGTTTTGATAAACAAGAACATCACTCCATAATTTGTATATGACAAAATGCAATGGCTGCAGAGAAATCTTTACTCTGTAATAGAACTACAGTAGCTGCTGTGGTTAACAGCCTATTTAGTAATTTCTCAAACAAATAATCTCATTACTTCCAACAGTTAAATGTATGCTGCTTTCCAAATGAGATATTAATCTGTTACATGCCTGTTTGTCTCCGAATCATACTTCACTTCTGTTTTTATTACTTAATCAATGTAGAGCAAAGTTAACACTCTACGTTACAATAATGATGGCACTGTGTAAATTAAGCTATGACTTTTTTGCAAATAACTTTTTGTAAAAGGTAATTAAAATTTTTCTTATATGGGGATGTTATTTTTAGAATTATAGTTATGTTGACCAAAATGTATTCCAGGTGGCTGTGTAAGGAGAAGACGACACAAAAAACAGATATTCACTATCGCTCCTTGACAGGTGAAGGGAACTTCAATTACAGGCTGATTTTCAACTTCGACTATTGGTCTGCTGAAGGCAAAATTTCACTTCCAAAGAAGAGCACAACCGCACAACCACAAAAACCACGTATTAAGTTCCCATGCATCCTTGTTATGGAAGCCTGGGACAACAATCACATCTTCCGTGATGATAAACTAGGTGAGAATGTTTAAATATTACAAAATCTCAGCAGCATTGTTGTGTTTTAAATAGAGTGCCTTTACTTGACCATGTAAGCAAATATTATATATTTTCTTTGTATAAATAAATCATATAAATATTTTGTAAATTTTTCTTAGTCAAAATATGACCAGTGCAACAGAAAGGATATTAAGTATACTTGTCCTCACAGAATTAAAATTTTCATATGTTCCATGGCAATAATGCATTTAGCATAGTACATAGTATTATTCATTTATAATAAACATTTATAATTTAATCATCTGCAACTATGCAGAAAGTATTGGTTCTTTTTGTGTGATGCACACTGTTTAATATATTATGATAAACCACTTTAATGAATTTCACAGTTCAGAATTTTAATCATGCAAAGGGTGGAGATATAACCATTTGCTGATTTATATTAGTCATGTGAGCACAATACTCAGGAAGTCAAGAGAAGCCCTGCAGTTAAGAAAACATACTCTAAAATGCAACAATCTTCTCCTTGGTACTGATGTTTAGGATGCTGCTGATTAACATATCAATTACGTTGCAGGCATCTTGAAATTGAATCTGCTGCGGGTGCCCCAAGGAGCAAGATCAAGCCGCTTGTGTACCTTGGAAACGCTGGGCCTCAAAACACTAACCACAGACCTGTTTGTGCAGAAACGCACTAGAGGTTGGTGGCCCTTCCAAGTAGAAAGTGAAGATGGACCCAAGCTAACTGTGAGTAATGCCATTCAGCATTGATGGTAGTATCAATATTTTTAACATGAAATTGCAGTGAAATATCTTGCATATATTGGAATAGAGATTTTTTTACATTTGGTAATAAAGGTTATTTACTTACATACACCTCAATTAATAGTATCACACTATCTATGACTTGTTGGTTAACAATAAATTTGATTTTATCTACGTGATGCACTGCGCAAATATAATCTACACTCGACTTTGCCTCATCTGAGCGCAGTTTCATTTCGCCTTAGACAAGTCTTTAACAGTACTAGAAGAGGATAGTCATATGCCTACAGAATATGCCCTTGCAACAAGGAGTGATATTACAGACACGTCAGTCCAGCTTGTACTGTTCACGTTCCACTCCAAAGGGAGACTGAGCCACCGAGCCTACCACCCAAGGTCACGAAGTTCTACGTTGTGCCAAGGAAGGGCACCACCAGTACAAGGGGATGAAGCGCACCGCGTTAGTGGAATTCTCCACCAGCATAAGATGCTAGCAGATGACTCCAGCAGACAACTTGAGGGGCGGAGCTTATCACCTCCCTCACCACTCGCTGTGACGGACCAGCAGTCAAGCAGAATATAAGCCCATGCTCTGGACAGGGCCGGAGGAAGCCAAGAGCAGCTTGCTCTCTCGAGTATGCCTTGCTTCTTCCACTGCTCCCCTTGGGTCAAAAAAAGCCTACTTTAGTGGCTTGCTCTACCAGAAGTGTCTTCAGCGCCTGCGACAATGCCCTCAAGACCTTCTGGAAGACTCATCGCCAAGAGCTCCCGAAGACGTCAACAACCTTCAACTGCCCTCTCTAGTAGTGGTCGTTGACTGTCCCGTCAGGACAACCACACGCTTGCCCTACCAGATGGTAACAGCAATACCAACACTACCCCTCTGGTAGTTGGTCACCAACTGTCCCTTCAGGAGAAACGGGTAGATTAGTTAGGGTCAGTTGTAAGCCATAAATAGCCATAATCGCCTTATTGCAGGTCAGGACCAGGTCTCCTCCCTTCACCTGGCTGTGCTTAGGTAACTTCCGTTTCAACTTCAGGTTAGTTTAGGAGGTAATACGGGCCACCATGTATATTCTCTCGGAAGATAGTATTTTGACGTGTATAGGCCGCACGTTTTTACAAAAAAAATGACTACAAAAAGGTGGGTGCGGCTTGTATACAAAATATTGGCATGAAAAATTTTTTTAAAAATTTTTTCATCAAAACATGTTTAGAAATTTGTCAACATACAGTACATTTTAATGTTTTAATTCTTAAAGTGAGGAAGGAAGAAGGGAAGAAGAAGAAGAACAAGGGGAAAAAATTCTTGTGCAGTTATTTGTTTACTCGCATTCATAAACAAAATAACCTTCATCACACACGTGTAAAATGTAAACATGTTGGAGCTCACCCATAGATGTCATACATGAGAAAATAATTTCTCTACTATACAAGAGAAAGATATTTTAGTAGTTTGCATGCCCACCGTGACTCTGCAAGTGCACATTGATAA
Source organism: Dryococelus australis (assembly GCA_029891345.1). NCBI lineage: Eukaryota > Metazoa > Arthropoda > Insecta > Phasmatodea > Phasmatidae > Dryococelus > Dryococelus australis. The sequence goes on from CM056995.1 coordinate 81,377,628, forward strand.
GATGCCATTTTGTGTACCATGTTGCTGTGGTTTTGCTTTCTCAAGTCACGTTACCATCTGTGGAATAGTAATTGCGCGATGTATATTCGTAAACATTGCAACATAACACAAATTTTATGTCACAAATGTTTTGTAGGGGTGAAATTAAGTTGATATTTATAATGTTTGTATGGAATTGTGACTGAACAATATTTACAGGGATACAAAAATTCAGTGCGGCCTATACTTGAAATATAAATTATCCTTAATTTTCCATCAAAAACTTCTGGTGCAGTTTATACAAACCAAAATACGTATACATGTTCTAAACTACTTCTGCGTATTGATTTATTGGTGTAACTGTGTTAGTCCTATGTAGAAATCCGCCCATCAGAGTGAAGCCGGAGATAATGCTTAATGCCAGCATAGTAAACACACACCCATTTGAAGGCCATCCATGCTGTGCCCCCATCTAGGTATAGTACGGTAGAGCCACCACCACTAGCAAGACCTCCACCACGAGAATAGCCAGTCAGGCCAAACTATAAAGCCATCCACTGTTCTGAACTGGGCTGGAGGGAGTAAGAGTTTGTTCTGGAGGACTGACCGCTGTGGATTCTACATCCAGGTATCGTTTGACGTACAGCCTAAGGGAACCCGCCGCTCTGTATCTACCGCTCACCTTTGGGTCGGACGAAGGAGCACTAGGTATAACTCTTGTCTGTGCTGCTGTGGCCTTGGAAGTACACGAAGTTAGGGACTTACGTCATCTACTTCACTCTCACAAGGCCTGCAGTTGTACCTTTTTCCCACACCATAAACCTGGAAGGATGGTGCTCAGCGGAAGTTAAGAAGGGCAGCTAACGCTTCTAAAAGTAACTTGAGTTGTAGCCAGACTACTCTAACTGCACTCTGCAGCACATCCCTGAAGAGCAGAGCTCTAGCCACTCGCCCACTGGAGAGGCCTGACCTCCAAATTCCACCCCAGTATCTCTTTCTGCGGTTTAAGACTGCCGGTTCCCCGCATCCAATAGTTGAAGCCATCCACAGAGGGGAGGACATCCCTCTGGGCATCATCAACCCTTGGTTTGGGGATAACCAGACAGCTGTCAGCAGCCCATCCTGGGCTCCTCCCAGCAGCACCAGGTAGCAGCCACAGCCAATACAACTGGGTCACCAGTCTCCCCAGGCCACCATCCAGAAAGGTACAGCTGTGGCCGAGTGTACACTATGCTGACACACTGTGAAAGCAGTGGCTGATTCCGTACCTTACAGACAGGCCTGCTCTGCTCTATATACTGGCCGTGCTCATGCCAAACACTAAAGGTCACTACGTTTCTAATTCTCAAGTTACTGGCGGCACGAATATAACTTAAATTGACCACTTCGACCACCTGACAGCCACAGGTCATTACGTAACCAGAGTTCACGTGTCACCTAATATAGGCCATCGTGCGTCAAACTCCAAAATTGTTGGTTGCATAACATTATGCATGATAATGTTCCTTAGAGATTTATATGAAAACTAGTGTATTGTAACCTTTTGGCTATGTTGGTCTGGCAAACAGAGCACCACCCTATTGCTTCTGCAATCTGCAGTTGATGGATGAACCTGAGCCTAATTTTTCTTTTGTATGCAAAATTCCCTATCATTTCCGTTCTATCATTTCCATCAAGGGTTTGTTATGGTAATCTGTCAAGCTCTCTTAATCCAAGATGGGGAACATCACATTCTACAGTAACCTCACTCACAATCATATTAATTAATCCACTCCCTATTGACGCCGGCTAACAGCCAGCGGCGCTAGAGCCCATGATGGCGCTCACCATGCACATATAACGTGTCCATGCATGTGCGCAAAGAGGCAAATTTTTTTTAACTCTCACATCAATAATATTTTGCAAACGTGTTTTGTATTTGTATTTGCAGGGTTTATATGTCTTGAAATATTTTTAAGTGTTTGTTGTGAAAATTTCTGGTTATGAAATTCAAAGTGCCCGCGGCACCGAGATTAAGAACACTGATATTCCGGCGTGAACGCCGTAATGAAGAGACACTGAATTAATATAAAAAATCCATAAGAAAATTATAAAAATGTAAAACATATTTAATTTAATTTGTGCCACTTTTATTTTTCAAAGTATAAATATTTTACTCGACTTGCATAGCACTACCGCTTATGTGAACCCTGTAGGTGGCCATGGTAGGTCCATGCGACGCTTGCCTCTGGACAGTCTGTCGTATGGAGCTGGCGATGTAACACACTGTCACGTGCGCACTACAACTTTTGTTCACTCTGTTTCCATTGTCAATTTAGTTTACCGGTCAACCTTTGCTTGCGTACGTTTTGCCAGACATTTCCCCAGCATTATGGTTCCGCTTAAATAATTTATTTCGCCCTTGTGTATTTTTCAAACTTAATCGAGGAGAGAGGAGAAAGATGTCGGAGAGGCCACGCGACCCACGCAACTTGAATCAGGCACCATCCACCTATGTTAGTGGTATTCCAGTGTAATTTCTGTATTATTGGTACGCACAATTTTAAGGGCTTTGTTTTTATGTATGTATTTTAAGGGTATTTTCATGTTTGAATATTTTACGTCAATTTCATGCACAACCACATAGCTAACCTATACCAAGTCTATATCTGCGCCATCCATGCAGTTTGAGAGTTTATATGTGTAAAATCATGTGCGCTACAATTTATTTTGTGTAATTGATGCTTTTTGTACTTGACCATGCTGTCATGTTAATGTTAGATTTTACCGCCATCAGGCATGCTACATGCCTGCAATCACTTAAATCGTAAAGAGGATAATTTTCTCTCTCAGAATAATATTTTGTCTGAATTTAATTTGCAGTTTATAAGAAATATTGCAATTTCATCTGCACCACGTGGTCCACTACAAACATTATTCAGCGGCATCCGCGCCACCTAAGTTTATTTTCACACATGTGTGTGTTTATTGTGAATACTCATCTCGTGCCCCATAATCTTTTAAGGGCCCTTATGTATTTTGTGTAATTTTGCAATTTGTGTACTTGCAGTTACTTCCGTCCTAGCCGGCTCTGTGTATAGGCCGTCACCACACTACCCACGTGCTAGCAGGCGAGCCCAGACGAGTTTGCGTTAGTGATGCCAAGGAGTCACACGTGTTAAAATGTTTTCATCAAGGGTTTCATTTATAATTCACCATGTACTGTCTTCAGGGAAAAACCATCAGTCCACCCTAGCGGCTGTCGGCCCTCTTTCCTTGTGAAGGCTGTACTTTGACGCACCTCGGTGAGATCATCCATCTAGGCGTGCGCTAGATTAATTGCGGGCTGGGGAGCACCCAAGCGGAATTGGCTAGTCATGGTCGACATAATAATAATTTCATTGGAATGTTGATGTGTACGCATAGTAACAATAAAAGCAAGCATCAGTAACCTACCTCTTTTATTCAGTAGTGACGTGCTAGCCACATGTATTTTATTAAGTGATTATTTTCAAAGTGATGTTTAGTGAAAGTTTAGTATGGCCAACGTGTTTGTAAGTACGCACGGGTGAGACGGACACACAGAACCCACAGCATCCCTGAGAACCCTGAGTCTCAATAGTGCGGTGATTGGGAAGCACCACTGGCGCCCATATTACTAGTAAGTATTTGTGTCATAGTTCATCTCACCTGACCGCGTCACTATAATTATGTTACTGTTAACCCTCCCCACTCACCTGTTCCATTAAATTTTGCTAATTAAGTCAAATCAGATTTTCTTAAAGCAGCCCCATTCAATGTAGTGCTTCAAGTTATTCTAAAGTCTCAAGTTATTTTTCACTACCGCATTTGCAACTTGTAGGTGTCATGCCAAGAAATAGCATCACAGTACATATACCATTCAGCAAGCATGAAATGTATAAAAAAGGAGAAAATCTCAAAGGATTTTAGTTGTTAATGGATAGGTACACAAATTTTCTAAGCAAAAAGTGAAAATTCCCTATTAAACAGAGTAAATACCTATAACCAGCTACCATCTTATATTGATTCAGTTCAAAGTGACATTGGTCAAACAGGTAACTATAGTGGGAAAGATGGACAAGCATAAAATGAAATAAATTGTGGATTCTACACAGAGGCAGACAAAGTGTGTCTCGTGTAGATATATATATATATATATATAATAGATATAGAGAGATAGAATAGATAGAGATATAGTAGATGTAGAGAGATAGAATATATATATATAGAATAGAGATAGATAGAGAGATATAGATAGAGAGAAGAGAGAGATAGAGGGAGAGATAGATAGAGAGAGATGACAAGAGATAGATGGATCGAGATATATATATAAAGATGTAGATGGAGAGAGATATAAATAGATAGAGAGTGAGATAGAGATAAATAGAGAGACAGATAGAAAGAGATATATAGATAGGGATAGATATAGATACATATACATATATATATAGATAGAGATAGAGATAGACAGGGATATATAGATAGGGATAGATATAGATACATATACATATATATATAGATAGAGAGATAGAGATAGACAGGTATATATAGATAGAGAGATACAGATATAGAGATATAGATAGATAGAGAGATAGATGTATGTGTGTGTGTGTGTGTATATATATATATATACACACATACACTAACATATATATATATAATATAATATATATATATATATATATTATATATTATATATATATATATATATATATTATATATATATATATATATATATATATATATATATATTATATATAGCAAGCTGTTAATACTGATGAAAAGGAGAGCGAGGGAAGCATGCACGTTGCTGCAAAAAGTAGAAGAAAAGCAAAAGAGAAGCCTGGCATTTTTGGAGAGTTAAAGGGATGGGCCAAGTCAAAGAAAATTAACAGTGGAAAACATTGCATATTGGCATGCAACGGTGTTAACAGTGGTGTGGTTTTCCAAAATGCCGAACAATGTCTGGCAGAAGCAGACTAGTGCAAACATGTGCCAGTCCAAACCCAAGGCACTCATTGCACGTACCTTGTTTCCAACTTAAGTGGGTTACCATGCCAGATGATGCTACTGCTGATCAGTGGGTTTACTAGGGGATCTCTTTCTCCCACCCTTGCATTTTAGTGCTTCATATTTATCTCGCTTCACCTTCATTGGTTTTCAAAATCTCGATGTTAAGAGCAGGTCAAACTATTCCACTCCACTCCACTCTTTCCAACTCAAGTGAACATGGGAGGATCAATTTGTTGGTGTTTTGTTCGAAACAAGATATAAAAACACACCTCTCTTTCCTAATGAAATTTTTTTTTACCAAAACAAAAAAAAAAAATGTACAACTGTGACACTCAAAACTAAACAATAAGTAAAAATATTTTTTTAAAATTGTGTTTTATTACCATAATCCAAAAATGCTTTTTGCATGAGATAGATCCTCTCCATCTTGATTTTTTGTAATTAAATTCCAGAAAAATAATGGGTCATTCACACCCAAGCTAAACTCCGAGGAAAAGCTCGAAAAGTGTTAGCACACCTGACCATTGAATTCTACGGGCAAACACAACAACCAGGAGAAAAAGTAGAGATATTTGCTAGCCGCAAAGCCCAAATGTATCGGCGCATCTTTCTGGACGGAGAAGACACAGCTGCATATGTCACGTCGCTTGCTCCTACCTCGACTATGCAACGTACTGTTGGTACCCAGGCCTACGACCTTAGATGAGGTCATTTAGCAAGCCCGAGAAGCTGAGAAAAACTTCCAGGCATAAGCATTCCTTAACCAACCAAAAGCTTCCAAAATGGTCTACAAGGGAAAGCAAGAGGAATTCAAAGTAAGCCGTCACCACCGCTTACTCTGCAAGGACCACGGTTACCTCATTGCTAGTTCTGTCCGGGATATCATTACAACAAAGACTGCCCACTGAAGGCAGCTGCACTGGCCGAGTGCACGGAAAAAGGGGGCGCAAATAGCGCGCCACGACCTACCCAGGCAGGAGCTGGCAAACAAAAGAGGCCACAGGCGGGAAACGCCAAAGCCGATGAAAAGAAGGGAGCGAACTTGTCAGCCATCAACCACATGGGCAAGCAGTAAAACTTCTGGACGAAGAAGAACCAATGCCCGAAGCTCCCTACATCGACATTGGAGTAAAAAATCACAATGTCTCGGCACTCATAAATTCCGCGGCCTCCAGAAATTTTATTTGCAGAGACCTTCTCCAAGATACCCAGCTTGCAGATTTGGAGCCGCAAGTGAAACCTGTGAAGATGGTTAAACCAGAGTATACCCTAGCTGTCGACGGTCGTATTACACTTCCTGTTACGATCCTGAACCTGACCACACCAACGAACTTTGCTGTCTCGCCGGACATTGAAGACAAAGTTATTCTTGGACAACCCTGTCTGCGCCATCAACAATGTATCCTGGATTACGGCAAGAGGAAAATATATCTGGGCGACAAGCGACGGATCACTCTCCAATTAGAGTACCCTAATCAACCGGAAGCCGTCACCATCCTCAATGACCAAGAGATTCAGCATAAGCTTCAGCACGAAGAACAGTTGAGACTTCTACAGCAAATCAACCGCAGGCAAATCGAGCATCACCAACAACAGGACCTCAAGAGTCAGGAACTGATCCGAAACAATATGAACTGTGTGACAGTGTCGTGGTCCTGTCACCAACAAACAGACATGAAGCAGAGAATCTGGGTGCCTCGGGTTCTACATGACGACACTTGAATGCACTACCACAATCATCCAGATGTAGGGCACCCAGGGACATGGGAAACCCTTGCAGATATCAACACCCATTATATATAGGACGGCATAAGCTGCAATGTCAGGAAGCATGTTAGCAACTGCCCCAAATGCTGTGACCACAAGGCCTACTCTGCTAAACATGCCCCTAACAAGCTGCAAAAACCCACTGCGCATTGGAACCAAGTTGCAGCTGACTTAATGGGAACTTACCCACGAAGTAATAAGAGAAACCGATACCTGCGGGTGTTCACAGATCTGCTTTCATGATGAACCGAGGTCTTTCCACTCCCGAGTCAGGAAACACGCCACATTGTCTCCAAATTAAATCAGGAGGTCTTTCCACGTTGGGGCTACCCCCAGAGCATACTTCAGATAATGGCACCCAGTTTTCCAGCAGACAATGGCTGACCGCATGCCAGGGATGGGGAATCAAGACCTGGACGACGGCACCGTACCATCCCCAGGCCAATCCAACTGGAGGGCGAAATCAGGAACTGAAGAAGTGCCTACGTCTCAGTCTGGATCAAGACCAATGCCATTGGGATCGCCAGTTACCCTGCATCTTATTTGCTCTTCGTAAATGGACCAATGAGGCGATAGACTCCAGCCCCAGCCAACTCTTGTTTGGGCATACCGTACGACGATCAGGCGACTGGCAGTGGGAACACCCACCCACAGAGATGCCATGGCCTGAAACCTTACATCAAGCCACCCAAGACAGCTTTGAACAAGCAAAACTATGCCAGGAGGAATACATTGCCCGGAAGTACCCTCTGCCCCAAACAGGAGTCTGAGCCTTTCAGATGGGAGAAACCGTCCTACTCAGAATTCACCCTTTGAACAGCAGAATAAGCCAATTCAGTGCAAGGCTTGCAAGTAAGTGGGAAGGTCTCTATAAAATCATCGGACATCCAGATAATGTATACTAGATCAAGGATTGCTGCGGGAAGATAAGGAAAGTCACCAGAGGCCAGATGCGACCTTACCTGGATTCCGCCCCGGCAATGGTCCAAGTACTCTAGGAACCGCTGCACTCAGCCAAGTTGGACCACGATAGCAAGACCACCAAGCCAGTTACTAGTCCCGACAATCGACCAACGTCCTACTTTATTCTTGATTTTTGGATGAGGATATCAACCCGAACGTCTTCGAGGATAGCCGGCAGCAGTCAGCACCGAGTGCCTACTCGCCTCCCCTAAGGGTGGAATTCTCACAACCCAGAAGCCCAAGAACGTCGGAACGGACTGTGTCCATCCCATCATCATTCTGCCGGAAGTTCACTAAGTGGCCAGGACGTTGGACTCTGAGCACAACAGAAATCTCCTGGAGAAACCCTGTGGATAGAGACCAAAGACGGCAACAGCCATCTCCTACCGCCAGCACCAAGAGAGTTTCTGCAAGCAGCTTTGTCGGACCTGAGGCACCCCTCAAGCCATTACCACAACTAACTACCCCAATATCCAAGGCTCCCTCGAGCCGTCTCAGCAGTGAACCTGTCACGACGGACGTCGCCACAAAGACACACGCCAAGCACCAGTCTTCCTCAGAGGAGGCTACACCTGGAGCTGTCACCTTGACAGAGGCTGTGTCCAAGGGCCTGGAGCAGCTCAACCCAGCAGCAGTCAGCATAGATCATGTAGCATCCCTGGCTACACAGTCCTTACTCAACACAGAGGCTGCCAGTTTCACCTACGAGGCACTGCCTAATATCCAGGCTGGTGTCCCGACCCCACACCAGGAGTGTATACAGGAACAACCCGAGACTAGCTCCTCTGGTTTTTTCATTAATCCTTTTTCTGTTGTTAACCCTGTGTGTGAAAACATGTACTGTGCTCTCCCCTTCCAACAGACGCTGATGGCGAGTATCCGGTCATTGAACGAGAGTGCGAGGGTGGACCTCCCCAGAGGCTGTTCCTGTTCCGGTCGCAGCAGACGTAGCAGAGATTGTAGAGTCCAACGCTGCAGAACCTCACCACGGATATGATAGAGCTTCAGAGACATTGTCAGGCCAGTTAGCCCTGGCACGCATCGACCCAGGTCACGAGAGCATTGCAGCCCACGCAACACCGACGAGAGTTGAGGTGGCTCAGCCGCAGCCCGCCTCTCAGCTGATCCAGACAACTGGTGTGGGACGCTATCCGATTGTTTCAAGCCAGGGGTCGGCCGTGCCCAGTCCAGGGGCAACTAACCTGCCTAGCCTGTCATGGACACACTCATCTATCACAGACTATCTACAGAGAAACAGGCATGTCAAATTGCAGAGTACAACTGCCCTGAGCCTACAGAAGTCAAATTCTGCCTGGACAGTATCGTGTAACAATGTGGCAGCAGCCCCCCAGGTACCAGTGGCCACAACAACCTGATGCCCCTCCTAGGAAGCAAGGGCATCCCAGTAAACAAAACCAGCTGCCACACTTATAAACGCCTACCCTGCATGGGCAAAAGCAGTTTGTCTATGCTGCCAGTGATGACGACGGTACCTGACACCTTAACTGAGAAGCAGACGACCAGTGATCATCCAGTGCATTGAAACACACTAACGATGATTAGTGAAAGTGCATTGTTAATACAATGAAGAGAAAGCAAAGAGCAGACAGGACGGTGTGTTGCCCGAATCTTTCGAACTTTAAGGCTAACACACCTAGTGATGTTAAATTTGTGAGTAAACCTATCCAACGTAATGATAATTTGTAAAGCTGTTAATTTTTCTTTTTTTTAAGTGCTAAAAGGGTATGAATCGTTGCAATGGGTAATAACATGTGCAAAGGAAAGTAGGAAATTTTGAACCCAGTTTTAATATGTATGTGTCAAACCAGAGATAAGTAAGCAGTCAGGGATTGTATAAAAGAAAAAGTTACCAAAAGAGGTCCGATGAGTTTGGTTATTGTAAATATTGTCTCAAAGGGTTATGTGTTTTTCTCCTCCTAATACTATCTCACTACTTGATTTAGTGGTGATGCACTCACATTTCTTTTTTAATAGAACCCCGCCACTTAACTTTACAACCACCCCGTAATTGTGAAATAAGTTTGGAGGCGCTTATTTAATTTAACCCCGTAGATTGCATTGGAAGAAAGACATGTAAAAAGATGTTCGCTGTGCACACACAGGCACAGTAACACGTCTGTGTAGACGGCCACAGTGGAGCATTAGGTTAATACTAGGAATGTCAAATTCGATTCCACGATTCCTCGATACCTGCGATTCTTGAAGGATCGTATAATCGAGAATCGGAAGTCAAAAATTCGAAGCATGAAAAACCGATTACTACAAATACATAACCATAGACTAAAGGCATGATGTCGGGTAAATAGTGATAAAACGAAATAACACTGAAACACAAATTAAATCGTGAAATAACACGAAATAAGACAAATGTGCAATATCTTACGAAATGAGCTTTCTCCACAAGAAATGAACTATTAACCCATGTTATACACACAAAATTACATTGACACTGTAAAAATCTAGACACGCACGAGTCTTGGAAATATCGAGAAATTTTATCGAGATAAGCTACAGTAGATTGACAACAAACCGCCTCCAAGAGCTAGTAACAAACGTGTGAAGTGAACACTCACAACTAGAAAGTGTGCAGTAATCTGCACTCGTATCATATCATATATACATACACTCGTAATTAGGCTACCACCCGGTGGTGAGCTCTCTCAACTCTCCTTCACCCAACCAACTCCCTCTCCACTCCCTTCTTGAATTTACCAACCCCTCTCACATATACCAATTCCTCCCTCAACACATTCCACTTCCTCACAGACCTCACAAGCATGGACTGCCTACCCCGCTCCGTTTTCCTCCACACCCTCTGAAGCTTCTCACTGTTGTTTCCTCTTCCTCTAAACACCCCCTTACTTAGCTTGCAGTGTAGCCCTCCCCACTCTCCCTCTTCATTCACCACCCTGTACATCCTGACTAACCGTTCAACTTTCCTCCTGTCCTTCAATGAGCTCCACCCCATTTCTTTCATCATCACTGATGGCCTATAGTTCCCTTCTTCCTCACCATCTTGCCCCTGCCTTCCCACCTACCATTCACCCATTTTGCTGCCTTTCTCTGTACCTTTTCCAGTTCTCGCACCTCCACCTCCACATACATGTCTCATACTGCTGCAGCGTATTCTAACATTGGCTGTACCATTGTGCCATACGCCTTCTCCTTCACCTCACAGCTGACTCAATTCAGCACCCTTCCCAGCATACCCAGAGCCCTTCATCCCTTTGCAACCTCACTCTCTACCTGTTTTTTCCACCTGAGGTCTCTCTGCAGTACTATCCCTAGATACTTATATTCTGCTGCTTCTTCTATCTCTTGTCCCTCCCATCTGTACACGTCCCTGCTTACCATCTTCTTCCTTGTGAACCTCACTACCTTAATTTTTCTTACATTTATCGTCATTTTATTTTTTCTGGTCCACAACCATATCTTATCAATGTTCGCCTGCAAATTTCTGCCCCCCCCCCCCCTCTCCCACCTCAGCATATACAACACAATTGTCTGCAAACAATCTGATTTTTCCCCTAATTCCCAAACCCATGTAATTTACCATTATGGTAAATAACAAAGGACCCAGCACGCTTCCCTGTGGTACCCCTGACGTAACCTCCTCTTCCTCCGATACTGCCTCCCCCACTTTCACCCTCTGCCTTCGCCCTCTTAGAAAATCCCCTATCCACTCCACTACCCTCCTGTCTGATATCAGTGCCTCTGCTTTCCTCATCAATGTACCATGGGGCACCTTATCAAATGCCTTCTCAAAATCTATGAAGCAGGCATCCACCTGCTTCCCCTCATCAACCTGCACCAGATCTTCTAATAACCCAGTGAGCTGAGTCTCACATGAAACCATGCTGGGACTCCTCCAACCAATTCCTATTGTTCATAACCCTCACCACATACTGCACTACCAGCCTCTCCATTACTTTTCCTGTACTTGATGTGAGACTCACCGGTCTGTAGCTGCCAGGCCTTCCCCTATCCTCTCCCTGCTTGTGTATAGGTACCACCATAGCATCCTTCCAATCTTGTGGTAACTTACCCTCTCCTACGGACTTTTTAAACAGCACTTATGAATATTTTGCCAACTCCTTGCCACCAAACTTTAGTGCTGCGTTTCCTATCCCATCTGGTCCCCCTGCCTTACTACTCTCCAAACCCCTAATTACCTTTTCTATCTCCCACTCCCTCATCTTAAACTCACTAAACACCCCCCAAACCCTGTTTGTCCCCCTATTCCAACCCTCCTTTGCCTCAAACACTGACAAGTACTGTCCTTGTAGCATCTCCGATTTTTCTTGGTCGTTTGTCGCATGCCTACCATCCCTTCCTGTTAGCAGAGGGATCCCTTCCGCTCCTCCCCTTAACCTCCTAACATACCTAAACAATTTCCCCCATTCCTTGCCTTTTCCTTTTTCCACCATGTTCCCCAGAAATACTTTCTTTGCCTGTTTGATCTTCCTTTCAAGCTCCCTACTCATTTGTTTCATAATTTCTTTAGATCTTAACATCCCTTCATTTCTCCACTTGGCATGTAATTTTCTGCACTTCTTCATTTTCAAAATCTCCTGTCCATAATATGGTGGATCTCCCCCCAGTCCGTAACCTTTTCATTGGCACAAATTTCTCCAACATAACCTCCATTAATCCTCTAAACTCCCTCCACAACCCCTCTACACCCTCCTCCATAGACCATTTTTTTAAACCTGTCTCTCAGGAATATTTCTGCCCCCTTCTTGTCTCCTCTCCCATACTGCCACACCAACCTTTCTGCCATTTGCACTTCCCTCATCCTGCCAATCCCAATATCCACAACCGGAATATGATGGTCGCTTATACCATCCAATACTATTGCACCAACTACAGCATTCCTAGGTCTGACCAGCACCACATCCAGCACTGGCCCAACACCCTCCTCATTCCATCTCGTAGGTGTTTCTACTACCTGGACTAATCCTCTGTTGACTAACTGTGTTGCCATTCTCTGCATCATGCTACCCATTCCTTCTGCACCCTATACCCATTTCACCCCTGGCATATTCAAATCCCCTGCTACAACAACCCACTGCCTGTCCTTTAGTCTATCGAGCCTCTCCTTGATCATCTCAATTGCCTGCCATCCCTGTCCTGGTGGTCTATACGCTGCCAGCAAAGTGATTTTCCTATTACTACCACCATTAAATTTAAATTCCATTACCTCGACATCCTCACTAACCCATTCTACCGCTCCTTTTAGCCCTTTCCTTACACACATCATTATTCCTCCTCCTCTCCCATCCCTGTTTCTTCTGAAGATAGTGAACTTATCCTGCCTACACTCAATGTCCAGTACTTCCTCAGTCAACCAAGTCTCCACAGCTACCACTATATCTGCCCCATATCCTTCAACCTTTCCCCAGAAGCCCTCCAGCTTGTTGTGCACACTCCTACAGTTCACCACCATTATCTTTATACTAGTACTCTGCTTTACCATCCTACATTGTTTACCTCCTATCTCCACCCCTACGGCCTCATCAATGCTATTCTCTCCATTTTCTCCCCTTCCGTTTCCTTGCTTCTAACTGATTGCTATTTTAACAACTGCTGCTCTGGCCCTCTCCATGCAGCCAGCTACTTCTCTACCTAGCAGATCACCTAGAATCCTCTTTCCCTGTTGTGTCAGGTGAACCTGGTCCCTCCCTACACTTTCCCAGCCTAACCATTTCCTACTATCTATAAACATAGCCCCCAAATCCCTACACATCCTCTCATATACCTCACTCGCTGCCACTGCCTTCCTATAGGATACTCCTTTCCTAACCAGCACGCCACTGACTATTGCCCTAGATCCAGGGAACTTCTCCCGCACTTTCCTCAGCAATCCCCTGAGGTCCCGCTCTACCTCCTGCCCCACCTCCCTATGAGCCAGGTCATTTCCCCCTACATGAATGAGAACAACCTTTGCCACCCTGCTACCTTTCATACCACTAACCCTTTCCTCCAAATCCCTAGTATTTGCCCCCCCCCCCCAAACGCTGCTTTATGTGTAATTTCCTTCCTGATATTCCTCAGCTCCACCCCCTTTACAATATAGCTGCCTAGAAAAACTACCTCTGGCTCCCTTCCTACAACCTGTTCCTGCTTTGTGGCTCTTCCAACCACCTGCCTACCCTTGTCTCCGGCCTCCTGCAGCACCCTTGTTTCCCTCCCTTTGGCCAGCCCTCCTCTCTCCCCTCTGGCCCTGAACTGTCCACTTTCTCCTGCTTGCTGGTCTTTGCTAATCACACACTTGCAAGCCTCAGCCTACCTTCTACTACTGCCTGTTCCCTGCTTTCTGATTCCCGTTCCTCTAATCCTGATTGCTTCCTGCCTACTACTATCACCTTATCCCTTGCTACTATTTCTTGCTCCTCTAACCATATTTGCTGTCTTATGTCTCCTACTGCCTTATCCCTTTCTACTGCCTCCAACTCATCTATCCTCTTCCTTAATCTTACCACCTCTACCTCTGCCTCCCTCCTCCTCTGCCTTTCCTCCTGCAGTTCCTTCTGCAGCCCTACTTGCATTCTGCCTAACTCTTTCTCTCTACTCAGCTTTTCCTCCTGTGGACTGACTTTCATTTTCCTTAGCACCCCCTTTACATCTTCCAACTCCTCCTCTAACTTATCCACCCTCATTTCTACTCTGCTCTTACCCATCTCATTCCTGACCTTTTCCTCCATCCTCTCAATCCTATGCATCATTTCCCTCTCTTTCCTGCTCATCAAATCTACCATCTCCCCTTTCCACCTCTCCTCCTTAGCCACTTCCATTGGCACTGGCACACCCTACAAAGCTTCCCCTCAGCATATCCCAAATCCAGTTTCCACCTTCTCCACTTATTTGTGTTTCCTTCTCTACCCTTAATTTGTTCCGTACCAATGCCACTAAACCCTTTCCCTCAGCACATTCCTCACACTTCCACTCATGTTCCTGTAGTGATACCAGTTCCTCCTCCCTGATCCCTATACAGCCAACATGGTACCAGCCGCCACACTGGTCAGACTGCACACCACTACCTAACCTTCTCCACACCTTTCCACAGCCCCTACATTCGAGATGTTGCTTATTTACATTGACACGCGGACATGAGTGCATGAAATAAATAAGTGATAATCTAAATTGAACCATAAATGGACTGTTTTCATAAAATATCTAGTCTCATAAATTATGGTATATGCTGCAGGCGATGTAAAAGAGAGTAAAATGTCTATCATTTGGACATTTTATGTAAAAAGAAAACTGCAAGGGCCAGCGAGTGTAAAGTGTGCAAGAAATTAATACAAAACATACCTGAATTGGTCTGAGAAGACTTTTTTAAAAATAATTTATATGATATTAATATTATGTGGATGATGCTTGTCTAGTTTATGTATATATGACAAAATTCATTTACGTTAAAATTTATTAGTGTAAATAATAATAATTTTTTACTTTTCTTTGCATTTCCAGAAAAATTGTTTTTTAATTTACCAAAATGATACTTTATTTTAAAATTGGAGCCTTTTAAATAATTACTGCTTTAAAATATATAATGATTGCTTTTCAATAAGTGCCAGTCTTGCAAACTTTTTAATAATTTTGTATGTTGGTGAACATGGAAATATTAAAAATAATAACTATGTGGATTTTATATATATATATATATATATATATATATATATAAAATCCACATAGTTATTATTTTTAATATTTCCATGTTCACCAACATATATATATATATATGTATGTTCACCAATATATATATATATATATATATATATATATATATATATATATATATATATATATATATATATATATATATATATATATATATATATATATATATCTCTGTGTGTGTGTGTGTTTTGTTTGTGCATGCGCGTGTATACATTTATATTTCAATATTACCTCATACTATGCTTTTTTTGAACTTCTTGGAATTTCATATGAAATTGATTAAGTTTTATATTATTTATGTTAGTAATAGGCCTACTGCTAGTGTAGGCCTTGTTTAAATAATTAAATTTCACACTCTCCTATACATGATTTAGTTCTGTAAAGTAATTGTCCGTAACAAAAGAAATCACGATTTTTGGAATCGAGAATCAAGAGTGGTATCGACATCGAGAATCAAGGAAAAGTGGAATTGTTACATCCCTAGTTAATACAGTAAAACCCCTCCATTACGACCCCATTTATTATGACCACCTCTCTATTACGACCCAATCCCGAGGAACCGTGAAAAGTTTGGTTCGAAAAAGTCAAAAATTTGAGGCACGTCTAAAAATAGATACAGTAATCCCTCGCCAACCGCGGTATCTTGAACCGCGGTTTCAGTTATTCACGGATTTGTTTTGTAGATGTTTTCTCCAACGGCGGTACTAGTTTCTATTATCCATGGTTCTCAGTGTATGGAAATCTAGTCCTTACTGATGTTAGTGGTTGCCCATCTCTCAAGCTATAGGCTGTTCATGGTAAGTGAGCACTTTTGCCGGCCTCGTTTCGTTTTCCTTTCAGCCATTTTTTATCCTTTAAACATCTTTTTACATAAATATTGCCATGTAAGTAATAAACACAGTGTGTATATTCCACCGCACTTGGAAGTTAACGTCTAAGGCTAAAGTAAAGTATACTTATTGACTATTATTCCAAATGAGATGGCTTTCAAAAGTGCTCACTTTACTATAAATGGCCTTTACCATCATAGATTTTGACATTGGTTGTTCCAAGCAGCGTGAAGGAATAAATTACTTAATGACAGAAGGGGACACTAGTGTACTGTCCATTGAAGTATTTTGGGGGGGAGGGGGGGGGAGGTGGGAGTTGCAGGCCGGGGCAAGGTCAGTAAGGACTCTTTGTCTTAGTCACATGCCGCTGCCTTTTCCTTACCCTCCCTATCTTTTCTCGGTTCCATTATCCCTCCTCGTTTGCGGTGAAAACAGCGGCACATTACACAGACTAGTTTTTTAATCAGTATATGTATGATAAATTCAAATTTCATTCAATGCCCTTTTTTTTAATTATTATTTTTAAGTTTATGTGTGCCTACATAATATACTAATTTTTTATGGTAGGCAATTGTTTTTTTTCTTGTGGAGTCAATTTTATGATAAGTGTGTGCAAATTAAATGTGTTCTTATGTTACCGGTACCATATTATGGCGAGTGAGGCCGTGTGCATATTCAATGTCAAAAGTTTTTGATGAAAAATTCAGGATAATTAATAATTCAAGTAGACCGCACTAAATATCTATATTCAGTAAACATTGCCATGCCTCATTGCCAATGCAGAGGCCAACACGCCGCCTACATTTAGTATAAATTTAACACATTGACGTGAATCGCATCTGTCAGCATGTTCTTCCAACACCGGGCCGCTGTTAGGAAGTGAATCGGCCCTGTAATTATGGCGGCGGCGGGGGGTGGGTGCCACCCACCATCTTGTAGCAACCGACCGACAACTGTCCAGCCTGAGGATCTAGGGCCGAGCTTCAGCAGCAAACCGCCACGCCCGCGCCCGGCCGCGCTGCAGAGAATCTAGGCATTCACCCAGCTACATACACGGCCAGACCAAAGCGAGAGCACGGCATGCACACAAGTATTGCGCAACGCCACCCAAACTTTTTGATTGCTACATGCCTCATAGCAATGTATAACCCACGAGACCTGAGTAATAGATCTTTAATAATGACGTTATATTTTAATAATACATAGTCTAATAATCTTTTCACATGCTTTCAATGGCATTTTGGCCCAAAATTTTCCAAGTTTTTGTTACCCCCCCCCCCCCCCCCCCCCCCCAATTATGATTCTATTCTTGGGAACCGTGAGGGGTTGTAATAGAGAGGTTCTACTGTAAAGAGTGAACTGTAAAAATTTGTGACAGAACTCACACCAGGATAATCTGTAGAAGGATAATTCCAACATCGTGTTTTCAGTAAGCAGATCACGTGTTTACATTTTTACTCTCACACTTGTTTTATTCTTTTAACGTAGCTGTGGATGCTTGCCGTAATATAAGAGGCCTGCGGCACTATACAAACATGCAGTATAATCTAAGTAGCTAGGAAAAAGTTTCAAAAATAAAAGACGACGGAACGTCACCTGGTACTATGATGGGATGAACGGCAATTCCCTCTTTTATCCTTCCTTTCTTCGGATGGAGAGTGTGAGAACGCTAGTCCGTGCTCTAGAGTGAAAAAGAGTTGTCTGCTACTAAAGTAGTGTGTTAAAGTATGCCAGGATTAAAAGTAGGAAGGCTTGACCTTCACCTCCTCATCAGCTGTTCACACAGATGTCAAGTCAAGTTAAGTTATGAGAGCAGTGGCTTGAGGGTCACACACCGAGCAGAGCGCCTAACAGAAGCACAACAGGGAGAAAAGAAAATTGCCATTGAGACAACACCTCTGTATTCACTCAAGGTAATTTTCTTTTTTATCCACGGGGACACTTGGCATCCACTCCTTGCTGCACAGCGGGGTAGTCTAATGGGATACCAATCATCCTACAGGGCATCACAGCACAAAAAGGGCCTTGCGCTCTGCTGTTACAGCTATGAGTTAGATTAGAGAAAGGTAGTGTCCCACTGTGGTGAAAAGGTAGAGGAAAGGTAACAGCTAGCGGGAGAGTGTGAGTACTGTCCTCCTTGGGTTGGTAAACACCACCTCCTCTTAGTGGGTGTCTCTCCTACTCCTTAGAAAGAAAGAAAAGAAGGTAATCTCAACTACATGGAGGATGATCAAGGTGCTCCTGATAGAATCAACTTGCGCTTAGTTTCCCGTGTGAGTTGAGAAAGAGAGATATACTGTCCTTCTGGAGAATATTTCACTCCACTCATCAGGATGAGCTTCAGTCGCAGTGGAGAGGGATGAATTGACGCATGACGTGTCTCCAGTATTTAGTGTTCAGATGACCTCAGCTCCATCCGATGTTAGTATTGTCGAAATAGCAATTTATTTTACAGTTTCTTCCCCACGTGAGCTGAGCTTATTCTGTCTACTCCCTAACTTGTTTTATTCACTGGCCTATTGTAACTATGTGTGCAGGACAAGTTCCTTTTCCCTTTTCCCACCGCTAGGTAGCATTAGTTGTATTATCGTTCGTCTTTGCTTCCCATCCTTCAGCTGGCCGGTGACACGTCACAGCTATAAGCCTTGCCTTTGCTACCCCCCACTCTTCGGCCATCCCCTCGCCCTCATGACGCTGGCCAAACAACGAAGGGCAGTGACCCGAGCTAGTATAAAAGGAGGTACCGTTCAAACCTCTGGGAGCAGTTAAGTAGAGAGTAGTCTGCAGGGGCAGTCAGCAGTCATCACTCCAGCACTCATTGCTCTGACTTCCTCGCTCAACTTGTATTTGTCTCTAGCACTTGCTGCTCAGATCAAGGCTTTGTCTATTCCAGCACCCATTGCTCGGAATCAGTTAAGTCCTCTAGTAATAGTCATCTGCCCACTCTGCGACGTTAGTCAGGCGACGCTCCGAGAATCTCCCTGCTAATTCCTACCCCCTTCCTCAGCTCAGACTTGTTCAAAACATGGAAACCTCTTCCTTCAGTTCTTCTCAGGGCTATTCCCTCCTCACCTTTGCTTAGTCTCCCTGTGTCATACACAGCACCGCATACTGTCATCAGCATAGGGAACGGCGGCAACAATAGGCGAGACGAGTGTGCAAGCCAGGCCATGCCGTACTTCGCTTACTATACACTTTAACATAGTACCAGTCGCCTCTAATGGCCCCTCCATCGTATTCCAGCTTTCCGGCTGATTATTTGTGCCAATGTACAGTTGCGAGTACTTCCCCACATTCTTTCCATTAATGGAATAAAATGTTAACGGAGCTGTAAACCTTGAGACTTACCATTCCTGTAAACATAGTACCTAACTCCCAGTTGTCTCCTCTAAGGGAAGGGAACTCAGGTAATTCCGGGAAGTTTTCTCAAGCGCTTTACGCTCTTTACCCACATACACCTAGCTTGGCTAACCTTTCCCTCTAGCGAGTGGAGCGGGGATGCCACACAGATATACTGACTTCGGAACAGCTTGTTGCTCAGGTGTCCGTAAGACTCTACCGTGACCCCGCCAAGAGAGACAGACGTTCACGGAGTCGGAAAGACTGATTTGGAGGAACTACCACATGACTGACTAACCAGTGTAGCCCTACCGCCAGCACCCACTGCGGTCTTTGCCAGGTGCCTGAAGTTGGGTGTTCACTGTGTTATTGCACATTCGTGGCTCGACACATAATTTGGGGGGAAGAAACAAGGAGCCTGCTTTCCATTCCTCGATGGGGGTGGTGTATTGTGTGAGTCCTCATGCTGTATTCCAAGAGACAGGGTCTCAAGGAAAAGGTAAAGTTGACCCTACTTGCTTCCGGGTGCCAGCACAAATACTCCCAGGCTTGGTGTGGCATCCATAGCCAATCTTCAGCCCAGAGAACAAGCACAGGCACTCCGACACTTGCATGATCCAGTGACGCCAGAGATACCCAAACACTCTTCGGCAATCCCATACATACAGGACCATCAGAGTTATCCCATTGGTGGATTACGGAACTGGTCCGCCTTTCATCAGCACCACAGCCTCCTGTCGTAGCCTTCAGGGTCCCCGGTGTCCTGCGACCCGTGTCTACACCTCAACCTCCTAAGAACCCAAAGCTACCAAAAGTACTACCTATTGTTGCACAGTCATTTCCAGTGGTCTGTTGCCCAGGTATACAAACGTCAGCGGTAACTCCTAAATGCTCTATAGCATTGACAGCTGCGGACTTTGTGCCCTGCCGACAGCCAACCCGGCCAATTCTGTGCAACGGGAAGATCCCATCAGTCTGACAGAATCTGAACCCACCATCCACACAGGAGTGCTCAACTTAGCTCTTGAACAAAAAGACCGCTCTTGAACAACAAAAAGACCCCATTTGGTGCAGTAAGTACGAGCTTACTTGTAGATTAGTGGTCTTGCATTATTATATACTGTCGTTATTCATACGAATTATTACCAGTTCAATGGGAATGTTTATAACCATTATTTTACATTTACCATGATCATTTTACCAAAATAAACAAGCGAAAACAACCATCTGCCGATGCAGCTTTTGAAGTTATGGAAACAAGTGTGTGAGAATGAACGGCAATACTTTTAAAGTTTTTGGAAGTGCATAAATTACTAGCTAAACGACATTAGAAAATAATCTTTGTGTTATTTGATAGTTTATAATACCAATAAGAGGAAATAACTTGGGGAGTGGCAAATATTAAACAATATCTAGGCAAGTTCCAGAAAAGATTTCCGATTTGTGGCAACACCTTCATGTTGATTCATGTGATGTAAACTATATTATATGCCACTATTGCAACACAAATATATCAAGAGGTAAGGTACAGAAATTTACAATCAGGTTTTGAATGAGAATTGGTAAAATACAGAAATTAACCCATTGCTACTTAATTGTAGGGCTGGACTGATACTGATACTGATATTAATACATAGGCCAATTATCTCAAAATCAGTATCGGTTACAAGCAGCCATGGTCCAACCAAATAATTTCAACAACCCAAATGATTCAATTGTCATGTAAATTACCGCACTTGGTTATCTTGCGGGAATGTTTTCACAAACAATGAATTTTATTTTTGCAACCAAAAAACTATTATTTTCTTAACTTAATTTTTATCTTTTAGTAACAGGTGATTTGAAATTAAATGGAAACTGACATGGCTGGCTGTGGTGTTGCTACATATTTAACTCTATATAGGTCATACCTGGTGTAATTCATAAAATAAAATGTAATTAAACTTATAATACTGGTATCTGCTTTTAAGGTCGTTAAAATTAATTTGTAAAAAAAAACGTTTCACCACTATAATAATAATTTTGTACATTTTCTATCACATAAACATATATCGTATATAGATATTTTGTTTGTAGCATACAAATCATAAATTGATTACTAGCAAGGTCGAGTGTTTATCTTTTCATATACGTATGAGCCAAAATGGCACTCATTCATGGGCAGAATCATAACTACGTGTATTTTATTTATAAACGAACATCTCTAACCAAATATTTTGGCAATATGACGAAAGTAAATAGTACGTACATATAAAGCAGATGAATGTAATTAAGGCAATCAACATGCACAATGTATTTATAAACACTGCCATCTTTACTCATTGTCTGTGTTTGTGGTTAGGTTCTTGACATATACTGCATTTGCAACTACTATTGGGCGAGGCTGGTGATTGTAGCTGGCTGCTTACGTCACAAAATCAGTTAAGAATGCCAAAAATAGCTACTGTTTTAGATCGTGCCCCAGAGTTTGATACAGTTAAGTTTTTATATAAACTAACCAAAGTGCTAAACTGCAATGTAAACATTGAGTGGGCGGGAAAAGACTGTGCTTCAATACTGCAGTGTCGTATGCACAGTGATTTATAGTGTATATATTGTGTAAGGAATTGTATGTAATTTTTTGTATTTATTAACATGTTTTTACACATCCTGGAGACTTTGTGCTCATTTTAAAGTTACAAATGAAATGATTTGTATTGGCACAATCTGCGGTATCAGCCACAAAGTATGCATAACGATAATATTAGCAAAATGGGGTTTGGACCCATCTCTACTTAATTGTAAATATGTTAACATTTATCTATAAAAAAATTCTACCCAATTTAATCTAATGTCCAGCCACTCTGAAAACACTTAAAATTTTTAAGAAGACTTGAGAATCAAATTGAGAACTGATGAGGACTTAGAGAGAATCATGCTGCCTTATTGGAATAAATAAAATACAGTAATTACCCCATTACTAACTACAATTGAATATTAGTATTGAAAATCAAAGCTTGTTATTGCATACAGTAATATTTAATGGATTTAACTTTGTTTTCATTGAGTAATGTACAAATAATTAATAAATAGAAAAGTTTCAAATCCGTGGACATAATTATTATGTCCACAGATTTGACCAATACTAATAGCAGAAACAACGTGGATGTCAAAATAACCACAGATATACTGTATACTTCAACTGGTGCAGCTTATAAGTAATGATTCAGAATTTAAAGTTTTGGAGTTGGCATCCAAGGTAGCAAGGACTTATCCACCAAAGTTATTCTTTCAGTTCTATAGGGAAATATACTATGTTTCACAGGGTAAAATAGATATGGAACTAGAACTTCTGCCAAAAGAAGAGGCTGAAGCCTATCCAGCAGGTCTTGGAAGGTCTGCACCCAATCCTCTGGAGAAACCAGCGTAAGAAATCAAAATTTTACACTCTTTCATTTTTTTTATTTACTGTCAGCTATCAAATGCATGCAGTATTCTCAGTAGTTGCAGTTATTGTCTAATTACAATGTTGTTATGTGAAATAAGCATATTGATATTGGCACATCTCAAAAGAAATTGATAAAAAGTCTGAACAGTATATGTTTTAAGAAATCCTTCAAAGAATGCAGTGTGTTGGGTAGTGATATTTTCAACTGAAAATACACTTGAGCACAACTGATTTATATAAAAAATATGTGCACAGCACAGGGAAAGGTCAGGGAAAATTTGTTTACTTTTAATGCTTAGCATGGATTGTATTTTTCTGTTATCAGCATCACTATCCTCAAATATTTCCAGTCTGTGGCCAGGTCAGTTTGGTAAACTGCCTCAGTCTTGCTTTGTCCCTCCATTACTCTCCCCCACCCAATGTTTCACATCTTTGCTTCTCATCCTCACTCTCTGTCATTTGCTCCTCCCATCTCTTCTTTGGTTTTCCTTATAGCGTCTTCAACTGTACTTCAACTCCAGCATTCTCTCAGTCACCCTCTCACTCATTTCCCATCCTCTTGACATGCCCATACCACTTTGTCTTTGCAACCATTGTGATCTTTGCCAGCTCTTGCACCTGTATTCTTTCTCATATCATTTAATCTCAAATCCTATTTCTCATCACTGCCATCATACTCCTTGCAATCCATGTTGTGTCTATATTCTTCCAGTCATCTTGTCCACAACCCATATTTCCACTTCATATGTCAGAGTGAGTACATTATATTTACTGTATAGGATCTGCTTGTATCATAGTAAAAGGTCTCTCTTCCATAGCAGGTCCATGTATCAAAGGCCTCCTCTTTCTGCTGTCTCCAAATTATGTTTGCCATGTTTCCCCTCCTAGTCTTTCCAGGATGCTCCCGGATATTTAAAGTTTTTTATCTGTTTCAGCCCCACTCCATATACTATTATTACCTTCCCAATTCTATTACTTTTCCTGCTTATCACCATTACCTCACTTTCATTTCATTCCTTTTTTCCTCACTTCATTATTTCAAACATATAGTTGTACCTGTACCTGGGGTGCTGTCACAACTTAGAAAAACATACTATAGAACCAGATGAGACAGAACATTCTAAGGAAAACCAGTTCTGTGTTATGTGATTCTAATGTACAACAGTTCTTAGATGTGTGTTTCTAGTGTATGATAGTACTTAAGTGTGGGTTTCTATTGTACAACCATTCTAACGTCTGTGTTTCGGCTGTATGATTGTTCTAAGTTATGGATTTCTGTTGTAAAATGTTTCTAACGTACCATATTTACTCATGTATAGCTTGCACTCGTGTATAGTGCGCACCATGATTTTTGCGATGAGTTGCAGGGAAGAAATTTTTAAAATAAAATTGCACTAAAAATTTGTGGCGCCCTGTTAGTAAGTATGTAATAAATTATTCTTCTTTTACATTAATGTGTGGTGATTATGATATGTTTGGAAAATACTTTAATAAAATAACTTGGGTGCAAAAATCAAAATAAAAGAAATTCCCCCGAAACCTCATGCTCCTACTACTCAACATTTCCAACTTAGTTTTTCTTTTTTCTGCTTTCTCCTTTTAGCAGTGACCGGCTCACTTTTCTTTACACAGTGCTAGAGCTAGAATGTCACACTACCCTTATCTAAAATAAAAAAGGTCTCCTCGTCCCTGCTCTCGGGCCTGGCCTTCCACGAGCCGAACATGGCTCGCCGAACATGGCTCGCCAGCCTCTGCCATGGAAACAAAGAGGGATGGCGGAATTATCGACCAGCAACATCTGGGTGTTATTACAAAGGGGCGTGGCAGCTCTGGTTTTGTGGCGTGACAGGATGCCATTAGTTGGGGGGGTTTGACCTACACATAACTGAAAGGTCGCTGAGAGAGAAAGAGAGAGAAGGGAGAGGAGTGATGTATGATGTAAGAGCGAGAGATGAGACAACAGACAGTCCCGCCACTTCTCTTAACATCCCCAGACAATTTATGGCTTCCACTCCCCCTTCCTCTTTTTTTTCCTGTATAGCATGCACCCCTGAAATTTTTTTCTTTATTTTGGGAAAAAAGGGCACTCTATATACAGGTAAATACGGTATGTGTTTCTAAAATGTGTGTTTCTTTTGTATGATTGTTCTAACATCCGTGGTTCTGTTGTATGATCATTCTAAAAGATGGATTTTGGTTGTATGACGTTTATAACGTATGTGGTTCTGAAATGTGTGTTTCTTTTGTACAAATGTTCTAACATCTGTGGTTCTGTTGTATGATCTTTCTAGATTGTGAATTTTGGTTGTACAATGTTTCTAATATGTGTGGTTCTAAAATGTGTGTTTCTTTCGTGTGATCGTTCTAACAGCTGTGGTTTTGTTGTATAAGCATTCTAGATTGTGAATTTTGGTCGTGTGTTGTTTCTAATGTTTGTGGTTCTGTTTGGAGAATTGCAGCATTTTATTTTTTAAGAGAATGTTTTACAAGGTCTGTAGTGAACTGACCTAAGGACATTGCTGCTACAGCTTAACCAGAGCCTCTGTCTGGAAATACCTGGCCTCATGTGTGAGTTCTTGAAGTTATTTTTTGTATAGTTAAAACATTATTCAGTAGATTTCATAGGTGCAGTATTATTTTACTGTATATCACTGATGGTTAACCAGTGTTCTTCAAGAAAATATTTATGGTTTTCATGGCTAGATTATTTTGGAATTCTCTGCCGTGATTTACATACAAGTGAAATAAATAAGGATTAAATTATGAATTTTGTTCATAAATTAATTCCTCTGTTAATCTACAAACTAACTACAATTTAGAAAAAAAAAAAAATTTAATTTTCTCAGAATTACCTGATCATTTATACAGAGTAAATAAATTTATTGTATTGAGTACACACTCAGTACTATTTTTACATGTTAGCACTTTTTTGTCGCATATTCCGTGGGAAAATATAAAATTGACAAACGTGAAAAGGAATCCGCCACTACATAAAATAAAAATGTTTAGGATAGTTCTCTAAGTTTTGACCCTTTTTACTAATATTATTTTTTAACACAAAACAGGTGCGTTCACATGCACTTCATTTAAAAATGGTATTTAAAATGTTTTAAAAATAATTGGGAATTTTTGTTCACTAAGTGCAGATAACATGCTGCTTTCTGTTCTGGCTTATTTGGTTGAAAATATTTTGATATGTACTGTCTTAGTTATTTAGTGCTGAAAATTATAATTTTTTTTTACAAAACTCTGGACATTAGATTCCACTGATTTATTTCCGCACAATTATGGGCTTTGCTGTGGAGATTGTTGTTTGCATATGCACAAACTTATTTAAATAGATATAGTTGCATTTGTGCTGTTAGAAACCTCCAGCTGGGTAAGTTTGTTTCTTTTTTTTATTCATTTCTCTCATTGCCTAGGACCGTTTAATAATTCTGTATATGTCCATTTTTTTTGTTCGCAGAGGTTTTAGTTTTACTTTCGTGGTTTATCTCTTCAATTGGAAATTTCATCTTTAATGTACTTCATCTTTCGTGGTTCTATCATGCTCATCATTCAACCCGTCACGGGACAGCCTACTTCCACGTCCTGTGAAAGTACTGTGTCCTCTGCCAATGTGGAACGTGACACCTGTAGGATGTCAGCAGCAGCATAGCTGTCATGTTGCCTAACTTCGAGGCGGGACTTAACAACCGAAAAAGCTATGCAGATATGACCTAAAACCTAAAGAATATATATATATATATATATATATATATATATATATATATATATATATATATATATATATATATATATATATATATATATATATATATATATATATATATATATATATATATTTAAGTTTCTGTACATTATAATATGGCACACATATTTTGAAGAAGCAATTGTCATAAAGGAAATGTTTTATGATATTATAGGTTTACAACAAAGAAAGGAGAAATATCAGTTAGTACAAATAATGTTATTATTTTGATCTTAAGAAATATGTGAGGACCAGGGTGCCTCTCTTACATAATTTTATCTTTTTTTATAATTTTTTTGTTTTCTGTCATGACAAAATAACGAAGCATGACATGTTTTAATGAAATATAACTTTCTTGTTGTGTTGATTAACTGAAAAGAATACACTAACGTCACCATTTCCTTAACTGTCTCGTGTACTTTATTTAATTACAGTTCCTCTGCACTTAAATGAATTTCATTAACCATAGTTATTAATTTTGTTTATTGCTGGTGAACTAATATGTACTATGCCACGGTTCAGTATGCTTGGATTCAACTTTAATTCTGACTTGATATATTAAATAAGAGTGGTGGCAAATATACTGTTACAATTTCTCTCTCTAGAAATTAAGTGGACTAAAGAAAGTTCGTTAAGGGATGGAGGTCTTAATCAAATAAAAGAATTAATTATAATTTTCTAATTTTATTTACAATAACTATAGTAAAAATTCTCTCAACTCAACTTCTCACAAGAAATGGATATCACTAACTGTTCACAAATGACACCAATTAATAAAATTCATAATTACGACAGACATCAATGAAGTTAAATAATTAATGATCAGTTCCAATAGACAGTGTATTAACCTATTTAAATATTCTATAAAATGTGTCAAATTGACAGTTCAAATATTTACAATAAAATCCGTATTACACTTCCATTCAGTCCCACCTCAGTTCAGTCCATGTCCCGCCAGTCGCAATGTTCTAGTCTTCCAAGCGCCCTCATACACAGTAGGCTTCACTCGTCTGTTTCATACCCTCTTGTCCATTCACGCCATGAACACCTCGTCCGCCGTCGTCCCACAATCTCCTGTCGTTGTCCACAACTCACTTCACTCGCACACATTCGGCCAGGCAGCCTTCATCAAAGACTGCCGGCCGCTGGGTTGCGGCAGTATATGTAGTGTCTTAGACCGCCACCTAGAATCTTCTCCAACACCTGTGATGCGTCGCGGAGGGCAGAGGCACCAGCTAGTCTCACCAGAACATTCTTGCGTTGTCGTCAGACCCGTTGAAACCTCCAGCAAGGGAGAGGGGCCATTATGCATGCAAGGCGCCGATAAAGCGTAACAGCCTGACAGCCACTGTCCATTATTCATGGGTTCCCAGAAAGGGGGGTCAGGAGGCAACTCCGGGGGAGGGGAGGGGCGATGTGGGTCCACCGCCACAGTGCCGGGCAGCATAGGGTAACAATACGTTTGTTTTGATAGTGGCATGAGTACATATTTCAAAATGTCAGCATTTACATTTTTTTTTTCTTTTAATTTTCTGTGTATGACATGATCTGAGAATTTAAAGACTTATATACTTTTGTTCTTTCAGCTAAGCCAGTAATAGGCAATACAATGTTAAATTAATACTGTATGTGAAATATTCTAAAAGTTGATATATGTTATTATATATCACAATAATACACAGAAAAATGTGTGTATTTTTAAAAGGGGCCATATATCCATAAAAAGAGTTATATAAATTTCTTAAAAACATCTCGCAAACTAACAATATGAATCTTCTCTTTCTTCACTAATATTAAACATAAACACTTGTAATGCCTTCCGAGCAAATTGGTGACACATTAATTGTGTATTTAATAAAATGATGTTAATGTAAAATGTAACTATTTGTATAGCTCTTCTCTAGGAAAATTGGTAGTTTGAATTTGTTTTGGGAAAAAAAATTCACGAGAATTTGGCATACTTTGCCAGCACTATTGCAAAGTGCTCCATATGAAACATATTGATGGCTATAGAAAAAGTCAAACAGAACAGTCACACACAACATTTTTTATTGTATGATGCTATTTATTATTTATACATTGCTGTATAAACTACTGTATACAGTCTGTAAACAAATAAAATCCTCATGGAGAAAAGTTGACAGAATATAAAGTGAGATAAAAGCAAACTAATGTGTGACAATCCACAGATTCTCTCGTCATGAGGTTGACAAAGTTATATTACACAAAAAGTTAAATTTTTTTAATTTGTAATTTTTTTCTCTGCAAAAGAAAATATTTTACTTCAAATTAAGTACTAATACGAGCAATAATAGAAGCAAAATTTAAACAAAGTTTTATATGAGATTTAATGTTTGACAAATTATCAGTAACAAAAAATTCAAAAACTTGCATCCGGCACCATCTATATAGTACTCTCCACATAACAAAGAAATATTACCAGTGCAAGAACTAGAGGGCAGTGTCTTTGACATCGCTATAGTCCTTTCAGAATGCACATTGCCCAGAGTATTTGTTTGCCTTGAATGCTTGCCTATTTTCTGTGGTTCTAAATTATGAGTTTCTGTTATATGATAGTTCTAACATCTGTGGTTCTGTTGTATGATTGTTCTAAGTTGAGAATTTTGATTGTAAAACATTTCTAACATATGTGGTTCTGCAATCTGTGGTTCTAAATTGTGCATTTCTTTTGTGCAATCATTCTAACATCTGTGGTTCTGTTGTATGATCATTCTAGATTGTGAATTATGGTTGTATGAAATTTCTAACATGTGGTTCTAAATTCTATGTTTCTTTTGTTTGATCATTCTAACATCTGTGGTTCTGTTGTATGATGGTTCTAAAATATGAATTTCGGCTGTACTATGTTTGCAACGTACATATGTGATTCTAAATAGTGTGTTTCTTTCATATGACTGTTCTAACACCCGTTTCTCTGGTGTGACCATTTGGTTTTTTGTGTTTGTAACCAATATTAGTTATTAGTTTTGTGTTTCTGTTGTATGACTGTTCTAAGATTTAAAATTTGTGTGGTATTGTTTGTTTATTCTGTTATCTGACAGTTCTAGACTGTGTGCTTCTAATGTA
This sequence comes from Dryococelus australis, assembly GCA_029891345.1. NCBI lineage: Eukaryota > Metazoa > Arthropoda > Insecta > Phasmatodea > Phasmatidae > Dryococelus > Dryococelus australis. The sequence goes on from CM056995.1 coordinate 81,407,488, forward strand.
TGTGTGGTGCCCTGTACCTAGTCTTTTATTATTTGTGACACCTCATCATCAGTTGTGTTGAATTAAGAAGTGTTGCTGTATTTTGGCGTGTATAGACCAAACATTTTTACAAAAAAAAAAAAAAAAAGACTACAAAAAGTGGTGTGCAGCTTATTTACAATATATTTCCATAAAAAAATTTTTTTATCCGCAAAATATGTTTATAAATTTTTTTTATTATTATTTACCTTCCACTTTTACACAACATGTGTGCTGGAAATTGTCATAAGGATAAACATATGAATATATATAAAATACAAATAGTTACATATAAATATAAATATAGGTGCAATCTAAACATTACAATACAAAAATAAGTATTACAATATAAACATACAATAACTTGTTAATTACAATACAATCACTAACAACACTACATAGCTGGAAATTTTATAGTACATTATGTTCATTTATCAACATACAGTACATTTTAATGTTTTAGCTTAGTTTCTAAAGAAGTAAAAAAAAAAGAACAATTGAATAGCTTTTCACTCGTGCAACAATTTGTTCACTCACGTTTATGAACAAAATAACCTTCAACCCAAACGTGTAAAATGTAAACATTTTGGAGCTCAGCCACAGATGCCGTACATGAGAAAATAATTTAGCTGCTGCACAAGAGAAAGATATCTCGCATAGTTGGCATGGCCGTTGCCACACCACAAGTGCAAATTTATAGACTCCATTTTGTGTAAAATGTTGATGTGGTTTTGCTTGTCAAGTTACATTACCATCTGTGAAACAGTAATAGCACAATGTCTTTTTCAATTATTATTAATCGCCTTCTACTCATCAGTACAAATGAACATGGGGCACTTGCAACGGAGTGTGATTTATTGCCACCACCAGCGAGACGTCACAGTTTGTTGTACCTACTAAGGCAGAGGACGGACGCTCCACATCTGAAACAATTATTCACAGGCCGAGCCATTCGAAGTCAGGCGATGAGATTCACAAAGTACAGCAGCATGCCGCTAGATGCCACTACTAGTGCGAGCGCAAGACACATGAATATGGATCCTGCACCAGCCACTGACGTCATGCTCACAGAGGATCTATGGCACTAATTTCGCACCTGCTACCCTCTCTCCAGAACAACCCCTATGCCAGATGAAGAATGGGCAAGCCGCCGGAGGAGTATAAATAGCGGATCGCACCAAGGCTTGTGATCAGTCTTCAAGCAATTTACGTCTGTCTCCTACCTCAGTCCCTCATCGCACTGTAGTAGTAACGAAGACGTACCAAACTCCTGAACTCTTTACCACACCTCTCGAAGGGCAAAAGACTCCTCTCCCTCTCCAAGCCTATGGAAGAGCCTTCTAAACCAAGCTTACATTTGGCACACCTATCGGTCCCTTCTGGACAACCTTAGAGTTAGGGAAAGTTCAGTCAGTTAGCACTACTTGTCACTGCCTCTCTTATAGCTTTGCACAGGTCGCCTCCACCTGCTTCTCATAGGGTGTAATCTTCTTGCAAGCCCTAGGGGGATAGGAGGTAGTGCCTTCACCATCTTTGTATATTTCCGTAAAAGGAATAAATACTGGTTATCTCACTTTCGAATATCACTCCCATACTGTAATACTCATTCCCCGTAGACATCAGATCTAACCAGGGAATGGCAGGAGGCTGGGGTTTTATTCTTCCTGTAACAAAACCTTACAACATCCGCAGAACACCTTGGACAGCCACCCTTTCACTGCACAAGTGGTGAGCAGTATAGCCTTGCACTAGGATACTGTTCCATCAGGGTTGGACTGCCAGTCTAGGGTTGCCCTTCTCATCGCACACTAGTAGTGCTGAGAGAGGTAGCTCTCTGGGTCTGGGGAGACCACCCTGCCGGGACCTCACCGTGTTGGGACCACTGTTGACATTACGCAGCTCGACTTGACTCCTCCCCCGGTGTTGGAGTTTGAGAGTGAGATTACGGGGTTGTCAGTGGCCCCGACACCTACACTGTCGACATATTACATTTCCACTGCCCCACTCCCACCAGGTCTGATCATAGGTATTAGTCCTAATGCCATTTATCTACAGTGGTGGTACTCAAAAGAGGGTGAAACGGGCAAGGGCTGCCTCTAGATCTCCCCGGGAACTTAAATTCCTTCCTGACTGGTTCGAGCTACTAAGTCCATTAGAGCAAGCTGCAGTACGCCATTGACACACCGTTTCAGCTCAGCCCGCTGCCATACCAGCAATCTTCGAGCTGCCCACCAGGATAGCTGAAGGATACCATCCTGTGATACACATCATCCTCTTCGGCACCAACTGCTCTCACGGAAGGAACTCACCCTCAGTCAGTGGGGCACCCGACCAGTCTAGCACCTCATACGCCCACATAACAGACGCCACACTAATCAGAGCAACTGGACCACAGAAACCACCCCTCGCACGGAACAAAACTTGCTCCGTCCCACGGGACACATTGCCCAGCTATAACTGCACGAACCAACACAGGTAACCGCCGAGTGGTGATAACCCAGCCAGATTTCGTACCTAGTCACCAGTCTATGAGGCCACCAGGACGCGCCTAGCCTAGCGTCCGACTAAAGTTACTTTGGGCCAGTGATGGGACTATCCACTAGAGTCCATCACGCATCTACGTATATTTGTAAATATTGCAACATAATACAAATTTTGTCACAAATATTTTATAGGGGAGAAATTGTCTGAATTTATTATGTTTGTATGGAATTGTGACTTAATATTTACAGGGATACAAAAATTCACTGTGGCCTATACTTGAAATAATAATTATCCCTAATTTTTCATCAAAAACTTATGGTGCGGCCTATACACGCCAAAAAATGGTAACATATTTTTCAGGACTGAGGACTAATGTTTAACATAACATATTAATCGGTTGTGTCTATTTTCAGACGGCCGGAGACATCTTTTGATTGGATCAGACACCCACTGAAGGCCTTGTATTACAGCATGTGGCTTGAAAACCGAACGAAACTACTGAAGCTGCTATTGTATGCTTTGGCTGTATACATTGCTCTCAGGTTTTTGGTTACCTTGCCAGATATTATTTCAAGTTTAATTGCAAAGAAATTTTCAGGGTGCTGAACTGACATGAGTAAATTGAAATTTTAAAAATCACATGACCTTGCTTTGAAATGGCTTTCAAAAATGATCATATATTGAACACGGGTAAATAAAAGTTTGACCTACCTACTGTGATTCGATAAACCAGAAATATTAATAATAATATAAAAACCTACATAAATTTAAGATTTGCACAAAGCTAATCATTTTGAAACTAAAAGGTTGTTAGGCGAAACATTTTGACTTATTAACTGTCTACATGATAAAAATGTTTTTCACTTACAGGCATGCATAAACTCTATGAATAAAATTAATTTGGTTTAGTGCAATTTTTCAGAGTGATTTTCTTAGATGTATGTAACTAATGAAGTACATTAAAAATCTGTTTTGTATGCACAAGGGTTACGTTTTTTGCCACTGATATCACTGACGTTTTAATTCATGAGGTCCATAAACAAAGAATGTCATTTATAAAGTCAGATCACAAAACAACTATTATAATACACATGTAAGGTAGGTACTGTAATTATGTAATAAATTATAAGACATGGCAGGAATAGGCTGCTAGGGTACTTACAAAATTTTAAAAACCAGACAGAAAACATAAGTACTCCAGGGCGGTACCCATGGGGGGGGGGGGGGGGGAGACACACAAACACACACACACGTCGGAAGAACACTTTTTCCATGTGGATGTACAGTCACAACATTAGATCATTTTCTTCAGGCAGTGATTGGTGGTACAATGCAGTCTGTTGCTGAGCGGTGGTTGACAAACACTGAACCAAGTAGCCAGGAGGCGAGCTAGGGTGAGGCGGAAATTTTTTAATATGGCAGCGGGATTATCTTGTTTAAGCCAGGTGTGTCTGAATATGGTAATGTATTGGTGGACCAGTTCCCAGCATCACAGTTTTGCACTATTGTTAGAAGGTAGGACCCTCACCACTCTGGTTGTGTAACAGGAGTCAAAGTTCTAGCTGTGAGATACTGCATGTGCTGCAACTGACTTCTCCTGTAAATTTACGTTCACCCCAGCTAGGGCTTGTCTGATGTCTGCTCTGTGGCCATTCAATTCTCTGTAAGTGTGTTGGTGGTAAGGCTAATATACTCTGCATTGCAGTAAACGGACTGTAGCTGGTGGACGAGGTTTTCTGTCACACAGTTGTAGCTGCCCAGGATAGGTTAAGTCTGACTGGTGAGCCTGCTGTTGAAGGAGGTGGAATGGTCACAGAGCAGACACTAAAGAAGCCATAGCTGGGGTAAATGTTCTACTGTATACATAAAGTTGAGTCCAATCCCAAGGTAAGTGCCAATTGCAAAGGAGTTAGGAATGTCACTATTATTCTTGCCAAGCTTGATGAAATACGTGCTGATACTGGCACTTATTGTGGTGATATTTATGTACCTGAAGTCTTTACAATAGCTTATTCCACAGAGACATTTAAACATTTTGTGTTGTAGCCTTATTTATTTATTATAATACATTTGCATTGGAAAATGTGTTTTATGCATATTTGTACACCAATACAAAGAGGAGCTTGCTTCCTCCCCTTACATGAGAGGTGAAATTGATAAGAGTATGTAAAGCATTAATAAAATTAATCATGTGATGTCAGTTTAACGACACACGGTTATCCTGTCAAATGCACTGCACCACAAAATGGCCATGTGCTCTGCCCAGTATGACCTCTAACAAGGTCATGGCAGTCAGGAGCATGCAGCGGTAATCCACTTCAGTACTGTGCCATTCATACACATTTCCAACTCTATCCAAGATTGCAGAAATTGTATAAGATTATCAGCTACTAAAATAGTTGCACCTGTCAACACTGTAGTATTTAAAAGCAAATGGTTTCGCCTGAAAATGCTATGCAATAAATTATCAGTGTTAATTTTTTGCCAAGATATTTTCTTTTGCATTTAAAAGACATTCTCTTGTAAAGTTTGTGTCAATTGTATCTGGCATGAAACCAACATGATTTTTAAACAAAATACTAATTTAAACTCAATAGACAGCATCTTCTAAATACTAAAATGATACCTCCAAAAGTGTATACTTGACCTCCCCATGTTGCCAAAAATTGTTTGAACAATGAGCAACTTTTATTACCAAGCATGAAGTTCAGTTTCAGTGGCCTCTTGCAGGGAGACCAGAATATTTATATTAATTTATTTCAATAGAAACATGTCTTATGAATAAACTGGTATCAGGAAAGGGCCTATTCGACTGCTTTTAACACCAAATAATGTACAAGCACATAGTCCAAATACAGTGCAACTCGCAACAGGTGTAAGTGTGTGGAAAAATCTCAAAGGACGTGGTTTTGAATGATTAATTATTGAAGACCGTAAAGAAATAAATTTTAATTTCCTTATTTATTCATCTCTGTTTGCAGCACACACATTTTTTATTATGTGAAATAATATTACGTGATTACTTTCATTAAAGGCAGACATTTGCTACACGCATGGAGCATTGCCAACATAAGTGTAGATATGTGACCAGGATTGAGTTAGCTTCGGCTGTCCTAATGATACTCAGCAGAGCTAGTTTTCCTCCCCTTACACAGTTGGTGGAGTGGGAGCTAGTTGCCTAGCAACCAGCATAGTGTCCTTGAGCCCCCCCCCCTTCGGGGAGCCAAATGGTTTGGAAGGGGAGAGGTAGATTGTTTCACACCTCCCGCCACCAAGGCTTTCCCTTGACGGTCTAGCACACCATGAACACACTGCCCAACTGATAACTTCTCCACATGATCTCAGCTGATTGAGTGCGTGTGTGGAACATTTTAAATTCAGCTTGCATTCAGTGTCATACTATTTTCTTTTTCAGAGGGTTAGAAAGTTTGGGGTTGCTTGCATTTAATGGCGGCTGACAATAAAATGATATATGGTACTTTGTGATGCTATATTATTTATTTAGGCGAGTCGAGGTGAATTTTTTTTAACGTATTATCAATTTACACTAATACTTTTTTAAAATCCCCATTTTTTGCCTGTTATTAGCTGGAAAGATAGGCTTATGCAATCACTTGGTTGTCTGTCTGGAATGTATGTCCCCCCCTGACAACCTAATTGAACCAAACTAGGTCCACATATAGTATTTAGTAAGGACATCAGAATTTTATAGTTTTCAATCATGCTGTTAAGAGCTGCCCAAATCTCTTCATTCATTCATGCCTGGTGATTATTTTCAAAATGGTGGAATTTGGAAATTTAGGCTACTAATGTTATATCTCTGGAACCAATTAGCAAATTTAAACCAAGTTTGGTATGTTGACAGTGCATGAGTTACACATTAAATAGTGAATACCAGCCACTTTGGAAGATAGTGCAACATGAAAAATAAAGCTTTAGTGTTATATCTCTGTAATTGTACTACAGATTCCTGCCAGGTTTAGCATATATAGCAGACCATGTTCATATATGCAATTTAAATGGGAAGGGCATTTATTTTTAAAATATAAATATTTGAGGTTTATTTGCAATATCTACCATTCTGTTTGTCCAATTTTGATCAAACTCGCTATACTGAAATTGTCTTTTAAAAGCATTAAATGTGTCAATTCATAGCCTTTCTTGTAAAGAATTTGCAATTTTGTAAGATAGTACCAAATGAAAATAAAGTTTTAATGTTACATCTCAAGAAACAATCAACCGATTCCTACCAATATAGCAATCAAGTAGCCTACTACTATGGTAGGTCATGTAAACTGATATGTTTTAATGGGTCAGACTATTATTTTCAAAATGGTGACCATATAAACAATTTAGAATACTATGCTATAGCTACAAAACCATATAACATATTACAACTTAACTTTGTATGCTGACAGTATCTATTACAATAATCAAATTTGTTTACCCAGAGCCTGTTTTATCTCCATTTTGAAATATAATGAAGAAGTAAAGTTTTGTCACATCTCGAGATACAATCAATTCCTTCCAAATTTGTCAAACAAGTAATACTGTGGTAGTGTTGGAAGCAATAAAATTCCTAGGTTAAGTACATGTTATGTTAGCACTATGGAAAACTGTTATGTTGTTGTCGATTTTTTTTTTACAAGATGGCAAGGTGTGGTGTGTAGTAATATGTGCAATAAAGCAGAGTAAAGTTAGAATATGCCCAGAGAGTTTGGTTATTGCATTTTATTTAACAGGTTATGGGCCCAGAGATTGAGACAGTGTCGTTGAATAAGTGACACTGTTTTTACTTCGTTGGTGATTATCAGTTCGATTAAAAGTTGGTTTAAGACTGCGTGGGTGTGGTTAGTGCCCATCATGAAGTCAAACAACTGTATTAAGTTGTTGAATGAAACAAACTGGAGTATGTGGAAGTTCCAAAAACAGTTATTCTGAAGTCAAGAAGATTTTTTGATCTAGTTTCTGGGAAGGATTTAAAACCTGGTGTTGAAGATGGTGTTTCACAATCGGAAGTTAACAAGTAGGTGAAGGAGTGGTCTACAAAGACAGCAAGGCTCAGGAAATATTAGTTACTAGGTTAGAAGAGGGGCCTATGACACACCTCCTGATGTGTGAATCAGCGCATGAAATGTGGGTCAAGATGCTGTCCATGTCCGAACAATAGTCTGAGGTAAGCCTGCACCAGTTGCAACTAAAGTTTTTTACACTCAGATACGAAGGTGAAGGAGTAGCTGTTTTTGTCTCCAAGCTACAAGAATTGGCAGGCCGTCTGAAGCAATAAGGGGAGAAACTGTTGGAACAAATGTTAATGACAAAAATACTAGTGTCAATGAAGGATCAGAAACTGTCTAAGTTAACGGCACGCCTGTTAATAGAAAAAGAGCGTGTTTCTGGCAAAGGCAGTCGTGAGAATGCTCTGTTTTCTCAAAGACAAGGTAAGCCTAACCAAGTTAAGTGTTTCAGTTGTGGCAAACCTGGACACACAAACGCAGCTTGCTTCCAAAATAAACAAAGACCGACCAGATAATGGTGGGAAAAAACCTCTTTGTTTCTACTGCAAGAAACCTGGTCATTTTATTAAAGACTGCAGAGTAAGGTTGGGGTAGGAAAATGGCTCTAGTGTCTCTCCTAACAATGCATATCATAATAAAGGGAGCAATGTAAATTCCTTTATAAGTGTGGCAATGTTGAGTGAAAGTGTGGATTGCCAGAGTTGGTACATTGACAATGGAGCATCAGAACAAGTGTGTGCCCAAAGAAACCTGTTTTCAAACTTAAGTACTTTGAACCAAGAAAAACAAATAATGACTGGTGATGGGTCAACATTGGTAGATAAAGGAATTGGGACAGTTCGAGTTGAGGCTTTTGATGGTGACTCATGGCATGTGGCTGAGATAACAGATGTGTTATTTATTCCAGACATCAAATTTAATTTGTTTTCGGTTGGGGCAGCATTGAAGAAAGGTTATAAGATGGAATGGAAAGAGGGAAAGTGCGAGTTCATTAAATCTGGTAAAGTTAGTGCACTAGGTGCACAAGAAGGCAAACTTTATAAAATAATGTTCAGGTATTTTCCAGACAGCGCTGCTGTGTGTATTGCAACTGTACCTTCCGTAAAAAGCTGGCATGAAAAATTAGCGCATAAAAAAAGAGAGGAGGATTTTGAAACATTATTGTATAGCTGTGGGCTGAAGCAGTTAACACTGCTGTGTACGTTCTCAACAGAACATGCACAAGTTCTGTGAAGGAAAAAGACCCCATACGAAGTATGGTTTAATTCAGAGGCTGGCATCAGAGAGTTTCAAGTGTTTGGAACCTATGTTTACATGCATGTTCCAAAAGAAAAAAGGAAGAAGTGGGACTCCAAAAGCAGAAAAGGATTGTTTGTGGGATATCAAGAAAACTTGAACGCATATAGGGTGTATGTACCCAACCAGAAAACGATAGAAATAGCAAGAACTGTAGTGTTTAGGCACAATGATGAAACCAAGAAAGGGACAGAAATATCTGTCCGTATTCAAAATAAAAATTCCTTGGGAAACAAAGACGAAATCATACTTTCAGAAGGTCTAGAAGAAGAGACTGTAAAACAGTACTCTGGAAATGACAACTCTGAAGATGAAGAGTTCAGGGGCTTTGAAAGAAGAGAAGAAAGTTTGAACATCCCCGAGATGCGCGGACTGAGGGATTGCTCAAAATTGAGAAATCCAAGTAACCTCAGTGATTTTGACACCAACTTCTTCATTTCTGATGAACCACTTACCTATGAAGAAGCGATGAAGTGTTGTGATAGTGACAAGTGGAGAGACGCAATTGACACTGAACTGAAGTCGATTGAAGAAAACAATACATGGACGGAAGTTGTGCCTCCAGTAAACAGCTGTGTCATAGGAAGCAAGTGGGTATTCAAGATTAAGCAAAATGAAAACAGTCAACCAGTGCAGTACAAAGCACAACTTGTCGCTAAAGGTTTTGAACAGTCGAAATTTTGACGTGGGTGATGTCTATGCTCCCCTAGCCAAGTTGGGAACATTGAAAATCCTGTTAGCAACAGCAACTCATTTAAGCCTGCCAGTGTACCAGATGGATGTGCAAAGTGCCTTTTTATATGGTGACACAAATTAAGAAATTTTCATGGCAAAACCAGCGGGTGTAGAGGGGGATAGCAAGACAGTGTTCAAACTAATCTATCTACGAATTGAAGAAATCGCCCAAATGTTGGAACGATAAGTTCAATCAAGTGATGAAAAAGGAAGGCTTTGAAAGATGAAAGCATGATTACTGTTTGTACACCAAGATATCTGGTGAGAAAAGATTATATGTGTTGTTATATGTGGATGACCTGCTGATTATAGGCAGGGATGAAAAACAGATTCAAAATTTGAAAGCAAGTTTGGCAAACAACTTCAAATTATAGACCTAGGTTTGGCATCAGATTATTTAAGCATCTGTATATCGCAGGACTTGAAGTCAGGAACACTACCTAAAAATCAGACATCATTCTTGAAATTTCTACTGGTTAAATTTGGAATGGAAGAATGCAGACCAGTCTTGACTCCTATGGACCCTTCGTTTAGAATAAACAGTCAAACAGAAGAAGAAAACAGAGCACTGGAAACTCAGTCTCAACAACTGATAGGATGTCTACTATATGTGGCCATTGGGACAAGACCAGACTTTAGTGGAACTCTTGAGTATTTTGAGTCGGTATCAGAACAGAGCAAGTATGGAGTTATGGACTGCCTTGAAGCGTGTTCTAATATGTATTAAAGGTGCATTGAATCTGATGTTGGTCTACAGATGCCAAGCCACTGGAATACAACTACGGATATGTAGATGCCGATTGAGGAGGAGATATTGAAGAAAGAAGGTCCACATCAGGGTTCATCTTCCAAATTCAGGGAAGTACAGTCACATGGGCTTCAAAGAAACAATCAACTGTAGCCCTGTCTTCAACAGAAGCTGAGTACATGGCTCTTAGTTGTGCAGCCGCAGAAGCTTGCTGAATACGTGGTGTTGTGAAGGACTTGGGCATCTGGAGAGAAAAGGAACACGTGGTGATGTATGAAGATAACCAGGCAGCAATTCGAGTTGCAAAAAGCCCAGAAAAGCATAAACGCTTAAAACATATTGACATTCATCACCACTTCATTCGTGAGAAAATAAATGATGGTGGTATTAAAGTAGAATATGTATGCACCCATGGTCAGGTTGCAGACACGTTAACGAAACCTTTAAGTAAAATCCTTCTTTTGAAATTCATTACAGATTTGGGTCTTGAGTGAATTGGTCCTTTTATTGTTATATGTGGTTATGTTAGCATCTCTCAGGTTCTGGGCCTTGAAAAGTTTTCTGTTACAATTTTGGATATATAGTGAATTGTTTGAAGGGGGCTGTTGGAAGCAATGAAATTCCTAGGTTAAGTACATGTTATGTTGGCACTATGGAAAACTGTTATGCTGTTTTTTTTTTTGACAAGATGGCGAGGTGTGGTGTGTAGAAGATGTGCAATAAATCAGAGTAAAGTTCGAATATGTCCAGAGAGTTTGGTTATTGCCTTTTATTTAACAGGTAGGCTATGGCCATATAAACAAGTTAGAATACTATGCTATGGCTACAAAACCATGTAACAAATTACAACTTAACTATGTATGCTGGCAGTATCTATTACAATAACCAAATTTGTTTATAACACTGTGGTAAGCTATATAAACTGATAGGCTATGTTTTGTGAGGGCCAAGTCCTTATTTTCAAAATTGCACCCATATAAACATTTTAGCATAACACATCATAGCTCCAAAACAATGTAACCAATTTAAACCAAACTTTGTACACTGACAATATCTATGCAAGCATCAAATAAGTAAATACGTAAACATATTTGTCCGTCATTTTGGGAGGTAGCACCACATGAAAAATTAAATTTTAGTGTCATATCTCAGGAAACTATTAACTGATACCTACCAAATTCAGGTGACAAGTTATAGTTTCGTAGTCCATCTAAATTTATATGACTTAGGGTGGTTGTCACACATTTTCAAAATCACAACAATGTAAATATTTTATGTCAGTATGCCACATCCTAAACAATTTCTACCAACTTAATATGTTAACATTATCTATGACAAACAGAATCTGCCGACAAATATATGTTTTGTTCTTCAGTAATGAAGATAACACCGCATGAGAAAATTGAGCTTTTTTTTGTCATATGTCCAGGACCATCAACTGATTCCCACAGATCTTTTCACACTAGTAACACTATAGTAGGCCATATTTCAAGAATGTGACTATCTTTATATACAGTTTGGCTGCAGTATAAAAAATTTAGATAAATTTATAATCTCTATTGAACAATTTCACCAATTTCAATTGAACTTTTATACACTGAGAGTATCCATTAGCAGCATCAAATATGCTTATAAAGATAATCTTTTGCTGCCTTTGATGAAAACCATTATCACATTCTAAATGCAATGCTTATAGTGCACCTTCAACGTTATACATTTGGTTTAAATCGGCTAATTGGTTCCAGAGATATAGCATAGTGGCCTGAATTTCCAAATTCCGCAATTTCCACCTAATTCTGCACACAAGAACGGTAGGGCATGAAAATTTACATGAATTTAATGACTCACATACTTGTTTTAAAAATGATTTCCCGTAAATATTTGAAGTTGATAATCCTCGTTTACCAAAACCTTAAAATGATTACTATTGTTATGATATAATCAAGCCTTAGCTTAACATCCCTGCATGAACACGTCCTCACACCTTCAGTAAACCAGGACGCCAGGGATTGTGTCAAGTTATTGCAAAAGGACCAGCAGCATAAACCTCCACCTCCAGCCAGTAAACAGGGACAGCTTACCAAATAATGTGCTGATATAGGCCAACACGAAGCAGGGCGCGTAGTCTTTCCATGTCCGACCTGCAGCCAGGGAATATCACATAATGGGTGTGTCCAGTCGTTGCTAGCCGTTCTACTAGACACAGCTTCTGGCATCATGTTAAGGTGGGGACTGTCCAATTTAGTCATTACCAATTGTTTAGGTTTATTTTGGTTTGTGTCAATTAGTGTATTTACTTGGATTCCCATTCAAACTTGGCGCTAACTGTTGCGAGTGCCATGGCCGGTGGCCATCTTGACTTGTGGTGCCATTTATGAATGAAAGCAGTTAGTTACTGCTACTCCACGTCACCGGATGTCACGCAGCTGGAATGTGTTACAAAATATATTGAGTGGAAACATTTTTGGTCCTGCGGGCCAGATGTGCATTATTCGAGCCACTTAACAAAATTTAATCAATAATTACGGTAAACAGTGGACGTGTTTTTGGTATTTCTTTGTGTGCGGAATTGGGCCTGGTGTGTTACTGAAACTACTTCGTTTCATGCCATGGCGGTTATGTATACAAATATCACTATATTTATTCACAAAACGTTTGTTATACAATAAGTGTTGTATTTATCATTCTCGTGATTCGTGGTGAACAAGTGTTTTTTGAGGTTAGTCGTGCGATATACCAACCATAACTGCAATTGTTAATGTTTTCACCAGGCCGGCAATTTATTTGAACCACAACGAGAAATTGTTAAAATGTCTCAACACCAATTGAAGACACGTTTGCGCCTCACGAAGTGTCATATAAACAGACTTCTGACCTTGCCAGATCCAGTTGACAACAATCCGAGTTGGGCGGGACGTTTCAAGGCAACATGCTGCGATTTGCAGCAACTGAAAACAGACTTCGAGGAAAGCCATCTACAACTTGCTGTTCACGCATCGGAAACTGGATCAGTTGCAGAGTTTGAAGCCAGCGATAGGGAGCTCGAGGAGTTTGACGAGGCCTACTATAGAATACAGGAAGTTTTCAACAAACTTGTGATCAAAGAAGTAGGAAGAGAACAGCAATGTCATCTTGGCCAAGCCTCATCCAATGTCAAGTTACCAAAATTGCAGCTGCTTACCTTTAAGGGGTTGCTTACAGACTGGCCTAACTTTTATGATTTATTCACCTCGCTGGTGCATAACAACAAGGTCCTTGCTGTGGTGGAAAAGCATCAATATCACCTTAAGTTAGTTTCAGGTGAGCCATACAACCTTATTAAAGCACTCCCACTATCTGAGGATAATTATAACCTAGCATGGCAAACATTAACTGAAAGGTACCAGAATGACAGAGCAATAGCCACAATGCATTGGGAAAATATAATGCAACTTCCTCGCTTAGCTGCTGTCTCTCTTGACAAATTGCAGAATATGGTAGATATTCTTAAGGAGAAACTTGGGTACCTTGAGAATTCTAAAACTGCCAGTGACTGAATGGAGTTTTGTGTTCTTAAACCCTATGTTACTGAAGCTTGATCCACATATAAGAGCCCAGTTTTAAGTAGCTCATAAGACCATACAGATGCCCACATTTGATCAGCTTCTCGAATTTTTGGAATCATATAGTAAGGCATTGATGATGGCTAACTATTCAGCATCATGGTACACTTGTGCACGATCAACAACTAAGAAGTTTGTAACTTCAGGTACAAACATCAAAGCTTCATTCTTGGCAACTGCGGAACAAGATATTTGTATAACCTGTGAGGGCACACACCGAATTCACAAATGTCTTATGTTCAATGGTCAGTCAATTGATGAGAGGATAAAGATGGTGCGACGAAAGATGTTGTGTTTCAACTGTTTGCAGAGCCACAGGGTAAAGGATTGCAAGTCGAAGAGAAACTGTATGTATTGTAGTATAGGCTGTTCACGGTAACGTAAGCACTTTTTAAGGCCCTGCTAAATTTTTCCTTTCAATTAATGTATACCTTTCCGCCACTTTTAATGTAAACAGTGCAATATGACTAATAAACACAGTGTACAAATTTCATCAGAATCAATAGTTAATGTCTGAGACTGCAATAAAATATATTTATTAGGGGGTAATACCTTTTGTGAGGGCCTTAAAAAGCACTCACTTTACTGTGAACAGCCTATAGGAGACACCACTCCCTTCTTCACACTGCTGTGCATAGTCAGCCAGAAACCAAAAGGGAGTATTCCAATTTTGTGTGCGAGTATGAACAACTTGGACACATGCATCCAATTAAGAATGGAGTAGGGCACTCTCATCGTTATTATATCCCACATCACTATGTGTTGAAAGAATCCAGCTCAACAACCAAGTTAAGAGTGGTGTTTGATGCTTCAGCGGCCTCCATGTCTGGAAAGTCTCTTAGTGATGTTCTTCTGACTGGACCTAAACTTCAGAATGACATTGTGGACATTATTACACATTTCCGTCTTCATCCTGTTGTAATGACCACAGATGTTTGTAAAATGTATGGACAGGTGTGCGTACACCCGGAGGATGCATCTTATCAAATAATTCTGTGGCACGAGTCCCTTGATCAGCCAATACGTGAATTCCAACTTGACACTGCCACTTACGGTGTGTCAGCAGCTCCTTTCATGGCTATGAGAGCCTTACAGCAGCTTGCAGTTGAGGAAGGTGGCTTGTATCCCAAGGCGGCTAAGTTCCTGATGGAAGATGTATTTGTTGACGATGTTGTGACAGGCACAGCATCAGTTGCAGAAGCCCTCAAGTTGCACCAAGAACTGATAAATTTCCTAAAGCAAGGGAGTTTCAAATTTAAAAAATGGTCCAGTAATAGCCAAGCTGTCTTAGATACAGTACTAGAAACCACCGAGAGAGTCTACTTAGCGTTCAAGAAAATAGTGAAGTGATCAAAGTACTTGGTCTCCAGTGGGACTGAAGGTTGGATGTGTTTTCACATAATATTTGATCAGCCACCACAAGAGTCACCAAATGAGCTATTCTTTCAGACATTGCTAGGTTGTATGACCCACTAGGTTGGGTGTGTCATGGGATGAAGCTCCACCTCGAGATGTGCTGGAGGACTGGCAGGCTTTCATCTGTCAACTGGATGTTCTCAGCAAACTGTCTATACCTCGTATTGTGTCAACACCGCAGTCAGAACATCAGCTTCATGGCATTAGCGATGCATCCAGTGAAGGTTACGCAGCTGTTGCATACCTACGTACAACTCATCAAGGTGGGGTGAAGAGACATCTGCTTCTGGCCAAATCACATGTTGCGCCACTAAAAACAGTCATACTTCCTCAACTTGAATTGCAGGCTGCATATTTACTCATTAAGTTACTTAAGTCAGTAATGTCGACCCTTTCAGAACGTATCCACATTAGCTGTATTACTGCATGGTGTGACTCCACAATGGTCCTCGCCTGTATCAGGATTCCTCCGAATCGTCTGAAAACTTTTGTGGCAAACAGAGTCGCTAGTATTCAAGAGAGCACGATAAAGGTTCAGTGGAGACATGTGCCTTCTGTTGACAATGCTGTAGACTGTGCTTCCAGAGGACTCTCACCCCAAGATTTACTGATACATACGCTTTGGTGGACTGGGCCTAGCTGGTTAATATCTGAGAAGGAATTGTGGCCATGTGGAGGAGTAGCAACCAGCATTCACGAAGGTGAAGAAGAGCTAAAGCAGCCTAAGGTAGTCTCATTGGTTGGACATTGTTATCCAAACCTCCTCGCAAGCCTCTCTAGGTTTTCTTCCTGGTCACATCTTCAGAGTGCTTGCTTATGTATTACGATTCATTTCAAACCTGAAGATGTCACTAGGTGTGTCGATGCACTGGTCCCCTTACTGTTGTAGAATTTGATGCTGCTAAGAAGATGTGCCTAAAGGAGGTTCAACGAGAACGTTTCAACTCTGAGATTGAATGTTTGATTTCAGAGGGTGAATGCCCCCCTGGTACTGGTATTAGAAAGTTGAATCCATCTTGGATTGTGATGACATTCTGCATGTGGATAGACATTTACAAAGTTCACAACTAACTTACAAAGCTAAACATCAAATCTTTCTACCCAAGAAGAATTTCGTGACAAATCTGATAATTGATTATCATCTCGAGCAGCTCCGCGCTGGTTCCAATGCCAAACATGCAGCCATTCGTTGCGAGTACTGGATTGTGGCAGGGAAAGGATCTGTCAAGGCCAGGATCTACGGTTGTATAAAGTGCCACAGGTTCAGGACCACGAATATAGAGCCATTGATGGGAAATCTTCCACCAAGTAGGGTTCAATAAGTGAGGCCATTTCTAAACGTCGGTGTTGACTATGGGGGCCCGTTCCAAATCAAACAGTCAAGTGTTCGGAACAATCATGTGTCAAAGGCTTATTTGTGCCTATTTGTTTGCTTAGCGATACAGGCAGTACATTTAGAAGTTGTTTCTTCTTTGAGCACCACAGCTTTTCTTGATGAATTATTCAGATTTACTGCTAGGCGAGGGCTGTGTAAAAATGTTTTTTTTTTTTTTCAGACTGCGGAACAAACCATTATTTCAATGATCTACAGAAGTTCTTAAGTGAGAGTGCCAACTTGCAGTGTGTTGCAGATACCCTTGCCACTCGTGGCATTCAGTGGAACCTCAATCCTCCATCTGCACCACATTTTGGTGGGTTGTGGGAGGCAGCCATCAAATCTACTAAGTATCATCTGAAAAGAGTTTTAGGCTACAGGTTCTTACATTTGAGGTACTGTCTACTCTCTTTGCCCAGATTGAAACTGTCAACTCACGTCCACTGTGTGCTACTTCGTCAGATCCAGACAGAGGCTCTGACACCAGCGCACTTCCTTATAGGCACCACTCTGACAGCACCTCCAGTTCCAGACCTTACAGAGATCCAGTCAAACAGATTGGACCGGTGGCAGCTGGTACAGTATGCCACTCAGCACTTCTGGTAGAGATGGCACAAGGAGTACCTGCACACACTACAACCACGTGGAAAGTGGACCAAGAGTGAAGGTGAGGTGCAAATTGGTGACCTTGTCCTTGTCAAGGAAGACCACTTGCTACCTCTGCAGTGGCAGGGAAGTTGATGTTTCAACTTTTATCTCCGTGATATAGTTGGTTGTAGGCCAGCTTACAGTACAGGGCATTCTGTTTTTGAGTCCCAGGAAAGATATGAGTGTATTTGTAATTGTCGTACTAGTATTGCATTTGTTTCTGGTTGCATCATTAATGATATCACTATCAGTGAGACCTTCTAGTATTTTAATAACTTCATTAAAATTGTTTGCAACCATGTAAAATAAATTAGACCCAGTAGATATAGTGTTATTGTGATGCAGAAAAAATATGAACATTTTTTTAATATTAACTTTATTTTTTGTTCAGATACTTTTACTTTCTTTGAGGAAGGTCTTTTTTTTTTTTTGTTAGGACGAGTTACTATTATTTGTTAGGAGTGGCTTCCTTTGATTGATTTTCTTAATTTTTTCAAGGGAAGTTGGGATTATAGGATTTTTTGGCTGATTAGTTTCAAGATTTTTCCACGGTTTTTTCACTGAGGCTGGCAATCGAGTCGTCCAGAAGTTTGAGTTAGGAATTGGCACTTTTTTTTTATAGTCCTTCTCGAACTGTCAAGCTGAGGTTGTCTTTAGGTCTTAATTTTTTCTGCCAAATACCCGTAGCAACAAATAATTCAGGCGGTTCCAGAAATTTTTGATAGAAAGTTTGCGTATGAGTGTTTACTTTGTAAGTTCCAGCACCATCACAGCCAGCAGCCTGTTTGTGCCACGCCAACTGCAAGTTTGGTGGTACCCCCAGGGGTAAGAGGTAGATGTGCTGAAAACAGCAGCGAGAGTATTCAAACATTAAACAGAGTTGACAGAGCGTCAAAAAAATCTACAAACCACGTGATCCCAGCATTTACTGTTATCCTGTATCACATCCCGTCAATGCCCCTCTCCGAAGAGTGCCTAGTTCAAATTTTCTGCACCCGCAAGATGGCTGCGATGTTCAAACATTGTGTCGCTGCAAGGGTAGCAGGCCTTCCAGCGGAGCGCCACGGCCTATCCGATCACATGATGGCAAGATATGTCATAGCCTTCACCACAAGCACCACTGAGATAAGGATCCACGAACCCATGTGTGTGACATCAGATGCTCCACCTCCGAAAGGCAGGGCTAAACCCTCACACCCTTCTGAGTACCACCAAACTGGGAAAATTAGTATAAAAGGAATCCCAGCATGGACTCAGGGCAGTTGCTACATCTCTCAATCGCTGTGAAGGCGCGAGGGTGTTAGCTCAGGGCCGAGACCCTTACCCACGCCGGTGACCACAGAAGAACCCCTGGTTATTGAAGACTCCGTCAGCGCTGGAGGACCAGCCATCCTCCAGAGGCCCTCAACCTCTTTGGCAGCCGCCAAAAACGTCCCAGAGGACCTCCAGCTCCAGAAGCCTTCCACCTCTTCAAGCCTCCGCCAGCAGTTCCGAAGGATTGTCAATGCTATCCCAAGGATCCTGCTAACACTGTCTGCCCATCCATCCTCAACCTCTTCCTACCACTCTACCCTTCCAGGTATTGTTAGTCACAGTGACGACACCCGCTTCTGGGAACCCCTGAGACCCTAGCCAGGCCACCTTCTTTGCCCTCCTGGTAAAGAGAAGTCCTTTTGATTACTAGATCCCTTCAGGACAGGTTTTATTAAATTCAATTAAGAGTAAATTAATTTTCTCTCACCTCGTTAAACACATTTACATTTTTGTTTTACCAGGTTGCCTGACTTATTCTAAAGATTTTAGTTTTGGTAAACCCAGTGTGTTAAAATCTTCAAGACATTTATTCTTAATTATTTATCAGTATTTTTGAAGTGCTCAATTGTATATTAGGGTAGAGCTGGTTGTGCGTATCACAGCCACCAAGGCAGATACACCCCAACTTAAGAGGAAAACCAAATTCTGCCGGCAAAATATATTGCATATCTTGCTGGTAGATTATTGGGAGTGCCCAAAGCACTATGTACACATTTCTGCCTGTGGAATAGAATGTCTTGGATAGTCCCTTACTCTAATCCTGCTGGAGAACAGCCTGGCTTGGAGAGGAGCTTGTCTTCGTCACTGGACCCGCAGTGGAAAACTCATCTAGATCTGTTTGACGTAAACAACGTGTAAAATCTGAAGCTCTGGTTCACAGCTGGCGATGGCCGATAATTCCATCCACCACCACTCGTTCGGCCGGACATAGAATACCAGGATGAGATTGCACGTTGTGAACTCAACTGAACTAGTGTACATAGTTAGCCCATTTATTTTAACCGGCTCCACCTTAATTCAATCCATCTTTTTCTTTTTTTTACTAGCCCTTATGCCTTACACAAAAAAGGGCAGAAGTAAATTTTAATTAAAAGCTATATTAAAACAGCTTAAGCACGAGACACTAAGTCGCCTACTCCACCTACAGAGACCAGAAGAATGCTTAGGATTTGGACATTTACTGATCGTAAATTCGACTGCACACTCGTTGGCTTAAACTGAACGCTATTAACTGACTCACTCACATCTAGCCATCCCCATGTGCCTCAAGAGATGCTCGCCTGCACTGCGTCACACGCAGCCAGAGTTGGGGGCTGTCCAACTGCGGGCCTTCTACCAGCTAGCTGCCGAGCACTTCTGAGGTAAAGCATAGAAAGTTTGTGACTCCTATCTCACTTGACTTCGTCCTGACTAAGAAACCAACTCGACCAACTCGACCATCTCGACCAAAAAAAAAAAAAAAAACACACACACACACACACACACACTCTCTCACTCTATATATATATATATATATATATATATATATATATATATATATATATATATATATGGGAACCTTACCCAAACAATCTTGAGATCTTAAGGTATGATCCTCGTGACTTTGGCATCATGAATATTGAAGGCATCCTCTCAGCATAAATCCAGGGCTATTTATTGAAAAGCTATTACTGTATAATTGGTCATAGGGGTTGAATCCCCCCATTTGTAGCCAGAGAAAAACACCCCCAAAACCCCACATTGCTAATCTCACTCCAAAGTGGGGAACCTACCTTAAATTCCGGGTTTGTGTCAAGACACCCGGCGACGGCAGAGTAACCTCTATTGCACCACTTTTCATTGTTGCTGATCTGGATTTCTAGGTATCAGTCCTCATTTTTAACTTGTGTGTTAATCCCTTTTTCGAAACTAGAGAGGTCACCACACGCCTCACACTAAACAAATGCTATCCCACAAGCCCCTCAAACCACCAGCATCATCTGCGTATGCATCATGTAGACTCTGTGAGAACTGCACTGACCATTGGAATTTAATATTCCAAGTGCAGCAATATTTTTTTTTACCACACCTTGGATTACATACAGATAAAACACATTTTGGATAGCAGAATTACGGATAAAGGGTGCTCCACTGTACACAAGGGGATCACCAGATAAACAGAGATCAGCATTTGCATCAAAGGGTGCATCAAACTCTGTGCAAGGAGTGCAAAAGTGATCAGGAACCTCTAGAAGCCACCCAGCCCTCATTTCCAAAAATATAAAATATCCACATGCATGCAAATACACACAAACACACTCAACTAAATTAAGCCTAGTCTTAGCTGCAGGTTCAATAGTGTATATATATTGTATTACCGTATTTAAAAATACCATCTTATCGACTTTGGTCAAACTCATTTTCATAAGTTTTCTTGAGTACTCAAAAAGAGTAAGTACATATGCAGAAAATCCTATATGGTTGGCAATGCTGGTCAGCACAAAGGAAACACACTAATATGTTATAAGGTGTTTGGTCAAATGATTAGTCTGAATTGTATGAAAGTAGTAGACTGCTTGGATAATGATGAGAGATTTGAATTTTCAGTTATTAAATGATGAAATACAAGTTGTTGATTGTGGAAAATCTTTTATTGTACAAAAAAAAAATACAAATAGAAGAACTAGTAGTCTTTGGAGACCTTACAACACTAATCTTTATTGTATATATATTTTCCTCGCATGGGCTTAGGCAGAGGCACAATACCCGGACATGGCACCTGGCCTGGGATCTCACACATACAGTGCTTCTCGCAACCAAAACCAAAATTAGCAGGATTCTTTTCTTCAGCCACCAGTTCTGCTGCAAGTTGGGAGCTGTAATCAATGTACAAACCACCAACGTACTTTACTACATGGTATAAATACATATAACCTCAAATAAAACAAACTACAGCCAACTCTTGAAAATTACGACCTCTAACGTTTCTCGGGGACAGAATCATTATTGGAATTTAGGCTAATTTTGACCTATCCCAAACCTCTATATGGAAAAATGGCACTAAAATTTTTACTTTATGCTATATATTTGTTACATATAGTCAAATGGTGATGTTACGAATTCCCATGCATTGACTCTAAAGCTCTGTGCGCTTGTAAGATAAAATTTAACTTACTATTTTCAAGTTTTTGGGAATTAAATTTAATCATAACTATGTTACCTTGTTTCTAAAGCAAAAATAACATGTTTTAATGAAATATTAAAATATTTTAATCTCTTCCAAGAGAACTTATACCCCAAATGGACAAATAGGTCCCTGCCTTGTCACCAAAACAAAGCTTAAATACAGCACACTGCCCAACTTTTAGCAAGCGCAAACTCCATTTTCACTTACTTCATGCAGGAAAATCAGAGAACTTATTTTAATTGTTAACTTATTATTAGTGATAGGATGGTACCACTTTTTTCCAGTTCAGATTCTCGGTTCCAGCTCCAGAATTTTGGTTCTCAATTCTCTGTTTTCTGCAGGGGGCGCGAAAGATTTAGAAATTCCAGGGCAGGAACAGTTTTTTTTATTTATGAGAGATGTGTTTACGTTATGTACTTGTGATTTATTTTTCTGGTGAAAAGTGTTTTTGGATACACTGTGGAAATTCATGTTCGATAATCATTTCAAAGTGCATTTTTGTCGTTGCGAACATCGTTAAAACTACTCCAGACACGTGACAACTGAATATTAATTACACTTATTGCTTCATTTATCACACAACTGCACTTTTTTTGCTGACAACCTTAGCATAATAAGAGGCATTTATTGTCTAAACATATAAATAAAACCAAAATTATGAAACACCTAAAAACTCTTTTTGAACTACATTTTAAACAGATAAGGAATTAGATAACCGAGTGCTTACACTATAATTTTTTTGTGAAGACTCTATAAGTAGATTTCACCAAACGGCTGGAGATGGTATCACCGGTACTGTTAGTTGACATCACAAGGTGCTCTATAAATTTTTATATTCTGCCCTTTATTTTATTGCAGCTGGCAGTGGATAACAGATAATTAAAACAAAGGAAATGCATAGTGCTTGGGTGGTTTGCCCTCCCTTCAGCAGCAGAGCCATACATGCACCCTCCTAATTGATACTGCTGTTCTAGTGCCTCCACTATTTCATCCTCAGACAATGTAAAGCAATAAATACAACATGCCAGAGGCTCCTCCGCGGGTATAAGATAGAGGGTTAGTAAACATTCTTTGGCTCTGTCACGGTTATGCATGCTGCTTTTGCCACCTCATTCTTGGCTGTCAAAACAAGTGGCTTGAAATTGATTTTTCACTTGCCGACATAGTTGTTTATTAACAATAGATACAGTGTATAGATGGAGATAGTACATAAACGTGTGTCATATATTTGACAAACACCTGTCTTTTAAAGTGATAAATTATATTTCACTTAAAAATGATTGATTTTTGAAGAAGAGGTGGACAAACATGATCATTAGATTTGTTCCTTTATGATCAATACTTAATCATTCAAAACCACATCCTTGTACTTGCAATGAGATACACAGCACTCGGGCTTGGTGCTTATGTATTACGTAGTCACAATAGGGTATTTCATATGCCATTCAAAGATAATTGTTTATGCAGAAAATGTGTATATATTAAAATTAATTACTATTTAAATAACACATTTGTTGATTTCCTAACAAAATAACATTGAAAATGGACCTGCACTCAGTAAAACTTCATGTCAGCCAAGTCTTGGTAAATAGTGGCAGTCTCACTGATGTTACCAGGTTGAGTGGTTGACAACCAAAGTACAGTACATGGCCAAAAACTTACTATTTCTGATCAGCATAATTACAGAATATTAATGACCTGAAAAGTTGTGTGCTTTTAAAAGTGTATGTCGCTATTTGTCTGCAATTCCGATTTCAAAGTGCTGATACATTACTTAGTTGGCAGGCATAACCAAACCCTTTGTTCCCCATAAGAATCTGCATACTTATACCGCAGTATCTTTGAAAAACTTAGCTCCCGCAGTTGGCGAGAGATTACTACACAAACTAAAATTAACTGTACCTGGATATAAACTTGTAATTAATTTATTTAATTCACAGCTATGTCAAAGAAAGTCCTTCTTTCAGCAGTCCAGCCCAGTGTTTCTATTATTATGTGGTCTCATAAAGAATGGTCTCAACTGTAGCACGTAATATAAGTAATGGCAGATGTGCATAATCAAATCAAGTCCTACTGGGGTGGTGTCTAAGTAGTACAGCAGTGGCAGAGAGAATTAGGTACCACTGTTAGCAACCAAATTAAATCTACCAAACTTAATTTTTAGCTTATTTCCTTCAAAGTCTTTAAACAAATTTTTTAGACTTTCCCAAAAAAGGGTTGTTATTTTAAGAGGACTGTTATTCCAGGGGTTGTAGTGTCAAGAGTTGTCTGCATGAACATGAAAACTCTACATTATGCAAAACACATTAAAAGTGAGTTTATATAATCTAAATTAAGGATACAATTTGTTAACTCTATAATCCAGTAGTTATAAATTATAACTATAGTCCATTCCCCATTGGAAGCAACTTTCTCGGAGCCCTACTAAATATCTACTTGCAGGCCCATTTCGTATCCTTCCACCAAATCTAAACAAACATTGCCATGTGGCATCTGTCAAAATCAATGTTTACATTCCATTGTGCGTGTACATATATTCGTATACTTCCGCTACACCTAAAAATAAACATTGAAATGTGACTTCTACTTTTATACCTGTCAATACTGTTTACAACTTTTCAAAGAATTCTGTCATATTCCAAAAACCATTCCATATGAATAACAGTTTAGGCCTCTAACATTATTTAGATCAGCTTTATGAAGTTTTAAAAATGCCTGAATTGACGACAGTTCTTACTGTTATTTTACATTAACATATTTTATTTTCCACGACATAGCTCAATACATGTAATGCACGTCAGTATTTTGCCGCGATTGTGTTTAACACTGTTACAACTGCGAGGTAAAGGGCTGTACTAATTATCCTTTTGTTATTGATGTGTGTTGGGTCATTTCTTTAAAAGGACGACCTCAGCTGGAATAAATATTAAAACGAAGGAACAACCAGTCAAACGAAAAAGGCACATTAAATTTAAGCTTGCAACTCGTGTTGCTCATTTTTGTTATACAAACTTTAAAAGACAGCTGTGAACATGCACACAAATAAGCCTACGATAACTTTTATTCTGCTCATATTTCTATTTATTGCTACTTACTGTTTATTAGGTTTATTGGAATTTATCAGGTTGGGCTTAGTATTTTTCTTCTGGGATTGTTGCAAATTACGTTACATGACTGTGTTTCAAACACCTTAGGGCAAAGGTACAATGCTGTGATACATAAACATGTGGATGTAAATGAATAACATCATCATAAAAACAGTTCATATTTAAAACGTATAGATAGTGCTAATCAAATATTTGAAATCACGCATACACATGGCCAGCGTATTGACCACACTGCACAAACGCATGTCATTTCACAGACTCAATGGTTAATGAAACACATGTCACAGTATATTTATTACTGCCATGGAAACACAGATTTATCACAACATCGTAACTTGTCTAGGTAAATTTAAAAAACACAACGTCTACAAACGTGATGTATTAATTTGAAGTATTTTTTGGAGTAAGAATAATTTACGTTTCGTTTGACAAAAAGCAACACGCCATGTCACGGCTCGCCACGTCTGCCAACTTCACTAGGTAACTGCCCTGCCATCATATCTAAATATATTAAAACAAGTATTCAAACATTAAAATCTCTTTTCAGTTGTAAATTACAAATTCAAAAATCATTATTTTGCTGTAATAAGTATGAAATATGCTACAATTGAAAAGATGTATAGTTTCCTTCCTTAATAGCAAAGTGAAATTTTCCGAGTGTGAAAAAGTCGAAGAAACAGAAAGAGGGTGACAAGCCTCGCCAGCAGACAGTTTTTCAATTGCTTTCTCGCTCGATAAAACAATACCATACCATTACAGCCTACTCATGATATGTTGCCATCCAGCCTACTTAAATATTTCGATAGGCATCATTTAATTTACAAATAGTATACTAAAAACCAGGTTAATATAATATTTTTAATGTGAACTATTTCTTACCGGTCGTTGCCAACACGTCGCTGCACTCGCTATTGTTAATTCATATTTAAAAAAGAAATACATATTACAAGTTATAGAAGATATTAAGGTAAAGGTTCATTTATTCAGTAATGACTCTAAAGTTAACCACAGTGTTATATAATTTGTTGAATACAGGTTATTGAAAAAACAGATGACATGTTATGCCTAAGAGTGTTTTTTCAAAGGTTGATTTTCATAAGTCGCTTCCAATCAGAAATGGACTATAGCTTTGTATTAAAAGTTGTGCCTGGCTGCAGGTATTCTGCACATTTGAGGCCTCAAAACACATGAGCTCTAAGGTAGACTCTTGCTCAATCACCACTAGCCCCATCGCCTCTTATGTGGAATGCGGTTACCTGAATATGACTAAGTGTTGATCCTATATTTTTATGGCACGCTACCAAGATAAAAACTATACAACTATCAACTAAGATTCCAGAGATTGGAAAAAAACTGCAATACACTGTGCAAAATTCCTGGTAGCATTTAAAATGAGACCACCACCATTTTAAGGTTGCTCCACGGGGAAGTGTGTGTGTGTGTGAGGAATGCCAATCTCCTTCCTCCAAATAAAAAAGGATTTTCTGGAAAGTGCTTGAATTGTAATAGGCTTTGATACAACTTAAAATGACCATTTGATATTTTTTCATTTGCGTGATTACAGCATTCACCCGAGTTGTAAAAATACTCTTCACATATCCAAAAATTGTACATTTTTTCTTTCAGACAAACCAAATCTGTTCGTTTACTTTTCACTGTATCATTTTTTTTTTTACCCTAACAAACCTTTAACTCCAACTACATTAATTAAAGAATTCATTTTTGTATTAGATACTCTATTGCGTATGTACTTCCACGGGAATTTAAAACATTTCCTTCAGTAAAAATTTAATGTTAACTTCACTTATGTATTATTTTGTAAAATTAAATTATTTGTTTTATTTACCCAATTATGATAATGCATTATTCAATAATTTTACTAGACTAATTTTTGGATTTGGAATTGGAGCAGAATAGTGGGAAAACTGACAAGTCTGAGTCAAAAGTTTGCAGCCCTACTTGAAATGCAGGTAGATGAAGCTGGATATAGCATTAATTATTTGGAATTAATGCTTGAATATGCTTGAAAGCAGCGCATTGAATGTCCCTCACGACTACACATAAAATTGGGTGTACTACCAGGGAATTGCCATTTTCTATAAACTCTTCTTTTTCAGCAACTGCCACATTCTGTTTTTCAAGTTATCTTTATGGTCTTTGTTACTTATGAAATGAACATGTAACAACATTTCAGTTGAATCAGATATCAAAAAATTACTTCAATGGTAACATTTACGTAGAAATTAATAAGTCAAAATTCTTTTCACCAATTGTATTTTCTAGTAAATCTCCTCACACAACATTTACTGCAGACAGGTGAGACACAGAGACAAACGAATACACTGCGTACTTACTAGAGATAGGCATCAGCTATGCTCCCTATGCATCACGCTTTTGAGACGCAGGGTGATCTCCGGGGTTTTCGTGGGTATTATGTGCTTGTCTCACCTGTACGTAATTACATAACACTGTTACACTATATACTAAACATTATGACCTGGACTATGGTTAAGATGCTATAGAAACACTCCATTTCTGAACTGAAAATGTTCATTTTGCTGAATGTTACATGTCATGTCAAGTTTGTTAGAGTTTATGTTTTACTGAGTGGTTCGCAAGACCGTTTTGGTGAATCTCTGCACACTTGAAAAAACACCTACAATACTGGCTGACACTCCGTGGTACTGGAAGACACAGTCCCCACAAGGTAATAGACTTACAGCTGCTGGGGTGGACAGCATGTTTACCAAGGGATAGGACATGGAAACGAAAATGAACACTACCGTACAATGCAATTACCAATGCCTACCCGTCGGGATACGTCCCCTAATCACACGAAGAGTGGCGATGATTAAGGACATTGGAGAGCTGGGTTACACAGGCACGTGATTGGGGGCTAGGCCTCGTGGCGGGAGACACTAACATGTCGCAATGAAATTTATATGAAAAGACATGATACAGATAACAGGACACTGCATGAAATAATACATAACAGCACATTCAATGCAAAAGAACTTGAGGATGGCGCGGATGGCTCGGGACATACGCGATGGTGGCCACGTGGTCAGACATGAAATGCATATTAAATTCCTTAGGAAGTCCAATATTGTGCAACAAATTATAGCGCAGCGATCCTAACATTACATTGCCACAAGTAATACATTTGAACCCTTAATGCAGCTTGGATGGCAGGAAAAACACAAGTACTCTGAATGACTGCGTGGTCAAAGAACAAGCACTATAAAATTGCAGAAATTACACAGAAACCTAATAAAACATACAGGAAACCCTGATAATGATAAAAGTGCACAAGAACGCATTACAATAAACCCTTAGAATGCGGTGATGGCACTGATACAGAAATTACTGTGGCCGACCGCGTGGTCAGAAACTAAGTGGAAATTGCACATGATAACTTTATAAAATCCGCTAAATACATACATAGGAATGTTGCCCATAATCAATTACATTAAAATAACACAGGTAATGCGCTCAAAATTCCATCTCATGGGTGGATGAAATCAGATACCTGTTTTGCACGGGCATCATGGTCTCGCTGTTACAACACAACTCCTCTCGTCGTTTACATGTTAAAAAGCCGACAAGGGCTGCAATTACATTATTTAAGCAGATAGCATTATGCTGGGGACAAATCTGGCAACATACGCAAGCAAAGGTTAACCGGTATACTAAAAGTGCTACTGAAATTTAAATCAGTGCGAAAAGTTTGAGGTGCGTATAGACCTAGCCAGCTTCTCAGGAACGACTGCCCAGAGGCAGAGGCCTCGCGGATGGCGGCCCACGGGGTCTACACAAGCAAAAGTTGCGAGCACGCTTTATAAAATTAGAAATAGCAAATTCAAATGGCACATAATAAAATTGATGCATATTTTAAATACAGGATTTAAATTATAGTTGACTGATATTATTTTTAAATGTTTGTGTACAGTCTCCTTGCCTGAGATATGATTATCACTTTTAGCACCGTGCACATTTCAAAATGTCCAGCTGAAAAGAACACAATAACTCTCAAATACATATATAACACTTTCAAAACAAACATAGTACCCTGCAACATTACACTTGATGTCAAAAAATTTTATATGGGAAGTCTGTGGCGGTAATTAGCCACGTGTTGATGTCGCACGTGCCCTCAGCGGTTAGCACCGTCAAACGCCCCCTCCCTCAGAGACCATGACGGTGCAAGTGGACCATCCTTTCTCTTCTTTGCCCCATCTAGGTCTGAACTGGTGCTGCATCGGCGACGTTGGGACTACGCGGTGGTTCCCTACACAGCTTTTGCAGGAAGTGGGGTGCGGTGCTGCCAGTTGCGGTCAAGGTGGTCTGGACCACATGGTGCCACAGTCTACGAGGCGTGACTAGATCATTGCACTTTACACTTCTCGGTGCACACGCATCCCTAGCTGTGTTCCCAAATCCCGTCGCCAAAACACTCACATTTGCCACATCATTTACTGGTAGTCTTATGGTAACAACACTTGTGGGGTTATTGACACTTGCATCACTGATTGCTCCTCCTGAAATATCCGCTGCGTCACGCCACGTAACTCAGTGTGGTAGTTCTCTCCCGGCTCCTCTTCGCCTCTTCTCCGGCAGTGCATGGGCAATACATAAATCGTCACTATGTTTTTTTCGCTACGCGCTTCATTCCCAAGCTTACAAGAAATGTTGCACTTCCCAGTTTTCGTGTTATCCGTACAGGTCCTGACCATCTGGGCGCTAGCCCCACACAAAAATTCTCTTCCCCTGCTAACAAGGGGTTTTCTCTTACGTAAACGTACATGCCTGGGGGAAGTTGGGCTGGCAGCCTTTTGCGTGGGGGTACCCACGTGGTAATGTACAGAGTTTGATGTTCTCTCGCCTGCTCATGTACTTCCTGTTGGTGGGACACAATTTCCTCCGGCAGTACTAGGGGGTTTCTTCAGGGTTTTCTCACAGCTCGGAGCTCTCTACCTTGTGCCACCTCGGCTGGGGTTTTCCTGCTGATGGCGTTCACTCTATTTCTGATACAAAACAAACACTCTGGTATGAGTTCCACCCAGCATTTATATTCGACCCCAACCTCACGCACAGCTGAATTTTTAAAACCTGGTATCGGCGTTCGGTAGGATTGGCTCTGGGGTGGTAGGCCGGTGTGGTGCGGTGTTTGGTTCCCCAGTTTGTGCAATAATTTGGCCACGCTTTCCCCATGAATTGTGTGCCATTATCTGTGAGCAGTTGCTCTGGATATCTCCATCTGGGAAAAAACTCAGTTTGCAGAACATGGGCTACAGTATGTGTTCTCACGTTACTAACTGAATAGGCTCCGGTCCAGTGTAAAAAAATCAGTGACAACAATTAAGAACCTCTTCCCGCTTGAAGTATGTGGGTAGGGACTCAATGTCTAGCACCACCTTTTAAACGGCTCGGTTGTTGTGGCGCGTCCCCGTCTGCCCTCCACGGCTTTCTGGTATTACACACTATACATTCCTGCATGTGTTGTTGTACGTCCCTTTGCATTCCCGACCAGTCAAAGTGTTTTTGCACATTACGTTTTGTTGCTCGGACACAGGATGGCCATGTTCCAGACTATCGTGACTGTATTGCAAGACTGGTTTTTCTGGTTTCCGGTAGCAATTATGTTCGCCATTTACCCCGATTCCCTGGTGGGCATACCTGTATCTCTGTTTACCACATGCCAGTGTTCAGAAAAGGTGTTCATGCAATGTTGATGGCAGCGGTTTGCATCTGGCGAGTTTTCCTGGCATGTGTGTACACTTCTCAACATATCACAACGCAGTGATGCAGGTTCGCCCAGGGTTTTGGCAACAATGTTTTGAAGCGTGAGCAGGAGAACTCCCGTTACTGGGGTAGCCTGGCAGGGTGGTAGCACTTCATCCCACTCGACATTGTTGACTACCAATATTTCTTGACACGGATTCCGGGAAAGTACATCTGCTAGTTCATTCATTTGTCCCGCTACATGTTCCAGTTGAAATTCAAATTCCTGCAAAAGCAAGGCCCACCGGGCAAGTTTGCTTTTCCCTTTATGCATCCCTTCAAGCCAGATCAGGCAGCGATTGTCCGTTTTCAAAGTGAACTTACGACCTATTTACGGAGAGTATGCACAATGGCCAAACACTCTTGTTCATTTATATGATATTTCCACTCCGCATTACCAAACTTTGCACTGTAGTAATTTATAATGTGTTTCCTCCCGTACTCGTCGGTTTGGTACAACACAGCTCAAATTCCCTCTTGGCTCGCATCTGTCTGTACCGTTACTGGAAGCTCTGGGTCAAATCTAGCTAGAGGTTTGCAGTTTTCAAAAGCACGTTTTATGTTCTGGAAAGCCTGTTCTGCTTGCGCAGACCAAACAAATTTTTTTTTTTTCCTGACAGTGGTGCAGTGATTATGGAAAAGTTTGGAATGAATTCTCTCATCCAATTAATTAAACCAAAATATTTACGTAATAGTTTCCGGGATCTACGGCTGGGTTTTTCCTGAATTGATTGCAATTGGGGGGTTTCTGGTTTATGTCCGTCGGCAGTAACATAGTGTCCTAAGAATGACAGCTTGTTCTTTCCTACACAACACTTCCCTACCTTACAAACAAGTTTGTTATGCTGAAATCACTCAAATACCACGCTCAAATGATACATATGTTCCTCCCAGTCTTTAGACCACACTAACACATCGTCACATTTAACAAATCTTCTTAAACACAATAAAATCAATCTCCTTTATATTGAATTAATAATTATTCCAATTTAAAAATGTCTTGCAGCAATTGTTTTATATATTAAATTCTCTATGATTATTTATTATATCTTTAAAACTAACTTACTATTTTACCCACATCCATCTTTGGAGGTAGTTGTAAATAACATGGTAGAAAAATTATGTTCAATTTTACTTCTGCATTACTTATGTTGTCACCTGTCTTTGAATTGGCTGCCGTCTGACTATGCCACATCTCTCCACCAACCAGCAATGGTAAGACGAGAGACAACCAATATATTTTCTTTTGTGCATTTGTTTAATAAATAGTTAATACTTTCTACCCTCTAGGGAATCAATGAATGATAACAAGTAAAATTATAATATTTAATATTGTCTAGAAACAAATGAAATATACTTACACGTAATTTCTATGTCAATAAACTATTAAACTAACCAAAGATTATATTGCATTTTGGTTAACTCCTATAATAAAG
This sequence comes from Dryococelus australis, assembly GCA_029891345.1. Taxonomy (NCBI): domain Eukaryota; kingdom Metazoa; phylum Arthropoda; class Insecta; order Phasmatodea; family Phasmatidae; genus Dryococelus; species Dryococelus australis. Next base: position 81,439,632 of record CM056995.1, read on the forward strand.
CTGAATTTGGAAATTATATTAAATGAACTGGCAACATAATTATAAATATTCTCTAATCATATATAATTATAATATCTGTAACTAGCTGTAATATAACCTCTGAAATCTGCAACGTTACTAACAATACAAATGTGTGCATACTTAAAGTTCACAGGATAATTGCTTCTCCAACTATTTTCCCATTTCTTATCCTTGTAAAAGCTGTGATAAAACATGCCACTTGTGCTGGGAGAATCATTTGAGCATGTGACTGCTGCACAGTTCACCATTTTTGTTTGCAAACACTCCTCATAACCTAATAACCCTGCAAACTACTTAAGTCATAAGAAAAAACATGAGCACTTGAATGAGTACAGGTTTAAAACCTCATCATCCAATCCAAACTATGCTTCAACTTTTGCGTAGTAGCCATGGCCAGCAAGGCTGTGGAGCGGGATGTACCACAGTGACGTCACAAGGCTGGAAAAGGGACGGACAACTACGGTCGAGGCAACACATGCTGCACCAAAGTTAACAGCCAACTCTCCTCTAGTATTTAACCCTGGGTACAGGGTGACAAGCAGTAGGTATCGTTACGACAAGGTTCTTGACATTTCCAGGTATCCTGTTACTGTTCCTTAACCAACATACATAGCAAAAAATAGCAAGTATTTTAATACTGTTACTTGAAAAAAATTAAAAATTTTTTAAGGGGTAGCAATGCTTTTAAATGAATGAAAGGAAATTTAACAACTGGAGTAGCCATAAAGTACCACAATACTGACATGTAAAAAAAGGTATCAGAGGGGTAATACAAGTTTTCTTAGGGCCAGAAATAAAGTCACACTACAGTACTTAGATATTACATACAATGTAGTAATTCACCGAGAACCACTAAAAGTGTTTGAATTATTATTTCAGATAATATTTTTATTAGCAGAGTCATTAACTGGTACATATAAAATCAATATACCAATACTTGTATCACCTAGAAAAAAATCAGTCACAAAAAATATGTATAATAATTTCTGTAGTTATACACAAAACAGCAAAATTGCCTCCTAGCTTTTTAAACTTCTTAAAAATGTAGGGAAAAAAAAAAACACACAGTATGATTCATGAGATGGCATGCAGTAGAAGCACTAGAATTCAATACGTGTGTCTTATTAAATACACTTGTAACATATTTATTTAAATTTCTTTACGTTGTATCAATTTCTCTGATATTTCCAGAAATTAAAAATCCCCTGACTTTTACAGTTTGCCCTGATGCTAACCACACTGTTTGAATAAACTTAATTATTTCTCTATTTCTCTCTCAAGTGTAAACATAACACCTTTGCTCTTATAAACACGAGAATTGTTTTAAATCAAATTTAAGGTGATTCAAAAATAATACTGGAATCCTTCCCCTCCAAGAAAAAACATGAATATGTTAAGGTACAACATGAACATACTATAGTAGGATATCAATTAAGGAGCTGCAATTAACCCTTTCCCTGCTATAGACGAGATATCTCGCCCTTCAATGTAGGAGCCATGTGTGATACGGATGAGATATGTCATCCTCAACTCAACATACGAAGAACGAGATATTTCGTCCCACTGTTAATACCCACCCGTGGCCTGATAAAAGTCCAACAGTCTTTAGTCTCAGACAAGAGTATCTTAAAGGATCCTTATTTACATTGAAACACTGTAGTTTTTGTTTCAAGTAATGTCAAGAGGAAGTGTGTCAGCAGACACTGTAGTTCCTATTCCGAGAGCGAGAGCGACATGGGCAGTGAAAAATGCCATCGTGAGAAAGGCCAACTGCCTGCGGCCTCCTGCCCCATGGTCCACTTAGAGAGATAAGATGAACACTTGCTGGGCTACTTACAGAGATAAAATAAACAGGGATGGTGGGAATTTTATGAGAGGTGGAGAAAGGAAGGAAAAGAGATGTATGGCAAAATTTGAGACAGCCTGCCAGTTACTTAGTATTGTATGTTTTGCTGCCAACTGCGGAAGTTTTGGATAGTGTTATTACCTAAAGTCTTAGTCCTTTTTTCTAACACTTTTTGTGGTTGTATGTCATTTATTTGTAACTACAAAAATGAAGAGACACTGCTATCTGATAGACCAAGAAGCACTGGAGATGATTCTCACAAGGAGTGACAGCGAAGATGTGTTTACATTGAGTGATTCAGATGTAGAATACACTCCACACAACAAAGAAAACTCTCCTCAGCCAACTATGTCTACTGGAATTACACATTGTACTTCAATAACAATATTTGAAGAATCGTCTTCTAAATCGGAGAAAGATAGCAGCGCTGAAGAAAGAAATGAAAATCATTGTACAAAAAGGAAGTGTGATACATTTCAGTGGTCTTCGAATAATTTGACTCCCATTATTCATTCCTATAATGATACAAATGCAGGATGTAAAGCAAATGTAAATAATAACAGTCCTATCATAGACTTCTTTCTAGTCTTCTTTGATGCATCATTGATGACATTTGTAGCAAATGAATGTAACAGATACTAAAAGTATGCCATTGAAAATGCACCACAGACTTGCAGTCCCATTCCCGTGTGAAGCAATGGACATACACAAATTTTGAGTATGGATGCTCAGAACCTGCCACAATGCAGATATGAAAGAAAGTAAAAATATTGACAGGAAGAGTGGATGTACAATAATGAAACCCACATGTGTTTTGGACTACAACATTAGCATGGGATCTGTCGACAAAACTGAAATGGTTATAAGTTCTATAGAATTAGTGAGGAAAACTGTGAAATGGTATGAAAAACTGTTCTTTCATGTATTGGATCTTGCCATTCTGAATTCCCATGTGCTTCACAAAAATGTTACTGGTAAAACATTGCCTCTTGCAACATTCCATCTAACGCTCACCAGAGACATTCTGGAGAAATACTCAAAACAGAGAAGAAAGTCTGGAGGAGGAAGGAGGTCAGAACAAGACACTCCCATGCACTTATCACAGAGACATTTTCCCACAGTCATTGAAGCAAAAGGAGTTACAAAATTTCCTACCCGAAAATGTGTTGTACCAAGCACAAAATTCGTAGAGAAACAGGATACTCGTGCAGCGACTGTGAAGTCACACTGTGCGTCACACCATGTTTTGAAGATTACCACACAAATTTTTTTTACTAAATATTGGTATATAAATACAATTTCAATATCTCTAAATAATATAATTGACTAAAATAAATGTAATAAAAACCAAGGTAATTAATTGGAACTTTCATATGTTATTGTAAAAAATCTTATTTTATTGAGTATGTATCAAAATTTTGTTTTTTGAAACTACTATATATATATTTTAAAAAGTTTGTGTAGTTTCACTATAGTAAATATAGTGTATTGACTCCAATGAACGTGATGTCTGTTTTTTTAAGCCAGGAAAATAAATTATTACTGAAAAGTGCCATAGATATATTTGTATTCCAGATTTCATGGGAATTGGTTACATAATTCCTGAGATTTGATGCAAAATCTTTATTTTTTCAAGTACTGCTATCTTCCAAAATGGCACATTGACAAAGGCGTGTGTTTCTGAATTCAAGCTGATATTTTGAATGGTCAACATACAAAATTTGGTTCTAATTAATTGAATAGTTCCTGAGATATGTGGTACCATCCAAAATAAATAAAATAAAGTTCGCCATTTTGAAAATAAGCATTTGGTATGGTTGAAAATTATGGAAGTCAGGTTTCATTACTGTGTACTATAAGTTTAGGAGTTGGTTGGAATTCGGTGTATGGTTGCACAAGTTGTTAGTGGGAAACACACACACACACACCATCACACACACACACATTCAGGTAGGAAGATGACATCCCAGGCCTATTCTTCCTTCAGAAAGTAGGTTTGAAAAAATATATATTTTATAAGTTAGCAAAATAAAAGCACACAGTGCAATGTCACTATGCTAAAGTCAATGTAGACATTATAAATGACAATTAATTGTAACATTAAGGTAATACATCTCCCAAAATAACATAACTATTCAAATTTATCCAAAAGGGTGCAAAAAGTGGCTACACAGGCCTTGTCCACATTTGCTATAAAAAAAAAAAAAATTCAGCTCAGGGGGTGAATTGGTGCTGTGTGACTGCTAGCACTACAGAGATGGCACCATTAATAAGCATGTAGCAGCAAAAGGGTTAAATCATAATTTACTGAAAACTTGATGACTTACTCAGATTTACATATAACTCTTCTCAAATGGTCATACACTTCTTCCTTTGTTTTGCTATCAATATCAATCAAAATTTCTTCCCCTTTATCTGTAACAATGAATCACAAAATCCTACAGCATGACATACTGTATACATAATTAAGAAGGATGTTTAATCTAATGTTGCAATCTCGAATACTGTATTTTTAAAACAAAACAAAGTGTGAGGAACATACTTGAACAGGAAAGTAGCCACATGAGTTTCTCACAAAATTATACATAATCCAGCAAATTCATACAATATTAAACTCAGAGTTTATTTTTTAGAGCTACATGCAATTGAAAGTGTATATACATAAGATGTGTCAATTTATGCGGGAAATAAATGGGGTGAGGGCAGTACACCTCAAAATAAAACAAAAACTCAACACAGACATGTTCTAGGTTTGATGGTTCCTGAAGAAAGGCCTTCACGGATTCTGCTGAAATTGTTAATAACTAAACTTGATACACCTCTGTTCGTGTCACTGCAGTCCTGCCTGTGTGTTAGCAGTGATTCATTCTTACAAGAGGCGCTTGAAAGGTCCACCTTACATCTAGATGCATGCCTACACATGTTGCACCAGTGACTGACACATTGAATACCTTGTTCCACATGCTGGTGAAGCATTGCAGTGTTCGCAATAGGTGTTGCATAAACAATAGTCTTGAGATGTCCCGGTGATTGGTCCTGCACGACTCACCACATGTATAGGAACCGCTCATCAAGATAGGCTCTGGCCACTTTACTGGAATGTGATGACACCCCATCATACATGAACCACATACATAGTGTATTATATCTAATGGGAAATTCTCAAGTAGCACATGTAACTATTGTTGTAGACAATTTCGGTGATGTGCAATGGATGTAAACAGTGAAATAGGCTACCAAGCATCACACACTCCACATTTGTATCTACCGCACACTGTATATAAAAAGTGGTGTGCTATCAACAGCAGGCCCAGTGACATGGGACTGTAACTCGGGATCCACTGAACTTTCTGTTTTGAGGTGTACTGTCTACGACCCAGTTAATTCCCACATAAATTGATGCTTAAAAGTGTAAAATCTTTACTATGTAGATTTCTTCCCCAAGAAATGTGGAAAAAGAAAATATACTTTTGTCAGAGGAGGAGGAGGTGGAGGAGGACAGGGAGGAGGAAAAGATAGCGTACAGAGGAGAGATTTTGGCAGGTCTTAACATTGTCGTCTTGACAGTTGATGAGGGTGAATGAGATGAGTACGGAGCAGCGCCGGAATGCAAGGGCAGCTAACCAGCGCGATACCCATGTGCAAAAATCGAGGAGCAACTCTGCCTGGAATAAAACTAGTTCACTTTGGTGGGAGACAAGCACTCTAGTTGCTGCACCACCATGGCCCCAGAAGGAGTATTGCTAAAAATGGTCTGTAAGCACCAACACACTAAAGAACATAGGCTTTCAGCAAAACATCAGTTCTGGCCAAAAATTGTTGTATTAAACACCTTTTTCAACAATGAAGGAGTACCCTTCCCCCTTAACAACATAAAACCAGTTTTATATTCTATTCAAGTAATAGTAGACTAATAACCATACTTACCTAAATAGCACTTTATAAAAGGAGATGGAGTCATATTCTTGAAAGTATTTATCTGTACATGTGGATTTTTGTACTGTATTTGTGGCAGATACCAAAAAACAAAATCTCTGAAAACAATAAAAGAATTTATTACCAACACTTTGGCTCAAATAGTGGAAAGTTGAACTTTTGCAATGATTAAACATGAACATTTTCGTTTTCTTGCTACTACCATAAAACAGAATAAAGCACATTTGTTTCCAGCGGTTCAAACTTAAAATAGGCTTACCTAAAATTTGAGCCAAAGTTACCCTATTGTCTGGAATAACAAATTGAGGAAACATGTTTTCATTAAAGAAGCCTAAATAGCAAAGTATACTGTACAACCTCTGTCAAACTAAACAAAGGGGGGGGGGGGGGGGGAGTGATTTTGGATACCACACATTTTGGATGATTATCAAATAAGGTTTTTTGGATTCAAAGATAGAAAAGAATTATTCAAACATTTCACCTAAAATATATACCATTGTGGGTTTAATTACCTATGTCAATACAGAATTTTACGAGAAATTAACATGAGCAGTTAAACAACTACATATACATAACGGAATTTTATGTTAAGTATTACTTCTTAGAGAAAAAATGAAAATTTTTTGTTTGTACTTTCCCTTTAAATAATACTGTAAAGCAGCTTTGGATAATCAGTACTGCTGTTAAAAGCTTTTCTGTTAATAATGTTTCTGCTGTATATAAAAAAATGTTTTATTTTCTTATTATTTTTTATATTAATGAACAGTACAAGTAATTAAATGATAGGTAAATATGCCATAAGCTAAATTGGATTTTTTTTTACCAATTACACACAAATCCGCAATATTTACACGTGAAGCAGGTAATTGGGTGCCTTGCCCCTTCAATATACTTTCTCTGCCATTAGCAGAAAAGTATTTTGAACTGTTAGTTGACACTATTTATAATTTTGTGGTTTTAGGTAATTTATTAAATTTAGGTCGGCCTAGATGGCATTATTTAGGTTTTGGACCAAGTACAGAACAAACCCATGGAAAAATGACTGCAACTTCAGTTGGGCCTATAAACTCCATTTTTTAAAAAGTTGTCAAACTAAACTATTACTTTGTAATTTCTCATGAGAACTTAGTTTAAAAAGTATATTTATAAATACAGAAATATGCTGAGATTGGGTTGTAGAAAAGTTGCAGTACATAACATTCAGTTGAAAATTCAAATTGTAATAAAGTTGGTAGAGAATGAGCTGATAAAACCACATAAAGCAGATAAGTTGGTGTGCCTTTTGTGCTCACTTGGGTTTCTAGAAGCAGTGTGTTACAGATTTTTCAAGAATTCACTTTTATGGAGTCAATTATGAATGTTTTCAACATTTTGTAAATCCTTTGGTATTTCTTATGGAGTTTTTTTCTCAATTTTTTACCATTGTCATCTTATAATTTCCCTGATGACCATAGCCCTCCCCAATATCCAGTTATAGTATGTACTAGGACATTCTCAAAAAAATTATATCCAACAAAATTTTTAAACAATGTAAAAATTCATACCTACAAGAGAAAAAAAATGTTTGTCCATGGATGACCTCATAAGGAAGATGTCCTCATTACTATTATTAAAATTTAGCTCTGTAGAAAACGGATAAAAAGAACTAACATTTATTTAAATTTGTGTTTTATATTTAGGTTAAGAGATACAGTTATGTATATAATATTTACATATATATATATATATATATATATATATATATATATATATATAATATATATATATATATATATTATATATATAATATATATATATATATATATATATATATATATATATATATATATATATATATTCAAAATTAATGTTTTACTATAAAAAAATGTTGTGTGACCCAATAATCACCTTTCTTTTTAATTACAGTGATTTTACTTTGGTAGCAGAAGCCAGACAGCCATCTTGGACCTGTGTAACCTGGCAAGATGATGTTTGTTTCAGTCCACATATTATTTGTTTTTTCTTGAGGAAACTGTGTTATCATGGTGAGTATTTTTATTCATCATCATGAGTGTTACCATCATTACTGCATGATAGATAATAATAAAAATTTTAAATCAATTTATTTTCAATGCTCATTGTTGATTCTTGATAATTAACTTAAGCTCACTCCATATAGTAACCATTCACTATACTATATCTTTGAATAGTAAAAATTTCTTATGAGTGTTACCTTTATATTTAACACTCATGAGAAACTGAGTAACACTCATGAGGTGATTAGTTGTGGTTAGACACAAAGTGAAAGATGTTTTTTTAAAAAGTGTTAATTTTATTATAAAACTTTTTTAAAGGTTTAGCAGGGTACACATGATGTTTTGTATTGCTTTTACATGGTTTAAGGATTAGCTTACATAATATTATGCTGAAATATTAGTAATGGTGTACATTTGAATTTCATTTAGTTCAAGCTCTTAATAACAATTGTATTTGTTCATTTATATTATAGACAACACTTTCTTCAGTGATTTTTCATTTCATTGCAGGCCAAGTTGACACCAGCAGAGACGCAGCGGCGTTATCGAGAGAAGAGGAAGCAGGACCAAGAATGGGGATATGCGTATAAATAAAAACATCAAGCCAGGTGGGTAGATTAAATATTTCAATATAATAAATTCTTAAACAAAGTTTCTTAATAACACTAAATATTGTAATATTTGAAAAATAAACAAATTTTTGTTCCAAATAATTCACAGATGAGTTCTACAGGCCTAACTAAAGTGGGTATATTGGTACGATTTTAGTATAATTTAAATTTATTGATTAAAACTTAATGTTAATTTCATATACACATACAGTATTTAATTCTATAGGTGGCTGAGACAATAAAATGTTAAAACTTCTGCTAAAAGGAATTTCCTAATGTGAAGTCAATCCATTTTGTTTTCAGTCAAAAGAAAAACTTTGATTTATTTTGTCATTTAACATTTGATTAAGGATTTAGCAATGCAACGTGGTTATTTTTTGAGGCTTCACATGGAAAAGGTGCTCCAGATGGAGTTGGTGGAGCACTGAAGAGGTTAGCCAATGATTTTGTCGCACATGGTAATGATTTACCTGATGCGCCACTTTATTTGATTTTTTAAAATCAAAACATAGCAATGTGAAGATGTTTTATGTCAAGGAAGATTACATTTATCAAATTACTGCAACCATACCCGAGGAACTTTCAAGTATTGTTGGTACAAGAAGAATTCATCAATTGAGCACTATCTTACAGTGAAGTCTCTTGTTTTTGCAAGGAAAATAGCTGGGATAAGGGAAAATTATGTGATTGCATATTTACACAGAAGACACATTCTTTTGTACACAATAAAAGTAATGAAGCTTCAACATCAAATAAACATTCTAAAACGAAAACGAGTACTTCAACAAAAAAGAGGAACAGCATTTATAGCTTGATATACTCAAGTGAATCTGATGATGAAAGAAGTTCTCTACAGGTTACAACAAATGAACACAATCTTCAAAACCTAGTTACTGGAGAAGAGGATGAAACACACTGGCTAGAACCAGAAGTGTCTAAAATTCGTTAAGGGACACATGTTTTAATTCAGTTTTTTGGTGGTTAGAAGAAAATAACACAGTATCAATTTGCAGGAATTAGTCAGAGTGGTGTCGAAGATGACTGAGAAATCAAAGTTACTTGTTTCAATGTAGTAGGTAATAGTGGAAAACTATGTAAAATTAATGAGTGATACATCTTACATTCAGTTTGGACAAGTGTTAGGAATATTACCTAGTCCAAGACTCATCATAAAGGAGAACCAAATATTTTATGAATTTTCAAACAAAGTCGATGTAGTTTGAGATGTGTTAAACTCCAGTAACTTACGTGCCTATACTCTTCAGTTTTGACTCAAAGCTTTTTTCTTATTAATCTTATTTTATTGAGCAACAATGCCTTCAACTATATGATACTCAAGCCTTCATATATATATATATATATATATATATATATATATATATATATATATATATATATATATATATATATATATATATATATACACACACACACACACACACACGCACACACACACACACACATATATATAATCTTTAGTGTTTTCATACTTTCATAGAATTGATAGAATTCATGTAGCCTATGTATAATTTTTAGTTCTTTTGTTAAATAAGCAAAATGTCTTAGCTTAGTTAGGCCAAAGTTTACTAAATGATACAATAATTAGTACATTATGTATTAACTCTTTCTCATCTATACATGCAAAGTTCTAATAATTAATGGGACTACAGTTCTTAATTACAGCCACTGTTTGCAATAACTGCAATCATTTACTGTTAATTTCTACATTACGTAATTAAGAGTGTTACTCGTGCTCAGGAGTGTTACTTTACCTCATGAGTGGTACCTACCCAGAAAGACTAAATGGTGTCAAATAAACAAATAATGACCAGGAAAAAAAAAGGTAGTATGTATTCCAAATATATATTTCTGTATAGAGCCGAAATAAATTTAATAACAACATTTTTTGTGTCTACAGCTGTAGTTAACACATGTTTTTCCCATCAAAAGTAACACTCATGAGATTGAAATAAAAAATAATATACATATAAATAATTTAAAATTAAAAAAACACCATAGACATAATAATTAGAAAATTCAAATTTGTAATTATTGTAATTTCATGTCCAAAGTAATATAGTTTGTCCTTTATGTTAATAAATAGGATGGTAATAATCGTGAGCAAATCAATGACTTGGTAACCAAAAAATCGCAATAAATGCAGATTGTCAACTCTAACCTGCGAATAAGACCTGGAATTACATTTGTAAATATTTACTAAATAAAATTTTTTAATTGATTTTTAAATATAAATTATTTAGTTTTCAGAATTACCCCACTGCAAATAAAACACAAATGTGATTATGATTCAGCAAGATTAGTCTAGGATGTTCACTGTAAAGAGAGCACTTTCGAGGCCCTAGTTACTTTTTCCTTTCAGCCATTTTTTTTATCCTTTAACCAACTTTTCATATAAATATTGCCATTTAAGTAAAAAACACAGTGTGTATATTCTACTGCACTCGGAAGTTAACATCTAAGGCTAAAATAAAAATTGAGTAAAGCCTCAATTTTACATTCCCCTCAATTACATTTTCCCATATATACATCAATTTATTCAGGTCCCACCATTTTCCCTATGTTCACAATGTATTAAATTCCAGCCATTTACACTGCAATTCAATATGGTTTCTCTTGAATTTCACTTATTTTAAATTCATACATTGTAGTCTTGTTTATGAAACATATTAATGCAGATATTGAGAGTTCAATAATATGCTTACAACACAATTTTATTGGAAAGTAAAAACATCATCCCTGAAAAGGTTTACACTAGAAAAAAATTATTTATCAGATCTGCAACAGGATTATAGACTGATAACTTAAATCACGATAAATATAATTTTCTGTGATTTGGTTCTAAATAAAACTTCAAAAATTCCACTGGGAAAGTCAAAGAATAAAAAAATTACCAGTTACTGTTATACTGTTAGACACAGTAAATAAAAAAATACTGTTCAAGTAAGTAAACTACTTAATTACAAAAATTGACCCAAATAGAAAACAGTGATTGAAAATTAATATAAGTATGTGATTTGGCATCTTAAAATATTAAACTAAAACCTCTTTGACCCATTACTCCATATCAAGATTAACTCTTCAACTATAGGCAGTCTTCAAGTTAAATTGTTTTCCTTCATTTACACTTTCCTCCCATTCACACCATTTTACATTAGTCCCCAGAAATGTGGAAAATAGGTGTTCTACTGTATATTTATTGACTACTATTCCAAATGAGAGGGCTTTCAAAAGTGCTCACTTTACAGTAAATAGTCTATACCATCAATACAAATCTTTTACTCCCCCTCCCCAAAAAAGGAAAGCAAAATTTGTATTCTTTATCAATACAATATAAGTTAGAAACATGAAAAAGATCCTTCAAAAATGGTTTTGATACAATAGCTTTTAAGGCGCTTGCAGATTAGGCAACCAAGTAGCTGCAGACAACTGGGACAGCTTACAATGTAAGATCAATGAGCACTTGGTCGCAGCAACAGTTATGATCCCGAGCAGCACACAGACAACTGCATATGGTCACAGTGACACATCACTGTGTTGTATTGTTGCAGCTGTACGCTTTGTTTAGGTGGCAATACATGTAGGGTTGCCAGAAGGGTGGAACAGTATTTTTATTTTTACCCTTAGTCACTAGTTACTAACAGGCACCAAGAAAGAAACACAAACATAGACTTCCAATGGTTCTGAAATTTACCTCTTCAATAATACTGCAATACAAGCTTGGAATTCATTAACACACTAAAACACATTACCATTACTCTTGATATAGAAAGTAGATCCACTGGTCTAAATATCTAAATGGATAGAATAGCAATGACAATAATATAGAAATACTAGGTTGGGAATACTACCTTAAAATGCACTCAGTAAAAGTTTTTTTTACACTTGATTGTATCATGACTGAACAAATTGATTTAAAGATTGAACTAAGAGAGACTACTACTGGTTAACCATTTCAATGAGTCAGAATCGGCCTTGTTTATCTACTAAATTCCTGAATCAAACACATTTCCAAGGTTTATTATCACAGATTGTATCTTAAAACACCCTAAATTATATAAAAATTCTTTTTTAATTATGCACAAACTTAATACAAAATGGTATTACAAAATATCGAAAAGTCAAATCATGGAGGACACAAATCATTGCTAAAGTACTAAAGAGGACTCAACAAACACTATTATCAAAAAATTTCCTCAAGTTGTTTTGGGGAACAGCTGTTCTGTCACATGATGTACTGCCTCCAGCTTGCAAAATAAAGTTTGAAGATGTTACCTTGAAACATGTAGAGGAGCGTAATCTCATACCTGACCCAAGGGACCAGACAATGGGTAAGACAGGTGCAAAGCGACAATTGCTCAGGTTCTCAAACAACGTGCAGAAAATCCACCATTTCTTTGCACAAAGAAAACCATTCTCACCCCAGGATTGTGTTAAGCAAAGGCACACCAGACCAGCTTACACTCACACGCAGAAGTCTCTTCAGAGGTATCACAAGGTACGGCAAACTCTGTTGGGTCATACATTAGCGACATAGCATCCATGACACAATTTGTTTTACCTTGCACATGTGTAATCTTGAAACGAAATCTGGTGAGCTGCATAATCCACCACCCCAGCTGAGGAGAGTGCGAGAAAATCCATGTAAAAGCCCGGTTATCTGTCATCAGACCGAACTCGGCATGCTTGAGGTATGCCGCAAACTTTACTACTCCAAAAATGCAGGGCAATGCTTCATTCTCATAAGCACTGTACCCTTACTCCACCTGCAGTAATGTCTTACTGGCATAAGCAAGAGGCTTCAACTCATCTTTGTTACCATGCAGCAATACTGCACCTAGAGCCCGACTTCTCACATCCACCTGTAATTCAAAATGCTGGTTGAACCTAGGGAGGCTTATGACAAGTGGTTGTGAAATGGCATATTTGAGACCCTTAAAACTTTTCTGTTCCTCCTCATCCCACCAGAACTCAACCTACTTCTTCTTTAGACAGTTTAGAGGTGGACAAATAGCTGCGTAATCAGGGATAAATTTAGAAAAATAGCCAAGCATTTCTAGAAAGCAACCCTCTTTACATTTTTGGGAACCGGAAATATTACAATTAGCGCAATCTTTGCAGGGTTCATCAGTAGCCTGCCTTTAGCCTACAAATTTTATTTGGTGTCTAGCCCAAGACACCTTCTCAGGGTTAATGGTAAAACCCGCCACTCTCAACTTCAACAACACCTGATGGAAGTGTACAAGATGTTCCTCAAAGCTGTTTGAAAAGACACAGATGTCATCCAAATTGGAAAAATTTCAATATCTTAGCTAAAATGCGTGACAAACACTGGTCAACAAACTTTACCCCAAATGACACCCTCTACCATTCAAATTGGTCCCAAGGAGTAACAAATGCAGTGTATTTCTTACTTTTTTCCTCTAATGTGCACTGATGGGGAGATTGTGCAGACGTGGACGTTCACCACACATTCTATAGTTTGTTATTCTCTGTATGGAACTTTACCGACTGCAGCGCCTCCTGTGTTTCATTATAGCAATTTTGAATATCTAGCCTCCACTCCGCGGGTCTGATCTCGGTTCCCCTTCCTTCTTTCCCTTCCAATGACCTCTGTGTATCCCCTCCACCTGCGCGTGCGCAGTGAGCAGACCCTGTCTTGTGACAATTTGTAATTTTGAATTAGGCCCTGACGCTTTGTCTATGCTTTGCCAGCATTGCGAGTAACAACTTTTGGTGGGTGACATTTGCACTATGCCTTCTGCATTTCAGCGGCACATCGAGTTAGTCCAGATGGGTTTGGTAGCTGACAACAGTGTTTCAATGTAATATTTCAGAGTTTTATATTTCTTTAGTTTTCAGGGGAGACAAGTTTTCTATATAGCCCTAATGAATGAGGGCAGTGGTTTGGCCAGCCACATGTTTAGAATTTTTGTCTGGCCTGGAAGCTATTGAAGTTATTTATAACAAGTTTTTCAGTTTGCATCACCGGATAAAAATTTAAACGTTTTCATCCTTTTAATATTCCTGGTTTGTATTGCCGGTTGTGTAATAAAAAATGGTTTATTTAATTGGTATTACATGGCCGATGTCAGTTTGCAGTAACAAAGTTTGTAGCACATTTTATCTTTGTGTGTCCAGTGCCGTTCGGTCTGCCAGACCTCTTGAAGTTTTGTGAGTTAATAAAAATTGATGATTGGTCAACGTAAAGAAATCTATGGTTATAACTTATGTTTGGGTGCTCATCAATGAGTTTATATGGTATTTTTAAAGATTAGAGGCAACTGTCCTTTGAGGCTATTAAGGACCCAGACCATAAACAACTGCAAGTGATATTTTCTGGTAAAAGTAAAGCATTGTGATGTTGCTTCTGGAATTAGGTTCAGGACATAGACAAGAAGTTCATGGGTTTAATTGGAAAGCTGAGAATCCTTCTTTTAATTGTGTAATGAGTATTTTAATCGTTTCTGTAGGCAGCACCTTTGAGAGGCTTAGCGCGTGCTGATTTCAGTTATTTTTATATAATTCCCTTCAGCTGCTGCCTTTACTGGCTCAGAATGAGCGAGTCGCAGTTTCAGGCTAATTAACGTTTTAAAGGTTGTCTTTTTTAATATGTTTTCTATGAGAGAATTATTAGTATCA
Organism: Dryococelus australis; assembly: GCA_029891345.1. Taxonomy (NCBI): domain Eukaryota; kingdom Metazoa; phylum Arthropoda; class Insecta; order Phasmatodea; family Phasmatidae; genus Dryococelus; species Dryococelus australis. The sequence continues at coordinate 81,454,721 of CM056995.1, forward strand.
GTCTTTAATAAGAATCGTCAGCCATTAGTTAATGGGGCAGCAAGAAATAGGAAGCTGTAAATCATGTAATTTGAAAGCACATATTGTAATTGTAATTCAATAAGGATCATTTTAGTGTAAACGTTATATATGACCCTATTTCAATCTGAAGAGGATTTCCTGTTATAGTACACCATTGTAATTTAAATGAAATGGTTTTGGATCTATTATCCTTTGTGCTTATGTGTGTCAGGTCTAACAATTGTGTTCATTAAAGAAATTAAATAAAGAGCTTTGGAAATGCTTCATTTAATTTTGCCTGTAAGAATCTTTAATACTGATGTGTTTTGAAACAATACAAATGAATGGGCGTTAATATTTCGTAAGGCTAGTATGCCAAAACTTGTATATTTTTTAATGTTTTAAATAAACAGTTCTGAGCATATTGCATATGTTTGAAATAATTTTTTGGGAAAGCAAGGGTCTCCAAAAGGTAACGAAACTTTCTAAAATAAAAAATTACCAAATCGCAACCATTTTTGTACAAGTGACTATCGACGGCGTCCGAATTGATCGCTAAGAAACACTGAAATCATAAAATACCACATGGTCGATTGGGACACGACCTAAAGACCTACTACATTGTACTTATCGGTCGTCGCCAAATAAGCTTATTGTAATTTTTATAGGTTATGTTAATGTTTACATTTCATCGCTATAACATTTAACCAAATCGAACGCAGATAAAATAAACGTTCATTACACGATCAAATTTTAGGACTGTGCAAAACATTTTTTTATGGCAAATTAAAGCTGTTTATACAGTGATCACTTAATTAATACCTTGCTCCGTTATGATGATCTCCTCGTGTATTGTAGTTTACCGTGAAAATTTTAACTCTGTCCCTGAACACAATTCTACCAGCTTCAAGGTACTTCAAAGTTCTCCTAATGGGAGCATTTCCTTTCATAAAAGGCATGTTTTACCGGTAAGTTTACAGCATAATCACCACCAAAGTACTCCTCTTCTGTTTACTTCATGTGCTGTCAAAGACGATACAAGATAAAGACTGGTATCTCAATGTTATTCTCGCGTTCCCGCTTTGAAGCCCTGATTGTGCTGCCATCTCTTGATATCGGAAAAAACGTTTTTGGAGCCGTTGGTAACTAACGCATTCTAGAACCCACTTAAAATACTGCGTTGTCATACCACTGATTGGCAGGCTTTTAAAATGTGGCGGGTTATTTGAATATACTAGGTTATAAAACTTATTTAGCCATTTTTCTCGATGTTTTAAATCGTGTTATGCAAAAATGACTTATTAAAGTACCTCATAAATGTGGTACATACTTTTATCTGAAATGATGATAATATTCAAAATACAGTACAATAACAAAAATAATATTTGTTAGTATTTAGTGACTTTAATATACATGCTCCTAATTATCTTTCCATAATTAGCATTTAATGTAATTTTTGCTATGCTCGCAACATAATTTAGTTTGGAGGTAGTCATTTTCACTGTTATGCTAATGATAAGAATTGAATTTAGTGGTATTTAGTGGGAATAAATAATTATGGGTATAGACACTGAAGTCACCACATACAAACATTTGGATTTTTTGGTCTTCGTGGTGCTTGAATGAATCCCTTTTACATAACACATCAAGAAATAGGGCTATAACCTAAGAGACAGATGTATGTGAACTATGAAATTTAGTGAGGAATAGTAACATTGTAAAAAATTGTTACTCTCCCTACATCGCTGTCTCATAAACAATTTTTTATATGTATTTTATGCATCCATGGAAAAAAATGATCACAAGTATTCCATTTCCATTCACTTGAGAACTTGTAATTTTTTAAATCCAGAATGGCATTTACAAAAAAAGTTTATTGCATGCAATTGTTTTGGAATAAAACAATACTAGCAAATCATGATTGTAAATTTTGTAACAAAAGGAATGTAAACTTAACCTTCTCGTCGCAATTTTACTATGAAGGCAGAGTGGGCATATTTAAGAACCCGATACCACGATGTTTACATTCTTCTTATGACGTCACTAATATGGTATCGATGACGTCATTCGGTTTTTTGTATTGCCCCATTCCTTTCGTACGACACGCCAACGGGGCATCCATGGGAATGTGAGGGTTTTCGGGCGGGGACACTTCAGCATTTCTAGACGATGGTAACGCGAACTACATCAGGGCCCATCCACTCTATTGTATTACCTGATACCACATATGGTATCGGGTAATACGATAGACCCCATTTGCTCTATTGTACTATCCGATACCACATATGACATCGTGTAAGTACATGGGCCCATCCACCCAAGTGTACGACACGATACCAGATTTGTATTATAGTCAATATATTACTATATTGCAGCCTAAACTAACGTTTGATATTTGTAAACGACGAAACACATTTTTCGTTAAATCAGCCTCGCCTTATTTGTCACGGGTCGTGTGTGGGCGAATAACTATAATGATTGCATATTTCTAATAAAAATAGTCAATGATTTAATAATTTGGTGCATAAAATAACGTATATCTAAATGACGAATCGCGTTTTTTTTGTTGTTCAGCCACACCTTGTTTATCACAGCTGTGTAAGCGAATAACCGTAAGTACAATGTTGCCAAATGGTTAAACAAAATCCCCGCGATTTGGATGAGAAATCCCCCAAAAAAGGATTTTCTGGGAAAATAAACCCAAACCTTTTGTGAATGATTTAATTGCACTTAAATTGTACATTATGGATTAATCCTTGACACACATGTATGGATTATACTGTAGGTTTGTTCGTGTGGCATGCTACAGGAACGACTAACAGCAGTAAATTACCTCATCAATAATAAATAAACGAAATTAAAAAAAAATAATTGATAATCATTATCATTTCTGCATAATTTATGTGTATTAAAATTTTTGGCTAATCAATATAACTTGTTTCAAGGTTAAATGTTTCTTAGATATTTTTATTTCCTTCTACACTTATTACTGGATACCCAAACATATTCTATTCATCAATCTGCATAAAAGCAAATTACTATTTGCAATCTACTCTCTCGAGACACTTCACCGTTATAATTTTATCTTGCCGCCATTTTATTTCTTCCTTGCTCGTTTTGATATTTCTGCTGTACCTCGGTGAACAAGAACAGAAGTAGCTGATTTTTAAAGCACAAATAGCTATTGCTATCGCCAACAAATAAGTGCTTCCGGTAACACGAACTGCAACTAGCAGAAATAGCATTAACGTAGCAGAATAGCAAACCACACCAACACACCTATTGTTTCTAAGTGCCGTCTATTAAAATTATACAAAAATAGACATTTTTAGAAAGGGAATTACTTGAAAAGTAACAGAGAAATAGTGAATGTGTACTATCTATCAGTTCGGCATAAATTAGACACAAATAATGATATTGCAATATATTTACATATGACGTGTACCATGCGTCTCATCCTCGGCCGTTCCCCACTTCGTCAGTACCAGCACCCAGAAGTCAACCAACCACCACAGGAGAGTGTTAGTGGGCCACAAGGATCTGTTCAGTGTGAGTGTGTTGATATGTTCGAGTAGTGCACGAGGGCATTGTTTGTGTATATTTTAAGTATTTATTTGATCGTAAAAAAGGCAATTTTGTTCCATGCATTGTAAATAAATATGCCATGTGAAGTGTTCAGATGTTTCTTAGAGTGGAGTTCATAGTCTCATCTTAAGACATGTCTTGGCCAAGACAATCTTAATTCTTAAGACAGCATTTTTCAACTTCATGTTTCATAGTCGATGAACAAGACGAGCTTCATGAAGAGGAGACGCGCCCATTCAAGCTTATATTTCGCTACTTCCGGCTTGAAGAAGCACAATCTCAAGACAGCAATTAGGCGCGAGCAGACACAGAACAATGCGAACTGGCACGAATACGATATCGTTCGTGCTTGGTTTGTGATTTCATTTATCAACAGAGCCATTAATTTTGAACACTGTTGATAATTATGTTAATTAATTACCTTAATATGTGATTTCTGGAACTGGCTTTCGACACTACACGCTTCTCGAAAGAAATGTTTTTCTTGAAATTTTAAAAAGGCATAAAGATGTGATTGAGAATAGACAAAGTGATGTGAATGGTATGAAAAGAAAAGAGGCGGCGTGGGTAAGTGTTGCAGAAGCCTACAACTCTGTCCAGAGTATTATTCAGCAGATAAGACTTCTTGGCAGAAAACCATTAAGCACAGTCTCCTTACGAATTCGGTAACAGTGCTTGAACTCTTCATTACTGTATAAATCAAACGGGTCTTGGGCATCGCGTATGTATATTTTTATCCATCTGGCATTTGGCATTTATTCATCAAGCATATCAACATCAATCAGATCATCTTCTACATCCATTGCAAATACAGTGTACCGAGCACAAGGCACTTAAACAGGAAGCTATTTAGTTAAGTAATATTACACATTCATAGTAATACAACACCCCAGCATCAAAAACTCATGCTCTCCGGTGAGAGCTGGCATCAGACCTGGTAAACTATGCAAACGACGTTCCTGTCCACATAACCTTCATCCACCAATGATTCAGTAAACATGACTAGTGATGTTTTGAACCAGTTCATTCCAAAGAGGTAGCTCACTCATTCTTGCTCTTGGTGGAGAGTCATTCTAAAGAGTTATCTCATTCGCGAGTCAGTCGGGTTTCAAAGAGTCGACAGTATAGATGTGCAGAGTGGCATGCATCACTGTGCTGATATAAAAACATGCGATTGTATAATACATGGCATTTTCTACACAGTTTAAGGTATTGTAATTATTTTCGTAACATTTTTGTTGTTTTTGAATTCATTCAAAATGTTATATATAGCATAATTACTATGTATATCAATTTTAACATTATTACTAGTGTGAAAAACGTCGCTGAATTGAATTGTGTAGAAAACTGGAGACCGCGTAGTGAACGATATTTACATAATCTTCCCAAACTATTTAGATGTCGCAATATTAGAAAAATAATGAATGAAAATATTTTGAAACCATCGCGCTTATTAGGCTTGAGTGCTGTTGTCCACACTTAGAAATAGATGGCTACATTTGTGCTATTCATATCTCCGGTTTTACAGCTTTTCTGGTCATAAAGAGAGATGACACACCCCTTGAACATGATTGTTAAATGGTATACTGGCAGTTTTGTTATGTCTCCCGAACCGACATGCTGTCACCTTTTGAACTGACTGAGCGAAGCGAATCGCCGAGCTGTAGCTCTCATCATTCATGAATGATTCGACTTTCTAAAGAAGAGCTACTTGCGAGTCGCTCTCGACAGCCAGCTGTTCGTTTTGAACGACTCGTTCGTGAACGACCCATCACTACCTAAGTCTTCACATAAAAGATAATATATACAATGTGCCAATGAGAGAGCAATAATTACAATCACATAAAGTGGACTAACTTCAAGTCAGAAAAACTTTTATGGATGTCAATGATATAAATAAATTGCAGTAACATCAGAAACTAGTAATTACAACATTTTATCATGTGTACTGTTGGAGAGTGTAGCCATCAGTTCATTGTTACCTATGACATAGCCTTTAGCTTTTGTTTGAGGAGTCAATGTTCTTTTACTAAGAAACAATCATGATGTTTTAGTTGTTTATGTATCAGCAAGATATAATTATGAATAATATGTAAAGCAGTAAGCAAAATCCTCGAAACCCCCATTGAACTTTTTAAAATCCCCAAAAGATTTCACCCCCCTCTCAAAAAACTTCCCTCAAGAGCGGCTCATGATGTGTCCTTCCTGGCCTTCGAAAATGAAGTATGTACAGCCAGAAACACTAAATGTAAAAAACAAGTATATAACAAACAAATACGACAACGAAATCCTAAAAAATCCAGATATCGAAAGGCAAGAAAACTTGCGAACATTCCAGACGACACATACATAAAGGTAAAGAACCAGATGTTCAGGCCAGCGTTCATTGACAATGCTGATTTTAATTTTAATCTGCATGTGCAAGCTAAAATATCCCCTTGTCCCCAAAATTCGGCAAAGAATTTGCGGGCCAAGAAAAAGTTTTAAAAATACTTAACAAAGATCACTTTAAGGTGATTTTTGTGTTCATAGGAAATATGTGCATAAGAAAGAGTACATATAAAATGAAGAAAAGAGTGTTTTATAGAGACGTTCTTCTTTGTGATGCCAACATAACCTTTGACATGGAGTGCACCTTGGCCTCAGGCCATTCCCCATGACGTAACATCTGGGACTTCACAGATGCAACACCGCACCACCGAGCAACACCTTCATACTCGCACCAGTGTCACGATGTGTTTCAGTATAATGCAGTGACCGTGTAGAGAATGTATTCATGGCCTTTTTAAATATGATAAAAATGTTGAGTGTTTGTTTATTTTTTGTGTCGTGTATTTTCCTCCTACAATGCCAGTGTCTCAGTGTTCTTTAATGTAATTTTGTGTAAATGCCATCTGCAATCAGGTGTTCCATATCGTGCATTGGTGTGCATGTCACAAAGTTTATTATTTGTAACCAAACAGGAATGTACTTTCGAACCTCTAAATGCCGCGCACGTCAAAGCTGATGGCCATGTGCCAATATTGATCTCTACTATGTTACTATGTTATGTGTATTTTGCAGTGTGTTATGTGTTATGTGTTATTTTTATTATTCCCATGTTACCCTATTACCACAAGTAAATACAAGACAAATAGTATCCATTTTTATTTACATTACTATTCAGGGCTTTTCTTATGTCATGTGTAGGATGTCTGTCTATTTAACATGTTGACAATTTGAGTGTGGGAGACGCCATCTTGTATAGTTCATGAAACGGTAGCACACAAGGCCGCTGTTGCGAGAACCATGCTCAATCATATTATTTATAATTAATCCAATCAACTTTCATGAATATTAAGAGCCCTTATATATATATATTTATATTTAAATAGTGTAATCCAGTAGCGATAGTACCAACCAGTATTGGAATACTGACATTACCAGTTGCATTCCGCAACCATGCACTAAGATGGTACGATCACAGACATGAGGTCAAAATGCCACTATTAAAATCAAATTAATTTTAACTTTGTTTTTAGTTAATTAAAGATGGACTCACAGAATTTAACAGGTGTGGAATATGTGCAGATATATGAAACTTTATAACGGAGAGTCCGATAAAGACAGTGCTACGTGTTTATCAATACAGCAAGTGAGGTTAGATTACCATGGCAATGTAGTGCGGTTGAACTGGGATATTTATTTTATATTTCTGTTGTTTATAATTGTACTTGGAAAATAAGGGTTTATTTTACTGTTCATTCCATTGGCACTGTATGATTCATACCATTTCATCTCATTCAATTCATTTTATGTAATTTAAGACATGTGATGACTTTAGCAGGAGTGTCAGCTAGTGAGCGGCCTCCGCGCCAATGAGAACAGTAGTAGCGTCTTAGACTTCATGAGTGATCACTCCGTCGTGGTGCTCCGGGCACCTCAACTTTGTTCTTTCAAACATGATGTAATTCTGTTTATTCAACGCAGTTTACCGGAACCATTTTATTGTTTACAGCCCGGAGTATGCGATCGCTCACACCTCGGTCCATTTTTTACACGGCCGAGGCGTAACATACAACGTAACCTTGTAGATCCTATGGCTATGTTTCAAAGCTTAAGAGCCCACCTGGCTTTAATGGGAGTAATATAAATGTATGTGCCCCACTGGGGAAAAACATGTAATAAAACACGTGATGGTAAAGTACCTACATCTTTATTATGTATAACTGCTTATCAGTTACTTAATCCCTTTTCATTTATGTATTTTTCACATATCGAATAAGGGTATTGGGTGTGAGCTGGCATATCAGAGGGGCCGACATCCCTGACTAGGCAAGGTAATCTGGAATTTAGTGTGCTTGGCGGCAACATAATCAGTAATGCATTCATCAAGACGTTGGACAAGGGGAAGGGCCAATGGTCGTCGGCCATCACGACCTAAGAGAAAGAGTCTTCAGTAAGATTATTATCATGCTCTACCCACTATGGAACACTGGTGCCCTGTGGAGAAATCCTACATTGTGTACTCCCTATCCATATAACCCTCATTCCCCCCATGGTCCATTTGTATGCCACATCAAAATGACTATACCCGACTAGAGGTTATTCAAGGCGCACGATTTTCCCATGCCACCTTTAAAATAAACACAAAAACTTTTATGGAAAACAATACTGACTGACATTCCTCCATTGAGATCACAGACACTGGCTGATGGCATAAATTTGCTACTGAGTATAACGTGTGCTAGATCCCTCTCCCTAAGACCGTTTGTCCAGCCGAGCACTTCCATGTCACTGCAGTGAGAATCCAACCGCTACTCGTGTGCATCAGTGCCCATCAAGGCTGTGTAGTGTACGAGTGCTAGTCCAGTTTAGGGCACACCCGTGCAGTGTAAAGAGTTGCATGCCCGGTCGACTGGGCAGAACTCCATCATGTGGAGTGATGCACAAATATAAATAGGGCATAAAAGCATTAATAAAGGTTTGTGGTGCATGCTGTGCCAAATTGTATTACATGTTGAATAAATATGGTGAATCCATGCCTCCTTTTTAGTGTTTGGTGTCTCATGTTGTTTTGTGTTATTTGTGTTGTATTCATTTTCACGCATGTTATGACCATTCCATTTAGTTATTATTTTTTGCAAGTGTTTTGTCATTCAGGAATCAGTTTATAATTTTGTGCAATGTAACACCTATTTTTAAGCAGGTAAGCTGAGAGAGTAATAGCATGTTGACGGGTCCTGCATTCTGGACTATCAGGGATTTAGGGCTATGTGGATAGGATTTCGTTGATTGAAGTTTTCTGTTTGGGCACCAATGCTCAACAAGAGAACACATGATGTGGTGTCATGTGATCGGCGGTTGTCAAATGGCCTCCTGACGACCACCGTCTCTGGAGGGTGCTCCAGTAAATGATTAAGTGCTATAATTCCATGGCCAAGGCTAATATGAAGTATTCTAGCTCCCCCTAGATATGTTTCTCTCTGCCATGAAAACTGTTTCAAGCCATTCTCACGCCCAACATATTTTATATAAAAGTCATGAGAAAGGGTTTGACGTGGTATCATGTAGTCATATGAGGATTGAGGTTGGATTAGAGGAGCAGTAAATATAAAATGTTGAAAATTGAAGTTTTGGATTTTTGTTACCCGGGGCGCCAGACGTTATTTCCCAGAATAATGCCAGTGATGTCGGTAGAGCTGACTTGTTCTCCTCAGGGTCGTTTGGCCGACAACCACGGCATAATCCCTCCAGGGGTTGGAAGTATTCCTCTGAAAATTATTATATGTTCTTGCTTGTGGCACTGTGGGATATCAGGGCTCCCCACACGCCTGTACGACCCTTTACTTATGTTGCACTTACACGTGACCATTAAAATACTTCATCGCACTATCTGCATACTTCAGGTGAAATTAGTGGGAGAGGGCCTATTCCTTAAACACCTTGCGGCTACCTGAAATCTACTAGCTGTATTTTGCATCACTACACAATTTATTAGGTATCAGTTAACACACCTCAGTTGAGGTCACGTACATTGCTTGCTGAGCCAAACCCGCCAGTGTGGGTAAAACAGACAAAAAGACACGTGGTCACAAAATTTAAGTTGTACGTATAAAATCCACGCAAGTGATGCAAACACTGGGTGGTACGAGGAGGGAGTCTAGGGTGGCAAGCTAAGCAACGGTTCTGGATAATTAAGAGTCTATTGCTGTGAAAATGTGACGTGGTGGTACTTTAGTTTCTTTCATGAAATACTACTCATGCCAGTATGAAAGCTGCTACAGTTTATGGTGCATATTTTAAACTAACATGGCGCGATTTTTTAAATAACCTCTCTAGCACCATTCTTTCACTTCTGGCTATGATAACCCCACAATGACACCCAGAGGACCATATGCTATTACTGATGGCCGCAGCAATACTTTTCGTTCGAGGTGTTGTGGCAGATAGTTGATATAAGTGTCAGCGCATCATACCCTAACCATGACGGCATGGTTATTTCTAACCACCTTTTACTTCAGATATATCCTCCAATTGTCCTCACTAAGCTGGATCAACCCCAAGCCAGCTCCACCATCAGTCGATAAAATAAGGTTTGGCACCAGGAATCAAACTCGTTAATATCTACATAATGAATGAGAATGTATATTAAGTGCTTTTCATATGGAATTACTTTCAATGCCATTCTCATAAGAACATAATTGTGTATTTAACTGCTGACAGTGTATGTCATGCATCACACACTGTGCTATTCGCCCCTTCTTCAAAGCTGCTGCCAGCCAACATGAGAATGAGATACATTAGTTGGGGATACATTGGGTCTGTCAGGAAATAAGATACTTAAGACCAGCATAAGGAATTTTTTATATAATAATATGTCACCATTTTCAAACCTTGAAACAAACTTACTAGTTACCGGAAACATTCGCAACAATTCCAAGATCAACTTTTCACACAATTTTGAAGCAATTGAAAGATTTTCCGAGGAATGAGACACTGAACAAAAAATTCAATTCTACCCACATTACACATTTATGCATCCATATGCACATACACAGATACACAAACCTTTACATACCCATACACAATATATATAGCCCATCTTTAAATGCATGACATTTGAATTTTTAACTTACACAGGCGTACATTTTGAAATAACCACATGTTATTCGTCCCTACTACATCATTTGTTAATACTTCACCCAGGCTGTCTGTGCATAAAAATGACTTTCTTACACTTCACTGCTTTATTGTAGGTATTACATGCAACATCGTGAAATTTGTTGAATTACTATTGAACGTGTCTCTGTCAAGCAGCAGACACAAACAACATATACCATTCATATGCTTTCTATTTTTTAAATTATTTGATCAGTTTCATAGGTTATGCTGTTTATCCACACACCAAGGCTCTGGAAGCCGCGTCAAATTTTATTTTGTAAGTCGTGTAAAAGTGTGGCTTTTTAATTTATGTGTAGCCTCTGTTTTAATTGTACTAGCGATATGCATTGATGTAAAGAAATGCCGATGCCAAGAATCATAATCCACATGTAAAATTTGTACAGAGTGTTATCTATCGTCTTCCGAAGTATTTTTCCACTCAATGAAGTGTTCTTCTGCTGCTGGTCCCCAGGTATCATCGTGGTGTAGTTTTAACTTGAGTCTCTGCAAACATGTTAAATAACACTTATCAGAGCAGAATCCTTCACAACAAAAACCACAACTATCATATGTCAACGAAGTTCATTCACTAAGCATTATAAATATAGGGGTCGTGGTGGTGTAGCGGTCAGACTAACTTGTCTCCCACCAACACGAACAGGTTTCAATTACCGGGGCGTCGCCTCGGGAATTCGCATGCAGGGGACATGGTGGATATTTCTGTTGACCAGTAGTCTATCTCGGGACACTCCCATTTCCCCTGCCCTTGTATTTTATTCCGCTGTTGCTCCATTTCACTTCATTTCACACTCACCGGCGCCCAACACATCACTGTTAAAGCAACGACCAAAATCTCTCCTACTCGACTCATTACTAATGTACACTATAAACTCATTCGAAAATCTAATATTTTAATAGGAATAATACTCTCACTAATATAATAGAGATTTTTATTTCTGTCTGCCACGTAATAGTACGATATACATTTTAGGACTCGTGTTCTACTCCTTTCTTTATTTGTAAGCATATAACTCATTTTCAAATAGACTACGATTTTGCACGGGTAAAATATACATTACCATGTTGATGTGCATGTGACGTCACTATACATGTTGCTCTCTGTTGCTTACATGCAGATGCCTTAACGGGTTACGTGTGCATTTGGAAATTTTATTATATTTTGTTGTTTTAGAAGATTTTTTATGTTATTGCTGTATTACCGAACACCAACAAGTGTTGTATAGTTCCATTATGGAAGAAATACAACGAAATTTACTCCTGATAATATACCTGCAAATATTCCAAGTAAAAAAACCAAGCGTGAAGTGTGCCTGGACATGGAAACAGCCACAAATCTCTAGGAAATTTGGGACAGAAGTAAGTACATGTTTTGTGTGTGAAGATCATTTCAGCGTTATGTAAGTGTGTCTGTTTTCTTACCATAATATCTCTGGCATAATTCATAACACAGTAATATTTACTTTAAAGGCAGTGCCTGTACGGCCAGCGAGATTTTGCAGTTATGTTTAATGAAAACTTATCATGTGGTTTACATTATGAACTGCTATCGCACCAATGGCAAGTACAAAGTAAATCACTCTCATGCTGCAGCGCATGTTAGTCAACCAACAGTTCGATACAACTAAAAAAAATCTGATTTTGATGGGCGGCAATCAGCTTTCGCCAGTTGAATTTGTTCATTAGTGTTTGCACTGGAAGGTTAAAGTAAAGGTCACCAGAGTCAAGATAAAATTTAAGGGTCATATGAGGTCAAATTCAAGGTCATTGGCATGGGTTGTGGGGGCATGCATACTTATAGTCCATTCAAGACTGGAACAGACTTATGAAAAAAAACCTTTGAAAAAACACTCTGGCCATTAGTTGCATGCATAGCTAGTAAAAAAATTTGAGGGTGCGGGTACAATACACGTACACACCACGTTTTTTTTTACTAGCTATGCATGCAGCTAATGGCTACGATATTTTTTCAAAGGTTGATTTTCATAAATCTGTTCCAGTCGTGAATGGACTATAGCCGAATTGCTCCTACCCATTATTCCTGATCGATGCCCTCAACCACTTTTCCTTTATGCGCATCTTAGCGTAAAAATGCAGGAATAAAGTTCGTAGCAAGTAAGCAGTTTTTGAAAAGCATAATAAAAAAATAAAGAAAAGCTGAAGACGAGAAATATAAAGGCTAGAGTGAAACATGAGGTCTGCAGTTCACATATCGTTCTGAGATTTGTAACTGTCATTTTTTTTGGTGATTACTTTACATTAAGTTCTAACCGTGAAGGTTCTTATAACACAACTGTAGGTAATAACATTTTAAGCAATATTCATTGGAGAAGGAAGTCTGCAACAACTCAGCCAAATTTGTTACCAGTAAACGTAGCTCGTCCTGTAGTTTCGTTTATCAATAAAAATCCTACCTAATTTGTTGTGGCATTCATTTTGTGTTACAAATATTAGCTAAAATCAGCTAATATTGGTTTATTTTCAGCGTATGATTAATGGCCAACTTTTGGTTCTCTGTGGTGATATAGGTCTGCAACGGCGAATGTCCGCATTCTTCTTTCATGTTATTACTTTTCTCCATTTAGACCTCAACTTGCACTGTAACCGGGGTTTTCGGAAAAAATGTTTGTTATGGTATTTCATTTGTTTCCATTTTTTTTTTAAATTCAGGTTTGAAAAAAGTTACATAAAATTAGATAATCATAATATTAAATGCTGGTTATCAATTGCTAGTTTATGGTTGCGCGACACAATATCGATTATAACTTGATTACAATAGCAAATAATTTGCAAAATACGTACGTGTGAGAAATTTCACCTAAAATCTTCATTCGTACATATTTCGAAAACTTATTTTAATACGAAATTTGGTTTTAGGTATAGAATTTATTGATGTTATAAGAGTATCATGCTGTAATCTCTTTGAAATATGACACTTCGTTCATCTGTGCTAAAGGTTTATCTACTGGCTATTGTGACTTTATATTTTATCCCTACATATTTGAGCTGAAATACGTACGAAACACATACAACGTTTCCCAGAAATGTTTGAGCTGTAGCTTAACGAATAAAGTTAGTTAAAATTTGAGATTTTACGGAAAAATATATGTGTTAACTTTCTATAACTCGTTTCATTCATTTTTGAAAAAAAATAAATAAATAATAATTTTCCTCCATTTTCATGTTTTTCTAGGCCGTTATTTATATCGCAACAGAAAAGGATGTAAAATGCTAAAAGTGTAGAAAATAATTCTAGATTCTCAAACGCCTTTAAGAAAAGGTAACAGTGTCTTGACCACTGTGTAGCATGGCTTGATTCGTCAGAAGGGAAGGGCAGAGTTTAGGACATTGAGGTAATATCCCTTAGTCCGAAACATGACTTTTCTTTACACAAACTAATCAGATACTAAGTAAAGTGTTCTCTCTGCATTTATTTTTACCTACCTCTGGAAGAGAGGGATGGAAGGGATTTGGCCGGCTCTTAACATCGACATCTTGGGAGTTGATGAAGGTGAAGCCGAGAAAACCTGCCGACCAGAGGCAGCACCCGGCACGATCCCCACGTTTTAAAATCCGGAAGCGACCCCGCCGGGACTAGAACCGTTGGTGAGAGATGCATAGTCTAACCACTACACCACCACGGCCCCACCTCTGGAAAGACTCTCTGTTCTTCATATAGGACGTTGCATAAATACGTACTAAAAGGGATTCTTGACATCATAAATACTGGGTGTGGGGCTTTTAATGTGTAGCTAATTCATGGTCAAACTTTTATCTGCTAACTTCAAAAAGATTTTCCCTTTTATTTTTGTTTATTTATTTATTTATTTTTACTTTTAAATTTGGTGGCTCGTTATTTAAACATGAATAGACCATACATTGCGTCTTATTCAAACACGAGTTACCCACTTGAGGACGATAAGTAAAACAGCGAGGTAACATACATTAACCTAAAATATTTTTATGTGGAGGGCTAACATGATACATCACAAACAATGGTTTACGAATAATTAGTTAAATATTTTGGCAGTGTTCAAGAACAATTCTTTTTTCAACTGTGACTTTTCTTCCTGGCTTTAAAATAAGATAACTTATTCAGCAAGCCCTCTCGAAGGATAGGAAGACTAAGAATTTCGGCACCATTTAAATACAAATCTTTACAAGAGCAATTTAACTACTTTACTAAATCGCATGATATTTTGTCAGGATTTTGTACTGTTTCAAGAAACACTGATCCGAATCCACTAGAAAACTTCTAGCAAACATTGTACTATGAGCAGCAAAACAATTAAAATTAAGTTACTTAATAAGTAAAAAATGTGTACTAATTAATAAATAAAGATGTAGACATTTGGAAATATTATTCCATCATGTGTGACGAAACAGCAGACTGTAGCACAAAATAGCAAATAGTGTTGTGTATGACACGTTGACATGGGGGAAAATATCACAAAACAACAGTTTCTAAGTTTTCTTGGAGTTACAGTCTGCAAGCATATCTACAAAAATTTATATTCAGACTGAACTTTATCATCTTGTACTAAACTTTGAAAATCTTTGCGGGCAAAGTTGCGGTGGATTTTCAAATATGTCAGGCAGATTTAACGGAGTAAAGTCTCTTAATTATGCTGAACAAACTTTAGCCCCTTACGCACATTGTTACATCACTGCTTAACTCTATGTGCTGTACATATAGAAGTTGCAATATTCCAATTGTAAAAAACACGCTGCACTCTAAATCCCAATCAGTGAGTGAAATTTTCACTACAGTGGAATCTGAGTGGGCCTAATTATATTGGTCAGAAACTGGCAACTGGGAAAAAAGTTATCTTTAACTAAATGAATCGACGAATGATAATCACCGATGCTACCAGAAGATATTTCCAATGAACCAGTGCAATAGTTTCACTAAAGTGATATGAGTCTAATTTATCAGCAGCAACACAAAAAATTGTATTATAATTTATTTTTAATCATTGTAATAGTTTCACTTAAATCTCAGTGATATTTTTTTTTTAAATTTATCAATAGCAATAAATTGGAATTTAGTTATAATTTACTTTCAATCAATACAGCAATTTCACTGGCATTCAGGCCCACCAAGAGAAAAAAAGGGGGGACAGGGCGTGGAATGCTCAGGGGCCCAGGTCGGGTCCGACTCGTAAATATTTATTTATAAAACGAAGTATTACGTAAAAATCTAATTTTGACACTCAAAGTTTAACTGTTTTTGCATGTATGACGATTATTTATGTTTTAAATGGTCGATTTTTGGAGGAGAAGGACTGGGGAGGGTCCATAGAACGCATTGCTCAGGAGCCTGGAATTTCTCTTGGTGGGCCTGCTGGCATTTGAGACATATTTTCATAATTCATCAGTAGTGATAAATATGAAAAGTAGGTACAATGTCTACATATCCGTCTGCATCTCCAAAACGAGCATGTAATGCTGTTATCGCAGCCGGGACAGGCTGATACTCCTGTACTTAGTCCCATTGGATACTACAGGAGACAACTTCCAGAGCATTCAGTGTGCACAAGTCCATTCTCTAGATCTCCAAACACCACAACACCACCAATCACTATTTGGCACTTCAGCCATTTATAAATCCGGAATGTGCCCACCTACAGGGCAAGACATAGATATACAACCATCACAAGAATGTTATAGCCATTACACTTTAATTGGCTACAGTTGAATGCAGTCAACAGAAGGAGATACACTCCTTCCAATCGCGGTGGCTGGAGTGCTACCAACCTCACCTGTCAACAGTTCATGCCATGTTTGCCGAAATGAGCCACCTTGATGGGGCCGAGACCTATCCTACCTCTACTAACTCGTTTAGTGAACGGGTCCTCTTCACGGTGGACCAGAACAGCGCCCCCTCGTTAATGAGCATCAGCCCTTCAAAACTACCACCGACCCCCCAGCCAATGCAAAGGGCCCGATAGCCGCAGCTACCGAATTGGCCGGTGAAGTAGCCATCCAGGCAAACACACACCTCTGGGACGACTCCTCCAAGCATAGGGTATCATCCAATGCCACCCAGAGTCCAACCCACAATCATCTCGGCCGTAGCCAGGGTCTTTCACGCTGATCCCCTGGGTATCCGCGACTGTACTCTGCACATTAAGTTTTCACCCAGGAGATGCTTAACTACTCCAGGACAACAGATAATCCCGAGATCTACCACCAGACCTCAGTCTCGGTTGTGCAACCAGCTTGCGGGTCAGCACCACAGCCGAAGAATATATACAGCCTGCTGAAAGGCTGCACATAGCCTCGCCATGGCTGTACTCCCATGCACGGAAGGGGCCACCACATCGCCCTTTAAATCGTCCTCACTCTGTCAGCCACAGCCTTGTCCACTGTGTTTCCAGCCCTTACCGATGTGGAGATGGACTTCAGCTGGAGAGGGCTGCCCCATTTTCAGGGGACGGGCCTTGACCTGAAACCGAAGCACCCGTCCGCACCACCAGGCCAATGACTCCGGAAACAGGCCTCCGCCAGGGGGATGGCCGAACGAGGATAGTCCCTCCTGGAGTCGAGAACTACCCTACCAGGCAAGAGATTACGTTTCCATTGCTAATTGCCGGGGAGCCAATTCAGCTTTCACACAGTACTCCGCCTCTTCGGCCTTACACCCATTACAGGTTGGGTGCTCGACCATCAGCCCAGCTACAACCCGGCCCCCAGGCCAAAGCAACAAATGGAATGGAAAAAATCTTTAAACAAATGTGTATGGAAACTGAGATTACGACAAAAAACTAATTGGAAATATTTCACGCCATACACTAAGTTGCATGGTTTGTAAGTATAATAACATTCCCGGAATTTACTGACAAATTCCAAAAGTCTGCAGAATTTGGGAAGCAGTGACAATGCTGTGATTTTCAGTGCCACAGTAAGATGTTGTGATTTTATAATAGCATTAGAAACGATGGCATCTTGTTTTTAGAAAAAGTTAAAACTTAGTGTCGTCAGGGTTCATAGAGGGATTCGTCTACCAGAAGCAGTATTCAGTAAGCTTTTGGACGCATTTTGCAAACTTTTATGTGATTCTGAGGTGGAAATAGAGATACAGTGACTTTGAAATAAACAATCATACAGGAATAACTTCATAAGAACCATCTTTTTTCCAGTTTCTTGACCGTATTGTTTATGTAACTTGAAGCCAGTTTGGCAAAGTTTTCGTCCACGTGAAGCCATCCGAAAGCATTACACCATCCAATTTTGGAAAGTACAGCGTGAAACAATATTAAGAATCTCAACATCATGCGAGTGCGATATACTTGGATCCGAAATGTGTATAAAAAGGGGGGGGGGGATGGGAGAATGAGAAAACATCCAAGAGATGCCTTAAAATACTGTGAAAATGTAATTTATCATACCCTTACCTGTGACGAATGCAACCCATTAAGGAGGTTTATAAATTTTACGAAGAAAAAATTATGTTAGAAGACCAACTGCTCGTTTTATTTTACTGGATTCTGATAACTTTGCTTGAAGCAATCACATTCGTGTTTTCGTTTTCGTATAGCATGTGTCATTTTTTATGTTTAGTAAAATTAATAGATTTACTAAAATATTTGAGCAATACTTATGGAGTATAGGCTACCATCTACCTAGATTTGTAGAATCATGTGTACGTTGTCCCTTTTCACAGTTTCTTTTCATGTTCAATGATATTAGGTGCTTTTTTATTTTCATAAAAGCAATGGAGAAAACATTTTCTTCTGTGTGGGCACTGAAAGTGTTTTATAAAGATTTAGGGTTTTGAAAATTTTTAGAGCCTAATCATTGTGCGGTGATATCATTTGTTTAAATAAGAAGTCAATATATCCGTGAAACTTGCCACAAAAACACGTGAAAATTATTTTCAGAGGCCACTACTGATTACATACAAAAACGAGCAACATTCAAAATTATTTAGAATTATGGTACGATATTCTGTAGTAGAAATGAAACATTTTTATTCACATTTTGGACAACACTCATGTAATACCATTCGGCAGCGTCGCAAAGGAGAAACACTGTTTTATTAAATTAGAAATCAATAATAACACTGATACTTGCCTTTAGTTTCACCTCAAATACGTTCACAATTTTTTTAACTAGCATTTATTTCTTGTTAATTATTAGTGCATTAATGTTAGCTACTGGCTCGATCGACACAGAGACAGACATTGGCAGATACGAGACCTCTTTAGTGCCCGTACACTGGACCGGGAAATTTCTTGAGCGTTTCTTCTTAAAGGCTGTTCACAATAAACTGAGCACTTTTGAAATCAACCGTGGGAAAGACACTGCCCCTGCCTGCATATATATTTAATGGGCTCACTGAGTGGCATGCGCCCAGTAAATAAAGTTGGTAACGATGGAAGTATAGTAATTCTATGTGCTGACGTCAAATTAAAAGGGCCAGGTAATCATTTGTGACAATTTTAATGATTTCTTTCGATTTATAGTTTTTTAATGCATCTAAGTGTAAAAATGAGCAGATTGGTAAAATATTTACTTTCCTAATAATTTCACAATTACACTTGACCAACGTATGAATAAAGTGATGGGGCCCATGGCAGTATCCATTTTACACAACACGGAAGAATACGCAACGTGCATACATGCAGAACTTAAACAGGGCTTTCAAAAGTGCCCAGTTTACTGTGAACAGCCTATACTTCTGAGATCAAATAGCAAAAAAAGAGCATTACTGCCTTTGCATTTCCTAAAGTGCAGTGGTTAAGAAGTTAGAAACAATTTTATTGACATGAATAATATAAGTGAATAACTTACTGTTATTTATTCTATTCGTACCTGTGAGAATGTTCCTGGCGTCGAGACGAACACATAGATTATATAGCCTGGGATGCACGCCATAGAAGCCACAGCAGAGATCCAACCAAAAGCCAGGGCCCACGTAGGATATATGTTTCCATTATACGTAACAGGAGTGTTGTACAGTATGGTCGTCATGAATATAAACTGCAACAAAATTCACATAATATTCATTAATGTATATTTATAATATTTGTAGTCAGTATTTTTATCATAACTATGTAACTCAATTTGCACTGGAGAAGATTTATCAAATTATATTTATTACTTTATTCAAAATAGGTGCTGCGAACAGATTATAGAGAATTGACGTTCAGAGAAACTTCTTCGGTTTTAAAAGTTATTAGGTACTAGTATAAATATGTTAACCGACTTATCAGACAAAGGAGTGTTTTGTAATTACGTTTCTTTTTACACCGTCTTGATACAGCTTGACTACTTCAACAAAGTCCAACAGTCTTGTAAATACTGAAAATTTTTAATGAAATATGGAACGATCACACAATATTATAATAAAAAAACTCGCTTCTTTTTTGTATTCAAGCCTAGCGGGTAAATTTTAACGGAAGTCTTGTATTAAGTACGATGTTATTAAGGTTTATTGTCTGTTAATAAACTTCAAATCAAGCTTGAATTTGGTCACAGCTTACCAAGAGAATCAAAGGTGTGATGTATTTCCAACACAAAGGCCACCAAAAGCAAAGTTTCTCATTCGTCATCAGCTGTAGATCCCGTACGAATTTCCTGGAACCTGGCATGTTCAGACATGTCACATGTAATTAGAGACAAATATTCTAGAAATACATATACAGCATGCATAAATTATGATATTGTTCATTCTTACCGTATATCCACCCCACGATCATCACTTCCACTAAACAGACCAGTATGACAGAAATAGAAGCTGCATACCAGTCTAATAGAGACAATACGAACATTCCGCCCTAGAATAAATATAACACTTGGATTACTTGATTGACTTTAACCCAATTTATTTACATTTGACAGAGGGGCTTGGAGGCTTGGCCTCCTTGAGTTGCCTCGGCAAACCTCGAGTGCTTCCGGTAATCGGCCTGTGTACTCTGTTTTGCCTAAGGTCAAGCCCATGACTGCATCCCAGAAGAACAATTTCGAAAATATATCAGTAGTATAGAAATGCCGATTCGAGCCCAACCGCAAAGAAAAGTGGCTCAAAAAGTTGCTTTGGGAGCAGTTGCAAAAAAGTGGCTCAAAAAGTTGCGTTTGGGTGCATCTGCAAAAAAAGTGACTCAAAAAGTTGCGTTTGGGAGCAGTTGAAAAAAAGTGGATTAAAAAGTTGCGTTCGAGCACAACCACAAAAAAGTGACTCAAAAAGTTGTGTTTGGTTAGATCGTAGTCTTTAGAAAAAAAAGTTGTGTTAAACTTTGCGTTTGAGTGCATCTGCAAAAATACGCGTAAAAAGCTGTGATCGGGGGCAGTTGCAAAAAAAGTGGCTCGAAAAATTTGAATACGTAAAAAATAAAATATTGTATATAATAAAGATGGATCTGGTGCTAAATGTATTAAACGAAACCAAACAATTTAAGAAACTTTCCGAACTTAGAATTGGACAGTCCTATCCCATAAACCATGCTGAAATAAATGATACACGGTATGGATACAAAGTGGTAATTACTTCTGGAAATTTTAAAGTAACCTTACCAGACTGATATGTTCAGATATTCAGTGAAAAGTTTTAAATGATGTTAATCGTGGAGGTATAAGTTTTGCATATGATGGAATGGTGGATTGTGGTGTTAAACAAATGCATTCTATTCGGTTTTTTTAAAGAGTAAAGGATCGTCGTCGTGTAATTAGACATCAGTTGATTTTTATTTGTGCTCATATCTCTATAAAGTTTTAACGGTCATCCAATTATTAAAACACAATTATCGCTCTGATTTCGGCAATATGCTACAACATAGTCTAATTAAAATTTTAGATACACATCTTAAAATTCGACATATTAAAGTAGCCGAAACATTGAATTCTTTTTCTAAATCTTTCATTGCACTTTCTATAGAAATATTATTCATCTTTATCAAATGAAACTTTAATAGTTGAAAAACTATAAAAGTTATTATATATAGAATATGACTACTTCCAACCCAAAAAATATATATGGTCTCATCTCTAATATCACTGTTCTTTCGGACAAATCAAAGTTAATTAACTTACCTTTTTCATCCCTAATTTAAACTATTATTTCATTAACTTGATTTGTTTGCACTGGAAAAAATAATGGATAAGCTGGTTCGTAATAGATCGTGTCGCCAAATCCAAATGTTGTTCTTGGTTTAAAAGTGGCAATTATGTGAGTTTCTTTATGATTATATTCATCATGTTTTAATATCATACCATTTACTATTTTACAGTGTATATTTATTGATTCAAATAGAGCAAACTTTGGAATTGTATCGCCATAATGGTCCACATTTGCTTTCAGAGTTTTATTTTCTACGAAACCCAAAAGTTTTCCTATTGAACCCCGTTTTCCAATCTGTAATTTAAGCATACATTTTACTTTCACTCTGTTTGTTATTTTACCCAGCTCGAAAGATATATCATCTTCTTTCCCATCCATTGAATCTACACTAAATGAAAAAATTGCTTTTATAGTTTTTTCAAGCTCTTTTAAGCTATATTGACCAACTGGAATATCAATTGCTGATTCCATATCATTCTGGCCAACAAAATATAGCTTATTTTTCCCAGAGATAATGTTATGCATTAGATAAGTAGTATAGAACTGAAATAATGGCAATGAGTGCCCCTCTATCTCTAAAGGGTAATGTAGTCTTTTATTCAACACTTAATTTTTATCTACTAGTTTGAATACTTTACTCATTTATTATATTATTAAAAGAAATCTATTAACAAATGAGCAAGAAAGATATGAAACACGTAGACTGGGATATTAGAATAAGAATACCAGACAAGACTGTATCGATAAAACGTCATGGTGAATTATTACCTAATAATATGAGATGTTTGATAGTGGGTCCTAGTAACAGTGGAAAAACTACATTATGATAGATAATCTTATATATGTTCAGGGATGGTTGGACTTTGGTACTCTCTATGTGTTCAAAAAGTCTGGACCAACCAAAATATATCAATTTAAAGAAAGATATAGATGTAGCATCAAAATTATTTAATGAATCGATGGCATACTTCTTTCCATCAAAGGAAGAAATGGTTGATGTAAATGAATGCCATAAAGAGTCTGTAGTTGTTTTCGATGATATCATACTTGAAAATCAAAATGTGGTAAGGGATTACTTTACTCGTGGTAGACATAAAGATATTGATTGCTTCTATTTAGCTCAGACATATTCAAACGTACCTAAGCAGCTTATAAGAGACAATGCTAATTTTCTTTGCATATTCAGACACGACGATACAAATCTTAAACATATTCATAGTGATTTTGTTGGTGGTGATATGTCGTTTGAGAAATTTAGGGAGACATGTTCAAAATGTTGGCATAATGAATATGGTTTTGTTACAATAGATATGACTCGTAAGTTAAATAATGGCAAGTACCGTAATAAAATTAAAGACTTTTTAAATTCCTAGATTATAAATAAGTTTTGTTTTTAATGGAAATGTTTCCATTAAAAACTAACATAATCTTTTTTTTTAAATGTATTGGTATACCATAGCTATTTCAATAAACACGACTGTACCTTCGGGTACATTGTGGGCTTTTGGAACTTTTAAAATATGTAATATCAGGGAATACTTCAAAAGTTTTATACATGTAAATTTTTTTCCGTTGATGGTATAATTCGATAACACTTTTATATTTTTCTGGTTTTATTATTATTTCAGCTATAGTTCCATCTCTCATAAAAATATTCTATTCGATTATCAAAGTAAAATACTTTTTATCTTGAACTGTATTTTCCAACTAAACAAATGATGTTAATTCTGTTTTTCTGATAGTAATCTAAATTGATTGCATCCATCGGTGCAATAGGATCTCCAACATGTCTTAGTCTTTTTTGTTCGAAATCTATATTATTATCTACTTCCAAGTAAGTAAAATAGGCTTTATCCAATTATATTTTATTTCTTGTCAGTGTGGCTATAAAGTCGTTGAACTGTGTGTAGGAAACAAAATCATTTGGATTGATCTTCTCAGTAGTTGTATCATTTTTTGTGTTCTTTAATTTGAGCTTATATCCAAGAGCTCATTAATGCATTTCCACATATATCCATTGTTTATTAATAATGAAATAATTTTTGGAAATTTAAAATTATGTGAAAAGTGATATAGCTCAATTACACACAAATGACCACAACTTACTTGATTGAAATTTTGAATTCTATTATCGTTACAAAAAATATTACTTCCCAGATATGCTATTAATTGTCGGGGTGGATTTCCACCAAATGGATCACAATAATATTTGTTGTTTACTTTTTCCAATAGCATACCCAGTGTGTACCAGAGTTCGTTGAAACGTCTAGATTAACAATCCCACATTCATTATCGAGTGGCGTGTTAAGTAGCTCATCGATCACAAATACACCTCGAAAATCTTTAATGTTTAATTTTTTAACCATTTTATCAATATCAAAGTTACTGAGTGGAGTTACTTTTTTTTAACATTCTTACCCCACTTAACATTCTTCAATCCCTTGCCATATTCCTCCATAGCTAAATTATGTCTGCATTGTTCTTCCAATTCTTGGTTTTTCTTCTTAGCATTAATTACTGATGTAGCGATAGATGATGCACCACCAGCTAATGCTCCTAGTGCTCCCAATGCTGCGAAAATTAAGTGTAAAAATCCACCCTTGTGAACTATCAGACCATTTCCAGTTTTCATTTCTTTTGACATTTTCTTAAGCTGTGGAACTGAAATTGTGATAGTCATCCCTTCGTCCTCCTTTAGTTTCTTGTTTTTGTGTTCCTGTTGGTCTTTTGTTAGGAAAAAATCAATATTCAAACCCTTCAACTCTCGTTAGGTACTTGAAATACAATGTTTTTTTTTTACTTTCATTTATTATAACAAATATTTTTTTCATTTTATTTTAATTGCCCAGACAAGTTTACATTCAATATGCATCACAGATCCAGTAACACCAGCTCACAATCTCTCATTGAGGCATCTGAACTTAACAATCTTTTGAACTCTTTCTCTTCTAGCTCTTTGTCAGCTAAATGTCTCAGCTAGATCTTTATGATGATGATAAGCTATATCATGTTCCATTGCAGCTGCATATAGTGGATTAATGGGTTTATCACCATGCTCAATTCTCTCTTTTAGTCTGGTACCCGGACCTAAGTACTGATAACTGCGTGCATGCATAGAGGAGAAGGAAAAATGGTTAAACCAAAGTTTGCAATAGGAGATAAAGTTCGCAAAAGTAAAAGTAAAATTTTGTTTGAAAAAGGATATACACCAAATTGGTCCACTGAAGTATTTGAGGTGTGTGAAGTATTGCACACAAAAAACCCCACGGAATATAGAATAAAAGATTTAAAAAATGAACTTATTGAAGGTATTTTTATGAGCCTGAGCTGCTTAAAACCAAATATGATAAAGACTACTTAGTGGAAAAAGTTTTGGGAAGAAAAGGAAATAAGCTGCTAATTAAATGGTTAAGTTTTGATAGTAGTCATAATTCTTGGGTTGATAAGAAAAGTGTAGTTGTTTAAGACATTTTTTTTTCGATATAATAAATGGATCAACAAAAAATTGAAAGTTATGAGCATCAGTCGTTTCCACCAAACGACCAAACAAAAAATAATTTGAATGAATACAGCAAAAGCATAAAGTTTGATATTCCTATTGGCGATGCATTTTCACATCCGAATGAAACTTAGCATACTAACAGTGCAAGCTAACTAAAAGAGATACAAATGCAGATTATGAAAAAACTTCAAGTATTGATCTTTGTGAGAATTTCTTCCCATTCCAGTTCTCGAGAATATAAATCTCTAAAGATGGTTGTATAATCGAAAGTATGGCAACCTTGGCATCACTTCAATAATGATGCATACATTGCTAGGTTTGGAATCAGAATCAGCATACTTCCAAATGTCAGGGATAGAACTAGGTAAATATGCTAGGAAAGATAAGCATAACGAAATTAAATATCCATTAAGATATTTGTTTGGGTTTATGAGAGATTCTAATGAAATATTCTGGAAAGTTGGGTATATGATCACATTCATTCGAAATTCTAATGATGATGCTTATTTTTACAGAAGACCTCCAAAGAAAGCAGATGGATCTGATGATGAAGATAATAGACCAGATGCTGATGAAATTGTTATTGAGAAAATGGAAATTCTGTGGCCAATTGTTGAATACTGTCCTATTTATGGATATGAAATTAAAGCAAAATTATACAAACATCCCAAAATTCCAATTGGTTTTAATTATTGGCAATGTCTCGAAAAACCAGTACTTACTAATGCAAACTCATTTCAGTTTGATATAAAAGATCAGTTCAATTAAATCCAATTCGATATGCCAGACTTTGCCATTGTTGGTTTTCAGCAAAACAGAAAAGAAGATCCTGGACAATTCACACACAGTTCAATGTTTAACTCTTGTTTTGTCAAAAAATATTTCTGTTAAGAATGGACGGGATGAAGTGTTTCGCAAAGAGAATTGGAATTTAAGCATAGATGATAAAATTTTCGATAAGATGTATATTGCTTACACTGATTTTAGACATTCAAAGACTAAACTAGAAACCCTTATCGTAATAATGAACTGCGCTTCAACTCTGGGCCATTTATTGGAAGAAGACAGTTGTATGTTATTGATTGTTCTTACAGAAAAGTCGCTGTTGTAAAAGATCGAACTAATCTGAGACCTACAGTTGATTTTAATAAACTAATATCAACTACAACTATTTGTAATGTGGTACTAGTAAGCCAAAGAAACCAATTTTATGATGTTAAAAGTGAAAGAATCACCGAAGTCCAATAGTGCGCAAACATGTATGGTTATTAATTTTACTGTTATATCATTTTTCATAGTATCAATCTTTTTCAATTTTGTAGTGCCCCCATGGTAGTGTATTAATAACATCTTTAAGAATAAATCTTTTATCATCCTCGAAACTTCATGCTTTTTTTCTCATCTCAATCGTATAGAGTTCATGTTTCTTACTTTTAATAAGATTCATACTCTTGTACAACACTATTTTTTACCAAGCAAACACTTTTTGTAGTCACCAAAACTAATCTCATTTCTCACTACAGTGTTTTTCACACCCTTTGCTCTTTTCTTCACACCACCTTCCACATTTATTGCATACATTTTCGATTTCAATCCAATAAATTCTTCCATTATTTTTCCATTACATTCATCTTTCATTTTGCCAATAATCTTTTTGTTAACTAATGGTATACCATAGGGATTATCTTTTTTATAGTCAGAAGTATCAAAATGATCGACCATTTCTTTCATGTCACTGTAGAAGTCTGGTGTTTTTATATAATAGATGTATGAATCAGTATCTTGGTAGCACAGTTCAATATTTTCTCCATACTTTGGTTTCATTATATTATTGCGAAAATCGTACATTAAGATTTTCGATAGAACAAGTATACTCATTCCAACATAAATGGGTTTGTTAAAGCACAGTTTTGTTTTAATCATATGAACTGCACTCTAAGAGTTAGTAAATATAGTTCTATCTTTAAAGTTTGGTTTAGCCACTAGTTTATCCATTTGCTTAGAACTTGTGCACAACCGTATATCCACTCTGTTTCTAATATTTTCCATTATTTTTCCAAAAATGGAATTATTCATTAACTTGTAGAAATATTTTTTAAAGTCATTTGTAGACTTCGTTCGCTTATTTGTGTTAAGATCAATATAGGATTTGAGCCAATCTGATTGATCAAACTACAGAACTCTATGGATCTTTTTCAACTTCATTCCGAGAGATAGATATTGCTTAAGATTTACATAGTGTAATGCATATTTTTTCTTTATTATACAGTGCAGTTAAGAGTTTGGGATTTTTTGAACCTTCTGGTATTTTATTCTCTGGTGCCAATGGCAGATCTTTGTGGAGATCGTGTAGTTCATGTGGGTATTTCAAATCAACTTCCAATATATAACCTTTTCTAGAATCATCTTGTATTTTTGTTACATCTATATTTGTATATCTCCACTTAAACCCACCATAGGGTAAATACTGGCTCATAGCCCATCCATATAAGTTATTGGCGTCCAGATATGTAAGATAAAAGATTTCCTTTGTACTATCATAAGCATTCATATATTTATTATTTGCTTTAGTATATCGCCTACAACATTGTGAAATTCCACCACGAACACCTTTTTCTATCATCAAAATCATGTCGTAATCTGTTAATAATTCTAGTTCTATTTTAGTATGTTTGAGCATAGCATCCCATGCTAACCCTGGGGCTGTGTAATACCATGCTGAATCTAGCTTATATGTTTTGAGACATACATCTCTAAAATTTTCCATTATATCGAACAATATCAATACATCAGATTTGTTAGAGAGTTCTGTGTGCTCTCTTAGAGATTTTATGTGGAATTTTTCTCACACCTTTCTCGCAAATTCGTAATCTTCGTCTGTAATGTCACATTTATTGAGTTTGTTGTAAAATGCATCTTTGGATGGGAGTGATGTCTCACAAAATTTTTCAGCATTCCCCATGTAGTCATATGGATAAACACCTTTTCTTATAACAAAGCCAAGAAGTTCATTGGAAAAATGCTTACATGTTTCTCGGAATTGGCTTCTGGAAAGGTTGCTAGAGAATTTATCGATACTACTAGCCATAAATCTAAATGAGTCAATAAATGTCAGATTTACACTTTCACATACATGTTTCGTAAAAGAAATATATTTTTCTTCGCTGTTGGGAATTAGATCTATTTTATTTTCATCGATGCCAAGATCTCTTATGAATAAATGTGTGTCGTAACCAGATAGATTGTGTATAAACACTGGGACAAAACATGGATTTCTATATGATAAGTTATAATCTCTGTGTGCAGCTCCCCTAAATTTCCCCATAAGATGATCATGATCTCTCACAGGATCACCATTCAAAGACTTTTCACATATATGACAATGGGTAGCTGTATCATAACAATTTGTCCTTTCTGAGTTAGTGGAAGCATTGCCTTCTCATTTGTGTATATATCACTAATAGACTTTGCTTATTCCATTAGCATTTTAACGAATACAGTAGATGCATCAGATCCTTAATAATTTACTGGTAGTTTACAGTATCCATGTTCGTATTTTACATAGTAAGAGAAGCTAATAGGCTCGTGTTTATGGTATGGTTTCATATAGGATTCGTCGGGGTTTGGTTGGCGAGTTTCAATTTTAGTCAACAAGCATTCAAAATCAGCATAAATCACAAACGGAACTCTCAAAGAATGATTTTTGTTTTTAAATCTTAATATGTCATATTTTCCTTTAGATGGTAGTTCAACTCTAACACCATCGTGATCTCGACAGTCTTGTTCGTGATCTTTTAGCTTACTTACAGAGTAGAAATGCTGTAAACATCTATCGCATATATATTTTTTGTGACCATTATTTCATACTTGTGATGCGATATGTCTTGAAAGACTTTTTATCCAGCAGTAGTGGTCGTTCTTTTCATCATTGATATAGAGTAGGTTAATGTGCTTATCCGTCTTATTTTTTGTTGTTTTTAATGGGAAGATTATATATTTCTTACCACCATCTTCTTCTGCGTATGCATATACATTAATAGAAATCCCACTTCTTTTCTCAAAGGTTGGTATGCTATCCAATTTCATTGGAAATTCCAAACCCTTAAGTGCATTATCAAACTCATGTTCGCAAGTCTCTTTGTACTCTATGCAATGCAGATGGAACATACCACAAAAAACATTTTTGATCATTATGCTTAATATTAATTACCGCTTGCTTAGCTTTGATTTTTTCTGGGAGATCAACATAAGAACTGCCTTTGAATGGTATTTATTTATTTATTCGCTCTTCTAGTTTAAATATTTTGTTGAGTTCTCACTGAGCTCCCTCTTTGTTATTGAAAGCCCCCATCTCAGCTATGATTTTCGATATGCTGTTGGCATAATATTCTTCCAGATTAGTCGATTTCAGTATAATTTTGTACTTTGTTTTAAAGGAGCTTTCTATATATTCAATATTCTCACAAATTCCCCTTTTGTGCTCAGTGAAGAGTTTCATGTTCACTTTGAGTGATTTTTAATGTTTATTAATTAGTTCCGTGACAGTTTCTTTTACATCGTTTAGGAAATGATTTGGGTCTATGTATGCATTCGCATTCTTTACAGCAAAAGTCTTGATCCTACTTTGAAATGCTGTTTCGATTTCTTCTACACTGAATCTGAGTGTGTACTTATGAATTTTACTTCTCAAGTGACTTCTTATGAGAGACGGTTTGTAATAGTGATTACAAGTTTCACATTTGACTTGCTTCTCTCGTGGGAACTTCTGTTTTGATATTAAATGTTGTGGTATTTTAAAAATTTCCCATGCATTTGTTGGTTCATGTGATTTATTACGTATTGGTGTAAGACCTTTGTGCAATCTACTTTTAAGATGGCTTCTTATGAGAGACGGTTTGTAAAAGTGATTACAAGTTTCACATTTGATATACTTCTCTTGAGATTTATTCTTCTTTCTTTTCGCAAAAACATCTTTCTTAAATTTATATTCTTTCCAAACATTATCAGTTGTGTTAGCCTTTTTTATTGCCATGGTCGTTATCATATTAAACATCAGTTGATTTTTATTCGTCCTCATTTATTATATAGAATATTTTATTGTAGATGCACTCAAACTCAAAGTTTAAAGCAACTTTTTTCTAAAGACTACGCTCTAACCAAACGCAACTTTTTGAGTCACTTTTTTTTTTGCAGATGCACCTAAACGCAACTTTTTTGAGCCACTTTTTTTGCGGTTGCGCTCGAATCGACATTTCTATACTACTTATATCCTTTTTATATTATTGTAATCAACGATTTTCGTATAGAAGTAATGCTTATT
Source organism: Dryococelus australis (assembly GCA_029891345.1). Lineage (NCBI taxonomy): Eukaryota > Metazoa > Arthropoda > Insecta > Phasmatodea > Phasmatidae > Dryococelus > Dryococelus australis. The sequence goes on from CM056995.1 coordinate 81,485,351, forward strand.
AAAAATTAGTAATACATGTTACTTAATTGTTAACAAATAATTTGAGTAGATATCCATTAACAAGGTGGCCGAAAATTAAAACTAGAGACATTAAAATTAAAGAAAAAAATTTATAAATTCTTTTTTATTTTTTTTTATTTTTTAGGCTAAGATAATGGAATGTTTAAGGTCATATAAAACCAAAAAGATAGTCGAAACTTTGTATGGTGCATGTACCTCAGCATTTTTTGGTGATCTATGCAATGAAGTATTCTAAACATATCTGCTGCACTGTTTGAAATAATCATCTACGGTAATTAGGAAGATTCGCGAGATGGCTTTCTGTAACATAGCTGGGTAATGTTAATATACCAGAGTGGCAGTTTAGTTGAGTGCCTGCAGTCTTTGTAATAGACTCTTTGATGCCACCAGTTAGGTGTATCGAAGGAGACGTGTTCAAAGTGAGAGGTGAAACAGATGGTGAATGAGAGGGAGAAAAGAAAGTGGATCTATGAAGACGCTGAAATGGAAAATGTTGTGGTGGAGAATTCATCACTAACGGAAATTAATGTGCAAAGAGAAGTGTCTGTTTTCCGAGAGCGTGACACTGAACGTCGTTCTTATGGGGATCATCTACCTCGATTTTAAATTGTTCAATGATGGCAGACTTTTATGTGCCATGAGGTAGTAAGAGAAGTACAGTTTATGAAAGGCGTATAAAGCAACTGTTTACCTATGAAATGGGACACCTGATTTTATCGAAGTGTTTCAAGCAGGTTAGTCTTCACTATCGTACTCGCATACCTGCTGTTTTCTGTTATTAACTGCATGTCTTTGGGAGAAAGCGTTTTGATATTGGACTGAGCTAGTCACATTTAGGTTACTCGATTATTGCACGTCTGCGATCCGCAGGCATGCACCTAAAACTCGTATCAAGTTCATCCAATCGCGAAAGTGAATCTAAGCTAGTGTTTTGAAATACTATTAGATAATAACTGTTTTCGCGAAAATCTGGGGACCTACCCATGAATGCAACTGTTGACGTGTTTGCTGTTTACAAAATAGAAACGATAACCGATTAGTCACGTTCTCTGCAATCGAATGGATGGATGTTTGCGTGTCAGGCGAGAAACCTCCGCTAACGAACATCCTGTAACCAAGAGTACAAGCTAGTGGTGGCAGTGTTAAAGTCTGGATAATGCTTTTTTTTAAGGTACTCTGAATCTATTTACTTATCTACCTGTCCTTCAAGATCATGCACGTCCATACATATTGACTGTCTTCCCTGGGGTGACCTGGAAGACCCTTTCAGAGGACATTGCGTAGTATTTTATGGTGAGAACTGTCTGAGAGTGTTTGTAGGAGACGATAAAGACTTCTGAGTACTCCGGTCTTGTAGTTCTCGTGTCTCGAACCCAATAGAACAACTTTCTAACCACCTCACTCATCATGTTTGCTGTCTGGATCTTCCACCACACACCCATCAACAGCTGTCGGTTTAACCACAGACTGCATGGCCCAGATACATTTTGACAAACTTCGAGAAGTTTTCTGAATTTCTAGCACGCCGTTTAACTGCCTCCTGTACTGCACAAGGTGGTTAATCTGAACATTAGTCGGTGATTATGATGTCACGTGACTGTGCAATTTAGTTACACATAATCATTGTAAAAGTAGGGTGTAATGGATGTAATAATTATTATGAACAATATCCTGGCAGTTACTCTTTTGCATTTTTATTCTAATATAATAGCGTACGGCGTGTAGTTAATGCCACTGAAATTTGTAGGAGACAGGTCTGCTTGTCGTAAGTAAATAATGACCAAAGATTTAAAACGCCTTGTAAATATTTGTTTGACAGATATTTGTGTTACGGAAAATTATCCATATAAACAGTCTTAATCAGTTAATAGCGTGAAAAGTGGCAGTATTTACAAAATAAAATGTTGTTGATTGGGCCTCTACTTTTTTGTTTTAACATTTTAAAAGAGAAAGTATTAGACAGTATGAAACCCATTTTAATACTTACATTTGTTATACAAGAAAGTGATCCCAGAAACATAAGAAAACAGAATGCGAACGTAACCAATTTTTTCTTCCTTCGGAGCTTTGGGTATTCATCTGTGACACTCGAAACAACAGCCTCGATTTGCACAAACTGTAAACAAAAATCGAAGCCATTTAGTACGTATATCTCAGTAAACGAAGCCTTTCTAATTTAATGAAGCCTAATTATACATTTAGCATCTAGAGATCTCTAACTATTAAGTTTTATCCAGTCATTCATATTGTAAATCAAGTTTTGTAGGAACTTTTAGAAGTTAAACTTTGGTTTGACATATCACGATTAGCGAAGAAGGACAGCAGATGAAAGGTCTTTCATAGGCACTTCATGATTACAGTGGGCTCCAAACCACTTAGTTTCAGACTTTGAACATATGCGCGAAGCATCAGTGGTTTGGCCTCTCGTCGCATGAGAGCGAAACTTTACAGAGGACAAGAATGGCATTTCAAAATAGAACCTTCGTTATTTCTTCGATTGTGTGGATGCATTAAAAAAAGAACAAAGAACATTTGTTTTTGTGTGAGAGTCAAGGAAACGGATACACAGAGATGGCCTAGAATGAAAATCTCGTATATCCAGTAATTTTTTAAATTGACTATAATGTATGAAACCTTCTCACATTCGTGTTAAAGTATCAAACGGGGAAAACATTAGTGCTACTGCCTAGTGCCAGTAAGTAAAATCCTGTATACTTTTGGGAATTTTATTCAGTGAGATATATTTCGGATTTTCTATTCTGGAGATAAAATTTTCACCCTAGGTATCGATAGACGGCTTTTAATTTATTGTTATAACAACGGTACAGACGGTCACCAAAAGCATTCAAAATAAGAATTGTCATTAATAACAATTTTGGTAAATACAGCATGTTAAACAATATAAAAAAATCATTGCAGTTTTATGATACCACAGCCGCATCAGCTTACTGCTGCTAATTAAAACTGACCTGTCTTTAGTAATTCATCTTTCTCCAGAATTTTACCCAGCACCTTTCTGCCATTTGCTGTCTCCCTAAATGATTCGTGGCGTTAGCCGTCGAAGTAATCGCCGACTTACATCCGCATTAGGGCGGGGAAGCAGAATGCAGGAAAATAACATTATGGCACAGGATCTATTGAAGTAACTTACACGCCAATTTGCAAATAACTGGCACTGTAATGCTTCACTCGGCAGAAAAACGTACTTTCAATGAAGAAAAGTCCTCGCCTCACGTTCCAGTATGTGGTGTTGGAGTCCATAGAAGATAATCGCATTTAATCTTCATAATACAGATTTCGCCCAAACAGCATAATGAACAACTAAGGTATTGCATGATCAACAGTTGAATTTATATCAGAAGTCAATTCTTAGCCGTATGAACTGATGAGGCTGTTTTAGGAAGCGAAATCATAGGCTGTCGGCTTCAGAAGTTTTTCTGTAATTGTGTTTATACTTGTTTATTCTATTTATAAAAATTATTGATGTAAGAAACACGTTTGTATCATCTCTCTTCCTGCTGAGTTCACGCCTATGAGTTATATTTACCATGGTACAAGGCGTATTCTCTGCAGATGGACGTAACGCACCAACACTGTAACATAAGTGCTATCGATAATGACGTCAATCAAGATTTTTGGCTGTGAAGCGACCCGCTTACTCTTTCCCTTTTTGTATAGGAATAGCAGAAGAGTCTAGAAACCCATAGGCAGCATCTAGAAGGCTATTAAAGGCAATTATGCAGGTAGCAGTTTGTCAGTTTGGAACCAACCGAGACGAGTTGTGCAGCGACATCGCGTGCACGATAACAGGCTACAAAAAAGTAAACAGTTTCCTTACTTAAGCACAATGTTTCCACAATCTCGCAGGTGGTCATTCGGCATTTCTCCCTCGCGATACTTTCCACAGCATCAATAGATTCCATAGTGATGGCCGAGTGTGCTTCCTCTAGTCTCGGCATGTCGCCCATACTAACACGCCCTCCATAAAATTCATCACATCATCTAAGTATGGAACAGACACCCCTTCGCATACATATTATTCATTCGGCCATACATTTAGGCTCGACGAACATCGTCTGTTAAAATTTGAATAACCGATCACAGCCTTGTTACTCTCCCTTATGGGCAAATACATGTCACAACCTAACGGAGTTAACTTTTCTTCAGTACATGCTAACAGAGCACCAACACTTTCCGTTTATTACAGCATTCTTCTTTATATATGTGCAAGGCTCTATACTGGTGCAAAAGAGAATGCTTTATTTTTTAAACGACGCTAATGCAAGAGTTTCACTTTCGTTTTGGCGACCCACACATAGGTACAGGATTAGTCTGAATTCCACTAACAGACTTTACAAGGTGATTACTTAGGAAATATTACATAAAACGTATATGTGTGGAACAGTAATGACCTAATGCGAATATGAAATGTAGGATCGAGCCCCTGAAGATCGAGATTTGAAACGGTTTTTTTACAGACATATCAAGAACCGTATGAAAACGAGCAACAATCCTCTGTATTGTGTTTTGCAGGCGTAATATCTCGAACCTCATAAGGTGTTAATTGTACATCCCGTTAAATATGCATCAGGAGTGACTTACCAGCTGGGCTGCGCCCTGGTCACAGGCAAGTAAGAGGGCGCCAAACTGCGGTCAATTTTTTTTAAATTTGTTTAATTTTTTTAACCAAAGTGTTTTTCTTTCAATTTGGAAATGTTGGGTGTATGGTGCACACAATTCGATAGCATTGACAGCACAATTTTATTAATTTGTATCACGACAATTTTATTTTATTTATGAAGCACCTTATTTCTATTTATCCCAATTCCCCGGCACCTGGGGCCGCGGTGGTGTAGTGGTCAGACTACTCACCTCCCACCAAGGCGAACCGGGCTCTATTCCCGGCGGGGTCGCTCCTGGATTTTCGCACGTGGGAACCGTGCCGGACGATGCCGCTGGTTGGCGGACCCTCTCGGGGATCTCCTGCTTCCCCTGCTATTCCTTCATTCAAGTGCTGCTTCCCCCTCATCGGCTCTCAAGACCTCGATGTTAAAAGTCACTCCCCTGCACCATTACTAATATGGACTCGCCCAACGCGTCATCCCCTACCTGCCATGGCCTGCAAGTTGTGTTCATCGCTTCAAAATCTAAAAACTAAAAATGGGGATAACTATAAATTAAATATAACAACATTCACTTATGTTTACCAGCAAAAATTCAACCTTTTTTTTTTTAAAGAATGTATGTTTATATGTTATACTGTGTGCTAAGTTGAAAAAAAAAAAGTGATCGCAGGAATATCCCTAACACTTCAGTGTATCGGTGAATTCCCTGTGGATATTGATTCTGGTAGAGAGGGGAGAAGAGGTGTGAAGAGTAAGAAGTAAGTAGACGTAACAGGGTGTCAGAAAGCAATCCGCACTAAACCACTCGGCTGTAAAATTTACCTTGGGTCGCTCCTGTAAAGCTAGATTATCATCTTACACAAATCTGAAACCCGAAGCTTTTATCTTATTTTGTTAATTGGAAATTATCAGAAAGTCTCAATTATCAAAAAAGGCCGCGTTAGTGAAACATTCCCAGAACAACCACTGTCGAGAAAACTATGCTCGAAGTGTAAACGGTTAATTATAACGCCTGCGCCTGTCGTAGTAGGCAACAGCATTGAACTGCTAAGAAATTGTTTCGTAAATTGACTTTAGGTCTATTCAAATAAATGACGTAATTACATGCCTACAGGAAAGGCTCAATTGAATGACTCTGATGCAACACACTCGCAGATGAATACTGCGGTGCAAACAGACATAATATGAACAAAACAGGACGAAACAACAAAGACAGCATAGAAACACACAGAGAGTTTTCTTGAAGAACGATAGTGAGGTTTCTGGAACTGGTATCTATTCCTGTCTTCAGGAACGAATGGTAGCAGATGAGTTTGACGATTTTCTGAACGTACCGAGCACTATTTATTATTTTCTATACTAACACCTGAAGCGAAACGGACATTGTAGGCTATGGCTATGATTCCAGGCGTTGGTCCTGTGTATCGCTGTCGTAATATACAACGGAGGGCGCCATTTAAGGCCTCATTCCACACTATCAAATTTTTCTTCAAATTACTTTCAATTTTTAATGAATTAAATTCATTGAATGATATATGCAGTCATAGATAAGTCATCATCGCGACCATGTTCTCTTTCAATTTCTTGAACGTCTTGTATTCCTTCAAGATTTTCGTTTATAACCTGTCCTATACTTTCTTGAATTTAAAGTTTCAGTCACTAATCACAGCTTTTAGAACAGTATCAATGGACGTAATCTCAAAATAATAAGAGTTGTGTGCACACATTTAAAGTTTTTACACAGTAAGAACGCATACTTTTTAAAAAGAAAATGTACAATAAAATTAAGAAAATTTGTTGGGTTTCAACCAATTATTTTCATGTTGTGCATGAGTCGCAGATACTTCTAAAAATTTACTGTTGGTGTTGTTTTAACTGGTTTTATTAAAAAGTGTGTGATAAATTTTCATGTAAAGACTTGAAAACTTATTGAATGGAATTCAGTCAATGTCAAGTTAAACAATGAATAGTTCATTAAATTGAATTTAAAGTAATTTAATTCAATTAATATTTGATAGTGTGAAATGACTTTTACGATGTTTATGTCACCATTCCCAATAAGGCAGAATATGTCTCTTCAATAAACACGACGTTTCGCTACTTGTCAACCAGGCACTGTATGAGAGATACAAAGTGACACTTGGAGCAGCACCGTCGCATTTAGTAGATAGCCGGAATGGTGATAATTTTTTTGGAAGTTTTATTTAACTTACCTTGTTTGTATGTACGGTAGGCGTCTTTCTGACGCGCACCGATACACTAGCAAGCCGGTATGCATCCCGTACGGCATGCCTGCTCGCGGGCAAGTGTCGCCTCCGCCTGCAGGCTGCCAAGGACTGCCACCGGTTGTCTCCTACACAATAACGTGACGTCGTCTGCGGGAATCACTGTGTCTATTATGAGCGCGCTAGTTGGCGCTGCACTGGCAGGGCTGCGGCATCCTTTGCTCTGGAGTACCGCTTGTTAAGGCTCCCGCCTGGTTTGAAGGAATTTGCACGTCTGAGGCCTAAAAGCGTGGGATCACTAGGGCCGACCGAGACATGCGCAGCGACATTATCATCGCCTCTATGCGCAAAGCACTGAACTGGCGTGCAGTCTCGACGTCGATAACGCGTCTCTATGAGACTTTTAGCGGATACTCTTCCATTGTATGACGCAATAATAACAAAATTAATGTTTTATGCAAATTCCTATTCTGTTTTAATGTTTTGTACCGGAATGTTCATACCTAAAAGAATTACAGTGAAAACACCCGTTTCTTAAATTTTCGCTATCACAAAACATGCTTTAAAGAAAAACGAAGGAACTGAACAATGTACACAAAATCATAATGTTTCTTAAATGCTATTCGTAAGCATACCACACTCAAGACACGTTGGACGTTTTATTTGATAAAATGTTTTCTACTGGAGTTCTGCACACATTGGCATGTTGCCTACCAGCCCAGGTGGACTGCCACCTTAAGGTCCCCCCCCCCCCCACACCTGGTGCTTGAACTGCGTTATAGTGTGTTAGAAATTCGCGTTGTTCTGTGAAACTTATAAACGTGCATCAAATGTGCTGATCTACGATAACAACACACTTTTTAGTGTCACCTATGTTTTTTGCATCACTGTTTATCAGGTTGCAGCCCGAAGTGTGGAAGGGGCCACTGGTGTTTAACTGCAAATTTTTAGTATTTTTAGTCTCACTAATTGTTTTTGTTGTTATTATTGTATAGGTAGACTATTTATACATTCATACACTCGTCCGTCATCGGGATTGCAAGCGATACCGATGACGGACGAGTCTGTGAATGTTTAAATAGTCTACATATATAATAATAACAAAAAAATTGGTGAGACTAAAAAGTGAAAAATAAATTAATTGTAAAAACTAAGCTTTTATTTATAAATGCACTAAAATGAGAAAAATAACTATAGTAATTATAGAATTTGTAGAACTTGTAAGACGTTTTCTAACAGTCGTAGTAAACTATACTTCGAATTAATATGTTTGAATCAGTTTATATTTAGTATATAAAAGATTTATGCAATTAGTTAGGAGACTTACGTATGATATATATTCTTAATACGTTTGCGCCAATTAGGTATACGTTATATATTGCTAATAGTTAAGAACTTTGCGCACGATATGTGCTTACCACAGTTACGCAAATGAGGTATAGGTTATATATTGTGAATAGTTAAGAACTTTGCGCACGATATGTGCTTACCACAGTTACGCAAATGAGGTATACGTTATATATTGTGAATAGTTAAGAGCCTTACGCATATTATGTGCTTACTACGCTTACGCAAATGAGGTAAGCATTCTATATTGAGCCAAGTTTTCGCATTTCCATTCTACTGTATTTTAGATAATTGCAAGTTGACTTTTCTGTAGCTTACTGCCTGTAGTAACAGAAAAAAGACCACTACTAATACAAGTAGATATTAAATACACAATACATATTTTATTCAGTTTCCCTACATATCAACTAGAAGTTGCGTTATCACAGAGGTTGGTAGAATGTGAGCGTTGGCGCTTCACTAGTTCGATACAAGATGGACAGGATGGCAGCACTTACACAAGAGTCGATTCCCAAGAAAAACAGCATGAGGAAGAACAGAACTGCCCAGAATTGTGGATACGGCAATAAAGATAATGCTTCAGGATATGTAACAAAAGCCAGCCCTGGACCTGAAATGAAAGAAGAGAAAAAAAACCTTCAGATATTAATTTACTTATGTTTGCTACGTCTTTATAAGCTAGCACTACTTTGTTTACTGTTTACAACAAATGTTGATTTCACAGATACGAAAAATTGAACATAACTAGATATTTCTTATAATTAAAAATGAACAGAGCATCTAACTCTGGTGGAACTTTTTGCTCATGTTTTAACTTTTATTCAAAACTTGCAATTTGTTCGCACAAAAATTACAAGAATATTAATGCGCTCGCGCATTTTTTTTTAACAGAAAAATTTAATTCGTATTTTTTTTTGGTACATTTGAACTGAAAAGTCAGACTGACAAAGATACGATTTTTTTTTTTCTGTTTGTATTCAGGTAAGAATTTTTAACTTATGTCAGGCCATACGACATTCACACCTTCAGATTATTAAAAGAAGAAAGAAAACGATAGATGTAGTCCAGTGGCGTAGCCAGATATATCTAAAGGATTTGGGGAGGGGGGGGGGGTCTTACTTGAACTGAAGTGAAAAGGAAGGGGAAGGGGAGATAGGAGCTCAGCGGTGATGACACGTGTGTTAATTAGGACAAATACAATGTGAAATATTACTTCCCAATATGATTTTTTAATGCACAATAGTTTACAGCAAACACATATTTATTGAATTAAAAGGTTATTAATAATTTTAATAATTTGACATCCTTAGATGCAAAAAAAGGTTGGGGTGTCCCCCTCCCTTTTTACCATTTGGCTTCGCCAATAGCGTAGTGAATAGTTTGTGGTTTGTCCAAGGCATTCGAGTATGTAAAACTCATGATATTTTTATTCAAACCATTCTCTTAATGTAGAATATTTAAACTACTAATTAATTGAATCCAACTTGTTGGCTTGACGTCAAAGAGTTATTTAAGATCTATATGAACTACCGAAGATTTTAGGACCCCCCCCCCCCCGACTTTTCCTGAAGTGTTAAATAGTATGTTCCACAAGACTTAATTATGCGGCTCTTAGTAGCTTTCTCGAGTAAATTAACAAAGTATCAAATAATCTACAGTCCGGTACTGAGAAGCCTTCGACGAATGTTCTGCCGCCTGCTGGTGCGACGTTGCCATAACACGCACACTCACAAATCCACGCGGAGTTCGCGAAACAACTTTCCTACACGTACAGACATACACAACGACGTACAGGGCTTAATAACCCCTATTTATAGGGCATATAAATACGACTTTGTTAGGTGATAACAGTGAAGGTAACACATGGTATTTAAGTGAAATAACATTTCCTACATAACTGTATATTTATTCTTTGATGCAGATGGAACCATCGAACCAAATCAATATAAATCACAGAGTCAGCACTGCTACATATGGAGTTTCTTAATGCCGGTTACATTGTAAACTGTATATCTCGCAACACGTGTACATTGCCATGGATTAAAATCAAATCGTCCACACTGTTACGCCGAAGTGAAAGCGCCTATAATTTACATCGTCACCTGAACACGCCCGCTCCAATTCAGTAGAATCCAGGTCAGCGATTGCGACAAGAGGGACATGCAATGCCAAATTACTGTAATCAAGAACCCCTACTACGAACCATAAACCAAGGCAGATTGTACCACTGCGACGCAAATATCTAGCTATGCGGAGTGGCGGCCATTGTCTTTCTCCTAGTGATGCCGGCCATGAAGGACCACTACAGAGAACAGCTGTGCCGCCGCCGCCTCGTCGTTTCAACAGCCTCGGAACAACTACAGTCAAGGTGGGACAAACCTAATAGTGTAACATGAGTCTAATCAAGCAATAGTTGACAGTAACTACCTTATATCGCTCTCCCGGTACATTTAAAGTGCATTTATGTAATTGTAATGTTCACTAATTAAAAAATAACCAGATTCTCAACCTAGACAGTTTTACAGTTAATCAACCCTTGCCAACCACTAGCTACAGCCCATACTATTAATCACAACCATTTCACGTATAAATATGAACAAAGGTCATATTTATAACAACACACTCAGGCAATATGCGGCACCGTCTGTTGGTGCCGCATATTGTCAAGCATAGCTAAAAACACGCTCGTTTGATGCGCTGGTGGCAGGTGTGCAAATAACTCTGTATGTCAGCTGAGAGAGGTGGGGAATCGTACTCACTCATTCTTGCCACCACGTCAAAAGGTTGTCATCATTTCCGGCATTGCTCTGCTCAAGATATGTATACACCTCCGCATCTGGCGCGCAAGGAACCTTATAGATATACCACTCGGTAAACATACTACTTCGGTTAGGTGGTGAAGGTATCATGTTGAATACCTCCCTGCCGATATATATTGGCACATAAGTTGCGTACAGTGTTGTAGGTTTGGGTTCTGTCGTCTTCAGGAATCGCCGATAAAAGTGTCGGAAAGAAGACCACGTGAACACTGCAATGAGATGCAATGAATGTGCCTCCCACTTAAAATCCAAATCCTGCTGTGCTCTTTTTTTCAGTGCTTTGATTTCCTGGAAATAAAATAGATGTTTTTATAGTAAGAATAGGCATTATTTATATTTGCATACTAAAGACAGATTAAACACGAAACCAATAACACTAGTATGGCATGTGAGACCGAGTCTTAAGGTGGAAATATACCGTCTCTCCTGCTATGTAACAAATATACATTATGTCTTACATCAATGTCAGTGGTAAGTGGTGTGCAAAGGGATTTTAATTCGTATAACCACAGCAACTCAGGGAAGGACAGCAACTCAGCACCCACTTCATCAGTATAACCTTCAATTTTGTTTGAAGCACCCACATCACATAGACTCTGGTGTTTACCGTCTAATTGCGAACTTGCTGTTCCATCGTGTTTCCATGTCTTGAAGAACAGTCGGAGCTAACTTGTTCACATGTCCAGATCTGTTGAGATACGCGACAATATTTTTGGTTGCATTTATAGACGACAGCACGGAATGGATTCATCTTGCTGCTGCTCGTCATCCAGTGTGTGCCGCAAGACTGTGCTGATGCAGTGAGCTGCACCCGGCAAACTCGCGTAGTCGTTCAGCGCCTTTTTTGTGTTTGGTCCTTGGTCGGTTACAAATGTCACGTTCTGCAACACTTCTGCAGCGATCCTAAGTTCCGCCAAAAGGTTTTGAATTTCCGCGCGTATGTTGTCTCCACTCTTCCGAACATCTGGGGGATTTGTCATCATCAATGCACCGTTTATCAGTCATCATTATTTATCAACGTAATGGGCAACTAACCATCAAATAATGCATTTTCTTAAAATCATCAGTGCATTGTCATTGCACAGGCCCTCTGTTCCGCAGCAGAATATACGTTGTGAATGATCTCGCCTCTTAAGCGCCTTGCAATTTCCCCAACATGCAGTACGACATTGCTGCGACGGGGCAACGCTCTGCTGCGGAAACGTGTCCATAAGTTGCCCCTACACTAATAAGTTCCTGTGCAAGTTCCACAAAACTGTCGCCGTCAACAAATTAAAACGGTCGTAGGTATTTTCCACACATCACGGCACATTTCTCCGTTACGTTGCATTTCACAGAAACAGGTAAACGAGCAGAGGCATCGCCTGCTGCGTTTTGTTCACGGAAAAAGTGACGCCTTATATATGTTGTCCCAGAGCCCGCTTTCAATCCACGCACAGCGTTACAACTGCGACAGTGAACGAAACCAATTAGGTGTTTCAACGTAGCATTTTTAATTAATGCGAATTTATCCCACACGTCACTTCGTTCCCGTTTTCTGGTCACATCTACTTCACACGTCCCCCTACCGTTCTCTTCCTGGAAAAATCTTCACTATTCTCGGAAGCCATTGCGTGCGGTTACGTTAACACGTAAGAAACTATAATCCACTTACGACTGCAGTGAATACACAATACTCCCGTGCATTCCCTGTATCGCTGTGTTGTCCACAACACCACCTCAGTCAGGGGGAGTGTAAGAGAGAGGTCGAGCTGGACAGCCGCTCGTTCGCTGCTCATAGCACTTCGGGTGGTCCGCGTTTTCCAGTACTCGAATGACCAAATGTGGTTTGAGAGACCAAAGTGCATTTTATGAGCGAGTTTTACCGTATCATTTTCGAGTGCTCGAACTCCCTTAATATTGCTATCCACTCGTGTCCAGATCACGGAATGGTACCTGTAAATTAGGTGATCAAACTCGCTCAATGGGCATCTATATTATGAATAGTGGAAATATGCTAACTATGATGCGTTTCTTGCAACAAATGAAATTAGATGAGAACAACTTACAAAGTGAAATTATAATTATGAAACTAGTCAGCTTAGTTTCAACGAAGTTACTTGGATTACAAACATATTATCATTTTAAAAATTTAAAAAAATCATATACAACTAACAAACTTTAACATACAGTGCTTCAGAATAGTTTTAGTAATTAATACCTCTGGCAACTCTCAAACTAGTTTAGCTTATTTTTACCACGTATGCACTAATATCTTGTTTCTTCTCATTATGTGCTCGACTGTTACTCAGACGGTCAGTATATAGTCTGACAACACACCAGTCATGCGTGGCTGCGGCATTTTTCCATTCGCCAGGACAACCAAAGCATCATTTCGTCAAAGCTGCAAGTGTGCCTAATTCAATTGCTCATGAGTGTATGCATGAATACGAGAAAAATAAAAATGTTATGCATTGCAGTTTCAGTATAAAGTACTTTAGTAATGTTAGCAGACTGTAAATTACCTTTCCATCATCAAGTAGGTAATTTAGTGGCTTACCCAAATAGAATGACTGGGCTGATAACGTACATTACTCATGCAGCCACTACACCCGACTCCATTTCATGCTATACTTAAAATTTTCTTTCGTACGATATAAATTTACACATTTCTCGAAAATACGAGGCAAACCTCACTCTTACAGGCTGTAACCGACTAAAAAAAAAAACTTCATAAACCATTTCGTAAAAACTAATGTCTCAGCTACATATCGCGACAGCCCTTTTTGGTCAGTTAAGTAATTATTTCATGGTTTAAACACTATATTAGAGAAAAGGCATTAACGGGAGCACACCAGACCGTACAAAATATACAAATAATAGGGTTAAGACCTGAGTATATTATATATACAGATTTCAAGATGATTGTAATAACGTAAAATGCTGAAATCATTACATTTTTTTTCTGAAAATTTTCGAAATATTGAACCATAATAAAAGATGTAAGCGAGAAGTATTTTCGTTAAACTGTTCACTTTCAGCGAAATACATTGTTTCTTTTTCTATCCTCATTTTATCTATATAATTTGAATTATTATCTTTTATTTCACTCTTAAACTTGTATGTGTTCTGACCGACTGACTGACTTACCGACTGACTTACTCACTCACCAAAGCACAACCCATACCGCTAGAAGCAAAATCTTGAAAATTAAGGAGTGGCTTTCCTGTAGGTTGCAGGCAACCAATAAGAAAGGATTTTTCGAGATTCAACTCTAAAGAGGGTAAAAAGAAGCAAAACCTGTTTTAGAGGACTCTTAAATAGCTCATTAACCTCAAAACATATCGTTATGCTCTTAGCTTCGAAAGGTCTCCTAATAAGGACCTAAAAACTAATTTTCGATTTGTTTTTAATTCATCCCCTACGAGGGTGATAAGAAGGTAAAATGTATTTCCGAATACTCCCCAATAACTCATTAGTGCAATAAGATATCGTTATGCCATTTACTTAAAGGTTAGCTACATAAATACCTGGACAATAATTTCAGGATTTTTCGAAAATTCCACACCTAATCATTTGCAAAGGGTTAAAATTGTTTTAGAGGAATATTTTACTATCTCATTACCCCACAGAATATTGTCATGCTCTTTACTTTGCTTCCAAAGGTTGGCTACAAAAATACCTAGAAAACGAATTTCCGGATTTATACAAATTCAAACTTCTAAGAAAGTGTAAAGGGGTTAAATGCGTTGTCGGTGGCATGTTACGTATACTACCTCGTTTTCATGCCTGTTAATTTAAAACCTTACAAAAACTTATGAAACGATAAAATTATCCATACAAAGAAAACTCTTCTCGTACTGTGAAACACAAAGTTTCGTTTCCTTTGCAGTTGCAGATAAAGTTGTTAGAAATGAGCAGGACCAATAAATAAATATCTAATTTTCGTAAACTCCGCAATAAGTGAAATACGTCGCACATGTTATTTTTCCCTTATGAGGTCCTATACAGAATGTGTCTAAATTCCCATTACACAATGTAAGGGCGTGTAGAGGGGACCAAGACGGTTACGTTTTGCATAGGAACTTAGGTGTGGAAACTTACCGTTCACCCGCGACAAGCCCTTCATGTGGCACAACAGGAAGTAGTCTAGTGGAGTCAAGTCGGGTTAACGTGCAGGCCAAGCAATCTGGCCACCTCGACCTATCCACCCCGTCGCTTGGCCTGCACGTTCTCCCGACTTGACTCCGCTAGACTACTTCCTGTGGGGCCACATGAAGGGCTTGACTTACGAGACCCCTGTGGAATCAGAGGAAGAACTGCTGTGGCGGATTATGGCTGTGGCGGATCTTGGGCTTCCAGATATTGGAGATCGTGTGTACCAGAACATGGTACCTAAGTACCGTGTTTATGTAGTCGTCGCTAGTCGTCACATCGAGCTCTTCTTGTAGGTGGACCTTGACGAAAAACAACGTACAGTATGTTGCAGACGTGGGAGAGATCAACATGTGATGTGTTGGTGTTTTGTTTGTCGCAAAATGTAACCGTCTTGGTCCCCACTACAAGCCCTTACATTGCGTAATGGGAATTTAGGCACACTTTGTATACGTGAATAAAACACATTTTATTCGTGCGTCTTTTTAGATGACACGTGAATTGGGCTATACGCTAGTTGCGCAATAACCAGTCTTTGTGCCAGAACATTTAATTGGTCTCTTGCAAACCAAACTGCCGGAACGAAAAACTTGTGGATCATCTGGAGAATTGTCAGAATCTCATATCAAAACAAATAGCGATGACGTTTGTTTATATTTGGTTTTTCCAACAACTCAGAGCTTTTGTTCACGGAAATAATATTTCGTAATTTGAATACTAGAAATGCCCAGAAGAACTAAATTCAGTTTATCCAATCTTAATCAATAGTTTTAGAATAAATAAACAAATAGTTAAAAATATATGTTTTGTCATAAAAGATGTTACGAGTACTGAGCAACGTTAACAATACGATAAATCATTAGCATAGACTACTTAAGTTGTTCGAAGGGGTAGACATGGAGTAGAAAATTGGGGACATGGTAGTAAAAATGATGACGCAGTCCATTACCCTGTGGAGTTCAACAATAGCATCTACCCTTCTGGCCTATCATCACACTAGATTCTACTCAAGCCTGGGGCTACACTAATGTTACTACGAAACCTTGATACTGCCAAACGCTGCAGTAGCACCAGTCACCAATTGAACGCTTTGCAATAATCAAGGCCACAGCCTTTACTTGACGTGCTCTGAGGGAATCAGTTTCTGTACCGCGCATACCACTCATTCCATCTGAGTACCCATTGGAATATAAGAAACTTCAATTCCCCCTTAAGATCTGTTTGCTATGACTGTAAGCGAGGTTCAAAGACAGTCGCTAAAAGTGGCAGTGATGGCCTACTCCAGAGTAAGTTCACCTAGCAACTGGTATTCATAACACCTGAGGGCAGAACTACTAATGTGGTGTACACAGAGGTCCTTTGGTAAATTAAATTAGTAGCTGATTGGCGCAGTACATGTGGGCCTAGCCGCCGACAAATAGCTAGTTTAACTATAATGACAGTGCCTACTTACACATCTGTCAGGCCATGGAAAGAATACCGACTGCGATTAAATTTCCTTTTCTTGTATCAAAACAAGCCGTAATGAAAATCCTACCCACAATTAAATTTCACATTATATTCATGTTATTTGTATGTTATATGCTATAAATACATTAAATACACATTATAACGTGTATAACACATTTGCAAATACTTTTTAACATAAACTATCACATTATTAAAGAGTTTTACCAAATGCTCAAAAAATCTTGACATTTCCACAATATAATGGTTTGTGAAAGGGTCAAGGCACTTTTTAATACTGTTTATATGGCGCTTAATTGTGAGAATACATATACATGAATTACCTCCAGTGGCGACGCTGGCGATGGGCACGCCCGTCTGGTGCGACATGAAGCCCAGCACTGAGAACACCACGAAGCCAGCTAGGATGCTGGTGCTGCAGTTCAGGATAGGCACCAGGATTGAGTCCCTTCAACACAAACACTCACTTTCATTTCCGAGCTGTCGTATTTAACTTGATCACTGTCAGAGGCGTAGCCGTAAATTTAGCAGTCCCGGAAAGATTTGCCTTAGTGGATAGCTGCCGGTGGGTAATTTAAGTGTGTAAAATAATGAGTTAAATATGCTTTAGTATACAAACGCTATATTTTATATTTTACTTGAACAAGTAAGGAATTTAAATAAACAACAAACAAAAGCTGGCTTTATCTTTTACGTTATATGCAGACAGGCTCTGAACCAGAGAACAGGATGGGGGTGGATGTATGTGTATAATGACACTTGCATTAAATTAAACAGTACACCCAGAGCCCTCCAAAATGTAACCCATTGAATACTGTGCACAAAACTATCCACTCAGCGTAGTACGAACATGATCGAGCGTGGTGCAAACAATGCCGAATGTGGATAAGGGAACAGTAGGGATTTATTCTGTTTACAGACCAGTCCAGGTTCAGCCTTAGCAGTGATCCTCCAAGTTGTTACATATGGTGAGGACCGGGGAGTGGACACAGTCCAGCTAACATTATTGATGAGAACCGTTACGGAGGTGGTGGCATTCTGGCCTAGGCCCACGTCGGTTATACCATTCCACGACAGTCTACGTGCAACGAGATTTTATCTTACAACACGTCAGACTTTTCAGGCGCATTTTCTGTTTATGAGTGACAATTCCTACCCACATGGGACAGTGCAACGGTTACAAGCTACCTCGGAACTTCGGGTGACTTTAGTGTAGTAAGAGACTCCATGCCCCAACGATTACCGACAATCTTGTTCTCAGCATAGGAACCCGTTGTAATGCGTTGCTCTCCGTGATTATTGCTATTTATACTGACTCTTTATCACGTTACCCGAAGTCGATGATGTGGCATGGTTAATGTCGTGTTCTATTATTGACAGCTGGACCTTCGAGGGAGGGCGGAAAAAAACTATTTTATGATTTTTTTTCAAATGTGCCGTTATCGTGCTTCGGTACAAATTTAACTAACTTTGTATACTTGTCTGTGATACATACCTTTTTAAGTTGTTCTTGAAAGGGTTGAAACTGGCCATGTTGATGATACCACCCCATCCAGGACCCAGCGAGTAGAATATTTGAATGGCAGCGTCAGCCCATACCTGGCCAAACAGAGATAACATTTTTTTGTTGGGTTAAGTATTTGGAACAAGTTCATGTCGAAATTCTAGATAAGTATAGCACTTACAGGTTGATGCGTATAGTTGACAAATGTGTGGGCTATTCATGGTAAATAGAGCACTTTTAAAAGCCCCCTCATTTGGAACAATAGACAATAAATATAATTTATTGTAGTTTCAAACCATTAACTTTCCGAGTTCAGTGAAATAAACACACTGTGTTTATTACTTACATGACAATATTCATTTCAGAAAGTGGCGGGAGGATAAAAAATGGCTGATAGGAAATAAGTAACTAGCGCCTCAAAAGGGCTCATTTTACCGTGAATAGTCTATAAGACCCTTCTTTAAGTTAAAACATATTTTTGTTCGATAATCAGGATGTAGGCACATGATCAAGATGTAAGTGAAGAGTACACGAAAATAAGTAAAAATATCTAAAAAGATGTTACTTATGATCGTGATTAAGCTTGTATTGTTTTAACGTTTCCCGATAAACGCATTAACGATTGCCAGTGGGAGGACGGACACCACTAATTCTGGGAACGGATCTGATCGTGGAAATTCAAGTAATTATACTAACATGTCTTACTTGACCAACCAGGGTTTGCAAGCTCGCCACTGTGGCATTTCTCAGAGTCAAGTAGTAATACACTCATGTTTTTACAATCTACCAAATTTCATATTACAGGGACTGGCATATTTAACTAGCGCCAATTTTATTGTGGATTATAATTTTTATTCAGAAATGTTACCAACTTCGAAAAAAATATAAAATTTCCTTCAAGTTTCCCATGGGTAACCATATATTACAGCTTAAAAGGATAGTTTTATTACTTATTGACGAAATAATCTCTCAAAACATTATACATTAAAACTACTGAAAAGTAATTGAAATTTACTACAGTTTTCAAAACAATTTTATATTTGTGTGAGTTTTAAAAGACTTTTTCCAAGAAAAATTATGCCGCAGGATTTGGCTCAAAGTACATGTGTAAATTTCTGTCGAGAGTCTAGTTAAAGTACTTAATTGATTGCGATACTAAACCTTTACAGTTTGGAAGTGCATAGACTATAGGTATCATTATCAAGAGAGTTTTACCCGTGAAGTAAAGTTCTTTTACAAAGTAATATGTTGTCAGATATAGTCCTGGATATATTTGTGAGGAGTTACAATCTTGACAGTTACAGATTCCGCTAGTGGATACGAGATGTATACTTGGGGGGGGGGGGGGGGGGGGTATTTGCAATTTTTTAATTTCCAAGTGTTAACTTACACTAAGAAACTATTCCAAAATTCCTATATATATAATATATATATATATATATATATTATATATATATATAAGTATGCAGGGAGATATCCTATTACGTATTACTAAAGCTAAAGTATTACTATCCCTACTTTCTAGTCAATTTAAGTCGTATTGCTTCGAAGACTACTATCGCCCACTGTCTTCAAACCTACAGAAAATACTGACAATCATACAAAAACAGAAACACGGATACGAAATTGGTAACAACATTATCACAATAATAATAATAAAATGTTATCATGGAATGGACGAAACACTGAAACAGAAATAAAACATGTAATCCAGTATTATAATGTACAACAGTAATGTCGTTAATATACAGATCTGTCGATGCAATGAAATAGTCTGAATTAGCACATTTTAGTAAGTTCTGCAAGAAAAAAGTAGCTTGTCACAGGAAATGGAGAACAGTAACATAAACAATTCACTGATAGTGGGATTGTGTATGATTCAAGAATAAATCAACTGTTCGTAACTTGTTACGAACAGTCAAAAGTTTCGGTACAAGTAATCATTTTGAATTAAACTGCAGTTTTAGGTACACTCTATTCTAGTGGGTATGGTGCAGTTTCGCTCACAAACTGAACACTAAAGAATCAAGAGGATATCTGGAAAATACCTGCATTTTTAAACATTTATTTTCATACTCACTGTAAAAAAATATGGTAGTAGGAATCAAATTTTTGTACCCATAAGCCATCTAGACTGTTAATATAGGGACAGCAAAATTTTTATAATGAAGACGGAAATAGCAATAGAATGGTCTGTTGTGTTCTTGTCTATGATTGTGTCTGCAACTGTGAACTGTAGTTCCTACAGCAGAGTTCACTGCCCCTACTGTAAACGAGATGGTCTTATCTACAGAACAACTTCAGCAATATTTGGGCTGTTCCAACAACAAAATGAACTGTGAAAAATATTAACTGAGCATTATGATGCTGGTCCAGAAATTTGGTTGTTGCTAGCGTGAAGCCAGATTACAGAACTGTTCTCTTGTCACTTCTCTGCTGATTTTCTTCAGTGTTCAAAGACGGCCTCTTGGATCACTGTGTGGTGGTTGGCTCAGAGTAGTTGACTGAGGACGAGCAAGTTTGTAAGATGGACATACCTTGAGGTTGGCGAGCTGGCTCCACTGCGGGGAGATGTAGAATAGTACCCCCTCCAAGGCTCCTGGCAGCGCCAGTCCCCTCGCCAGCAGCACGACGATGATGACGAAGGGGAAGGTTGCGGTGAAGTAGACCACTTTGCCCACGGACTTGACGCTGTTCATGATGCACAGGTAGAGGATGATCCAGCTGATTACGTCGCACACGAACAGCTGCCACACGATCTTGCCGGGGGAGCCGATACCGTCAGAGATCTGCAGGATTTTGTTGCTGGAATGGGGAGTACCACTTATCAACATACAACAATTGCAAGTAGCCAAGTCTGAGTGCCACCAACATTCTGGTGGAAGCAGACCGATATCAGATTATTTATTAAGCTGCATTTGTATTATTTTAAAACAGTTTAAGGGACACATATGATTCCCACAAATTCTATCAACAAGTGAATACCTGTGAACTCAGGTAATGGATTCTCACTGGTACGGGGATGTGGTTGGAATACAACTCCGGTAAAACCCGCGAGTAATGAAAGTCAACAATTAGAGCATGCATGCGATTCCTGTGTTGTCCTGTTCTGGACAATAGAAAGACGATGAATGAAAATACATCAACCAATTATATAAATAATAGTTTTTTATAAGCAGTTGTTTTGCAACTATCATGTGTTACATGCAATAATGTAATCTGATGTTTTATTTAGAACACAAATAATGTAATCTTGTCGCATGCGAACTTCACTGTTAGTATAAGTAGTCAAATATTAGACAAGCACATATTTTACTTTATAGAGTCGTTAAATTTTGTTAATATCTCTACGTACAAATTGTATGCTCCTATATGTTTTTAAAATGCACTTAGCACCAAAAGCCACAGAAAGTAGGACATCGTATAATGGAATGATAGCAAACTTGCATGATTATTTTAATAACTGAAATCAAATAGAGTAATGAAGTATGTGTCGAGTATCTCACCTTGGGTTAAAGGATTCCAAAGAAATATTATACTGCCATACTAAGAAAGAAAAAATTAACTGCATTTCCCACTCGGGTCTCTACCTCAAAATGTAGGACTACTGAAGAGAACAGTTCAGCGTCCCGTAAAAATATTCGGTATCTGTAAAAGTTGGTAAAATAACACATCAATGGATCATATGGAAACGACTGAAGTTACTTACGATGGCACAAGAGCATACTCAATGCGAGGGCGCTGCCATCGCTCTTCATGTGGCATATATAAATAGTTCTCAGGATAGTGCATGTGACGTAACATGTTCAATACTTACCAGAGGTAATTAATGAACCAAAGGCACCCGTGAATGGAAACGAGACAGCGGTATGAACAACCGACGGAATTAGAGAGAAGCTGGGCAATACAGCTGCGAAAGGAAGGTTGGATGGCGCGCCGAATCGTCCGCCATTTGTGCACTTCGTACTCCACAGTCAGATTGTGTTGGATTCTGTGGACACGCGAAGATGCTCACACATGAAAGACTGGTTTCGGACGAACCCGACAGATCAACGTATTATTATCAGCTTGCACGAATAGAGCCAGCGGCTTTTTTGTCCATAATATAGCGTATCTCTGCCAGAAGCACTTCCAGACCCCTAGCATTGGGAAATATATGATCACGACAAACTTATCGTGGTCTGCCATTAACACCTCAACATCGTCTTCTTGATTTGCATAAATCAACGTAGAATGTAACATTCCGGCGTCGTATTTTGTTGTGAATGGATGGTCACTGTGACAGAGTTTGGACGAATGCAGGCAAGCGCTGCAGTTCCTACCACCTCACTGTACCAGTAGCGTAATGCCATTAGATGCTGAGATACCGCCTGCAGTCCTTTGGTAAAAAAATTAAATATATATAAATATACACTTTTAAGGGTAAAAGCTGTATCTGAAATTTTGCCAGCAGTCGAGATTTTCCTTTTTTGGAATTATTGCTGCCTCTTCCGATGTTTAGGAAAACGCTCGTCCAGATTGGCGTTTGATTGTAGTAGTTGCTGGATACGTTGCGGGGAGTGGGTTAGGGGACAGTATACATTGGCTAGATTTTCTTCGGTGCTGCTCAACTGCGCAGGATGTCAGCGTACAGGAAGATAACGATGAAGGTGCCACCTCTCTCCTGTTTTTATGCGCGAAAGGAGAGTAGCAGCACCTTTGTGGACGTTTCCACACCAAAAGCTTTAGTTGCATTTAACATCAGCCCACGTCTCATACTATAAGCACTGCGGCAATTGGAAACTGGATGGTGTTTAATAACAAATTTTTGTAGTTAACCTATACCTTGCTTTTGGAAAATGACATACTCACTGGAAGAATTCATCTGCAGGTGTCTTCATTTTACGTGTGGTATTGATAGCTGATATACTGGAGTTGTACTGGCTGGAACCTAACTGGACAATAAAAGAAATTATTAATAAAAAACTGTACTCAACTTCTGGAAAAGCAAATCTATTACATTTGTTTTACACTCATCACAATTAAAGTCTTTCCCCAAAAACCGTACATTGAAATATTTTTCCAATTATTAAAACTTGTTGAATTCCAACACGAGGCCATTCTGGGAACAACCAGTGAATGTTAAGGTCATTTTATTAACTTTTCTTTTATGTAGGATATCAAATCGGAGGAAGAATGGAGGGGAACAGCTTGCAAAATAAACTGACCTTAACTTTAATCTAAACAGTGGACTTATGTTTGTGGTTCATCAGGGGTTAGAGGCCACAACTTCCTAATCGTCAAGTAATACGCGAAGCACCTCTGGCACGAAGGGGTGCATTCGAGTGAGGAATTTTGGGTCTCAGCGCACTCAGTGAAAGTACAATTAATGACTATGATTTTGTTACTCTAAGTAACGTTCCATCATGAATTTACTAAATTGGTCTAACTTCACGGCCTGGGCACGTTCTTAACTTTTGTCTATATATACACATAGCGTGTGTGTGTGTATGTGTATATCTGGAGGATGAAAAAATGTTATATGAATATAGGTCCGCAACGCTTCGTTTCTTTACTACAGCTCGTAATACATAAGGTATATTGTATGGCCCGCGGGCTGATCATGTTACTGTGGAATGCCATCGCAGAATTCGATTGCATGATACACGACACCTCAGGCTCTAAATCCGAATCAGTGAGAATTTCACTGTTTCAATCAGCCTAACTTATCTGACTGATGCAACAGTCACTTCAGTGGATTTAACCTATGAATCAGTGAAAAAATGCCAGATTTCCTTCACTTATTGGTTCAGTGACATTTTCCACTGATACGTCAGTAATTTTTTTTAGCTGTTTACTCAGTGGTTTATTTTTGACTGATGGATCAGTTAAACAGCGTGCAAAAACAGAGTTCACATATAGCCTATATATACTATTCGTTTTAACAATCCTAACGGCAATAGCTGAACCAAAATGTAAATCTTCACTATTTAGTGACAAAAATTTTAACATTTATTTTTCTCTCATTTCTTCAACTCGGCGTGGTAGCGCAGATGGTAAGGTAATGGCTTAGAGTAGAAGGGTGTGTGAGTTTAATCCGGGCCCCGTCTGAATTGTTTTACTTTTTTAAATTATAGCAAATTGCGTAATATAAATAGTAAACTATCGTAAATATGTTTATTTCTCGCAATTATTTGGCTACATTCAATAAAAATAATATTTAATTCGCCATTGTAGTCGGCCGTCGCTAATCAATCGGTGAATTAATTTGACGTCACTAATTCAATCAGTCAAATTAATTCACTGAAACAATCACTGGTTTTCCACTGATCCTAAGTGCAGCCATTTTCACAGATTCTAGTAGTTGAATTTCACTGCGAATCAGTGATTTCCCACTGACACAGTAGGAACCGTACAGGTATTAGTTACACATGTGTGAAAGCTTACCGTCGGCACTAAGGGAAATGTTCAAAATGCTCTCCACCAGCAGGAACACATGCATCAACCCACCATTGCATGGTCACCCTGGCTGCACACACAAGTGCCTTTAACTGTCTCCACACACAAAAGTCTAGTAGAGTCAAAGCAGGGCTCCTCGGGGGCTGATATGGGGCAGCCAATTACAGCTGCCATGGAATTCCACAGTAACATGATCCAGCCCGTGGGCCATACACTGTACGTCATGTATTACGAGCTGTAGTTGAAAATAATTTAGTTTGGCGCCAGAGGAATGAAAGATTTAGATACGGGAATTACACTTTTCAAGCTTACCTACCTACAGGAAAATGACAAAACAAAAGAACTGGTCATACTGTACTTGCAATAGCCCCACGAGCACAATATGTGAGGCCCCAACACGACGAAATATCGACGAAACATTTAAAACAGCCAACAGAAATCAAGGTTTTCACAACGAAATCGCATCCTCGACGGCACGAAAGTAGTCGATTCTATTTATATGTTTCGTTGTGTCGAGCTCGTTAGCGTAAGCAAAAAATGGAAACAAAAAAAAAAAAAAACGACGAAACACACTTTCGTGCATATTTCCTTACTGTAGCAAAATAATAAACGAACTAACTTGGCGTCAAATCGTACTTTTCCACTTCCTCTTAGGGTGTTTTCGTACGTTTTTAAATTTGGCCAAAAACAAGGAACAAGGAATCATTCGTTTTCTAGTGAGTTTAATGCAGTAATTATTATATAGTATATGAGTGCCTTGCCGTATTTCAGGATTTCCCAAAAGTCGAGTACAATACTTGTCGGTTAATTGTGAACACGTTGTGAAATATTAATATAAATCTCGTTCTGCTCTGATGTCGTGTTGGGCTGTTGTGTCTTGCTCGTCGTGCTACTGTAAATCCAGTATCAGAGACTGGTTATGAAGTACAGTTTCCGTGCAAAATCACGCCATGGTACTGCAAGCGCCACAAGTGCTAAGGTGGCTCGCCTCCCTACATGGCTGCCGGCACGGCCTGGTCGGAGGCAGCTGAAATTAGTGACGGCCCGGCTGTGTACAAACTGTTACAGAAACATTCGGCGCACATAGGCAAACCCGCAACTGGTAACACGGATACCTAGGGTGGGTTTACAATTAAATACTGAAGCATTAAGACTTGTACTTACGGTTTGTTAAGTACACGTAAAATAAGTTTTGCAGTTTATGAGTGTGCCAGCAACAGTTAAGTTTAGCCTGTCAGAATAATAGGAGACGAAAACAGCCAACGTAACCAGGAGAAATGGACAAGAGTGAAGATTATTTACATATATTTAATTATTTGTGGTTACAGCTTGTGTATTCGTTTTGAAAAACTCGTCATATCTTATACAAAGGGAAGCCGATGCCAACTTTGGGCATTTACGTCAATAAATCTGGAAAGGTTAAATATAACGAATTCAATAATCTCTTCCAAGAAATAAAAAGTGGCCATCAACTGTTATTTAAATAAACAGGGTAGGTAGTATCTCTCGATTAAAATAATTCATTGCATACTATTTCACCATACGACATAACCTAAATCCTAGATGTAAATACAGTTTCCAGTCAACAACTGTCACTGTGCGCTGATTGGCTAATTCGTCTTCATTTCACTTAAGATATAAAACATAACGATATTTTAAGTAGAGCCAAGAATGCACATGACCCGTACACGACCCGCACACTGCAGCCATAAACCAATACCCTTGAAAACATTCGTTCATATTCTAAGCACACTGCTCAATGAAAGGTTTCTGTTAAGTAAATCGTAAACCCACCGTAATGTTTTTAAACACGGCATCAGGCTGCGCGCGCAGCTACCTCTCCCCTCGCCGGCCAGACCACGCTCTCCGTAAATTCACTTGCCAGCATTTGTGGCGCTAACAGTAGATTACGTGTGATATATTAGTTAAGAGTGGGATGGAGCTGCGCGTCCAAGGTCAAGAAGCGAGGAAGCAATACTGGCGACACTAACACGCACTTCTAGCGCCTCATCGTTCCTACGCGCAAGGCGTGCAGTGTTTCCGCCGTGACGCTTTACTGTGTAAACTAGATATGTAACAATGAGGTTTTATTACATGTGATGAAAGTCCACAGAATAAACTACGCCAGTATCTTCGTACTTTTCTCTGGCCGCTTAAGAAAACTGCATACACAAGCTTTAAAAACGTTATATTTGACCATTTTCACAAATTTTTTTTCTCAAAAAAAAAAAATAATAATAATGGCACAGATAATTTGTTTTTACCTTTTATGACAATAACTCGTATTTGCAGAACATTAATTTGCCGAAATATGCGTATTCGCGGAAACAACTATTTTACAGAATATGTTTCAGCCCATCCTACTCTTATGCCCTGTTGCACCATTAACAGCCCTGAACCAAGATCATAAGATCTTGGTTCAAAGATTATCTTCAGTTTAATCCGAGTTCAATGTAAGAGTGTTGCACCAACGCGAATGACCGAGTTCTGATCGTAGATCACCTGATCTCTGTTCGAAACTAGGATTGAGATGAAACACTGTTTGCGATTGGCTCTCATTTCGCGACGTCATGATGCAACTGTTTATTTTGAGGTTCGAAGACAATTAATACGTTCTTGAGGACATTATCTCTTAAGACTAGGATGTTTTACAGTGCGCGATTGTAACCACGCGAACTACGAGTGTGCAGTGATAAGCAAGACGACGACCTTGAGGCACATGTCCGTGTTCCAGGGGTTGTCGCAATCCTCCCATGGAAGTTTCTTCCTCATGCACATGGCGAGGAAGTAGAGTGGGTAGGACACGACCACGCTGTAGTACGAGCTGCATATGATGTTCACCACGATGATCGCATACCCAGCTCCTGCAACACCATACAGACATTCATTTGGGGTAAAGGTGGACTCGCAACCCTCAGTCGCATCCGTCAGGTGGTCACGTGATCTTCGACCAGTCGCAGGGAAACTTTTTTTTTCTAGCCGTCAATCCGTCAAATATTTCTCAGACTTTTAGCTTTCGACGGACCGACGGATGGGCCACCGGTCTCTGACGACATTCCGTAGACGCGAATACGCAATTCGAAATAAAATGCAAGGCGGTGGGTATATGTTAATTTTATCTTGGTGGCAAATTAAGGAATTTCAAATGTAAACAATAATTCAGTATATATTTTTATCACGTAAAAAAACATTTCCCTAAAATGTTTCTCTCTTGAAAATTTATTTCCAGCCAAAATATACCATCTACGAAAGAAAGATCGCGATGCTAAGTTGTCACGCAGAAATTTTGCAGGACAGAAGGATCGACGAACGACGGATTGTTGTGAGTCGTATTCAACTGACGGACGAAAAAACAGACGGATTACTGACTGACTGACGGGTGCGACGGATGGTTGTGAGCTCAGCTTAACTCTGTTTCAAATAAGGCCACGTCTTCCGTGAAGAGGCGTCTGGGGGTGGGGGGAGAGGCAAATTCCTCTGTACAGGTTCGAGATTTTACCTTGTGGCCACCTGCCTGGAGTTTTTTTTCCGCGTCAGAGGCAGAGAAGCGCCAGAGAAGTGACATTCGCCCAGTAAAGTTGGCAACGATGGCTGAAAAGTAGTACCATATTTTAACGTCGAATAAAAAGTGTTAGGCAAACATTTGTGATAACTTAAAATTATTTCTTTCGCTTTCTGTTTTCTTTAATGCATCGAAGTGTAAAATAAGCAGATTTAAAGTATTTTCTTTCTTAATAACGTCACAGTTTCACTTGACTGACGCATGACTAAAGTCATGATGCCCATGGCAATGCAAATTTTACATAAGGCGGAGGATTACACAGCGTGTATACAAGTAGATAATAAGCAGATATTTCAAAAGTGTTCATTTGACCGTGAACAGCCTATAACGCGCATCAAGTACGCCATCGCCACTACGAGCAAAGCTCCGAACTGGCGTGCTAAGGCGCGTTCTACAATGACACGGATGTGGATACGGATACGGAAGCGGAGTACGTAACACACTCGGTGCCAATCTACAGTGACATGCATGTGGGCCAGTAAGACGCACGTAGACGCAGATAACGTACGGATAAACGTAAGAAAGCTCGGCATCTCCCAACTCTTCCGCGTCCGTGAATCCGTGTAGCTAAAGGAATCCAGTATTTAGTTTGTTGATATAGGTTTTCATGGCCATCGTTGTTTACACGGCAAGTGATTCGATTTAGGGTTTTATTTTAAAGGAGCTTAAATGGTTCGAAAAGTTGGGCATTAAAGTAGGAAAGGGCCCCAACAAAATTATTTGCCCCCGTGCCCTTAGAGGCTATCAACGATCCTTAATAAAGTTAACATTGTACTGTAGTTTTTCATTTAAAACAATTGCTTTACGACCACCACATTAATGTAGTTAGGATTTTCACTTATGAAGGACACAGTGAAGTAAAGTGATTCTTAGAGCCTTCATTCGAAATTTGGTGGTACAAAGTTGCCCTGGCTGGTACAATTGTTACCTCAAATGCCTACTACAACGTCTTTCTTTTGCTCTCACTGAATTTTGGTGTCTCGCTTGAAAAATAATTCTTATCGAATTATTCCGTGCTGTATCTGCAATGACGACAAAATATTCCAGATTTACATTCCTCGTTTAAAATTGTGGATAGTAAGACTGTGTTCCAAATAGCCAAAATATTTATACTCGTACACTCGCACTCGGAAGTGACATCAGAGGGCGCTGTACCATATCGCACGAGCTCGTGTAGCGAGTGCGTTTAAACTGCATGTTTTATGCGTGATCTCTGCGTACTGTTTATTTACACTGTGCAGCTATTCTGCTGTGTACACATTGCCGAATGATCATGATATGTATTATATCAGCCATTGAGGGTAAAGTGAGCACTTTTGAAAGTCTTCTCATGTAAAATAATAGTTAATAAATATATTTTATTTTAGCCTTAGACGTTAACTTCTGAGTGGGGTGGAATATACTCCCTGTGTTTATTACTTACATAACAATATTTATAAAGGCTGTTCACGATCAAGTGAGCAATTTCGAAATCAACCTTAGAAAAAAGTCACTGCTCCTACCCGCGTATATTTCAACGGGCGCACTGGGCGACATGCGCCCAAAAAGTTGATAACGATGGAGAGAAAACAGTTCCATATCTAAATGTCGAATAAAAAGTGATAAGTAACCAACCATTTGTTATAAGTTAAATTATTTCTCTCGCATTTTGATTTGTACAATACTTACTTTTCTAATAATTATATAGTTTCACTTGACCAACGCATGAATAAAATGATGAGGCCCATGCAAATGTTAATTTTACATAAGGTGGAAGAACACACAACGTGTGTACAAGTAGATCGTAATCAGGGCTTTCAAAAGTGCTCACGTTACCGTGAACAGCCTATATTTAAAAAATGGCTAAAGGATAAAAAAATGACTGAAAGAAAAAACTAACTAGGACCTCATAAGTGCTCACTTTACCGCGAACAACCTATAGCATCTGTGAATACGCGCAGTGAATGTGTATACACGTTCATCCCGCCTGTTGGCAACGAAATGACCATGTCTGCGAATTTGGTAACACGTAACCTTCTTCTCTCTTCATTATTGTACATTGGAACAATCGTAAGTCTATATTTTACTATCTCGCATTAACTAAGTGCAAAATACATCATTATTTAAATAATACTCTCATTAATGTTTGTTAATCCAACAGTACAGATGATGAGCTACCACCACCGATTACTCGGGAGGGTGAGTGGGGATGTGGCTGCATTCCACATGAGAATTGTGGAAAAGAATGCGATTGTGAGCGAGAGACCAGGCTTTGGTTAATTGGAACACGGCTTAAAACTCATTTAGTTCCTTTTGCTTAAAACATGTTGGCATGGTGATAATGTGCTGCTGGCGTGCCACAAAAAATGGAACATTTTATTTTATTTGCGTTTGTACGTCTACGACAATGACACGTAAGAGCTTTTTGCTGCACTTAACATTCATATCAGTGTGTATGGAGGCAGAGGACTTATAGCGCTGAAACTCTCTTTTACGTATAAAACATACAGACTTATTCAGCTAAGATGTTTACGTCAAGTATCTTCTGAACTACTTAGTATATTGAAATTTTTATTTCGAATTCGTAAATGGCACTACAGTGGTCATAATACATCGTGTAGGTCGGTCTCTCCCGATATGTAGTTATGTACCGAGATATCGATATAAAATTTGGTATTTTAAATGGAAATAAACCTATTTTTCTCAATATCAACTCATGCTTTTAATCGGCAAGTTCAGTGACGTGATCATTTTGAATACCTGACAAGTACTCATTGAGATATAAGGGAGTGTTCATAGGTGTATGAATATGACTGTAGCTGTGGCAGGGTAGGTTTCATCATCCTCTGGGATGTCCAACGCACGCGCTAGTGATAGAGTAACACAGGTTTTGATGGTTTTGAACGCATGCTAAAAATTTTTGTTGGTGGTTTTGTTGATGTTACAGATAAATAAATCGAGTGTTTAATTTGATCTTCATAGCTTTATTACAATTAATCCACGGGGAAATCGTGTCTGTTTCACAATTTACATCTCTCAGCGGATGACGCTACCTACCCTGTCACAGCTACAGTAAAATGTATACACATATGAACACGCCCTTATATCTCAAAAAAGTGCTCGTCGGGTTTTAAAAAATAATCACGTCAACGAACTTGCTGATTAATAAAACGATATGCTATTGAAAGAAATAGGTATATTCCCATTAAAATAAACCCAAAGTTGAGATCGATATCTCGGTACTTAATTACAATCGTTGAGTATTTAGTTTTTGTAATTTGTCTTTTGCATTTCGTAAGATTTACACAGAACACCACGACATCTTCTAGTGTGCTGTGCTACTATTATTATGGTCTATTCTGACTCAAAAATTTAATCTCGTCCATTAAATAAACAGTAAGTATTCCCGAACGCTCTTAGAGCACAGCACTAAATTTGAAATAAAAAAAATTAAACAAATATGACGTGAAATTGTTACTCAGCAAAAATTGTGTATTGAGAAAACACGTCTTTCAAGAAATTTTTAGCAACTTGCTTTGCGCTATACTTAATGTGAGAACAATGCGCTTTGTTTATTCTAATAATCTTGCCTGTCTATATACAGTATTTAAACTTTTCAAGCAGCCTAAACTAATGTGGCGGTGATTCAATATTTTGTATTTGATAATTTGTCAATTTCGAAGTGGACAAAACGCACAACGCAAATTACAAAATTCGTCATCGATTTTTCAGTAAAACTGGGACACGTGACTATTTTGTTAACAAAATTGTGTCAATTGGAACACGGCTTAAGTTATGCCGGTGGAAAGGGTAATTTACTTAGCTTGCTGTACGTTAGGTCCACGGACAATCGGAAGTGATTACAGAACTACCTTTCGTTGGCCCAGGAAATTAACTCCAAAAACGTGAAGACATCATCCAATAGCTGTTTATTGTACATTATTATTTACGTTAAATGTTTATAGCTGCCATTTCGCACATCTGTTAAACATTTTCCAGCTATTGTACCAGGTCCTTTGAAAGCGCAGATAAGGAAGGAATTTCACAGGCACGGCGAAGGATCTAACTGATCGTTTACATTACATTCGGTTCATTACAAAAACATTCAGCATTTCGAAATTATAACGGTCTCGCTACGGCGATGCAAGAATAAAGTGATCAGACACATTGCAGGAAGATACGAAACGAGATGAGAAGTATAGCCTATCTGTGGTTTCGTCACACTTTTTGAATCAAACCTTTGGAAATTCACGCTATGTATTACTTTGCTGTTTCTTATATGCCATGCCATGTATCACAAGCGTGTTATACTTATCTTAACATAAAATTCTTTAATTTTTGTTAATTAAAAACTTTAAATCATATATTATCTATAAATTATATTTAATTTATAATTAATATGATTAAAACAGTCATAAAATAGGCTTGTTGTTAATGTCCAGCAAGAAATACTTCTTATGCAAAACTAATATTGCACTGAATGCGCATGAATGCGGTGTGTAGTCCTTTTGGTGTAATTTTCTAGACTCGGTTAAGCTTTGTTTGCATGAGGCGGAGGAATATCCTGAAAGTAAAACTTTGGCAGAGCTTCATAAACGTTGTAAGTAATCATGTATGAAATATAGAGCTGAAGCTGGTCTTTCCGCACTGCTCAATGAAAGGCGAACAACCTATAGAAAATATATACACCACTTTCGACGAGAGAGTAATTATTAAAAGAGTTAAGCACCCTCTGAATCGGGCAAAGGAAAATCCTGTTTTAAAAATATCGGGAACTACTGGAGATGGAAGAAAATGAATACGAAAGTCGCAACATTAAAATAATTAGCATCTGAATAGGTGATTCTAAATAACACCCACTATTAATAACAAAATAGGGGTTGCTATTTCTTAAGGTGGAGAAGTTCCAACCATCTTTTACTTACTTGAATTTCTCCACAACTTAATTTACAGATTCACTACTTACTAATTAACTGGTTTGTGTACAAGGGACATCTTAAGACTTATTTTGAAATCAATCTCTTTTTCCTCCCATTACTTTTAGTCGAAAATGTGGTCATTATTTAATAATACTTGTCTCAAGTGAGCAAATATGGATATAACTGAAACCGTAAACAATTTTGTATATTATGTTAACTATTTTTGTATGTCAGAAAAAGATTTTATTTTTAATATAAAGTTATGGAATTCGGTTACAAAGATATATAAATCAAAGCAGATTAAGGTAATCAAACTACTTTAATGTTGTACCCCTAATTAATTACCGAATTTTCAATATGGATGATAAACGATCATGTGCAAAAGTACAAATAAGTCAATCTTGTTGAACACTCTTAACAAGTTCCATTCAAGAGAAAACAACCCCCGCGTAATCGTGTTGCGATGAATGCGGCCGAACATTTAAACATCTGTTGTGGTTTGCATTTTCGTGAACCTTTTTAATATATTAATGCTTTAACATGTAAATACAAGAACCAGTAAACCCGAGTAAAACACATGCAGTCTACGTATCATTGCACAAATGAAAAATACGTCCAGATACTCGCACTACTTAGTGAGGAAATCTCCACAGAACTGAACAGCTACCTTAAACTAGGGGTTAGTTTCTTGCAAACAGAGTAGGTTAATGTAAGATATAACTTTCGTTTTTACATTTCGAAGATGTTATTAATAATCTATTAGAAATTGGATTAAGTACTCAGGGATACGACATTTAATGCGATAAGAGTATAGCAAACCCTACTTTCTAATGGCGAGGATGTAATTCACAATTAATTTCTCAGAGGCTAATTACTTTAATGACGCAATTTCCACGTTAGTTTTGTCTCTTCTCTAATAGTTACCGATATTATAAATAAAAGCATTCATTAACAAAGTATTTCAGGGTTCATAACCTGCTTAGTAATTACTTTATGGCAAAAGTAATTTTTCACGTGACATAACTTCTTGAAAGATGTAACATATAAGGTGACACCTTGCACGCCCCACTCATTATTCACATACATTATAATGTGTGTAGTTAAGAGAATTAAATTTGTTAAATGTTGATTTCAAAAGCATTCCTTTTAATTGTGTACCAGGTGTAAATTATCATTTTCCTTAATGAATTGTTCAGCTGCTCAATAGGCAAGTGAGGTAAAATACGTGGCTGTGTTAAAAAGCAATCAGCACTTAATAGAGCATTGGCATATAGATAATAGAACATATTTAGGTTCCATTTGTTGTACTGTACAATAAGAAGAAATGCATGTTAAGTTCACTGAAGTACATTTCCTGCTTTTCCTCAAGAACAGGGTCTTGCCGACGAAATACCTTTGAACAGAGGACTAATGGAGAACACCGTGAGACATCCCCGACTGCTGAATTGGCCAAGTGTCGTCTCCATGAGGAACAAGGGTATTCCACACAGGAACAGCATCAGCAGGTATGGCACAAGGAATGCCCCTGTGGCAAAACAACGAATTGAAGTAGCATTGGCACATATAATTGTACTGTAATACAGTAAGAAATGACCCTCTTGAATTTAATTAAGTCCTGTTGTAATATTTTTTACAGGTTAAACGAATAGCTATCCCCATTTATGCACTTTAAAAAGAATTCTGGTAAACTTCATATACTGTATGTAGTGGAAGATTTTAACCTATACAGTGTATGGAAATAGTACTACGTATCAGGCTGAAAATATAAAAATGTTTATCATCGCTACCAAAAAAGTTGGGGACTTCCCTAAGCATTTTACTCTTTCCTGAGCAACTGCAGCAATGTTACTATGGATGTATGGGAAAACATTTTACCATTTGCGCTTTGTCTCCATACGTATACATTGATATGAGAATTTCATAAATCATTTCTTAGAGTGTGATCAAAGTAATACATCACATAACTTTCGCAGAACTAAGGTGCAAACAAAAAAAAATGTAGCGTAGGTAATTAAAAGATCTTGGCATACACTGCTTAATCACTTATGCGTTTATTAAAAGAGAAACGTTGATTTAAATGATAGTTTATCAGTCCAAAATTATTTAAGAGTATGCCAAATATTGCACCGTATTTTATTTAGATGCAAATTATACATCACAAGTGGACTCGATTAAACGTGGGAAAAGCTTGAGGAAAACCTGTACCATCCCTGATTGATGAGTGCTGGCGAACCTGTCTACCTACTTCTAATGCAACGCCAGTTTTAAATGCATATTGAATGAGTTTGGCCTCTAAATACGAATATGGCAGTTAATATATAGCACATGCTAGTGAATTGTATGCAACTATGAAAAAACCTGGAACTGTGGGAACAAATGATAAAAACTATAATCTGAAAAATTTTACAGCTTTGTGAAAAGTCTGTAAGCACAACGTGTACCGGAAACTTTCTTCACATGAACTGGTCTACGAGTTTGTTTTCTTTGTCTTGTAGATAGCCATAAGTAAAGACCTGAAAAATGCGCGTTATTATTTGGCATTATGCTAAACTTCGCAGTGCTGTATATACTCGAGCCAGCGTTGGTTCTCCATTGGTTGCTGCAAATATGTGGCCTCTCTCTTTTTTTTTTGACTGGACTGCACGTGATTCGACTACACAATTGCGAAGTGTTCATTTACTGACGCAGAGTTACACAGGGCGTGTCGTATAAAGTATGGTCCAATGACGAACTAATTGCAAATGCACATGTGTTTGAAGTTGAACGTGTCCCCAAATAATAAGGCGAATTTTGCAGATCTCCATCCATAAGCTATAGAGAAATGAGCCAGTGATGCATGCACCTCCGCCGTTCCTGTAGCAGAGGTAGGGGAAGCGCCACACGTTGCCAAGCCCTATGGCGTATCCCAGGCAAGACAGGAGGAACTCTGTTTTGGACGCCCAGTTTCCCCTCTCCGGAACATCTGCGGAGTCCTTGACGCTTCCGTGAGGCATACTGTCCATCTGGATGTCATTCCTGCAACAATAATTACTGTCTTTGATTAGTTATGTAGTCTATTCGCGGTTTCTTCACACATTTTTGGATCATACCTTCGAAAAATCTTCCCATGTATGACGTGTGTAGTTATTTCCTAATTGTCATGTATCACAAGCGTTTTATATTTGTGCTAGTAAAAAAAAAATACAAACACCTTATTATTGGCTAAATTGCAACTTTATTTAGATTTTATGTAAATATTATGATAATAATTCTTTATGACTAATATGAATAAGACCAGGGAGAAAATAGGTGTATTGGTAATGCCTCTTAATATATAGTTCTTATGCAAAATATTGTTAAACGGAGTGAGCACGAATGAGACTCGGTTAAAGTTTGTTTTCATGAGGCGGAGGAATATTCTAGCAGGGCTTCAGAAAAGTAAGAAGTAACGGTGAATAGACTATATACGATATTTCCATTAATGTGAAAATAAATGGGATGTGGATAGTACGTTTTAAACAACGGAAACAGTCCATCTGAATACGTGCCCTTTGATCGATTTTTACGCTGCTTGTTGTAGCGTTTGTTAAACTAGGCACACCGCTGTTTATGATTGATAATATCTTTGACGAGTGCGTGTTGCTAGTCCATTTGCATTATTGAAATCCAACTCACGTCTTACGTGAAGCGCTGGTGATGCTACAAGTTAAAAGGCAATTCGGAGCGTGAATGAAGGCATCCATTCATTTGTAAGTAGGACATTATGAGCACTTCTTGTAGTGTGATGCATCTCTGATGGTATACAGGAGTGTACCAAGTAGGGCCATCAGTAATTAAAGAAGAACCCTGAAAGTCCTGTTAGGTTTTTTGAGAACTACTATTTAGAGCCAAGTTCCTTCCCACGTAAAAATAAATGCCTTGAAGAGGTACGTGGAACTGGTCCCATTAAATCCTTTCTGTTTCGTCTGCGGAGGGTTGTTTAATATCGCCACTATGGTTAAGACTGCAAGAACAAGTGTCTATGTGGGAGGAAAGACGAGCCTGCGCTAAGATTGTTTTCATAGAAACTAAGCTATTGATTTGCATAAATTGCTACCCTACTGCCTGCAGTCTGCGCCTTTGCCAATAGTTAATATGTTGCATTCTACGAAGCGTTTTTATCGGCTCGACTATTAATAGTACCACCTAAATGAGGTACACTGTTTTACAAAATTTTCAACTCCATTTGAAGAGATTATTAAAGAGATTATTATTACGATTGAGTCTCTTTAGTAGAGTACCACTATATGTGTGTGTGTGTGTGTGTATATATATATATATAATTATTTGGCATTACTTGAATAAATGCTTTTGAATGAAAAATATAATTTTATGGGCCTTGCAGAAAAATTTAATGGTCAAGGGTGCATGTTCTTTGACTTTTTCGTGACCCCTTTTTCGCGAAGCTCAAATTTATACATCAAAGGAGATTGGCACTAAAAAAAAAAAAGACATGTATCTATTTAAAAATGTTGAGTTTTGGTTCATAGATTGAAGGGAAAATTACAGCTATGAGATATCCCACACATTTTACATTCTCGAAACAAAACCGAATATTAAATCTAGTCAGATTTGCTGTGATGAATGAGCCTGCGTCCTTTATAAAAAAAAATACCTGCTTTTTTCCTCTCTCTCTCTCTCTCTCTCTCTCTCTCTCTCTCTCTCTCTCTCTCTCTCTCTCTCTACAAAGATAAATCTTTTATGGCAGGACGGGTGCTGCGCCAGTTTTCTTAAGGTGCTCATTTGTTTGAATTTATGAATATTCTATTTTTTTAAGAAGCAGCGAGACTACTTATTTCTAGGCTATCCCCTTGAATAACAACTTATCATTTAATGACTCCGGTATCTGGATATTTAAGCATGATAGTTAGTGAAGAAAAAAATACACCCTGTTTCGAAAGAAGACTGTATTGTGGTATTCAGAACATGATGAGTAATGATAAGTTATTTGTCTAATTTATTTCATTCAAGACGTCGAAAAGCATTTGTTAAAAAATGTTTAAAATTTTTTGTGCAAATAAAGGCTACAATTTATATACTGCTTACTTGAAACACAAACGCATGACCAACACAAAATATTCTAAAAAAAAAGTGTTTGTAAAAAACTAAAAAATATACATACAAGCGCAGTGCACATAAGCTTTTGTTTATCGTTTGTTTGTACAACTCTTATTATCACAGGGTTTAATAGCGTGTATCCTAGCCAATTATGTATGGACTAAAAATAAGTTTGAAAACCTTCTGAAACAATGATATTGACTGTGTGTAATTAACATCCATCTTTGCTTATGTTGCTTTAATGTTTTTGAACACAGGTTTCACTAGTTGACAAAGGTTTGATATATTATGGAATATGTTTCAGTACAAAATTGTGGACGTTTTGATAACGCTAATTCCAGTACGCTGTGGGCAGTTTCGTTCAGTATTTATATTTCCATTCAGATTATTGCGTAAAGCGCAGAAATTTCGCGTACCTAAATGAAAGCGAGTACTTGACAATTTTATTTTTACAATTCTCATAACACTGTAATTGCCAATAAGTTATATATTTAATGCATTGTTGTAGACTCTGACGTGTGTCCAAACCTTTTGCTACATAAATTATGAGAGATTAGGTATATTCTTAAACAAATTGTAGAGTAAAATAAATACTGCACCGTAAATTGCCAAACGTGTAACTTAATTTTTGCTAAGGGCGAATAGAACGAATTATTTACATGTTTTTCTTTTGTATGCTGTTACAAGCTCGTGTCTTTTCTCTGTGTGTGTATATATATATATGTGTGTGTATAGACACACACTCATTTGCACCTTGTAGGGTAATTAATTTTTGCACACACATGTATTATATATGTGTGTATATATGTATATATATGCGTGTGTGTGAAAATACCTTATTTTAATATTACTTTGGTTTCATAGCACAATGCAAGTACTCACGCCTTGTTACCTCGTAAAACGTAGACACATTACTCTAGTATTTAAGCAGTAATGTTGAAACAGTTTGAAAATTCAACAACCAAAATAAAATAGCAATGATATTTGCTTAACGTCGAGTATTTACTTAATTTGTTTAACTGTTGTATAATTTTTACTTCTTTTATTTCTTGCAGCCAGGGTAAGAATTGTAAATAATAAGTCAAGAGTTTCATTTGAAGAAATGTATTTTAGTAAAATCACTTACATTTGATTAACAAACTACCGACATTATTTTTAAAAGAGCAACTAATTTTATACAAGCACAGCAAAAATATCAGTAAATAATCGGTTTTACCTTTCTCTAAACTTTCATATCCAAGCGTTCATGATGTTCTTAAACGCTTAGGAATATCTGCCCCCTGTTTTAAAAGTTTCAGTTCAACAGAAGGAATTTTCTAACAAATTTGTAAAGCAGATCGAAGATATAACCAAACTTTTAAGTGGAGATATCTCAAAATGGATCGCGATTTAAAGATATTACTTAGTAAATTTAGTCCACAAGTAGGTCATTTCACTTTCCGGGTTTGATTTAAATATATGTAATTGTTCTACGGATATGATAAACAACACTTATTTATTAGGACTCCATTTTGAAAATAAGTGAATGCTCTACAAAATTCATTTAGGATTGCATCCATAGTATTTGTAAGCCAAATACGATGGACATCAATTGAATAATTCCTGAGATATTATATTTAAATTTAATTTTTCAGATTGCCATACTAAAGAGCTTATTAATTTGTGTTTTCAGGATGTACCTGTGTGGCGTGGTGAAGTGTTGCAAGGCAAACTGGTGCTTGCTCACGGCTGTACATTCTCGGTGCACGCAGCAGGAGCCAGTAACCAGCGTGAAACTGAAAGCATTCCGACCACTCACAAGCGAGCAGCAAGAGACCCATCACACACGTCCTGTGGCGTTACCTGCCGAACTACGTTTCAGTGGTGGAGGTGTAAACTAGCAAGCAACAGGGTACAGCACAGAGCTAACGTCAGATTATATTGCAACATGCCACTGGACGTACAATATATATTTTTCAGCATAAAGTTGTGTTTAAGTCGGTTTGTTTGTTCCAGATAGCACAAAACTCAAAATATGAGGCAACCATTTTGCAAATACGCACCCTAGTCGTGGTTATCGTGGAATGCTATAGTACACTACTATTTACATGCTTAAGTTACTGGGATCAGTTTCTAATATACGCTTTATTTTTCAGGTAGTACTATTTTACAAAAATATGATGAAAAGAACCCATGAATCAATGAATGTGATGCTGAGAATATGTGCTGCAGGCATAAAATGCCAGGTTTAAATAGATGCAACACTTCGGAAGGTAAGGTATATTTACATAAAATATTTATAACCACAACATTTTGAAAATAATTGTATTTATACTTTAAATCTCGTACATGTTTGCATCTGGTGTGACTGTTTGATAGTTCCTGAAGTACGGCGCATAAGAGTTATATTTTCGGGTGGCACTACCTTTGGCGGACTTATGATATAGATTTTTTAATTAAATACTGCCATCGTGTGGAGACTGCATACATATATTATTGCTCAGACCAGTTAAATGGTCCTTAAAATATAACTGAGCACGCAACATTTTGGTTTGGACGTCATTTTGAAAATAAGTACCTGGCATGTTAGAAAACTATTTAGGATGGCATCCTTACGAAATACCAGGAATTTATAAAGTTTGCTGAAATTAGGTGACTGTTTAAAAAGTCTTTGGAGGCAGGAGTGGCCGGGGGGGGGGGGAGTATGGACACCCATTATATAACAACTACACACGCAGCTACCAGCTACACGCATACAGAGGAAGATAATTTTGCAATATTTATTTCCTCTTTGGAAAGTAGGCTAAAACATTGACTACACAAAGATACAGATTAACGTTTCATTCGAATCTACCAACT
Organism: Dryococelus australis; assembly: GCA_029891345.1. Classification (NCBI taxonomy): domain Eukaryota; kingdom Metazoa; phylum Arthropoda; class Insecta; order Phasmatodea; family Phasmatidae; genus Dryococelus; species Dryococelus australis. The sequence continues at coordinate 81,526,305 of CM056995.1, forward strand.
ATATGAATTTTATATAAAATACATAAGTTTTGTCAGTTAAGCAGTTTCCTTTAAGCGTTTGCTGACTTGTTCTTAGCTCTTTTCAGTAACTTCTGCTTCCGTTTTTTCCTTCTGTTAAATACATAAATAAGCGGATAAATGAATTATCCTGCTGTATCTTCAACACTAAGTATCGCAATATTTCTTGTGATTAATTAAATGTAGCTTACTTGATGTTATTTCAGAATTCCTAAGTTTGGTTTCATTTTCCCAGACAGTTACACTACTTTTGTATAGTTACTGCATCAATACAACAAACAAAACGCAACCTACAACTTCCGACGAACACCTTACTTTGTTGTGGCCGCAAAGAAATTTCAGAACTTATTAACAATTAACGACTGTTTAATAAAAAATATTTTGCTACACTATTTTGGATACCAAATTTGGTCACTGGTTTTGTAACCATTTCAACTCGAAAGCCAAGATAGCTGTATAGCTACAAATTAAATATTACGTTCTGTAGACATAGAAGTAAATTTCCATTTAACAAAAAAATACACAGTTATGTTGAGGGAAGTATATAAAAGATCTGATACAGGATACATTTAGAACACAGTCAAATGTCCCTTGCGTGGGTGGTTTTGCAAAGGTTTTATTCGAAATGTGTGAAGTTGCCGTGGACGGACTATACCTGGTTACGCCTGAAGTCAGCATTAAATAGGTGTGTCATGAGTAAGAACAGGTGTTTTTTTGCGAAAAGATTTCAATAACGGCTGTACTCCAAAAAACTTCTGTTCAAATGCACTTTCGTGGTTGAATTATTATAAATGCCACGTGCCTCAAGTGTCAGTCCGCAAATCATGGACGTTCAGTATCGGAGTACTTTATTGCGATTGGCCCAGTCAAATAAGAACATGGCTTCTCACGTAAACACGCGGCCAATAACCAAAGGAAGTCGTTGTCGTGGACGTAAGATATTGATGTATAGCATGGCTAAAATCATTTCGTGAAAAAAACCTGTCCCTAGTCATGTGAAATAAAAATTGAATCGGAATTCTTCGAAAGAAAACGTACGTACTATTTTCGTGATTACTGTTGTCGTGAACCAGGTGGGACATTCTCTTCTTCGTTCCACTTGGGATTTGTGGAGAGGGATGAGCAAGACGCAGGAATTGTGTGGTGACTGTGGCAGCGGGTCGCGGGGAGAGCTGAATGTTCACACTTCGTTGCGTATTCGACGCGCGCGGCCGAGCTTGACGATTTGACTTCAACACTTGCCAACCGCGTAACATTTACTACCCGCACGTGATCCGAGTGACAAAAATCGAGGGGGAATTTCATTACCTCCTCTCTCGAGAGCGGGGTATTAATATTCATCTCGGATGTGAACACACAGCGACACGCAGCAATCAGCACGAGGGCGCCACCTCCGGCGGTAGAACGTCTTTTGTTTAAACGGCTGTCGGCAAAGAGGCGAGGAAGCGAGCAAGCCAGTCTTTCAGCAATCATTTACTCTGAGCAATCCGGGCGAGCGATCTTTGGCCGACGAAAAATCCGAACGACTCGGGATGAGTTGAATGTTTGTTAGAGTAAGCCGTTCTAGTAAAAATTGGGTTAGGCTGTGTTGCGAACACGGCCGTTTGTTTTGCGTGAATACATCTACGTTGACGCGCTCAGATGCCTTGATGTTTATTTTACGTTCCCGGCACCGCTTCACTCGATCATACGGGGTTTTATGGGTAGTACTGGATTGATTTTTAGATGCTCTTTCCAACCGTATACGATTTCTGTATTTCGACTTGGCTTTTTGAATAGTATAGGCAGACATTGTGTTTTTTCATAATTTTTTCATTAAACGCATTCAATTTCACTATCACCACGCCACACGAATGTTTTTATACACACAATCGATTGATATTGACGAGAGCTGTCGATTGAAACTTAAACGAGCATCGTAGCTTCGCCGTTATAGTACTACGCGGAAGTTATGAGGCGCGGCGAAACGAACTTAAAATAGCAGGCCTGCTCCCCCCCCCCCTCCCTAGTCATGCGATGCTTCAAAGTCCTCACTCAACGTAACATATGCTTTGATCCTTAGGCAATCGAGTGGTGGTGTAATTTAATTTTGAAAGAACGTATCATCGTGGGTGGCTGCAGTATCCATCTCAGATCTGTTCCTTTGGTTTACTATCGACCAAGGTTTGTTAACATCGTCGCATCACAATATATTTGATTACTTTGGAATAAACAGGGATGTTTTATCAGTCGTCTCTTCTACTGTCTCATCCATTTCCCGTGCACGATCCCCGCGTGCTGCTACACGGAACGTCCAGTGACAATGGTGGGTTGTTCTGCACTAGATTGTGCAAACAGCACAGCTACTTGCTTCTGGTTGTTTCGATTTCCTGTTGATGGAAAAAAATTAATGCGATTTGGCTGCAGAATTGCAGACGGGACAAATGGAAGCCGATGTCTAATTAAAGGCTTTGTGAGGGTTTTATAACACAGTCTCGGATATAAACTGACGTTATCATTTTTATGAGTAAATTTATTAGAAAACCCTATTGCAAAAGTCGAAATTATTTAAAATATTGAAATAATTATACTTCATGTACTATCAAACGATACATACATGTATGGGCTGTTCACGGTAAGATGAGAACTTTTGAAAGCCCTGCTAAAGATCTACTTGTACGCAAGTTGTGTATTCCTCCGTCTTATGTAAAATTAACATTGACGTGGGCCTCATCATTTTATTCATCCGTCGGTCAAATGAAACTGTGAAATTATTAAGAAAGTAAATACCTTACAAATCTGCTCATTTTTACTCTCCGATGCATAAAAAAAACCCGAAAGAGAAAGAAATCATTTTTAATTTTAAGTTATCACAAATGGTTACCTAACACTATTTATTCGACGTTAAGATATGGAAGTACTTTCCATCCATCTTTACCAATTTTACTGGGCGAATGCCACTCAGTGCGCCCATTAAAATATATGTAGGTAGGGGCAGTGACTTTTTTCTAAGATCATTTTTAAAGTGCTCACTTTATCGTGAACAGCCTTTAGATAGTTGCCTGCTTAGTAAGCGGGTCACTGGTTCGAGCCTTAGAGGTGGCATTTATCACATCTTTCAGCATTCGTTTTTGATTAGTATTTCATGAGAGCATTTAAAAGAAAAAGAATTTTATCGGAAATGCGTAGAAGCGGAGAGCGCCCCAGAGGGCCTCTGAGAGGACACATGAAGCCAGTCTAACACCCGACAAAATAGGTCGGTTGTCGTGAATCGAGTGTTGCCGAGTTTTTGGTGCCGTAAACCATAGGCTAAAGATGAGGTACACTGACTATATCTTCTGCGCATGTAACAAACACTGACCTACCTCACACCAAAACAACTGTCAAAGTCACATGGTCAACAGTGATGAGCGAGTTTGTTTGCATCTTGATTTCCAAAAGGAAATCCATTTTATACGTATAACAATTTTATAGCTTAACTTGCATTAAAAGTTGGTTAGAGTAAGTATACAAACATGTTCTGTTCTAACCTCAAATCCTATCCACGTCTTTTACTATAGTCGTATTGGCAGAAAAATTGGCCAATGTTGGGCGATGCGCACCTCATGACCGCACTCTACCTGATACTTTTTATACACCACAAACGTGGCACGACTGCGGGGAAACACTTAGATTACTTCCAAGCGGAAGTAGTGGAGACGTCTGTCAGCCTGAGCGCCAGGGCAATTGACTGCTGCGGTTATTAATAAAGTGGAACAGATAACAAATTATTTATTTGTGCTATTGAAAGAGCAAACCACTATAATTCGGTAAATGCTTCAGTAAGTAACTTAATGCTGTCAAGTAGCCAAAAAAAAAAAAAAAAAAAAAATCACACGTTTCATTTTAATTTAAATTCTGTCTCCCTTAGTTCATGTTCTATATTTCGCTAAGAGGTTGTTAGAAAAAAAAACAGTATCGTTACTTTTGGAACACAAAACATATACCTACTGTCTCTAGATATCCTTATATATATTTTTTCGACATTCATAGTAATTACCAAAACTTACATAACACAATTTAATGTATTATAACTAAGATTTATTGTACTTCCGAAGCATCGAGGAACTTGTTTAAACACATAAATATTTATATTCTTTCATCATGAGATTTTTATCAGTAAGAATTTTGGTTGATGGTATTAAGCTGTTGGGATCCATATGAGGAACAGTTATTGTAATGCTTTATAAACATGCATTTAATATGAAAACTTCATTGTTAATTGATTATAACACTCTAAAACTTGTTATAAAAATATTATCCGTACAGTGGAAAACAGGGAATCTTCTGTCCTGCTTACATTGTTGATCAGCATGTGAGCAGATGGCATACAGGCCAGACCATTATCACTATTCCTATATTTTCGCGTTCTGTTATTGTCAGTTATTTCGGCCACAATTCACTGTTAATTTCCTTAAAGATACCTCATTGTTAAAAAATTAAATTTTAATTAGCACATGTTATTGGTTCCAGAATCTAACATAAACTTCAAATCTTCAATACAAGTGCATCTTTGAGAGGGAGATTAAATATTCGTACCCCGGCAAGACAGTTTAGAAACTCATTTATAAACCAAGTAATTATGGTGGCGGAAAATGCATGGTTTACCATTGTTCTTCTAAAAAAATTAATCTCTACGTTATCCTCTGTGCTTTGTAGGATTTCTGTACAGGGGCTTATTCACGTAAGTTCATACAACTAAATGTACCGTTACGTCGGTTCTGCCCGTGCACGTGGAAACCTGCCTTAATACCTCTCTAGGGGTCGCGGTGGCTCAGCGGTTAGCTTACTCGCCTCGCGCCAAGGCGATCCGGGCTCAATCCCTGGCCGGGCCACTCCCGAATTTTCGCAAGTAGGAATCGTGCCGGACGCTGCTGCTGGTCGGTGGGCGTTCCTGGGGAACTCCTGTTTCCCCCGTCCTTGCATTTCAGTACCGCTCCATCGTCACCCCATTCCACCCTCATCGGCTCTCACGACCTCGTAAAGGGTTCACCCAAAATATCTCAATTAAACTCATTAATACTAACACCTCTCTCGCTTCCGCCTGGCATGACGCACAGTTAGGAGCAACTGCAGAGGACATGCGCGGCACAGTAGGCATGTCAGGTGCACAGAAACCACTCACTCTTCGCGTTGCAACATGGGATTTTTTTGTGCCAATATCACTACCAAATTAAACAAAGTGGACAGAGGTGTAGGTTAGAACACTGTATGTATAATCAAGTGTTTTGAAATGTTTGTACCCTTCATTTAAAGGCTGTTCACGGTAAACTGAGCACTTCTGAAAGCCCTTCTTAAGATCTACTTGCATACACACTGTGTGTTCTTCCGCCCTATGTAAAATTAACATTACTATGGGCCTCATCCCTTTATTCATGCGTCGGTCAAGTGAAACTGTGAAATTATTAGAAACGTAAATAATTTGCAGTTCTGCTCATTTTTTACACTTCGATACATTAAAAAAACACAATCCAATTAAATAAATAATTTAAGTTAATGATTACTTGGCATTTTTAATTCGACGTTAAGATTTGGAACTATTTTCCATTCTTCGTTACCATCTTTACTGGGCGCATGTCACTCAGTTTGCCCTTTAAATTATATGCAGCCAGGGGTAGTGACTATCGCGAACAGCCTTTAACCTAGTTTTACTGTGTTTATAATATACTCATGATGTACAAGTAATTCATTTATTTAAAAGGCTGGGTCTACTTAAAACTCGAAAGTAAACAAACACGTTCATCACTGTTGACCACGTGATTTCGACGGTTGTACTGGCAACAGGCGAGTCAGTGTTGCGGTCATGCGCACTAAGGCGAAGATCGGTCTGGTCTACCTCACGACGCGAAATTACCAGTTGCCAGGTCTCCATTGGCAACCAAATGTTTGTGGCTTGCGACTTTTAAATACGGTCCCTTAATTCAATGAACCATAAGTGAGAAAGGCATGTCCATTCTTGCATGTCGTCTGGTATTGCTGAGTGAAATGCAAAGGCCTACAGTTGCTTGGTTAGTAAAAGTGACAATAACCAATCAGCATATTGATGTACCAATCTCGTAAATTTCATCTGTGCGACATAAAATATAATTTTTTATTTTCATCATTCATAACCAGATTATGTGCCGGTCTAACTCAGCGCATTAGTGCACTCGGTGACGGATGAGACATTTTCAGAGTTATGAATATAAAATAGAGGCGACGAAAAATCTTAGTCTGGCTATAGTGCCTTCAGACTTGAAATTCATGCCCCGGTCTACCTCATCTGTGTAGTATATACGTGTAAAGGCCGTTTACAATAAAGTGAGAACTTTTGAAATCAACCTTAGAAAAAAGTCACTGCCCCTACCTGCTTATATAGCCAATATGAACGGGCGCACCGAGTGACTTGCGCTCAGTAAAGTTGGTAACAATAAAGGAAACGTAGTTCCATATCTTAACGCCAAATAAAAAAAATATTAGGTAACCATTTGTGATGACTTAAATTTTTATTTTGTTTTCAGTTTCTTTTTAATGCATCGAAGCAAGAAATTAGCACATTTGTAAAGTATTTACTTCCTAAATAATTTCACAACTTCACTTGACCGAAGTATGAATAAAGTGAAGAGGCCCATGGCAATGTTCATTTTACATATGGAGGAAGAATTCACGACGTGCATACAAGTAGATCATAAACAGGAATTTCAAAAGTGCTCACTTTAGCGTGAACAGCCTATAACGGGTTGAGAACAGCGTGACTCGGAACCTACAGTCTGTTCGCGGTTTCTCCACATTTTTTAAATCGAACCTTTTGAAATATCGCCCCATGTATCACGCGTTTAGTTATTTCCTAAATATGCCATATATTTCAAGCGTTTTATACCTCTGTTAACACAAAGGTATATTATTTTTCGTTAAATTGAAGTTTCACTATACATTTTATTTATAAATTATAATACTTAATTTATAATAAATATGATTAAAAATAGTTAGAAAGCATGTGTGTGTTTGTAACACCTAGTAAGAAATAGTTCTCATACAAAATCTTATTACAACTGAGTGCGCACGAATTCAGTGCGTTGTCCTTTGCTGTAATTTTATAGGCTCGGTTGAGCTTCGGTTGCATGAGGCGGAAGAATATTCTGGAAATAGAACTTTAGCAGGGCTTCAGAAAAGTGCGAAGTAACTGTGAATGGATTACAGTGTGATGAGGAGGCCTTGACTCTTCCATTCTTTGCGTGCACGACCATAATTGATCACTTGACGCAAATGAGGCAGTCGCCTGCTTGTCAAGTCGTATGAGCCAGGGTTGCAAGCACTACGAAGGAGGCGGTTCAAGGCTAATAGTGAGTGAAGAGATTTGGGCGGCTCTTAACTTCGAGGTATTCAGAGCCGATGAGGGTGATTGAGGCGAGTATGGAGCATCGCCGGAATGAAGGGGCGGAGGGAAATGAGAGATCCTCGAGAAAACCCGCCGACCAATGGCATCGTCCGGCACGGTTACCACATACGAAAAAGTCCGGAGTGAGCCGACCGGGGATTGAACTCAGATCGCCTTGGTGGGAGGCGAGCAGGCTAACCGTTCAGTCACCGGGGCTCCTTCAAGGCTAATATTAACACACACACACACACACACACACTCACAGCCCTACCTTCGTAACACCAACTGTATTAATACGGCCCTCTGTGGTCACTTTCGATACCGAGCGTAATTTGTTATGCGGTTACGTCTCCGATTTGAATTCGGGATGTCGTAGGCTCGATTCCCACACTACGCTAAGCCGAAACGGATAGGGGACATGGTTTTATAAAGGTTTTTAAATTCTGTCCTAAGGGAAAGCAGCTGCAGTTATTTAATGTGACTTCCAATTGTTTCACCCATTATTTAAAGATCCTTATTAGCATTCGCAAATAAAATTATATACAATATTATTGTTATTATTATTGTCGCCTCTGTCTACCGTAAGAGGGGCCTCCATGACCTACTCCTATGTTGCACCCTTGCAAAAGGCAGCCAAGTGTGTAAGCACCAAGGATGTTATATATAGTTATAAATTTAAGATGTGCCTACAAGCAGTGAAGTATGTGGAAAAGGAATTAAATATTCAGTGGAACGTCACATATACAGGTTTTTCGTTCCAGCGATTACTGCAGCCGTACGCGCTGCGCGAAATCACCATGATTGCGGGAAACTTCGGTGAAACTCACTTCCTATTAGCTAATGCGGCCTCCTCTGCTCCTCTTTCAACCATTACTTCCCTTGAATTGGCTTCGCCCCTACCACGACCAAGGCTTATCCAGATATTTACTATAGTCTGTTCGCTGCATTTTCACATTTTCTGAATCAAAACTTTGAAAATCGCCCTATGTATGACGTGTTTGGTATTTTTCTAAATGCGTACTGTATCATCTTCTTTATATATAAAATCCATTGTGCGTGACTAAACCGCATCATCACTGACAAACCACTGGACCAATTGAGACCGTACTGACACCATATGTTGAGGGGGCGAGTAAGGTTTTTAGTTATGTTTCATTCCGATAGGGTGGCACTGGAGTCTAACTTCTATATTTATGGGCCGATTTTACTCATACTTGCAGGAGATGTTTGTTGATCTAAAAGAGAAAAATGCTAGCGATACCACGGCGAAACATCGGTCGACGTACCCGACGTATTAGAGAGGACGCATTGAGAAGGCTAAATAGAACGTGAACACGCGCTGCACAAACTGAAGAGGCACTGCACAAACTGAAAAGACATGAACACAAAATCGAGAAGGACACAGCACACAACAGGCGGAACAACGTTCGCTGGGATCAGCTATTTCCATATAAAATTAAAAATAAATTTGTGAATTTCATTTGATTAATATTTACAATTTAAAAATGAATTTTTCTATTTTGATTACAGAAATTATTGGCACTATTCACACCTCATTTTAATTTTCTATTTCTATTTTAAAAATATGTAAAGGAATCCTAAAGTCCAAGCGAACGAAGTCGCGGGAACAGCTAGTTAATTATAAAATTTTAGTAATAATTAATATGAATAAAACTGAGGGGAAATCAGTATTTTGGTAACGCCTAGTAAGAAATAGTTATTATGAAAAATATGATTACACTGAGTTCGCACAAATGTGGTGCATTGTCACTTTTGTGTAATTTTCTATATTTTGTTAAGCCTTGTTTGCATGAGGCAGAGGAACAACCTGACTGAACACTATATGACGAGCAAACTCCTTGTTGGCACCTACCTATGAGCCTGGCGCATCTTCCCTCCGGCCTCCGGCTCCAGTAGCAACTGCCGTCCCACACGACCCTTGGAGCGAACACGTCCGCGGTGGGTCAAGGACTGCCGTCACTGATCTGCACTACAGCAGCTCTCTCCCCTCCGTCCTCCACCACAAGCACTTCCCGCTTCCAAGCAAGGCTAGCGGAAGTACAAATCAGGGCTCTTCAATGCCCCTCGCTCCGTCGCCGAACGCGGCGTTGCGTCGCGTGGGGCGCCACTGGCGCGTCCCCCTCCCACTGCTACGGGTCGGGACCACGTCACGCTGTAGCCAGCTCTAAATGTCTCTAAATGTTTACTACCAACCTATGAAAAAAATGTCTGCCACTACTGTGGGTCGCGACGGCATCTCACTGTAGCCGGCTCTAATTGTCTCTAAACATACAATTGTTTCTAAATGTCTAAATGTTTACTACCAACTATGCAAAAAATATCTGCCACCACTGTGGGTGGGGATCGCGTCTCACTGTAGTCGGTTATAAATGTCTCTAAATGTTTAATTGTCTCTAAATGTTTACTACCAACCTATGGAAAAAAAATTTCTGCCACTGCTGTCTCCTACCGCTGTGGGTCGGGATCACGTCTCGCTGTAGCCGGTTCTAAATGTCTCTAAATGTCTGGTAGTCTCTAAATGTTTACTACGAACCTATGGAAAAGTGTCTCCCACTTCTATGGGTCGGGATCGCGTCTCGCTGTAGCTCGCTGTTCCGTACCATGTACAGCTGCACCAAGAATTTGGGAATAATGACTTTCCTAAGCGTATTTTCTGCAACTGGTACCTGAGCAAAGACCGTGATTTCCATCGCAGCATTTTGTGGACTGATGAGCCCAAACTTATGAGTAATGGTGACAACCTACATAATGCCCATTAGTGGCCTGCAGTCAATCCACATTGGTTCCGTCAAGTGGAAAACCAGCATGTGTGGAGTCTTGATACTTGCTGTGGCCTTCTCGGACATCGTGACATATGATCATATTTTTGTGAAGGGCAATTGAATGGTGCAGATTATGCAGACTTCCTAGAGAATATCTTGTATCAGCTGATCGACGATATCCCTCTCGCTCTGCGATTAACACTGTGGTTTCAACAGGATGGCTGTCCTGCGCACTTTACACGCAGAGCTCGGCTGGTTGCTGACATGTTATTCCCCGAACGGTGGATTGGACGAATGGGTCCTGTAGCTTGGCCACCACGTTTCCTAGACTTGTCTCCGAACGACTTATTTCTGTGGGAAAGAATTAAAGACATCGTCTACTGCGTGCGTCCAACAACGAGGGAAGGCATGAAAGACAGAATCAGAAAAGCATGTGGATCTCTCAGCTGTACCGAGGTCCACCGACCAACCGCGAACGTAAGAAGAAGAGCATAGTCTTGTCTGATATACATGATGGTCGACATTTTGAACACTTGTGAAGCGTGATGTGTGCGAATGAGTGTTCCCAGTTCCCATTTCACAGTGGTTCTCACACACTATACCGGTATTTACAGCACACCCGACGTCCTTTTATTGTACGTGAACTAGGCATGCTCGCCATAAAAACACGTTTCCTTGGTTTCCTTTTGATTATAGTAAGAATAACATTAGTTTTCGTTCATTTTCATTCTGCGTATACTACGCACGTCTGAACCATATACTTACATGATTTATTTTATTGTGCGTAAACTATGCACGTCATAAAACAACTGTCTTAGTAAATGTTGTTTACTTTTAGACTATCCAACGACACCACATTTGGCCACTGTTCCTTTTGCAATTTCAATGCTCTCACCCCCCCCCCCCCCTATACCTCTACCCGAATTCCTTTATCACCGGCATGTACGGGGGAATGGAATTACTGCCAATCGATGATTCATGTAAGGTATAGTTATCACGATTTTTTCGGGAACCCCCGGTGTCGTGTTGTTTCGGTGAAAAAGGGGTGTTACGGATGCTGTCGTCACCCTGTGTAATTTGCTATTGTTTCGATTTATTGTGATTTACGGAATTTCTCAACGCTACAGTTACGTACCTCTCTCTTTTCTCTTGTCTTTTTGATATTCACAACTATTCGTTATTGGGTATTGTGTGTGTCGCCCCACTGCCAGGTTTTTAACATAATTCTTTTGACATTTCAAACTCGAATTACTCGAAAACGGCAGGGGTTATGGTGTTTATACAAGGTAATCTTTTTTGTCAATTGAAACATTGGGATTCATATTCCATCAATAATATCCCACATATGCTACCGCGTCATCGAATGGCTCGCAATAAAAGTGGTAACCGTTATTATTTCCATGAATTAATTTGTTGACAGCAACAGGTTTTCTGGTGTTTGTAGATCACTTTACACTTGCACATTATCCAGAAACGTAGTGTTCCATCTTACATAGTTTCTCCGATATCTGTAATAATCTGGTGTGTCACAGGTCCAACTTCAAAGTAGTGTATCGCCCTTGGGAGTCGATTTAGATTTTAGACCATCGGTCGTATTATGTTTTCAACTTATTTTTTCATGATTAATCTGCAGCCGATGTTTGTAGATATATTCTGTATATACAACGTGTTTAGGAAACGTGATTCGTGAAATACTGTGTAGTTCAAAACACGCCTATGTCCAAAACGTACTTTGCTCTATTATACATTAAAACAGATTTTATTAATTTAATTAAAAAGTATTAACATTAAGCCAATGGCGAATGCAGTATTGGATCAAAAATAAAATTACTTACCCACCTGAATAAAAACATTTACTAATTCTTTGATGGGAAACACGTTTTTATCGTATATCATGTCTGTGCAGGAAACACTGCGTATTTTAAGTGGTAAACATTAATATTTAAAATTATAATTCAAACTTTTTAAAAGTGATATTCTAAAGGTTTTAAGTTCCTTTTGTTGTGTATCCAGAAAACTGCATTTCAAAAGAGCGTGTAATTTAGGACATAAGCCTACGTGGTTTATTTTGTTAGTAGAGTATATTTGATACTCAGACATGACAGATTACGCATTCTACTCGCATATCTGTACTTTAGCATACGGGACTTATTGGTGCGCTATAGTTTTGTTGCAATTTGCTAGTAGAAATTAACATTGGTGGTAAATTGAGGGAAAATGACTCCTACCGACTCTTAAGGGCTTCCAAAACCCTATTATTTGAGATGGACCGTGGGTTCGAATACCAGGTATGGCATGAGTGTTAGTCTAAGTTAGGTCATCAGTTACTTTGTAAGCCGTCCCTTGATAAGCCTTCAGGCATAACACCGGGGGAAGTTAATAAGTCCAATCCAATATACCACATTATCTTGTTTAATTTATCGATCATTTTAAAGTATGTCTCAAAGAGTAGAATTCAAGCAGGTACATCAATAAAATTGTTCTGGTTACATTTTTGTAGTTGCAATATGTCTTGTTTGGTGTTTATCGTTTCTGATTGTTTCCCGTTGGATAAAATCAAATTGACTCGTAGCGAGATGACCATGGGTGTCCTATATCAACCTTCCTCTTTTCCGATCACGATTCATTATTGTTCTAGTATTGTTAAAATGATTTTTTTTCAGGAGTGAACTGAATGAGAGTTTTCACCTGTGTATATAAACTAGAAACCGTCTGTCGAAACTAAATACAGTATAGTTGAATGATGAAAAAGTGATTTCATGCCAAGAAAAAGTGTTGTTGAGAAGACTTTACCATTTTTTTAGTCAATAAAACCATTATTTGCATCACTGTTTCATATAGTGCAAAATATCGATAACGTGATTGTTGTTTCTGTTCGGGAATATTTATAATAAGATTATGAATAACTTTGGTGTTACAAAAAAAAATATGGCCAATTACAAACTGCCAAAAATCAAGTCTTTCATTAATGAGAAAACAATTCCTGCGATTTTATGGCTATATTATCTTGATTTTCTCCAAGATCTCTCTGTCCCACTCCCAAACGCCCCACCAATACGGAAAATTTATACACGCTATTCAAATACAAATACCCTATTAAAATGTTTTTCGATTAAACTAAAAATTACGTATACTAAAGTAATGTATTAAAAGTAATTATCTATACTAATGTAATGTATTAAAAGTAATTATCTATACTAAAGTAATTAGAAATTGAAAATTTAAAGTTTCTCTTAAGTATATATTGCATAACATTTTCCATAGTAAATTAGTACACGTTCTAATATATTTCAGAACAAATATCGAAGAATTTGAAAACAGTTTATATGGAAATTCTCCGTTTTACACTATTCCTGCTAATTCGTAACTTGAGACTGCCAAACATCAAAACTGTAGCAGAAAGTGGGGTCCAGGCAAGTCTCTTTAGAATTCTCAGGTATATGGGAACAATAAGGAGACAAGCTGATGTTTACACCTATAAGATGAAAACTTTCATCTCATACCCGTAAATGGTGTTACACTAATCCTCAACAGCTGGCGTGGAAAATGGATATAACAACCACTATGTACCGCGTATCTTTCCGGGGAGAAAATTACCATTTTCAGGTCAAGTCCCTCCGACTCTTAAAGGCGAAGCGCGACAAGCATACTACGTGGGATATTATGTAAAGTACTTGCGTTAAGGGAACACAGATTGGTATACAGATTAATTAAACCAAGATCAGGGATAAAAGGAAGGTATCGTAATTCGTACACAACCCCATCAATCATATAAATAATAAGGGTTGGCGATTGTGGATACCATCGGATGAAGCAGGACATCATAATTACCAAAAAAAAATGCACCCTATTTGCAACTCTCGTGCACCGACCGTTTCAGTGTAAAACGCAAACGAAGAGTACATTGGTAGCAAGGTCATGGCCTGGTGAGTAGGCAACACGTCCTGCACCCGGTGGTAAACACATGTTGGTGTCATGTTGCACGATGTTATACTTCACAAAGTTGCGAGTTGTGATCACACCTTAGCTGAGCGGTCTGCCTGCTCACACCTTCACATATTTATCCATGACACGGGCCGTGATCGAGGGAATTAGTTATGAAATCACAAACCACAGAAACCCTTTCCACCGGCCAGTAAACGGGGAAAACGCAGCCGATATAGGGCAGTGTAGCCCGTGGGCGGTGTCTTTTGTCGTCGGGCCATTGGAACGAAGAACGTGTCCGGGCGTTGACTTCAGGCTTCTTAATAAGCCTCCGGATTCATGAACAAGGTGGGGACTCTCCAATTAGACTTTACTCAGAATGTATAACATTGGTGGAGGCTTGGTTCTTTCCTAACCTCTTGCTGCCTGTCATCAGTTACTCTACCATCCACCCTCACATTTAAATAAATTCCCCACCCGGCCGCACTAGTTTTTGTAGTAATTTTAACAAAGTTCATTATAACAAAATTTCAGCCACATCCACTTTAACATTAAAATGCTTTGTGGGCGCTGAATGCATTTACTGGAAACTATTATTATGAAAGTGATACATAATGCTGAACCCATTTCAATAACATTCACTTTCATGTGTATAATGCCAAACCTATTTCAATTACACTGTTGGGTTAATGCATTATTGCGATTCATGGACTTAGCGCACTACCCTGGGCTCTTGTATGGGCTGAATTGCGCGCCAGTCCTGAAGTGGATTCTCAGACTGCTAAACCTGACGTGAGATGGAAGATGGAGTGAGATGTGAAGGGTATTTTTAGAAATGGGAACACTCGAAAAGTTGGTCACTCGAACAGCTGGTCACTCGAACAGTTGGTTATTCGAACCGTTTGGATACTAGAACAGTTGGACAATCGAACAGCTGGTTCGTCCCCGGTCGAGCTTTTGTCTCGCTGTAGCCGGCTAGTGGTTCTCGTCAAACTCTTGCTATCAATTTTTGGAAAAATTTCTGCCCAAAATTCCATATATTTAAACCGGAACAGCGACCGGCAGATTTACAACAATGTCTGCGGGAATTAAAATGTAATTAAATTTTTAAGTAATTGTTGAAAAGATATTGTTTAATAAGTGGCTCCTGAAGTTAGTTTTTGTTTATATCTAATAATGACAGATGGTTCCTAAAAGTCTAGTTGTTCAATGGAGATTTATATTTTCTCATGAGGCGCAATGATGTGCAAAGGCCAGACAGAAGAAATGTAGGAATTGTAATTAGATATGAACCAACGAAGGGTTCCAACGAGGAATTTTGTCACGTGACAGGCGTCGCTGATATTGCCAACTTATGTTATGAAGTACAGCAGCTCGGAGGAAAACTGACCAATACAACATGGAGAGATAGACTGGTCCGCTGTACGTCATATCCCGTCAGTTCGCTCATTCATCAGAATTTCATACCTAGGCATAAAACTTTGCTTATATTCTGCTTCATTGTTCAAATGCACGATTCATTCTTCGGGTGCGAACGCGTTACGATGTTCTGAATATTTAAAGTTTAAATCATTCCTTTCCATAGCTTCCCTTGACAGTAAATAATGGAAATTCATAAATCACTATTCTTATTTCCTTCGAAGTCACCTTTTGAGCTCCTTAGTACATAGAAATTTTCTTCCAGGGTACGCCCACTTATGCGTATACGTGAAATTAATTTTGTCTCTGAATGTATGACTTCATCCAGTGATCGGATGTCAGAAAATATGGCAGTATTATATTTGAAAGTTTAGTACGGTAGTTAAATAAAATTCCATCGTTGTGTATTTCGCCCGTCAAATAGAGTAGAAATATTGTGTATCCTGTACTATTTATGTACACTTCAGAAGCAAATTACTGTATTTTATAAATATGCCGAAACTTTGGCACGGGCATGAAAATCAATCCTGCGTCCAGGAAAGCGAGCTGAATGGCGATTGAAATATGTTCAGAATCAAGTGTTGAATGATAATCTGGCAGAAAAACAGTGGTGTCAGAGAAGGAGGCATTCGCAGGAAAAAAATGCAGAATATTGCAATTGTTACTACGTGATATTATTGGTTGAAAAATGCTCGAATGATGATTTGTGTCAACGGAACCTTTTCAATTCACATCATTGCCATTAATTTTATCTCATACTCTTATTGAAAAATATAGGATATCACAGGATCATTACGGCAAACTTCTAGATAGGTAATGTAATGAGGAACATTTTAGTCAGAGAACGGATTTCCCGAGACGCTCCTTGCAGATTCCAGGCGTCGTTGCAATATAGTCCACACGCCAGGGAGTAAACACTTTTCAAATCAACCATAGAAAAAAGTCACTGCCCCTACCTGCGTATATTTTGACGGGCGCAGTGAGTGACATGCGCCCAGTAAAGTTGGTAACGATGGAGGGGAAAGTAGTTCCATATATTACCGTCGAACAAAAAGTGTTAGGTAACCATTTGTGGTAGTTTAAATTATTCCTCTCACTTTCAGTTTTTTTTTTAATGCATCGAAGTGTAAAATTTGCATTTTTGTAAAATATTTTCTTTTCCCATAATTTGATAGTTTCACTTGAACGATGCACAAATAAAGTGATGAGGCCCATGACAGTGTTAATTTTACATACGGCGGAAGGATACACAACGTGTATACAAGTAGATCTGAAGCAAGGTTTTCAAAAGTGCTCATTTTACCGTGAACAGCCTATGGTTGTGTGTACTCTACGCCTGTGGAGAACCGCGACGTTCTCGTAGAAAGAATACAGGCGGCATGCAACGCGGTTCAAACTACTCCTGGAATCCAGGCAATGCATCGGCGTTGCAATGTCTGCAGCCAAGCTGAGGGCCGCCATTTTTAGCACCTGATTTAATTGAACGTATGGAAATGTGTAACAGGCGAACAATAAAGTACTGCAACCTATATACGTCTACCTACTTAATATTACAACCATCCCTGCAGTACTACATTGAGTATCACTGTTTTCTGGGAGGTAGGTAGTTAGTGTCTGTTGTGTGCAACGCTCTTAACCTGCCAGGCATTATAATGAGGTGTATAAAAACGCCTAGCGTCTAAACGGGATGTCTACGGACATCTTTCTCTGACAAAAGTTGTTCCTCATTACATTACGCATCGCCCCTAGAAGTTTTTCGCAATGATCCTGCGACACCTGTGTAGTGTTCTTGACAACGTACAGCACATGAAGTGTCAACAACTTGTACTCCATACATTATGATGACTTTTGTTCAATCAATGGGCAGCTTACGTGTGAGTCTCAGATCTCCTCCCTTTCTCCCTTGTGACCACACGGGATTTGAAAACACAATCCCTGTGAAATAACTATCTCCAGCAACTCAAATGCAGAGTTGATGATTAATTACACGTTGGGAGAATGGAAAATATATACACTGTCTCGCCAACTCCAAACGACAGTGCAACCCAAAAAATGTGAGAGGAATGGAACAGGTGGGTGCGTCCCCCAACATCCTGGCTCATAATTCGTTTATGATGCTGCGAAGGATAAAAGTTACTGTGACGTGTGATTAACTGAATTACCAATAAATTACTGCTGCCGATTCCCTTATTTTCCAAAACACAATTTGGTTTTACATTTCAATGTAAAAAGAAGACAGCGGCATTTACCGAATGGGGTGGAATTCGACCGACAAATTCGTGAGGTGATTCCTTTTGCAAAATCAAGTGAGAAATATGTGAGACACTTCCTACCTGAGCAAAATACTGCGGGAGGAATGAGCCCTTAATAATCAACATTTCAAACAATTTTTATCGAACTATTGGAAACGAGGTGAAATTAAAGTACAATTCGCCGGACATTACTTTATGCTATCGGGATCTTCTAGTTAAGAGTACATTCTCATTAATATATCCCCCTGTAATGATAATAATTAAGAGAAGTAGCCGCTCTCTTATAGCAGACAGCTCTTTAACCGTCGTGATTTATGAACCTTTGATGGTGAAACCACAGAAAGTTTTGTGTGCGTTTTACAGGAAAACGGTGGGTCATGGGCAGTTGAAGCAAGAGGACCATTCTTGTTGATTAGGGTGTACTACTCAGTAAACCAGTGTAACATTTCATACTTACTGACAGTAAAAGAAGACGTACACAAAAAGAAAGTGGCCACCCCCTGTTATTTTCATTACGGTGGGAGGTATAAAACTATGCTCGAAGAATTGTGCTTTAATTTCACTTCGTTTCTGATACTTCGCAAAAGTGCCTTTTAAAAATTCTATTTTTAAAAATTCTATTTTTAAGGACTGTTATTTCCATTAATATTCAGTTTAGGTAGAAAGTGCTCTGTATTTTGCCCACTTGATTTTGCATAAGGAATCACCTAACAAACTTCACCAGACGAATTCCGCGCCATCCTATAAATGTGAGTTTATGTTACAAAATTACTGGAAAAGTTTTAAATTATCTGGATAATGGGAGCTCGAACAATGTTAACGCTGTAAAATTCGTTGAGTCACCGTTTTTAAAAACGCAAGTTATTTCTGACATGGTTTAATGCTATAAATATTACTGAGTAACTTCCTTCATAACAATTACAGCAAAAACACTTTTTCACACGAAGCTTGTTCGCAGTTCAAATTTACGTGCTAAAATATCCATTTTATTTTAAACTCCATGAATTCCACTACTGCCTTAGAATTAATGTGTTTTAAATATGTAACTTCATGGAGTAAAAAACAAATACTCATATACCTTTCAATATATTTACAGAGAGTCTCCATTTTTGCTTGTGTATGTATAAAGCTCTTAGTTTGGTAAAGAAACATTAGCGTTGTTAAAAACCTCATGTTAATATCTAAAATAAAGTACTATCTTACTGCTGTACGGGGAGTATGTATAATTACTGTTTTATTTTGCTAGCCTGAATCTTAGCAGAGGAATTAAATAATATATTCGGTTCACAAGGAATATAGTCTCTAAATTCTTATTAAATTAAGTTTTTCTTTTTCATAAACTGCTGATGTATTTAATAACGTGTGAATGATTTATGCCAGACTTTTTTTATTACAATAATAATTTCGGCAATCTAAACACTGCTGTGCACTGGTGCGTGTGTGTATATATCTAAGGTTCTCCCAGTGTGCTATGGAACAAACAGTTAGCAGAGTGCGTGCAGATTCCCTCGACGCGAAGTGAAGTTAGAGCGCCTGCATTCTTTTTAAACCCACTCCAAGATGTACAGTCAGACACTCTGGTAGGGGCAGTCCAGACTCTGTATCAGGCTCTGCGTCCTTAGTCTTCTTACCTTTGCGCTCTGAAATAGAAATAAGTTCTCTTACGTCACTTCAAAGGCCTCATTTTATTTGTAAAGGTTGTTCACGATCAAGTGAGCACTTTCGAAATCAACCTTAGAAGGATGGTTGGAAAGCAGTTCCATATCTTAGCATCGAATAAGAAGTTCTGGGTAAACATTTGTAATAACTTCAATTGTTTATTTCGCTTTCTGTTTTTTTTTTTAATGCATCAGAGTGTAAAAAATGCAAAATTAGTAAATTATTTACTTTTCTTATAATTTCACAGTTTAAACTTGCCAACGTATGAATAAAGTGATGAGGTCCTTGGCAATATTACCTCTATAAATACGGAAGAATACACAACATGCGTGCAAGTAGATCTTAAGCGGGGCTTTCAAAAGTGCTCATTTTACCGTAAATAGCCTATAATAAGCTAGTATTTCAAAAAGACTGTTTACGATTAGACTTATACATTTCTAAAATTGCTAAATGATTCCTTCATTTAGCGACACCATCAGCGGTGTCGCGTGTTGTGCTGTTTGCATGGTCTGAGGCAATCGGATATACGCCATCGTAAGCTGCCTGATTGAGCAAATGTTATGTCGGACAACACAATTTTGCCACTAAGATTTTTACCTCATTTTACATACACAATTCATGTGGCGTTTGTCTTGGACGTGAATAATAGAATAGCAAATGTACGCATTTGGCTTCTTGTGCAGTGCGAAATAAGAGTAGCCAAAGTAGGGCGGTACAAATTAGTGCACTATTTTCCTTTCAAAATTGTTTCGAAAATTGATATTTCTCCCTTCAATTTCATGATCTGCGAGTAACAAAAACTGCGAAGTTCCACTGCCTACAAAATAAAAACATTATTACACTACACATTTTAATGTTGTCTAATCCATGCTAAGGGAAGATTATAGGCGAAGAAAGTGTCAACGCCAAACTTTTCACCCCACAAATTAGATGACTTGCCGCTTTATTGGGGAAATATCTGCTCTGTACTTGAACTTTTCTGTCAACCATAAATTAAAATAAACTTACCTTTCCGCAATTCGGGCGTTCTGTACGACAGGGTCTGCAAAAATTAAACAAAAAAAATTTTTATGAAAATCGAGGTTTTTAAAAAATAACACCTTAAATTTTAATAAGCTAAATAATTTTGCTCCTGCGTGAGTATTGTAGTACCTAGATAGAAGGCAACATGTTCATAGCTAGACAACATGCCTTTTTGATGCTCAAAAACTTTATGTTTTTCATTGTAATGCAAGCTGAGGTTAAAGGCATTCAATCTGAATTGAAATTCGTGTACAGTCTGTTAGTGGTAATTCGTGACACAGAATCGCGTTATGTATGTCTAGGTCTATGTATACTATATATATATAGTGTGTCTATGTATACTTGGTGCCTACTGTAAGTACTAGCTACTTAGTTTGGAGGGGATGGGTTACTGAAATAACTGTGGCCGCGTACAAAGGGCTGGGTGCGCTTATTGCCCAGTGACTTGAGCTGCAGTATACAGCATTTCAGTGTCGGTGGGTCAGCTAAGAAACGGCCAGGAACAATAAAAAAATAAACATTAATATAGTTTTATATCCCTTAGCGTGAGGATGAATTACGTTAATGCAGTAATTTACGAGGGCTTCCACTTTTTAACTGAACGCCGCAAATTCAGATGGTGGAATGGTAAGTACACCGAAACACGGCCAAAATGACCCGGTTAAGTTCAGTCTTACGGTTTAGTTCGTGTAAGTGTGCAAACAACCGCGACGCTGAAGAACTAATTATTTACAATTATTAATATTGATTTGTTGAGTTGCTCTTTTAATATACTGTCCATGTCATCCCATGACGTTCATCGATTTTTAATACAGGGATACGTATTATAGATAATAGCACCGTAGGCTATATAAGTAAAATAAGCAATTTGCATTCACTTTGCATTTAATACGCAGAACTACACAGAAGTATTTCAGGCAGTAATCTGTACGCTTGTACGATTCTTAAGAACACACAATCGAACGAGCCATTTGTAGCACCAACTTTCAGGCACACCCGCCAGCAAAATGGTTGCACTGCTGGAAACATAACGTAGGAACCGCGTTCACCAGTCAGCTCCTGGTGACCAACTCGCCAGCCGGCAAGACGAAATCTTCGGCAGTACGCAGAAGCCAATCATATACAAGGTTTATTACAAGAGCCTCGCGCAGCGCAATGAGAGAATGGGTTGAATTAAGTTGAGAGATTTGGGAGGCTCTTCAAATCGAGGTCTTGAGAGCCGATGCGGGTGAAATGAGGTGAGCACGGAGCAGCGCTGGAATGCAAGAGCGGGGAAAACGGGAGATCCCCGAGAAGACCCACCGACCAGCGTCATCGCCCGACACGATTCCCAATTGCGAAAATCCGGGAATGACCCGGCCGCGGATTGAACCCGGTTCGTCTTGGTGGGAGGCGAGCAGCCACCATGGCCTTGAGAGAATGGGCACGCCAACATCGAAGGAAGTACCAAGTTATTTCGTCTCTGTGGACTTGTATACAGTTTATTCACGGTTTATTCACACTTTTTGAATCAAACATTAGAAAAATATTTACAGATTGTAATGCTTCATTTATAATCATACGAATAAAAGCAGTGAGAAAATAAGTGTTGCTAGTGGCTAGTAAGAAATAGTTCTTATGCAAAAATATTATTACACTGAGTGCGCACGAATGCGGTGCGTAGACCCTTTGGGGAATTTTTCTAGGCTCGGTTAAGCTTTGTTTGCGATAGGCAGAGGAACAGCCTGTAAGTAGAACTTGATTAGGGCTGCAGGAAAGTTTGAACGATGCGCGACTGGACTATACTGTGTGCTCACGGCAAGACTGGCGTCAGTCCTGGCGGCCTGGAGTGGCGCCGTCCCTTCTCCCGCGCTCCAGACGAAGTCCAGCGTCCTCCTGCTCCAGTGGACGAGCTCCAGTGGCACGTCGAACTCTGCCAGCACCGACCGCTCCAGCATCGTCTCCACTGGAGCTGCATCCGCCTGTTAGCAACACACAGCACGTGACTCCTTCCTTATAGGCTATTCACGTGAGGTTTCTTCACACTTTTTGAACCAAATCTTGGGAAAAATCGCTCCATGCAAGACGTACGTGGTTGTTTCCTGAACATGCCATATATCACAAGCGTTTTATACTTGTGTTGACTTAACAGTACCTTATTTTGTAATCAATTTGATTTTTTTCTTACATTTGATCTGTAAAATTTTAGTAATTTATTTATAATTAACACGAATAAAAATCAGGAGGGGTAGGGGTGATATGTGTGTTGGTAATACTTAGGAAGACTTTTTTTTTGTTGTCTTTTATTACATACACCGAGTGCGCACGAATGCGGTGCGCTGTCACTTTGATACAATTTTCTAAGACTCGGTTAAGGTTTATTCTACTAAGGTTTGGAACGAAACCAGTTTCTTATGGGAGAGTTCGGCATAGGGAACATTTTAGCCGCCAGGTGCGTAGTGTTCCGAAAGGTAACTTTAAATATACATTATAAATAAGCGAATAATATATACAAGAGAAAGATTTTACTAAGTTACAAAGTTATTTTATATTTGATGTATTGTTATTACAACTATCCTATTATTTTTAACTTAGAAAATAAAGACAATCTGGCACCTCGCCGACACTAGCGCTTGCCTAGTGACGAAGATTTTCCCTTGCCAAAACGTTTAACATTGATCTTCTCAACCTGTAGTAGAAATACTCTTAACTCGGTTAAGCTTTGTTTGCATGAGGCGGAGGAATATCCTGGGCTTCAGAAAAGCTGGAACTACCGCGAATGGACTATATAGGCTGCACTGGAATAAAGGCTGTGTTTAATAAAACGAAGTTTGTTTGGCGCAAGTACACTATTTGGGACAATTAAATATTTTGTTTCTGAAGCCAAATTATTCCGCTATTCTCATTTGGGTGTCCCAAACGTGTTAAATCTCGTAGATGCAACTAAAGATTTTTATGGCTTTACGTAAATTATAGTTTCGATTATTATAAAAAGTGAAAAATCAGCACTGAGATACGAACTAATAACTCCTTATCGACCGCGGTTAACGTGCTACTTCATAATATGCCACATAAAACGTAATGAACCACTGCTAACACACAACTTTATTGCAAAATAAGGGTCGCACCACTATTTTGCCACGAATAAATTTTTTATGTCATTAAACGTCACGCAGACCATACAAATTTGTCCATTTAATCGTTTTCCAGAATCTTGTGGTTAGATTGTACACACTTTTTGTAGAAAGTGCAATTATCTGGTCTTACTTCACAGTTGCGTGCCTCCCTTGGGATGCACTTTAGACGGTAAGTCGTATGTTCTCGCCTTATTTTTTCGTGAGGAATACGCGTGCAGTGTTTGTCCATGTATTTAAGAAACATCCTGTATATTTACCATAGGCATACTTCTAATTGTTTGCTTGCAAGATCAGAATTGCGTTCTTTCGATTCACTAAACAGCATTATGTTAGCCACCATTTCTGACAACTACGCCAATTACCTGCGTCACTGAGGGGAGGGGGGGGGGGGTTTGCTGCCACTGGCTATGTACCTACTCTGAAAGAGAGTCACATGCTGGCCATATTGAAATAAGCGTTTTTTATCCAATTTAATTCGCAAATGTTAACATCGCCATACGGCCATCATATAATAAAGTTTGGTTGAAATTTGTTACATCGTCTCGTAGGCATAGCATCAAGCAAACATATTTATATATCTGCCATTTTGAAAATAAGTGTCTGACCCTGTTAAAACATGTTAGTTTTCATGGCGTATCATAATTTTTCTTGTCTGTTAAAATTTGGTAGGAATCTGAAAAAGTCACATGTGTTTTACAACACTTTTTTCAAAGAATGTTGGTAGCTGTTGATAACATAAATTAGCCAAAGTAGGATAACAAAGTTACGAAAATTAGTTTTTATTTAATATAAATATTGCAACAATTCTTATATGTTATTTCGTGGAAATGTTAGAGCAACTAGTTTCCAAACTTTTGTATGCGAAATAACAAAAGTATCTTGTTCTCATACTCTGTCTCGACCTCTCACATGCAAACTTCAATTTAAAATGAAGTAACGTAACCTTTTGATTAAAAATGTAATCGATTCCTCCCTCGTATAACATTTTTCCCAGTTCATGTTATTGGCCAGAGATTAGGTTGGGGAAGAGTTAATCAATAAATCTAAATTGTAGATGTTATTCAGAAAACTGGCACACACTCTCGTGGTTTATCCGAGTTTCAAACCCAGGACCCTAGCAGTGTTACGTTGACGTGCTACTATCTGCGCCACGAAAGTAGACGAGGTGACCTTAGAACGTTAGAGTTTATTTTCCCCTGTTCTCACCAGAGCTTTGGCATTCTTCTTAGTCTTCTGTCCCTTCTCCTTCTTTGATATCAGGCACTGCGACACAAAAGTAAAGGATTAATTTGTCATATGTAACAAACTTATTAAGTCGCCTAACTCCATGTTTATTATCATATTAGCAGCACTCGTACGTCTAAATGACGGCGCAGTTAGCAGCTGAAGTCGTATATTAAACCCTGGTGGAAAATGGAAAATGAACACCCAGACGCAATGGTCCCAAATGAATGAAGGTTATATTAAATAATTATGCAGGTTGTACACTGTATATGGTAATAATCACAGGGTCGTATACCTATAGACAGAGGCTACAGAGTGTCTTAAACAACAATGCCAGTATCCTGTGTAGTCTCCTTTAGTGAGGATGCAGTCCTGCAGTCGTGCATAGATACGATGCGATCATAAATGTGTCAGATGTCATCTTCGGGAATAGTGGTCCACGCTAATTTCACCTGTTGTTGCGATTGGCGGAGGTGTGTTACCGGTATTGCAAACCGCACCAAACGCCCTCCTATCATGTCCCACACATGTCCCAAACATATTCAATGGGGGACAGGCCGGGTGATCGTACTGGCCAGGGGAGTTCACGAACATCTTCGAGAGAGCGCTGGATAACACAAGACATGTGTGCATGGGCATTGTCCTGCTGGAATAGGACATCTCCTTGGCGTTGTAGGAACGGCAACAACATGGGCTGGATAAAGTTCTGGATGTAGCGTTCATGTGGATGTAGCGTTGAGGGAACACTGAACGTGTTCCCTCAACGAACACTAGAGGAATAGAGTCATTGTAGGCTATTGCCACCCAGACCATGATGCCAGGAGTTGGTCTTGTGTGTCGCTGCCGTATACACTCTGGTTGTTGCCGCTCTACTGGTCGACTCCGCACTCGCAAACGACCGTCATTGGCGCCAAGGCAGAATCTGCTCTCACCACTAAACACAACTCCGCGCTATTCATCTCTCCAATTGCGTCGTTTTCGACACTATCCGAGGCGAGCTACACGGTGATGTAGTATGAGAGGAAGCCTGGCGAGCGGCACCTTTGATCGTAGCCCAGCGTCCAGCAGACAGTTGATCATGATCCTAGCTAACACCCTGGGTGCAACAGTGGCCCTACTCTGTGCTGCGGTCGCCGTGTGATCAGCAATGGCTGCTCGTCTGATGCAGCGGTCCAGGCGGGAGGGAATCCGTATGCCGTTGCCGTCCGGAACCAGGTTGACGAGCGTGTGCACCATCGTTGGACCACCGGCACCACCAATGACGCACAGCAGACACTTCACGTCCTACGCGTTGGAAAATTCTTCGGAAGAATCATCCAACTTCCCTCATGCCCACAATACGACCTTGTTTAAAGTTCTTCAATTGCTCGAAGTGTGGTCGTCTATACCGTCGTGGCATATCTACAATGCTTACTACACACAGGCCGATGCTTGAAACAACAGACTACTCTTTCACCAAGTCAACTACAGTTATATTGCGCTCAGCTGTGTTATGCCTAGTACGCGGTTCCTACTCTGCCCACAGCACATCACTGTTAATCACTGCATGTACTGCCCTCTATCAGTGCGCCATGCGCATATACTGTTTCTACGTCACCGCTTTAGTGGTGTTCGTTTTTCATTTTCTACCAGAGTATTAAAAAAAATGAAACATAGTTACATTTTCTTTTGTGCAAAGAATAAATTTTCATAAAGAAAACTCGTATTTTAAATACGCAAAATTAAGTCTTCTTCAGTACAGTTGTCTAAGCCCACAATTAAATTAAACATATCACTTTACATGGAGCACCATAGTATATCTTGTCTGCCAAATTTGGTAGGAATCGGTTGATTGTTTCTAGAAATATGACACGAAATCTTTAGTTTTTCATGCGACGATATCTTTCAAAATGACGGACAAAAGTGGCAACGTATTAATATATTTGAAACTTGTCGTTGAATCTTTCATCATACCCAGTTTCATCGAAATATGTTAACATGGGCATACCATAGTAATAGATACCTGCCAGCATACAAGTTTGGTTGAAATAGATCACATCGATTTGTAGATATAAAATGGTAATCAAAATATTTATATACCAACTATTTTTTAAATAAATGTGTGACTCACTTAAAATATGTTAGTATGGTGTTCAGCAGTATTTCTTGTTCCCCAAATTTTGTATGGATCGGATGATTTTTTCCGAGATACGATACAAAAAAAAACGGATTTTTTTTTCACGTAGCGCAGTCTTACAAAATTGATGCCATAAGAAGATATGTATTAGCATATTAAATGCTTATAGTTGATACTTTCAGCATACCAAGTTTGGCCGAAATTGATTAAACAGTAGATATATAAGCCTATATAGCAAATAATCTTTATTATTTATATGGCGGCCACTGTGAAATAAGCTGTTTTTTATCCAATTTAATTCGCAAATTTTAGCATCGCCTACACTAATAATAGGTACTTGGCCAGCAAATAAAGTTTGGTTGAAATTTGTTACATCGTTTCGTAGGTATAGCATAGTAAGCCAACATGTTTATATGACTGCCATTTTGAAATGAAGTGTCTGATCCAGTTAAAACATGTTAGTTTTTTCATGGCGTTCTGTAATTTCTCTCGTTTGTTAAAATTTGGTAGGAATCTGTCGATTGTTTTCCTAGCTATGATATAAAATAATTTAGTTTTTTTCATATCGCATTATCCTACAAAATGGTGGACAAAATAGACTATGTATTAGCATATCTAATGCTTTTACTTTATACCCACAGCATAACAAGTTTGGTCGAAAATTGTTAAATGGTACCAAAACCAAAAATACTTATATGACCGTTATGTTGAAAATAAGTGCCTTATCCAGTCAAGTCATGGTAAAATGAGCACGTTTATAAGCCCTACTTAAGATCTACTTGTATGAACATTGTGTGTTCTTCTGCCATATGGGGGCCACGGTGGTTGAGCGGTTAGACTGCTCGCCTCCCACCAAGGCGAACAGGATTCAATCCCGGCCGGACCAATTCCAGATTTTCTCAGGTTGGAATCGTGCCGAACGATGTCGCTGGTCAGCGGGTTTTTTAGGGGAGTTCCTGTTTACCTCGCCCTTACATTTCAGTGCTACTCCATACTCACCTTACTTCATCCTCATCTGCTCTCAAGATATCGATGCTAAGAGCCACTCAAATCCATTCACTCACTCACTCAGTTTAACGTGAACAACCAATGCATTCGTATTCGCTGTTCACGTGGCGAAAGCACCACTTGTACGTGTTTAATTAAGGGATCAACGGACCTTCCTACCAAGCCAGCAGCCGCGAACTTCAAATGGGTAATCAATGTTAAACGTAAGTACTTTCTGTTACGTCAATTTTAAAAATAACTAATTAAAAAAAATTACTCGACTTTCTTAGAAAATATTGGTGTATACAATTATTTTTGGGGGGGAAAAAAAACCCTCTTTTTTTTGTTATATGTAAATTTCAATATTACATTTTAGATAAAAAAATATGTTAAACAAAACACGCAGAAAAATGTCCTAACGTAGCAACATCCCTTAAGAAATTTCACGAACAATACTTTTTGTTTGAAATAGTTATCTTTAAAATTGACGCAATGAGAAGGAATTTCGTTTAACATTGATTTCCCATTTGAAGTTCGCGGTTGCCTCTTGGTAGGCAGAGCCATTAAATATATGATTATGTTTAACGTGTATCGGGCATACAGTATTTCTAACTGACCTCGGTGTAAACCAGCCTGGCCCTGAGGACGGACCTGAAGGTGTCTCGAAGGGCCACCAGGTCGTCGCCGGGGGGTGGCACCTCGAGGGCGGGATCGGGGAAGTGGATGACCGCTGACCAGGGCACCTTCTCCGTGCAGAAGCTGCGCGCGACCTCCTCCGGAGCCGGTTGTTCCGGTTGTCCCGCGTCGTCCTCGCTCGGCCTCGAGGCTTTGCGTCCAGTCGCGTCGTCTGCCCGTGGCTCTAGCACATCCTCTGGGAGATCCTGCGTCGACGTAGACCCGGCGTCCAGCAGGGGGAGCTCGAACTCCAGGTGGAAAGTCTGCCTCGTCGTCTGTCGCAACAGTAGAGAGCACAGTGCAACCCCTGTATTACACACCCTGATTGTACACTTTCCTAGATTTTACACACACTTTTTTTGGTCCCAATGTCTGTTTTTACATTAAAAGTCGCCACCACCCCCTTCCCCCCCCCCCCCCCCCCATTTTCCTGCATTGTACACACACCTTTTTTGGTCCCAATGTCTGTTTTTACAACAAAAGTTCCCCTTTTTTTTATATTTCCCTGCATTTTACACACTTTTTTTGGTCCCAATGTTTGTTTTTACAACAAAAGTTCCTCTCTTTTAACACTTCCCTGCATTTTACACACTTTTTTTTTGGTCCAATGTCTATTTTTACAACACAAGTTTCCGTCTTTTTACACTTCCCTGCATTTTACACACACTTTTTTTGGTCCCAATGTCTGTTTTCACAACATAAGTTTCCCACTTTTTACACTTTCCCGCATTTTACAACTTTTTTTCCCAGTCCCTTGGAAAGTGTAAAACAGGGGCTTCCTTGTATAGGGGGTACAAATGCATGTCAGTCGACCACTAACCAATTATTATTTTCTGAACGAAACACTGAATTTTTTTTTGCCAATAGAATTGTATGACGGGGTCTCGGTGACGTGCTTTAGACTTAAGCTAACGTAACGAGCGAGATAGTGCACTCGACTAGCATTTGCGAGGACCTGGGTTCAACTTTCGGTCCGGAGATTCTGATGTCGGTTTTCCAAAACTTCCCGGAGTTACTCCAGACGAATGGTGGGATGGACCCTTAAAACACGTCCTGGCAAATTCTTTCCCGAGTCCTAAATTAAAAGTGTTTCCTTACTAGGGTCTTGTGGCCGTTCAGTGGCACTCAAAACATAACATAAATACTTTTTAAGTAAACATATTGTAGGAAACTTAAATACACTGCTATGAACTGATACTGTCACTTCACTCGGGAAACCATCAAATAATATTGATTAAGTGTTACTATAATTCGACACTAGCAAAGAGTGGCGAGGTCTCGGCGGTGTAGTAGTTTGACTACTCGAACCGGGTTCGATTCCCGGCGGAGGTCAATCCAGGATTTTCGCATGCGGGAATCGTGCCGGACGATGTCACTTGTCGGCGGGTTTTCTCGGGAATCTCCCGTTTTCTCGCGTACTCCTTCCATTCCAGTTTCATACCCATCTCACTTCACCCTCATCAGCTCTCAAGACCTCGATGTTAAGAGACGCCCAAACCTCTTCACTTACTGAATATCCCAAGAGTGAAAAATGTGCCACTACGCCATGAAATTTTATAGTATATTGAATACAAGAATAGAAATATATAGTACATTCATGGTTTCTTAGAATGTTTTGAAACATACTTTTGAAAAATCACCTTAGGAGTAATGCATTAACCTGTTTCTTTTTTATAATTTGTATACCACAAGTATATAAAACTGATTAATTTTAAAAGTGTTATATTTTTGAATAAATAAAACTTAAACTCAGTATCTTCTATGACTTGTAATATATATTACATATTCAATACGAATTAAAAACACCGAGAGAGCAGCGATGTTTTGGCAATGGCTAGTAAGAAATAGTTCACAGTCAAAATATTGTTTTAACGAAGTTTTCTTTGGTATGATATGTGTAAATTAAACGTTGCCTATCGAAGTATTTAAATTCTTAGGTAGACCTGAAGGAAACATATTTCATTGTTACAGTTTAAAATATCAGCGCAAAATACTGGTGCGTAGGACTTAGTGTCCTGCTTCTTTTTTTTTTTCGACTGAGGAAGAAATTGCAATAGGCTGTCGGCGGAGCGGAGCTTCTCTCTCTCTCTCTCTTTCTCTCTCTCTCTCTCTGTCTCTCGTGAAGTTTCGCACCGCTAGCAGTAGTAGGAGAATTATACACTTTTGCAATTTTTGCATATTTCATACTTATTACAGCAAAAGTAATAATCTTTGAATTAATGATTTACAACTGCAGATATATTTTAATGTTTGAATACTTATCTTCAAATGTGATGGCGGGAAGGTTACAAATCCGAAGTTGGCAGAAGTGGAGGCTGGCGACTGGCGACATTACATGCCGTGTTGCTGTTGCCCAACGAAGCGTCAATTTTTCTTGCTCCGAAAAATACTTCAAATTGCCACTTCAAGTCTGTACACATCGTGTTTGTTAAACCTACCTAGGCAAGTTACAGTGTTGTGATAAGTCAAGTGTTCCCATGTCAGTAGTAAATATACTGTAACGTGTGTCGTGACCGTTGCGTGTGAAAGGGCGTGGCTGCTTCGTGGTCGTTACGCTGGCCCGGTGTGTGCGCGCGCGTGTGTGTGATTGAAGATATTGGACGTGCGAAATTTATACGTTTTAACCGTGAACTGTTTTTTTTAAACAAAGTTAATTATTTTAAAGTCACGTCTGTTTATTTATCACAATACAACTTCGCCCTAGGTGTTTGAAACACAATAGTGTGACGTGCTTACATTTTTGTGATTTGAATGTTTGCCAAAATCCCAACATATTACTAAGCCCAGCCAAAATTTCTTTATAAATAATTACATAAACCTAGTAAAAACTAAGTACCAATGCATAGACATATGAGCGGAATAAAAGTTACGGTAGGCATATTTGTGTGCATGTTGACCACTATATTTTAAGTTTTGCTGCTGCTTCGAACAAAAAATAAGCAACATGAGTTGCGTGTTTGAATTTACTGTCTTTTTCGTTGGACTGGTTGCTCCTTCGTTTTAATATTTATTCCTACTGAGACCGTCCTTATAACGAAATAACCCAACACACATCAATAACACGAGGTTAAATAATACAGTTCTCCCCCCCCCCCCCCACACACAGTTGTAACAGTGTTAAACACAGTCGCGGCAAAATATCAATGTGTATTATGTGTAATGTGCTCTATCGTGTAAAACAAACATGTTAAAAATGTAAAATAACAACTGTAAGAACTATTTTCCAATACAGGAATTGTTACAAAGTCATTAAGCTGGCCTTTATATGTTTATAGGCCTAAATTGTGAATATTCGTACTTAATGGTCTTTTTAAATATGACAGGATTCTTTGAACAGCTGGAAACAGTAAACAAAGCATTTGATAGTTAAAACATAGAAGTCACAGGGCAGTGTTTATGTTTACGTGTAGCGGAAGGATACGAAATAGGCAACCAAAAGTTGAAATTTAGCAGGGCTTCCGAAAAGTGTGAATTAACCGTGTATGGACGAATTCTTACAATTCTGTACCACAAAATATTCTGTAGGACCGAGCACCACGCGCTGTAACTTACCGGGTCGCCATCTTGAGAAATACTGATCTGTAGGATGTCGGAAACTATTTGATGCCAGATCAGTGGGCGAAGAAATCTGGCACACATTTTCGGTGGTACCATAAATACCGGCCGCCGAGATCGAAATGAGGTCTCAGTCAGTTCAAACTTACAACATGATTAAGTCTTACTGAAGTGCCGATGACGAGTAGATTTTATTCAGAAGTTATCAAGGATTCACTGGTAACCATTGATAGTTGCCTAGTTCACTAATACAATGTTCACTAATCTAATACTACCACACAGCACCTTAGTTAATCTAAAGGAAGACGGTAGATTTAGTGCACAGAACGCGTAAATAAGCCCTTTTGTGCGTGCTCATCTGCAACTCTGACAACACCATCGGGTCCAGAGAGCACCCTCGTCTCTCGCCAAGCACTAACACTGGGGAAGATCTTGATCTTCACTAACAAGCACAAGGTTATCTGGGTTCAGTCCGGATTGTTCAGTGTGCTACTTATTTCTTGGCTGCAAGTGCTGTAAATATTCACGCTAGCACCGATTCCAAGACTGGCTGGTCATGGCACACGCCTTTCTCCAATGTATGGTGAGGCAGATGTTCTTGTCAATCTCTGCAGGCCCTGGCACATCGACAAGGGGCCACCAGAGAGAAAATGGCCTGGGGTCAGAGCAGTTATGTTTGAAGGGCCAGCTGAAGTCTGGGTAAGAGGTCTCGGGTTTAGGATTGTCCCAACTCTGGTGCAGAACGTAATCAACACAAGCACCTGGTCACCAATGACACTTTCGTGACGATACTTGACTGGCTTATTCACCGCCTTCCCCGATCCTCATTGGCGAGGACTTGCGAGTGGTGTAAAGTGGAAATTTATTGAGTGTGTCGAGCCAAAATTTTCCAACTCAGGAGATTAGAGTAAGGATTGGAAAATGTCACAAAACTGTCTGGAGCGACGAAAAAAATTGGTACCACAGTTGAAATTATCAGCAGTAAAATGTGTGGTAACTTCGATGCCGACAGCCTTGGTAGCTAAACAAATAAATATACAGGTATAAGCTTTCTGTAAGTAGAGCGACACAGGTTATTCAGACTGATAGAAATGGGCCCTACATAGTCGACTCCAAAGAGATACTCAGTGGAACAAGGGAAGTGTTGTTGGGCGATCATGAGTTGTCATTAAAGCAACTTGCGATGAATGTAGTTCCGGAATATTGCAGAATAAATGACAATTACCTGATACTTGCCATTCTATAGGAAGTAAGGATAACCAATGAGACCCATGCAACAAAAGATCATGAGAACCAAGTTGGCGTAGAAGGATCCCATGTGAAGAACAGTCAGCTGGGTTGTACACAGAGGGCACATGATCCCAGGCATGAAGGGGAACCAATTCTGGTATCTGGGTGATACGATTTGCAACAAATGTTTTAAATTTACAAGAGGATGTCCTAATCTAGGTGAGGGTAACATTTGTATCAGACTACGTTTGAGTTGCAGTGATGGTCAAGTACTAGACAAGAAATATGTGGCAATAGTGAAGCAATTCTGCCAATAGATACACACCATAAAGTTAGAGCCGGGGAAGAGAAATTTACCTCAACGGAACTACTCGTGATTTAGCCGCTATGAGACTAACATACACATTTCTCACTCTTAGTATTTACAGCTTGTAAATATACGAAGACGGCCTATGCTTGCTGTGATACATCAGTAAAACCGAAAAACCATGCAGCACTACACTTGTTAGATCAGAGAAAACCAAACGAGGAAGTTGGATTGACTGCACTTCAGGTAGACCTTCTAAAAACTGGCACTACTTGTTTGCAGTGTAAGGGGTCGTCCTAACTAAGTCCTTCAGTCCACAGACACTGCATCAAGATCCTTGCTCACACGGCAATAGCGGAGGTACCATACACTACCAGTTTGCTATATAGGAAAATTGCTGAACCACTTAGTTGACCGTTCATATTATGCATACACTGCGCTGTAGAGTGTTTGAAATAATTGCTTGTTTTAGATAAATTACTGCATGATTCATGATCTGTAATATTTTTAAAATATATAGCATACAAACAAACGTTTTAGAGGACTCGAGAATGAAATCTGGAAGAAATATTTTTAACGGCAACAGGGGCCGCGGTGGTGTGGTGGCCAGACGATTCGCATCGCACCTAGGCGAACCGGGTTCAATCCCCGGCCAGGTCACTCCTGGATATTCACATGGGGAAATTGTGCTTGACGATGCCGCTGGTCAGTGGGTTTTCTCGGGGATCTCTCGTTTCCCCCGCCCTTGCATTTCATAGCTACTCCGTACTCACCTAACTTCGCCCCCATTGGCTCTCAAGACCTCGATGTTAAGAACTGCCCAAACCTATCCACTTTAACTGTAACTGTGCTTAATATAGCCGGGCATGAAGAACTTGTGTAGCCAAAGTGGCGTGGTCACTTCTTAGAGTGACAGGGTTTACGCGGTACAGCGTATCTGCTCGCCAGTTCAGTGCTTATCGATTCGAGGCGATGGAGAATTTTATGTGCATACTTGCGTAAGTTTTTTTGACTCGCAATGCTTCTGAATCTCAGAATCAAAATATTAACTTAAATCAGCGGGCACCTTAAGAAGAGACCGTGTCACTTATCTCTTTCAGATATTTTCGAATGTGTATGCGATATGTAGCATACAGTGGGAAATCGTGTATAAAGTTCTCAGGATGATCATTATACAGGCTTATTCTGAACTCCACTCAGTTTGAGGGGTAGAATCACCTAAGGGGTAGTGTTTGGCGATGATGGAGAGGAGGGAGGGTACACAAGTGGGAGAAAAATCGTGGCTGTAATGCCCGAGCTGAAAAAAAAAGTATGTAGTTTTCGAGTTACTCCACGGGCGCCACTAACCGTTGTTTTATTTTTATATAGTTGATATACATCTGCGGGATCCGAACAGACGTCCTTAACTAGAGTGAAGACACAAACGACTGAACTATCACCTTCCCTCTCCGCTTTCAGAGGAATGGGCTCACTCTGTCTGTTTTGCGCTGCCTTCTGCGCATTTACGTCTCATTTTGATTACACTATAGCTAATATAATACGACCTATGAGCTAACGTAATTAAGTGCGAATAAACCTTTGAAAATTGCGACTTAAAAGTAGTTATTTGCTAAATGCCAAAAATTACGTCAGATGAAACATTAAATTCGCGAATAAGTGCTAGCCTGATCTGATATTAGCCACTTGCGAAAATTTGGAGGGTGATATCATCGCTTGTCTTTAGGTAATTACGGGGTGGCTTGTCACTAACAAATTACAGTATGTTACCCGTGGGTTTCTTATGACGTAACCTACTTAACCATGTGCACAAAAGGATGACCAGTGTCCGTCCAATCTTGGCGGTTTTTTTTTTTTTCTGCGTAATCAAACTTTATACCCTGGCATTAAAATCAAAGCTCAAAATGACGTAGAGGAGTCCTTAAAAGAATTTTAAATTTTCTACTGTTACAGATGTACCAATATTTTCCCATGTGGGGCAGATATTATTAAATAATGAGGGGACATTTAATTACGGTTACAGATGTGAAAAAGAATCACGCGAGGAAAGAAAGTTGTATTTAGAATTAACTTTTAAAAGTTCCGCTGTCCCTTGACAAACTTGTTTGTAAATATCGAAGTGCAGTGGAGAGATTTGTGCGGCTGTCAACATCGAGGTCCCGAGAGCCGCTAAGAGTGAAGCGAGGTGAATATAGAGCTGTGCCGGAATGCAAGGACAGGGGAAACAGGAGATTCCCGAGAAAACCCGCTGACCACCGCCATCGTCCGGCACGTTTCCGACAAGGGAAAATCCGGGAATAGACCTCGGTTCGTCTAGGTGGAAGGCGAGTATTCTGGCCACTATGCCACCGCGGCCCCTATGAAGTTATGTTTCACTTGTGTTCTCGGACCTTGTGTGTCGCTGCCTGAATACGGGAACATAGCAGTTCCCGAAACGTCGCATTCTATGTAAGTAGATAACTAGCCTGTATCGTCTTCGGTGTGTTGTCTGTTGGTGGTATATAGTTTTTTCGTATACATATATAGTATATTAGCTGTTCGCATTCAGCTTGCTGTCCTGTTTTATTTGGCTTGATTCCTTTATGGAACGTTCTGGCTTTGTGCACATACTCAATGCTTGACTACAGCATAGCTGGCTTGTATTCTGTCGTGTCTGGTAAAACTGCTGTGTTTAAGTGCGTTTCTTTGTTATCTTGTACCATTTTGTTCCTACTTATTTTGCCAGTGTTGTCTTAACTTTTCCAAGGAGGTTTCTAGCCTGTGTTGTTTTCTATGTGTTATCTGTTAGTCATGTATATATATTTTTCGAAATTAGTTGCTGGTCTGATTTTTGACTCTATTCAGTCCTGGAATTTTCCAGGGCTGTATACATATATTTGAGTAATTTTTTTCGAACTCAGTCATGTTTCTTCTAAGACAGACATCTGCATCGCAATGGCGATCCATCCAGTAATTCACCCCCATTACACTATGCAAAATATGCGTAAATTTTCCCGATGGAGGGGATACCTCCTCCTTACTCCCTATTAAAAGAACACAAACAAGATATCAAGCCCCCCCCCCCCCCCTCCTTCTGCGCGACCA
This sequence comes from Dryococelus australis, assembly GCA_029891345.1. NCBI lineage: Eukaryota > Metazoa > Arthropoda > Insecta > Phasmatodea > Phasmatidae > Dryococelus > Dryococelus australis. Next base: position 81,563,049 of record CM056995.1, read on the forward strand.
AACGGGTGCCCATGTATGGAGTGAGTACCTTGGTGGGGGCAGGCTGAGGCACTCCCATGAGTCGGAAGACGTGGATCTGCATGGCGCCAGTGTTGGCGAGCTGCTCCAGGTCGCAGTCTCCAGGCAGTTCCTTGTCGGCGCCCTCCAGACTTGCGTCGTCCAGGTACTGCAGTCGGGGAACATACTTCAATGTCGTCTCCTTGTAGCTGCAGCACGTCTGCAACCCACACACAGTCCAGTAGCTAACACAGGACAAACCTAAACTGACGCATGTCAGCACATATTAGGCCATACTTCCTGACAGGATATCTTACAACCGCGATTTAGAAAAATTCCAAACATGATCTGACTTTATGCTAGGAAAATATGTTATTATTACTGAAAAATTAATGTGAAACCTGAAAGACACGTAATAAATTACTAGGGTGGTGCATTCGTGTGCACTTGGCGTAATAATATTTTACGTACTAACTGATTCTTACTATGCGGGGCCGCGATGACCGAGCGGTTAGCTCGCTCGCCTCCCACCAGAGCGAACCGGGCTCAATCCCCGGCCGGATCACCGGACTCTCGCATGTGGGAATCGTGCCGGACGATGCCGTTGGTCGGCGGGTCTTCTCGGGGATCTCCCGCTTTCCCCTCTCCCTCATTCCGGTGCTGCTCCATATTCATCTCAATCATTCTCATCGGCTCTCAAGACCTCGCTGTTAAGAGCCGCGTAAATCTCTTCACTCACTCTTACTAGGCATTACCAACACACCTATGTTACCTCTGTTTTTATTCATATTAATTACTAGCTTTTATGCGCTGCTCAACCCGCGTGAAAAATATAAACAACAGACCACCAACCAGCGCCTACTCAAATGGTTGGTGGCATATTTTATATATTCCCTACGAAATTGTTAGTGTTTCCGGGATGAAAAGTACCGTATGTGCTAATCCAGAATATGACCTATCCCTGTACCAAATCTTATCCAAATCCGTTGAACCGTTATGATGTGATTAAGCAACAAACATACAAACTTTCGCAATTATAACATTATTAACTATAAATGAAATAATTAGAATATATGTATAAGTTAAATTAAACCAAAAAATAAGTTATTTTGATGTTAACGCATGTGTAAAAAGCGCCTGTAATCTATGTCAGGTTTAGGAATCAGATAAACACGTAAATAGGGCGATTTTTCAAAGGTTTGACTAAAAAAGTGTGAAGAAATCGCGAATAGACGATATTAATGTTTCGCTTCATATGCGACAAAACAATAATAAAAAAATTATTGTTGAAAATTACGCATCCGAATGAACGATCTTCGTCAGTAATAATTCACTTCTGTAGTAGAAATTGGTTTTGGTAACTACTGGATCCTCAGACGACAACATGATTTACTAAAGATAAGTATTTTAAAAGAATAGGACCTTTATTTGTCAGCGTTTCATATTCAGAACTCGACAAAACTTGTGAAATCACAAACTAATCAAATCAAAAATCACCAATCATCGCCATGGTTTAACGTTCAAGATGTACTCACAAATGTCTAACAAACTTATTGTGAATAAAATAATTGTTTTAATAAAGCTATATGATTGTAATATATTGTAAGTGGCAAGGATTTTTTTTGGGGTGATTACATAATAAAATTAAGTTAGTTTATTTTTCTTAAACTGATATTTGTTAATGTTTTATGAACAACTGTTTCCAAGTTACAAACACTAAACAAGCGATTCGCTATGCACATTGCAAAATAATAGACTGACCACTTCACGGCATCCACGTCAAACTTAAGCGGTAATAAAATCAATTTTAACTGAGTCTAATAAAATAGTTCAACCATTTCTTCTTTAACATAAACTTTTGCAATTTGTCAGTACATGATAAGCAGATATGCAACCAAGAGCAGCCTATTAGTGTATATATGTATGTGGCGTTTTGTCTCATTAGAGTTATAGTTCTTTATTACTTAACAGATCCGAAACATAGAATATTTATATATACAGTATAAGACGTTTACTCTTTCTTATTCAGTTAAATGCAGTGTTTAAAGAAATGCGAGAATGTGTAATCACTGTACGAATTTTATAAATATTTATCAATATTAATCTAATATGTAAACTTAAACTCTCTGTCTCACTTGTTTAGCACAAACTTGTAAGGTGTTAGCAGGATAGATTTACAAAATAAAAAAATTATATCTCTATACATAAAATAAAGAAATAAATATTAACTGTGACCAAAAACTTTTAGCTTATTTTGCGTACATTGAGTGTTGGGAATACGTGGAGAGGTGCCGAAATTACATTTTAAACCTAGAAGGGCGCAAACCGTATAGCCGGCCTTCTTATGACATTTTGACTTCTCTAATAAATTTACTTTTGATAACATTAAAACTTAAGTTAAATGCTGTATAAAAAAGAGAGAAAAGTCTTGTAAGCCAGAAGTGAAGACGTATGCGAGTATCAGAAATATAATATACATGTTCATTAGAGATAGCATACAATATATCAACGCCATTCCGGTGAACAAAAATTTTATGTATCCATTTACTCTCATTCTGGGGCTCTTTATTAATTTTGGGAAGGGTAATGTATACCTCTCCCCCCTTGCCATAACTGTTACGTCACTGAAGTAAAGCGGCTGAAGTCCAATGGAGCACTACAGCCGACCATTTAACACGCAGAACTCATTAGAAATTAGTACACACACAATCAGAATTGTCAGAAAATTACTATTTATGTTGAATATGAAAGAGTAGGCCTAATACTTATATTTAGTAACACTGTAGAATGTTTTGATGGATTTGACTTTATTTAGAAGTTAAAAAAAAAATCAATAAAAAATAAATATTTTTAATTAATTTTAATTGTACTTCCATTCCGGATGCTTCAGCAAGCACATATTGCAAGAAAACCTTCGTCAGGTAGGGCAATCATAATAAACAAAAATATTTTTTAAGAATAATTCTTTGTATGCACATTTATTTCAGATAACTTCCGCGACGTAATTGTGTATCTCGGCTTACACCACAACTTGTCGCTTACATAGAAAATCTTAGTTAGTTCGCAGTTTACCTGAACAGATGGCATCTACGTACCGAGCAGGGGTTTCCTTTCAGAGAGAGAGCGAGGAGATGGCGCAGTTGCGTCATAGTTCGTAGAACGCCGACCAGATCGCGCAAGTCGTTGTTTTCGAGGCAGACACTCCGCAAGTCGCTGTCTGTACGTGCCGCCAGCATTTCCAGTCCGCAACCTGGAAACAAAATAATTTAGGCTGGACATAAATTTATTTTTACAAACCCTTTATTCCTCGTTACAGCATGTATGGCAATTAGTACCAATAGACCTATTACACAACCCGAATATTTCAGAGAATGCATCCAAGTATTTGCAAAATCGATGTGTGGAAAGTAGGTACCCAGAAATATATCAACAAACATTTTAGCGGCTCTACCTTCCAAAGGACTGCAGAACAAACTCGCGTACTGAAGAAATTAATCGGTACTGTTGCGCACTCTGCGGTTACGGAAATCAATGACAAATGCGTTGGAGAGTAATACCTGTCACAAGTATGCAATACAAACCCTGCTTAAAAATTTTAAATACAGAAATTTATTTGCGAAGTACGTCTGTTAACTGCAGTTATTTATAATTTAAAAAAAAATTGAATGAAAAGGAAGCCATGCATCTACTTTTTCTTTCCACGGTATGGAAATTATAACTGTATGTTAATATATAAATAATGGCTCGGTATTAGCAAGTTACAATAAATAAAAATGCCGTGTTGTAAATAAGCATCGTATGAATATTCCAAAACAAATAAAGCCTAGCAAAAATAGCCGTTACAGACAGTTTTGTACCAATTACAAGTTAATGTGAGTAATCTAAATCATGACTGAAAATCAGGAGGTAAATTAAGAAAAATTGATTCATTGCAGTCATAGCAAATTTGTACTGACATAAGGAAAAGAAATTTATGCCTTATCATGGAATAGTAGATAAACCTTTGTATAAATACTCTGGAATCAGTGTTTCATTTGAATAAAAAATGAAGAACCCTCAAAATATTGTCAAGGAAGACCAAGTCATTTTCAGTTGAAGGTACTTTGCTTACATCTTGTATAACATTTTTTTTTTTTTTTTCATCAAGCTGTAGGCTACAAGGCCATTTTTGACAGAGCAAAATAATTACTTAAAAAATTGTAAGTTAAATTGGCGGAGAAAACCACCCCCTCTCCTGGGCTGATGAATTGAGTTTGAGTAGTATCAAGGCGATGGCAACTTATGATAACTTACGAAGGCTCAAGCAAATAATTGTTTTTTTAATCATTGCCTTGTCACTTAACCAGAATGTTTTCACACTGCCTACTCTCTGTCTAGTTAATTATTTAATTTCACTTTCATATTAAGGACGGAGAACAGCTAAACATTTGTTACTGTATTTCATTTGTGCAAAACACAGTTTGTAAATAGTAAATGCGATGTTAGTCACAACAAAAATTAAAATGTTGGAAATAAATTCGGAATCCAATAATTGTTTTTGTTAGTTTGAAACTACATCACTCTATATCTAAAAGGTGGACAGTGCTGTTTCAGGGTTTTTGTATTCAGTTTCAGTTAGAAAGTATACAAGTAAACGTACATGTGTACTTCTTGGGGCCTTGCGGCTTACATGTCATTTTGAGATGCACTTTGTAGATTACAATTTATTTTCGACATTATTATTTTATTTAAAGACTAATAGGGCAATATCACTAATTCAAAGACATAGAATTTTGAACTAAGTTAATAATTATGGAAAGATACGACTTAAAAAAATTCTAAACAATAAATTCGTATTAGGCGCATATCTTTATATCCAACAGAAGCTAATGTAAAACAAGCAATCAAAATTGCAAACTCACACACAATCAGCATGACAATAAATGCCATGTAAGTCAAATTTAAAATTAATATTGAATCCTTGATTTAAACCTACAAGATTTCGGCAGTTAACATATTCTTAACTGAAATGCATCTTCAATAAAAGGAATTTGCCAGATAATAACTGTGGTCGAAGCCAACAAGGTTGCCTTCCCTAATTCATCAAGTATGGCGCCAAGGGTCTGCGAAGTATGCAAGAGTGCAGGTACACTAGTAGATACCTGAATTCGGGCACAGCGTTTGGCAACATCTGTCAGTAGAAACACTGACAGTCTAATGTTAAGTTGCATTTTCAGGTTCTTTGCAGTGAAAAGTCTGCTCTTTGATGGCACGAGGGACAATGATAGCCATACATAATGATTTTGCAGTTTCTTCAGTTTTAGTGAAAAGTGTATTAAGAGACTCAACTGCTCTAAGGTTACATATTTCTATTCTCGCTCAAAACACAAATTTTGTCTTCCATACTACTGAAAGCAATCTGCCTATGTGACTTTTACATCTAGAGAAACTGGATTAGTGGAATGATAAAACATCACTACGTTTTGCAAATGTCACAGTAAATGTCGGATCACTAACTGCTATGACTAGTGTCCTTGCATTAACAGCTGCCTGCCATGATTTCCAGTGCAGTCGGAAATCAAATTGTTAAAACTGCAGTAGCGCCTTTGAGCTAGCAAGCCTCGCACATTTTCCTTAATTGCCCTCCAAAGTATTGAAATAAGAACAGCATTTCGTTTGAAAATGCAGTAAAGAAATAAATGCTTTGAATGTTATTACAGTTTTATTCTTGGTGCTTAGAGCAGTTGGGGGGTTGGATATCGACAAATTCGAGACAGACATGATCGCTACTCTTTGCATTTTTGAAAACCACCACAGAGTTCTGTCATTTGTTTGTTGCGATTCCAATACGACCTGTTATATTTATATTCAAACCCTGTATCATACTGAAAACCATGTAACGTAGCCTTACGCCAATCAGTTGTTTCTATCTGCTCGTCGTTTTCTTGTTCGTGCTCCTCTTGTCAACATTTACTTCGTAAGAATAATAATTACCCTCGTTTCCTTGAATCAATAAACGACCAAAATCGTCTCTTTTGAGGCTCTTATAAACATACCCAAGATAAGAGACAGTTGAGAGGTGAGTGACACATCTGTCATCTTACCACACGACCATCGGGGATGTAAAGGATAGAGTTTTTCAAATAAATATATTATTTCCAAAATTTAAATTAGGAAAATTAAAAAAACATTTTCTTGATACAACTTTCGAACTTTCTCATATTTATGATAAACATCGGGATGTTTTCCCACAAGAGAAGTCTTAAGTGATTCGTATTCTTAAACAAGTAAATATTTTTTAACCGACCCCATGCCCTTCTGTGGCATGCTAATGAGTTTTCTTCAGGAAAATAACATTAATATTATTCAATTTGTGAATGTGTTATACATCAATAATTGAAATGTTACTCCTGCACTACACGCTATGACTCAAGAGGCCTTTTTTAAAAGTAAATACTTAAAAGCTTAAATCAACAAGCATAAAAAAATACATCATGGTGAGAAAGACCTATCCTCAAGTGAATACTGGCTACCTCAGTCGAGAGGAGGAATGTAGTAATTCTGTTGCATTGCTGGTGTTAAAACTGTTGTAGAAACATACGTGCAAACTCACATGTACATGCTGTTTGGTGACTTGCCTGATTATACCGTCACTATCAAATGGTTATACTTAACAGTTTAGTATTTTCATTCAAAATTCTTAGCGGGCAGAATGGCGACGTGATAAAAATTTTAATGGGTCTTAAGTGAGTGCTTCTGTGTTTATAATATATGTGTTTATGTGTGCGTACATTAATGCACATATTGATTATCTTTCACATATTTATTTGCAACTGTGTAATACTTTTACTATACACATCATTTTAATCCCAGGGAATAATGTATAAAAAAAACATATTTTCTCGGGGCTCTTAGGAGGTGATCGTTCTCTGCGGAACCCCCCCTCCCCCCTGAAAACCGCCACTGACTTTAAGTGTAATTGACATAGTCAAACATATTTGTTGTGTTAGTTTTACCAAGAATAAACCATGCTATTGATCAGTTAATTATCCATTAATATGGAATGAAATATGTATGTAAGTTACCTTGATATAGTCCGTTCACGGTAAAGTGAGCATTTTTGAAGCCGTAGTTACTTTTTTCTTTCAACCAATTTATATCCTTCCACCACTTGTTAATGTAAACCCTGCCATATGAGTAATAAACACAGTGTATACATTCCCCATGCCAAAAACCAAAAGTCCGAGCTCACAATGAAATGTATTTATTGGTGTTTATGTATGATGAAACAGCATCAAAAAGTGCTCACATTACCGTGAACGGCCTATATCGGGTTATAATTGGGCAGTAAATGTATTTTCCCTTTCTTATGTGCTGGGACTATGCTTGCATGTTTCCATTGAACGGAACAAGTATCACTTGATAAACTCAAGTTTAAAATGTGGGTTAGCACAGCGGCTGCTTTTATTTGACGAGTCATTCATAGTAATAAAAATCATCATTACGTTAGTTTTAAAAACCAAAATATTATTCACGTCAGTGGCGGTTTTATGTCAAATATATATTTAATTTAACAATTCGAACTCAAATGATTGAATATAAAAATTATTTCACGTGCAGTTCAAGGAATTTGATTCGCTAACCACTTAAGTGCCAACCTGGAAAACTTCTACAAATCTTTAAACAAACAAATTCGAAAATAATTACGTTAGATTTTATAAAACTTCTACAGCACATATATAAAACGAAAATGATTCGTTAAATGAAATCAAATATTACTTTTAATATTGTATATTTACTTTTTACAAAATGTATGAAAATATTTTACTGCTTTAAATGCGCATATAAAATTACATAGTCTATACTTGTACTTGATGTAGCTATTTTTCCTGTATGAGAATTTTCTAATATTAGGCATTATTAAATATGATAGTACGAAAAAACCTTTAGACGTATAAAACATCTGAGCAGACGCCTGCCTAATGTGATGTGTATTTGAGTTTGTCCACTGGGAAGTTGTCGGTCTCAGCCACCTTAGGCGTGCTTAAGTTTTATTTTTTATTTATTTTTTCGATTTTATGGTTTTTATTGGGTAATCTGTTTGATCGAAAGCCTTCGAAAACAAAGTACGCAGTGTGATTAGCAGAAATGTTACTATGGACAAAAAGCTCTAAAAATAGTTTGTTTATGCTTTGTAACATTCCTAACCACCATCAAATTGGTATTAATGAAAAATACGCAACTTTATTATTATTTGAAACAAAATTTAAGCTGTTGTAATTCGTGGTAAAAGGTTATTATTAATACACTTTCTGTAAACTAATTATTTTTTGTGTTACATTTAACATAGTAGACGATAAATTTTCTGCACTAATTAATATTTTTAGAAACGAGTAAGTTTGAAAAGTTGTATGCCAAGACGTACGTCAACAGTAAGCAAATATTGCCTGGTATTTTTTAACTTTACTGTCACAGAGCCATCCGAACGCAGTCATATATGAAATATGACGTTATAGTTAGTCAGAAAATTGATACCTAGGTGAGATGAGCTTCATACGTAGGGCACCGGTTTTTTCAAACCGTTGTACACCCAAGTAAAGATTTCGGCCTGTGTCAAGTTTGTACCACTATAACCTCACAAGGCACATCTCCAGCCTGTATTCTTTGTGGTTGCATACGTCATTTTTACAACTAATAGTAGTTGGCTATAAACAACGATAGTGTATACCCAACGGCACCGTCTACTGAAGAGATGCTGTATCCTGCCGTCATTCATCGTTGCAAGGTTTTTTGTACACTTTCCTAATGCAATGTAAACTATTCATTAAGTCTTTTTATTGTGAATCGTGGTATAATTATAATTTATCATTATATGGATATTCTGAGCTGTTATAAACGTATCTGGAACTCAGAGAGTATAACTGATTCATTTTACTATAATGCAACACATTTGCCGTTAGAGATCACATGAGAACAACAAATTTAATGGAAAATGCTTATCTGAATGTTTATTTCTAAGAGTCCTGCAATGCAAATGGATTCTAGTAAGTTATGGCTACAAGGCATGCAAGTTAAAATAAGCTTCTGAGGCTTTCTTCAGTACCGTTTTGTAGGTTACATGTAAAGGTCGCAGCTATCCTGATCTGTTTGCTTCTATAAAACTTAACTCTGAATATCCGCGGTCACGCTAATTTAGTTTCGCGTGTCAGTTGAATACACGGTGAGTCAGATAAAATGTGCTCTTATGTATCCGTGGTTTTATTTAAACTGGCATTGAATCACTTCTTTTGCACGTCTGTAAGATGTCATTTGCACCATTTCTTCCAGTCTGTAACCAGACTGGGTGTTTTTATCATGGTAAACTATAGGTATACTGGGGCAGATCAGAGTTACCAGTTTCTGCTGTTCTTCGAATGTTTGCTTTTGACTCGCTGTTGTGTACACAATCCTTAAAACGTTTAGTTTAACTCACATTTAAGATACGAATATATACTCTTTCCTGTGCAGGGGAAATAAATGAGAATTTTGATACACATGGATTATTCCACTGGGCAGGTTGCATCGCAAACTTGTAATTATAATACAGGAATTACGACACTATTTAAAGGAAAATTTACGATGAACATGTTTTGCACACTATCTGGACAATAAATTAAGTTCCCTATCACATAGGTCGCCTATAAATTCGCCCTGAATTGTATTGCTCCGATTATTTGTACTTAACATGCATACGTACTCTACATAAGTAATGAAATTCGCTACAAACCTTCTCAAGAAGATTATATATATATATATATATATATATATATATATATATATATATATAAGTAAACACGTCACCAGGATAAAAGCTAAACGCAAGTGAAGGCATGGCATATAAGGTATAAACATGCATACGAAAAAGAAACTTTACTATAGTATTGTAGCAACTTCAAAACAAGCATTCGATATGACATATGTAAATGGCATAACGTGTTTTTAACGTTTCCCATTATTGTATTTGATTGATTTCCACAAAGTGCAGCATACAAGTACTACTAGGGTTTCTCGGGAAGAACATGAAAGGAAAACGTAAGCTCATTGTATATTTCAGTGACACCCACATGCTGAAACGTGCCGAGCGTACAAGCGAAGGTTTGATTGTCCCTCATAATGAACTAGAGGCATGCCAGAACAGTTGAACAGTTCCTTTAAAGAACTCTACTAAATATCGCTAAATACTGCTTGTTATTTCTGAAATGAACTGATATTACCTCCTTCTTATCTCCCATAACTGATATGTTTTCAGTGATAAATACTACAAAACTTCTATAATGCGATTGACATATCACATCAAATGTTTAAAAGAGCTGTATTTGAAAAAAAAAAAAAACTTAATAATAGCGTGAATAGTGGGTGATGCTACATGCAAATAATTGTACGAGTGAATGTGTACACGTGACATTGAATGGTTTCTAGTTCTAGTTGACTTTGGTAGCTTTCCTTTGTATTTTTGCAGCTATTTAGAGTCGTTAAATTAATTATAGGTCACTGGCGGTAAAATGAACACTCTTGAAAGCCCTCTCATTTGGAATAAGAGTCAATAAATATATTTCATTTTAGCCTTAGATGTGTTTATTACATACATGGCAATATTTATTTAAAAAGGTGGTTGAAGGATAAAAAATGGCCCAAAGGAAAAAGTAACCAGCGCCTCAAACGTGCTCACTTTACCGTGAATAGTCTACAGTATCACCTTATATTGTGTGGAATTGTTATTTTCTTATCTTGTTAGTTGTGGGTTTGTTATATCCATGAGACACAACATTTGCTTTTTCCTTCTTTACTTAACATGTTTACATATGCATATTTTTCTCCTTAATGATTTGCTTAGTTAGTACAGGCTGTTTACTGTAAAGTGAGCACTTCTTGGGCACTAGTTCCTTTTTTCCTTTCAGCCATCCGTTATCCTTTAACCGCCCTATAAAATAAATATTGCCGCGAAAGTGAGTAGTCCATTTACAAAGCATCCCTTGTCCACAAATATGACAATTTCCAATAATGTCCTTGTTGGTTCCTTCCTAGCCTTTGATATGGAATGACAAATGTTTAACAGCTCCAAAAACAGCGCGAATGCCATTTAAAGGCAGGTTTAAAATCCATTACATTTCCAAATAACCCTTGTCCTCAAACATTAAATGCAATACATGTCAAAGGGAGCGGTTGGTTTCAAAAGGCTCTAATTTGACTGTTAGTTTGGTTGTTATTGCTGTGACCAGCAGTAACAACCATACTAACAGTCAAACAGCCACATTAAGAAATTCACTCCATATGCATGTTTTGCTATTTCCCCAAAATCAATGTACACAGAGAAGGAACCATTTGGAAATGGACAACTTAAGTAATAAACACAGTGTATATATTACACCGTACTCGGAAGTTAACGTCTAGGGCTAAAATAAAATATATTCATTGACTATTATTCCAAATGGGAGGGCTTTCAAAAGTGCTCACTTTACCGTGAATAGCCTATAGTTATAATTATTATCCTTACAGGCTATTGTTCATTTAAAACATTTTCAACATACAGCCTATGAGCATTTACTGTGTATGTAATGTAAATATTTAGTTTGTTTTAATTTGTATGTTTTATAATTTTAATTCATATAAGCATACTATTTGTTATTTTAGATTGTTTAACTTTGTATATAATTATTCTTTTCTATGGGCAAGTGGAAGATACGGCGATGTAGCCGTAACTCTGCTACGCGGAAAAACCAGCCGTAAATTAAAATTACTGAAATAAAATTAATAAATTAAAATGTTTTTTCTTATTACTTACCTGTTCATGTATTGCAATACTATCGAGGGAACCCATTTTCATTCACTGCTTCCATCATAATCGACCAAGATACAACTCTTTTGACCTACAATTATATTCGGCCGAATAAAGCAGTTGTTCTATTTTCCGAAGGAACATGTACCAGGCACGTACTATTATGATACGTAAATTTAGCAGCTCATGTCAGTTTACAATTTACCGTAAACACACGATCGACCTTAAGAATTTTCAGACAAAAAGGGTGCTCAGCCAACGTAGTAGTTATCGTGTTAGAATTGCGACTATTAGAGGCTGGATCTCGAGAAAGCATTACACTATTGTGTATTCGCGTTAAAGTGAGAGGGCGCGAAGCAAGTGCACGTGGTCGAAGGTAAGCTGTGACAGTGAAAACATGCAGTGTTCACGTGATCGCGGCCATGTACACAGGAGTGTCCAGAATGCTCGGCGCGCGAGCGGAGAAATACATGCACGGCAAGGATATGCAAAGGTTGACGAAACTGTTAGTGTATATGTCAAGTAGACAACTATATAATATCACGACCGTACGGTACGAGTAGAGTGGAGAGATTTGAGCGGGTAGTTACAGCATGGTCATGAGAGCCGATGGGGGCGAAGTGAGACGAGTATGGATCAGCGCCGGAATGTAAGGCCGGGGGGGGGGGTAGGAGGTCCCTGGGAAAACCCGCCTACCAGCGGCATCGTCCGGAACGATTCCCAGGCGAGTAGTCTGACCACCACACCACCGCGGCCCCACCGCATGAAAGGAGTACATAAACATCAACACGGTTAGTAATAAGACACTCCGTCGTGCTATTTATTTACGCCAACCGTAACACGTGAAACGACAAGCAAACAAAAAGGAACAAGAAACATACTAGTGCCCGGCCACCAATACAGCATAGCGCACACTGCAGCAACGCCGGCTGGCTTGAGGCTTATACACCCTTGCTGCTCACTCTGGTTTCACGCGCTCGTGTGTACAAACACCAATTCTCGCTTCTTGACGAATGGACTATAGTTATTTGGTAGCGTATTACGTGCACACACGTCCCTTGGCAGCCTCCGAAATGCACTACGGAGCGGCATTAATAAGCGCCGATTCTTTCGCATGCTAACAAATTTAAAAACTAGCACAAATTTCCCATCGCCAGTGTTGGACTGATATAAACCCAATGTGGCATATTTCGCAACAGCTTATTAGCTGAAACGTAATACATACGTTTAAAAATAACTATAAGGAACTTAAATTGGCAGAAAAGGTGCTACGACATCTAATTTGAATAAGAACCAATGCCATCTGATGTTTTCGCGATTTAGTTCACGGAAAAAAAAAAAAGTATAGTGCCTGAAGAGGTACATATGGCACGTATCATTGAACTTGTAATAGCGTACTGCTTTTACAAATTAGTAAGGCGAGCCTTATAACAAGCCCCAAACGATATGTTTCATTGTTTGCTCTGATATACAGTCATGTATCGTAAGTTGCTTTGATCTAGTGGGGCAGTAATTTAAGCTGTAGCTCCCGAGACGACATAAAACTATATTCAAAAAACATTTTCTCCGAGCAAAATAGTAAACCGAAATGAAACGCGTGTGTTTTTATAAATAAAATGAGAGAATTTACGGTTCCCCATAAAATCGAGTACGCTATTCGATGTTCGAGCACTCGATGGAGAATAGCTCCCGTTCTTGCCCCGAATTACAAGTTTCTTCGCATGTTCGTTTGCAATTCCCTTGTCTATTACTCTGCTCGTACAAAGATAATCAACTCGCAAATATTCCAGTGCAGAATTCTGGTGGAGGGCGTGGATTGTTTGGACTGGGACAATAAAACAAACTATCAAAAAAGGATTTATTATCAACATACTAAAACCAAAACGTATCTTCATCCATTGGGTGGCCTAATTTTTCATAGGTAAAAAAGGCTGTTCACGATAAAGTGAGCACTTTTGAAATGAACCTTAGAAAAAAGTAACTTCCCCTGAATGCATATATTTTAATGGGCGCATCGAGTGACATTTGCCCAGTAAAGTTGATAACTATGGATGGAAAATTGTTCCATATCTTGACGTTGAATAAAAAAATGTTAGATAAACATTTGTGATAACTTAAATTATTTCTTTCACTTTGTTTTAAATTTTCAATGCATCGAAGAACAAAAACGAACAGATTTTATAATATTTATTTTCCTAATAATTTCGCAGTTCTACTTGACCGACGCATGAATAAAGCGATGAGGCCCACAGCAATGTTAATTTTACATAAGGCGGGAGAATACAGACTGCTTACAAGTAGATCTTAAGCAGGGCTTTCAAAAGTGCTAATTTTACCGTGAACAGCCTATTCTTAAAAAACGGCAATGAATTAGCAGTAAAATAACATCTGGAATAAATTATCGGACTACTGTGTACTTGTCAACAGAAAATATTTAACGTGTAGCAGCTCTTGACGAACAGTTAGGACCGCCAGCGATATAGCTTGGAACTGTTTAAACTCTCGTTCGCGATAACAGGAGTGCATTTAATTGCCTGCGTGGACTCGCGAGCTCGATCAAAAGCGAGGAGTGCCCCCCCCCCCCCCCGTTATCTGCCATCGGCCAGGCCTCATTGTACTGACAACAGCGGTCATTTTCTTTGTGCCACTCGGCAGATATAATTTTATCGTCACCTCTGTGCCTCCCCTCGCCTACCCTCTTCTTCATACTCGGCCTGGGCCTTGTATACGTGTGTGGAGTGCGGCCGATAGAGAGCACGCGAAACAGCGATTTAGATTCTCGCGCCACGATACCAGAGCGACCACACGCTTTACCCGGGTTGGTGGAGCGGGTAGAAGGGAAAGATTGCGAAGGGGGGGGGGGGGAGGGAGAAAAGGCAGTCTGGAGCGCCGCGTAGTCCAGGCGATACAGTGCTCGACCGTGCCATGTGTCGGTCGCGCTAAGAGCGTCTGTGGACCGACCACGCCGTGCATGTGCGCATGAATCCGTGGCCGGCCATCGTTACCGCGCATGCTCGTTTGAACCACAGACTCGTGCCCGGTTGCACCATCGTGGTTAGAGACTCGATCCGAGATCGGATCTAAGATCGACACAGAAAAACTGTTGCACCATTCGAGTTCAGAGCTGGAATGGAGATCGAGATGAAGTTCATTTCGAACCGCCGAATTTGGCGGTTCGAAATCTCGATCCGAGATCTGCAGCCATCGTTGACAAATGCAGTTTGAAAAAAAAAAACCAATAAATAGAACTACGTTCGGTTGTTTTGTTGGGAAATTAAAACAACATTATACGCATTTAAATATTATTCAGTAAAATTCGTACAACAA
The DNA here is from genome assembly GCA_029891345.1 of Dryococelus australis. Classification (NCBI taxonomy): domain Eukaryota; kingdom Metazoa; phylum Arthropoda; class Insecta; order Phasmatodea; family Phasmatidae; genus Dryococelus; species Dryococelus australis. The sequence continues at coordinate 81,578,167 of CM056995.1, forward strand.
TAATTCACTTAAAACAGATAAAACATCGCACATCTAGTTCTATCTATAGTGAAAATTACACCTTCCATGACGTCATATATTACGAACAAATAGCAAAATTTGTCTCATACTTAATCTCGATCTCTCACTATGGAACCAAGATCGACTAATCGGAGATTCAGAATCATGAAATTTCGTTGGTGCAACACTGTTACATTGGAACCAAGATCAAACTGGATCGTGGTTCGGAACTAGGATCATTCGATCTCGTATCGGGGAAGATGTTGGTGCAACCGGGCATAAGGCTGGGTTTACGATTAAATACTGAAGAATTAAGAATCGTAATTATGACTTGTTAATTACACGGGAAATGAGTTTTGCAGTTTATGATCGATCTAGCAACTGGTAAGTCTAGCCAATCAGAATTGCCGGATACCAAAGGAGCCGATGTAACCTGGGAAAATGGGCAAGAGGGAAGAATTATATTTCATTATGTGATCATTGTGTGATCATTTTGAAAAAATTTTGGTAATTTGTAGAAGGAAATGCCCATGCAAACATTAGATATTTACGTCAATAAACTTTGCAGAAGGTTAAACAAAGCGAATTAATTAACATCTTCCAAGAAATAAAACATGATCTCGAATGCTTATTTAAATAGAGTTATATAATTCATTGCATACGATTTCACGATACGACATAACCCAAATCAGAGATGTAAACACAGTTTCCCGCCCACAAAAAATCTCACTGAGCTCTGATTGGCTACTTCGTCTTGACCTTACTTAAGATATAAAATATAACGATATATTAAGTCAAGCCAAGATCGCACACTACCCGTCACGACCCGCAGACGATAGTCATAAACCAATAACCTTGCACACATTGATTAATATTCTAAGGACATGGCACACTTATTATGTTAATTAAATCGTAAACCCACCCTTAGGGTCCCACTTGCCTGCATAGTTTTTCTGCTTTTCCGCCTAGAAGCGCTGGAGCGCCATTGCCGCAACGCGCAGGGCTCTCAACTGACCTGCAGTGTTCTCGTAGTGCTGCGTGTACCTATGGGACTTTCAGCGATGACCCTATCATTTTGTTATTGAAAAGTCTGTAATAAAGCTCAATTATAGTCTACTATCGTAGTTTGGCTCGTGTCCAGCTAGTATGTCTTAAGATACGGCAGTCTGAAAAAATAGGTTTTTTAAAACTATATTGGAGGTCCCCAGAATAATATTTATAGCATGCGTGGTAACTTTAAAGTACCATTTCGTCCTCATCTGGGGCAAGCTGTCTTCTCGTAGGTGAACATACTGGGGACACGTCTAATAGTTTCGTCAACAAATCAGGAATTCAAATACTGCAACGTAGTTAAAGCACCAGGCAGGTGAAACCCTTAAATATGGAAGTACGCCGATTTTTGTCTTCTGTGCACGTCCCCAAAACTGACTCGGCCATCGCCAGTACAACTGTCAGTCATGTGATCAGCACTGATCAGCGCGTTTGTTTATAACCCATTCACGGTTGCTTCACACTTTTCTGTAGCCCCGCTAAATTTATACTTCCTGATTTTATTCCGCCGCATACAAAAAAAGTTTAGCCTAGTCTAGAAAATTACACCAAAGGACAGTGCTCCGAATTCGTGCGCACTCCGTTGAAATTATATTTTGCACGAGAACTATTTCTTACCAGGCGCTACCAACATACATATTTTCTCCCTGTTTTTGCCCGCATTTATTGTAAATGGTTTATTATAATTTATAAATAAAATACAGTTAAAACTTAAATTTAACGAAAAAAACAAATACTTTCAAGTTAATAGATGTATAAAACGTTTGTGAAACATGGCATATTTAGGAAATAACTAAACACGGTATACATGGGGTGATTTTTCAAAGGTTTTATTACAAAAATGTGAAGAAACCACGAATATACTATAAATTTGAATTTTTAACTGAGCCACCCTTTTGTATGTGAATCAAATACTTCGTATAACTTGAATGTGGTATATCCTACTTACATTAAAACTAGGTTAGAGGAAGTGTACAAACATCTCAAAGCACTTACTGATGCTGAATAAATAGCGTCATAAACTCAAATCGTATCCACGGTTTTTGATAAAGTTGTCGGCAGATAATCAGTACAATGTTGGGACACGGAGAGTGGCTACTCTGCAGCTCGCATGCTCACTCAACCGCATTTTCTGTCTATATTCCGTTCGCGGCATCTTTACTTTACGAATCAAGTCTTTGAAAAATCACCACATGTATAATATTTTAAGTTGGTTCCAAAATATGTCATATCGCACGAGTTTTATACTTATGTTAATACAAAATTCTTACAATTGGTTAAATTGTGCTTTTACTTATATTTTATTTATAAGTTATAATATTTCATTTAAAATTAATATAAATAAAACAGAGAATATAGGTGTGTTGGTAACGTCTAGTAAGAAATAGTTCTCGTGGACAATATTATGGAACAGAGTACGCACAAAAGCGGCACGATGTCCCTTTTTAGAATTTTTTATTGATATTTTAAATTTTGGGGTCAAAGGTCACCGGGGTCAAGGTCAAAGGCCAATAACACTTGGATACAAGATGGTGGATGGGTGACCGGAATGACAGAGCAGAACAGCTCCGGCGCTCCGACGCCCCACGTCCTTACTTGAGAACCGACATAATCATTCTACTTAACGTGAATTCGGGTTTTTACATCTTAAACTAACGTAAACTAACCTGCAATACAAGCTGGACGAGTGTATTTGCAGTTTAAACTGACCTAGGATTAGGACAGTTGACGAATAAGTGGGCGCGTTTTCACACGAGCATGCGCAGATACGCAGTATTCGTGTGCGCCCCAAGGCACTTGTCTCACAATAAGTACGATTTATATTGCATATTTTGCTACAATTTAATTTTTTTAATTTTAAAAATTAAGATAAAGGAAGCCTATTTTTAAAATAAAAATTTAAGGAAATTTCCATTTAGAATGCTTCATAGGGGACATTTTGGAAAAAAATACTTTTAACAAGGAACACTATTATAACAATTATACTGGCAAATAGTAATGATATCTACAGATATTAAAAATAATTGAATTAATGAACATCCATTACAAACCGGAAAGTTTCATTTTACAACTAAATTAATGTACTTAAAATCTGCTATTAGAAATGTTTTTTAGATTAGTACCAATACTTTCGTACAGACAATCGTAGTATAGGCTGTTCACGGTAAAATGAGCACTTTTAAAACCCTGCTGAAGATCTACTTGTATGTACATTGTGTAGTCTTCCGCCTTAGGTAAAGTTAACAGTGCCACGGGACCTCATCACTTTATTCATGCATCGTTCAAGAGAAATTGTGAAATCATTAGAAAAGTAAATATTTTACAAATCTGTTCATTTCTACACTTTGATGCAGTAAAAAAAAAAAAAAAAACCAGAGCGCGATTGAAATAATTTATGTTATCACAAATGGCTACATTACATTTTTTATGCGACGTTAAGATATTGAACTACTTTCAATCCATCGTTAAAAACTTTACTGGGCGCATGTCCCTCAGTGAGCCAGTTAAAATATATGCCAGGCAGGAGCAGTGACTTTTTTCGAAGGTTGATTTCAAAAGAGCTCACTTTATCATGAACAGCCTTTAATTATTACGAATGCCCTTCTTAACGAAGGTTTACTTACAAACTCTGTTTATTTTTAATATCCCAAAAGGAAATACTCTTAAATTTCGTTTAAAAAATATTATTTGTTGTTGAAAAATAAAGTAATTTCTAGCAAAATAATTTACAGTTTTACGAAATACATGCATCCTTCTTTCATGTACAACACAAATCATAGGTACTATTCTGATAATATTGGTTGTGTGTGTGTGGTATTTTTAAATGAGTTCTGCGTGTTTCACTGTTGGGTGCAGTGATCAATTGGAACCTATTTTCCTTCTAACTCGAGGGGCCACGGTCGTGTAGCGGCTAGGGCGCTTCTCCACCATCAAGACGAACCGGGTTCGATTCCTAGCGGGGTCGCTCCCGGGCGATGCCGTTGGTCAGCGTGTTTTCTTGGGGATCTCCCGTTTGCCCCGCCCTTGCACGGACAGCACTGATCAATTTCCAGCTTGTTTCAGCTTCACCGGCTCGCAGGATCTCGTTGTTACGAGCCGCTCAAATGTCTTCTCTCTTCCACTCTACTCCTTCTATAGGTTGTTCACGGTAAACCGACCACTTTTCAAAGCCCTGCTTAAGGTATACCCGCATGCACGTTATGTATACGCACGATTTATGTAATATTAACATTGCCACGGCCCTCACTTTATTCATGGGTCGGTTAAGTGAAAATATGAAGTTATTAGAAAAGTAAATATTTTATAAAACTGCTCACTTTTACACTTCGACGCATTAAAAAAACACAATCAGGAAAAAAGAATTAAGTTATCAAAAATGTTTGGATAACACTTTTTATTCGACGTTAAGATATGGAACATATATCGAACATATATCCATACATCGTTACCAACTTTACAGGGCGCTTGTCACTCAGTGCACGCCTTAAAATATATGCAGGTAGGGGCAGTGACTTTTTTCTAAGGCTGATTTCAAAAGTGCTCACTTTATCGTGAACAGTCTTTACCGTAACTTCTCGTCTAAATCAGTGTCATTGTATATAGAGAGGAAATAAAACAGGCTTGGACAATCTGGATCTGGGAATGAAACGGCAGTGGCCTCTAACAAGCATTCGCCTGGTGTTAATTTTGGGAAAACCAAAGGAAAATCACAATGTGGATGCCTGGAAGCGAACTAGGATTCGGTTGGATTGGAAAGGGATTATCAACGTCCCCGGTCTTAAGCCCGAAGGCTTACCAGGGGACGGCTTACAAACTATGACCTAACTTAAACTAACATCCTTGTCTTACCTAGGAATCGAACCCAGAACTGCCCGCATCCCAGTTCAACGGCGCACCAACAGAATGTTTTCACGGGAGGTCGGCGGAAGTGAACTAGGGTCCTCCCGAATGCAACAGCGTGTTATGGCTGATCCATCTGTCAGTATATTTATAGTAATGCTTATATAGGCTGTTCACAATGAAGTGAGAATATTTTAAGACGTTTCTTAAAATTTCTTTTCAGTTTATCTGTTTAATTCCGCCAATTATCCGTATGAGATGTTCCATGTGTCTAAAAAAACACTGTGTATACTTCCCAGCCCACAAAAGTTAACTCCTGAGGCCACAATAATATATAATTGTTTGGTTAGTATGCCTGCTGGGAAGATCTTAAAAAGTGTTCACTTCACCGTAACTAGGCGATAGCGAATCATGAAAAGTATTGGTGGATTTTAACGCCTTTTTGAAAGCTAAATATTTAAAACTGGTTTCCACCAATGTCGGTTTCCGTCTGTTTAATGAGCACTGGCGTAATACTTGTCGCAGAAACATGTGTGTGTGTGTTTCAAAAGAATTTTAAAGCGTCAATTAAAATCTCATAAATACTACACCCACTATGCCGCGGCGTATTTGATCTTAAGTATTGTGGAAGGATGCATAATGAAGAGCAAGAACAAGCTAACCGGGACTTTGAAAAATATTCAATTAAAAGCCAGCAAACCATGACACACTATCGCCATTTATATGCTAAGTTTGTTGTAACCATTCAAAGTCGGAACGCCTGCACACTGCTATTTTTTCAAGTTTAAATAAACATCTATAACTACATTTCAAAAGAAACACTTGAAAAATACTTGAATAAGCACATGAATGTAATATTACTACATTCTATGCGTAAAGTAAACAGAATAAAACGCTTGGCAACGCCCACCTTTGATTTTCTGCTGCTGTTGTTACTGTTGTTGCTGCTGATCAGATTAACATTTACAAAACCACCAAACATTCCAGTACATGGAATTCTATCTCGTAATCGCGTCACGAAATTTCGCCCTCGGGTCGGGTAGCGCGGAGTATGGTGCAAATAATACCTAGAAATCAGAACCTTTCAAGCGTATAGTCTGCTCTGCACACACTGGACTTATGGGGAATATCTGGACAACCCAGAAAAAAGTACGCGGGTGCAAGATTAGTCGCTGAGCTGTTTCGTACGGAATTGAATAGGAGACTTGAGCCAAGAATGAATTTTTTTTTAATTATGGTGTTCTGTCGCGAAACTACCTTCAGGTTGTACATGAACGAGGAAAAACTAAACTGTATTTATAAACTTGTCTGACATCCTGTAGAAAAAATTGCGGTGAAATGCGAATTGACAAGAAGAAATTGTGTTTATCTACATTGTTGAGTTTTTTTTTTTAATGTGGCCGTCAGCCATGTTTGTTGTTTATAAAGCCAAGACGGCAAATAATAACTTTCTTTTATTCAAGTGACCTGTTTCTACGTTGTGACAACATTTTAGCTCCTAGGAAATGTTTGCCGACGTTCGACTATCATCGTACCTGTATGACGCAAGAGCTGCTCTATGTTTTAATTTCTACTGCGGGCCTAAAAATGAAAGTAGGCCACTGTATTATCAGGGCAAATTACCAAACCTAACAAGACTTAACGTAGTTTTTTTAATTTATTTTTTGATAAAATCACAGGGTTCCGACGAATCAGAGTGAATGAAGAGATTTGGGCTGTTCTTAACATCGAGGTCTTGAGAGCCGATGATGGTGATTGAGGTGAGTATGGACCAGCGCCGGAACGAAATAGAGGGGGAAACGGGATATCCCCGGAAAAAACCCGCCAACCAATGGTATCGTCCGGCACGATTCCCACATGCGAAAATCCGGAGTGACCCTGCCGGCCAATGAACCCAGATCGCCTTGGTGGGAGGCGGGCGGGCTAACTGCTCAGCCACCGTACCCCCCCCCCCCTCCTCGCGAGGCAAATCAGAGGTGGTTTTGGGCGGTTGTTCCTGAACCAATATGCGTAAATCTTACCAGAGGAGCGCACGTTTTATATCGGCCCTGACACTGATAATGGAATAGGGCCACGGACCTGAAAAACCCGCAAATTCGTTTGTGGACAGTCTAGATTCAAAAACTCATACGTTTACATTACTTCTACTCTTGGTTCACATCTTACCTGACGTTTCTTGGGGAGCTGTGAGTTAATAAAAGCGCGCTACAAAACACAAGTCCAATCACAGTGACGGCGAACATACAGAGTGGGTATATCAACGTAAGAATGTAGTAGCTTGATACAGCAGTCATGGAATTATATATAGTCTATTCGCGGGTTTTTCCCACACTTTTAAATCAAACCTTTGAAAAATCACCCAATGTATGACGTGTCTAGTTATTTCCTAAAAGTTCGTATGATGTATTAAAAAAAAAATTGTTAACGGTTATTATTTAAAATGGAATGTTAATTACAGGGAGCGAAGAAATGACGACAAGATTGACATAGGCTAGAAATAAATATGATAAGTTATTCATAAGACAACAGGGTTACGTGAAAAATGCTTGGCAGACTTTTATTTTTTGATAGGGTGACAAACAAAATAACGTTGAAATACCCAATGCCTGTAGTTTCCAACTTTGTCGCATGTAGCGCTGTTAGAAGCCGTTCAAAACCATCCACCCTAAACTCCCAAACCCTAATTCCCCAAATTTGCCATTTGGGACACGGCTTCTGTACTCTATCCCCTGCCTGCGAGAGATTGACCGCACTATGTCCGACAGTAATCTCCAGAACGTCTCTGTCATTACTTCGGCCAGTGCTGGTTTGAGACCCGTGCGACTCAATCAAATACCTTTTCGACGTCAAGAAATACCGCGGCTGTGAATTGTTTCCATCTGACATTCTGGGTCATATAATCAGCTAATTCACAAGCTGGTGTGTTAAAAAAAAAAATAAATAAAATAAAAGCACCTGTTCGTCTGGAGTCAAACATTCGTTGGCTATGCGTTTCACATTTTACTATGATTTTATGTCCATTATTAGCAACACCATTGTTTATGACGCGTATACTTACAATATTAATATTACGTATTGATAGAGACTAGAAAAATTCGCGTTATTCTTTGGGGACACGTTATGAGTGGGTTGGACACCCTCGTCCAAGGTCAAGAAGCGAGGGAGCGGTACGGGCGACAATAACACGCACGCCTATCGCCTCATTGCTCCTACGAGCAAAGCGTGCAGTATTTCCGCCGTAACGTTGTACTGTGCAAATTAGATCTGTAACAGTGGGGTTTTACTAGACGCGATGAAAGCCCACAGAGTAAACTAGTCCCGTATTTTGTACTTTTATTTTGTGGCTTAAGGAAACTGCATATGCAAGCTTTAAAAATGCGATATTTGACCATTTTCACGAAAAAAAAAAAAAAAAAAAAAAAAAAAAAAAAAAAAGGCATAGGTAATTTTTTTTTTAAATCTTTTCTGGCAAAAAATTGTATTTGTAGGACATTTATTTACCCAGATACGCGTATCCGCGCAAAAAACTATTTCACAGAAAACGCGGGGGTCCACCCCACACTTTAACTTGAAACACGTGTACCTTTGCAATATTTTGTCATTGGAACATGCTTTATGTGACACGCCTCGGGTACCTCTGCCCCAACAAACGAACGCTTCACGATTTTGTGCCCCAATCACGTGCTGTTCCGTCAGAAAGGGAGTGAATTCACATTTATGCAGCAGACAATGGAGAAATGACGTCGGCTCTAGTGTATACAGTGCCGTGCAGTTCAGCCTGATGCCAGAAAATTACGCTAATTTTTCATGTACCTACGTATAGACATTATCTTCGTACGTCCATTTACTTCTGGTTACTTTCGACAATGAAATGTGGTGCTATGTTTTGCTCTGTGTTACACCTAATAATTTGCTAGTTTATACATCGACCACTTAAAAGCAGTGGTACATTTGAGTAATAGCCCCTATATTGAGTAATAGCACGGGTCCTACATACAAAGTGATGCCGCCTTTATTGATTGATCTTATTAATTTGATCTCACGTTGATATCAAATGGTTCATTAAATTGAATTAAAGGGTTAATTAAAAGGGTTAATTAAATGGAAAGGGTTAAATTTAACGAAAGAGTCAAATTTATTCAAAGTGTTCAATTTATTGAAACGGTTATTTTTTTGTTGTTTTCTTTCTTTCTCTTTTTTTCGGAGGGAGGAACTCTGTACGATGTTGACGCTGTGGTGATCTGGAGGCGATTGACTAGAGAAGTAGGTTGCAATGTGTTATATAAGTGCTGAGTTGAGTGCAAGAGTGATTTAAGAGTCATGTTTCTTATTTTTTTCTAATTTTGATGTATTTGTAGGGATATTGGTGGTAGGTAGGTGATTATTACGAATATATTTAACACACCAGATAATTTCACAGTGTTTGAACGATTTCTAAGAGTGACCTAAGTGTAAATTTTTTTGGTGGGGGGGATTATTGCTCATAGACGGTGGTGGGAGACAGGCGACTTTGAAATATGCGATTTGCAAGTTCGTAATGGCAAACGATTGATGACTGTTTTCAAATGTAATTAAACATTAGAGAAATTCAGAGTGTTTTACGTATGAATAAATTATATGTATCGAATTGCAATTTTCAAACTACTATGTATATAATAATAAGTGCGATTACTCCAGTATGGAATTAAACGTAACGAGAGTCTCGAGCATAGAAATATAATTTACACGAGAGAGAATTTTAACTATGTGAATAACATTTGGTGTCGACAAGTGCAAACTCATTAAACGATGATGATTATGTGAGTTTGGAATTAACAATCTACAACAAAATGTCCCTATATATTAGTTTAATAAAACGACAGTCTTCCTGAACACATTAACAAGTTCACATGTACAAATTACACATACCTTATACGATTCAGCCTGGTGATGATATCTTATGGCAAAAAAAAACTCTGAATACGATTTAAACCAGACACAATCACGTACTTGAAATGATACTAGAATAAGTCCTTTCGATGTGTGAATGAGTAGCACTTACGTCGAGCTGTGAGTAGATACGTGTAGTGTGCCCAATAGGCAACTGTGTTTAAATTATGGTAGAAACACGGATATGAAGGAATTTTTTTCTAAATCTTATGAAATTCATTGCACTTGTTAACACAAACAGTATTTTTAAATGGTTAGGAATTTTCGTAGACCGAGCTCAGAAAAGTGACTTGAAAATCTTATCGCAATATTGACTTAACTAACGAAAAATGTTTCCGATAAAATATTTTTATATTAAAATATTAATCACAGGTAGCTCTAGATATGAAGGTAGTTCAGACTCTTGCAAATTTAAGTGAAAATATACTGGTATTTATACATAACTTGAATCGAATTTTATAATTTTTTTACTAAAATACTTATTTAAAAATATTATATTGTATTTGTCTTCGTCTTCTCCAGACATCATCATGTTTTATCTTGAAGAGCTGTAATTTGTGTGCGTGTATGTTAAATAAAATATTTTTTATATTTAAAATGGTTGCTGCACTCTGGTGCAGACATAAAAGTTTTAGATGGAGAAACTTTGTTGTAGGCAATCAGGGACAGAGGTATTTTTGTACCTTCATCTGTAAAGGTATTCGGGGCTCACTTTCGATATGTCCCCCTGTGATGTCACAAAAGTTGGCTAGCAGGGCGTCGTGTCTCCTACACCAACATTCAATTTAAGCAGCCGGAGTGGACGAAGGTTTTAACCTGCTGCCTGATTTCTTTGCATAAAAACTTATTAATTCCAGCGCAGGCTTCTTTCGTGACATATACTTAGCCATCAATGTTTAGTTATTATTGAAAAAAAGTAAGGGACATGAGATATTTAAAAAAGTAAATAAAAAATACACACACTTCCTTTTTAACATTTCATTATAAAAATATTATTTTTAAAATGATCCGTAAACTTAAGTATTTACAATATCATCCAGAAATATTCACTTTACAACAAACGATTCATTATTCACTAATTTATTTTACCAAATTAATCACTTTCGGATAAAAACAAGATTATTTTACAAAAATTATTATTCTCTGACATTATGTCACAGCAAGTTATTGATACTTATTAAAAACATGTTTAATAAAATACATTATTTTGTCATCAAACAATCTATATTTACACACACACACACACACACACTAAAACACAACTTAACGTATTTATATGCAAAAAACGAACAACTATTTACAACAAATATTGAGTTTACACAGTTTCACATTTATATATAAAAGGCAAGAACAACTATTTACAACTAAAATTGAGTGTACACATTTAACATTTTTGTCTTTTTTAAAAAGACATTATTTTCCATCAAATCAAATTAATATGTACACACACTAAAACACACAGTTTAAGAGAGTTATGTACAACAATCTTCTAAGTTATAATAAAAAACTATTTTTAGAAAATTTCGGTAGATATCTCTTACCAAATTATTTACAATATTTACAATCTATTAAGGAGTTTAAAACAGATGCTTACTGTGGAGCGTTATTTTAAGGTGTCACATCCGGTATTTTTAACTTTGTAAGTTCAACTAAATTATCAACTAATTGATACATACAATCAGCACCCACAAACTCGAAATACTGAGAAAAAGCCAGATTGTGTAAACAAACTAACAAAATGCTACAAGCATATAGAATATGTTGGTTGATGATAGTTGTATTACTTGTTTAATCATTAGGAAAGCAAATGGACATGTGTTTCATGCAACTTTCTACATAGCAATAGGCAACTAAACCCAATCTCTGCAGTTTGCTGTAATATTTAGATTCCATGTACTTGTCGTTCCCAGTCGGGAAAACACTGCGAACAGCCTTTTGTTGCTGGCAAAGAATAGTGTGACTTGCGAGTTTCTCTTCAGTTCTGAAATACTGGAGGCAATGCTCACAAAAAATCTTTTTGTTTTTCTCCTTACTCAGCTGACTACCAACCAGCCATGAAAATTTTCTAATGCATACTAAATGCAAATGAGCGGAATTTCCACTCGCGTGAATCGCCAGAATATTTAACGTGTTTGTCATGGTGTACAGGAGAAATACACATGGGTACTACTTTTCGCAAGTTTCGTCAATTATATAGCTATCTTTGTCCACCACACAGAATACATTGATAGAAATAGAGTTATTCTCCTCAAACTTGCTAATATCCTGTATGACTACAGGTGTCGACAGACCTTCGATTTTTAAAACCTCATGAGGTTTTGGATATGAAGAAGAATGACTGGCATTTAGTGTGGCAGGAAACAAAGATGCTACAACAGCTTAGTGGTAACACATTCCCTCTGGGCAGTATACATCGACACAAGCTTTCCTATCAGCAATAAACTTGGGCATTTTAATGTGCGTAGCACCGACAGTGAACGGCCGATATTGACTCACATGGATGTCCATGTACATCAATATTTGGAGACTCCAGCCAGAAACATGCCCACTAAACTCATAAAGTCTGTTAGTAAGATAAGGAACGATATCATCATCATAGATTAAACCCACATTGGCTAAATGGGGGACAGTGCGTGCTTTGCTTTGAAAATTAAAAGTCTCTGTAGCGCCTTCTTCCACCATGAGGAATTTCAAGTACTTACCCGCTACAGAAACTGATAATTTAACTGGCCGGAGTGATGCCATTAATAAGCTTAATAAAGGGACTTAACACCTCTGGAAAAATGAGAAAAATCTGGGCCAGACTCTAATTGATCATCACTTATCCACGAGTCATTTAGTATTCCCGCGAACACTGTAGCCAATAGCTGGTACATCAGGTCTGGCAAAGCTTCCACTGAGGCTTGGGAATCGGAAAAGGAATTATTTTCCAGCTCCCGTGGCAAAATATCTCTAACCAACTCGGAAGTTGGTTGTGAAATGGTTAGAGCACTCTCCGAGTCACAGAATATTCCGAGTCTGATAGAAATAAGTCGTCATTCAAAAGATCAACCTCCTCATGTTTGGGGGCAGCGGACACATTTTGACCTTTTGCTGTAAACGATCTCTCCGTAAGCGAATCTGTGCTCGAATCGCTTAAATAGAGATCGTCCTCCAAGAGATTAACTCGTCTCTGCTTAGGCGAAGGGACACCTGTCCCGACAGCATGTTTGTCTTTTTGTCTGCGATTCTGAATCGGAATCGCTTACATTATCTTCAACCAAGATATTAATACTGGATCACTTATGCTCGCCCATTTTCACCTAAATAAAAACTTTGTTAGTTTCCCCGATATAACAGTTGAAACACCACAGTAAATTATACCAAAGTAACCCCCTCGTCCTGAAAAAAAAAAAAGAAAACACTCTTAATAACACACACATAATATAACTGAAAATATGATTTTATTATTAACATCCTAGACAAAAGGGCAAAATGTTTTTCTTAATTTTATATGTTATGTTTGTTGGGGAAAGACAGGAGCAAGAGCTGTGACTAAAAAAGTGGAGAGTTCAAAATACTTTAAACATGGAGAGGCAGGTAGCTAGCAGACAAGGAGAAACGAAACCCAATAGGGAATAGACGGGACAATATCTCGCCCAATGGGCTGCATGCACAGCGAGGCTGAACAGTGAATGACACGAACATGGAACTAGCCAGGCCGGTTTGTGCGCGGAGCTGGCTAGATGAGAGAATGAGAGTATAGGTCAGTAACCTACTGCTAGCACCTGTGTGCGCTACCATACAGCCACTCTCCCCCTCCCATGCCTGCTCGGCAACCCCCGCCTGCTCGACATTCTCCCTTTCCCCCTTCAAAGACTCATTGCGTAGACGCTGCAGCCATCTCTGCGATAAGCCAGGGAGGGGAAGAGAGGAAGTTGGTGCTCCCCATCAGCCACTTCCCTCTGACAACTTTCATTCCGCAGCCTGTTTCTAGAACAAACCATGTTTCGAAAATTAATATCTCTACACATAGGTATGATGTTGGTATAAAAATATTCTCATAAAGCTTCGATTTTGTATTGTGAGCAGGATGTTTTTTCCCTCACAGTGACTAGTATTATAGCATTGACAATTGAATTAATACTCGAACAGTTATGGCATCTTCTGATATTTATTACTTCTGCATTGGTAAAAAGTTTTTAAAATTACATTCTGTTTTTTTTTCAACAACATATAAGGGATAGTCTTCAAGTAATGCCTCATTTTTATTTTGAAAACATTTTTCGTAAGCTATACCACCAGAGTCCCTTTAAGGTTATGTATCTCGTAAATCTGTTTCCGAAACATGATTTCAACTTCAGGCTTTAAAGTATACCAAGGTCAGGGCGATTTGAAGCATAATACTTCAGAGTCATTAGCATCGGTTGCATAAGAAATAGCAAGCTCCTTAATTACAAAGGAGTTGTCTTGATAGTTTTCGAAACCCTGAGCATAGCACATCATTTCTACGTTATTTCTTTATATACTATTTAAAAAAAAGTCTCTCTCCTATAAATTTTATAAAATGACAGTGCTCGCCTCGGAATTTACTTCACCGACTCCAGATGATTCCACTTCTATATCTGGAATTATTCTAGTTTCAAGTAGCTGTTCCAGTCTGCACAACATACAATCCCTGTTATAAGTTCCCATCATTAGCAAAGGCAGGCATGCCGTAAGGACAATCTTCACATGGCAAATAGGATATGATATCCTCATCAGCTTTTAAATGTTCGGCAACGAATGGCTACACTAATTTTACTTTGTGACCCACAAAAGAAATTATAAATTCTTTCGGCAATACTCGCAGTTGGGAATACTCTAGACTTAATAAGGTTTTCGCCTTCCCATAAGCTAAAATAGTATTGAACATTTCAACAAATTCAGAGTCACAATTGTCACAGCAGTGACCTTGATGCCTTGTACATGTTGTGAGCTGATGCAGAGATGAAATCCCCTGGATATTCTGTGTTGATGATGATCTAGATGTAGCGAAGCTGCAGAAGATGTGATGGACGTCTGGAGCTGTAGTAGACATGATGGACATCTGGAGCTGTAGTAGACGTGATGGACAGCTGTGGTTGTACTGGACGCCTGGCATCGTTCACGTTATCAACACTTGCTGTTGATGTCGATGCATCCTGTTGGTGCAAACACTTCCTGTTGGTGTAGATGCCTGTAGTAGATGTCTTGCATTGTTATCTATGCTACTGCAATTCACACATATGTGCATGAAATGACCTTAGCAGATGCCATGTTAAGAATGAGAAAAAAATTGATTTATCCCTCCTTATATATTGTAAATATTCAAAATGGCCGCCGTTTTCCCATACAAGAATTTGGACCTTTTAGTAAAAAAAAAAGTAAGAATAGCATTGAAAATCGCTATATTCCAACTCCGAAAAACACAATTTCCGCCTCTTTACATACCGTTCCGTTAAACTTACACCGGAAACTGTTAAAATATGAAATAAATTCAACTATATATTTTATGTTACATGGAATACATTGTGTTGTTGGAAAGTTTTTGATTAGGCATTAAAAGAGAGGGAACACATTGGTTGAGCAGTTAGCATGCTCGCCTTCCTGGGAGGCTCACATCGTAAATTTATTTATTTTTCGCAATGTGTGAATGTCGTGTTAGACATTGCCATTGATATAAGGGTTATATCAGAGATCTCCTTCGTTTCCCTAGTCTCACGCGTGCGACCTGGTCCGACCCGGCGCTGCTCCAACTCCGAACGTTTTCCCCTCATCGGCTCTCAAGATCTCCTTGTTAAAAGAGATGGGTAATTATCGCCCAATATTTTTTCTCTCCTATACAAATAAACATACGTCAAATTGATAGTAAAAAAACATTTCTTAACAAGTGAATAAAACATGTCTTGTTTAAATAGCTGTAAAAAACAGTTCGGTTTTAATGAGTGAATATAATAAGTCTTGTATTTCTGTATGGTTTTTTTTAATTTATATGTTTCCTAGATTTATAGTTAAAAGTTGTTGTTTGAATTTAAAAAAAAACTGGGGCTTGTATTGGGAATTTGATTTTAGGGACTTGTAATTTTTTTTCACTTCATTGCATAATGTTGAAACAACAGCGAGTCAGGCAAAATCTTTTGAGAAATGCATTCAGAGTGCTACGGGCTGGCAAGCCGAAGCAGGGAAGCCAATGTTAGAAAAACATGTTCTGAATACTGTAGCAGGGGAGGGTTGCGTTGTCGTGAAACGGATACTGCAGGGGCACCAACTCATGAAGAATACAAAAAGATTTCTCAGGACTGAAGCTGGGGTGTGTAAAACAGGTTTTTTGAGAACACAAGGCTGGATCGATAGTAGAGCTCTTCAGAAAACTATAATTTCAAGGCATGTCATCTTCTTCTTAACCCCGAGGACCTCGCAGACACACCTTGAGGGGGAGGGGGTATATTGAGTAGCTGGCAACCTGGACTCTGGGCGGTTCTGATGAGTGTAGGAGGGAGTGGTTGGCTATAAGCATATAGCCCCCCGATGAGAATGCATCTACCCAGTTGTCGCCAACTTGAGTCAGTTGCGAAAAATGACAATTTCTAGCAAATGGGTGAATGACCTCCCGGGCCACGAAGACATGGCTTGTTGGCGAGGGGGTGTTGGGGTTGGCTGGCATCCTGGACTCTGGCCGGCTCTGATGGTGAGGGGTGCAGGATAGGGGTGGGGTGGTTTTGGGGAGGGAGGGGGTGGCTACAAGCAGGTAGGGCCTCCAATCTGAATGCAACTAGGAAGTTGATGCCATCTTGCTACATTGCGGAAAAATTGACAATTGCAGGCAGCCTGAGAAAGCAGTCTGAGGTAACGTTCGTGGGTTACTGAAACTACAGACCGGCGACCATCGCACCTACCTTCATCTCTAATTCTAACTGCGATTAACATTCTAATATAAAAATATATAATCTGGAAACTTTTTTTGTCTGTTACGTCAATATTGAAATAAGATTTTCAAATCACTTTTCTGAGCTTGGTCTACGAAAATTCCTAACCATTTAAAAATACTGTTTGTGTTAACAAGTGCAATGAATTTCATAAGATTTAGAAAAAAATTCCTTCATATCCATGTTTCTACCATAATTTAAACACAGTTGCCTATTGGGCACACTACACGTATCTACTCACAGCTCGACGTAAGTGCTACTCATTCACACATCGAAAGGACTTATTCTAGTATCATTTCAAGTACGTGATTGTGTCTGGTTTAAATCGTATTCAGAGTTTTTTTTGCCATAAGATATCATCACCAGGCTGAATCGTATAAGGTATGTGTAATTTGTACATGTGAACTTGTTAATGTGTTCAGGAAGACTGTCGTTTTATTAAACTAATATATAGGGACATTTTGTTGTAGATTGTTAATTCCAAACTCACATAATCATCATCGTTTAATGAGTTTGCACTTGTCGACACCAAATGTTATTCACATAGTTAAAATTCTCTCTCGTGTAAATTATATTTCTATGCTCGAGACTCTCGTTACGTTTAATTTCATACTGGAGTAATCGCACTTATTATTATATACATAGTAGTTTGAAAATTGCAATTCGATACATATAATTTATTCATACGTAAAACACTCTGAATTTCTCTAATGTTTAATTGCATTTGAAAACAGTCATCAATCGTTTGCCATTACGAACTTGCAAATCGCATGTTTCAAAGTCGCCTGTCTCCCACCACCGTCTATGAGCAATAATCCCCCCCACCAAAAAAAATTTACACTTAGGTCACTCTTAGAAATCGTTCAAATACTGTGAAATTATCTGGTGTGTTAAATATATTCGTAATAATGACCTATCTACCACCAATATCCCTACAAACACATCAGAATTGGAAAAAATAAGAATCATGACTCTTAGGTCACTCTTGCACTCAAATAAACACCTATATAACATAACAAACATATAACATAACCCACCAATCTAGTCAGCCGACTTCAGGTCACCACAGCGTCAACATCGTACAGAGCTCTTCCATCCGAAAAAGAGAGAAAGAAGTACAACAAAAAAACACCCTTTCAATAAATTTAACCCTTTCATTAAATTGAACCCTTTTCATTTAATTAACCCTTCTGATCAATCCTTGAAGTCAATTTAATGAACCCATTGTTATCAGTTTGATATCAAATTAATAAGATCAATAAAAAAAGGCGGCACCCCTTAGTATCTAGGACCTGTGCGCCCCTACTACTCATTTGATTTCAATCACGTGTGTAATGAGTGCCTCGCCGCCCTCTCGCCAGTGGACGCAATACATTCCTTTTCTCCCGGTCCCACTCTGGTTATTGGCTCGTGCTACATACTCAGTGTGTGTACAGTACTGAGCAAGCCCCAGCTTACCGTGCAACACTTCGCCACACGGTACTGGTAAAAAGTAAACTACATTAGTCATTACCGACGTAGATTAGTCATATCATGAAAACTCCTTGAGATTCACGTTTAGTTACAGGTGGATTATATGCGAGTGTTCGCTCGAGGGCACCCACGATTAATCGGCCCAGCCTACGTTTGGGATCTGTGAGTTTTCGGTGCGAGCTCGACATTCTCCGGATCAAGTCGGCAATCCCCGCCTTGGCAGGTGTAGCTGATTGAAGAGGTGGTTGTTAGACGGTTGTTACTTGGAGAAAAAGGCAGGGCGGGCGGTGGTACGTTCGTTTGGAGAGGGGGATGGAAACGATGACTAATGACGCAAGCCATGTATCACTGGTGCTACGCCAAAAACAGTTCGCGTCCAAGAGCGGACTTCATTTGTCACGGTTTTGCTCTCCGTCACGAGCTGTGACGAGACTTCTCTTGTCAGGTGCGCACCTGTCCTTCTGCACTGTGTTTGCCGAGGGAGGGGGGGGGAGGCTGCGATTTGGAGAGCACGAGGGTGGGGAGACTTGTCGGTTATCACCTGCGGCTCGCAGTAACGTAATAATCACCACGTCATCACACTCCCGAACAAGAAGGTTAACCGCCACGCACGAGGTGCCAGGGCGTTAAAAAACGACGAAGTTGACATTCGCAAGGTGATCCATCCCAACACTATTGGCTAACTTGGTGACCAATAAGACTATTGAAATAGATGTGGTCTCGTTCGATCGGGTATAGGCTACGACAACGGATCGAGCATGACGTTGAGTTAGTGCCCACGCACGCGGCGCGCGGTGATTGGCGGCAACGTTTTGAAATTTCCGGCCGGAATACCTCGCGACTTCGATGTGTCGCTCGCTGATCTTGGTACCAAATTAAAAATTTTGTCCGTATGTATGTACATAAAAAATCCAAAAAAGACAAATATGCATTTCTTTACTTAATTTTCATTTCCATCACCACAAAGGAAATATTACCCTCTACGCAGAAACCACACAGCCGTATCCTCAGCACAGACACAGGACGATTATCCCCCCCCCCTCCCTCTTTTTTTACCTTCCTATCCACAAATTATTTCACAAACATTACTCCTTTACAGAACCACACACCGCGCGATAATAATGTTTCGGTTTTTCTGCCCACACGAACGTGCTGTGCGGCTGCGGTGACTGAGCGGTTAGACTGCTCGCCTCCCAACCAAGGCGAACCGGGTTCAATCCCTAGCCGGTCCATTACTGGGTTTTCGCAAGTGGGACGATGCCGATGGTAGGCGGGTTTTCTCGAGGATCTCCCGTTTCCCCCACTCTTGCATTTCGGCGTTACTCCAGTCTCGCCTTACTTCGCCCTCATCGGCTCTCAAGATCATGTTGTTGAGAGCTGCCCAAATTTCTCAACTAGATAGTTTAGGTTTCTGATTGAAAAAAAAATACAGAAAAATCTCACAATTCTTAATGTGGTTGCCATAATATACAAATAATAATAAATAAATAAATATAACTAGTTTAAGTCACAGAAATAAATGTATCTATAATGACTGAGAAATGGCCATGTTTAAGACGTTCCAGTATCTTAAGAGTTATCATCTGCTAAAACTTCGTGGTGCTCTGCTGGATGACCGACATACTACAAAGTACTGGGGGGAAAAAAATTCGAACTATTTGAGGAGTATTTATTTCACATTAGGAGTGCGTAGGACATACATTAGTGCTGTAAACGTTAATTATGCTCTACGAGTTAGTAAAGTCCAATAAAAACAAAGAAAGGCAATTTTACGTATTAAGTGTTTTAAATAACTTTGTGAATGATTTTTTTTATCAGAGTTATGTATTTCTGTCAAAAATTAGTCGTTGTTATGGCACAACTTATGCAAATTTTAAGCACTAGTACGGGAAAATAGTTGCTTACAAAGTTGGCGAAAGCTTTATCTAGGACTGCCATTTTAGTTTTCCAATTCTGGCTGCTTACAAAACTAATGAATTTAAGTTTACCTATTTGGGTCTATTTTATGTTCCACGCCCTCCTAACCATTGGGAAGTGTGTGATTTTGTTAGTCAGCTAGTTGGAGTGTTAAAGGAGAGTAGGATCTTGTTAATCTTGGCATCATTTTACACTCAAGTCGACGGGAAAGTATAGAAAAAAATCAAATTATACATTGTTTTACAGTTTACATGTCAACAAAACATGTATTGTTTAACAAAATATAAATTTACGAAAGGTGCTAAGGTTGCGATAAGCGACACGTTTATTGATTAATACGTATTATAACTTTTTTTTTATTTTTTATTTTTACAATTTTAGTTTAATTTCGTTCATGGACTTGCTACGATTATTTGCAGTGTTTTGATAGGTAGATATTCTTGAAATAAAGATTATTACTTATTAATTTGCGTCACTGGTAAAAGCGTGCATGTACAACGTTTTAGCGTAATTGCTGTCATGACACTTTTATTAAATTTAGTAACACGTAACCAGCGACCATATTCTAGCATGATATACAAATTCCATCAAACCCTATGAAGGCCAGGGCCTTGTAAAATAAAATCCTAAAACTTACGCTTACACGTTTTGACAAAACGGATTTTAGGTCATTTCAAAAATATCGAAATCACCGCAAATGAACTAATATGGCAGGCAAGTGAACATTTTAAACATAGACTTATGTACCGCATCAAAACTGGGGCACAAATCATTATTGCACAGAAATTGAATATAGATGTAGGAATCCAAATGCGAAGTTCTGCAAACTTACCACACTAAGTCGCTAACTCTTTAACTTTGATTATGATGCATAGCTTACTTGATTGCATTCGGCGGTTGTGTGTCCAATATCAGCAGACCGTATTGGGAAAACCCGACATATTTGGCAAGCATATTTGAGAATAAAAATACATTATATATATATATATAAACTGGACTTAAAGCCAGCGCTTGCTTAATATAAGCATTCTAACTGAGGGACACATTTTCTGGGCTGTTGAGCTGTATTACTATTTAAATCTAGTCGGAATTTTTCGTAGTCAGTAACAGTTCCAAAACATAACATATGCTTTGAAAAATAATCGAGTCAACATTGTATTTATATATGGCCAAAAAATACTATGAGTTAATTCAACAAAATATTTTTCAGAACGATTTTGCTGCATTAACAAAGAGGTTTGGTCAACGTAAGTCTACGTGTTTTGTTAGATGAACAAAACCAATTTGTTTTCATTTCAATTTTTTTTAATAAAAATAATTTTTAAGAGCAATTAATTATTTGTCCAGTGTACAATCCGTCATTAATACAATGGAAACAATTATACAAATTCAAGAGCTAACTAGTCAAAATATTTACTTTTCAGTACTTGTTCCACATAAAATTAACCAAAATTTATCTGAGAGTTTCTAATTAAGACTAAAACGAACAAGACTACAACCCAAGGCAAATTGTAGGTAGCTTCTAACTGTAAACAAGGGAGCAAATATGTAACCGTATGCCAGTATCTTCCTCTACACACCCGCTGGGATTTTGCCAACCGCTGTTACTCAGCTAGAGGTTCTAAAGCAACATAATATTCACGGGAGATATATTTTGGTTAATAATATGAAGTGCTTACAAGGGAACTTAAATCTGAATCATTCTGGGATATCTTTACGTTCATGCTATCTGAAACATAAAAATATTTTTCGAATTTTCTTCAAAATTATTAAAATATAATGTTTGTGATGCAGTAGGCTGTGAGTATTGAAAAGTTACATATACACGCCTTGAACAATAGAGTTCTATGAAAAACTAATAATGGGACAATCTAAGTTTAATGCAGGGGTTGCAATAACAACACTTACGAGCTGAGTAAAGTTTTTCGTTTCAAAAATACGGAAATAATTATGGACATAGTATGCCAAATGTCTGCATTATATCGGCAAATGATGTGCATAATATTCGTGCTATTTCCTTGAATAGGATGTTAGTGCGAAATGCTTGAAGGTGATATTTATCTCAAATAAAAATCATTTATAGCATCTAAAGTTCATGAATTATAAACATTTCAAATAGTCAGTAAAATACAGTGGATCTACAGCAAGTCGTAACAATGCAAATTATTTCGAAAATCTTGCAAGATGTTGGAATTGAGTAACTCAAAGACATAGATTACATTATCGTGTTAGTTCTCGCCAGGTTCTGCAGTAAAGGACAAGAAGATAACATTTGTGACGATCATTGAAGCTTGCTAAACTTTACGTTTGTCTTTATGTTCTATTGGACAACCATTATTACACGTTTTTGGCTTCTGAGCCAACGGCTATGGTCAACAAAATTTTCGTACTATTGACCATAATACTGTAATATCATGCTTTAGTTATTTTTTTTGGCAAACTGATTTCAAATCCAGAACTCACAAACAAGGATAACCCCCGTCTCAGTTCGCGCCGCATAATTTTAGGTTTTAGAGTTATAATCTCCGGCGTATAACGAAATGTCTTTAGTTATTTTATGTGATACATTATTGTGGTATATAATTTAAGTTATTGCCAGAAAACTCTTATTTCTAGAATATCTTTGTCCAAAAGCAATACTACAAACAAATAATACAAACCAAAGCTAAATAAAAAAAACCGCAGGCAGCCGATTGCACTGTGCAGTTATTTGCGTATTATTGCTTTTACACGAAGAACATTTATAAATAAACGTTTTCAAACACAAACTGAAATTATAAACAACAATAATCTATTACATAAAATAACTAAATATTTCGTTACATGATGGTGATCTGAACTATAAAATCAAAAACTACGCGGCTCACACTCGCGCACCAACACACTGTTACACACACCCCTTGCACGTGAGTAATGTTAAAGTATAATTTGATATGTGTAGCATGAGTGATGAAACCCACGCACATAACAGCTTTATTATTAGTATTGTTTCATTTTTGCCTTCTTTTAGTCTCCTAACCGTATACGCTTGTTTAATTACGGGAAGTGCAAGATTGATTATTATGCCTGTTAAAGATGAATATTTAAATAATTTAATAATGCTTTCATTAGTCACGTAAACATCTGTTGTACGTAAATGTGAATAAAGTACCTTGTTTTTGTACACAATCAGTGCCGTTACTAATATCATTTTCCATACATTAATAGTCTAGTACTTGTACTCAGAAACGTAAATAAATGCAGTCTTCAGGGGAAAAAATAATAATCTTCGTACTTTTCGGATGTACCACAAAGCACTGCATTTTTACCCCTGCCAACTGAGGAACGTCTGCCATTTGCGAGTTGTTTTTGTCTGCCATTTACAATTTTCTGTTAGCACTTTAGGTAACGTGTTGGTATGAACTGATGCATTCTTTCTTCTCTTATGCTACAGAAAATGTTATGCCTTCTGTTGTGCCCATGGGTACAGCAGAAGGTAGCAGAAATTGGGTATAGTGTAGGGACGGCTTTATAAACGTACGCTACACTCCACACGCGCATGCGCAGTTACGACGGTCACGTTGGTCCACAGCCGAATGAAGATGAAGCCGGGCGTACCCGAACTTGCGCCGCGGTGTCGGCGCACAGTCGCTGGTGTGGACTCGCAGAACAAGAGAAGTACAGAGGCGACGCTGCCATGTATTACGTCGTGGAGCTCTTATTTCGAGCTTCAACATGTAAACAGGTCGCAGTTATATTGCCAACATAACATTCGTCAAAGCATATCAACACCATGAAATGCTATGGATACAGATATTGGCTACTCCGATGATATGTACAATCTAAGGAACCCATCTTCGTCAAGATATGCATTTTTAGGTAACCCCATTTGTCTTAATTTTTTTTCCTACTGTTCATCCAGTTGGATATTGGTATAAATGATTTCTGGGATTGACATCCAGATATTTATAAAATTAGGCATTGAAGACTGGCGTTCCTCATTTTTTCAAACACGTTTGAATTTTGAACGTTCTTCTAACAAAGAAAACTGAAAATCAACGATCTCGTCTCTGCAAACGTAACACAAGGCCAGTCACAAAAATCATCATCAATTGTGCAACAATCGAGTGAAGTTACAAAATTGTCATTGTGTAATTTGCTATGTATTAAAATTGAAACTATATTTCTAACCATCTCTTTGTTACAAACTGAGCAAAGGTATTTTTGTTGTTCCTAAGTTGATATTTATTAAAAGTTAATACATTTTCATAGTTTTTTTTGTGTAGGCAATATGGCTACGACCTGAGAAAATAGTGGATCGAAAGGGCCTATCTAGTGTCACCTGTAGACTAAAGAGGTAGACCGCTTATTCGTCTTCTGCGCATGTACCCGACATTGACCTACTCCAAAAGAACACAGCTGTCAAAGTCACATGGGCCATATTGATGAACGTGTTTGTTTATATATTAATTTTTGTATGAGAAGCAATTTCATGTGAACAAAATACATTTACCAATTTTAATTTAATCTAACTGTTTTCCAAATTGGTTAAAGAAAGTATACATACATCACAAAACACTTGTTTGCATAAACAGTGTTTTAACCTCAAATCCAATCCACGCAGTTTTCGCAAGTCGTATAAGCAGAAACGTTGTTCCGTGTTGGGACACGGAGATTGGTTGTGCGCAGCCAACGAGATCGGCCTACCTTGTGATTGGTCTATGGTGTCACCTCCCTTGTGTGGACTCACCGTCGGACAGGAGATTCTCGCCCAGGCCAAGGTGCAGCAACCGCGGTGGCAGGACGCCGGAAAGTGAGGACACCAGGTTACCGTACAGCTCGAGGAAATGCAGCGAGGCTGGCAGGTTGTCGCCGTTCAGGTGGCCGATGTAGTTGGCCACCAGAGACAGCGCCCTGATGCCCTCCAGCTCCAGCATTCCCTCGTCCAGCTCCAGGATCTGTAGCCACGGCATACACAGTGCAATCCTTGTACACTGAGAAAAAAATACGGCTGCAGGAACCATCTAGACTGTTTTCAAAACCCAATTTTCATAGGCTCACATCTCTTTTAATAGTTCGTTCAGGTATATGGTGTTCTTTCTATTTTCGATTTTTGGTTTCATAAGAAATCACCTCACACAGTTTGGGCGTTTAATTTCCTAACATCTTGTATATAGGATGTCCTATTTATCTTGACCACCCACATTAACTCCGTAACGGGGCTTGTTCGCGAGTGGTTTGTGGACGATATGGATCCGAAATTTGGCTGGCCAACCCACAGTTTCGACCTCAATTCCACTGAACACCTCTGGGATGAACTGGAACGGCGACTGCGCGCCAGACTTCAACGATCCACATCACTTACTACACTTGCTACAGCGCTGCAGGAAGAATGGTCAGCCATTCCACCGTAATTGTTCCGACATCTGGTCGACAGTCTACCCCGCAGGGTAAGAGCTGCAATAAATTATAGGAACCATCCTGTTTTAATGTAAGAGTGGGTTAAGAACCCAGCCAAATGTAAACCAACATCTCGTCATCGTTAGAAGACATGACTGTGACAGTCGAGTCAATGTTGGGGACATGCACAGAAGACGGCCAGTGCGCCACGTCTTGAGTGCAGAGTTCTTACCCCGGAGGCGGCGAGGCGCAGATGGTCAGCTGTTCGCAGGAAGTCGCTCTCGGGGAAGGCGCCATCACTCGCCGTTATCGCCGACCGCGCCACGCTTATGGCGTCCTCCACCAGGCCGCAGCACTCGTCGCGCTCCGCCTCTGCAATGCGCAGCTTTGGCTCCTGCGCGACAACCACAGTTACTTCATTGTTAAAGGCCCTGTGATACTCTCAAATTTTTGCTTTGAAATATATTTTAAAACAAAATTTAAAGACGAAATGCAGCCATCAAATTTTTCCTTACAATAAATTTGATCAAATAATCTTGAATGTGTTCGAAAATTAGTCACACTGTTATTGTTTTTTTTTTTACCCAGAGTATCTGGTATTAATTTTTATTTCAAAATTGTTTTCCAAGTGTGATCATGCTGTTGTGTTTCCATGCAGAAGAAAATTAAAAAAAAAAAAAAAAAAAAAAAAAAAAAAAAAAAAAAAAGTGATTTATTTCCACTTCTTTACTAAATTTTAATTTTATTTATCAGAGAAATTTCACGCACAAAGAAATTTAATGCCATTCAGTTCTTAATATTGTTACGCACTCGCTGCTTCTCATTACTGCGAGAGTGGAGATGTATAAAAGTTAAGCATGTAGCCCAAGAGCGGGCGGCGAACACGAATATCAGCTTACACAGGCTTGCTGCCACCTGTGACCCTACGATAATTTTTTTTTGCGGCTTGCACTTCTAATCTTCAGCTGATTGAAATTCCGTGTTTATTTTAAGCATTTTCTGGTGGTTTGCTGCCCTAGTTTCTCTTAGCGTAACTCGGGGTGCGTCGAAATTTTCCAGACCAAGGCCAGCGGGTATAAAAGTGTGACGGGCCTCTGAGCCAGGAGTTGATGAATGGGTGAGTGTCTTGAGTTTAAGCGATAGACGACGAGCTGCGGGAGAAGGGACCAGGTGAAGGAAAACCTGTGACTACGAGCATCGGCGCAGCGAAGGTGCGACTGGCAGGGTGGACTATTGGACTGGGTGCGTGAGCGAAAGACATTACAAATAATGGCAACATACAGACTGAAAGTAAGTTAATGATGAGTATGAGTTAATTGACTATAGCTAGAGTCACGAGTTTTTCGCGAATTCGTTCGGAGGCGAGGTAGACTCCAACCACTTGTTCTTTTCTCCTACTGTTCTCATTAGACGACAGTTGTTTAGACACGCCCCGTTAAACTGTGAGCCGATGATAAGCAGGAAGCAGTAGTGTTTAACAGTCCTGTACAGAGGCGTGACTCTATCACAACAACCAATAAGCAAACGACAATGTCTCAGTATATATAGGGTTGTCCTGCCTAGCTTGTTGCCAACTCAATCCGCGAAATACTTGGGGCTCTAACTATAGCCAAACAGAGACGTTAAGAAGGATGTAAATTTGAATAAAAATAGACATTAAATATTGCACTCATTGAGAAATAGAAAGATTAAAACTGGAGATAGATTAATGCTGTAAATAATAGCCGTGTAAATAAATTAAAATCAAATTTAGTCCTTTTATTTTTAGTAAGATTTCCAGCCCTCCCGAGCTCAGATACTCCCTTCAGGGATCTTGTAACAATAGTATGTGCAATATTTTCTTAGAACAGCACCCATGACCTTAAAGCTTTTATATAAATTAATTATCTTCATAACCTTATTTTATTTACAGGAATTGTTCACCATTTTAAACGTTGGAAAAGGCCATTTTTGATTGGCCAAACCCGGCAAACATCAAATAAATTCTAGAATTGGTCCAATATTCAAATGTTTGATGGAAACAGAAGCCATCGAACTTTTCCAGATAAACACAGTGGCATTCATGACGTTTCAGTGAGGTTACAGCTGCCCAACTTTATTTCCCAAACTTATTGGAAGCAGTTTGATGGAAAAATTTGACAGTGTACCAGAGATTCAAGGGGAATCCCTTGTAAAACCTGAAGGCTATTGATTCACGATATCTTCGGCCTTTTCTGAAGCCCTGATAAAGTTCTACTTCCAGGATATTCCACCGCCTCGCGTAAACTAAGCTTAACTAAGTCTGGCGAATTACACCAGAGGGACAACGCACCGGATTCGTGCGCACCCAGTTGTAAGTTGTAACAGTATTGTGAATAAGAACTATTTCTCACTAGGCGCTAACAACACTCATGTTTTCTCACTTATTTTATTCAAATTATTGATAGATGAAGCATTACAATCTAGAGATAAAATATGAATAACATTTCAATTTAACAGAAAAAAAAGTAACTTTTATGAAGACAGGTATAAAACTCTTGTGATACAAGGCGTATTTAGGAAACAACCAAGCACGTAAATTGGGAGCTTTTGCAATGGTTTGATTAAAAAAGGCCGAAGAAACCGTTAATGGACTATACAGGAGTAAAATGAATGCCCATATTTGCTGGTTTCGAGTAAAATGCAATCGAAACTCTAAACTTTCTAACCGTATGTACCTAAAATCATTAACTTACTTCTTACTCCCTCTTCATGGGTCGGCCAATATTTCTTCTTCCAGTAGGATGGTATTCCAGGGAAAGCTTCGGAAATCTGTTGTTATTCATCCTTAGAACGTGGTCTTTCCAACTTACCTTTTTTTGGGAAATTCTATCAGTCAAGGAAAATATATTCAGTTGCTGTCTAATTTATTCATTCCTTCTTCTATCCTTCAGGGAATAACCTATCACTGATCTCAGGAACTTCATTTCGGATGATTTTTTTGTATTGTACTTTATTTACCCACGTTTCACTACCATACATCATTAAGTAGTGTATAATTATATTGTGGTACTTTTATGTAGATATACATGTAAATGCTTCGATATTATGTATTCTTATATGACCTGCTTGCATGCATGCATGTGTTTGTATTATCTGTGTAATTAGGCGCGTGTGCGATTTGTCAGTTGCAGTTCTGTGGTGTCCTCAGATAATCCGCGACTCTAGTTTATTTGCGATATTTACACACTTTTTGATTCAAACCCTTAAAAAAATTGCCACAATATATCACGTGTTTCGTTATTTCCTAACTGTGTCATGTGTCACAAGCATTTTATACGTACTTCTTTTAACATAAACGTATTTATTTTTAGTTTAATAGAACTTTTACTTAAATAGCAAAACTTTATTTATAATTAATACGAATAAAAATAGAGACAAAATAGGTGTATTGATAAGGTAATGCGTAGGAAGAAATAGTTCTCATGTAAAATATTAACAAACTGAATGCGCACGAATGCGGTGCGCTGCCCTTTTGGTGTATTTTTGTAAACTTATGATCTATTAATAAATTGTGTTGATTGTACAGGATAAATATACGGAATGTAACAATGAACATATAAAAAACAAAACATCCCAGCCAAAGTGCCTCTTCCAGGTTGACACAACTTCTGAAGATCAAAACACCGGGAAGACTACTGAAACAGACAGAAACTTAAATCAACTTAGAGAAAAGTCAGCAAAAACCCCCATGAAGAGAAACGTAATAATTTAATAGCAATTGAAATTATGCGAAAAAGGGTGTATAAACAATGACAGGATCAATAGAATGGGAAGAAAGAAAAGGACAAGAAAAACGTGTAATCGTTTTTTATAAGGAAATGCGGCTCCTTAGGCCCATAAGTGTAAATAAGTGTAACGGGACCGGGGGGAGGGGGGTTTATATATAAACCGGGGAAACGAAACATAGGAATAATAGTAGTTAATATGTCTTGCAAGGCATGCGGGCGCCTTGAGACTATAGGTACTATGAAATGTGGAAACTGACACTATTCCAAACTAAAGGGAATTTGGAGTTGAAAATATTAGGAAATGAGTATAGGCTGTTCACGGTAAAATGAGAACTTTTAAAAGCCCTGCCGAAGATATACTTCTATGTAAATTTTGCATCCTTCCATCATATATCAAATTAGCATTGCTACTGACCTTCTCATATTATTCATGCGCCATCTTTTCATATATCTCTGCCAACTTAACTGGGAATAATGCGAGTCAGCGTGTCCTTTGAAGCACATGCTGTTAGCGGCCAGTGGTAATTTTCATAGGTTGATTTCAAAAGTGCTCACTTTACCGTGAACCAAGTATAAGGAAGAGGGGGAGTAAAGTTAAACCCTAACCCAAATAGGAAACATAGGGAAAGGGGATAAAAATGAAATAACGTGGCACTGAAAGTAAGGAAATGATACGGTAAAGTGAAAAACGCAAAACCCGGCCGTCGCTCGGGACAATCCCGCATCGCCAATGACAGGAGCGGCGGCCAATCAGAGGACAGAAGAGAACTTTCCTGACAAGCGATGCTGGCCTAGTTTCCATGAGGCGGAGGAAAGCCTGAAAGTTGAACTTCAACGGCGCTTCACAAAAGTTGGAAGTAACCGTTAACGGACTATACTTCCTGTTTGGTAAGTTCGAGAATGCGGCGGATCACGTGTTTGCCGTTATTAAAGTAATATTTTTAATTTCAGAAGTAGGAAAGTAAGTGTGTGACTGTCGACGGTCGCTCTCGCTTGACATGTGCTGCAAGGCATCAATGTTAGCATCCAGATGGCCATTCTCTGAGTGAAGACAAATTTTGAGAGCCCAATTACACGCGATCGTGGGCGACATAGCGATTAAGTTTTAGTTTTCGGCCAGCAAATGTTACTTAGGTTGTTTTTGGTGCTGCGTCTCGAAATATTTTTACGTACGGGCACAATTGCTGAGTGGTCTGTAAGTTCTGCTAGTGCAAGAAGAGTACGAACTGATATAAGTGCCATTTTGGTTTACCGATTCGGCACCTCAATAGTCCAAACTATTTTCTGGCAGCATACTCATTTTTAATAATCAGAGGTCCTTTGTGAAAGACCTCATGGCTGAGCTAGAAACGGTGATAACCGTTGCTAGAGCATGTTACTGGCTGCAAACTACAATTTTTAAAACTAAAATGAAATAAAATCTGCAAGCAAGTATTATTTTTTAAGTAAAAATCAAATATTTTAGATAGACACATAAATTATTAAATAGTTACGTCAAAGGGCTGTAAGTTCTACTGACCTTACAACGTCATTTATTTCATTATAAGCATGTAATTCAATCCATTTTAGCAGCATTTTCTAAAGTATTGTAATGCTATACATGATTTAGCGTTGGTATAAAAGAAGGGGAGTGGGGGGAATAACTTTTGACTTTAACGAACAAAAAATATTGATTCTATATGATAATGTTACAGCTCGTGAAACGGCGGGGGGAATCATTAAAGTGAAGAATTAGTGGTGCTAAACCAACGAGAATTGAGTGATATATAAATTCAGTTGGATATTCTAACTCACTTGTATGACGCTCAGAATGCCTTTCGCTTAAATGGATCTTCAATGTGGAGAGAAAATATTTACTGGAAGGTGTTACTTGTGAACTAAAATAGGTTAGCAAATGATGGCATGGTTTGTAGATGCGACTCTAGTTTATCTCAAGATGTCACGCTAGATTAAATTTTCAGTACGATGTTAAGACACGAAAATATTTTTCGTGTATCACTACAAACTTTACTGAGCCCCGTAAAAACATGCACAGTGACGAATGGACATGGGATTTCTTTTTTAAAATGCCATTTTCGAAAGCCACAATTGACCGCGAACCAGCTATGCTCATACAGTATAGTCATGCAAGGTTACTTGCAACATTTCTGCAGTTCTAATTCCAGGATATTCCTCCGCATCATGCTAACAAAGCTTAACCGAGTCTGAAATATTACATCAAAGGGACAACGCACCGCATTCGGACGCACTCAGTGTAGTAAAGTTTAGAATGAGAACTGTTTCTTACTAAGCATTGCCAATAAACGTATTTTCTCTTTGTCATTATTAGAGACTTACAAAATTCGCATTATTATTTTGGGACAAGTTAAACTAAAACACGCGTACCTTTTCAATACGTTTATCATTGGATCATAGTTAATCTGACACACCTTGGGTAACTCTGCGCCAATGAATGAACACTTCACAACTGTGCGCCTCAGTCACGTGCGGTTCAGTCAGAAAGGCCTGGCTTCACATCCATGCAGCAGCCAATGGAGAAACGACGCCGGCTCCTGTACAGACAGTACTGTGAAGTTTAGCCTGGTGCCGAATAATAACGCGAATTTTGCAGGTCTCTAGTTTATTATCCACATCAATTGTTCATGAAATATTACAATTTATTGATGAAATGTAAGTGAAAGTTCAAATTTGATAAAATAAGGTACCTACTGATAAACGTGGGATATCAGGGAACAAGCAAAGACGCCATGCATAGGAACAGGTGTTTTTCGCGATAAAAAATTTCAATACCAGTTGTACTCCAAAACACTTTTGTTCCTATGCACTTTCGTGGTTGGATGATTTTAAATGTCACGTGCCTTAAGTGTCTATTCCCGAATCATGGACGTTCAGGATCGGAGTACTTTACTACAATTGGTTCAGTCAAATAAGATCATGTCTTCTCACGTAGACACGTGGCCAATAACCAAAGGAAGTCGTGGTTGTGGATGTGGGATATTGAACTATAGCATGACCGTAAATCTTTTCGCGAAAAAACACCTGTCCTTAGTCATACATGAGGTAATGTTTAATTCAAAGAGTGTGAAGAATGGGACGTGGAGAGATTCGGGCGTCTCTTAACATCGTGGTCTTGAGAACCGATTAAGGTGAAGGGAGGCGAGTATGGAGCGGCGCCGGAATGCAGGGGTGGAGGATACGTGAGGTCCCCGAGAAAACCCGTCGATCAGCGGCATTGTCCGGCACGATTCTCGCGTGCGGAAATCCGGTAGCGACCCCGCCGGGAAATCGAGCCCGGTTCGCCTTGGTGGGAGGTGAGTAGTCTGACCACTACACTACCGCTGCACCTAGGTAAGTGTGAAGAAACCGCGAAAACACTATAGTCCTTTCATGGTCACTTCCTACATTTCGAAGCCTTACTAAAGTGCTGCTTCCAGAATGTTCCTCCGCCTCGCGCAAACAAAGCTCAACTAAGTCTAGAAAATCACACCAGAGGGACAACGCACCGCATTCTTGCGCACTGTTGTGGTCTGAGCGAGCCATGACTTGCCGTTCGCGTGAACCTAGCCACACATTCAGCAGGGTATCAGGACGCCAGGAATTGCGACAAACAGTAGCCAGTAAACAGAATGGCGATACATCAAACAACGCGCCGAAATAGGCCAGCGCGAGGTTCGTCGCGGGGCCAGACGCCAGCGAGACGTCAGCCAGTGGCCGACCTCTCAAGAGGGGTGTACTGGGAACCACCGCTGCCAATACACAGAAGAGAGACAGCCTTCGGCAACAAGGATTAAGGTGAACTGGTTCCAAAGGTTTACGTCGCAGAGACATTACCTTGACAATTAATCAAGTGGCTTTCGCATAAATGAATAGCAGTAAACATAATTACTCTTCCGTTTTATATAACGAAACGATTGTAAAGTGTTGTACTCTTTGAGTTATTGAGTTTTATATAAAGACGATTAAGGAGAAACCCGTCTTTGTCTTGAGCACGCCACCCATTCTCAACAGCGCTCATATTGCACAGGCAGTCACCTGTTCTTGAAACAGAATTTTTATATTGTCTGCCCAATCCTACAGCCAGGACGGGACAGAACAGCACTTAGTATAATAACATTTTCAATAAGAATTATTTCTTAGTAGGCATTACCGACACACCAATTTTCTCACTATTTATATTCATACTAATTATTATAATTAGTATGAATTATAATTCATTATAAGCATGTAATTCAATCCATTTTAGCAGCGTTTTTTAAAGTATTATAATGCTTTACTAATTATAATCTGGGTACAAAGTCAGTACAAACAAATTAAATAATATAAATTGTTTGTAAAATGTAAGGAAAATTTCAATTTAATCAAAACTAAGGTACTTTTATGTTAACACAAGTACAAAAAATTTGTGATACGTGGCATACTTAGAAAACAACCTGACACGTTGTGCATGGGGAAACTTTTCTAATTTTGGGTTCTAAAATTGTGAAGGAATAGCGAATAGACTACATATAGGCCATTCACGATTACTTTACACTTTTCCGAAGTCCTGCTAAAGTTTTACTTTTGGTTACCGATTACGTATCCTTCCTCTACATGAAAACACAAACACTGCAATGTGACTTCTACGTTTTAACTGCCAAAGCTTTGTTTACTTATTTCAGCTGTTGAAAATCATTTTAACATATTTCGAAAACCATTTCGTACGAACGTTCACAATTTAGGCCTATAGCAATATTTAGGTCATCTTTATGACATTTTAACAATGTTTGTATTGACGATAGTTCTTACGATTTTTATTTTACACTGTTAACATATTTGTTAGGCCTATATACGACATAGCACATTACACCTAATACACGTAAATATTTTGCGCGCGACTGTGTTTGCCCCTGTTAAAACTACGTGGGGGAAACAACTGTAGTATTTAAACTCTTGTTATTGTTCAGTATTGGGTTATTTATTTAAGATAACGGCCTCACTTGGAATATATATTTAAACGAAGGAACAACCAGTTCAACGAAAATAGGCAATGAATTCAAGCACGAAACTCGTGTCGCTTTTTTTTTTGTACGTAGCAGCGACAAACTTAAAATATAATGGTGAACAGGCACACATATATGCCTACCGTATATTTTATTACGCTCATATTTCTATGCATTGGCATATACTGTTTTATAGGTTGATTTAATTACTTATTAAGATCTATCTGGCTTAGTATTTTGTTGGAATTGTGGCGAGCACTCAAATCACATAACGTTACATACAACGTATAACGTTATATATATCATATAACGTTAGACAATTATGTTTCGAATACTTAGGTCAAAGTTACAACGTTATGATAAATAAACAGACGTGACTTTCAAAAAATAAATTTAGTCTTCAAAACAGTTCACGGTATTTCACATGTCCAAGACTTGCAATCTCACTTAACGTAATGGCATCAGTAGGCCTACTATTTCACACATAGCGGTCACGATGCACGTTAGGTTATATTTATTTCTGTTGTAGAAACACAGATCTAGCACAACATTGTGACTTGTTTAGGTAGGTTTTAAAAAAAAATGTGTACAAACTTATTTTAAGTATTTTCTACAAGAATAGAAATTAACGCTTCGTTCAGCAACACGCCATGTCATGTCGCCAGCCGCCACTCCTGCCAACTTAGGATTTGTAACCGTACCGCCATCACATCTAAATATATTAAAACTAGTATTCAAACAATAACATTTGGTTTAATTTGTAAATGACAAATTTAAAAATCATTATTTATGCTGTAATAAGAATGAAATATGCCGAAATTGAAAATTTGTATAATTTTCCTGCCATTACTAACGGTGCGAAATAACAATCAATAACAGTCAATAAATAGCTTTTATTTTAACCTGAGACGTTAACTTCCGAGTGAGGTGGAATATACACACTGTGTTTATTTCTTACGTGGCAATATATATTCTAAAATGTGGTTAAAGGATAGTAAATGGCTGATAGGAAAACGTAACTAGAGCCTCAAAAGTGCTCATTCTACCGTAAACAGCCTATTATAACAATGAACTACGTTTCCTTCAGTGCTACCTGAAAATTTAAATATATCAATAGGCAGCTTATAATTTACAAATAGTATACCAAAAAACTAGGTTAAAACAATGTTTTAACTGTCATTTCATACTAGCCGTTGCTAACACATCTCTGCTCTATTTTTAATTCGTATTTAATACGAAATAAATATTACATATTATAGAAGATAGCTACTAAGATAAAGTTTCATTTATTCAAGAATACAATGCTTTGAAGTTAATCACAGTGTTATATATTTGTGGCATAGAAGTTACTGAGAAAAAAAATACGCTGACATGTTACTCCTAGGGTTATTTTTCAAAGGTTCGTTTCAAAACATTCCAAGGTTTCGTGAATGGACTATAATCCATTCACGGTTACTTCACACTTTTCTGAAGCCCTGCTGAAGTTCTACTTCCAGGAGATTCCTCCGCCTCGTACAAGCTAAGCTTAAGTAAGTCTGGAAAAATTACACCAGAGGACGACGCACCGCTTTCCTGCGCACTCAGTTGTAATATTATTTTGCACTAATATTATTTATTACTAGGCGCTACCAACACAGCTTTTTTCTCACTGTTTTTATTCGTGCTTATTATAGAATAAATATTTTAATGCATAAATAAAATTAGGCCAAAAAGTCAGTTTAACTAAAAATAAAACACGCCTCTGTTTACAGAGGTATAAAAAGTTTGAAACATGTCATATCTAGGAAATACGTAAAACATGGGATGATTTTTCTAAGGTCATGCCGGAATCACATAGCCCCGACCAACACAGCACGACACGACCAAAAACGCAACCACGACACATTTCAATGTTGAATATATAGCACGACCGACACTACACTCTCAGCATTTAACATAACTATTTAGAAGGCGCTTATAGGAGACGTTAGTTTCAAAGGCGGTGAACAAGAAAAAAATTTGTAACACATAATGGTGACAAATTAGTATCGCTAATGCATAAAAAAGTAGAATTATTATTTTTAAGAGTTAGATACAGTAAATTTCAATTTATTTCTCTTTTAAGCTCCGTATTTACCATTGTAGGGAAAGCTTGCAATACAATTTCATTTTGCAAGATTGTACGTTCTGTGCGTCGTGCTGAACGACGTGACGAAGAATATAAATCATTTATAATCCAAAATTGCTGGTCGGACGACAGAATCGGTCGGGCTTACGACTATCTATCTTGTATTTAATTGGTTGCTGGCCGCTGTGTCGTGCGCGTCGGGGCTATGTGATTCCGGCATCAGCGTTAAAATGCCCGAAGAAACCGTGAATGGGCTATATACTCCTTACGCGAAGAGAGAATGAAGGGCGCTCACCTGTACGCCGGCGTCGCGGCGCTGGGAACGGTTGTAGTCGCGCACGAAGCGGCCGAGAAGGGAGGCTCGCAGGCGGCGGCGCAGCGCCACGGAGGCGGTTGCGGGGGCGGCGGCCCTGTGCTGCGCCGGCTGGCCGCACTCGCGCCACAGTCGCGAGCGTCGCATCAGCTCGCGGTGCGTCC
Source organism: Dryococelus australis (assembly GCA_029891345.1). Taxonomy (NCBI): domain Eukaryota; kingdom Metazoa; phylum Arthropoda; class Insecta; order Phasmatodea; family Phasmatidae; genus Dryococelus; species Dryococelus australis. The sequence goes on from CM056995.1 coordinate 81,614,993, forward strand.
ATCGCAAACCAGCCGCCGCCATCTTCACTCGTCACAGCTCCGCGGCGCGGCCAAGTTCCATTCAAGGCACACGTCGGCGCGGCGCGTTGCTACGGAAATTATCTATAGCCCGTTCATTCTTATAGTATGTTTACAGTTTTCGAATCAGACCTTTGAAAATCGTACCATATTTACCTACGTGGTTCATTGTTTCCTGATTGTGTTATACATCACAAGCCTTTCATACTTGTGTTAACATTGAAGTACCTTATTTTTGGTTACATTTAAATTCTATTTATATTTTACCTATGAATTATAATACATCATTTATGTATAGGTCCTATGAATTAAACCAGTGAAAAAATAGGTGTGTTGGTAATGCCTATAGGCTATTCACGGTAAAATGAGCACTTTTGAAATCCCTGCTTAAGATCTACTTATAACCACGTTGTGTACTATTCTACCTTATGTAAAATTAACATTGCCATGGGCCTCATCACTTTATTCATGCGTCGGTCATGTGAAACTGTGAAATTATAAAGAAAGTAAATATTTTACAAATCTGCTCATTTTTTTACACTTTGATGCATTAAAAAAAATTCAGAAAGCCAATGAAACAATTAAAGTTATCACAAATGGTTTCCTAACATTTTTTATTCGACGGTAAGCTATGGAACTACTTTTCATCCATAGTTACCAACTTTACTTGGCGCATGTCACTCAATGCGTCCGTTAAAATATAATGCAGATAGGAGCGGTAACTTTTTTCTAAGGTTGATTTCCAAAGTGCTCACTTTATCGTGAACAGCATATAGTAAGAAACAGTTCTTATGTAAAATATTATTGAATTGAAGGCGCACGAATGCGGTGCGTCTTACCTGTGGTGTAATTTTCTAGACTCGGTTAAGCTTTGTTTACATTAAGCGGAGTAATATCCTGGAAGTAGATCTGTAGCAAGGCTTCAGGAAAGTGTAAAGTAACAACGACTTTTCTGAGACCCTGTTGACGTTATATTTAGAGGTTATTCCTCCGCCTCATTCTAACAAAGCTTAATTAAGTGAAGGTTACTACTATAGGTTGGAAAGGTCAATGTTAAAAAATTGGCCAAGGGAAAATTTTCACCACTAGGTAAGCGCTAGTGTCGCACGTGTACCAGATTTTATCTATTTTCTATTTTCAAAAACATATTAATTGGAATAATCATAAATCGAAAATTAAAATAAACGTCGTAACTAAGTAGATTCTTTCTCTCTTAGAATTCTAATTAAAAGTTACCTTTTGGAACTTTGCTAAACTAGCGGCGGGAATTTTTTCTATGCCAAACTCTCTTGTTAGAAACCACGTTTTGTTCCTAATCTGGATAGAATAAACCTTAACTCTAGAAATTTTCACCCAATGGGATAACGCACCGCATACGTGGGCATACAGTTTAATATTTGGCTTCGGAACTATTTCTAATTAGGCATTGCCAACATATCTATTTTCTTTTTGTTTCTATTCACATTAATTATAAATCAAATATTAACATTTATAGATAAAATGCAAGCAAAAATTTAACAAAATATAATTCATTCATGTTAGTAAAAGGTTAAACTGCTTTTGATACGTGGCTTATTTAGGAACCAGCGACCCGCCCTGGCATCGCTCGGGTGCGATTTGCATATGTAGAGCCGACTGCGGCGAGCAATTTGTCGTCATAGTATTTTCCTCATCAGCTCGCTCGACCGCTGTAATTATTTTATTGCGTGCAGTTAATTAATCCATGCTAGTTCATAAAATTACATTGTGTATCTAAGATTTTAAATTTCATAAGGATTAATAATGTGTTGTTCAAAATGTTATATTTTAAATAAAATTCTAAAAGATAAATATGGTTATTGTGGGTAATACTTAAAAGATAAACATATGCTGTCGCGGACTTTTTTTGTAGACCTTTATGAGATCTACAATTCTGTAATACATAAATTTGGTGAATCTCTTTTGGTTTAGTCAGCGTAAGCCATGTAAGCGGCCGAAAAGCGGGTTTTTCCGACTTTATTAGAAAACGTCGACATTTCTCTACTATACTTACATTGAATATTAATGTATTATATACTTAAACTTTCCTCAATAAATTCTCTAAATGATGGTGAAAACCGCATCAAAACCCATCAAGTAGCCTAGAAGCTTTATCCGAATACACGGACACACGCGGCCGGGCGACTTTGTTTTGTACTATGTATAGAATCACCAAACGGTACACGTCATACATGTGGTGAATTTTAAATGGTTTGGTTGTAAAAGTGTGAAGACACCGCGAATAGATTATATCACTATTATTCCAGGGGTACCGTGCCTCGTGTCCTGGGCAACAACACGCTTTCAGCTTGTAACGTTACCCCTCTGTTTGCGTGCACTTGCGTCTAGACGCTGACATCGTGTAGCGAGTTCGGCAAACATCGGATACGCTCGGGTTCACTCGTCGGTCGACGACCGACTGGCGGCAGTCAGTACTGCGCATGCTCCTGTATGGGACACATTTATTCTTCATCGTCTTGAGTGCGAGCCTAATATCCTGACCTAACAACACTACCTAAATTAGGCCTATATTCTTACAATTTTAACTCATCATAATATAAACCGTACCATTTGGCAAAATAAGCCGAGTATATCCGACAGTTGCTGAATTTTCTTCGCAGTTTCAGCGGCTAAACACAAATGTTACATAATATTAGCTTCATTAGGCGATTAAGACGAAGTTGTAATTACACCCCCTAGAAGAAGAACACAGCTTTCTTTTTAACATAATTTCTAATATTCATTATTTGATTTCATTTCTCTCAGTAGGTACTCCCTATAATGTTCACTAAATCGGGGATGCATACTTTAAATGGGAACATTTCAACATACCTTTTCGTTAGTTATTTTCGCTTTCATGTTATATATTTTGACACTATATACCCTTCATTTTCGGGTGCATCACAAACTCTGACACAAAATTACACTCGTATATGTTTGTTCTTTTCGAATGGAACAATTTCCCACTTTTACAGGTATATTTTCGTTTTTGATTACAGTTACAGGATATCGCTAACATCTCAGTGAAAACAGCAATTTGAAAGAACAACTAAATAAAGTGCCAGAACTTTTATGTGCACAAGAATAGCCAGACATCTGTCAGGTAAAAAATAGCTAGTTTAGAATCATTAAAATAATAAGAAATCGAATCAAGAGTTTAGCACTGTTTTTTTTTTATCTATTACGAATTTTACTATCAGCAATGGGAAAGACCCAAGTCTGAAACGCATTGAAATAATAAAAAACATAGTTAAATTTGAAATTCACTTGTCTTCTTATTAATGCCCACCCACTCTGCCAAGTTTTACTCCTTGTTCCTATTCTCACGCCTACCCGACAAAAGGAGGGATAAATGTAAAAAATAAGTTTATTTTGTGAAACATAATGGGAGATCAATGAGAATCACTAGCTAACCACCTTAATTTTTCTACGCGAAGAGGCATAACATAACACTAAGTTTCTCTAGACCGATAACATTTTTAAATACCTGGCTGATATATGTAGTACGCACAGTTTATCGTATTCACAAACAGATTTGGTGAGCACACGAATCGAAGTTACGTTGTACTGTAAACAACGTATGTAAACTTTAAACTCTTCAAACACTTTAAATAATGTTCATGAAATATTTTGACCTATTAAAAAACTAATGCAGTGACTCTGAAAATCAATTTTGTGCCATGTATCAGCATGCAAATCGTAAAACGTAACATTAACCCGTACGAGCATTTAATTAAAGTCAGTGGCAACATTACACGAATCGTATTCTGGGCGAGTCGTTACAACTGCGGCAATATTTGTATGCTAATAAGTTTGTAAATATATATATACATATATATATTTATTTAATATCTACCATTCTCCCAAGTCCGTAGTGTGAATTCAGACTTTTACAAGACTTTTATAAAGTTGATACAAGGTTCAAATCGCCAACATTTCCCTGAGGTGTTAGAAAATGTTTCCCAGAACCTGCAATGCTGGTGAATAACTGACAGTGAGTATGGAACATAAAGTCTGTAAACACAGATATTGCCAAAAGGTTGTTCTTCATATTTGACCAACTTGAATCTCAATACCAAGATAAGACCTAGGCTTTTTAAGTTCAAGATCATCTTATTCGGTTTTCCGAATCGAATCCCACATTTCATGCGTTAATATTGTATATACACAAGAGAAGCAACCTGAAATTGCAATTACCATGACGATAATAATCTGAGTATCGAGTGATATCTAACAGGAAATGTTTAATTACAATAAACTTGGTGGAGAATATAAAATGAACACACGGACGCAATGGCCACACATGATGGAAGGTTTTATTGGATAATTATACAGACTGTATACTCTATATGATAATTATCACAGGGTCGTACATCTACATACAGAGGCTACAGAGTGTCTTAAACAACAATGTCAGTATCTTGTGTAGCCTCCTTTAGTGAGGATGCAGTCCTGCAGTCGTGCGTAGAGACCATCGTAAAGGTGTCAGATGACATCTTGGGGAATAGTGTTCCACGCTAATTTCACCTGTTATTGAAATTGGTGGAGGTTTGCTGCCAGTATTGCAGACAGCACCAAACGCCATAACGCCATCCCAACATGTCCCACACACATTCAATAGGGGACAGGTCGGGTGATCGTGCTGGCCAGGGGAGTTGACGAACACCTTCGAGAGTGAGTTGGGTAACACGAGACGTGTGTGCACGGGCATTGTCCTGCTGGAAGAGGAAATCTCCTCGGCGTTGTAGGAACGGCAACAAAATGAGCTGGATGAAGTTCTGGATGTAGCGTTCACTGTTTAGTGTTCCCTCAACAAACACCAGAGTAATACAATCATTGTAGGCTATTGCCACCCAGACCATGTTGCCAGATGCCAGGAGTTGGTTTTGTATGTCGCTGAGTATACACTCTGGTTGTTGCCACTCTCCTGGTCGACGCCGCACTCGCAAACGACCGTCATTGGCGCCAAGGCAGAATCTGTTCTCACCACTAAACACAACTCCGCGCTATTCATTTCTCCAATTGCGTCGTTCGCGACACTATCCGAGGCGAGCTACACGGTGATGTGGTGTGAGAGGAAGCCTGGCGAACAGCACCCTCGATCGTAGCCTAGCGTCCAGTAAATGGTTGGTGATGGTCCTAGCTGACACCCTAGGTGCAACAGTGGCCCTAATCTGTGCGACGGTCTCGTCTGATGCGGCGGTCCAGGTGGGAATCCGTATGTCACTGCGTCCGGAACCAGGTTGACGAGCATGTGCACCATCGTTGGACCACCGGCACCACCAAAGACGCACAGCAGACACGTCACGTCTTACACACTGGTAAATTCTTCGGAAGAACCATCCAGCTTCCCTCAGGCCCACAATATGACCTCGTTCAAAGTCTGTTAATTGCACGAAGTGTGGTCGTCTATGCCGTCGTGGCATGTCTACAATGCTTACTACACGCAGGCTGATGCTTTAAACAACAGACTACTCTTTCACCAAGTCAACTACAGTTGTATTGGACTGAACGGTGTTATGCCTAGTACGCGGTTCCTACTCTGTGAACAGCTCATCACTATTAATCACTGCATGTACTGCGCCATGCGCATAGGTGTTTTAACGTCGACATTATGTGGTGTTCATTTTTCATTTTCCTCTAGTGCACTAGAAATAAACTCTAGAAAAATCATTCAGAAACTAAACTAGGGAGAGTATTATAATTTAGTTGTTTCTAAAAGTGAGATTGCTTGATGAACAATAGAGCTAGAAAACCTTTTGTTTATCTTCAGTACAGAGCCAAATGGTGCAGTGGTAATGCTCTAGCCACCCAAGTGTGAAGACCCGGGTTCGATTCCCGGTGCTACCTTACTGACTTCCTTCGGTTTTCCATTACTTTTAGAAATCACCCAAAGTAAATGCCGGTGTCGTTCCTTACAAAGGCCACGGCCGATTACTTCCCATTCCTGATTGGTTTACGTATTGATAAATGTCGCTTATTGACAAGAATTAGCAATACATTGAAATGCAGTCAACATAAGAAACAGTAAAATAAATACGGGATGTTTTACTCGCTCTCGGCGCCTGATATTTGCTCTTAAATATTAAACTCTTTGTCATAATGTAATGAAATGTCTTATGGACATACCATAGTGTATACGAATCACTCTGATGTCATTAGAGGTAGCACGACAGTCTCTCTATCTCTTACTTGGGCATACGCGTGCACCCGGACTGGCTCCCGCACGGACCTGTGTGTTCAGTTTGAGTTCTTGTATCTGCTGTTGTGACATACCTGATAGTGGTTCGTGTTTGTTCGAGAGTCGGTGTTCAATGGAGCAGCATGTGTCTGTCGTCCGCACGTACTGGAAAACTGATTCCCCGAAGGCGTGCCAGAGACAGTTTATTGCACAGTTTGGGGGCCAGCAATCACCTGATAAGTATTTCGTTCAATGTTTGGCAAAATACTAGAAACAATGGGAACACAGCTGAATGTGCAGGAAGTTTTGGACCAATCTGCCAGACGCAACGGCGCAGGAACTTTTGAAACATATTGCTGGCTCCACCAAAGAAGGCGTTGCATAGACTGTCGCAGAAAATGGGAGTCACCACAAGCACATGCCAAAGAGCGGGAAGCACACATAACTAAAAAAATCACAACTTAGAACAGTCATAACTTAGAATCTTTGAATAAATCCACACAAGTTAGAACTATCATAATTTAGAAATGTCTTAACTTAGAAATTCGTAACTTAGAAATGTCATAACTTAAAAAACACAACTTAGAACAGTTGAAACCTTGAAAGTCACAACTTAGAAACACACAACTTAGAACTAGCATAAATTCAAACCACATAACTTGGAAAATTCTGGAATATGTTGCTAAGTTACGACACCATCTCCCCAACTAGCTGCCAAAAAAAGCAAAGCTGCCTGCTTATCGTGTAATTTCCGTGCAACAATTGCAGCCTCCCGACAAAGCTAAAACAGTCGATTATTGTCATCGATTCCAGCAGTTCGTCAATGCACATCCGGGAATACTTGACTACACGTGGTTCTCCGAAGGAGCGTGGTTTTGTCTCAGTGAAGTTGTTCAAGTCCAAGTACACTAGGCTTTAGGTTACTGACAATCCTCGCGCTGTGCAGAACAATCCTCTTCAAGTGATAATAACGATTACTTTTAACATTTGCTTTGACGTCATTCACCATTCCTCTCATACACCAAGGTATGTCCGCCTCACGTTTCATTACATTATGACCAATATTTTGATATTTATTAGCGAACATTAGGGGCGGAGGGCGAATGGAATACCCTTTGCCAGCCTTTCTTGGTCCTTCTATTGAAACTGCTGACGGGACAGAATTCCGGGGAATAAAGAGCTGGAACAAAGAAACCAAATAAATCACATTAGGGGAAAATAATAAGAAAAAAATTTCCTTGACCAAAATGTCAGTTAGTAAATACCAGAAACAGGAAGAATAGCACACGCGAATGGGCACAAATAAATAACTGCACGAATAGAAGTATGCTTAAAAGACAAATAGAAATTTGACTTGCAAAAGGGGAATGTGTAATTGGTATAGTTATTAGCTGATCAAGACATCCTACAAGGTGAGGGTCAATGGAAATGATAATGATTGTTGGAATACCTGGTTCTATCTCTTAATGAACCTGCTGTCAAGGAGACGTTAAGCCTTAATAAAATTCTTCAGCTCTGGTGGTTTGCAGACGGTATACAAGTATGCTTATAGGCTGTTCACGATAAAGTGAGCACTTTTGAGGCTCTAGTTACTTTTTCCTATCAGTCCTTTTCTATCCTTTAAACACCTTTTAAAATAAATATTGCTATGTAAGTAATAAACACAGTGTGTATATTACTTACATAGCAATATTTATTTTAAAAAAGAGGTGTATAGTCCACCGCACTCGGAAGTTAACGTCTGAGGCTAAAATAAAATATCCTTATTGACTATTGTTACAAATGCAAGGGCTTTCAAAAGTGCTCACTTCACTGTGAATAGGCTATACAGGATATTATTTAAGGATGGTCTCTGTCCAGGGTGCTTCTTTTAACTGGGTCTTTCTCTTTTACTTGTCTCATAGAGAAAAAATATAAATATAAATGAATTTAAGTAAAATTTAATATAAAAAAAACATATACGCGAAAATAAAAGCGGGTTTTATAAGCTTCCATTGTTTCGATGCACATATCACCACGATATTTTTTCTAGGAAAATGGCTATCTTTATATATTTTTCTACATAAATATGGATTTAACAAATCTTGAAGTAGGCTATGTCTAAAACGAAATTGAGGAGGGAGAGTACTTTAGCAGCCATCGTCGTTTTACAGACCTATTATCACTGCATAGTTAAAAACCCTTTCAAAATATTTCCATCAGATTCAAATCCAAAACACATGTATTTTATGGACATAATAAATAATTTCATTGCACTTTATAAATATACATTAACTTATACATGCGTATTGGACAAGTTTCTGGGACAAATATTTGAATTCGAAGATTTCCGTTTCGGTATACTTAGTTTGGGTACAGTATCGCTGCAGATCTAATATTAGAAAAAAAAAATTATTTAATACCCCAAGCGGTGGCAAAGAAACTGCTTAAAGTTCTTAAGAATGGAATAAATCTGTGTACGAGGGTACATTCATTTCAAATTCGTTGATCCTCTATATATAGTATGTAAGCCCAACACTTCTTTGATTAAACTCATTTCTTTTTGTCTCGGTTTTCACTTGGGGGCAGGCATAGTTCATTCTGGACAACAATGATATTGTGAAAGTAATAAAAAAACAATGCGACCATCGAATCTACGCTAAATTTCTGTAGCGTTCATAAATATGTAGAATTTTTTTGGGAGAAAATGTATCAGACTTTAATATCAGTTCCAGTTTTTATTTATGTGCCTACGATTTTTCTTGTTGTCATGTGGGTTGGGGGAGGAGGTTTCTTGATTCGCCAGTGTTTTTTTTTTTTTTTTCGGGGAAAATGCGCTCGGTACGCGCTTGGAAAGGCAGAAAGAATGACAGGAGAAAAAAAAAAGTAGGGCGAATCGTCGTGGATTAGAATGGGCGTGGTCTTGGAAATGGGGCAGAGCTCACTTGGCTCGGAGGAACAGAGGATTGCGGTCGCAGCTTTCCTGTTGGTAACGTGCCTCTTTGTCTTCGTATTCGTTCGGCGTGTTTTTTCTTTTATTATTGTGGGTAGGGGGGGAGGGGTCTGTCGCCATTCGCTGAATTGGCCACTTTTGCATGGTCGATAGGGGGTGGGCGATATCTCTAGTGTCTTGGCTTGATGGGGGAAGAAGGAAGGGTCTCAGGCGAAGCATTTGAAGATAAATCGAGTTCACAAATCACCGGGAGAGACCCAATTGTCGGCAATCACCCCGCGCGGCTATCAGCTTACTCAAGCCAGGCTTGTCAGGTACGGGAGTGTATTTCTCGCAAGTTTCCCGCTACCACGGTGGAAAACATTCGGAAAATATCTGCGGCATACTGTACGAAGCTGGGAAATAAGCGTTATGCAAAGTCATGTGCCCCAATCCAATGTCTTACGTTTAACACAAGGCTAGTGAATACATTGGTCTGTTCACCATGTCGAAATATTTTTTTATATAGAAAATTTAAGCTAAATAAATGCAGTTGAATAAAAATTGTATTTATTCGTGTAAACTTAAAATAGGTGCAACGTGTAAAGAGGCGGTGAAAGGAGTATAAAGTAAAACTTCTCCCTGATTAGTAAATGAAATTACTTCAGAGGCTACAAGTTCCGTCTTGTAAACACATTTGGCAAAATAGCTGTTATAACCATTAGTATATGATACTTCATTATTTTTTATTGCTTCTGACTGCACTTTTGAAAACTGGAATCTGAAATTTTTATGCAATGAAATATAAAAAGAACCGGTAACATGTTCTCTACCAAACTGATTGCCCACTTCATAGCATATTTCCTTATTGATTGATCTCATAATTTAATTTATTGCCATTTTAGACTATAGCAGGTAGAAAAACTGAGGTTAATAAATTAAATATATTTGAAGAATAGTATAATTATATGAAAGGAAGATAAGAGAAACGATACAGCGTATATAACATGATATATTCCGCTTTACGCTTCTCAGTTCATGATTTGCGATGTAAATTTATTGTTTCAAAAATGTAAAACCTAATATCTAAACGAAATAATACCAAACTAGTTTAGTAAATAGTTAATTATATGATAAGGAACGTGAAGTTTAGTTTGACTCACACATCAGTGTGATGTGCCTCTCTTTGAAGGGTCGCGCATGTCCACCCTGTACATTTAGAGAATACGCCACCATAGTAGATCTCCAACGCTTTCTGGGCAAGCAGGATCAAAGTAACAACGAAGTGTATGACTTATTAATAGCACTTTAAACTTGAATTGTGTTGTTTAAAAGGTTTCTTATTGATACCACCAAGTTCTGCTACCGAGTCTTGACTGAGTGTCGAACTGGGGGAACAAACTGTGCTGCTGATACCTAGTGATAGTTTAGGGAACACGAGAACAAATTTGCTAGCCGTCGTGAAAAATAAGACACATTAAATATCTTATCTGTTGAATAGGAAAACAAAAATTACTTGACAAACTGTCAACGGACATTATCTCCTATAAGGGGCCCGCCTGCCTGCATCGTTTTTCTCCTTTTTTGTCCGAGAAGCGCGGCAGCTACATATAAGGGTTACACTGGCACGCACTACAAGAGCGCCATCACCTCTACGCGCAGGGCTATGAACTGGTGAGCAGTGTCCTCGTGGTGCTGCGTGTACCTATAAAACTTTCATCGTTGGCTATAATTTTATTTAGCAAAGTTCAATACAGTCTCTTGCCGTAATTTGAATCGTGTCCGGCTAGCATGTTTTAAGGTACTGCAGTATGAAAAAACAGTTTTTAACTATATTGTAGGGCTCCAAACTGTGTGAACAACTGCTTTTCAATATTGGTGCATTTATTTGTCATATAAAAACGCGCGATGTCAGAAATAGCACGGCGGAAATACATCACTATGGTAAACTAGTAATTAATAAAATAATCCCCTAAGTTCGCTTGTTTTCTCTACATTGGCTTCCATAAAATTGTATAGGACTATTAAACTATATAGCATTAAGCTATGTCCCGTGCCGCCTAACATCGCACACACATCTCGGCGTGTCTGCAGAGAGAAGGCGGTGTTTGTGCAGTTGTTCCACTGAGGTGATCAGACTGCAAGATCTCTCTAAATGCGAACCGGAACTGTTTTCTTCCTCGACCGTGGATCGTGATCCTCTCGGTCCACGCTGAGTTTGGGTTTGCTAGGGGGGTGGTAGGAGGGAGGGGGAGGAGCAGTAAAGACAGACGGGCCAGCGAATGAGAATCGCATTTGGGAGGAGCCGAACTCGTCGTCTCTTCCCGCTGAAGACAGCGGTCTTGAGGTGAGGCTGCGCCATGCCTCTCCGGAGAGAGACAGACAGAGAGAGAGAGAGAGAGAGAGAGGGGCGACTTAATCAGGGCTGACCTCTTCCCTCCTCGCGCACACACACGCGCACATGCTAATCCTCGAGTTTAATGTCACCCTAGGATGATAGAATCGGAGGGAGGGATCCTTTTTTTTTCGTTGACTTTTTTACTGCTTCGAGTGGAGAAGGGGACACAGAGCTTCGATGGCGATAGGGGATGAGAGTCATCGCCTTCCGCAGATCGCCGCCCTTGTTCCTCGCGATAACTCATCCTGCATTAACGCCACACGGCTCCAAGGGACCTGTGATAACGGTCTCTTTTCTTATCGCGCACCAGCCCCAGGAGGCCAAGCTTACGGAGTTTCATTCTCAGCGTGTAATCTTGGGTGATTTTGTCACCTACGGCTGGTTCTCCAAAGTAAGAGTCGTCATGAGCAGCACACGGACAGAGGCATTATCAGCAAGTTTTTTTTTTTTTTTTTTTTTTTTTTTGCGATTTGATTTACAATATCTTTCGGAAGTAAAAAAAAAATATTTAAGGTATCGAACAAGTAGTGGAAGTCTATGGCAAACTGGCAATATTTCATATGAAAGATGGGATCAAGACACAGACGGTTGCGGCAGGCCTACAGCTTATTACATATATCCGAAAATAATAAGAATAACGTCACACTCTTGTGGTAATTTGGGGAACTCTGAAATACGTTATAAACAATTGTACGCAGATAGATTTTCCAACATAATTTATAATGCCAACCTTCTGTATGCATGTACATACGCTACTGGTACATGAACAAGAGCTATGTAGCGATGTCTGCTACATACATCCATATACAATAAGTAAGGTCCTAACATGATACTGCCATAAACCTAGATGATGCTACGTCCACAGTTGTCTTCTGAAATTGTGTCAAGGCAGAGTTAAAACAGGGCCACCGCTACTGCTCATACAACGAAGTATCACACATAGTAAAATATTGCAACAAAACACATTATATAAAATTCTGGAAATATTACACCTTGTTTTCCTGGTCAGAACCTCACACCAACACGGTATTATAAATAAGCACGAGTACGAGTGGATAAGTACATCTTCAAAATTGCAACCAACGGACTTAAAATGCCGAGATACACTACACAGTATAGCTGATAAGCATATAGTAGCAAGATAAACTTGTAGTAGAAAATATTTTTTATTATTCTTCAAGGCGTTTGTGACGCGAATACCACACGGTGATATTAGTTAGGGTGTGTTTTGTCCCACGTTCTCGCCGTATGGAAACACGGAGAGAATCACTGCGAATGCTGAACGTGGACTTGTCAGTAAACAGGACAGAGTTCCATTGTTGCCTTGTCAACGCACGTTGTTATTTGCAACGTGCTAACCGGGTGGTGCTATGAGCATGGCCCAATCAAAACCATTTTGAAGGCCTTCGGGCAGACAGAAACACTTGAAGCGAGCCTCAGGGGCCTGTTGTCTGATCATAATTTTAGGAACCAATACTGAAATCATCAAAACATATTTAAAACATTCACAGGACGATTCCATGTAAATGTGAAAGTTATTATTTTTGCGTTGTGGGGGGGGGGGGGGGGGTTATGGAGGTGTTCATGTCCCCTGTGACCCGTTGCTCACTCTCTGGATTCGCCCGTGGTCACGGTAACCTGGAAATGCACTAGCCTGTAGCTGCTTTCATGTCCTTAGCGAGATTGTCTATCGTGCTCCGACTGCTTCGCTCGGCAGTTAAGGCCAAATAACAACTTATCCTGGCGATGTACTTTTTGACGTCTACTACTGAAAGATCTACTGACACGTATATCCTGTCGAACATCCGCCAGATCCTGGAAATGACGCTGTGGGACATGGTAGGGCTTGGGGAAGAACAATCTAAGTTTGATCTGCCTCCAGTCATCCCATGACTCTTTCTCGCACAAAAGAGTCAATATGGGTTCTTTGGGCTGTTGCGGTAGAATGCGCATCAGCTTCGCGTTAAGAATGAGCACACTATCCGTCTTCTCTCCCTTCTTTATGTTACATATATTCGAACGTTACGCGCTATGATCGTGTTAACAGAGCCGTATTGAGGTTCACATGAAGAGTAATCTTACAAATAGTTCGTAAATATAACATGGCACTATTTAAATACGGCAAAGCACAGCGCAGTCCTTTGCACTGCATTTTATAATCTCCTTATAATTTTCAAATGATTAATTTTTTTGTTTACTTTACAATATGCAGGTTGTTCGGGAACTTACACGAAATATTTCGGGAGGATATTCCTTAATGAGAAAGTTGCTGAATATACATATGCAGTATATACAATTTCACATTTCGTTTCGTATAGCCAATACAGCCTACAAGGCTGGTCTCTACGTGACCAGATGTAAGTAAAATACTAGTCACCGGAAAAACAAATATATTCTCTGTAGAGTAATGATCTCGCCGAATTAAATGAAGTAGCTAGATCTACGCCTTGCAGTAGACCGCAAACAAACCTTTTCGAAAAATCACCTTATCACGAAGCGCTGGTTGGACATTAAAACCACTTACGAACGACGTGATTTATCTCTCAGAAATACCGAACGTCGTTCGATTCTTTGTAAACAATGCAATCAACGGTTTTATGATTGAAACACACATCAAGGGAAGAATGCTCCAAGCGCTGAGGGATACCTACGGTTTCAATTTTACACCAACAATAATCGGAGCAATTTCAGTTTTAAGTGCATTTCAGAGACAATGAGCATATAGGCTGCGACACCTGATGGTGATACAGGTTTTTGACATCACTGTTTACAATAACCTTAGTAGTCAACTGATTTATTAAAAAAAAAATTAGGCTATATTTTTTCGAATAAATTACTTTCTTTTTGAACAACTCACTGTTTCAATATTTGTTATCCCGAAATTCATCTTTATTGCCTACCAAGGCTACAAGCAATTAATGCTGTGTAGTTCACTTCATTAATAGCATTGAGATGAATAAATCAAACTGGGATTACGTTTAGTAACTAAAGTGACGGTTAGCGTATTACCTTATTTTGGAAATAGTTTCTTAAAGCGGATCTATAACATGTAGTTATAAAATATTTTTTTTTTGATCAAGCAGGATGCTAGCTGGCGGAAATATTAAACCCTAAACTAAGTTATATTTTGAGAAGGGGGAGGGGAACTAAATTAACCCGACTTATTTAGTAATGTAAAAATAACTTCTCTGTTTTTAGTGATTGCGCTTGTAATAAACATAAATATTATCCTTGCTGCATGTTGTGGGCTATTTACCCTTGATGAAGTGGAATTGTATCTTAAATATGTGGAAACAGATGGGCAATTAATTACAATTTTCCTTGACGGTTGACGCGTCCTCCATTGTCAAGGTCACAAAGGCATTACCTTCGGAACAAGAAGTTCCGAGTTTGAATCTCATGTGACATATAAATGTTCAGATTTAGGTTTAGGATAAGTTATAAAAGCGTCCCGCTATGCCATTTCGGATCAGACTTCCCGCATAAAAACGAAGAAATTATTAAAACTCCCCCACCACCAAATAAAAACTCCAGCAGTTTTATTGGAGGCGGTGTGACGTGTGAGGTGTTTTAGAGGATGTGCGGGGATTCCTGCACATCGGTCCAAGTTTTCGCGTGAGATTTGACGCATTGTGAGGTGTCGGTTAGATTCCTTCTTTCTGGCCATGATCAAGGGGGGTCATCGTCTTTAATTAATTATATTCGTAGACAAGCAACGTAAAAACTAATTTTTTACTTTAACCCAATTATTACTCTGCTATTCATGTGTTCGTTCGACACCTCGTTATGGTTTTCCGAGAGTGGCAAATAGATTTAACTATTATAACTTCAAAAATATCTCCAAAAAGTCAGCAAACGCTGTTCACTACTGCACAGTTAAATCTCTACGTGTTGAAGTTTATATAACAAAAACTGTATTTTCCATGGATACTCACACGTACGAAAAATAAGAAAGAGATGTATTTCTTATATTTATAAATATATTTAAAGAGTTACTGAAATTAAATTTTAAGTTGTAATATTTAGTTTAAAAAAAGTTATTATTATATAATAAAACATTAGATTTGGTAGCTATGATAACTCTATATAATAAAAAAAACAATACATTTGATCAAATTTACTGTTCGCAAATTTATAAACATTTCACATAAACATTACCCAGTCATATTTAAAAAACTTATTCCTTAAATTTTTTCAAAGATAGCTATGTCATCTTAAGTTAAGACTATTATTACTCGAAATAAATGATGTGGTAAGTAGACAATACTAAGTATTTATTTGGCAGCAATGTACATTTTATACGCAGTGCTACCACACTTCACGTTTCGTCCTCCTTGAGAAATTAAAATTTAAAACTGTGACGGCGCATGGGACACATTCGACAGTTTACGTCAAACTTTGTTTATAGCGAAAAATTGTTGCTAGTATTTTGTCAGACGTTCGTGGTCAAACTTTATGATCTTAAATATTTGATGATCGGGATCCGTGGACGAGTGCTGGTCTACTCACAAGTCCAATATCCTGAAATGCTCCCTCAGCGGTACTTATAGGTGGGGCAAGTTGGTTTCCGGGCTGAAAAAGCGCTGGACGACACCCAACCGAAGCTGGCCATCTCCTGGATTAGATCGCCTCTGGAATTCCGGAGCGTTCCCGTGGAATTACTCCGCCATTTGTCTCGCTTGATCCCACAGGAGATCATTGTCCACCTCTTCCCGTGTGTCGCGTGCTGGCGAAGTCAGCTTCTCCATCTTTCCAGGACACAAACTTCGGGAGATCTGCCAACAGTTCTTCCAGCCGTAATCCAGCCCTTCTCGAAGGCTAAAGAACTTTTTCCAACACCCTTCGTCAAGCTCTTTTATTCTTTGCCACGATGTAATCCGTCTTTCCGTGACGAGCGACTGTCCGTAAACTTCGTATATAATGTGTACGTGCAGCGGATAAATCGTTCTACGCAGAACGAATGTTTTATGCTGCGGTCGGTTTGACTCTCGTTTAAGTCGCTTTCACATTGTTATTTTGGTCATAGCATTATAATATATAATATAAATGCGTATGGGGGTGGATTCAGGGCGAGGCAGCACCCTCCGATAACATTATGATAAAGGCTGTTCACGATAAAGTGAGCACTTTTGAACTCAATCTTAGAAAAAAGTCACTGCCCCTTCCTGCATATATTTTAACGGGCGCACTGGGTGACGTTCGTCCAGTAAAGTTGGTAACGATGGATGGAAAATAGTTCTACATCTTAACGTCAGATTAAAAGAGTTAGGTAACTATTTGTAATAACTTAAAATATCTCTTTCGCTGTGTACATTTTTTTAATGTATCGAAGTGTAAAAAAGGGCATTTTTTGAGAAATATTGCTTTTCTAATCATTTCAAAGTTTCACTTGACTGACGCACGAATAAAGTGATGATGCCCATGCCAGTGCTAATTTTACATAAGGCGGGATAATACACAACGTGCATACAAGTAGATCTTAAGCAGGGATTTCAAAAGTGCTCATTTCACTGTGAACAGCCTTATTTTAAAGCCTTCCCCTATTGAACATAAGTTGACAAGTTCGTCAGTTCAGATTCAGACCTGTCACGTTTTTTTATGCTTAGCCATAAAGAGTGGGTATAGTTAAAATGTAAAATAAAATAATTACTGCACTCGGTTTTATGTTGTTGAATTGGTTTTAGTTTGTCTTAAAAAAAATTACTTTACGTTAAAGAGACACAAAAATTAAAGCAGCAAATTAAATTTTATATACAAAATTGAAAAGGAGGGCCGGGGGATAATTATATTATAAGGGCACCCTTTTTTAACACAAAATAAACTAAAAATGTTATTCATTATGACGACTCAAAATACTTCTGTATTGAATTAAGATGTACAATGATAAACTGATGTAGTGGAATATGAAGTTTGTTTCATCCGATAATGGATTTTCATGGTGAGGGTTTTCGATTATTATGCAGCATAGTTGGGAGAAGTAAAAAACTTGTGACTACATTATATCTGGGACGCATACAATGAAGTAAAATGAATATTGACTTAGATTCGCTATGCTTCCGTCTTAACGACGTAGTTTCAACTTAAAGCGGTATTCAATATCACGTTAAGAAAATAGCTTTTAAACAACACACTAAGAATTAAGTTCACCGGGAAATCATTTCCGGTATTTTTTGAAGTATAAGACATTTTACCGCGTTAGCATGTCCAAGCGTCATGCTGTCTCCAGCAGTAACTGTAATCGACCAGTACCATAAACTCTAAGAATATTTAGAATTTTTTGTAGCGCAGAGGATTCGTAAATGTATTAGGTTGTCAAATTATGCCATAAAACAGTATACAGTCCATAAGGACTGTGTAGTTCATTGACTTTGTAGTTCATTGTGGTTAGTTCAAACATGCTGCAGAGGGTATCCTGATTATGTTTAAATGTCTATAGAATGTATTTTAAGGTCAATACGATCCAATACCACCCTTTTCTTCACTTATTACTTTCTTTTCATGGATGGTTCAGTTCCCATTCTAGATGTCTTAGAAAAAAATCTCTGAGTTTTTATGAGGTTTAAATGTATTAAATATCTCTTTTGAAGTGTTTGCTAGTGTCTTGGGGTATTTTCGATTTTGTTAGTTTAAGTAGGTAATGTAAGTTTAGGTTATGTTAGGTTAGGTGATGTTAAATTACGTTAAGTTTTCTTGCGTTAGGTTATGTTATGTTAGATTAGGTTATATCAGGTTCGGTTATGTGAGGCTAGGTTGTGTTAGGTTAGATATATCATGCTATGTTAGTTTAGAGACAGCCTAACATAAAAAAATTACGTAGTTTTTACACTCTGTGTACCACCATAAATCATTTCTACTGTACGACTTATACCTTATTTCGATAACGCAAAAAACACGCGAGCTTCAAGTTAACCTTAAATGCGAATCGTCTTGAGGACCATCTCACGTTCAGCTATTGGTGAACCCACATCCCTCCCCGGCAGTTTGTCTCGTCAGGTGATTTATAAACTGCGAATGCAGCGGGGTGAAGTCATTTCAGCCTCCCACCACGGTGTTACATACTTCGATCCTCGGCAGATACCAGGCAGGGATATTACGGAGCAAAGATTCGCATTTGGATAGCGTAGCGTAGTTCCATTTGGCATCCCAGAGAATATTCTCAAGGTATTCTTCTTTCCTTCGTCATCTCAATTTTGTCGTTTCTCCAAACCCTGTTCTCTAAAATTAACTTCTGATTTTTATTTTTAAAAAATTGTTATACCAAGGCTTTGTACCTCTCTAAGATGACGATTTATGGACGGATCGAGGAAAAAATTAAGTGATAAGTGTAATAGCCTCGTCCACATTCCCAAAATAATAATGATAAAGATAATATGAAATACAATCATATTGATAATTACAGTAATTATAAAACCGTTTTCTTAAAAGAATGGAAGCAGGAGAATATCATTCTTCATCTAAAGTAGCTCACTTTATGCCGGGAGTCAAATATATGAAAGGCTTACACGCTAAACTAACCTGAACTCTGACCTGAAAACGACATACGCACATTTTTTTTTTTAGCCGGGATTGACACCTAAGTCCTTGTGCAAAGAAACGTTAGCGACCACGGCCTTGGGGGCCGCCAACTAATGTAGGCCTAAACGAAAGTAAATTTCACTGGCGGGGCAATCAACACGTGAAGCCATGGCGAACTTCCAAAACAAGCAATATTAGTAAGTTCAAAACATGCGTACTGTCCTCTAATTACATCTACACTCGATGGGCACAAGCTCAGTTATTTCTGGTAAGCATATGCTCACATCACTTGATGACGTCCCTTTGGAGACGTCCCAGATATGTGTTTCGCCCATGGCGGTGATCCGTTTCATTTTAGTTGCATTGATCTGTTCAGTATTTTGTTGGTGAAAGGTCTAGGGCCGAGTGCAGGGCTATTCAATTAATTTTTCTCATCGGGCTACTAAAAAATTACAATGCTTGAATGACCGCATTCATTTATTATAAAGTAGTGGCGGACTTATACATAATTTATTTACATAAAGTTGTAATAAATTAAATTAAATATAATTTTATCATAAGTTTTACGTTGGCAATAGTTACGGTTAACTTTAAATTAAGTAATTTTATTCAGAAAGATTTTATGAATATGGCCATTAAGTACATCCATTGATATCAGACGCCTACCTATAAATATTGATATTGAGGTTTATTACATTATTTTAATGCTGTGTTCAGTTAGTTATATATTTTTTTGTTTTAAAATATAAAAACAAATAATTATATCTAAGATTTATACAAAAAATAATAAGAATAAAAATGTTTACAATGTCTAATAATGCATTTTAGTAAGTTGTTAAGAAGGTTTTCTCACATTTTGGCACTTTCATTGAAGAGTTGTCAAGGAGGATGGTCGGTGTTCAAATGACGTTCTACATATAGTGTTGTGCGGTAAAGGAAAGTTTGAGGCCCTGTGTAGGCTATTAAAATAAGTGGTCGCGTTGCATTTCAACGCTGCTTGAAGAATTTCCAGGAGAATTACATCTGCATATCATGTTCTGCACTTCGCAATTATACGAGAGTGGCAAGACAGGATCTCTCGTGGACCCCGAGTTCGCCTTATTGCTTGTGGGAAACGAGGCAGACGTTGCTGACTGTCACAGGATGTTCTTGGGGAACTTTCCTCATTTTCTATTTGGTATCTTATGGTCTGACTTCACGTCATGCTTACCTGGACGTTGATCGCCTACGGGTTCGAACTAAGGACTGGTGTTTATCCCCTCCCCCATTTCAGTCCTTCATATTCAGTTTAGCTATGTTAAAATACTTTTTCATAAATGCAAACATTAAGAACAGTTCAACACGGAAAATATATCAAGCGTAATTAATATTTAATAACTTATCACGTCTCCTCAGTGGAGCGGGAACAACCGATATTTGTCCTCATTTAATCGGAATACATGAAATTTTTAAAATATCAATAAAATTATATTTTATTTACAAAGTCATTAGGAAAATTCAGTTAATATTACTTCGTTAGCATTAAGCTACAGTTCACAGCCATCTCCCCCTCCCACAAAATATTTATATTAACTTCATAACGTGTTCGAAATACACACGAGAGGAATCAAAATATCACGCGGGCAGGGGGAGGGGGAGAGGGGGAAAATAAAAGCGCATAGACTGAGAAAAAGTCGGTAACGACACTAGCGACAGGAGGGAAAAAAATTATTCTGTTAATTAGCAAAAGCTACTGAATTTGGTGCACTCAATTTGCTGGTGAAATATGCGAAAACATTAAATATGATTGGACGAGGGGCGTAAAAAAAAAAAAAAACCCTCCCGCTAGCGCATTCGCACACGCAGGCAGAAGTGCGTCGCAAAGTTTTCACAAACATATTTGGAAAACAAGGTCCGCCCCCCGTCAATTGAGTGTATCAATTTAATAAATGCACGTCGGATATAATGAGTTACACGAGGCAAAGTCTGGCAGGCGGAATCAATATTTAATCATGATTATTTTACGGTCTGAATAGCATGCAGATTGTTTGGTGTTCATTAAATTGATTGTAAAGGTTTTTTCCCCCTCGTTCCGGCCAGAGTTGTTCGTAGTCGGGCTAACACGGAGCCAGGTCTAAAAAGGGTGCCTGCGCCGATGAGGGATACAACATGGGCCTCCTCTTAATTGGAATTCCACCAATCCCAGAATATGGCGCCCGCGCGTGGAAACAAATATGAATTAATTTCGTTGATTGATTAAACTGATTCGATGGGAAAAGTTGTCTCGACAATACGGCCGCGAATAATTGGTAATGCAGTCAGAACAACTCCCCTCCCCATCCTATGTCGTGTTTTTTTCCCCAACGCCCGATATTCACCGAAAACAATGTCATAATGTATTTTCGGGTTGGCGAATAGTATCGTTGCATTCCCTTCTCATGGCCCTAACTTTTTTTTTCATCGTTAACTTCACCTCGTATCGGTCCGTTGTCCATTGTGTTTATATTCGCGACTTATATAAGGCCCCCACCCCCACCCTAAACATACAACTCTCTGAATACACCCTTGTAGTTAAAATGCTAATAAAACGACCGATGAAAAATTGGAAAATCCAGTAACAAATTATTTAGCGGCCATAAAATGCGTATTTCGTTTTTAGCTGCCATTGTCGATCGAATAGCATGTTTCCTGTAAGAAACAGAAAGAAAAACGCGCTACTCTTAGAAATTACTTTATGTTCGTTAATACTGAATGGCATAAGTGAAAAAGTTATCTGATTGAATATGTGAACTTCATTTTTTATTCACAGATAGACCATGAAATTTCGAAAAAGCTTTGATAAAATAATTATTCAGGAATTGTAAAATCACAGAAATTTGATTTTTTCTCTGTAATAAATTTTGCCTGAATTTCACGGCGATCTCTGTGAATTTAGTAGATCATTCCACACACTGGGTTCGTTTCCACACATATAAAATATAATTTATGTGTAAGAATAGGATTTAAACATGAACAAAAATTCGAGCAGTTGTTTGTATTATACTGTCGCAGGACACTAAAGGGGCTTATCCGAATTCGTAAGGGATGGGAGTCTTAATAGAAATATATAAATAAATTAAATTTTTAATTTATTCACACGGTTATTTTTACAGCATTAATTATTCATCTCCACTATTACTCTGTTTACTGTCATAATTCCAAAGGTCTGTCACTCACGCATCCAGTTCAGTAGTACCGCCCGTCATTCGCACTCTTCACTGTACGGATGCTCGCAGTCCGCAGACTGCACTCTCGCTGGTTACTGTCGTCGCCACTCGTTGCTCAGTTGCCTCGTCGCTTCACTGTCTTCGCATACCTAGCAGTACAATCCTCCAAACTTCACACTGTCGACCCCGGAGCTCATCGTGGTTTAAGTAGTCGTGGTAGCCCGGTCGAGAAGGATTTCCAAACCCCGAGTATAGTTATGAGAGGCTAGGGTGATGACCAAAACATTCTTGCAACGATAACCCTAAACACCCAGAGATGTTTATCTGCATTTGCGGCGCTTTTCTCGAGTTCTCGCTCACCCTTGACACACTGATTCACTCGCTCGAGTGGGATGGAGAAAGGTTAAGCAAGGTCAGCAAGTCAGAGCAGCAAACATGTAACATGTCTCGTCCTCAAGTCTGTTCGTCCTGAACAGACTCTGCAATGTGTAGACCTTCGTAGAGTGTCAATCGGTCGATGTAGACAAACTCCGGCTTCGCCCAAGAGTCCTTATGGCAAATCCAAAAGCTCACATCATTGATCTTCAGAATGCTGTGGGTGACTTCCCAACATTTCTGTAGCTTCGGACATCGGCTCTTAAAACCTCGCTGTTAAGAGCCGCTCAAATATCTTCACTCACTCACTGTAGCTTCGGGCAAACCTATTTTCGCTTCTGTGGATTGTGAAGCCACGCCAGTTGTCCTCCTTGAAATACTTGCCCGACATTCTCCTATCATACCGGATATTTACCCTGTCACTATTTTCTAGTTAGTCATTATATCGTATGGCTATTTCTGTGTCTGAACAACCACAGAATTTTTGGAAACTCTCTGTAGGGTCCACTGCTGCTGTGTTGGCTTGGTGACATCAAGTTAGGAATATCAATTTAAAGTTGTTTTTGATGCATGCCTTACAATATGCCAGTTTTCTGTACACTCTTATTCACAGTTGTGCTAGATTATCTCATTCTACTAGAATATGTTAGTTGGTGTCTTACAGAAGTAATGAGCCCTTCATTATCGGTTTGAAATGATGATGTCTCTACACTATTTCCCCTTCCATGTTCTTTTAGACTATGTACTACCAATCTGAATTGTTCTGCTACTTGTGATGGATGTCGCAGGTTGTGGCTGTCACTGACTAAGGCAATTTCTCACTAGCACAGCAGATGCTTGCCTGATATACTCTCTGCGAGGAATGCCAGATGTCGTTCCTTGACTACAGCTCTTGATGTGTGCTCTGTTCAGGAGTACCGACACTAGAGTAAGCCAGTATGAGTAGGGAATGGCTTTCTGTTTCTTGAAGTGTATGGTGTGAATTGCTGGCCATGCCGGTACCTCTGAAGCATGCCGTGGAGTGGGGGCTTTGTCAGGATCCTCGACTGACGTACCCTGAAGCACTGGTAGCATCTGTCGACTTCTTCACTGTACTTCTCGAGCTCCTGCAGCCGGTTCTTCGCCTCTCGAGGCACATCCTTCGTGGGACTGCCATCATCAGAATCACTGCTGAGAGGGGCCTTCACATAGCTATCACCATGTTGTGGGCTTATTTCACAGATATGTGGTACAGAGAGCTCAAGGCGTCTGGACAGCATGTACAGAGCATCGTGTATTTTCCAACAACTTTTGAGGTGTATAGCTTGCAGCATCAACTCGCCGATGAGGTATCTAAATTGCTGAGCATATGCACGAAGGCCGCAATTTTCTTCACGCAAATGTTTGACTGCATTAATCGAATCGATTTGTTCTTCCTCTCGTTGCCTCTTTTCCCGCTCCTGCTAATGTTTTTGTTGTTGTGAGCAGTAGGCTCTCAGGTGTCCCAGCGGTCCACATGACCAACCCTCTGTCCAGGGGGGGGAGGGGGGAGAACTTTTGTACTGCGAACCCCGGAAGCGATGTTTCTTATGGTCGTCTGCATCTCTTTCAGTGTCTTCTTGATGCCATCGTCGTCTTCGTTCAGTGTTACTGCCCGTACCGCACATCGGGGTGCGGACCCCAATCTTGCTCACACCACTTCCAGTGTTAGGGTCAGGACGCCCCGCATGTTGTGGGGTGCAGCCAGACTTACCTCTTTCCGTACCTCTGTGTCGGCGATTGCATCGATGAAGAAGCCGACTCTTGATGTTATCGCGCGTCTCCTCGGGGTACCCTTCCAGAGATAAGTGGAACATGGTCATAATGTCTTGCCGTAGCTCCTGCAGTGACTCACTTGGTCGCTGGTTGTGACTTCGCAATTAGTCATGGTGGGTACGTCGCAGATATCGGTCGCCGAAACGTAGTTTCAAGGCATACACCAATGTGGGGTACTCCAGTCGATGTCGCTCTGGCAGAGATTGCAGTATGCTGAGTGCAGCACTTCTCAGTACAGCGACGGGATAGAAAACCCGCCTGAACAGCGATTCAGTGTGACGACTATTTCGAACTGGTGTTGGTATTTCCGCCAAAGAGTCTGGCCATCATAAGGGTCGGGTTTAATTGAGATCCATTTCCCCACTCCTGGGGGCGTGATCGCAATGCCGGAGACCTGCCGACTATTCTCCGAGGCTACTCTATTGGTTACGGGTTACGACTTACACTGCTTCCCCACTTCTCTCGGCTACCAGTTTGGTGATAGTGGAACACAGCTGTTGAAGAAATTCCTGCAATTCCTTCTGTAATGTACTTATTTTCGGTTTCATTTTATTCTTGACATTGTCTATCCTTTCGTTTACACTGTCCACTATTTCATGTATGGCGTCCATCCATTCACTCACAATGTCAATTTTCTTATTTACGCAGTCAAATTTCGTATTCACTAACTCGCAAATGCCTTCCATTTTCCTGTCTAAATTATCTATTTCCTTGTATATATTCTTATTTACTGTGTCTGTTTTCCTACTACGCGGGCACTCCGCAAACTTCACCCTGCTGGTCACTCTCGCCGCCATTCGACTCACTGCTCGTTCGTCACTTTGTTGTCACTTCAGGTCGCACAATCCTCCAAACTCAAAAACTGTCGGCTCAGACGTCCGTCGCAGCTTAAGTAGTCTCGCCGGCCCGATCTAGAATGTTTTCCGCATTCCGAGTCATGCCGAGAGAGGCTAGAGTAATGAGCAGAACGTACTTTCAAAGATAACCCCAGAAATTTAATACGCTGAAGGCCAAGAGTGCGCGAGTCACGATAGGTTTACCTGGCAGCAGCGGTACGCGCTGTAGCATGCCTTTGGAAATCTCCACGCGCTTCTCAAGTTACTAATCTGGCTTTCACACATACATTCGCTCGTTAGAGTGGGACGCAGCATGGGAAGCGATGCAGTTCAGTGAGCACGTAACAATAATTTTATGTTTACACTTGAATGACGCATGGATAATGTCTTTAGGCCCACATTCATGTCGGAAGGGTACAAAATTAGGAGCAAATTAGATGTCAACTAGACCTTCCATAAGTGCTAAATTAACAGTGGACAATGTATACTGCGTTTAGCATTAATTCGTGTCCCCCGTGATGTTGAGAAATGCTGCACTGCTGCTGCAGTTCTGTTAAATTCCTCACTGTCGGCTGCGAGAGTCGAATATCTTCTGGGGCCATTCTGCAAGTGCGCCGGCATCCCACAACGGCGAGGCCGCAACTGGATTTCCAAGCGTGGGGAACGTGACGGATGTTGACATTTCCGCTGGTTTTTATCTGGGTACTCCCGTTTCTCTAACCATTGCTTTCTAGTCGTCGTTTCATTTTCGGGTCTCGTTTTGTCACACTTAAGCCATTCAGACCCAGTGTGTCTATGTAATTTTTGTCTATACTGCACATTGCGGAGCTCAACGACCAATGATCTTACGTGTGTGTAAATGATTCGCAAATTGTCTTACTGGTCTAGGTCATAATTGTTTATGTAACTGTATCAGAACATATAGCCTACAGCTCATTGTCTGTGACAACGAAACATGTGTTCTGTCGACTTAGTTACAGCATATATATATATAATAATTTATTTTTGTTTGCAACACCTGAGACCGCAAATTAAAGTGGGTCTGAAAGGGTTAAGGAATTATGGACACATACGAGTCTCGGTTCGAAAGCCCGTTAAGTCGGCGTGTGTTTGTCCCGCAATAGTGCGCACCTCCTCATACGCATTGTTAGTATAATCTATTCAAGGTAAAGTGAGCACTTGTGAAAGCCCTCTCATTAAAAATAATAGTCAATAAATATTTTTATTTTAGCCTTTGGCGATAACTTCCGAGTACGGTGGAACATACACACAGTGTTTATTACTTAAATTGCAGTATTTATTTTCAAAAGTTGATAAACTATAAAAAATGGCTGCAAGAAAAAGTAACTAGGGCCTCAAAAGAGCTCACTATACAATGAACAGCCTATACGGATGTTACTAAGTGAGAGGGAACAACCCGAATGACCAAGGTCCGGTCATCATGATATCGATTATCATCACTCCATGTCTGATTTCCCGTCTCCACGCTCAATTGTCGCAGCATCTGATTCTATCTCTGACGACTACGCTGTCGACGAGACGGTAACACATATTTTCTTTTTTTCCTTTTTAATAAATCTGAAAAGCGAAGAGAGCGCGATGCCTGGTCACGTGGGGGATCACGAGAGTGCGTCCGCTTCTAAAGCGAAGTGTGGACATGGGGTAGAGTGTGCATGTCAGCCGTGCGGTGTCCCAGCTCTGAAACGATTTTCTTTCTACACAACTGTCAAAAACAAATGTTTTCGGATGCTAATATAAACATGGACTTTCAACATATTTGTAAAGTAAGTGTTAAAACAATTAAGTTAAGAAAATTTTCATATTATTATTTTTAAGTGTAAGCGCTGGTTTGAGGGTAAAACCAATTTTAACAGAGTGTCACATCGTAATCGAAACAGCTGATATGGATCGGTGGCAATACTGGAGCCAATGTTAGTGACCTCATTTTCATACTTATCCATTACAAGGTTACAGCAAAGACAAACGCTTCCAGTAAGTAAGTTAAAGCCATTGGCAGGCCAGTAAATATTTTCAAATGAAATTTGCAATTTTAAAATTTTCAATTTGTAACCACGCCCTTTAATGTTCTACGATATTAAAAAACACCGTGTGCTTACAAGGAGTACTGTATGTGCTTGCAACTCTGAAATATTTTGATTTGTTGTTTCTTTTCGGGGTAAAAACGCACCAAGTAACCGGTGTTGAATAAGACTGCGAACACAGCGGGCCTGGTTGAAGTACGATAATACATGCAAATCACACAAAAAGTGATGCATATTCGGTCAGTAGTAGGGGCGTGCTGGTTTCATTTCATTTTTGATTAATCAAATTATCAATTTGATATCAAAGGGTCAATTAAATTGATCGAAAGAGTTATACCGATTTTAATCCGATCAAAAATCGAAAGGGTTAAATTTATTTAAATTGTTAAATTTATTTAAAGGGTTCATTTTTGTTGTTGTACTTCTTTCTCTGTTGGTGGGGGGAGGTGGGGGGTAGCAAGAGCTGTCCGATGTCGACGGTGTGTGTCCTGGAGGCGACTGACCATAGTGGTGAGTTGCAATGTCTTATATAGGTGTAGAGTTGAGTGCAATAGTGGGTTAAAGCTAATTTTTTCTAATTTTTCTAACTTTGAGGTGTTTGGAGGAATGTTGGTGGTAGATAGGCGATTTTTACGAATGTATTTAACACACAAGAGAATTTCAGTGTGTTTAAACCATGTCTAGTGGCCTAAGTGTGAATGTTATGTTTTTTTGGGTGGATATAGCACGTAGATAGGCGACTTTGAAAGATGCGATTTATGTGATAAACAATCTGTTTTCGGAATGCAATTAAACATTAGAGAATTTCAGAGTGTTGCACATTTGAATAAATTACATGCTACCAATCGGAAATTTCAAACGACTATGTGAATAATAAGTGGAAATATGTAAGTCTTAAACATAACATGAATATCGTGCTTAGAAATATAATCTACACGAGAGAGAATTTTAACTACACGAATAAAATCTGATGTCGACAAGCGCAAACTCACTAAACGAAATTCAGCTAGTCAGTATAAATAAATAAAGATTTCCAAACTCGCATTTAAATTTTAAACAGACACAATAGCATATTAGAAATACACATACACTTCTTAACGCCTATCACACATACCTTGAGTATTTTTTAAAACATGTCCCTTTGATATGGAGTCAAGCATAGCAATTATGTCGTCTTGTAAGCTGTGTTGTGTGTGTGGAGAGCCTGATTATATACATGTAGCGAAGGTGATAGACAAATGAATTTAAATTTAAGAGAAAAACTCGGCATTCGTCCTACAACAGATAGTGAAACAATAATTTTTTTAACTAAAGTTTCACTATTTTCAGAATAATTCACTTTTAACACAAATTATTTTCGTCGAAGCACAGGGACACTCGGATGATGTGAAGAAGTACTTAAGCCCGCAAAGCGTGACAGTGGAACACTTTATAGAGACGTACTACAAATTTTCGTAAAATTTTTGAAATTCATGTCACTTGGTAACAAAAAACGCAAATTGTTAATGCAAACTATATTTTCGTCTACCGAACACATAAATCAATTACTTATCACAAACAACACAATATATCGATCCAAAGAAAATAAGTTAATACACGAAAATCTATATTTTCCCCATAAAATATTACGTAAATCGTGGCTATCACTACAAATGAAGGTAGGTTCGATGCTCGTCGGTGCGGTAACCCCCGATCGTAAGCTCGTCGACTGCCAAGTGTATAGAGGTGCGGTGTTTATGAAGGAGCTGACAAGTAGCACGCCTGTCTCTCCCAAGCATACATGAGCGACTGAAGATGGTACCATGTGGGATAGCTTAGGTCATTTCCTCCCTGCGCCCCCTCCCTTCCCCCCGCCAAATTGCGACCCTGGGCTGCTCGTGATCGTCAAATGTTTTCGGCACTAAGGCAAGATGGTGGCAACTGATTAGTTGCGTGCACATCGGGATGACTCTGCCTGCCACCCCCTCAAACCCCTACCACACACCCCTACCATGCACCCCTCAGAACTAGCCTGACTCCACAATGCCAGCCACGCACTATCCCTATCACCCCTCCTCTGCGAGGTCCTGGGGGTCAGTTACCCAGACTACCTGCGAATGTCAATTGTAACAACTGTTTCAAGATGGCGACAACTGCCTATCTGCGTGCACATCGAGAGCAGACACCCCCTCCGACCCTCCCCTGCACCACTTATCCAGAGGAACTTACCCTAAGGTCAAGAGCCCAGACCATCCCTCCCGCCCCTACCCCCGAAACTGTCTTTGTGTGAAAAGCGAATTCTTCTCCAAGAACAAGGCTATGCACCCCTCCCCCACTACACTATTCAGAAGGCGTCTTTTCTAGTGTTGGCTTCCCTGTTTCGACTTACCAGCCGTTCACCCCCAGAGCTCTTCCTCGGTTATGAACGAAGCTTGCTTCAAGACCAATGTGATGATTTCCATAGGGAGGTAGCAGTGATTTTGAACTGACCTGGGCTGTTTCCCCTCTCCTCTACCAAATGCTATTTTCGCTCGAAGACTGAAACTTCCTCCTATATTTAGGAAGGCAAGAGCCTGGCACATTCCCAGCTAAATGAAATTTCACAATTACCACCGATAAAACTTTATTTGTCTGCATCACTGAGAAATACATTCCAAATGATTTTTAATCACAATAAAATTCAATTTAAAATACAAACAGTTTTAAGTAAAATTAAGTAAAAGTAAAACAAATTAAGTTCAGTCCTGTGAACTTACAAGATATTTTAAACTTTATAACGTTTCCAGAAAACTTTATACCATTTTCCAACAACTTTGAACTAATCACTGATTAATTTTCATATAAACACAGATATAATACATAATTTTAACTCGCTATGATTTTAAACATTGAAAGAACACTGGTTTTCAAAAACATATTTTTATTCAAATTTTAACTATTATTTTGTAAGCAAATACTGAAGTTAAAATTTATTTTCAACCATTGGAAACATGCATTAAACAAACATTTTGGAAAAGTTGTCTTAATTTCAATACGGCATATATATATTTGACTAGCAGACAAAAATACGCATTTCATGTGTAGACTTCTCTGCCACACTAAAAATTTGACTATACTATTATATAGGAAAATATAATCTTGCAAAAGTTTATTATTCTATGTTGAGTAAATATCAGTTTCAAATTTGAGAGGAAGAAGAGTTCCTGTTCAAGATAAAACACAATGATGTTTGGAGAAGAACATATACATGTTTATAAATAAAATTAAATTCAAGCTATGTAATAATTCCAATATATTTATCAGTTAGTAAAAAAATGAATAAAGTGGAAATTGCTATTTTCAAACTTCGAAAAACATGAATTCCAGCTGTATCCATAAAAATGTTTCATCAAACTTACATCGGAATCTGTTAAAATGTTAATATACCTTAATCAAACATATCAGCCTCTGTTTCGAATTTACATAACGTTATATCTGCTGCAAAAGAGAAATATTTGTAGGCCAAACAAGCCCGTATGGAACAGGATATTTTAAACGAAGAAATATTTAAACCTGTTATAACTAGAATGTATATATTACATTCTGTGTTGAATAAACCTAAAGAAGCAGGTTTGGGAATTAAAGCGGAAAATGAAGCTTTAACAAAGAAAAAGCTCTCTCTTTCTCAATTAACGCAATGTTATTTAGCTTTAAAACTAGCTATGTCTACGCGCGATACGATCATTTGTGTTTATTGACATGAAGACAATTGGTTCCTGGGAGATTCAGTAATCAAATTTTTGCCTAAGAGTAAACTCAAAATATGTGATTACATAACTGATGTCAGTGAAGGATTATTTGAGTTATTGTTAAAAACTTTCCAAATGTATATTCTGACACCGATTTGCAGATATTTAAAGAACATATTTGTCGAACGAATGTTTATATTCGTTCAGGAGATGAATACCATCCGAAAATACATATAACAGAGGTTATAGTTGGAAGTGGAATATATAAAGTTGAAATTAACGACCATTTTTCACCTGTATATTCGAACAATCCTAATGAATTGGTGGATAGATTAAAACTTCTAATTGCTTCGAGAGAATATGGGAATTCACGTACAAACGAAATTGTTTCTATTATTGAAGAGTTAATGAAAGATGGTTATATTACAAATGAAGTTTAGTAAGATTTCTCAAGAGATTCACACTCCTAAAAGGATAAGATATCCTAGAAGAAGAGTTATAACTCATGGTTTAAATGATCTTTTTCGAGCCAATTTGTGTGAAATGACATTGCTTTCAAAATACAATAAGGGATACAAGTATATTTTAACTGTAATAGATGTTTATTCGAAAAATATGGTTGGGGAATGCCTTTGAGAAACTAAACTGGGAAACAGGTTACCAATGCAATGAAGATTGTTTTGAAAGAGAGAAAGCTCAATTTTCTCCAAACTGACAGAAGTACTGTATTTTTTTTCTACATCTTTCCAGAAACTAATGACTGAACATGGTATTAATCACTATGTAACGTATTCGGAACTTAAAGCTATTGTTGTGGAACATTATGACAAATTGATTAAGCAATTAATATGTAAACATTTCACATCGAGGGGGACTTACAAATGGGTTGATGTTTTGCCTGAAATAGTTCAATTTTATAATTCCAGATATCGTAGAACTATCAATATGGCTCCCAAAGAAGTTATGGATAATAGTTTAACACATTGATATCTGCACACATTTACTGGAACTAAGACAAATTAGAAGAAAGTCACCTATATCTACTACTGCAAGAACACCGGTTCTGTTGGTGTCTGTGTTAGAACTCACCGTTATATTGGTCCATACCACACTGGTCACTAATTGGTACTTTATAGCATTCATTATTGGCCGGTCATCAACCAATGAAGAGCCGAGCTGATATTCACCCAATCAAATATCCTATAGTGTATAAAAAGACTTCCAATCAATCATTTCCCTTTCAGTGGTTATAAAAAAAGACATTCTATGGTTAGCTATATCATTGTTACTACGCTTTCATGTTCTTGTGAGGTTGTGTTAAACACTAGCTGAACAAAGACTGCACATTCACATGAGTTTTGTTCTAAACAACAAAGAAATTTTCACATTAACTTTGCTCGAGCTACACTCGAGCATAGCCTACAAAGTATTTAATGAAAACTATGTATAACAATGTTAAAGTCATCGATGAAAGAAAACCAAAGTTCAAAGCTGGGGAATTTATATGTACCTCGAAGCAGAAAGGGATCTTTGAAAAAAAAAATTACAGTGAATTAGTCTTTTGAAATATTTAAAATTGTTTCAATTAGACAAACACATCCCAGAATGTATTACCTAGAAACATATGACGGAGAACCAATATAAGGTAGATTCTATGAACATGAACTGCAAAAAGTCAGTTCTCCAAATGAATATTTGGTTGACAAAATCATTAAAAGCAAGAAAGATATGTCCTTGGTTCGATGGAGAGGATTCTCAAAAGTACACGACTCCTGGGTTAAGAATCTAGATCTTAAAAATTATAATACAATATTTGTAAATTGTTTTATACCAAATAAAAGATTTTTAATTATATATATATATGTGTTGTTTTATTTAATAAACCTCTGGGTGGTGATTGGATTTATAATTTATTGTGTAATCAATCCCTTTTTATTGGATTATCGTTTCATTGGATTAGCATTTGAGCGATATACCTTGTGATTAAATCCATTTCATTGTGATGTTATTCACATTTAGGTGATAATTGAGTGTGTTTGGAATGCATTGTAATTCAGTATGTTTGGGCGGTAATCCATTGCAATATATTCCTTTTAAATTCAATGTATTTGATTGATTTTATGTTACATTTCTTGGAATCGGGATAAAATCTCGTGGAATTTTACACTTTAAAGTCATTTGATACATGATTTGTTTACTTTGTTGTTCTAATTTCCTGGAATCAAATATTTTTCACATAATTTTTTAACTTAAAGGCATTTGGG
Source organism: Dryococelus australis (assembly GCA_029891345.1). NCBI lineage: Eukaryota > Metazoa > Arthropoda > Insecta > Phasmatodea > Phasmatidae > Dryococelus > Dryococelus australis. Next base: position 81,648,237 of record CM056995.1, read on the forward strand.
ATGCGATTCCATTTTAATGTTATTTAGAATATATTTGTAGTGTGATATATTTGTTGGAATTTGGATATTGTTTCCCGGAATTAGATTTCTATATTATATGTTTTTTTTTTTTAAATTCAATTGTGACCTAGTTCATTGTTAGTTTAATGGAATACCTTTCTGGGTTTCATAATTATTTATGCTACATTATATTTCTTTGCTTGTAACAATACAGTTCTTGGAAATTGGTTCGTTTTAAGTGAGCAAAATAATATTCGCCATGATAAAAAACTTTTTGATGGTATAAAACTACTTAAAATTTTTTATGGTGTAAATGATTTCATAAATGTTTTTGATAGTGTAGATATTCATAAATTTTTAGTGTCAAGTAATTCACATTATTTTAAAATTTAAAGTTTTTTTCTCTCACAAAAGTAGTGTTTAATGTAGACTTATACTGAAATGCAATATCGTAAATGTAGTCCGTTCGCTTTTTACAAAACGCAAAAGCTTTGCACTGGCAAAAATAGGCGAGGCGAGACAGGTCGCAAAGTGCAGTGTTTAATGGTCGTTAGCTGCAGCCAGGGTGGTAGGGGGTGGCTGGCATCGTGGACTCGGGCTTGTTCTGAGAAGTGTAGGGTAGGGCAGGAGGGGGTGCCTACTTCCGATGTGCATGCAAGTAGGCAGTTGTCGTCATCTTACCTTAGTGCCGAAAACATTAGCTTGGGGCAGCATGCATTGGCGAGGGGAGAGGAAGGGGTGCAGGGAACGAAATGACCTCAGCTATCCCATTCGGTGCCATCTGTAGTCGCTCATGTACGCTTGGAGGAGACGCCCATGCCACTTGTCAGCTCCTTCATAAACACCGCACCTTTGCACACTTGGCGGCTGGCGAGCTTACGATAGGGGGTAACCATACCGGCGAGCATCGCATTTTACTTCATCCCTAATGATAGCTACGATTTACATAGTATTTTATCGGGAAAATATACATTTTCGTGTGTTAACTTATTTTCTTCGGATCGATTTTCTGCGTTTGTGATAAGTAATTGATTTATGTGTTTGGTAGACGAAAATGCAGTTTGTGTTAACAACTTGCATTTTTTGTTACCAATTGACGAGAATTCCACAAATTTAATGGAAATATGTAGTATGTTTGTAGCCCGCACGATTACTCTTTGCGGGCTTAAGTACTTCTTCACGTCATCCGAGTGTCCCTATGCTTCGATGGAAATAATTTGTGTTAAAAGTGAATTATTCTCAAAAGAGTGAAACTTTAGTTAAAAAATCATTGTTTCGTTGTTTGTTGTAGGACGAATGCAGAGTTTTGCTCTTAAATTTATACTCATTTCTTTATCGTCTTCACAACACGTATATAATCAGGCTATCTGCACACACTGCTTATAATATGACATAATTGCTAAGCTGGACTCCACATCAAACTGATGTCTTAAAAAAAACTCAAGGTATGTGCAAGAGGCGTTAAGTAGGGTATTTGTATTTCTATTACACTATTGTGTCTGCTTAAAATTTAAATGCGAGTTTGGAAATATTTTTTTTTATTCATACTGACTGGCTGGATTTCGTTTAGTGAGTTTGCACTTGTCAACATCAGATGTTATTCGCATAGTTAAAATTCTCTCTCGTATAAATTATATTTCAAAGGTCGAGACTCACATTAGGTTTGAGACTCACGAAATTCCACTTATTATTCACATAATCGTTTGAAATTTCCGAATCTATGCGCATAATCTATTTATATGTACAACACTATGAAATTCTCTAATATTTAATTGCATTTCGAAAACAGATTGTTTAACACGTAATTCGGATCTTTCAAAGTCGCCTATCTACGAGCTATAGCCGCCAAAAAAACATAACATTTACATTTACGCCAATCTTATAAATCGTTTAGATACTCTGAAATTCTCTTGTGCGTTAAATATATTCGTCAAAATCGCCTTTCTACCATCAAAATCTTGCCAAACACCTCAAAATTAGAAAAAAAATAGAAAAAATTAGCCGTAACCCACTATTGCACTCAACTCTGCACCTATATAAGACATTGCAACCCACCACTTTGGCCAGTCACCTCCAGAATATCACACCGTCAACATCGTATAGAGCTCCTGCTACCCCCCTCCTCATCCAAAAAGAAAGAAAGAAGTACATCAACAAAAATAAATGCTTATGCTTTAAATAAATGTAACCCTTTCAATTTTTAATCGGATTAAGAAATTTTAATCGGATTATAATCGGATTAAGATTTTTGATGGGATTAAAGTCGGATTAACTCTTTCAATCAATTTGATTAACTCTTGATATCAATTTGATAATCCAATTAATCAAAAGTGAAATGAAACCCGCACGCCCCTACTACTTCGGTGCTTATTGTAAATAATTAACCTTATTAAAATTACGCTATTATTATTTAAAATTTTTTATATAAAGTGACTATTTTATAATTTTATTGTATGTGTGATTCTGACATCTGACTATCTCGCATATGTTGGTGGCTGGCAACACAAGCAATGCCTTCCAAATGTGTAGCCAGGAGGAGTGGCACACTGATATTTACCTAATTAATAGATTTTGTGGGTCTATCTAGATCGAGTCACATAAAATCGATGTGCACAGGAAATAAGACAAAAAAGTCGATTTACAACTAACCAATATTTGATTTTTTACTGCCAGTTGTACTAATAAAACGTCAATTATATCTGCTAGGATGCGCCATGTCCTTGAGAACAAACATGTACATGCTATTCACGGTAAACTGAGCATTTATGAAAGCCCTGCTTAAAATCTACTTATACCCACATTATGTATTATTACACCATATGTAAAATTAACATTGCCATGGGCCTGATCACTTTATTTATGCGCCACTTAAGAGAAACTCTGACGTTGAAAAGTAAATATTTCAAATTTTTTTCTAATTCTTACACTTTTATTAATTAAGAAATACAGAGAGCAAAAGAAATCGTTTATGTACTCACAAATACTTATGTAAACATTTTTAAGTCAACGTTTGAACATAGAATTACTTTTCCTCGGTCGTTACCAACTTTGTTAGGTGCCTGCTAGCCAGAGTGCTCGTTAAAACAAATACAGCTAGGAAAGTGACATTTTTCAAAGGTTGACTTCAAAAGTGCTCAAATAACCGTGAACAGCTCATACAGCCAAAAATACTATTAGCCAGAAATTCAAAAATATCAACGACCAAAATATGAAATTCTGTAAAACTATAATTAATTCACGGTTGCTACACACTTTTCTGAAGCCATGCTAAAGTTCTACCTCCAGGATATTTCTCCGCCTCATGCAAACTAAGTATATAATATTACACCAAAGGATAACGCATCGAATTCGTGCGCACTCAGGTGCTACCAACACACATGTTTTCTCACTGTTTCTATTCATATACGTTATCTTTATATATAAACTCCTTTGTACGTAACTAAACTGCGCCATCACTGACAAAATACTAGACTAATTTAGACCATATTCACACCACATGTTACTGAGGTGGCGAGTAATGTTTTTGGTTATGTTTAGTTCCGATAGGTGGCGCTGGAGTCTAGCTTCTATATTTATGGGCCGATTTTGCTCATACTTGCAGGAAATTTTTGTTAATCTAGAAGAGAAAAATGCCAGCGATACCACGGTGAAACATCGGTCAACGTACCAGACGTAATAGAGAGGACGCATTGAGAAGGTAAAACGGAACCTGAAAGAGGCAGAACAACGTTCGCAGGGATCAGCTAGTAACTGAAATATTATAATTTATAAATGAATTGCAGGTATATCTTCAATTTAACGAATAATATGAGAATTTCATGTTAACAGAGGCAAAAAAAGCTTTTGACACATGACATACTTTGGATAGCCTACAGCGAATTACGTCATGCATGCGGTCATTTTTTAAAGGTTTGATTAAAAAGTGCGAATAAACCGCGAATAGACTATAATGAGAATTTATAGCAGTAAATGGCACACAAAGGTGCTGTTGAATAGAAAAAAACGATTCCACAAGAAATGCATCGATTTCGAAATATATATATATATATCTCGGTAGTCATAATATATAGATCTAAAAATCAATTTTTGGAGCCTATTTGATAGGTGTTCAAAAAATCGAGTTTTAATCGTCATCCATAAGGCGGAGTAATGCAAAGTGCCATGCACCTCGGAACGGATAGAGTATGGTCAAGAGTGCGTGTTGAGCGAATCACGTGGGAGAGCGCTCCGGTGTATGGGCGTGCCATCTTGCTGGAAGATCCCACGAGGTTTCAGTTCCTGGAACCGTGGCTGGCAGAAGTTCCCCAGCGTATCGAGATAAACTGGTGCCAGCCACACTCGCCGCGGCGGCGGAGAAATACTGCCCGATCACACGAACGTGCAAGGCGACACGCCCGCGTATTCACTTTGGAGCTGGCGCGAATTTGTTCAGCACCTTGGCGATGTCGTAGGTCCTCGAAAACTGGCACTATACTTGCAAGTAATATGAGAAAGTAGCTTCTTTTGAGAACATTACGATGGTCAGAAAATCTTAACGCCCTATCGGCCTGCGTTGAGAGGGCGTGATCCCGCTTCCCTGCCGATTGGTCGGCCGCGACGACGTAATGGCCGTATAGGCTGTGTACGCGCCGCGTAAATAATAAAAGTGAAAATGATTTGGTTTAAAATCTTCTGCTGCTATCCATCCACCATCACTGTTGTGCTGGCACTTCGATTATCTGGGTCGATCACTTGAAACAAAACTACATCTCGCAAGCACACAGAAGTACGCAAGATCTCGCTTCGAATGTGGCAGTTTAATCTACAATGTTTGCACAAAGTTTCGCTACCGTGGACCTTGAACGTATCATCTGGTAACTAAGACTCGTGTGCCACGATGGAAGAGTCCTTGGAAAATTCGATACTAGCCAGTCCGTTTTCATGCAGCTTTTCGTAATTGTCGGTACGTCATTTTTGGTGGAATATTTCTTACAAGGTTGAAATGTAAGACAATCAGAGATAGGGCGATGGAGCGTGGTATTGAGTATAGGTATAATAATTGTGTTTATTTTGTTTTGAGAAATTGCGATAAAACCATTAAACACGAATAAAAAGTTAAAAAAATAAAAATTAAAAAAGAAACTAAAATTATACTAATGCTAAAATAGCATTTGGTAAATATTCGTGTTTATTTAACACTGAAGTTTCCGTTGTCATAATAAAACTATTAGGCTGTGTGCATGAACACATAATGCTGAAGTCGTGAGTGAAGACTGTTCCTGGACCACAGTTGCAGAAGTGAAATCATCTCCTTTACTTGTGCAGCAGAAAGTATGTTGTGACAGGTTATTCCATAGAAACATCCATACCTGCCTGCATGCAGGCTCGGGTATCGGAGGCCCATTTCACAAAACTACAATTTTACAAGTTATTAGTTACAAGTACTGCTTTCTACAAGTACTTGTAATTTCCATTTCACGAACATCGATAATATCTACAAGGGCTTGTAATTTGTGTTTCCTAAAAAGTTTCGGTACACTAGTAATTACTAGTTCTTTTCTACAAGTGTGCTCGTTTATTTTATAAGTAAACAAAGTGCCGAAATAAAAGAAATTGACTGCACTGAACAAGGTCAGAGAAACTAAATATGTCTTGTTTGGTACTTTTTCAGATAAGTAAACGACGCCCGAAAAATTATAGAAATGGGAGCATATTCCCGACAGTGCGATGGCTTTTGGCCTTAAATTTCTGGAAAGAGATGTAACCTTATAAGGAATACACTTTAGTCAAATTTAAAATAAAAAAATTACATTGGTAAGAATCGAATCAATAACCTACTATTTTGCTACATCATTAGAGTCTTTAATGTTATACGCACCAAAAAATAAAATAACTACAATCGTTTTAGCTGATATGAGCGAGACACACATTTATATAAAAGTTTTTATTTTATCTTGCATGATACTTTTGTCTGTCGATAATGAGATGGATTTACCATCAACATAAACCGGAAATATAAAACATAATATAATTGTATCCGGGGTCTATAAGCTGTTAGCGAAGCTATTATATACACACGAAAAACAAAACTACATATCCACTCTTATTCGTAACCTAAATGTTCTTAGACGTCTCTGATACCTAAGTTCATTACGCTTGTTTAATATTCTTCTGAATTGTTAATAAACATTTGTGTTTATGATTCACGAAAACAAAGTATGAGAAATTCTATTTATATTGAAATAGACGCCAAAAAAGCCATTATTAATAACTTGTAGAAATTTTTACCCATCTCTCCATTCTTGCAAGAAAATTATATTTTTTACAAGTGTTTAGAGCAGGCGTGTAGATTCGTGAAACCGAGCTACTTGTAACTATTCAAAAACTCACTTATAACTTGTAAAAATTGACTTGTAGATACTTACTAGTGAACGCTTGTAGGTTTTTGAAACACTAATTTTTTGCTACTCACGAGTTACAAGTCTTTTTACTTGTAACTTGTAGACTTGTAGTTTTGTGAAACGGTCCCCTGGCGTGGGAGGCGCTGCGCGGTGCCGCAGTATGACCACGTCATGCTGCGATATTATTGGCAGGGCGAATGGGCAAAGTCGGTAGCCGGGCGCGCCTCCCCTAGCCACAGTTTAAAATTCATTATTCATCGGCAGCGGGGGCTTGTCTGGGATGAGGATCGGTAAATAGTCCCCCCCCCCCATATCCTCCTGATGTTCCCCTCTTGTCTCTCCTTCACCTTCCCCCCTGAAATAAGACGGCAATAATTCAATTGCCAACGGGTGAAGAGGGGAGGGTGGTTAGGCTCATTTCCCAGGGATATTCATTGCTTTTCGTGCGATGCGGGAGTTCGCATGTCCAGCGCTAGCGCGGACTCTCCACGACCGCGGGGTTCGAGAACCGCACAACTCCATTCCACAGGCTGGTCGGGTAGTTGCAAATAACAGAGGTGAAACAGTCACATCGCCAACTCCAGAACAGTGGTCCCGCGACCAGAAAAATTTTTGAACACCGTTCTTCAATAAGCACCTAGTAACCTACTCGCTAACCGACAGCAGTAGCCAATCAGACACAAAGTCTATTCTTGGAGGGGCTGCGGTGGCCGAGCGGTTAGCCCACTCGCCTCCCACCATGGTGAACCGCGTTCCATCTTCGGCCGGGTCACCGGATTTTCGCATGTTGATCGGCGGGTTTTCTCGGGATATCCCGTTTCCCCCACCCTTTCATTCCGGCGCTGCTCCATACTCACCTCAGTCACCCTCATCGGCTCTCAAAACATCGCTGTTAAGAGCCGTCCAAATCTCTTCACTCACTCACTCTTCACTCCACTCTCGGATCCCTGCGCAGACAACCAAAGAATGGGTAAGCCCTCGTGAAAGGAGTCTCCACGCAATTTTCTCCCCGTGTACTTATCTAATGTTCGTAAAACACAGTCGTTCTCAGGAGGTTGCTCGCTAGTTAACTCATTTCTAGTTCGTTAATCATGTACTTGTAATACAACAAATAAATAAACACATATGGAGGATGCGTACTTTGCCGAGTGACGGCTGTCGAGTTGGGTCCAGTAGTTGCCCGTCATCCCGGAGTAAGAATATACTTAAGAAGTCTGGGAGAGGGGAGCGGGAGCACCCCGAATAAGCCACCCGCCGACCGCCTGTAGCATCTGCCACATTTCCAATGTGCGAACATCCGCACGTGATCCTCCGGGAATTGGACCCACATCGCCGTATTGCGAGGTGAGAGCACTATCTGCCGCTGTCCCCACTTAACGTGTTCTTGTTAACAACGATAAAAAATACTTCTTTTCTGTTTGTTTACTTCATCCAGACGCACTTCTTAGTTACAAATTTAATATGTATACAAGGCTAAGGGTTCGTGCAAAAAATGTCAACGACCATGTCCAAAACAATTTTCACTCAATACTGAAACATGTTAAAAAAACAATTGATGCTGGACCTTTGAAACTTACACCTGGAGACCTGTTAACCATATAGATATGCTGTGAATATTTCTAATTCATCAGTTAACATAAAAAATATGAAAAATGTTGTGACTTTATGAATACGCTCTAGTCGTTCTAAAAGTCTTACTCATCAATCATCTCCTTAACGGCAGATAAAGTGAATGAGCCGGAGAGGGGGAGAGGACGGAGGTTCAATAAAAGAGGGGGAGAAAATAACAACCATAATATTCTTCCACTACTACAAAAAAAAATAATAATTATCAACTATATTCCTTAGTTAGACTATAATTCATTTCGAACAAATTTATATGACCTTTTATTTTCTTGGTTAAATTAGGGTCACAAATCAGTTCGCGGTGGAATTTTCTTAGTAGAAAAATCACACTGCCACTAACGAAGTCTGTCTTACTACTGTCGTACTGTCCATAAATGTTATTTATGGCCAAACAGTGTAAACATTTGTATTGGAATCTCAGTGCAACTATCAGTGACGTATCGATGATGTGGCAGAAGTTCGATTGTGTGAATCGTCATAGTTAATTTTATTTAAGCCCATTCCCGAGTAAAAGTGCGCATCTATTGATTCTTTACTTGGTATATTGTGCTCGATACCTATAAAGAGGTTTGAAATCACATACTTCCTTCTTTGAATTGTCTCATCTAATGCTACACCTTATCGTTATGGTAGCGTTTGTTCCAAGAACTTAAATAAATATCGCATTAATCTTCCAAGAAAAATGCCAATACAACCGACAAGAAGCAAATTGGCGTGGTCACCATTAGCCATGGCTGGCAGGCGACGCTCGAGAGTTCAGGATGGCGCGACCTCGATGGGTCAACCTGGCTGTTTGTAAAACATTTCCCGCCAAGGAAGGCAGTGAGGCCAGGCGGGGCACTATATAAGGGTGGAGCGATGGTGGCTCGCGGCCATCTTGATCCGAGGGACGACGAGACGACTCCAGAGAGGACCACTAGGCCCGTGGTCCTCACTTCGACGGCAGCCGCTGCCACTGTCGAGGAGGTCTGTCCGAAGGCAACGAAGAGACAAAGCCAGGGTAAATATACTCCCAGCAGGGCGCCCTAGGTCGTGCAGCGTTACGGTCATCGTATAAACCTTAAGACTCCCTCTAAGCCCAGAGTACCTTAATTATAGTTGTTGCTATAGGCCAGCAGGACCTCTTAACTATATTTGATAACTGCGGAGCAGAGATATTGATTAATTGTAAGGTAATGCCGAGTGCAATTTATGTGTGATATTGTGTATAAGCTGCGAGTTTAATAAATATAGTATTTCGTATATTGAGTGCACGATTGTCTAGTTACGATTATCCCCCTTCCTTGCGTGGCCTGATTCATCCTCAGGACAGGTCACAGCAAATGATGGAGGCAGCCGAAGCTTCCAACCTCCCCTCTACTACACTCTTAGCTTAAAGTAAAATAAAGTCAGTTAAAATCGGTGGAAAATAGCATTCCTGTTGTATCCGCAGAGTTAACTATTAGTAATTATTAGAAACTCGTTCCAACTTCCACCAACCCCCGGGGTTGCAATCCCTGGCAAAATCGTGCAGGTTATAAAAAGTAATTTCGGAAGTCAGCAAGCGTGGAGGCAACGGAGTTCTTACTTTCATTTCAATTCATTGCATTGTTAATTCCGATTACAATCAGAATACATAACCGCCTCATAATCCCCGCCACCCAGGGTTTTACCCCTGTTATAAAGCATTAAAGCCAACGTTCTTCAGTAACCAAGAGATAACTGTAGTAAACAATAGTATTAGCGTGAACTTGTACCAGCCATTTAAAGCCACGAAATGTTGTGCGCTATTCAGCATATTCCAGCCACACCATCGCGCGGGCGCAAACAGCCGCGTTACAGTTTTTTCAGTACGCCAAGGCGCTCATTCTAGTATTGTGTGTGTGTGTGTGTGTGTGTGTGCGCGCGAGCGCGCTTACGCTTGGTAAAATTTTAATGCATGAGAAATTACGGCCGCTTTTCTAGATCTCTAAAAGCATCGTGGACAGTCGCTACACATCATCCAAAACTTCTTTCTCTCGTGGTGACGGTTCAGTGAAAATGATGGCATTTTTGTTCTATAGGTCAGAAAATTTTATCAACCATTATGGCATATTGCAAGCTTAAATCACTTGCAGCACTCGACAAAGAAACCGAGCTCGCATACCTGCCTAAAGAATTCTTTCTGATGTATGCAGGGCATGAAATACCATGTGTCTACTAACATATACCTGTTTATCAGAGCAGGACGAAGAAATTCTCGGCTGTCTCCCATTATAAAGTGTTTTAAAGGACATGCTACTTTTAGGAAAAACAACATTCAAAGGAGCTGGTGTAATGCACTTCAGAAGAGCACTGAAGTAGAAAGAGAAAAAAAAAGTGCATCCAACACAGCAATATCTATAAGTGTAAAGAATATTGGGTTGGTTTGAATGACAACTTCACAGGTTAGATAGCGAACGGGTTGATTACACTTTGTATAACACTGCATCAAGCATGTTGATTTTACATAATCATATCCAGCAGACATATATTGAGACACTCGAGATGGTTAACATAAACTGATTGTTCTGTATTGTTAACAGTATATAAGCCTGCAACATATAAGAATGTTTTCACTTCTTTGATGGATGTGATGGAAAACAGATCATCACGAATAGATTCTTCTACTGATAGTGTAAACTGTTATAATATGAATAAGGAACTGCTGTTAAGGATATGTCGACATCGTCAATGCTATCGCGAAAGCCATCGGACTCTGGGAGTCGAAGTTACACAAGAGTATCAAGCATCTGCAAATATTCTGGCAAGACATTCACGAATCGCTCTCACGTTAGATGACGTGAAGTTAGTAACTCTATATTCAGCACATCATACAAGCTGTATCCATGTGTTAATTGTGGTGTGGTGCATGCGAATCGGAGTATTTGGACTGCTGGCAACAGGATTTGTTCTATAGAAATAGAATAAATCATAAATGTTTTTGTTGAATGAAGAATGTGTTTGAGTTTGTAACTATTATTATGTATTTTTGATAAGTGTGTGAAAAAAGTTAAAGTGTATGAAATTCTTCTGTTTTTATTCGATACCTCCGTATATTATATTAAATGTATGATGAAGATGATATTCATTTTACCATCAAATGTATTGCGCAACATTCTATATGCACAACTTATTTAATTATTCTAGCATTAAATGGAAAAACCTTAGTGTTTTTATTGAAAATATTTTGGTAATAACTGATGGTGAGTATAGAAAAAAATGTTTGAAAGGAGAACTGACGTCTGAACTTCTATGATGTGATGGAGCTGGTATGAGATTTACTAAAAACAACAGACTTGTATGGTATAGTTTTCAAGTATTTAGTTTTAATATTTTTTCTCAGGAGTGTTCGATATGAATGTTCAAATAGCATGAGTGGTGGGCATCGTTAGATTGCCTAGTCTGTTAATATGGCGTGTTGGTAATGTTAGTAGTAATGATTGGTTGCAAAATTTTGGCTCGATGGTTGATATGACTTGTCTGTATGGTTTGTTGGTAATGCTGTTAATGTTTGATAGGGGATTTGCAAATGGATGCTATGGTTTGTGTAAATAAGTTGTGTGGTGTGATATGGTCTGCGAGTATTGATGGTTATAATATTTTTCTGCTGGAACATTTCATTTGCTGGGTTGGTGTTATGGTCTGTTACATGATAAAATGGTTTATCAGAGTAATTTACTGGAATATTACATAGTAATGCTTATTTGATGGTTTTGTTGTCTTGAAAGGTATGAGGGGAGGTGTTTAGTATAGCCGATATGGTCTAATGGAATTGAATGTAGGTAATGATTGATGATATGGCATGTTCATGTATTTGGGATAACATATGATATAACATTTTGGTTGTAAGAAACCATAGAAATATCTGGTTGACGTGTTTTTTTGATAGTGAGTGTGATATAACATCAAACATTATGAGTTAGTTTAAACATTTTTCGATTGCCTGGTTGACGTTCGGGGTACATAAATGTTTGATCTGCCATTAATTATGATTGGGCAGTAGGGAATGCTGTTCTACATATTTAATAAATAATAATATGGTGTAAGTGATGAGGCTTCTGTTTCTAGCAAATATAAAATTGACTTAGTGGGCATAAAATAATTAATATATAATTTAAAAATTCGATAATACCTATTTTAATGCGATAAAGTTGTTATAGTATTGCACATTTATATAACATTGCATAACATTGTTGATGTTAGTTTACTCGCAGTGATAGTTTCAGGGAATAATCTAAATTTTCCAGCAATATTTCTATGCAATTATAAGTAAAAGCGTTGAACCTAGTTGGAGTATGGTTATGTGCAATTATTATTTTTTTAGATACAACCTATATGTGTGTGTGTGTGATATATATATATATATATATATATATATATATGATGTTCATGGTGTGTTATGTGGATAACTAGAATAAGAATACGCTTGTATAAAGAAAGTGCAATTTTTTTAGTGTGACTGATATATAGTTGGAGTGGTAATTATTTAAATTTACATTTACTACACATGATGATATAATGTAATTGTCTCTAGATTTGGTCTCGAGCTAACACTAATCTTGTATTGCAGGATGGAATTTATCATCAGACATGTTAGTTTGGAGAGATGTTACAAGCCATGTAAATGTGATGTTATTTGATATGGGTGGTATGTAAGCTAAAATATTAACTAAATAATTACCTATATTTCAAAAGCAATTGTATATGTTTACACAGTGAATCCTAATAATGTTATAAATTCGAAAGTTTATGTGTTTGTTTTTAACTCTAGCACGCCGTAATGACAGGACGGATTTGGATGAAATTTGGTACAGGGGTAGATTATAATCTGGATTAGTACATAGGATACTTTTTATCCCGAGAAAACTAACAGTTCATTAGGGACTATATAAAATATGCCACCAATCATTAAGATAAAGCACTTGGTCATTATAATTTAGGTTAGATTTTTGCACGCGGGTGAAGCTGCGGGTAAGAGCTAGTGGTAAATGCAAATTTTTAAGTGATAATGATAAACATAAAGGTCGTTGAGTGGATGACAGAAAACAGTGTGTATGAATGTGTTGTTTATATATGTGGAAGTCTCGAATCTATGCCTAAAAAATAAAATTTATGCATCAAACAGCTAAAATATAGTGGAATTCCGAATGAAAAATTTATAAGCGATTGGTGTTTAGGGGGTGAGATGGTTCTACCATAACTATTTTTATAGCTAATGATTTCTGCTACACAGTTTGGGGTGGGAAAACCTTTGAAATTTTGGGGGCTGGGATTCTGTTATATCTTGCCACTCTCACGACAATTCCTGGGCTATAGGAGCGTTTGTGTATATTAAGAGGGAATATTCTCTTCCATTCACATCAGTTGTGTGTTAACGCGAGTGATAAACGATAGAAAAATTTGTATGTTGGATTGACTAATATTGCGTGTTTTGTGGTTTTGATTGCTGCTCCACCAAAAAGTTAGACAGTATATTTCCTGTGTATATAAGGTACGATGAACATGCTATCATATATATATATATATCGGAATTTGCCTGGAGTGATCTGGGAAACCAACGGGCGAAAAAGAAAAAACTCTGAATGTTATAAATCGAACCCATATCCTTCCGAATACAGGTTCAAATATAGTATTTGTCTTCACGTGTTGGGCGAGTAAGACATTACAGTGTTAATTGCTTGTGTGTAAATTAGTTACGGAAAATATTTTTTAATGGGCTTTGTATGATTATATATTTTTTAAGCTTACATGCAACACCCTAAGAATAGTTTAATTTCCTGGTGGGGTATGATTTTCATATATAATATTTTCTCCCATATATTACTAAGAATACAAAAAGGTAAAAAGGATGGTGTGTTTAGGTGTTTTACTTCATTCTCTCTGTGTGTGTATGTGTGCGTGCAGTAAGTATGTTCGCCTCTACAGCGATGCTTGAAATGTTAGCATTGTTACATGCACTTTAAGCATACTCGCAATGTGCTTCGATATGAAATGAGGTTTTGTTCCGGGAATCCTCAACTGAAAGTATAACAATTTACAATATGCTTACGTTAGTTCAGGAACGTCAATGCCTTAAGGAGACATATTTTTATTTATGAGTTTTCCGTAACAACAAATGTTTAGAATTTGTTGCCGTCACCTACTTCAGAAGATAAATGTGTAATCTCAAAACAGTGTACATAATGCGAGAAGAAGTTTTCTTTAATTTACACTTTGAGAAGCCAACAAAAATACTATTTGTCTGGTAAAAGTGTTAGATATAAATATTCTCGCGAAAAATGTTAGTGTGTCTATACTAATCATATGCATCTTAAAAAACAATTGTTGATATGCGACGATGGTGTTAGAATGGAAAACTTGAATGTTCATTATAAATACCTTTTTCTGAAATTTCCACAATAACACAACATTTGTCAGCTTGGCCGAGCGATCTTAGGTGCTAGATTTAAGCTCCGGTTCCCTGTAAGGGGAGTGTGGGTTCCAATTACACACCTGGAAAATAATTTTCAGTTATGTATTTAGACAGTCGAGATGGTTAACATAAACTGCTTGTTCTGTAGTGATAACAGTATAGAAGCATGCATTATGTAAGTAGGTTTTCATGTCTCCCATGTCTAGAGGGTTTTCAAGGAAGTGTCACAGCCTCAACACAATCTAGAAGTTGGTGTAAGAAATAACAGGAGAGAGATGCAGCAGCAGCAAAAAAAAAAAAAAAAAAAAAAAAAGTCGCCTCCAACACTGAAAGATGTAGAAGTGTGAAGAAGTTTGGTCATCTGATGGGCGACATCTGAATTTTTGAGGGACAGAAAATAAAGATGGAATAATAGCGTATGTCACAAAATATGTTTTCGAGATTTGGAATATTTGTGATGATGTAATTCACCATGTTTATACACCTGAAAAGAGTTGGCTTAGGAGAAAATTGCTCGGTTAAAGAATTGTATATATATTTTTTTCTGAAACGAAACCTGTTTGGTATATGTACACAACCAAACATTTACTTTTAGCATAGAAATGGTGCTTCGCATAACGGAATTTATAGTAAAGTAGGTTTTAATTTATCATGGAGCAACTTAGAAAATATTATTTGAAAAAAAAATATATTTTTTTAATAATATACTTTAATAAAATATGTGTAAGTTTGTGTCACTGTTTACGTGGAAGCTGGGTGTCTGAGAATTATAAATCTCTCTCTGTCAATATGCGGTACCTCCTGGGAGAACGAAACTCTAGCGAGGCACTTCATGTGGGCACCTTCTTGGGGCCTAAGCGAGGCAGGTGTACCTGCTCGGGCAGTTGCTAGAGAAAGACTGAGGAGCCACTGGGCATGCACTCTGTTGGTGGCTTTTGAAACTAGTCTTTCCCTCTCACCCCTAACCATTCATCATGGGGAGGGCACTTTCGCACTGCTGTGTCACGCTCTCTGCGGTACACATTTATTGTGGAGCAAACGCTAAGTCTTATGTTCCTTGGGAAGGGAGTCTGCTAGAGGGACACACCTATACCTCAGGATTTATTCCACATTATGTTGGGTGGTGTGATTTTTATTTACATGTTATTAAATTTAAATGATAAAGAAGGTATCACTTAAAAAATTTATATCCTTCTTATTTTAGAATTTTAAGATTTTTGGGTTTTAAACAATAGCATTTTTCGAATGTGTCTGCATATATGTTACGCGAAATCTTTGTTGTGGTTGAAGTAGGAATATCACAGTAAATAGCTTTTAACTTTGTCAGGATTCGAAGCACGAACTAATCCATTACAAAACTTAGTCTCGTTGGGAATCGAAGCACGGTTTCAAGTCGTATTTACCATCGATGGGAATTTCTGAAATTAATGTATGTTTGGTATATGTAGAAAAAATTTGGCGCTATAGCAAAGTATTTACTTTTATCACAGAACAATATTAGCATTTTGGTTTTTCGAAGCATAATGGTGACAATATGTTTTGAGTAAATGTAAGGGTATTAATTAATTTTTTAAATATTATTATATAATAACGTAAAAAAATTAATTTAAAAAAAAGCTATTATATTGGTGTACTTTAATTAAATATATATGTAATGCGGTCTATGATACCGAAAACATGGAGACAATGTTTGTGTAGCCTTCCCCAGGAAAAAGGGCCACTGGGTTGTTTGGGGTCGCAGAAAGCTGTTCTACTTCGAGAAATGAAGTCAAGACTGATGATAGAAAGGGGTGGGTGGAGGTTGGCTAGTACTTTGTTGCTCGACGACCTGCTGTCACCCACCGGTAAATGTGTGTGTAGAGGCTGGAGCATGGGCTCCCATCATTACATCTCGACTGTTGGGGTGAGACAGAGTTCCGGCGATACAGATTGCCAAAGGTCGCGAGACTGTGATGCGCTTGATAATTACAACATGGTAGGACTATAAGTAAACATAAAAGCAAAATTTGGGTTAGTTGGAAGTGAGGATTGGCTAAGGTGGGATGTGTAGTTAGGATTAAATTAATCTCAGTGCTTGTCCATTACATAAATACTAATAACACATATCTATTCATTACACAGACAAAATAATAGTATCCTAGACAGGATACGAACCAAGGACTGAATAGTCATCTCTACAGTCACCTTTCAACCTCGTCACTTGTGTTTCATCGGCCGATGGATAAACATGTGTATTTAATTTCAGCTCATTATGCAAATACTATTTATTCATTACTTGTTATGCGATTAAAAATCTAATTACCCTATATGATTCTCGAACCAATACGTAAATATTACTTGCATGTAGTAATTTAACTATGTGCAAATATTCACGGTACATACTCATTACTTGGTATGCAAATAAAATCTATTTACCCACAACGAGTTTCACTTTTTGCTCACTACTATACTTTCACACTAATAAAAACTAAATAATGATGCGAAGTAAAATAGTAATAACATTGAGTAATGTATATTGCATGCAGTTTTAGACTCTCAAGTAATAACATTGACTAATGCCAGTTGCATTATGCAAACCGAAGCAAACTTATAATAGGAATTTTTTAATAAATAAATTTCTTCTTTATATATATTAACACGATGCAATATGGCGGTTAGCATCGTCAGATTTTTCCTACAGTAATCCATGTCACGCGTGCCATTAGTTTTGACTGCCCTTACACAATGTTTGAGAAAATATAAAATGAGTGTTGAAAATATGAGCTATGGAATGCAAAATGAATGCGAAATAAAGTAACATTTTAGCTTGTAATTTTTAAAAAGAAACATATGGGAAAACTATGCTAGGTAACATTGGCAGACATTCCATGAGTTTAAAACACGTGTAGTTGACTAGAGATGCATCTGCTTGCATTCACTCTTGGAGACGTTAGGGTCTGCAGCGACTTGCATGCTGGGCTCTGTGTGCCAGCAGCATAGGGTATGTGCCTACCAGGATTCCATTATGGCAGTGCAGTGGTTATTATGAATGATATAGGCAATCCCAGCTCTGTAGCGAGTGTGCAGTCCTAGTGAGCAGATGTGAACAAACTCTCTTAAGTAATTGTTCATTATGCATAATACGTAATTATGCAAGTGCGTACTTAGACATTGCACGATAAATAATCATTGCATGATTAAATAATCATTGCATGATTAAATAATCGAATTGCATGTATTTACCTTTGTTGGGACTCGAACCCTCCACTTCCCCTTTCAACCTCCTCACCCTTCCAACCTCATCAGTAATGCTTTGGCAGCTGAAGTGTGAACATATGTCCTTACTCACTATCGAATTATGCATTTACTAAATACCCTGTATAGGACTCGAACCAAGTACTGCATCGCTCCAGTCGCTAGAGCTCACACTCTGGCAGCACTGAAACCCACAACACCTACTAAAACAGGGTCATCAGAGCACCGGTGATCTCACAAATGTCCCTTGTGCCAGGTTTGCTATTCGGGCATCCTTCCACGCCTCACAAGGTTGAGGGGGAACCCATTAGCCAAGTACAACACACCCCTCTGTGTAGAGGAGAAACCCATCAGCGAATCACAACATTCCTGGGGGAGCGGAGAGGGGTAGAGGCATGACCCATTAGATAACACATACAGGGAGAGGTGGTGAGGGGACACCCTCACGAATTTTATGAAAAGGTCACTTGTGCCACTCTTGCTCCCCAGTGGAAGCCTATGCTGTCACTACTTGCATCGACCAATGGTGAAGTGTGGTGGGAACCTGCTGTAGTTTTAGGCACTTTTATTGCAAAGTGCAAATACAGTCTACCCAGGACTTGGATATATACTTTTCAAAGCAAGATTATTAAATAAAATGTTTACCTTTCTGCTTTTGGAGGTAGGACTATATAATTTTATTTTAAAATAGGGGGAATTAATTTTAACTCGTGACCACTTGCGACACCACGATCAGTATCACAATCGAAATCAGCACCACATGCATCACATGCACCACAATCAGGGGTCTACAGATGTCAATAGTGGTGTTCGAGGTCATTATGGGTCTTTTGAGGTCATTAGGGGCCATCAGGGTCACTAGGGGACATCAGGGGAAATTTATGGGTTATAAGGGGTCATTTAGGGCCATTTATGGGTAAGTCTTGTGAGGGGTCAGTCTGCAGTAGTCAGTCGGCATGGTGGATTGTACGAGAAGAAGTTGATTGTGTCACTGGTATGGGCTGTATGTTTGCTTTGTGTGGTCTGTGTGGGCGAATGGTTGAGGTATGCTAGAGTTATAGTGGGTGGTATGGTTGGTAGGTATACATGGTGTAGATATTTCGTCTGGTGTTAGTTGGTAGAGCAGATGGCATGCATGAGTTACAGTGGCTGGTACCGTACCTGCGTGCAAGTATATAAGGAGCTGGGTTCCCGTTAGGAAGCTTACTTTGGCAGTGGCAGTCGTGAAAGACACTTCGCCTCAACTCATGTAAGCAACTGGAACATATTATGGAGCCAAAGGTTGCTGGTCTATCAACGCCTGAGGTTAGCACAGTGCTATTGTCTTTTTCAGATGGCGAACCTGCGGCAGCACCACCATCATCATCTTCTTCGGGCATGGAACCAACAGCACCATTGACTTCTTCGGATGGGACACGTACAGCACTACAGCCATCGATGACTTCGTCAAGGCTTCGTTGCTGTTACTGTGAGAAGATATTTACTAACATCTTCAATGATCGGATACATGAGTTCAACTGTATTCAGAATGTGGGGTGTGCTACTTGTGTATGTGTAAAGTGCAAATCGCAGTTTGGTCGGTGAATGGACAACTTGAAAAGACATCTCGAAACCTGTACCAGTCTACCTTCACTTCCTGCTAAGCGTTATCTATCAACATTGCATCGGAGCTGTATTTAGGCGGTAACTGATACCACAAGCACTGGAAAATTATATCGAAGCAGAAAACTTCAGCTGTGGATGCCATCTGCAGTTCATTGCTTTCATCAAGACTTCCATGCAGCTACTGCGACAAGACTTTCGTAAACACTAGTGAAGCACGAAGGCATGAAAACAATGCATGTGTAAGGAGAACCGTCTGCATGGGATATCGATGTGAGAAGTGCTCTAAACTGTTTGCACGCACCGACAGTTTAAATAGACATTTTAAACAGTGCAAAAGTGATGTATCATCCACCGATGTTGAACGAGCAGTTCATCTTTCCTCTGTGCAGTTTAAAGCAAACACTGGCCCTAGTGCAGCTTCTACTAGTGAATCAGATACTACACATATAAATTTGTCATCGCAACCTACGGAAAAAACCTGTGAATTTAAGCCGAATCCAAATGGATTTTTCCTGAAGCAATCTACATTCAGGGATCTTCTAAAAAATTACATTGCTCCGAATCAGCAATATTTTGATATCTTCATCTTTGGTATGAATTACGAACACACGAAAATATTCACAGTTCATGATATTACAAAGTGTATATATGCAAGGAGCTTAGTATAAGGATGCAGACAAAAATAAATGTATTTTTGATTGTTTTTGTAATAATATATTACAATAAATTTTAAACGTAAAAATGAAATTTTTTCTTACTAACCCTACATCGTAACCAGTCTGTTATAAACTGTTTTTGTTAAAAATATCACTAAGAAGCAAATAAATAGCCTACTATGGTTATAACTATGGTTATAAAGGGCTTAAACATACATTCCTGGAGTTAGAAATGATACTTGCAAACTGCATTTCACAAGTCTGCCTCCTAAGAGTTCACAAATTATTATCGCATATGCCTATACATATCCGCCTACTTATGAGCCGACTTCCAAAAAAAATGTGAGCATAGGAACATATGATTCAGACCCTGGCTGAAGATAACGAATTTTTTTAAATGCAACATTTGCATTTTAAAAAGTTTTAAAAATGGTAAATACGATGCGTTTAAACTAAAAACGTTATCCAATAAATTTGGTCATGAGCCATATATGCTTTGATTAAAAAGAAACACAACAAAAATTTTAATACATAAATGAATTTGTACCAGGGAATGGCAGCCTCTCTGTTTGGTAGCTAGTGTAGCTAATTTTACGGAAGCCTTCTTATTATTGCCTCAATAGGAGCCCTGCCCTCATAGCTCAGGGGTAGGGTGGCCGACTTGCAGTCGGGAGGGTCGCGGGCTCGCGCCCCGGTGCCTCCGACGCGGCGGATGCTCAGCTCGACTGTCGCACTGGGAATTCGTTAACAGGTCGGCCTCGTTAACGTCAAAAATGTCACAACATCGTCAAATGAAGGTTAAAAAAATATATATGTCAGCGGTTAGCATACCCGACTCATGTTCAAGAGTTTGTGGGTTCGAGTCTCCATCCTTCAAAGAGGGTTTTTATTTTTTTTATGTTACCAGCTGTCATGAGAAAGCGTGAAATTTACATAATTTAATTTTTTTATAAACCGATTTAGCATTAAAAATACATTATCAAGAAATTTTTTCTGTATTTTTTCAAGATTTCGGCATTTTTCAAATGAGAAATAAAAAGATATAAATAAAATAATTAAAATAATTTATAAATACATCTATTCCTAAATGATAATTTTACGAATGATTTGACAAGGTCAGCCAGCTGCCTGACCCGTGAGAGTGGTGTGGGAAAAGGTGCTTGGCAGCGGGTAGATGTATACCTCTTAAATTAAAAATAGTGGTCTTTATATTCAGATAATAATCGATATGACACCATGATCGTATGCTCCTTGAAAATATGACTCCGGTGATATACAACACTTAATATTTAGGCCCTTAATCTTTTTAATTTTAGAAAGATATTTAAATTTTAAAAATATTTGATTTTTAATATGTTTCTTAATTTTTCTTGATTGGGCTTTGGGAAGGGGGTGGTCGACGCTTTTCGTGATGGTTAGGAGCCTGAATCTAGAAATAACAGGCGTCTGATGGGTGGTGAGCTAGAAGCAATAGTGAGCCTCCCAAAATCACTCTGAATTTGCTGAAATCAGCCACAAAGAGGAATCAGTCAGCCACATTCAGGAGCAAGCAATTTTGTTTTACAAATTTTTGGAAAAACAGGGAAATTTTTAGAGAAAAGGGGAAATTTTTATTGGAAAAAAGGGGTAATTTTGAGTCTTTGTAAGGGGAAAATATCCGACTTTGAGGGGGAAAACGACAAATTCAACGATAACAGCCGGCGCCACTCCCAAATTCCGCTGTCCCCGATTCGGCATACCTACACTACTAACATGTGTAAATAATGAGTGTCAATTGAGTGACTACAACCAATATAGAGACCTTGAGAAAGACTTAAATTAGAATTGCACTAACTGAGAAGAGCAAGTCTAATAGTGGACATAGATAGTATAATGTTGTAAATAATAGCTGTGTGAATAAACTAAAATCGAATTTAGTTATTTTATTTTTATTGAGACCGCCTTCCCTCACGAACTCGAATATGCCCCTCTGGCATATTGCAAAACTGGTGCCAAAAGTGGTATGGAAGCATTTATTTGTAAATTAAGTTAGTTAGTGTGTAAGTAGTTAGTGATATTAAAATTAATTAAGTAATTTTAATAACCGTGGGCTAAAAAAGAGTAGGACTTTTGTGTATCATTGCAGAGAATGTTAACTAAACAATATCTGAAGAAATGGAAGCTCTGCAAACATTAATTGATGGATTAGGTTGCCTAAACAGCGCAAGTGTTAATAGCGTTGATAACAAAATTAGCAGTTAAAATAAAATTGTAAATAATGTAAACGAGAATTTAAATAGCAAGATAACTAATGTAAGTGATTTAGTAGATAAGAAAATTGATAATGTTTATTGGAGAATAGAAGGCATTAGTGAGTTAGTGAATACAATGATGGACTGCGTGGACAAAAAAATTTACAGTGTGAATAAAAAAGTGGCCTGTTGTATTTGACAGCGCAAACAAAATATTTAATGCGCTACTAGAGGAAAAAATCCTATGAACTGCACATGTTCACAGAGCACTAGGCAAGGTCTTTGAAGTGAACATGTTTAATGGTGGAAGAATATTTTCTTGGTCAGCAAGTAATCTTTAATACATTTTCCCTTATAAGTAGAGTGCTTCTTATTTAAAGTGTTTGAGGCAGCAAGACGTGTACGTTTACGGGTACTCATTTGAATACTCATACTATTTGAACTGATATGAAGTGTGCAGTTGTTTTCCAAGAAATGTTGATACGGAAATCGAAAATACAGGCCGACAGAAGAAACCCATTCCGATTATATTCTTGTGTTCTGTACGGCAAACAGTGTGTAGGGCATTACCTTTTCAATAAGCATTTTTGTTAGGTGGACAACGCCAAAGTGCACGAATATTTATAGGCTGTTTGTGGGTTAATTGAGTACTTTTGAAAGTCGTGCTTAGGATATACCATATTCCTCGTTTCGTACCCTTCCGTTTTATTTAAAACCCACAATGCTAATAAGCCTAATTATGTGCTAGTCAAGTGAAAACTTTTTTTTTTTTTGGAATCTAAATGTGTCACTCCATTGCGTATAAGGAAAAAAACTCTAATTTGAATTGGGATTAACTTAAGATATTACACTCCTAACACAACGTCCAGATTTAGAACAATTTAACTAATTCGCCGTCAATTTAACTGATGCCCTGCACGCTAGTGTATACGGAAGTATTTCTGCAGTTAATGGTAGTAATTTATTTTCCAAAACTGTTTTGAAATTACTTACTTTAAAGGGAAAAGCCTTCACAAATATCTACAAAATATAAATATACAAAAAATGAAGCATCGGTATGCAGGATGATTTTAAAGTAACCATAGAAGCTTAACGGTGGAATAAAAGATAAAACTAATAACAAAATTGGGTTTGGCTGTATTGGGGACACGGGCGTTTGTTTTGCGTGAAAACGTCTACGTTGACGCGCTCAGACGCCTTGATGTTTATTTTACGTTCCTGGCACCGTTTCACTCGATCATATGGGGTTTAATGGGTATCACTGGATTGCTTTTGAGATGCTCTTTCCAACCGTATACGATCTCTGTATTTCGACTTGGCTTTTTGACGATTGTAGGCCGACATTGTGTTAAGTTGTCTTAATTTTTTACACTACATGCATACAATTTCACCATGACCACGCCAAACAGATTTTTTATACACGCAATTGATTGATCTTGAGACAGTTGTCGATTGAAACTTAAATACAGCGTCGTAGCTTTTGCTAGTCGAAAGTTATACTACGCGGAAGTTATGAGACGCGGCGAAACGAACTCAAAATTGCGCTCATTTCTCTCCCCGTCGAAGTGCTTCACAGTCCTCATTCAACGTAACATATTCTTTGATCCTTTGGCAATCGAGTGATGTAATTGAATTTTGAATGTAGACAATAGATTCGGAGCTGCAATGCCAAACTGTATCTTCCGATTTTGTTATCATCGGATTTTCTGGATTGCCTCCCACTATGATTGCAAATTTAAAGACGTAATCATGTCAAAAATAATTTATGAACATGCTGTGTTTCTGGAAATGCAGCCGTATCGACGATTAGTCGCTCAGCGCCTGTTGATAGGCACCCATAGGCAATAAAGAGTAGTTTTTATTGCAGCTCTCGCAGGCGATAGCAAATTCGATGTGTTCTGTGAGGCTATAGTGATGACATTCCAGACTGCTGACATCTAAACTGTTTTTTACGAGAATAAGTCTTTAAAATCAGATGAACACACGGGGTAACAGGACGGAAACTGTATCGTAACGTTTGCAGGGTGAGCCATTTCGACATTGTTACTGCGTGACTAACAGCACAATTGAAATTAATGTGGTCTCGTTCGAGCGGATATAGACTGTTCACGGTGAAGTAAGCACTTTTTAAGGCCATTATAAATTTTTCCTTTTACACGATTTCTGTCTTCCTGCTACTTTTTATTATAAAACTTGCAATGTAACCAATAAACGCAGTGTAAACATTTCACTATCAGAATTTATCATCTACGTCTGCAATAAGATATATTTATTAGTGGTTAATGCCTGTTGGGAGGACCTTAAAAAGTGCATATTTTACCGTGAATAGCCTGTACACAACTATGCGAGCTCATTGTGAAGTTAGTTTGTGTCCGGTGGTAATATATTAGCCTGACATATTTAGTTTCCGGTGCGATCAACTGAAATTTCCGGAAATGCAGTGTCTTTAACTCGGCCGACAGGTAACTTGACAGACACGTGATCGAAATGGCAATTTTGATGTATTGGCGCTTGTGCCAGTGCCTCCAAGAAAGGCAACCTACATGACTCTTACATCGATCGGTAGGCGTTTAGTACCCTATTTCCGATACATTCTGATAATTAACGTCCGTGTTTCTGGACATGGTTGTACGAATTAAAAAGTCTTATTTTCATCCTCTCTACGTCCCTGTGGGTTTTGCTAGTTAATTGAAAACTATCCTTGAAATACAGTAGCGATCAGCACAAATTGTTCAGAATAAACATGGAATTCAGAGTGTTAACCTCACAGTAGAAGTGACTTTTCTGTATAGTTTGTTATCTGCGCACGAGATGAATATATAAACGAATATGCATCTAGAATATGTTATTCACTTGCGATCTGGAAACTGAAACTGGCTGTTAATTTCTTTCCCGCCGGTTTATTCCTTGTTTATGATATTAAAGACGCATACAAATCTACTATTACCATAAGTTTATGTTGCAATTTAAACACTAAAAGTGTTGACAATGCCTTTTATTTCCTATATTTCCCATTCGTCAGCTAGTTCGAGGATGAAGCGATGTTCCGGTAAAATACTACGTCGGTCAAAGCACGACAATGGTGTCATGATTGCGGTAGTGATTTCAGTTTCAGCTGGAACGAAAGGAATCGTGAAACGATCGATGTGAGCTTACAGATACTTTCACAATTTCGTGAACGTGAATTTAGTTCATGTAATAAGAAATTACCCACGTTATATTCAATACCCACCCTTGTAAACTCAGCGAATGTACATCACAGGTCATTATACACTTCATCAAAGTGAAGTCTGAGACTCTCGGGTTCAGGACAGGTAATCCAATCGCTACTGGTTTTGTCCAGGTTAAGAGAGCTTCCAACATAATCAAAAGAACATATTACAAAAATAAAATAAACGAAACCATCCCTTGAGATATTAGAACACAAGTAGCTACAAACGAATAGAAGTATTGAAAGCAGTTTGTATTATTCTAAACAATGCGTGAAGTGGACTGTACCCATAATTAAATGCAATTATTGTAGTAACTATGTATGCCGTGGAAAAACATTTTCGTTAGATAAATTATTTTTTCAAATATATATGGTACCATGAAGTACTTGGCCTAACATATATGTTCAGTCATGGTACGCAGATTAATGTTATAAGTTTAATGGCACTTAAATTTGGTTTGATTAGAGTAGTTTAGTTTTATTCCAGTAAACACTGCAATAATCATCAGTTCAGATACCTTTTCAGGAACAGTTTGACGCAATCGACTAACAGGTTCTTCGAAAAAAGATAGTCTTTGAAAGGGACCATGATGATTCTTCGACCTGAAAACTATCGTTATGAGCGACGTTAATCGTCACCATTATTTTAATCTGTCTAATATATCTGGTTCACGTCCAGTAACAATGCAATTGAGAACAAGCCATTTAAACAGTGAGTAATGAGTATGAGAATGCTGTCAGACATTTATTTTCTTATCAAAAATAAACTATATACAGTAATTATAAAATTAAACAAGAAAACAATATACATTTCGGAAAGCTAAACATAATATTAAAAGTTGTTCTATTAATGAATCTAAAGAATACAATTTTAATTAATTTTTACCTAAAAAGTATAGTTTTTTTTCGATATAAAATCTTATCTTGATAACTGTTTACTTTTTCAAAATTCCTAGAAATTTTGGTTGCTTATGAGGGTGTGTTTAATGTTTGGTTTTTATGGCTGTTTCTTAGGGAAATAAATTAAGTTAAGTCAGAACTGTAAGGGCCCTTTTATGCATCCGATTTGTGTCGTACGACTCGAAGTCGTACGTATTGTAAGTACCTAGGGAGAAATGATTAATTTTATGCATGCAATTTGAAAACTTCCGTTTTTCTTAGTCTTCTGCTTGGTAAGTCATGTCGTCCTCTCCTAGGAAATGCACGATTTCTGTAATCGTCCGACTTCCCTAAGTACATGGCATACAATGGATTGTTTTATGCAGACGGACGACTTGGTGAATTGTCCGGACTGCAGTGAAAAGTGCTGCCAGCAGTGTCTACTATACGAACGACAACATTCCATACAGTGGGCAGTGTTGGTAATACTAAAATCGGACCATTTGAAATCGGCACACTTTTGTTGACTTTTCCGAGCAGTCCGACTGTCGTACGACACAAATTGGATGCATAAAAGGGCCGTAATAACGCACATTATTGCAGTAAAAATGTAGTTCCGTACTCGAGCGTGGTACCATAGCTTTTTCAGTGCCCCAAAAATATACACAGAGTTGGTAGTAGGTAGCTGTCGCACATTTATTTACGTTACTCGCACCTGAAGAAACGTAAATCAATGTGTGACATGCACAGCTGCACCATCATGCTTGCAGCATTTATCGCTGTGTTGCGGACGCGCCAAATTAAGTCAAACCGAAGAGGACAGCCTCAGGTGCCAGACCAAGGAATCCAGTGCGATATGCGGTGTTTGGTTGTGTAACATAAACTCAGAGGGTAGGAAGGCGAAAGGGGTCCAGCGAGGCCGATATAAAAGGGACGCTACCGCAAGGTCACGCTCCCAGATGTCACCAGGGGTGCTATTCCCAGATGGCTAACCTCGCGTTGTCGTGACTTACGCCTACGTACTACTCGCCTCCAGACGCAATCGGCGTAATTTGTTGCTAGGGGTAGATTTCCTGAGAAAGACTCAAGCCAGTATAAATGTTGCCCAAAAGGAATTAGTATTTGCTATTTTGTAAAACCCAACCAGTAGTTCCATATATTAATGTCGAATAAAATATGTTAGGCGACCATTTGTGGTAACTTGAATTATTTCATTGTCTCTCTGTTTTTTGAATGCATCGAAGCGTATAAATGAGCAGAATTGTAAGATATTTATTTTTCCAATATTGTACAATTTAACTTGACCGACGCATGAATAAAGTGATGAGGCCCATGGCAATGTTACTTTTACATAAGGAGTAATAATATTCAACGTGTATACAAGTAGAACTTAGCCAGGGCTACCAAAAGTGCTAATTTTACCGTGAATAGCCTATGCACTGATTGAAACACCTGATTAGGATTTAGAGTGTGTGGGAGTGAGATCTATAGTGCTGGCATGCGGACGTAGTAGTAATGGGTTTGCTTCCCGCTTGAGGAATGGTGTATGCGTCTTTTAGATGTTAAAGCAGAGCAATTTGAGTAAGCACGCCATCTCCCTGGTAGTCTTATATGCATTATGCTCGACAATAATGATGATAATAATAATAATGTTTTACTACCCCCATGGTAATCTACTACAGGCTATTCACAATAAAGTGATCACTTTTGAACGCCCTTAATTTGGAATAATAGTCAATAAATAAATGCTATTTTATTTTAGTGTGGTGTAATATAAACACTGTGTTAATTACTTACTTGGCAATATTTATTTGAAAAGGTGGTTAAAGGATACAAAATGGCTGCAAGGAAAAAGTAACTAGGCCCTCAAACGTGCTCAGTGTGCCGTGAATAGTCTATATCGAGAATGTTGCACTGACTGCGGACTGAACAGAGACCCACGTTTCCGTAGTAGCTGAGAATATCGATAGCACCCTTTTCAACATTTTTGAAAAAAATCCTAAATTCGAATCTTACCGTTTTCATTTCATTATCATCATTGTATAAAATGTAGTTTTGCACTGTAAAAAGTATGCGTCAAGCTCCATAGATCAATAAGAACTCGTAATTATTGATCTAAAAGCTATAAGCTTCCATTAACCGCATTTGCCACATTGGAATACGTTGTTTTAAACGTCAGTTTGCCACCACTGGTAGTTCGTAAGGTTCGCTGGTTATAAGCTTGTTATACCAAAACAATTTCGTTTCTTTGAAGTGTGTTACTTCGAATAAATATTTTTATAACAAGTTGCATTCAGCAAGATCGTGGACTTCACAGCGTTGAAGAGTAGTCTACTGCTGTCAGCACATAGGCCCTTTTGCTGCTCAAGTACCAGGGTCGGGGGAAAAAAATGTACGAGGAAAAAAAGAGAGAGAAATGTGGCATTAGAATTATCTAGAAGCTGGCATTATCTGGTACTTTTATTGCCTCTTCACACGATTTCCCTCCTCATTAATATTAATACATGAAGGATGATGTGTACGAGGCGAACCAACCGGTCGATAGGACGAGAGACTTGAATGCGGGGTCACGGGTTCGATGCGCGAAGACATAATCACCAGTTAAGCTAGGCTCACAACCATCCGTCACACCCGTCAGTCACCCATTCGTCAGTCAGTCATCCGTCTATTTTTTCGTCCGTCAGTTGAAAGTGATTCACAGCATACCGTCGTCCGTCAATCCTATGTAAAATTCCAGCTTGAGAACTTAATATCGTGACCTTCCTTTAGTTGGAGGTATATTTTGGTTGGAAATGCATTTTCAAAAGATAAACATTTTGGGGGTAGTAATTTTGTTACGTGATAAGGATTCATACTGAATTATAGTTTAAATGTTAAATTCCTGATTTTACCACCAAAGATAATATACACAGAACCATCGCTTTACATTTTATTTCAAAGTGCGTATTCGCGTGTACGAAATATCGTCAGAAGGCGGTGGCCCATCCGTCGGTCCGTCGAAAGTTAAAGTTTGAAAAATATTTGACGGATTGACGGACAGGAAAAAAAAGTTGCCCTGCAATTGGTTGAATGTCACGTGACCGCCGGACGGACGGACGACTGAGGATGAAACGGATGGTTGTGAGTCCACCTTTAGCTGACACGTCCATTATATTATTAATATGATACTTTTGTGTCCTTTGACTCTCAGTAGCGTTAATGATTGGAAACCTGAAGCTATAGGCTTCTCACGGTAAAATGAGCACTTTTGAAAGCCCTGCTTAAGATCTACATGTATGCACGTTGTCTATTCTTCCGCTTTATGTAAATGAAATATTGCTATGGGCCTCATCACATTATTCATGAGTCGGCCAAGTGAAAATGTGAAATTATTAAAAAAGTAAATATTTTACAAATCTGCTAATTTTTACTGTTGGATGCATTAAAGAAGACAGCAGAAAGCGAAAGAAGTAATTTAAGTTACCACTAATGGCTTCATAACAGTTATAATTCGACGTTAAGATATTGAACTACTTTCCATCCAACGTTACCAACTTTACTGTACGTATGTCACTCAGACCAAGGCAGTGACTTTCTTCTAAGGTTAATTTCTAAAGTGCTCTCCTTACTGTGAACAGCCTTTACACAAGTTAATATTTTCCTATCTTCACCGAAGTGGTCTGTGATGGCCGTGCTCGCTAATGGTGTATTACTACGGTACCAGATTCTGTAAAAGTTTAAGCAAGGTCTGCCATAGTAGCTGTTATACGGCTAGTACGGCACCCGTCAAGATATTTGTCTCCTTGTAAGGCCGGATGACACGCCACATTTTCCGTGACAACTTTCGTACCTAGGCAAATAATATTGACCACGACAACGTTTTGTTACCATTGGAAAGCGTAATAAAGATTTGAACCAATACCCATATAATGGGAAATGAATACAAGTGATTTCTCAAGTATAATGTAACAGTCGTAATTAAAAGCTGTTGAATTTGTGTGAACTGGTAGCGCAGTGGTGGCGTTTCAACTTTCAGGAGTAAGTTTAAAATTCATTCCGAATACTCTTGTGTACTGTTGTACTACTGAATTCGGACTGCAAACTAAGGTTATATAAGTCTAGAAAATTACACCAAAGGACGACGCATCAACTTCGTGCGCACTCAGTTGTAATAATATTTTGTATGAGAACTAGTTCTTACTAGGTGCTACCAATACACATGTTTTCTCACTGTTTAAAACATAATTATTATAATTAAAATATTATTATTTGCAAATAAAATATTGGTCAAATTTCGATTTAACGTAAATAAGACACTAATAACTAAACACGTCATACATGGGGTGATTTTTTCTAAAGGTTTGATTCAAAAAGTGTGAAGAAACCGCGAATAGACTATAGCAGGAATCTTTTACGGCGGCTCGCATACCGGCTGGTACATAGACTCTTGCACCGGGCATTATAGATGCTTTTACGAGAGCAAGGACGGTACGTACCTAGTATTGCCTTCCGTGTTGCTCCAGTTGGCTGTGACAAATGTTAATTAAAACTACCTCTCACAATACCGGCAAGAAAATCAAACTAGATGTCAATAAGCCGCGCAAATAATCTGGCGAAACCAACACGAAACAAATAAAAAATTACTTTTTAAATTGTTTTTATTTTCTTCTCATATTCGTCATCGAAAAAAGCTGGTACAGGAAAGGTATGTGGAATGGCACATGATAAAATGCAATATTAAAAATCATATGAAGCAGAAAACAGCATTAATGAAGTCGCTGTGTTATTTGCCTACATTATATATTTCTTCTGCATTTTAGACAACAGTAATATTTTAATATCAAGAAGGAAAATCAATATACCAAGGTTGTTGCCGAATATATCCGTAACGCTGTCTCATTTTTTTGCTGGAAGTAGATCAGAGGCGGGGAAACTTTTTCTCTTGGGTGCCGAATCCAGATCTCAGATTCGTGTTGCGGGCCACACTATTTACTTTTACTGTCGAGTGAGTTGCAGGGTCCAATATACTCGTGTCCTCGGGCGATACAGGCTGTTCACTTCTGAAATCAACCTTAGAAAAAATCACTGCCCCTACTTGCATAGATCTTAAAAAAACCCACTGAGTGACATGCGCCCAGTAAAGTTGGTAATGATAGAGGGAAAGTTTGTTCCATATTCTTAGCGTCGAATAAAGATTTTTAGGTAACCACTTGTAATGGCTCAAATGATTACTTCCGCTGTCTGTTTTTTTTAATGCATTGGAGTGTAAAAATGAGCATATTTGTAAAATATTTACTTTTTTTTAATAATTTCACAGTTTCACATGACCAAAGCATGAATAAAGTGATGAGACCCATGGCAATGTTAATTTTACATAAGGTGTAAGAATGCACTACGAGAACACAAGTAGATCTTATACAGGTTTTTCAAAATTGCTCATTTTACCGCGAACAGCATATAGTTTACGAAATGCCCACGTCTTACGCCTTCACAGTTCCTATGCAAATAACAGGAAAAGTAATCTATGAGCTCAATTAGTATGATAGATTTTGTTACAAAAAATTTGCAAAATTATTCTGACATACAGTATTATCACTTCTGAGGAATAATAGAGAATGCTAGTGTAACGTCGCAGTCTTGTTATTTATAAAACTTTCCGCGGCCCATATCAGTTATAATCGCGGGTCTTTCAGTGTTGTTGTGGAAAGTGGTTAAGCTCGCATGCCGTGAATGACTCGCTGGCGGCAGATTCGCCGTGGCTGGAGATATGAAATTCTCCTATGTAGTCTTTTTTTCATGACTGGCATGTGCGTGCGTTGCCAATGTAGACGTATAGTGTCTTCGCAGTTTCTTCACACTTTTGGAATTAAACATTTGAAAAATTACAGCATATATGACTTGCTTGGCTGTGTCCTACAGTTAACAAAAATACTTATTTTTTAAATAGCTTTTATTAATATTTTAGCATTAAATTGTAATATTTTATATTTGTAATTAATATATATAAAACAGGGTTGGTTGTGTTATGATGTGGTCAGGCCTTAGGAGGACAGCATGCCTGATCACACCTTTAAACAATAAACCAGGACAAGAGCAGGAGTGCATCAAACCCATTGTGAAAAGTCAGGTGCAGAAACCCCCTCCACCGACCAGAAATCGGGAACGAGTATCCAAACAACGCGCCGATATAGGCCAATGTCGCCCTGGGCGCGTCGTCTTTCCTCATCAGGCCATCGCCAAGAGAAGGTCGAAGAGATGGGTGTGTCTGATCGTCGATAACCGCCTACCAGAAACAGCCTCCGGAAACATGATTAAGCTGGAGACATTCCAGTTAGATTGTCATAATAGTGGCATCTGGGAAATAATTATAACAGGTTAAATTAGAATAATGAATTCCTTATAAGCTCCCCGAGTAATTAATATTCCCGTATTATATTATTTTATGTTCATAATGTTAATAAACCCCATCATTCACAGTTGTGCTCTACTAAACCATATCTCATTAATCAGCTACGCCACTAGCCCTTTATTGTATGGAATTGACCATAAGTCAACTTTATAACAGTCTATAAAACCTAGTAAAAATAGTTGTAATGATAAATATTATTACTTCGATTGCGCACAAATTCGGTGCGCTGTACCTTTGGTGTAATTTTCTATAGTTTATTAAACTGTTTACATGAGGCGGAGAAATAATGAATTAGAACTTAATCAGGGCTTCAGAAAAGTTGGAAGTATCCGTGAATTGACCATAGGCGTGACCACAGGGTTATCCCGGCATGTAGGAGTTTGGGAGTGGGAGAGATTTGAGCGGCTCTTAACATCGATGTCTTGAGAGCAGAATAGGGTGAAACGAAGCGAGTACAGAGCATCGCCGGGGAAACGACAGATCCCCGAAAAAAACCGCAGATCAGCGGCATCACCTGGCACGATCCCCACGTGCGGAAATCCGGGAGCGACTCCGCCGGTAATCGAACCCGGTTAGCCTATGTGGGAGACGAGTAGCCTCACCACTGCACCACCGCGTCCCTACCACGTGCAGGGGCCAGCCTTTAAGAAAGTGTTAAAACACTAATTTTGTTCTCCCCTGTGGCCCACAACTCTCATACACCTGGTAAATATACCAAGATAATTATTTTTCGTTTTATTTGTTGGCTTTGTTGTATTAGCGGGAGATGGACTCCAGTTTCCGCGAAAGAAATATCGCAGATACCTTTTTCGCTGCCTTGACCAATTAAATTAAAGCGTTTGCACCTGTGTCCCTATAATGGGACTACCCATTACGACTAACCATTACTGGTTATCTCTGGCCACACCTATGAATGTAAACGTGCACATCGCCGCACAGCCAGGGGGCAGAATAAAAACAAGAGGGTGAAGACTTCCATATGGTGATCTTACTTTTCACATTTACCGGAACTGAAAAGTGAAAGCACCACAAATCAATAAATACTGAAATTAAAAAAACTGCAGGGAAAAACATTTTCTTTTTTCGCTAAGATAACTTCTTAAACACAATTTCGTCTTACCTACTTTATATAGTCATTTTTAGATAGCAATTTTTACTACACTGGTGGAAAATGGAAAATGAACACCCGGACTCAATGATCACACATGAATGGAGGATTTACTGAATAAATACACAGGTTGTATACTTTATATGATAATGACCACGGGGTCCTAGATCTATAGACAGAGGTTACAGAGTATCTTGAACAACAATGTCAGTATCTTGTGTAGCCTCCTTTAGTGAGGATGCAGTCCTGCAGTCGTGCATACAGACCATCATAAATGTGTCAGATGTCATCTTGGGGAATAGTGTTCCAAGCTAATTTCACCTGTTATTGCAATTGCTGAAGGTTTGTTGCCGGTATTGCAGACCGCACCAAACGCCATAACGCATCCCAACATGTCCCACACATGTTCAATAGGGGACAGGTCGGGTGATCGTGCTGGCCAAGGGAGTTGACGAACACCTTCGAGAGTGAGTTGGGTAACACGAGACGTGTGTGCACGGGCATTGTCCTGCTGGAAGAGGAAATCTCCTCGGCGTTGTAGGAACGGCAACAAAATGAGCTGGATGAAGTTCTGGATGTAACGTTCACTGTTCAGTATTCCCTCAACAAACACCAGAGGAATACAATCATTGTAGGCTATTGCCATCCAGATCATGATGCCAGATGCCAGGAGTTGGTTTTGTATGTCGCTGCCGTATACACTCTGGTTGTTGCCACTCTCCTGGCCGACGCCGCACTCGCAAACGACCGTCATTGGCGCCAAGGCAGAATCTGTTCTCACCACTAAACACAACTCCGCGCTATTCATCTCTCCAATTGCGTCGTTTTCGACACTATCCGAGGCGAGCTACACGGTGATGTGGTATGAGAGGAAGCCTGGCGAGCGGCACCTTTGATCGTAGCCCAGCGTCCAGCAGACAGTTGATCATGATCCTAGCTAATACCCTGGGTGCAACAGTGGCCCTACTCTGTGCTGCGGTCGCCGTGTGATCAGCAATGGCTGCTCGTCTGATGCAGCGGTCCAGGCGGGAGGGAATCCGTATGCCGTTGCCGTCCGGAACCAGGTTGACGAGCGTGTGCACCATCGTTGGACCACCGGCACCACCAATGACGCACAGCAGTCACTTCACGTCCTACGCTTTGGAAAATTCTTCGGAAGAACCATCCAGCTTCCCTCAGGCCCACAATATGACCGCGTTCAAAGTCTGTTAATTGCTCGAAGTGTGGTCGTCTATGCCGTCGTGGCATGTCTACAATGCTTACTACACACAGGCCGATGCTTGAAACAACAGACTACTCTTTCACCAAGTCAACTACAGTTATATTGCGCTCAGCTGTGTTACGCCTAGTACGCTGTTCCTACTCTGTCCACAGCACAGCAGTGTTAATCATTGCATGTACTGCCCTCTATCGGTGCACCATACCATATTGTTACTAGGAGCTAGAGCGTCCATAGAGACGCCGCCTGAGCAGCAGTGTTTGGGTTGGCGCGGGGAAGGGCAGGCAGAGCCGTCGAGGGTGAACTAGGCCAGCAGCGTGAATATATAAGGCACGGGATTACACATACGGGGCCATAATTAGGTCATCGGACCGCCGAATCCAGCAACCCAGGCGCTTGTGCCGACGGCAAAGATGCAAATGAACGGTGCAGATGGACTAAAGTAAAATTTTTGTGAAATGTTGGAAAAATTCTGTTCCTTGTATGTTATGTGTTTTCTATTGCTCTTGATTCTCTCCTTGTTAAAATGATTATGAAGACAATGTTAAGCACTTAAATCAGGAAATTCAATAACCATTAATCATTATTCTGTAAACAAAATAAAAAATTATTTGTGGCGCTTGTTGAATGGTTAGAGAAACAAAGAGTAATCTAAATGTCTAAGCCTTATTATAATTAACATTACTTCAGAGATTTGAATCCGCTGCTTATCAGATATAACGTAGAGCGTTTCTTTGAGCAAGACGGAAGAGGCTAAAAAGTAATTTAAATTTTACTTGAGCAGTACGCGAAAATTCAAAACCACAACTACTTTCTGACCTAATGAAAAAAATGCCAGTATTAAATGGAAAATCCATTTGCTTCGGAAAATTGTGGTTTCACTAATCACTAAAGATTTCGCAGGACGGCCACGGAAACATTCAAAAAGTGCTTGTCTCAATTGTCGTGTAATCGGAAAGTGCGACGTTTGTGTACGTGTGTGCATGTGTGTGCGTGTGTGTGGCTTTTTAGCAGGTCGCTAATGGGACGAACCAATGGAAATCGTATTTCGGTTGCATCGAGGTCTGTTGGAAAAAAAGAGGACGACTCCCCCCTCCCACATTTTCCTTTCCCGCGGGCAGTACACAAAGTGTGGCGATGGGGAGGGGTTGTTGGTGAAGGGGTGGGGTGGGATGGGGGGTGCACTTGTCGCTCACAAACGCTTCTGTTGTTTCAACCCGACGTGTTAGGCTATTCCACCGGATAAACATAGCCATTGTCGGAAAGGTAGGGGGTCGATTCTTCCACGCGATTGATTCAATTTACCTAACACACACACGAGAGCGCGCGCCCACACACACGCACACACTCTTCACGGCTAAAACAGTTAGCTCACTATGTCCCCTGCTTCCCTCCTCGTCGCGGTTCCGGCAGAGAGATCAATCAAATTAGGAGCAATTAGCAAATTTTTTCGGCCATCGGCAAAACAACGGGACACGCTTTGTCTGGGGAGTAAAAAAAAATGTTTACGCGGTACCTGGGTGGGGGATCTAAACAAATGCCAGTGATCGGTTGGCTGACTGGAATCCGATATAGTTCCGGAGGAGAAGTAAATTATTTATCAAGGACTAGATGAATTCGCAGTACAATCCACGATTATACAACAGCGGCAGAGAAGGAGCTGCACGTCTACGTTTTGTAATTATGACTGGAAGATCGAGGGCACGAGAGTCTTCAAATTGTAGTGAATTTAAGACCAATAAAAACTAAAGTTGACACTGAGAAATGATTAATTCTGCTACGACTAATTTCATTGAGAAGATAGTTACAAGGACGTTAGCGGCCGTACACAATTCGTGACTTCTTGTCGTGGTTTACTGCTGAAGTGACGTCTTGAACTCTGAAGAAAATACCTTAAAGTTAATAATTACATGGCTTTCTCATATTGTGAGCAAGATATTACATGTAATTAATATTAACAATATTAAATTAATATTAACAGTTTTCATCCTGAAGTACACTTGTGAGCGGAAATGCTGCGAATATGGCTGTAGGACAAAATATAGCTCAACAGAGCTGAAGTAGGGGGATCACAACGGGTAGACATTGAGAGTCAAGAGCCGTATTTTAACCATACTTATAACTCGTCAGATTACTTTCAATGAATCACTGATGTTTAAATAAACGTAGCATTCTTGAGCGAATCACAACGGTGGAAAAATATTTGAACAACTAGTTATTAGTGAAGTATCTCATTCACAACCTACCTTAGCCTTTCGAGTCTCGTTGATAAATTCGTAATTTTAGGCGTTGGAATACCTAAACCATTCTTTAAAACTGTACTTCTATCAGTATAACGATGTGGCACACGTCACGACCAATAAAAATGTGTTTGCGCTTGTTATCATTGGGTACGCGAGATATTAATAGACTACAACGCTGGCGGACTTCCCATAGACTAAAGATGACCTAGACATCTTCTTTGTCTTTTGCTCATATATCCAACATTGATCTACCCCAAAGCGGCACGAGAGTCAATGTCACATGGTCAACAGTGACGAACATAATGTTTACATCCTCAATATTAAAAGACAATACATTTTGTATGAATAGATTTTTTTTTTTCCAATTACAACTTAGTCAAACTGTATTACAAATTGGTTAGAGGAACTATACAGAGTGAGTGAAGAGATTTGGACGGCTCTGGAGCATCGCCGTAATGAAAGGGCGGGGGAAACGGGAGATCCCCCAGAAAACCCATTGACCAACGGCATCGTTCGGTACGATTGCCACATGCGAAAATCCGGAGAGATCCGGCCGGGGATTGAGCCCGGATAGCCCTGGTGGGAGTGTCAGCCAGGAGGTCCGGTCAGCTGGCCTCTGTGCGTAACCAACGTGAAACGAGAAGGAAAACGGCAATACCAAAAAAGGTTCTAATCCACCTCGTACCCTTTACAACGGTGACTGTATTCTATTCACTGTTACTTCCAACTTTTCTGAAGCCCTGCTGAAGTTCTACTTTCCGCATATTCCTCCACCTAATTCAGACAAAGCTTAAGTGGGTCTAGAAAATTACAGCAAAGGAACAAGGCACCGCATTCGTGCTCACTCATTTCAATAATAATCTGCATAAGAACTAGTTCTTACTAGAAATTACCGACACGCCTACTTCTCCCCATTTTAATTCAAATTAATTATAAATGAGTTATTATAATTTATAAAGAGAATATAAGTAAAAGGTCTATATAACAAAATATAAGGTTATTTTTTGTGTTAACATAAGATAAAATTACAGAGCATATTTAGGAAATAAGCAAATATGTCATACCAGTCGTAGTACTGTTATGAATCAGTCAACGCGGGCAAGTCAAGCAAAGTGCAGCGACTTGCCGACAAGAATCCAAATCACATTGCAATAACTAAGCCTATAGTTTATAAAACAAAGCACTGAAGCGCCAGTGGATCTCCCCTCCCGGCGGCACAGTATTCAGCACAATTATACTAAAGGACGTTCACTATCAAGTGAGCACTTTTGAAATCAACCTTAGAAAAACGTCACCGCCCCTACCTGCACATATTTTAACGGGTGCACTGAGTGACATGCGCCCAGTAAAGTTGGTAACGATGGATGGAAAGTAGTTCTGTAGCTTAACGTCGAATTAAAAGTGGTAGGTAACCATTTATGATTATTTAAATTATTTCTTTAAGTATCTGTTTTTTTTAAATGCATCGTACTGTAAAAATTTGCAGATTTGTAAAATATTTATTTTCGTAATAATTTCACAGGTTCACTTGGCCGACGCATGAATACAGCGATTAGGCCCGTGACAATGTTAATCTTACGTAAGTCGGAAGAATACAGAACGTGCATACAAGTATATCTTAAGCAGGGCTTTCAAAAGGGCTTATTTTACCGTGAATAGCATATACCAAGAAACTACTGCATGTAACGTAACGCTTTGCAACACTTTGAACTGATTCTGTGTGTGGACCCACGCCGACAAGATCAACCCTGAAGATGAAGCTCGGCATGCTGCTCGTCGCTTTCCTTCATAGCATTCAGCATACAGCAACTATAATAGGTTAGTCATGTCTGAGTAGCTCATCGATAATATCTTGGGCCTCCCTCGCCAAAAGCTTATATTTATTGTAGTATTTGTTAAGCTAGTTAAATTAAATTCCTGTTCAGTCTTGTGTATAACTTCAGTTAAGCTATCATAAACGTTCCCTACTCCTTAGATAAAACATATAAGTAAAACCTTCACAGTCCCTAAGCTAAAATTTATAACATAACAGTGCCTCTGCTTGATTGCACAACGCAATCTGAAATATCGCCTAGAAACTTCTCTTTGTTAACGTACAGTACTGGACTCCTTTGAAACATGTATTACATAAGCTCCTTCCAGTACACTGATAATAGTAGCGCAATGTGAACAGAGGGCCACTGACATGTCCGTTTAATAGAATTCACGCAGACCCTTCGTTATTTTGAGCTTGGACCTATAAATGATACGGTTTTTTTACGTTTTTCTTTCGTTTAATTTATTCCCTTTTCTACACACACATTGATACTTACGGCAGTATTCCAACAAACAGTTTCCTATTTACAGTACACAGAATGAGCCACTCAATGAGGTAATATCAAAAATTTTGAAAATAAATAAAAATATTTTTAATGTTTAAAAATAATACCATAACCATGGGAGGGACCCACAAATTGATAGGATTCGCAAAATATCACTAGCAAAAAAAATTATCTACAAAATACCAGCAAAAACATTTTAAAAATGAAAATGTGGTAACATCCTTATATTTTTAGTGAATATTGCCAGAACTACAACAAAATCGGAAAATAGGAATAATTAAAAATTCAACAACCACCGACAAGTCTAAAACAAGACACCCCTTCTGTAGGTAAAGACTGTGATGGCAGGGAACGAAAAACAATGTTTATCGTAGAATGAATATGGCGTAATGTGCGCGCGATAGATGCGTAGTAAAACTATCCGTTGATACGCCCTTCTCCTCAAGAACGCATCAAAGAGGCAGTAAAACCACGGCCCAAAAGAGTAAACATCATGAAGATGCAAAAACATTTACAAAAATAACCCCTTTGCAAGTAGCGGAGTTGAACATCAGTATTAAAGAGGAGACCCCAGCCGTTCCCAATTTGCAACACATGAGATTGCACTTTATCTTTTATTAAGAAAATACAATTATTATCACAATTGTCTATGTATGCTTCATGAAAGGCAACACTTCAAAATGGCCAACAAGAATTATATTAAGACACCCTCATGCCCACATGGCATTTCTTTAAAAATTCTCAATTAGATGTCGCCTAGAATACATAGATTAAAATGGCGATCCAAAGAACTTGTGTAAAAACAGTGGTTTTCCAAAATACCACACTTAAAATTTGACCTGGCTACATTAAAATATAATTTAAGGCAACCCATGTAACTTTAAGGATTTTACTAAAATGTCATAGTATAACTTTATATGTTCTCGTCACATTTGCAACAGAAGCCCAACTGACTAGATGACTGATATACATATATAACTAGGAGAACAAATTTTTACTGGCCGTTCTCAAACACCAGGCCAACCCCAAAAGTAATTACAAATTCATATTGGGAAATTACTACAACTTGAAAAATGATTAATTCCTTCTGCAATGGACACTTGACTTACAAAATTCCTGGCCATTCAACACAGGCCAATTTTTGAGAGATTACTACAACTTGAAGAATGATTAAGTCCTTCTGAGTACTTATTTTTCATACTGAAAAATCTTTTAAGTCGCTTTCATGGTCACTTAACACAACCAAGGCCATTAATGACTCTACTTTAAGAATTGATAAAAAGTATTTAAAATCTTATAGAAAACTATTTTCAAATCTTGCATCTTTTTCCATCCTGGAACTACTAGCAAAGTTATCCTACAAGGACTCTGAAAATAACGAGTCCTTCCTGGAGATTGCCAGAATAGCCTACCATTATTTTCTTTTAATGTTAATTTTTGGCAAGATTACTTAACTCCATCAAGGTGTTTCTGCTGATCCTCGGAGCCACTATCTCTCTCGAGTCAGAAAACTCTAGGGGTTATATACCCCAAACACAATACATCCCTGGAAGGGAGTTAGAAATCCTGAGCCAATCACATGGCTCGGAACATTTTACACCATTCTACTAGGAAAGGGGAAAATTATTATTTTTTTATTTTAACACTTCCATCCAGTAACACACTTTTTTAATTCACCAAATCAAAGTCCATCATTGGGGTCACATCGCATGGAAACAAGCTGGACGCGACAGCATAAGTGCGATGACGTCACACTGCAGGTAGTAATTCTCAGAAGTCGGTCGGGCGACAACCACCGCATTGCAAGCCTTATTTCCTGGAAGTGGATGAATCAGTGTTGGCTAATTGGCTGTCAACGCCACGTGACGTGTGACAGCTGTGCGGTGCCGGCTGCCACCCTCAGCTGCCCCGCACAGTAGCCGGCCGGTTGGTAGGCACACTACACAGGTTCGTTACGACAGCT
The DNA here is from genome assembly GCA_029891345.1 of Dryococelus australis. Lineage (NCBI taxonomy): Eukaryota > Metazoa > Arthropoda > Insecta > Phasmatodea > Phasmatidae > Dryococelus > Dryococelus australis. The sequence continues at coordinate 81,689,713 of CM056995.1, forward strand.
CTCATCCGCGCCGGGGGTTCATATCTAACATCTCAGCTGCCTCCAAGAGATCTTCCATTGTTCATGGAGTTGCAGGTTGGTGCCATGGTAGAGTAGATATTTAGCTTAGTTAGCAGAATTCTGAACTCCAGACTGCTAAAATACGTGCTTCCCAAGCACGAACGTACTTTATTTCCGGACTCGTGTCTTGAAGTCGGGAGCAGAACGTGACATACGTTGCTGATTGAGGCGCTCGGCGTCTCTCAGTGTCTTAATTGAACAGTTTTTTGTAGTATCACAACAAATTGGTTTTTATTCTAGTTTACAGTACTCTTTATATAAACACATCCTTTTAAGTGTTAGTTAATGCCTCTAGAATATATTCAAGTTAAGCAACACACACACCCACACACACAACACACACACACACACACACATATATATATATATATATATATATATATATATATATATATATATATATATATATATATATCTGGTGGAAAACCATATCTAAGCAAAAGTTCTTTACCGAGTGCTTTTGTAAGTTATGGTTACAGTTCTTGAATCAAATTCAGAGACATGCACGAAAGACAAAAATCATTCTACTTCTGTGGGCGATATGATATAGTTCTTATGACAACACCACTTAGAGGTGTCATATAGTCAGGTCCAAAAGCTTCAGAACTAGGGTGACATTCGTGTAAAGATAATTGACCAGCTACGTTGTAAATAAGGACATGAATAAGTTTAAGTCAACCGAAAAATATCCTTTCATTCTACCAGAATTTAACTGGATATGACTGGATGCACATATATCATAATAGTATAATTTCCTCTACGGATTCACAAGTTAACGAAGAACAAACGCAATCTTAAACTGCGAAGACATATTGAGGTGATTCTTATGTTCACATCATTCAACACTTGCCAAGAAAGAACTGCAGCTGCTTGCATTGATTAAAAAGTACATTGTTGACTCATATTTGAAGAACTTTCTTTCCGAAATTCCATTCCGAACTTCGAAATGTCATATTAATAATAAATTTCTATAAATTAGCTAACCTATAAATTATTTTGTTGTGTACTGCATTGCGTATGTGTGTACACGAAGTTACACAGACTGTGTGTAACATGAAAAAACGCCGAGGAACTATTCCTCATATTTAGAACATCTAAAGGATGAAAACATGTTGCATGAGCAGAGTTTCAGAAATTTATTTCCTAGCTGGAGCTTACCTCACACAACTCTGTTAACATTCTTTATGGCACGCAGGCTGGGATGTTTTGTGTGGAATGCCACCATGGCTATCGTGTTCAATGTTGTAGTATGTGGTATAGTGATGTATACATATGTAGGTGTTGAGGCTGCAGTTTTCTCGATGCACAGTAATTCTTTTGACATGTTTAAAATCAGACGTTCAAATGGGGTACCAGGACGGAAACAGCGATGTAAAGTTTTGCAGGGTGATCCATTCAGATACATAACGATTGAAATGAACGTCGTCTCGTTTGATCAGGCATGCGGCTACGATGCGAGCATGGCATTGAGTTGGCGCCGCTCATGAGCGAGCCGTTTTTACGATGTTAAAAGAGTAGATAGATAATGTAGACTCGAGGACAAGGGCTGGGGCAGGAGGTGCCAGGGACCGTCCGCCATGCTGGATTTCCGAACTTACTACTCTGTCATTCAGATCACGAAACTGCCAAGTTAGATTCCATGATGTTGGTAGCCAGTACGCCGCCATATTTGTAGCTCGAACATTGCCATATTGTTACTCATATTCGTTCGACTGCCATTTTGGTAACGAGTATGTCGATCTTGGTTTTTGTTGTTTTACATTTGTTTATGTTACTGGAGGCCGTCATCTTTGTTTCTTCATTTGTCATTATTTTCCCACATTAGTTCTGGCATTGGCGGCTAGGAGTGCTGCCATATTAGTTCTGGTGTTGACCACTAGGTGGTAGGCCAATCGCTCGGCCACCATTCTAGTTCTAGAAATGGCCACTAAGGGAGCTTCTTTTTTAGAACTCAAAATACCATCTGTAATGGCGCGGAATCAAGCTGCCAGGCCTTGGGTCGACAGATCAATGCCCTAGGCCACTCGGATATCGCTACATGAGGTGGGACAAGAGTTTATAAGAAGTATATAGCTTGGAGATGAATAAATAATATCTTGTCTCTCATTATACATTATATTTTTATTTACTATATAATTTTTGAGGTTTTTATTTATATATCAATAATGTTTTAGGTATATATCTTAAGTATTTATTTTTTATTATATAGATCTCACTTATATAATTTGTAAGGTTTTTATTTGCATATAAATATTTCTTTAAATCATTTTTTTACTTATTTATTTTTTATTATTTAGGTTTAACTTACATATATATTACACTTTATTCTGAAAGTAAATATTTTTTTTTTGGTATTTTACTTTATTCAATTTGTTTTTACTTTTGTACGAAAATTAAGTTGCCTAGCCTTGTAATCATGCACGCATTCACGTGCCGACAGGTCCACCAGGACAGAAGCGCAAGCTGTGATATGTGCATGGAGTGACACAGGCAGGGCACAACACCAGTAAGAAATTAAAGACTTTTTAAATTTATAAAATCCATATATTTACATACTTCAGACTACGAACATAAAAACAGAAGACTTAAATTTTCCACACCATTCATGTAGTGTCTTTACACCAGCATGCTCACTTTTCATTTAGGAAATTATAATCTGCTTATATGTAACTCAAGACAGTCTATGCTAACAAGCATCCAACAAGAATCATTGACCAAATATTCTTCTCGACAAAGTTTCAACTGCCACTGTCAAACAGCTCCATAAAATTAACCCGGCTGCTTATATATACTCGCAAGCAGGCACCATAACATTCAATGTTCCAGCCACTGTAACTCATGCATGCCATCTGCTCTGCCGAACTATAACAGACATACATAGACCAGCAATAAGTTTTTCTATATATAACTACATAAGATATTCTTCTGCTATTCCAGGCTTATTTTAAGAATTTTTTAAATTTATTATTCTGATTTAACTTATGTAATTTTAAGTATTTTATTTACAGATAGGAGCTTTGCAATTCACTCTGACCTTACCAAAAACTTCACTTACTGCTCATACTTCTGCTCTACTGGTCGACACCAGTCAAATATATACTAATCACTATACCACCATACCATCCATTATATAACCTAAGTAATACCAGACCATCCAACAACCCATCTCTAGGGACACCCAAATTTCGCGAAAGGATTTACGCACATTCTAGATTGCAATACCCTACGGGCATACTAGCAGTTTTCTTTTGATATTGGTGGTGTGTGTCTGTGAGAAAACATTTCCTTACTTAACTGGGCAATCCGAATTAGATAACTCCGATACTGTACTTCTGTGATTCGCAGGCAGGCACATAAAGCGCGGAACACCTAGATCATCCAATCACAAAAGTGGATTTGAGCTAAAGTGTTATGAAATACAACTAGTCGTGAAATTTTATCGCGAAATTCGGGTGTCCTTACCCATCTTCTATAACTAAAGAAAAAATTCAATCCAACCGCACCACGCAACACACCAAGCACAATATCCATCATAACTCCAGCAAATATACAGACGAGGCCAGCTCTAACACCCATTCTACTTGTTCTACCAACCAACACCGTTTATACATAACACCAATACCACCCACTATACCTCTAGCATACCTCGACCATTCGTCCACACAGACCATACAAAGCAAACACACAGCCCATACCAGTGACACAATCAAATTCTTCCTATACCATCCACCATGCCGGCTGACAAGAGTCAAAATACAATTACCATCCATACCAAACACTTTAAAACTCAAGCATTTCTTAGCATTACAGGACTCACCGACACACATACTGTCCACGCCATTCGACATACGCCAACAATCGCAAGACAGATATACTGGAAAACATATCACCTAATATATCATCCATGATCACCCATGTATACCAAGAAAAATTTATAGACCAGACCAACTCACAATGCAAACATTCTTACTGTCTGTCACGCCATCATTACTGACTGATCCAGGCAAACCAACATGCCATCACCTATAACTGAAGAAAAACTCAATACAACCATACCATCCAACACATCAACCATACTACCCATTATCAAGCAAATATACAATTCAGACCAGCCCATAACCTAACACCCATTCCATCTTCGCTGCCAATCTCCACCACCAACACCACAATCACCACCACCAACACCACAATCACCACCACCACAATCACCACCAACACCACAATCACCACCACCAACACTACAATAACCACCACCAACACCACAATCACCACCACCAGCACCACAATCACCACCACCAGCACCACAATCACCACCACAACTAATACCACAATCACCACCACCACTAATACCACCACCTATTAATGACTCCAAAATTACTCCAAAAGACTCTAAATAATTCTAAATGACTCGTAAATGACTCTAAATGGCTCCTAAATGACTCTAAATATCTCTAGATGACTCCTAAATGACTCTAAATGACTCCGAAAGACTCTAAATTACTCCATAACTCCATAGCTTCATCGATCCATCGATCCACATTCTAAACGAACAGATGTTGAATAACTCACCTTCCATGACAATTAAATGCTGAGCACTCCACCTCAGACATACAAAACAAAATATGAGTAACCCTGTCCAGGAGTACTGGGTACTATACCAACCATAACCCAGCATACTTCAGTCATGCCACACAGATCATATTATATATACAACATAATTACTCATGCATACCACACCACACCACCCACGAACACCACCAACTATAACATATTAGGTAACATACCTCTAACACACTTAACAACCATCTTGATAACCTATTGGTACTGAGGACCAACACAGTTATAACACCTTTCACTATGGCCTTAGCTTGCCATGCGTCGTCGAAAGCCATAAAACCCAGTATATACTAACATTCTATGCCATCTGTATATATCAACGAACCACCACAGTAGATAACCATACCAACCAAAAAACACACAGCCCAAACCATATCATTTGCTCTAACTCAAGCATACCTTATTCATGCTGTTAATGATACATACCATATCAACTACCATACTTCACACTTACTAATCAATCATTACAATCAACTATATCGACTACCATTTCATCCCATCTAATTTCACAGGTTAAACATATAAACAAGCCATACCAGCAGCCGAGCCAATCACAATATTCCAATCATAGGCCCCAACCATGCTATCATAAGCTCAATACTAATAGTTTAACCATCTATGACATCCATACAGTCTTCATTTCCCAGATGCCATATCATACCATCTAATCATACTAACTAAACATACCAGCTAAGCATTTTGTCCCTCTCATACTAACTAAACATCCCACCAAACAACTCAGCTCTTACAAGTTAATCAAACAATCAAACCATTCTCCCCACACCATCGAAACTACACTTTTGTCATACTGCCAAAACAACCGAACATGGATCAGGCCATACCAATCAACATAATGGCTATACCAACCATTCAAGAAACGAATTGTACAACCAAGTGATACCGATAGGTTATACCATCAAGATGTTCTCGCTATTAAAAAACCAAGCCATACAGGTAGCCCACACCGGCAGACAATATCATGTTACTCTAGCCATTCCAGCCATTCCAAGAGACCATACCAACCAAAAACATACTAGTCAGGCATACTAACAAAACATATTACCAAAACAAGTTACTTATAACAACCATGCAGAGAGGTCATACAGTATAAACATTCTAAAAGCACCTCTACCAATGATGAGCCTACATACAATTCATATTATTGTCAGACTGACCAACATAATATTCAAGCCATACATTTCGACCTTCTATGCTAACCATCACACCTGTCATCAAACCTCCTGCCCTCCTGTTTTAACAACCATATAGGCACATCACACTCAGAGACAAAGCTATTCCATCAAAATAAACTCCCTCCTACCATTAACCAGATCTACTACAATGTCCCAATCACACATTTCAGACATCGCTACAACCATACTGATAGGTCATACAAGCAAGACACACGACCAAAACCATTCAACCAATGAATATACCCAGGTCGTCATATATAATAGTTTAAAAAACAAGAGCGAGCACTCACATCTCAAACAAATCTCTCGAGAGGTTAGATCTCTCGAACGGTTGATATGAGTACGGCCGACCAACTTTCAAAGGAGAAGAAGGCGAAGGATAGGAGAGGGCGAGACTAGTTCCAAAATTGCCGCCATGGGAGATGCATGTCGACAAGACATTTGTTCGCCACCACCCAACCAGATCACATTCACATAATATGAAAACCTGCGAGGGTATCCGTACAACCCTTGCATATAGCAACCTCACCGTTCACTACAGAATATATCTACTAAGCTATCGCATTACATAATATATACATAGAGCTCGTCCATCACGAACAACCCTATGAAAACATCTAAACATATTTTCTAATACAAATTCAAGTTTTTTAAAGAAATTTTTATTGTGTTGCCATTAGATGTCATTAATAACAGAATAATTATGTACAGACATTTCAATAACCGAGTACTCAAACATACTTTGTTCACTAATTCTAACTATATTTTATTTATCTTCAGTATTTTCAATAAAATTAACCTTTAACATGATTCTACATAACCAGTTCTACTTCTACAAAATTTACTAATCATTATACATGCTGGAATATAATGTCATTTACAATGTTTGGAGGATGATAAAGGAGGTCAAGATGTACAAAATTTGTATGTACAAAACGTCATGTACTTCGACCGTTTTGCTACTAGGGTGGGTCATAGCTCTACTTACTAAGTACCATTACCACGAAAGGAGAGAGTTGACAATTTACACATAAGACATTGCTGAAATTTCTTGCCATTGACTTTAACATATAGGTGGTATCTTTGTACCAGTGATTGTCTTGGTGCGTTAAAATATTCCCGGTATTTCCGAAATGACCATTGCACTGCAGCAACACAGTCACCCAAATATTCTGTGGTATCTACACGAATTGTGTAAACAAGATGTGTCACCCCCCCCCCCCCCCCAGAATAAATACATCGGAGTGAGATCGGGTGATCGAGGTGGCCCAGGAATAGACCCACCCCTGCCAGTCTAATGATTGTGAAATATTTGATTCCAGTAGTTTCTGACATTGGGGTCATAATGTGGAGGTGCACTGTCATGCTGAAACCATAATTGTTGCTTCACTGCCAGTGGAACATTCTTTAGGAGCTGTGGTGAGACATCACATACAAACATGTGGTAATTGCCACTACATAGTCGGTCCGGTAAAATGTACGGCTTAACCAGATGGTCGGCTACAGTGCCAGTGGACACATTGACAGCAAATTTGGACTGATAATGTCTCACAGCAGTATCATTCGGATTATCCCAACGATAACAATGGCTGTTGTGGCTAACGAAAATCCCCCTCCCTCGTGAACAGGGCCTCATCTGTAAATAAAACGCACGTTAAGAAGGCATGATCAGCTAACGTTTGCTGACAAAACTATTGCGCAAATTGTAGGTGAAGGGGGAAGTCACGAGTATACAGGTCCTACACCTTCTGCAACTTGAATGGGTGCATTCCATCCTGATGAAGAACACGCAGCGCAGTAAAACATGTAGTGTTGAGACGTCTGGCTGCAGCGCGTGTACTGGTATGTGGATTTTGCTGAAACTGTTGTAGAACAGCCTCTACAGTGCGCACAGTGCGAGTGCGACTAATTTCCTGTCGTTGTGTATGGAGGGATCCTGTCTCACGAACGCACTCATGCAGTCGTTGGAAGAAGACGTAAGATGGCAACCGTCTAATCGGAAAGTGTTCGGCGTACAGGTGCCTTGCAGTCTCCCCTTATAACAGATACCAGAAATGGCAATGTTAATGTGCGTACTTAACAGTAATTATTAGGAACGCCCCATAGTAGCGACACAATGAAGACGGCACGCACAGTACAGTACACCAGTACACGAAGGCTTACCTTTCAGTGCTTACACACTGTGTTGCCAAACACATACTGTTGATCGTCTTCAAACGGGAACAGATTACTCTTCAATATATGTCGACAACGGTGACCGACCTAACACACAATGTTACGAAGGATGCGCGCTACTAGACCCCTAAACCCATCACCTTATCTGCGCCCTTAATGGCAAAACGGTCTAATTACATTACTCGGTATATACAAAAGTTCATTTTGACTTCCGCTATCGTACCCCAAACGTTGTAAACGACCTTTTGTACCGCTCTGTATATAGTAATAACCAAGGTTTATTGCCATGAATGTACTATAGACGTAATGTCGCAGCACTTCGTCCCTTCCATTATCAGCCGACTAATTGGCGGGGAGCTGCACAGTTGAAGCTATTTTATGTCTGTTAGACGACGCCCTCAAAACCTTTCATACAGTGAGTGCCCAGTATGTAATCCGCTTTCTTGAGACAATCAGACATCAAAAGGAGTAAAGAAATAAGTAGAAGTGTGTTTGTATATACACTATTGTTTGTGAAAATTACTACACCAAGAAACAATGTCCCGAATGAATCCAAACTCAGAGGATGTGTAGAACAGTTTACCAGCAATAAGTGGTTACGATTGCAGAGAGATGGCATAAACGTAGTCCCAGCAGCTTCCACTCTTATGTGACCGGAAAGGTCCGTGTTACGTCAAGCTCAGCCAGTGAAGAGCTTTCGAACTAAGTGAAAGCAAGTGCCAGTATGCCTTTTGACGTCAAAGGGCGCCATAACAGTAGGTGAGTAAGTGCGAATGGGGCAGGATGATCGGTCTCCGAGAAACTGGTTTGTCATATTGTGACATTTCGATACTTACAGCGCATGCTGCTACGACAGTGATGCTTGTGTGGCACCAGTCGATAGAAGAGGGTCGTACGCAGTGTGACCACAGCACGGGATGACCGCCATCTTGTCCGCATGACCGTAAAGGACCGTACATCCCCGTCCACAATGTTGGCTCGACACTGGAGCACTACAATGCCACGGGCTGGACTGGTGGCACGCATGCCATTGCATCAACTTCCATTGTCCAGAAACCACAAACGCCTCGGACTGCAATGGGCACGTCGGACGAGTGCCGCTTCAACCTGTCCTACAGTGATGGCCGCCTATGTGTTGGACACTACCGTGGTGACCGCAATCTGGCAGCCTGCATTGTGGAGCGGCATAGCGTACATACACCAAGTGTGATGGTTTGGGGCGTCATTGTATACAGCATGTGATCACGACTCCTGCGTATTGAGAGCAACCTAAACAGCAACCGCTACATCAGGGATGTTTTAGAGCCCGAAGTACTACCCCTCCTTAAGGCAATTCCACATTCCAAGTTTTTGCAGGACTATGCCCGGCCTCATGTGGCGAGGAATGTACAAGCCTTCTTCAATGAACGATGGGTACTACAGATTCCCTGACCTGCACGTTTGCCTAACATGTCACCCATCGGACATGTCTGGGATACGTTTGGTCGGCGACTTGTTCGTCACGGTCCTTTAGCAACAACTGTTGATGATTTGTGGGTTCGCATATAAACTGCGTGGAGGAGATTCCCCAGGATCATATCCAGGTTCTCTTTGATTCCACGACACAATGTTAGGAGCTCTGATTGCAGCACGTGGGGGCTACATACAATACTCAATTCTCAAGGACAGAGCTCATGTACAGTTCTGTAATCCTTATCAATTGTGTTTGTCATATAACTAATCTGTGGTATAAAGCTCATTTCAATCACATGTATCCTTCTTGGTGTTGCATTTTTATTACTATAATTATTTATATATTGTTATATATCAATAAATAAATTTATTTATTCCTTCTTATAAGTATGCTATTCAATTGATTTCAGCTCCAGTTAAGATATTCTCGCGTATATTTAGCATTTTGAAACGAGGAACAAGCGTTGAATAAATAAGCCCCGCAACAGTTTCTAGTAGTTATCTGTGGATGGAATATCACCATACTCATGTTGTAAAGCACCTCGATGGGTAACGATTCAATGCGGCGGCGTTTGAATTAACTTGTGTGATAGCTTGAAAAGAGGTTGTTTGGGGGGGAGGGGGGACTTAATAACCTAATAATTAGAAAATTTCATTCCACAGAGTAGATTAGGATTTATACAATTTTAAGCAAGTGATTATATATATATATATATATATATATATATATATATATATATATATGGCAAAAACTTCACTCGAAATGTTCTTCGGCACATGAAATAATAAAATGTATAGCTACTTAGCTATTTAAATAAATTCTAAAATACAGTAAATACTGTTGCAGATTGACTATAAACAGAATCATAAGGTTATGTTTATTATATGCATCCGAGCTACACCTATATTTTGGACAGCAATATTTAATTGATTTTACGTATTATTTTAATGTTAATATAATTCTTTTCGCATGTTTATTATATTATATGTTAACATTTCATTTCCTTAATTTTGCGATGTATAAGAACCACCAGTCCATTACACTATGATATTTTTCACACTTTTTTTGAGTTCTAAACATGTTGATGTCACTATTTTCAATATTGTTTTAATATGTTTGATTTTATTTTCAGTAATTGCTTCATAATTTTAAAATGTAGATTATTTATTTGTTTTGGGATTTAAAGACATAATATTTTAGACCTTAATTTTATTTTGTGAAGGTAAAGCCGGAAGCGAGCCATGATTGGATGTTGGTTGGTCGGAAGCCGGAAGAAGGGGCTTTTGGGAAAGACATTAAACACATAAGACGTCAAAATTTTGTTGGAAATTAATTTTTTAAATTCTAATGCCATCATACATTTAGTTTAGAAATTATGCTCCCAAAGGCTAAGTTTTAGGTCGTCGCCGCAGCTACATTGAAGAAGAGGCTGTAAGCTAAGTTGTAGATATATATTTTGAGTGTTAAATCGACGAAGCGACAAGGACGCCTAGACTACGATGCCGGCGTCATGCAAGGAGATAGAGCCAGAGAACCTCAGGTGACGTCAAGGCAAATTAACGCATGGGAAGCCTAATTAACTGAACTGTTGTGCAAGTATTAAATTATAAGGGACCTGAACTTATTTTACGAAAGTTACTTTTTGATTTTTCACGACTTAACTGTGACTTTCATGGGTATGTTAAACCAGTAGCCCCGAACTTTCGCATATGAGCTAGCACAGCCAGAGCAATATGCAATGAGATAAAGAATTGTTTTGAACTTTCAACATAAATACAGAGTAACTTTATTTGGTGGAATATCGGATTTGAGATGATGAATTGATGAGCTGACTTTTATTACTTAATGAACTATTAGTGAATGTGATCTAATAAATCTAAGAAATTAAGTAAGAGCTTACCAAAACTTTCTGGAAAGTCAAATACAGAGGAGACTACTTCCGGCGGAACCTATGTAGTTATTTTGAACTAAACTTTCAAGTAAAAGATTTATTATTTTTTTAATAACAGCTCTAAAGTTTCACAGCGTTTTCAGTATTTTATTTTATTTTAAAATATCATTCTGATTTATCACTTTCTTAATTGGATGGTGGTATGTCATTTATGTAAATTATCATTAAGTATAATTTCATTTGAGTAAAGAGATTTCAGTCACATACATACATTTGATTTTGCACCTTGTTTAACTAGTCACGTATTTGAGTCTGTGCTTGTTTATTTATTCTTTTCATGAATAAATTAACTATCAAGGTTACACATGTTTGCTTTAAATGAATTACAGTGAAGGTTGGAATGTGTTTTCTATTGCATGAGGTCTACAGCATCGCCGGAGAGCTTCTGATTCCAGTGTGGTAAGACCAAGGTCACATCACGAATAATAAGGCGCCCAAAACCTATCATATCATTGTAATTATTATTTCTCCCAACTCACACCAAATAGATTTGCATCTACATTTTTTTACAGACACTATCACAGAGAGTGTTACAGATAAAGTGACACACTTCACTTGGTGGCTTGAAAATATTCTAGAGTGATTTATTTCACAGTGGTGCTCGACAGGGCCGTGTGGCTATCCCAACGTGTTGGCTATTACATAAGAGTGGCCCACACCAGATGTTTCAATACTTAAAACTTTCTACATATTATGCAATATAAATGAACTTTAAATACCCCTAAAAATTCAGAGTCGAAAAAGATAATTCTAAGAAAGTAAAAACTCTGTCATCGGTGGTTCTCTCGCCAACCTATCAACGCTGCAATCAGTTTTCAATCTCAGGACCACCTAAGACTACACTGGCGATGACTTTTCTTGAAGTATTATTTTTTCCGGCCCCCGTATTTTAGGCATTATCTCTTTTCTAGCTGTCGAAAGCTGGTACTTTACGAAGACAATCCAGTCCCTAACTCTGATGGGTACAACATCATCTACGAGGGGCCCTCACTACATGCGAGTTACTATTACTACAAAATACATATGCATAGAAACGTGCAAACCTCGCGTTATTATGTAAGGAGAGTCTGAACTGCAAGTTACCGTGCGTTTGACGGACTTCAGTCATTGTTGGGCAATACGTGTGGCACGACCAGGAGAACTCTTGATCCAGTAGTATTGATTCAGTGATGGAGTGGCCAATCTCTTTCAAGGTGATCAATCAGGTAGGCGAAGTTGATTAAAGTGATGCGGCCAATGAAACCTCGGAATGTGCCCACTTGTTTATAAGGCAGTGGAGTTTATCCTTTCACCGACAGATAACGCGAATTTTGCATGTATTTTCCTATACGTCGACCAGGATTCAAACCCTGCAATTCCTCACGCCAGAACCAGCGAGTTAACCGATCGTATTGCTTTATAGTTCGTCAATATCAATTTTGTGTAGGATTATAAATAAAAATTTGTAACTACAATATTCCCTGTTTTCATGTTATTGAATTGTTTTTAATGTTTTCTATCCTCGAGTTGATTCTTGGCCTTCCATTAAATATCAGTTATGAGTTAAGTCGCGGTTATGAAGGCAGTAAGCAAAAAATCGTCGCACCCTAAATGCACGATAATCGCAAATCATAAAAGTGATTTTTTGAAATGTTTGTGTCGGAAAGAAGATAATTCCTATCACTTGACAATTTGAAGATTGTAACAACGTTCTCTTCACGGTTATTGGATGTGCGGCAGATAAATGGGTGTTGCATTTAGGAAAACAGACGTAGTAAGATGTTTACACAGGCATGCATTTTGAAATACAGTTTTAATACTTCCAATTCACTTGGTAGAATAGTACTGTAAACAATTTATAAAAATGGACAACTGTTCTACGCTCCTCGTTTACAGTATACTAGCGACCCGCCCCGGCCTCGCTCGGGTGCGATTTACAAACATGGCGTTGTTTAGTTTTACAGCAAGTATATACACTAAATTATTAGGGTAACTAACATAGGATTAATACTGTGTACAAAAAGTCTTTGTAAGTGAACTTTAAAAGACAAAAATGGTTACTGTGGGTCATCCTTAAAAGATAATCATACATTGTCGCGAGCATTTTTGTAGACCTTTGTGAGATCTACAATTATGTAGTACATTAATTTTGTGTCTCTCTTATGGTTCAGTCAGCGTAAGGAATGTAAGCGCCCGAAAAGCGGCTTTCCCGACTTGATTAGAAAACGTCGACATTTCTCTACTATTCTTATCTTAAATATTAATGGATTATATACCGAAACCTTCCTCCAAGAAATTCTCTAAATGATGCTGAAAACCACATCGAAATCCATTAAGTAGTTTAGAAGCCTTAGCCGAATAAACAGGCACATACGGCCGGGAGACCTAGTTTTATAATATGTATAGATGAAACATTTTGGTTCTTTTAAGCCTCATTTATGCTTGGAAATATGTTTCTAGAAGCACTGTTTGGCAACAATTTACAAATTGTTTCATGAGTTTGCGATATGTATTTTTGATGTTTGCAAACAGTTCGGATACTACTTTCTAACAAAAGAGGGACGAAACAAACACGGGTTTAACTGGAGAAACAACAAATGTTTCATGCTTTCCAACTGAATGAAAAACATTATGGCGCCCTCTATGACCAGAGGACGCGACAAGGCGGCTATACAAAGCCCTAGTTGTCCTGAAATGAGTAGTACAGAGAAAACACAAAGAGACACCAATGCAAAGCTAAATTATAGCACTGTAACTGAACTGTGATTGAAAAAGTTCAAACAATTAGCATTTACCATAAATCCATTTCCCAAACTCCATTGTGCTTCAAAAATAATTGTGGTATGTATTACCAAGTAAGAAAGACTGTAAACGACTTGTCGTTAGTTTGTTTGTTGTTGTAAAGAATTGCAGTATATTATCTTAAAGTTCTTCACAACCTTAATTCTCATTTGTTTTGGATCAGAAAAGGCATGTAGGTTAATTCTAGGTTCACCATAAATAGGAAATATCGTTAGTTACTAGAAATGCATGTAAGCAAAACTGTGTTTTGGTAGTTTTATTTAAAAATCCACAATGGCACATGATTAAGTTTACGTAATATTGAGCTGAACATCACAACCTTGATTATAAAATATCATAGAAAAAGTACAAAAAATTCCAGAACACTAACATGGCTTTTCTTGCCTAAAAACAGGGCATTTTCAATTATCATGAAAAGTCTTATGAAAATATTTTTATGGGTATATGTAACCATAACAGAAAAGGTCACCAAACCAATACTATAATATTTAAGTATACAAGCAATATTATGATTTTATTCTAATAGGTTATTTACTTGGCAATAAATAACCTATATGTGGAAGGCCAATGTTTACTTTCATTAACCTAGATGCTTTCAACCAAACCATATCAGAAATAGACTAAATATCTAGTGGAATAAATATCAAAAATTAAATTGGATTTTTCTCATTAACCAAAATACTGAAACATACGAAGTGGTGGGTATCGGACAATATTTAAAATTGTCTTTTCTAAACCTGGCCATAGTCAGAAAGTGCTAAATTAGACCATAAAATTAGACCAAATACATTAAAAGGGCAAATTTTATTACTTGGCTGTCGCCACAAAGCTAGAAAGCCCATTTTCATTTCACTCTCTTTAAAACTTCCCACAACAGATTTTAGAAACCCCTTTTAAATTTTGACAGGAGCTTCATTTTGTATATCACCACTTTAAGACAAGGAGACATTTTGGGTGGTTTTTAAAAACCATAAAAATGGCAAAAATTATCTTTCCCAATGCCATTATTGCAAACTTTTAGAAGTTATCACCAAAACTTTCATGATTGTCTCCAAAAAACCTTAAGAAAATGCCTTTTATGAAAAAGCAATAAAAAAAATTCCGAGCTCTACAAACTCCTACCACAACTTCGTCCCATACAGGCTTAAATTTCAACATTTCAGAAAAGTCTGAAAGTACTTAAGAACTCGTAACGATGCCGGCTGTTTCTCTTGGGGTAGCCATCTCCCTCGACTGGCTCTCCTCGGTCGATATTTATACATAAATACCAAAATCTTTAACCTCTAAAGCTCGGCAAATAGAAATCAGTCTCATATTTGCGCATCCAATAACAAGCACCAGCAAACAAACTTCATCATGGTGGGGTGAACTCAGCATGTGCTGCCAATGACCCGCGATTTCTTCTTTCTCTCCACTGACCTCGTAATTGCTCCACAAATCACAAGACGCCTGGAGAAACGGCATCCCGGAGACTACCGAAGAGCTCCGTGCCCGCCAGACAGCTGGGCGACTTCGAGCACAGCGCACGGTGCACGATGCATGCACGAGAACCCCTCGCTTCGCCGCACACATTCACATTCAGTATGGCCTCGCTGGATGCCGACTCCACGCCGCACTGACTGCTGATCAAGCAGACTTCACGGCCAATGGAATCTTCAGCTGATTTTCATGCTTCTTTCGGCGTGAACTCCTCGCAGAAATCAATCAGATTCCACCAAAATGAAAGCAAGTGAGGAAAATCGATGTAGCGTAGTTAGCAAAAAATATATGAAAATATCACCAGACTTCATAACCCGCATTAACCCTATTCAACAAGGCAGTCGAATTTTGTATTTTTCATGGCAGCAATTTCCTCAGAAAGGCATTTACACACATATTTCAGAACGAAAAAAATGATTTCAAATAGTAAACGTGTATCAGGATTACGTTTTTCAGTACGTACCACATAAATGCGGGCTAAAACTTCTTGTCAAAAGTAGATTGCCTTCTACTCGTAACATCAGAACAACGAAAAACTGTAAATTTAGCTTGTGTTCCACAAAAATTCAATATTTTTCAAGTCCATATTGATTTTGTCAGAAAAATGGGAAGGGGCGAGGGGGCGTGTAGGATAAAATTGAGACAATCCGTTTCAACATGCAACAATGTTTATGCAAAGTTTGCGTTCCTCAACCGTCAAAGGTACTAATATCAGTTATTGTGTGCACACTACCTACTGTTGTCAGGAATTGGTCATTTTATTAAAATGAATGTGAGGACACCTGATAACTCAGTGAAACTCGCCGAGGAGTGTCATTCTCGACCAGCTTGCTGCCACGTAGTTCATAACATAATGTAATAGCGAAATATACTTCTTATACTGGCAACAGTTAAAACAGAACTGTAGTTCGAACACAGCACGGTACAGGAATAGTGTTATGAAACATGTTTTTAGTGTTTCTGAAATAGTTCGGGAACAGCCTGCAAACTGCTATGCTGACAATTCACAAACTGTTTGGAAATAACATGGAATAGTTTTCAGACATGTGTTTTCAAGTGCATAGGCGAGACTTTACATTCAAGGTGCGATATCTATAGAGGTAATTTGAGTTTGTTTATATGTATCGGGTAAACTCGAAAATTACACGGCCGATTCTTATAATTCTTTTACTATTACAAAGCTAAATTCTTACAAATGGCCATAGGCTATGTTAAATCCAAAAAGAAAAAAGTAAATCAAGTCGGAGATAAATGAGCTACTTTCTAAGCATGCGCTACCAAAACTACAGTACCGATTGTAATAATTCTTTCACTGTTAGAAAGCTACAGTCTTCCAGATGGACATAGGCATATACTTGCAACTACCCGTGACTACTTGCGACTACCTGTGAATACATGCGACTACCCATGACTTCTTTCGAATACCTGTGAATACATGCGACTATCCATGACTACTTGTGACTACTTGCGACTACTTGCGACTAACTACGACTGCTTGCGAATTTATAATATTGAGGACTGGTTTCACAATATCTGGTTTTCTTCTGATTATCGTCTGATAAAATGTTAAGTGCTGGTTAGGGCAATTTTCTGTTTCCCAATAAATAGTTAACATTAATAGGTCGATTATCTGACTATAGCCAAGGTTCCGATTAGAAGGCTTATCAGCCCAGTCATAAACATTTGAGGTTATGTGGATACATCAAATTGTATGTGATGACAATAAATCATTTATGAAGTAGAATGTGTGTGTATCAGGTTATCTGAGCATGTTATTAATTCTAGACTCTGTTTGCAGATTTAGTGGGCATTTTCACATTGTAAAATACAGCTAAAATTTAACAGTATAAATAAGTAGGCACGAACGTTTGTAAACAGTGACAATACAATTATTAAATAATCCAGGAAATTTTTTCCCTTGTTGTGATGATGGCAGATGATTTGAATAATTTGTTTGAAAATGATGGTGAAGAAATAGTATATTTCATAAATAGGCCAAGAATATTTCGGGATCGCCCGAATCACTTGCAGATTGTAACAACCTGCCTACCTTAATACTTGTGACTACTTCTATATTTAAACTGAACTCTTTTACCACGCTCTCCTAGTCACGATATCTCTAGTTAGGTAGGGGCTTGCTTTGGGCGTAGCTAATACTGATGGCTATTCAATGAAATATGATAATCCAACTAAAAAAAATTATTAAAAATACTTCGGATATTATGGAACAATACTTTGACACAATACCACAATAAGATTCTCAACACAATACTGACTTTACTTTACTCTGACTGACAAGATAATTATACGAACATAATGGAACACAGTTATACAAGAAATGGCAGGTTAATTATAAGAATATAAGAGGATGCGATAATACAAAGCCCGTAGCCTTGCCACGTGATTATTACTTCTTTAGAACAGGACCTCGATATCGGGAATGCCACCCCACCGCCTGGCCGGAATTATGCTCACCAGTGAAGGCAGTGTAAATTTTCAGATGGGCTGGAGCTCCCCGGACCCTCGCTCCGACACTGACGTTGACACTTCACACTCTGGCGACAGCCCGGAGGAGGGCGGTGCGAGCTCGTTTCTTATATAGACTGGCTGGAGTGGGTCAGTCAGGCTTGTTGATTAAACAGGGGTCTCCCTCAGAATCTATATCCCATCGTCGTGTGCGGGCCCCCTGGAATGACAAGGAAGTTTTTATTAGGTTTTTCCTGAATAAAAACACTGTTCTAGCACTTCTGTTTTTGGTGTACTGCATATACCTGCAGTTTATTAATGCTAGGCCTAGGCCTACACTAGTAGATACACAAGGTTATGTTATAACAGTTGGTGTCTTAAGTTATCGCACATGCCTTTATAGGTTGTCACATAACTTACTTGTGTAAAATATTTGTCATACTTCTGTATGTTGTTATAGGCCTATTTATTCGCTGGATTTTTATATGCATTTGTAGGTAATGCTGTATATTTTGCCAGTTTTTTAAAGCCCTGTTTGCAATTTTATGTGGAGCCACAAGCAAATTTGGACGACTACAACTGATATTAGGAAATGGAAAAATGCCAAAAAGTATTTTCTGTAGTTTCATAACATATAAATATTGTTAATCATTTACGTATGTTTGTTTCAGCAGTTCATTTTTCTTTTGGTTTTAAAACCACATTCAACATTCACAACTTAATTAATCCCAAAAAATTTCACATTATATAATTAATTTGTTTTGTGGTACTGCAATGATTGAATTTTTTGATACAGTAGTTATGATGACAATGTTAGGTCTGTAGATGAATGTAGACACAATTTGCTTCAGACACACAGACTTTGATTATGTAGTGTTTAATGTAAAGACTTGCAAGTTGGCTTAAATTTTTTATGGTACATTAACGATTTGCATTATTGGAACTAGTTGCAATCACATCACAATGTGTCAGGTTATGGTAAAGGCCAGTTCAATTGTGTTGGTTCTGTACATACTTTTGTAAGTTATGTTATTTGCCATTTTAGGGTTATGTTAAATACTCAGATTATGTTAAATATTTTTGTAGGTTATTACATAGCTGTGGGAGCTTAATATGGCCTACACAAAAGTACTGTGTGCCGTATAGTAAAAAAGGTGACCACTGTAAATGCAATGCTTCGGAGAAAATATATGAAGTTCCCAGAAAATTATGAAGACTCTATACAGCTACAGCAAGAATTTTACAATATGGCAAAACCCCCGAAAACTATTGGAGCCATGCACTGTACACACGTCAAAATTATTTCAACAGAACTTTTATTGTTATCATACTTCGCTTTGAGAGTTTTCAAGCTCCGCGGAAATAAGCCACAAACTGAATTAAATTCTAGTACAATTCTTCTCCATACCACTACTTTCTGTTTCCAGGTAACAGCATCTGTTCTTTTTGATTCAATAATACCAGAATATTTCTCTGAAAAAGATATAAGGACTTTAGTTTCCGAGGAAACAAAATTCTGTGAACGCGGCCACTTATTTTCATTAATGTTAAACATTCAACCAGCACCGGTAAATAAACAAACGAAGCCCTCATTGCAGCCAATCACGAGCCAAGACGCCAGGGCATGGTTGCCACATGTACCTTAACCCATGGTTACCTAACCATCATATCAAATCATGATGAGAAACACTTCAATACTAATCAGAATTTAATAGTTATGTTTAAATTAATTCATTGATTAGATAAACAGAACTTTTAAACAGAAATTGTGAAACCGGGCCTAAGATAATATTAAGCTCTACTGAGCCACTGCGGCCGCACTTGATGTAATATCGGTAAACTGAAGGAAGAAGTTAATAATACAGTCAGTTGAGAAGCATGCATGAGAAGTATAAGGTAGTTTGGTCACGGTAATCTCAAGTGTTTTGGATACAGATATAGACTTACATCCCTCATTCCTCACACGGTTCTAGGACAGGGCCAAGTGGTAGAGGCGTGCTAGCCCACGCGATGGGGTAGTGAGCAGAAAGGAGTTAGCACAGGGGAAAACAGAGCCGTCCTGATTGGCGGAGGGGGTGTGGAAGGGGGGAGGGTACAAAATCCCACCGGGGGAAAAGTCGGCGTATCATTAAATAAGGTTCTGATACGCGCACAAATAAATAAATAAATAAATAAAAAAAAGTCTCTCTCTCCGCCAACGTTCGCTGCCCGAAGCGCAGAAAAGTTGTGCGGTCGGCTAATTGGGCCTGTGTTAAGTTGCTCTTGTCGTTTCGTTTCCCGCGCCTCGTTAATTGATACATCGTCCACGTCTCTGTGTGCGCGGGCACGCGTCATGCTAATTGGCGGAGGGGTTGCCTCTCTCCCTCGCCCTCTCTCACTCTCTCTCCCTAGCTCCGCTTTTCCCAGGTGCTGCATCAAGCGGAGCGAGAAATTAAAGCTAATTATCCATTACATCATTAACCAATATCGAGCTCCCGGCGGTCACTGCGGCGCAGAAAGGTTCTGCAGCATTGTTTCGACTGTTTGAACTTCCGCGTGGCCACGGGGGCGTGAAATTTCGTGTTTCAGCTACTACATCGCGGCCGCGTCCGTTTACACAAGCCAGAGGAAACTGCACTCTTAAACAGGGAATTCGTCTGCGATCAGCGTTTCGCAGACGGCGGAGCAGCTGCTCTCGAAGTCTGACTGATATCTCGCTGTGATGACTCGCGAGATTTTCCGCACGATGGTGAAACAAAATTGAGGACTTCAGCTACGACAGGGTAAAATGAAAGTAATCATTTTTCCACCACGAAAGAAGCATAGACTGACAGAAAATTACAAATGGTAGCATGATTAGATTATGTGCCATATGTAGGGATAGGGACATTTCGGGAATTCGTTTCGGGACAAGATAGCCATCAAACGCCTATACAGTGAAGTCACCTTTGCAATTGGATCATAGTTCATTAGACACGCTCTAGACGCCACTGAGCCAATAACAAACTTGTAGGAAACAATTACCGAATCTCATACTTGCCAGGTGTGAAGTAACACTGTGGCAGCAGCCAATGAACAAACTGCTGAGGCTCTAGTGTACACGGTACTGTGGAGTCTAGCCTACAGGTTATTGAACTCGCGAAATTTACCTAGCCCTAGTCATATGGTATTTCGAACACGCCATTCATAGTCGTGATGTGACTATGGCCAGTCTTGAATGCAAAATAACTGACTAGGGTCAGAATTTAAAGAACTTATATCTAGACACCGGCAAAATTCGCGTTATTATTTGAGGACATCTTAAACTTAAATCACTTTTCCTTTGCAATATGTTTATCATTGGACCAGTACTTATTTGACACGCCCCTGGTAACTCTGCGCCAATAAATGAACGCTCCACAACCGTATGCTCCAATCACGTGCAGTTCACTCAGAAAGGGAGAAATGGAGAAACGACGCCGGCTCGAGTATATACAGTACTGTGAATTTCAGCTTGTCGTAAAAAAAGTAACGCTAATTTTGCAGGTCGCTAATTATATCATACACTTCACGAAATCGTAACAACGTAATAAATATGAAAAACATATGGCGAGCTACAGATTAATATATAAGAGAGCAGTAGCTCAATAAAGATTCATTCTTTAGTTTTAGAGGCTGAGAAAAAGTATATAGTTGCAATCAAAAAGGAAAAAATGCCAGGTAGCAGTTTACACCGTCACGCTATTCTTGGCTGTCATATTAAGATGGGAAGATCCGTATTATCGCAAGTCATTAATTTCCGTGGCCAAACTTTTAGTGAATGTCTGAACAGCATTAGTTTTTATATGCCGCTACTGCCACCAGGACATACTGCAGTAAAATATGTATACCAAGTAGACAATAATGTGACAAAACTAATATAGTGTGTGTCAACAGCGCCTCATTTACAGGTGATAAGTCTTAAAGCTGTAGAAAAATTACGTCAAGGCCGCAGCGAATGATGCCAGATATTTTCGTTGTTTATAGCATTACAGTTTGTGGTATTTCTTTCAAATAAACACTGCTGATAAAGTGCAGCTCTAAAGCGCAACTTTGCAGTTTAATTTTTATGTTTGCTTATAAGTCCGCGAGTTTTTCAACTTTTAAATCCTTGACCTATGTGGTAAGAACATGACGGAAGGTGAAATAAGATTGCACGTGGATGCACCTAAGGATGGCAAAATTTCAGAGGATATCTGGTGATGTGTGCAAATCGCATACAATAAAGTATGTTCGAAATGGGTCGAAGGATTCAGATGTGACCGAGCGTGTGTCGTCTTTACCGACCATATCACTGATGCAACAGACAATACTATACCTGCAATTTGCCACATGAGTATTAATGAAATTCTTCTTCCACGGTAACATTTGTATCGCTTCCATTCATTACATACTGCACAACCGTATGGATTATTACACGGTATGCTCATATTACGTACCATGATTTTTTACCTAACAGGTTTTGTACCTTTCCGCGAGTACTCACATGCATACTTCCATGTCACTTGCTTTCGTGGGTGCCTTGTGTTTTCGGTACGTCAGCGTTGAAACATTATAACAGTTATCAAAAAAGGAATGCAAATAGTGCAAATAACCCTTTATTCAGAAGTGGGTTCCGAGCACAGTAGGACAAGACAGAAGCGTCCATCACTTAGAAAAATGTTTGTTCCAGCGAACATAATACTTGCCGAACAATGATGTATTTCTGCAACTAAATATTTTTTTTGAGCGAACAAAAAATGAAAAGCAACATGAATGACTTTGTTCATAAAAAAACAATACACATTTAAGTTGACAGTAGTAGGGTGATGACGAGTCGATTGCACAAGGATACAGGGATGGGGCGCGAGGCTCCAGGGGCTCGGCCGACATTTTGGAAATTTCCCATTTTCCCTGAAAATCGCTTGTTTAAAAATATATATATATATTTACCCAAAAATCACTTCAGAAATCAATTATTTTACCCAAAAATTGATAATTTTACTTAAAAAATTTCCAGTTTTTCCCACCTGCAAAAAAGCACCACCTGGACAATTGCCTTCAGAGGAATCTGGCCGCCATCTTTCCCATTATTATTTCAAAATCGGTTATTTTCGCCATAAAATCAGTCTTTTAACCTAAAAATTTACCTAAAATAGCTTTCTCCTCTAAAAAAAAAAACCCCATTTTTTAAAATTTAAATATCTTTTTATAATTAAAATTTGAAGTCGTAAGTATTGAGGGTTGTATAACACTGGACTCGTATTTTCAAGGCGCATTCGATCGTGATATCACAGCGTCATTCTGTATCATTTTTCATGCTCTATCATTCATTTTGTCTCTTTCATTCCATCTCTTTAGTTTCTCTCTTTCTCTTCATTCGTTTGTCATTTGTTTATAAATTCGTTCGACTGCCATGTTGGTTCTGTAGTTGGCCGCTAGAGGCGATGCTTAGGATACCACGTGAAATAGCACGGGATCGAGCTGCCGCACCTTTGGTCTCTAGACTAACGCCTTAGACCACTCGGCTATCTTGACATGACTAACGCCTTAGACCACTCGGCTATCTTGACATGCGGCAATATGATGTGTATGTGGGCCAATAAATAGCCTGTCTCTCGTTAAAGACATTTCTTTTTAAGTATTTTTATTATTAATATTTAACTTATACATATGCTATTTAGATTGAACTTGCATAGACCATATATTATTTTTTATTTACATATACATTTTTACTATCCCAAAATTTTTTATTATTAAGTTTTACATATAATAATTTTTTGACTATCCCGATTTAAGTATTTTATTTATATATAGGGACTAATTTCTCATCTTTACTCCGACATCCACTTAACCTAACATAACCTATCCATCATGTAAGACTTGTAGGTCATTCCACACACAATTTTTTAGGACTCTGAATATTATTTTCATTTTAAAAATATTAGGTATATTTTTACTTTTTAAAAATACTATGAAAGGTGTGCCTTAGAAATAAAACACAGCATAATTTTTACACAAAATTTGTTAGGTAATGTACATCATGAGGATAACACATAATATACACATTGAAAACATTTATCTTGTACACATTATTTTGTGTATTGCAAGGCGCTGTTCCCCAGTGAATCCTGATTTATTTGGGTAATCAGTATAATGCTTAAAACACTGTTTGCGGAAGTGAATTTTGTACCCATGCGAAGTAATCTGCGATCGCACCAGTGTTGAAAATTTTTTATGTAACAATAATGAGAAATATTCTTCGTTTCGTTCTTCACCAACAGAGCATCGATATGTTCAGGCTTCTCATTTTTCATGGCGTCACTATGCCCCTGGCATTCAGGGAGTATACATTTACAGACACACCAGTGTTGTTGTTCTTAAAGACACTTATTTTCTGTAGAGGAGTCGGAAAATCCAATTCGTTAAAATCAAACTTTTCTTCCACCTCAGCATACATCTTGTTCACACTCTGTGGATTCAATGAATTAACAAATCCAGCCAACACTGACCACCTGAAACATTGGTTGTCATAGTTGTGGGGATTGATTATGGCACGTTTGCGTTTGCTAAATTCCGGAAGGTTTACATATGTCGATAGCTATGAAGGTACTTCCTCTGTGTCTCTTGAAGGAAGCCCCTTGCACCTATTCCTATGAACCCTTAGACCATTCATCCCTGAAGTCTACACATCACACTTCGAGCACGTGTACCTTATTTTGGTAGGGCTCTTTGTACAGCCATGCCTCTCATGTCGCCTTGCACCATAGCTGTAGGCGAATATCTTGTCACAGAAGCGACATTTACAATGTCGGAATGGTTCAGCAGAGGTGGTTGGCCATACAGTTGTTTCTGGAATAGACGTTGATGGTCCAGTTAGCGATGCAGTTGTCTCAGCTGAAGAACAAGATGACACTTCTGCAGTCCTTTGTCAAACATTCCCGAATGCCCTGGGAATTCCGGTAAACATATAGGAACCTCAGTCGTAGTTGCAGATGATATGACTAAAGAGGAAGAAGTCAATGGCACTGCTTGTACCACACACGAAGAAGCTCATGGCACATTTACCGATCAAATTAGGTCTGGAACGTTCGAAGACATCACAGATACTGAATATAATGTCGCCTGTAAAAGCTAGCCGAGGCGATCCGCCTTTCACGGCAGCCACTGCCAAACTAAGTCTCTCAGCTGGCCCCCTTACTGCTTATAATATACACATATACAAGCCCTATGACGTCGTATTCATTTGAACCAATTGTATTACACCATTTTTATATTGTTCGGTTCGCCAGTCACCAAGTTGTAACACGAGTGCAGATGGCCAATAGCATGCCATTTTTAGAACAGTATCCCAGTACTTCAATAATTTTTGTATGTTCAGCGTGCCCATAAACAATCATAATCATTGGGTTTTCTTTTGATGGTCTAACATACTTTACAAAATACTTCATGTATGACAAAAACAATTCTGTTGTAATCCAACTATTGCCAGTAGTTCCAACCAGTGATATCGATATCTCAGTAGCATCATCTATCAAATTAAGTTTCTCAATTTTTCCTGGTAAAAATTAAAGCGGGAAGGATAAAATTACTACAGGAATTAACAGCACATATAACTGTTTCCTTACCTTTAGGAGAGACCTTTGACTGATGCCAGAGTGGTTGGTCACTTAATCAGTTGCTTTGTTGATTGGTATTTCTCAACAGTTGTTTTTAACCCCGTGGTCATAACACCTACTCGTACGTTATACTACCTCACTTTTACTGCAATGAATAAGTTTTTTATATCTTCCCCTACATTTACTGACATTCATCGTAAATGACTTCTGCAGTTGAACTGTATAGGATGAAATAGTGTTTTAAAGTCGGATACTACAAAGCCAGAGCTGTGCACAACTGCTCAAACAAGTGCCACAACGTCTGGCGCAGACAATACTTTACTCCATTAATAAGTACACTCTAAATTCGAACCAGTGGGAAATTCAAATACTCGAATCAGTGAAAATGGCTCCACTTAGAATCAGCGGGAAAACCACTGATTGTTTCAGTGAAAAATTTTCACTTATTGAATTAGTGACGTGAAATTATTTCACTTATTGAATAAGTGACGGTCGACTGCAATGGCGAATTAAATATTCTTTTTTTATTGAATGTAGTCAAATAATTACACGAAATAAACATATTTAAGATAGTTTACAATTTATATTGAGCAATTTACCATAATTGAAAAAAGTATTAAAAAATTTTGGAGGTGGCCAGGATTGAACTCACACACCCTTTCCAGTCCGCGTTCACGCCGTTACCTTACCATCTGCACTAATTTTTCTTGTCGTTGTTGATGTAGTTGTATTGTTGTAGTGTTGTGGAGTTGACGAGATCAAGTTAGACCGACTTGCAGACAAATTCCCAGTGCGACAAGCGAGCTGAGTATCTGCCGTGCAGGGGCCGGGGCGTGAACCCACGGCCTCTCAACTACAAGTCGGCCACCCTCCCCCTGAGCTATGGGGGCAGGGCCAATGCCACACCAAGTTTAAATAATGAGAGGAAACTATATGCCTTATAGTTTCTATATGAGTGCACTCTCTTCAACACCTTATATGCAATTTAAGCCTCCCAACAGAGCACTGTGGCGATTACATGAAAACGAAATGAAAGACGTAAAAACGGAATGAATTGCTGAATGTTCGTATTACCTCGTAAAACAGCGTTTTGAAAGACGAAACACATTTTAGAAAGTATTTTGTATTGGTTTTATTGGTTCATACGTTGTTAATTCACTTGACACACGTTGTTTAACGGCCATTTTTACACGCTGATTGAAGTGATCTATCAGTCAAAATAAACCGCTGAGTAAACAGCGAAAAAAAAAAATGACTGGTGAATTAGTGTAAAATGTCACTGAATCAATATCGTAAGTGAAGGAAATCTGGCATTTTTTCCACTTATTCATCAGTTAAATTCACTGAAGTGACTGTTGAAGCAGTAAGGCACTTTTGAATGATTGAAACAGTGAAATTATCACTGATTCAGATTTAGAGTGTAGCATACGCAATGTCAGAAGGAAATGATTTTAGAAATGGATGGCACAGGACACAGTGGTTAGTGCGAATATTATAAATACTGCAGAAATCTCAACAGAAAAAGACAACAATAGATTTCAAACTAAGCGTCCAATGTTTATCGGAAAGTGATTAGAATTGTAGGCAAGCACTCGTGACAACCACGTAGAACATGTGAGGCACATTTATTTATGAAATAGTATCTGCAGAAACATGACAAAATAATTCCAGCAGTTATCAATCGTACGTAGTCGTTTACGAATGGAATAGGAGAATGAATTCCAACGATCGCAGCAGCCGATGAAAATAAAACCTTCGCTTAAGTATAAGTAAGACTGTGAAGTCTAGCATGGGATTGTTTTTTATAAAGCAAAATGTTATAATCTATTCGCGGTTTCTTCAAAATTTTTGAATCAAACCTTTGAAAAATCAACTCATGTATGACACGTATAATTGTATCCTAAATATCTCATCTATCACAAGCGTCTTACACTTGTATTAACATAAAAATACGCTATTTTTTGTTAAACTGAATATTTACTTACATTATATTTATCTACTTTAATATTTAATTTCTAATTAATGCGAATAAAACAGTGAGAAAACAGGTGTGTTGGTAATGCCTAATAATAAATAGTCCTTATGCAAATTTTTATTACAATGAACACACGAGTTTGGTGCGTAGTCCCTTTGGTGAAATTTTCTAGACTCGAATCAGCATTGTTTGCATAAGGCGGAGGAATATCCTGGAAGTAGAACTTTAGCAGGGCTTCAGAAAAGTTGGAAGTAACCGTGAATGAACCTTAGGGTTTCTAACAATATGCCACAGTTGGTGTAGGTGACTATACGGATAACACTTCGCACACAGTGATCCTGACATGATATATCTAGAGTATCCAAACTGTGATTCCCACGTGTGGTAAATTGTTTTCTCCGGTCACTTTTATTTTTCCCTTGAACCCTTGGTCAATCACTGACCCCCAAAACTGTTGACCCCTTTTATATCCGAGACCTCAGCGGGCTGGAATTACACTAGCCGAGCTGCTGTGGGATGCGCTACGTGCTTGCGACTGTTCACTCTCCGGGATCTGCCCGCCCCATTGCGACCAGAGAAGGCGAGGTGCATCTGCGAGTACTAGGGGACTGTGGCAAATTCGGTGCGGCGACTATTCCGCAACAAGTCGCGTCCCCAGATGGCGGATCGCGGATCCCCAGGCTCTAGAGTGGCTGGGAATATTCAAATACCAGCCTGTGGACCAACTGGCCAGTGCGAAAGCTCCGTCGTCGTGGACGTCGGAGTCCTGGGTGCCTCAGTATGAAGATGGCTGTAGCGCATTTTGGTGGTGGCCCATCGATCAAGGGGGTGGAGGATCCCAAGGCGCTGAAACATGCGAAGTGTGACGAACCTCCCTTCTGCTGGATTCTGCGGGTTGTCGACTGCGGATGCGTGAGGAGTGGAATGAAAAGCATCGGGTCTCCAAAGTATATCACCGATGTCAGCTTTCGCACTTGGGCCAGTGGATTTGCCTCCCCGCGCTATTGCTCCCCACCTTCACCAATTGCGCGGAGACCCTAACGCCGGCACTGAAGACAGAAGATGGAGTAGGTGCCATGACTGAGCTGCCCAATTTTCCGACGCGCTCGACGAGAAGCATGGAGGCCCTGTATCCAAATGCTGCTCTCAATATTGCTGTGCCGGCAGTTAGCGCAGAAATATTAGCAGTAGTGCAACCTCTAACTCAAGAGCGCCCCATGCCCACAGTTTCCACCCCCTCTCTTCTAGTTTTTTCAACCTCGAATTAAAATGCATGGAAATTCACACCTGCTGTCTCCTGTAGCATTTACTGTAATGCTCCCAAGTTTTTTATTTTCTGTCAGGAGGGTTTTTCAGGTACTATGGCGGTTTTTTCCTCCCCTTGCTAGCTATAGTCTCAACTATAGGTACACTTAGGGGTGGGTAGTCATGGCCCCAATTGCCAGCCATGGCTGCTCAATCCCTCTCTGCCGCGATGCCCGCCTCCTTTTCAGGCAATTCCCTCTCCTTTAGGTGCAAGGGGTTCGCCCTGAGACGCAATTAGAACCCGACTCTATCTTCGGAAGCACACTTTATACTTAGCAATAGGGTAGTTAAGAAAAAAAAAGAATCGGCGGGAAATATTTGAACGTGAGGTTCTCATGAGAAGAGTGTGTGGACACTGCCGTGGAGTGGGGCTTTACTCGGGGCTCTCGCATGTCATCCCCTGTCTTCATTCCGCTGAGTTTTCGCCCTCAACTCGTCTCACCTCGTCCATTCTTCAGGCTGGCTGGAGCGACAGGTCTGTCCCTCGGTAATTGCTACCGATTCCAATTATAGCCATGCTCCTTTTATCCATACCTGACCCTGCTTCAAGCGGGAATCATTTGTCGAATTTAATTTTTTTTCTTTTGTTTTCAATCGGTGTAATTCCACTTCTGTAATATTATTATATTATTTTATTTCGCTATTATCCTTCACAAAAGATTCCCTCGCTCTGATGGCTGTTAACCTTGCTTCATACACAATATTAATCAGGTTTTCGTTTCTTCAGTAATATTTTATGTTCTGATCTTTAAGACTGGAGCAATTAAGGGATAGCACGTTTTTCGGCAGGTAATGAATTGGTAAGGTACATAGCGAGGAAGAACAATAAATTCCATTCCGCGTGATTTGAAAGCCACTTCGAAAAGTAGGTTGCACGGAAAATTGTAAACCGAGAGTCATGTCCTCAGTTTGGCAGCAGAATACTTGTGAGCCGAGCGTGGGGATGGTGCGTTCGGTTGTTGATGAAAGGCAGACGGGAGACGGAGACTTCGTCGCCGCATTCCAATCTCGCCTGAGTAGCCGAGAGTTGCATCAAACGCCTACGCTCGGAGCACAAAAGCCGGCGCGGTTCTTTTTGTCGGCGCGCGGGAGATCTGAGGGGAACGCCAGCGAACGATACCGGTTACCCGCCGCCGAACAAGGCGCGACGTCGCGCGGTATAACAAATGAAAAATCGCCGCCAAGCTATTCCGGCTGATAAATTCCTTTCTGGTCGCGCTCGTAAGTGAGCGGAGTTTCGAGGGACAAGAGGGGCACGTGGGATGATGATGTGATGGGAGGGGTTGAAGGGAGGGGGTAACCGGCAGAGGAGTGCTACAGTAATTTGGCGAAGTGCTGGTCGGCCCGGGCGTAGACCAATCAAGAGAATGGGAGCGAGTAAAAGCAGTGTGTCTTCCTCATCAGGACCAGCGTCACAGGCAAAACTCGCAAATCACGGCTTTTCAAACTACGGCGATGCAACCTTCCCCAATCCAGCCTGCTAGCAGCTCCCACCTCATACCTCCCGTAATTAGCGACGGGCAACTGGGGGATGTTTTCCAGTCCCCCCTTACCCCTTGCCAACGCCAACCCTTCTTCGTTTGTGAACCACTTACCCAACTGCAGGAGTATGTGTATGTGTGTGTGTGTGTGTGGGTGGGTGGGTGGGTGGGTGTGTCGCCAGGTTCCAGGTCTTGGCTGATGTTTTCCTGAGTTTGCGCAGTATGAAGGTCTCTGGTTCTTGCCTTGCGTAAACAACGTCGAGAGCACTCGAATTTACCTGACTGGAAATACTAACTCAGTGTGGCGGGTCTAGCTGGAATCATGAACCGCTTCATCAAATACTGACGTGAGAAATACACGCATAATTTCACGTCAGACTCTGAAAATATTTGCAATTTTAAAACTCTTTTGTTTTCTCTCGGAAAGAAACAAGACGAGAGAAAGGAAACATTACGTAATACAATCTTTAGAATACTTTATTCCGAAGCTGAGGTTAGCCTCCAAAACATCTCACTTGTGCTACATCGTCTTATCGCAAAAGTCGCTCTTCCTAAACGCGCTTCAAAAATGTATCCTAATGACAGATGCAGCAGCTTCCTTTCGTTTTCAACTGCGACATGGGAATAAGGAAGTAGTTCGACCTCACGCTCCGGACCTCACAGAATTGTGACGGTACAATAAATTGACCACCTCACAAAGACTACGTAAAGGTTATGAGATTAGTAGAATTTGGGGAAGTCTGGAATAAGGGCATCGGATTCGGATTCGCCCGCCGCCATCTTGTTACGTCATCCGTCCACCATCTTGGATGAAATTGACACTGACCTTGATCTTTGACCCGTGACCTTGACCCCGGTGACCTCTGACCCCAAAAAAAATATTCTAAAAAATTCTAAAAAAACTCGAAAAAATTACAACAAAATATTTAATTTAAACATTGTTAAAAAGTAAAATATCGATTTAAAAATGTATTAAAAATCTATTATTAAAAAATTAAATTTAAAATTGTTAAAATTTTATAAAAATTCGTTTAAAAAATGTATTTTTATAAAATTTTATTTAAAAAAATTTCTTAATTAAAAAGTCTTTAACCCCGGTGGCAATGTTTCCCTTTTTTCCCTTCGAAACTTACCTTTTGTCTCACGAAATTTCCCTCGAGAAATTTTTGATTGAAAATTAATTTAAAAAATTTCTTAATTTAAAAGTCATTAACCCCGGCGGCCATTTTTCCCTCAACATTTCTCTTTTTTCCGTAAAAATTCACCTTAACAAATGTTTATTTTAAAAAATCCAAAATTTTTATTTAAAAAGAAACATATATATGCTACTGACTCTCTCACACCCATTCGTCTACATTAGTTAAACTAACCCCCACCACTCCAGCCTTGCAATATATATTTAAGAGCACAATTACCCCCTCCACCCATTATATTGTTTAGTCGGCGATCCTCCACTACCTCTGTTCGATCCCACAAACGATTCTCATTGGCTAATTAGTCGCTGTGCTCCATCCCTTCCACCGCCGCCAATCTATCCGAGCTAATTACTCACTTTTCGCTCGATCCAATGTTTCTCATTGGCTAATTAGTCAACTTTGCTCCATCCCCACCAAGTGACAATCCTCCCGATTGGATGAATATATCGGGTATCTTGGGAAAACTGCGTGCCTCCAATGTTTCTCATTGGCTAATTACTCACCTCTGTTCGACCCGACCAATCAGTGTTTAGTCGGCTACTCTCCACCATCTCTGGTCTAATAATTAGTCATGTCCGTTCCACCACGCCAATGTTTCTCATTGGATACTTACTCACCTCTGTTCGACCCGGCCAATCAGAGTTTAGTCGACAAGCCACCACCACCGCCGTTCCACCCCCTCCAATCACTTCGATTGGCTTTATAAGACGCATCCCCGAGAGCCTTCGGGAAAAAGTTGCACCTCGCTATTTCGAGAGGAGAGCCCGATGATCATTTCTGAACTTGTAATTGTCAAAGTCTGTTACGGTAGCTATGTCATCAAGTACAGAAGAAACCCTCAGCAACGCAGAAGGCACGGGAGAGAATATTCTTCAGCTCATCCGTACGATATTGGCACGAGGAGCAACATCGTCCACGGACACGAACCCACGGCCATCAGGAAACCCGCTACCACCAGTTAACCCGCATCCATCAGTCAACTCGTACCAGCCCCCAGGATATAGTGTATTCTCACCCAGTTTCGCAGAGAGTCCCATCAGCTCCGACTTCGAAGACTGCGACATCGAAGAAGTGACCGTCGCCGAATTGTCTCATTTCAGGTCAGAAGACACGAGCAAGTACAGTGAACTAAATTGGGGGCACCGATGCATCAGTTTTCGAGATGCTAGAGGCGTTCTGCAAATTCAATTTTGCAACGGCACAATTCACTGGCTATGCTGCTACGATGAGTTCGAAGGCTGTTACATGCTGAACACACTAACGTGCGAATATAAAAACTGTTACGTGTACAATTTATGCCCCGACTATACGCTTCCCTGTTCGCTGGAGGAGTTGGTAAAACAGAATTGATACGTTCACGTAAAAAGGCAAGAACGTACAAAAGTGTATTGTACTAATTTTTTCAAGAAAATAAAAATAATAACGTGTGTAAATGGCTGGAGAACTGCGATGGACGTAATCACGTCGTGAAAAGGCATGGATTTCTGGACTGGACCTGCAACTGCACGCCGTATGCATGCGAAGTGCACCTAGGCTCGAGGCCGAGACCTTTCACCAAGTCTTCTTACAATGACGGAGCGCGTCCAGGCGGCAAGTTTAATCCAGAGAAACAATATGTAAGTATATCTCCTCTACTGCACGACGTAACCTACACAGACCAGCCGTCAACTACCGTGACCGTGGAGAGATGTGGCGAAAATGTTCATTTCCTGCTCCTCGAAAGAAGAATAATCTACGGTAAGGCGTTTGAATTAACAGTGCAAGATTGTGATAGTGACGATTGCGCGGTTCATATGTGCCGTCCACAAACAAAGTTCCCCACAAACATTGGAAATATGAAAAAAGAAGTTGCGGACGAAAGACGTGCGACCAAGAACGACAGGGAAAATTGCGAAATTAGTCACGAAATTAAAAAAAAAGAAGAATAACTCTTTAACGTATGTTTGGGACGGTGTGACGGTGCTTGGCACAGTTTGGAGGTTACACCTTCGGACCCATGGCCAGAGGTGCTTGTGTGTGCTTGCGTATACGAGGCTTTGCTCTATCTATAGAAGAAGCCAAGTGATGAAAACCTACCATTCCCCTGTAATTTTTTTGTGTTCAGTTGAAACATACTGTGTAAACAACATAATGCTGTACGTGATTAATAGTATGGAGGGGAAATAAAAGTATTTTAGGTATAAGGAAAATCATTACTATCTGGTTTTTTTTTGTCCATAGTCCTAATGTCCATAGTCACAGTACAAAAAAAATCTTCAACACCGATACGATAACGAAATCACGTGTTGGCTGTAGGCGGCGGCCTCAAGTAAAAAAATAGTGTATCTGCTTACGTGTGTCACACAAGGGCACTGCACCATCGTCGCACCACGACACCCCGTCTTTTCGCCCGACGCGCCTCGCACCATACACGGAGGTGTGGTTGCCGAGGGTACCTAGGCTCTATTTCGTACCAATTACAGCACGTGCATAGTGCGTACCCTCCAAAACACGTCAAGCACTTTGTAATATTCACCGATATACCGTTCACCGCCCGATGCTGTACAACAATGGCGCATCAACGCCCAAACTAAAGCTTATAAGCGAGGGTCCAAACACCCTCCCCCCTCCTTCATATAATGCGCCATATACTCCCACCAAAGCCTGCCGCCTCTTCAGGATGTGCTTGTTTGCTCACGAATACCTATAAACTCATCTTTATTTCCAGATAGAAAGAATCCTTTAAATAAGTTAACGTACTAGTTCGCATTTTTAAAAATCGTATACATATTGTTTACCAATAAAGTATTAATATGTTATCGACGAAATTCCGCAAATAACCAACAGCGACGTAATGGAGTGGGGCGCGGCCACAGGCAGGTAAATGGAGTGGGAAGTGTTCCCCGCCATAATAGTCACGTCGCGTCTCCCAGGAGAGAGGATACTGGCGAAACTGCACATCGCGCATGAGAGCGGGAACACAGCTATCCGCCAGGAAACACGTATTAATTCTAGCAGAAGGTTTTTTTGATCGGTTTAAACATGGAGTTAGGAGTATACAGAATATGGCATGTTATGACGTAGGTGAAGCCGCTGGAGATAGGTGGTTTTACTATGGACTGCAGCCTCCATCTTGACAGTAACCCAAAACATTGTGATTACATTATAATAACGTTGAGAGAAAGGTTACATTCGAAGCATTTCGTGTTGAACAAAGAAGCTGATGAATAAATATATATATATATATTACAATTCACGTGGGAAGTTTTACTAGTTTATTATTGGCTTGTGTTAGTTGTGCAATCAAATAATTTCCTCATAAAACTACTGATCGTGTGTGTGTGTGTGTGTGTGTGTGTGCTGCGGACTAGTATTGGTTTATGTGCGGCAATAAGCACGTGTTTTAGATATAATGTTCACATATAAGGATTTGTGGAAAACTAGTTTTTGAATAAATGATTAAATAAAGTATAACAAGCGTTCTACCATTGTCTTGTAATGTATTGCAGGTCGCGTATCAGTAATGAGTGCAACAAAACGGCGACCAGCAGCCTAGCTGAATTTCTGGCAGGCAAAGTTCACATGTTCCTGAGCCAAGAATAAATAATTATTTGCTGACATTTATATTTAAATTCCTAACACTGACAATGACTCGAGAGGTTTGGTTCCAATAGGACTACATTTCCTTTATACATATTGAATGTAAATATAGCAAATGGTTTCTGATAAATAAATTCAAATCCTGTTTTAGTTATTCCCTCTCTTTACATTACATTAGTGTTCTATTATGATACAGATTTATACTTATTTTGTCCCTTGTTGTAGGGTACAATATTATTTCTTGCATCTACAATGTTGTACAGGGTTAAGTTACCCTTGGTACATAACTAAAACACAGAAATTAAAATTTTTACTGAATTGTCTGCACTGGACAATCAATTTTAGAAATTTTTTAGAATTAAAAAGAAAGGGGGGGAACGTACAGGAAACATTTATGGATAATTTTATTCCCTATATCTACAAAATTTGTGTTACATCTTTCTCCAAAAGTGCAATTTAGTACCAAGGGCTTAAGCCCCGGCTACAAACACCGTAAGAATTAACAATAAAAAATTGAATCCACACTTGTGATTGAATATTTTCAATTCTTTTACGCCGAGCTCTACCCCGGCCAATCACGAGACAACATTTCCAAACACGAGTGTCAGTGTAATGCAAGCTTATAACAAGAACATAGCTATTACATGAGTTTTGCGGTACAGTTCAGATTTCCGTTTATTTAAATAGTCAACGCAATTATTAACATGTATACCACACTTGAAATACCCCGAAACACGATTCCCTCCAAACTTTTTTCATCACAAGAAGATTAAAAAAAAAAAAAAAAAAAAAAAATCAGGTTAGCCAACACACTGTTTGAAAATATCCGCGTTACATGTACAGTCTGTCTTTTTATTTGTGCTCGTTTCTCATTAGTCGCGTAACAGTTTTCTTACTGCGGTTGTAGCCAGTTCATTTTCATACTTCCATGGTAACGCCACTGTTATTTTGTTACGGGAACGCTACAGTGATTGTAGCGTAGACTTTAGTCAGTCAGTAGCCACAATTTTAATTCAGCACAACATGTTAAAAAATTTCACATTGGGAAAGAAAACTACAATAGGATATTATTTCTATAAATACACTTTTATGGATAATAAAGTAACAACCCTATGGTTAGGTTTAAAATGCATGAAAACTTATTCGCCAGCATTTTAGGTTACTTTGGGTATAGGCCATTCACTGTAAAGTGAGCACTTTGCAAGCCCTAGTTACTTTTTTCTTTCAACCAATTTATACCCTTCCACCACTTGTAAATGTAAAATCTGCCATGCGAGTAATAAACACATTGTATACATTCACCATACCCAAAACCAAAAGTCTCTGGCCACAATTAAATGTATTTATTGATTATTATGTGTGATGAAACAGCTTCAAAAAGTGCTCACTTTACCGTGCACGGCCTATAGTTTAATTACATTAGGATACATTGTTGAACTACAATGGGTAAAAGACGCATGCACTGCAATGATATCGATAACAAGCCCACATGTACTTACCACTGCCAAAGTGGTCCACACATACACTTGTTACCTACCAACTCGTGCAATTATTATTTTTAGTGTGAAATTCTCCTCTGAATACATTAAAAACTATTCAGTTTCAATATCTCAGAACCACGCTGCAGAAACTTGACAAACAAACACTCCTCTAAGAAAAGCATTATCGCTGAAGAAATTAGGTTCCTCTCCTCCCTTCTCATGCTGCGGGGGCATAGCGGTAGGACACTTGCCTTCCACCAATGTGATACATGTTGGTTTCCCTGTGAGGTTACTCACAGATTTTCACATATAGGAATTGTGCTGTTTTATGTTACTGGCTGGCATGTTTTTTCGAGGTTTTCCGGTTTTCCCCCACCCTTGAATTTTAGTGCTACTCCATATCTGCCATATTCCACCCTCATTGGCTCTCAATACCTTCGTTGTTACAAACCACCAAACCTCTTTCCACTACTCCCGTCTTAAGATGATCGAGGCCATGGTGGTGTTGCAACTAGAGTATTTGCTGTTTCACGAAGCACATTTTTTTTGCATCCCATATACATCCAATACACTTTGGAAAGGACTTGTAAATTATTATTATTTTTTTAAATTTTTGTTATGCAATATGGATATTTGCACACAATTACATTAACATAAAAATATATAACAGATAAATAATATAATTTACACACTTCTTAATGCTAGCAGCTGTACAAACATGTTAAGACTACATTCGGTTGCAGTACAAGTTGTTACAATTCATGTACATAGAGATATTAAAGTATAAATATGTAAAGTCTACATTAGATTGAAACACAAGGTATTACATGAAGTCTCCTTATATCAGTCTTGTTCTGCGTTATAGAAATTTATCTTTATGTATTTATTCTTCTACGGAATAGAAGACCTTACTTAAAAAGTATAATTTAACAGCTCTTTTTAATTTCTGTAAACTATTAATTCACTTCAAATGAGTGGGAAGGTTATTTATTAGTTTTGCCCCAGCATAGTATGGATTTGATGTAAATTTTTAAGTTCTGTAGGAGAATAGGTGAAGATGATTAGCTTGTCTGGTGTAGTAATTGTGTATATCACTATTTTAATGTTTTCCACGTAAAAAAAGAATACTATGGAACATATACATGCATGGAAGAGTGAGAATTTTCTTATTTTTAAATAGTGGCCTACAATGGCTTCTTTTTCCTTATTACTTATTAATATCATTATTTTCTTCTGTAATCTAAAAGCCTTTTTCCATCTTGTCGATTTACCCCAAAATGTGATTCCATAATTTATTATGGATTGAATATTTGATAAATAGTATGCAAGTATTGTATTATTATTATTGTTATTATTATTATTATTATTACAGATCTTTTTTAAGGTATTTACTGCAAAACACATTGAACTCAATTTTTACAGGCACTATCAAGATGCTCATTCCATTATAAATTACTGTCTACAATGAGCCCTAGAAGTTTAGTACTATTTACTGTCAGTAACCCATACTCTTCTATTGTTGTGCATCTTTCATCCTGCATGGTATGTTTATTTCTTTGCATGAAATTCATGAGCACATATTTGATTACATTTAATAGGTATTAATTTATTATACTGGAACCAATTGGACATCTCAGTCACTGTATGTTTTATATTTTCTCCAAGAACAGCGTTATTTGAACTAGTTACCATAATGTTTTGTGTCATCTGCAAACATTATAGCTGAGCCGTTGGTTATTTGTTCTGGAAAATCATTAATATATATTAAGAATAAAATTGCTCCCAGTATTGATTCCTGTGGTACTTCTACTCGAGTAGTTCTGGTATTGGACACAACATCTGTTATGTGATTTTTGTCATAATATCTTTTGGAGGTGATCTGTTTTCTGTCCTCAAGATATGATTTAAACATATTATTGGTTACATCTCTTACTCCACACTGTTCAAGTTTTTGGAATAAAATATTGTGGTCGACACAATCAAAAGCTTTTGAAATATCTGCGAATATACCTGTTGAGAATTGTCTTTTAAAAATAAGTTAATATTTTTTCAGTAAAACTGTAAATAGCTTGTCCTGTAGATCTGCCCTTTACGAAGCCATACTGATGCAATGAAATAACCTCGTTTCTTAATAAGAATTGTGTCAGTTTATTTGCTATCAATTTATCTAAATTTTTTGAAAAGGACGTAAGAAAAGCAATAGACCTATAGTTATCCATCAGTGCCTTATCACTTTTGTATGTATTGGTACTACTTTTGCATATTTGAGTCTGTCAGGAAAAATTCCCTGGGCAAGACATTAATTGAAAATGTAAGTCAAAGGCACTTTTACTAAAAAATAAGACTTTTTTTTAGCATAGCCATAGGTACCTCATCTTGAACTTTTACTTTTGAAAATTTTAATTACATTTATAATGTCTTCTTCAGAGATAGGTGTGAAAAACAGCGTGTTAGCATTCCAAGCGTTAGTTCTTTGGAGTATGTGTGCAGGGCTAATATTTGTAGCTCTATGTTGATTTTGAAATTTTAGTGGGATGTTTGTGAAATAGTCATTAAAACTATTAGATATTTCCTTTCTATTTTCGATTTTGATACCATCAACTTTCAAGGAAAGGTTAACATAAGGTTTCAATTCATTATTAATAATGTTCCACATTGCGTTTGTTTTATTTGAGGAGGAGGCTATTTTTTCTCCAATGTATTTCTGCTTTTCTACTCCAAGTAACTTGCTATATAATTTTTCTTATTGCTTACAGTATAATTTTTGTTTTTCCCCTGGGTTTGTTTTTAACCTCTGCTCTGAGACTGTCGGACTTTTACTAATCCATTTTATTTTCGAGCTACTGCTACATTTTACAGATTTGAGTGGAAAGGCATGATTAAAATGACAAAGAAATGTATTAACAAAACTGTTTCAGGCAATGTTTGGTTCAGTTAATGTATAATGATGTTTGTTCTGGAGAGGTGTGTGGTTTGTTCGGAAAGTTGTTCGTGATGGTTGTTAGAAAATTTTGTTTGTGGTTGTGTCTGTTGGCTGCAGTGTCCGTGGTTGTTCTGTAAACATCATCCCATTTTTCATTTACAAGAAGGCTTTAAAAAAATATAACATTTTCATCTAAATATCCATGATTCATCATCAATATTAGAATAAGCTTATCTCCAATTAGTTGCCCTCAAAATTAGAATTTGAGGGAAGCGTACTGGGTCCGTTGTTATTTATCATAATGGTAAATGACATGGGTTTGGTGATTAGGGGATTAGGGGAAAAAATAAGAAAAATCATTAAGAAGGGTGAAATAGAGTTTAAAGAAAATCACATAAAGTTTTTCTATTTTGCAGATGGTGTAGTTATAGGAAAAGATTGGCTTTATCTAAGTTTTCCTTATTTTGATTACCTTTGGAAAATGATAAAATGTATAAACATATCATTTACTGTAATAATTACAGCCTACCGTTAAATACATAACCATCTAAAATGCACAAGTAAACTTTATTTATTTAACTTAACATCTTGTCGACAGTATGTTCATTAGAGAGTGATAAACCAAGAATACAATGAAGGGAATACAAGGAAGGAATTGGTCAAAGTGTCTTTATTGAGAGTCACCGCAGAAATTACATGGAGTGAGTTCGAGAAACCATGAAAATTGCAAATCATGAAGGCTACAATAAGTAGCTATTAAAAATATGAGAACTGATTTGGTTGCAGGCCTATATTCTTGTATTGATAAACAGCTGATTTCTTGTTTGTCACTGTAAGTCTGCTGACTTGGGGGGAAAAAATTGTAAGAGTGGAGTTTTTAAAAAGGTGTAGCTTTGTATTGGTTTACGAGATGATTTACCATTACTAACAAATTAATTCCATAAACGTCTACACTGAAATAGCAAATCAGCAGTTAGAAAAATACGTATCTGCAGTTTTATAAAAGTGTCGCTACCTCTAACGAGTCCGCAACCTACAGGTTAAACCTTAGATTCATGGCACGTTAGTAATCGCAACCGCACTTGCGAAAATTAAGCACACTGCAATTGTTAATTTACAAACTTACGCAGATAAAAATATCCCTATACACATAATAATTGTGCGACTTATTTCACGAATGTATCTATGGTATATCCGAATACACTAAACATCGGAATCGCATGGCCCGACTCGTACGGAATTTAATATATTAATATTAGTTTTCGTTGGTCACCGAATAAATAAAACATAGATTGTATTTTTAAGGCGTGTTTACTTGCCAAATCTACATTTCACAAACGCAAGAATAACACAAATTTAGAGAAAATTCAGAACAACTAATGAGTTCATATAGTACTCGCAATGCTGTTCAATTTCAAGATAAACAAAAGTTGTCTCTCTCCCGCATAGCCGCTTCACTTGTAACGCACTCGAAGACGACATCAATAGCATATTATATTCAATTTTAGTACGGTTAAAGTTTTATCATAACTTTGAAAAGCTCCTACAGTCGCCAGGAAATTATTTCCCGGAATATTTTCAAGGCAAATATATAGGTAGGGAATGGGAAGCAAATCAACAAAAACACCGTATACATCACTTCCATTTAAATGTAAATAACCGATAACTTTACATATTTAACGGCGAAATTTATGTCTAGTTATCTGATACAAACACACTCACGCTTTATTTATATTATCGTTTGGGTCAAAAACGGTTGTATATTAATTTATGTCGATTTTAATACTCGTCGAAATACACGTGAAACGTAGGCCGATACAATGTTCTTGATTACTGTTGGTCACGTGACCCTTTTTACCGGAAAACAACCGCCTAACTCTGCGCTATAAACTTGCTTCACTTGCTAACACTGCACGGTATAGGACATAGCCACCCCTTTGGTTTAAAGTACATGCGTGACAAGGCAGGACCGAACGGATGTCGTGGAGAATTAGTTTGCGCAAGCTTTTCTGTTTCCTGCTGGCCATCCAGTGCCTGATGGCCTTCTGTTCCCGTCGGCCAATCCTTTAGATGAAATTTATTTTCAAACTTTATTTATTTATCAAAAATTTTTTTTATTAAATTAGTAAAAAAATACACAACATAGTCAATTTTTATATGCGTGTATATTTTATTTACACGAATTACAAACAAACTACAAATGCGACACTTTTATTTTTCAAAACTTCAATCTACTAGTCAAAATACGTTCGTAAAAATTTAGTAACAGTCTTTGACGTTCCATCCGGTGCAGTAGAACTGGAATCGTCGGAACTCTTTCTTCTTCCAAGTTGAGGTCAGCTGCAGACGAACCCATGTCAATGGCGACTGTAGCAGGTGACGTCACACGTGGATGTTTGCGGGGGTGCACTTCACAGTTCGTTTCTTTAGAGTCGTCCGGGAATGTCAGGGCGTACAAGTTCTCCGGGTGAAAGGGGCCATCTTGCTCCCACGGTGACTCGTACTCGACTAGCGAATTATTTATTTTAGGGTTCTATTTATATACATTTATTTCGTGCCGTGGAATGACGTCATATTTCACACTGTCTTCACGACCCAGTGATTTCGCGTGGCAGCGGGTAAAGGCGGGCAAGTGACCAGGCTCCAACTTCTGAATGCTATTTCGATCAATTTGTCTTTCTTGTCATAATTCAACAGCTTGACACGTTCACGAGTGCTCGGGGTCACGTGTGGGACGAACCATTCTATGGTGTCGAAAGTAAGAGAGACGGGCTGCGGGTTTTCTCCTACTCCCAACACAGCAAACAAATGCAATGCGGATAGCATTATCGCCAGCTCCTGCCTCGCTCCTATTATTATTTTCTTATAATCCTCGGCAAATCCCAGGAGCATGGATAGCGGAATGCACACTTCGAACCTGCCTTCGTCGTAAATGGGAACACTGTAGGCATTTTCAATTCCCCAGCCTGTCATCTTGGCTACGGGGAGGTGGCTGGACGTGAGCGATAGGTAATTTTTTTTATCGATGAGGTTATTCCCACATCACGAGATTGGTTGATCGCGACGCCATTAATCTCGTACATTACACGCTCGAAATGGTGCAGGAGTCCATTTCGTACCAACTTGGTGGTGGTCGGGTGGGTACCGTCCACCTTCATTAGCCCGCTTCTTGTGCTATGCGCACAAAGGACTAGCTAGGCAGGGTGTAAATATCTTGTCGTTGTATAGGTATTCTAACCTTCCTTCCGAGAGCGAAAGGTACGGCAAGATACGGTTCGTAACAGTGCATTTCGATTTTATCAAGTTTATCGTCGAATTCTAGACGCTGATCCACATCGAGAATTTCGTTCTACCATGTCGATTTACTTTTAACCGAAGTAGACACGGAGAAATTTTGGTTTTTCATGTGTTAGCGCAACGCTGCCTCGCAGCTTACTGAACACGGGTTCGATGTACTGCGGGTTTTTAAACGTTTTTCTCTTCCCAGTGAAATTTAGTCCCATCGTTTCAGGTGTAATCGTAGAGTGATTTCTTCGTTTCGGAAATTTATCAATTCCTCGTTTTGGTCCACGATCGAAACAGTTACTTCGTGGACGCTTTTTGCAACGATCGGAACGTAAATGAGCGTTCTCGGAGATTTTACGATTTTATATCCGGGAATCAAGGTGGGAGCAAACTCGTAAATAGTACTGCTCGGTTTCCCATTCACGTAACTGCAACTTGCTAAGTTACAGTTCATCCGTATGACGTTGACTGGAAAGAGGTTTACAGTCCGCGACGACTCGTGTTTCATTCTCACTTCGTACACTCTGGCTTCGAACCCCAGCATGGGTCCGATGGTATCCGGTTCCGTGAAATCTACATCTGCGGTACAAAACATATTTCAAGCCTAGTTCGAATGCAATGTCGTGCTGTAGCGATTTCTTTATGAAGTATTCCATATCCTTCAGCTCGTACGCTCCGGCGGAAATGCTTATTTCTTTCGCATCTCCTGCCACTATGTACCAAAATTTGGAATTCACATTTTCTTCTATGTTGGATGTGGAGTTGTACGTTTGAAAGTCTACTAGCCCCACACACCATTCA
Source organism: Dryococelus australis (assembly GCA_029891345.1). Lineage (NCBI taxonomy): Eukaryota > Metazoa > Arthropoda > Insecta > Phasmatodea > Phasmatidae > Dryococelus > Dryococelus australis. The sequence goes on from CM056995.1 coordinate 81,733,509, forward strand.
CCCTCCAGCTCCAAGGGAGGGTAAAAGTTAGCCCTCAGCTCGGACATTTTATCGCTCAGAATGATGGACACCGACATACTGATGAGATCGGTATAGCTTTTACAACCCTTTATATACCTCAAGAATTATATTGATTTATTTTCCTCCCTAGTTTATCACTAGAAATCATGATCGCTTAAAAAGCGCAGGCACAAGTGCCCACAGCTCCACGTATTGGGCATCTGCTCCGTTTCGTAGTTGTAAGTTAGATTACAATTTTTCAGGTACTCGCGCAGTTCGGGCGGAGGGCCCAAATTCCCAAAACTGTCGTAGTATATTGCTTGTTTGCCGTGTTTTACATAAGCTGCCCAGGGCATGCCAGGCCTGGCTGTCGTGTCCAGATTAATTATGGCGTACTCATTACATTTTAGTTTAGCGGGCAAGGGATCTCTCGGAAACACTCCTCTAAAATTAAGAGCTTTCAATTTGCGTGCAAAGAGTTCCAAATCCGTGTTCGTCAGTGGACGTCTAGGCAGTGTCACTTCGATTTCCTTCTTCGATTTTTCCCCCCTATTTTCTTCCTCCCTGCATTTGATCCCCCACCTCCTTCTCCTCTTCCTCGACACGGGTGGCGAATAAAGAGTCCTTTGCCGTTTTTCTTTTACCCATGGCGATAGCTTCCAACGTTCTGTTATGGCGACAGGTTTCCTCTACCTGTTTTCGATCGTTCAAAGCTCGCTTCACGGCACTAACGATATTCGTGACTGCCCCGGCTATACCGGCCAGAGCGCCCGTTGCAGGTATCAGTGCGGGCAGAAACCCTCCTACCTTGTTCTTCTTCCCTTTCTTTTTGGTATTTCGAGGGTTGTTCTGCGAAGACTTTTTGCTTGTACGTAATTTCACGCCTAGTTCCACCTTGGCTTTCATGATGTTGGATAAAGAATCTGCCTAGTGTTCAGATCCTTGTTTAGGGGGGTAGCAATGTTGGGTACATTTTTGCTAGAAAATAAACATCATCCAACGCGTTGATAACTGTGTCGTTGATTTAGCTTGGTCCCACAAAACAATCTGGTAGGGACGATGATCCAACGACCGGATCTCGCTGTCTTCACCTCACGACGAATCGAATTAAACTGACCTACAAACGTTACATATTCTTATTTGTACTTTTTTATTCGTCCCATAGCCCTATCGCCCTATAGCTCCATCACCCCATCGCTTCATAGCTCCATAGCTTCATCACCCCATCGCTCCATAGCTCCATCACCCCATCGTCCCATAGCTCCATCGTTCCATAGCTCTATCACACCATCGCTCCATAGCTCCATCACCCCATAGCTCCATAGCTCCATAACCTCATAGCTCAATCACCCCATCGCTCCATAGCTCCATCACCCCATCGCCCCATTGCTCCATCGTTCCATAGCTCTATCACACCATCGCCCCATAGCTCCATCAAGCCATAGCTCCATTGTCCCATCGCTCCATAGCTCTATTAACCCATAGCTCCATCGTATTGAATATTAACCATTTGTCGTATGGTGCATGTCCGCCGATGCTGGTTAAAATGTATAAATACGATCCTTTTATACATTTTCTTTTCAGTATCATTTTAGACTTGGAACAGTACAGCCGTAAAAAAATTGTCAATGATGATGCATTTGATGTGTCACTTCTGCGGTAAAGAATTCACAGCTTTACGGAATTTACGACGACACGACCTGCGGAATGAAAAGCTCGAGTGTGACGTTTGAATGTAAATGCTGCAATAGATATTTTTCTAGGAGTGATGTGTTAAAGATACATTCTAAAACTTGTAGCACTGGTTCTCTGCAAGTACAATAATCGGCGCCATCTGTTACAGAAGATCGTAGTGGTAACATACGGATCGCAAAGCAAGATGTTATTCTACCCATATGCATTCCAGCTGAAGATGAAGCTATCTCCCAAGAATCACGTCTCGGTTTCCTGTTGCCTACTAGTGTACTTGGTGGAGAAGGTGTTCAAACGGCGCAAAGGCCATGTGCACGTATGGTGGCTGGGCCACTCGAAGCGTGATGATTCCTGGGTCGACGAGGATATTTTGTCGTAACACTCCTGTTACAACTAGCATTTAATGTAAAGCTTACAATTTTTTACTATAATAAAGCCTTGCTTGTTTTACCGAGTCGTTTTCGCTTTCTTTCATTTATGTCCCCTCCCGATGCCTATGGGGCTGTTGTGTGTATGCGCTCGTGGGGTATGAATAACGTACTTCATGTATTGTACCGTAATGGGTACCAGGTGTCGAACCTGCACTTTCTGTATGGCTTGGTGATGTGTATACTTTTTTTTCATAACTGAGTTTGTTACCCATGCTATATAAAGAGTAGCACGTATTTAGGTCCACCTGTATAATTACAAACAAATAAATTGGGTTTGTTCCCCGGGACAATATAGTGCCGTACGTGTTTTCCCCATCAGTACTGTACCATATTTTCTCACGTTTGTGTGTAAAATGTATACGTTTCTTACCAGTACTGTACCATATTATCTCTGGACAAACTTAGGCCTTACTTATTTCCCGACTGGGACGCGACATATTACATGCTAATTGGCTATGCAGCCGGTTCGCTACTGGAACACTACATGCGTACACAAGACATTAAGTGAGAAATATTTTTCATGCATTGATGGCTGGCGTGAATACAGCTGTCTCTCTGCCGGCTGGCCGACAGAGGATGTCTTGGCAGGATGCTGAGTGGCAGTTACATATCCTTCCAGCTACGAAAGTGTCGACTTTGCAAACTCCTTTCCGGTAGCCATGCGCCTGCCGGTTCCTTGAGACCAGAAACTATTGATATGGCTTGGAGCGACAAGCGCTGTTGCTTCGTATATATATATATATATATATATATATATATATATATATATATATATATATATATATATATATATTCAATTACGTTCGTAAACCTTCGTATGTATTTGTTTGTGACTGCTCGCATCTGTCTCTCTTTTTCCTACAAAACGTACCTCCATTCAGTATAGCTTTTCGATGTAGCGACTTTTAAACATATATATGTATATATACCAGCGGTGAATTTTTTTAAACCACTTATACTAAATATTTTCTTTACCAGTCGTGATTTTTTAAACAAAACATTATTTACAATATGGTAAAACTGGTAAAAAACATTTTCTTCACCAACAGTGTTTGTTTGAAACGTCGAAACAGAACCATTTTTTAACTTACATGAGCAGGGTGTAACTTGAGATACGAATTTTTTTTATTAACTTCCATTTATTTATTTACACACGTTACAATACTGTTATGTTTTATATACTTAGCATACGATGATTCTTCTCCTCGTCAGTAATAAACAATATGTTTTTCCTTCAGTTTTGAGGTCATTACATACAAGTAATATTGTTTTATAAGCGCCACGGATTATCACACATCCAGAGCCTTAATGCTTGGGCATTGCACGATGCACATTGTCCATTTTCACAGTCGTGAAAACATGCTACATACTTCTCAACGAGCTGCCTTAACAGAGGACATCGTGGTTGTTTTTGTTTGTAGAGGTCTACAATTTTCGTACCAGCAGCACACACACTGCGCATTTCCGACTCTTGTCGATTCACGTACACAGGGTAATCGGGAATTATGGCTTCCTCCAACACTTTGTGAATGTTACCGTACGGAATATTTCCATCGTTCCACATAAGTCCGTGCATCTGTTGCTGTAGGCGGCATGCCTGTTGTGCGGTGTGCCCGAGGTGCTTCCATTGGCATGATGGTAAAAACGTAAACACTTTGGTTTGCTCGTCGTAGTCGCTGTACGAGATGCCGATCTGCTTGATTACGTACGAGTCCAGCATGCGAAACCCTTGGATGTTGCAAAACATTTTTTTTTCTTCACAGACACTATACATTTTTTACAAATGTTATTTCACATTGTGTTCACTCGTGTTCTGGACTAGCTTCCTCGTCGGTGGGTACTACTTGCCAGTAGAGGACTTGTACGGAGTCTTCCACAGGGAAGTTGGTCGCTGCCAGGGCCGCTCTGCGTGCCTTGCACCAGCCCCTGTGGTGTGGCGTGTCGGAAACTGAGGTAGTGGTGCAGCCCTTGAAACACTTCTTGCACGGGAGGCAGTCCTGTATGTCTTCGTCCAACTGTAGGTATACTGGCAAATACTCGAATAGTGTCGAGATTTCGTACGGTGCGTACGTGACCAGGAATTCTTTCGGCAGATACGGTAACTCGTCCCGTTTATGCAGGGCACTAAGAGATCGTACTTTTACTAAACACTGATTGGTCGGGTTGAACAAAGGTGAGTAATAAGCCAATGAGAAACATTGGCGGCACGAAGTTTTCCGAAGATACCCCAGATATTCATCCAATCGGGAGGGTTGTCACGTGGAGGATATGGACCAAAGGTGACTAATTAGATAATAAGAGAAATTTGATAGAGCGAAAAGTGAGTAATTAGCCAATCGGATAGATTGGCGGGAGTGGAGGGGATGGAGCAAAATGACTAATTAGGCGATGAGAATCATTGGTGGGGATCGAACAGAGGTAGTGGAGGATCGCCGACTAAACAGTAATGGGCGGAGGGGGTAATTGTGCTCTTAAATATATATTGCGAGGTTGGAGTGGTGGGGGTTACTCGAACGAATGTGCGTGAATGGGCGTGAGAGAGGCAGTAAGATATATAAGTTTTTTTAAAAATAAACAATTTTAAAGAATTTTTTAAATAAAGAATTTTCGAGGGACATTTTGAGGTGAAAAAGGGAAATTTGGAGGGAAAATTGCCACCGGTGTTAACGACTTTTAAATTAAGAAATTTTTAAAACGAATTTTTAATAAAGAATTTTTCAAGGCAAATTTCGTGGGACAAAAGGGAAATTTTGAGGGATTACAAGGGAGGACTAGCCGCCGGTATCAAAGACTTTTTAATTAAGAAGTTTTTAAATTAAATTTTATATACAAATATTTTTAAACTTTTTAATGAATTTTTAAAGCAATTTTTAAAATAATTTTTGATAATAATTTTTAAAAATTTTTTAGATCGAGTTTTAATTTTTCAAACTATTTTTATTGAAGATTTTGTTATAAATTTCTAGAATTTTTTTCGCAATTTTTTTCGGTTTTGGGTCCAGAGGTCACGGGTCAAAGGTCAAGGCCACGGTCAATGACATTCAAGGTGGCGAACGGGTGACGTAACAAGATGGCGTCCGGGCGAATCAGAATCCGATGCCCGATGCCCTTATTCCAGACTTCCCCAAATCCTACCTACTACTTACAAGAGTTAAAAATAATGGCCGTATTTTAAAACACCAATGACATTAAAAATTATTATATTGCTTGATTAAAATATCCGGTTATAGACACAATTGAAGTGCACGACTTACTCAAGGTTCGTTGTAAAACAGTTTATAAGTAGTAGAAAACATGAAGCTGGAACCAATATTAGAAGTTGCTTAGTATTCAAAGTGTTTGTAGAAATTAAGTTTTAGAGAAACTTGCCTCTGGAGAAACATGGAGTGAAATTAAAAATCAAACCACGATTTCTTACATCTTAAACCTTGCTGTTATCATAATGCCACAGCCCTTACACAGTGTTATTCAGCTATGATGTTAACCCCAATGTCACCCAAATATCTTCCGAACCACTGAAGTTATCGTAATTTTGATTTCGATTCATAAATGGCACCATGGGGCTTATGAGACATGGTTTATGTATGTTCCAAGATGCAATTTATTACTTAGATAACGATATCAATTTTGGTATTTAAAATCGGATTATACTCTTTTCTCACAATAGCATAACATGTTATTAAGTAGTGAGTTCAGTGATGTCATTATTTTAAAAAAAGTATCAGTATTAGTACAATACATCGATCCCAGAAAGTATTGAAAATCGATGGCGATGCATCGAAAATGTCGCTAATACTGATATCTCAATCATCGCATATCGCCAACAGTGCATATTGCTAGTGTTTTGATATGCTACCTATATTCAGAGTGATTCGCAATTAGACCGACAATCTTCGGGAGGTGATTTTTCATGGAAAAGTAAAACGAAAACATATGTGACACTTATAACTAAGCAGAACACTGAGGGAGGCATGAGCTCTTAAAAAACGAGGTTTTAAACCGTATTTGTGCAAAATATCGGTCACGAAGTAAAATGCCATGACAACTCTCGGAACATTATTGTATGTTATCGGGACCTCCAACGTAAGAGCTCTACACTGTTGGACCACATCGCAATAGCGATATTTCATAACTATTGTTTGATGATAGATATATCGCCATATCGCCAAGCCCTATCCCCTGCAGACGAGGCGGGTCGAAGATACACACAACTGTCGTGGTCGCGGGGCGGTTGGGGGATAGCGTGACCGCAGGGAGCCCGCTGTGTTTTTCTCCCGCGCAGTTTACCGAGCCCAGCTGACGTTGCATTATTAATACGGGCGGCGCGCGCGACAGATGCAGCCCCCTTGATACCAGTTGCCGGCACGCAAAGACAGATCCAGCCCCTCTCGCCCCCCCCCCCCCTCTTCAAAGTGTGGCGGTGCTATGTTGTCACTCGTGCCCACCTGCTGTGAGGCGTTATCAGCATGTAAAGATATACGACGAGCTCCCAGGTGGAAAAAAAAAAAAATAGTCACCCAGGAAATGCCTTGGACTATAGAGCGCCTCACTCTTAGATTGCAGTGTGCGGTGTAACGGACATTCACTCTCTCTTTTTAATACATTATTTCTGTCGTTAACGCTGTCCTTGTCCCTGTGTATACTGTTGCCTGATTAGCTTTTTTTTTTTTGCGGTCACAAAAATAACACGCCATTTTCGTTGCCTGGGCGCCATGCTATCACAATGATAGGGTTTCTCACAAGTGTTTCATTTTGAAAGAAGCCACTTAGCTTTGCGTCGAAGAATTGGATTATCTTAGGAGTTGTCAGGGAAGTAAACAGATAAAATACTCTTAAACAGGCCATTTCCTTCGCCACCAATTTGCTACTCAGCCTGCCAGTCACATCGCGAAGTTGCGAAGTTTTCGGAAATTTAGATAAATAGAATATATTACTGAAATTCATTTGAATGCCACATGAATTAAAACACGCCAGGAAATTATGGGATAAAATCAGAGGAAAGTTATTAGACTCGGTTTACTTTCTTCTACCAATCCAATGAGACTAGTTTCGAAGAGACAGATTTCTGAAGAGTCCATTTACTGGCATTCCTAAATGGTTTAGTACATTCTTATATATTTCCATAGATCACGTATGCAATAGCGAATCCCTAAGGAAGACACTGATACGGTATCATTTAAGAAAGTGGTCAGTCAGCACTTCAGAACAGTAACATAATGCACGACGATATTTAATGTAAGTGTAGGCGGTTCACTGTAAAATGAGCACTTTTGGAAGCTCTGCTCAAGATCTACTTGTATGCTCGTTACGTATTCTTCCGCCTTATGTAAAATTAACATTGCCATGGGCCTCATCACTTCATTCATGCGCGAGTCAAGTAAAAGTGTAAAATTATTAAAAAAGTAAATATTTTACAAATATGGTGATTTTTACACTTATATGCATAAAAAAAACAGAAAGGAAAAGAAAAAATTTAAGCTATCACAAATGGACACCTAACACTTTTTGTTCGAAGTTAAGATATGGAACTATTTTCCATCCATGATTACCAACTTTACTGTGCGCATGTCACTCAGTGCGCCCGTTAAAATATATGCAGGCAGGGGCAGTGACTTTTTTCGAAGGTTGACTTCAAAAGTGCTCACTTTATCGTGAACAGCCTTTATATTCATGTAAGTGTTCCCTGTCTCTCTAATAAGACTGCTTTCCGATGTGAAAATTGCAGATATAGTCCATTCACGGTTACTTCTAACTCTTCTGAAGCGCTGCTAAAGTTCTACTTCCAGGATATGCCTCCGCCCCATGCAAACGAAACTGAACTATGTATATACAGCTACACCAATGGGACAACGCACCGCATTCGTGCGTACTCAGTAAAATAATATTTTGCATAAGAACTATTTGTTACTACGTATTACCAACACATTTTCCAGCTGTTTTTATTCACATCAATTATAAATGGAGTATTATAATTGATAAATAACATATAAATAAATACAATTTTAATCAAAACTAAGGTACATTTATGTTAACGTATGTATAAAACACTTTTGGTATAGGGAGTATTTAGGAAATAACCAAACACGTTAAACATAGGGTAGTTATTCAAAGGTTTGATTCAAAAAGCGCGAGGAAACCATGAAAAGACTATACCTTTAAATACCTATTGTTATAGACTATTCGCGCTAAAGTGAGCACTTTTGAAATCCCTCTCATTTGAAACAATAGTCAATAAAAATATTTAATGTTTATAATATTAATACATAATTAATAAATATAAATTTATTTTATTTTAGCCTTAGACGTTAACTTCCAAGTGCAGTGAGATATACATGGCAATGTGGCATACAAAAATATGAAAAATGAAGTTTAAACAGAATTCCTATTTATTGGAACAAAATATACAATTATTTTCATTGCTACCAATCAAATTGCACTTTCATAAGGCTCAATTATTAAACAGTAATTAAAAAGAATAATTATTTAAATACGTTAAATCAGACATTACCACTTTGCAAGCGCATATACGCGCAAAATGTCAAAACTGAATTTGACAATTGCAATATAAATGCGCCCACGGCACAAAACTTTCATTACTTTGAAACTTCTTATAAATTCGCACATGCGCCCAAAATATTTTCCATTACAGTTTCTTTAGGAACACTGAAAACAACTCGAAAAGCTAGCCTCTGTTAAAGAAAAAACACTTCATAAAACGACATTCCCGAATATTTCACAACTCAAAATTAAATGAAGTAGCATTACTATCTTATATGCTGCACACTTAAATACAGCCTTGATATAAGTTATAAAATTATCCTTAATAACATGAGGAACACTAAAAAACACTGCATAGGTGTTCATTAAACCCTGCAATAAATAATAACACTAACAAATACTTTTAAAAGTATAATGAAAATATATAACAAATGGGCAATACTTTGACTAGAAGAAACTCGGGTTTCTGAGAGCCGTTAAAGCTACACATAATTCTCGTTTACACAAATTATTTTAATATCATAAGCAATGTGAAGAAAATCGTTTAAAACCACTTCCAGGATCATTAAAGCTTAAGAGTAGAGTGAGCAGGGTGATTCTGGACCATTCTCGCCCTTATCGACATCGGGTGTATGTGATTAACCTGGGAGAGGTCGCGAATAGCATAGGAAATTTTGCTGTATCGCCCTCATTGACATTGGGTGTCCATTTATTCAACCTGGAAGAGGGTCACGATAAGGAAGAAACAGAGAAATTTTCTATGCTGTCCGAGACGTCTCCCGGGTTAATCACATACACGCGATGTCGATAAGGGCGAGAATGCTCCAGAACCGCCCTGCTCATTCTACTCTTAAGTTGTCAGGTAGGCCTACTTTTGATTAGCCAGGCGGAGAAGTAGGGCGACATTCACCGCGCGTCGCAATAATGCATACTCATAAAAACGCGTTAAAAACATTTAAAATGTATCATTAAAGTCAGCGCAAGTTACCCAGAGCGACTAAGGCCCTCTCAAATCTTCAGCAACGTAAAAGGAAACAGATAATTAGCCACTACGCGAAATATAGAGTATAGTGATTCATGGCCGCATCAGACTCACTATTTCACCAATCCAACCTGGGCACCATGCAAGAGTTAAGACACTATGAAGACGGATAAAACTAACGCGAGAATTTAGTTATACAAGACAAACAATTTCGTAAGACAGTACGAAAATGAATTCCGGAAAACACCGTGATCAAGAAAGCCCAGTTATAAGATAATTTTATGCAATTACATTTCCTTTAATAAAGAACAAGCACTCGCAGCCACGAATCACCTTCCCTTGTTCCTTCTTGCCCCAGTGCGATACACTAAAGGCCGAATCCCCATTTCGGGTAGGCGATCATAAACTGACAATTTCAATCCATCGTGAATTCCTCGATTAGCACGCGCCTCGTTCAAGCACTACGTTACTCTGGCAGCAGCTTGGTGTAGAAGAAGGGGAAATCAGGGGTTATATGGAGGGGAATGAAGGAAGGTGTCGAGGGGAAGCTAGGGAATGGATAGAGGCTTCCCAAGGAGCTTGTTGGACGTCTAGGGTACGATAACATCGACGGTAACCGACACTATCGCTGTCGCAGCAATATATATTTTAAGAAGGTTGTTAAGGGATTAAAAAATGACTGAAAGGAAATATAACTAGGGGCTCGAAAGTACTCACTTTACCGTGAAAAACCTATAAAAACTTGAGTACCGAGATTTTTTTTTAACGGGTGAAGATGCGATCAGAAGAAGCTGAAGAAAGACCTCGCCTCGGTCTAATATAGGTGTGTCATACAACTTGGTCAGACGTGGTGGGTCTAGTACCACAGCGTGTTTCAGTGCACCAAACAGAAATATAAATTTTTTTTAGAACAAAACGGAAAACGTCATTGTGGGTGTTACTGAGCCTATTATTAAAAGCTTCTACTCTGCTATCCAACAATGTTTTGATTAAAACAATACACAGGAAACTATCCAAATTAACGCAGAGATTAATCGGGCCTACATTAAAATCCCGAAATTAATCTATTTATTTTTATAACGTTCGCATGAGTCACAACTAACTCTTTTTTTGGGAACTGTATTATTCATTTAGTGGCTTCGAGTACAGGCAAACATACACTTTTAAATACTACAGTATTAGTTGTGAAATATATGACTTAACAAAATTTTACTAAATATGGGATTACACCTTATAGTACACAACACAAGCCACAATTCGAACCGGAAATGGTAAATAGTGACTTTCGCATTTTCACACTGGCTGAGTCTGTAAAACAGACAAAATCCGACAACTTAAAAAATCACGTCGCAATATGGTCTACGATTCTTCGCAAGTGAGGTTCTCGCCCTTGAAGGCGGAGCTGAAACAAATGTTTGTTGTAAAATTTACAGAAAGCATTTGAAATGTAACAATGACATTCAGGTTAATGTATAGTTGAACGAATATTAGCAATCACAGCAAAACCGGTCGCTGCCATTAGATTACGCCATACAGAAATTTAAGGGTTGCCACAATGTTGTCGCATAACATTATGTGATGCCGAAGCAATCGGGTTTCCAGTGACGGATAATTAAATATAACGTTAAAATCAACTAAATAGGTCGTCTTGTGTTATCACGCTATACCTCGTAGTATGCGGGGAATTCACGCAACACAAACATTGCGTTACTGCACTTGGCATGCAAGCAACACCCTACTAGCACATCGTTTTCCATACCTCCCGGGAGGGCAACCGGAAATACAAGGCAGCCGTTGCATCGATACCGCTAGCACCATACGTGCAGTTGGCTGTGTGGCAATATGAATCGGTACACGTGAACAGAACTAGCAGACACGCTCTTAGTGTACGTTGCAGCATAGTGATGTGGCAGAAATGTCCAGCCTGCCTCTCGGAGACCGACGATGCAGCCTCTGTCAAACTCGCCTAGCTAAGCAAAGTCTTATCGAACGCACCATCAGGGCATGGCATCACGGAACCTGGTCCTGCGGCTCACACTGCTACTAAGGCTGTTCACGATAAAGTGAGCACTTTTGAAATCAACCTTAGAAAAAAGTCACTGCTCCTGCCTGCATATATTCCAACGGGCGCACTGAATTACATGTGCCCAGTAAAGTTGGTAACGATCGATGGAAAGTAGTTCCACATCTTAACGTCGAATAAAACGTGTTAGTTGTCCCTTTGTGATAGCTTAAATTAATTTTTTCGCTTTCTGGTTTTTAATGCACTGGAGTGTAAAAATTACCAGATCTTTAAAATATTTACTTTTCTAATAATATCACAGTTTCATCTGACCGACGAATGAACAAAGTGATGAGGCCCATGGCAATGTTAATTTTACATAAGGTGGAAGAATACGTAACGTGCATACAAGTAGATCTCAAGCAGGGCTTCCAAAGTGCTCATTTCACCGTGAACAGTCTATACGTGAAATTTCTTAAGGGCAAGTATCTGTACCGGATTTCCATTTTTTCCGCCATGACTTAATTTTCGGAGTCAATATTTAAAAACAAAGCTAGTCAAGGCGTAGGGAACATCGTAATAGTTATTTGGAAACTCAACAGATTTTTGTTACATAATTAGTTTCACATTTGTAACCGTAATGTAATATTATATACAAAAATATTAAATTATGGATATATACCGTTTAAAACTTTTAAATAATATAAAATGTAGTATGTATTTGGGAATAAGTAATTTGTAATATGTATTCGGGAAATAAGTAATTTTATTTTACAACATTTTCATAACTCGTTAGTTAACTCGTTAACTTTTCGTTTGTGGGGACACACAATGTAGTAGCCAGATCGCTTGCCTTCCATCAGGGCGATCCAAGTGCCGGATTTCCGCATGTGGAACACCTGGCGGATTTTGCCGTTGTTCGGTACGTTCTCTCACGGTAATCCGATTTCCTCCAGCGAAGTCTTATCTATATATGTTGTAAGACTATGGACAGAAGTAGCTCATGCAATAAAATTAATTTGAGAATTGGTAACTAAAATTAAAACCGTACTTTGTTACATTACTACACATATTGCTTATATCGGCCAGTGAGGCCGTGTTCCAATGGGTTTGGAATTATTTCGCGTTTAGTATTTTGTAAGGTTTTGATTGGAATACATCGACTTTCATAGGTTACGAATGCAATAATGATATTTTGTTGTGCTCTATTTTTTAACATTTTGAATATAAAGGTAAATATGAAGTATTAAATTAAAAATCCAAGAAATTCTTAAAATAATTTACGTTTCGTTACAAAACTTTTTATGGCACTATTTTGATTGAAATTAGCAAATTAAAATAAGTGAGATGTTAAGATAAATAAATAAATAAATAAATAAATATAAATATATATATATAAATATAAATATAAATATATATATATATATATATACATACATTTGATATATGTATTTCCGAACAATACCGACGAACTTTGGCAGGTTATTCTTGATGAAAATAGGACATAAATGTCTGTACTACTTTTTCCCTAAAGTGATTATTGAGGGAGCTACGCATCCCTAAAACTACGGCTGTGAGTGTGATTGGGTTAAAAATATCAGAAACTACTCACAATTAAGCAACAATTCGATGAATTGTAGAACGGAAATCTTACACCTATGAAATTGGGGTTGGCATCCCCCGTCATCACGAAAAAAATGTGAACAGTAAGCTGTAAGCGATTTGTTGACATGACTTAAAACTCAGCACATCGTAACGAACAAAAAGGGTTGTCTTGTTGGAATACTCTCAGGTTAACCGCTTTCGCGAAAACCATTCTTGAGGTATTGCTTACCTCGCTGGCCACTCAGCTTCACGGCGCTCAAGAGTGGTTAGGCGATCAGGTGTTTTGTTAAAATAGTGATGTTTAAATTAGTGGCAAATCAGATCACCTTGTTTCTTGTTTGGGTTGGTGTGTGTGCGTATTTGTGCGCGTGTGTGTTGGCGTGTCTGTATGTATATAACAGATTAGAAGAAAGAATTCGCAAATTAGAAACATATTTATGTTTCTGAAAATGGTTTTATGACTCTTTCATTTATGCTTGTTACGCACAATGGGGCTAAAACTTACACAGAGCAGAGCTACCAAAATCGTTTAGCCAATTGTGTACCATTTGTAAAATGTCGGGAACAAAATAAAATTTCTCCTCTTTCTCGGTCACGCACTACTTCTAATCACTACTTCAAAGAAAAGGTTTTCTTCCCACTTTGTTGTTGTTATAATAAACAAACTTGCCTGTTATTTGTAATATCATAAGATATAAGACGTTTTATTTCACTAACATCCAAAGCTATATTGTACTGCTTCATACGAAATACATGTAAATGCCATATATCAGGTACCACAATTTAAAAAAAAAAAAACATGTATATCATACTATGTAGTAATATCGTTCCTTAATTAAAATACAAAATACATATTTATATATTTTACGTTACCTTCAAAAACACTAATCATGGCGAATATAATTATAACATATGACTAAGGTGAATTTTAATTTCAGAAATACCAATTTTTTTCAGGATGTGGTATTAATTACATTTCTAAGTAGGCGACCCAATGAAATTGGTTTACAATGTAACATTTTTATTTCCTACTTGTTTCTGTTCTTTGGCTCTTTCTTGTGCCTCCAGTATGTACGGTGGCTCCCTTACACGCATTCCTCTGCTTATTCGACTGTCTACCAATTCCGGTAACAAGCATTCTGTATAAAATCTACGAAGCTTGGGGAACATATTTTCTCTCCAGAATTCGTCGTCTCTTAGTTCTCTGATTATTTATATGCCACTATCACAATATATTACTAAATCACAGAAGTACCTGTCTGCTATGTGGAGCTTCCCCTGTATTTGGTGCCGATACTTGTGCGATTTTTTTAAACTGTAGTTCGCAATTTGTTTCTTCAACAATGAGTTTCTTAGACTTTGCTGCTTCGCGAATAGGCACACATTCTATAGAAGGCACGCGCTTCACCTCTACAATGCCATATTTTTCTAAAACGCCATCTGGACTGGCTCCCAGGTGCGACACCTCAGGTCGTATAGTTAGTTACCTGCATCTGCTTCTCGTAGGCGGATATGGCTCTTTTTTTTCGTGAACTCGCCCGTAAATTACAGCTGCTGAATACAATTCTCACCTCTATCACCCTCACCGGCTCTCAAGACCTCGCTGTTAAGAGCCGCCCATATCTATTAACTCCCTCGCTCACTTTTTCTGCTTACACAACAGGAACATCTGATACATAACATATGAGAATAAGATAGAACTTCTCATTTGCGAAATATCGAGCGAGGTGGCACATTGGCAAAACACTGGACTCGCAATCGTGAGAACCCGGTCACATAACCGGTCCGACAATCCTGGTTTTGGTTTTACATGGTTTCCTGAAATCACTCCAAGCTAATGCTGGGTGCTTCTGACAAAAGGCTTCATTGTTATTTACTTCTCCAATTCTCTGATGTGAGTTGTGTCTATGAATAGCAAATGTTAATAATAATAATAATAATAATAATAATAATAATACATTTCCATTAACAAAATATGTATAATTAGTGTCACCGGCCATGTCACGTGGAATACGCCCACCTTTAGAAGAGAAAGGTTAATTTACGCGATAGGGAAATCGTACAGGCACTCGACTTTCCTGATGTCTTTATCATTTAATGAACGTGTGTGTAGACACAGATTAGATGACTTTTTTCTCTGTGGTAGAAATGGTCGTATCCGTTGTAGTTTGTTATACTATTTTTGTAACAATGCTCGTAAAGTAATTGTTACTGTTATTCCCCATATTTCACAAAGGTGCTTTGATTCGAAAACAAAATGAAATGTCTGCTGAAATATGCGCAAACTGTTTATCGTCATTAGCAACTATTTTCTTTATATAGGCTTTCGAAAAATTCGAAGTGCGGAGACAACATTTACCACATGTTCAAAACGCGGCGGCGAATATTTGGAGCATTGGCCAGTTCCATGAACTGTCTGGTAGGAAGGTAGCAGTTTCCCCATCACTTTACGTATAAGCAAGCTACCTGGCTCTGAACCCGCAGGTGGCCTACGGTTAGGCATTTTGGTCCTCACCCACCACACCTCAGCCCCCCGGCCGTTCTCTGCGAGCCCATGTAGTTCCACGACGAGCCACACTGACGAGGAGTGCGCCACTTCTTGGGAACTATTTACCAATAATTATATTGTCTGTCGTATTCTCATTATATGTTATTTGAGCTCGATGATCAAATGTGTTATGAAATGCTCAAGGTTTTTCCCATGTTGCTGTAGCTTAGTTTCTTTGAAATCTTTTTCCATTACTTTGCAGCTGCTAAGAAAAGGGGAAAAACCTACAATTCAACGCGTATGGAAATATCGAATTTTGAAGAATTCTCGACGAAATTTTAAAATAATGCCTGAATCACAACAAAGAACATAGTTTCACAGTTTACAGGAAACACAAATTCATGAGAAAACATGTACTGAGTTCATGCTTAAGTTGACAAAAAACCGAGATAATTTTTTTTAAACAAAAAAAAATTCGTTTAATAGATGATAAATGCAAATTTTAACCTCCAATTATCAAGTTATTGTGAATCTAATCAAGTTAATAAGCAGAAACCTTCAATTATGATAATCATACTTAAGGAAACTATCCCCTTAAGGAAACACAGGATTCAAATGCTAAGTTGCACTCCACCTACAAAATTTGGAAGGGGTATAAAGTAGCCTTGTATCCACTCCACCCGCGATTCTATGCCACTGTTCGTTGGCATCTTGTCTATGAGTGGTCACTGAAGTTCATATTGATACACAGTCTCTTCTTGAAGGTATTAATTAACAACGTGATGCAAATACAGAAGAGGACGTCTTAAGTGGCACGGATCTGGACAGGGTGAGACTGCGGCTGGGCAAGTCCTGCAAGACGCCTCACGGAGTGGACTCGAGTGTCCTGGGAAGAATCCACCAGTGCGGCACGAATGGACCAGAGCTAGGGGTCGGTTTGTGTCAGAAAGGGGGTGTGGGGAGTGGGCGTTGGGGGCAGGAACCCAGGAGGTTATTGAGAGGGAGAAAGGAGGAGGAAGCAAGTTCCAGTTTTAATTGGATGAAGCCGGGTGTGTCTCCACCCCCTCCCCCTCCACCCCCTCGTCTAACCCCGACGCTCCCAGAATGGGGACACACAATCAGCTGTGATAATTTCGCGATTCACCCTTAATCAGCGCCACCATTTTGTTCCTTATTACAGGGAGTTTGTTCTCTGCTGCAGGCAGTGTCACGCGATGCGGCCTGCCAAGGTCCGGCAAGACGCAGCTACACGATGCTGAAGTAAAGCTGCACCCTAAACTGAAACATTCATCACTTTTGCGGAAATTCTAAGTTTTCGTGTCATAATTTCAGTTCCAGGGGTATGATTTAAAACGTTGTACCATAGAAAAATTTCAATTTACAAGTTGTTAAAAAATTTTATATCTAATTTGCACTATGTGTTATGTCTTCCTGGCAAAAAAGGTAGGAACTTATTGATAAAATATAAATATACTCTCGACTTTTTATAAGAAGTAGATAACACACAATCAAAATTCAACACAAAAATATTAAACAACTCGTAAAATGTAATTTTCTATAACCCTACATTGTCAGTAATTACTATGAATCCGAAATTATGACGCGAAAACCAAGAGTTTCTGCAAAAGAGGATAAGTCGACCCTTAACTGCATGTGTGTGTGTGTGTGCGTATTTTTTTTTACCATAGACAAAGATTCAAATTCGACGCATGTACTTACATTGCCACTATTTTATCAAATATTTTTCTCCGGTGTTTACTTTACACAGTGCATTATTATTTAAAATAGCTTGTTTTGAAAATTGCACTGTAATTCATAGATAACACCTCTAAAAAGTAACTAAATATAGTATAACAAAATTGTAAAATATCGTTTAAAATGTCTGGCTGTTATAAATTTCGTAATTAAAAGAGAACGTGCTTGAAAAGTGTGTGGGGGGGGGGGGGGGAGCAAAAATATAAACAATATTAATTATTTGCAAAAAAAAAGTGAAAGCAGATGTCAAGCGGAACATTTAAGATATGTTAAGATATTTCTGCTAGTCGTCTGCAGGAAAACATTAACTCGATTACTGGCGAGGGCAATATATGCTCTGACGTTTTCAGTATTATGCTATCCTAACATGTCTTTGGGATACTGAATCAGAAACTGACATAATTTTTCTGTATCACGTAACAATTTTTTGCAATCCACCTTTGTTCTGTAAATCTATTTACTGTTGTTGATAAATTATTTGGGGGGTATATTATTGAACACAAGACATTTCAAAATCGATGTTTTATCAAAATATTTCCCAAATGATGAAATTTGCTCATTCATTAAATTTAATAGCCACGAGTCCCTTTTTCTCTTGGCCATGAAGGAGCGTGTTTCGCTTGTGCACAGTGCTCGGATTGTCACGGTGAATGTTGCAACAGAAGTAGACATAAAGTATTTGAGAGCATTTTTTCCTTCAAAATGAGTAGGTATGAAGTAAAACAGTTCCTTAAAGATGAACAATGTGCAGCTTACATTAGTCAGTTACATCACCTCATTTTGCGGAGAAAAAAAAAAGCATGATTTGAGAATTCGGATACAATTTCCGAATTCTGCACACCCAAGTACATATAAAAGAGGTAAAATTATCAATAAAGTTTTTTCATCGCAGGCCTGTGTTATTTAAACTTCTCATGGTCTGGGCTAGGGTTATGCTATATTTCTGCCTTGGACAAAATGAATTGATTCTTGTAAAGGCTGTTCACGATAAAGTGAGCACTTTTAACATCAACCTTAGAAAAATGACACTGCCCCTGCCTGCGTATATTTCGACGGGCTCACTGGGTGACTTGCGCCCAGTAAAGTTGGTAACGATGGATGGGAAGTATTTCCATATCTTAACGTCGAATAAAATGTGTTTGGTAAACATTCGTGATAACTTAAATTATTTTTTTTCGCTTTCTGGTTTTTTAATGCATCGGAAGTGTAAAAATAATCACATTTGTAAAATATTTACTTTTATAATAATTTCACAGTTTCATTTGTCATTTGACTGGCGCATGAATAAAACGATTGGATCCGCGGCACTGTTAATTTTACATAAGGCGAAATAATACACAATGTACATACATGTTGATCTCAAGAAGGGCTTTCAAAAGTGCTCATTTGACCGTGAACAGCCTTTACATCTTAGGAACTGTGCATCTATACAAATACCACTATAATAAAGGCAACACGGTTCGATAAAAAAAACTTGTTTGCTATGGGGCGGAAATGCATTATACCTATGCACCAAACCCGCCCAGATTTTAATCGACAACTAACGTTCTCAGCTATGCGTATTAAGCACTCCTTGATCGGAAAAGGTTAATTCAGCCACTTGTCACTCTACTGTGCGTTTCATTTGATTTTAACTTTGAAGATGATCAGCATAAGAGGGAAGATCATTTGAAGCGAAATGTATTTTGTAAAAGGTAAATATAACACTAGTAAAGACAGATGAAACTGGCCCGACATATTTATCGCACATTCTCGTAAATGAACATGTACCAGAAGTATAGTCCATCGCACGAGTACTTCTAACATTTTGAAGCCCTGCTAAAGTTATACTTAAATTATATTTCTTCGCCGCATGCAAACAAACATTAACCGAGTCTACAATATTACACCAAAGGGACAACGCACCGCATTCGTGCCCACTCAGAGTAATAATAATTTGCATGAGAAATAATTCTTACTAGACGGTACCAACAAATAACACTTTTGAAAGCCCTGCTTAAGATCTACTTGTATGCACGTTATGCATTCTTCCGTCTTATGTAAAATTAACGCTGGCGTGGGTCTCATCACGGTATTCATGCGTCGGTTAAGTGAAAATGTGAAATTATTTTTAAATTACACATTTTACAAACCTGCTAATTCTTACATTTATGTGCATTAAAAAAACAGAAAGCGAAAGAAATAATTTAAGTTATCACAAATGGTTACCTAACATTTTTAATTCGACGTTAAAGCATGAAACTATTTCCCTTCCATCGTTACTAGCTTTACAGGGCGCATGACACTCAGTGCGCCCGTTAAAATATATGTAGATAGGAGCAGTGACTTTTTTCTAAGGTTGAATTCTAAAGTGCTCACATTAACGCAAACAGCCTTTAATAGATGTCATATTTAGGAAACAAGGAAGTACGTGATCATGTGAATACACCACGAATAGACTATATCTGCCGACTGATATGGTAGGCCGTGTAAATCACTAGAGAAAGCGGCAACATTGTCTTGGGTTGCGGGCGCGTGTAGCACAGCTTCTGAAGGCTGGAGCAGCTCCCGCCGCCATCGCAAATATTGAAATTTTACCGGGGGTAAAAATTCCTCCCTGTCGCCCACACCCCGGCGTTCGCGCGAGAGGGAGGGAGGTAGGAACTCCACCAACCCCGCCTCCCCTTCCCGCCCACCCAATTTGTATTCCCATCGTTAATTAATTAAATTAATTACGTGCTCGGCGCGCGCGCCAGCGTTTTCTTGAAGCTGACCGACATTGTCGGACAGAATGGAGAAGCCCATCTGCGAGCGTTAGGGGGCCTCCAATTAGTGCTAATTAAGAGCACACAACCTCCCTTACCCTCGCCTCGCCCGATCCGTATTCACACCCCAAACCCCTCTCCAACCCCTCCGCTGCGCCACGCTGCCTGCCTGCCTGGCTGCCTGCCGAGCTCTCGGTAATAACTGATAAATAACACGGCGCAACAACAGCCCGTCTCCTCCGCCACTGTCAAGTATTTATCAGTTTCTTCCGACGAGGTTGCCGCCGCAGCCAGCAACAAGACTCGTTAGCAGGCAGCGGCGCCGAGCGCTCTAAGTAACGAGAAATCGTCCGCACAGCCTCCGACAGTGTTCTCTTTCGCTCGCACGACGATCATTATCCCGGAGCAGCAGTCAACATCCAAGTTCTGCTCTCCAATACTGAAGGCGAGAAGTACGTCGGGAGAACATTAAGGCGGATGGATCCACGTCGCTTTGCATTTCTGCAGATTTAGCCATAGGCTAAATATGAAGTAGACCGATCTCGCTGGCTACGCACAACCAATCTCCATGACTCAACATTGAACTGCTTTACTGCCAATACGGCTAGCAAAAATGGCATGTATTCGATTTGAGGTTTGGACACTGTTTGGTAAACAAATGCTTTCAGATGTATGCATACATCCTGTAACCAATTTGCAATGCAGTTTGATTAAATAAATATTGGTAAATTATATAATGTATATAATAGTGCTTGTCATTTAAAAAATAAAATATAAATAAACACTTTTATCACTGTTGACCATGAGACTTTGACAGTTGTCATCCTTTGGGGTTGGTCAATGTTGGGTACATGCGCAGAAGATGAATAAGCGGTCTACCTCATATTTAGTCTACGGATTTAGCCACCATGGGGATACAAGAATTTTTATTATAGTCTATTCACGGTTTCTTTACACTTTTCCAATCAAACCTTTGAAAAATCTGGCTTGTTCCTAAATAAGAGTTGTGTACTTGTGTTAAAATAATATTACCTTAATTTTGGTTAAACAGATTTTTTCTTGTATTGTATTTATTAATTATAATAATTTATTACGAATAAAAACAGAAGGAAAATAGGTGTGATGGTAATGCCTTGTAAGAAATAGTTCTTATGCAAAATATCATTATACTGAGTGCGTACGAATGCTGCGCGTCTTCATTTTTTGTAATGTTTAAGCTCGTTTAAGTTCTGTTTGCATGAAGCGGAGGAATATCATGCAAGTAGAACGTCAGCAGGTCTTAAGAAAAGTCGTAAGTAACCATGAATGAACTATACATATAATGGCTCTTTAGACTATAACTCTTGTGAGGTGAACTTTGTATGACTTGCAGTAACGAAATTCTCTGCAATTCATCCTAGAAGAAAAATAAAATTGAAAAATATAAATATTTAGAGAACAGACTTAACTACAATCGGAAGAGGAAAGCATGCAGTTTTCAGCATAGTTACTTTATATTTTCAAAATTAACGTTAACCAACATGAATTGCAAACATGTTCCCTTTGATTCCACAAAATGCAGAATTCTTTGCGAGTTCCGAAACATTTAATCGAATGTAAGTGAATTGAAATAGTGGATATATATTTAATTTGAATCAGCACAAGTCATTGTGCAATTTACAATAGGTGCAAATAATAAATATGAGTTTAAAATTAACATCCCAACCCCCCCCCTTTTTTTTCGCTGTGATAAATTACTTTATTCCTGTTTGTTAATAACGAGCTGCCATAAAGGAAGAAAATTTGGGCTACAGTTGTCTATACCCATTGTGCCAAAATTTTGACTATACACAATCATTAACTGAGATTATAATTAAAAATTCATAATTTTAAAGACGCCTTGGATTAGAAGAATTTCAAACATTAGGGAAATGATAAAACCTTAAGATGCTGTCTTAATGCATTTTAAAAATATTTCATGAAAGTAGGTTATTGAAAAGGAAGGTACTGGGTTTGAATCACAAGTATGACAAAGATGTTTGATTATTAAATTATATTCAAATCAAGGTACTTTAAAGCCAGGAAAATAGCCCAGTATTTTATTATAATATTAAGTTCACATGGTTCAGTTCAGCCACTTTAACACAGTTTCAGTATATTACTTAAAGGTAGAGAATTTTGAAACGGTACAATTTTATACTATCGAGAAACAAACTCCCTTAGTTTGTGGTGTCAATGACTTAGCGGCTAGGCTTTTCGTACGCATATGTATGCAAACCGTACAGAGCGTGTCAACATTTTGAAAACTTCATCTTCACAATATGGTCTACACTCTATCACTCATATGCTTTGCTCATCGTATTTTCTACTGAGCCAATCACTATTTTTATGAGTATGGTGGTGATGGAGAGATTTGGATGGCTCTTAACGTCGGAGTCCTGAAGCCGATGAGGGTGAAGTGAGGAGAGTATGGAGCAGCGCCGGAATGCAAGAGCGGGGGGAAATGGGAGATCCCTGAGAAAATCCGCCAACCAACGTCGTCGTCCAGCACGATTTCCCACATGCGAAAATCCGGGAGCGACCCCCGCCGGGGATCGAGCCCGGTTCACCTTGGTGGGAGGGGAGTAGCCTGACCACTGCACCACCGCGGCTCTTATGCCACTGAGAGATGTCCGTACCTTACAACAACACTGTCATACCTCCCCATCATCACGTGACTGAAACATTGTTTTTGTTACATACGGACACCATCATCTTCGGAAGGGGATGGAGTGATGCGAGGAGGGTCAAACTTCTCGTCGACAGCGAGGTCGTTATAGAGACGGAGCAAGTACTCAGAGAAATAGGAACGGGGAAGTAATTGACCATGCAGCAAGGAAGCATCCCAGCATTCGACAGAAGCAATTTTATAAAACAACGTAAAACCGAAATCAGGATGGCCTGACCGGTATTGGAACAGGTCCTCAATAATGCGAGTCCGGAGGTTTGTTACTGTGATATACCTCTTTTGGCGGCAAGGGGGGGGGGGGGTGGACTCAAATGCGCATGAATTGAATTTTTCGAAAAAAAAAAAAAAAAGAGATTACTTAATTTAAAATAAGTACTTGGGGATATCCCTTTCAATAAATATCTTCGCTACAGAAGTTGCGAAACTTAATGCACAATTTCACTAATGCAACAAGCGATAGATGACAGGCGACAATTTGTTGCATTGTAGCATGCTACATGATGAAGAATTAAACGTGTATCCTATTAACGGTGTTGTCGCTTGTGGCATACTACATGCAGACTGTTGCCTACCCGTGTGAGCTGGTTTTGACAGATACTGTACATGCAGTCGTTAATCAAAAGGTCACAGGAAATAATGATTTTCACTGCAGCGTTTTTGATTTTGAATACATAGGGGATGCTGGAAACGACAGATTATCCATAAGGAGTGTGCAATTTCAAGATGTGTATTTTGCTTAACTACAGAGTAGTAGGGGCGTGATGATTCTAACCACAAAGGGATGATACCTTTATCGATGTCAAAGGGTTTAATTGATTTAAAGGGTTAATTAAATTGATTGAAAGGGTTAGATGCATTGGAAGGGTTAAATTTAATGAAAGGGGTAAATGTGTTGGAAGGGTTAATTTTTATTATTTTTGTGTGTTTGGACGTGATATATGTGTATGTTACGACTGGAAATAATTAAACATATTTATCATTATGCGTGTAAGCCATTCTGACATTTTTACCAAAACACCATCTTATGTCATAAAACTGCAAAAATAATAACAACAGAATATGTTACAACTGAAAATAATTATACATATTTTATCATTACATGTGTAAGTCATCCAAGCTTTTTAACCAAAACACCATCTTACATCATAAAACTGCAAAAATAATCACAACGGACTATGTTACAACTGAAAATCATTATATATAATTTATCATTACGTGTGTAAGCCATTCTGACTTTTTAACCAAAACACCATATTATGTCATACAACTGCAAAAAATCACAACAGAGTTTGCTATCACTGAAAAAAACTCTCCAACATTTTATGATTGAAACAATAAAGTTTATTAAAACTTTCCAACATTTTACGTCATAAACCATTAACTTTCTTAGCAAATTGTTAATCATTTACCAGTTTTTCAGAAACTTTTCTTAAAATTGTTAAACATTTTAATCAATCATTAAAACTTGAAATAACTTTTCTTAAAATTATTGTAACATTTTAACAAACTCAATGATGTTTCTTTAAAATCGTTAAACAAATCTTTAGAATTTGAAAGAAATGTTATAAACTGTTTAATCAATAGTTAATCTTGAAAGAACTTGTATTAAAATCATCGAAACTTTTAACAAACTGAATTATGTTTCTTTAAAATCGTAAAACATGTATTTAGAATTTGAAAGAAATTTTATAACTTTTTAATGGATCATTAAAATTTTAACAAACTGAATGATGTTTCTTTAAAATCTTTCCAACTTTATACTTTCAATCATTAAAACTGTTAAAACTCCTCAGCCTATTACCAGTGAAAAATCGTTAAATTTATTTTTAAAAAAATACACATCATATTACAGCTGAAAACTATGTCACCATATCACATTGGAATATACTAACAATTGTGAAACTGAAAAAATATATTGAATTATGTTGTGGCAGAAAGAATCAGTTTGAATTTTTTCATTAGAATTTCCATTTAGAGTTAAGAGATAAACTGAATTTACGTTTCTTTACCTGTACAACAGGTGTTGGTGATATTGGTGATGATATAGGACTATAAATAATTTCCTGTGGTGAAGGTATGAAAGGAGGAGGAGGTGGGGAAATTAATTTATGCTGCGGTGATTCAGGTGATAACAATAATTTAAGAGACGGTAAACTTGCCTCGGATGAAAACACAAAATTTAACTCTAAATACTATTCCAAATCTTGGTATAACTGGTTTTTTGACATATCTTCCTGCACATTATTTGAGGCTAAATCTAGTGGAGTGTAACACAAACACATTGGTGGTTTTTGTATATGTGCCTCACCTTACTTGAGGGCTGATGATAAATCTAGAGGTTCAAATCTCGAAGTTGTTGACATCGAAGGCATTGATGTTGAAGGCGTCGACTTCGATGCCTCAGGCGGTGTTGCAGACCTCGATGCCAGAGGTGTCTCATCGACACCGAAGGCTTCACTGTAGCTCTCAACGTTGCTGTAGATATCGACACCGCAGGTGGCATTACAGACCTCAATGCCGGAGGCATCGCCATAGATATCGACACTGCAGGCGTCCATGTAGACCTCGAAATGGAAAGCGTGACTGTCGGTCTTGTTAGTGCAGCTTCCAATATACTTGGTTTCGGCATCGAAGGTATCACTGTTGGATTCGTCACTGCAACTGTTCTTAATGTTGAAGGTGTTGACAAGAGCAACGGTTGTATAGTAGATCCACTTTCCTCGTCATCATCCAAAAAATCGAATAAATTTTTTGCCAAAGCATCTGGTCCGTTCAATAGATCACTAAAATAACCCCAGTTAAAATCTGTAAGTTCTTTGATAAAATTTTGGGTAGATAAGCCAACAAAATAATCTTCATACAAGCGTGACTTGCTAAGGCTAACCGAACTGACAAACAACAGGAAATAGTGGAAGGGGGCTATAATGCAAAAGCTCTATTTATAAAAATTTCAAATTCCCAGGTAAACATTCGAGAAGCCCGATTTCTCCCCTCCAACCAGAAGTCGGAAGTCCAAACACCCAACCCCTCCCTTCCAGCACCTCCGACTTTCAAATATCCTCAAGCCAACACCCCAACCTCTGAGACAAAC
Organism: Dryococelus australis; assembly: GCA_029891345.1. Taxonomy (NCBI): domain Eukaryota; kingdom Metazoa; phylum Arthropoda; class Insecta; order Phasmatodea; family Phasmatidae; genus Dryococelus; species Dryococelus australis. The sequence continues at coordinate 81,759,504 of CM056995.1, forward strand.
CTCTCTGCTAAGTTTCTTCCTCTGAGAAATGAATAATATTTATTTATCACAAAATAACTTCTGCTTCATAACAAATAAATTCTGTTTAGTACTCAATTATATGGATAAGCAATGTAATAGAGATAAATGCCGTCAACAAAGCAATATATAATTTATAGAAAAAAACAATGTTTCATATTACATAATTACAATTCACACTTGCAATTAACCCTCTTTAAATTTCTCTAAGATTACTTTAATCTTTTAAACATTTTATTATTCACTTATTTTTGTTTTCAAACTTAAAATATAATTACTTTTTAATAGAATGAAGTATTATGTTTTGTAATATTATTTCATTACTCAATATTTCTGCAAACCTTAAATATTTTCCTAAATATTTTTTTAATTAAAAATATATTTTATCTTAATCGAGAAATGTGTCATACTTTGCTTTGTAAATTTAGTATATATGGATTTTTTTCCCGTTAATGTGTCTGAACATATTTTCAATTTGGTCAAATTCTATTTTATAAGATTTTTAAAAATATGTTGGCAGCAGTTAGTGTGTACGGGGAAATAAAATACGTTTCATACATATTTTTTAATTTTTATATGTCTTCTGTATTTTTTTAAATTTATTTATATTTTCCTCTGTAATGGAGCTTACAAAGCGAATATTAATTTTTATCAAGTACAAAACATAATATTTTGCTCGAGAATTTCCAAACAGCTAGGAAGATATTTTGACCTTGGTATCCTTTATGGTTAATATCATTAACCTGAAGGTTCCTCCCCTCCAGGATGGACCTCGGCAGTTTGCTTTGTGACAAGAGACACCTTCCCTAGGGTATAACAATAAAACCGAAATGCATTCTGCTGGGTTTTGTTGGAGTCTGGCTGGCAACCTCTGAGATCTGGAGTTTTGTAGTTGGTACTATTGGAATAAACACTGAAATTTAAACTTGAAGGTTTATGACTCTGGAGAAGAACCGGTCATATGGCTAAGGTCATAGATCTCTAAACATAACTTTTTTTTTTCATATCTGAAGACATTGGTAAATGCTACAAGTCTAAAATTTCGAAACGAGTTTAAATTTGTTAGCTAATAGCGTTTGATCTGAAAAATTCCATGCAATTCATTTAAGTTTAAAAATATATAAAATTTAGCATATCTAGCATTTTTGCATGAAGGAACAAATTATATATATAATTATGTGTTAAATTCATTATTCCTTTTATGATTATATAACCAGTGACTTAAAAAATAACTATTATCAAGCATGTCTTACCCAATATGGTATATACTATTGTTAGTTATGTAAAAGTGGTTAGAGTGCTCATTTTCAGGACTTCTCTCTCTCTCTGTTAAGAAAATATTTTTCTTTAGAAAACAATTTCAGTTTTAATAAGCAAACAGTTATTGACAAAATATATACAAATACAAGCTGTTTCAAAAAATCATTTTAACGCTGAAGCAGAATAGTATGTTCAAAATATACACAAGTAACTACAGGCTGACCTAAAACATTACATCAAACAAGTATAGAATGATTGCAAACACATAAACAGATATAGGTGTGACACAATTATTTCTTTCCGCAACAAGGTCGAAATGGTTTGCTCCAATGTTCTAATAAATTGCTGATATTCACTTAAGATTTGGATTTCTGTATGCATGAGCACGTGATTTCGGTCTTCTGGCCCATCTTTATAAACTAGTGGATATCATACAAGCAAATACTTTTTATATTAAATTTCAATCATCCTAAATAATGCCATATCATGAGAATAATATCCACAGGTGATTCAGGAGGAGAATCATCATAGTTTGTTTCACCCCAGTCAGACATCATTGCCCAAGTTAGCATTAATTTTGAGTTTTCCTCTGCAGCGAAGAATGTTGAATAGGATCCATATATTTCAAGTAATTGTTTGAATGAGTGGCAATTGTATTATTTTCGAATATATATTACTTTCCCACAATACACACTTTCTAAAATGCATTTTCGCTTAACTCCACCTACACATATTTCACAATTATTTAGGTAATGTTTGCAAATATCTTCAATATTCTCATACTCTATATATCCACTTTCCCAGGTTAATCTATGGTGATGCTTAGTAACCCATCTATTTGTTTTCTTGTATTTGGGAGTTAGATATTTCCAGTCAAATGGTGATTTGAAGCTGAATGCAGCTATATGTCCTTCCATAGTAGCAATAGCTAATTCTTTAATGATAATTTTTTTCTGCAGATTGAAATCCTTGCACATTGCAAAACATCTCGTAGCCATGGGTAGTCATCTACTGACTCAATGCATTATTTTCACTAGCTTATCTCTTAGAGTACAGCACACTCATTTATCATGAATTATCACAGCATATGCTTGTTTATTTGCTGGAATAGGTAAATTTGCAATAATTACAATTCGTGAATTAATCACACTATTTGTAATTCCATTGTTTTGTTTGCTTACATCAAACACAAATATTGCTCCTCTACTTTTAAATGTTTAGGTTTCAAGGATCGGTGAACTGTTTTTCTTATAATACATTTCCTGAAACTTTGTATACATATCATATGAAATAAGGAACTCCACATTAGCAAATATCATATTTAAATTCACATAGGGGCAAACTTGACTGTTTAGATACAGTTTAATATTCTTCATATAAATTATCGAATACTGATCTATCAGCTTTTAAATTGTTTTGTCGATTTGTTTGAAAACAAATGACTATGTATCTCAGTTTCTGTGACAAAAAACTTGATTTCACACTCCACTTTATTTTTTGAGCAAGTGGTAGAGTCGGAAAAACCTCTAAATCCCACAATCTGAATGCGATGTATAAATGATTCCCTTTTTCGATAAATTTTAAAAACTTTACACATTCACAAGTGTTAATTTAAATATATGGCATTAACCATTCCACACTGTTTCATTAAAATGTTACAACTTCCTTCTTTGTATCCTATATTGCATTCAAATGAATATTGCCAAGTAGAATAACTAATTCTTGTTAAGCATTTAATATGACGTGATTGTAGTCTTCAGTAAATCCCCAAAAAAAACTTAACGGTATAATAAATTCATATCATTCACTTGGGTTTATTTGTAGTGAGTAATCAATAGCATTTTCCACCCAGCCATAAGACCTGTATAAAGATCGCTTACAGTTCCTGAGAGATAGTTCTTCATTGTGGAAGTAATTCCAACATCTCGTGTTTGATCAATTCCCACTCCATTTAGCAGATATGCAATTCTGCCGATTGAATGGAGTACTCCATTTCTTACTATTGTTGTAGTTGCTGGATTACTTGCATAGGTTGTCTTTTTAATTGTTCCTCCAATTCTTAAACTTAATATAGATGGTAACGTGTAAATATCGTGATTTTTTAATGGGTATCCTATTTCCTTAGGAAATGTATACGGACCTGCTCAGAATGGTCCATACACATGTATTTCTGTATTGGTGATTGCATTTTCATAGCTGATTGGTTCTTCAAAATTAAGTATGTGTTCCATTTCTATTAACAGTATATCCTAATTATTCTAAATACAATTTGTTGCCTTGTGTTAACTTTATGGGTAACTTATTTGAAGTGAGCATTTTATGCTTGCATTTACCTCTCTCTATAATTCCTTTCTTCGAAATAAGTTCCATAGTGACATAGTTCTTAAAAAAAACTGCATACTTTACGTTCGAATTCAATTTTGTACACAATACCCATTATGATCGCAATGGGCAATGAAATAAAACTGTTTATATAGCTTTTTTAAAATGTAAATGGATGGTAATTTCTTTGTACATCTTCAGGTAATTCCCCTTTAATGAATGTTTCTAAGTTATCCAACATATAAGATCCCACCACTATCACAATCTTGTTTTTTTTTCACCAATATTAGTTGTAAATTATTGGTTATACATATCAATGTTTGGTATGCTGTTGTATGTAACAAATTCGATTAGACTTATTTGCCATTCTCCATATAACTCCAAAGCTGAGAAATATACAGCATGCAATTGCAATGAATTTCCAGTTAATATCAATGCAATTGAAATATTACTAATATGTTTTAATATTACACTTACTTATATATCCTATTTATAGTAAAAAAAATGTAAGCATAAATGTCTGCAATTGATTGTATTTGGTTAATTTTCCATTTTGTAATTGTACCTTAATTGCATGTTTTCTAAATAAATATATATTTAAATTGGAGGTTGTAAATCGCAGAAACTGTCATAATAAAATGAATGAGTTATGTTCTTAACTAATACATTCCAATGTATTCCTTCATTTTGTATCGAATCTAAGTTAACAATTATACATTGACGAATATTTGGACTCTTTGGTAAATCGTCTCTCATATACACTCCTCATCAATAGAGAGTTTCCAGTTTCTTTACAAATATATTAATATCTTTGTTTGCTAATGCATGTTTAGGAAGACTATTTAGTAGTTTCTGCACATTTTCCACGTTTCGAGCTTGTTTGTCCTTGTCCAACTTTATAGGATTTCGAATACATTCCTTTACCTTCTGATTTAACTGCTCTACTACTAATTGCCGAAACTCCTCCGAAGATTTAATCAAGGGCTGTTAATGCTGGAAATAGGAATGGAATTATTCCTCCAGTCTTTGTTTTTCGTTTGGTTTTGCATTTTAAGACCAAGCCTCTCTTCTCCTTTGTGCCATAATTATATCAACAAGCCAAGTTCCAAGCTTTCCACCTGTAAGTGTGGATGGATTCTTCCTTATATTTGTAGCTTTATCAGCTAGAATCGCATTTGTTATATGTCTTTTTTCCAAATTGTTTGTTTCATCGTAAACCATACCATGTTCTTTACACGTGTTATTCAAATAGTTTATTCCTTGATCGTTCTGTGTCAAACGTTTGGCAAGTTTAATACCTGGTCCACAATAATTTTATTTTGGCAAATGCAATTCAAATGGTAATTTGTTGACCAATATATTCAATACACCACATCCTTTTTGATGTGTTTAGTACGAGCCATTGTTTTCAACTGAATGCAAGCCTATATGTAAACCTACATTTATAGTTTTATGTTTTGTATGTTACATAATAATTGTGTAGAAATGAAGGTTATAAAACTAAATGTAGCTCTGATGGTAACTGTCAATACAAAAGAAAACATATATGAACAGAAACATGGTATTCTTTTACCATCAAATATACGTTGTATAATAAGCGGTCCTTATTCATGTGGAAAAACCTGTGATATTATGTCGCTGTTGAACATCGAAATGGACTAAAATTTGAAAATGTATATGAGTTTTCTAAAACAATACAAGTGAAATATAAACTATTAGTGAGCATTTTGTCATTAATTGAAGGAATGCAATATTTCCCTTCTAAAAAATAAAGAATATATAGTGCCTCCAAATGAAACATTACCCAATTCCGTATTTATTTTTGATGATGTTTGGTGTAAACAACAGGGTTAAATTCAGCAATATTTTAGTTTTGGTCGACATTCAAAAGTTGATTGTTTTATTTATCACCAAGTTACACACATATACCAAAACATAATTTGTGCGCTAATGTAAATATTGCAATTTTGTTTCAAATAGATAATATGCATTTACAACATATTTACAGTGATCATGTTTTAGGCGATATGACATTTACAAACTTTAAAGAAATGTGTTTTACTGTTGGAAAGAATAATACTGATTTTTGGTTATTATATCAACACTGGTTTTGATAGTTTTTTACTTCCAGGTGTAGAACAGTAAGTATTTAAAAGTTTGGATATAGCACTATAAAACATAATTATTACAATAGCTGTTTAACCAAAATTCGCTATGGGAATTGTGATTTGAACTGACATATATTTCTATATATGGGTATGGGTGTGAAAGATAGCATTGAGGTTAACAAACATTACATGGATGATTTAAACACTATTATGTTAAATGTATTTAAATCGCAATCAAATTATATTCAAAGAAATTGATAAAGTTTTTGGATTTGAATGATAATGTTTATAAAAACATGAGTGTAATTGCAAACATTTGAACCAATATAGCAATGATTTGCAGAGCAATGAACTTAGAATTGAAGAACGCTTAAATGGATTTGGTAAAGAATTTAATGATATCACAAATATAGTTTATACAACACAACTTACAGAAATACAAGTAAATTTATTAAGAGTTGTAATTAATGAAGTGGTAAGCGATACTATTACAACACAAGTTGAAACATGACATGAACAAATAATGCAATATAAAAACATGAATACATAAATAAAAAATTTGGTTTAGACATGCTAACAGATTTGAGAAAACAAAATAATAATTCGGAAACACAAATAAATTATTTTATTAATGATTTGAGATCTAAAAATGTAACTGAATTGGATGCTGTTTTAAGTAAAGTCGATAAAATTGAAAAAGTGCAAACTATTCGACATACTGCATCAGTTAGATGAGCAGCAACTTAATTAATATCTATAAATAGATTGAAATTTAATGTATGATCAAAACATGTCTGCCCCTGTTAGGGAGTTACATAATGTTATATGTGCTGCGAAGGAAAAATATTTACAAGCCAAACAAGGCTGTATGGAATGTGATGATTTAAACAAATAAATATTTAATCATGTTACGAGTAGAATGGATACATTGCATTCTTTCTTAAATAAGCCTAATGAAACCATTTTGAAAATTAAAACTGAAGAAGAATCTTTAACAAAGAAGAGCCAAAAGGAACACCTTTCTCATTTAACACAGCATTATTTAGCTTTAAAACAATCTACATCCATGCAAGACATGATCTTTGATGTTTATCGACATGACAATGTATGGTTCCTGGGAGATTCGGTAATAATGTTCCTGCTTGACTATAAAATTAAAATTGGTGATTACATAACTGATATGAGTTAAGGATTGTTTGAATTATTGTTTAAAAATTTTCCAAATGGATATTCCGTTACTGATTTTAATATAAACAACATATTCGCCGAATAAATGCTAACATTCGTTCAGGAAATAAAAACCACCCAAAATACATTTAATAACCAATATTGTCGGAAGTGGAATATATAAAGATGAAGTTGGTGATGGTTTTTCTCCTGTATATTGGAACAATCCTAATGAATTGGTTGATAGATTAAAACTTGTCATTGCTTCGAGAGTCTGGGAATAATTCTTATACAAACAAAATTGTTTCTAATATTTATGAGTTAACAGAAGATGTTTCTATTATCAATGAAATTGAGTAAGATTTCTCAAGAGCTTCACACCTCTGCAAAGAAAAGATATAATAGAAGAATAGTTATAATTCATGGTTTATATGATCTTTTTCAAGCTGATTTGTGTGAAATGACATTGCTTTCCAAATACAATATGGTATTCAAGTATATGTTAACAATAATAGATGTTTATTCAAAGTATGTTTGGGTTATACTGTTGAAAAACATAACTGGGAAACTGTTAATAAATAAATAGAGATTGTTTTGAAAGCGAGATACCCAAGTTCGCTCCAAACTGATAGAGGAACCAAATTCTTTTCTACACCATTCTAGAAACTAATAACTGAATATGGTATTAATCACTATGCAAGGTATTCGGAGTTTAAAGCCAGTGTTGCGGTACGTTACAGCAAATCGATAAAGCAGTTAATAAATAAACTTTTCACTTCAAGGGGGACTTACAAATGGGCCGATGTTTTGCCTGAAATAGTTAAATTTAATTAATTCCAGATATCATAGAACTATCAAGATGGCACCCAAAGAAGTTACAGATAATACTTTAATGAAAACTATTTATAATAATGTTAAAGTCATCGACAAAAAAACCAAAGTTCAAAATTTGGTGAATTTATACATATCTAGAAAACAGAAAGGTATCATTGAAAAAAATGTACCATTAATTGGTCTTGTGAAATATTTAACACTATTTAAATTAGACAAACACATCCCAGAGTGTGTTACCTAGAAACATATGATGGAGAATCAATAAAAGGCTTTTTTGCGAACATTAACTGCAAAAATTCAGTTCTGCAAATGAATATTTGATTGATAAAATCATTCAAAGCAAGAAAGATATGTCCTTGGTTCGCTGTAGGGGTTACTCAAAAGCACACGACTCCTGGGTTAAGAATCAAATCTTAAAAGATTGTAATACAATGTTTGTAAAAAAAATTCTGATAGAAAATAAAATGTAAATGTTTTTTATTAATTAATAAACCTATAGATATATGATTAATTTAGTATTTATTCTGAAATCAATCCCCTTGTATATTCGATTACAGTTTTATTGGATTAATATTTGAGTGATAATCCTGTGTGGTTAAATCATTTTAATTATACATTTCTATAAAATGTTTCTAACTTATTTATTTCTTAACTTAGACTTTTTTCTAAAAATAAGTCTTTGCTGGGAGACTGTTAAGTTTTCCATAACTGCTGCCTGTTATAAAGGAAAGGGAATGTTAATCATGTGTTACTGGTCGGATTCAAGAATGCAAAAAAGAAAGGATAGATGAACAAGAGAAATAGAACTAAACCTGTGTTGAAGTTTATTGCATGTTCCTAATAAAACTTTCATCTAGTTTCTCTATCTAACGCTATTATTTTCAATCTAGTTATTAATGTTAAGGGAAGATTTTTTCAGCAAAAGTTGTTAAATATTTATTCGATGGATATAAAGGATCAGACACTTGAGACCCAAAATGCGAGAATTTTTCAACATCTCCTGGTAATAAAGGTATGAATGCTGTTGACCAGCTCTAGGTATGGTGAATCAGGGGAAGGGGCTGATGGGGGAATAACCATTACTCTCACAGAACCAGACAGGGCAGATTTTTCGGGAGAGTCCACAATTCACGGATAAAGCTTAGTTTTGCAAACAAATAAACACATTCGGAACAGTCCAAACTTCGCTGTGCGAAAGGGTGCATGACTTTGGATTGGTAGAGATGGGTCCGGGGCTGCATAGACGAGCAATTCTCGAGATATCCGAAAAACACATTCTGGGCTGATGAAGAATGGAGGGGGGTCGGGGTGCATGGCCTTGGATCGACAGTGAGGGAGCAGCACCCTCCATGAGCAGGGTAGTCCTCATGGAAACCAACTCTGCATTGGAGAGGGAATAGGGCTGCATGGGCAGGGCAGCCCTCTGAAAACGTACTCTGCATTGGAGGGGGTGTTGTTCCATGACCTTGGAAAAGAGCCTCTTTTCGCACATTCATTTTCTGGGCAAGGGAAGGGAGGAGGGGTGTAGTCAGGAGCGACACAGAGGCTTCTCGCTGGTTTCTGCCATGTTAGTTCTTCACCAAGCCTCCCCCTGCATAGACACGACTTCACCTGTCTTCGGAGTGTGATAGCTGCGATTCTTGTTAAGTGATATGATATAATCTTGGGTTCAGATCTCGTTCACAGTCTTAGTAAATTAAAATGTGAAATATTTTTTATAAGTTTTTTATTTATCGGGGAAAAAAATTTAAATTTTCATGCCATAGTGTGTTTATCGTGCAAAATTCGTTTTTGTGTTCAGTGGATGAAACTTCACAGCATTTTCAACTCGCGTTTTTGTTACAAAGTGCTGTGAATTTGAATTTCACAGACTTGAGGGAAATTCGTAGTATGTCTGTTATTTTTAAATATTTCACTTTCATACATTCACATAGTTGTAGGGCGAATAGTGTAATAAAGTCGTTAATAGTAGCTTGATAGGTAAATTTCATTTGTGAATTAAAACTCAGCCACTCTCCACGTGTGTGTGTGTGTATATATATATATATATATATATATATATATATATATATATATATATATATATATATATATATATATATATATATATATATAACAGATTATAAGCAGGTGCACATTCATTCATTGACTGACCTCTCCGAGGTGGACGGATGTGTTTTGGGAGAGGTGCGATCTCATTACGGGTATTTATATTATGCTATTATGTCTGTTTAAAATTTAAAATGCGTGTATTTTGGAAATATTTATTTGTCCATGTTAATTGGAAGTGCTAAATCATTACCTCTGTGTTTTGCTTATTAAATTGCATGCAGTACTTTGTAGGGATACATTTTTTTCTAGATATAATTCAGGATTTATAGGAATAGTGTTAAAATTGTTTAGTCAATCATATTCAGAGTGTTTTGCCATAATTTAAACTCGCCCATAAGCTTCACATATATAAGTTGGTGAACGTCATATTCTGACGCCATTCCTTCACCATCCTCCAAGGTGGACGGATGTGTTGTGGGAGAGGTGCAATTTCATTATGTGTTTGTTTAATTTATTTGGAAACATTCGATTTGTTAAAAATTTCCGAGTTTTTCACATCAGTCTATAGTCAAATGCAGCTCATAGGTTGACGTAAGTCCTATATACAAGTCACTGCTTCACTGAGCTCGCAGCCGGACAGACTTGTTTTGAGAGAGGTGCGATTTCACTATGCATGTTAATAAATTAATTTCTTTTAACATGTGGATTACATTTCTTAAGTTACTCACCAGTCTTACAGGCAGACGGATGTGTATCATGTTTGGTATGTGCAAGAGTAGTGACATATTTCTTATTATTGTGTTCATTAGCCATTTAATTTATTGGGACATTTTTTGCTTTGTTAATTAATTCCATACTGCACACTCACATAATTGTGTTCGTTCGTTATACTTCTTTCATGTAAATTATATTTCAAACATACAGCGTGGGGTAGTAAAACCATGTATTTATCTCTTTACGTATAATTTATTTTTTCATTATGTAATAATTTCATATTGGAGACTCACTTAATTGTACTTGTTTAATACTTGTCGACACCAGATGTTATTCACATAATTGTGTTCGTTTGAAATTTGCGATCCCATGCATGTAATTTATTCGTAGGTAGAACTCGTTTAATACTCTGAAATTCTCTCATGCAACACTGTTATTCATTTGGAATAATACTATCTTTCAATGTCACCTATCTACCAACACCATCTACAATAAATATCACTACAAAAAAAAATTACACTTATGCTACTCTTGCACAAAACTCACCTCAAATATACCCCATCCCCAACACGTCACACCTAAATGGAGTGCCAGAGCTCCAAAGATGAGGACGTACCAAAGCTCCTGTTCCCCACAATAAGATAGAAAGAAAATGACAGATTTGACCCTTAGTACACTCTTGAACTAAATACACAAAAAATATGAATTAACCCTTTCAATACATTTTCCACTTTCATTACATTTAACCCTTCCTATACACTTACCCCTTTCAATTAGATTAACCCTTTAATCAATTTGATTAACTCTTCCAATCAATTTAATTAACCATTTCAATCAATTCAATTCCCCATCAACCAATTCAATCAATGATATCCCTTTGATATCAATAAAAGCGGAATCCCTTTGGGGTTAGAATCATCACGACCCTACTACTTTACTGGGCGATTGTTATGCTATCATTATCTTCTGGAATCAAATTGAGTCGAAAATAAGATCAGGACAAAATTGTCGGTCAACAATACCACAGAAAACCAAGTTGCTAGAAAACCCTCCGTTATTTTTTCTTGCTACTGGGGATAGCAACAAATCTCTCGTGTATCTATTATAATTTCGGCGTCCATTATGTAAATTGTTGTTTTAGTGGTTTGCCAGGTATTATGGAAGTTCTACTGGATGCTGTGAAGGTAAGTTACGATATATTAATGCAGTAGGTTCCAAAATAGCTGGGTATTTATTTATGTACTATTTTGGTCCTTGTTTATTGCCTATCAGCAGGAAACAACCACGTGTGTCGCATATGTTTGAGTTTGAATGATTTATCTCGATCAGTGTAAATGTAATGTTCCAAAACTGAGAGAGAAATTTGGAAAACAATAACAGCATTTATTCAGACGAAAATTCTGAAACGAAACTTGGAATAAATAAGTTGACATTTTCTAAAATTCTCAAGAAAATGATTATATATATATAATTACGTTTGATAGATGTTTGTCAACTATCATCATGCATCTGATTCGCGCATGTGTATATATATATATATATATATACAAGTATGCTTACAATTGCGCGTACAGTGTCTCTCCGCCCCCGGCAAATTCTCTACGCAAGACAGTTTTAACCAGTCTGCCATGGAAAAGTATTGATCGGACGACGTGTGTTGAAACCAACTACAGAAAAATTGACAAATACCTTAAAAACTTACTTTTAAATCTCATGAACACTTACATTAATGTTGAAGGAAGCCCATGTTGATGGTTTTACGACTCGTAGTAGCGTAAATACAGCAGAAATAAATGTTCTTGGTTGGATTTGCACCGGCCGCGTCAAAGTCCCCGAGCGTTAGCTAGTATACTGGCGAGTTTGGGCGCCGTGCGGGTGTTGATGCTGGCCACCACTAGAGTGCAGCAGTGTTCCTTCTTCGATGCGCGCCGGAAGGACTTACCTGGCCCGCGCACTTTTGAGTGGCTAATTTCAAATGTAACGGAAATGACGACGCAGATAATGCACTGGACTATTCTTTACTGTTAGTGATTTTTGGGTACCCCGATACGGAATAATTGAGTAACTGATTTTTTCGACAGCGGCTCTCTATTGGTGGATTATTGTAGCTACCCCCATAGCGAGGCAATGCTCGATTTTTGTATATAATCGACGGTGAAACCTGGTATCGGAGTCAGACGCTTGGCTGCGAGGTAAGTCTCCCCAGATAACAGGTCAGGCATTTCGGTTAAAAATAAAAGTGTAAAGCCTTTAAGGATTGCAGGAATGTCATTTTGACGCTCTAATTTTTAATTTACAGTCAGGAAATTTTTGGATAATATGAGCAGGATAAGTATTTTCTGCACAACATAATAATGAATCGCTTCCAATTTTCTAATCAGATATATTAGTAAATATGAGAGGAGGAACCTTGAATTTTTCTTGTCAAAAATAATTTCAATTTTCCCGAAAATGATACTCTGTATGTTGTCAGTTCTTTGTCATTTTTGGTCTGATCGAATAGCTTCATTTTTGGTCTTGTTTCGCCCTCCGTTTTGGAAACGGGCTGTTCGGGAAGATGAAATGGCTTCTGCCGGAACTTAGAAGCCAGAAATTTTCTCTGTTTTAATTTCAAAATAGTGGCGTATTTACATTTTTGAATGATGAATTGTGTAACTGAAGTAAACCAAATTTACCTTAAAAATACCTGTTAATGGCCATGGAACATCTTAGGTGGTCAGGTTTGGGAGACATAAATTTTAGCGCTTGTTGTACAACGCCAAAGATAAAATTTTTAATTGCTGTAAATGTTATGGATAGAGAAAGTTAAGGATGGAACGACAGTATGAGTCATATTTTTCGTATTTTTAATTATTTTTGTGAGTTTTAATATTGAAATTCTCTTGGCTCAACATTTAGGTTATACTAAATGGGTAATCATTGTGAATGTTTTAATCCATTTAGATGAGGAAATAAGTATTTGAAAGAGTCCTTTTTATTTACATGTATCTGTATTTCCAAAGGAAATATATTTTTAAAAGAGTCCTTGGGGGACAAAATTATTGTCAACTATCAGTTTCTTTAAAATTGTACACTGAATATTGTTGTGACCATTCTGGGTTGTTGTAATGTTCCTCAAAAGGGAAAGAAAAAATATTACGCTATATTGAAAGCAATATGAAAATATTAATGTTTCACTTTGGTAGTGTAGTTTTAACCTGGTGCAACTTAATGCAGAGTTGGTAGTATATGTTCTGGTTCAGTGACCACGATTATGCAACTCCATGCCTCTTTCCTCATATTAACCTGCTTTTAAATATACTTTGTCTTTTTAAGTATTTTTAAAATGAATATTTTGAGGTGTCCTGGGTTCTCTGGGCCTCTCTCTCTCTCTCTCTCTCTCTCTCTCTCTCTCTCTCTATATATATATATATATATATATATATATATATATATATATATATATATATATATGTGTGTGTGTGTGTAGTGTGATTATGCCTCATTAAATAGTTAAGAATTCGTTGAGTTTTGTCATCCGCTGTTCAGAGTCTTCCTGTTGTGTTGAATGCAGCTACTTTGAATGGTATATAATTAATTATTTTTATTTGATGGTAGAGCTGTTACAGACGTTGAGGCCGAGGATGATTCCAACCATCGTAAGTACCATGGAGGGTACCACTGACAAGGGTTTGAATGTGCGTAGGCACATCAGTGAAGCTTATTGTAACGTAGAGAAGGCTCCCGAAGAAAATGGAGAAGGATGTTTTGAGTATACATAAGTTTTATTTCCCCATGCCTGCTTTAAATAATTGATCAAATATTTCTTAACCCTGTACCTTCTGTGTCATTTTCTTAATTTGATTCGCGAAATGTTCGTCGTAGATGGTACACCCAACCCGTTTTCTTACATTGCTGCAAAATGTTGTACGCTTGTTCTGCCCTCCTCTCCTCAATAATTCTCTGTTCTCATAAGGTTTCCGTGGGTTGCGTTCTTGCTTCTTGAATATATACCTGGTTTCATAACCTGACTGGACCCATCTGAAGGTTCTACATTGTTGGAAGAGAAGGAGGACTATTTCTCTCCCTTGCTCATTGATGAGCCGGACTTAACATGATGTAAAATTTTTGTTCGCACATTAACTAAAAACTAGAATTCTTGATTTATTTTTAAAATCTTCTATCCATTAACAGTTAAACATAATTGCAAGCTCTTTAATTTCACTAGAATGACACTGTTATTATTGTATTCCTGAAGCCTAACTGAATTATATAATGGGGTTCACCATGCTTTCCTTGCGCCATTAAATTTTGCCTTTCGGCGTCGCCAGTTTTGGCGATAGCTGGCAAATGGCAGGTGACAGAATTCTCAGAAAGAATTACGTGTTCGACACTTCCGCTTGTGGCTTGAGGCCGGTGTTGAGCCAGTGTATTCGCTTGAGGACCAGCGACAGTGATGCCACATGCTACATGCTGCCAGATTATCGCCTCAGTGGATTCGCGTCTTAAGCTAGATTACACATTAGTTAGTAGTGGGAGATGGAAGGTTCTGAACCAGCCGACACCTGGTACTGAAAAGCCTATAATCGAGAAGAGGTTTTAGTATTGGCAAATAAAAAGTAAAAAAAAAAAAAAAAAAAAAATCGAAAATCGAGGATCGGGAAAATATAGACGGACACTTAAGAGTTGATAGACCAGATACAGGATGGTCCAGCATTTGTTCTACAATTAGCTGTCATGGAAACAACTGCATTACTTAACTCACACAATGAATTGTTTTAAGTATAAAATAAAATAAGGCAGTTTAGAGTATCTTTTAATTTAAAAATCAATTTTTAAAATATTTTAATCAGAAAAGGATAAGCTAATGGCATATGGCATTATTATTATTTTACCAATTTTTAGCTTCGTTTTCAACTTAAAAGTTTAGAATAAAGACTTGGGAATGACAAAATCTTTGACACGGCTTAACAATTAAAAATAATTGTTTTATTTTTACCTGTACCTTTTTATTCCTAACCTATTATTACTTTCAATGTTTGGTTACATTTTGCTATCAATATCGAATGAGAAAATATTTAAAGTGACATTTCAACAATTTCGCTGTGCCGTACGACTGTCTTACGATGAAATATTAAATGCAAAACCTGAGAGGGGGAACTACATTTAAAGGTCTATAAATGCGAGATGGCGCCAGAGATGGTCCCGAACCGCCTTGAGCTGTCTTCAGCAGAGCACACATTAGCAGCCTCGGGCTGTCAGACAGTCGCCGACTCCAGCGAAGGAATGTTCGCTCTGGTTCGCCCAGCAGAACCGTTGATGCATGACTGGCATCAAGATCAGAATGCCGCTTTCGGCCACCACTGTTTGCTATGGCTGTTCAAGTGATTGACTTATCGTGAGGATATTTCATAATTTCGTGAAACGATATGGATGAAAACTGTGTTGTAATACCAAATCATTAAAAATAATAATATTAATTTTTTTTTAGAATTTATTTAAGAATTTAACGGAAAATCATGATTCCTAAAAAATTTTAAATTTATTATAACAAACGTTTGACTTCATATTAAGCATTTATTGTAGTCACAGGAGCGAAATGTTACAATTCCTTTGAACTCCGACATTTGGCTCACCTGTGGTTATGGTTTAAGTTATAGTTATTTTTAATTTAGATTTTATTTCATTAGTTAAAATTTAAATACCAGCAAACTACATAACAAAATTCCAACAATTTATTTAATAAATTTATAATAACATGAACAATAATTTTAAGCTGTTTCCTAATGTATCATGTAAAAATGTATTATATTTAGAAATATGCACGAAATGCAATTAAAATTTAAAATTCCTAGAGCTCGTTTGATTCATTTTTAAAAATAAATTTTCCTCCGTCGTTATACGTTTTTCAGAATCACATCACATAGAAAAAATTCTTATTCAAAAAATAGTAGATATAATTTTATTCCATGGGACCTGGAGCAGTATGACGATTTGTAAATAATTTACCTCCATATAAGATCATTGGTCATTGAGCTTCACAGTGTGCAGTACAGACCAAAATTATTTACACGTGCGTAATGTAAACAATTGTGATTATAATGTCCAAAAATTACCATGGCCTGCACATTCCCCTGACATTTCCCCAATCGCTCATGTGTGGGACCAGTTGAAATGTCAGCTGTCGCCATGCGACAGTATCGGGGATTTGTACCACGCCGTCCGATTGTGTGGGCCCCGTCTGCCTCAGGATAACATCCGGGGTCTGCTGTACTCCATGTCAGAGCGTGTTTTAGTGTGTATTGAAGTGTGAGTGTCTACGACGTACTATTGAAGATTAAGTGACGGCGTAACACACATATACAGGTAATTGTCCTGCTGCTTTGTTTTTGTCATCTTGTGTATTACTCAATTCTATTACTACATATATAAATTTTCAGTACCATCCGATGCGTCCTTCTGTACACTATTTTTTATTATCCGGCAGTGTAGTTAAGTGACTAGTTGTTTTTTTTTTTTTTTTTTTTTTTCATAAAAGTGATAGATATCAAACTATTCACAATTTGTATAACGTATTAATTAACTTTAGATACACAATGGAAGTCAAATTTTGACATAATTTTTTTATAACTGAATTAGTAACTCGAACCTATGAAATTTCTAATATAAGCTCAATTTGTATAGCCAACTTTTGATATTATTAATGATATTATTAATCTCGGAAGAAAGGCTGGTATTATACATGTCTGCCCATTTGTACCATTGAAATATTTCTGATACAGGTCATGATAAGGGTGGGATTCGTAGGATCAAACTCGAATAAGTTACGCTTACAGCCTTTTCAAGGAACACCAAAATGGCAGAATTGCACATGGGTAGCATGATATTACACACAAGTTTAAACATCGGTCGTGTTTCATTACATCGTTAATTGTAATTCCACATGATAGGTTTATTAGACAAATTTCAACAGAGTAACGCCAGCATTATGTAAAAAAACATACATTTTATTACAACTAAGATATAGGCCTAAATGAGAAATTGTATTATAACATAGATTTCCTTTCAGTGCCCAATAAAATCAAGCATTTAATACATTTAAGACTGGCGGATATCCAACATGTTGCATACTACAAATACATACGATAATAAGAAGCGCGATTAAATTATTGACAGAAGGACAAACGCAATATAAAAAAGACATCAAATATAAGCTGCATGAGACCTATGACAGATATAGCTGATAAAGAGTGATTGGTTTTCACCCCGTTTAAAATGATTCCTCATCACAATCAGGAAAATCAATCTTGTCATGCTCAATATCGCATGTAGCGCGACTGTTCTGAAAGACCGCGTTAACAGGGCGATCGATCCGCCTCATCCATACACTTGAAATGGCTCCCGAAGGTTGCACAACAGAATAAAACTTCACATACACATCTGTGGCGTCGCGTAACTTGTTGATGTCACAACAAATAATTTTAAGTACGGGCATATGGCCAACAAGAACAATGAAAAAATATAATACATACGCAAAAAGTAACAAATAAATACAACTTTCAGAAAATTACGTTACCCTTTAGGGTAGGGTAAGTAGGGCTTCACGTCTCATCGATAGCGCGGTCACTACGGACGGATGAAGTTGTTTTGGGAAGCAGAGAAAAGGGGATGGGATCGGTCATGGCACCTAGTAAGGGCCTTGATTGATTTCGGGAAACCATTGGAAACAGAAATCAGGATGGCTGAACTGGGATCAGAACCCAGGTGTCCTCCCGAATACGAGTTTAAATGTTTACCATTGCGCGCACCTCACTCTGTTTTCTTTTCAAGAAATGGAATATCTAATAAGTGAAAAATATAATTAAGGCTCCCGTCTATCTGGTGCTAGAACTGCTTTTCAGAGTATTTAAAGTACTCGTTTTTCCACAAAAATATTAAACGTGCCTCCAGTGTGCTGATCTACGTAAAGAACACACATTTCAAACGAAAGGTTGTTGAGTGCTTTCAAGACGTCACGCACACAGCATTTTAGAGTACCCCAAAATGGTAGAAAAACGGATTTTTCAAATCTCTGTATCTCGAAAAATGTGCATCAGATCCATACAGAACTACTCAAGGGTCCTGCATTGAACCTTGCTACATACTTTCCACCAATAAAATTATACGGTCACAGCTTAAAGTCCCATATAGGTACACGCAGTGCGACGAGAACATTGTACATCACTTCAGAGCATTGCGCTTAGGGGCGATAGCGCATTTGATGTGTTTGGTAGTGTCGCCTTTATCGCTCCCACGCTTCTCGGTCTCAAACGTGGAGCAAACGTCTAGGTAGGCAGGAAAGATACATCCCATCATCGAGTAAGTTTCGACGCCTTACATTACCACTATGACTTTGGACTTTTAAATTTATTTGTAAGCCTTGTTTTTGCATTTGCGTATTTTATTGAAAGCTCTGTGCCTGTTGCTAGGAAAAACTTTAACAAATAATGACAAACTGTGGTGATAATTATGTTAAGTTATTATTTTCTCGGTGATCTATAGTTAATTATGACGCGTCTTTTGAAAACACCTTAAGCTCGCTCCAGTATTATGAGTTATTGAATAACGATTGCCATGTAATGCAAGAATATCGTAAGATCATAATTAATTTCATTTCCCTGTCAGGTTTTTTTTTTCAATAGACCCCCAAGCGGTCCAACCGGATATATTTTAATATGAGTTACAATATCTCGTACATTTATTTGGATTATTCAGAAGTGCATTGATTGGCGTTCGAATCAACAAGAGAATAAAGAGCAATAAACTTCTCAGACTGTAAAATTATTGGGAAATCAGATAACTGAAGATTGGAGCAATAAAACAGGACGATAGCAAATTACTCTCATCATTATTAATTAAAAATTAAATGCTTGCATCGGCACATTAAAATTTACTAGCGACAAGTCGGAACTTTGTTTACTATATAAAAAAATACGTCGTGGCTAGCTCCTGCGTAAAATTTAAAATAATCGGATATGATTGGAAGGAAATAAAAAATAACATAACTGGTGACCCCTAGATTGTAAATGTAACAACCTCTGCAACAATCCTACAGACTAATATTATATTCTCGTAGATAAGAAAGTTGAAAACGTACATATCTGTGAATGTCACCTAAACGAATGACAGAGGAAATGAAGCAATACATTTACGTTATCAGTGGATGTAATTTTATGAGGGGAAGAGCTCGTCTTAAACGGTAGCGGCGGCCAACACAGAGAACTAGTAACACAATTTTAAAGGTGATAATACTGCTTCACAGTGCAATCACTCAGTTCATCAATGTAAATTTCATAGACTATAAATGTGCGCAAAATTCCAAAATACACTACAGGAACGTTAACTACGATTACAGTGGCAGATAATGGGTTGTCCTGAGAAGTGTGTCTATAGTCTGTTCATCAAGAAGACAATTAAAGCAACATCCACGATCCCACACCAACGAAACAAACTTAACATTATCGCTCGTGTAGGAAAACCAAAACTTGCATAAAATGCGTAAATGATGAATTTCAAATCAGACGATTTACAGAAAATAAATGTTAACTCTTGTAGGAAATATCCTCAAAAATACAACTGTTTCCGGTTGTAAACGAGACATGGATTCAGCGATGTCATCTGCGCAATGTAGCATGGCAGTAATTTCTCCGTGTACTTCATCTCCACCGATTTATCATCTTAGAACCTTATTTATATATTGTTAAGTAATTGGTGATAGAAACGAAAATTCATGAGAGAGAGGAGAGGTTTTGGCAGCTCATAACATGGAGGTCTTGAGAACCGAAGTGGGTGAAGTGAGGCGAGTATGGAGTAGCGCCGGAATGCGATGGCAGGAGAAACCCCGCCGACCAGCGACATTGTCCAATACGATTTCCACGCGCGAAAATCCGCGAGCGACCCCACCGAGAATCGAACCCGGTGCGCCTAGATGGGAGTCGAGTAGTTTGACCGCAACACCACTGCAGTCTCGGAAAATGCTTGATGTTAAGTGCAATCGAAATAGTGATGTTTTGGCCAACTAGATCCTATCAAGAGTGGAAAAGTTTTACAGCCATAACCAACCTTAATCTTTATCAGGGATTATTATGCACTATTGTGCTAGGAAACAAGAGTAGAATATTAGAAAACCTGAGAGCACCTCGCTTGTCAACCTGAAACATGCAGCTGGTCAATAATGTTACTATAGGCTGTTCACGGTAAAATGAGTACTTTTGGAAGCCCTGCTAAAGATCTGCTTGTATGCATGTTGTGTATGCCTCCGTCCTATATAAAATTAACACTGTCATGAGCCTCATCACTTTATTCATGCGTCGATCAAGTGAAACTGTGAAATTATTAAGAATGTAAATGCTTTACAAATCTGCTCATTTTTAAATTTCGACGCATTATAAAAAAAATAGAAAGCGAAAGAAATAATTTTAAGTTATCACAAATGGTTACCTAACATTTTCTATTTGATGTTAAGATAACGAGCTACTGTCTATCAATCGTTACCATCTTTACTGGGCGAATGTCATTAAGTGCACCCATTAAAATACATGGATGCCAGGTCAGTGACTTTCTTTATAATGTTCATTGTAAAGTGCTCACTTTATCGTGCTCACTTTATCGTGAACATCCTTTACATAATGATAGGAAGATCTCCATATCTGAAATAGTGTGCGGGTGCACATATTCAATAATATTTACAGCGAGTGCAAGTGAGTATTATGAGAAATTGATTGCTCCTCAAAATAACTTTCAATGACTTTGGAAAGTCATCAGGAAGACTGCCTTTAATGTAAATTTGATCCAACCCGCCATTAAATTATTTCCATGGCAATCATACTGGACGTACACTCGAACTGATTACCAGGGACGACAAAAATATTCAGGTAATTATTATAGCTGTAGATATATGAGATACATGGTGGAATTTTTTATTTTTACAATTAAAGGAGGTAGCCCAGTTCTCTTTTTTTTTTTACAAAACATCTTAGCAGAGACTAAT
Source organism: Dryococelus australis (assembly GCA_029891345.1). NCBI lineage: Eukaryota > Metazoa > Arthropoda > Insecta > Phasmatodea > Phasmatidae > Dryococelus > Dryococelus australis. The sequence goes on from CM056995.1 coordinate 81,780,987, forward strand.
AAATTCAGAAAGATCCATATCCAACATGGTGAAAATCTTTCCCGCCTACTTTCTTTTCTATTTTCAGTAGCAGTTAAGCGTACATTTAATTGCTTAAATGTTAAAAACAAAGCGAATTATTCATTTTCTACGTTGAACAGTTTCTGCAATGTAAGCTGGTGCCCGTTATTCATTTTACTACAACCATACATTAAAGATTTTTGCTTCGTAATTTTATTTCAAAAATGGTTATCGGGAGAAAGAACTCCGTCTCCGACTTTCCTTTAAAAGTGCATTGTAATATAGATATGAATTTCCCTGCGGGCTGAGCGAAACGCCGGTGTGGAGAGGCCACCACAGACGGACTCCTGGTTGTGCCGCTGTATCACAGATAGGACTTCAGCACAGGTCTTGACCCCTTCAAGGTGCGCGGAGGTTGGTAATTAGCCAGCTAGCCGACGGGATCGCTGCTGGCAGCGAGCCCCTCTACCTCCTTCCACCACGTACTTCACGTTCATAAGAAGCCTGTCAACGAGCTGGTAATAATGTGAATAGCCGTCACAAGAGGCTCGCCGCTGGTTCGGATACTGTGTTACTAATTGGTTGGTAGCCCGTATGGGTGGGAGGGGAGCTAGTGGAGGGGGCAGGGTTGCCTAGCAACCCGACAACAGTCGCCTGCTAATGAGCGGTCAAGTGTTGTATTCTGATAGTTACAGCATCCCCCGGGCCTGCTCCGAGAAGCTCTCCATCCCCCCCCCCCAAACCGCACCAAGACCCACTCGAAACCCCCAATCAAAATCGCCATCTGCTATGCAAGGTTTGCGTGGCCGCTGGCCGCGGCGGAAAAGCAAGGCAGATGCGAGACACACGCTCATGTAGCTCCCCCCTCCCTGACCAACTTCGTGACGTCAGTATTGTTATATGTAGGCCGGCCACGTCCAAAGCCAACTGTGACTAAAGTTCTCCAATATCTGTACACTGTTCATCGTTCTGGACTAAATTCTACATGAGCCGCCAAGTTGGCATCCCCTCTAAAATACTGTCAAGATGGATTTCGGGTTCTCTGGTACTGGTATACTGACAGGCACGCAATAAAAAAGACTTTACATCAACAAGCAGCTTATAACGATAAAGATTGTCGAGACGTTTGCATAACAGTGCCAATAAAATACTGTTCTGTTAGTATATTCCGCATTAAATTGAATGATATGAACGCCGCACAGCTCCCCAATATTTACATACACTGGTGTCCAAAATAAAAGCAACAGACAGACATCCGTCTCCCTCGTCATAATTTTGCCACACGATAGTATCAGGTGGTAGTAAACTATAAAGCATGAACTTAGTTCTTGATGATCCAACAGGAAAATTCAACACATTTTCTGCTTTTCAAAAGATACTCACTTTCACACACATCCAGAAAAGCGGTTACGTGAGCTCAGTTTTGACGATAGATCATACAGGCCTGACAACGACGTGGCATGCTCTAAATGTCATCATTCGCAGTTTGTGGTATTACATCCCATTTTTCCTGTAGAGGAGCTCGTGAGCCCTGGAGAGTGATTGATGGATTAGGACGTGAAGCAGCTTGTTCCCTAGAGCATCCCACACATTCTCTACGGGATTTAAGTCGGAAGAGCGAGCAGGCCAATCCATGCGCGCATTATCTTCAGTTTAAAGCAAGACATCAAGCAACTGCTACACGAGGCCGAACATTATCACCTCCACAGCACCTCGAAACAACCGAAAATGGGGTTCGAAGATCTCGTCACGATACCTGACAGCAGTTAAACCTTGCCGGCTTACCCATACAAAGTTATGGAAAGGTGTTCAAGTGGTTAGCGTAATGCCTCCCTGCAACATTATTGACATACCCCTGTAAATCGAAGACTGTACGGCAAGTTGCACTTGAGTCAGGTATGAGAGTGTCTGAAAACCGAGCAATTTCCCCTCCAAATACTGCAGACAGAACGTCATATCTTCTGATTGCTGGGGCCAGTCCAAAGACAAGCCCTACTAGAATTTTTGACTAAAAAGTACAAGGCCAACATAAACGGAATATCCAATATTAATCAGTCGAAAATTAATTTCCAGTAAAAAAATTATAATAAAAGCAAAGAAAAGTAAGTGAAACTGATATATTTTCCGCACCTTGGGATAAACAGGTATTTAGAAACAATAAATTTATATCAGCCATAGTTACAATAAAATTAGAAGTAAAACTCGCGAGTAGTAGGTCCAGGGGGGTTTCACCCCACTTTTGATTAATCGTATTATCAATTTGATATCAAAGGGTTTATTAAATTGGTTGAAAGGGCTAATCCGATTTTAATCCAACCTTAATCCGATCAAAAATATCTTGATCTGATCTTAATTCGATCTTAATCTTATTAAAAATGGAAAATGTTAAATTTATTGAATGGGTTAAATTTATTGAATGTGTTAAATTTATTGAAAGGGTTAGTATTTTTACTGTACTTCTTTCTTTTTTTTTGGCGCGGGTAGGTGGTAGCAGAAGCTTTGGCACGTCCTCGCCCTTGGAGCTCTGACAGTCGACTAACCAGAGTGGTGGGTTGCAATGTCTTATATAGATGTAGAATTTATTGCAAAAGTGGACAAAGGTTAATTGTTTCTGATTTTTAGGTGTTTGGAGGAACGTTGGTGGTAGATAGGCGATTTTTACGAATATATTTAACACACGAGAGAATTTCAGAGGGTTTTAATGATTGCTAAGATTTCTAAGTGTAACTTTTATGTTTTTGGGGGATATTGCTAGTAGACAATAGATAGATAGGCGACTTTGAAATATGAGATTTATGTGTTAACAATCTGTTTTCGGAATGCAATTGAACATTAGAGAATTCCAGAGTGTTCTACATATGAATAAATTACATGCATTGAATCGGAAATTTCAAACGACTATGTGAATATTAGGTGGAATTATGTGAGTCTTAAACATAATTTGAGTCTCGAGCTTAGAAATATAATTTACATGAGAGAGAATTTTAAGTATGTGAATAACATGTGATGTCAACAAGTGCAAACTCTAAACGAAATCCAGCTAGTCAGTATGGATAAATAAAGGTTTCCAAACTCGCATTTGAATTATACAATTTAATTTTTAAATAGACACAATGGCATAATAAAAATACACGTACACTACTTAACACCTCTCGCACATACTTTGAGTATTATTTAAAACATGTCCATTTGATGTGGAGTCTTATGTATTAATGAGTCCAGCATAGCAATTTCATCGTCTTATAAGCTGTGTGAGTGGAAAGCCTGATTATATATGTTTAGCGAAGCCGGCGCCTTGAAGGCAAATGAGTTGAAATTTACGAGAAAAACTCTGCATTCGCCCTACAACAGACAACAAAATGATAATTTTTTTATCTAAAGTTTCACTATTTTCAGAATAATTCACTTTTAACACAAATTATTTCCATCGAAGTGTAGGGACACTCGGATGAAGTGAAGAGGTAATTAAGCCCGCAAAGCATAACTGTGCAACACTTTATAGAGACGTACTACAAATTTCCGTAAATAGAGCAAACTTGTTAATGCAAATAGTATTTTCGTCAACCGAACACAGAAATTGAAAATCTTAACGCAATATTGAAAAAAAGTTTCTCGATAAAATAGTTTCTATATTTAAACGTTAATCGCGGGTAGCACTATAGAGATGAAGGTAGGTCAGACACGTGTAAATTTACAGGAAGAATATACGGGTATTTTTACATAACTTGAGTTGAATTTTGTTTTATTTAAAACTAGTTTAAATATATTATGTTTACTTTCTTCTCCAAACATCATCGTGTTGTATCTTGAACAGGAACTCTTGTAATTTGTGTGCTCGTATTTAAAAATAAATATATAAATGTTTGCTGGACTATTTTCGCTGGTTTCTGTTGGGTGCAGTTGTAGACTGTAGGTAAGGAGGGGCAAAGGTCTTTTCTATCTGCCTCTGTAAAAGGTATTCGGGACACCTCACTTTCAATATATCCCCTGGGATTACACAAAAGTTGGCCAGCAGGGCGTTGTGTCCTACTCCAACTTGAGCAGACCAAGGTTCTCTCAAGGTACTAAACTGTTGCCTCATTACTTTGCTGAACTTCATTCATTCAGCAATGTTTGATTTTCTCCATAAATTTTTTTGTTATTTCCCCTCATCTCTTCAAAGTTAGTTTCAATTGTAATTATTGTAATTTTTTTGTAAGTCAAGAAAATGACATTTTCTTCTTTGTCAAAGCAAGCAAAAAGTTATCCTGAATTTTTTAAATACAAGTCAACAGCTTACCAATACTGATAGACACCTACTCATTTCTCTTCACTACTACTAAACCATCACTCATTTTACATAAGATATTACTGAAAAATGTTAGTGAAAAGAGGTATTAAAAAAATAAATAAATAGAAAGTCACACACTATTCATTTTTCATATTTTGCTATCAAATATTCTTTTCAAAATCATCCTTAAAACTAAGTATTTATAATATCACACAAAGAAATGACTTTACAACAAACATATGTATACAGTAAAAGTCATCTTTCAATCACAATTGTCATACATACATTTACAAAACAATTTTTCACATACTTTAAGAAACAATAATCTTACAACTACATTAGCAAAAGATGTTGTACAAAAACAAGTCATTTCTACAAAAAAAAAAGACATTTAAACAATAACACTTTATCGACAATCAACTTACAAACTAAAATACAGTTAATCAATGACATTTTATCAACACTATTTCAAACATTTCATCTTACTTTTTTTTTAAAATCTGGAACTTAGAACTACAACCACTTTTACTAAAACTATTATTACTATTGTTACAACTACTACTGTTGCAAAAGTTTGACATATATTTCAAGATTAAAAAATATTATTCACACAAAATAATACACAATTGAAGGGATTTATGTACAAGAAACAATTTTCAGAGCATTATGTTTGATGTCTCTCTTTCTTGAATTTTTACAATATTTTCCCTTACGAAACATTCAGGAGGTGTGTTCGTAGACACACACAGAGGGGCGTTCATTTGTCACATCTGGGTAATTCTCACTCACACGCGCCAAGTGACAGGCAAAGCACTCTCACACACATACAGTTTTCACTGGGAATTTTATTTTACTCTTTGACAAGGGAAATTGGATCGAAGATACTTGTATCAGGATAGTTGTTATTGAATTTATCTAATGCCTTACAGGTAGGCAAACAGGGAGCAGCAGCATTGATTGGTGACACAACAGAAGTGATGAAATTAGTTCTAAATGTTTATAGTTGGTGTAGTTAACTGCGGCGAGGATTGTAGTCAGAGACGATGCTTTTTGTAGCCAGCTGCGATAATTATTGCAGACAGCTGAGATGACTGTGGAACAGGAGGTTGCGTGTAATGTCGGCAGATGTATGTCCTTTGCATTGTGCGGTGTTGGGAGGTCTATAAATTTATTATGGTGTTTAAACTGTTATAGTGAGGGAAAAAAATACTGAGCTATTCGACAGTGCCCCCAAGGTAAGGTGTATATTCCATCTGCCTCAATGTACCACTTCTTATCCATACCTGACAACACTACCTTTGTTACACGTTCGGTGTAGACTTGATGAGCATGCAAACATAACTGGTATTGGGTCCCCATTACCCTTCTACAATTTTCGAGGCAATCTCGATAATACTCATACCTGAGTGATTGCAACACGCAATTAAATAAATATTAAAATAATAAACCAAAAAGAAACAAAAATAAAAAATAAATTAAATATTCTATTTTGAATTTTCTGATTCAAAGTAGAATAATAACTTAATATTAAATATAACCCCTGACCACCTAATATCTCAAAAACAATAATAATAACACTTTCAATAAATGCATATAAAATCTTTCATATAAACCAACTAATATCAATAAATGAATCTATAATATTAAAATAATAAACCAAAAAGAAACAAAAATAAAAAATAAATTAAATATTCTATTTTGAATTTTCTGATTCAAAGTAACTTTATTTTTTATTTGCAACACCATCTTTACGATTATTATATTTAATAGATGAAATTAATAACCCAATAATAACTACAAAAGCAGTAGGACACCAATGATACTGAACATATGAATATTCACCCTTTGCCTTATGGATACATTGCTCATTCACAACAATGTATGTGCATAGCTTAGGACATAAACCACAAAGTGTGTGATTATGAGCCCAGTACATTCATCTTTCATCACTCCGGTATGGCCTTTGTTCCTGTGAGGGAATCCTTGTGGATTATCGAGCACATAGTTGGATGTATCAAATCGTGCCTTTAAATCTGGATTAATTACTTTATATGAATCATCACAAGCAATAGAGTATACCAAGAAATCGGTGTCACAGTACAGGAGGTGTAAAGCTGGTGGAAGAAATTTTGTATACATGTACTGATAGTAAAATTCATAGTGTAAATTTTGAAAGGTCGAGAATGGCAACAACAGTGTACAAAGGTCTGTTGAATGCGACAAAACTCTTTAAAATTTCAATGAGGACTAAGTTTTCATCGATAATCTGCTGCGCCTGGAATGTCGGACATCCTATAAGCTCTGCGGCCCCATATATCGTGCCATACCTCGACACGACTCTGATGTCCCTTTACTGGCGGACATTCTGCAATGATTTCCATAAATGGAATTATTCATCAACTTGAAAAACTACTTTTCGAATGTATTCACAGCCTGGGCATGTTTCTCAATGTTAAAGTCGATGTACGGAACCATACATGCCTTCTCTCAAAGTGCATAACGAGATGAACAGAGTCAAATTTGGCACCATACATCAAGTACTGCCTCAGTGTTTCTCCGTGTATAACATATTTCTTGCGCGGCACAAGTGTCAAAAGAAGTTTCTCATGCAAACCGTTCGGGGGTATGCCATTTTCTGGGGCCAAAAGCAGATCAGATAGGTTATCATGACACTTTTCTGGAAATGATAGACGAACATCCCCAAAAAAAGTAGTGTCACCATCATTCACCATATTTGCAAAATCCCATGAAGAGAACCTGTCAGCTTCAACCCATTCGAAATTACCAATCGGAAGCTTGGACCACATTGTATAACTATACAGCCCATTCAAGACCATAATGAGCCAAACATATGGTCCTGAAATTCTCAAAAACATCAGCCAGCAAACAAGTGTCCACAGATAAATAATGAGTGACATACTGCTACAAGTTTATGCAGTTGAATGCATCCCATGAGGCTTGGTCATGAGCATAATCCTTATCGCTAATGCCTTCAACTCTCATCACATTATGAAATGCATTGTTTGGTGGGAGTGACTTGCACATCAGACTGTGTGGCGAGTTAACAAAGTCATAAGGGAAAACTCCCTTAAATTTTGCCAATTCGAAATGAGTATTACTTGGAAACATCGAGTGGGTGATACCAAATTGCGCAGGTAGTTAATTAACTGCCCAAGATTCCAGAGAGGTGCTCATGAATAGGAATTAATCAATAAATCCTAACTGGAAATATTGCGCCTTTCCATAGCAATCTGTCCAATTGGGAATTTGTTTTGTGATACATTTGTATTTTTCAAGGGTCATTCCAATCACTTGCATTTTTCCAGGATTTTCAATTACCATGGTACTGTCATGTAATGTTACATGTGTTCAGCCAAGGGCTTTATTAGAAATTGAGAATCGTAATTCTGCAGGTTATGGAAAACAGTGACAAGCTGTCTTTTCGGCAGTCTGAAATTCAGTTGCACTTATTATACGCCCAGCCTCTGATTCCACCCCTCAGATGGTCATGGTCGACCACAATATTCTGTACTAAGTAGTTCTTTATAAATGTGACAACTTTTCTGTGCCGCCAACTTAGCTTCTTCAGCAGGGTTTTTTGACTTCATTGGAACAATGATGCTGTAAATCCCTGCAACCCACTTTGTAAGTTAAACTAATTTGTACATACAATCAAAACTCACAAACTCGAAATACTGAGACAAACTTGGATTGTATGAACAAACAAACAAAATGCTACAAGCATATTGGTTGATGATAGTTGTATTACTCATTTCATCATTAGGTAAACAAGTGGACATGGGTTTCAGGCAACTTTCTATGTTGCAATAGGCTACAAAACCCAATCTCTGCTATTTGCTGTGATCTTTAAATTCCAAGTACTTGTTCCCAGTGGGGATAGTACTGCGACAGCATTTTGTTGCTGGAAAAGGATAGTGTGACTAGCGAGTTTCTCCTCACTAATAAAGTCCTGGGACAATGCTCGCAAATATGTTTTTTACACTTCTTCTTACTCAGTTGACTACCAACCAGCCATGACAAATTTCTAATACAGACAAAATGCAAATGAGTGGCATTTCCACTCTTGCGAATCGAAATTTTTTCACATTTTTGTTATGGCGTACAGGAGAAATATGCATGGGTACTACAACCCAACCCTTTTCGCAAGTTTAGTCTATTATATTTCTGTCTTTATCTACCACACAGTAGACATTTATAGAAATAGAATTGTTCTCCTCAAACTAGCGAATATCATGTATGACTTAAGATATCGATATACCTTCGATATTCAAAACCTGGTGAGGTTTTGGATATGAAGTGATTCTCTTGACATGTTGTGTGGCAGGAAACAAATATGATTCGATGGCATAGTGGAAACACATTCACTCTGGGCAGTCTACATCGACACAATCAAAACAATTGGAAATAGACTTGGGCAGTTTAGTTTGTACAGCACTGAAGGTCAATGGCAGATATTGACTAACATTGACGTCCATTTACGTCAACATTTGGAAACTCCAGTCAGAACTATGCGCACTAAACTCCTCAAGTCTGTTTGTGACATAATGAACGATATCCTCATCAAAGATTAAACACACATAGAATGAATGGAGGACAGGGAGTGCTTTGCTTTGAAAATAAAAAGTCTCTTTTGTGCCGTCTTCTGCCATGAGGGATTTCAAATACTTACTCGCTACAGAAATGGATAATCTAACTGGACGGGGTGATGCCATTAATAGGCTTAATAAAGGGACTTTACACCTCTCAAAGAAACTGGAAAAATCAGAATCAAATTGTAATTGATTGTTAAGTATTCACGCATAATTAAGTCTTCCCACGAATGTTATAGCCAATAGCTGGTACCTCAGATCTGGCAAAGCTTCCACTGAGGCTTGGGAATCGGAAAAGGAATTTTCTTCCGGCTCCCTTGGCGAAATATCTGTAATCGACAAGAAAGTCGGCTGTGAAATGGTTGGAGAACTCTCCGAATCACAAGAATATTCCGAGTCTGATAGAGATAAGTCATGATTCAAAATATCAACCTTCTCATGTTTGGGGGAAGTGGACATGTTTTGTCCTTTTGGTTTTGACAAAGTTTCCGTAAGCGAATCCATGTTCAAATTGATTAAGTAGAGATCGTCCTCCAAAAGAGTAACTCGTGTCTGCTTAGGTGAAGTGACACTATCTCGACAGCTTGTTTGCCTTTCTGTTTGCGATTCCTTATCGGAATCGTTTATTTAAAGATTTTCAAGCAAGATGTCAATACAGGATCGCTTACATTCACCCATTTCCACCTAACTAATAAGTTTCTTTAGTTTCCCTGATATGAAAGTTTAAACACCACAATAAATACACTGAAATGACCCCTCGTTCTGAAAAAAAGAAAAACTCTTAATAACACACACACACACACAGTATAAGTGAAAACATAATTTTATTATTGTTAAAATCTTAGAGAAAAAATATTTTTTCTTAATTTAGAAATTTTGGGGGTTTGTTGTGGAAATATAGAAATGAGAGCGGTGACTAAAAAGGCAGCGAAGCCTGAATACTTTTACAGAGTCGGGTTTATATCAGGTGGGGAGAAACACAGTATATGGGCCAAGGTCTTGGCCACCCGACAAGCCGCAGGCATGGTGAGAGGGAAACGAGGCGAGAAGCACCGGGCCGGTCTGCATACGGAGCAGCTACTGAGAGAATGGGGAACTCTAGTACACTAGACTGCTGCTAGCACCACCGTCTGGCAGCTCTACCCCTCCTTTGCCAGCCCTACAACTTCCCCTTCTCCCCAGTTGATGTGCAAAGCCAGTGGTTGTGAATGTGCCATAGAGGGAGAACTTCCCCCACCTGCTCCCTCCCCCTTCCAACAACACACATTGCATAGACCCTGCAGGTGTCTGTGTTTTTCGGCGAGGGAGGGGAAAGGGATAAAACTTTGTACTTCCCATCCAACCCCGCCCACCAACTTCCCCTTCTCACTTGCTGTTGTGCAAAACCTGTGGGAGCCCATGCATGCCAGCAGAAGGGAGACTGGACACTTCCCCTCTGGAGATGCCACCCCATAAACTTCTCTGCGGCATGAATTTCTTGTCTAACACCCTATCTCCAGTAATGAATTGACCATATCCTGGGACCTGCCTCACCTATTTTTCCCACTTCAAAGCATTTGCATTTTGTAAAAAGCGAGTGGACTGTTGTTATGATATTGCATTTCAGTTTAAGCCCACTTTAATTTTTAAGTAGTTTTACACCAGTAGAAATTTTGGGTGTTATTGATTTTTCGAAAATAAGTTTAATAACGAAAGTGAAGGGGAATTAATCTGTTACACTCAAATTATCTAAAAGATTAGTATATTATTCAAACATATAAACATTCTTTAAAAATACTTAAAATTCAAACATTTTACGCTATAAAACTAAACATGCAATACTTAGAGCAACACCTACATACACATTTAATACTATTACAACTACACAATGATGCATTTTAGAAGTAAAATTAACTGAATCTTAAAAAAATACCTGTATATATATATATAATTCATACTCATAGTCATACAACTATCAAACCAAAATTTCTCAGAGAATTTGGTCATATATTCTAGATGCTTTTTCACATACTTTTGTGAATACTTGAACAGTGAAGAGGTGCTGTATGTGTGTGTTATTGACACAAACCCTATTCTGTATAGAGCAAGGATGCATCTACTGGCAGTAAACCTCTCCTACCAACTCTGGTAAATAAACAGAAAGTACATGAAAAAATTACATCTGGAATTTAATTTACATGACTTTTCCCCTGCACTCACACTCACAGTCATACATACACCTATTCATTAGCAAAAACAATTGTCAAAAATCTGCTCTTAAACATCCTTAAAATACTTAACAAATATTCTTTAGTGTGAAATGATTTCATTTGATTTTAAAGAATATTGATTCAGGTCTGACAATTTTTAGTGAAAATTCATTCGGGTGTAATGTTTTTAAAGAAAAATTAATGAGTTGTAACAATTTTTAAAAAAATTTCATTGTTTTGTAGCGATTCTAAAGAAAACTCATTTGTTTCTAACAATTTATAAAGAAATTTAATTGATTTTAAAGAAAAATCATCATCATGATGATTTTTAATTAAATTTCATTGATTTGTAATGATTCTGGAGAAATGTAATTGATTCTAAAGAAAAATTATGAAGGCCTAAAATTTTTGTTAAAAGTTTAACAAAAATCATACAATTTACTCGAAGTTGAAAGAAAACATGAAAAAATTTAAATGAAATACCAAAAATACCAATTTTTTTATTCACTTACTTAAACTGTTGTAGCGAAGATGTTGGTTAATGAAGGAGACCTGAACCCACAGGGGATCGCAATCCCATCGGGAGCTCCGTGGAAGCCTACCCCAACAGGGAGGCGAAAGTCCTAGGGGTTTGCTCCAGCAGATGTGCAGCCGACCAAGATCCCGAGAAAGCTGGTAACTTATCTGGCAGGCGATGAGGGTTCCTTTCACAGTCGCGGCAGAACCAATGGGCGGGGAGGCGAGTGGGTCCCTTGCTTACAAAGCCCTGTCGCATCAGGTGCTGGTAGTGGCTGGTGGACACACAGCAAGATCCCCCTGACCTATGCACTGTGGATCAGTTCACAGTTGAGATGATACCCCCTCACACTGGAGGGGAGATGTTACCTCCATGGAGTCACACAAGCAAATGAGCTCCAGTGGGTGAGAAGTGCTATTTATACTCTCACCAGCCTCCCTTGTTGCCTAAATTAAAATAAATGCTATTTGCCTGATATGGATATCAAATAGACTATTTTATACATTTTAAGATAATTTAACAGGTTTTTAAGCAAATTTAACACATTTAAAAGTATTTTACTTGATTTTTTCGAAATTTTGCGTTGATATGCTGTATTTTTGCCTTTATATCTGAATGTAATGTGTATTTATCCATTTTTATGTCATTAGGTTTGTATTGCATTCTTATTTTATGATTTACTACAAAAACAATTGTCATTACAATACAAACTTTTTGCATTATTAGGTGAAATAAATTTAATGCTATGACTCAACACTCTTTTTACATATACAAACAAATTCCTGTTTTTAATATAATTTATTTGTAATTTAATTGATAAATCCTTTTAGTTAATATGGTTAATAACTTACAAATTAGCTATTATCATACAATACCTAGTCTGGAATCGAACCAAGAATCCATATATCTACCCTACACTGAAAGTGAGAAACTATATTACATGTACATGATCTAAGTGGGATTCGAACCCAGCTTACATCAACCATGTCTTAGCTGGGAACCAAACCCACAAACAATATATTAGAATTTAACATACCTTACCTGGGATTCGAACCCAGACCCTCCTTGCCTAATCTGATAACTCTATGGAGGCAGCCAACATTTAACAACTTATTTTATATATTTAAAATTTTTCCAGAAGACATATTTTTCTCAAATTCAAATATATCTTTAATTAATTACTATTTTTTGGCGAGATAATATCTGTTTGTTTCTTTTGCGAGGCTCTTTATTGTTAATGCAACAGACTTTAAATAGAAAATTTAAGAATCTCTCTCTCTCTTTCTCTCTCTCTCTCTCTCTCTCTCTCTCTCTCTCTGTGTCACTCTCCCACTCTGTTGAGATAAATTATTTCAATATTTATTTTCATTTCATAGCAAAACAAGTACACTTTTAATGAGGGATAGGTTAAACAAATTTTAAGCAAGGAATAATTTTACATTATATTTATTTACAAAGATATATATACAAACACAGGATGATCAAAAAAATAATTTAAACACTGAAGCAACATATTTTAGCAAGTAGAAAAGTTTTGCTCCAAAACATATACATATTACACATACTTGTTTCAACACAATCAAGTACAAGATGCCCCAAAACATTATCAAGTAGAATTTACTCCAAACATTTCCATGCTAAACAAATACAAGTGAATTCACAAAATATTTACATATTTTAACACTAGCAAATACAGCATGTTCGACAAATTATTTCAAAAATACAAGTAGATCTAAAACTTAAGAATACAACAATGACACATTCCTCCAAAACAACTAAAGGGTAACACAACACATTTTAACACTACAAAACAGCATTTTTCTTTAAAAATGTAATATGTATGTATTTTAAACTGTTAGCTTTTGTGAACATCCTATTCATGCATTTTCTTAAAATTGGACCCAGAACACCTTCTTAACCTCTGCTTTCAAGGCATGAGCATTTCTTACACCCTGGTTTTAATCCATCTGTTTGCACACTAACATCTTTACAAGTAGCGGCGTGTAAAATAATGCTTTCAACCAAATCAGGATATGATTCAACATAATGAGAGTAAATATCAACAATACTAGATGGAAGACTTGTGTTTGCAGTCATATGAAACACAGGACATTTCTTATTGACACTGCACTGTATGAGTTTGTAACTCTTTTCGTCTCCTAGAGGACAGTAAATTACTTTAAAATGAAAAATATTATCACAGATTTCTGTAAATTCTTTCAAAATTCCCTAGTGCAATTTGGCATAAGTTATATTGGACTTTCCTTGTTTGACACTGACATAATGATTATCAGGATAAAAATATGTCATGTTGCCACTATGACATCCAAGACCCAACTGATAAGATTTAGCAAGGAACAGTGTATGTATATTGATATATTCATTCTCTAAATTTGCAAGTTGAAATGTGTTTTAGCGCAAAATTTTATTTTTGCTAATTTTATTGCTTGATGTATGTAACATTTTGATGAATCACATCCAGTATGAGACATGTAATCAAACTTGTCTTTGCTTAATGATATAAAGTATGAAGATTATTATCACATTCTTCGAAATACTGATAAGGCAAATCAGTGTCTGTATTATAAACGAGATGATTGAAACATTTTTATTACTCACAATATGATGTTACAATGTGGTTCGCCCATAAGTTTATGCTTATTATCTACTACATGAGGCCTGTACTGGTTTACAAGACATTCAAAACTGTTGCAGTTAGTTTAAGTAGCATTATAAATATTTGATTTACTATGTGCTGACAAAGCTTGAGAAAAATACTTACATTTGAAATGAATGTCTGACTCACACATTTCCTTTGCAACAAAATGTGAATATAATAAGCTGGAAGTCACACAATGGAAACTTTTAGTAAAAATGTATAGTTGTGTTTAATTGGACACAATGGGAACATTGCGATCATTATTCTGAATTAGCCACTTCACATGCATATAAATTACACATCGATAGAAAAACTAATCCTCCTTGTTCGAAAATAAAGTTGTGGATATCCCCATTGCAGGTCTCCTTCCAACGAACAGTGATTCCCTGGTGAGCTGGTAGTCCATTACTTTGTATCCTCGTTCCTCTTCTATTTCCTCGCTTCAACTGGTTAACATAAAACTTCTAAGGTTGGTGGTAAGTCACTGTTGGAGTGAAAATATCTCACAGCACAATCGTTGCATACTATTCCTTCACTAAAGTGAATGCCGAGACTGTTGTCGAAAATGTAGTAACAATGTCCTATATTGATGCTAACATAAACTTGTAGAATACCGCCATACAGTTTAAAGAACACTCTTCTGTATCCAATTTGTAGGACCTCGTATACATCTGTAGGCTTGAAGATCCTAGCAATGACTGACGATTTTATACTAGGCTCACTCCTTTATATAGTCTGCCAGATATTCTTGATTTGAAAAACACTGCATTCCCATATGCCACAGGTATAAGTTAATTATTGGTCACCGATGTATGCATAATGTTGCTTTTTGTTACATTCTTCTATCCAAACAACACATTCAGAGTAATATTCCCTTACAACTATAATTAATTTTACTAAATGATGGATATTAGTGATTTCTTCACCTTCCATGTCCCATACTAATTCGGTTAAACTAATTGGAAAATCGGTGTTAAGTCTTAAATTATACATTACACACTTGCGACCAATGCAATCTCCAAGTTCTTTGTACATACATTCAGGATTGATAATTGAAAACTCCAAATGTTCATCTCCATTGCACATCTGTATATGTAGTGGACTATCTTCATTTTCAATTCGAAACCACACTCGCCTGAATCCTGGAGTAACACTAGCATACTGAAGTGATGAGTTAAACCTCTCCATCTTAACTGAAGATCTGCTGTACCATTCTCTCTCTTTATATAGTCAGATAATCTTCCAGTTAAAATCAGTTCAACAACTTTATTAGATAACATTTACAGACACATACAATATTGTTCCAAACCTTACAGTCCCACATTCCACATGGTGCTCTTAAAAGTCTGCTATTGCCTTGTATTTGCGTGATGTACTTCTTATTATTTCATGTTTGGTGGCCGTGGTGGTGTTGTAAAATTCTCTTCTTAATTTATGTTTTATTTGATGAAAACCTGGTTCTTTGGTTATTTCTGTACTGCGATTTTTAAAACATAGGTCTCAAGAAGAACAGGACAGTTCTTTGTCAGGGTTCATATTAAAAACAGGGCAGTCTTCTTCTTTATCACACAGCACTCGTTCTGTATACAGGCTTTCTCCAAAACTTTTTGCGACATTCTAATGTTCATTTCCGTTACAAATCTGTGTTTGAAAGTATATGTTGCCTAGAGACTGGAACCATACTTTCTTTTGTACTCGAAAAAAATAGAGTATGACTTCTCTGGGTCGAATTTCTCCATTTTTTTCGAAGTCTTTCACTACCTGGAACAAACTTTTTTTTTTTAATTTATAACTTTATTCGTAGATAGAATGTTGGTATAAATATTCTCTTAAAGCTTCACTATCACATTGGGAGCAGAATGTTATTTCCTCAGAGTGATATGTATTACTCAAAGTCATGATATCTTCTAATATATATTGTTTCTGCATTTGTTAAAGTTTTTAAAATTTCTATTTGTCTTATTCCACTCACATATATGGGATACTCTTCGAGTAACACATCATTTACATATTGAAAATGCTTTTTGTATGCTATCTTGTAAGTCTGTTCCAGAAACATCATTTTAACTTCAGGTTTTAAACTATACCAAGTTCTGGGAGATATATAGCATAATACTTTAGAGTCGTTAGCTTTGGTTGCATAAGAAATAGCAAGTTCCTCAGTTACAAAGGAGTTGTCTGAGTAGTTTTCGAAACCCTGAGCATAGCACATGATTTTTTACATTATTTCTTTTTATACACTATTTACAAAAATGACTCTCTCTATCATATAAAATTTTATAAGATGTCAGTGCTCGTCTCGGAATCTACTTCATCAACTCCAGAATCGACCATTACTATATCAGGAATAATTCTAGCTTCAAGTACCTCTTCCAGCCTGCACGACAAACAATCTGTCCACATATGCTGTAAGTTCTCATCATTAGCAAATGTGGTCATGATGTAAGGACAGTCTTAACCAGGTAAGTAGGATACAATATCCTCATCAGCTTTTAAATGTTCAGCCAGGAACAGATACACTAATTTTATTGTGTTACACAAAAAAAATTATGACTTTCTTTCGGCAACACTTGCAGTTAGGAACACTATAGACTTACTAAGGTTTAAGCCTTCCCATAAGCTAGAATAGCATTGAATATTTCAACACATTTAGAGTTGCAATTGTCATAGCAGTGACCTCGATGCATTGTACCTGATGCAAAGATGAAATGTCATGCAGATTCTGCATTTGGTGATGATGTTCTAGATGAAGTAGTAGATGTCGGGCACACAAAGTGACCTTGGCAGATGCTGAGTTAATACTGAGAAAAAATTAATTTATACCTCCTTATATACCATAAGGATACAAAATAGCTACAATTGTACAGTGAATTTACAAAATTTCGGACATTTTAGTAAAAATGTATGAATAATGTTGTAAACACTATTTTTCAACTCCAAAAAACGCGATTTCCGCCTGTATTAATAATGTTTCATTAAACTTACGTCGGAACCAATTAAACTATTAAATAAATTCAAATATATACATGTTATGTTACATGGAATACATTTTTGCTGTTGGAAAGTTTTCGGTTTGATGTAAAGGAAGGGAACACATTGGTTAGCACGCTCGCCTCCCCGGGCGTGTCACAGCATAAAAACAATTTTTTTTTCAATATGTGGATATCGTGTTTGACATTGTTCTGCAGGTTTCATCGGAGATGTCTCTCATTTCCCCCAGTCTCAGGCGAGTGTATCTCAGCGCTTCTCCCCTTGCTTCACCCTCATCGGCTCTCAAGACATCGATGTTAAGAGTCGTCTAAATCTCTCCCAATATTTTTTCTCTCCTAAGTGTCGAATTGATAGTAAAAACATTTCTTAATGAGTGAACTCTTGTAGAAAACATTTCTTAATGAGTGAATCAAATATATGTTGTTTGAATACTTGTAACAAATAGTTCTGCTTTAACAAGTAAATAAAATAAGTCTTGTATTTCTGTGTAAGTTTAGAAATCGTAGTTTTCTTGGTTCAAATATACATTTGTTGTTTGAATTTTTAATCTGGGGATTTATTGGGAACTTAATTTCAGGGACTTTTAAAAATATTTTCACTGCTAATATAGTCAACTTGTTGCTTAAGGTTGAAACCACAACAATTCAGGCCAAATCTCTTGGGGTACATATTCAGAGGGTCGGCGATGTGAAGCAGGGGAGCCAACATTGGAAAAAACATGTTCTGAATACTCTAATAGGGAGGGCACATTGTCTTGAAACAGGTACTGCAGGGATGTCAACTCACAAAAAGTACAAAAAAGCATTCTCAGAACTGATACTGGGATGCATACAACTGGTATTTGTGAGCACCAGGCTGGGCGGAGTTCTTCAGAAAAGTCAATTTCGCGAGTAGGGGCAGTAGGGGACATGTTCCTCTGTACAAGAGCCGGTTCTGAAGGCGAGGGGAGGGAAGGGGTTGTCGCCATCTTGAATAAGAGGAGAAAAATGACAATCGAGGACAGATGGGTGACTGACCCCAGGATCTCGCACTAAAGTGAGGGGAGGTATGGGGCGAAGGGGTGGCTGGCATCGTGGATTCGGACCAGCTCTGAGGGGTGCAGGGTGGGGGTTGGTGGTTGGGGTGTGAGGGGTTGACATGATGGGTCCTCACGATATGAACCCAGGAAGGTAGTTGATGCCATCTTGAGAAATTACCAAAAACATTTCACAATTGCTGCCAGCCCAGGGCAGCGTGCATTGACAAGGGGGGGGGAGGGGAAAGGGGGTGCAAGCTGGTTTCATGACTTCAGGGTTCCACAGATGTGGTCTGGAGGACCACATCTGGGGTGCAGGGAGTTTCGGACCGAAGTGACCTCATCTATCCAACTCTCCGTCATCTTCAGTCGTTCATGAACACTTGTGGATGACTGATGTGCTAGTCGTCAGATCCTTCATAAACATCGCACCTCTAGACACTTGGCAGCCGATGAGTTTATGATTGGGGGTTAACACAGCTATGGACCATCTCAAATGATAGGTGCGATTAACGTTTCAATAAAAAAATTATTTTATTGGGAAAAATTTTTTCATGTGTTTAGTCAATATTGCGATAAGATTTTCAATTTCTGTGTTTGGTAGACGAATATATTGTCTGTGATAAGAAGTTTGCTCTATTTACAGAAATTTGTATATATATGTATATGTATATATTACATACCATGGGTTCCTCATAGTCTTAGGGCTTCGGAGTTGCACGGAGCACAGAAATTTCTTTGATTTCTGCACTCGAGAAGACTTGTGGCGTATGTCTCGACGAGCTGTCGAAACAGTGGCCAGCAGTGCTTCTTGTGAAGGTCTATGACATTCGTTCCGATGGGGCTCGCATTGCGAATCACCTACTCTTGGCATTTTCCAATCACGAACTCGGGGTACTCACAAATTATGGATTCCTCTAATACGTTAGGAATTCTGTCGTATGGAATATTTCTCTCATCCCACCTGAGTCTGTGTATTTCGTGGTGCGATCGAGGTGCTGCCAAGGACACTGTAGTAAAAAAAGTGAAAACCTTGGTTTTCTCATCTTTGTCACTGTACGAGGTGGCAATCTGTTTGATGGTGTACGAGTCTAACGAGCGAGAACCTTGGATGTTGCAGAACATTTTGCTCGCTAATTTTTTTATATAAAAAACTTCATTTCCCACGCATACTGAAAAATTATTTCGGACATTTTTGACAAATTCATTTGAAACTTTATCGAAGTCCATACACATCGTACACCTGTGGTCTGGGTTGGCTTCCCCGCCATCGTCATCTCGTGCTTGCAAGTAAATTTCTTGAAGGGGAACGTTTTTCACAGATACAGCTGGTGAGTAAAGGACTGTGATAGGGGCATCTTCCATGGTCGTGTTTTCCATGGACGCATCGAAACACTCCTTGCATGGGAGGCAGTCCCATATATCTTCGTCTTGCTGTATGTAGGCCAGCGAATACTTGAATACAGTGGAAATTTCGTGAGGTGCATAGAGGAGGAGAAATTCTTTTGGCAGGTATGGAAACTCGTCCTGTTTGTCCAAGGCACAAAGCGAGTGCACCCTTCCAAATGCTAAAATGGCCGAAAAGATTTTATAGCTGCCCGAACAACACGCGTCCTTTTTTTAAAGGCGAGAAAATGACTGCTTTCCCTAAAACACACGCCCTTACGACTAATGTAGGCCACTGATTGGTCGGAAAGGTTTCGGAAAATACACGAGTAGTTAGCCCTTTGAGAGAGACTGCCATGTGACGTAGTTAACCAATGAGAATGAAGGGGGTGGAGGGATCGAACGAATATGAGTAATTGGTAGACTAAACAGCCAATAAAAGTGGTGGTGTGGTTGGGGGGGGGGGGGTAGTCGTCCGCTGGACGTGTGGCTAGGGGAACCCTTCCAGAAATGTAAGTTTTCTAAATAAATTTTTTAATAATAATTTTTAAATAACATTTTAATAATACAATTTTTAATCATCTTTAATAACATATTTTTATAACAAATGTTTTAAATAAATTTTTAATATATTTTTATAAATTCTCGAGATATCTTGGGAGTTTTGTTTTTGCAATGTTAAATGTCAACAGGTAAGTCAAAGGTCAAGGTCAAGGTCACTTAGTCCAACATGGCGGTCAAGATGGCCGTCGGGCGAGTGGGATGACAGAGTATGAACAGCTCCAGCACTCCGATGTCAGACGACATTGCACCAAACTTCCCCAAATCATACTATTCGAGTCCACTGATATAGGGGTCACAAATGCTAAAGGTTCTCTACAGTTTGGATCAAGTTCATATTCGTGAAAAGCTGCATTCAAATCAAACATGGTAAAATACCTAGCCTGGCTTTACGTGCTGAAACACCGACTCCATCATATGAATAGGGAATGGATCTAAAATTATTTTTAATAACCTTACGATAGCCATAAATCAAACAGTCTGTCTCTTTCATCCATATGTAAAATGAACACTGCCATGGGTTTGATCGCTATGTCCATGCATCAGTCCAGTAAACCAATGAAATTATTATTAAAATAAATGTTTTACAAATCTGCTTATTATACACTTCTGCGAACTATATAAACAGAAATCGAAAGAAATAATGTAAGTTATCACAAATGTTTCCTAACACTTTTAATCCAACGTTAAGTCATGAAACTACATTCCCTCCATCGTAACCAACTTTACTGGGCATTTACCAGTCTATGTGCGTGTACATTAAAATATATGCATTTTTCAAACGTTAATGTCAAAATGCTCAAATAACTATGAACAGCCTCTACGTACCCAGCTATGTACATGCCTCGAATCCTTCGAGGCACCCATGCATTCATTCTTCATTCGTGAATCCCAATTATTCACACAGTAAAAATTGGGGAAATACAGATAGTGAATGCAACAAAACTCTCCTCTCAATGTACCTCGCTACTTTTGATACAGAAGCTACTTAACCTGAAATTTTCGACGCTAACTCTGATTAGTCGTTACCGCAGTGTCAAGGGTCAAGGGTAAGATCATTGTGGCTTGTGGAAACAAGGTCAAGTAGCAACCATTTCATCATTTAGTTTGTTTCTTCACGAAACACACAACGTATTTCAGAAACACGGAATTGAAATGTGGTAAGCATGCATACATCAAAAGAACACACACTCGACCTTCTTCATTGCATTTCATATAATCATATAAACAGTTAAGTTATGTCAGAGGGGAACTTTAAAATGTTTTATGTACTAACCACTCAACATTCAATGCTACAACATATCTGCAACTCAGAAGGCCTAGTAGAAGTAAAATACAACATAATTAATTGGAATAAATCTTTTGTTTACGTGACCCCCTAGTCTATATAATTAAAACTGTGAGACTAACAAGCTACAGCAAGCATATATCAACTAATTTTGCAACTGCAGTAATGGCAGTAGTAATAAACGGACATGTTTGTATAGACTCAGCCATTTTTATGCTAACCTTTATAACTGTATTCGAAACCATTTCAACTGTAACAACGTTACATTTTTATTTGTGGTAATTTAATAAAAGTCCTGATAATCATGAAAGGCAATGGATTGAAGAGATTTGAAAAGCACTAATATCAGTCTTTAGCTGCTGTGAGAATAAAATGAAATGAATGTGGAAAACTGGATTTCGATTCCCCCTCTCGCCCCCCTCTTACTAACCCTTGTCAAACAGATAGGAGACCAACCACTTTATCACTATCACCAGGCCCTCTTAAAAGCCAATGAATTTGTCATATGTTATGGAAAACTCTCACTTTACATGTAAATAACACAGTCAGAACCTATTCAGTTTACCTGAAGTATAACGGTAGGTTTTACATGGGATTTTGTGATTCACCGCAGTATTTTACCCTTCAGGGATTTTGTGATTCACCGCAGTATTTTACACTTCAGCCATATTTCTACAACTTACCCAAAATCCTATGTTTATGGAAAACTGAGATTTGCTGACTTCCTTTGATAATTTTTGGGCTTATTCAATTAAAAATAACATAGGTATGTGATGTGCATAATCAATATTTTTAAAGAACCAGTCAAAATATCATAGCTTTCAAATCCCCGGCAGATGTGATATTAACTAACTACATGTTCAGAACAAAATACTTTTCAGTAGAAAGTATTAAATTTCAAGACCATTCATGTACTTTGTATCAATGTTCTACTGCAATAATGTGCTCATCAGTGTACACACTTATCCCTGCCAGGCTGCAATGCTATCGTGATCTCATCAGCAAGTTTCAGCGAACTTCATTAGCACTAATTTACTTAATACCTCTCGCACTGTCCAAGAGTGGTGAAGTGATACCTGTCAATCACTGGTTGAAATTCTTTACGTATTCCACACACTGCCTGTGTGTGGAACTCTTATTACTGTTATTGTACAAACCACAAAAGGAACAAGAACATGATACTGCCTGTGTGTGGAACTCTTATTACTGTTATTGTACAAACCACAAAAGGAACAAGAACATGATACTGCCTGTGTGTGGAACTCTTATTACTGTTATTGTACAAACCACAAAAGGAACAAGAACACTCTAATATTACATGCAACATCACTGACACGCACATTTATATTTTGCATTCTATAACCAATTAAGCGAATTTTGATCAAATCACTGCGTCAAATTATGAATGTGATGCCGGCTATAAAAATATACCAGTTACAGACATCCTCTCTTAATAAAAGACACTGAACTTTCCTACCACAGCATTCTAAGAAATCTGTAGATTTCAGTAGTTACAAATATTTCGCTGCTGATTTCACCTGACAACCTCAAAGTTTACATATCCTGCTATTTTTAAACAGTAGGGCTAAGAAATTAAAACCTCTATTAAAAGTTGAATCAAACATTTTTTATGTCATAATTAAATACGTGGACATCACTTTGAGGAACCCTATTAATATTTCTCAATATTTTATAAGATGTTCTTTAATACTGACTTTCCATGCTTGTTAAATATTTCTTACTTCAGATAATTACAAGCCCCCAATAGTGGCCATGACAGTACACACTACTTTTACATGTATAGTTACTGCTACACAGACCATTAAATGTTTGCATTTAGAGACTTGAAATCTCACCCTACAAACTCACTAGCCTGATGCTAATCTGGAAGCATATTACACATACAGGGTCCACATTGCCATCGTAGCATAGGGCGCTCACCTTACGCAAGGGGACATTTAATAGGACGAATCTTTATTAAACACCCTAAAATATTATATTTTACATTACAAATGTCATGAATATAAAAATCACGTAGCGAGAATATAACGTATGCTAGAACGCCAATTTAGAAATAGACCTACATGTACGAGGTGATTTTTATCTTGAAGGTATTACGCACTGTTGAACTAGGAAAAACATAAGTTTTTGCGAAACCAGCTTTGCGCCGTTACAGCCAAAGTCTTCGCGCAGCGGCCCAATGCAACTCGCCAGTCGCCTCCCTGAACATGCAACAGAGGGCGTAGCCAGCAACAGCCATTACCAACCTAAGTATGTCAACTTTTCTAGCAACCACGCGAGCTAACAATTAAAGATTAGGAGTTACTTGCAAGTAATCAGTAGTACATGAAACTAAATCGTATACAATTCTTACAAGGCAATTAATTAGCAATGCATAAACAACACACTGGAGGACTTGGAAAATACTAAAACCACCAAAGTACCCGTGTAACACACTGTGGCGTTCAAAGACGTCACATGACGGGCCTTCAAAAACACAACATGTATTGCTTATTTAGACCGTTTATGTTTCGTATGACGTAAACAAATAATTTAGATGAAGTGTTTCACGCACGGTTCACATGAAAAAAATTTCAGGCTCTGGCGAAAGCGGCATTTTAAATAATCTATTATTGTAAACTTTTAGGCCCCTGCAAAAAACATAGCTCATAAGAGCTCAGTAAGTCTGATCAATATTTACGGGTGCAAAGTGTTTGAAATATCTTTTCACCTAACGGCCATCCTGTACTTACCAATGTACATTCTTGTTTCTGCCGAGGGAATAAATTATTAGATGCCAAAAAGTTGGTATTTTATGGTACGCCTATACTTCTATGTGTAGTTTAAATGTGTACATGCATCTGACAGTTTTATTATCCATGAATTATATTGTGATTATTTTATAAGAACAGTTGTAACTACTTAAATAGAATCATTAAAGTGCAAAAAAAATATATGAAGAAGAAAATGCTTTATTTCTAAATGACAAAAAAAAATTTATTTGTTACGTAGCGAGTCTGAATTAATTTCAATGTTGACAATACACGTTGCCACCGAAACTTGTCCGCAAGCATTTTTTTTGTAGTCGTTTTTGCCCGCTTATATAGTTCGGGTCATGGAACACCAGTCCACCTTACCATACCGCACACTTTTTTTTTAGGAATGATAAGAATCACATGACTGTTAACAAAATCCAATATAACGCACGCATTCACAAACCCGCAACAACACAACACGAAGCATCGCGCGCGCACACAAAAAAATACCGCAAACGAAAAGCACCAGAAATCCCATACTCTAGAATTCCATTCTCCCTCTGCAAGGATCGGTGGCGGACAAAAAAAAAAAAAAAAAAGCTGTAGGCAGCTCTGCGAT
Organism: Dryococelus australis; assembly: GCA_029891345.1. Lineage (NCBI taxonomy): Eukaryota > Metazoa > Arthropoda > Insecta > Phasmatodea > Phasmatidae > Dryococelus > Dryococelus australis. The sequence goes on from CM056995.1 coordinate 81,805,848, forward strand.
AAAGAGACGGGAAGCTATAAATATTCGCATGAAACGTGTGTCGCCATTTTTCGCGACACGAAAACATATAATGATTACGACGGGGAAAGAATGAGAGGACGAAACATGAGTATAGCAAATGGTGGCGAGGAATTGTCGATACAAAAATCCCCAGGGATTCCGTTATTATAAACGCATTCATTATCAAACAAAAAAATATATACGTGCATGTCAGTAAAAAGAAGTTTCAGTATTTTTAACTGGTTTCGTCGAAAAATAACGATGCTTGTTACCATTGGCGCGTGGACTCTTCGGTTGTCGCCATGGTAGGAACAAGGGGGAAAGGGATCCCTGGATGGTATTGGGGGGGGGGGGGGCAGGAGGTAGGAGGGGAGAAAGAGGTCCATTATGACGGCTGCTGGAATCCTCCTAATGAACCTGCCACATAGTACAGTCCCTTACAACTGCCATGTCCTTACAAGGTACAGTCTACACCCACCTCGTCATTCCACCCACACCACGGTAAACACACGGACACTAGCGTATTGCCGACGGCTGTCGGTAATGAAGTCGCGTAACTGTCATTACAACCAAAACAAAACAGTCCGATACTACAGTGATCTCGCTTACAAATAAACATTTCTTTAATAAGCTCTTGTTATGCGCTCCACCCGGTACTCGAAGAACAAGAACTCGAGTGGTAGTAAACAGTGAAACTGCATGTTATTCCCCCTTCAGGTAGGGTCAGCGTGGATGAGAGAGAGAGAGGGCTGGGTTTTTTTTTGGAGACGATTGTATAGGCGATGAATAGACTGTTGGCCAACCAGAAGAATAGTTTAAGTTAGAATCTGAAGGTTGGAGCAGTGGTGGAGACGGGAATATTTCCATAAAACCCCTACACCATGGCAGTACACTGTTAAAAAACATTTCCTTCATTTTACGGAAAAAGTACCGGTAAAAAATTATCCAGAAGTGTCCGTAAACTCTCCGTAAAATTACGTACACATTGATTTTCAGAAACGGACTTTCCGTAAATTCCACGGAACCTCTTCGTTAATTTTCAAGTTAGTATTCTGTATTTTCCGTTTAAAATAAAAAGAGATAATGAAAATGTCTTTAACTTTTGTTATGCGGGTGTTCTATCGTGTATAACAAATTATATTAAAAACGTTAAAACATTTTGTACTTAAGCGAGGTTTGAATCCTAGTCAAAGAATTACCAGTCCACGACTCATACCATTCACCTACAATTCTAACTTGAAAATCGGGGTATAACTTTTATATTTGTAATCGAATGACAAAAGCAAAAATTCAGTTTCTATTAAATTTGGTGTATATTTAGTGTTGTCTAATGTAACAGATTCCTGATGGTATTTTTTAATGTTCGAAAGAGTAGGTCATAGTCGCGTGGATAACCTTAACTGCAGCAGAAACGATAATTTTCTTGTTACAGTGGCGAAGAAAGCTTTGTCTAGAATCGGTATTGTTCGTCCCCGTAACTCGAAGCCAAAGGGAATACGGAGACTTTCCGTATTTTGTATTTACGGACTTAACTTAGTTTTTCGTCATTACGGATTGCCTTTCTGTATATATATATATATATATATATATATATATATATATATATTATATATATATATATATAACACACACTGTAAATTTCCGTAAAACATCTCGTAAATATACGGAAATTTTTAACAGTGTATTCCCCAAACTCCCTGTATGAGAAGCCCTATCCAAAATATTTCCGACTGCTGGGCCCTGGTATTTAAGTTAGTGTCTGACTACTGAGTCAACTGTGAGTTATTTGAATGGTGGTATATCTGAAGAAACCGTACTACACACACACACACCTCCTGAATATTGAACCATAATGTCATCAATATTGATACATTATTCATTCGTTAACGATTTAACTTCATAACATGTTTCGTATTTGTATTGATGTAATATGGGTGAATGTATAATGTCTACACTACAGGAACCTGATAAACAGTGTAGTACTTAGAAGTTTCCTAATGACAAGTTGTGTTCTCAGCTTTCCGCGTGACTGCGAATCGTAAGATTTCTGCCGTAATACTGGAGCCATGCTAGTCTCAGGTGGCACATTATTTGCTGAATGAATGCTGCAAGATACCAAACGTGTGATCCAGAAGACGTTGAATGCGCCTAATAACGATGCAACTCCTATGCCTCCTTCCTGTAATTTACCCACTGGTGTGTTTATATATATATATATATAATATTAACGTATGTCAGCAGTATCTTCAGAAAGTAAGATATTTGCAACAAAGCATCCCCACTTTTATTACTGTAGAGCTCGGAAGCCAAGTTGTATGTTATTTTGCACGCGGTTTCTTCGAATAAAAGGGTAGAGGAAATGGGTTATTTGTGTGAAACGCTTACACTGGGCTACGTTTTGTTACTATCTTCTCAAGCAACCTACTTAGGGTTGATGAACATACACATAGTTACACCAATTTTATATTTGGTGGATTCCTTACACTTACTAAGCTTATCCGTTCCGTACCACTACCACCCATTCCATACCCTAGTAGTGCCGAACGGTTTGTTTAAATTATGTAGATGCTGCTAAGGTCCAAAAGTTTTTCCTTATTTGGACTGACGTTTCGTTAGAACTTCTCAAAAATATTTCAGTTGCTTCTATATGACCAAACGTTACAGCAACTTTTTCTTCACGGCTTCCATAATATACAGGATGATTCTCAATTAGGCCGACAAACTTCGGGAGGTGGTTCTTCATGAAAAAGTAAAAGGAAAACATATGTGACACTTTATACCTAAACCGAATACTAAGGGAGGTACGAGCCCTTAAAAAACGAGGTTTGAAACCGTATTTGTGCAAAGGATCGGTAAGAAAGTAAAATACAATGATAACTCTCAGAACGTTATTGTATGTTATCGGGACCTTCAACACAAGAGCCGATATTTAGCACAAATGCGGCTTAAAATCTCGTTTTTTTTTAAGGGCTCATACCTCCCTTAATATTCGGTTTAGGTATAAAGTGTCACATATGTTTTCCTTTTACTTTTTCATGAAGAATCACCTCCCGAAGTTTATCGGTCTAATTGAGAATCACCCTGTAAAAAATATAACCATAAGTGGTGACCCTATTAAGACGTTCGGTATTTCATCCACCTAGGATTTTCTTGGACTTTTTCTTTTAAAAAACCTTTCGAGTCATCAACCGTCCAGAACTGTCTCTTCAACTCCCATGTTTCCTCTTCATTGATTACTGCAATTTGGACTTATATCATTACTCCAAGTTTTATCGCTTCTTAGCCCCCCCCCCCCCACCGTAACCCAAAAAGAATACACAACCTCGTAGAGTGTACCGTAAGATGGGCTGACTTTGGCCCAAATTTTAAGTACACCTTTTTACCGTTTTAACTGTTAGAAACACGTGCGTTTTATTCAATTTTGTGGTTTAGTTATCAGGTAGCTGCAACTAAAAAAGTAAATACTTCTGTCCAATAATTGGGGCAAAGTCACCTCTCAGGGCCAAAGTCGCCCTATCATACGGTAATCGAAAGGTGTAGCGGGACTATAAAAGGGTGAACCAAAATAGAAAAGAAAGTACCTCTCTGGTTGATCAGAACCACCAGCTAATCTGGTCATATGTCTAGTTACAACCAATCACAGCACAGCTGGGCTACGATATGGGCCGACACAGATTTAGACCATTCGCGGTTATTTCCATCTTTTCTAAAGCCCTGATAGTGTTATACATTGAGAATATTCCTCCGCTTTATGCAAACAAAGCTGAACCGACTCTAGAGAATTACACCAAAGGAACAGCGCACCATATTCTTGCGCACTCGCTGTAACAAAATTTACCCAAGAACTATTTCTTACTAGGTGTTACCAACACACCTAATTTTTGTTCGCTTTTATTCACAATAACCATACATGTAAATATTATAACTGAAAATAAAATGTTAAATTTAATATAAAAATAGTATATTGATGTAAACACAAGTATAAAACATTCGTGATATATAAGAAGACATATTTAGGAAACAACGGTGCACGTCATATGTGGGGTGATTTTTCAAAGTTTTAACTAAACAAGTGTGAAAAAAACGCGAACAGACTATAGTGTGTGTGTGTGTGTGTGTGTGTGTGTGTGTGTGTGTGTGTGTGTGTATGCATGAGTGCCAACACGACATTCCCCTGAGGGCGATGTCTTCGCCATACAGCATTCGTATACTCAGGGGTCCCGTGATTTCCGAGTTAAACAGTGCTGCTCATGGCTAGTACTTAGTGGGTGACCGCCAAAGACCAGCATGTTACGTTGGCACATGTACACTGTATACTGCCGCAAAGGCATTCCACCTCTAGAGCACAGAAGTGAGGCTTACCTGGAGCCAACAACACTAGCTACTCCGTGAATGAAACCTAGTTGCGTTTACTATAGGCTGTTCACGGTAAAATTTTCACTTTTAAGACCTTAGTTACTTTTTACTTTCAACAATTTTTATCCTTTAACCACCTTTTCAAATAAATATTGCCAAGTAATAAACACAGTGTATGTATTCCACCGCACTCGCAAGTTAATGTTTAATGCTACAATAAAATATATTATTTATGCATTTACTATTATTCCAAATGAGAGGGCTTTCAAAAGTGCTCACTTTACCGTCAATAGCCTATATATATTTACATCCCCTTTAAGGTGGTTGCGATAAGATACGTCGGAGCGCCTTTAAAACACAAGCGACCTAAAACCAGATGCCTAGATCAATATTAATGCGTTGGATACTTAGTGATACGCCCTATATGCTATACACGGTAAAGTGAGCAATTTTTGAAGTCCTCTCACTTGGGATAGTAGTTAGTAAATGTATTTTATTGTAGCCTTAGACGTTAACATTCGAGTTCGGTGAAATACGTACGCTGTATTTATTATTTACTTGGCAGCAATATTCATTTAAAAGGGTCGTTAAAATGATTTAAAAAAAAAGGTTGAAAGTGAAAAGTAACTAGGGCCTTAAAAGTGCTCACTTTACCGTGAACAGCCAATAGCTTTTTGTCTTACTGTCTCCATACCAAGGTTTAGTTTATTCGCTGAACTTTATTGGCAGTTCCAATATAAACGTATGAATGTTCCATAAACAACAAAGACAACGATTTTGTAATAAAAAATTCGAGTGAGAACAAATCCAATGGTTCACAGTCATGATAAAATAATGCCGTATTATAGAAGTGTTGTGAGTTATTGTAAAATACGCATAGTGTGAAATGTGTTTATTATTTTGTTAAATTTTAAAATCAAAATATCTATTTTGTTTGTAACTAAGCCATGAGACTAACTTTTTTATTTATATAACAAAAAAATTACATGTTCTAAAATAAAATTTCTAAGATATTTGTAATACGACAAACTGTTTAATAGTTGCAAAAAAATAAATTTCTTCTGTCAGCCATAACTTTTTATCGTACATGTATTCAATAAATAACTACCAGATCGGAATTCTTGATAAATATATTATTGCTTTCTTGATTACGGATTGTTATCAAAATCGGTTCAGACAAGGGGAGAGAAAGAGAAGAGAGAAGTAATTTCAAAGTAAAAAAAAAGAAATAAAACTCAATTTTATTTACTTATTAATTAAAATTTAAAATTTTTATTTAGTGTCTTTTGAATGGCGCTAGTCTTTGCAAAACATACGGTTAATTATAGGATTTATTACTTACATAAAAAACATAAATATAATTAGCACTGGATATAAAATAATTTATACTTCATCATAGAAATGGCTTTATAAGGTTTTCAAAAAATTATTAGTTATGTTTAGAATCCATTTTATTTTCAGGCCAACAACAACCAGTTGTTGCATCTGCGTGTACTCATTATTTCTATACTTGTGAAAAATGTTCCCGTAGGTTCAGAATATGTGGAGTCATCTCATAAGAATTCTTCTCATTTGTTAACATCGTGTTTTCTCGGGACTCGTTTACTTCTGCGAAGTTTACTAACAATATACCCAGTTGAGGCGAATGAAACTGTATTTTGAAGCTTAACCAGTATTACTGAAAAATCTAAAATTTTCATATTGAAATTAATGTCTACTTACTAATTATGTTTTAAAGAATGTATGTTCCGATAAAGTGTCTGAAGCTGTTACAACTCCATCCAAGGGGTTTAACAATTAATAAGTTAATACTCACAATTCGAAAATTTGTCACTAAAATTTTTAATTGGGCAGAAAGTCTTCGAATATGCTTGCAAAGATGAAACTTTGTGTCGTTTATGTTCAACGTTCTCAGAGACACGCTTAGGTTTATTTCTTACTTGAATTATTTTCACCAAGAAGACTGAATTGTTTCTGAGAAAGGATTCAAGGTCAGTGATTGTTAAAAGTGAGTGAAGAGCTCTTAACAGCTTAAGAGCTCTTTGGACAGCTCTTAACAGCGAGGTCGTCAGAACCGATGCGAGTGATTGAAGTAAATATGGTGAGGCGCCGGGATGGGGGGGGGGGGGGAGATCCCCGAGAAAACCTGCTGACCAACGGCATCGTCCGGCACGATTCCCACTTGCGAAAATCCGATGACCCGACCAGGGGATTGAACCCGGTTCGCCTTGGTGGGAGGTGAGCGTGCTAATCGCTCAGCCACCGTGGCCCCGTGATAGTTAAAGAATTTCGCAAACACATGCGGACAATTAAATTGTCTGTAAATGCGCGTAAAGTATCCTTACAGAGAACTTGACTTAGATTACATCATTTGCAAACGTAAATGGTAAGATTTTGAGTTTTTTTGAGCAAACGTTTTCTTCTGCTAATGGCATTTTCCCTCGGGAAATCTTAAAGCACTCACACAAGAGAATTCTAACACTGGAAAATGCAGTCTACCTTTGAAACTGGAAATGTTGACAATTTACCAGAGAAAAATATTCATGTTATTACTCTATCCGTTCTTTATGCGAGAGCGCTTCGCTTCTGCTATTGTGTTACTAATTCGCCGGAACAAGAAATACGATATTTTGAGATGTTTCACATTCAAGCTCGTTACCAAGTGTTATGTTGAAAGAAATTTTTCCTTGATAAAGTGAAAGTATAAAGAACCTTATTCTGAACGAATGTACTATTAGGTTCCAGCACGCCAGAATATATTTTTCTATTTGGGCACGGGCAATAGATTTCTGAAAAACCATGCAATACGTTTTATGAAAATAATACGTTTTAAATATAGACTATTTTAATAGTTTTTACGCAAAAATGCGAGTTTCTTTTTATATTGGAGTAATTGCCAAGCAAGAGACCATGAAATTATTTTACATTAACTTACTAGTACAAATTATGATATAAAATTTTCGATACGGGAACCTTTTAATTAATTGTGTTTAAAAGTGGTCAAGGTAAGAATTAACTGCCTGTGTCTTTCCACATACATCTTTTTTGACTCAGTGAGATACAAACTGAAAGAGGGCTAAGCGCGATCTTAGCAAGTAGGCAAGTAGTACAGTAAGCTACTAAAGTGCTCAAGTGGCTAGGCTTCACCTGTAAGTGATACTATTTCGTCAGAAGCGAATTTCCCAAGGAAGTTTTCAGCTTCATGTTTTAATTGCACGGTTTAGTACAATTTACCAATTGAGTTATTAACAAACTATGCTTTTACCCGCGGCTTCGCGCGCGTGTTTATAGCGATAAATAATGAAGTTTTGTAACTCTAAGCCTCGTCGCGTTACATAATCACGGTGCATTCAGAGTTAATTTTGCTCACTACTACGGCTCCCCTTGATATAGTTTTATCCACTAAGCCACTACGAGCCCACTTAATATAATTCTATCCACTGAGCCACCAAGGCCGCACTTGGAATCGCTCTATCCACTGAGCCACTGTGGCTCCACTTAATTAACTCAACATTGAAGCGAGGTATAAAAAGGTAGCCTATGTCACTCTCCGGCCCGCCAAACCATCTCTGTGCAAAAAATCACGACGGTCCGTTGCTCCATTTTGACGTGAAAGGACAAATAAACGAACACACATTCGCATTTATATATTAGTAAGGAAAGGATATCTTAGATCACCGTTTATGTCACAGATATGTATGTGTTAGTTTTAAATGTTACCTATTTGGTTGTTGGTAACATGTTGTGTCTTCTATGGAAGCTTATTGCATTTCACTTGTTACTAATAAGTTTGAATGATGTAAGCCAAGAACAAATATAGTGAATGTCTGTTAAAATAAATCGGGATATTTATTTGCCATATTGCGACAGTTTAGAAAATCTAGAGTTTGAGATTTTTGAACGATGTTAGTGTTTGCAAGATCTAATAAGCCATGTATTCCGAAGCGTACTACGTGAAATTTGGAAGGAAATAAACTATCTGACAACGGATACCACTTCAAAATACGTACAGCAATACGATTTTATAAGGGTGAGTAGAACAGTGTACCAGCAATAAGTGATTAAGACTGCAGAGAGATGACGTACACGTAGCCCCAGCAGCGCCCTCTTTTGTGTGACCGGGAATGTCCGTGTTACGCCAAGCTCAATCAGTGAAGGGCCATCAAACGAAGTGAAGGCAAGTGCCAGTATGCCTCGTCGACGTCAAAGGGCGCCTATCAGCATGTGAGTGAGTTCGAAAGAGACAGAATGATAGGTCTCTGGAAACGAATTTGTCATAATGTGACATTTCGCTCTTAAAGTGTATGCTGCTATGATAGTGATGCGTGTGTGGCACCGGTGAATAGAAGACGGTCGTACGCAGTGACGAGGGGTTACTGCATCACGCAATGTGACAACAACACTGGATGACCGGAATCTCGTCCGCATGGCTGTAACTGACGGTGCAGCCTTGTTCACAGTGTTGGCTCGCGGCATAGCGGACAAACTCCAAGTGTGATGAATTGGGGCGCCATTGGATACAACATGTGATCTCGATTCCTACCAATTGAAGGTAATCTGAACAGCAACCGCCCCATCAGGGAGGTTTTAGAGCGCGAGGTACTGCCCCTCCTTCAGGCAACTCCACATTCCATATTTCAGTTGTACAATGCTTTGCCACATGTGGCGAGGAATATGCAAGCCTTCTTCAATGAACGACGGGTACCACTGCTTCCCTTGCCTGCACGTTTGCCTAACATATCGCCCATCGAACATGTCTGGGATAATGGTTGGTCGGCAACTTTTTCGTCGCGGACCTCCAGCTACCACTGTTGATGATTTGTGGATTCGCATACAAACCGTGCGGAGGGAGATTCCCCAGGAACATATCCAAGTTCTCTTTGATTCCATGTCACGACAGTTAGAGGCATTGATTGCAGCACGTGGGAGCTTCTCACCATACTGTATTCTCAAGGACAGAGATCATATACAGTTCTGTAATCGTAATCAGTCGTGTATTGCCGTGTACCTTATATGTGGTATAAAGTTCATTTCAATCACATATATCCTTCTTGGTGTTGCATTTTCACAAACGTTAGTGTAACAACGAAAGTTATTCCTAAATTGATATTCACAAAAAAAAGTCCAGCAAAGAAAAAAACATTGAAAGAAAAAATGGTTTGGTTCCCACTACTAAGCTTACTGTTACTATAAGGTGATGATGTATGTCCCAATATTGAAATTGGTCTGAAACTTACCCAACAATGGAAATGTCATCAAAAACCGCAGGGAAGTTTATACGTGATGCCGGAACTATAAGAGGCAAACAGATACAAACTTTTTAAATTATGGATTCTAAACACTTTAAAAGAGTTGGTAATATTCGCATTTTCAAAACTGTTGGTGTAAAGACGTTTCAAAATAATTTTCATATAGACATGCATGTGTCTATAGGTCTGTTTATTATAAACCATTCATAGTGTCAATTAATACCTCAAATAATAAAATAATTTTCAAACGCAGTGTAAACGTATTGTTGATATCTGTTTAGCTATAATGGAAGGATGATTATTGTAATTTTTGTGATTATTTAAATCCTTGAAGTAATTTCGTACATTGCTTTGGTCATGGAAGTTTTAAGTGACTTGATAGTTTTATAGTAGATTACAGTACATATCATAGTTTTATTTCTGTTTGCTGTTTAAGTTTTGCCTAAGATATTAATAATAAGGTAATTTTTTTTTTTTATATTTTACTGGGGAAAAATATCCTGCGTATAATTTTGTTTGAGAAGATATGGATTGTCGCCTTGTTATATCTTCACAGAGAGATAACGCACCGTCAGAGGTTTCCACATTCTGCTGGGGGGCCTTTACATCTCGCTACGTGAAGCACGGGGACGTTTGACGGCGCCGATTTATTCGATACTCCGGTGTGAAGATCGTACCAACGGTCCATCATTTGAGGTCTGCGATACATACATTTATGTATGTGTCTTTAATCATTTTGTTTTGGAACCACGATTTTTTGTTAAAATAATATCCTGGTACAACTCAGACATCTTGAGCTATAGAAATATTAATATGCCGGCTGCTGAAGGCTGTTCACGATGAAGTGAACACTTTTGGAATCAACCTTATAAAAAGTCACTGCTCCTGCCTACACATGTTTTAATGGGCGCACTGAGTGGCATTCGCCCAGTAAAGTTGGTAACGAGGGAGGGAAAGTAATTTCATATCTTAACGTCGAATAAGAAGTGATGGGTGACTATTTGTGATTACTTAGATTATTTCTTTCGCTGTCTGTTTTTTTAATGCGTCGAAGTGGAAAAATTACCAGATTTGTAACACATTTACTTTTCTAATATTTCCACAGTGTCACCTGACCGACGCATGAATAAAGTGATGAGGACCATGGCAATGTTAATTCTACATAAGGCGGAATAATACACAATGTGCTTACAAGAAGATCCTCAGTACGGCTTTCAAAAGTACTCCTTTTAGTGTGAAAAGTCTATAGCCACTGACACCCGCACTTATTCACACGTTCCGACAATTCTAGAGAATCTTCCAACTACAAGAAAAAGATTAAACCTCCTCCCCCCCCTTTTTTTTTAAATGTTTTACAAGGAAGGCTGTAGTTCACTAGCAATTCTTAGTTACAGTAAAATTGTCCATAAGCGATATCGTATCTTAACTCGAATTTTATCCTCAAATAATTCTCTTATTCCATTTAATACTTGGTGCGAATATGCAAATACACTAAAACTAGAGTTCAATGCGTGTAATAAAAACGTATAAATAAAGGCGCTCGACAGGACTTTCATGTTCGCTAATAAGTTAATAGCTAGTCTCTGTTATTTTTAAATGATTCTCTGCTCAAACACAATAAACTTAATAGTAAATTAGGAAATAAAATTATATTACTAAACTACAGTGGTTTTATTACAGCAGAAACATAACATATATGGTAGCAACCTAATGAATTTCTAAAAATGCAAAACAATAATTTCGAATACTGTAACCGATAAGATTACTTTTAGTGTTATTACTAGTGACCCATACTATTACTTTCTTTATTAGGTTAGTAAATTCTAGCGTAGTTATATTAGAAAATAAAATAATGTCGTAGTTTCCACGAGGAAGCCGCGCATAGTAACTGCTTGATTTCATCGATAATGTAGTGCCTACTACGAACCATAGACTGTTCACGGTAAAGTGAGCATTTTTTTATCAATCACAGTAGACATAATAACCAACAAATATGTTTAATTGTGGCATCGGACTTTTGGTTTTGATTAAGATGAATTGTATATACTGTGTTTGTTATATACTCACATGACAGTGTTTGCGTCAAGTAGCAGAAGAATATAAATTGGCTGAAAGAAAAAAGTAACCAGGACTTCAAAAGTACTCAATTTACCGTGAACAGCGTATAAGAACCATGCGCGTGTTCCTTCTCGAAACATACTTCACCTGGGAATATATTTGTACAAATAATTCAGCTGTACCACTCTAGAAGAAACGTTGGTAGTTTCACGTGCATTTATTGCCCCAACACGACGTCGGCGGATTTATTGTGGGTATTTTTGTAGGAAATGTACCTTGAATAACATTGTGTTCCTGTTTCGGAGAGACAATTTACGTGGTTTCAGATTGACAGGTCTGTCGCACCTTACCGGGCTTGGATAGGGCATCCAGATGTGTATGGCAATTTCATGTTCCGTCTCCAGTGCCTTAATACCTCATGAAATTTTTCGATCCTTTACAAACCGAGATGAAAAAATTTGTCTAATAAACGTCTTTGATGAGTTGGGCAACCCAAAAATCGGCACATGTGTCGCCCATATTAAAATAAAAAAAGGATCTCAATACATTCTATAATTATTCCATTTTCAAAGTGGATAGTGTGTTTAATCTACACGTTGGCAGAATTTTGCAATTCTCCACATCAAACCAAAGTTTATAAAAATATAATATACACATGTTATTTTCTCTTTGTAATAGATTAAATAATTTATGTTTTGCTATTTGTTCTATTAAAAACGTACGCTCGTTTTTCAACTGCTCTAGTTTTCTATCACGCTAATGTATATTACATCTTGACATATATAATTTTATGAGGTTCTTCATGTAATTTGGAGAAAATTTTTTTACACTCCAGAACAAATAATAACAATATAAGATAACGTTAAATCTCAAACTTCTTGTAGACCTCTTTCATACGATTAGGATTATAAACTTCACCTTTTTATACATATTATCAAACTATTATTTACAACAAAAACATAAAATACCTTCCCAATAGTACTATACATACCCAGAATACAAGAAGTCACTTTAGATTTTATTACTTTTTTAATAGAACTACTTCATTCGAAAAAAAAGCCCCATCAAACTTGAATTTAGTTGAAAAATAATTTACTGACTTTAAAAACCACTTAAAAACTTATTTAATTGACGAAGCATTTTATTCTCTCGATGAATTTTGTAGCTATCGAATAAATAGTAACACACGTTAATTTATTACAATGTAATATATTATATAGATATTTGATAATTATAATATTTGTAAGTTAATTGTATGTATTTTGTTCCTTTATTCGTTGTCCTGTTTTAAACTTTATAGTTGTCCCTAGTATGTAGTTCATTTTCAAACGATTTTTTTATTGCAATATTAGGACAAATACTTTTCATTTGTAAATTAAATTGATGGCTGCTATACTACTAAATAAATATGTGAAAAGGAGAATTTTTTTTCTTTCAATTTTATGTATAAGCAAAGGAGTCTACCTTTTTCCCCATTCTTCTCTCAAAATTTCCCTTTTTTCCCTTGAAAGCGACTATGTTTCGCTTAAAATTTCCGTTTTTCATCACAATTTCTCTTTTTCCCTTAAAACTTCCCATTTATCCCTCAAAAAGCGTCGATCCCCTCATTTCCAAAAACGATCCCCTTATTTGCAAAACAATCCATTGGAAGGATTTGGGAGGATTTTTTACCATCGACCTTGATCTTTGACATTGATCCTGACCCTGTGCCCGCTACCTTAGATAAACTTCAATCCAAAAAAAATCTGTAAAAATCCTTTAAAATGTATAAAAATTTTTGAAAAGAAATTAAAAGTAATGTTTAAAATTTTATTTAAAGATGTACATGTAGGAGGTCTAGGGTTCAAACAGGTGGCTCGGCTAAGCTCCTGACACGACCGACTCTCGCAAGGTCAGCCGTTGTCCACCTCGTTAGCCGTGTTAGATGTCGATGACCTTGACCTTGACCAATGACCTTGCCCTCATTCCCATACCCTTGAATGACCTTAAACACAAACAATTCCCAGAAATACAAAAATCTAAAAAAATCCCAACAAATTCCCAAAATAAACCTTGACACTAAGCGTGGTGCTGATTCTGGTGATTGTGGTGCGTGTGGTGCTGACTGTTGTGCATGTGGTGCTGCTTGTGGTTCATGTGGTGCTGATTGTGGTGCATGTGGTGCTGATTGTGGTACGTATAGTGCTGATTGTGGAACTTATTGTGGTGCTGATTTTCTTGCATGCAATGCATGTGGGGTCAGTCTTGTTAAGTGTCGGTCTGGCAGGCATCAGTTGTCTTCTTTAAGTGTGACAATGATTTCAAGCTGAGCGAAAAACTTGTCTGGCGGAAACTGTTGGTGATATAACTGCCTGGTAATGTGATCAAGGAACTGGATAATATATCTGGTAGAATGGAGACATAACAATGCTTAAATCTCTGGAGGCATAACAATGCTTAAATCTCACTGATGAAATGTGTCAGTAATTATATATATACATAAAGCAATAGCTAGGCCAAGTAGATACACATGTTGCCACTGAAGAAAGTACGTCGGTTTTTTTCATGAAAATGATGCTAGCCAATGATTGTACGGCGTCTACTGTAGAGTCTACTTCGATGGATGTACCTTCTCCCACTGCGGGAAAATTTCATGTAAAACAGTGTTGTCACTGTGGAAAGATCTTCAGAAAATTCTGCCATGCTCGGCGACATATGAGAGAACCACCTGTACGAAGAGTCCTTTTCATACGATAAATCATTGCAACAATGGGAAAATACAATTCATGCACGGTGATGTATTGAAGAACCACATCAAGAATTGCCAGGGTTCGTCTTTTGAGAACCAGCAAGTGATGTCGTCAATACCTCCTACTGCATCGATAGGTACTGATTCTACAGACGATTAAGACGGTACAGTTAATGCTGATGATGGAATGGGAGACCTACGGGGTTTGGTAGAGTCAGTATGTGCACTTGCAAGATGTTCGTGTAAAATCGATGAACTTCAGAATAAACAGCTGTCGGCTCTAAATATTGATGATGACTGTGCTACGCCTACAAATAAAAGTAAAATTGATGCTTAGCATGAAACAGGTGGAGAATACGATCATGACGAGAGCATTGATGACAGTGACTATGGAGACAATGTTGATGAAATATCTGATGAGTAGGATGATGATTCTCTCGATGTTCCCACACATTTCGCCGAGTTTCCTTCAACAAGTGGTGTGAGGAAGGCAGAAGGCGTCAATATAACGCACGTTACATATTTCCCGAAGACCCGAATGAACTTGTTGATAGACTTAGACACCTAATTGACCTGCAAAAACACGGGGATCTCCCCTGTAGTTTTGAAATATCTTCAATCATTGACGAACAGAAGAATCGGGGTTATATCAGACGAGTCTTTTGGCTACTATCCATGATCTGCAAATCTCTGTGAAATGAAAAGATGAATTTTTCAAAATAATTAGAACGATAGAATGTACACAGTAAATAAATAAAATTTATATATATATATATATATATATATATATATATATATATATATATATATATATATATAGTGATGTGTGTTTAATTACTCGTACAGTCCCTTCTGCTTCTCTGAAAGACTTATTAATTAAATGGTATAAACAATCAATTGAGAGTCTATTTTAGACCCAATTTATTTAATTTATTGCATTAGAAGGGTTATATGTTCGATTTGAAGTATTATGACTTACTCGGGTCGTTTAAAACCGACTGAGTACTATATGGTGAATAAATGAAATGAGAGGAATATTTTTGAGCAATTTTTCGTAACTAGTTGGTTGGCATGGTCAGTTGGTCTGGTAAGTTGCTTTGGTAAGTTATTATGACCCTTAGTATGGACGGCTTTGGTAGAAATATTTTGCGAAGATTCTGCCAAGATTTTCTGCGACGAGGTTAGCTATAAGATACTTATTAGGAGACTTTTTTTTCGAGATATTCTATCACTATTTGATTGTATGGGTGGGTTGTATGGCAGGTTGGTCTTGTCGGTTGGTCTAGCCAGTTTTGCAGGAACTGGTATCGTCAGGACTTAGTCTTGTACTAAGTTGGTCTCGTCCGGAACCAGTCTTGGGTGGAGTTAGCCTTGGGTGGAGTTAGCCTTGGGTGGAGTTAGCCTTGGGTGGAGTTAGTCTTAGGTGGAATTAGTCTTGGGTGGAGTTAGTCTTGGGTGGAAGTGGTATTGTGTGCAATAATTCATTAATAAGTATTGTTAGTCGGTATGGTCCATTGATGTGACCAGCTAGTAATCGAAAATTGTATGGACTGAGATTTTTCTCGATTTTTTCGAGTTCAATATCATTGAGATAAGGTCAAGTTCGACAACCAACATGATGGCTAAATCAACAGAACCTCTGACTACTAAATCGATCATTAATACACTAACATCGCCTAGGTATTTAAAATTAAAACAAATGACAAACGAAAAAAAAAATAAGATGGCCGTATACGACGGAATGAGCAAAGGTGAGGGTGGTGGAGTACTGTCGACTTATTAACCAATGAGAAACATTTGTGGCGGGTCGAACGAGTGTGAGTGATCAACTAATAAAAACATTTTGGTGGAGGGGGGTGAAGCGAGCACAAGTAATCAACCAATGAGAAACATTGGTGGAGGTTTTCTGGGGAACCAACTAATTTAGCAATAAGATACATCGGTGAGAGTCAGTCGTCTGCTGGACGTGGTGCTGAGGAAACCTTTGTAAATGTAAGTCTTGTACGAGTCTTAAGTCGTAAGTCTTGAGTCTCGAGTCTTGGGTCTTGGTTATTTGGGAATTTGTTAGAATTTTTTTAGATTCTTGGATTCAAGGTCATGGGAATGGGGTCAAGGTTAAGGTAATGTCCGACCTGGCGAAGGCCTGTCGTGTTTGGAGCTTAGTCGATCCACCTGCCATCGAACCCTGGACCTCCTACATGTACATCTTTAAATAATTCTTTTAAATATTTTTCTTAATTTTTTCGAAATTTTTAAAAATTCTTATAAATTCCTTGGTGAAGTTTTATATATATATTTTTAGAATTTTTGGTTTTAAGGTCATCCGAGGTCACGGGCATAGGAAAAATAAGGGGATTGTTTTTTAATTGAGGTCATCTGTGCTTTTTGGGGGCAAGTGGAAAAATTTAAAGGAAAAAGGGAAATTTTGCTGAAAATGGGAAAAAAGGGAAATTCAAGATGGTGATGGTCGGCTCCTAGTTCCTACTTCCCCATTCCCTTGCGGCAGACTTCCTATTTATCTACTTCTTACATGCTGTTATATCTATTCTGTTTTAATAATCCTATTGTAGTGCGAATTTTTACTAAATGGTTTTCAAGAGACAGTAACCTTATTTTATACTTCCAAAAATCTTCACATTTTAGTGTTACTTATCGGTTCATTTTCAAACTACAATTCTTAAACAAGTACTGAATAAAATTAACCATTATACGCAAGTATTGTGTTATAAACACATACACTGGACTATTCTATACAGTTACATAAATGCAAGATGATTATTCAAGAGATGAATGGTATAAAAAAAGTGAACCAACTGACTTCTGGAAAATATCGGCGAAGTGTGCTGCTCTTTCCGCGAACAGAAATATTGGCGTGAGCTCTACTTTTCGAGGGGCCGCAATGGTGTAGTGGTTAGACTACTGGCCTCCCATTTGGGCTAACCGGGTTCGATTCCGGCGGTGCCCCCCCCCCTCATCGAATTTTCGCAAGTGGGAATCGTGCCGGACGATGGCGCTGGTCGGCGGGTTTTCTCGGTGACCTCCCCCCTTGCATTCAGGAGCCGCCTCCATACTCTCCTCGCTTCACCCTCATCGGCTCTTAAGACCTCTATGTTAAGAGCCGCCCAAATCTCTTCACTCACTTCACTTACTCAACTTTTCGTCGTGATTCGCGCGGAAAATGGGAACTGTTTATCGTTGGCTGTTCTAGTTTTCCGCTCTGTTCGGCGTGAACAGTGTGCATGTGAACCAGGCATAAAGCCTACAGGTAAACAATATCGTCTAAGAAAGACCAAACTCAGAGTTGTCAGTAGCCGTGGTCGCTATGGCGTCACGCTCATATATCGAGGAAATTGGTCCTGCGTCGACTCCAGGCCAAGTTATCAGTAAGCCTCATCTTGCGGTTCGGAACCCGCTATAACAAGCAAGTGTCGTCGTCTTTAGCCTCTATTCTGTTCATAACCATGCGACGTTAAACTATAGTCCATTCGCGGTTTCTTCACACTTTTCGAACCAAACCTTTGAAAATTCACCCCAGACATGAAGTGGTTGGTTGTGCCCTAAATAAGTCGTGCATCACAATCGTTTTATTCTTCTGTTAACGTGAATGTGTCTAATTTTGGGTTAAAATGAACTTTTACTTAAATTTTTTCAAAAAATATTATTTTCACATTTGCCAAACAAACATTAAAAGCAGGCATTGGTGCAGTGTATACATTTTCATACATTTTTTTTTCAAAACTTACAAACAAGTGCCAACCGTTTGGTCACTATATATTGCAACTGGATAATGTTTCCAGCGTATTTTTTCGTACTCGCTAGTCTTGGCTACGCTGGCTTATCAATGAGAATGTTCGCCCCAGAGTCTTCGTCAATGGTTATTGCAAGGTATCGATCCATTCAATTTTGTGGATGCACGAACAGCGATTGCATCCCCCAGTATTAGCGGACTGTTGAAAGGGTTTTTGTTTTAATGCAGTTCACCTGCATAGTGGATGTGAAAATCAGATAGTAAATGAGGCAGGCGTATGAAATCATGGAAACATTGGTGCGGGTTGTAAGAAGAGGCAATTCTACCTGCGATCCTAACCCTCCAATCTTTTCGCATAGTCACAAGTGCTCGGCTATTCTTTTTTTTTTTTTTTTTTGTGACAAGCCCGCCCCCAATTGCACGTGTTTCCCAGGCCCAGGCTGGAGGAATAGGGTTCTCAGTTCATCTTTGTCGCTCCATTTTTCTCTCTCTCGAAAAAAAACCTAATCTGCCTCGTGTCGGCCCCGCTCTCACACGAAAGAGTATAAGGGTTGGTGGCTGTGGTGGGGGGAGGGAAAAGGGTGGACGCCATCCCTTACCTTTCATTTGAACCGGCGTATCTGTTGTTGTTTTAAGCATGCCTTTATCTAATCAGACAAAAGCGTCGGAGTGGAGGGGCGGTGAGGTACCAGTGCTCGTTAAGGGCATGCAGGCTTTTTGGTTCGAGAGAGAGGACATGGGAGGGGGTAGTCGAGGGTAGGGGGATAGCACCAGCCCCCACTTCTTGTTCCTACACACAATCGTTATAACTCCGCCCCAGGGGGTTAGTAACAGGGTTTGCTTAATTATCGCGAGTCAATTAATTGGGATAAAGGGAAGAGGAGAAGAGAGGAGAAAGGGGTTAAGGGAGCGGCGTGAGATGCGCGCTCTGGGTGGAAAGAGAAAGGGTACAAAAGCTTCACCCCCCCCCCCCCCTGGTTTGCCTTTCTCTTCTTGTGTTCGCTGGAGCAGCCGAGTATAAACCTGTCGCAATTAGTACCTATTAGGGGAGTCGCGCAGCCGTGGACATAGGAAGATTGGTCCCCGTCAGAGGCAAGATTAAAGAAGTTTACGTCGGGGGAGGGGAAAGCAGGTGTAGCGGAGGGGAAGAAGGGGCGACTACCCCCACCCCCTTCTCAGCCAGGGTGATACCTTTGCGGTGTGCAGGAGCGCTTAATAACACACACACACGTACGTTGCGCGTGGATAATTTGGCTTCGGTAGGACAGGGCATCCCCGCGATCGGGGCCTTCAAAGGCCTTCTGACGAAGAAGAGAGATTTAGTAACTATTTGAGTATTTCTTCCAAGAGATTCCCTCGTCATTTGACTTGGGAATTGCTACTGTGTCATGACTTCACAACTGTTGCACGTTTACCATTTAAACTATCACAGCCATTAATACAAATCGTAAAAGTGTTCTCAGGTTTTAAACCTAAGATGTTCGTTTTATTCTTTATTTGTGGTGTAGTCAATAAGAGCAGGTTTTCATAACGATATTGATATTATAAAATCAGTTACATGCTTCTCGTATTATCTCAAACAATTGAACTAATTTCGATTTATCTCGTCCCTTTTGTCAGCAATTAATAATTCTGTAGCACTGCATGTATTGATAAAAGGCAGTTATGGTAAAATATAGCAAAAAAAAAAACAACAGATTTATTGTCGAAAAAAAATTACGATAACCAAGGACAGCATCAAAGTTTTGTTTATATTTTAGATTTTTATGTACATATGTGATAATCACTATAAAGTAAGCAAAATAAAAAATAACAACAGTGATTCATTTTTAGCTAGTCAGCACTGTACAAAAGAATTAGTCGATTAAGAACCAAACTATTACGTTACTGCAAAGGTGAAATTTATATAACTGTAATAAATTTTATATTTATAACATTTAATTGTAAAAATTATTGTAAATAAAAGTTCTAGCACTGTCACTTTTGTATGAATAACATCGATAAAAGTGGTTATAGCACACTTTAAAATGCTAGTTTACAATGAAACCGATATTTAATAAACATAAGTAAATATAAAGCAGGGTAACATTTGGAAATTGTTACCATTCAAATACGTTTAAAAAAATAACACAACGCCGGCAGGAAGTATTGTTTCATCCTGCGACAGGTTTTAAATACTCCACGGCAATCGCTGTGCGCACCGTCCAGGGACATGTGACGCCTGCTGCGGATACGCCTCTGTCCACTAGTGCCATATCCAGGCGGCTAGCAGAGCAGGATCTGTAGTCGCGGCGTCCCTCACAACGTCTACCATCACGACCTGAGCATCGCCGAGCACGTGTGGCTTTCTGCCTGGTACTGGCAGCATGACAGCTTGCATACTGACGACGGATCACAGTTCTGTCAGGATACAGACGACCGCCGAGTTCGAGTCAAGAGGCGTCCTGGCCAGCGCTGTGATCCACGCTTCATTGTAGAACGACACACCGCCCCAACGAGACGTGTCATGGTGTGAGGTGCCATTTACCACGATTCCCGCACCTCACTGGTCGTGATTACAGTGCGGCAATGTATCCAGGAAATTTTGCGATCTTGTACGCTCTCCCCTTCCTGGTGGCCCTTGACAACCAATTGCCCAGTAGGATAATGCCACGACTTCAGACAGCACAAGTATCTCTAGCCTTCCTTCATGATGTTGACATGCTTCCTCGGCCAGCAAGTTCTCCAGACAGTTTGGGATAAAATTGAATGGCAACTGCGGCCAGCGGCAACTACGACGGATTTGGAGTGTCATTTGCGCCAGCCATGGCAGGATCTTCCTCGGGAGAACATTCGATGTCTTTATGCCACAATGCACAACCGTATCGCAGCCTGTTTGCATGCTACATATGGTCTAACATCATACGAACTGCATCCTGCAAGTTTTGGTCCCATGCGGTACGTGTGTTTTGGACGCGGGCTTGATCCTGCACCTCGCTGACGGAGCGCTCTCCTAGTGCACTCGCGGTGAGGGGGAGTAGGGAGCCGCGAGGGTGGCAGAAGACATTCCTGTATGTCGGCCAGCCATTCTGTATATAAGGTCGCTGGTGCATGACGACACCACAACTCTCTGACCCAATCTGTAGGCACCGCATCGAAAGCATATCTACGGCCATGTACTGCAAGTGCACGGAGCTTCGCGGGTTGAGGGGGTGGGGGGGGGGATAATATAATAATGAATGCAGGGAAGGTCTCTCAGTTAGTGAGAGACCTTCCCTACGTTCATTATTATACTATCCCCCCCCCCCCCTCAACCAGTGAAGCTCCATGCACTTGCCGCACATGGCTGTAGATATGCTTTGTTACAGCCAATGGCTACAGAGATTGGCCGCTGCGCGGTAGCACTATCTATAGACACATATGTCAATATTAAGTAATTTATATTAGGGTAGTAATTTAGAATAAGTAAATTTTTTTCAATTCTCTCCACAGGCTCGTACTATCATCTTCTGATCTAGTAAAAACCAGCAAGTGTTGACCCTGCTGACACTTACTGGCAGCTCACTCCCTTTCTTCTTTAGTGTTTCAGGTCTACTGGAGATCGGAGGGAAGAGGCACAATTGCGCCACTTCCTTCATCAGCCTGATGTACCAGCATCACTCTGGTTAAGCCAGCGCCATTCCTAAACAACAGTGCCCATGTCTCTACTAGTCTTTTCATCTCTACTAATAATAAAGAATGATGTCCAACCTTCTTTCTCCCGTCGCATTTCTATTTAATGCACGGAATCATTTTGAATTCTTTCCTGTCGGCTGAGTTTTTACGGTCTCTATGCAGGTTTTTCCCAGTCTCTTCTTAGTTATAGTTTTAGCTATAAGTACACTTAGGGAGGTAGTCGTGACCCCAATTGCGGTCATGGCTACCCATTCCCTCTCCGCCGCGACGCATGTCTCCTTGCATTATTTCCCTTCCTTGTAGGCGTAAGTGGTTCACCCTGAGACGCAATTAGCTCCTGCCCTACCTTCGGGACACACTTAACATTTAGTAACAGGGTAGTTAGAAAAAAATTGCATCGAGAGCCATCGACGCCGGACTTCGGCGTGAGCAGCTTGAGGGCAACTTGAACGACGTCTTGGAGAGACGTTGACTTGAACTGCCAACCACCACGACTACTCGACATCACGAGGCGGAGGAGCTCCAGCCCGGTGTCGTCAAGAATCTGTGGTAAGAAGATAGCTGATTCTTGGTGCAGGATGGATCCGGAAACGAACCAATGCGCAGCGAACTCTAGCTGTACCCTGTTAAAGAGCCTTAATTATTGATAACGTTAATAATAGCTTGGAAGAGTCAAGTAGTTATTCAGAGTTGTTTGTATAAGATATTTCAGATCATTTTTGTACAAGAAAGCGAAATAAAATATTTAGTAGTTTTTGTAATTGCCTTGTATCATTGACTACCTATGAGTTATTCCCCCAGAGTAAGAGTAACGTAAAGAGGATTAGTTCCAGTGTCTTATCCTGTTCATGCATAGAAATTACGAGCTATATGGCAACGTTAGACATGCTCGGTGTGGTACAATATTTTGATGTTTTCTGTATACATACTAGCATGTCCTGTGCCTGTACTCACTTACGTAACCCTGCGATGACATATACATAATGATAGTTTTTTTTGCAAATGAGTGTAGTTATTGCCAAAAAAAAATTCGCACGCTCTAAAAAAATCATTTTGTAACTGCAAAACCTGGTAAACGGACATCGATGTTATGCAAACTGTTTAACTACCGTGCCATGAAATATGCACATAAATTGTATGAGGGCGTAGTCGTCGCTCTTCGTGTGCAGTATGTGATCAGTCATCAAACCCGCTTATCTGAAGTGACAAGCACGATATAGGCTGTTCACGGTAAAGTGAGCACTTTTTAAGGCCATTATAAATTTTTCCTCTCGTCCTGTTTCCATCTTTCTGCTGCTTTTTAATATGGACATTTCAATGTGACCAATAAACACAGTTTATACATTTCACCACCACCAACATTTAACGCCTGAAGCTGCAAAAAAAAATATATTTATTAGCAGTCAATGCCTGCTGGGAGAGCCTTAAAAAGTGCTCAATTTATCGTGAACAACCTATTCTTGTCAGGCACGATTGAATCATATGCATGCCGAGAAGATGTGCTAGACAGTAGTGCGAACAACTAATGGAGTTTGAGAGAGGACAGGTAATGGGGCTGCAAGATGAAGGGTGGACCGCACCCACGGCGGAGTGGTTCTGCATTGTCGCGAGAGATCACCAGAAGGAAGAAGCGTTTCATTGTCAGATAGACAAGAACTGGTTTAGTGGCTTACTTGGCCACCACCCAGAAACATATGAGACTTTCACTAGAGTACTGTAGGTACCTGCCAGGGGAATTTTGAGATGTTTAGCACAGGCAAGACTGCGTCGTCGATCACCGTTTTATGTTCCTCCATTAAAGCTGGACTCACAGCTATCCGTCGCATCCGTCAGTCGCCCGTCCGTCCGGCGGTCACGTGATTTTCAACCAATGGCAGGGAATTTTTTTTCTATCCGTTCATCAGTCAAATATTTCCCAAACTTTAACTTACGACGGACGGACGGGCGGATGGGCCACCACCTTCTGACGACATTCCGTAGACGTAAATACGAACTTTGAAATAAAATGCAAGGTGGTGTATATGTGTTTATTTATCTTCGCTGGTCAATTTCAGGAATTTAAAACGCAAATAATTATTCAGTATAAATTCTTATAAAGTAAAAAACTTATTACCTCGTAATGTTTCTCTCTTTAAAATGTTTTTCCAACAGAAATGTGCCTCCAGCTAAAGAAAAATCACGATGTTAAGTTGTCACGCTGTAATTTCGTCGTACAGCAGGATTGACGTACAACGGACTGTTGTTAATGGCTTTCAACTGACGGACAAAAACACAGACGGATGACTGACTGCGGACGGACTACTTACGGGTGCGGCAGATGGTTGTGAGTCCAGCTTAACACCTCGACATCGTTTGCAGTGGTATCAGCAGAAAGTAACGTGGAATTTACAGACTTGCGATTGTCTTTAAGGCGATCGCCTATCTGGCGGTTGAAATAAGTAGCAGCGTGTATGCAAAATGCGGTTCTTGACAGCATGGATGAAGTAACGGTACTTTCAAGATATTACGCACATTGGAAACATTATTTCCATGTTCTTCTAATATTTAAAGGGTTTTTTTTTTCGCACTGCTATATCTGGGAGTATACGAACCCGATACATGCGAAACTACGATAGAGACATGGGTTGGAAACAGAATCGCGCCCAATAAAATTGTGGGGTTACCGCTTAAAGTGACGTTCAGGTGAGCCGTTGAATTTCTTGCGCGTAAATGCGATACCACTTTTCGTACGCGTCTCCCATAAGGCTTCATTGCCCAAGTAGCAAACAACGAACAGTTAAGATTTGGCCAACTGTTAGCAGTGGTGGCAAAGGTTAGCATTTATGACTGTCAGCATTTCTTATATGGTTGACACTTAGGTTTTATAAAGACCACCTTTTTTTTTTTTTTTTAAATAATCGTAATATGGGCCAATGCTCTCACAACTATTGTTAGATTTCAACATACGCCTCACAAGCAGATGATAAACGAAATGCTAACGGTTATTTACTGCTACTAAAATATTAGCAGCAAGCTAATGGGACATTTACAACATGCCAACTGTTGTTTACTGCTGGGGACATACAAGCAGCAAACGTGTGGGCCTCTCGTGGTACCAACTGTTACTGCCGCAGATATATTATTAGCATGTTAATGGACGACGTACAACATGCCAAATTTTGCTTACTGCTGGGGACATAATAGCAGCATAATTACGGCCCTTTTGTGGTGTGCCAACTGTTCCTTATTACTGAAGAAATAGCCTATTATCAGCAAGCTTAAGTGCCATTTATTGCATGCCAACTATTACGGCTGGGAACATATTACTGATAATTTTATGGGCCATTTATGGCATGCCGACTATATGTTGTTGTACAGTAGCAAATTGTAAATGTGAATTCACTTGACTTTTTATTTCAGGCATATATAAAGTAAAATTATCATATGACATTGCTAGTGATAGTAAAAATAATTCTTAGACTGGAAACCTGCAAAACATAAAACGTCAAAATATTCGCTATTTTCCACTTTGAATTCAACCTGAAAGTAGCCTGAAACTAAAATACTAGTTCCTTAAACAAAACACCGAAATTTCAGTATTGACTTGTGATACTAACATTAATTGTCTATATAGTAAAGCTTGTATGTGTCAAAGTATTCAGATTTACTTAAAGTGCTTTACATGAATGTATGGTAGAGTAGTTGCTAGCATTCTAGGTTGTACACGGAAAGTTTGTAAGTTCGATTCCAGGTACTTTCAAAGAAATTCACTAATTTTGAAATAATTCTGAAGATAACATATATGAATATAGTAAACAAATAAATTTTATTTGGGTGTAACACACCAATTTTTTACTTTGAAAATGCGTGGCAAGCTACATCTATGTGGGCCACAAGTGGCCAATAGCTGGGTGGCAGGTGGCAAATAGCTTGGTTATACTAATGGTCAATAGCTGGGCCACAAGAGGCTTGCCAACAACGACATGAGGTTTACTTACGGCTGGCCAGAAGCAGAAAGCCAGTGGTCCACTGCCGCCACACATTGCCCACTGATGGTGCTGATATGTTTGGGGTACAGTTTGTTACTCAGAAATGGGCCGCTCGTGGGCAAATTGTATTTTGCTACATGGACGTTATCTGAACAGTGGCCCAGATATTGCCAACTGCTAACAACAGTCAAGAGGCATTGTGTGGGCCACAAATATCTGCGGGTGCATTACGAAGGTTTACTGATTGTTAACTGATTATGGAAACTGTATGTGGGCCGCTCGTGTACAAGCAGATTTGCTCAAGTAGGCCAACTGTATTTTGCTCATTGGATTATTTTTGCCTCACTCACACAAACATACCAACACTAGGAGACCGCCTTTACGACGAACCACTTTATTGTTGGGAAAGGACGACCACCAAGTGAGAGTTTCATGAACCGCACCTAAGTTTTGCAATCCCTTGTTAAGCCGTGTCTACACTGGAGCGACTTGGGCAAGCGACACTGTCGCGCGACCACATCGCGTGAGCTGCGGCAACACCAGAGCGACTGGTCTCATGACACTGTCGCACGACCCCGTCGCGTGACCTCTGTCAGATGACCATCACCTGTCTACACCAAGCACATCAGACAATGTCACACTATATGTCGACTGCCCTGGCTATACCTGATCGACAGAACTTCAGTTAACAAGATGTGGGACGATGAGGACGTCCTCGTAACTACGGCGGCATATATTGTTTTCGCTTGAAAACAGAGACGTCCACTGCAGCATTAGGTGCGCACTTCTTTAAGGAGAAGAAATACATACAGTGGCACTGATCTAATGGCAGACCTAGTATGCGATGACATTGATGAATTAAGTCTATAATATCAGAGCAATGGTGGATTCAAAAATTTCTTTCGGATGCAAAGTAGTGATTTTCAACAACTATTGTGCATAATAGGTCCGAAAATTAAGAACGCTAATACCTCGTATAGACAAGCAATACCAACAAAGGAACGCTTAGGAGTCACGTTGAGATTTATGGCAAGTGGAGATTCGTACAGGTCGTTGGAAACGGCATTCAGGATATCCCGTTCAACAATTTCAAAGTACATACCAGAGGTGTGTGAAACCCTTGTAGAAGTACTGAAGGACTAAGTACAGGTAGGCTGTGTTGTATGTGTTATGATAATAACTAACAGAATAACTGTACTTGTTTACTTAGCAACTAATCTGGTCATTTTGATGTACTACATTCATATGCAGCCACATCCACTTTTACTGCAAACTGTTTATAAGTAGTACAGCATTTTGCATTACGTTACAAAGGAAGGAAATAATATGGTATGTCCATTGTTATTACTACCAATGTGTATAATTCATGTGACAGTAATGCTGAAAGTCCTCTCTTTGCTGAAAACATAAAAAATGTACTAAGGCTATGACAAATATCAAGCTGCAAATCATATTTTACAGCGTACATACCCAAATTAAATGTAAACATGTTTATTATGTACAAAGCTATTTGTGGACAAGTGAATGAATTCGGGTGCAAACAATAACTTGTAACGTCTATGTTTTATATATGAAATTTGCACATTGATCCCTCATGAAATGTCTTCAAGAACAGAAGTAATGCCATACAGGCATGTCGTTGAATTCGTGTCGCTTGATGATGATATACTGTAAGGAGTCATCACGATCCCTGGCTGAAAGGCATGATGTATTGCGAATGTGGTGAGGTTGCATAGTAGTTGTCATATT
The DNA here is from genome assembly GCA_029891345.1 of Dryococelus australis. NCBI lineage: Eukaryota > Metazoa > Arthropoda > Insecta > Phasmatodea > Phasmatidae > Dryococelus > Dryococelus australis. The sequence goes on from CM056995.1 coordinate 81,833,358, forward strand.
TTCCAATTGTAGCTTCCCATAACACAGTGTTGATAACTTGTTGGACGTTATTTCTCGTTTGCTCATTGGCAAGTTTACGTAACTTGTGAGCGATTTATTCCGCAAACAGGCCGTACTCATGTTTTTCTTTTCGCCCTTTCCATACAGCTTTCATTATTCGAACAGATGCCCTGGCATCTGTTATTTTCCGTTTCTTCTGAAACATGGGAGGTTGCCTTGATGTGACGCCGTATTGAGTGTCCGTATCCTGCTGTGATGAAGCATTGCCAGACGTACCCGGTGTAGACACATCCGCTACCTGTCGGAGTGTATCAATGTATGTTTCGTCAGACTGGGTCCCAGGCTCAGCACGTTTCTCTATCACAGTCTTATCTTGTACTTCGAGATTATTTTCACCACTTTCTAGTCTTCAGCGACCTGTGGAGCAAGCAATTACATTAACACACGTGTATGTGGCACATGCAAATGCAACCATTTTAGAAACCAACTACAATATAATCCTAAAGTAACTACAATCAAATACAGTAGAGAACAATACCAGACACTGAGGCCTTATGTTTGGCGAAAACTCATAGCAGCGCGCCATGCGGTTCTGACTACAGACCAGTACCAATACAGCTAATTGCATTTGACTATTTATGCTACTTCTAGATGGCGGCACTAAATTAGAGTGTGTTCCATGGTAGGTTCCCTCAGCCGTCTAGGTATCGCTAGTGTACGTACATGTCACCACCATCTCCAGTGCGAAAGGATAGGCTGCGCCTGATATCCTCTTCTGTATTTGCTACAATCTGGACAATATAAAATTATACTAAGAATACCCTCTTACTTACAGGTACCCAGGAATGCAAACGAATGGGAACAGATTGAAAGGGAGTTCAACATGCGGTGACTCTTTCCACATTATTGTGGCTCGGTTGATGGCAAACACACGTCTTTTCAAACACCTTCATTGTCAGGCACGAAATTTTTGAACTACAAATGATATTTTAGTATCGTCTTCATTGCTGTAGTTGATGCAGATATTGGTTGTCAGGGGAGAATATCTGTTGGAGGTGTTTTCGCAGCAACACGCTTTTGTAAACAGCTAACAGGCGATTGCCTGAACCTGCCACACTCATCCCCTTTAACAGGTAGGACCCAGCCGATTCCATCAGTGTTTGTTGCAGATGACGCTTTCCCCCTGTCGAATAACATAATGAAGCCTTTTCCAGGACAATATGACAATGGAACGAAAGGACGTGTTTATAACTACAGAGTAAGTCGAACTAGGCGAACAGTGGAAAATGCCTTCGGAATATTAGCTTCAGTGTTTCGTTTCTTACGAAAACCTTTGCTTTTGGAACCCAGTACCGCCTTATTGATTGTGCTAATAGTGGTACATTTACACAACTTCTTACGACGTAACAGTACTGCGTCAAGGATTTACACACTACCAGGAAGTTTCGACGTAGAGTGCAATGACACACGAGAAGTGATCCCTGGGATTTGGAGAAGAGATAGCGCGGACCAAACGTCGTTTCTACCTCTTCGCAGGGTTCCTAGAAGGAGCGCAGAAGCTGCTATTGAAATACGAGAAGAATTTGCCTCCTGAGTGATACGACTTGCGTTTACACTATGCTTTAACACGGTCACGCGACATTGTTACGTGATCACGTCGCCTCTGTGTAGACAGACGATAGTCCTCCGGTGGCGGTCTTTTGACTTAGTCGTACGACAGTGTCGCAGGACCAGTCGTCCCAGTGTAGACGTGGCTTTAGAGCACACGCTGCGAACACCATCTGTCACCCGACTCCTCAGCGCGGTCGCCAGCGGAGTGACTACTGCTCGTGACTGATGGGAACATCTATGGAAGGAATTTGCTTTAGCTTGGCGGCACCAAGCTTAAAACACGGAACCGATATTTGCACATGACGTCACATAACTCTGGTTAAGAGTCGACAACTACTTATTGCCCCTAGTTCTCCATCCCACCACAACCCCACATCTCCCAAGTCCATGGTTGCTCTCATCGGTCATGTGCTGTACCTGCGTCACCAATGTCCGTTTATCTGCATTCTCTTTACGACACCGAAATATGTGGGACCGTCCCTTCATTTGCAGTGATCTACAAAGCTGCTGAGTTGCCATGATTTTATTTGCACAGTCTTCCTTCGTTTTAAAGTTTCTTCCCTTATATCATCTAAACTTTGAACTTAGAGACAAAATGATTTTTCGATATGTGATCATTCATGCTACACAATACAAATATTGTTAATAATCTTGTGATATTATTTCTCCAAAGTTGCTCAATAAAACTTGGACATATATAATAGTTCGGGCGATTTATATTCTTGATACGTTAGTTAGTAGATGCGTCAAAATTAATGTTTACGGAATTTTGTCGATAAAAATACTCATACTGTTAATGCACTACCATAGCTAAGAGTTAATTTGTAATATATTCACGTAGGGACAGAAGTAACCGGAAAAAAAATTATTTTATATGTATAAGTTTTATTTATCCTTTTACAGCTTACACGTCCATTACTGCAGGTGTGATGGTTTGGGGAGTCATCGTATACGATAGTGTTACGAAGGGACGTTGAATATATCCTGCGTTCTTTCCTGCGTGACTGATTAGGACCCAGTTTCCGGCTGAAAACAGCCCTGGTTTCCCTTCTTGTGCACCGTAGGTTGGTGGAACAGAATCCAAATGCAATGATGATGTAATCGTTTATTTATTTTATTTGCCATGATACCAACAACATCTCATTTTAATATAACGGGTTTCCCATTGTGCGAAAAATTTTCTTGCAATGGGTGTGATATAAAGTAAAAATACAAAATGTTAATCAATACGTAGAGTAATTTTTTTTATCAAACAAAATGTTACTCATAATTATTATAAAAATGGAAGGAAGAATTTCAAAATAATTTTAATATATATATATAGTGTTCAAAAACATTTATATATATATATATATATATATAGATATATATATATATATATATATGCAAAAATAAAGAAATAATTGCCGTAAATCTGTTGGTAAAACGTAGGCCTAATATAAACACTAATAACACATGCTATAATAACGTATTCAGACAGGGCCTATATAAAGAGTGATGTAAAAACAACATAATATATTACAATATTTATAATTATATTTTAATTGCTTGTTACTGTTGATAATAAGTCTTGAGTTGTTTCAATGCTTACTATGATTTCAATGCACCATATACTTACCGTGCCTGAGTGTATTCACCCAACATTTAGGGCCTATAGTAAAGTTCGAAGTTGTTTCAATGCTTACTATGATTTCAATGCACCAGATACTTACCGTGCCTGAGTGTATTCAACCAACATTTAGGGCCTATAGTAAAATTCGAAGTTGTTTCAATGCTTACTATGATTTCAATGCACCAGATACTTACCGTGCCTGAGTGTATTCAACCAACATTTAGGGCCTATAGCAAAATTCGAAGTTGTTTCAATTATAAAATTGTATTTCATTAAAAATATATAACTAACGTGACTTAAATATTGCAAACGCTCATTAGAGATATTTATTATTTGAAATTAAACACGGTCCCAATCCTTAGAAATGTAAGGAATAAGACAGTTGCTTAGGTAAAAAATAAACATATAAAAATATAACTGACAATGTTATGAGTAGTACTGTTATACGAATTACAGTTATGTTTGAAAAATAGGGCTGTCTCACAAATTAAAGTATTCTAGTTTTCAGGGCAGCGGTGTGTGGAATTTCGCTGACATACGCAATAAACTATTTTAATCTAAATCTAACACAATCCATGATGTCGCTCTATTACAGGGATTTCCAACAGTTGGTAATTTAAAGAAGTCAATCAGCGACTAGATTTTTGCACTTAAGATTAAAAGGGACTAACAATAATAAGCACTAATAAGTATATACGTAACTAGCTATTTAGTGCAGTATTCCCTTCATATCTAATGGCAGTGGCGGCTTGATTTCTCTCTGTACACGCCGTATGTTTACCTATTTTACGATAGTGTCGTTCTAAGATCGTGGCCTTTCTTGTACTTAGGATCTTGTGATTCTGCCACTTCCCTAACAGCTCAGCGGCTCCGCAATATTTATGATTTCTTTAATTCCTCCCTCTTTGGTCACGCACACACGCACACAGAGCCTAGAATACATTATATAAATAATTTACTCGTGGTCGTGGCCAAACCGCGACTAAAGTTTCCCAGCCAAAGTTTTCCCCACGACAAACTGTCGGCCACAATTACAGCCGTCAAGTCGAAAAGCATTGGCGAGAAAAACTCCCCGAATGCCAACCCACCGCCATGTATAATCGATGACGAAGAGATCGGGTTTTTACGCCTATTGGTCACCCCCCTCCCCCTTTTTAGGAAGACCTACGGGAACTGCAAAGTTCTAATTATAGGAGACGTGTGCGTGAAATATCGAACCTTTGCTTTTCAGATTCGAAATTATTCTGCTCGATTAATTCTTGAATGCTACCGTGGAAGGTTACTTAATACCGATTTTCCTCTGTTAACTTTTATGCAAACATCACAAGAACACTTTTTGACATTCAAATCTTATGATGTTAGTTTTAGAAAATTTATAACGAAATAAAACTAGATCGTTTGTAAATTAAATTTCTGTATGTTTTGTAAGCTACTTCTGAAGTAAGGACTTTGTGACCCATGGTTCTAAACAGAAAGACGATTTGTGACCTGATTTTAGTAAGTACCGGGCCCTCTTTTTGCTAACTCAGTTAATAAATACATCCTCTCTAGACCACGGCACTAAATCATAAAACTTGCCCGTGTCTCCTTTTCACGTGTTTATGAAAATACGTCGTAGAAGTTAGCGCTGAGTTTGAGGAATGTACGGAAAACCAGTCTCCCTAATATTTCCATTAGCTGAACCTGGATAATACGTTCAGAGTACAAAAGTAACGCCGTATACCCTACCTAATTTATTTGCAGAAAGTGGTGTTGGACTTCTAGGCATGTGCACAAAACCAATATTTCAAACGTGCGATTTTAACTTTTTTTTTCGGACCGAAACGTTGAATATTAAATTTCGGGGATAAATAAAGAAATAGCTGGTTTGTCAAATCAAGAAAATTTTCTAGTGACTGTTAAGATATTGCAATGAGTATGTTGTGCATAATCACTACTACAGGGTTAACGGTATTTCTTTTGACAGCAGTACTTTTGTCTTTGACTGTGGATTGCTGATAGAATTGGGTACTTTTGACATTGATTTTAGTTTACATGGCAGGCGTAGATGGCCAGTGTAGGTTAATGTGTTTCTACAGAGACTAAATGCTTCAAGGCTAACCGAGAGGTATTTTGCCCTCGTGTTATGAAACGATATTAGGGCCTATGGTTATTTTACAGCATACCTTCATCTTGAAGACATTAAAAATGTGGCAACACCTAAATCCCTTTCAAGAGTATCTGGAACATGCATTCAAGTGGAAAATTAATTACATTTATGGTTTCGCTTAGTTGCACACAGCATATAAATATGATAAAACTAAATTTAGAGACACGGAAGATTTGTTTAACAAATGGCTAATTTATTCTAAAAAATAGCAACATTTGAATGTTTAACGCTGCATTTACTGTTCAGTTCAGTATGCGGGAAACGGATTTGTTAACATAAAATTAGCATGGTTTGATTAAAATTACTTTCGCTAAATGAGATTTTCATTCCCTATTTAATGTAAGCTTCACTGTTTGGTTCATAGCATAGCAACATACAAGTTGTTTCTGCATAAGGCCGTCAACTCTTCAATTTGGTTACATATGGCTTTAAAATGGGATACGAAAACGGAGGAACCCATTCTCAATCGGTCTCTTCTACAAACCACGGGTTACAATTTACCGCGTAACATGTACGAAGTTTCCCAAGGGCAATACAAAGTATGATTCCAACTTTTTAATATGATATTTCCATACAAAATTTGCAGACGGATATAGAAGTTTACAGGAAAATAAAGCAAGAATGCTGGTTAAATACCTAATTTAAAGGCTTAACGATATTACCAACGCAGGGGCTCAAAGATAGGGATATTATTGACGTAGAAAAAATGTTTTTTTTTTTTACTGGCATATTAGTTATTTACTATACAGATCAATAGTAAATTTTAATATTCGACGACATCTAAGTAGTTTAATGAGTAATAAGTGTTATTTCAGGTTACCAAGGTTTTCTTTGCTGCTGTATTTTATGACATTTTGTGCTAAGAAACTCCCGATAGACTAAATTAATATACAAGCAAGATACACACATTTATAAATGTGGATAACACAGACGAGAAAAAAAAATTAGGCTTTTGGAGGTTAATTGAGTGCTCCTGAAATCAACCTCTGAAATAAAATTTCTACCCCTAGCTGCTTATAGTTAACGTTGTAGCTGACTAGAGAACTGTCGGTGAAGTTGGCATCGAATTATGACGTGTAGTTACTTAATCTAACGTTTTATTATAGACGTTAATAACGCCTGAAATTCGGTCAATTTTTTTTTATACGTACAGAAATAAGAATTGAGGTAGTAATAACATAACACATTAATAACAGTTACACGATGATATTTTATAAAAGTATAGTTTAAGTAAACATGTCGCACTTTCTGTTTCCCACCCCTTTTTTTACTTGTTAATAAAGAAAGTATTTTTGGCGCCAACGTGAAATTCCAAAAGTTATTGGTTATAATATATTCTGTATAATGAGATCAGTTCCTTACGGATTCTTAATGAAGGTGCACATTTTATGACGTTAATTAAATAAATTCATCTAGATTTTCTTAGAATTACTTTCGGGTTTCTGGTTCAGTGGCTTCAATTGTATCTACTGTAGGCACTCTTACTAGCTCGGCATATAACACGGAATATTTAATACTATTACACGTAAACTGAGTCTTGCTGTGGGTCGGAGTGCCGGGGTGGTTTGACAGTTGTAAAGGTGTCTCCCAAATTAAAACTGCCCGGAAATGCGTTGACAAGTGGGCTGGAGCGTATTTCTTGAGGAGGTGAGGCCGGAAAACTGTGAATGTAAGAAGGCCCTCAATAAGTTTAAATCAATCAAATTCGCTGAGATAAATATCTCTCTCAAAGTCAATCAAAACTAATTGAAATAAAATAATATCTCAATTTGGAATTAAACCAAGATTTAGTTCAAAACTAAACATGAGTGGTATAGCCCGGGGGGGGGGGGGGGGGGGCTAATTTCACCTGGGACTATTTGGAAAAAATTAATGGATGATAGATTTGATTGAAAGGGCTAATACTTAATCCGATCTTAATCCGATACACAATTTTTAACCGAATTAAGGATTAATCTTAATCTGATAAAATGTTATCAAAGAAATTTGATCAGATTTGTTTGATCAAATTTCCTTGATGGATTTTTGTGCTTGTATAGTACTTTATTTTCTTTCTTTCTTTTTGGGTGGGGGTAACAGGAGCTCTGTACGATGTTGACGGTGAGGTGTTCTGTAGGCGATGACCAGAGTGGTGAGTTGCAATGTCTCATATCGAGGAAGAGTTGACTGCATGAGTGCACTAAGGCTATTTTTTCTAATTTTTATATTTCTGAGGTGTTTGGAGGGATGTTGGTGGTAGATAGGCGATTTTCACGAATATATTTAACACACGAGAGAATTTCAGAGTGTTTTAACGATTTCTAAGAGTGGCCTTAGTGTAAATTTTTTTTTTTTTTTTTTTTTTTTTTTAGGGGGATATTGCTTATAGACGGTAGGTAGATAGGTGACTTTAAAATATGCGATTTACATGTTAAATGATCTGTTTTCCGAATGCAATTAAACATTAGAGAAATTCAGAGTGTTCTACGTATCAATAAATTACATGCATCTACCATCTGTTATCTTCGCTTGGACTCTGAAGCTTCTTCGTATATTTCGGAAAGCAAGAGCCTAGCGCATTCTTAGCGAATTAAAAAAAAATTCACATCTCCTATCAATAGAACTTTATTTTCCTCATCACTAAGAATTACGTTCCAAATGTTTTTAATACACAATAAATTTAATTTAAAATATGAACCGTTTTCCACCAAATGATTTTTTCCCCAATATCCAGCAATCTTTATACCGTTTTACAATAATCTTAAAAAACTTTTTAAAGTTTATTCCCATTTTCCAACAAATTTTAACTAATCACTGATTAATTTTCATACCAACACAACTATTATAAGAAATCATTTTAATTCGCTAAGATTTTAAACATTGAAAGAACACCGTTTTTCAAGCATGTATTTTTATTCATCTTAACTATTACATTGTAAGCAAATACTCAAGTTAAAACTTTTTTTTCAACCATTGAAGACATACATTAAACAAAACATCTTGGAAAATATGTTTTTGTTTCAATTCAACGTATATTTATTCGCCTAGCAAACAAAAATTTGTATTTCACGTAAAGTTTTTCCTAGCCCGAGCATTTTTAGAGAATACTATCATATAGGAAAATATAATCTCGCTAAAGTTTATTGTTTTAAGTTGAGTAAAAATCAGTTCCAAAATTCATTTGGGAAAGGGAGTCGACTACAGCGAAGTGTATTTACAAAAGATACAACGACAAGTCTTTCTAAAACCTCATGGACAATACCAGCTAGCGGATAGTCGAGAATTGAGTGTATGTGGGAGCGGGGGAAACTTAGGTCTCGAGATCGATGAGAGTGCGTGGGAGTTGGAGCAGCGAACGAACTTCGCGCGGATGGGCCAGACCGGGTCACGTGCTGGCGGTAGTAATACACACAGTCCATCAGGCGAGGGGATGCTCCACTATACTGACACACCATGCACCACTATCGATACCTACCTGTTTCCATCCGCCCGAAATCTTTCCCGTCACGCAGAATCTGATGCTCGCCGCTGCTGCCTATACAATAGGATTTGGAGGTATAACTTCCCCTATTCCTCCACCCCCTGCCGCACCACCAAACTTCACTCCATGATGAGCATTGCCCTGGCTGCAGCTCACAGCCACTAAACAAAGGTCTTTATGACCTGTGCGGCCTCGTCTTTCTTTCCCAACTACACGTTTGGAGTATGCTGGTCGAGACTAGCAAAAACGATTTGTTTTACATAGACGATATTGAATTTAAATTTTAAGCCTAGAATTAAAAAAACCTTAAAATTCTAAAATAATGTGAATTACTCGACAATATAAAAATGTATGAATTTATACACCGTAGAAAAATTCAAGTTTCTACACCATTAAAAAATTACGTCATAGTGCACACAGTCAAAACGTTTTTAGCGCGGGGACTAGTATTTTGCTCTTTTAAAACTAATCAATTTCCATGAACTGTATCATTAAAAGCAAATAAATATAACCTACCACAAACAATTATTAAACCCAGAAAATAATTCCGATAAACTAACAATGAATTACTTCACAATTAAATAAAAAACACGACATAGCATAGAAATCAAATCTGAGAAACGAGTTCAGGGAAACATTATTCAAGTTTAAGAAATATATCACGATACAAATACATTCTAAATCACATTAAAATGGAATTGCAATCCCAAATGCCTTTAAGATGAAAAAATCTGCGAAAAAATATATCAATTGCAGGAAATTACATCAACTAATTAAAAAGAAACAATTTCTTAAACGTCTTTAAGCTGTAAAACTCCACGAAATTTTATTCTGATTCCAAGAAATGTAGCATCAAAAACAATCACATACATCATAGTAAAAAGTATTTAATCATACTGGATTATCGCTCAAATTATAATCCAATCAAAAAGGGATTGATTATACAATAAATTGTACATCCAGTCCCCATCCAGAGGTTTATTAAATCAAATAACAAATAAACATAACTAAAGCTTTTTTTTAGTATAAAAACAATTTACAAATATTGTATTACAAACTTTTAGGATCTTGATTCTTAACCCAGGAGTCGTGTTCTTTTGAGAATCATCGCCATCGAACCAAGGACGTATAATTTTCCTTTTAATGATTTTATCAACCAAATATGCATTTGGAGAACTGACATTTTGCAGTTCATGTTCGTAAAATCCACCTTTTATTGGTTCTCCATAATACATTTCTATGTAATACATTCTGGGGTTGTGTTTGTCTAATTGAAATAATTTTAAATATTTCAAAAGACCAATTCACTGTAAATTTTCTCTCGTAATTCCTTTCTACTTCGAGATACGTATAAATTCCCCAACTTTGAACTATGGTTTTCTTTCATCGATGGTTTTAACATTATTATAAATAGTTTTCATTCAACTATTTCAGGCAAAACATCAATGCAATTGTAAGTTCCCCTCGATGTGAAATGTTTATATATTAAATGCTTAATATATTTATTGCATTGTTCCACAACACTGGCTTTAAGCTCCAAATAAGCTGCATAGTGATTAATACCATATTCAGTCATTACTTTCTGTAATGGTGTAGAAAAAAATTCAGTTCCTCTGTCAGTTTGGAGCGAATTGGGCTTCACTCTTTCAAATCGATCTTCATTGCATCAGTAACCTGTTTCCCAGGTTTGTTTTTCAAAGGTATTCCCCAACCATATTTCGAAAAAAATAATCTATTATGGTTAAAATATACTTGTATCCCTTATTGTATTTTGAAAGTAATGTCATTTCCCACAAATTCGCTTGAAACAGATCATTTAAACCATGAGTTATAACTCTTCTTCTAAGTTATCTTATCCTTGCAGAAGTGTGAAGCTCTTGAGCAATCTTATTAAACTTCATTTGTAATATAACCACCTTCTGTTAACTCTTCAATAATAGAAACAATTTTGTTCATATGTGAATTATTCCCAGACTCTCTCGAAGCGATGAGAAGTTCTAATCGATCGACCAATTAATTAGGATTTTTCCAATATACAGGTGAAAAGCGGTTGTCAATTTCATCTTTATATATTTCACTTCCGACTATATCTCCTATTGAATGTATTTTCGGATGGTTTTCATCTCCTGAACGAATAGTAGTGTTCGTTCGACGATTTAGTTGTTTATATTTCTGCAAATCGGTGTCAAAATATCCATTTGGAAAGTTTTTTTAACAATAATTCAAATAATCCTTCTCTAACATCAGTTATGTAATCGCCTATTTTAATTTTATTCTGAGGCAAAAATTTAACTACCGAATCTCCCAGGAACCAATTTTTTTATGTCGATAAACACCAAATGTCGTATCGCACGTAGATGTAGATAGTTTTAAAGACAAATAACATCACGTTAATTGAGAAAGTGGTTATTTTTTTTTGTTAAAGCTTCATTTTCCATTTTAATTTCCATAGCTGCTTCTTTTGGTTTATTCAACACAGAATGAAATTTATCCATTCTACTCATAACAGGTTTAATATTTCTTTGTTTAAAACATCCTGTTCCATATGGGCTCGTTTGCCTTGTAAATATTTCTCTTTCACAGCAATCCAAAAAAGAAGCAGAGTTGTTTGATTAAGTTATATTAAATTCAAACTATTTATATACGAATTAAGTTGTTGCTTTTCTAACTAATATAATATATCGATTACTTTGAACTTTTTCTATCTTATCGACTTTACTTAAAACTACATCTAATTTACTAACAGTTTTAGCTTTCAAATCATTAATAAAATAATTGATTAGTGTTTCCAAATTATTATTTTGTTTTCTCGAATCTGTTTGCATAACTAAACCAAATCTTTTATTAATCGATTTATCTCTAATATAATGTGTTATTGGTTGTATTTGTGTTTCATGTTGTTTTGCAATAGTAGAGTTTACCACTTCATTAAATACATCTCTTAAATAATCTTGCATTTCCGAAAGTTGTGCTGTGAACTCTATGTTTGTCATATCATTAAAATCCTTCCTTAATCCATTTCAACGTTCTTCTATTCTAAATGCATTACTCTCCAAGTCAGTGCTAATATTGGTTAGAATGTTTGCATTTATAGTCATGTTTTTATAAACATTATCAATCAAATCAACTAACTTTATTAATTTCTCTTGATTACCATTTGAATAACATTTACCGAAATACAGTTATTGTGGACCAGGTACTAAATTTGCAAAGTTCAGCATGGAAAAATCATGATATAAACTCTTTGGATAACATGTGTAAAGAACACAATATAGATTACGATCGAACAAACAATCTGAAAGAATGACTTATAGAATATACAATTCTAGGCGATAAAGCAGCAAATATGAGGGAGAATCCATCTACATCTACAGGTGAAAAGCTTGCAGCTTGGGTTGTTGATAAAGTTATATGCTCAAAGGTGAATAGAGGAATGGGCTTAAAATGCAAAACCAAACGGAAAAAAATAACGGCGGAATCATTCCATTCCTATTTCCAGCAATAACAGATCTTAGATAAATCCTCAGAGGGGTATCAGCAATTAGTAGAGTAGTTAAATCAAAATTTAATGGAATGCATTTGAAATCCTATAAATTTGGACAAGGACAAAACTCCTAACATGGGAAAACATGCAAAAAGTCCAAAATAGTTTTCCAAAATGTGCATTAACATTAACAAAAAATATTAATTTATTTGTAAAGAAACTGGATATTCCCTATTTCCGAGGTGTGTATAAGAGAGATGATTTACCAAAGAAACCAAATGTTCTTGAATGTATGATTGTTAATTTAGATTCGAGACAAAATGAAGGAATGTATTACGTAGCATTTACTAAGAACATAAATAATTTACTTTATTATGATAGTTTCGGCGATTTACATCCCCCAATTGAAAAATTTAGTTATTTCAAAAACACACAATTAATATATAATTACAAAATGGAGCATTTACCTAATACAATCAATTATGGATATTTATGTTTACTTTATAGGCTATAAATGGAGTATATAAGTAATTGTAATAGTAAAATATAATAGAAATATTTAATTTATGTTCATATTAAGTGGAAATTTGTTGCCAATGCATGCGGTATAGTTCCCTGTCTTAGAGTTAGATGGAGAATGGCAAAATAGTCTAATAGAATCCGTTACTTACAACAGCATACCAAACATTGATATACATAACCAATCATTTTTGGCTAATATTGGTAAAAAAATCCTACAAGATTGTTATAACGGTAGTATCTTATGAATGGGATGACCTTGAAACATTCATGAAGCTGCATTACCCAAAGATGTACATTTCCGATTTTGTGGAAATCCAAATACGTTAACTAGTGCAATGTATAGTAATGTTGATATCGATTTCTCGGAAAACAATACAATAGCAAATATGTTGGGTTAGAAACAGGGACTGTATCCTGCTAATGAATTGCAAAATCATCAAAATAGGTTAATATATTGTCGGTAAATGTATGCTGTATAAATTTTAATATTGTAGGCAGTTCATATTTGAATGGAAAACCGACAAATACACTGTATGAATTTACTGTTGCTGTGGCTCCAGGATATAAAATAATTGAACAACTGAATATATTGATATATTTTCCAGTAATAGTTAATCGCGTTGATGCAATAGTTATTACAATTGTCGGTATACACAGTAAACTTATTAATTTTCGAAACAAAGAAATATCAATTCATTTACATTAAAAGAAAGTTATATACAGAGTTACACTCCATTGTGCATTATAATCATAACAGACGTACAGTAGGCCGTTCTTTTAATAACTATATCAGTAAGCATAAAAAGCCATAAATGCAAGCATAAAATGCTCACTTCAAATAAATTACCCATGAAGTTAGCACGAGGCAATGAATTGTATTAAACATAATTAAGATATGCTGTTAATATAAATGGAAGACTTAATGTTAAAGAACCAATCACTTATGAAAATGCAATCACCAATACGGAAATAAATGTATATGAACCTTTCTGACCAGATCTGTATGTTTCCCTCAGAAATAAGGATTTCTATACAATATCACGTTATTTACACGTTTCCTAAGAAATAAAGTTTAAGGTTTAGAGGATCAACTAAAAAGACAGCTGATGGAAGTAATCCAGTAAGTACAATAATAATAAGAAATGGAATACTTCATTTAATCGACAGAATTGCATATCTGCTCAATGGTGTGGAAATCGATCAAACACAAGATGTTGGAATTACCTCCACTATAAAGAAGTATCGCTCGGAACTGTAAACAATCTTTATAAAGGGATTATGGCTGGATGGAACAACAGTAGTGATTACTTACTACAAATAAACCCATGTGGAAAATACAAAGTTGTTATACCATTAAGTATGGTTTTGGGATTTTCTGAAGACTACAAACATGTCATATTAAATTCTAAACAAGAATTAGTTATTCTATTCGCCAATATGCATTTGAATGCTATATACGATTCAGCTAGTCATGAGAAGGTATAACTTTTGTATTAAGCAACATGGAAAAGGGAAGAATATAGATATTTTCTTCAGATCATGGGCTTTAGAGGTTTTTCCAACACTGCCAAAATTACTAAAAGTCATTAGGAATGTGAAATCACGTTTTTCATTGGAAAAACTGAGATACATCATTATTTGTGTTAAAACATATTGACAAAACAATTTAAAAGCTGATTGACCAGTATTCGATAATTGTGATATGAAAAAATATTTAACTATATATAAAAGTCAAGCTTACGCCTACATGGATTTAAATATGAACTTTGAAAATGGGGAATTTATTATTTGCTATGATATGTAATCTACATTTCAGGAAATGTATTATAATAAAATTAGTTCAAAGATCATCGAACTCAGATAATTTAAAACCAGAAGAACATTATTTGTATTTGATGTGAGCAATCAACACAACACAATTAAAAATAGCACAATTGATTCATGAATTGAAATTTTTGCAAAAATGCCAATTCCAGCATATACACAAGCTTACGCACTGATAATTCGTGATAGATTATCGAGTTACAATGTAAGAGATAAGTTGGTGAAAATAATGAATTGAGTCAGTAGGCGAAGAACCACGGCTGCGACGAGATGTTTTGCAATGTGCGAGGATTTCAGTCTACAGAAAAATGATTGTTAAATAATTAGCTATTACTGATGTGGAAGAACATGCAAATGTATTCAGCTTCAAATCACAGTTTTACTAGAAATGTCTAACTCCCAAATACAAGAAAACAAATAGATGGCTTGTTAAGCATCACCATGGTTTAACCTGGGAAAGTGGATGTATAGAGTATGAGAATATTGAAGCTATTTGCAAAAATTACCTAAATAATTGTGAAATATATGTAGGTGGAGTTGACCAAAAACACATTTTCGGAAGTGTGTTTAATGGGAAAGTAATAGATATTCAAAAAGAATACAAGTGATCTAATTCAAATTCTTCTCTGCAGAGGAAAAATCTAAATTGATGGTAAAATGATCATTAGTGTCTGACTGGGATGACACAGACTATGATGATTTTCTCCCTGACTCACCAGTGGTGACATTATTTAGGGTGATTTCAATTTAATATAAAAGTATTTGCTTATACGATACCCACAAGTTGTAAAGATGGATCAACAAGATATTGAAATCACCTGTTCATGCATACAGGAATCAAAATGTAAATTGATTATCAGAAAGTTATTAGCATTATGGAGCAAACCATTTCGACTTTGTTTTGGAAAGAAAGAATTATGAGTACACCTATACTTGTTAGTGTTAAAATGATTGAAACTAGTGTGTAATTGTATATGTTTTTGAACATAGTATCCTGCTTCAGTGTTTTTATTGTTTTTTTGGATCATCCTGTTTTTGTATATGTTTTGAAACAATTGTTTAATATGCCGTAAGTTTTGCAACATCCTGTAGTTTCTTAATTTTTGTAAATATATATTTTGTGTAATGATTTTCTTCATTGTTTACCCTATTCCTAATTTTAATAAATGATCTTCTTTTGCCAAGAAATATATTTTCTCCTCAGAGAGGGAAACGTTCTGGAAGCAAGCACTCTAGCCACTTTTCCATAACTAACAGTATAATATAAAATATCAGATAAGACTTAGTTGATATAAAGTGGGTTCGAGTCTTGGCTAGGTAATGTACAAATGTAATCTAGTTTCCCTCCCAAGGGTTCAAACATAATAGATGTTATGTTGGTACATTACAATATGTTACTTTAGTACATTATGTATTACTATAACATTCTTTCACAGAATAATGAACATAACACTGCTAATTAAACTCAAATTATTTCGTTCATTTATGTGAAAAAGGTCGATATGCTCAATTTTATAGATGTTTAAACTTAAAAGAATCATGTGAAATTTTTCCTCTTAAACTGTATTCTTAGTCAGTTATCCCTTGTTTTGGAA
This sequence comes from Dryococelus australis, assembly GCA_029891345.1. NCBI lineage: Eukaryota > Metazoa > Arthropoda > Insecta > Phasmatodea > Phasmatidae > Dryococelus > Dryococelus australis. The sequence goes on from CM056995.1 coordinate 81,849,615, forward strand.
TCTTCTACTTATAGTGTTTGCCAATATCTCAAAATCGTAACATTTAGAGATCTGAAGTATTAACAGTTCGACTGTTCCTTCAAGGTTAAATTTCATTAGTACCAACTACAGAAACTGAGATGTCAGAGTTTATCAGCCTGTATCGAACAACCTTCCCCCAGAAAGCATTTTGGTTTTATTATTCCCTGGAGACAACCTAGGCACCTAGCTTTTCATGAAGGAAGCAACCAAGGACTTCCCTGTCCATGGAGGGTAGGGCATTTCAGGTCAATTATTTTTGCAACCGTCGAGACTAACAAGGTCAAAATGTCTTCCTATCTGTTTGAAATCTCTCGAGCAAAAATATTTTGTACTCTTCTTGATAAAAAAAATAATATTCACTTTGGAAGCTCCATTATGCAGGGAAATATGCAGAAATAAAAAAACAAGACATATAAATGAAGAAATAATTATGAAACAAGTTTTTACTTTCCCATACTAAATTTTAGAAAAAAAAATGATGGATGTATCTTATAAAAAAGAATATTAACCAAAGTGGAAACATATCACATCGCATCAATGGAAAAAATATCTGCATATGTTTAATGTAAATATAATTGTTAAGAAACATGGGAACATATTTACTAAATTAGATCATATCATGTTCCTTGATTTGGGTGAGGTATATTGTGAATAAGAAAACAATCCCTTAAAAATTTAAAGTTATCTTAAAGAATTTTGAAATGGGATTAAAGCATGTTTTTATGGATGATATTACCTTCTTTTTCCTATAAATTATATATCATTATACTAAATACATTGATCTTTATTACATTGCTAATAATTTTAAATGGAATGTTAAATAAACTTTATTCATTTGTTATGATTCAGAAGTTACTTATACTGATAAATAAATGTTATTCATTTCTTCGAGCAAGAAACTTAGCTTTCAAGATACTATAAAATCGGGGGTGCAGGAAGAGAGGGGAATGGGTGTTTGAACTTCTTACTTCTGGTTGGAGGGGAGAAATCAGGCTTCTCAAGTGTTTTACCTGGGGATTAGATATCCTTGTAAATAGGGCTTTGCCCTCTATGCCCTTCCCTTTTTCCAGTTGTTTGTCAATTCGGTTCGCTTTGCAATATCGAGGTCGTATGAAGACTACTTTCTTGGCTTATCTTCGTAAGATTTTAACAAAGAGCTTGATGATTTTGATACAGAGTATTTCAATAGACTAATAAACGGTTCGGATTATTTAGTAAGTGGTTTCTTAACTCCTTTAGAGGAAGAAGAGTTTAACTTCACATTGCAACCAGTGATGACATTATTATCACCATCTAAGAGAGTGTCCACAGCACCATCAGCTATTGCTCCACATCTTCCAATTTGATAACAGCATCCACCATGTTGCCCATGTCTATGAGGGCTTGTGTTATGTAAATGTTAACATGATGAACAAAAAAATGTATTTATTTCATAATTTGTGATGTAATATACATTAACGATTATGGTATGTAGCATTTCTCAGAAGTTAGTGTTAACAATGTTTGTATTTCATTGAAGATTGTGCATAAAGTAATGATTTTAAGTGGGGCCTTTTTTCATAAGACAACTGTAAAAAATTATTTTATTTTATTTAAGGTAGTGATGCAATATGTTTAATGCCAAGACGTATAATTTATTTAACCTTGAAAGTGATTATGAATTTTTAATAAAACATTTTCTTTCAAGTTAAAAACAAATACTGTGACCTGTTATTTTTTTTAATTCCACAGGTCACTAACTTTTTTCAATAGTATCTAATGTAAAATGAGCGATGTTTAACAGAGTGAAGATAATTGAATAGGTGTCTATCAGTATTGGATAGCTGATGACTTGTATTTAAAAATCAGGATAAATTTTTGCTTGCTTTCTTAACAAAGAACTCACAATCATTTAAATTACAACTTGATTTAAAAAACTAGCTTTCTTTGAAGGGCTGAGGGGAAACAAAAAAAAAAGTCATGGAGAAAATTCAACATAGCTCAATGAATGAATCAAGTTTTGCAAAGAAACGAGGCAGCAGGTTAGTATCCTGAGAGAACCTTCATCCAATCAGGCTAATCAAGTTGAAAGTTTGAATAGGACACAATGCTCTGCTGAATAACTTTTGTGTCACCCCAGGGGAATATATTGAAAGCAAGCCCTCCTTAATACATTTGACAGAAGCTGGTAGGAACAACCTCTGCCCCTCCTTGGCTTCAATCTGCTACTGCACACAACAGAAACCAGCAAACATTTTGAAAAATATTTAATGTTACATATACACAGATTACAAGAGTTCCTGTTCAAGATAAAACACGATGATGTCTGGAGAAGAAGACAATATACTATATTTAAACTAGTATATAAATAAAACAACATTCAACTCAAGTTACGTAAAAATAACAGTTTAATTTCCCATAAATTTGCAAGGATTTGGACCTTATAGTAAAATAGTAAGAATGGCATTGAAATAGCTATTTTCCCATTCCTAAAAACATGATTTCTGCCTGCATTCATACTGTTTTGTTAAACTCACGTCGGAAAGTGTTAAAATATTAAATAAATTCAAATATATTCATTTTATGTTACGTGGAATACATTTTACTGTTGGAAATATTTGTGGTTAGATGTAAAGAAAGTGAATGCATTGGTTATCATGCTCGCCTCCCTCGGCAGGTTACACCATACATTTTTTTTCACAATGTGTGGATGTCGTGATAGACATTGGTTGGCGGGTTTTATCTGTGATATATCTCTCATTTCTCCTAGTCTCGCACATGGAATCCGACGCTTCTCATCTTGCTTCACGCTCATTGGCTCTCGATATCTCATTGTTAAAAGAGATGTACAAATCTCTCCCAATATTTTTTTCTCTCCTATACAAATATATATTTATCTTGTTTGAATTCTTGTAAAATTTAGTTCTGTTTTAATGAGTTAATAAAATATATCTCTTATTTCTGTGTGTTTTTAAAAATCATACTTTGCTCGATTCAAACATACATTCTTTGTTTGAATTTTAAATCTGGGGCTTGTATTGGGAACTTGATTTCAGGGACTTGCAAGATTTTTTTTTCACTTTTCATATAGTCAACCTGTTGCACAAGGTTGAAACCACAGCAAGTCAGGCGAAATCTCTTGGGGTACACATTCAGAGGTTTGGCGACGTGAAACAGGGGATCCAACAGTAGAAAAAACACGTTCTGAATACTCCAGCAAGGAGGGTGCGTTGTCTTGAAACAGATACCGCAGGAGCACCAACTCATGAAAAATATGAAAAAGCATTCCCAGGGATGACGCTGAGGTGCATAAAACTGGTTATTGCAAACTCCATACTCGAGCGATAGTAGAGGTCTTTAGAAAAGTTGCCTTTGGGGGTAGGGGTGGTAGGGGTATAGGAATCACGTCTGTTTGGTCATGGCTTGGCGGGGAGGGGGGGCTAGATTCCTGGACTCGGGCTAGTTCTGAGGGGTGGAGGGTAGGGTAGCTACAAGCAGTCAGATCCTTATCTACATGCAACTAGGCAGTTGTCGCCATCTTGAATCAGTTACCAAAAATGACAATCGAGGACAGACAGGTGGCTGACCCCCAGGACTTCGCACTCTGACAAGGGGTGGTAGGGGGCATAGGAGTGGCTTCCATCATGGTGTAAGGCTGGTTCTGAGGGGTGCAGGATAGGGTGGGTGGTTGGTGTGTAAGGGGGTGGGTAGCAGGCATCCTCCAAAGTGAATGCAACTAGGCAGATGATGCCATCTTGAGAAATTACCAGAAACATTTGATGATATAGGGCAGTTTGTGGCATAACACACTGATGAGGGGTGTAGAGGGGAAAGGGGGTGCAGGGAGTTTTGGAGCGAAGTGCTTCTCCGCCATCTTCAGTCGTTCATCGATGCTTATGGGAGACAGACATGCTACTCGTCAGCTCCTTCATACAGACCGCACCTTTAAACACTTGGCGGCCGACGAGGCCACCCTCACTGATAGCTGAAACTACACCCCGGCAACCATCGCACTACTTTCATCTCTATAGTGCTATCCATAATTTAATATAAAAGTATTTTATTGGGAAAATATAAATTTCGATGTGATAACTTATATTTTTCTATTCAGATAGATATATTGCATTTGTGATAAGTAATTCATTTCTGCATTCGATCTACAAAAATACAGTTTGGGTTAACAATTGCAGGGAATTTCATAAACATTAAAAAAAATATTTTTCTTAATTTACTAGTTTTCACCATAATTTAAACACAGTATATCTACCATGCTAGACATATCTACTCACAGCTCAATTTAAGTGCTGCTCATTCATACATCGAACGGACTTATTTTAATATAATTTGGGTTAAGATTTTCTATTGTTATATATTTTACTTATCAGAATAGACATATGCTTATGTGTCTGGTTTAGATCGTATTCAGAGATAGATGCTGTAGGATAACATTCACGAAGCTGAATCATAAGGCATGTGTAATTTATATGTGTAAACTTGTTAATGTGTAATTTATTCATACTGACTAGCTGGATTTCAATTAAGGAAAGTAGTTGTTCATTATACTTGTCTCTCATGTTATTCATTGATATGTAGAATTCGTTTACATACTCTGCCTTGTGTAATTTCATAGTGGGATTTCTTTTAGTGAGGTTGCACTTGTCGACACCAGATGAAAGTTCTCTCTCGTGCAAATTATATTTCTAAGCTCGAGACTCACATTATGTTTAAGACTCACATAATTGCACTTATTATTATTCACATAATCGTTTGAAATTTGCGATTCGAGATGTGTAATTTATTCATATGTAGAACACTCTCAATTTCTCTAACATTTAATTGCATTCAGAAAACAGATCGTTTAAAACGTATATATCTTATTTTAAAGTCGCCTATCTACCGTCTATGAGCAATATCCCCTAAAAATAATTAAATTTACACTTAGGTCACTCTTAGAAATCGTTTAAACACTCTTAAATTCTCTCGTGTGTTAAATATATTCGTAAAAATCGCCAATTACCACCAACCCCCTCCAAACACCTCAAAAAGAATGAAAGAAAATAATGAACTACACACACACAAAAAAAAATTATATCTAAGAAATTTGATCAAACTTTTTCATCAAACTTATTTGATACAATTTCTTTGATCACTTTTTATACGATTAAGATTAATTCTTAATCCTACTAAAAATTCTGATCGGAACACGGATTAACACTTTCAATAAAATCGATAATCCATCAATTAGCCAATTAATCCCAGGTGAAATGAAATTCCCCTGGTCCTACTACTAACATGAAACATAGGAAAATACAATTTTTTTTAATGATACAAGACAAAAGACACCACCAAAAATATTTGTTGGCACCGGTGAATCGCATTTGATAGAGTCGTGTGACAGACATAATGGTGGCGGGACTTCAAACGTGAATACTCTTATTGTGTTGAGTTGAGGTATTTGAGCGGCTCTTAACAACGAGGTCTTGAGAGCCGACGCGGGTGAATCGAGGTGAGAATGGAGTAGCGCCGGAATGTAAGGGCGAGGGAAACAGGAGATCCTCGACAATCCGGCACGATGCCCACTTGCGAAAATCCGGAGTCACCCGTCCGGGGATTGAGCCCAGTTCTCCTTGGTGGGAGGCGAGCAGTTTAACCACTCAGCCACCGTGGCCCCACGAATACTCAAACAGTCTGGTGTTAAAATAAGACTCGTTTAGAAAAATGTATTTATAAAAGGAGAAAACTGTCATGTGTTGGCACATTATACTGAAATAAACACCTTTTCATCAAAAGTATAATTGCAGTTGTTTCTACAAAAGAACAAGATTTCTTGCCTACATGATGCAAAAAATCCTTGAGCTCCATGAAGAATAAGGTCAAGAGCCTATTCAGAAATGGGTATTATATAGTCTGGCTTTTGTTAGTATTCCCATCGTCCAACTGTGAAGCTCTTCGCAAGCTCAAGACATACTTGCGGGCAACTGTGTCCCTGAAAAGGCTAAACCATGTCGCAGTGTGTTATGTACACAAGTAAGTTGTGGATGACATTGATGTGAAGTGTATTGCAAAGAGGTTTATTTGTAATAGTCAGTCAAGGAGGAACGTGTTCAGATCATCCTAGGTGTAAATAAACTGATGTTTAGTTTTTCTATTTTAATGGTAATAAATACGGAATATGACCAACTAAAAATTAAATGTAATGGCGTTTGCAAGAAATACTAGCATATTAAGATAGCTATATAGGCTACTATTTGTCTTGGATCTTTTAATGGGTCAGAGGAAGTATTTGGATATCACGCCATAATAATTTCTATCATTCTTGGATGTAAAAATTATCATTAAGTAAGAATGTATTAATTTTTATGAAACAACAAAAATATGCACATGTGACGTGAGTAATATGGCACTGGCATCCAGAAATCAATTGAAATGATGATGCATTGAGAAGGGTGGGGGATAATTAGCTGAGTTTAGGTGAACTTGTAATTTGATTATATGTATATACAACAAATGCAAAATTACTGTGTACAATTATGCAATTTGCAGACATATTGGCTGTAACAACAAAAAATGTTTTATATTGCAAATGAGAAAAAAACCTTACTATGTACAGTACCACATGTATGTATTTATTTTAGATAATTCTTATTTAAATAATGTTACTTTATATTTTATTCGCCCCATTTCCCTCCTATTTCCAAAACATTTTTGTCTACCATTGGCGTCCCTCCCGATAATTAGATGCTGGTGACAGCCATGAATATTTTTTGCCAGTGATAATTTTCATTTGTTTTAGATGACAAATACAAAATATTTTAATGCGTGAAATGAGGCAATTAATTTTATTTCAAGACTTTTGTCCCTTTTCTTGTATTAAAGCACATTTTAAATTCCGGACTCACGAGCCTTGCGAATTCCTTGTCCTTTGCGCAAAAATGAGTATCGGAGAACAGAAGCATGTAGACATTCATACTAAAAAAATATTGACAAGTTGAGAATATTTTATATTTTTAGTACATGAATGTCTTCCAGCATAGTTTTGCCACTCATATGATATTTATTTAGGCGAGCGTCTATTTAAAATACGATTACATTCACTACATATTAGTGGTGTGAGTAGACAGGATTTAATGTGATTTTAGTTAGTTAAGCAATAAAAAAAAACATTTATCCCGTGTAGGTTTTCAGCAGCCCGAAATTTATTTGGGTTGTGATTTATATCACATGCTAAGAAACCACCTGACTGTATGCAGTAGGTTCCGAATCACCTCAACATCGGATCGGCACTGAAATTCTGAGTCAGCCAAGATTGTTAGATAGAACGATCACCAAGTTGTCCTCACCATACGAACATGACGCCTTTCCTATCATCATACTAAGTAGGAAATTTCCTAGTATAATTTGCTGTTCCAGGATTCGACCAATCTTGGTGGGTCTCGTAGAGCAATGATTACAGCATGTTATATTATGCTGGAAGTAATTCTAGTATGTGGGGGGGGGGGGGGTGAATTGGCAAAATAACTTTCCGATAAATATAGGATAAACACTGGGCCCTTCCAACTTAGACCCTAGGGTCCGTGTATCTTTTGTGCCAGTCCCGCATCTCTATTATTTACCCAGGTATTAATTACCAGCCGGTGGAATAATTTACAGCTCAGAGGCGGTTAGTTCTTTAAACCCCAGCCGCCCCAGCGGAGGCGGTCTCTTCAATAATCCATCCTTGGCAGCCAACTTGTGGCTTAAAGGACGGGCCATTGACAGAATGGAGGATGAGATGAGAGAGGGGTATGCTAGGGACGGGTTGCATTCTTCCCCTAGAGAGCTCGTGACGTTGACATGAAAACGCCTCTGCGGCCACGAGTTCACAAAGGGGAAAGTTCCAGCTGAACTGAGTAATACACACACGCGAAACTGATACAGCTTAAATTATGAAATAGGCCAGTGTATTTATTTCCTAGGTTTTATAATGACATTCCGATGTAGCTTTGGTTTTGCCCGACACCACCATTGAGATACTTGTTATAGGCTATTCACGGTAAACTAAGCATTTTCTAAAGCCCTCTCATTTGGGACAGTAACCAATAAATATATTTCATTTTAGCCCTAGACGTTAATTTCTAGGTGCTATGGAATATCCATGCCGTGTTTATTACTTACCTGGCAAATATTTGTTTAAAAAGGTGCTTAAAGAATAAAAAGTGGCTGAAAGGAAAATGTAACTAGGGCCTCAAAAATGTTCACTTTACCATGAACAGCCTATAAGCTAACTGCAAACCGTACGACCACAGCAGAATGTAGTGATTTCAGATTATCACTTGAGTCAAGATGGTGCGCGTAATTGTAACGGTATAGAACATTTTCCTCTCAATTCTCACTTGACAAACTCACAATAAAAAAATACGTTTATGACGATAAAGAAACACTTCGTGACAGATTTATAAGTGAACGGAACAATAAAGTACCTCAACATTTGAAATGTAGTATATCTGGTTATTATTGTGTTAGAGATTTTTTTTATAGGGTTACTGCGATATTCGGACTGCTTTAACAGAATGGAATTTTCTGTTAAATAGTCGTGTTAAAGGCGCTCACCTACCTGGAGAGATTTTCGCGTTTAGGTTTAGCAGGCAAAGGAGCAATAATGATACAGTGACACGCACTACACTGATAAAATTAACTGTGCAGATGTACAATCCTCCTGCAGTCTTTTAACGCTATTCTGAAGTGCAGTAGGCATTTCTCTAAATCATTTAACTCAATTATTCCCAGTAGGTGGTATTTTTTTTCTATATAAAAATAAATTATTATATTAACATTAGAAGTGTCTAAACTGTTATGAGACAAAGTGGTCGTGGTTAAAGGCTTGAACACAGGGGATTTTGGTTCCAATCTCAATGTCACTGATGTGTTATTTTTTTTCATTGTAATCAGAAAGTAGTCTTAAAATTTTTCCTTCATATATTTGTTACAGTTGTTTTTATGAACGCGGAAAACTGAATTTTACTTTCAAGTATTTCATAAGTACATCACCACACTCTTCCAACCTACACTACGCACGTTCGTTGAGCTATATTCACGCCTGCAGTAGATAAAACTATCCCTTCTATGTAACTTAGCTAGGTATGTTAAAACATAACGTGTACAAAATGTATTCGGTATTTTAAGTATTTTTGGCGAAAAAAAAAAGTTCTCATAATCCATTCACGTTTACTTCAGCCTTTTCTGATGCTCTGCTAATGTTCTACTTCCAGGATATTCCTCCGCCTGGTGCAAACTAAGCTTAACAAGTCTGGAAAATTACACCAGAGGGATAACGCACCACATTCGTGCGCACACAATTGTAATGATATTTTGTATAAGAACTGTTTCTTACTAGACGTTATCAACATACATATTTTCTCCCTTTTTTAAATTCAAATTATTTATCAATGAAGCATTATAAATTATAGAAAAGATATAAATAACATTTCAATTTAACAGGGGAAAAAGTAACTCTTATGAACATAAGTATAAAACGCTTGTGATACAGGGAGTATTAAAGAAATAACTAAACACGACATACAAGGCCGAAGAAACCGTGAATGGACTATACCAGCAACACGCGATGTCGTCAATTTTGCGGACTTCTTTCAAGCCGGAGCCGTGGTGGTGTAGTGGGCAGACGACTTGCTTCCCACCAAGGTGATCCGGGCTCGATTCCCGGCGGGGCCACCACTTGATCCTCGTATTTGGGAATCGCGCCGGACGATGCCGCTAGGCTTTCTCGGGGATCTCGCGCATTCCCGCCCTTCCACTCCGGCGCCGCTTCATACTCACCTCACCTCGCCATCATCGGTTCTCAAGACCTCTAAGTTAAGAGTAGCCCAAATATCTTCACTCATTTTTTTCAAGCCATAACTGTCCGGCCATCTCATCTGAATAAGTCGAAGTATTTTAATAAGTTTTTAATCCTAATATCGCATTTTAGGTATGAATCACGAATTTAAACAACATTAATTGTGCTTTCAAAAGATGAAAATCAGATAAACTCGAAAACGTATAACTATCGTTCTTCAGGCACTAGCTCTGGGAAACTTAAAAAATGCAAAACACAATTAAGTTCAGCAAAAGAAAAAGCGACATATTTTGCATACAAGTTTCTCCTCAGACAAAAAAAAACATTTAAAATTAATAGCATAGAAATGTTTTCCACCAGTGCTACCAAAATAGTAGGCTACATATTTAAGCGAGAGGAAGTTACTTTACAAACTCCATTTCATATATTTCACATGAAAACTACTTGCTACTTTCCGTTGCCAACGCAGCAATCCTTTCACTGTTTTTATTTCATACTGACTACGAACTAAAAATAATCCAAAGACAAACTATAAGTTCAGTTAACTAAAAAAATAAGGCTTAAATGCTAAATGCAGCATTGAATTCGTAACATATATGACGCATTAAAAAAAACAAATAAGCAAACGCTTTACAAAAAGGGTGTTTTTTTTTTCAAAGGTTTGTTTGTTTCATGAAGTGTGGCGAGACCATGAAAAGTAATAAACCTGGGGAAAACATACTCTTATAGAATGATTGTGTTTTGTAGATTCACGCTGTCAACAGTTTGTAAATATACGTAGGCTACAATATTTGTTCATTCACTATGGTGAGAATAAAACTTGTGTTAAAAATTGTGGAACATTGCAATGTTACACACATTCACTTAACAGGAGGTAATATCAAAAGTCAATATTTCTGAAAAATTCTCACACTGTAGGTCGCTGATGGCGCATTTGTTTAGTAGTGAAAATTATGAAGACTTGTTAGCTGCTCCTTACATAAAATAAATGCATTGTTACTGGACGCCGAAGTTAATTATGTTCACATAAAATTCATACTCCACTAGTTATTTAAAATGTTATATTTGTACATTCGCAACAACATTTAAAGGAAAATTAAAGAAAATAATTGTTGTGCAACACATCTTTTACATTATAATTACTCCGCATGTAATGTTTCAGCCGCTAGGTTTTCTTTGCTGAAGTACAAAAACATATTGTACTAGCTGACCCGCGCGACTTCGTTTGCATGAAATTTAGGACTTGTTTTCTAATTTTTAAAATATAAATTTCACTTTGCTTTGGTTTTATGAAGTTATTAAAATAAAGCCCACCATAGTTTCAATGAGGTTTTATGTTTAAGATAGTAATATTGCTTCTTTCAGATTTAATGGAGTTATTAAATTACACTCTGCCATCGATTTGCACCACATGTTTTATGTTTTTAATGAAGTAGATACCTATATACCTAACCACTGGGCCACTGAAGCCCCACTTGATATAGATCTATCCACTAAGCCACTTCGGCCCCACTTGGAATAGCTCTAGCTACTGAGCCACTACTACTTTTGGGAAGGAAAGGAGGACAGCCCATAGACCAAGAAGGAGAAATGACGTAACTTTATTTAACACTACTTTTTTATGCAGTATTCCTAAGAAAAGTTTAATCCAGTATACCAATGTGCATCCCCGACCACCATCATATTTTCAGAATCGTTTGAGATATCTCGATGAAACAAAGACTAAGTTTGTCAGGGTGTTATTATCTATAGACTATGTAAATTTTTTGTAAATACGTTAAGTGGTTTTTGAGTTAAATCCGGTAGGACAGACAGACATGAAAAAAATTAACATTAGATATGGCTTAGTAATCAATTATACTATACAAAAAATAATTAAAAGTGGAAAATTCGAAAACCACAGACAGACAATTCTATTTTACTTATTTGTATAGATTATATTATAAAAGCTTAGTTATTCTGCATGTCTAGGTTGGCGAAAAGTCTTATTTGTATATTTTGCTGCAAATGTCTTGTTCTAGTCCATTCGCGATTACTTCCAACTTTTCTGAAACCCCGTTAAAGATATATTTTTACGATATTCATCCGCCTCGTGCTAACAAAGCTTATCCGAGTCTAGAAAATTACACAGGGGACAGCGCGCCGGCTTCGTGCGCACCCAGAGTAATACTATTTTACATAAGAACTATTTCTCACTAAAGATTACAAAACGCCTATTTCCTTCCAGGTTTTTATTCACAGTAATTATAAATCAAGTATTATAATTTATAAATAAAATACATTAAAAATCTGATTTAACCAAAAATTGGGTACTTTTATGTTAGTACAAGTATAAAACGGTTCTGATACATGATATATTTAGTAAATAACCAAAAACGTCATACATGGGGTGATTTTCCAAAGGTTTGATTCAAGAAGTGTGGAGAAACGGCGAATAGACTATACTAAGCTACGTAATTCTTCTGCGTAATAAAGTATCCCTTTTTTTTTGCCGGTATTGCCCCGTTGACATTAAACTTTAACCACAAGTCTGTGCTGGATTGTATAAGGAGCCAGAGAATTTCAAAGCATCCTTTAATCAACGAGGTAGAGGAATGTGGCCTAACTTGAACTGCAGGCGAGGCAACGTCCTCGCAGACACGTAGCAGAGCCCCTTGTGTTTGCGAACTCGCTTGTATTCCTAAAACATTTACACAATGTATTCCCCGCCCGACGCCAAAGCTAGTTATTCCCATTTGATAGGAACGTCATCAATGCGCGCACCAAACATGTTTTCTGTTCTAACGTCCCACCTGTGTCTAAGGGAATTGGTAATCACAGAGGTAAGCGCGCGCCACATTTGGAAGCGCTAATTGAAACCCAAACAAAACAAGATGGCGGGCGGGAGCCGGTGCGCTCGCGTGGGCGGGCGCGTTTGCCGTCAGCGCTTCCTAGCGGATGAACGGAGAGACTTTTCCTCGCGACCGGTGACGCCCGTGCATGTAAATTGGGAATTAACCAGATGTCAAATAGAGGACATATGGAGGTCAGGTAAACACACGAAACTGAACAGAATAAAGGTGGGCTTTGCGAGAGCGAGAGAGAGAGAGAGACAGAGAGGGTGCAAAAGGGTTGAAGAGGTGGTGCGTGTAGGGAATTCGCTCTTGCGTTTCAAAAGAGTCAAGTCCTAGCAGCATAACTGGGTACAAAGTAAGGTACACGCGCGTACACACACTCACACGGAATCGCCAATGGCGGGCACAAAGTCTTACCAAACCTGACGGAGCGCGAGTAAACCAGTTAGGCGAAGGGCAAAAAAAAAAAAAAAAACTAAACGAATTCCAGTTCAAAGTTAACATGAAAAGTTTATGCTCCGCTTGACTGTCGGCGGTGGCCAGGGGGTTAAACTTCCTGATCCCACGGTGGTGTTGCCCGGCTTTGGCCGTAATTTGATGTTGCAGAGCAGCGCTCGCTTCTGTACGAGTCCCTGGGTGTTTTACAGGCTTTTTTTCCTACTCCGGCAGCCGGTCCCATGTTGGCGGAGGACTTAAAAGGAATTTGGAAACACGCACTATTATTACTCGTTAAACATGCGGAGTGAAATAGGTGGCAGGCGCTGGGGAATGGCTCAGCGTGTACAAGCTTCTCTCCACGTGTAGCTACTCGGGCGGTCCAGTCTCATTCTCTAGCTGTCATTTCCCCTCAGCAATAAGCCTACTCTATCCCGAAAAGTGTTCTAAAACTATTCTGTATAACATATGAAAACTTAGTGCTTTGGACAATTTCAAATGAAAGTAACTTCAATGCCACAAACAGATTTACTTATTTGTGCAACACATACCATGTATATGAATTTGGCCATAAACAAGAACTTTATAAACAGATATGCAATAAAGGTCTGACATTTTGGCTGAAAAACGGACCATGTTTTTTAAATGTACTCACAAATGAAGTCATACAAATAGAAACATCACTTTGGACAATTGAAAGACTTGCTTATCTCTTTGACGTAACCTGTTTACAACTTTAAAGTTTAAATGACACACTTTCTTGATAAAATTGAAGTTGTTATTTTCTTGGCGAGTCCATAAAATACGAATCCTACATTACAAGCTTCAAAATTAACTTGATCAATGTAAAACAAAGAAATAAAAATAATAAGTAATAATAACAAAGTAAGCGTTATACTCTTTTTAAAAGTGTAATTATACTATGGGTAAACGATCTCTCTCAAACTGGATTTATGGAGCTTTCTCCTAGACATGGTAGTCGAGTTTTTGCATTGATTTCTGCGGGCTGACCAAGCATAGGGTGTAGGTGAGTACACGTCCTGAAGACTGGCTGTTGTTAGTTTTAAAATACTCTGTAGTCGTCCTCATGACATAATCCCTTATTACTTCTTCACTCAAAGCAGTGAATCTGCAACGATTTCAAGAAGTTTGGGTAGTTATTATCTTAAGCTCTGTGATTATCGTATACACGATGTAAAAAGCAAACTGGTGTATATTCCTCCAGGCACAAACGGAAGGAGAACTTTTATAGCATCGCTGTGCATTTATTAAGTTCATTAGGTTATGCAGTAAGTAACGTTTTAAATGAATTATCCATGATAGCCGCATACGATCTACAGTCATTTAAACGTAGAGGAAAAGTGATAGAGTTGAAATGCTACATCATGACAACTTGATTGGATAATTTTTATGTGCCTTTTGTTACATTAGCATGAAAAATATTGTTACGTGCTGGAGCTGGCGCCGACTCAGCTGCCCCGTGCCGTAATCGGAGACTCACCTCAATCTCCCCTCTTCCTGGAACGATGCGCTTGCGGCCTCCTGGCTCTCCCTTCTGGGAATCCTGTGAATGCCGACAGCGGCGAGACTTGCTGGCGTCACAGACCTCCTCTCACCTGCTAGAGTTTCCGATACGTTTAGAGACGACGCAAGAATGTGATGGCGAGACTGACTGGCGCCTCAGTCCTCTGCGGCGCATCACGCGAGTTGGGGAAGATTCTAGGTGGCGGCCTAAGACTATATATACTGCCGCAACCCAGCGGCCGGCAGTCTTTGATGGAGGCCACCTCGCGTGTGTGCGCGAGCGAAATGAAGAATGGACGACGACTGGAGATTGAAAGGACGAGAGGGTGTGAAATCGACGAGTGATGCCTACTGTGCGTGAGGACGCTTGGAGGACTCTAGCACATTGAGACTGGCGGGGTAATACTGTTTTTATTGTAACTATTCGAACTGTCAAATATGGACGCATAAATTATAAAATAATTGAACTGTCTATTGGAACTGATATTTAATTATTTAATTTCATTGGTTTCTTTGTCGTAATTATAAATCTTATTAACTGGTTTCAATTGTGAACAGTTAGTGATATCCATTTACTGTGAGATTTTGAGTTCATAGAATTTTGCTTTAGTTATTGTGAATAAAATAAGGAAATTATAATTAATTATTTTATTTTACTAAGACCTCCATCCCTTAACGAACTTGGTATAGCCAGCATAATTTCTATAGAGAGAAATTGTAACACTATAAACCCTTTTTTAGGAGATACATTTGATCGACGATCATTTATGGTTGGTGATATGGACCAAAAATATATTAACATATAATATTAAGAATTTGAAACTTCGGCAACTAAGTGTGTCATTACATGTATGTCACAGGTCCATACTAGCTGCTTAATTAAAAAGGAAGTTCTTTCTGATGTTTACAAATGGATCTCAACTTTCGAATTTCTTCAGAAAAATCGTGATTCTGATGTTGAAAAATAATCCACATTATTTATATTTGGCGAACCAAACTGCAATAACGATAAGGGAAACAAGATGTTAGCACAAGCTAAAGGAATATTAAAGAAAAACTTATAAATTAACTAGTAAGTTATATCAAACTATATATTCTGTTGCATACTAAAACTCTTTCACAGCAAAGAGCGTAGCGTGTGTGTTTAAAAAAGATATATATTAAAGTTTATTTTCTTTAATCATTTAACTCCCTTTCTTTTTCTCATTTCTTTCTGTACAAATTGTGTTTTCTGTTAATTACAGTTTTTCATAAATTATTAATTTTAGTATTTTAAAAATGATAAAATCTACAAAACGCTGAACTATTTTCTAACTCTACAGATTTGTAATTTGTAAACATTCGCATCTTGATGGTGACAATAAACATTGGCGGTCGCCTAGTTTCCCCCTGTTTCTTCGCATTTAACGAGATTTAAATACGGCGGTAAAATGGAAACTCTTGCGTAATCATTCTTTGTAAAAATAACTCTGACTTATTGCGTATATTATATTACATTAATGTCGGCAACAAATTAGGGAAATTTTTTCTACATTGTGACATTAAATAAATAACGATTTTTCAAGTAACAAGATTATGTTTTTAATATTTCCATAGCGATACTTCATCGATTCATCGTTAAATAATATTTTTTATAATTACATTTTACTGCAATGTAGTTTCTCGCCTCAAGGATGATAATATTACACTTGATGAGATAACTATTTTTAACCAGCTTTCATTAAAGAAAAATTATTGATTTTATACATGAGGGGGGGGGGGGGTGGCAGATTGTAACACCGGGCTTGCGTAGAGAAGTGAAAACTACGAAGAAAATATACAGGTCATTTTGTTTTATGGCCAATCTTTCGGTCGCAGCGACCCCACGAATATAGCATTTGATTGTGTGCGGGTTGCAGATATGGTGGCAAAACTTCACGACACAATTACAACAGTTGAAGAGGAGACGCTGAATAATTTACACGATAGCATTCAGCGGCATGCGACCACGTTCCAACGAACTATCGGTGGACACGTTCAACGTGTGATGTGAATACCGCACGCTTTGCAAAGTGTTGTGGACCTACATCGTTCACTATTCGCCGCACTTCGCCAGATGGCTACTACAGACTGCCAACCATCCATATCCGGCGGTATTTATAATTTATAAGGCAGGCGCCATTGCCCAGAACCTTTATACGCTGAGTAAGGCGATGACTAGGAGGTTCTTCCACATGCTCTCAAGTGGTCGACTTCTACTGCCGGTTCGCGACAGGAGGGGAGGGGCTGTGAGGTCAGCCGAGGTCAGCTGTCAATCCCCCCCCGCTATATCCAACCACCGTAGGGGAGGCCTGGTCCGCCTGGGGAAGAGGTGGAAACAAAGCGTAACTGATTTTAGAAAATTACACCGAAGGGACAACGCACCGTATTCGTGCGAACTCAACAATTTACATATATTTTGCAAGAGACATATTCCCCCTGTTTTTATTCGTAGTAATTGCAAATGAAATATTATTATTTATAAATAAAACTAGCTGTACCCTCGCCCGTTTTGCTGGTATTCGATTTAATTTGAAAATGAATTTGATGTTATTGAGAATGGGGCGTCTCATTATGCACGAAACAATACCAGCCCACCTACACGCTCCTAGTTGACTGCCTTTGCCTTGACATCGCCCTGGTGTGTCAACCGTCAGCCCGCCGGCTTGCTAAAGTGCACGACGCTAAATCGTCGTTTCACGGAAAATTATTATGAAATTCTTTTTAAACTTATAAGTTAACTGTTACTTACTGTGTGCACGATCTAGCAGTCTGAAATCGACGAACTGTAACGAATACGTGAAGATCGCTTGCAGATCCCGACACGGACGTCCGACTAGCATAACTGCTGGGAACAGACTGGGAAACATGGCAGCCATCCATAGTTCGTCATGCTCGCGCATAGAGCGCTAGCGTCGTCGAGCCTACAGGGAGCGCGCGCCGTAATTCTAAATAGAACAGATGGCGTTCCACGCGCAAGTTCTGAGAAATACTCGACCTGCAACTCATTCCTATTGGCTAGGGTAGTATTGTAACCACCTCTCGTAGTTCACCCCTAGTTTTGATTTAGTATTTAAGTCCCCGCAGCAGCTTATGTCGGTAGAGACTGGTGGCTACTGGGGACGAGACCAATCCTGCGATAAATAATCGTATATTCTAAATGTATGGCTCGTAAAGTCAGTAATGTAGAATCGGACAATTGCTGTCCAAAATTACCTGTAGAAGTAATTTTGTTTTCTCGGATACTGAAGCCAAACCAGATAAAAAAAACATAATTGTTAAAAATGTTGAATATTAAAATATTACAATCACTTAGCCTCCCATGACAAAAATTATTAAAGTAATAACAAGGGCATTCATAAATTATGTGCAATGTTGTATAATAAAACGCATTTAGAGAGAAATGTCAAAATTAAGGCTGTTATGGAGTTTTCCTGGTTTTGCAGCCTGTGATTTTGAAGACGTTTGGAAAATGTAAACTCATATGAATAATTGAGAAAAAATGGTTTGTCATTAAAACCAGTTACAATATATTTTATAAAATCAAGGCAAATTCCCTTTAAAAATGTTATTGAGAATATAATTCCTAAAATGGGTGATGGCATGATATTGCCCGAATTTTATGGTTTCTGCTCAGAATTGTATTTTAAAAATTTCGGCCTTTTAGTGTGTATATATATATATATATATATATATATATATATATATATATATATATATATATACACTAAAAGGCCGATATTTTTAAAATACAATTAAAATACTATATTTTATATATATATTATATATATATATATATATATATATATATATAGCCAATCAGTGTCCTTTTGTGACAGATCTCCGCTAAATGGAAGTTTTAAAAGAAATTGCGAATCATAATGTATCTTTTGATAGGGATTTGTACCTTATATATATATAAGTTGTATGTATTGCTATTTATTTGTATTCCTTTTGTATTTTGCTTTGAGCACAATGATCGTAGCTTTGATCATAAAATATAGTTCACATTTTCAAAGAACTTGTGTGTGTGTGTGTGTGTGCTTTGTAGTTTCGTAACCAATTTCTGCTCCAGTATGGATTGGGTTTTGATGTACGACAGTTTGATCGCGGTTACTTGGGAAAAGAGACCTTGCGTCGCCCTACAACAGTGTAGGACGAGGGAAGGGCCTCGAGCTGCTTTGCACTCAGCTTCCTTTAGACGCAGAAGTGTTTGGTTGGTTAATTTGTCTGAGTTTTCACCTTATTGTGTTCAGCAGACAATACTGAAAACACACAAGTTGTTTGAGAAAAGAATCATTTTGAAAGTTATAATTTTTCTTGTCCAGCGGCAAATTTCTTTTAGGATTTTGGTTAGAAAATTCATATTTAACCATGGCGACAGGGTGGGTGCAATGATTAAGCACACCTGTTTCACAGCAAATGCTGCGCGAGGCAGGAGAAGAAATCAATGATGCAGAGGGAATAGCGGAAATGCGCTTCAAAGCACGTGTAATGGTCAGAAATAGAGATAATGGTGTTGCAACTACTGCAGCAGGAACTAGTCGCGCCGTGGGCGAGTCCTGCCCTATTTTAAGGGCATTTAAATATTTGCCTTCAGACTTAGTAGAAAAAAATTCCCTGTGTTGAAAGACACAAATCTACCTTCTGTAGTTGCCTTTTGTGTAGCCTTAAATGCTGTGTTACTGTTAAACTTTTGCTCAAGACAACTAGTATATGCGGCTGCCATTTTTAAAGTTCCGGAGGACTTGCAGCCCATGTTTGGGTTAGCTGGGGACGAGAATTGGGACACAAGTCGTTTATATGGCACTATATTTCAGACAATAGCTAGTGAAGTTGCTATTACCAAATTAAAGTTAAAATTGTTAGAAAAACAGCAAATGCCGAATAAATCTATGAAAGAATTCGTAGCTGGAAATATCAGCACAGTCGAAGCGTTAGGGTTACCTTGTTCCGAAGATTATTTTACCCAGATAATGTTTCTGGACCTTTTGCCACAAAATTGTCGATTTTTCACTTTTGTTTCACGGCCTACTACATTGCATCAGTTGTTAAATTTGGTGACTGAAGTGGAAAGAACCATGCAGGACAGTGCTGTAGTTCCACCTTCAAAAAATGTTAAGAAAGATCTAGATGAAGAAAGGAAAGTTGAAGGTCGCACGTGTTTTATCTGCGGTCGTAAAAATAATTTAGCTAAGGCTTGTTTTTATCGAAAGTCGGTTAATAGTGTTGCTTATACAGGTAAATATGCCAGTAAACCAGGTGACACAAATAAAAGAGCAGCTTGTACCCAAACAGAGGAAGTAAGAGTTGAGCGAATACCTTATAGTGATAGAGTGAAATACTTACGGTGTTTCTATTGCCAAGCAAAAAGGCATTTTAGATCCCAATGTCCACAGAGCGAAAAGAAATGGGGAAGTATAGCATAACTAGCCTTTTATTTGAACGAAAGTATGGGTTGTTAGATGTACCTATATTAATAGCCGATAAAGTTACTGTTGCTGATTTGTTAGATTCAGGTGTCACATGTTCTCTTGGTTAGCCAGGAATTTTGTAATGTTTTATTGCGCACATTACTCAAAGTAGTAATTAAAGTGCATAAAAAGGAAACCCTTAGGATTTCCATTGGCATATGGTGGAATTATAGTTTCAATTTGTGTAGCTAATGTAAAGATTAAAATTGATGAATTTTCATGGAAAATAGATTCTAGGATATTGCCAGGACTCACTTATGAGGTTTTATTAGGGGTTGATTTGCTAGGTAAAACAAAGGCCTGCTTAAATGTGCACACAAAAGAATTAATCTTTGACTTTTGCCAACAGTGCCCAGTTTCTATTTCATTTAAAAAATTTTGTTTTCTAAAGGTTGCTAATACAGAAAACATTGAACAGGAAAGTCAGTTAACAGAGTTATGTAATGAATTTACTGATATAATTTCTGTTAATCTTGGTCATTGTGTGAAACAGCCAATTGTGTTGCAATTAAAGGATACGGAGCCTGTATCATCAGTTCCATACAAGGTGGCACCCCCAAAATTAAAGATTAATAAGACCTTAATATACGAATTAGAGTCTCAGGATATAGTGGAGCCTTCTAGCAGTCTTCATTCCAGTCCAGCATTCTTGTTGCCCAAAAAGGTGCAAGGGCAATACAGAATAATATGTGATTACCGTAAAATTAATAAGAAGTTTAGTATTGAGGCTAAATAAAACACTTACCATGTCCACTAAAATCATATTTTATTAATCTTAATGTTATAAAATAACCACGACAAAATAATGATTTGATTCTATGTTGGTAATAAGAGAAGCGTTAGTGGCCCGATTGTAGGTAGGGAATAAGCAAAGACATTCAGCCTGGCAGTGAAATCTCGTTCTCCTTCCATACTCTATACTCTCGAGCACAATGGCCGGCTCTTCCTCAACATCCGACAGGACTACCCCCAACAACCTCTCTCGAAGGCGAGGTCGCCATCCAGCTTCTGTTTCTCTCGCCTCCCCCTGACGTCGACGACTACCTCGCTGCACTGTTTTCTCACCACAAACCAAACGCGTCCGTCCCTCTTCCTTTCCATAGCTGTGGCAATACCCAAATTGGCTATAGTCTTCTCTCTTCTTACTGATGAGTTGAGAGATTTGGCCGGCTCTTAACAATGAGGTCTTGAGAGCTGATGAGGGTGAAGTGAGATGAGAATGGAGTGGCGCCGGAATGAAAGGGTGGGGAACTGGAGATGCCCGAGAAAACCGGCCGTCCGGCACGATTCCCACATGCGAAAATCCGGGAGTGACCCGGCCGGGGATTGAACCCGGTTCGCTTAAAAGGGGGGGGGGGGGCGAGAAGTCTAACCCCTCAGCCTCCGCGGCCCTCTCTCTTACTGTGTTTTGTATGTTTGTATGCACGTTTAGCCAAAAATATAACACTTATTTTCAAGTAAATGATATACACAGGATGTTGAATAATTCATATTACACACTTCTTGCCATTGTAGAGGGCACGCAGTAGGTAAAGTTTTGCAAAGGAAACCATGTCTTAAAACGTGCTGTTTTGGTGCTACACGGATGACACACGTCAGTAATTCCGATCTCCTGCCTCACCTAGGTCAGTGAGCTCTAATGTGCGTATACTACAAGAGCTATTCGATGTAGTAACCATGACGTTTGTTGCACACATTGTCTCTGCGAAGCATGTTCCCTTACACACGCTCGAAAACACATGGTGTATGCTGAATCTCTTCTGCCGCAACCACAACTCGTGCAAGCAGATCATCCTCCCACGCGACATGGGTCTCGTAAACAAGACTTCCTTGATTCCCGCAGGGATAGCTCCCGAATTTTCGTATGTGGGATTCATGCCGGACGATGCCGCTGGTCGACAGGTTTTCTCAATACCTCGATGTTAAGAGCCACTCAAATCTCTTCACTAACTCACCCAAAAGCGCAGCACCTCCGAGGAGCACAACTGATGATCGTGTTACCTCTGAAGGTACTTGTTTTCCGCAACTGCTGTTAGGCAAAAATTATATGTGATGGTGTCACGCGACGCTGAAGACGCTCCAGGTACAGGCTTCGAGCAGCTCTACCATTACGTCGAACTTCTCCGTAAATTAACAACATGTCAGTGTTCTCGGTAAACATGAATTCAGCCATTCTGTAATGTACCACATTCATCGGTGACTGAATGGCGAGTGAAGTGACGATTAAATCAGTACGTCAGATTCTAAACAGACGGTACGGGGAATCAGGTAACTTCAGAGATCACCCGTTGTCAAGTTGAGTTGCCTACCATGTGGAGGGAGTTTGTTGAAATCTAGATACGTGTCATCCAGTACGTTTCCAGACATGGGTTTCTCATCATAACATTATCCACTATCTGTCCTCTACAACTCATAGAAGTGTGTAACAGGAATTATGAAACATCCTGTAGTTTAAAAAGAACTATTTGTTTAGTTGAGAGATTTGGGCAGATCTTAACAACGAGATCTTGAGAGCGGATGAGGTTGAAATGAGGTGAGAATGGAGCATCGCCGGAATACAAGGGCGGGAAAAACGGGAGATCCCCTAGAAAACCTGCTGACCAGCGGCATCATCCGACTCGATTCCCACTTGCAAAAATCCGGGAGTGATCCGGCCATGATGGAACCCGGTTAGCCTAGATGGGGGCGAACACTCTAACTGCTCAGCCACTGCGGCTCTAAAACGGAAGTAACAAGCAGATTATCATCTGTATGAGCTTGGGATTTTAAATATGTATTTTGTTCAATACTGTATGCAACGTGGTTGTTGTAAACATTATGGAAATAAGTCTGCCCGCTCGTTCTAAATGCTCACGTCTAGTGTGTTGAGCTTGGTTGGAAAACACTGCCGAAACTCCTGAGGAGCCCTATTTTTCTGCTGTGGTTCATCGCCACAAAATTCGCCTGGGAGCTGCCTGCGCGATCAGCCCTGAGTTTCGCCTTTGCATTTCCTGGACGGCGGTTTGCAATTCGTAAATCTCTACGAGCTGCGGACGCCTGTGTGGAGGCGCTCTATGTCTGCAAAATTCTCTGCGTCCTCATATTTGAAGGTACTGTCCAGCTGTTCTATTATGCGGGGGCAAGTTGCGTTTGATACCCATTACTAATCAGTTTACGGATTTTGGATAATGTTGGTGATAGTGCCATTCAGTTTGCCAAAAGAATAGTGACATTCTCATAATGTATTGACTTTTTGTGGCAAGAAAAACTGTTCATATAAATCGAAATAAACGAACAATTTCCACATAGCTTTTCTCTAATTAATTCAAATTCCTGGTCACAGGTGTTGGAGGAGAGGAAAATAATTTATAGTGATTGTGAAACACCATACAAGTGAGGTCGCTTTGACCCTCCCCAGTCGCCTCGCGCTTGGGGGTTTCAAAGCTGCGTCACTCTGATATTATGTGCAGAGTATTATTCGCTTGGTTGTTGTGTTGTAGCATCATCATGACGTCCTCGATTTACTGTTGGTCAAGGCTTCACTGCTCGCGAACTTGGTGGTGGAGGAGACTGAAGGAATCGATGCGTTGCGAAAGAAAATGATCGTGTTCACCAAGGTGAAGTGAGTGGGCAGACCGACGCATCACAAACAGGTAAGATGCAGCAACAAATTCTTTTAGGAGGTTGTGAACATTCGTTTACCATTTCTTCCCTGAGTACGGTACATATGTAACGTGATTGTGATCCTGAAAACAATTTCTGGTTTTGCATGCAAGTTGATAAATTACGTGACATGAAAACTTTCAAATCAGACGCGCATATGATGCAATATTTAACAGGAAAATGTACGGGTTTGATTTTGCAAATATTGTTAACGAGTACTGCAAATGGAGAAGAGTGGTAGAGTGTTAAAGTTAGAATTTGGGACGAATTATGCCCTTGTAGGGCTAAAGCTGACTTGTTCAAAACACATGTATACCGTTTTCAAAAATCTGATGAAAAAAGTGTTAGAATTTTTGCAGCCTTTGTTCGAGTGTGCGGGTGCCTTGAATGAAAGTATTAAGGAAACAGAAATAGTAAAAGTAATTATGGAAAATCTTCCTCCCAAGTGTAGTGTAGGGCAAGATACGCCGATTAAGTTAAATGAGTTACGTAAATGGGTGGTTGAGGTTGAAAATTAAATTTATGTGTCAAAGTTGTTTGAGGAGGAAAATTTACATGAAATGGTAAAAGACCATGCAGTATCTGTTACAGGAAGTAGCCAGAAAAGTGAGTATGCGAATTCGTTTAGCAATAGGTGTTGCTGTAAATGCGGGAAAGAAGGGCATATAGCCCATCAATGTAAAAGTGGCACAAAAATGATAACATTTTTTTTTTTTGCAAAAAAAGGGACGTTATACCAGAGATTGCAAAAGAGTTCAAAATGCGAATAAGGATAAACAACAGGGCGAGGAAGTAGCTGTAGTAGGAAAGCGTGGGATAGTTATAACAAATTATTTTGTAAGTGGAAATCAAAGGCGAAGAGGTTCCCTCCCTGTTAGATACAGGTGCGACCAGCTATTTTATAAGCCAAGAGTTTGCTACTACATTAGTTAAAAAGTACCCTGAACTAAAAGGCCAATTATTTACCAGCGATGGCTTCCAGCTGTTTGTGGCAAATGGGAAATGTTGTAATGTTGAAGCAAAATTGCGGCTCCAGATTAAAATTGGGCTCCAGTTTAAAATTGCAGACTACTCGTGGACGAAGGAGTTTTGGATTGTGCCTGGTTTAATTAGTTCTATGATTTTTGGGCTCTCTTTCCGTACTGAGACAAGAGCAAATATAAATTTTCAAACTAATATGTTACATTTGGGTTTCAGACCCAAGCTCCTGGTTACATTAGTAAGCGAAAATTGTAGTACTGCCACCTGTTCTAACCTAGAAAATACAAGGGATAAGCTGAGTGTGGATCAGCGTAGGAAATTGAAGGAAACACTTGCTGAATTTTCTGACGTTATTACAAAGTGATTAGGGTACTGCGAGTCAATGCTTTATCATATCAAGGTCACTGATGAATAACCGGTACGAAAGAAACCTCATCTAAGATGAAGGTTTTTAGGGAAAATGTTTCTGAATTACTTGATAAAAATATCGTGCGGCCGTCAAATTCTCCGCACACTTCTCCGGATTTTCTGGTGTCCAAGAAAAAACCTGGTCAATATAGGTTGATGGTTGACTATCGGTTAATTAATAAGAAAGTATGTGTTGATCCTTTTCCAATGCCGAGTATTGAGACAGTGTTGCAGTATTTTGGGGCAGCCCAAGTGTTCATCATAACTGATTTAAATGCAGCTTTCCATCAGTGTGCTTTAGTGGAAAATAGTAACAAATATACTGCTTTTGACTTTTGTCACCCTATGGGAGTATTTCGAATGGAACTGAGCGCCCTTTGGAGTAAATTTGGGGGGGGGGGGCAATGTTTGTCACGTATCATACATAAAGCCCTGGAGGAATATCATTTCAACTTTGTAATATTATTTTTGGATGACAATCGTATTTTTTTCAAGAATGTTGACGAGCATTTAGACTATATAAGAGAAGTATTAGGAAAGCTCAGAGAGCTAGGCTTTACATTGAACCCCGGCCAAGTGTCTTGGGCGAAATCTCAAATTAAATTTTTGATTTTCATACTGTCTGGGGGAAATTTAATTATGTACCCGGAGAAAATCACCCCGATAGTAAATTTTCCGAGACCCAAGAATATTAGGGTCATAATGAGGTTTATGAGCATATTAGGGTACTTTGCACTTTTAATTAATAACTACGCCGAACTGGGTGCATCCCTAAATAATGTACATAAGAAAAATGTTCCCTTTGTGTGGGGAGATCAACAGGAGACGTTCAACGACCTGAAATTTGCTATTTCGCATACCCCCGTTCATACTTTTCCTGACTTCAATAAAAGTTTCGTATTACAAGTAGATGCCTCCTTCGTCGCGTTAGGCCAGTTCTACTTCAAGATCAAGGGGAAGGACAGAAAGCGATAGCGTTTGCCAGTCGAATGATTTGAGGCAATGAAAGGAATTTAAGCGCTTAGGGAAAGGATGCCTTGGCGTGTGTGTGGTGTTTCGAGAAATTTAATACGCGTCTTGAATATCAGGAGTTTGATTTGATGAGTGATAACCAAGCTTTAACAAGATTGTATACGCACCCCGAGCAGGTCGGCAAGAAGGTCATTGGATTGCACGGCTGAATCGTTTCCGTTTCAAGATCGCGCACGTAAAGGGCAAAGATAACACCATTGCAGATTGCCTGTCCAGAATGTACGATGAACAAGATTATGAAATTCAGAAACAGGAGGGCGTTGTTGGAACGGAAGGTCAGGTTGAACACGTGGAAGAGTGTGGTGCGATTATTGAATCTATCCCCGAAGCGTTTACGGACATGGCTGATTGGCAGGCGGGAGACGAGTGTCAGAATATTATCAAAAATTTTGGGACCTCCCAAAATAATAACTACAGGTTGGGAAAGGGATTATTGCTTTTCCGAAAGGAGAAAGGCGGTAAGAAAATACTAGTCCCGGAAAAAGTCCGGAAAATGTTAATGAAATATTTTCACGATTCCGTAGTAGGCGGTCATATGGGAATAACAAAAACAAGCCCAAATTGAGAGAGAATTTTTCTGGCCCAAAATGAAAAGTGATATTCGTCAGTACGTAGGAGGATGTGCTGAATGTCAGTTAGCGAAACAGCTCCGCAATAGTCGGATCGGTTAACATTCCGTAGAACTCCCTGGTCGCCCATGGGAGAAAGTATATTTGTTGATATGCAAGTCCCTTTACCTAGGTCCCGTAATGGAAACAATTGTATATTAATTTTGATGTTACCGTTACAAGATATGAAAACCACTAACGAACAATTTACACATAATTTTTCTTTAGTTAAATTAAATTCCTGGCCACAGGTTTAGGGGGAGGGGAAATCGATTTTTAGCGATTGTGAAACACCATACGAGTGAGGTCGCTTTGCCCCTCCTCAGTCACCTCACGCTTAAGGGTTTCATATTAACGAACTCAACCTTCCACTTAGTTGTCTTAACCAGAGCGTTATTTGATTTTTAAATGTCATGATTAGATGCCCGTGAATCTATAAAATTAAATCAGAACAGGCCGACGACAGATGCTCCCTCTGAGATGCTGACGAGGATGAGCCTCGACATCAGGAGGTACAGTAGCACTCCGGACTGCGACTCCGATGGAGATATTTATATAGCAGAGATGAGACTTCTTAGTAGTTAGTGTACATTGTTCATGGTAAACTAAGCACTTTTAAAAGCTCTGACTAAGATCGACTTGTGTGTCAATTGTGTATCGTTCCGCCATATGTAAAATCAACATTCCCGTGGACATAATCACTTTATTCATGCGTAAGTAAGGGGAAATATTAAAATTATTTTAAAAGAAAATATTTGACAAATTTCAAATTCCATGCACACACATGAATTTAAAAAACCAGAAAGAAAAATAAATTATTATTTTATTGAGAAATGATTACCGAACACTTTTAATTGAACACCGAGACATGGAACTAATTTCCCTCTATCGTTACCAACTTAACTGGGCGCATGCCACTACGTGTGCCTGTTTACAATGCACGCAGGTAGGGACAGTGACATTTTCCAACGTAGATTACAAAAAAGTGCTCACTTTCATGAACAACCTCTAGCTAGTTTCATTCGTTGTATTCTGTTTTCGCTCTTACATGTATTCGGTGGTGCCAGTAAACTTTTTGCCGGGGGCTGTGAGTGTGGGGACGGGGGCTGGAATGGTCGAACGCTGGTAGGGGTGAATTAAAGTATTTGGCCACTTTCCCAACGTTTACTAAAACGGAGATCTTTAATAAACTAAAATATTAATAGACAGAGACAGGAAATGTTGTGTTTTAAAAAAAATTTGTTGGTTAGAGTGAACGTTTTTTTTTTTTTTTTTTTTTGTGTTTAGCCAATTTGCTTCAGTCCTGGTGGCATGGAAATATGTGCTTGTTTCCTTGCATGAATGTTATTCACTCCGTGTTAACCTGGGCGTTTCCAAGCCACTAAGATCCAATTGCAAATAAAACGAAAAGTTCGTGGGCCAAAGACTAGCTTGTCCTGAATTCAATTCTCAAAATTATTCCAGTGCACACTAATAGGAAACAAGTTGTGTGTAAATACTCATATTATTTATTTCGAAAGTAATTTTTCTGCTATATCCAGCACCAGGGGCACAAGACCTTTCCAATCCTCCTCCCCTCCTTAATCCAGAAATGTTCCGACACACCTGCGCGTATCCCAGTAGACAAGTATAGTCTGGGACTACGACTGCTTGCTGGAAAAGTTACAAATCAAATATCTAAAGCCGTATATTCCTGCTTTTATTATAATAAACGTATAAAATAATTCGTGAAAAAGGTTAAAATAAATCGCCTTTCTAGAGCGTGGCAGACACGTTTCCTTAAGATATAAGAAGACTGTAACAATGCGCCAAACTATACGACACGCAGATCTTAATACATGCTCCTATACACACCACCGTCAGAGAAGTACAAATTATGTATGAAAGAGAAAATGCGCATATTTAGTAAAACTGTAAAATATTTTAATAAAAACTACTTATATAATTGTTCTAAAAAAAAATTCAAGATAGCTAAATTTAATCAAACTTTAAGTATACGTCCATTTTAGAGTTATCAGAAAGAACATTGTGCAAAAGAAACGAGCTAATCATAAAGATTGTTAGGGTTCTAAGAAACAAATTTTAGTAATGATATTTAAACATTCATAATATTTTGTTTTACGGACATCCATTTTGGCCAGGAACATGCAAAACACACTTAAGCTTTAATTAGCAATAGGCCCTTGCCAAGAAATTTTTAAAACTTTTGAACAAGAAAATACTAGCATAGTATTTTAGGGTAATAAAAAATATATGCGTTCTGCTATCGTAAGTTATATAAGTCGTACTTTTCTGCCAATTATGATTGCGTGTGTAATACTTATTCACTAGTTCACCTTTTCGTACAGTTTGGTGCGCTGCTTCATTGGGGGACATTCTTCTTCTATCTTAAAACAATAATACAGGATATCTGCAGCCGTATTTGCTTCTGTACAAACTCCCGGTGCACATAAGTGGCGTGTAGTGAAGTGTTGCAGGGTAATGTTGGTGCTTGCTCACTCCTGTATATCCTCGGTGCACGCAGCAGGACCCAATACCAGTGTGGATCCGTGGGAACCTAAACGTATTTCGACCATTCACGACGCCCAGGCAAGGGACCGATTACACAGGCCCGGTGGCGTACCTGCCCAACCACGTTCTAGTGGTGAAAGGGTAAACTAGCAAGCGATAAGGTACAGCACTGAGCTAACGCCAGCTTACCTTGCAACAGTTTACCACACGCAATACAGTGTGAATAATTCTACCTCTGCGGTAAATATATTGAGGAATAAATACAATAACAAGTTAGACACGTGGAGTACAAAAGAAAAAAAAGTGGCGACTGTTTTAACTGTATCAGTTATGCAGGTAGACCGTAAGTAGCTCAGAGAAGAAGTAATACGAAAGTAATCGGCCGTTGCATTAAGTAAGTAACTATACAAGCATTCGCCTGAAGTGATTTCGGGGAACAACATAAGACCGAAATCAGGATGGCTGGGCTGTGAATCCAGGTCATCCCGAAAGAGCGCCCGAAAGTTTACACTTGAACTCCTCGGTGGGTTCAGATGTGTCGCGGACAGCAGAGCAGTGAAGTAGCCACATGCTTATTTCCAGATCGAGGACGAGCTGGCTGACATGTTGTGACGTCTCAAACTCCCAGACTTGTCGTCGGAGATCCTGGAAGCGGAAGAAAGTAGTCCGAGCAGCTCCAGTTGGTACCAGAAAGGAAGTGTCTCGAGGGCGACGTCGATGACGAGTTTCGACCCCAGGTGGTACAGAAACCCGGGGTGTCACTCTGATAGCGATGTTTATATGGAAGAGGTGAGACTTCTTAGCAGTTAGTATAGGCTGCTCACCGTAATCTTAGTGATTTATAAACCTTGACTACGATCTTTTTGAAAGTACTTTTTATATTGTTCCGCAATATATAAAATCAACATTCCTGTTGTCGTGATTACTTTATTCATTCGTCAGCAAGAGGAAACTGTAAAATTATTAAAGCAAATTTTGTATACTTCATAACCAATGAACTCAAATGAACAACAAAAATTAGAGAGAAAAATAAATTATTTTAGTAATGAGAAGTCTTTACCGAACACTTTTAATTAACTGTTGAGACATGGAACTACTTTTCCTCAATCGCTAACGACTTTACTGGGCGCTTGTCACTACATGCGGCTGTTAAAATACACGCAGGTAGGGACAGTGACATTTTCTAGAGTTGATTACAAAATGTGCTCACTTTCGTGAACAACCTCGAGCAAGTTTCATCTGTTGATATGCTGTTACAAGTATTCGGAGGTGTCATTAAAGTGTCAGGAAGAGGGGTCTGGTGCTGGCATGGTGGCATATACCACACTTCCTAATTTATCTGTAGACGTCAAATACTATACATATATTATATATATATATATAGTTTTTACTAAAACGAAGGTCTTTAATAAACTAAAATATGAATAGGAGGGGATAGGAAATTTCGCGTTTCAAAAAATTTGTATGTTAGACTGAACGGTCACCTGTATTTTCGAGTTTCAGTGTGTAGCCAATTTATATCATTCCAGATGGCATGGAATTATTTGTTTGATTACTTTCATGACTGTTATTCACTCAGAGTTAATCTGGGATTCTCCAAACAACTATGATCCAAATGCAAATAAAACAAATGTTTGTGTCTTTGAGTCGTGTCCTAAAGTCAAATAAAAAAATTCCAGTCTATATTATTAGGAAACTATTTGTGTGTAAACACTCATGTTAGTCTTTACCAAAGTTTTTTTTTCTATATCCAGCACCAGAGGCGCAAGTTTCTTTACAATATCTTGCCAATCCTCCTTCTCCTCCATAATCGAGAAAGTTTCCGACATATCTGTGCGTATCCCAGTAGGCACATATATAGTCTAGGAGTACGACTTCTTGTCGGAAAAGTAAAAAAACCAATTATCTAAAGCCGCATATTCCTGCTTTTTTTATTTACAAGCGTACTAAAAAAATCGTGTAAAATGTTAAAATAAATCGCTATTCTACACTGTAAAAAAATTTGAGGTAACATTCCCTTGAATGTAAGGGAAGCAAATTTCATATGAAAGGTAAAATTATCTTTCAAATGTGGAGTAAATTTACATTACAAATAAGGTACTATTCCCTAATCGCACGGGAAAAGTACCCGACAAAAGTGGGGGAAAATCCCATACATGTAAGGTAATATTAACTATATTGAATAATAAAATATATTAAAAAATACACGGGGCATTAGTACTGTTAAAATTTTTTTAAATTATTGACATCCTCTGAACAACTCTAACCAAAATATTAACTCTAAATTCCGCGACACTTACCGGACGGTGGCCGCCAACTATGAAACTCTATCACAGTAGGCCGAACGCGATACCCATTACACCACGACGACAACATAGCATGTGAAGTGAATATTAGTGTGTTAGATTGTTTCATCTGCCCGTCCTCCCACTTAACTGTTGAGAAAATGCTGAAGAGATACACGCGTCGTAAGATAATGTTTTCAATCATTTAAGAGATTTTCCACCGCTATGTACCTGAATTTTACTACAGAGTGCAACTTACATATAAAGAGCCGTGTTGGATAGCTTGTACGACTAGAGAACAGAAATTAATTTTAAGGTAGAAAACATATATTAAATAATTTCAAATAGTTACTAATCGACTAGGAAATCCACATGTCGTAAGGGAATTTTCCCATACATTTACGGGAATTTTTTACTACCATGTAAGTGAATATTACTCCACAGTGCGGTAATTTTACCTTACATGTAAGGAAAACTATGTTTCCCCCACAAGTTTGCTAATATTACCTTACACTTGTCAGATAATTTTGCCATTATATTTTACAGTGTAGAGCTTGTCCGAGCAACTACTTAAAGTATAAGTATAGTTTACAACTGCATCAAACTATACAACAGGCAGAATATGTTATATGCCTCGACACACACAATATCGTCAGTAATGTACGATTTATATTGCACACGAAAAAGAAATACACATATTTGTCGCACTGCGAAATATTTTATTTAAATCTGCTGACGATATATAAAGTTTTTACAATCAAACTAACAAAACTATTTTAGTCAGATATTAAGTATCCTTCCGTTTTAAGAATTTCAGAAAACCCATTGTGCAAAAACATAGATTATCATAGAAATTATTCTGAATTGTAAGATACAATATTAATTACTGATATTTAAACATGTTTTTCTATTTCGTTTCATGTAAAACCATTTTGACATGGAAAGTGATTTTTATAACTTAAAAAATGAATAAAAAATAATACAGTTAAAACGATGTTTAACTTAGGTACAAATATTGTTTTACATGCAACTACAGTAATTATTATGTTTGCTCTGCTTGAAGGTTTTCTTGCAAAAGGAGCTTCCTAATGCATCGAATAGCAAAGAGATCCTGGTAGCGGAAGAAAGTAGTCCGAGCAGCTCCAGTTGGTACCAGAAAGGAAGTGTCTCGAGGGCGAACTCAATGACGAGTCTCGACCCCAGGTAGTACAGCAACCCGGGGTGTCACTCTGATAGCGATGTTTATATGGAAGAGGTGAGACTTCTTAGCAGTTAGTATAGGCTGTGCACCGTAATCTGAGTAATTTTGAAAGATCTGGCTATGATCTAATTCTAATTACTTTGTGTATCGTTCCACCATACGTAAAATCAACTTTCATGTTGTCCTGATCACTTCATGCATGCGTCAGTAAGAGGAATCTGTACAATTATTATAAAAGCAAATATTTTGAAAATTTCCTAATCCATGCAATTATATGCATTAAATAATCAGAAAGAAAATAAAGTATTGCATGATTGAGAAATGTTTGCCGAACTTTACCAACTTTACTGGGCGCATGCCACTACGTGTGGCTGTTAAAAATGTATGCAGTTAGGGACAGTGGCTTTTTTAAAGGGTTGATTTCAACATGCTTACTTTCGTGAACAACCTCTAGATAGTTTCATTCGTTGTTTATGCTGTACAAGTGTTCGGAGGTAACATTAAAATGAAAAATGAGTGAAAGAGGGGGTGGGGGTGACAAGGAGGCAGTTACCCCCCTTCCCAATTTTTCTGGAGACGTCAAAGACTTCATGATGTGGTGCTACAAGAAAACAATGTAGATTAAGATTCATACTCCATGTATAGGTTTTTACTAAAATGGAGGTCTCAAATAAACTAAAATATTAATCGGCAGTGACTGGAAAATTTGAGTTTTAAAAGATTTGTTTGTTAGACCGCACGGTCCTTTGTATTATCGAGTTTCAGTGTACAGCCAATTTACTTCAGTCCAGGAGGCATGGAATAAGGTGCTTGTTTCCTTGTATGACTGTTATTCACTCTGAGTTGACCTGGGCGTCTGCAAACAACTGTGATCCTGTGATCCAAGTGCAAATAAAACAAATGTTCGTATCTTTGAAGACTAGGTTGTCCAAAAATCAATTCGCAAAATGTTTCTAGTCCATAATAATAGGAAACTATTTGTGTATAAATACTTATGTTATTTATACCGAGAGTAATTTTTTTCTATATCCAATACCAGTGACACAAGTCTCTTTACAAGACCTTGCCAATCCTCCTCCCCCTACTTAATCCAGACAGTTTCCGATACACCTACGGGTGTCCCAGTTTGCAAATATATAGTCAGGGAGTGTTGGTGGTTTTCGGTCGGTGTGGGATGTGTCCCGTGACACAATAGTCAGTGTTGGCGTTGGTGTACATAAATAGTTTCGCAGCTGTGCCAACAGATAATAATTTATTAATAAATGCGTATCAAATTGATTTAATTGGCAATTTTTGGAATTTATATTTTTAAATTTTAGTGAACAAGAGATTTATTGCTGAGATTTTTTTTTTCTCTAATCACACCAAGTTAGCTATATTTACACATTATGTATTTATTCCTTATGATTTGCTGAGATTTAAATATACTGCATTTTATAAAAATATCCGATGCAAATTAGTTTGTCGTCAAACAACCGCTTTATGTAAACATCCAAATGTAAATTGTACTCGCAGATGTTTTGCTAAAATGCAGTAGACTCGTATAATTTGCTCTAGCTTTTATGTTATTCCACATGGGATTTCTAATATTAAATATTTCTGATTGCTGAGTGATATGTAATATCAGTTTGATGTCAATACGTCTATTTTCACGATTATTACCCTTCATTTCTAAGCTTTTTCGCGACTGTCACTCGTTCAGAAAACTAAAAAATAAACAAATACATCACTTTTTGGTCAGTTGGTGGTAAAATTCCAATGTATTCTAATTCGCTATAACCCGAACCTTCTATAACAACACCAATCACCAACAACACCAACCACTAACCGCGAGTTGAAATGATTTTAGTACCAGTCAACAACCATCCACACCAACCACCAACCGGAAATTGTCTTCCAACAACCACTAACACCAAGCTTCAACGTTCAGCGGTGGCTGAGTGGTTATACTGCTCGCCTCCCACCAAGGCGAACCGGGTTCAATCCCCGGCCAGGTCACTCCCGGATTTTCGCAAATGGAAATCCTGCTGGACGTTGCCGCTGGTCGGCGGGTTTTCTCGGGGATCTCACGTTCCCCTCGCCCTTGCATTCCGGCGCTGCTCTATTCTCATCTCATTTCGCCCTCATCGGCTCTTGGTAGTTAAATGCCGTCCAAATATCTCAACTCAAAGCAGTACCAACACCAACCACGTATTGTGTGAGGGGCTTTAGTTTTTAAGACGGGAATATTAGTTATCGCTACAAAAATAATTAAACAGTTCGATTTAATTGATTTTAATATCAAGCTATCGCAATTAGCTTGAAATTGTTCTAGGCACATATGCTAGAAATCACTATGCATTTTTCAGATCTATCAAACATACCAGAGAACTATGTGTACTTCTAAGAAAAATAATTTCTTGTTTTCACCTACAGCAACATCCGTCATTGCTTATTCACTTAACTGTACGATAGAAGTGTAGAATAAACGTTCTTTTCTCTTTGGAAAGCTTAATTTTTTTACTATATCCATGGCCAAATGTACAAAAATAAATGAAAACAACTACGCGTTAAAAAATCTATTTAAAGTGGAGATTTCTTGTTAAAAGACATAACATAATAAGGTTCTGGAATAGTCAAGTCAATACAATGACGTATATAAAGTTACTATTCTTGACCAACACCATGTCGTCTTGCCCGAAACACTGACGATACGACTGCTTATCAAGAATACTTAAAAATAATATTTAAATTGGAATTTTGACAGAAAGGAGAGCTGATGAGAATGAAGTGGGGTAATCATGATGCAGCGTCGGAATTGCAGAGCCGGGGGGGGGGGGGGGACCCCCAAAGGAAACATGCCGACCACCATCGTCCGATACGATTCCCAGTGCGAAAATCCTGGAGCGGGATCCGCTGGGAATCGAACCCGGTTCGCCTTGGTAGGAAGCGAGTGGTCCGGCCATCACATTACCGTTGGGTGTCTCAGTATGACAATAAAGATAGAAAATAAATTATTTCCTTATGTACCACTACACATAAGGCTACCCGTTTAGTATTAAGCTCAGTAGGTGTGGTAACCCTTGTCTTCTGCGCATTTACCCAACATTGACCTACGCCAAACCAACACAACTGTCAAAATGCACCTGGTCAACAGTAATTTAGGTGTTCGTTTTTATCTTAATTTTCAAAAGACAAGTGCGTTTATGTGAATAAAATACTTTTACCAATTTGAATTCAATCCAATTTTTTTAAAAATAAGTTAGAGGAAGTATAAAAAAATCTCATATTGTTCACATAAACAGTGTTCTGGCCTCAAATCCTATCCACATCGCTTATGATAGTTGTATTGATAGAAGAGCAGCTCAATATTCGGACATAGAGATGGTTACTGCGTATATTGCATGCACTCTCAACTGTATGCTCCCTTTTGTCCATTCCAAAGATGTAATTCTTATTACTCTGCCTGCGCTGAAACACTATTAAATCATATGCCCTACTTATTTTAGTTTACTTTAGTTTAGATTTGCTGAATTATTTACATATATCATTTTAACCGTTCTGTCAAGGTGAATGTTTTTCTCTGCTGCTACCCTTGAATGGAAGAAATATATTTACTGTGTGGTGATGGACAGGTCTAGCTGCAGGGCAGAAATGGACGAGCGGCAGGAGACGCGGCCTGGGCCACAGCCGCGCAGCAACATGGCCAGCGGATACGCTAGAAAACAGTACAAGAGAACGAGCAGGTGTGCAAAAGGTCTTCAGTCTTAACAGCAGCTAGCCTGTTGCGCATCTGTTCTACTCTGCCTGTTCGTGGCCCCACTACCTCCTGCTGCCTGCTACATACCAACACTGCCCCACACTTTGGACCTAGCTACAAACATTTGCTGACGAATTTTGCTGTACCGAAATTACAGCACAATTTTACAAATCCATTACAAAAATTCGCCGTTCAACAATTTCTTATAATAAAGCCCACTCATAGTACATGAATGCTTTCACATAAAAAGGTGTAAAGATACACTGTTAAGAAAATTGATTCACATTTACAATGCAGAGAGTAGTTATTATTCTCCAATAAATTGCCACAATACTCTCAGAAGTTACAATATTACGGTTATAAAATTAATAATAAAAGGTTTTTATGTACTTAAATGATGTGCCCTAAAACGTACAACTGGCACTTTGAGATGACTTCACTCTAAAGGCAAGCATTTAAAATTTGCCACCCTACCAGAATTACTTTAATTTGTACTAAAAAGAAGAAGAAACTAGCTACGTAACTAGATGCCGTACTAAGATAATATTCAGTAAATGATTTAATCCAGATTGGGTGCTCATTAAATGGATTTCTTTTTTACTTCGGTTCTGGCCGAAAATTATTCCTGAACGTGGCATATATCAAGAGACTCTCTCATTAAATAGTTCTTCAATACAAACGCCAGCATGATGCATCATTAAAATAGTCGTTCACAACACGACTGCAATATGAAATGCCGAACTAGAGAAGTTGGTGGGGCTATTGGCTGTTAAGCTGAAATAGTCTTAGGTCTCATGTACTAAGTGGAACACACTTCCAAAAAATTCACTGCCAGGTACAAAAAGCTGCATTTAAAACCCAATCTGAAAAGAATTAATACCATAGGTACGCAGCGCGAAAGACATTCCAAACAAACTATGAAATGTTCCTATCAAGAGGTGCAGAATTATGTGGGGCACAAAATTCTCTTCAATATTTACAATAGCCAGCTAACGGCGCAATGCTAAACCTTCAATACGTACACCATTAAACCATGAATTTCCAAGGTCGCAGCCAGAGCCTGGCCCATCAAGAGGCTTTGAAATAAAATAATATCCAAAGTCATAATAAAATTTACTATTAAAAATAATAATCCTAAACGCCGGCACCCTGAAAACTACGTGGGCCAAACAAGGCAACGTGTAGTGAAAATGACAATGCAAGCTAACATTTCTACATAAGCTGCAGCAAGTGTGGAATGACGTGTCTCATATCAATACAAAACAGGCCGGGCCAGCCAAATGGCGCAACGAGTATAGTAAAACTACTACGCATTTTACAAAGGCAAAGATCAATATCCATATTAATACTACAAAATAGGAACGTTCAAAAGAACACAGAAGAGAGTACACTACAGAACTCTTGTACCAACTACACTATCACTGGTAGTCCACTACCAAGAATAAACACGATCCAAAAGCAAAAATTAAATAATCAGTCCAACACTCATCGAATCTTCCATCTTAACAAATGTCACATAACCTGATATGAAATTACCATAATAAACAAGAGTAATATTTAAGTGCAAATGACCCTCCTCCATGATTAAAAATCATGAAGCACTAGGAGAAAAACATTCGTGGAAATCTGCAGGATAAATAGAAAGCTAGGACTACAGAAGAAGGTGAATGTAGAATACTACTGCTTGCTAATGCTTATAATGTAAATTTTCGATTTTAAAATGTATGTATATGATGTAACCCAACGCTTATGGAATATTACTGCTTATGAATACTACTGCCTGCTAACGCTTATAATGTAAATTTTCGATTTTAAAATGTATATTAATTGATGTTACGCAACGCTTATGAAAAATATGTCAGCAAAAACCCTACAAAAATACAAAAAAATGGCGCAAAATGTAATAATTGTAGTTTATATTTTACTGCAGTATTACTTTGCGTGTTAACCTAATTTAATATAATACTTTGTTGCCTGTATTGTAAGTAAAGCGGCTACTCTGAGGTTTTATGGATGATTTGGAAAGGTGCAGACTAAAAACTGCATTGGCAATGATCTCAGTTGTGATCAGACACACACAAACTCATGTAAGGGCTGAGCTTCAATCGAAATAACCATAGCGATTCCAAGGGCAGTAAGGCTTAGCCCGCAATAGAAAGCACAGCAGCAACCATATGACTCAGGTCGTGTGCACAAGAATTAACCGCTATGTTTTTAAACCTACGGATTCACAACTGCGCATAACAGGTAGTGTGTATGATAGTTCCTGACATAGTAGGTACACAAAGGAAATTGTAATATTTAATTTTTTGTGCGGACGCATTGGCTAATAGCCAATAAGTGCAGAGTGTAGGATTTTCAACGAAGTTGTTTATTTAAAATGGAGGAACATTTATGCTTCAGAAATGAAGAAACGCTGCAAGATATACATTCATATAAAACAACAGGCGACAGTTTACTATAGGCTGTTCACAAAAAAAAAAAAACAGCACTTTTGAAAGCTCTCCTTAAGATCTACGAGTATACACATTGTGTATTCTTCCGCCATGTGTACAATTAACACTGTCGTGGTCAATCGAAAACGTGAAATTATTGAAATGTTAATATTTTACAAATATCTTCATTTTTACACTTACAAGGGTGAAAGGAAAAACAGAAAGCAAAACTATACATGTCAGTTTTCGCGTATATTTAACTAATAACACATTTAATTCAACATTAAAACTTAGAACTACTTTCCCTCCGTTGGGTCGTTACGAACTTTACTGGTCGTATACATGCGTTACAGGAACTGACATTTTTCAAAAGTTGATTTCAAAATTGCTCGTTTTACCGTGAACAGCCTTGAGCATAACATTTGAAAGGTTATCTCATCTTAACGATTGCAGAAACACAAAAATTCCAAGAAGAGCGAAAATGCAAAGTATTAAAAATAGCTGTAAATTTTCTACACACTACCACAATCTATTATGAAAATGTATTATTTACCAACACTGCCAACTGTCGCAAAGTTCCATTGGCTAAAAATAATACATAAGCATTAAATCGTGAATCAATTTCACAAAAGAACTCTGGTCGTGCGAATATGCTACTGTTCTGTCCACTGCATTGTGCATTTTTTTTATTGTGAACCAATGTTACAAGTTAAACACCTTCTGTGAAGTGGTATTTGCTAGTGCGCATAATACCTGTCCATAATCATTACCAAACCACGGCTGCTTACCAAGTTGGCGAACGTTGAACTTCCTTGTGCATGAAACTATGCGTAATCAATCAGATTATATACTCTTATTACTACACAAGACGAAATTCATTTTCACGATCATACATTCCCGTTTACAAACTAGAAACACGTATAAATCCAATTATCTTTTTGGTTTCTCGTGTTCGTTTGTTTATTTAGTGAAAATGAGAACTGCAACAAGTCTTAGTAATCCTTGTGTAACCACCGCGATTGTTTACTAATGAGATGTTTAAATAGGGTAGACTTGGGGGGGGGGGGG
Organism: Dryococelus australis; assembly: GCA_029891345.1. Lineage (NCBI taxonomy): Eukaryota > Metazoa > Arthropoda > Insecta > Phasmatodea > Phasmatidae > Dryococelus > Dryococelus australis. Next base: position 81,889,642 of record CM056995.1, read on the forward strand.
ATTTTATTGAAGTAAGTTAGCCAACTTACATGAGCAACAATTTAAATAAATATTGGGAAAGTTTTCCATTTGGAAGATGCTTTATTATGCCAATCGTAGCACGGGATTTTTATTGTGGCAGTGGTTATGTGTATGGGTATAATTATGGTAATGGTTATTTCTACCTTATAGCAATATGAATGTAATTTGTGATTACTTCTTTTATATTGCATTCAGCGTCTTCCTCTTACGAGCTGTAAGTAATGCACGAGTTTGACATCGCTTGACTTCGAATGAGATCCTTCAGCCGAATTTTGAATTTTAGGGGAAGGCAGCAGTGGCAAATTTAATAAGTTTGATAAAAAGGATCTAACTTACGGACTATCACTGAACTATAACTTTAAAGTTCAGTTCTTGAGTTCGACAATATTTTGTATGTGACATGCACTTGCAAAATAAAAAAGAGCCCGAAAATAATGTATCATATTTTTACGGTTCTTCGTTATACTTTCTAAAATACCGGCATAAAAATAGACTACAAAGTCGTTAGTCACTTTGAACCAATACGAAACTATCTTGAATCATTGTATGGTAGGATTTACGTCTAAAAAAGATTTTTTAAGATGTATCCCATTCGGTTAAATAAATCTTGAGTGGAGTGGAGAGATGTTTAGGCGGCTCTTAGCATCGAGGTCTTGAAAGCTGATGAGGGTGAAGCGAGGTGAGCATGGAGCAACGGCGGAATGCGAGGATGGGGGAAACTGAAGATTCCCGAGAAAACCCGCCGACCATTAATATCATCCAGCACGATTTACAGCATGTGGGAAAATCCCGGAGCGACCCCCGTCTGGAATCGAATCTGATTCGCCTTGGTGGTAGGCGAGCGCCATAAACAAATCTTGAGAAATTTGCGGTATGCATATATAAACACACATTCGAATCACATTATTATGACCACCTGCTAGAAGTTCCAACTGCAGCGGTAGCCCATGAAGTATGGCCTGTGACATAGGCTGGTGAAGCAGGTATGTAATGCGGCCAACAGGCTGGTTGTACACAGTGCGCTTCCAGCTGTCATGGGTAAGGGAAGCGATTTAAGCGAGTTGCAAAAAGGGATGACCATCGCCTTTCCGGCCAAGGGGGCGGGGGGCAGTATTTCGGAAACAGTGACGTTTGAAAACTACTCACGTGCCTCTGTTATAAAGTTGTATCGTGAGTGGACGAATGACACATTGGGAATAATTGTCGTGGAAACTGTGGAGCTCCACACACCATTGATGTCCGAGGTGAATGTCGACTACGACGGTGCGTGAACGCCAACCGACAAGCTACAGTGGAACAGCTCACTGTCCAAATGAACCAGGGGGCATCGAGACACGTATCTACCGCAACAGTTCAGTGAACCTTTCTGCGAATGGGGCTGTGGAGTAGACGGAGGGTGACTGCACCCATGCCGACACAGGTGGATCGACGAAAACGACAGGAATTTGTTTCTACAAAATGGCGACTAGCCAGCTGCTGATTGGCCTTCTCCGACGAGTGTCGTTTTCAGTTGCATAGAAGTGATGGACGTCAGCGTGACCGGAGAGAAACGTCGGGGAACCGACACCCTGCATCCATTGCAGGACGAACACAAGGCGGTGGGGGCAGTGGTATTCTCTGGGGAATGTTCTCGTGGTATTCTCTAGGTCCCATCATCCGTGTAGACGACACTCTTGATCGATTTGGTTATGAATCCATCCTCGGTTATCACGTCCACTCGCACATGATTGTCTTTCTTCGGGAGGATGGAATCTTCCAGCACGATAATGCGCCTTGCCACACGGCTAGAAGTATCCGCACATGACTGGAAGAGAATAATCAAGACTTCAAAGTTCTTCCCTGGGCCCCAAACAGCCTCGATTTCAATCCAATTGAACATCTGTAGGACTACCCCGATCGTCTTGTTCGCTATCTGTTTCCTCCGCCACGCACCCTTTAACAGTTGTGGGACGCACTGCAGACATCATGGCTCCAGATACCCGTGGAGACCTATCATCACCTGACTGAGTCACTGCCAGCTCGTCTAGCTGCTGTCCGTGCTGTGAAGGGCGGTTACTCTGGACACTAGCAGTTGACCATAATAATGTGATTCGACTGTACTTATATATGTGTATATATACACATAAAGAAATGTGAAATCCAGCCATAATAGGTTAGCAAACACTGGTACTTTCCTATCATTCTACCATAGACGTCGGGACCATTTTCGGTTCAGGAGGGGCAGGACAATGTCATGAAGATGTTTAATGCCCCTGGTACTGCTAAAAGAGCCCTATCTCAAATAATCTGTTTTGAAATGAATAATATCAATTTACACAGGCATTCACATATTTCAAACACAAAGTACTAATAAATAGAGGCATTTTTATTTCGGCGAATATATTTATGTACAGGCTTGATTGCAATGGCTCTATGGCATTCCAACAGCTTAGCTAATTGACCGCGTTTATTGACGATTAGGCATTTACTTATTTCACTGGCCAACAATAATTATGTAGAGACGTTCAAGATTTGTGCTATTATGTGGTATCATGCTCGGCTCCACTGTCAACTTTAACAGAATTCACGATTTCATTCGCTATTGCAGTAATAAGCTGCTCATGGTTAACTGAGCATTTTGAAAGCCCTTCCCTAGGATCTACTTTCTTTTCTCATTTTGTATCCTTTCAACACTATGCACAACTATATTTGTTCACAGCCTCGCCCGCGTGTGTACTAAACCAAGCAACTAATAGGTAATTTCCTTTACCGATAGACCTCTTTGTAGACGACATTAGTAACGGGACTGTGCGCATTTTGGGGCAAGTTAACTCAAAAGTGGCACAATTGCCATTTGATTAATATGTAAATGGGTTTTTGGAAAGAGGTATCACAAAGTGCAGGACCCTTCCAAGGTTAATTCAGACCCACCACCTTGCCCGCTCCCCTGAGAGGTCTGCTGTGATTTGTCGAAGGGTTACGCCCCCTCACCCTCCTTCTTCTGAAAGGTGCATTGTGATTGGCTGTTGGCTGAGGGTGTACCCTATTGTCTGACAATCTGCCCAAGTAACATTTGTGGACTTTGTAACACCTGAGCTCTGAAGATAAAGTGCCATCAGAGTGGGAGCAATAGCGACCGATACATGGAGTGGAGTAGTACTTGGTTCGAAACCAGTCGAGGCCAATTATATTTTTTAAATCCCTTAATTACTATTTAAATATAGACTAAGTACACATATCGAGTAATTAGACGTAATTGGGTGTAAATAGCAATTGTGTAATCATCTACGTAAGTAAGTACACATGTTGTCATTTCGGCTGCCGAACTGCAAGTGAAGAGGTTGAAATGGGAATGTAGGGTATAGGCTATGGTGAGGGGTATGGGGATATGGCATTGAGGATTCAGCCCTAGGTTCGAGACCTGACAAGGGTAATTCAATTTTTTTAAACTAGTAATTGCCATTTGCATATCGACAAAGTATACATAATGAGTAATCAGAAGTAACTAGGCGAAATTGTATAATGAGTATGTTCCGAGGCTAAGTAAACATGTTTACCATTTGGCTGTCAATCTGCGATTGAGGATGTTGAAAGAAGAGTGTAGGGTATAGGCTTTGGTGAGGGGTGAGATATAAGGGTAGGTACTACCTGGTTCAACATCCGATGAGAGTAAACATGTGTAATAAGTATTCGTGCATAAACTAAGTACCAAGACTACTTACATACACTATGTATGCCCAATGAATAATTGAGTAATCATACAGTAAGTACATGCAAGTACTGGTAGTAATTACACATTAGGTATGCCTAATGAGTAATGAGTAAATTTGCAAGTATGCACAATGTCTATGTACAAACACTACACACATGTCCATTTGTTAGCACTACCCCCTTCCGACTGAGCAGATGAGCAGAAATTAGTAATATCTTTACATTTTACCCCGCCCACCTTGGAATGGGGAAGCCTGCGCTTCTGCCACCGACCCGCTCCTCACAACCACGAGGCCTTGCGTCTTCGGGCCGACAGGCGAGACACCGCTCACGTCTCGTGCAGAGCGGACTGAGCGATTCACATCACCACCACATGGGATATCAGCAACCAAGGAACGCTCACTCACTCTCTCCCCCCTCTCTCTAGTGCCGCCGAAGCTCTCTGGACCAGGAACGTACACATGCCATGAGGTTAAACTTTCTCTCTAAACAACTATGTTTGTGTTAAACTCGGAGAATGTCTGTACATGTTACGTAACATCGTGATGCTCTCCTATGCTTACAACTGCGAATAGGGTTCGAATTGTCCTTATCGTAATGATTGTATCCAGGAATTATAACTGTAGTATGAATTTGGAAGTCGTAGCTTTCACAGGTAAGAAATGACAGGCAAATATGTTTATAAGCAGGTTTGATGTATATTTAGCTCCGCTGCTCTGTTGGGAGCAATATGTGATATTTTTATTTGTCGACTATGGTCTCAGCAGATGGGAAACAGTTGTCAACTATGATAGAGTGGTTATGGTCTAATACACCCTCCCACCTGTTAGTGACTATAATCTTAAACTGATAGGAAATTATGACTAAATATGTTTATAAGTGTGCTTAGGGCATTGACATGTGTGTGATGTGGCTTTAGGCTATAGAGCATGGGCAGGCCTTGTTTACTTATATGTATTGTTTATGGTGTTACTCCCTCCCCACTACTACAAACATCATGCTAGCATCATGATTACCTTAACTTTTTTCACATATGGATGGTTGTTACCCATGCTAACGTCCATTTATATGACACTTGTGATAGCAGACTATGAGCATGGCAATGGGTGATTGACGAATGTGTGCAAACCATTCTGTATGTGGGCTATTTCAAACATCCTCTACACTCATGTATGCACCGGTAGCTGCTAACTAATAAAATATTCTTGCAATTGCATGTACACCTACCTATATTTTCTTTACTGTTATTGTATGTTATCTGAGCTTAAATTGTTTCGACATAACCCCCTATGCTTATAAGTGTACTTACGACAAAATTGGTCCTGCGACACTTTTCGTGGTCGGGAGTGATACCTATGTTGCGAATTGGGAAGGTCAATTTCAAATTGTTCGAAAATTACCACCTAAAATGCTTATAAGCATGCACGTGGTAAAGTTGGTCCTGCAACCCTTTTCGTTGTATGGGGTGAAATCTATCTTATAAATTTTCTTGTATCTTAAATTGTTCTGAAATTATAGACAACTATGCTTATACATGTGCTTAGGGTATACTTGACCCTTTGGTCCTTTTCTTTGTTGGGGGTGATGCATAAATTATAATTTTGGTAATTGTATCTCAATTGGTTCGAAAATTTCAGCCAACACTTGGCAAAGTGTGTATTTTCTTGGTCAGGGGTGATGCTTATGTTATTAATTTGGCTACAATACCTCAAATGGCTAGGAAATTATAGTCAACTCTGCTTATAAATAGACCAAGGGTATACCAACTCCTTCGGCCCTTTTTGTTGTCGGGGGGGATCTATATTATGCATTTGGCTACTATATCTCAAACAGTTCAGAAATTACAGTTCATTGTGTTAACTTATTATCATTAGGTAACCATTTGGTATAACTTAAATTATTCCCTTCGTTTTATGTTTTCTTAATGCATCGAAGTATAAATAAAAATGAGCAGATTTGTAAAATATTATCTTTTCCAATAATTTCACTGTTTCACTTGACCGATGCATGAATACTTTGATTAGGCCAATGGCAGTGTTAATTTTACATAACAATGTGCAGCCAAGTAATCAAATGAAAAATACTGTTAACTTGATATTTAAGTGTATCCAAAGCCAATAGATTTTCAAGAATTTTCCACTCAAATTGTTTCCAATTCAATCTAAAGCATCAACCTAATTCACCCCCTAAAAATATATATGAAGGCGTAGTAATGTCTTCACTTTTGTAGGACATAAGAAGGAGCTTACATATTCCATGTCTACTAATCAATTATTCCCTATGGTTGTGATTAATATACTGTCGGGTGAAAGGAGATGTATCATAGCAAAAGTGTAAAAATATCTACGACAGGGAAAAAAAATTCAAGGTACTAACATGACGATGTGATGCATTAAGGGGTTGAAGTAAAATTTTTTTGTCTGTATCATGCTTGTTAAAAAGTTCTTGGCATGCCTCGTCGGATACAAACGTGCCTTAGAAATCCTGGAGGTCCTGCAGGTTAATGAAGTTTGTCAATGCATTTGAGAAGACCTTTGTTTTTATATCGAAACTGATGAGATGCCTTTGTTTACGTTATTTTTCAGTTTATGCCATTGGTTTGTTTCATACTGGAATGGTATCAACGAGTATTGTTTTTTTTTTTCACTAATTTTATTCAGTATAACATCTGTGATTCTGATATATGCAAAAAAATTTTTGTGAGCAGTATATCAGTAGCACCTGATTTGAAGATGGCTCTGCGGGTTGTTGGGTTCGTCGGTGGAGGAGTTGTGTTGGTACTACTGCACTGACCGAAACTGAGGTCTAGGTTATGTTACCCGATATTTTTCATTTGACAGGTTCCTCCCTAAAACTAAATGTTTTGAGTATTTTAGGTTTGACCCTTTTCTCTGGTGTCTAAATTAATTCTCGATCAAGTTCTCTAATCCTTATTACTTTATCCTGGCCAATCTAGCTATAAAATGAATATTCCAATAAGCACACACAAATAAAGTAGCCTTTTATTATGTTCTTCTCTTTTGGTGAGTCATTATCATTTAAGCCCTAGGGGGTAAATGGATGAGCACTATGGCTATAGCTAATTTTAATCTTTCGATGCACAAATCCAATAAAATTAAGGTTAAGGTATCTTCATTTTGAGAATAGCTTCTTGTTAACCCTACAGCTAATTCGTTTACTTCTTGAAAGGGGGCTTTCTACACCTGATCCTTTTGAGCATAACATTGTTATATATTTTTTCTAAAGAGGTTAATTTCATTTTATCTAATTTCTTGTCTATATTTGAAACACTACTTTTCTGTTTAATAAAATAGTTCTAAATGGTAGATACCTATGTCTTGTGCGTCTTTTGTTATTGTTATCTCATTTTTTATATCTTTGTTACCTAATTCATATAAATCCCATTATTTAAAAAATATTATTGGTTTATTGCTAGTTGATAAGGACCTCCCCCTTCTTTTTTTCGCATGGTACTCTTATCGTCACTAGACATCGCCCCATTCTTCTTTAGTGTTTATGGGAATCTAAGGGAAAATTTCACTTCATGCAGCAGTCGCGGAATCCTATAGCTCCCTGAGCGAGTAAACCCCCCTCTTTCCCTTGACCAACCCACACCCTTTTTCTTTTCCCTACTCCTTGTTCACGTTTCGTTTAAATGAGCCTTATCTGGTATTAAAGTAAGTATTAGGGTACAGGATACAGTGCTGGCCCTGCCGAGAAAAAGTTACAGAATGTGGTTGAGGCTTTGCAGGTTAGATTTTACTGTAGGCTCTTTTTTATTTTTATTTTTGTAAGTGTAAATTTTATCTTTCCCTCACCATACCTCACCCTTTCCTACCCCTCCCTGTAACATTTGGTGTAGTTTCTGGGGAAATTCCTTGTTTAGTTACTCCTGGAGATCACAACCTCTACCCTCCCCGTAACATTTGGTTTGGGGTGCCGGGTACCTTATTGTTTTTGTTTAGTGGTACCTATGGGAATAGTGGGTCTGACACTGACGAGGCAATGCATGATGCTGTTGGGATATTGATAACTTAGCTGTAAAGTTAATACTAAAGTAAGTTACATTGGTGGTTTTACAACTGTGTTAAGTTAAGTGTGTTTATGTAATTAAGTGTGCTCAGAGGACAGCACATAAGGTAGACTGGTTTTTATTTGTGGTTTCGTGAGTTGAGGTGGTTGACTCCAGTTTCCAGTGCTGCATAAGAATTTTTTTGTGCTCAGGGTGCATCACATAAAGTTGAGAAGTTTTTTTGTGGTGTGTATTTTTCATTTTTTTATGGGGGTTTTGAGGTATTTATCTGTGCCAGGCATGGTAGGCCTGGAATATGGCTTCCAGAGGAGGAGTTTTGAACCAGTCAGGAAGGGATGTGAGATGACTGGGGTGTTTTTCTGAGAGGGGATTGGACGCGAGAATCTTGAGGAAACTGTTGAAGAAACAAGGATGAAGGAAATATGGAATTTGATAGTAGGAGTTATACAGGATCACACACTAGCCTGGAAAGTGGCAGTGATTGTGGTAAAGTCCTGGGTGTTACTTTGCTTGGGATACCGAAGGGATTTTTTTTTAAGTTATGTTTTGCAGTTATGAGGCAGGTGGTACTCTCATCGTCACTAGACACCACGCCACTCTTCTTTAGCATTTATGGTAATCTAATGGAAAACATCACTGCATGGCTTATGTGTCAGACCCATTAAGCGGTCGTGGAATGCTATCACTCCCTGAGCGAGTAAACCAACCTCTTTCCCTTGACTTCTCCCCTTTTTATTTTCCATACCCATTCTCCACTTTTCATTTAAATGAGCGTTTTCTGGTATTACAGTAAGTATTAGGGTACAGGGTACTGTGCTAGCCCTGCTGAGAAAAAGTTACAGCACATGGTGGATGCTTTGCAGGTTAGATCTTATTGTAGGCTCTTTTTTTTTTCTTTCTATTTTTGTAAGTCTAAATTTTATCCTTCCTTCACACTACCTCACACTTTCCTACCCCTCCCGGTAACATTTGGTGTAGTCTCCGGGTAGTTTCCTTGGTCGGTTACGCCTGAAGATCACACTCCCTACCATCCCTGTAACAGTATTAATACAATCTAAAATTCAAAGAGACAAATATCTTGCTCTGAGGGAGTTTAAGTTAGCCGACGTGTGTCACAAAGTCTCACAGGCCTTAGTCGCCCTACAAGGGAGTATGTTTATGCTTTTTGCGGTGACGTCAACAAGGAGGCTCTCTCGACAGTGGGCTCGTCGGATGTTGAAACAGGACTACGCAGGAGGTCCTCTCAGCAGGCGACCCACGGGCTGGGCCTTCGGCATCTAGGATAAGATGGTGCCCAGAGCCGTCATTGCCATGGGCTTATATGGCACCTTCCCGACCTCGCGCTCATTCCTCTGGAATTTGTTTTCCATAACAGCGGCTCGGCTGGCCGAGGTCATCCTGAGCCTTGCATCGGCTCGCTGCTTGGTAACCCTTACTGAGGCCAGCCGCAGCAATAGGCTCTTCCATGACTGCTTTGTAAAGTTCGGAGTCTGATGACGCCACAGAGGCAGCAAACAACATTCTTGTGTGCCAACATTTGTTACATCCAGCAAATATCTCGTCTGTCATCTGGTTTCTTCCACAAGTTAAACTGAGGCTTTCGAAAATCATTTCAAATTTTAAAAATGCTCCAAAAAAGCAAAAACTCTAACTTCAATTGAATATCTTAAATCTTGGAGTCAATATAATGTAAAATGTTACTACCAGGATTCTTCTTCATCGCGCTTTTGCTTGTGAAGAACTCGTTTTGTTGTTGTTGGTTGCATACAACGATTTTGTTCTATCCTCAGACTTATCGCATGCGTTAAATAATTCATTAACATATATAATTTATTACAGTGTCACATTTGTGCATTTACTCTTATTGACGTAACTTAATAAATCCAGTTAGGTATTTTAGTTGTTATGGTAAATATGTGTTTAGAGTAGTTAAACATTCCATCCCCGCATTTAATGTATTATTTAAGGTGTTGTGAATAAGTTTCATTACAACAACAAATAACCTTGAAGTCTTGTGTTCGGTGAACAGCGATATGAACAAACTAATATAGAGCAGTAGAATGGTATACGAATCAGTTACTTGCAGCTCGCATTGTACAGTGTCGTCCGATACAACCTTCCTGTGCAACATGCAGACATATACAGTGAGCTTCCAATGGTTAAAGTTGCGTTTTTCTATGAATAATTACTTAAAACTACACACTAATTATCAAGAAGAATTTTCGCACATCACAATACTTCAGTACTTTGTATAACTTATGTTCAATAAAATATAATAATAAATACCATAGTGGGGTAGATAAGTACAAATATAGCATATTTCATCCGGGAACCAATAGTCTAGCATCCTGTTAATCTGCTAATGGTAGTGGTAATGTGCAGGGGCGGGTATGTAACCTTGTGAACTTGCCACTGTAACCAGCCTGTGCGCAGGTCTGCATGCCTGATAACACACCTCAGTACCACACAATCGCAGTCTCGGAGGTGCTACGTATCTACAGTTCTGTAGGACCTGTTACCAGAATACTTGTAGGAAGTTCCTTTAGATGCTCGTGAGGTGATGTGGTTTCAGCATGACGGTGCCCAGCCTCACTTTGCCATTGCGGTTCGCCGGCACCTCAACATGCACTTCCTAAACCGGTGGATAGTAATAGTATATGGGTGGCTCTAAGACAATACTATTTTTGTCTTAAATTTTCTTAATTTTCAATGCTTTTTTCCTAAATTTGTAAGGTTTTTTTTTAGGGTTTTATCTGGTTTTTACTTGATTTTTCAAGCTTAAAATGTACCTCAAAATATCTCCAAAATGGTCAAAAAGCCTCTAAAATAAGGTTTTTTCATGTTTTTCCAAAAAAAAAAAAACAAATCTTGAAAAATCACTTTTTATTTTATGAGCTACCTTGCTAGTTTCCAAAAATTAATTAAGTTCAATTTTATACAAAGTAAGCAAATTGAAGCGAAAGCTGCAAACTAAATCTGTAAACTATTTCAATCAAATTTAAGCTAAACAGAAAATAATTTAAGATAAAATCAAGTGAAATATTATGTTATTATTCATTACAGTTTATAGTCGAAGCTCTAGTACTTGCTCAAGATTGACACCCATTACTCGAAGCTCATTCTCGTCGTGAATGTTTTCTAAGAGCAATTACTGTAAATTATGCAGATTTAGCTCAAATTTGAAAACTTTTTCTCTGAGATCGTCAGACATGGTATCTAAATGATAGGAATGGATAGTTGAAACATCGTCGCATTTTAAAATGATAGGCTAAAAGCTAAGTTGGCGATTTCATATTTAATAAAAAGAAATTTACTAAGAGAAATAAAAATGCCAAACATACACAAATGAAAGTTAAAGTGACTAATTAAAAAATGGCACTAATAAAATTGGCATTAAGAGAAAAATATAATTTTAGATTTTCAGAAAATAACTTTTTATTCTATAAAACAACTCTACTATGCTTCTAAAAATTTCTAAAAAAATTTAAAAGATATAACCATTAACCAATATGTCTTAAATTTTGTTTTAAATTATCGGAGCAATTTGTTTGCTTCGTTTATTATTTTTAAAGAAAATTATATGTCTTCAGTAATTCTTCCTCTGAAATAACTAGCCAAGATTCCTTTGGCTAGTTAGAATAAAATTACAAATTTATCCTGCATCAATAGCTTTATCGAAATCTACACAAATTTTTATATTAGTTTTTTCTTTAACTACAGTTATTTTTCTATATAAACAATCAATCACAAATAATGGTCTTTGCCCAAAAAATGAATAATAATTTAGATCACCATGAAAGTTTATAGTTGGATTATTATAAAGTTTATCATTTCCATATATAGTATATAGTTATGGTTTTGAATTCTTAAAATCATTATAAGCAAGAAACATTTTTAAGCAAAAAGAATTTTCAGTATCTAAATTCCAATTAGAAGTGTGAACATACTGTTCAGCGTAATTTTTTCTATTAGCTTGAAAACTTACAATTACAAAATCAGGCATGTGAAATTATAAATTATTAAACTGATCCTTTATAGCAAAGTTAAAAACAGTTGATCCAACAGGAATTTTTTTTTTCTAAAAATTGTCACTAATTGAAACTAACAGGCAATTTAAGATTTGTATATGTTTTTTTCTTTAATTCTAATGGCCGCATTAGATTCGCATTCAACAATAGGTCACACAATTTCTAAATATTAAATATCAATTCTACCTGGATCTGCATAACTTTACTGAACTACTCCATCTACATGTTTTGTTTCATAAACAAATAAATAATTGTTATCAGATGAATTACGAATAAATAAGTAATTTTATAACTACATTTCTAGTAAATTTTTGCATTATCTCTGATAAAGCAAAACAGAGATCACAGAGGATAGATTATTTCATTTGTTTTATGACTACTCGATATTAATTATCAATACCAGTAAATTCGAAATAATTTTATTCACTTGGTGATCTTAACAAATTATTCGTCATTGTTTTTATGTTATTCCTGGATTATCAACAGCTTCAGTATCATTTCCATGTTTTGAGATTTCTACTCTAGAAAACTGAAAAGGGAAAAAGTTAACACAGACATCTATATTATCTCATTTTTCATATTTTGCCTCATTTCCTTCTTTATCTCTCTTTAGTAAGCGATATTGTTCATAAACATAAGCATCATTTGGAAATGAAAGCCATCATCTATAGGAATATCATATTCAATTCTATTATTGTAAACAATTAAATCCCCCTAGTTTGATCTGTTGGAGGAAAAGTGTGTCTTTCAAAACTCTTAATACTTTTATAACTCATTTATAAGAATATATATATACATTCATAAGCTTTCATATATATATATATATATATATATATATATATATATATATATATATATGAAAGCTTCAACAAAGGAAGTTTCTTGAGTTAAAGCACTCATTGAAAAATACAAAACTTACAAAAAGTTCCATGAAGTAGATTATGAAAGAAATAAGAAGAGGTATCTATCTACCTTTAAGTAACGAATTGCAAACTATTGGTAAAAAAGCAGAACAAGGAAGTGAAGAAATTAAAAAATTAATAATGGCACTAGTTCCAGTAGCAGAAAATAATTTCGATTATCCACCAACATTGGAAGAAACATCATATGAAAGAATTATTCTCAAAACATAAATCTCCTGATTTGGAAGAACAGATGGGAATTAAACAATTGAAAGATTCTAATATAAATCTCGGAAAAGAAATTGCTGGAAGACTTAATGTTATTAAAACACAATATGGTCTACTAGAAGATGGACATAATTTTTACATTGGGGATACAAAAGTAAAGATACATGATGACAAACTATTTGTTAAGGATAAAGAATATAAATTAACAAAAGGGCATTCTAATTTGTTAACAAAAAATAAACAATCAGCTCTTGAAGATGAATTCACCGATAATGACTATGAAAATTACACAGAAATGATTTTATCAACGAATGCCGCATTCGAAGAATATAATCCTAATAAGCATGTAAACTCGAATAGAAGTTGGAAGTACGTGAATATAATTAAATCAATTAATGAGGAGCATATCAAAGAATTATGTTCAAGATCAGCGCCAAACACACCTGCAAGAACGATTTCTCCAAGAACTCCTAGATCTGGGGAAGGCTTAAAAGTACAACAGTTTACCAAAAGAATACATTTGGATGGGTGATGAAAGGAAATTGATTGATATGTTGTTAGTTATTCACGTCGAAGAAAATGTGGGAAATAACAGTTACTACAATTATGAAGTAAGCATAATGAATATGTTGAACAATAAGTTTTCTGAATTTGTTATTAACTCTCCCAATGTAATTACATATCTTATAAGGGCTTTAAATGTAATTCACCATTCATTTTGGAATTCCGAATACCATGGCAAAGGAATATTAAATTGGACATCAAACAACTTAAATCTGCTTTAAATGCATTTGCCAAGCTATAATTGCTCTGGACCATTTACAAAATTAAATGAAAGATTGGGAAGGAGACAATAGGAATACATAAACTATATGAAGCATTTAAACATCATGATATTGCTTATAGAGATCATAAAGATTTAGAAAATAGACATGAAGCTGACAAAATTTAAAAAAAGAAGCAACAGAAATTATGTTAGATAAAGATACTCCAATTGGTGAGAAAATTCCTTGTGCAGCTGTTGCATCAACTATGACTACAAAAAGAAAATTAGTTTGGGGTATTAAAATTTATTAATTAACAATATTTTTCTTTGTAAATGAAGATAACAAACATAACTTTTGATGTACACATTGAACAATTTAGAGATTTGAATACAGATAATTTTTTAAACAAAAGTTCGACTTGAGAGAAAAATAAATAATTGAAAGAAGAAAAGAGTCATAAATTAACTTTGCAACTACTAATAATCAAAAAGATTCTCAATGAAAAATCTGGAAATGGTTTACATCACAGAGAATTTTTGCCAATTTTAATTCCAATTTTAGGTGCACTTGAAACTTTAGTCGGAGGAGCTACTGCAATTTACAATTCTGTTGAACAAACTAGAAAAATAAAAATAATAATAAGAACAACAGAGACATAATTCATCAATCGAAAATAAATCAGGAAGTGGTGTAGTTGCAAAAAGAGGCAGGCCAAAAAAATTTGATTACATCACCATTATCTAATCTTGATATTGAAAAATATATACGAATAGTAAATATTAAACAGTTCAGATGCTAATATGACTGGTGAATTACCAAAAATAATTCACAAAAATGAACGTGCTGTAGTTAATTTTGACAACTCAACAAATCCTGGCACTCACTGGATTTGTTATTTTAAAGAAAATAATTATGTTTACTACTTAAATTCATTTGACAATTCCTAGCAATTTAATTACTTAAAAAAAGTTTATTTCAATTATAATGGAATTCTGAATTTGAATTCAGTTACTTGTAGACATCTATGTTTATTTTCTTTATATATTTTTTCAAGACAATTTAAATTTTACGATATAATTTATTGTTATTAAATGACGGATATATTTGGGAAACCATTAAGCAAATCTTTAAATAATAAACTTTGACACTGATGCTTTTGTATGAAAACCATATGTAGATTCAAAATACAATAATATTGTTTCTGCTTTACAATATCAAATAAGTAAAGTTCGGTTTATACAAAAGATTATGTTTCTCTTCAAAATTGTAGAATTAATAAAAATGGCTGAGCCTGTAGATGGAACAGACACAGTCAATAAAATATTTTTCTGATAAAGACAGCTTTCACATTGCAAACTTTAAAACAATCAGTTTTTAATTGTGATAAACTTGTTAATTCAAAAGTTGAAAAATATAAGGAAGAAAAATCACATATATTATATTTATCTGCAAAGTGGTATAAAATAAATAATGTTTTTAACATTGATAATTTATCTTATTTTACAATGACTGTTATTAAGGGAACTATAAAACAAGATTACAGTAAGCCTTTTGATGTAAACAGAGGCGAATTTGTAACTTTTATAATAAATATATTTTTACTATTAAATGGAGAATACTTGGTTTGAAGTGTAAGAAAGTTACTTAAATAATATAAATATAAAGAAGTAAATACTAAAAATGGACAATTAGTTCAGAATAGTAAATGTTTGATATGTAATTCCAATAAATCGACATTCTTATAAAGTACACAATGTAAGAGAAGGAATAATCAATGAATTATATAAACCTGCAAGAAACAAATTTCCCAGAAGAGTAATTTCATTCAGAATTTATGAGTTATGGCAAATTGATATTGTTGGGATTGATACTGGTAATTTTAAAGGTATATTGCATATAAATAACAGATAAAACATAAAACATCTAAAAATGTAAATGGTTTAGAACGTAAATTGATGACAGTAAAACCATGCAAGAATTAAAGTGAGGCTGGCTCTAAGTTTTATAATAAAATATTTATAGAACTTATAAAAAATATAACACCAATCTTTATTCTATATTCAGTGAACTGAAATCTAATGTTGAGTAAAGATTTAATCGTACAATGATAAATAAAATGTGGAAAAAAGTTTCATTTGAATGGCAATTATAAATGGATAAATATATTAGATGAATTAGGGGAAGAATGTAACAGTAGAAAACATATAACTATTAGCATGAAACACATTGAAATTAATAAGAAAAATGAAAAAAATTAACAAAATTTTGTGAACATGTTTACTAAACCAAAATATAAATTTGGCGATGTCCATGTAAGCAAAAATAAACTAATTTTTGAAAAGTGTTATACTCCTAATTGGAAAATATAATTATTTACTACTGTTAAGGTTTTATATTATGAAGTACCTGCTTACAAACTAAAAGATTCCAAAGGAGAAGAAATAAAAGGTGATTTTTATTAATAAAAGATTTATGAAAACTAACTATCCAAATGAATATTTGGTTTAAAAAGTTTTAAAATCAAAAGTGATAAAATTTATGTTGACTGGTTGGATTTTAATAATTCTCATAACTCTTGTAAATAATATACAAGTGTTTCATTAATTAAATAGCAGATTTTTCATTGCCTCTTAAAGGGGACTGTTTTCTAATAAAGCAAGAATTAAAAAAATTAAGGTTATTTTCTATTAAAATTACAAAATGTTTATGGACAACTTAATGCTGTGCCAGGGACCTTTATTTTTATATTTACAGCTTCATTTTGATGCCATAAAAACTCAATTTGGAGAACTTCGCATCTCAATGAAGGCTGACCTATGATCTTATTTTTTTAAAGTAATGGGATGGGAAGTTTTTATATTTTATTTATTTTTTTAATTTCTTGGTACTTTCTCTCATATAGTGTGACACCTATGCCATTAGAGATACTACAGCAATAAATTTGATACATTACAGTGTAGTATAGAGCGTATTTATTTACTGGAGCTTGAGTGGTACCATTTAATTGCATCTAATGCTCATGCATTTCTATATGAGCATGATCAAGATTTTTTAGCTCAAATTTTGAACAATTTGGTTGATAATATATAGTACGAATGTGGACATCTTCATATATGCACTATCAATAACCCTCTAGGATAGGGGATTCGAACCTAGGAACATTGAGTTTAAAGTCGACCACCTAAGCATACAGCTAATGTTGCGAGTTGCTCGATATGATTATTTTATAGATTCATTTGGTGATTTGGAACTGCTGAGTGTTCGATGTACCACAACTAGATAGCGACACATTAGCGATACGATTCTTCCTGTTGCGGCGAGTGTATGCTGAAGTTAAGTTGTGGACAAAGATAAAAAAAATCTCATGTACCACTGAAGAGGAACTACTAGTTCATTAAATGGTGTTATTTTATGAAATATTTAATTTATTTCTGTGCTTTCCTTCTCTCATTTTTTAACTTAAATCTAATGTAATGAAACCCTGCTTGCTTAGGCACTTTCGAATAAGTTTGTGCTAAATAAAATACATATGTATTTTCATGTCTTCCTCTAGTGAAATAATCGCGAATTATATCTTGGTTGTCTAAATAACATCTTTAAATACAACAAGAGAATCATTTTCACATAAATCTAAAGGGATCATTTCATCATTATTAATTGAAAAGTATATTATTTTTTATTTAAACCTTTTGGATATGGTATCAAACTCATTTTATAACTTAATATATTTGGGTTGATTAAAACTTTTTAAATAAAATGTATCATATAATTAGTTTTCCTGCTATTAATAAGGCTCACTATTATGCTTCTCATATTATCAGGCAAAAGTTCCCAATTTTTTTTATTTTCAGATTTTCCTTCAGAAATTAAAATACTGACACCCCAAATAACTTTTTTCATATCATTGGATTTTTTTAATTTAATGGTGAATACAATATTAAAGTCAACAAATAATAGTTCTATACTAAAGAAAAAATTTCATTGTGATATTCATCAAGATAAATCAATTGCATTTATTAGTCTTCATACAAAATGTGTAACACCCAATATAAACAACAATGCTGTAATATTGATTCATAACAAAATAGTTACAAATATACCTAGAGGTATATTGACTCATTTAAATAAACTATAAATTCAATTGAACCATTTTCAACAAATTACATTGAACTAACATCAGACAATGTGAAAAATAGTATATCGATTAAATCTAAGCTTGATATTAAATTTGATGTTCGACTGTCCTATATTCTTGGGTTTGAGAGAAATATGGTTCTTGAAAAAGGAAAAAAATTTATAGGCTCTAAATTACATAATTTTGACCCATTAAAAAAACTAAATGTTGATTTAACTTAGCATATGGCTTGTATATAAAATATGACGAATGTAGCAAATTTAGAAATAGATATAATTGCAAGCTTTCCACCAAAAATGATGTTTGATTTAGAGATTTTTTATTTATAAGCCTTCATATCCAATTTTTTGTCAAATTAATAGTGAATGGTTTAATTATATTGTTTTGTAAATTAGGGATTAAAATAGAAATATAATTGGTTTTGATAGCACATATTATTTTAGAAACTAAAGATGTTAGAAATATTATAAATTTTTTGAATCTATAAAGTTTAGAAATAGAAGATTTAAAATTATAATATATAATTATACATATATATAATAAAACAACTTCTTTAATATCGCCATGGTAATATAGTTATAATAACATATTTTACAATGGAAATCATATGTTTGTCATAGTCAAACTTAAATTTCTTTTGCCATAAACTTATTCGCCAATTTTTTTGTTTTCTTATCTCTTGTAATCATGTTTTTTATAATCACTTTTTCTTAGTACTTTGTACTAATTCATCCATCGATTTCATATCCAACTTCAAAGTATTTTTATGATTTAGAGTGAATCCTTTAATTTTGTATATTTTTTCCCAAAAAATATTATTTACCATAACATTTTGGACCTGTACTTATCCATTCGAGTCCATAATATTTTTTTTTTCAAAATTCATATGTCCATTCGCTAAGCATATAACCTGTTTTAAGAGTATTTCTACTATTGCCAATGTTATCTGTATCATAATATACTACTTTATCATTTAATTTAGCTAACATTTCACATAATTATAATCAAGCATTTGAAGTAGTAAAATTTGCTATAAAGATTTTTGTCGCAGTGCTATCTGATACATAATTAGTGTTGTATTTATAAGACACTTCAATTATTTTTTCATTGATGTAAACAACATGATTTATTTCTATTCTCTCATCCAATAACAAATCATACACCCGAAGCGGATCGGTTATGTATTTTATTTGTTTTATATTTTGTCTTTGGCAAAATTGTCCCCAAAGTGAATTGAAACAAATTTTAGCAACAGTATGTTTCCCTGGATTTTGTTCAATATTAATTGATAAATTAATATTTTGTTCTTCTTTAATAACACGAATATATTCTTCATTTGATTTATAATCGTATTCCCAAGGACTAGTTTCCAATTCAATTTTCATACATATTTTAATGTAATCTCTAAACATAATATTACTTCTTTGTTAGAAATGCCAAACTTCGCGAATTTGAAGTATTTTGTATCTTTATTCGATAGCTTTATTTAATTATATTGTTGTCCATCTTCCATTTATTGCTCTTTCTTCATCATCAGGTTTGCATAATCCTTTTTTCTCATCGACACATTTTAAACATAAAGTAAACAATAGTTTTTCTTTTTAAATTGGTAGAACCGGATGATATAAATTTCGTGGTGCTAAAACTTTACATTTGATCAATCAAAACCAATTTTCAATATAATATTTAGGTTTAAGTATTTTAATTGGATGACCAATTGGATAATAATCCTAAAACATTTCTTTTGGATACAAACTACATATGTCTATACATCTTAATTTTTTTCCCAGGAACATTTAGTTTTGAAGCATTTGTTCTTCCTCCAAAAAATGCATCTCGAGTTTGTAATGGTTCTATTATATTTTTAGTATTTTCTAAACAATTTTTGTAGAAAGTCGTTTTTTTCCATTTGCATTCCCACATTTTGGCAACTTTGTAATCATTTGTCTTTAAATTGTTGTTCAATTGTTTGTTTTAGTAAACAAATCAACAATATTTGCATTGATACATTTATTTATTGTGTCTGGAGAATAACAATATGGACAACCATGCCACAAACACCGATAGTATCGATATACCATTTTAGTTTTGTCGCCATAACCATCAATTTTGCTCCACAAATAGTCATTTCTCCACCATTTAATGCATGACGAACATTAGGAAATGAATTTAACCACGAAATCGAGTCCTTACTAATCATTCTTTTGTCTCATCTTTAAATAAAGTAATAGTATTTGATTTAAGAAAATTAGCTCTATAAACAGCCATACAAACACCCGCTATTGTTATGTAACAAAAAGGCTCTATATTTGTAACTCCTAGAAACAATTTTCTAAATTTAAGACAACCACACCGTAAAATGTGAACATCAGAATCACAACATTCAGAAATTCTTTTTCTTTTAATTCGAAAATTTCGTTTTCTTTTACTCTTTCAGCATGCCATTTAAAACAATCTTTACATTATTATTGTTTCATTGTGTTAGCTCCATAACATTTTGTTGATGGAATTTTTCCAACATAATTTTGATTTTCTGGTTTACTGAAAAAGTGTGGAAAATATCCTTGTTTAAACCTCTTGTAAACCAAATGTTTTGGGAAATGATGCAAGATTTCTTTGAAAAAAGTTTATACTGTCAATAAATTTGATATAAAGACTCGATATTTTAAGTTGCATAATTTTAGAACCTTGGCATATAGTTTAAGATTTTATACTGTTTCTAACACAATATTGTAAGATAATATACAAACCGTAACCTTTGCAATTATGTGCAATAAACATCCATTCTTTGTTTCTTTCAGCTGTAGCTCATTCGCAAAACTCATCATTTGTTTTAAAATGTTGTTTGACGACACCATGAAAATCTTGAACAGATATTAAGTTTGGTGTGTGAATACCAGTATCTTATTCGGCTTCGTAATGAAAAAAGTAGTTTCGATTGTAAGTGCATTCGACACGACACGCCGGTGCTTGTCTATTACAACAACAAGATTCTATGCATTGGCTGCCCTTGTTCGGTTTATTTTGCATGTAACATTTATGCGATTCTGTCCTCACAAATTCTTCACAATTCCGACATTTGACAATTCAACACACGTGTCGATGACTTCTCCCACATATTTTGTTACACATTCTACAATTATAGAGTAATTTACATACTTCCTCGTGATTATTAAAACAATCTTGCCCAAAACAATATCTATTACATTTTTGGCAATATATTCTAATATGTTGTGCATCTTCCCAGACATTTTTGTGTTGTGGTATTTCGCACAAAATATATATATATTTTATTTCTTTTATACAACAATGTTGATCTTTATTATTGTATGGTTTGTCACCATTTTTACAATAATAACTGCTTTCTAAAAATGCTTTCATACTGTTAATTACATCGAAATGTTCATTGTGTAAGCACAAATAAATAGTAGTTGGCCTTTTTTCACCAGAATGTATATTCCAATTTAAATGAGCATATGAAACAACTTTAATTCTAACATTGAGAAACTCCTCTGCATCCTGATTATCTTCCAAACTGAATATAATTTCACTATTTTTACACATAATTACACAAATTTTACGAGCCAATTCTTCTTGCAATCTTCTACTTTTTCTAATGTAAATAAACTCATTGTTAGTTAATTCTCTATCCAAAATGATATTATTTTCGTATGTTAAAGCTTTAATTATGGCTCTGGGTCCACATAAAGTATCAGTAATGTTAATTTTATACATTGTTTTCTCTTTATATCTTTAGCTAAATTTATATATTTTTTTGGCATTTCCACTGTTGCCTCTTGGAACACTGCAAACATCGATTCCATAAACATTATCGTTTATTTATACATTTTCATTGGATGCAATTATTTTCTCGATTCGATACAGTAAATTTTCAGCATTAAATTTTTTTATTCTAGCCGCGAAAATTGTATGGTGAAAATTTGATTATTTGCATGTATTCTCATTTGATCACCATGTTTACAATCGGTAATTTTTTTACAGCTTTCGTTGTTGTGTGTGTCACTTTACGAACAGTGTTCATTTTTTTCTATAGAAGTGACTTTTAAATTATTTATGCAAATGATATATTTTGTTTTCCAGATGTTGAAGTCTTCAATTAAATTACGATTGAGTTCATGAATCTCAAATTAAGGGTTCCTTTCTACATGCTCATTAAAATAAAATTTTTTAAGGAAAAATTTAATTCTTTATCATAAATTTTTGAAAAATGTAAATTTTTTAGATATTGGTTACTTTTATTTTTTGATTTTACAAATAACTGATTAGAAAAAGTTAATATTTCTTTTAATGCCTTTTTAGCTTTATTATATATTAATCTGCCTTTCGGAAAAGGCAAATTTGTAAAATTATTCTTTGTTTCTTCATTAAAAATATATGGTATTAGAGTTGTAATTAAATCAAATTTTCTTAGTCTCTGTATATTTTTACAATAAAGGTTTTTTGCTCTAGCACTGAACTCTGCAACTTTTAAATCCTTTAAATTACCCATAGATTTTTTAATTATATTTTTTCCTCCTATACTAGAATTAGATTGTGTAATAATAATTCCAATTAAATCATCTTTTTTTAGTTTATACAATTATTTTATTTTTAATCTTTTACCTAAATTCCTTAATTCCATCAATCTCATTTCACTCAACACAGTTAATGGATTCTTCGTTGCTATATTTGTTTATTAATAAGAACACAAATTTAATAAGATTGCGAAAAATATAAAGTCAATAAAAAATATTTAAAAAATAATAAATATAGAGGAATAAAATCGAATAAATATTTAAATTGATGACAATTGTTTAATTTATAGGAATACAAATTTAATAAGATTACAAAAAATATAAAGTCAACAAAAGTAATAAGTTAAAAACGAATTAAACAGAGTTTAAAATTTGTAGGTAGAAAAAGTTAAATGTTAAAACTTTAATTATTAATTGATAACCCTGTTTTAATACCCATCTCTTCGTACAATTTTAAAACTTTTGTATTATGAACCATTTGTTTTTGTTCTTCTGTATAGAAAAAATGAGATACTTCTTTTAAATTCATTTATATCGATATATATCATTAAAACAATTTTTACATAATTTTGCATATCCATCCTTAGTAGTTTTATGAAGAGAAATAATTGTATTGGTTTATTCTCATTACATACTCTACATTTCTTTGTTGAATAATCACCATGTAGAATTTATTTAGAATATCTATAGTTGTAAAATGTGATTTTGTATTTTTATGCTTTATCAGATGTAAATTATAAACATTTCTTAAGAGGGTGTCGATTATATATTTTTTATTTATAAGGAGATATTTTTTATAAAAAGAAAAAAAAATGTTGCTGAAATTTTAAGAATATCAAATGTTACTAAAGCATACATTTAAGTTTTTATAATTTTAAAAAATATATAAACATTTTTTGTTTTTTTTTCTTCTGAATTTACTTTCTTTATTAAAAAAAAACAAAAGTTGAATCGCTGATAAACAAGTTAAACAATTCATATGAATTGACTAAACTACAAGCTCTTGAAAATCATAAGTGGTATGCCACTACAGAATTTCAAATTTATGAATCTAAATTTCGAAAAAAAAAATAAAAAAATAAATAAATGGGGAGTATAAAACATTACCTGATCGCTATGTAAATATATTGATAAAAATAGTTTGAAATTTATAAACGAGAAAAAAGTTTTATAGAATATAAAAGAGAAACAATTAAAAAAAGTTAAAAAATTATGGAAATTAATGTATGACAGAATTCTCTTCAAATCAAAAATTATATGTTTTGAATGTTTTACATTACTTTTTTTTTTTTTTTTTTTTTTTTTCATATTTCCCTTAACTTTGAATGTTTTAACTTGCAGATTTGGCTTACATTTGTTTGTTTAAGGCTAAATTTGCTTATTTATAGCTTAAATTTGCTTTATTTAGATTGCATATTTGGCTTACTTTGTATAAAATTAAGATTTAATTAATTTTGAAAATAAACCTTGAATAAAAGTAAAAGTGATTTTTCGTACGGCCTTTTTTTTTTTAGAGAGAAAACGTAAAAAACCCTGTTTTAGAGGCTTTTTTTAAAGCCATTTTTTGGAGCTATTTTGAGGAAGATTTTAAGCTTGAGAAAAAATAGGCAAAAACAGAGTAAAAACCTTTAAAAAAAAAACATTAACATTAAGGAAAAAAAGCTTTGAAATCTAAGGAAATTTAAGGCAAAAATAGGAGTGTCCTAGATCCACCCATATACTACTGATAGGGGAGTGCGTGAGGAGATTTGGTTGGGTTTTTACAGTGATGTCTTGAGAGCCGATGCGGGTGAAGTGAGGTCAGTATGGAGCAGCGCCGGGATGATAGGGCGAGAAACGGGAGATTCCCGAGATAACCCACCGACCAGCGGCATCGTCTAGCACGATTCCCACTTGCGAAAATCCGGAGTGAACCGGCAGGTATCGTAGCCGGTTCGCCTTGGTGGGAGGCGAGCAGTCTAACCACTCACAGTCCCAGGTAGAGGAGGCACCATAGCATGGCCACCACGCTCACCTGACATCATACCACTTTACTTCTGGCTGTGGGACCACGTCAAATCGATGGTGTTTGCCACACCACTTGAAACGAGGGATGAGCTCATTGCCGGAAACCTTTGCACATGTGCGTCGCAACATGTTTCAGCAATGCATCGCCTGTGTGTCCGACGGTGGAGGACAGTTTGAAGAGACAATTTGAACAGAGACATCGAACAGACACTCTGTCCCCATGCCTTCAGTCCAAGTGTGTAAAAAAAAAAGTGTCATTTCATTGCCCCGCCTGTAGCTTCGTTATTGTGATTGCATACCCGCCCCTGCGCATTGCCACTGCCATTAGCGTGTTAACTATGGACGTTAGACTATTAGCTCCTTGATGAAATACGCTAAATTTGTACACATCTACCCCACTCTGATGTTTATTACCATTTGTTCGTGAACATCCGGTTTAGGCCTATGTACTAGCAGTTGTTTCTTGTCAGACCGCCCAGAATGCTGTAACTTCGTTACGGAACCATTGTTTTTCACGTGCAAACAGGCAAAGTCTATCAAAGTGTGACTCAAACAGTAACGACCCTACAACGCTGCGAAGTTTGTCTAGTCTCGTAATCTTTCGTGAAGCGGTGACACTACCTATATATACTTACTGCCGAGTCGCCTCTAGGCAGTAGGCAGACATCAGTGTGTAGTGATACGAAATTCTCGTCATAGCCTGGGGGAAAATATTTGCTGCCCTAAGTTTATAGTCTCTCGATGTATAAGCATAGTTAACAACCCGCCCATTGCATTTAAGTTTATCCTCAAGTGACATCAGTTTTTATTAATGAATCGTTGACTACATTTGTTAAAGTATTTTTATTCACCACTGCAAATTCTGTTCTTTGAAATAACTATTAGCTGATGAATCAGTGAAAATGACTTAGGACTACACCTTATCACCGAATAACCGAACGATTTACTGAATTTGTTACAGGTATTTACAAATGACTTTTCATTTTATTAATAATGACTGGATAAGTGAAGATATACTGCAAATATAAATTTACGGTTTTTGCGACATCTATAACGCATAATTTAGGTTTCAGAAAACTCTGCGGTCTCAGCTACCACACAGGAGAAACAAATGGCACATATGTTTGTTATTCAAATAGTTACGGAGCATGACTTTCAAACCTGTTTTCTATAATTGTTGTAAAGTAAAGGCATTTACTAGCCCCTTCTGAAGTAGGACAAAACCTTGAATGATGCCAGAAGCCTAGGTTCAGTAAACTCGACAGACAATTAAATTGAACTTTTGTTGTAACTCACTTTGCAACAGTCGCAAAATGGAAAATATTTTTGTTTATGAATGTCGTTTTCAACCAATATGTCTAGTGATACAAATATATCAGAATGTGAAAGTTACAACGAAAACACTTTTTCTCCGCGGGGACGTTTAGTTGTCAAATATACACCTATTTTAATAAAGGTACAATCAGAGGTACTGTATTGAAAATAATTTAAGAGTGTGATGGACCCCTGCATTTTCTGTTAAATAGTAGTTTGGGCGAATACGCGTATCTCGGTGAATAAATGTTCTGCAAATACGAATTTTTGTCACAAAAGATTTAAAAACTTCTTTTTTTTTTTTTTTTTTTTAAGTGAATACTTACAGAAAAAACTTTTAAAATGTTCAAATATCTCATTTTTAAAACTTGCCTATGCAGTTTCCTTAAGCGGCAAGAGAAAAGTACAAAGGTACGGGAGTAGTTTAATCTGCAGTCTTTCATCGCGTTTAATAAAACCCCACTGTTTCACATCTAATTTGCGCAGTACAGCGTTACGTCGGAAACGCTGCACGCCTTGTGCGTAGGAGCGATGAGGTACTAAGTGTGCGTGTTAGTGTCGCCCGTATCGCTCCATTGCTTCTTGACCTTGGACGCGGGGTTCCCACGGGGTCCATCCCACTCTTAAGGGTATTATGTAGCTGCGCGTCCAAGGTCAAGAAGCGAGTGAGCGATACGGGCGACATAAAACGCACGCCTAGTGGCTCATCGTTCCTAAGGGCAAGGCGTGCAGTGTTTCCGGCGTAAAGATGTACTCTGCAGATTAGATCTGTAACAGTGTGGTTTTATTACACGCGATAAAGACCACAGAGTAAACTACGCCCGTATCTTTGTACTTTTCTCTTGCCGCTTAGCCATTCTGGAAAAAAATACCACTTTTTCTGACTCCAAGTGGGTGCTTCGTTAATGTGAGGGATTCATTTATATACTGTTTTATATGACGCCGTAAATTGGCAGGTTTTAAAGTAGCGTAGATTATCATCTGTAGGGGAAACTGCATTGGCAAGCTTTAAATATGTGATATTTGACCACCTTTACGAATTTTTTTTCTTCAAGACTTCACTAAACATGGCAAAAGTAAACAAAATAGGGATATAGACAGTAGTTTTTCATCCTTCCTGGCAAAAGTCGTATTTGCAGAACTTTTATTTACTGAGATACGCGTTTGCGCTCAAACGACGATTTCACAGAAAAAATTTTCCGTACATTTTCACGCTGCGTTAAATTCTATAGCCTGCAACCAAAGTAATTCAAAATTCTATGTTGTTAAAGAAAACATAATATTTCTCTCTCTCCATCGTAACATCTTATATAACTGCAAATGTCGGCGATTGTCTGAAGACGGCACCTGCGCACTAAAGCTTCTCTGTCAGTATACCGCAGAGCTAATTAATGCTTAGCGGATAGCGTGTCTTCGATTTAGAGTTGAGGAAGGAATTTTACGGCCTGCCGTAAGAATTACCGGGTTGTGTCAGGCTTGCAATTTAGTGTCCAGGTCGTCCCCTTTACTATTTTAAAGACATTTAACGCAAGGATGCTTAAAATGGTAATAATAAATGGATATTGCTAGGGAGCACTTAAGGATTGTTAAAATACATTTTAGTGTATAGTGTTGCAATTTACAGTGAAATAATGTAGCTGCCAGAAAAATTACTTCTCGAGAGGAGGATATCAAAAGAAGCCAATGAACATGTTATGGCATCCATACCCATTACACTCAAATACTCGCTATCTCGAATGCCAAACTGCTTGTGTATGAAACCTGTTCTTTACAGACTTGAATTTTGGTGTAAAAATTAAAACAGCCAACACTTACCACCACCCAGCCTGGATGTCAGCTGTATTGTGCGGTTAAGTGTGTTGGAATACCTACTTTTTACTACCTGTGTGCGCCAAACAGCCGTCATTGATATAAGCTGTTAAGGTTGAAGTAAAGCAACTACCTATAGAGCACTTCACCCGACTGTACAATGTGAAGAACTCATAAAAATCAGTGCAGACACCATAAAAATTGTCAGAAAAGTGCTATTTATGTTGTATATGATAGAAGAATGTTTATATTTTGCAACATTACAAAAAATTTTTCGAAAATATACTTTTTAAATATTTAAAAAAATTATCGATTTAAATAGTCCGTATTTTTTTTTAAATTTATGCGCATTTCCATTCTGAATGCTTCGAAAAGCAGAATTTGCAAGAAAATATTTGCCATGGAATATCGTGATAACGTTTACTATAATTGTGTGCAAGAAAATTGTTATAACAATGTAGGAAATAATTTTTATAACAATTTTTAAGTGCGTTCTTTTGTTACAAATAATTACGGCTAGAACTTCGTAACTAAAGTTAATTATAAAATTAAATTGATACACTATTACTATGATTTTATTACACATGACCAGAGTAAATATTATGACAATCTTTCTTGAAGAAGATTTTTGTGCAAATTCTGCTTTCCGAAGCATCCAGAATGGAAATGCGTTTAACTTTTGTTAAAAATACTGACTATTTTAATAGATTATTATTTAGCATTAAAAAATAAGTATATTTTAGTAAAGTATTTTATAATTTTGCAAAATATAAACATTCTTCTTTCATATACAGCAGAAATGCCACTTTTCTGACAATTCTTATGGTGTCTGTACTACTTTGTTATAAGTGCTTCGCATTGTATAGTCGGGTGCAGTGCTCCATAAGCAGTTGCTTTACTTCAAACTTAAGATCTACTTGGATACACAGTGTGTATTTTCTTCCATAAGTAAAATTAAAATTGTCACGAGGCTGATCACTTTATTGATGCGTCGGTAAAGTCAGACTGCAAAATTATTATTAAATTGAATAATTTACAAATTTACTAATTCTTACAAACATATTTATTTAAAAATTCGGAAATGAAAATAAATAATTCCATTATTCACAGGTGTTAAACGAACACTTTTAATTCAACGAAAAACGATGGAATTACTTTCACTCCATCACTACCAACTTTACTGGGAATATGCCAGCAAGTGTGCCCTTTAAAATACATTCATAAGTTTTACTGAGGTTGATTTCTAAAGTGTTCTAATAACTGTGAACACTCTTTAGTAAGTAATGCTATGTTTTAATTTTATAACATTTAATGGTGTTTTGACACGATATTGAGGACAATTTAAAGAAAATATTAATTAATTTAAAAAAATAACATATTTACTTATAAGCATTTAAACTAAAATCTTTATTCGTAAAAACTTCAAAACGTTACTTCAACACGAAGATTTGTTTCAGTTTATGTGTTTTTTTTTAAATCACGGAAGTGTAATTTTGAGATTTCTTTATAATATGAAGTTTGGTTCACCAACGATAATGGTTTAAAATCTAACTAATTTTACCTTAAAATAAATTGGAAAAATGTATTTTAGAAGATTCCTCAGTAGTTAGAAAACCAGATAAGCTATCGCTATACTGTTTGCTTTTACAAGTAACATGTAAAAAAAACAATTTTAGCATTTTTTGCTATTTTTTTATAATACTCTTTTGAGGTTGAAATTGTGTAAAATATGTTTTTCGAGGACTCCAAAAAGCTTAGTAAACACGATAAGATATCGTTATGATATTTGCTTCAAAAGGTTGGCCATATAAGTACCTAAAAACTAATTTCTGTATTCCTCAAAACATATTCCTTGACAGGGTATTACCGCGCACATAGAGCTAGTAACACTTCAGAAGGAACGAAGTGGTGTTTTCTTCATGTTTTCGGAGCGGGTTTCTTGACCTGACAGAAGGTAGCTCTGTAATAGTTTTCATTTGTTTCGTGGAGCCACCGTGCAACAAGCCAAGTTTCTTGACGTTTGTCGTCTCTCCTTGTCTTCATCTTTCCCCTGGCACTCCTAGAGGGGTACATGTTTGACCCTCTCAGAAAAATCACTCCTTTTGGTCTCCCAAATCAGTCGTATATCAAAAGCATTTTATACTTCCGTTAAAATAAAATAACTTTATTCTAACGATTACAATATAAAAAGAAGTCTCATTTTAATTTTCTCTCTGTCCAGCGTTCAAACATGACGCGTTCCCACGAACCTTTTTTTTCTTTTTCAGACTTGTTTACGTTTTGTGTAGGTTTATTTCACTCAGATTGGGAAGAAAACTACACTGTAAATTTTTTCCTTGTAAACTTCCTAAACTGCAATGGAAGTAAAAACTTTCATGGAAATAACACCGCATGTCCGACTGCAAATATAGGAATGTTTAGATTCGTTCCAATACAAGGTCGAGGGTTTACAGACGTAAGCAGTGCATACTCAACTGTGTCTGGCGTTTCCTGAACACGGTTATGTTAGCTTTAAAAGAGTTACAAATTCACGGGCGAAATAAAGGTAGCTATCATCAAAAGGAATCATTTTTCTGTTCTCACTTTAAATTAAGTTGTCGTATAATCCGACATTTTGGCCAAGCCTGTTTTACGACAGAATATTAAACAATGGACTATATAGTAAAATGTCCTTTCTAGAAAGAAGAATTATTTAGTTTATTATTTACGTCGATTTCAACACCATACAAGTAGGAAGACGGTACAAAATTGTATTTTTTATTGCAAGAATTTAATTTGTTTTACAACAAAAGGAAGAAAATCCAGTACACGTGCAACACCGGTGATACTGCTGGGGGAAGTTTTAATTTCTTAAACTATCAGCACTGACCTATTCAACCTGAGTAGTTTTGTTTAAGTTTGGTGGATGGATAAGTGATGAGTAGCCCGAAAGTAGTACTTAAGCAGGGATGCCGAATGCAATCTATTATAAAACTATCGGCCAGAAAACTAGCGAAGGAACACTTTTTAACTTATTTCTCTGCAAGAGTTCTTTATATTCGACGCTGTCCATACGTGGAAGAACTGCGCATTACAAATGAAAGGCTTCGTACAGGCGCGAGTATTTACGAGTGGCAGCAGCGAGAGCCAGTTCCAGTGTCTCGTCAAACCTTGCTCTCTACGTATCGATACCTACCCACAGTTTTCGTAAAATACATTGCGATATTTTGATTACTTTTTTTTCGTAATAATAATTCATTTTTACGCGTGTTAATAGTTATGTCGGAAAAATTGAGAGTGAAGTACGTTTCTGAAGACAGGCTACGAGATTCGCTATGATTTCACTGCGATATGTTTTCGACGAAAGTTGTGTTAAAATTAATTGAAATACTTTTATCACGATAGGGAAACTTATTGGGATCGATAAACTGCATTTGTAGAGACGTCGTTTGTGTTAAGACGTACGATTCCGTAAAGACATTAACGTATACGTGCGTCTATTATTTTTTAAATAATCCGTGAGATTTTTCATTCGGCTAGGATTTGTACATTTATTAATTTTGTGACAAATTATTTGCGATTTTTTTTCGGGTAACCTGTGTATGTGAATTCCGTTTTAAAGCTAACTCACGTCTGGATAATTATACCGAGTTGTCGTCGGCTTCCACACGAGCGGAACACCGGGTTAGGCTTCAACGGAAGTTCTATTGCTTGTTAAAAGTGAATTATTTTAAAGCTTGGAAATGGGGTAAGTTTTTCTGTTCGATTACGTGATTGATTTTCTAGCTAATATTTATTTGTAAATAGTTGACACGTTACGTTGTAGAGCTGATAAGGGTGGGGTATGCTATTGCGATTAGCTTGCATTGGAAATATAAACCGGCGAATTCGTAAGCAGGGATAAATAATTTTAATATCTCACCTTGGTTAATTTCTTCAGACTGCGTCGTTCTTGTGTTTAGGAATAGTCGTAAATTATATTGGTGAGGAAATAGTTTTTTGGCTTCGTTGTAGGTATAATTCCATTAACTCGTTGCGTGTTTGCTTTCTTTATAACACCAGGATAGCTGGGCTGGTCATTCACGTAGAAATAGGTTCTGTAATTCGTTTGCGATTCCTTAGTATTTGATTCGTGTAATTTAGTCTGTCTTAAATTATATATTAGTAGGGAAATAGTTATTCATATTTTTTTAACGTGTGTGTGGTATATTCGTTTGTTTCAATCATCTAGTACGTGCGTCGTAATCAGGCTAAATATTTTTTATCGATTTGTAAAGTGTTTAAATGCGTAATTTTTTTTAACTTGTGTCGAGGAGTCATTCAGTTGCGGTTGTTTTAGTTAGCTTAGTAAAATGCCGTTGTGGATTTCAGCCTATTATTTGGGTGTAGTTCATTTTCAATTACGTACATATTCTTTCAATAGCTATTTCCTAATCATTTTCAATCAAATTCTTCGTTATTTTAAAATACGCCTTTCCGAACTACGCCATAACCTCAGTCTATAATCGGACGGCGGCCGAAGCAGACGTGTCTTGTGATGCTCTCTCTTCCTCATCCGCTTGCCAGACAGCAAAAGGGGAGGAACTGCTATGCCCCCTCCTCAATACCATTATTAAATTGACATATACCCCTTCCCAAACAGATCACACCTCAGTACAACGCAAGACGTTCGAGGGCGAGGATCTACATTGCCGCTCCCCCAAAAAATAATAAAGAAGTAAGAAGACACTTAGCACACTCTTACACCAAACCACACACTTATCAATTCATACAAATATTTAAAAAATTGCAAAAAAAATCATTGATTAATTCAATTACATTAATCGCATCAATCAATTTTATCGGATTAATATTTGCAGATTAAAATTTTTGATTGGATTGATATCGGATTAAGGATTAATCCGAACAATCTATTCGATATCAAATTGATAATCCGATTAATCAAAAGTGGGGTAGGATCGGTACACCCCTACTACTTGTAGAATTTTACATATAATTATTTATTTAACTTCTAATCAAAATAATATAAATGTTATATTTGACACGTACGGAAATTATTATGATTAAAAGTAATTAAACAATAACATTAAACAATTTTCCAAAGATAGTTTTGAATCATATTAAGCAATAACATTTTGAAACAATTTTCGGTAACCTCTGGTAAGACTACTCCTTACAACACCTCAAAAATATATTTTGCACCACCGGTATTTCTGAGTTACTATTTTGTTTAGGACCCAGGTAAAAGTATGGTATGAAAAACCATACTAGCTGTACACAATATTACACCTATCATTACGATATCGCTTTGTAAAGCTCCTACAAATGTCGTAGCAAACTTCCTTCATGAGCAACCTCCTTCCAGTGACCGCTAATTTTCTGGTACACACATTTTATGATACATTTAGTGATGATTAATTTTAATATTTTACATTTCTGTTTCACACTGTGCATATAATAACTACTATGTCGAGTTTTTATTTTGGATTTTAGCCTATTTGTCTACAGATTTCATTTTTTAATCTTCAAACTATTTTGTTTTAAAATATTTGTTAAATTCTGGGACGTTTTTGTGGCATTTCGCCCTGTACATGTTTATAACAGACCAAATGATGATCATCGTAGGTTTGCGTACTAAGCAGTCTGACCTTGCTACGTCTTAAGCCAAGGGCTAGGCAAGGCTGGATTTGCACAAAGACATAGCAAAAGCAACCGAGAACCAAATGACAAACGCCATGCGAAAGAACCATTTACTTGTACAATGTAAGGGTGAATTGACTAGTGAAAACGACTTACAACAGAAACAAAGAAAGTAATTGTCTTTTATTGTTATTATTTTTCTTTTCATTTGTTACCAATATTACATGAGGAAAAGCTAACATGAACTTCCCTAACCCTAATTTCCAAGTTAATTAAAATATACACAAAACACCAGATTACCTTCTCTTTTCTACAATAAAAGAGTAAAATGCAAATATTGTTCAGGTACATGAATTTTCTGATACCCAGCTAATACTTTGATATTTATTTGCTTATTCTAAAATATGGGTAATCGTTACGCAAATAACTGGTAATTTAGAAAATACAGAAGGCCATCACAAGATATACTGGGCAACTGACCCCAAAATACAATCGTCACACAATGGCGGAGTAAATAGTGTCATACCAATATTTACACTGACATGAAAAAACAAAGATGGTAACAACTATTACTTTAACTGTTATGAATTAATATTACTTGGATATTACAAATTCAAAGTTTCACATAATGTATTTTTATATACATTATCTGCTCGCGATCCCGAGTGGATTTCCAGTCTTAACTCCCGCGAGCATATACTATTTTTCAAAGAGTTTCAGAAACTTCCTAAAGTTTTTCATTAGTTTACAAATGTTAAATACCACAAAGTCCCGAGTATTGACCGCAATAGTCGTATCAAGCGTGACTTGATTACCAGAGGTTAACAACACAACCTCCATAAGACGTGGCTTCATTGCCAAAGTTTAAGACCAAAACTTTCATAGTTATTTGTCTGGTTTACATATGTTTATGGCCACAGCCCCCTTAATTAATAACTTAGTCACAAAACTTTCATAATGTTTTGCAAAATGAAAGAAAGTAACATTAATTTAGTTCTACCCTTTATAAAATCTCAGATGAGAGACCAACATTCCGTGATCATTTAAAAAGACTAAAAATTCGATCATCATGGCCCTAGCCTAACACCCAACTGACGAGAAGGTCCTACTAGCTTGAAGAGCCTACATTTGTGCATTAAAACCAAACTACTACTTATCTTGTAGTAGAATTCCCCCTCGAGGCCGCTGACTGACCCCGAATGAAACATGTACCGAGGCTAAATACACATTTCCGCCACATGGCGTATCCAATCATAGCAGTGAAACGTCATTTTCGTCAGAAAATGCAGTGATTCCAAGAATTAAGCGGTATTTTAAATACTGCTTATAGGGGTCATGGGATTCACGACCAATGGTGGTTGACGTAATCAAATAAGGTGAACCGACGCAGCGGTCCCCTTTTCCCCTTAGGGAGATCACATACATGAATTATAAACCACCAATAACATTAAAAGACTCAATCACACTTCCGGCATGTTGACCAGGTGCAGGAACTTGCGTAACCAAACGTCATAGTTTTGCGCTGCGCGCGCACAAGTAGCGAGCAGTCTGCAGCGTCTGCCGCCGATGGTGCTGCCATCAAGTGGAGAACCGCCGAAGCACCTTATCGCTTCACAGTTGTCTGCCAAGGCTGAGCGTTGCTGCACTTGGAAAGATATCTCGTACGTTGACACCCGTTACCGTTGTCCCAGGTCTTCCAGTGTCTTTTTAAGGTAACGTGAACATGCCGAGTACATTGCAGGTTAGTTATTCAATAGATTTTAAGCCATTAATAGTGTTTTTAACACCAAAACCAGCGTGTTAAACGTTCGTGCATGCCGGCCACTGTGTCATAAAAATGTCGGGTAACCAAAACAACGTAATTATTCGAATGGGTGATTATGGCGATCGTGGTCCAGCCCGCTGATTAAATAGTTTATAATTAGTGATAATTGTTGATAATTCGAGGAAGATTAGCGACGTGGTCCAGCCCGTCACAGCAGCCTGACATTAATAATCTCTGCGGTGTTAATGCGTTGGCTTGTTATTACTTACATAGACTTGTAGACCCCGGCTTACTACTCCATGTATAATTTTACTGTATTATATGAGGATAAAATGTGAGGTATGTTGTGATATAATTTTATGCACACAATAATTGTAGTTCGCCATTCTTGTAAACCTTTGCTTCACTCCATTGTTGCTTAGTCATGAATTCAAATCTCCCATGAAAACCTTTTTGTCTCGTTTTCGTATTGTGTCCAAGGTTTCTTGTGGGTTATTAAAGAAATTATTTTATTTTATAAGTTTTACATAATCTGGTCTATAGGCACGTAAAGTTAGATTTTATTATGTTTAAAAACAAAGGTAATACTAGGTAAGTTCTCACGAATATGTGATGTATCCCTGTTGTAGGCTACACTTGTTCTACATCGAAAAATAATACTCTCATTCTATTTATTCCCTCTCTTATTATTAACTCAAATATCAATATCGGATCAGCCCATTTCCACTATTATTTCTTCAGCTCTTTTGGTCCACGTTACACGACCTATGATTCAGCAGCCTGGCCTGATTTGTTTTGATTTCCCATTTTCCCCACGCAGAGTATAATAACAGATCAATTCTTCAGGTATCGAAGGCTTGTATGAAGATCTGAAACATGCTACTATTTAGGGGCCTACTTCAATTTCGATCTACTAACATTTTCCTTCGTCCGGTATTGGAACATAGAAATGCATGCCGTCGCTATTCAGTGGACACAATGTGCGCAGGAAACTGGCACATTTAAATGTAAAGCTTATTTAGTAGGTCATAGACGCAAAGCAAAATCTGATGTCAACAGCCGCTGCAAAAATTATTACCTTTAAAATATTTTCAAGAAACTTGTATGAAGTACTAGAAGTTATAGTAAAATATACTTTAAAATTACTTAATGACAAATGATTCTGGGATTATAAACGCAACTGTAATGTTACCTACTTGTTTGTAGAAGAAGTATTTTAGTATTAATTGAACATTTATACATTTTATATTATCCAGAATTTTTAAAGATTTTTCGATACATTCGTGTTACAGCATTATTGTTTTGTAAAAAAAACTCATCAACGTTGGCCAGTTTTTAGTGTGAAATTATTTTCACTGCGGATTGTAATATTTTTTACTTTTTTTATTCTTTACGGATTTGGACCAGTAAGCTGTAATTTGCCCTAACACAAGAAAACAAGCAGGGATTATTAAAATCATTCAGTTTACTGCTAAGTAACAATATTTGTTTTTAATAAATGTAATGATATGCCGATGTCTCGTCTTTCAGAAGGTGAATTCACTCTCTCTTTAGGGCCATGCGCCTAATTTTTTATTGCAGTGCCGACCAAGGCAGGCAGATGGTTTTTTTTTTCTCGATAAGAAGTGTTTCATTTCTGAAAAAAAAAAATAGTTGAGAATTTTTTTATATACAATTACATAACTTCCGAATCTTCCCTAAATAGAAGGGCCGCAGTGGCGTAGTGGTTAGACTACTCGCCTCCCACCTAGGAGAACCATGCTCGAGTCTCGGTTATAGTCCATTCACGGTTACTTCAGCCTTTTCTGAAGCCCTACTAAAGTTCTACTTCCAGAATATTCCTCCGCCTCACGCAAATTAAGCTTAACTAGTCAGAATTACACCAGAGGGACAACGCACTGCATTCCTGCGCACTCAGCTGTAACAGTATTTTCTATAAGAACTATTTCTCACTAGGTGCTACCAACATACCTATTTTCTCCCTATTATTTGTTCAGGTTATTTACAAATGAAACATTATAACGTATAGATAAAATATGAATAACATTCCAATTTAACAGAAAAAAAGGTAACTTTTATGAACAGAAGTATAAAACGCTTGTGATACAAGGCGTATTTACGAAATAACTAAACACGTCATATATGGGGAGATTTTTGAAAGGTTTGATTCAAAAATGCCGAAGAACTCGTGAATGGACTATATAGGTCGCTCCAGGTTTCCGAATGTGGGAACCGTGCCGGACGATGCCGCTGGTCGGTGGGTTTTTTTTTTTCAGGGATCTCCGTAGTCAATTCTCTTCACCCTCATCGGCTCTCAAGACTACCCAAATATCTTCACTCACTCATTCAGGAAATACATGGCTTACAATTCTCGTAGCGTGGTTATCGGATATTTTTCTCTAACCGTGGAGTATCCTTATCGTACTTGCTCGTTGACAACGCGCAAAAATGATATTCTTTAAGTTTGCCAACGTAAAAGAACCGCTTCCCTAATTTTTCGCGTATAGGTGCGGCGCGCGGCTGTAGTTAAGTTTTGTGTCTATAACCATAGTTGTGTATACAGCACTTTATTTTGGAAAGGCTGAACTTCGATTTCTTATGTGAGCACTTCGCACAATAAGAAAAACACTGTTTCAGAATGTAAAATTTCAAGTGCGCAGCCAAGGGAAATATTTTGAAATTGTTTATATCGATTGTCAGTACATAACATTTAGATAATCCTCCTGAATTGGTTTATATTTATTGTACATCTTGACTATTTTGGAAGGGGCTGCAGCCACTTCAGCTGCCTCCTCGCGTACGACAATAGACAAATAAAATTTAGATTTTTGTCTGCAAACATATTTTACCAAGGCAATTAAATTTGTTTCGGAGCAAAAAGCTTATTTCAGAGTTTAAAAACTTTGCACTCATCGTTTAGATAGGCACCACTCTCAGAGTGATATTTTCTTTGGAGTACATTTATATTAATTAAACTCTTATAAAAAGTATTTACTTAGGACTTCTCTTTTGTTACACAACCATATAAAAAGTAAAGTACCAAAAAAATTAGAATGACAAGTTTGAAGCACGTATATGACTAATTCATTATTATTGTGAGTATTATCGATGTTCCGGTTAATTCAATTCAGTAAGATACTAGCTTTAAAACTGGCCCACGCTTATGTTGAGATAAATGCATCTGTCTTGAGTTTCGGCCTTATGACATCTTTGCAACTATTTGACTGCAAGCCAGAGCACTGTATAAAATACGTATTCATTTTTCAATTTTAATAATTTTAGAGTGTTGTTGAAATTTCAACGAAAAACGAAAAGTCTGTGCATTGTTAATGGAATTATAAAAAATCCATGCAGTACCTGGCGACGATTAAATTAATTTAAGTACTTGCACAGCAATAGCGTATAAAATGTAATATTTTGATAAACATTTGGTAAAAAAAATCCCGTGTTTAGATAGGTAAGACGTGTTTTGAGCCGTTTTCGCATGGTTGAGGTTGTCCATGGCAGCTAATAGGCTTAACGAGCTTGATGCCGCTCTCACCTTCGCCCAATCCCGGATCTGCTAATATCAGCAAAGCACAAGGCCTGCCAGCAGTAACGTCGTAAGCTCGGTATGTAAGCCACCGGAAGCCGTACTCCGTTAAACGTTTCCTAAACCTATTCACGGCCCTGCGTTGCGCCGAGGCTAAAGCCCGTGCGGCGCCTCAGTATTATTTTTATTTGTGAAAACACTTTGTACGGGATAGAGGGTTGGTAAGGGATGGGCTGGGGTAGGGGTGGTTGCACCTGCTGGGATGAAGCGCCGAGACTTGTGAAGGAACCCCGTTGATGTTTCTGCGGGTGGTGGGGTGGTGTTGAATAGGGGGTGGGAGGCAGGCGGGAAACTTGACGGGCTTAAGTTCTTATTTTCTCCAGCCGAGTGCGTATTCCGAGCGCTGCTTTGAGGAAGGGAGGGGACTTATCATCCTCCGCTCCTCCTTCCCAACGCCCTAACTGCCTCGCCGACCGTTTCCTCGACTGGAGCCTTGGCGGAAGGGGAGCTGGTTTGAGGGTGTGAGAACGAGAAAATGATGTTCACGTTACACTGCGTACATGTGTTCCTGGCTTTCCCAACACTGTCACCGTCGCAAAGCGACTCAAAAGCAAGTGACACCAAAGTGCTGAATTTCTTACTGGTTTTTGATAAGAAACATGATGCGAAACCTGCACATTATAGTTTCTCGGCTATTACTATTACTTAGATGATAACACAGATAAAAAAATAATAAGCTGTTCTTGTTGCTAAACTTCGCCAACAAAACATTTAGAAACAGGCCGTCCACACGCACAACTTCGTACCGAATGATCACATGATCGACTGTATTTTGGTTCCGTGCATTGCCTATTGGTAATAATTCTAAATACTACCAACAAACCCTCTCAATTTCAAGTCTGCAAACATATAAGTTGTAGATACTAATACAGGTTTACAAACATAACACATGGTAAAATAACCAGATTTGTATTTGAAGAAGAACAAAGTGGGTGGCAACTAATAAAAAAATGAGATCAAACGGAGCATTTCCTTCAGTACACAACATTTAGTGAACCCAACGGCTTGTTGAAAATGTCGGCAATGTTCCTGTTCGACTCTACATAGCCAACTGTCAACACTTGTTTAACCACGATGTATTTAAAAAATGAAATGTTATACCTATGTGTTTGGACCATTTAGTGTTTTAGTAGTTTTTCGTCATGAGAATGGCTTCTTGCTTATCCACTAACAAACAACACTTCACATATATATTTCTACCCTCAAACTAATAAGATCTTGCAGGTAAAGAAGTTCTGATGCCGCCAGACTGGATGTGATGTACTCTGCCCCCACTGAGCTCAGAGCAACATTTTGCTGCTTCTTTGAACCCCAAGACACCAAGTTGCTACAGTGTACAGTGTAACACTCTTGCGGTCTACCTTGTCGGTTTCCCAGTCAGCATTAGCATAGGTGATTACTTGAGCATTCTGCTGGACATTTATTGTATACCAGAGTCTTATTGATGATGCCCTTCACATACCGAAGCACTGTTTATGCTGCATTTCACAAAAGATGAGTTATAATCGAGAAAACCGCTCAAATAAGTTGTTGCAAATTTTATCTCAGGTATACTCATTTGGGATATGTAAGAGAAGCTCCCAAAATATATCGGTATGAGATGCCCACAACATCACCCGTGTCATCAAATGCCAATGTCTCTTCCATTGGGATAGATGAGATTTCGTATTCCCCTAGATTAAACCTCTGGAGTTTGTTTCCTATGAGCATTTGCTGATATATCTCTATTCGGTTTTCTCCAATTTATTTTCTGTTTTTTATGATATGCTGCATGTCACCCATTTTTTCAGCATCTCTTCTTTTAGCTGTTCCGCGAATTCTTCTATTTTTAATTTTTATCCCAACAGAAATACATCATCTCCCAACGCAACTAGCCACAATCTGTCTCCGCTTTATTAACAAGCATCAAAGTTTGATCTAAAGTTGCACTTAGTTGCAAACTGATTAAACCTCTGGTTCGAGTGGTGTGGAGACTTTCGAAGTCCATGTAGAGAATGATGCAGTTTCAAAACTTGGTTTTCCTTTTATTTCCTTTGGTTGAAGTATGTACACATCCCTATCGAGTGTCCCATTCAAGAAAGATGTAGGATCATCCATCTGTCTGACACTCCAATATTTCCGTAGGGAGTAGGACAGTGCCAGTCTCATTGTAGGTATCTTAGCCACAGGTGCACATGTACCTGTTCGCTTCCATCCATCTGGAAACCTTTTTCTACCAACATGGCTTTCTTGGTCACATTTGGCTTAGTATTAAATACCCTGTGGAGGGGAGGGGGCTCCTCCACCACCAAGGAACAGAGGCCAGTCCTAGCAAAGTCCATCAATGCTTCTCCTCCCAAAAAAATTGAGAAGCCATTCTTTATATCTCTTCAACATCAAGTTCAAGTAGTGTTTTTCTTCGTCTGTGGAGTGTAAAGAACGATCTAAGGTAACATCACATACTGCACGCACGCTTACAGACTTTCTCGAAGACACCCGTCATCAGCGGCGGGGCGAGCGAGTGCGACGGGGCACACACACCCAAGTAAGACGCCACGTCCATAGCATCAGTAATGAATCCCTGTAGGTCTCGAAGAAACAGCAATTCATGGAATGGGTTTTCCTGTGGCAGGTGCTCGTGATAGATGTGCCACCATCACAACCTATTTTGTTGCTGTTGGTTTAGCATCCCTTGGTGAGTCCGCTATTATCATTGTCTTAAATTTAGTATGTGAATCTAATGCTTTCTGGATTCAAGCCTTTTATTCTTCACACTCTAGTACTGTTTCTTCGTAAAATTGTGGACTGCATTCACTCAAACAGTACGTAATATATAGTTCATAGTTTTCGAAATGTGTTGGTGTTGTTGCTTTCTTTTTGCTTCGTACTGGTAATGGATCCATACTCTCATCCTTAAATCCATGAAACTCTTCATCGCTTTCTCCTGTCGTAGAAGTTTGCTCTTTTGACATGTGTTCGTTGTCGTATCCCTCCGATTTCTCCACCCGAATTAGTTTGTGGTTTAGGTTGATACTTATATTTAAATAACCCATCGTTCTCATCAAATATTATATCCCTATAAACTTGAACTCTTCCTACCACTGGATCCCATACTCCATAGTCATCAAGGCCATAGCCAACCAACTTTGCCGGTGTGGCCCTTGAAGCAAACTAGCCTCTCTGTGGCAACTTGTCCATGTCCTGACTCCAAATATTCTCAGCTTACAACGTCTAACAACACAAAAGCATGTTTGACAGATATCTCTTCATTGAGTGCAGCTGTTCAGGAATGGTTTCGTTGGTATGCGGCTGTACGAATATATGCTCCCTACAAGTGCTTTGGCAAATTCGTTTGAGCAAATATAGACCTCACTTCGTCAAGCAGAGTCTGATTTAGCCTTTCACTAACACAATTCATCTGTGGTGAATACGGAACTGTATATTCCAATCTAATAACTTTCTCGGAACAGAAGTAATTCAATTCAAATAAAGATAACTCCCTTCCATTATCACATATAATACGACTTGTACAGTTCTTTCCAACCTGAGATTCTTGATATAATTCATTTCGTCTTCGGCCGTTTCAGCTTTAGCCTTGAGCTAGTATATAAGACACAGAAATGAGCGTAGTCATCTGTCACTATTTGAAAGAATCGCTCACTATTATTAGTGGGTGTAGTGACAGAACGTCCTACATCTCCCCTATTCTGCGAGGCATAGATCTAGTTCTAGTCAGGAATTACTGTCTTTGGGCTTTCCCCTGGCAACACGAG
This sequence comes from Dryococelus australis, assembly GCA_029891345.1. NCBI lineage: Eukaryota > Metazoa > Arthropoda > Insecta > Phasmatodea > Phasmatidae > Dryococelus > Dryococelus australis. The sequence goes on from CM056995.1 coordinate 81,931,839, forward strand.
TTACACACTTTGATGTTGGTATTCCCATTTGCGTAAAAAGGTGACAGTTAAAATTGTCCAACATTTTGTGCGACAAATATTCAATTTCTATTGAACAATACTTTTCCACCTTGCACATTGTGTGATATACCATTAACATATTTCCGGATGTACCATATTAAATTCTTAAACTACTGTCATGAACTGTTTCTGCACTGAAGATTCCCCTTTTACCATAACTAATAGCTTTCCTCACTGATAACATATTGGTAGAATAAATGTTTCTAAATTTGACGTCACATCAACTTTATACAGTACCACCGTCCCTTCCGCAACTTCTATCTTGATGGGCTCCTCAAAATCTTGAATGTCCATTGTATTGTATTATAAAGGGCTTTTTGACGTCCCCCGACTTTATGCTTGATAGTTTAGAGGGGGAATGATTACAGTCTAACTTATAACCTAACTTGATATAACACCCATGGCTTGCCCGGGATTCGAACCCAGAGCCTCCCTCACCCCAGATCAGTGGCGCACCAGCCGACTGCGCCGTAGGAGGTCGGCTTGAATGTCCATCATACACGACTTTGTGGATACGTCGTAGACGAATCGAAAGCCATGTTCCCAAGCTTCGACAACTGCACGTTTGACGTTACTGTTTCGTATGTGGCTCACTTATACTTTCCGACCGCAACTTTGATACTTTTATTGCAGCGACAATTAGTTTACTATCCAGGACACTTTGCCTGGGCAATTATATATTCAGAAATAGGCTTTCCACACGCACAACCTCATACTGAGTGGTCACGTGACATTTTTTTTTGTTTCCGTGCATTGATCACTGGACACAATTTTAAATACTACCAACATTTGTGTGTAACTAAGAAACATCAAATTGTTTAAGTCGATACGTTGTATTCGTAAAAGTCTGGCAGATATCGTATATACAAATCCGTTTAAATTTAATGAAATGTATATTTTAAAGCGGTTTCTCTTACACTTCCGATTTAAATCTCTCAGCGTTGACTCTTTAAAATAACCCTATGATCTAAAATACTAGCAAGGTAATTTAATTGCAAGAAAACATTGCGTTCATTATCGCGAAATATCACTCAAAAACGATATTTATGCATGTAATTTTATCAGAAATAAGGAAGCAAATAATTACTATTAATTAATTTTTCTATGCCTTTCAACTAATCACCAAGTACATAGGCTGTACCTTGCGTGCGGTCCTACTGCAAAGAAAGTTTTGTAACAATTATCAATTGAGTGTACTCTGAAGTACATTCAAACTACCAAACAAAAAAAATTGGATGTTCAGTTTAAACAGTGTTAACATAAATGATTAACAAAGTTAAGCAAATGGTGAACATAGCTGTGATATAGCCCAAGGCGAACTATGGCCTTTTTAAATAACGAAGTAGTGGCTGACGCAGTGTACATATATCGGAAAGCGGTAGACAAGATATAAATGTTCTCACACTACTCCAGATCAAGAAAATGCTGCAAAATTGTTATTCTCTGGTGGCAAAGAACAATAGCTGGAATCGTTGTAGGCGCACATATGGCAAAGCGAAGAAATGAGAAAGTGTGTGTTGGGCACCAGTCATGTAATTTTATTCAGTGTATACGTATTCAGTCATGACTCTCTGGTACAAAGTACCAATTGGCATAGATGGGGGTAGGGTCATTGTAAGGACCGAAATATGGAAATTGTGTAAAGATATGGAAGGTACGACACATGGAGCTATTTTTTACGTGCTGTGATCTCTGGAGGGAGAATTCACTAATTGGTCTGGGTGATGGCAAGGGGTATATATATTGATAAAAGAGGTGGCCAAGTTACACGTATGGGGATATTTTCTGCATTAATACTCAGTGGTATATATGGTTTGCAGTGGCGTGTGATGAAGTGATGCAAGGTAATCTGGTTCTTTCTCAGTACTCTACACACTCGGCGCACGCAGCAGGAACCAGTGACCAGAGTGGAGCCGGGAGAAACTGAATGTATTGTGACCACTTACGAGAGAGCGTCAAATGCACTACTGCGTCTAAGTGGCCGTTGTGGTGTTTAGGTATAGCACAGAGCAAAACACAGCGTACTTTGCAACAGTTCGCCACACGCCGATGTCGTTTGGAATGTTGTTTTTCTGCAACATTGTATGTAAGTAGGTAGTTGGGCTTAACGTTTCATCGACAGAGAGGTCTTTATAGACTGAGTAAGTTGCTCAGAGAATAGGGATTGGGGGAGGAATGAGAAAGAATTAGTCATGCCTTTAGTTATGGAACCATATGAGTATTCGCCTGCAGTGATTTCGGGAAACCACGGAAAACCGAATTCAGGAAGACCGGATCGGGAATCGAACCCGGGTCCTCCCGAATACGAGTCCAGTGAGTTACTACTGCACCACTTTGGTCGGCGCGACATAGGTAGGGACAGTGATATTTTGCGAAAATATTTCCAGACATAATACTATTCAAATCACAGTATGGTTGTCCAAGAGTTTTGATTGCCTGAAGCATGTTCTGGTTGGTGTGTCGGAGTTACGCGATTATGAGTGGTGCGGTCAAATGCGGTAACGACACCAGCAGCCAATGGCAGTATGACAACAGCCAAGGTGCATATATAGTATTGGTATCTACTGTGTGCTCCAATTTATTTGCGAAAATCAGTGGCCCTAGACATATGAAAAGGGGTTAGTTTGGAATATATGCAGATATGTGTGGTGCACGGGTCATGCAGGCATTCAAAGTATGTACAGGAGACAACTCAGTCGTATTTTCGTAGTTGCATAGGGCACCATCTGAAATTATATGTGTTTGAAAAATAGGAATAAGTACAATGGGCTTACATGAGGTGGAATGGAGGGCACAATTAATGCAGGAATTTTATAGCATGCAGCGAATGGTCGTTAGATAATATTGTTTGGTGTTTTGATGAGATGGTCACATATTACTAATTTTTAACGATATGACTGAAATTTTTGAAGTAATTTTTGTAGCAGGTGATATAATTGTTATCTTAACGTGTTTCCTCTATATGTTAAATTTTTCAACGTATGTTTAAGAAAAATTCTTGGAGGGCTGGTGTTTTTTAAATTATATGAAATTTTGATGGTATATTTGAAATACACGAGCTTAAAGTTTTAACTTTTTTGTATTCGTGTATTATTGTTAGGGACCTGAAAAATTCGCGTTATTATTTTACATCAGGCTAAACTTCACAGTACTTTACTTACAGGCAACAACGTCGTTTCTCCATTGGCTGTGCATTGATCTGAGGTCCTTCCCTTGTTGACTGAACTCCATATGATTGAGGTTCATATTTGTGAAGTGTTTATCTATTGGCGCAGAGTTACCCAGGGCGTGTCACCTGAAGTATGGTCCAATGACAAACGTATATCAAAGATACGCGTGTTTCAAGTTTAACGCGTCCCTAAATAATAACACGAATTTTGCGGGTCCCTAATTATTGTTTGTGACTTGTGAAGCCGTATTTTCGTATTTTCATCGCATCTTTTGTTTCTACGTTATCAATTTACTCGGTCTGCTGCCGTAGCTTGTATGCCGGTCTGGAAGCCATCAGCAGTGAGCTGCCAAGGGACTACGCATTAGGTGAGTGAGTAAGTGTAGAAATTTGGGTGACTCTTAACTTCGAGGTCTTGAGAGCCGATGCGGGTGAAGTGAGGTGAATATATAGGGATCGTTAGAAGCCAAAACCAATCGCTTGGGCAACAGGCACTGGGGAAGGAAGTAGTTATGTCCTGTATTTATGAACTAACCCAGTATTCGCCTGGAATAGTTTCGGAAACCATGAGAAGCAAAAATCAGGATGGTCAGTAACTAACCTGGTCAACCCGAATTATAGTCTAATCTAAGTACCGGATTGTGCAACCTAGTTCAGTACCTTATTTGGGCATAAATAGAAAAAGGATGATTGAAATGGTTGTATTATCATATATCTAGTGTTCATTGTAAGATATTCATGAAAAAAAACTGTATCCTTCTGTAAAGATCCTAATGGCAAAAGTTAGATGTTAGTTACTATTTTTTGAAATTTGACTTACTGGAACTTCTTTGGCTGATGTGAATTAAAAGCATATCGGTCAAATTTCATTAAATTACTAAATGAAATTGTAGACAACTTAAAGAAGGGCTGTTAATTTTTTTTCTTCCAGGTAGTTCGTTCCAGGTTAACGCTGGCCTACAGTATAGACTACCTACTACCTGCGCTCTACTCAATCGTCATGGTACGCGTCACATATTTCTGCATCAGACGGCAGTCGATTACAGTGACGTACAACATCGGCTAAACGCCGCGGCGAGTTTACTGTCACATGGCTCTGCTTTATAACACTAGAGTAGCGTGGAGGTCAGCACTCCACAAGTCGCGTCCTGGTCAAGGCCGGCCAAAAATTTCAGTTCGTGCACATATACACCCGAGTAAATAACAGATCACTTGACCTCTACTTGTACACGTTTGAAAAACTCCTTCCACACTGTTATTTTTGTCTTTTTATCTGAAAGCGTATTGCTGTTTATAGGACTTCTACATTACAAACTTTCTTTGCTGTAGTATAAGAAAAATTTCAAAACGTTTTGGACTTTCCTGCTAATAAAAGCATATTATATGAATTAGAAGTTTTGAAAGAAAGCACCCGTGCCAAAATTTGCATTCCAGGCACATAATACGGGCTAATGGTTCATCCAATTCTTAAGGCTCGATTTCACAACTTTTTCAGAAATTACTCGTTTTCGCGCCATAATTTTGTATTCATAGTAATTGCTGACAATGTACAATAATAGAATATTTACATTTTAAAAGTTGTTTAATACATTTATGTGTGATTTTAATTGTGTGTTGTCTGCTTGTTGTAAAAAGCCAAGAACTTAAAAATATAATATGAATATGTCCTCGACATTTTACAAGCAGGTACTACAAAATTAAAATTACGCACACAAATATTTAAAAACTCGTAAAATATAAATTTTCTAAAATTGCACATTGTCAATTACTATGAATCCGAAATTATGACGCGAAAACGAAGAATTTCTCCAAAGGGATGAAGCCTAGTCTTAAGCGTTTCCCTGAATGTACTTGGCAACATGTTTGCGGCACTCCCCGTGTAGACCATTGTATAAATAGTCGAATATAAAACAAAGCACTTCAATACTGAAACCTAATTTCTTTCACATTTCTCTCTCTCTCTTTCTCTCTCTCTCTCTCTCTCTCTCTCTCTCTATCTCTCTCTCTCTCTCTTTATCCTGTTCCATATCCCTCACCACGTCCACTCAAGAGTTTGGAAAGTTGCAGTTATCATTCTCCACATAAATACTCGCCCCTTTCGAAATATAATTATAACATATCAAGGCGTAAACTTAAAAAATAATGTGGCTCATAATCTGGCACATATGTACAATCGGCCATTCATAAAATGTCCACAGATCATAATTCTAAGCCCCCTTCGAGTAGTTCAACATATCCAAATAGTAAAATTCTTTTTGTTTCCACACGAATCATAAACGGTCCATGGGTTACAATCCCAGCAATGTAATTTAAATTTTTAAATTTTTCCAACTACTCTTACTAGATGGAAATTATAATGTTGGCAAATATCAACACAAAAAGACGGCAAGCTTAATGAAACAACAATAAACTGATCTCCCATCACGTCTACTGTATTCATGTTCGTGGATTTGCCAATTACAAAAGCGAAAGTTATCCTATAATCAATCATCGGCTATAATTTCATTTCCAGTTACTACACTTTTATTATTAAAAGTCAAGATGTAGCTCTTTCATATTTTTATACATTTCGCAAATGTGCAGAATGTTTTCCAAAAGTTACTAAATAATATTTAACATTTTGTCGTCTGGGTTTGTAGCACGAATATATTGATTTGACACACACAATTGTATTTCCAAGAAAATATGTTTCATTTGAACTCTCGCGCGTTTGAGGTGTTTGCCAGTCAATTACGGAAGTTCAGTGCCGGAGTAACTGAACTCTGATAGGCACAGTCAAACAGAAAATGTATCCTCATACAAACACCCGACCATCAGCCAAACGAGTTCCGCTTACGTGCACGTAGAATGGTGACGTCTATCTTGCACACAAGTCTTTTCGCAAAAAACAGGAGTCCCTATTTATAACTAACATTTGCACAAGAAATAACGAGTGTGCAACAATTAAGGTTGAAGTAAAGCAACTGCCTATGGAGCACTGCATCCGACTATACAACGTGAAGAACTCATAAAATAGTACAGACACCATGATAACTGACCAGAAAAGTTCGCTTTATACTGTATATGAAAGAAGAATGTATATATTTTGCAACATTATAAATTATCTTACTAAAATATATTTTTTTAAATGTAAGATAATTGTCTATTAAAAATATTCTGTATTTTTAACAAAATTTGGACATATTCCCATATTGGATAATTCAGAAAGCAGAATTTGCAAGAAAATCTTTGTCATGGAATATTATCATAATGTTTACTATAATTGTGTTTAAGAAAATTGTAATAATAATATAGGAAGCATTTTTATTATTGATTGTATGCGCGTCCATTTGTCACAAACATTTATAGCTGAAACTGACGTAAATAAAGTTAATTATAAAATTGATATGATACATTATCACTATGATTTTAATACACATTATCACAGTAAGTATTATGACGATCTATCTTGAAGAAGATCTGGTAAATTCTGCTTTCCGAAGCATCCAAAACGTAAATGCGCTAAAATTTTGTTACAAATGCAAACTCTATCGACCGATTAAATTTTTACATTTAAAAATTATATTTTACTGTAATATTTTATAAAGTTGCAAATATATACATCTTCTTTCATATGCACCATAAATCACACTTTTTCTGACAATTCTGGTGGTGTCTGTACTAGTCTTTTATGAGTTCTTCACGTTGTATAGTCGGGTCCAGTGCTCCATAGGCAGTTGCTTTACTTCAACCTTAAGCAGTTCAGAACTGTTCTGGATTATAGCCCGTGTTTAGCTGCTACCGTCCGCACGCACGCACGCACGAGAGCTAACCTGGCGGCGAACGCTGGCACGTCGCCCGTCACAAACAGGCAGTTGCGAGTACGGTCATCAAGTCACACGTGTCATCCAAGGGTTGAGTCATGAAACACGACGGGAGAGTGTGCAAATGTTCTCAAATTAGGAAGACTGGATTATATATATTACTTACGCATACATATATTCAACTACAATGTATAGGGAAGTATTCTGTATTTTAATATTTTCACCTACCTTGCAATTGAAAGTTAGGTTACGCCTATACATTATGTCGGTGTCTGTTAAACAAATCGTCGATTTAACTGCAACATTGAAACATTATTTTTCAAAATATGAAACGAGCACGTTTGTGAATAACCCAGAAAATTAATGTACCACTATGCTGAAAACATTTCCATTAATATATATATATATATATATAATATATAAATTTACTATTTTGAAGATGAAATTTTACAGAATCGCTTATGAAAATATGTACTTGAAGCTACAAGCCTTCGAAACTAAAATGTTGTGCTTGACTGCTTCCTTTTATTAAAAAATGTGTATTACGGTTAGACTAATTTGTTTCATATTAACCCTTTCAATCGCAGTGTAGCTAATTGTCTACATGTCGAACAAGAACGTTATACTTGGCTGGCATTGTATACTGTGAGGCTAATAGCCCAGTGATTCTCCATGTGGGTAACTGATTAGTAAACCGTGATGTTGTTCTACGATGTGACTGGTTCACGTCACTACTCACTGAGCACAAAGCCTATACCTTATAGTCAATTCGCGCTTTCTTCGCACCTGAATCGAACCTCTGAAAAATCACCCCATGTAAGTCGTGTTTAATTATTTCCTAACCACTTCATGTTTCACAAGAGTTTTATACTTCTGTTAATATGAAAGTATCTTATTTTTGTTAAATTGAAGTTTTACTTATAGTTTATTGACACATTTTAATAATTCATTTGTAATAAATATGAAGGAAAACAGTGAGAAAATATGTGTGTTGATAGCGCCTAGTAAGAAATAGTTCTCATGCAAAATATCATTACAAATGAGTGTCCACGAATTTGATGCGTCGTCCTTTAGTGTAATTTTCTAGACTAAGCTAAACTTAGTTTGCATCAGGCGGAGGAATATCCTGGAAGTAGAACTTTAGCTGGGCTTCAGAAAAGTATGAAAGAACTGTGAATGAACTGTGATAAATAGGGACTAGAAAATTTTGCAAATTCAATTTAGGACTATGACACGCTAGACTTCAAACATACGTAGGCTACATTTCTGTTACATTTCATATCGGATCACAGTCTATAAGACACATCCATATGAACTCTGAGCCAATAACAAACAAGAAAGGGAACAAGCGCCGAATCCCGCGCCGCCTGGTCTAAGGTAATATTGGTTACACACTGGCGTAGCGGCTAATGGCTCGAAAATACATAGGACTGTGAAGTCTAGCAACATTTATTTGCAACCCCTGACAACGTAAAATAGTATGGGAATGAAATGGGCAGAGGAAAGATTTTATGTACATTTCATAACACTTTTGTTTAATCTTCTTTTTCTCCTCACACTAAAGGAGACCGCGGTGATGTAGTGGTCAAACTACTCGCCTTCCATAAAGGCGGACCGGGTTCTACTCCCTGCGATGTCGCTCACCGCCCCTGCATACGCAGCTCCACACTCACCTCACATCACCCTCATCGGCTCCTAAGACCGCGATCTTAAGGGTAATGGTGCATGAAAGCAGTATATACACCCAATTATCGATGTAAATCGTTTTACAAAGGGTTTGTAGAAATTTTTGGCTCGACAAGATGCAAATAATAATTTTCAACCCCTTTTTACGTTGTTAGATAAATACTGCCGTCATTCTCGGAGTGCTGATGGAATAAAAGAAAGGATTTTTGTTTTATTATCTTCAATCAGCGCTCCGAAAATAACAAACACAGTGAATTTGTAACAATGTAAGAAGGTGTTCAAAATTGACATTTACGTCTTGTCGAGCCGACATTTTTGAAAAATCCGCTGTAAAACATGTTATGACAAGAATTATATAAATATACTGTTTTCGTGCATCATTCGCCTTAAGAGCCAACCAAATATCTCCACTCTCGACTCACACTAAAGTCATTAGCGAACAACGTTTACATCCGTTTAGCTCTGTAAATATTGAGAATATGTCCCGTGTTAAATTCTTTTGCTTAAGGTCCCCGCCTACCTGTCACTTGAACTGCAGTGCAGAGTGTTTTAATTCTTTTTCCCACAAAACTAGTAAACGTATGTCCAGTGTGCTGATATACGAGAGGAACACGCACTTCAAACGAGCGCTGTTGAGTACTTTCAAAATGTCACGCAAATTAGAAACACCATTTTAGGGTACTCCAAAACGGCTAGAAACTGCATTTTCAAAGCGATGTGTCTCGAAATATGCGCGTCAGATACATACAAAACTACTCAAGGTCCTTGAATTTGACCTTACAAAAAACTTTCCACCAATAAATAACAGGGTCATCGCTGAAAGTCGCATAGGTACACGCAGAGCGACGAGAACACCGCACGTCAGTTCTGAGCCTTGCCCTTAGTGGCGATGGCGGGCCTGATGCGCGTGGCAGTGTCGCCTTTATCGCTCTCGCGCCTCTCGGCCACAAACGTGGCTGAAAGCTTCCGGGTGGGATGGAGCTGCGCGTCCAAGGTCAAGAAGCGAGGGAGTTATACTGGTGACACTAACGTGCACGCCTAGTGCCTCATCGCTCCTACGCGCAGGGCGTGCAGTGTTTCCATCGTGACTCTGTGCTCTGCAAATTAAATCTGTAACATAGGAGTTTTATTACACGCGGCCCGTACTTTTCTCTTACAGTTTAAGAAAACTGCTTAGACAAACTTTAAAAATAATATATTTGAACCTTTTCACGAATTGTTTCTCCAAGAATACACTTAATGTGACAAAAGTAAGAAATAAGGGCATAGATTAAATTTTTTTATCTTTTGTGATAAAAAGTCGTCTTTGTAGAACATTTATTTACCGATATACGCGTTTGGCCTAAACAATTATTTCACAGAAAATGTTTCAGTACATCCTTCTCTTAAAACGTTTTGAGGAAAGGGCCCTTAAAGTGGCTACTACTCATCGCGATGGTGATCGCAAACTGGTGGACTTGCGGGGTTGTCTCACTGAGGCGGTCTTGCTGCAGCGAGTAGGCGCTCAGATCTTCCGCAGACGTGGTTGTGTTCCTCGCGCTTCCGCGGACACATTGTGTCATACTGATTCTCCAGAAATACCCTTCTCGTCCACCCCCCCCCCCCCCCCCCCATCATCATTTTTCTAAGTTTATACATTCCCCTTCTTTAGGCTCCGCGTCGCCTGCCTTAGTCGCCAAACAATAACTACGGCAATATACTTCCCCGCGACACTTTATACAGAGCGCGCCGTACCTTCGAATTGTGAATTGTGATGGAAATTATTTCCAAAATTTTAGGGGGGTGGGAGAACTGTTCGAGAAATTTGAAGATGGAAAATATTAATTTTAATGCACAAGCTTAGATGATTCCGCGATGGCTTGGAAACCGAATCGGAACTTTTTTAATATTTAATTTTGTATACGTAGGATGAACGCTATGAAAGATGAAAAATTAGAGTCGAATGCGTTATTGAGCAAGAGTGTACGCAAATTAAATTACCAGTGAATAACATTTCATTCCATCATAGCATAGTGAAAAACTGTCGTGTTTTATGGGCAACTCTTATTTTCTCAAGGTAACATTTAGAATGTGTTACGTGTCAGTAAATATTGTAAATGTTCGGCTACAAGATGATTTGTATTGAACGGAAGCGTCCGGATTGCTTGTAAAACATGATGTCATTGAAACTTGAAACGTACAGTAATTTACAAAATGTAAGAAAGAGTTTTAAAATATGTTCGAATTATTCAGATTACACGTGTAGGTTTGTGGTGTACTGAAGTATCAGGTGTGCCGAAGTAAAATGTGTTACGTGAACATTGTATATGTAGGAAGTCGCTAAGGTGCAGTATTCGGAACAATAAGTACTAGGTTTGAACCCCGGATAAGACACAAATATGTGGGCTGTTTCTAGATGATACTGTAGTTTGTGGTGTACTGAAATATCAGGTGTGCCGAAGTAAAATGTGTTACGTGAACATTGTATATGTAGGAAGTCGCTAAGGTGCAGTATTCGGAACAATAAGTACTAGGTTTGAACCCCGGATAAGACACAAATATGTGGGCTGTTTCTAGATGATACCGTAGTTTGATTTTCGATGACAAGTAAGCCTCGAACCTGCAGTGGTCAATATATCGGAATGCACGCAGAAACGTTACAAAGACTGAATTTGAAAACGGATTGCTAAAAGAAGCCACGAATAAAAACGCACCATATTGCTTTTGATGAATTTGCCAATAAATAAATAAAGCTCTGTTGTGGAAGTTATTTTGCAGTGCTATTATGTGCAGAAAGGAGGTCTCGCAATTGCACCAACAGATTATGTGGTGCAGTTCCCCACAACAGAACACAAAGTTACGGGAAAATTAATGTGTGTGTGTGCGCGTGTGTGTGTGTGTGTGTGAAGAATGGCCTTATTCGAATCCGAAAGAAGATACTCCGTCGTAAAGTGAAGAATATGCGTTTGGTTACAAAATGTGAAACACTTCTGCAGGAGTTTAGTTAAACCCGTGGGGTTAATGTTATTACAAATAAGCTTGAACCATGTTGGTATGTTGTCACCGACAATGTCTCTCCATGGATTCTATGGCTACGATATGCTCTAGCTGAGACTCGTCCAACAAGCTGATCTTTGTTTGTTTATTGCGGCATGCAATTAGTTATTAGATGGAACGGCACATTTACTGCATACGTCAAGTGGCAAATCCATATAGTTTCGATGGTGGAGATGAAAGGAAATATTCCATGAAGAAATATTATTTTCGTATTTCAGTCCAGAGATTCAACTAACCCTCTGCGTTATTATTTGATATTTTTTAACTAAGCACATTTCTAAGTGACACTTTATATGGGAATCATATAACTCTCATGGGAATCGAACTAGACCATTCGAAATCATTTACATATATTCATAACACTTCTTGACTTGCTGAACCAAACAACAAAGTTTATTGGTGTGATTACGAGGCATTATGTATATAATACACTAACTTTTCAGTAAAACTTTATAGCACAACAATTAGTTATAAGACTTGATATACAGGCTGTTAGTAAAATCACCTTCAATATTTCGGGAGGTGAGTTCTTGTGGAAATAAGGCAGACATTCTCATGAAATTCCTAGATTTTGGAAATAGATTTTTCATCACAAAATATTCGAAACGGCGTGCCGTAGAGATAAACAACGGTTCTCGGGATAACTTTTAGTGTTATTGAGATCTTCAAGTTATGCAAAACCCGGCGTTAAGATCTTACGGCTTCAAAAAATAATAGGTTCGTTCATCCTCTAATTGCATTCGATTTTTTACCCTCATTGAACACCACGTCGTACTTAAGAAAAAAAAGGTCCTCATGAAGCTGCAAGTGCCTAGGACCCCCAATTTGCTTTCAAAACACACACAAAGATTTCAGTGGCAATGATACAACGCCTGGCACGTAGGCAATGCTGTGTGCTCGCGTAGGTTAACACATCGTAAGCAACCGATATTGGGTCGACTATTCTTGAAGTGGACTAAGTGGAAAATGTACTACAGTAACACAATCATATGTTGTGCATACGTACTACCATACCTTGTCGCTGCTGTGATCTCGCTTATACACGCGTAAATATTCAAATGAGTCAGCAAATATCACACAACTGCACAGTACAATAATCATTATGATTGACAACGTAGATACATGTTTCTCTTATGGGGACGGTCAACTGCGAAAAAGTCCAATGATTGAGGGGTCACCTGGTTTGGGTATTTCTACTGGTACAAATTACATGTGATCAGACCACTGCAGCCTGCCGCACAGTACATCAAAGCATGTCGGCAAATTCCTTCTCCTTGAACCTCGACATACTCTCTTCACTGCAGTGCTACGCACACGTAAGTCCAGCACATACTTTCCATCTCGTTTCACTTGTGATGCTTTCGGGAAAAGTCAGCCCAATATCGGTTACTTACGGTTACTTACTCCGCGTGAGCGAAGTATTGCCTACGTACCAGGCGTAGTATCATTCGCTGCTGATAACTTGAGTGCATTTTGAAAATAAACGGTGGGTCCTAGAAATTTGCAGCAAGATGATTTATTTTGCTGAACATTGTGTACTGATTAATAAGACAGCATCTAAATTGCATAAAACTCGAAGGAATTTTTTTTATGCAAATAGAGGGTGGCCACCCTTTTTTAATTTTTATGAAGCCTTACAGTCTTAATACCGGATTTTTCATGGTTTGAAGATCTCAATAACACGAAGCATTATCTTGAGTATCGTAGTTTAATTTCACGCAGTTTCCCACATTTTGTAAAAATTCAATTTCCAAATTCGATTTTCAAAGGCGTATTTCTATGTCCCTTAGGAACTGAGCTAGGCTATAAGTTGTATTGCATTCGTGTACCTCGTTTTACACAATAAATCATCTCCAGAAATATTTCGGGCTAGTTTCCGAACAATCTGTATATAGTTAACGAGAAAATCAGACCGGGGCCAACTTCAAACACAACCCCTAACCTCATTCCGCAACTTCCATCAATTTGCTTGTTAGATACCGTAACAATCAGCAACTCGAGTCCAGAGAAGGTCGTCAAATGTTGTTATATTCCCCAATTACGGTTCCTCTCAACTTTTCTGAAGGCCTGCCGAAGTTATACTTCCAGGATATTCCTCCCCCCTCATGCTAACAAAACTTAGAAAATGACACCAGGGGGCCAACGTGCCGCATTCTTATGCACTGAGTGTGATAATAGTTTGCCTCCTCAACCTTACCAATTTCTGTTGAATAATAATCATATTTGTGCAAGATCAATGTTGGACATAATATTTTCTTAAAGGCTGGTCTTCTAAATCTCCTATTATATCTAAGTGTTCTCCTCCTTCTCTTATATGCCATACTTCACAATATCTGAAATAACAGCAACAATAGAAATTAATTTGTATTCACTAGGAAATAGCTACCAAAGTTATGCTGCGAAAACCATTTCACTAATCCCTTTCAAAGTAAAAGGTACCAAATTATGGGTTCTAGCAGCAACCATAAGGCGTTTCCTTTCCTCCATTTTTATATATTTTCTAACGAAAAGTATAGCGCAAGGTTTAATGGAAATAACAGGATAATTATCACTATTATAAACATTCACATTAAAACTCTCTTGAGCCAAAATATTACTAGGATTTAAACCGATTGGTGTTTTAATGGAACTGTAGCTTGAATATTTGTCTTGTCTCAATATAATTTCCTCTAGAAATGTAGTATCAATAAGCAAAGCTGTTTGTTCTAGGTAAAAACTTAATTTCATTTCCACCAGTGTTGCATATATTATTACTAGGCACTAGTAACACGCATATTTTCTCTCTGCCTTCATTCATATAAGTTATAAATTAAATTATATAATTTATATATAAAATATAGGCGAAAGTCCGAATTTATCAAAAAGTAAGTTACTTTTATGTTAAAACAAGTAAAAAACGCTTGTGATACATGACATATGTAGGAAACAACCCAAAACGTCATGCATGGGGTGTTTTTTTTCAAAGGTTTGATTCAAAAAGTGTAAAGAAGCTGCGAATAGGCTATAGCTAAAGCGTAACGCTCATGTGGTGAGGTCCAAGCTAATTGGCGGAGTAATCGGATCATACACCACTCGCATTCGGCAGGACTCTGCTTCGAGTCTCTTCTTGGCCGTTCCTAGTTGTAGTACGACTGGAAAAACTTTGCATGTTAATTTTTCGACCATTATGTTTTAATTGTCTAATATTGTTGTATAACTTTCTGGATAAAATTGTGTTCTTTTATTACATGCTTTAATTTAACTTGCATTGTTTGTATGTACGGTGTGCTGTCTGCCTGCAGCGCATTACTGTTCGCCAGGTTGCAGAACGAAGTGAGTAAGGGACCACCAGTATTTAACTGCACATTTTTTATCTTTTTAGTCTCACGAATGTATAAATGAATGTATAGTCTGCATATAGAATAATAACAAAAAAGTTGTTGAGACAAAAATTTTAAAATTAAATTAACTAAAAAAATCCTTGTAAAACTAACCTTTTATTTATAAATGCACTAAAAACAGAAAAAATTATTATATTAGTGGCAAAATTTGTAGAACTTGTGAGACGTGGTCGAAAAACCACAATGAACATTACTACAAATTATTATGTTTATATCAATTTATATTTAGTATATGAAAGCTTGGCGCGAATATTTAAGATCCATACGCAAGATATGTTCTAACTACGTTTGCCCAATTGAGTTATACATTCTATATTGCAAATAGTTATCAGCCTTGCGCACGGCATGTGCTTACTACGATTACGCAAATGATGTATACATTTTATATTGTGAGAAGTTAAGATTCTTACCCAATATATGTATTTAATACGCTTACGCAAATAAGGTATACATTCTATATTGCGCCAAGCTTTTATATACTAAATATAAGTTGATACAAACGTAATAATTTGTAGTAAAATTTATTACGGCTTTTCGACCACGTCTTAAAAGTTCTACAAATTTGGTAACTACTATGATTATTTTTCTTGTTTTAGTGCATCTACTATATAATAAGTAGACGATTTCTTCATGTGTGTCTGTCCGTCTTTAATACCTCAAAGTCCCTTGAAACTCAACAGAAGTTTTTCAAATTTTGCAGAGCGAATCCTCGGGGTAAAATACTAATCAAGTTCGACATTCAGCAAGATCAGATTACGCAATCATTAACTTTTGCCCTTAAAACTTATTTTTTAATTACTTTTTTCCTATTAAAAGTTTTGTATTAATGCATAGAGAATATTGCATAGATATATGACGGTAATGGAAATCATTTCATTTTTGTTGACTTTAAATGTCTCGCTTCAATTTTGAGTTAATTTCCAAGGGGGCCTTAGTGGCTCGTGTGTATAGAGAGATTCCAAGTGGGGCCACATTTGGCCAAGTGGGTAGATATATATCAAATGGAGCCTTAGTAGCTTAGTGGATAGAGAGATTCAAAGTGGGGCCGCAGTGGCTTAGCGGATAGAGTGTTTCAAACGGAGCCTTAATGGCTCAGTGGATAGAACTATGTTAAGTGGGGCTGCAGTGGCTTAGTGGATAGAACTATATCAAGTGGGGCCACAATGGCCAAGTGGATATATATATATATCAAATGGGGCCTTAGTAGCTCACTGGATAGAGAGATTCGTAGTGGGGCCTTAGTGGCTCAGTGGATATAGCGACTTCAAGTAGGGTCTTAGTGGCTCAGTGGATAGAACTATGTTATGGGGGTCCGCAGTGGCTAAGTGGATAGAGAAATATATAATTCGACGGCAGTCGCTTCAATGTTGAGTTAATTTCGCATCATTTCATTATTACCCACATATATCTATGGGATATTTTTTTCAGTCTTTGTATGATGAACAATTTTTTTACATTTTAACTGTTCTAGCCCCGCAACAATACAAAAAAAAAGGTCACGGGCTGGGTCCCCTGGTTTATAAATAAATTTTTGGTTTAAAAGGGTGTTTATAGTTAATTTATATTTATAAAACAAACTACTGAATAGTATAAAGATCGTTATAAGGGCACGAATAACGTGTTGCGTTAAGTGGGCAAATGTTGCATGTTGTACTGTAAGTCCTACTTTGGCCGCACTGCAGAAGAGGTTATTCCAAAACATTAGTCCCTTCTGATCGGAAGAATGTCATTGCTAATGCTAAGCTGAACAGGCCTTTTACATTAGAGGAAATTAGCTAGCCTGATTTCAAGGATATTCAAGTTCTCCGGAAAATAAAGAAGAACAATTGTCATATCACCAAGTACCTTTGGATAAAGATTAAGCTGGTAAACAAGTAACACTCTATGGAAGGGAACCACACAACGTTCCTATACCATGGGTCTCAGATGGTACTCTCAGCACCTCTGCATATTTCTTAGGAGAAGAAGAAAGGCCTCGCGAACACAGCACAATTGATTAAGAAACCAAAAAGTAGGGAGTTTTTAAAAATATTTGTAGTGTATAAAGACGTTTATTTAAATTAATATCAATATTCTTTCAATTTGATCCACTTTCATTAAAAATAAAATATGACTCGTCTTATTTCAATTTTATATATTCTTTGCGTCACTGCCGAGTTCATATTGCTTAATGTGGCAATAAAAATGTCTTTAACACAACTGATGTGAAACGATTTAATATATATTCCCGTAGAAAAAAAAAGTTGTATTACCATTGATAAACGTTGTTTGTTACTTTTTGATACTACTCGGGTTGGATATTCTGTGTTTTACAATAAAACCGCTCTCTTCTAAAGCTGACGTTTCCTTACATACAAAGATTGTTTCCAGCCATCCAAACAATTGCTATTTTCCGTAGTTTTCCGAAATTACTCCAAAGACTTCTGGAACAATTCACTCGTGTTCTGTTTGCTGTGGCCTGTCCTGAAGGTATCAAGTCATGCAATAAGGCGGATGGTAGTAGCTAAATAGATAGAGCACTCCAGTATACAAAACACTATGTTTATTTAACTCACAGCAACTATACAGTTCCTTACATGAACCACCCACGGCGTTACTTTACAAGTAGTATTATAAGTATCAAGCTCTCTTACAGCAAGACTAGAATTAGGATATTTAAAGTGCTTACTGACTCTGATGGAGTCCAAATTATGCCACGAATATCCCCAATAATACCTTGCTACCTAGGGAGCGTTATTGGAGTATATTTACCCTGGTGATAGCATCGACATCTATGTGTAGACCTTCTCGACGGTGGCAGCTGTCTGGAGTCTAAGTGGGGACCACGGGCCTGGTGGTCCTCTCCGGGAGTCGTCCTTCTGGCGTCTGGATTCATGATGGCCACGAGCGGCCTTTGCCCCAGACTTATATAGGGCCGACCCCGGCCTTAATACCTTTCCCTGGCGGGGGTGTTTTCATAACAGCCGGGCTGGCTCGTCGAGGTCGCGCCAACCTGCACTCTCGCATATCGCCTGCCAGCCCTGGCTACTAGTGACCACACCATCTTAAAAATGCGTTGTTGCAGTGTTAGGTGGAATATTTCCGCCACCGTAACAGAAATCGGTGAGACAAACATGCCTCATATTAAACGAGATCGATCAGGGGAGAGTCGGGTTAATATTCTCTCGCATTGTGTAACGATTACATCTCGTCAGTTGTATAAAAAAGAGAGTTCGGGGATATGGAGTATGAATTAGTGAGAAACAGGACAAAAACACCTCGGGTGGCTTCCATGTCAGATGTGGGTGACCTTGACCCAGGATGGCCTTAAAGCTGCAAAAAGGAAAAACATCGTATAAATCGAGAAAATATATATATAAAATGTCTATAAAATCTTTTTTTTTGTAATTTAATAATATTTTTTTGCAATTTGTTTTTGTTTTAAATTTTAAGGTCATACCAAGGTTATCCCAAGTCGAGGTCACCCCTGTCAAGGTCAGTCACCCACATCAAATGTGGCAGCCACCCGAGGTCAATTACCTGCTCCTCACTCTCCCTTCATGCTCCATGTCCCCGAAGACTTATTTCAATACTATTCTCGTCATGCGTATACTTTTCCAACGATTTACGGGGAATTAATTATTTTAGAATGTATGCACGGTATACGAATGCGGTTAAGCGGGATATTAGAATGTAGGAAAAAATAAATATATATTACTTTGCGTGCGTTAAAAACGAATTAATTCAAATGTTATCAAGTGGAATGAATAATGATTATAAAAGTTCAGTTTACAGAAAGGTACCCAGGGATTCGTTGTAATTTTTTTTTGTTCCGCGTGACGGAGCGCGAAGCAGGTCTCGAGGGAAGCCACGGCGAGCGGATGGCCGTCGGGGAGCAGAGGTCACCGCCACGTCGCTAATACACCGCACACAGCAGGAGCAGGTAACTTGGTGACGGCGCTGCGCTGTTGACTCGGCCGCCACCACCGGCCGTTGTTTTAACTCCTGAATCTCAATTGCCGGACCGACGGAACAGCCCTACGTGTTTACCCGCAGGTCGCTGTTGCGCCTTCCACCCCCGCCGACCATGGTGCTCGTCGCCCACCAAACCCGGTTCAAACTTTATTTTCGCTTCTTTGAGCGCGTCCCGTAAAGCAGCTATACGCGCGCCCTGCGTTCTCAACAATCCCCCGCGTCGCGAAAATAAACATTCCCTATTCGCTACCGCAGCTTCCGTGGCGGATTCTAATGGCGGCTGATGTCGGTGGAAGGCAGTGGCGCGACAACAAAAAATTTAGGGGCCAGGGTATTCAGTGCCTGTCCCTAAATTTAGTAAAGGGAAACTAGATGAGACCGAATGGGCACCCAGACTTAATTTTCTTCCCAGAAATGTGTTGATATAATGTGTACAATCTCCAATGAATCGATGTAAGGTAAGTATTACTAATATTTATATATAGTACGTTTTTGCTTTTGGGTCGCTTCCGGATTTTTGCGTGCGGCCTGACGTGGTTATTAAGGAAGAGCGACAGACCCGTGAGATATGGAAATTAAAAGTGGTTATTTTGCAAAGTATCATAAACGACGTCAGATGGATCAACAAATTCAACAAATTCGTGAATAGTGTTAGCCACACATGAATGTTACGTCTTAACCATCAATAAACACTTACGGGGGTAACAAACACACGTCTTTAGATTGATGACATGATGCTTCCTGATGCTTTAATCCGCCAAATCAGACTTACATTATTTACGATTTTTTTTAACTCACGCTGTTTCTGACATTTTGCAAATTATTAATTTTAATACCAACTTATAGTTGTATTATGTTTTCTACTCCAATTTCCATTACGAATCATCTCACAGAGATTGTGCCCGTAGTTCAGGTTGTGCTTGTAGTTCGGGTTAATCCTGTATTACAATCTCCAGTGCAAAAAATATGCTATACTGAATATTTTACAGCAGGAATCAAATGAATAATTAAACCAGCCCTTTTAACAAAAGTGGCGCAGCCTAACACTATACAAAAATGTCCATTTGCACCGTAGTGTCAGTGTGTCGTAATCCATCTTCAGGCCCGAGGCCTGGGTGAAGTGGGGGCACTTCAGGCTGCTCACGGTAAAATTAACACTTTTGAAAGCCCTGCCTAATATATACTTGTATTCACCTTGTGTATTCATTCACGTTATGTAAAATTAACATTGCAACGAGCCTCAATCACTTTATTCCTGCGTCGGTCAAGTGATACTGTGAAATTATTAGGAAAGTAAATATTCTGTAAATCTGCTCATTTGTGCACTTCGATGCATTAAAAAAACCGGAAAGCAAGAGAAATAATTTAAGTTATCACAAATGGTTACCTAACACTTTTTATTCGACGTTGATGTATGGAACTACTTTCCGTCCATCGTTACCAGATTTATTGGGCACGTGACACACAGTGCAGCCTTTCTAGGAGTAAGGACGTAATACTTTATTATCATGAGGAAGTCTATTCGCTGGCTGCTGGGAAATATACACTTGTCAAGCAGCGCTCCCGACAGATGGCATTACAAAGGAATAAGCGGAGAGACAAGCGAAATAGCAAAAGAGCAACTCGTTTGGCCATGATCCTGTACCTTCGCCTCAGAGATAGGATCAAAATAACTCGGGAGCATCGTCAATGGACATCGGCTATACGGATGACATTTCCTCTTCGTTGATGCCCGAAAACACTCATCAAAAACTTATTCGAAGATTGCTGGTAATTATATAACAACTGCCCTACTGAGCAAGTCTAACAGGATGTTAGTTCTAAGCCGACATTCGTTGGGTGAATGGCATCTGTTATATATATCTAAGACATTGGGATACAACGAACATGCACTCGATTGTTAATTTATTTCAGCTGTAGCTCGGCAGTGGAGCTATACTGCAGAAGATAACTTCTCATTTCAACGTTTAGATCTCTTGAAAGACTTTTCCAGCACTCTGGCATCAGGAGCTAAAATACACATTCCATGTTTCCTGATGTTAACTGGAACGAAAATGACCGTGGCCAACTGAAAGAGACCTTGCTATCGGGGGAAAAATTACTCCAGACTCTATCAACAAACAACACAGGGCAACACCTCGACAGTTTCGTCACAGGTAATACACATGGAAATATACGAGCATCGTTGCTACGATGCTTTATTACGCCAGCGCTCAACACTCACATTTTGGACATTGATGCTGACTGAACTAAATCCGTTCCATTTAATGATACAAATTCCATTTATTTTCCACGTGACTCTCTGTATTAAATATTTGGGAAATTAGCTTCTTTCTTTCAGTGGTGGCTAGAGATTCCAATGCTGATGGGATACTCGTAACGATTTCCACATGTTTTTAATTACTCTTTCGGCCGGTGGTGGCAAAGATTTAACTGCTAATAAAATTGTCAGTAATTATGAAACATTGATTTTCTGTTAGCGGTAGCTAAAGATTTCGCTGCTAACGCGATAGTCGTAAATTATTGTATTAACTCGTAACAATTTCTATTGATTTTAAATAATTTTTCTACCAGAAATAGCTAAATATTTTACTGCTGGTGCAACAGTTCTCTCTCACTTTAATTAATTGTTTAAATTAGTAAACTTTCAACATTAAAAGTATTATACATATGAAAAGGTGGCGATTTCGAAAAGTCTTATGCCAAACATAATATTATATCCTTATTAGGACTTGTGCTATCCTGCTAAGTGCCAAGAATCTCACTACAATGCTGTGTTAATGATGACCGAATATGTCTAGTTGTGTCCTGGTGATGGGATAATATTATGTTTAAAACATGACTTCAGACACGGTCGCTTTTCATATGATAAGTTATTCTTGTCATTTTTACATCATACATATGTAGTGTGTGTATATACAGACAGCTGGGTCATGTTGAGAAGCTTAGTTTAGCTGTGCTCAAGTTGAAAGGCACTTCCTCTCAGCTAGTGACAGCAACTGTCATATGTATCACAGAGACGTCACTCGTGGGTCCAGCAACAGTAGCATTAATGACATTGTTTGAAGTTGGTACGCCGCGATCGAAACCTTCAGTTGTTTAATGCCTATGCTGTTTTGTACGGATTCGACTACTCTATCGGACGAACATGATGTCGCGCCGAGTGTCATTCAAACATATTTCGCGTTCGTGCTGTAAAGCCTCGTCTTCCCTTGGAAACATAATACCAGAAACACTTTTTCGAAGCAGCTTACAAAGTGTTTCGTTAGTTTCATATTTTGTATGTGTGTATGTGTGTGAGTGTGTATGTATATATATATATAGTTTGCAAACAGTCCGGAAACTGTTTCCAAACAAAAGAGAACCAATTAGGAAACACAAACTCGGGTTTATTTGGAGACAGAAGCGATTTTTCGTGTCTAAATGTCTTCGGTAATAGGATTGGGGAAACAAGTTAGTCTTTGGCCATCAGTCAGTTCGGTTTCCTCGCCTGTCAAATGCGCAAATAACAGTTTTTGTGAGTAAGCTACCGACTGTTGTCAGTAATTGGTAACTTTATTAAAACTAGTGCGTGGACACACGATAACGCAGTTAAACTCATTGAGAAGTTTTATTCTCGGCCAATTCTGTGGCATACAACAAATTCAGAACATCAAAATATCCTCTCCTAGGCAGTAATGTCACATGGTTTATAATAAAATATAATAGCGAGAGTTGCTACTTCTTCTGGCAACAACTGAAAGATAACTGCAGTCTAGATATAACACGGTACCGAAATAGTGTTTTTGAAACATGCGTTTCAGGAACATTCTCGAAAATGTTCACAAACAATTTACAAACTGTTTGGAAACGACATGAAAATATGTTCAGACAAATGTTTCGAAGTGTAGAAGAGGCTTAAGGCTTCCGTCTACCTGGAGATTTTCTTCCGCGTTTGAGGTCGAGAAGTGAGGGAGCAACAAGGGCGACACTGCCACGTACATCAAGTGCGCCATCGCCGCTAAGTGCAAGGATCTCAACTGGCGTGCAGTGTTCTCGTCATGCTGCGTGTATCTATGGGACTTTCAGCGGCGACCTTAGTATTTTATTGGTAGAAAGTCTGTTGGAAGGTTCAATGCAGGACCATTGAGAAGTTTTGTAAGTATCTGGCGCGTATATTTTGAGATACAGCGCTTTGATAAACCGTACTCTGGAATGGTGTTTCTAACGTGCGTGACATCTTGAAAACACTTGACAGCCCTCGTCTGAAGTGTATTTTCCTTTCGTAGATCAGCACACTGGACGCTCGTTTAACAGTTTCGTAGGGAAACGTGTATTTCAAACACTCTGCAGCGGAGTTCAAGCGGGGCAGGTAGGCGGAGACCTTAAGGGGAATAGTGCATGAAAGCAGCATGTTTACCCGATTTTCAGCAGCTTTTTACGTTGAGAGATATTCACTGCCTTCTTTAATGTCGAAGCAATAATGGAAGAAAATCATTATTTTTCCGTGTCTGCAATCAGTGCTCCGAGAATCACGAACTCAGTGAATTTGTAACAATGTAAGAAGGTGTTCAAAATTGTCATTTATGTCTTGTCGAGAAAAAAATTTCGGAAAAACCTCTCCAAAAAATGTTATGACAAAAATGTTATAAATATACCGTTTTCGTGTACCTTTCCCCCGCAGCCATTGCAGAAGAAAGTGACGTGGGAGCACGTCCTAAGCGGTTGTCGATCTCGTTTCCAAGTGCAGGGAGGAAAGCAGCTCACAAGCGAGGCTCACGTTTCGACTGCCCCTTCCCCTCTTCACCCGTACCACCTTTTTATAACCGCCATGCACCCCTCCACTTCAGGCTGGTCAATATTTCAAATCGCGTGATCCCCGGTCAGCCGGTTTGCCGGCGTGGGGGGTGGATATAGAAGGAAGAAAAAAGGATCCCCTGTTGTCGATAATAGACTTCTCACCGCCTTAAAGGCCGAAGGGTATTGGAAGAAATGCCCTCAACATCTCTCCCCTATCCCCCCCCCTTTTCTTTTAAATCGCAGGCGAGTCTTTGACGCTATCTGCCTTCTTTTTTCTGTTGTTTGTCGCGTGGTCCAGTACAACACACACCGCCTCAGATTTCCCCTCGGCCTTCGTCGTAACCTCGGGCAGTCACGCTCACCTCGCCGGTGTCATGCCAAAGGAAACAGAAAAGGAAGGGGGGAGGAGAGGCTTGTAGAAGGGTTTGTCAGGATGGTCATTTCATTTATAAGTTGGGAGAGAGAGAGAGAGAGAGAGAGAGAGAGAGAGAGAGAGAGAGATATATATATATATATTGGCAGCCCTTAACAACGAGGTCTTAACAGCCGATGAGGGTGAAATAAGGTGAGAATGGAGTAGCACCGGAATGAAAGGGCGTGGGAAATGGCAGAACCTCGAGAAAACCCGCCGTACAGCGGCATCGCCCCGCACGATTCTCGCTTGCGAAAATCCGAGAGTGGCCTGGCCGGTATTAAACTCGGTTTGTCTTGCTGGGGGGTCATTTCATTTTAGTACGCCCATATTTCAAGTAGGGAAATTGATAAGTAAGTCGAAAAAAGACATGGTCATAGCTATTTGTGTCGTTTAACCGTTGAGTACTATGAACAATCTTAGTACGAGCTCAATAATAATAAGCCTGAAAAAACAATTCAAATGTAAAAAAAAAATACTACAGTAAACTTTCTAAAATAAAATGGGAATTTTTTACTTGTACACCGTATGGGAAATGTGCTACCTATTAATGTTCAAGTATAAGAATGCCACTATACAAAGTTCGAAGTTAGCATTAGAAGTTTTCCTAGACAAATAGAAGGAAGCTATGGATTTATTGAAGAAAACTATAAAATCCGCTCTTCTTCAATACGTGTATACAATTTATTTACAAATAATTTCTTGAGAGTGTGTACTACATAATTCTTAGTATGTGTACTACCTTAAAACCCCAATAATTTACTGTCAACAATGAAATGAAATCGGGTACGAAATTGTTACAGCAGTAGTCCACATTACATCCTGGAGGCTAAGTCTCCCTACAAGACGATGATTCATGGCGAAAGTGACGCCAGTATGATGACAAAAAGTGTTGTTCTGCTCCAAGTCGTAACCATGGAGAGTATATATATATATTCAGAGAAGAATAAGCTGAAAGTTTATGCGAACGTGGTCGCCACATTGTTGGCAAGTGTTAGGCCGTGTAACTGGATTTCGGACGTCAGCGCTCATCATCTTCAAACGCAAAATTCAAATACTTGGCAAGCAATTGCCGTGTCCTGCGTGAGTGGTAAAGGACAGCACATGCACTAGCATCAAACAGCCACAACGAGCAGTGAATCTCGGACAATCCGAGATTCTTCGCGCGTCAACAGGCGTCACTGGTGCCACAGATCAAGAGCAACGTTAAAAATGAAGAGTGCGAATAATTGTGATTTGATTATATCGAAGAAGTTTGTAAGAGACGGATGTTAATGATCATGTGTATCCTGACCACCTGGCTTGCGAATTAGTCTAACATGACGTGCTGCTTGCTAATCGATTTTGCTTATTAACATCTAAATAACTATTATTTTAAAATTTTTAAAATTTTTAAACTCTATGTGTTACAAGTCTATAACTTTAAAATTCTGTAAACTAATCTCTATAAAATTTTGCGCTATTCCAAAAATACATATTGAATACATAACGGTTTGGCAAACACGGATATCATATATAGCAGTCTATGAAAAGGTATTTTTTTCAATGTTTATAAAGTGTTAAAACAATTGGGCGTGAGTAGTGTATATATGGGGGCTACAGGGACAATGTATTATGAATGGGAGTGTGTGGCTTGTGCAGCTTGAGCAGCTGGGGGGAGGGGATGACTTCGGCTCGACTAGCCATAGGAGCTCAGCGGTTACGCCCACTAACCCTTCAAAAATATATGTCTATTTCTAGTAGGCATATTAATTTTATGGGGATAAGGTATATCAATTCTTAATAAAATGTATATTTTATCCTGTTTTAAAAAATCTTTTTTTATTGAATTATTATACCTCAATTGTAGATCAGAAGCGTCAAAATTCTCTCATTCAGTTACTACATATCCAGTCTCAGGGGTGTATCCAGAGGCTGAGAGGGCTGCAGTCCACCCCCCCTCCCCCATCATCGAAATGACACATATTTTTAAAACCCTATTATCAAAATTTCAATAATTATATTTATTTATATATTTGTTATTACCCACATGGCACACATTTTACACCCTATATTTAAATGACAATCCTTATATTTATTTGTTATTAACCGCACATATGATTACATCTTATACATAAAAATTTAGTTTTCTGAATAAACGAGGGGAAAAATAGTCAAGTACATAGTTCCTAAAATAAACACCAATAGCTCTGCTGAGTCATGCGACAGGGAGACTCCCTCCACCCTATAGATTGTTCAGGTAGCTGCTAGGAGGAAGTTTATTTTAACTGTACAAAGATAGCAGCACAGGCTTCATTTATCCTGTGTTTAAAGGCATAGTCTTACGGAAATGATGGTAAACACGTTTATAGTTTCGGCCTAGTACTCTGTTCAATGTCATAGCTGATTTATGTTATGTAGTTTGCCTGTTGGTTATTTAATAATGAAGAGAGTGCAACAAACTTTACTCAGTTTCTGTAAGAAACCAAAAAAACAGTGCTGCTGAGTCTCTAGTTCCGAGTAAATTACCAACACAGCAGGAAGTTTCTCCATCATTGGCAACGACATCGATACACACACAGACGAGAGATGTGATGCAGGAAGTCAGTCAACTAAGGTAAAATATTCTCTTCCATGTTCTTTCCCTAACGACATAGGGTCTTCCATAAGTGTTGCAAAATCGTTGAACAATGAGGAGAAAATTAATGCTATATTTACAGATTTAAAATGTAAGATATTTAAATGACATGGTGATACAATTTACATATGACTATTGTCTTGACCTATTGTAAATTTGTGTGTATATCTGAGTGCGTTTGCATAAATAGTTTATAACCTCCTTTCCTTTTCTATCTTTCCACTGTGACTTGTGAACGATGTACTACTAGTGACAATACTAATATCCATCAGTCCCCCCCCCCCCCTTTACCAGAAAAAAATTTCTGGATACTCCCCCGTACCAGTCTCCTCTTGAAGTCTAATTGTTACACGATGTCAGCATCTGCACATTATTCACTGTCTCGACTGGACATTATGTATGACACTTGGCTATATTTATGTATGTACATGTTACAAATACAAATCCATCATACGATTAGCAACCACGTGTACAAGTATGTTATAATGATAATAGGGATCAGCATTAACAAACTTTTTTTTTGCATTCTTGGTGTTAATTTAAATACAAATAGTGCTAGGCACATAAGACTTGAAATGTACCAGCGCAGCTCGGATGATATTCTTATCTTTCGTGCTCTTCTCAGACATCAAAACTTCGTTCATCACAATCCTCCTCACCAATCCCCAGCAACCCTCCGCATCAAACCTCAGCAATACTCACCAATCCTCTTCATCAATCTTCACCAATCTTCTTCCGCAGTCCTCCCTAATCCTCCTCAATCTTTCTCAATACTCACCAATCATCCGGAATCCTCCTCCTCCCCAGTCCTTACCAATATTCACCAATCTTAATCAAAAATCCTCACCAATCCTCCTCGTCAATCAACACAAATCATCCTCACTCCACTGCAATCCTCGTCAATCCTCCTCAGCAATCCTCAGCAATCCTTAGCAATACTCTTTTCAATTCTCCGCAATCCTCCTCTGTAACCCCATCAATCCTTCTCAATACTCACCAATCCACTTTGGTAATCCTCACTAGTCCTCCTCAGCCATCATTACCAATCCTCAACAATCCTTCGTAATCCTCACCATCTCCACCAATTCTTTGCAATTTTCTCTAATCTTTCGTTCAATCCTTATCCCTTGTTCAATCCTTCGATCAGTCCTTCGGTTTTCCCCACCCATTTGTATAGAGTTCATTTGCCTGCTACCTACACATATTTGTACTTGACAACTGCATTAATGTTTTTGTATGCAGTAATACTATCCATGCATTTTTTATACTTCAGTATTCATTAATATTCTGTAGGTAGTTCTGTACTTTCATATTCTAGTACCCATAGTTGTGAGGTAAATAAGGATACGATACACAAAAATAAAGAAAAACTATTATTCCATAATAAAATCTTTTATTATTTTGTAATTACAATTTTAGAATAAAGAAGTTTATCATATCATGCCATATAGCCCCTCTCCTCCTGTTCTCTAATGACTGGAGATATCTCGTTAATGCGCCAGAATTCTCCACCTTGTTGGAAAGCGATCCATTGTCTCGGCATATCAATGAGTTCATTCGGGTCTTCGGGAAATAGGTAGCCAGTATTCTCAGCGTCTTCTGCCTTCTTCACTGTGCTCGTTGCAGCAAATATGGTAGAGAGATGTGTAAGGGCATCGAAAAAAAGAGTCGTCGTCCTCAGCACCATAAGTGTCATGTTCATTTTCATCAGTGCTGTCTTCATAATAGTATTTACCTCCTGTTTCGTCCTCATTATGAAGTAAGTTTACTGATAGCAGTTCATTTTCAAGTTTATATATTCCATGCGAAAGTCTCCTTAGTGTACATTCTACACAAATCGACTCTACTGAACGACGTAGGTAACTCATTCCATCTTTAGCATTAACTGCCCCATCATAAACGCCTTTCGAATAAGTACCCTTCGGTGCAGCAAGGGGTAGTGGCAGCAATACTTGCCGGCTCTCATAAGAAGAATCCTTGAAGTTCTTGATGTGGTTTTGTAATGTATTGTCTTGCGAAAAATGCATGTGACCACTGTCGTATTGTTTCCTCTTGCGAAAAGGATTCTTCGTACAGACGGTTCTCTCATGACGCCGAGCATTTTTACCGACAGTGACAACTATATCGTAGAATCGGCACTGACAACAATATGTATATATCGCCTGCACCTCTCCAAGTGACCTTTGTTTGTTGTTGTTGTTGTTCGACCACAGTACCATGCGATTGGCGAACAGAAATTTTTTTTGCAGAGAGATGCTAAGAGACCCAGTTTGGTACCGCATGCGGGTGTACCTGGCACAAATAAATCTTGCTTTCCAAACCAGCCTATCTATGTGAACGCGCAATCATTTACCGAGCGATTAAATGTAGTAGGGGCAAATAATTAATTCAGTGATTTTCTTATCGCCACAGTAGTCCAGCTTAACGTGAGTGAATATTTATTACGTCTGTCCCCTCAATTCCAGAAGTATTGGGATATTTGAAGAGACTCAGACGTAGGTCTATATTTATTTATAATATAGGCCCAATATCAATAAATTGAACTTTTTTAATGCGCCGAATGACAATGGGAGGTAAAGAAAACAGAAGCATCTTTTAAATGACACTTGATGTTTAATAAATTATGTTTAATAAATATCAATGTAATATTATTAAACTGCAATCTCTTTTTTGCAGTGTGGCCGTCGAGGATCCTTTCGATTCAGCTCACTTGTACGGCGGGTGTTAGGTGCATTCCGAAATCGCCTTGAGGCTGGGAAAGGGTAGCAGCACGAGCGAGGCTTAAAGACCTGTCACATTGTTAAATTTTTCCCCAATCAAACTGCTTCAAGTAAAGTTAGTCAGTTAAAATTGGACGGTTCTGATGTTACCGAAACGTCATTATAGCCGCCTATTTTTTTCTGGAAAAGTTTGATGGCTCTAATTTCCATTAAATATTTTCAATATTGTACCGGTTCTGAAGTTTCTTTGATGTTTGATAAGTTCAGGCAGTCATAATCGTATATACCATAACCAGCCGTTTCTGACATCAAGAAACTTTAAAATGGCGAAAGATTTCTGGAAAAGTTATAAGGTTAAGAGCTAATTAATTTCTATAAGTTCCTTGAGCGTGAATGCTATTTGAAGAGATTATTGCACATTAATAATAAGAACTCATAGGCATTACGTTTCATTGTGCAAGAAATATCACTGATAAATAGAATTTAAATTTTGTAAATAAATGGAAACAAATAATATTATTCGTTATATTTATTTCTGCAGTGTAGGACCTACAGCATAAAAACTTTGAAAATAATTTTTGGATATAAAATCAGACTATATATATATTTTTTTTTAATTTACAGTGTGGCATTTTCAAATACACTAAAGATTATTTGACCAAATTTTTGGAATGGGCGAATTTGATATCCGTATTACGTATTCAAATTTTACTGTCTAATATAAAGGTTTTTTCAGTAAAATCATGCAAAAATGAAACTGGGAATAAGGGCCATGCCACGGAACGTTTTGAGATTGGAAAGTGTTATCCGCAGGATTAGCCTAAAGAATATATGGGCGTAAACATGTGGGTGACCCATGATGTGTGTGTGGCTTTTCTCCTATCGTCCACAACGTAGCTCTGTCGTCACTACATTGCAATAGTACGTGCATCTAAAGGCTGCTTGCGATAAATTGTACACTTTTGAAATCAACCATAGAAAAAAATCACTGACCTGGCATCCATGTATTTTAATGGGCGCACTGAGTCGCATACGCCCAGTCAAGTTGTTAACGACGGAGGAAAGTACTTTCTTATCTTAATGTAGAATAAAAGGTGTTAGGTAACCATTTGTGATAACTGAAAATTATTTCTTTCGCATTCTATTTTGTTAATCATCGAAGTGTAAAAATGGGCAGATTTGTAAAGTATTTACTTTCTTAATAATTTCACAGTTTCACTTGACCTACTAATTAATAAAGTGAAGAGGCCCATTCCAATGATAATTTTACATGAGATGGAAGAATACACGACATGCATACAAGTAGATCTTAAGCAGGGCTTTCAAAAGTGCTCATTTTACCGCGAATAGTCTATCAGCGACAGACGCAACACACTGGGGATATTTGAACGGATGCATCAGAATCTCATAAGCCTTTGCCACGCTTGAATTGAGGTTGGTAGCCGTCACTTTGAGAAACTCTTGTCAGGTATAGACTGATACGTTAACTTCGGTCCGTCAACGGCATGGCCATGCACAGTACTGCTTGTTATAGGCTGTTCACGGTAAAATAGCCTATCAGCGACAGACGCAACACACTGGGGATATTTGAACGGATGCATCAGAATCTCATAAGCCTTTGCCACGCTTGAATTGAGGTTGGTATCCGTCACTTTGAGAAACTCTTGTCAGGTATAGACTGATACGTTAACTTCGGTCCGTCAACGGCATGGCCACGCACAGTACTGCTTGTTATAGGTTGTTCACGGTAAAATTAACATTTTTGAAAGCCTTGCTTAAGATCTACTTGTATGCAAGGTGTGTACTCCAACGCCTTATGTAAAACCAGCATTACCATGGGCCTTATCAATTTATTCATGCGTCGGTCAAATGAAACTGCGAAATTATCAATGAAGTCAATAGTTTACTAATCTTCCCATTTTTACACTTCGATGTATTAAAAAAAATAGAAAGCGATAGAGAATTTTTAAGTTATCACAAATGGTTACCTAACACCTTTTTATTTGACGTTAAGGTATGGAACTACTTTCCATCCATCGTTACCAACTTTACTGGCCGCATGTTACTCAGTGCGCCCGTTCAAATACTGTATATGCATGAAGGGAGAGTAACTTTTTTCTAAGGTTCATTTCTAAATTGCTTACTTTATCGTGAACAGCCTTTAGCAGTGTACACACACGGTGTCAATAAAACGCGTAACCGTACTAGACATGTTTAACCCTTTGAGAAGTATGCACTTATGTAGGTACTCGGGGCTACGTTTATATGGACATTTATTTACTCTTCAAGACAAAGCTCACACATTTATAGTTTTACAATTCCGCTAGACTTTATCGGAATCTAATTAAAGAAATGACAACTAGTCAAAATTTCAGTTTGTAAGACTAAAACTGTACTTTTTAATAATTTTTCATATGAACACGATGGATTGTAAAACGTGTTACTTCTATCGCAATACATTAATTGGTACATATCCAACGCGTGACTTAATTGGTCGACGGGCAGCCAATAATAAACGTTGCAGAGTACAGTAGGCGTGTCCGGTAAAGCCAGGACCAATAGGACAATGGTAGGTTGAAATACTGAGACCAACCAAGATGACAAATGATATCGCTGCAATGTAAAATATAGGCAGCTCACTTCAGACTTGTCCTCAGTGCTAGTAAATTTCTGTCATCCTTTAAGGGTTAAGCCCAAGTCCACTTTTGCTGGCTTTGCGTACCTCACGTTCCCAGTCTCAAAAATGTTCTGCGGCGCGGCCGCGTTCGCCAGTTTCATTTCCGCACGCTTTTACTTGAAACACTCTGTATCTGAAGGAGGAAAGTGTGAGAGTGTGACTCACGGGCTTTGCGCGCGTTGTTGACTCTGCGGACGCAAGTATTCTCGCGTGATCCCGCCGAAAACAAGAGCGGCAGCCCCGCGCGTGCGCGAGTTGCGTTGTTTATTTTGCTGGGCGGTGTCGAGGTCCTGCGAGTGTTTGCCATGGCGGCGACAAGCAACTCGCAAGGGACCCGCGGCTCGGAGAACCTCTGTGGAGTTGCCCCGCCGGAGTCGGAAAACAAGTCCCGCTAATGTGAGGAGCGGACACGAAAATAACTAGCAGGTGATATCGCGACAAGCAAACACAGTCGCCGGCGCGTGGACTGCCGCTCGACGACTTAACCCACGCGTACATTATCAGGCGGCTGTAAATCCGTGAAGTACCTCATGAGTGAACACAGGAGTCATAACTACTAAACTAGAAATGTAAAAGACACTTCCCCAAAATGTAAAATTGAAAGATGTACGCCTGTAACTATGTTTTAGAAACATCTTGAATCTATGGACGTAGGCCTAATACGTGTTCTGCCAAAAAAATATTAATATAACACTTTTAAATTTTATACTGTACCCTAACGAGACACAAAACTTAATATTTAAGTTAAATAACTTTTCCTTCTTTGATAGTTATATTTAAATGTTTGCTTAGTCAAAAAAAAATTAATCTGCAAACACTTAGGCTTTCATCAATTATGGGTGTCAAATCACACTACTCTTGAATATTAAGTTATTCACTGAAAAGCGTTATTTGAATACTCAAGAATATATTCAGGATATCTAGTTTCGAAAGGAGAAAAATAATCGAAATTTATAATAACTCTAGAAATCATGTAATCAGAACATTCCGTGGTTGGCTAAAATACACATAAAATTAAATTGCACCACTATTCACCTACAATTGAAAGAGTTATGTATTACTGATTTCTTAATAAAAAAAACTCCCATTGTTAAAACTATTTTTTTGAATGATATACAAGACGTAAATTGGAAATCAACGCTTACGGAGCGTACAGGATTGGGGAGCACAACAAGAAATGATTTAACGAGGGAAAAACTGGTAATCTAAATTAACAAGAGAATGGAACTGAAACGTACCTAACAGGAAACTCTCGCTAAATGCGTCAGAATGGTTCAAAATAAAATTGTTAAAGTGAAAGGATTCGTAACGGGGTAGTAGGCACGTTTCTTCAGTGACCAAAATCGTTTCTCATCGAATTTCAAAATTCAATCGAAGGAATTAAATTTTGGAATTAAAACAAATACACTGTCTACCGAATAGTAAAATCTCTTTATAGCCTTCGTAGGCCTACGTCAAGATACGCGGAGCAGTCTAACATGGCAGCGCCCCGCGGTGGTGTAGTGGTTAGACTACTCACCTCCCAAAACGGCGAACTGGGATAAATTCCCGGCGGGGTCGCTCCCGGATTTTTGCATTGGGAAATCGTGTTGGGCGATACCACTGGTTGGCGGATTTTCTCGGAGATCTGGCGTTTCCCCACCCTTGAGATCTGGCGCTGCTTCCTACTCACATCGCTTCATCCTCATCGGCTCTCAAGACCTCGCTGATAAGAGCCACCCAACCTCTCCTCTCCACTCCACTCGAACATTGCACATTCCGCAGAAACATTTTGAATTCTGGTTTTTGGGTGGAGTGTTTATCAGGCGGTAGGAATTATCGACTCGCAATATCGTTGTCTCGTTTCCAGCTGTAATTGGCTGCAACTTGGAGTAGGGGGAGCTTTCTCCATGACTGTCTACCCCCTCCCCCCCAAATTGACGCAGTTCCTCGCTATGTAGCCTGCTTACACCATATTAAAACATTGTAGATTTTGGTGAGCAAGCAATCCGCAAAAAGAATACAATATTTTTTTTTATGCACTCCAGTATGCATTTAGTTAAATCGTTACAGACTTGGAAGTTTATTGACTTAGAATTAAGACCGTACGGAGAAATTAGACATAGTATCTACCAGTAAGAGTGACATAATATACATATTTGCAAAGTGTTTCTTCTTGGTCGTGATGCAAATGCATAAAACACGGACAATCAGAACCAAGGATAGAAGCAGCTGGACGCACGTAAATATGGGTATAAAGAGGAAATGAGACAGTTGTATGGACAAAAATAATGAGAGTTATGACGTGAGTGAAGAGATTTGGACGGCTCTTAACATAGAGGTCTTGAGAGCCAATGAGGGTGATTGAGGTGTGAATGAAGCATCGGCAGAATGAAAGGGCAGGCGAAACGGGAGATCCCCGAGAAAACCCACCAACCAACGGCATCGTCCGGCACGATTCCCACATGCGAAAATTCGGAGTGACCCGGCGAGGGAGAGAGCGATGTGTGGAGTGGTTTAGAAGTGAAGAGAAATGTAATCAAAATGAGGGAAAAATAACATTTTGGTTAGGTCACGTAATGTGTAAGAATTGTCTGAATTACAATATTATATTAGGAACGATATAGTGGGGGAAATGAGGACGGAGGCGTTCTTGGGATACTAAGAGGAATGTAAAAATCTCAGAACCGAGAATAATTGCCGACGTCCTGCTGATACCTCAAATAGGACAACTATATATATTTTTTAAGTAGTAAGTATAATATTTAGTGGCTGCAAATTCAAACCATTTGGTATTCGTCTCCCAGCCAGCTGGTTGGGTAAGAGAAACGCTTTCGTCAGGAAGAACGGAACGTCATTAGGAAATGACACGTAGAGCAGAATGAGAGGGCGGGAAGCTGCCTTAGATTCCTGGAGCGGGCCAGGCGGGAACTGTCTTCGTCTGTGCGGTATTGGCTCGGCTTCGATCAGTTTTCGGCACACGGGGATATTGAGAGGGAGAAGC
This sequence comes from Dryococelus australis, assembly GCA_029891345.1. Taxonomy (NCBI): domain Eukaryota; kingdom Metazoa; phylum Arthropoda; class Insecta; order Phasmatodea; family Phasmatidae; genus Dryococelus; species Dryococelus australis. Next base: position 81,967,115 of record CM056995.1, read on the forward strand.
CAGCGAAGATCGATGCACGTAGTAAAGGCCCCGCGGAGACTTAATTAACATTCCTAAGATAACAAGCGCTCGCTCGCGCCAGCGGCGGAACACAAAAACATCGCCTCCCCCGCACCTCCCCCTGGCGAACCCCATCGCCATCGCCACAACGCCTCCGCCACAGCCATCTTGCGGCGAGTTAGGGAAGCTCGATCTCTCAGTGTTCGCGTCAGCTGTCGACACCAATACAACAAATATTCCACTTATTAACTACCGTTAACCTACGCTGCTCGCGATAGCTGGTGCCCCGCAAGCACAAATAAATTCCCCATTTCATATACTTCATAAAGTAAAGTAAACTTTAGAATTTGATCCGCATCCATGCTGGCCGAATTAATTTAAATTTCACACACAAAAACTTTGTACCCCCGGCAATGAGTTAAATGAAACACTAGTAAAGTTGCCGCAAAAAGAATTCTCTTTCTCCTCTGCGCGTTACACATTTTCACTAGCAAACCGTTTTTTTTTTTTTTTTTTTTTTTTTTTTTTTTTTTTTTTAAACCGCTGTGTTCTCGTCTGTGACGAGGGAAGAGCACACGTTGGCTTAGAACCAGCGTGATTCGGTCTTCTAATTAGAAGAGCAGAAAATCAATACGGATCAAAGAATCAAATTTCGAAATTTATTAGGAAAAATATACGGTTACACAGGAAAACAACAAAGTAACAAAAAAAGTGTGCTCGTGCAGGTATCAGACACGCGAAAGGTCGGTCGACGGTGGCACCACGTATTCATTACACGGCTCTGCGTGTGGCGAACGGGAGGGCTTGGACGTTGGCGTGCGTGCCAGTGTGTGGATGGTTGTGGTTGGGTTGTTCCGAGCGACAAAGGCAGAGGAGGTAGATAACCCGCATTACGTGGCTGCTAAACAGGGTGGCGGCACGAGCGCGCCTAGGCGGACATCATAATCTCGGCAAACCACGTGACTACTCGCATAGGCTGTTCATGGTAAACTGAGTACTTTTGAAAGCTCTACTTGTATGCACGTTGTGTTTTTCTTCTGGTTACGCAAAATTAACACTGCTGTGGGCCTCATCACTTTATTCATGCCTCGGTCAAGCAAAAAGGTAAAATTAATACAAGAAAATAAATATTTCACAAATATGCTAATGTTTCCACTCATGCTCATTAAAAGAACATAAATCTAAATAAAAAATTCGTGTCATCACAAATGGTTATAGGCTGTTCACAGTAAAATGAGCACTTTTGAAACCCCTGCTTAAGATCTTCTTGTATACATGTTGTGTATTCTTCCGCCATATGTTAAATTAACATTGTCGTGGGCCTCATCACTTTATTCATGCGTCGATCAAACAATACTGTGGAATTATTAAGAAAGTAAATACATTAAATCTGCTCATTTTTACACTTCAATGCATTAAAAAAAACAGAAAGCGAAAGAAATAGTTTTAAGTAACACTTTTTATTCGACGTTAAGATATGGAACTACTTTGCATTCATCGTTACCAACTTTACTGGACGAATGTTACTCAGTGCAATGGTTAAATTTTATGCAGGTAGCAGCAGTGATTTTTTTCTAAGGCTAATTTCAAAAGTGCTCACTTAATCGTGAACATACTTTGCGTCAATCTAATGTTAACTGCTTTTTATTTTAACCATTTTGAATTATTTTTAAGAACGAAAGTTCATAACTAACGTGCTATTTCTTATTCATATGTGAATAAAACAAAATATAATTGGAAAAATATGAAGTGTCCCCAAACGTGAATCTCAGACGTGAAATGCGATGTTAAGTGACAGTGCTACATTTTCCACGTCCAACCAACTTGACTAGGAGCACGCCGTAAGTTTGCCCGTTTAAACGTATGCGATTATGACCAGATAATTTAGTTTTCAAAAGTTTGATTTCAAAAGAGCTTAAGACGGAAACTGAGTGGCATCCAATGGAGCACTGCAGTCGACTGTACATTGTTCAAAATTTTACGAAGCAGTACACTCACTAACAAAATCGCCATAAAAGTACTATAAATGTTGCATATGAAAGAAAAATTGACATATTTTTTTAACACTGTAAATAGTTTTGCCAAAATGTATATGTTCAAATGTTCAAAAAACCAAAAGGATTATATTTTCAACTAAAATTTAGCGTATTTATAATTCAGATGCTATAAAAAGCTCATTAAAACGTATCAAACAAGGCTATCCTAATAATTACTCTGGTTGTGTGTAATTAAATAGCAGTAAAAAGTTAACAAATAGTTGTAATTACTATTATCTATTAATTGTTTCTTCACAAGTTTTGAATCAAACCTTGATATGCCATGTTTGGTTGTTTCCTAAATAGGCCATGTATCACGAGCATTTTGCACCTGTATTAATGTGAGAAATTTTTAACTAAGGTTAAATTGAACTTTAGTTTTATTTTATTTATAAATTTCAACTATACTTAATATGAATAAACCAGAGGTAAAATAGATATGTTGGTAATGCCTAGTAAGAAATATAGTCATTATGCAAAATATCATTAAACTAAGTGAGCACAAATGCGGCACATTGCCCGTTTGGTGTAATTTTCTAGCTTTGTTTGCACAAGGCGGAGGAATATCCTGGCAGTAGACCTTAAGTATGGCTTCAGAAAAGTAAGAAGTACAAATGAATAGTTTATAAAGTTATGCACGTTCATTTCAGAAATGAACGTGAACTGAAATAAATGCACAGAAAAACAAACATAAAAGTATTTTTAATTAACAAAAGGATTGCTCTACTCGAAGGTTTTCTTGCAAAATGTGCTTTTTGAAGCATCCAGAAAGGAAATTCGTCAAAATTTTAATTTAAAAGAGACTATTTTTTAAAAACATTCAAATAAGTAATTTTTGAAAAAAAAAATAATAATAATAATAATAATACAATGTTACAAAATATATGCTTTATTGTACCATATTCAACATGAACAGTATTTACCTGGCAATCATGGTAGGGCGTCTGAAACTTTATAATGAGTTCTGCTTGTTGTGCAGTCTTCATAGGAAGCCAATCTTAGTTTATTGTGATTAATCGCGAACATGCTACATATTGTTTGCTAATCAACCCAGTCATCGGAAGTAGATGCTAATTACTAGTGAGTGGTTCTGAAAGCCGTTAACTTTGAGCTATTTGGTGACAGAATTATTATTTTCCTGGGTGTATTAACAAGTGACATTTCTTTAAACTGGCGTAACTTTATGAATATGCACATCAACGTATACTTGCATGCGTTTTCGTCTGCGTCTATGCACTATTATGTGTAGCAGAAGATTAAATATTTCCGTTTTTTCTACTTTTACGTAACACACAGAACAAACCAAACGAAAATGTTTACATACAAGTATAATGTGTACAATAAGTATTCTTATAAAAATTCCTCCAAATTAAAATATGCATTTTTTTTATCAGGAGGTACTACTTGAACTTTAAAGAAGTACCAAAACGACTAAACTTGTGGATAACTATGTATATGCGTCGCTTTCTTATAAACATAGAGTTTATGGCGAAATAACGATTCCAGTACCTCGGTCGTTGCTGTAATAAAATTGTGTCAAGATATGAACACGTTCTATTGTGCGTAAGTTTAAAGCACAGTTTAATTGTTTTTAATCATGAACTATTTGCCAATAAGCATGCAATTTTTCGAAAACGAAATGAAGTTAATACTGTAGAAGCTTGTAAACACGAATTTGTTGTTTTTATTTCTTGTTATAGTATATCGGCAGTTATTTTGATCGGAATTTTTAAGTACATTGGTAATATTTGTTAACCTATCCTAACAATCATTCCCCGATCACTCTTAAGCATATATCGTGTATCTTAGACATATTCTATGGATTTAAGTAAAATAGTTCTTTCCTCCTACATTAAAATTTAACACATGCTCATAAACATATCATCATATAATCTTTATAACTTATAACATATTGTTTTTTTACTTTAGAAAATTTGTTACGGGAGGAAAATTTCTGTTACAGAAGGGATTTCGGGGGCTGTTTAGTTGGCAGGACCTTGAATTTCATTTGTTAAAGAAACTATTTTTTCACTGCACGTGGGAAAGATTCTCACGATGGCATTGAGGGTAGAGAGTCAAGAGGGTAGTGTTCAAAACTGAACTATAGTAGAAGGTATTTTTGTGATCTCCGCGGAAGAGTTTCCTAATGCAGCTGCACAGTTGGCACCATCTGTAAATATTATTTATCTTCCAAAGACAGTTATTCATAAAGCAAACGGGACTTAACTACACGCACGTTTCAAGAAGCTATGCCAATAACCTAGGTATGCGGAATCACTACTGGACATTGCCAAATTACAGTGTTTTTTTTTTTTTTGCTTCTTTTGAAGAATTATTGATTTTCATTTAGAGAAAGTGAAGCAAACTTTTCCACAATACAGTCAAGCAGAGACTCTCTCCTCCCATTCTCAACAATCTGAGTGTGAACTTTGTGACCACAGTAATTTACGAGAGAAATGTACAAAAATGCACAAATGATTTCAACACACGTTTTGGCTATTTTTTTCCTCGCAAAATCAAGTTCACGTTTCAGACACTTGTACATAGTTGAAGAGGTGATGCAAGATGACGAATACAAGGTTGTGACAGTGAATACCGAAATGTTTGGAAATTAATCGCACCGTCTTAAATGCAAGGAAAATTGTATTTCTGTAATTACTTAAAGTAGCGTTGTGAGCGTTGTGCGAAAACCATGAATAATTGGAACAGAACATGTAAGATATTATTTTAACATTTAAGTTGAGGTAAACAAAAACTAAAAATCTTTTTCATATGCAACTTTGCATAGTGTAAGTTATAGATGACAAATATTTTCTGTTTTTAAGATGAACTGAATGTAGGGGACATATTGTTCCTTCCGTAACATTCTCCCATAACTTGGTACTCATAAAATATTTTAAATTTATTTTTAATTCAACAAGTAAATAAAAATGTTAATACCGTACGTGATGAAAGTTAACAGATATACGACTATTGACTAAAAATGGTGTATTTTTCCCTGTATTAATATTTTAGATATTTAACATTTGTTTAAATAATTTTAATGTCATTTTTCATTCCTTCCGTAACACAACAAAAAAATTTGGTCAGAATTCTTAACTCCTAAACTGATACAAACCATGGTAGGGAGGAATCTTGGTGTAAAGTGCTGTGATGATTAGATGTCGGAAATCCAGATATTTTATTTATTTTTACAACTTTTATAGTTACATGGGCGTGTCTTCCTTCCGTAACAATTCTAACCTCATGTCTTGATGTTTTGCCTTCATTCTAGGCTTAAGAATGGTATGGTGTAATTTTATAAAGGTGTATGTACTAGTGGTGATTATATCAATCGCAATGAGGCACTGTTAACATGATCAGAAGTAGGTATATTTATTTCACTCCAGAATTTTTTTAAGAGGGTACGTGAAACGTTTTCAAATTATTCTCAATGAGGGTAGTACCTGAAATGAACCATACATGCTCAGAATGAATGAACAGTACGATATATATTGTTGTATAGAAATATTGACGAAATAGTGAAATTTAAAATACTAATGCTAGCGTAACTGATACATTTGAGATTTTATACATTTTAACAACGTTGTATGGTAAATTGACAACATCAAAAATATATATTTTACAGTATAGCATATTTCTGAAAATAATAAATAAGAATTTCGTTAGAGATTGTTTAACCGTATAATAAGAAACTACTAAATAACCAAAGCACAATCATTGTAAGTGACTTTCATTAGATTTAAGAAGCAATTATGGCCAAGATATATGGTCTGGGACTTTGGCGATCTGTTTATAAAATGAAGTGTCCTGACAGACCTACTGACTCACTCGCTCACTCAAAAACCAAACCATTGGACGCAAAAACATGAGAATTTCGCGATGGCTTCCCTGCGGGGACAGATGCCCAATAAGAGAGAATTTTTTTTTAAATTCGGCCTTAAAACGAGTAAAAAGGGGTAAAACATGTTTTAGAGGATTCCTCATCATCTCATCAACCCGACAAGATAATACTGTGCTCTTTGCTTTAAAAGGCTACAAGTCTAAAGATCAGTTTCAGAATTTTTTAAGCACAACCCCAAAGGCTGATATTCATAGTCACTTTTTCGATGGAGATGCGATCCATGTTCGGCATGCATCTTGTTTGGGCAGGACATGAGATTTTTAAACGATTAGTGCGTCGTTTGTGAGTTGATTACAGCTGCGAACACTCGTCAAAGTTACGAGAGTATTTGACCGCCCTTAAAAGACTCGTATCCCTAAAACCTCTTCTCGTACTTGCAAATTGGCGCGCTTTACATAGTTTCGATCATTTATGTGCAATACCCTGGTGGATACAACTGTTTTACAGTGGTGAAATACTGTCCTTGATTCACACGAATGGACAGATGGTAAAAATTTAATACTAGAGATTAAAAAACATACCTCTGTAACCCCTGGATTAGATAGCATTATTCATTCGTATTCTCGTTGTTTGTCGCATCAAATTTTTTTTTGTTTTTAATGGCTACCAAATAAGTATAGTGAAAAAAAAAAAACTCTGTTAAATTAGTATTGCAACTTCTATCATAAAGCGTAGATTGTGGGCACGTCTTTTTTCCTAAAGGCAATTCATGGTAAATTGAGCACTATTTTAGGCCCTCTCATTTAGAATAATAGTCGATAAATTTATTTTACTGTAGCCTTAGACGTTAACTTTCGAGTCCGGTGAAGTATACACGCTGTGTTTATTACTTAGATTACAATATTTATTACAGAAAAGTGATGGAAGGATAAAAGTGACTAATCGGAAAAAAAGTAACTAGGGCCTTAAAGTGCTCACTTTACAGTGAACAACCTATAAGAAGGAATTTCCCACGAATTCTAAGAAAATATCTGTAAAATTTCCAATTTTTGTTATATCTTACTAAGGAAGTGTTTTTGAGGAAAATAATATAAGCATGATAGCATTAGAATTGTAGAAAGAACAATAAAAACTTAAAAAAATTAATTTCTAAGATGCGATTTGAACACTCCATTAAAGGATTGAAAGTATACTACCATAACCACTCGACTACAGAATACTGAACATACACTTCGAACGAATGATAATTTGCATTTAAGTAGTAGTTTCTAAATTCCTATTACTATTCACATTTTTAAATGTTGTAGGTGTTTTGTTTTCACTCTTCCACTATTAAGGTGCCAGTTAAATAATGTGTGAAATGTTTCATTGGCACATTTATCTTTGTCACTTCTCTTATGTACAGATTTCTGCAGCGTACAGGCGTACATTAATTTTCAAATATTTCTTAACAGCAGCACATATTCACATTGATAAATTAATTTTAGTTAAAACCTTATTTATAGTACTCAAAAGCTGGAAACATACTTCGCATTTTTAGCCTTGCACATATGACTCCGAAAATTACCAGACCCTCAAACACCTCGCAAAAGAAGGACTTACAAACTTCGTTCTGAAATTCAACCTCGGTTTGCGAGATATTTAAGAGACAGTTGCCTCTTATTCGCTGAGACTTTGCAAAACCACAAACAGAATGTTAAATAATAGTGCCCTTAGAGGATGAAAAGGGGTAAAAAGGTATTTTTTGAGGATTCCTTATTATCTCATTAACCCAATGAGTTATCATTGAAAATTAGTTACAGTATATTACTTGGTCCATCCCCTTAGAGGGTAAAAAGGAATAAAATGTGCTTCCGAGGACTCATGAATAGCTTATTAACTAGATGAGATATCAATGTGCTCTTAGCTTTAAAAGATTACTTACACAAATACCTAAAACTAGTTTATATAGTTTTTTTTTTAATTCTACTCCTTACAGAGCGAAAAGGGGTCAAATGTGTTGATGATCACACCTCAGTTGCTTATAAACCCGGTGGGGGATATCGTAGTCCTTTTTGCTTTAAAAGGCTACCTGTATTAATATCAAAAAACGAATTTTAATTTTTTTATTAAACTTCAAAGACCTTAAAAAAGGAGTACGTAAAATGTGTTTTCGAGGACTCCTCAAAAGTTAATTAAACCCGATAAGATATCGTTATGCTTTTTGCTTTAAGAAATTGGCTATTTGAATACCAAATAATTTTATTCACAATTTCTCGAAATGTAATCTATAAGTCAGTGGGAAGGTTTTGTACACGCGGACGAAGCCGCAGACAGAAAGTTAGTGTATTAATAAAATAACGATTTTGGCCTACTTTGAACTCATTTGTTCTGTGATAATTTCAGTAATTCACTTAAGAAAAAAATAAAGTTCAAACAATCCGTCAACAACTACCTTTCTTGCATGAAAGTTGTTTTCTCAGGGTAAAGCATAGTTAAGGCCAACAAAATTTCACTAATATTTCTACCAAGTATTTTGTTCTGAGTCTTCAATTTTTCTCTTTGTCTGAACGATAACAAGAAAGGAAACAAAAATGGACAGGATGAATGATAAAATTAGGGACATATGGGAAGAATAGACTGAGATGGTACGGACATGTGAAGAAAATGGAAGAAGCGAGAAAACCTCGGAGGATACATTAAATGTGTATGAGGCGCAAAATGCCGCGAGGAGCATCTAGCGATAAATGGCTGGAGGGAGTGGAGGAATGCGTAAGGAAGAGAGACGAAGAGTGAGAATGGAGAGGTAGTGGGAAGACAGCAAAAGGTGGAGAGGCCTGTGCTACAAACATACCCTGTCAGTGGCTGGAACCTGTTCACGATGACGATGACAACCATGATGATGCTGACCAAGACGATGCCAACCATGACAATGCCGACCATGACGATAACGACGACGATGACGATGACGACGACGATGACGATGCCGACCATGACGATGCCTACCATGACGATTCCTACCATGACGATGACGATGCCAACCTCGACGATGCCGACCATGATGATGCCTACCATGACAATGCCTTCATAACGATGCTTACGATGATGATAACGATGACGATGACGACCACGACGATGCCGACCATGACGATGTCTACCATGACAATGCCTATCATGACGATGGTTACGATGATGATGACGATGACGATGGACGACCACGATCGATGTCTACCATGGACGATGCCGGACCCTGACAAATGGCTACATAATGCGATGACGATGACGATGATACGCGGTCGACGATTGATTGATCAGCGTCTGGGCGTCAGAAACAGTACTCGGTGTGCGATTATTTCTTGTCGATCGCGACTACTTTATTTCAGCTTAAATTCGGACATTGCATACAACGCTGCCTCATCTAAGAACACTTAGTCTTTTCACCTTGATTCAGCGATTTGTCATTTATCTAGAAAAAACATACACTCGGGATCTCGATTATATTTCTGTGTACTAAACAATCGCGTATCTAAATAAACTTAATAATTTTTGTCATCGTAGATTGTCTTCAATAAAATTTTTCGCATTCTAAATTACAGTACGTTCTGCAAACGATTAAATATAATAATCGTCGTAATGACATTTTGTGCAAATTTTTAAGGGGAGTTTGAACATTATTAGTTTTGATTTAAATGTGTATCTGAAGACAATTGCTTCGAAAATTTGCTATTGAGTTTGACAAAATGTGACGAGACTCAGGTTATAAAATCTAAAGCCCTGCAGGCCTCCACATGGTGGTTTTTTAGGTTCTGTGGTGGTTTTGACAGGGTGGAATTGACAGCTGATCCCTACGCCATATGAAAGGCTACTTACTTGGCAACACGTTTACCACACAATCCACTAAGTTTGCCTACATCCAAGGTATTAGACAGCAACCCTTATGTCTTGGGGCTGTTTTCTTGCAAATGGAGTGTGTAAGCGTGTTACAACTAAGCAACCTTATTTTGTAAATATGGACAAGATGTCTTGAAGTTTTAGCACAAACTGTGGACTACAAAATTTACTACGATGTAAGAGTAGTGAACCCTATTTCGTTCCTGACTGGAGAGGTATTTAGAGTTACCTTTTCGGAGGTTGATACAGTGTAAGAATTTATTTTCTTTATATCTGATAGTTTTCAATATTTTAGCTCAAGTGATGTGTACTTTGCCTATTTTTAAGCATTAATAATACCCTATATAATCACCTTAGGCCAAATCGTACATATGATTTCTATAGGTAAATAATGGCAGACTCAGCACTGTTTAGGCTCCCCTAACAAGCTTTATAACTAAAAAATTATATTTTATTGAGGCTTCAAGTGCTAACTTTTGAGCTCTATAAAATGTGTGCACTATTGTTAGTCACATGACAATTTTTATATTAACAATTGCCGAAAGGGTACAAATAAGCTGAAAGGAACTTTCAAGCCCAGTCTTGAAAAGCGCACATTTTACTGTGAACAGTTTATACCTGATTTTCCACATGGAGTCAGCTCTCAACCGATGTAACACGCATACAACACGCTTTATATACTTTGATTTCGAAGGGGTTCATGAGAATACTGAGATAGGAAAGGAAGATATGAAATTTTAATACACGAGTAAAAACGTAGGCTATTTGTTTACGTAATGCACACAAAGGAAAACTGCTGCTAAGATTCGCAGTGAACTACGCCTAGTTATTTCCCTTGGGTATATGATCCAGACGTGGAATTTCCCTATTTCGTGAATATTTGTTGCAACTCTGTTTTAGTTTTATATTGCTTTGAAAATGGCGAATATACACTGCGATAAAACTCGCGCAGTATTTCCAGGTCAGCAATACACAGAACAATATGTTTTAAGGTTATATTTCTAACAAAATAAACTTCAATGCTTTCCAAAGTTTCATGCTATCTTTATTTAATAATTCTAGACAGATAGAACCTGATTTGTATATTTTTGTGGTCCTTGTTCACCAATTTTTAAATGGTGTATTAAGTGGGGTAATCTTAGCAATGTCCTGCGAGTATTGTGTTTGTATGACTTAGAAAGTAGCTGGATATTGTATAGTATTTTTACTAGCCGGCGAAATCAGGGCAGGGTTTCCTGGTGACTACGAAGTGGAATTTCAGAATCAAGGTTATTTAATGAACGATATCTGTGCAATTTTGTTTCCACGAAAAGGGCTTGTTCTTGACCAGATGTAGCTACCACGAGTTGAGAGAGTAACATTTAATTAAGTTTTGAGCAACCCGTGTACCCATGCCATTGCGTGTTACTGTAATCAAGTGGTCTTGCTAATTGAATTTTTCGTCTGCTCCCTTAGATGTGCAACTTAACCAAGTGATACAGCAATTTAATTGTTTCTTAAGAACGAGGACAAATTAACTGGACTGTGACTCTGTAGCTATGTTTTGCCATATTGTTCAGTTGGGACATTTTAATTGCTATAAACTGCACATGCCTAGAATATTATATTAACAATTTCAGCCAAGAGTTGCAAATATTTTTAGTGCTTCAAAACAACTTTTCTTCTTATTTTATTCGATGTATGTGTACTTAAATGAAAATTTACGCGAATTTACTGAATTATAGTTTTTGCATATAGTGAGATTTTTTTACAAATAATAACAGAACTCTGAAGTTTACGTGTATTGGTTTCGTGAGAGGAGAAAATTCTGTATTTATTAAACCTGTGATTGTAGTTTGCTCTATCACTTGACTCTGTAGCTAGAAAAATTATTTCCAGTTCAGACGTAGCTAATATATTTATTTCTTTAGTCCAAACGCAGGGTGGCCTACTATTCTTACTTAATAAATTAAATGTATATAAAATGGCATGTGCATTCATGTCACATCAAGGATTCAAACCTCGAATAGTAGGTGAATTAAAGTTATGATTTCTGTGTCATATCTAATCCGATAGATTATGGAGTCCATGTGAACTAAATGTATAATTTTGTAAATTTTCAGTCGAACTTCGGCCCTATAGAGACAGAAAAAAAAACACAAATTTCTTCCTGAAGGAACTTCTGTTGTGAGAGGGGATGATCAAAAATTCCTTGAGTTTCGTCTTCTTAACTATTTAGAGGTCAGTGAACTGCCGATACCGTGGAAAGACTTGCACAACATGTGACTGTCGAACAAGGTAGGTAGTTGGGCTTAACGTCTCGTCGACAGCGAGGTCATTAGAGATGGCGCTAATTGAAGTAATGGCAAGGAATCGGAAACGGCCTTTGATTAGGACCCACCCCAGCATTTGCCTGGAGTGATTTCGGAAAACCATGGAAAGCCGAAATCCAGATGGCCGGACCGGAAATCAAACCCGGATCCTCCCGAACGCAAGTCCAGTGAGTTATCACTGCGCCACCTCGCTCGGTAACTGTCAAACAAGAAAGTACCCTACTGATACGCGATCAGTGACCATCCTTCAGTGTCATTCTTTACCATCTCGTGACGCACGTAGAGAGGCGGAAATTTCGCGGAATCGCCGACCTCCCGTGGCGCAGTAGGTGTGTGCGCCACCGATATGGGGTGCGGGAGGCTCTGGGTTCGCATCTCAGGTAAGGGATGGGTGTTAATTTAAGTTAGGTTATTAAAAGTTAGTCTGTAAGCCGTCCCTTGCTAAGCTTTCAAGCGTAAAACTGGGGGACGTTGAAAATCCCCATACAATACAATACAATTCGCGGAATCATTTAGCGCCAGGTTAAAATTCTAACAATTGGACAATTTTGGGTGTTTTGTTGTTGGACAGAAATTTATTTCACATGCCCTGGAGGCCAGTGAACCAGTGAGAGAGCTTGAAGTAGAGTGAACGAATCACGTACGGACATCGCAAGAGACGCGCCTAGTGGACAAAAGTAGCTCTCGCAAATGTAATAATGGGCTATTCACGGTAAAGTGAACCCTTTTGAAAGCCTTCTCATTGATAATAATAGTCAATAAATATACTTTATTTTCACCTTATACGTTAACTTCCGAGTGCGGTGGAATATGCATACTGTGCTTATTACTTACATGACAATATTTATTTAAAAAGGTGGTTTAAGAATAAAAACAGCGGAAAAAAAAAAGTACCAAGGCTTCAAAAGATCTCACTTTACCGTGAAATGCCTATAGTACTATGAACTACAGCCGTATTTTTTTACTTATCCATGGTAGTGTTCCACATTTGCCCAGGAAAGAGTCAAATTCATTGACAAGTTCCCAATCACGCATAATAGCGACGATAAATATGAATTAAAACGTAATTAAGAGTTTTTTGGGTATTAAATTGGTTATATTAGAAATTACTTTAGAATATGAGGAACAGTTATAGAGTATCTAATTGACTACAATACAACACTTAGCTCATTTTTATACAGGCAAGAATAAATTGAGTGGTACAGAGTTTTATTTTAAAATATAAGAATAATGGATCATAAAACAAATGGTCGCGAAAGTAACTGTAGAGAATTGGTTAACTGTAAGTATGAGGTCGGTGCGATCGTATAAAGGCTATTCACGATAAAGTGAGTACTTTTGAAATCAACAATAGAAAAATGTCACTGTTCCTACTTCCATATATTTTAACGGCTGCCCTGAGTGACATGCGCCAAGTAAAGTTGGTAACGATGGATGGGGAGTAGTTCCGTATATTAATTTAGAATAAAACATGTTAGGTAACCATTTCTGATCATTTAAGATACTTCTTTCACTCTCTGTTTTTTTTTATGCATCGGCGTGTAAAAAAGGGCAGATTTGTTAAATATTTACTTTTCTAATAATTTCACCGTTTTACTTGATCGACGCATGAATAAAGTGATGAGGCCCATAGCATTGTTAATCTTTCATCAGGTGGAATAATAGACAACGTGCATACAAGTAGATCTTAAGCAGGGCTTTCAAAAATGCTCATTTTACTACGAATAGCCTATATAGATGGCTATAATTTCAAATAATTGACTCTTACATTACTTTTTATTTAAAATGTTGATTTTTAATAATTGTGTAAAACATTAATTGTTATTTCCATGCGGATTTCGTAAAACCTTTACAAAATGCAATACGCGCGGGATGAATAGAGATAATTACTTTCCCACACGTGAACAAATCCTTGGCCTGGTTGAGAAACGAACGGATAACGTCGGCCTTTCAGTCAGGGGTAATGACCAGTGGACCAAAAACTCAGACCTTGAAATGAAATATGAAATAACTGATGCGACTTTCAGACGTAACGTGTAAATGTTTTGTAGGTGCACTTCATAGTTTCAAATTTGTCCGTGTTTGACGCATAATACATCTACTTCATATATCATGCAGGCTTATTTGGTGGAACGTCAAATTTTATTAAGTTAACGTTTCGCTCTTGTTTTGTTCGTTGTATATACGTGTAATCTCGGTGACAATAAGCACTAGCAATCAGAAATAACCATCATATTTAAAAAAAACTCTTCAAACGTAATATAACAATTATTTGTGGAGGCTGGTTCCTCGGAATCGTAGACTAAAGATGGGTCACGCCGATTTCCATCTTCTGAATATTCGCAACAATAACTCGCCGATAGTAAAACTGTCAAATTAACGTGATCGGCAGAGGTGAACGTGTTTGTTCACATTTGAGTTTTCACCAGACTCATTCCTTATGTAGGAACAAAATACCTAGACCAAATTGAATACAATATAGCTGCGTTAACACAAGGTTAAAATAAGGGTACACACATCAAAACATGTACCTATATAAATAGTGCTCTAATCCTGTCCGCGTTGTTTCTTGATAGCGCTACGGGCAGTAAAGCAGTTCGATGCTAGAACACTACAATTGACTACCTCGCAGCTAGGGTTGCCAACTGTCCCGTACTGTGTGCGATTTCCCGTTTACTAGGGTTGAAAGAATAATTATCCCGCATGGACACAAGACGGGGCGTCATATATCCCAAATTTCAGAACTATTCGAAAATAAACTGAGTGTTAGTTAATCAACTCAGTATCAGGAATTCGCCACTTGCGCGGTTGCATGTTCGTTTACTCTTATGCTCTTCGGCCACAGATGTCATTACAATTGTCACCGATAGGTGGCATTCGTTCGTGGAAGCAGTGCTTACCGAAATGTGTACAGAATTTCTTCCAAACTGTGTTCGTGTCGTCTGTTTCAGAGCCGATTAAATAAAAAATTTAAATCACACTGAATTATATTGTAGTTGTAACTAATATTTTGTTGTTGTATATATTCAGAGAAAATATTGACCGTCGTATAAAAATGACTTTCGCACATTACAGGTAGTATTTAAAACTGTTCTTTTATTATAACTATTTTCCCCAATCATTTTATTAGGGTCATTTTGTGTGTCGAGTAGTTGACTCGCACGCGCACTCTACTCGGAATTACTGAAAGTAACTTTTCCTATATACTGTTCACGGTAAAGTGAGCACTTTCTGAAGCCCTCTCACTCCCGGATATTCGCATGTGGGAATCGTGTGGACGATGCCGCTTGCCGGCGGGTTTTCTCGGGGTACTCTCATTTCCCCCGCCCTTGCATTCCAGCGCCGCTCCATCCTAGGGTCTCATTTCATGCCACATCCGGGGATGACGGGCACCTACGGGTCCCAGCTGGAAAGCCCGGCGCTCAGAGAGTGTTGCCTCGCCCTGGGTTCACTCCTCACTTGAGTTTTTTTTATTGTAGTCTCAGACATTAACTTCCAAGTGCGTTGGAATATAGGTACTGTATTTACTACTTATGGGGTAATATTAATTTTAAATAGTAGCGAAAGGGTAAAAGTGGCTGATAGGGAAAAAGTAACTAGGGCCCCTAAGGTGCTCACTTTACCGTGAACAGTATATACCAGTCGGGCAGTCGCCTCTCACTCCGGAAATTCTAAACAACTTGTGGATCGGTGATCGGTGACCCGGGTGTCACGGGTCGCCGGGTCCAGCTGCCTCACCTCGACGCCGACAAACGGCTTGCGGTGGCGCGGCGGGATCTTACGTTTTTTTTTTTTTGCACTCGGCTGCGCCTCCATTGCTGCGGAAAAGTAACAGTTGCTCCGCGCGCCGAGACAAGAAATCAGAAATCGCCCTCCGTGCAGCCCCGCGACTGTGACGGGAGTGTCCCCTGGACGTGGGAATGGATTCCGCGCATGGCTGGTGGTTTGTTCCTAATCGAGTACCGTTCAAGAGAGACGGCGCTTAGCAGCTGGGCTGTCCTTACTTGAAAGAGACGGAATAATGGTTGAGATGCCGTCGTCTTAAACAGTGGAGACACTTTAACATCGGCGCGTACTCGTTTATGAAACCCACGTTAGCAATGATACTCTAGTTATTGTAGTTCATTAAAGCCTACATAGCAGTTTAAATACAAATACATTTCAGAAACCTCTTTCTGCAACCTCCCGATCTCATCTTTCAATTCTAATACTAAGACATCATATATTTAAATACAAATTCCTCTGGAGTCACACATATAGAAATTATTATAAAATGGCGACCATACCAATGCTTACCAACTCTCTGGAGGGTCCTTAATCTTACGGTTATGGGCAATCAGCTCTGATTGAACATGTGACCGCCCTAAAACGTGTAGCGGCCCTTATGCGTCACCAGGTCAGTTGAGACATTCTCCCTGTTCTGGGCTCCTACTAGCTGGCCGAGTCACGCGATAAAAGTGTTGATTTGTATGCTTGATATAAATATTTTTTCAATTTGTATTAGAATGTATAGTTCACTGGTAAAAAGTAGTCATGCTGGTGAGAAGAATGTCTTATTTCACAACACTCTAAATTACAGAGGCAAAAAAAATCTTTTTTTAATTTTTTTGCGATTAGCAAAACTTTGGGTCCCTTGAGGTTTGCAATAAAGATGTTTCACTCATTGCTATTGTCTTGTTTCTAGAAGTTTTCATTGTCAAGGTCAAGAGGCCTGTATTCGAGTCACGACGCCTGACTGAATGGGGAAGGGGAGGGGGGACGGGAGATCAGTCGCACAGGTGTCGCTAGGGCGATTGTTGCAGCAGAGGGCAGGCGTGGGAGTCGCCAAGATGGACCAGTCTTGCGCGCAGCATCCCCGGGGCCGGTCGCAGCGCTATCATCCTCTTTTGCCGCCACATTAGCAGCATTTAGCCGTGCCGGCGGCAGTGTGAGGCAGGCGCACGAGCTCCAAATTAAAAGGGAGGACGGTGCCATTCTTGGAGAGCTCCGACTCCAAACACTCAATTATTCACCGCCGCCGAGTGCTACCCTTCCCTCGCGCCCGCCTTCACCCGCGTGTTTTGTTTACGGCGCCCGAGATGCGAGGTTCCCTTGGAAATATATAACGCGATTACTTATTCAGAGGTGCTTTTAAAAAATGTCGGGAGCTTGGCAGTCCGGCATGGGTTGCCGGCTCCAGTTGCAAGGAGCGCCATCAGCATTAACTCTCTTGCTCGGCCTGGGGAGGGGTCGCCGTCGACAGTCCGTGCGATGCGACCACCACCCCGCCTAGTCGTCCCTCAGGTTCAGCAGCTAAGGCTCGCCGCACACTCTCTCTCGTTCTGCACGTGAACCACCGCCGGATTTTAAGGGGAACCTCCTATAATATTGGATTGTTGTTGTTGTTTTTTTTTTTTTTAGCTCGTGTTTTTAAAAAAGAAATTCCCTACACCCATCTAAAGCCTGTTCACATCAAGTGAGCACTTTTGAAATGGACCGTAGAAAAAAGTAACTTTCCCGTCCTATATATATTTTATTGGCCGCACCAAGTGCTATTCACCAGGCGAAGTTGGTAACGATGGATGGAAAGTAGTTCGATATCTTAAAGTCAAATAAAAAGTGTTAGGTAACCATTTGTGATGAATTTAATTATTGCTTCCGCTTTCCATTAATTTTAATACATCAGAGTGTAAAAATGAACATATTTGAAAAAAATATTTTACTTTCCTAATAATTTCACTGTTTCACTTGAAAGACACATGAATAAAGCGATGAGGCCCACGGCAATGTTAATTTTACATGTTGCAGAAGAATACACAACATTAATACAAGTACTTCTTAAGCAAGGCTTTCAAAAGTGCTCGTTGTACTGCGAACAGCCTATAGTTATCGACCTTCCACACCAGTGCAGGCATAACGACTGAACTACGAACTTGTATTTACCACAAAATATTTATTTTTCCAAATTTCAGAATAACTAATATTGTGACGTAAATATTAGTTCGTAGTTCAGCTGTTATGCTTTTACAGCTATGCAAGGGTCAATAGCTAGTTAAGTATATGGGTACTCTCTGTATCATATAACTTGGCAAGATGTTGACAGTCGGTGAGTGGCAACTTGACGTATACTAAACACACAACGTGCCATTTACAAAATCCTGTTTCAGGTTATGCACGAACGAACGAAAATTAGCATTACTTTGACTATTCTGATTGGTGCACTGCCGACGCACATCAGACAAGCAGAAAATACGCGGATAAGAAAGAGTTCCGAGATTAATTAATATATTTTATTTTACGTGGTCACAAATCAGCGGCTGTTAACGTTACAAACTAAACTTCGTGCTAAAGTAGTAGTGTTAGGTGTTCAAAATAAAATTTTCTTTAAAACGGCCCGTATTCAAATGAAATGCAACTTCAAACAAGTTCTTTTCACGTCGTATCCTCACTGCATCCATGCCTTCCATGAATGCTTGATATTAATTCCAAAAGCCTACAGAAATATCGCATGGTATTTTTGACCTTTTTTTTTCCTTCAAATGATTTGACCAAATGTATTTCAAACTCATGTCGTTTCGAGCCAGTAATAAGAGCTAAGTGAACTTTTACAAAGACGGGATGAAGAGGCAGGCAAACGTACTTCTGCCTGTTGGGGTACACGCTCGGCTCACAACACGATGCACTACCAGCCAGAAAAGAAATAGGTTTCTTGTCTAAAATAACAAATTTACGTACAAATACCAATGGTCGTATTTACCGTGAGCTCTGTTTAATTTGTAAAGTGACATGTATTTCCGAGCGATTTTGATTACTAGCAATTTCTATTGGGCCGGTAATCGTTACGTCTACGTCCATTACACGCCATGTTGTCCTCCGCAAACCCATTTCCTCGTAGTTTTTCGTGTTGTTACTCGAAGAAAGTGGGACGCACGTGGGTAAGTTTTTAAGCATTTCTTACGTTATTCCACGCCACATATTTCCAACTCGACCTGTTTAGGATCAGTAATAGCAGAATAACTACTTTGAAATAGTCGTTGGTGAGTTGTCGGCTAATAAAAGTGCGTTTTCAAGCAAGTTCCTCGAATTACTGTTATTTCCAGTGTTAACATATTAGCTGTACCGTCCAAAGTGTCATAAAAACTACAATTACTGTCTCGCAAACGTTAACCCAAATTCCCTGTCTCTAATAAATTTAAAAAGAGTTAATAAGTAATTAATTTTTTGCAAGGTTTTATGCTTTTACTTTTACAATCTACGAATTTTTTTAAGACAGATGCCAGTATTTAAAAACCTTAAATTTTACAAGTGGATTACCTGGCAGTGTGTTAATAAAATATATATCCTCTACTTGACGCACTAGCTAATGGCGAAAGGATACATAAATGAAAAATAAACTTTGGGTGCTACTTTCGACGAACTGTCAAAATCTTGCCAGGTTACATTAGACAGAGGATAATTTCGGGATTTTGTTTTTAAAAAGATAAGCTACAAAAGCCAATAATCCCATATGGTGGGAGAAGGTTCTCTTTAACTACGTAAATTTGCAGCTCTACTGCCGCAGATCACCTGATACGTGAATACGAGACTTCTAAAATATAGGCTCTTGACGTTCCTTTGAAAAAATGTCTCTGCGAATAGTTGCATTTATTTGAACATAATCACTGACTAAATTGCTCTTTGTTAAGTCGCTGCGAATTAGGAAAACCAAATCCGTGACGTAACGTCGTATCGACAGTGTAGCGTTTCAATTTCTAAGTACTGCATTTATTTAATTTATACTTTTATTTCACGTTTATGAAATTAAGAATTGGCATCCCAGTTACATATTTCTGCTACTAAAAATTAAACAGTTTCACTTGATCAACGCATGAATAGGACGGATAATTATACCATAAAAAGTGCATTCAAAAAGTGTCCAGTTAACCGTAAACGGTTTATTGCATCGTCGGGGCCGTGATTATGTAATTGTCAGACCACTTGCTACCCATGGGAAACACTGTAGACGTCGCATTTGGCCAATGGATTTTCTCAAGGTGCTCACACATCTCCCTTAATTACTAACCGCCTTTGGTCCATCTTCATCTCGCTTCGCCTCCGCCTGCACTGTCGGCCTGGCCTCTCAACAGCCGCCTTGCGTCGGGCAGAATTTCAAACACCAGTGCAAGCGGTAGGTAGGTAGGTAGGTGCGCGGTTTATTCGCACTTTTCGAATCAAACATTTGAAAAATCACACTACCTATGCTATGCTTGGTTGTTTCCTAAATATTTCCTGTATTGTCAGCAATTTATACTTGTGTTAATATACAAAAAATCATTTTTGGTTAAATTGTTTCTTCACATATATTTTATCTGTAAATTATAATATTTCAATTATAAAATGCTGTTCACGGTAAAATGAGCACTTTTGAAAGCTCTGCTTAGGATTTACTTGTATGCACGTTGTGTATTCTTCCGCCATATGTAAAATTAACATTTCGTGGGCCTCAACAGTATATTCATGCAACGGTCAAATGAAACTGTGCAATTATTATGAAAGTAAATATTCTACAAATCAGTCTATTTTTACACTTCGAAGCATAAAAAAAAAAGAAAGTGAAAGAAATAATTTAAGTTATAAAAATGGTTACGTAACACCTTTTATTCGACGTTAATATATGAAACTACATTCCATCCATCGTTACCAACTATACTGGGTGCATGTCACTCAGTGCGTCTGTTAAAATATATGCAGGCGAGAGGCAGTGACATTTTTTCTAACGTTGATTTCAAAACTTCCCATTTTATCGTGAACGGCCTTTAATATGAATAAAACAGGGAGAAAATAGCTAAGTTGGCAATGCCTAGTAAGACATAGTTCTTGTGCAAAATATTATTGCACTGAGTGCGCACGAATGCGGTGCATTGTCCTTTCAGTGTAATTTTCTAGACTCTGTTAAGGCCAGGTTTTACCATGCATGGACGTATAGGGAATCAAATGGTAAATTCGGACAGAGATCTCTCAGCCATTTTTTGTAGTAATATTGTCAACTAAAGAACTTTTTGTTAGAAATTGAACGCATCTAGATTAGCAAACCGTTCAAATTTAAATTTTTAAATTTTAAATGCACTTTTTAATTATTTATAAAATGACACGTATTTATAAATAATGAGAAAATGAATTTAAAATCCAAAAATTAAAATTTCTAATGTTGGCGAATCTAGGTGTGTTTAATCTATAGCAAAAAATCTTTAGTTGAAAATAATAAAAGAAAAAAACGACTGTGGTATCTTTGCCCGAATTTAGCATTTAATTCCCTATATGCCTATGCATGGTGAAGCCTAGCATTGAGCTTTGTTTGCACGAGGCGGAGAAATATCCTGGAAGTAGAACTTAAGCAGGGCTTCGGAAAAGTCGGAAGTGAACTTGAACGGCCTATAGGGAAGGTAGGTCCTAACGTCTCGTCGACAGCGAGCTCATTAGAGACGGAGCAAGCCGCCATGGTCTATGGTTAAGAACCATCCCAGCATCTGTTTGGACTGATCTGGGGAAACCACAGAGTGCGACATCAGGATGACTGGACCGGGATTCGAACGCAGGTTCTCTCGAATGCGAGTCCGAACTTTTAGCAGTGCGTCTCGTCGCTCGGCGCCAACGCAGGAAAACTAAGAAATAGCAGTTCCACGCAATATTAATTTTACAATGTTTATTACGTATAAATTGATACGTGAGTTGAAATGCTATTTTGTAATAACTATAAGTTTTAATTCGGTACAATAAAATATTCAACAAAGAATAATCCTAACATAAATTTATTATAAAGGGCTTAATATCCTTAAGGCTTTGTCCCCCACGCCTTGTTCAATTACTGGTCTCTATAGGCTATTCACGGTAAAGTGAGAACTTTTTAAGGCCCTGCTAAGTTTTTCCTTCCAGTCAATTACTATCTCGCCACCACTTCTTAATATAAATATTGGTATGTGGCTAATAAACACAGTGTATATATTTCACCACGCTCAAATGTAAAAGTCTGAGGCTACAATAAAATATATTTATCAGTGGTAAACGCCTGTTGGGAAGGCCTTAAGAAGTGCTCACTTTACCGTGAATATCTTATAGCATGTTTTTCAGTAGTTTAGAACACGAATTTTCTAACTACAACTGTATCGCTCTTCAGACATTACGCTGTATAACAAACATAGATTCTGAACTTTTGTCAAGTAATTACAATAATTAGTACAGCATCATTTTTTAAATATCAGTGTTTCACAATTACCAGATAACACATGGATAATATTTGGTGTCTACATTTGAAGCCATTCGTGAAATATAAATGCGCTATAATAAATATTCAGTTACTTAATTGAAAATATTTTGGCGCATTAATGGAAAATTCGACATGGTGGGTGTTGCCAAACAAGTAAGTTGGGTGTTACTAGAGTTGAAACATTTCTTCTATTTGACAACAAAAGTCCACGAACATGCTAGCAACAGCAGCACGTTTCCAATCGGTTGATCTTCAAATCTTGGATCTGTGAATTTTTGTACACAATCTGCCGTAACAGTTTTTTGTTTTATTTTACGTATAATTGTTGAGGATATTTCCAAAGTTAATTATTATTTTACTGCTTTTTAATTACCTCTGTAGACGCCAGAACTATGAAGCATCATTTATTATTTTTCGTCTGTTGTTGACGTTTATCAAAAAAGCAGCAGAGCTGCTTAGGAAAGTTGTTATTAATTCCGTATCGTGCAAACAATGGATCTTGCGACACAATAAATCGATAAAATCAAAATGCGTTGAACGAGAAAAGAGTATTTGTAAAGTCGGCTGCCGTGAAGCAAAAAATAATGTATGTGGCGAAACATCCGAAGGTTTTTACTATCAATAAATGGTTTTGTTTGGAAAAAGGGCATGTGGTGATCTGGATTACTCAGCGGTGGCTGAGCGGTTAGTCTGCTCGCCTCTCACCAAGGTGGATCACCTTGGTGATCTAGGTTCAATCCTCGGCCGGGCCACCGGACTTTCACACGTGGGACTCGTGTCGGACGATGCCGTTGGTCAGTGGGTTTTCTCGGGGATCTCCTGTTTCCCACGCACCTTCATTCCGGCGCCGCTCCATTCTCATCTCTACCACCCTCATCGGCTCGTAAGACCTCGATGTTCAGAGCCACTCAAATATCTTCACTTCTTCACTTCTAGTTTTGTGTAGTGCTGAGTAAGTTAATTAATGTGTATGTTTTAATTCACATTGCAATGAGATACAATGAGGTACATCAAAATCTCGCCATATTGCTTACAATAAGGAAATGTTTGCATATATGTAATTTGTATCACTGTTATGATTTTTGTAAAATAAATGTTGCTCATAATACCTACCTTAAAATGAATTAAGACGTGGTTATTATGTCGTTCTTGTTAAATGTTCTGTAAATATTTCATTTATTTCATTTTTAGTCCCAAGTTTGTTAAAACTGTGATTTTTTACGTGCATGATGCAGAAAAATATGCACATTCTATTGTTTTATGCGAGGAAAGAGTTTTTACAAGTTATATCTACAAGTTGAACTGTATTTCATAAAAAATTCGAATCCGTGGAAAACCACTGATTGTTTCAGTGAAAACATTTCTCTTATTTAATTAGTGACGTGAAACAATTCCACTGATTGAATGAGTGACGGCCGACTGCAGTGGCGAATTGAATATCGTTTCATTCATCCAACTAATTTTGTAGAATAAACATATTTGTGATAGTTCATCATTTATATTGCGCAGTTAATCGAATTCTAGAAAAGTGAAAAAAGTTTCGGAAATGAACGGGATTGAGCTTAGGCATCCTTCCCACTTCGCTTGAAAGCCATTGTCTTATCATCTTTCGTTTTGTTGTTGTGTTGAAGTGACGTTGACTGTCGCAAGTTAGACTCACTTGAAAACAAATTCTTAGTGCCTTAAGCGAACAGAAGATCTGCCGCGGAGGGGCTGGGCCGCGAACCCACGACCCCTCTAGAGCAAGCCGGCCACCCTACCCCTGAACTATGGGGGCAAGGATCCATCTATTCTACCAAGTCAAGTTGAAAAATAAGAGGAAATTATGTATCTTATACTACTAATCAAAATCATGAAAATTGAAATGGTATGCCCTTACTTTTCGTTTTTTGGTTTAATTGGTACCATTAGGATTGTCCAAACGGATAGTGTATATGAGTGCACTCTCTTCGTCATAATATATGCAGTTTAAACCTTCAAACAGAGCGCTGTGACAATTAGATGAATACGAAATGAATGACGTAAAAACGGCCTGAAAGGCTGGATGTTCATATTACCCCGTAAAATGGTGTTTTGAAAGACGAAACACATTTTATAAAGTATTTTGTATTGGTTTTATTAGTTCATTCGTTGTTATTTCACTTGACACGCGTTGTTTAACGGCCATTTTTACACGCTGTTTAACTGATCCATCAGTCGAAAAACAAACTACTAGAAAACAGTGGGGAAAAAAAAGACTGATGAATCAGTGGAAAATGTCACTGAATCAATAAATGAAGGATACCTGGTATTTTTTCACTGATTCATCAGTTAAATTCACTGAAGTGACTGTTGAATCGGTCAGGCACTCTTGACTGATTGAAACAGTGAAATTCTCACTCATTCAGATTTAGAGTGTAGTACTCTTCGACAGCAGGGTCATCATTAGAGACGGTACCAGCTGCGCGGTCAATCAGCGAGTCATTAAAATATTGAAGTTAAACAAAATAAAAATAACCCTAAAACATTTAGAAGTACTAGTATAGAAAATGTTTGCAGCAGTTTGGCGGTCAGTTTTTGCATTGTTGGTAACGTGTCATGTCCTACGATATCTGCAAACGACCATGATTTCATCGCATACGTCACACGTTGTGTCGTTACGCTCTTGCGTAATTTGTAAATACGGCCATTCTCCTGGGGCTTTTCCAGAGAAGCACGGAAACAAAAATCATGCCAATTAGGCCAGGAATATAATTCAATCCCCCAGTGTATGACCGCTGCGCCACCTCGCTTGGCTTTTAAGGGGACTATGTAGCTGCGCGTCCAAGGTCAAGAAGCGAGGGAGCGATACGGGCGACAGTTACACGCACGCCTAGCGCCTCATCGCTCCTATGCGCGAGGCGTGCAATGTTTCCGTGGGAACACTCTACTGTGCAAATTAGATCTGTGACATAGAGATTTTATTACACGCGATTAAAGCCCACAGATTAAACTACGTATGTATGTTTGTGCTTTTCTCTTGCCTGCCGCTTAAGGAAACTACATAGGCAAGCTTTAAAATGAAATATTTGACCATTTTCAGGAATTTTTTCTCCAAGAATACTCTCAATATGACCAAAGTAAAAAAACGAGGGCCACAGATAATTGTTTTGTATTTTTTCTGACAAAAAGTCTTATTTCCAGAACTTTTATTTACCGAGATACGCGTTTACGCGCAAACAACGATTTCACAGAAAACGTTTAATTACATAGTACCCTTAAACATGATACTACCGATGCTAACTTGCCGCCAAATTTACTGACAAATTTTCTTATTGTTTACTGTATAAGGTATGCAGCTTGGAGCAGGGAAATTATTGGACGTTTGACAAAAGTGCCCCATCGACCTCCTACGACGTATTTTTTAACGTTCGCACTGTTTTAGCACCGCTTGCAAAGGTTTGTGCAAGGAAATGTTTTATAAATGTTTTTGGTCATCATGGGAAATGATTACCGGTAGGCTACATACATACGCACGGGTACGCCGCAGCGACTCCTATACACGCGCAGTCGTAAAAATACCGTTGCTACATAAAACAGCAACACTTCTCTTTCCGGTTTTCGGAGCACCACTGACGTGAATGGCTCGTTATTGAAACTGTGTGACGCGAGTCACTATCAACCGGAAGAACTCGTATAACTCGAGTGTTTCAATTTTTTTTTTTTCTGGTCTTCCAGCATTCGGCATTTTTACAGCGTCCGGCTTTCGAAGTTAACTTCTTTTTCTTGTTACGTAATGGAGTGAATTGGATCAATTGATAAACGATTACGGTACATCAATTTTTTTTGCAATAAGAAAAGTTACACGTTTGCCAACTTACCTTCCCAGTTTTTACTCATCACAAAATTGTTTGCAACAAGGTCTGTTAATTATACGCCCACGTCTGTGGGCCTACGCAAATTTAAATTACTGAAGATCGTAAACGGTGACTCGATAACATTGGTGTTTATCTGTCGCAGCAATCTGGGTTTTGGAGGCCTGTTAAATCTTCATCGCCACAAATTGCACTTGTAGGAATTATCAAACAGCCCCAAGTCTCTCCGTAAGTTATCAGTTTTGAGCTTACCATAACTTAACCACGTCTGACGGAATGCCAAAAGTTCATTACAAGAGAGGGAGTAACTTCTTCCAGCGACGCATTATAACTGATTTCGTTGGAGAAAATTACATCACAAAGAAACGTTAAGTTTGGTTGTCGAACAGGACCTGATGAAGATATATCATTGACATTTCAATCAGATGGTAGATTTCAGCCTCCTGGGTAACCATGGATGCAAGAAGCAATTTTGCAGAGTAATTCTTAGATTTATTTACACTTGTAAACTGCCCTCTTCTTACCCTAAATTAATATTACAACATTTTTAAGTGTCCTGCCGAAATTATATTATCTGTTGCCGGCTTATTTTAGTGTCGAATGTGATAACAATTAATGTAACAAATCTCTAAAATTAAAATAAATAAAATTATACTGAGCTATAGTATTTCGCATGGAATTCACAGGAAAGTTATAATCAATGGGATCTTTGGTTATCTTGGTTTGTCATAGGTCGGAAATTATAAAATTATATACAAGAAAAATCGAAGAGTTTGTCAAATATGAGTTAAAAATCGTTCCCGGGTCACATTAGCAACATTTGTGCAGCAAAATCGTTTAAGCAATAAAAGTTCGGCTAAGATTTTTGATACGAATCTACTCAAAGATTTACGTATTACCACATAGAACTGCACGACTTTTTGTGGTTATGAACTGAAACAGATTTTAAACATGAATTTGGAAAACGGATGGTTTAACGACTGCATTTAGTTAAAAAATATGTAATTGGATGTAGGGTTTTAATTCAGTCTGATTTTAAAAATAACAAAACCTAATATAATTTCCCAGTTCTTAAACAACCCCAAATTGCGTATTAGTAGCAGTTCACAATATAAATGTTATGATCGACATACATTTTAAAATAAATTACCTATTCTATAGAAAATATTTCTACAATTTTCTTTTTCAAGCGCCGCGCTCTTAATAATAATAATTAAAGACCCCCCCCCCCCCAACCAATTCTCGTCTCATCTAAACACAAAATAATGCATGTTATTTTTAAAACAAATCTTGCCGGAAATGAGGAAATCTGACAACTCGGGCTGGAGCTGGATTAAGTTTGGTTCGAAACAGACCCATGTTCGATGCAGGATTATACATCTCACTGAATATGACCACTTTCCTATTTCTAGCCTACTTACCGTAAAAAGTTAGGCTTATGCAATCCTGCGAATGTTTCTCTGGGATGTATGTCTTCCCCACCCCACCCCTCATAATAATGTTGAACCCGTGAACCGAATTTCACGGAACTCGATACACAAATAGTACCTTGTTAAGGATATCCTGCTTATATATTTCCTTGGCGCGCCGTACGATTACTTTCTAAATGGTGATCACTCTAATAATTTAGGGCACCATTTCATATCTCGGGAACCATTATTGTTTGTAAGATGTTATAAATATTTCACTAAGAAATCTATCGTCTCTACCATTATACTTTTCTTGTAGGTTAATAAATCCTTATGTTAAAAGAAAGGTTGTCTTTCAAAACCATGTGTAATTGCTACTATTTCTGTTAGGTCGTTTTAAAACAGTTACTATAACTAGTACAAATTGAGTTCAACTGGTGATAATAGACTTTATCGATATCTGTGAAATACAGGCATGGTACATCAGATTAGCGGCATGAATTCAAGGTATCCATTTGACTGACATGGAACATTTATTCAATCCATTACATAACAGTAGTTCGATTATGTTTGCTTTTAAACAGTATGGCTGCCATTAAAATATTTCGAAGTATGGAATGATGACAGACCAGGACCTTCATCTTATTCTGCCCTCCTAGTGAAAGTTAGGTAAATCATATTCGGTGGCCAGTGATTTCACCTCCCACGGAACGAGTAAAAATTAGAACACGAAGCCATTTATCTCTGGGGCGAAGTATTTTTAACTGGGGCAGTGTGACTTGCTGCGTCTCTGTTTCGGCTCGGCTCGGGAATGCTCAGCATTATTCGGTGTCTTCGCAGGTTGTCCCTCTTGTGTCTTTAGAATGAATGTGTAGGTAATTATGGACAACACCCAATATTTCCAGGAATCAAATGTTTTATATTCGAATAACTGTAAGAATCGAGGACATTCAATCGTAACCTGAATCTAAGAACTGTTAAGTTCCGAGATGGTATATTTTCTGTTCGAATACATGACCTGATGATTTTTTTTCCTTGGACGAATTGCCTCTATTTCTCATAATTATATTTAGGTAAGAAAATTCAGTCCAAGGCGTTGGGGAGGGGGGGGGGGAGCAGATTCCAGGCAACTATATAAAAGACAATAAAATACAAAACAGTGTCCTAGAAGTCAACAATAAACACGGAACTGGGTCTTTAATATTAAAACAGAAAAGAATTTAAAACTTTGCAATGTAAAATAAATGGACCTCAGAACACACGGGGATACTTCGACTTCGGTAAAAATTACTATTAAATTTGAAAAATTAAATCATGTCTGCAGCAAACATTGGAGAACAAGCATTGAACTAACTACTCACGTAACATTTGCATGAGAACCCGAGTACTCGTGCGAGACGTGGGTAGTGAGTACTGAGTACGGATAAAAGTACATATTCGAATACTTTGGCCATAATTAGAGATATCTCCAGAACTCCTAGGAATCGAATTCTTTGACATTTTGAACTTCGATAAACTCCCATCACTATGTGTTAGAGTGTTTTCGCCTGGGGTTGTTAAGACTCAATTCCGTAGTCACATAAACAGCTATTGCCTGCCAAAAGCATGATACACAAACGCATTTTTATTGATCGTGATATACGACAGTATACTGTATAGTAGTGATACTAGTACGTTCTTGACGAAAACATATATGTTCAATGCAACACCTAAAAATACGTACACTCGTCGTCGGAAATACTTGCATCCACAGGGATATGTCGGATTGCGATGCTATTCGGAAGGAAGGCAAAATCACCAAGAACAATAAATGATTAAAAATTGAAACTGGCATGAGCAATATATATAGCGCTACACATGTCTCTCTCAATATGACTTCGAGCCGCCATTTTTACGATCACATCAAGGCGTGGATTTGCAAGGGTCCCAAATGGTCTCATTGTCCATCCCATTGTAATACACGCTTTTCGAGCCATAATAATGAATAATTTTTTAACACGTAATTTTCATATTTAATAAGCTTAATATTATTTTTACATGACTTATTTTTATTTTGGGGCAAGATTTGTTTATTTGTATTCAAATAGAGTCCATAACATGTATTACTTTTTTAACAGTATTTATATTTTGGCCGCATATTTATACGTCTTTCTGTTTTTACATTGTGTATATGAACTTACCAGGCCATATTACTATGCGTTTTGAACGTTGGGGCAGTTTTAAGTGGCAATACAAATGAATTTAAATTGTAACCCTCGTGATTGGCCAGTGTTTACATAACATTCTTAAGTTAAGTTTTCAACGAAGAAACGGACGCCTTCTTACGCAACGTAAGGCAGCCAGCCCGGGTGAGTTGTGTACTAAGTGTTAAATTTAGATCTTTATTAGTAAAATCCGAGTTTGCACCCCTGAAATTGCAGGCCGTCTGCTGGAGACGAAGACGCGAGGTGTTTAAAACAATAAGTAGGCCTGTATGAGCTCCCTCCGTGTAGCTTTCAGGGAGGTTAGCTAGAACTCGTGAGACTTCTGTTAAGGTGCCATTGAACTGTATGTCATCACCGTAAGCCGCGTGCTTACATATAGGGAAGACGTCACCCAGGGCTGCTGCACTTCCGGAGAGAAGCCCCGTCGGCGTACATGATCATCGGGAACTTCAAGATCATCGAGATTCTACGTCTAAACACTAATTCCAGCTAAGGAATCCCAAATTAAGTTTTTCACCTAACGCCCTTTATTCTACCTTCTAGAACATTTTCACGCTGCCATGTTGTTTTTCGTACGTTCACGCTGTCACCGGCAATTTACCCCGGGAAAAATGGACTGAATCCTTCCTTTGCCGCTAGCTGATTGCAAACGTTTTCTTTGAATTAATTATTTTCGAACGAGCATTTATGATTTAGGAGTAATTTTTGAACATTTTAAGTATTTTAATTTATAACCCTCACGACGCCACTAGAGTTTCAAGGACCACTACCACAAGCAGAAATATTCCAATTATATGGTTAATATTTTCGGAGTCACATATAATTTGCTAATTTGTATTGCCACCTGGATGAATTATTTTTTTTTCTGGGGAAAGTCAAATTATCAGAGCTCAATTAAACATCCAGACATTTTTAAAACACAGTCGCCCATTGTTATTTCGTAGCAGTAGCGAATTTTTCTCCTATATAGTGTACCTGTTTTTGTATGGGTTGATTCTGTCCCCAAGTATTGTTCCTACCAGAATGCTGTGTTGTTGGATGTACAAATGGTACACGTTACTTCAGATTGGTACTATCAAGTGTGTGTGTGTGTGTGTGTGTGTGTGTGTGTATATATATATATATATATATATATATATATATATATATATATATATATATATATATTCCTACTTACAATCTGGACGGGCCCGGGCAAAAGTAACTCGTCAGACTGCCTTCAAACGTCACTACAGGAGATCTAATTTCCAGTTCTCACTCTGTTTGTGTTGTCAGTGAATTAAAGGGGCAATAATTCTGATTTTCAATAAGCACGCCAATTCAGTACTCAGTTTGAACAATCGTGATTGTGCAGCTAGGGTTGTCACTCTACCGAGAAAATTAGTTACACGTACTACAGCTGCCGCAACGTCATTCTCATATACACAGAGGCGTACAGAATCCCTTTTGTCCTTGTATTTATCATTATGTTGTATTACACTTTGTGAATTCCATTGTTGTATATTGTTGTGTGTAGTATGTACGAGTGAGTTATTTCGTTGCCATTACGTTTACCACATAACGTCGTTACACCACTCAACTTGAATATTCGCTTGCAGTACCTGCAGATATTGCGCTAGGAATGGAGTCGTGAAAGAGCGGTCAAAAAGTGCCCCGCATATTTCGAATTGAGGATAGGTCTGGCGATGCGGCTGACTACGAGTATCTGCACTGTAAAAAAATTTCGAGGTAAAATTCCCTTACCTGTAAGGGAAGCTAATTACCTCTACATGTAAGGTAAAACTACCTGTCAAATATGAGGAATAAATTTACATAATAAGTAAAGTAGTATTCCCTAATCGTGCGGATAAAGAAATATCACAAAAGTGGGGGAAAATCCCACACAATTAAGGTAATATTAACTACATTGTATAAAAAATTATATTTAAAACACAAGGAGTATTAGCGCTGTTAATTCTTTTTTATTGCCTACATTTTCTGACGAATAGTAACTGAAACCTCAACTCTAAAATCCCAGACACTTGCTGGTGGGTGTGCGCGAACCACGGACCTCTATCACGATAGGCTGATGCGCTATCCATTACACCACAACGACAAAATGACAGCGTAGTTGAATATTATTGTTTAGAGGATTGTTTCTTCCACCCGTCCTCCAATTTAGCTGTTGAGACGATGCTGAAGAGATGCATGCGTCTTAATGTTATTTTCCCATCCATTTATGGGATTTCCCACCGCTATATAGATGAATTTTACTCCAGAGTGCGGTAATTATACCTTACATATAAAGAGCCATATTGGACAGCTTGCATGGCTAGACAATAAAAATTAATTTTAAGGTTAAATTTTATATTATACAATTATCAAATCGTTACAAATCGACTAGGAGATACACACGTTGTAAGGTAATTCTTTCATCCAATGTATGGGATTTTTCACTACCAAGTACATGAATTTTCCCCAGAGAGCGGTTATTTTACATTACACGTAAGGAAAACTGTGTTTCCTACACAAGTTTGCGAATATTACCTTGCACTTTTCCGGTAATTTTTTCCATTACTTTTTACAGTGCATGTCTTCTAGGAAGGCCCTTGAGATGGCAGCTGTACAAGGACGAGCGTTGTCTTGTTGGAACGGATCACTGGTGTGAGCGTACACAAACGGCAGGGTCACTGTTTGGAGGATCTCATAAATATACCACTGGGATGTCAAAGTGCTCATGATGAAGACCAATGGTGATTGGGTATCTCCCGAAAACGCACTCTACACTATGACGTCAGGTCGCCTGTGCATGCGACAAGGGACAACAGACCGTCTATCTTGACGCTGCCCACGTATCCTCCACACACGGATGCATTGGTCGTCGCCACCGAGATGAAAGCTGGACTCATCACTGAAGATTATCCACTGCAATTCTGCATGGCCCCATGACACTCGGGTCACGACACCAGCACAGTCTATGGCGACGTTGATGTGGTATTACGGGCAGTCGCCGTAACTTTCTGCGTGCATGTAGTTCCGAGTCATCCAGCCGTCTGCAATTGGTACTGGCACACACAGGATGCTGTAGGGTGAGCATCACTGCTCGCTGAATGCCAGGAATCGTGACGGTTGGGGAACTCCGCTCATATTGGACGATTCATCGGTTCTCCATCGGCGTGGTTCGTGGCGTCTCCGAGGTCCTGCGTGTCGCATGTCAGTGCCTTCCTCTATCTACTGGCGCCAACAGCGTGCTACATTATTAAAGGATGTTCACGATGAAGTGAGTACTTTTGAAATCAGCCTTTGAAAATGTTCACTGCCCCTACCTACATGCAATTTCACAAGCACACTGACTGGCGTGCGCTTTCTAAAGTTGGTAACGACTGGGAGAAATTAGTTCCACGTCTTAACGCTGAATTAAAGGTGTCAGGAAAAGTTTTAAGAAAACTGAAATTATTTGTTTTACTTTCTATATTTATAATGCATTTAAGTGTATGAACAGGCAAAATTGCAAAATATTTACTTTTCTAATAACTGTACAGTTTTACTTGGCCGACTCATGAATAATCTGACAAGGCCCATGGAAAAGTTAGTTTTACATATGGCGGAAGTATACGAAGTGTGCATACAAGTAGATCCTTTGCATGGATTCCATAGTGCTCTCTTTATCGTGAACAGCCTTCATGCGTGTGGCTGGTACGGCGCGTTATACGACGAAATGACTATTAGTAGACCTACGATGCGAACCCTCTCGAACGAGTCCAACTTTTCGAAAATCTGCAGAACTCGTCTCCCGGAGCATACATTTCGAAGGGTTGCTACCAACACGCAAGCCCGGAGTCAGAATGGAAAGCGTGCACACATGGACGATCTCATATAGTTCGGTAAGTACAGTGATAAGGAACGTCCTCACTGAAGTCACTTGCGCGCTCGAGCGTGAAAGGCGAATCGCCTGCAGGGCTCGCAATGTCAGACCTACCCACCACGTTTCAGTGATGTAGGTTGCTTCCTTGTGGGTACGACTATTTTTTTTGGACAATGAGTGTATTTATGTGTCTGAAAGGGTTAAGTTGATTTCGTTCATCAACCAGTGCTTGCCACTAGACGTAGTGGTCCTAGTGGCTCTGAAAGGTACAATTTCCTTTTCAAATTTTTTATTGGCTTGGGACGACATTATTCCAGAGTTTGAGACTTACTATTTTTTTTTTGCTTCGTTTTCCTAGGTAGCCCGCTGTAGCCCCAAAATAAAAGTTCAAATTTTCTCTCTTTTGTTTTCTTTCATTTTCATTCGTTTTCTAACCTTCTCTTCAGCGTATTTCTCCCATAATTCAGCTTTCATGTGGTGGCCTTGATGGCCGTGTGGTTAGTATGCCGGCCTCTCCACGATGACGTCAGGCGTCCATCACCGACGCATCCGAGACGGGAGGAGTCATGTGCGGACGGTGGTTGGATTTGGACTTTGTTTCCATTTTTTTTCCGCCGGAGTACGTTGTTCTCTTACCCATTCAAGTGACTTCCTGGATTCAGCAAGGTCACGCGAGGCTGTCAGGCGGTAGCTTGCGACGACATTTACAGGCTTTGACAAACACTCGGTGTAGCTAATTCCCTCGCAAACAGATCTCCAGCACTGGAATATTACTGCGTGGAATCCGACAGACAGAACTGCAACTGCCACTTTAGATTTTTCTCCTTACTCTTCTAGTTAACTGAGCTAGCAAGCTGCAAACCTGTGGTTTATTCCTATTCTAAGCGGCAAACCAAGACGAATAATTGTAAACTTTCAACGCCCACTAACAGTGATTTTACAAAAAATGGTTTTTTCTACGAAGTTCGCTTAAGGTGGTAAGATTCCCTTTATCTTGGATTTGTTTACTTCTCCTCGTAACTACAATTCATGAATTTATACAATCAATCAAAGTTGTTTTTTGGAATACAGAAGTTTTTGAAGTCTGTGTGGTTTCACTTACATGCACTGTAAAATATTTTCTGGTAAACTTCCAAAACTGTAATGGAAGTTTTTGACCTAAACACTGTATATTAATAATATCACACATCAAGCTGCAGATATAGGAATGTTTGGTATGGCTACTATACTAAGTTGGGAACTTCCCTACGCATTTTACTGTTTCTTGAGCAAATGTAGAAACGCTACGATGAATGTATAGGGGAAAGAATTACAATTCCTGCTTTCTCACTAAATGTATACACTGGTATGGTAGATTTACGGAAAATTTCTTAGAGTGTATGTAACTCTTCACGTGAGAAAATAATATAATAATTTGGGGAACGACAGATTGGTTACAAATGTCATAACCACAACGAGTAAAGAACAAGATAGATTTCAAAATTACTGCCAAGATGTTCCCACTGCCTCAATAGGCTCGGTTTTTAAATAATGAATCTTAAAATTAACCCGTTCAATTACAGTGTCTACGATTGTGGGCACTTTGCAAGTGAATTATACCTAAGATGGATTCATAATATCCAGTTAGCATACGTACTTACGTGCAAATAAAAACTGTATATTTGCGTGCATCCATTCTAATTCACGCATATCGTACTGCATACGTACGGCAAAGCTCTCAACCAATCAGAACGTCTGATTTAATAATAACTATATCATTTTAACTAAAATTATGATTTACTTGTCCAATTATTTAAAATTGGGCCATGTTTTGCACAAAGCCTGCAGAAACAAAACAAAAATAATAATCTCACTTCGCACAAGGTTACGATTTTGTTTTAATGTCTGTCAGCAGAAAACGTACGAATACGTGCGTTGCGAAGAGATTGTGATGCCGTCTTTATGGCCGGTACTGTATACAGCACGACACCAGTGCCCAGTTTTGGAGAGTCTTTCTGTAGTCAATTCGCGGTTTCTTCACACTTTTTGAATCAAACGTTTGAAAAATCACCCCATGTATGACGTGTTTAGTTATTTCCTAAATATGGCATTTATCACAAATTTTTTATAATTCTGTTAACAGTGAAGTATTTCATTTTTAATTAAATTGAAGTTTTGCCTATACATTATTTATAAGTTATGATATTTCATTTATAATAAATATTAATTAAAATAGTGAGAAAACATATGTGTTGGTAGCGCCTAGTAAGAAATAATTTTCATACAAAATATTGTTACAACTGAGTGCGCACGAATTCGATGCGTTGTCTTTTGGTGTAATTAACTTGGCTTAGTTAATCTTGGCAGAGGAATATCCTGGATGCATATCTTTAGAAGGGTTTCAGTCAAGTGTGTAGTAACCGTGAATGGTTTATAATGCTTAATATATGTGTAATTTCTAACACCTCTTTAACGTGAATGGTTAATTCCAGTATAATCGAGCAAGCAGTACGTTGCTTATTGTTCGCAAGAGGAATTTTGAACAAAAGTACAGTGCGTGCAAAATATTACACTCAAAAAAAGGTTTTGTAATTTTACAGGAAAATCCTTTTAAGCCCAGTTGACAAGAAAATATTTTGTAAAACTACAAAGAGTTTTCTTGCAAAATCTGCAAAACATTTATTTGTAATATTACAATGATAGCCTTGTATTACAACTGACATTATTGAGAAATGTACATAAAATTATTTTTTTTCTTAAAAAAAAAAAACAAATGTGATAAATTAGTAACAGAGAAAGACTAAAAAAAAACAATTGAAAATGTAATTCACAAAAGAAAAATAAATACACATTGCCAGCACAGGGGTTAGAAGTCACACCTCTTGTATTCCTAGCCTGCACCGTTAACCACAAGACCAACTTCATTTACAATTTTAAAACTTATTTTTTCATAATTATAGGTGTAAGTACATTCAAAATAATGTATTTCGGTTTAAGAGTTCAGTTGTTGAGTTAAGAGATCTGGACGGCTCTTAACAACGGGGTATTAAGAGCCGATGTAAGAGTTCTGTGTAGCTAGATAACACTAAAAAACAATGAATAATACGGTCGCGTTATATTGAAATTGTCTTTTTATAATGATTATCGGAGTTGTTTTAAGTGTTTTACGTTTTTCAAACTTGCATTACATTTCATTTTGCACGCTGC
The DNA here is from genome assembly GCA_029891345.1 of Dryococelus australis. Lineage (NCBI taxonomy): Eukaryota > Metazoa > Arthropoda > Insecta > Phasmatodea > Phasmatidae > Dryococelus > Dryococelus australis. The sequence continues at coordinate 82,003,875 of CM056995.1, forward strand.
TACACTTTACATCAGCAATATTTTTTTTTTGCACAGACAGCTTTATACGGTTTTACGTTGTTGAGCGTCAGCCATTTTGCTGAAGCTCGTGGATACGGCTCAGTGTAGTACAAAAATTTCCTAAGTTATATTACAAACACGGACCCTGTAGTTTTACAAGAAAAATCTCTGTAGTGTTACAAGCATTTGTAAAATAACAAAGAATTTCTTAGTAAAAATTTCAAATTTTTTTTAGAGTGTACGTGACTGCAACACTTGAAATCGGACATTAATGTGGGACCGGACGGGCTAAGTTCTGGAGAGGTTTATGTGAACCCAAGAGGAATGGGCACCTCCCCTAAGGGATAATGGCAGCATAATCACCCTACCCAGTATTCCGACACTGCGGTTGGTATGAAGCACGTTGTTCCAATGCATTGGTATTGGTGGAGAATATAACAGGCAGTACAAAAATTCTTAGTTTGAAGTCGATGAGAGACGATTATTGGACTGCATTGTAAATCAGTATTTAAAATTTTGGCATAACGACAACTACTTTGTCTTTTTCAAAAAATTCTCTACTGCAAGTATTTAGTCCACAATAGTTGTGGACCTGTATGGGGTATATAACACAATGACAAATTCTCTAGTTCCAAACCCACGTGTCAGGCAGAACAACTTTTTATACATGTAGTATTTTTATTACGACTAGTTGATTTATAACATAACATAACTGTAAGATAAGTAATTAAATAAATCTTGAGCTCATCGTTTAAAGGCTGTTCACAATAAAATTAACACTTTTGTAAGCAACCTTTGAAAAATGTTACTTCGCCTTGCTGCATATATTATAACTGGAACACAGACTGGCATGCGTTCTCTAAAGTTGGTAACGATTGAGAGAAAGTAGTTCCATGTCTCGATTCTAAATTAAAAGTGTTAGGAATACATTTCTGAGTACTCAAATTATTTGTTTCACTTTCTATATTTGTAATGCATAGATAGGCTGTTCACGGCATAATGAACACTTTTGAAAACCCTACTTAGGATCTACTTGTATGCACGTTGAGTATTCTTCCGCCTTATGCAAAAACAACATTGCCATGGGCTCGTCACTTTACTCATGCGTCGGTCAAGTGAAACTGTGAAGTTCTTAGAAGTAAATATTTTACAAATCTGCTCATTTTTACACTTAGATGGATTTGAAAAAAGCAAACGAAATAATTGAGGCTATAACAAATGGTTACCTAACACTTTTAATTCGACGTTGAAATATGGAACTACTTTCTAGCCATCGTTACCAACTTTACTGAGCGCATGCCACTCAGTGGGCCAGTTAAAATAGATGCATACAGGGCAGTGATTTTTTTTCTTAGCTTGATTTTCGAAGTGCTCACTTTATCGTGAACAGTCTTTATGTGTATGAATTAACTGATTTAGTAAAACTCGGAAATATGTACTCTTAATAATTTCACAGTTCTACTTGACCGACACATGAATAATGTGACCGGGTCCATTGCAATGTTGATTTTACTTTGCAGAAGTATACGGAATGTGCACGCAAGTAGATCTTTAGCAGGGCTTTCAAAAGTGCTCACTTTACAGCGAGCATCCTTTACACAAGAATACTCTTAACCACGAGCGGCAGCCATAATTAATTACTGCACATTTCGGTCCTGTACATATTGACAGCCGTCCGTCCAGATTCCTCTGTGAATCACATCTCTCGGTCCAGTCGAACGATACCCGGCTTCCACCGAGTTGCCAACAACCTGCTTATTCCCCTCCTCCCTTCTACTTTTCCCTCTACGCCCTTTCCACAACACCTCGCCCGCTGCGCTCATTTGTTTTCTAATTACCAGAAGAGTCGCCCGCCACCTTCATTCCTCGACCGCGTTTTCTAATGTTGTTCAAATGACATTTAGATTAAATTCCTGCACTTCAGTCGGAACGGGGATATCCCCCCCACACCTCCACACTCCCTTCCAAACCCCTACGGTTCCAGCATTGCTTCGTGCAATTAAACGCGTTAAAAGAGCCTGCTCCCCTTCCCCCCCCCTTCATTACCACCCTCCTCAAAAGTCCACCTCCGGTGCTACCAGCATGCGGACTTTTCACACGTGGTTCAGGTTTCCTGCTCGTATTTTTGCGGTTTACAAGTGCGACTCTCATAAAAGTGGTGCAGGTTGTTTGCGGTGCCGCGCGTGTTTTCAATTCGGGCGCTAGGACTCGTGAAATATGGACTCTGCTTACTTCCATTACGCCGGAAAAAAAATATATATATATAGTGGTAACAGTAAGCGAAGAAATGCCGGACAAGGGAGGGTGGGTCGAGCCGAAGTGGTGTGGCGATGGAGGCCAGGAAAACGGTTACCAGAAATCCAAAGCTTATTGTGGAAACAGTTCCTACAGAACACCCGTAATTCCAGATCAGCACCCACTCTAAAAATGTGATTTTGAATCGATGCGAACAAAACGCTCTGTGGAACTTGGTGGTTTTTCTTATGTGCTTGATAAAACAAGTCGCTACGTAACATCAATGTACACTCACATACTTGATTCAACATTTTAAGTGACGTAACGTACTATTTTATGTAGCGCTGGGAATTGAGCCAAGAAATTTCATTCTGTCAAGAAGGTCGGCAAAAAGTATTCCAGAAGGTTACATTTCGCTAGCATGCGGGGTCTGAACACGTTATCGTATATACTGTCCTTCACAATTTCTATTGCATTTTATGATCCCCAGTCGAGATTTCACAAAAGTTGTGTGTACTTAAATATGGCGATTCTGTTATAAATATGGTATTGCAATATTGTAGATAAAGAAGTCTATTTCGGTTCCCAGAACATTACTTTGAGTCCGTCCTTAATATGACCTCGCAAGGGTGTGAATGAGTGAAATGATGCGGGCGGCTCTTAACAGCCTGGTCTTGAGATCCGATGAGGGTGAAGCGAGGTGAGTCTAGAGCAGCGCCATAACGCAAGGGCGGGGGAAACGGGAGATCTTCGAGAAAACCCGCCGACTAGCTGCATCGTCCGGCACGATTCCCACATGCGAAAACCCCGCCGGGAATTGAACCCGGTTCGCCTTGGTGGGAGGTGAGTAGTCTAACCATTACACCCCACGGCAGTCGGGTCCTCCTGGATGCGGCAGGACCTCTCATAGAGGTCTTCCCTATTCAGGCTCTCGAGCCTGTAATGCCATTACAGTCCGAGCATATATCAGCACACGCGGTAGTTCGAAAAAATTACCCTGGAGATCCACACGAGGCAATCCGCGACGCGGGTGCTTGGTAGTTCGAGATGAAGGTAGGAACTATCTGAACGCGCGGCGTTTCTTTCTACCTAGCGGTGGCTGAGGCAACTGAGAGGTGGTCGCCTCGTGACGTCAACAACTCCTCTGAATTGGATTGGACGAAGATCTGCTTCCGTTTCGACGATGTTCTCCACAGCTTTGGGGTGGACGGCGGATGCGAAATCTTCGCTATGAGCAAGCAGTCTGGCAAACTAAGCGACGGCGGATACTCGAGGTAAGGTCGCACCTAGGGGCTTTATCTCGCTCGAGACATGAAAATGTGGGAATAGCGTAAATTGTAAATTGGGGAGAATTGTGCCAAGTAAGTAATTGTATATATTGCTGTAACTATATATTTTTGTAATGCACATTTTCATTGCAACCCCTAAATTTTATAATGTTTTTAAAGAATTGTTATATTTAAATATTTTTATGTAATTTTTGCATATATTTTGTAAAGCCATTTGATTCTGAAAATTGTTTGTATTTTTCTCGAGGCGGAAGAAAACAAAAAAGAGTAGTGCCCGGTAGTAAAAATATAAATTACTTTCTACAGTCACCCTCTTAAAATAAATATAATAAGTCTGCTACTATTCTTCTTCGCCTCCGATGTAGGTTTATCATGGATGACATGGTTGTGGAGTTGTGGGCGAATTTTATAGGTAAATGTGACAGAGAGGTCTTGTGGTTACCAAGAACCTTCTGTTGCAACGTCCTGCCTTCGAACAGCAAGATGATTAAAAATTATTTTCAAAAACTTAATCAAATAAAGTAGTTTACAACTGACCAATCACGAGAGATCTAGCAGTAGATTTACACAACACGTCACTTAGTTACCATGGCAACGGATCAATAACTGCTCATATACTAGGGCCTTCTAAACACATTACAAAAATAACAGACTGGAAAGACATATAAATGACGATGGAAAAAAATTAAGCCAGCAGTGAAATGACGTACCAATTACCATAATTAATGTGTCAATGTAAAAATATCTGATATTCCGTTTTACAAATATACAAACAAGTGAACTTTAGGTAACGGCCTAAAGTCGAAGTGGAAAGGGTGTGTGAGTTCAATCCCGACCACCAGCGAATATGGTTTACTTTTTTAGATTACGGTAAATTGCCCAATACAAATAGTAAACTATCGTTAATATATCTATTCCACGTAATTAAAAACAAAATTTAATTTGTCAATGTAGTCGGCCGTTACTTACTCAATCAGTGAAATAATTTCACGTCACTTATTCAATCAGTGAAACAGTCTGTGGTTTTTCACTCATTATACGTGGAGCCATTTACTCTAATTCTAATAGTTGAATTTCACTGCGAATTAGTGGTTTCCCACTGACTCAAACTTAGAGTGTCGTGTATGTTAATATTCTGTATAACTTATTTGGTCGCCCTGAGTTTTTTGTAGAACCTCTATCATAGGAATATTGGTCTTGGCTCGTAGTGGTAATTTCGAATAAATAAATAAAAATAAAAACCCGCCATAAATAGTGAATTTTACCAATTCCGGGCCGGTCGTGTCCTATGTGCGCCCAGTGACGGAGGCCAGCGAGAAGGCACCGAGCCAACCTTGGGCGTGCTCACACTCGCATCTTGACTCTCAATCACGAGCTGTGGAAACACCTGTTTCCAGCACGAGACTGGAATTAACTATACATTCTCTCTCACTCTTCTGCAGTATGTGGTAATAATAGTTAAAAATGGTTGCCGTCAACTCCTACCCTCAGCATTATCGCTTTCTCTCACACACACATGATCTCTCACTCTCTTGGTCTTTCTCTATAACACACACACAGATATATATATATATATATATATATATATATATATATATATATATATATAATATATATAAACACGTTTAAGATATCCAAATGGAAAAAAAATGTATATCCTTATCTCAACCCGAACCCACCTTTTTTTTTTTTTTTACGTGAATTTGGTTCGATGAATAGTTTATAGCGCGAGGAAGTCTGGTTTTAAATTTCAAATAAGATAGGGATATGATTTTGACGAATACATTTTAATTCATAACACACCCTACGATCATAAGCCAGAATTGTAAAATATTATTTTCTGTAGTCAGTATTACTTAAAAAAAATAAAAATAGAAGTGAAATTCTTGGCTGGATTGTAATTTTGCTGCACTTCGTTTATTCTGGTATCTCTAACTGAGTGGAAGTATCACGTAACTAGATACAAAAGCTATGTTCGATTTGATAAGTAATTTATTACGCTTCTGTACCTGATGGTACCTGATGAGAATAGAATTTACATAAGGAATTGACATTCTACCAAAAGAAGTGAAAGACACCTTTGTTCATGAAAACGAGTTCATCTGAGAAGAAAATGCTTTTACGGTGTTAGACTTAATATATTTTTTCACGGTGGTTCACTAGAAACTTTTACTAAAATCTTAGTGTCGTTTGGGATCTTCGAGTTGATCCACAGATGATGACTTACGTGTCTTGGAGAAAAACAGAGGTGATTGTTTAATTTAGTGCTCATATAAGAAAACGCACCAAATGTTCACCATGTTAACTTTGTTTGGGTTTTGGCAACGACTGTAAATTTACACTTGCGATTTTTGCGGAATGAAATTCAGATTTCCTGTTTCCACTACGTACGCTTTAATTAAAAATGTTTCCTTCAGGTTCTTATTAATGACCTTACTCTATGTACTGGTGGAAATATAATCATCAAAGTATTAATTAAGTGACCTTTTTTCGTCGTGATATAAATATGCAACTAAAAAATTACCTTTAGAATTCTAATGATTTGACCAGCATTTAAATCTACACCAATCTTTCATTTTGTTCATAGTTTGCTATGCAGAGCCTAATTAGGCCCTCATATATCACTAATTCGAAATTTTAGATGAAAATAAAAATTTTTTGGAGAAAAAATTCTGCCCACTTTACACACAAAATTGTTAGATGTTGCTTTAAATTTTTTTTAAATAACAGTTTTTCTAATGCAATGATTGAAAATGTATTGTCCTGTAGGCCAATGTGTACAAAACAGTTTCTTCCAGTTCCACTTTTGTTGTAATTTTCATGTATAGGCCTATTCTGTCTTTTTGTAGATCTATGTTTTAGCATCAAGTCACTTCAAACACACATTGGCTTTCTGAAACATTCCCTTTTTCCTTTTCCTCAGCTACTTGGGACTTAGTTGGCGTGGCGCTAAACTTTAATGAAGGGTTTCTGGCAAAACTGTTTTACAGGTTTACGACTGGCAGCTGTTGTAAGATTCTCGGGGAAAGTGGTTTACGTGTTGTCGGTGTCGAAAATATAGGAAATTTCTTGCGTCGTAGGAAGTATTGTCTTTAATTGTATGCTAATTGTAAACATAACCTGGCTCAGTCTGAATTAAATTGACAAATACCTACCACATGCGAGTGAAGATTCCAAGGGCTATATGAAAGTTTTCGCAATGAGCAAATTCCCGAAATATAAAATTAAGATTAGAGCTTGAAATACTTTATGTTTTTAAATGTGCTTAGATTTATTAACAAAATGTTTTAATAATTGTAAGTATCATGCAGAAATAGTTGATAATGTCTGTAGTTTTAGATTGAAAATTTGTCAACATTTTGCGAAAAGTTAGGGCTATATAACACAATATTAGTAAATACACAAACAAATTGTCCTAAAGTTTACAAAACATTATTGACATCTATACTTCTTACAAAAAGGGAGAGGCGTTTTTAACACGATTTTCTAACAGGAGATTTCAAGAATACAACATTTGTTATAATGAAGGGGGTTTTTTTTTTTTTTAATTTTGTTACTAGCCTATGAAGTTTTACGTAAAATATTTCTCTAAATTTTAAAACAATTTTTTCATATGTACTGATTTTGTAGTTTATGTACGTTATCATTCGAAAAAAAAAACATTATTTTATTCGATAACCAAGCATAGTATCAATTACTTTTATTGATGGGTTTGTTAAATGAAATATACTGTCAATGAAACAAATCCCTTAGGCACGTAGTTCAAATTCGGTTCTTGATTATATAATTAAAAGATTCACTAACATGGAGATCATCCCATAGCACTTAAAAATCCTTACACAATACTCAGGCTCTCATAAATAGGCTAACTAGATTAATTAGTATGCGATTTATTTGTATTTAGGATCAGATAGTTCGTGCGGATGAACTTCTGAACGGTATACTGTACCTTGCATACCCGCGTGCTTTAATTTTTAACAGTTTGTTGTGACTCTGTTCAGCGTTTTTCTAGTAAACAAAAATAGTTCTTTTGAATACCAAACTTTACAGGCTATGGTTTTATTTTAATACATTCTAAAAAGAGCCACATGCGACATTTTAGTGAGCTAATTAACGATCATACTTTATACCAGAAGGCTAATTTGAGGTTGGTTTAGTTGGCAAACTAACCAAAACTAAAATATAAGAAAGGGACCCATGCACATTCCTGCCGTACCCGATATTCTAACTCAGAACCTCACATTCCGTACATAACACCATAGCTACCTTGACCAGGAATATCACAGAAAACGAAATTAAGATTTTTCGAAGAGATTTAAAAAAGTCTGTTTACCAGTACAGTGTGCCCTTTTTTTACGACAATTGACGATCCTTACAAATAGTTTTAACGTTTCGAAACACTCACTACATTAAAAAAATTTTACAGAGAATTATTATAGAAATCTTTATTTCTGAAAATGATAACACACGCAGTGAAATAACGTTCTCCCAAGTCAAAGAAAAACATAGAAACATTTTGGACTAGAGCAGAATAGCTTCTATGATGAACATGATAACGGAGAAGATGGCAAGGCAACGGAAAAAAATAAATATGGTTATCAATTGCGTGTATGAAATTGCCCATTAAGAGTATAGAATTCCGGAAAATACGCGCAATATTTACATGAAATATATACGAGTGGAATCTCGGTATTCTACGAAAGCAGGCAAACTGTAGATTTACGCAGTTCGGAACAGCCGTTTCAAGCTGTTTTTGTTGTATAAACAACAATGTAACGCCTGAGCGTTTGCGTGCGCAAATTTGGAACTATGTTTGGCTTTAGTTTTCCTTGCACCGCCAAATAACTTTGAACTCTCTTGTTATTGGACAGACTGCAGCGCTCTCTACTTAGTTTCGTCGTATTCCGCACGTGGACAGCGCCAGAGCCGACCTCTGTGTAACGCTTCGATCTCCATTATGTTCCCTTACCCCTCCGACCATACCACTTCTTGCGTCACAATCCCGTAAGTTTGAATATTGTCATTTTGTGCCGACGACACTTCTCTTCGGGCTTTTACACTATTCAGCCGGGCGTCTGCTGTGCTCTGGTGGTCGCCGTCATGAATATACTCGGCAGCTGAGAGCGACCTTCGCCATGCAGGGTGATATGAATTAGAATTGGGCTCCACTTCGTGCGACAACTCAGCGACTGATTTTTAAAACTAATATCAGATTTAATTCTGAATTTTGTAATGGTATACTACCGGTGAGAGGGTGATATCTACATCTTAAAGGTACGGTAGTGAGTTGAGGCGCGTGAACGCAATACAGGCTTTTGAATTTAAGGTAGTTTGTTAGTATTTGGTTTTGCTGTATCGTTCGATATCGTTTTGATATCTGGTACACCCTTCAGGAGTTATTGAATTGATCCTAAAAGTGTTTAAATATTCGATTGGTTATTTAAAGGATGATCCGAATTTTCTTGGCAGTGGTCGATTGCCCTAGGTGTCAAATGTGTCCTGTAATGTCATGATATATATATATATATATATATTTTTGGTACGTTTTCAGCTCATTCCCTAGTTTTTAAATTTTAGTTTTCGCCTGCGTGCGTGTTTTTTATTTTACAGTTAGGGCTTTGATCGATCAGCACGTATTTTGGTTGGCGCCCCTAACTGGTGTTTACTTGATTTTAATGTGAATTTTAATCCTTTTGATCCGATAGGCGCTTTACCGGGCTGCAAGCCACCGCCTGTCGGTTTGTGTGCATGAGGTTTTAATATATATATATATATATATATATATATATATATATATATATATATATATATATATATATATTCCCTCTCTTTCATATATTAGTATTTTCCGTGTTGGAAAGCTTTGCTAGTGTGTCCTCGTAAATTATATTAGTTTGGCAAGCAAGATATTAAATGAGAAATCACGTTTCTGCGCCTTATGCGCCAGTTGAGATTGGTGCCTTCTGCGCTTTGTTAATGATTAGGCGAAGGGCTCAAATTGTCCTTTCACTAGTAATTGATTATTCAAATATTCTCTTGCTTGGGTTTAGTGCCAGTTGCTTGCTTGTTTACAACGCCGCGTTGCGGCGGAGTGCGAAAGACAGCGGCCTGCCCCGTTAGAGAACTCGATCACGAAACGGAAATTTTGTATGACTGGGTTTATGTCAAAACGTCTTCCCAGTGCTTGGTTTTGATCCATTATAGCTGATTTGATATTCCCCAGCATGTGTGACATGTAGGTTGTGTGGAGAATTTACATCTGTGTTTACACAAGGCTTAATTACACGAATGGTCAGAGAGTCATTGAGCTGCTCAGTAGCGGCGTGAACCCGCCCTTACTGTTTTTAATTTCTCTAGAAATATGCATGCGTGTACTGGATATTTTATGCACGGCAAATTGTAGTGAATTTGTGTAGATTCTTAAGATTCGTATAAAGGGATTGGTGTGGTTATAGTCCGTCTTTTAAAGAGCAGTATTAAAATTAATGTACATGATTTTTGTATGTCGCACTTGAGAGTGCAGTTTAGAAATACGTCGCTTATGTGCGGCTCTTTGAAAGTTGGTGCTCGTTTATTGAAGTTTGTTAAGGCTCTTTGATTATCTTTGTATAATTGTGAAATGTTACAGATATTTTATTGCCGTGTAAATTATTAACGCTTACTGCTTGTTATCTACACTCTTGTTATCTATTGCTGAGCAGCACTAAAATAAATTTGGAAAACTTTAAAACTAATCTTGTGTAATTCTTGGTATTCTAGTTATTCCAAGAGAGAGTGGTTTATGTACAAATTTGTGCCATTTCCGGCACAACAAAACACTTTGCCGAGTGAGATGGCGCACTAGCTTCGCGCTCGGGAGGACACGGATTCGATTCCTGGTCCAGGCATCGTGGTTTCGGTTTCCCATAATTTCTCTAATCACTCCAGACGAATGCTGGGACGGTTCTTTAACACAGACCATGGACGATTTCTTCCACGTTAATGCTTCTCTGAGTAACTTGCTCAAGTCACTAATGACCTCTCCGAAGACGAGACATTAAGATATAACTACAACAAAGATTTTCTGGGAAGGTTTGTTTCTTCATGTCAAGCTCGATGCTAGGTTTAATGTGCTTAGACAAAAAACTTATCCGCATATTTACTGTCGGCGGTGTTGACTCGTGCTGTTCTGGATTACCAGAATGACTCAGAACTGTTGGAATTATCTTCTGCTAGATACTGGCCGTTAGTCGTCATAGACTGTGTAAGCGACCTACCTAGTGAAATAAATCATCGGAATCAACACTTCATTTTTCCTTGTACCATTCCGTACTCACGAGTGGGAGCAAAGGAGAGGGTTATAGACGGAGCTAGTGATTTTTCGCGAAAAAGTATGAGTACACGGTAGACGTTAATACTATAAGCACACCCACCAGCAGTTTGTCTATTGCCATTGGCTGCTGTTTGCTTGAGAACGCGTTTTCATATTTGACCAGGCCACTCAGAATTCGGCAACATCGGCACGTCTCCTACGTGATTCGTGAGCAGACAGTTAACATGTGTCAGAAAGTAATTCAGCCAATCAAGATAGGCAAACGGCCCTGCAGTGTTTTGAAATACAACTTGTCTTGATATCTTTTCGTGAAATTTCACTACCCCTAGTTATAGAATCTAGGCCCTCCTCTTTCCTTCTGAAATCTGAAAAGGTTCCAAGTGTGTTAAAACCAGGAGACTCCGTAGTCTTTAGATTTTTTGCATACAACCGTCAACCGTGAACCCGAAATGTTTTGTAACTTTTGGTACGTAGGATGAGTGTGCGGGTGTTTCAGAGGCGAGGAAGTGCTGGAAACCTGTGGGAAAGTCGCTCTTACCGCACCTTACGACTTGCTTCACCACATCCCTGGGGCAAAGCGAGCCACACACCCCCTGACAAACCGAAAGGCTCGCTGGCATGGAGCGTGTGAACTGCTGGCGGGGGGGGGGGGGGGGGGTCGCTCGACGTTTCCGAGAGGGTGAATAATTCAAGGAGGCGAGTGGGGAGGGTGGATCTTCAAACGGTCGTGTCTTCCGCCCTGTGACGCCGCCTTGGAAGCCTGAGGGGATGTTCTCGTCTCGGTCCAGGGAGGGTGGTGGGTTTGCCCCGCGATCGGGGGGGGGGCAGGGGTCGAGCGGTCGGCTGCGAGTTGCAGATAGAGCTGTGGGTGGTTGGAGGGAGGGAGGGTGGGTGGGTGGGAGAGTTTCGAGTGGCACACAGGAGACCTCGCCAGCCGGATAAACACGTCGACAGGTTAACGGTAATTTATTCACGCGGTCCCGCGCAAATATCGTCACGGGGCTAGAAACACAGGGCGGGGGTAAAAGTGGATGGACGGGCGGAAGGGGGTGAAGGGGACCAAAGGGCTCGCTCAGCCCTAGCCCGTGTGCTATGAATTTAACAAACTCCTAGCTGGTTTTACCGCCCCCCCCCCTCTTTTTCCGTCCTCCTTACAGGCACCGAAAAACACAGCGCTACGTGCGGCCCCCGTTGGAAAATAACTTTCATGAAATATTTGCGCCCAGAAGAAAAACAACAGTCCCGCTCTTCCCCGGCGACGGGCATGATCCGTTGACAACTCCGACCCGACCCCCCATGTTTACTGCATTCTCGCTCCGGAATTAGTCTGCTTAGTGATTTGTAGTTCCTGTCTTCGAATAAACATGGGAAATCCATTTTCGATCGGATAGGGGAGGGAAAAAAATTTGGTTTCGAGCTAGCCCTTCGCAGCGGATGCAGAATAAAGAAAATAACCGTGCCTGTACCGCGGCGATTTCAATTTTTTAAATTGGTTTATTAAAAGCGTTGAGTGAAAATACACATGTGTTTCTTTTTACCCCTTCTTCATTTATAAATCAGAGTACAAATGCGAAACCCGTGACAGTCTTGTAAGTCATTCATTTTTTACGTATGGCGCCTATCCACCTAAAGTTATTTACAGTTTTCGATGTAAGGACACAAGGAAGTTTTAGAGAAATACTGATATGGGCCTAACAAGTATATGTGTAGTGAACTAAACTGCAGTTTGCAGTGGTGAAGCGTTGAGCACTAATATTTCAGCCTTAGCAATAGATACACACAAGTGTTTAACATTACAACATTTATCAAAATGTTTTAAGTGGATTAGTTTTTTTTTACCAGAAAGTTATTATAAAAATTTATTATAGTCAATTTTTATCATTTTAAAACAGCCCTTATATGATAAGATGATTATAGACTTCTCAACGGACTTGGGACTTTCAGGCGTCAACTAACTAATGAAGTTCAAACAAAATAAACAAATGACTGGCTTTACCCAACAGCGGCAATAGTACTGAAACTCTTGACATGTGACTCTTTGGAGCCCATCCATCCTTGAAACATGATATTAATGACGAAGACACAATCATGGAGATGGAGTACCCGGATAAACTCATAGGCTATCGGTAGCGTATGCCACATTTCCCACGCTAGAAAATCGGAAGTAAGACGCCGGGGATCGAGCCCGTATCGCCGTGGTGTGAGACCGGTGCTCTATACGCGCGACTACCGTGTCCCCAGTTTTCTGGCCTGTTTTTCACTAAACGCCCTTCTGTATAACCGAAGGATTTTCATAGAAAAGAATATGCACTCCAGATCCCAGCATAACTCGCGAAAATGGGTGTGACATCAGACTCTAGAGTGGCTGAAAACCTTTCTGAGTAGTCATTTTAGCTCTTCTGTGTTGAAAGAGAATTACACTTCCACGGAAGCTGGTTCCCAGAACATTCAACAACTCGTCAATTAATAACCAGTTAATGAGTTAATTTTCAGTAAGTAGCATTTCGTACGTGGGAGGCGAGCAGGCTAACCGCTTAGCCACCGTGGCCCCACCCATATCAAAGGAACCGCTAAACCATTTTGACTCTGTGTACGTACGTATAGGCTGTTCACGGTAAAATGAGCATTTTTGAAAGCCCTGCTTAAGTTCTACTTGTATACACATTGTGTATTCCTCCGCCTTATATAAAATTAGCATTGCCATGGGCCTCATCACTTAATTCATGCGTCGGTCAAATGAAACTGTGAAATTATGAAGAAAGTAAATACTTTACCAATCTGTTCATTTTTACACTTCGATGAATTAAATAAACCGGAAAGTGATAGAAATAATTTTAAGCTATCACAAATGGTTATCTAACACTTTTTATTCAACATTAAGATAAGGAACTACTTTCCATTCATCGTTACAAACTTTACTGGGCGGATGTCACTCAGTACGCCCATTCAAGCATATGCTTGGAGGGGCAGTGACAGTTTTCTAAGGTTCATTCTTAAAGTGCTCAATTTATCGTGAACAGCCTTTATCTAGGTGATTGTGTCGTCAGAGTGAATTCACTTGTAGAGTATATTCACGGTTGTTTCGCACGTATTTAATACCACCTTTGGAAAATTACCCTATATATAGATTGTTTGGTTCTTTCTGAAATACGCTATGTATCACAAGAGTTTTATACTTGCGTTAACATTAAAGTACCTTAATTTTTCTATATTTACACTTTTACCCATATCTTATCTATAAATTACAATATTTCATTTATAGTAAATATGATTTAAAAGAGAGAAAAAATTGGCGAGTTGGTAATGCCTAGTAGGAAATAGTTCTTATGAAAACTATCTTTAGGCATACACTGAATACGCATGAATGCCTATGCGTTGTCCATTTGGCGTGATTTTCTAGACTTAGTTAAGCTTTGTTTGCATGAGGTGGAGGAATATTGTGGAAGCATAACTTTAGCAGGGCTTCAGAAAAGTGTGAAGTAGCCGTCAATGGCCTTTAGATAACAGCGATCTTGGGATTGCAATGAGAGTTGTTTTGGTGCATTTCCTCCCTCCTTGTAATTCGAACTCCACGTCTTTCTATTCAAGTAGAGTTATCGTGTGATTATAAACAAGCCATAACCTACTGTCTAAGACTTCAAGCCGGGATTACGATGATTGTACGTTCCAATAAGCACGTCCACGTAAGCCGGTTATCCTTAGACTAGTGTGTTTCTGTGAGACCTATCACCTTTTCACTTGACGAAGTTATGATTTATACTTTGCACGGCTTTGTTTTTAATTTCCACCGTTTCGTTTGATCTCGTGTTTAACCAAGTATAGGTACTACATACTGCCATTCTCTGCCGCAACAGAAGATTAAAGGATATTGGAAATTAGTTCATAAGTTACTTTAAAAGCGTTTGCATTGCCGCAGTTTATGTACTGATTTCCACAGAAGTTCAAATTCCGTTCTCATAAATTGCCATATATACACTAACATTTAGTTTAAAAGTTTTGCTATTATTTTATATCCTCGTTCAGTACAAAATACGATTTATTCGAAAACACGCAAAAAAGAAACTTGTCTCATCTCCCAGTCTATAGCCATATCCCAGTGATGCTTGTAGTTTCTAAAACCACGACCATTTGGAGCAGCAATGAGGCTGCCCGTCTTCCACCCAGGCGAACCGGGTTCGACTCCTGGCGGGGTAACCCCCGAATTTCCACTTGTGGGAATCGTTCCGGACGATGTCACTGGTCGCTGTGTTTTCTCGGACGTCTCCCGTTTCCCCTCGCGCTTTCATTCCGGCACTGCACCGTACTCACCTCGCTTCACCCTCGTCGGCTCTCACACTGAAAGATTTTGTTGAATCAAACAAGAATTGTTTGGTGCAACCAAATTATTTGTTTGCATAGGGGCAATGAAATATTTTGTTGCTGAAACCAAATTATTTTGTTGTTCCTATTTGGTTGCCCAAACTGTAAGATCTGGTTGGTGCAACTAAAGATTTGTTTGGCTGCATGTACATTAAACAGTTTGGGCCGATAAATTTTTTTTTTTACAAGTTCGGCCGAATTTCGAACCTAGGTCACCTGCGTCCAAGTGCTACCTCTTAGTAATCACAGCTAATTTGACAAGTGATGACGCCGGAAAGCTTTTAAATAGATATACTGCGAATATTGGGCAACGTGTGCAAACAAATATTTCAAGTTTTACAGCTTTACTTGTCACCTTCTTTTTGCATTGTGTTTATACGATTGTTGAGTATCAATAGATGCACTAACAAATACGGTCCATATCCTAATTGTTACTAAAACTGCAAACAAACTCTCGAGCTGTTTTTTTTTTCGAACGAAGGTAGTCAAATGAGTGGACAGTTGATACAACAAAATATTTAGTTGATAGTCTAATTTTTTTTGGCCCAAAACAGAGATTTTGTTTATTCAAACACATATTTTGTTCGACGAACAAAAGTAATTTTGTTGGTTTTCAAATTTCGTTTGCTCAACAATATATTTTGTTAGGGCAACTAAATATGTATTTTTTGCCCTATACAAACAAATAATTTGTTCGATTTTCTCTCAGTGCAAGACGTCGATGTCAAGAGCCGCCTGAATGACGCCGGGTCGCAAGTTACACGCGCCTCTACACGACCCTCCAGTCTGCCGACCTTCGGCCACGGGATCGAAGTCGTAAAGCTGCGGTAACTACGCCAGCGGACCCCACGGCAGCGGCAGCTCTTAAAACTGGCGGTAATTAACGACGCTGGGAGGCGAGATAAGGCGTCCTGGACAAAAAGCATCGAGATGTCCACTCCCTTCCTCAACCCCTTCATCCACCGCATTCCCACACACACACACACACGTAGCCAGTTGAGAGGTGGACATACGGCACACCTCCCCGACGCCACTCGCTGCTGGCGCAGATGAGCGCTCACTAGCACAGTGCTACGATGACAGCCGGCTGAAGGCATTTCGCCTATGCGAACCCAGAAAAGTGGCAGCGTGAAGTGTACCACCTGCGTGTTTTTTTTTGACATGAATACGTCTTTAAATGTGTGACCATAGTGGGAGGCAATTCAGAAAATCCTATGTTAACAAAATGGGGGATACAGTTTGGCATTACAGCTCCGAATATATCGTCTACATTCAAGATTCAATTACACCGCTTGATTGCCAAAGGATAAAAGATTATGATACGTTGGGTGAGGACTGCGAAGCATTGCGCGCAGAAGATTGTGAAAGGAGGGGTTGGGGGGGGGGGAGGGCTCAATTTTGAGTTCGTTTCGCCGTGTCTCATAACTTTCACGTAGTATAGCTTTTGACTATAGGCTCTTCACTGTAAAATGAGCACTTTTCAAAGCCTTGCTTAAGATCTACTTGTATACACGTTGTGTATGCCTCCGCCTTATGTAAAATTAACATTGATATGGACCTCATTACCTTATTCATGCGTCGGTCAAATGGAAGGGTAAAATTATTAAGAAAGTAAATACTTCAGAAATCTGCTCATTTTTACACTTCGGTGCATTAAAAGAACAGAAAGCGAAATCATTAATTTTACTTTATCAAAAATGGTTACCTAACACCTTTTATTCGACGTTAAGATATGGAACTACTTTCGATCCGTTGTGACCAACATTACTGGGTAAATGTCACTCAGTGTGCCCGTTAAAATATATGCATGCAGATGCAGTGACTTTTTTGTAAGGTTCATTTCTAAAGTGCTCACTTTATCGTGAACAGACTTTAGGAGAAGCTACGATGCTCGTTTAAGTTTCCATCGACAGTTTTCGTCAAGATCAATCGAATGCGTGTATAAAACCATTTGTGTGGTGTTGTTATGGTGAAATTGTATGAGTTTAATGTAAAAAATTAAGAAAACTTAACACAATGTCGGCCTATACTCATCGAAAAGCCAAGTATAAATACATAAATCGTATACGGTTGGAAAGAGCATCTCAAAAGCAATCCAGTGATACCCATAAAACCCCATATGATCGAGTGAAGCGGTGCCAGGAATGAAAAAAAAAAAACATCAATGCATGCGAGCACGTCAACGTAGACGTATTCACGCAAAACAAACGGCCGTGTCCCCAACACAGCCACACCCCATTTTTGACTAAACTATTAAAGATGCCCCCAGTATGTTTACCTACGAAAATACGCCGTATCACTGACGAGGGCAGAATGGCACTTTAAAGTTACCACGAATGTAGTAAATATTATTTTGGAGCCCTCCGATACAGCTAAAAACGGCTTTTTCAGACTACCGTATCTTTAACATACCAGTCGGACACGAGCGAAACTACGACAGGAGCGTGTATTGAACTTAGCAACAGATTTTTCTTCAATAAAATAGTAGGGTCGCCGCTGAAAGTCCCATGCGTACACGCAGCACTACGAGAACACTGCAGACCAGTTGAGAGCCCTGCGCGTAGCGGCGATTGCGCTTCTGTAGCACGTGCCAATTTGGCTCTTATCATTCCTAGCTTCTCGACCTCAAACGCAGCCGGCGAGCTAGGTCCGTCTTCTATAGCCTATTCTCGGTAGAGTGAGCACTTTTGAAAGACCAATAGATATACTTTATTTTAGCCTTATGCGTTAGCTCCCGTGTGCGGGGGAATATACACACTGTGTTTATTACTTACGTGATAATGTTTATTTTTTAAAAAGGTAGTTAAAGAATAAAATACGGCTGAAAGGAATAACTAACTAGGGCCTCAAAAGTGCTCACTTTACCGTGAATAGCCTATAGCTTCGAATGAAGGTGTGTGTAGTTCGTCCGCGGTTCACTACGGGTGCTGCTATACATGTGACGCGTTCTCAGAAAAGGTACCTTGGGGTGAAAACCGAATTTTTGGGTTGTGGGCTGTTGTAGACTATTCGACGAAGAATTCAGTGAAACAAGTCGCACCATTGTAGCGTTTATACTCTCGGCATATCCCGTTCATATCTCGAAAACGATCATTTCAGAATTAAAAACCTGTTTTTGGGCTCCTGAAAAACTTACGTTTTCACTCTAGGGTACCTTGTATGATAACTCGTCACATATATAGAAAACAACAAAAGAACTCAGAGGTGAAATTGGTAAATATTTAACTGCATTGCATCATGTTTAAAATTCGCATTTTTTTTGGCGAAACTATTAAACCTGTCCCTTATGTGATTAAAGACTATTCTCGATAAAACAGGAACTTTTGAAACCAACCTTAGAAAAAAAAGTCACTGCTCCTACCTTCATAGATTTGAACGGGCACACTGAGAGACATAAGCCGAGTAAAGTTGGTAACGATGGTGGGAAAGTAGTTCCATATATTAATATCGAATTTAAAGTATTAAGTAACCATTTGTGTTAGCTTAAATTATTTATTTCGCATTCTGTTTTTTTTTTAATGCATCGAAGTGTAAAAATAAACAGATTAGTAAAATATTTACTTTTCTAACAACGTCACGTTTTCACTTGACCAGCGTATGAATAAAGTGACGAAGCTCATGCAAATGTTAATTTTACATGAGGCGAAAGGTTACACAATGTAACTCAGTAGCGATATATTCTGTTTCTTTTTTGTAGCTCTTTTCCTTGTGGACCAAACGCTGTAAAATTGTGACCGTGATGTAATTCTCGGTTAACTCTATGAAATGGAAAACGTTTCTACTTAACCGGGTTGGGGGATTTTTTTTGTATTCAAATTCCGGGTGTTGTTTTCAGACGCGAGCTCATAAATCCCACTTTTACGCACGCTACAATAAACTGAAAGTAAAAGAAAAAAAGAAACTGGAGCGTTAATATGGCGTTCATAAAGTTACTAGTTTTTATTATTTAGAACGAGAATTTAGACTCGCGTCCCCTTTGTAATGACAGTCCTTACAGAACCCCATGTAAAGTTTGTGTACTGTTTTGACGGGTAAATTTGTTTACATTCTGCCGACGATCTTTTCAACCCACAACATTTATATATTCAACAGACTGATTTTTCTTTGTAAACAGTGATATTGGATCATAATATTTACCAATGTACAGAGTTGGTACAGAATTGGGTTTTCAAGACATCGTGCTTGCTGTAAATATTTTTTTGAAACCGTTCAAAATCGTTTTTAAAAAAAAGGGGGGAGGGGGGCTTTTTCAGACTGCAGTACATAAAAACATGCCGTCCGGACACGAGCAAAACTACGACGGCAGCCTCTGTCTCCAATTTTGTTGTATGGTTTCCTAAAATAAAATCACAAGGTCCCCCGCTCGAAGTTACAAAAGTAGGCCAGTACGACGAGAACATCGCGCGCCAGTTCAAAGCCTCTCAGGTGTCGGCGATGTCGCCCTTATCTCTACCGCACTTCTGAGCCAGAAACGAGGAAGTAGTTCCAGCCAGACGACCACCTTGAGAAAAAGAACCATTTCTCCTCATTTACTGTCAACGCGATTCTAAGTAATTAGGCCAATTTTTACATACAGTCTACTCACGATTAGGCCTACTTCCAGCTTTTCTGAAGCTCTGCTAAAGATGTACTTTCACTATATTCCTCCGCCTCGTGTAAACAAAGCTTAACCGAGTTTAGTAAATTACACCAAACTGACAGCGAACCGTATTCGTACGCACTCAGTGTAATAATATCTTGCATAGGCTAAGAACTATCTTACTAGATATTACTAACACACCTATTTTCCTCGTGCTTTCATTATTATTAATAATAAATAAAATATTATAACGTATAACTAAAATGTTAGTAAAAGTTCAATTTAGTAAATAAGAAGGTATTTCATACTAATTAACACTATTGTGAAACGATTGTGATACATGGTATATTTAAGTTATAACAAGAGACGTCCTACTTTGAGTGACTTTTCAAAAGTTTGATTCAAATAGTGCGAAGAAACAGCGGGTAGGCTATAATAAGCTGTTCGCAGGTAAATAAACAGTTTTGAAACCAACCTATGTTGAAAGTTCCTCCTGCTGACTGCATACATTTTAATAGACACGTATACCATCTTGTTTACAATAACATTAGCAGCGAGATAGGAAAAGCAGTTCCTTACCTGACCGCCGCGTAAAATTTGGCGTGTTTAAATTTGTGGACAGTGAATTTACTTCACTAAGTTCCAATTTATTTTATGCACACTTGTGTAAGGTTGGAATATTAGTAACTTTTTTGTGTTGTTAAAAATTTTCAAAGTTACACTAGACAGGCAGATAAATATATTGATCGGGTCCATGAAACTGATTATTTTATATATTACGGAGGATACAAAATCGATAGATTGCTAGATGCCAATCTGAATTTTAAGAATGTTCAATTTATCGCGAACAGATGTACGGATAGACATTTTTTTAAATTATTGCTTTTAACAAGTTCTTAATCAGTACACTTTTATAGCAAAATATCTGCAACTTACTGTTTATGCCTAGCAGTATCCGTATTTAAATTACTTATTCGTAAAAAAATGCGTATCGCCTCTTTTAGGAAACAATTTCTTTTTGTTTAATAGTTTGAACATATTTTATTTCTTAAAACTACAATTTTTTCCGTATATCTTAAAAAATATATAGTACCTCAGTAGCGTTATAATCTGTTTCTTTTTCTGTAGATCGTTTCTTTGTGGGCTAAACGCAGTGAAATTGAGACCGTGATGTGATTAGGTATGCTCTATTCAACGGAAAACCTTTCTAATACTCTGAGTTGGGGGGAGGGAGGAATTTTCGCATTTTTGAAGACCGAAAATCCTTTTACAGATATTTCTTTACCGTTCCTGTTTTTTTGTGGGGTGACTTCCGTGACTGAGGCCGAAAAAGCGTCACTATCCGACCCGAAATGTCCAAGATTCAAATTCTAGGTGTTGTTTTCAGACACGAGCTCATAAATCCCACTTTCACGCACGCCAAGAAAAAAAGAGACTGGGGCGTAGATAAGGCGTTCATAAAGTTACTAATCTTTTATTATTTAGAACGAGAACTTAAGCTTGCTTTCCCTTCGTGTACCCGCGCGAGGAAATTTCTTCGCCATTTTAACTTTCCCCCAATATTACATGCTGAGCTACTTTGTACTAGTTTCGAAATCTGTAATTGACGAAAACGTTTGTTTGAGCACACGTTTATCGTGTGTTAACCAACAGCAGATAAACTATAGATTTGTTGTTTTTAATTATAGGCACGCAAATGTTTTATTAATCCATGTGCTACGTATATTCTTATTCACATCAAGTGTTAATTAAGGGAAAATACTAATTCTTGACCTTGGAAATAGGACGGCTTTAGAAACTTTCTTCCATAAATGAAAGACAAACATTTTTTAGTCATTTATTTTTTCTATGCCCTTTATGCATGTGTGAAAAAAGTGACTATTTTAAGCCGCCAGGTCACTGCAACAACTGAACATATAGTTAGGCATTTCGATAAATGCTCCTAAGATGAGAATTTATCATGGACATTACAAATTTTATATTATCGCAGGAGATTACTGACTACTGTCGAAGCTGTTGTAGTCAGGAAACCGAAGGTTATGGGATCTTTGTACATTACAAATTAATAGTTATTACAGGCGGACATCTGGTTTTTATATTTAACAGATATTCCTGTTTTGTGTTCTGCTCTTGTAATAGCAGTATTGATCTTTTGTTTTTGTTTTGTTTTATTGCATCCGTAAGATCTCTTTTCAATACATAGCTGTACAAAGATATTGAACAAGTCAAATTACATTAAACAAAGTTTATATACACTGGATATAGTAAACGCACATATGCATATGTATAATATAATAAACGCATATATATAATATAATAAACGCATATATATAATATAATAAACGCATATATATATAATATAATAAACGCATATATATAATATAATAAACGCATATATACACTGGATATAATAAACGCATATATATATATATGTCAGATTACACGTGCACGCTTCATAAGTTGACTAATCTTCTTTCAACATGCTGTGGGGCGCCGTCGTTTTGCTGAAACAGAAGAACAAGGAAACGAGAAAAACAGGAACAAGAAATGCGTACAATGAGTGTTATACAGTAATTTCTTAATTTTTGTAGTTTAGATAATCATCTACACTATAAAATGCACGTTTACTAAAAAATTCTTTCAGTTGTTTTTTAAAGAGTTTTTGGTTACAGAAGCAAATTTCTTGTAGGTGTTGTGGTAACTTATTGAAAAGTTGGCTACCAAGGTAGGATGGCCCTTTCTGGGCAAGTTTTAAGTTAACTGAAGCTACGTGTGTTTTTTTTTTATTCTAGCGTCATGCTTATGAAAGGACTCATTTTTCTGAAATAAATTACTGTTTTTGGACATGAATATAATTACTGAAAACATGTACTCACATGCCAATTTTAAAACATCTCAGCTCCTTAAAAGAGATCTATATGAGCCTTACTTTATTGTGTCATTGATTATTCTTACAGCCCTCTTTTGCATGTGAAACACGTTATTGCTTTTAGTGTAATTACCCCTGAAAATTATACCATAACACATGATGTAATGAAAATATGCAAAATATACCATTTTTGTTCAAGACCTCTGCAATACTCCGCAGGGTGAAACATGCTGAACTTGGTTTAAGTAAAATATACGCAATGTGAGCTTTCCAGTTAAGTAAATTGTCTACTTTTAAGCCAAGAAACGTAATCAATGCGGTTTCATTAATTTTGTCTCTGTTACTGCCAACATTATGAATTAATGTTTTTTCTGTTCTTTGTGATATGTTTTATCATAAGATATGTTTTATCTAGGATGAGATTTAATTTGTTTGCAGTAAACCATGCATTTAGTTCGGTAAATGTGGTCTGATTTTTGTGTAAGATCATTTACGGAGTCTCCAAAGACTAAGATGCTAGTATCATCTGTAAATAAAGTTGGAATAGTTTCTGGGGTTAAGGTACATGAAAGGTAATTTACATAAACTAGGAATAGTAGGGGGCCTAATAGTGATCCTTGTGGCACCCCATGCTTGATTTTTCCTGGTTCATAGTAGAATGAAGTATTTTTTCCTTTTATGCGCACTTGTCTGTTTGGAACGTATTAGTTTATTTGGTGTACCTGAGACTCTATAAAACTTTAATTTTTCTATAAGTATGTTGTGATTTACACAGTCAAATGCTTTAGTGAGGTTGCAAAATATTCCATTAGATGGCATCTTTTTATCAAGTGCATTAAGAATGCTATTTGCTAGTTTGAAAATTGCATAATTTTTGACGTATTTTTCCTAAAGCCAAACTGGAAATTTTACAACATTTTGAGATACTCAAAATGTTGCAGCAACCTCCTGTAAATTAGTTTTTCAATTACTTTTGAAAAGAATGTAAGAAGTGAGGTGGGTCTATAATTGTTTACTTCGGTCTTGTCTCCTTTCTTGAACAATGGTGTTACCATAGCCCATTTGAGTCTGTCTGGAAATAATCCTGTATTGAAGTTATCATTCCAATATGGCTTAATGGAACACTAAGTTCAGAAGCGCATTGCTTTAGTAACCTACAGTTAATGCCATCGTAGCCACTAGATAATTTTGGTTGCATATAATTGATTGTTTTCTCCACTTCTTTTGGAGTTATGTTTGCAAAAGATATAGCAGGGTATTCTGTATTCTGTAGAGTAGGAATATGGTTTATATTTTGTTTAATATTTTTATTAATAATGTTTTCTACTACGTTTAAGTAGTATGAATTAAATGTATCTGCAAGTAATTTAGGGTCTTAGGATATGCAGTCATTTACTTTGAGGTTTACAAATGGACATTGCGCTGTTGTTCTTCCTGTTTTTTTTTTACATTTTGTTTTGAGAATTTATAATGAGCTTACAGAAAAAAATCCTTTCTTGCATATTTAATGACCTTACTTAAAACTTTGCCGTATTTCCTGTAGTGATTCATTGTGTCACGGCTGCTGCTGGTTCTGGAGGCCATGTACAGTTTTCTTTTGTTTTCGCAGGAAATTTTTATTCCTTTGGTGAGCCATACATTTTTCTTTGGATTTGTATTACTGTGGGTTACAGTTGAAACTGTGTTACTTCCAGAAATAACGTAACCTGTCATCTGAAATATTTTGCTTTTTACATTTCAGCGTCTGTTACAAGATATTTAGCGACAGGCTAATGGAATGTTCGTGTTCAACTATTAGATCAAGTTATGGTTTTATTTCTTTATTTATTTTTTCTAAAATGTGATTGTTATTGTTGTTTGTAAATGCAACGGTAATACGTGGCATAGTGAGATAACATTGATATTTGAACCACAATGCAATAACTTTACACATTGTGTTGACCATTATTTAAAGAAGCATTTCTCCTCCTTGCCAAATATGGAAACAAAATGGGGCCAAACGAATTTTCTCCTTTTCTGTGTGTATTGAGATTTTTAGAATTGCATTCTCCCCAGCCCTTCCTGAAACAGGCTCTTCAGGTGGGATTTGGGGAAGTTGTGTAGATCCTGAGGTATTTTTACATACACCACAAAATTAATTCGGGGCAGGGGAGAGGTTACAATCCAAATGCATCCAGCCATGTTCTACGTCGTAATTCCCCAGATGCAAAACACACAGGCTACCATATGGCCAACTGGCTGGGCCTGAATCTAAATAATCGTATCGCATTTAACTAACTTGTAACGTCTTGGACAACAAGGTCAGCTGAGAGAAGACAGCAATAAACTCAAAAATCGAACTTTTTTTTAAATTTGGAAATAAATGAAAACTAATAAAAAGGTTTCTCTGCGGATTTTTAATATTTCTTAAGCCCTATGATAGACTGTGGTGCTATGTTCTTGCAAATGATATTTATATAAATGCTTAGTATTAAATTTAATATTCTGAATATGATATTCAAATTCGGATAGCGGGGTTCTCTTTCTGTGATCAAGAGCTCTGTTTGATATATATCTGCGCGGGGGGTAAATTATTTTCAGTCCGCCACACACAAAATTCCTAGCGGGAAAAGCTTACAAAAAATATTTTTTCTCAATTGGTTAAACACACAAATCAAAATAGAAGCCGCGGATGCAGCTAGTAGAATATAAAACTTGCCAAGGTCAGCTATTTTCAGAAGATATGTAAATGACACGTAGAGGATTCAGCAGAAGGAATTAAGTCAGTAGTCACAAGAAAAAAGAGACACAAAGATCGGAATGAGCAATCAAACAGAAGAATAACTACGCCACATGCACAGATATAGGCCTAAGCAAATAACTCCGGCCAACACAACGAAGAAAGCAAAGACGAGAACATTAGTAGAAACAGACGCAGGCACAAAAACTGAAGTACAAAACCGAAAACAACAAAGACAAAGTCGTATGTACTTATTCTCAGTGTTCCCATAATTTGTATGCCATGTTATGAGTTTTCTTCGGCGTAAATTAAATTTCTGCAATGGCAGGCATGTGTCTTGAATAATAATAATTCAGGCTTATTGGGTACTTAATTTAATAAATAAAACTGTCGTATATTGTATCGCAGTTTCTGCATTTGAGAATACCCAGAGCGCTGCCACTAATGCTTCGAAAAAAAATCTCGATGGCTGTCAGTTGTTTCCCCGATAATTCGATTGTTGATAATATCGAAGAGCTTGCGGAATTGGCGTCGCATATTTCTCTGTAGTGCCACAGCTTGTCTTAAATACATTTTTTCTTTTCTTTTAGAATACTCGTGAACGGTGGTTGAGCGTACATAAACGAAAAAAAATTTTCCACAGATTTCAATAGTTACAATTCTATGTTGGTGAAGTACTTCATTATTATTCGCCAAGTTATCTTTCAACCTTGTGAAGATAAAGTGCCCATATTCCCCAGCAGTAACCTAAGGCGAGCTGATATGAGGAGGCTACAGTGTACACACATCGTCCCAACCCAACTGCACACATTGCATTAGCACTTCACGTCAACGGCAGTGCAGATCACACAAAATACGCTAAACACTACTGTCGTCCACATGCAGTAATGCCGTCAGAGTAGTTCGTTTGATTAGGCCATGTGTCCGTCCAGGTTTTGTTACCATAGTTGCACACCCGCAGCAAACAAATTGCATAGCTGATGGAATTTCAGTGGCGTGTGGTGAAGTGTTGCAAGGTAAGCTGGTGTTTTGCTCAGTGCAGTACACACTCGTTGCACGCAGCAGGAACCAGTAACCAGAGTGTAGCCGGCAGAGTGTATTGCGGCCACTCACAAGAGAGCGGCGAGACACCCATCACTAGAGGCCCGGCAATTCCGCTGATACGTTTGGCAACCAGCTAAGCTCTGCACACCTTTGTGTACACAAGCCTCAGTTGGTTGTTCGTTGGCTGATAATCCAGTTTTACCCAGGATCTGGTGGCCCGAGATTCGGTCCTCGTTCTCTTGCAGGTTAGTTACTGGCTTAAATTTGTCCAGGGCGTGGCTTACAAACTGCGGGCCAAAAAAAAATAAAAAAGGACAGAAAGTCAAATTCATGTGTGTTTAAAGCTGTAAACAAATGAATTCCCGCGATTCTCAGGTATCTGCCCACTGCACACGTGCTGAGACGTCTAAGTGACCGATGTGTAAACTATGGCAAACGATTAGGTGTAGCACAGAGCAAAATACAGCTTACCTCGCAAAGTTTACTACACGCCGCTGCGGAATTTATCAATTATAAACGTCACATAATTCTTAACGAAACCCAATTTTATTTTCAGTTTCCCTCAGCGTTTCTCTACGTCTATAAAAAAAAATTCTGTTCTCAACACTGTCAATATTTTCTTGATTGTTAGCACTTATTAACTTACTGTATTAAAATTTTGCACCACTCGCAGAACAACACAAATCGAAGTCACTTAAAGCATCTGTTGCTGGTCTTACGGTTTTTCCTAGGAGTTCATACTTCCGTGCCACTTACACTTGCAATATTCATCTCTTTACGTTTTTTTTTTTTAATATGCCTGTGGCAGACTTCACTATTGCAGCTGCCGCTCGCTTTGTAGCATTTTCTTTCGGATATGCATGTCTTCCATAGAGTTTTTCAAGGTCGAAGAACTTTATAACAGTACCGATAATTCCACGGTCTTCTCTAAGAATGGTAGGCCGTTAATTTACTTGAGGACGCCATTTCCCGATCGTTGCTAAGTAGTACATTACTCGGAAACGCGAGAAACCCCGCAGAGATGCTCTCCCTTTTCTCTCCTTCGAACGTGTAACCGATTCCTCTTTTACGTACCTCACTGACGCGTTTTCACGTGCTCTCTACTGATTGGCAGCTTGTTTTGCCTCATCTCGACGCTTGTCTTTCTTCCCAAGAAAACGCCTGAATTCTTTTGAGATTGTTAGTGTGGTACCGTAATAACACTTTGAGCGCGATACAAATTTGCCGACTATTATAGGCTATTCGCGGTAAAACGATCACTTTTGAAAGCCCTGCTTAAAATCTGCTTGTATGCATGTTGTGTATTCTTCCGCCTTATGTAAGATTAATATTGTCACGAGCCTCATCACTTTATTCGTGCGTTGGTCCAGTGAAACTGTGAAATTATTATAAAAGTAAATATTTCACAAATCCTCTCATTATTACATTTCTACGGATTAAAAAAAACAGAGATCGAAAGAAATCATTTCAATGATCGGAAATGGTTACCTAACACTTTTTATTCGACGTCAAGATACGGAACTAGTTCCCATCCATCGTTACCGACTTTACTGGACGCATATCAGTCACGGCGTTCGTTAAATATGTGCAGGTAGGGGCAGAAACCTTTTTCCTAAGGTTGATTTCAAAAGTTATCACTTTATCGTGAACAGCCTTTAAGAAAAATTACAAGTTAGTCGCCTATATTCACTACTGCATGACCCTGAGTCTATGTATTTCCGTTTTCAACCGTCCTATTGGCAAACACAGCACCGGAAATGCTTACTATACTGAACCACGGGCATTACTGACCGGCTCTCTGCCAATACAATGGCGAGTTGAAAGTGTGCTAATCAAATATTATTTCCTGCGTAAAATAATATACACTCTAAAAAAACTTCTATACTTTTACAAGAAAAATCCTTGGAAACCCAAGTGCCAAGAAAATCCTTTGTAAAACTACAAACATTTTCCGTGTAAAAACTGCATAATATAAATTTGTAATATTACAAATGATAGCCTTGTATTGTAACTTACAACTTACTTGTGCATAAAATTATATTTTTTTCTTCTAGAAAACAAATGTGATGAATTCAAAAAAAGAATATCGTTAAAAAAATATTTCAAAATATAATTCACGAAAAAAATTATACATTACACTTCGCCAGCCCGACCACTAGAACCCTCGCACCTTATACCGTTAACCTGCACCTTTAACCACTACGCGAAATTAACTTACGTACTTAGTGCTTATTTTGACATAAAATATACCTACAAGTTCTTACAAACTGTTAAGGAAGTTATTTGATTAAGAAGAATACATTTACCGGTACAGTATTTCATTTTAAGAGTTCCGTGTAGCTAGGAAATATTAACAGTTAATGAGTAATACGGTCACGTTTGATTGAAATTGTCGTTTTATTATGATTATTTGAGTTCTTTAAGCGTTTTACGTTATTAAAATTCGCAACACATTTTTATTGCACGCAACTACACTTTACATCACCCATAGTTTTTACACTAACAGCTATATATACGGTTTGACGTTGTTGGTTGAGTATCTGCCGTTTTTCTGAAGCTCGTAGATACGGGTCAGTATAGTACAAATATTTCCTGAGTTCTCCTGCGAACACGGCCAATGTAGTTTTACAAGATAAATATATGTACTGTTACAAGGATTTGAAAAATGACGAACAATTTGTGAGTAATAATTACAAAAAAAATACAGCGTACAATCCGCCCTCTTCATTTGAGTATTTGACACTCTGAGTGATACTGACGTAATATTACGTTGCAGAGGAAGTTATGAAAACTACTGTATTATTTATTCGCCCGTACCTTGACAAAATTGCTGATGCCGCAATGGAACAGAGAACGCCATACAACTCAGTTGAATTCAGGGCGACGTGATATTACATCGACAGCTCTCGGTGTTATAAGTACGCACTGAAGTGTAGATTAACGGATAGAGCTTGACGAGGTTAAGCAGGGAATACGCACACCGACTTACGTGAACGCTCGACGCCGTATATCTGAACGAGGATCTCCGGGTAAATGCAATAACGAGACAACCACATCGACGCGAGAAATGAGGTCAGGCTTAGTCGTCACGCAGCCCTGGTGAGCGACGATACTCCTGGAATCAGCACCGCACTCAGCATGATAGCTCCCCTAAGGGAACAGCTGACATAATTGCCGCTGCAACGAGGTAGATATTAAGTGTCGTGGTACGCGCACTTGTCGACTAAACAGGTCAGACGAGTCACTCGACGATCTGGTCGCGGCGCAGCTGAAGGCACCCTGAGTTCTCGGAAATCTCGTTGTGGCGGCAGCATCCTTTCGTACATGTTAGTTCAGACAGCGGTGTGAGAGATCGAGGTAAAATTACACTGTAAAAAATTGAGGTGAAATTACCTTACATGTAACGGAAGCCTCTACATGTAAAGTAAATTTACCTCTTAAATGTAGAGTAAATTTACATAACAAGTAAAGTACTATTCCCTAATTGTACGGAAAAAGTACCTGGCAAAAGTGTGGGGGGAAAATCCTATGCAATTAAGGGAAAATTAACTATATTGTACAGAAAAATTATATTTAAAAATATTCCGGAGTATAAGTACTGCTAATTTTTTTACCGCCTGCATCCTCTGACAAACAGTAACAGAAACCTCAACGTTAATATCACCGGCATTTGGTGGTGGGTGGGCACGAACCATGGTCCTTTATCATCGTATGCCGATGTGCTTTCCATTACTACACGACGACAGCTTGGCAGTATCACTAAAAATTACTGTGTTAAAGTTTCTTCCGCCCGTCCTCCCACTTAGCTGTTGAGACAACGCTGAAGAAATGCATGCGCCGTTACGTAATTTTCCCATCCATTTATGGGATTTTCCACTGCTATGTACGTGAATTTTACTCCAGAGTGCGGTAATCATAACTTACATATAAAGAGCCGTTTTGGAATGCTTGTATGACCAAGCAATAATAAATTTAATTTGAGGTAAAGATATATATAAAAAGCCATTATCAAATAGTTCCAAATATACGAGGAGATTCACGCGTCATATGTTAATTTTCCTATTCATGTATGGGATTTTCCACTACCACGTACAGTAGACTACGTGAATTTTACTCCAGAGTGCGGTAATTTTACATTACCTGTAAGGAAAACTATATTCCCCCCACAAGTTTACGAATATTACCTTACACTTGTCAGGTAAATTTCCCATTATTTTTTACAGTGTACTTGTCGACTGTGGTGGAAAAACAATTGTGTCTTAATTCTTTCAGTGTTAGCCCGTCTATGTTGTGGCAATCTATTACTACGCTTGTATTTTTTATATTGGGCATTTTATATTAAAAATAAAAAAGTAATAAGCCCACACATAAATGTAATAAAAGAAACTACCTGTTGATCATTTCTCACAATTTTTGGAGCTAAATACTCGATATTCCAATTTGTATCATGAAACGGTTGACTTTTTCGCAATGTTTTGCGACTGCGTTATTTATTTGTACTGTGAAATTGAAACTATGCCTATTGAAAGATTTCGGCAAGACTTATTTGTGATCAAATGAGTGGTATGGAAGGAATGGGAGTAGAACGTCACTGTCATGGAGTCGTTGTAGTTCCTGCGGGTGCTCGCGCTTTGTGACAACATTTTTTGCTGTATATCATATCTCAGATTGTCACTGATAGCTGTTAGAATATGTGCGAGCTGCAGAGAAGCAGCACATTTGTTAAGTGTGCTTTGAATCTGAAATTAAAGGAGCACATGACCCAGGATTGTTGGAGGTCAGGTATTGCAATCCAGTATTACGAGTGTTGAATTGTATGGTATCACTGACGAAGTCAATACCAGTTATGGTCTCTCTAAATTTATAGACTTTTACGCGAGGCACGCAAATAGCGTATACAGAGCATTCTGTATGATAATACTGTATTTGTGGGTTTTTGTGAGTAATGAGTGTGTACTGTATTGAATTCAAAAGAGACGCAAGCGCTTCTCATCCATGTTATGTTGGCACATTTGATTGTTTTTACTGCTGAAACTATAAGTAGTAAACGGGCCGTAAAATTTCTTGGTGAGTTTTACTGGTATCTGAGCATGCACTGTCTGTTGTTACGGAATCTGAGCAAATAAACTTTGCAATTGGTTATAGCAGCTCTTATTTGTCATGTACATTGTTATTTTTTTAGTAAAATATTTCGTTTGTAACACGCACACTGTGATTTGTATTCCTTCTTTGACATAACATAAATTGCCACGTATATAGGTGTTGTCTACCCACGCAGGCGTACCGCTATAGCCTTAGATAATTAGTGCACTTTTTTCTTGAATATGATTGGCATGAGCGTGTTTCACTAAGGTACCGCTATTTGTTAACGTGTATATGACCTCCGTCAACAAGTCCGGAGAAAATTTAGGGGTAAAAACATTTTTTTTTTAAATTATGCAATTAGAATCTGTTAACCACAATAAAATTAAATTTATTAAAAGGGAAGGAAATTATGTTCCGAGAAATTAATTATTTTTTTAACTAAACATCATCCACTTATTAGTTATTTAGCCCGATTTATAGCTTGTGTATTATTTAATAAATGAAATACAAAACCTCTTGCTTTACGTGCAACGTGCACCTTAGTGATCACTTTATACTATGAGCCGTAGTATGTTTACTTTCTCATTTGGTTTCAGGAACAACCTCGCAAATTTTGTAATGTACATTTAGGAACTCGTAGTATATTCATAGGCAGAGGTGATTTTCACATTACCTGTCGTAAATCAGACGGGAACAAGTAACACGTTCGTGTGCGCCGAACATATCCACGGCGGGAACAATATTGCGATGCACCACGCAAGCACTTGTGCAGTAATCAAAGATAACACGGTCTCTGATAATGGTGGTGTGCTGTTCTAGCAACAGGTCCACAGTGTGTTGTTCTGCGATTAATTCCTTATCAGAAATGACTTGATAAGCTATTGTGTTCGAAAGCAATTCAAAACACAATATCTACAGGTTGTAATTTAAAAAAGAAACTTGTATTTCAGTATTTGTACTTGTTTCAGATCAATAAAATGACACAGTCTTGAAAACTGCTTCACAGGTGTAATAGTAGGCATACATACAGTACCTTCAATTAATTTTGCTATGAAAGAATAAATACGTGAATTTTCGAAGAGGTTGTGTGATACAGTAACACGTTCACATGCTATGTAAAGCATAATTTAAAAAAATATATATTATTACGTGAACATACACATTGCTTCACCCGAGAGAAATTTGACAGGTATCGTTGATATACCAATGTCAGTTTCGAGCCAGCGTTCGTGCTAGTCATTACGGTAAAGGCTGTTCACGCTAAAGTGAGCACTTTTGAAATCAACTTTAGAAAAAACTGCATATTATAACGGGCGCACTGAGTGACATACGCCCAGTAAAGTTGGTAACGATGGATGGAAAATAGTTCCATATCTTAACGTCAAATTAAAAGTGTTAGGTAACCATTTGTGATAACTTAAATTACTTCTTTTGTTTTGTGTTTTTTTTAACGAATTGAAGCGTAAAAAACAACAGATTTGTAAAATATTTACTTTTTCAATAGTGTTAGTTTCACACACGGCGGAAGAATACACAACGTGCATACAAGTAGATCTTAAGCAGGGCTTTCAAAAGTGCTCACTTTAGTATGAATAGTCTTTAAGAGGCTGCATCACAGCCGGCCTAACTCATCTGGCGTGTAACATATGCGTTTGTGTGTGCGCACGCTCGCGCCATAAATTAGAGTAAAACGGCAAGAAAAATATCAGTTTAGCAGTCCAGATTATGATATCAAGCTGTAAGTTGCTTCGAGTCATCAGCTTACAGCATTTCTGCACACCTCCAATATGCTAGACGAGTGTGCAGTGCGCTCGTTCTCGAATGACAACTCGAAAAATTCCGTAATGACGGTGGAGGACAAGAGCGACAAAGTGTCTTGTTAATAACGGAATGTTGGTCTAATTACGACGGAATGAAATGTGTGTGTGCAAAGTGCTTATCTTTAAACCCATTTCAATATGGTCGGAAAACGGCATTTTTGATGCAGTTTTTATAGAATTATCAATTAATTTTCCAACAATGTTGAACACTTGGACCCTTCATTATCACTTTACCTCCTTTGCTATTGCATCATAAATTATCCACGTGCAATAATGCCTGCGTAATCCTGCGAGTCCCACTGACTGCGTCACTGATCTGAAGGGCATGTGATGTACGCTCTTATGTCATCGTATTTCGGACGCTGGGAAGTACGGTACGTTAAGGGTCCTATGCACTGAAACGTTTTCTGTGAAATCGTTGTTTGCGCCTAAACACGTGTCTTGGCAAATAAATGTTCTGAAAATACGAAATTTTGCCAGAAAGGATTTTAAAAAAACTATTGTCTATGTCGCTATCTTTTTACTATTATCATGTTAAGTGTATTAATTGAAAAAAAATTAATGAAAGTGGTCAAATATCGCATATTTAAAGGTTACCTATGTCGTTTCTTTAAGCGGTAGGAGAAAAGTACAACTATGCGCAGGTAGTTTGATCTGTGTACTTTCATCGCGTGTAATAAAACCCCCACTGTTACAGATATAGTTAACGCAGTAAAGCGTTAGGACGGAAACACTGCACGCCATGCGCGTAGGAGCGATGAGGCGCTCGGCGTGCGTGTTAGTATCGCCCGTATCGCTTCCTCGCTTCTTGACCTTGAACGCGCAGGTACATAGGACCCTTAAAGGCTGTTCAAAATCAAGTGAGAACTTAAGAAATCAACCTTAGAAAAAAGTCGCTATCCCTACCTGCATATATTTTTGAAAGGGCGAACTGAATGACATGAGCCTAGTAAAGTTGGTAACGATGGATGGAAAATAGTTCCATATCTTACCGTCGAATAAAAAGTGTCAGGTAACCATCTGTAATAACTTAAATTATTTCATTCACTTTCTGTTTTTTAATGCATCGAAGTGTAAAAATGAGCAGATTCGCAAAATATTTTCTTTTGTTATAATTTCACAGTTGCACTTGACCGACGCATGAATGAAGTGACGAGTCCCATGACAATGTTAATTTTACATAGGCGGAATAGTACACTATGTGCATACAAGTTGATCTTAAGCAAGGCTTTCAAAAGTGATAATTTTACCGTGAACAGCTTATATCTTTCCGAACTTATTCAAATTTAACTGCTTGTTTAGTATACAATAAAAACGCAGTTTTATGCCGTAAACCACTTCAACGAACTCTATATAGCACACTCTAAAATCGACACAGTTGAAATTACTCAAAATCTTGAATCAGTAAAATTATACTGATAATTTTAGTTATAGGCTATTCACGGTAAAGTGAGCACTTTCTAAGGTCCTTCTAAAATATTTCCTTTGAGCCGATTTCAATCTTTCTGACACTTTTTAATATAAACTTTGCCATGTGACTAATAAACCCAGCGTATATTTTTCATCACTCTCAAATTTTAAAGTCTGAAGCTACAATATAATGTATTTATTAGTGGTTAAAGTCTACTGAAAGAGCCTTAAAAGTGCTCACTTTACCGTGAATAGCCTATGCACAAATTTGCTGAATAAACAGTAATTTCAACTGATTCCTAGTAAATTGCACTGGCCTGGCAGCAAAACATCAGTTCATTCTACTGATTCACCAGTGGATGACTCACTAAAGTAATTCAGCTGATTGAAATCATTGCCTCATATTGACAGTGTGAAATCATAAATTGTCATCATATTGCGTCATCATCGCGAGAAGGGAGAAGATGTTGAAGCATGAATACTGCGGTTTGTCGACGCAAGTGCTGTTTATGATTCAGCACAGGCAAAGAGAAGAACTTGGAATTAGATCCTGTTCTGCTAGTAGGTGATGGAAAAGGGGGAGCTGCGCGGTGGGGAGCGGACAAGCTGAGAGTAAGAATCTAGATTGAATTGGCACCGGATAGGTTTGGATTGGGCGTAGCTGCGAGGGTTAAGGTGGCGAGGTTTACATAAGAGGAGTTTTGAGGCGAAAGAAGGAAGGGGAAGGAGGAACCGAAGGAAGGAAGGAAGGAAGGGGGCCGCTGAAGAAGGAGAGTCGCCGACAAATGATCCTCCTCGGCTAGCTCGTTAGTGATGGATTAGCCGACGACGTGACGGGGGTGCGGAACGTGCCGCCTAGCTCCTCGATGAGGAAGGGGGGGGGGGATGTCGTGAGGGGGAATCTGCAGAGGAGGCGGCGGTGGTTGGAGAAAAAAGAATCCCGACATCTCTGCTGCCATTCAAGCCACCTGATCATCAAATGAACTATCGCAGCGGTGCTCACGATGTAACTTACATATTACACTAGTAGCCAAACAACATCAGTTGATCATTGCGAGCTGTTCACGGAAAACTGCGCCCTTTCTAAAGTCCTGCTTAACCCTTTCAAACACACTTTAATTTACGGTTTCAGGTGGTGCAAACAAAGAAAATTATGATCTGTGCTGTACTTAAGTCGGCACTACTTTCGTTTTGCTGTCACCGCAATGAGTAGGTACCCGTCGTTTTGCCTTAAAACGTTTTGCCTAAAATTAGGCAAAATACTCTCGGCTAAACAACTTTAGGCAAAATGACTTTTAGGCAAAACTATTTTAGGCAAAACGACTTTAGGCGAAATGACTTTAGGCAAAACGACTTTTTGGAAAGGTCATCGGGAGGCTAGAATTCTAGGCAAAATGACTTTAGGTAAGACGATTTTAGGTAAAACGACTGTTGCCTGTCGTAGGTAAATTAATTTGGTTTCCTGATTAAAACCATAAGCACTATCTTGTTCTCATTTATGACATAGATGGTACCACTAGTACAATATCTCGAAACAATAGAAGTGTTTGTCTTGTAAAAGCGCACCAAGTGTAATGTAGCAGTAACAGATAGCGCTGCGTGTCTTGGTTTTAAAGCAAACGAAAATGTTCGTGCAATTTTCTTCCAAAAAGGTGCGTACGAACTCATCAATAAGACTTTACACTAAAAAAAAATGTGACTGAAATATAAAGCCATGTTTATCCCATCTCTCCTGATCGATACACTTTCCAAATGTGGCTTAAGGAAGACTGATCGTATTTCTGAAGATCTTATATGTATTACTCGATATTAGAGTGAAAATGGCCCATGAAACTAACACTTAGAAGTGCGGTTTGATCTTGGGTCGAATGTAAATGGTGTTGTAATTGAAAATAACTACTGATTTTCTTAAATGTGCTGCGCGTAAATGGACAAGGATGAATGTTATTCAGTAATATAGTGTATAATTTTTTCGTAGAATTTCTCAGCATTGCGCGGAGGTATTGTAACACTGAGAACAGCTACATCAAAAGAATATCACATAAATGACGCATTGTTTGAAAACTACAACTCTCTCATTGATGTGATTTGCCTATATTCGTCTAATTTTTTGCTCAGGATTATATCTTTTTATTCTTTTCTACAGCACAAAGGGATTAAACTGAACTGAAATGAAATTATGGCTATGAAACCCTTTTACAGAGGATTTAAAAATAAATGTATGGTAGCAAATTAAAATAAAAAATGTGAATTGTTGAAACTACTCAAGTACACAAAAAATTATAAAAATTAAATTTTACTAGTTTGTAACCCCCCCAGTAGTGGCGTAGCCAGGATTACGATTTTAGGGTAGGACAGGGCATCACATCTTCACAAAATGCAAAATTAACTAAGACAGATTAAAAGTTTGCTATTCAGCTGGAAAAGGACATAAAAATGATATGGCCACTTATCATACATAAATTACTATCTACGTATAATATATAAGCAGTTTTTCAAGTTTGTTCGTGGAATTTCTAGGATGAAAACTTCCGCACTTCTGGAGGCTATAACGAAGTACAACTAGCAATAAATAAATGTAACTGCATTTAAGATTGAATAAATAACAGGTAGTTGTAAGCAAATTTACTTACTGATAAATATTCTTGAGTCACTGTGTCTGTTACCTGTCACATCTGAATAAATAAACTATCTCTGTTGTTTTTATTTTTTGCAAAATTCTCAATCCATGCGACTTAATTTAATTTAATAATACAATGTGTTACATAATGCAACATTGACATACGCTGCTTTAATCGTACTGTGTTTTGCGATACGCAACAATTAAGAACATTTAAATAATCGTTGCATGTTATTAACATGTTATTGTAACTTTTGCTACTTTACGAAGTTGCGGTTGTAGTTTCATTCCTATAAAATGAAAGAAATAAAGGTTTGGAATCCAAGAATGATATCTTTTGCAGTAGCGTTTCTCCGAATTCTTCCTCATTCAAGCTTAAGAAGGAAAAACTTTGAAAAATAAATATATAGGTTTAATAATTTACTTTATTATGCAGTAAAGATATAACATTTAAATTACCTAACGTATAATTTTATCACACAGAGCTAAGTATAACTTGTAAAGAAAGAAAAGTGACTTCAATTTTTTTTTAACCTACCAGTGTCATCTAATTATATCTTGGAAGCGAATGACAATGTCTATGTCACACATTTTTCCAATACAACTCCGGATGTAGTTGCACGACTGGCGCTGTGGTGATGGATTATTAACTATTTACAAACGTTTAAAAATTAATGAAAATCGTCACCTTGTACCATTTTAATGAACCCCGCACTTTACAGAATTGAATCAATATTTCTTAACTCAAATGTTGAAACATGCACACGACTCAATATGTGTGCTACAGTGCCAATGTGCCGATTCTTAATGGGGGAATAATTTTTGTGACAGTGTTACTGATAAATGTTCTAATTTGCATAAGAAAATTGCTAATGAAATTAATGCATGGTGACGTACGAGTGCTGAACAAATTATTGCACTCATCAGCCACGATGCAATTATGTAACAGTATGAAGAAATGAAACCATTTTAAGTGATGTATTTCAAAACCTGTCGGCACCACGAGAAGTACAGACTGAATGGTAGTTTGCTTGTCCTAATTACTGTTAATTTGTCTCTGTACAAACTAGGAATCACTTTCATTGACATCTTAAAAAGTTGTGCACATGAAGATAATACAATGCAATTAGTAGTAGGGATATGGCGGTTCTGTGACTAGGGCTCGGGGCTGAGAATCTGAGGATCTGACCTTGACCTAAAAATTTCCCGTTTTTTTTTTTTCCACAAAAAATCTCACATTTTCACACAAAATCGTACGTTTTAGTCCAAAATGCCTTAAAAGTTTCCTTTTTCCTTACAAATTTCCCGTTTTTCCCTAAAAATTTCCCGATTTCCCTTAAAAGTGCTTTCTCCACATTGTGGGCAACGTGTCTCCTCAACGTGGGCAAGATACGCGAAACTCACCAACATAGTGAAGAGTCGATAGAAATACAACTATTTAAAAAAAATTTAATTAAAATAAATTTATATGATTAAAAATTTAAATAAATTTTTATAATTAAAAATTTCTAAGACATAGGTATTAAGTGTTATATATAACCGGACTCGTCTTTTAAATGCGCATACGCTCATTCTGTCTCGATTTTTCATGCTATAACATTCCACGCTCTCTCTCTCTCTCTCGCTTTCTCTCTTGTCTCTCTCATTCCACCTCTTTCTCTCTTTCGTTTCTCTTTCTTTCTCTAATGCCATCTGCTTCGCTCTTGTCTCTATTTCTTTCTCGCTTTCGTTTCTCTTACTCTCTCATTCCACCTCTTTCTCTTTTGTTTCTCTCATTCCACCTCTTTCTCTCTTTCGTTTCTCTTTCATTCTCTAATTCCATCTGCTTCTCGCTTGTCTCTATTTCTTTCTCGCTTTCGTTTCTCTTCCTCTCTCATTCCATCTCTTTCTCTATGTCTCTATCAGAACATAGGTTTTTTCAGAATCCTCCCATTTTTTGCTGTTTCCTTTCTCTCTTTCATTTCGTCCTTGTCTCTCACATTCCATTTCTCTCTTTCCTTTCTCTCTTGTCCCTCATTCGATTAGTTATTTCTAGAATATCTTTGTTTAAAGGCAATAATACAAACCAAAGCTTAATAACAAATACCACAGGCAGCCGATTGCATAGTGCAGTTACTTGCACATTATTGTTTTTATACAAAGAAATTATAGAAATAAACTAATTCTGACAATAAAATAAATTATAAACAACAATAATGTATCACATAAAATTACTAAAATCACGGCAATGCTAATTCATACCCTACTTTTAATAAAACGTAAATAAACTGATCACAGTCGCTAATTAAATAATATATTTATCGAATGTAGCCAAATAATTACGTTAAATAAACATATTTACGAGAATTTACTATTTATATTGTGAAATTTAGCGTAATTTAAGAAAGCAAAAAAATATGAACTACGCGAGGGAGGGGGATTGAACTCGAACTCCCTTCCATTATCGGCCGTTACCGTGCCGCCTGCGCTACCAAGCCAAGTTATAAACATAGGAGGAAGATCTACAAGTTCATATTTCACCGTAAACTCGTGAAGTTTAAATTGTATACCCTTACTTTTGGTTTTAGGTTTAATGGGCATTGTTAGGATTGTTAAAACGATGAGTACACGAGTGCACTCTCTTCACCACATTGTATACAGCTTAAACCTACAAACAGAGCACTGTGATGATTACATGAAAACGAAATGAAAGGCTGAGTGTTCATGTTTGCTCGTAAAATGGCGTTTTGAAAGAGTAGACACTTTTACAAAGTATTTTGTATTGGTTATATTAGTTTATTCATGTCACTTTACTCGATACACGTTTACCGGCGCCCGTTTTACTTTGAAAATCATTACAGACGGAACAAGTTGCTAGAGACGCGGACTGAGGCTGGGTCCGAATTCGCCTGAAGTACATACTTTTGTATACCTGTCCCCGGAAGTGACATCTTAAGTGCTGTCAGAACTGTAAGTGAAGTATGCAAGTATACAAGTACTCGAAGTTGCTTACTTCTCGCATACTCGCGGAACATGTGCCGCCATTTTGAGAAGCAATTTGTAGGTTACAATTTAATTCCGACATAAATATTTGATTTTAAGTTTAATATGGCAACATTACTAGTTCGTAGACATTGAATTTTTAACTGAATAAATAATGATCGCAAGTTTCACCTTAAAAAAAGTTCTAAGGAATAATTCGTACTAGGCCTATGTTCCTAACCTACAGAGGCCAAGATAAAAAAAAGCAATCCAAACTGCACTTATAATGCAAGACAGTAAATGTTAACGTAAATCAGATTTAAATATTATTTAAAACTCTATTTAACCCCTAAAACCTTCGGCAAAAGTAGGAATACATGAACATTTAAAGTGGTTAGTTGGCTAATAACTAGCATCGAATCTAACAAAACTGCCAGTCCGAATTCATCAAGTTGGCGCCAAGGGTAACTGAAGTATGGAAGGATGCAAGTACGCAAGTATATACCTGAGTTCGGACACGGCCTAAAGTGACTGTTGTATCAGTCATACTTTTGACTGATTGAAAGAGTGAAATTCTCACTGGTTCAGATTTACAGTGCAAATACAATAAATACTTGCACTGTGGACATTGTTTTAAATCTGTTGCGCTGGAGGAAAAAACTAAACTTGAACACAACAACGTTACCAATTTCATTTGCTTCCTTTAAGCGGGCGTTTTGTATTGTCTTGGCTGACAATTGCAGACAGATTATCCAACTTCAAAAAACAACACGTCTCTTGTGCAGTTCCAATACCAACATCTGTATATTTACACTTCCGAGCCGTCATAATCACAACGCCGT
Organism: Dryococelus australis; assembly: GCA_029891345.1. NCBI lineage: Eukaryota > Metazoa > Arthropoda > Insecta > Phasmatodea > Phasmatidae > Dryococelus > Dryococelus australis. The sequence continues at coordinate 82,045,019 of CM056995.1, forward strand.
AGCTAACGACTGGAGAGTTATGACAACACGATCGGTAATCGCATTTTTGTGCGACCGTCACCATATTGCCGTCGTCCGAATGACATATCATAACTGTGACAGTGTCATTAAAAGAACCATGCTCCCGCTGCAGGTGTCGCCCGGGGGGAAGGGACATAGTGTAAATGACCGCGAGGCACTGAGAGCACCAGCCTTGTACACAGACAACTGGAATAAATGCTTTTATATATAAGTAGAAATAATTAAATTTATTTTATTTATCATTTGAATAATGCCGAAAAATAATCTTTGAAAATGTACTAAAAATGTATTTTTAATTCATTTTATAATGTGAGATTCAGTTCACAGTGCCCCGTTCGAGATTGCTCTAATCACTGAGCATCCGCGGCCCCACTCCAGATTGCTCTTGCCACTTAGCTTCCACGGCCCCACTCTATATTGCTCTAGCCACTGAGCTACAGCGGCCCTCGTAGCATTTCAATATCCACTGTGCCACTGCGGTCCCACTTGTGAACTTTCTATCTACAGTGCCTCTGCGGCCCCACTAGAGATTGCTCTAGCCACTAAGTCTCCGCGGCCCCAAATGAAATCACTCTGGCCACAGAGCCACTGCGGCCCCACTGTTGGGTAGTATAGTCACTGAGACACTGCGTCCCCACTGAGTTGTGGTCTACACACTGAGCCACTGCGGCCCCATTGAGTGGTGCTCTAGCCACTGAGCTACTGCGGCTCCACTGAGGGGTGCTCTATCCACTGAGTCACTGCGGCCCCACTTATGGGTGTTCTACCTACTGAGCCACTGCGGCCACACTTTTGGGTGTTCTAGCCATTGAGCCACTGCGGGCAAAATTTTGGGTGCTCTAGCCACTGACCCACAGCGGTCCCACTTATGGGGTGCTCTAGCCACTGAGCCACAACTGCACCACTTTTGGGTGCTCTAGCCACTGAGCCCCTGCAGCTCCACACGAGTGTGCTCCAGCCACTGCACCTCCGCGGCCCCACCTGAGTTTGCCTTAGTCACTTACCCTCCGCGGCCTCACTGGCGTGTGTTCTAGCCACTGGGCCTCCGTGGTCCCCCTCGAGTGTGCTCTAGCAACTGAGCCTCCGCAGCCCCACTCAAGTGTGCTATAGCCACTGCGCCTCCGCGGCCCCACTCGATTGTGCTCTAGCCAATACTCCTCCTCGGCCCCACTAGAGTGTACCCTAGTCACTGAGCCCCCACGGCACCACTCGAGTGAGGCCGCGGAGGCTCAGTGGCTAGAGCAAATACGAGTTTGGCCGCGGAGGTTTAGTGGCTAGAGCACACTCTATTGTTGCCGCGGAGGCTCAGTTGCTAGAGCACACTCGGGGAGGCTAAGTGATTAGAGCACACTCGGGTGGGACCGCGGAGACTTAGTGGCTAGAGCACCTTCGGGTGGGGCAACGGGGTTCAGTGACTAGAGCACACTTGGGTGGGGCCGCAGTGGTACAGTGGGTAGAGCACAGCTCATTGGGGTCGCAGTGGCTCAGTAAGCAGAACAACTCTCAGTGGGACCGCAGTGGCTTAGTGGCAAGAGCACCACTCAGTGGGGCCGCAGTGTTTCAGTGGATAGAGCACCCTTCAAGTGGGGCCGTAGTGGCTCAGAGGGTAGTGCACTCAAAATTGGGGCCGCAGTGGCATAGTGGCTAGAGCTTCCAAAAGTGTGACCGCAGTGGAGCAATGGCTAGAGCACCCAAAATTGGGGTCGCAGTGGCTCAGTGGCTAGAGCAACCAAAGTTGGGGCAGCAGTGGCTCAGAGGCTAGAGCACCCATTTGTGGGACCACAGAGGCTCAGTGGCTAGACTACCCAAAAGTGGGGCTGCAGTGGCACAGTTACTAGACTGCTCAAAGTGGGGCCGCAGTCCCTCAGTGGGTAGAGCACCCCTTAAGTGGGTTCGCAGTGGCTCAGTGGCTAGAGCACCCCAAATGTGGGGCCGCAGGTGATCACTGACTAGAGCACCCCTCAAGTGGGACTGCAGTGATTCAGTGGGTAGAGCACCCAAAAGTTAAGCCGCAGTGGCTCAGTGGGTAGAGCAAACAAAATTAGGGCCGCATTCGCTCAATGGCTAGAGCACCCAAAATTGGGGCCTCAGGAGCATAGAGTCTAGAGCACCCCTTAAATGGGGCGGCAGTTGCTCAGAGGGTAGTGTACTCGAAATCGGGGCCGCAGTGGCGCAGTGGCTAGAGCTTGCAAAAGTGTGGCCACAGTGGCTCATTGGGTAGAGTACCCGTTATGTGGGGCCGCAGTGACTCAATGGTTAGAGCACCCCAAATTGGGGCCGCAGTGACTCAGTGACTAGAGCACCCAAAAGTAAGGCCGCAGTAGCTTAGTGGCTAGAGCACCCACAATTGGGACCACAGTGGCCCAGTGGCTAGAGCAACTAAACATTGGGTCACATTTTCTCAGTGGCTAGAGTACCCAAAAGTGGGGCAGCAGTGTTTTAGTGGCTAGAGCACCTAAAATTGGGGCCGTATTGCCTCTGTGGCTACAATATCCAAAAGTGGGGCAGCAGTAGTTCAGTGGAGCAATAACTAGAGCATTCGCGTGTGGGGCCGCAGTAACCTAGTGGCTAGAGCACTTCCAGATCGGCCCTTAGTGATATAGTGGCTAGTGTTCTACCAAGTCGGGCTGCAGGGATATAGTGGCAAGAACACTCTCAAGTGGGGCCGCAGTCACGCAATGATTAGAGCTGTCCCTAGTGGGCCGCAGTGACCTAGTGGCAAGAGCACTCCCAAGTGGTGCCGCAGTGATATAGTGGCTAGAACTCTCCCAAGCGGTGCCACAGTGGCACAGTGGTCAGAGAACTCCAAAGTGGGGCCGCAGTGACCTAGTAGCTAGAGCACTCCCAAGTGGGGCCTCAGTGATATAGTGTCTAGAACACTCTTAAGTGGGGCCGCAGAGGCGCAGTGGCTAGAGCTCTCACTAGTGTGGCCGCAATGGGACCAGTGGCTAGAGCGATACCATGTGTGGCCTTAGTGGCTCAAGCACTATTTAGTAGGGCCATAGTGGTGCAGTGGCAGGAGCACTCCCATGTGTGGTCGCAGTGACCTAGTGGCTGGAGCACTCACTAGTGGTGCCGCAGTGACATAGTGGCTAGAACACTCTCAAGGGGGGCCGCAGTGATATAGTGGCTCGAACACTCGTAAGTGGGACCGCAGTGGCGGCGTGGCTAAAGCACTCTCAAGTGGGCCGCAATGATATAGTGGCTAGAACACTCTCAAATGGGTCCACAGTGGTGCAGTGGCTAGATCACTCATGTGTGGGTCCACAGTGGCGCAGTGGCTAGTGAACTCTCTAGTGGGGCCGCAGTGGGCCAGTAGCCAGAGAGATACCAAGTGGAGCCTTAATGACTGAGTGGCTCGAGCACCCCCTATAACAATATTTAGGTCAGCTTTATGTATTTTTAAAAATGTCTGTATTGATGATTGTTCTTACAGTTATTATTTTACCTACATTTTTTAAATATTTTTTATATGTGACATAGAACATCACACGTGATACAAGTTAATTATTTGCCACTATTGTGTTTGATCCTGTTGGAATGACAATCAAATCGAAGGAACAACCATTCCAATGAACAGACACAGTAAATTCAAGCACGCAACTCGTGTCGCTTATTTTTTGTATGTAGCAGCAACAAACATAAATGATAGTGGTGAACATGCACACAAATAATAGCCCTACCATAACTTTTATTCCGCTCATATTTCCATACATTGCCACTTACTATTTTTTAGGTTTATTTCAATATTAATTTTAATTTATCTGGCTGGCTTAGTATTTTGTTACTATAGTGGAAAACATTCAAATCACAGAAACATAAGCACGTTACACAATTGTTTTTCAAGCACCTAGGACACAGGTAAAACATTGTGATGATTAATCAAACGTGAATTTAATTAAACTTCTTCGCCATAAAAAAAGTTCATGGTTAAAACGTATAAATTTTGCACATCCGATATTTTAAGTAACACACACCGGGCCAACGTAACGACCACGATGCAGCCACCATAGAACATGGGAGTGGCAGCTACGCCCTTTCACATTGTAGCGGCCAGGAAGGACCGCTCACAAAAATACCAACTAAGATACGATGGCCACGTGGGAATTACCACTTAAACTACGACTGGGTATGGATTGAGAAAGTTTTATAAACACACGACTCTGACCTACTGGCGAGGCGTATAAAACGGCCATAGACGCCGCCCGCCACCACCCAGTGACTTGACGACGCCGAGGTACCACGACATTAGTTGCCGGAGCTAGCAACGAGAGCATCAAGACCTAGAGAGCTCTGGGTCCCTCTTCTGTGTCAATTGGTGAGCATAAATCGAGCAAGCAGTTAGGGCGTAACGTTATCCTTCGAGACACCGCTGTCCCCTTAAGCGCTTATTAATATTAACTGGCAAGGTTAGGTACTTTGAGAATAAGGTGACTTAAACGGCACTGAGCCGCCCGTGAGTAATTGTTAACTGAATACATACTTTCATTTATTGTAACGTGTTGTATCAATTCCTATATATATATATATATATATATATATATATATATATATATATATATATATATATGTGTGTGTGTGTGTGTGTGTGTGTGTGTGTGTGTGTGTGTGTCAAATGTTCAATAAAGTAGTTGTGTTATGAACTTTTTGAAGTTCTTAGGGAACTAGTTGAGCTACGTCCCTGAATAAGTACGTCTGCCCCGTCCTACTCTTGATAGATTGATGAGATATTATTGGTTCAGCGGTCAGAATAGGAGATAGGAAAGGGGAGACGCTACAACATGCAGCGATCACGGCACACTTTAAGGATATATTTATTCCTGCCGTGGAAACACAGATTTATTACAACATCGTAAATTGCCTTTCTTCTTCTTGTAGTTCCTATCCGTTCCGGATGTTGGCAACCATCTCAGCTGTGCTATCTCTATTAAGCACTGCTCGGAATAACTCTGTAGATGTTTTAGAGGTCCATGTTTTGAGGTTTTCCAACAAGGAGATTGTTCTCCTACCAGCCCACATGCGTGATGTACACAATTGTGTACACTGGGTTTGAATGTGTTAAGATCTGACTGTATGCACATTATGTATTCTGCCGCTATATGCAAATTTAACATTGTAATACGCCTGCGCACTTTATCCATGCGTCGGTCAAGTGAAACTGTGAAATCATTACAAACGTAAACATTTTACAAATGTGCTCATTCTAACACTTGTATGCATTAAAAAAAACTGGCAATAAAAGCAATAGCTTCAGTATTCACAAATGTTCACGTAACGCTTTTTATTCCCTACTAAGACAGTGAGCTACTTTGTCTCCGAAGTTACCAACTTTACTGGGCCCTTGGCAGTCAGTGTGCCTGTTATAATACATACAGGCAAGAGCAGGGACGTTTCCCAAAAGTTGTCTTCAGAAGTAGCGGCTGGGGGGGGGGGTGTTCACATCATCTTGGTCACTGGAAGGCATAGTGCCATAAGATTAAACTGGAAAGGGGTGCTGAGTAGTCCAGCTTTTCCAGCAATTGAGGTTCAAGGTTAATCTTATGAGACTACGACCAGTCACAGCACAGTGAATAGGGATAGCGCTGGTGTCCCTCACTCCATTACCACCATCTAGAATCCCTCACCCCAAATATGGGCAGCACCAGTTTGGTATCGTCCTGTTTGAGACCCTTCCCAGGTTAATCTTATGGCACTATGCCTGCCGGTGACCAAGGTGAAGTGAAACCCCCTGCCCCTACTATTGAAGCTCAGTGCTGCAATGATAACTATATAATAGGTGGAACATGTTATCACACAGCGCGAAGTATAAACCGTTACGATGAGGGAAAAGAGAACAGGTTAACAGCTGACTCCATAATGATACAGAACCTTGATATTAGGCAACGTAAATCTTGCCAGTATGGATAGCCGTTCTGGGAGTCGAACTGCCAGAAATGTTTTTTTCGAGTAGCTTTAATTACAAAGTTAATTTGTTACACAGGTAATCTATAAATTGAAAAGCCTTTAGCGGAACACAGAAAAAAAAAAATTCCAAACCGTAAAACTTTTTAAGAGCCCATGTCGAAAATGTGAGAACTCGCGGCGGCCTGGAAATTTTTCCTTCATGGGCGAGTTCGTATAGGCTGTTCACGGTAAAGTGAGCACTTTTGATGCCCTACTTTATTTTTCCTTTCAGTCATTTTTTATCCTTTAACTGTCTTTTAAAATATATATTGCTTTGTAAGTTTATTCCACCGCACTCTGAAGTTAATATCCAAGGCTAAAATAACATGTATGTATTTACTTTTATTCCAAATTAGAGGCGCATAATTGCGCGCGTGCGACAGGTCACGTGGGGCTTCCGTTCGCCGAGTTGTTTCCACGTACCGCATTGTCTTGACGCGGCGCCCCTGAGGAGAGTCTGACGAGAGAGCTTGCTCACTCACCGGTCAGCTCCTGGACCCTGTGAAGCCCGTCAAATGAGCGCGCACAAATTCTCTTTGTCCAGTTCTCCAGGTAAACTGTGCGGGCAACCTCGCGAGTTCCCCCCCTCCAGATCTCGGGACGTGTGTTCGTCGGGCGTGCTGCTGTGTGGGGCATCTCGCACCCGCCAGCCACTTCCAGACAACGCCCCCGGGCCAATTACCTGCTGCGCTGACCGGTGCGGGGCTTCCTATTGGTCTGCGTGCGCTAACTTCCGCCGGACGCAAGTTCCGCTGCCTTTTTTTTTTTGTGGTGATCCCCAGCCGAAGACCGGAGCGGTAATTGCTAAACTTTTGCACTGATCCCTGGGTGGACGCTGGCTAGGTTACTGGAAGCTTTGTAAATGTGAAATTATCTAGGCGCCAGTGCTTGCTGATGTAGACACAAAGCTGTGTGGAAGTTAGTACGAGCCCAGCCGTTCACAGGTTAATAATCAAGAAGACCTTTACCGCGATAAACATTTTGCTCAAAACCGTGCAGGGTACAACTCGTAAATAGGCTGTTCACGGTAAAATGAGCAAAGTAAGTGCAAGAAATAATTAAAGTTGTGACAAATTGTTACATAACACTTTTTATTGGACATTAATATAGGGAACTACTTTCCATGTCTCGTTACCAACTTTATTGGGCAAATGCCACTTAGTACACAAGTTAAAATATATGCAGGTAGGCACAGTGACTTTTTTCTAAGGCTAGTTTCCAAAGTGCTCACTTTATCGTGAACAGCCTTTAGGAACTTAAACATAATTATATAATACCAGGAAATGGGAGAAATCACGGGTTCAGTGACCTGTATACTAAATTTCAAATTGGTTTGAAAAGTCAAGCACATGTCAACTGGATATTGGCATTTTGCTTCCGCAGTGAAAGGACGTGATTGGGATTGCATTTCGCTGTCTGTTTTTGTTGGTCGAGTGTCCTCGAGGAGGTGTTGAACGGGTAGTGGGCCAACTGCAAATGCGATACGAACGTACAAGCCTTCGAATTCTAGCTTTTCCCGAAATGAAACCGCGAATTTTTCAGATGTCTAAATATTAGACGTGGTCATGTTAGTGAGTGATGGAAATATTCCTAAAATAATTGGGATAGAATTAATTTCCTAATTTATTTAGACAAAGAGGTACAGTCCAATACTTTAAATAAACTCATTTGCAAAAAAAAAAAATCCCACAAGAAATAAATCGCGTTGGTAAGGGTAAGACTGTCCCACCGTATCGACATGTATCCCATTTACTTAAAATGTGCTTTGCTATCGCGGATGTGCAAATAGGGGGAATAAAGTATCACTACAGCATTCGTAATTGCAATACATAGAATAATGTCTTAGAATAGGCTGTTCGCGGTAAAACGAGCACTTTTGAAAGCCCCAGCTTAAGATCTACTTGTATGCACGTCGCGTATACCTCCGCCTTTCGTAAAATTAACATTGTCATGGGCCTCATCACTTTATTCATGCGTCGATCAAATGAAACTGTGAAATTATTACGAAAGAAAATACTTTACAGATGTGCTCAATTTTACACTTCGATTCATTAAAAAAAAAAAAAACAGAAAGTGAAATAAATAATTTTAAGTTAGCAGAAATGGTTACGAAATCTTTTTATTCGACGTTTAGATATAAAACTACTTTCCATCCATCGTTACCAACTTTACAGGGCGAATGTCATTTAGTGCATCCATTAAAATATATGCATGCAGGGGCAGTGTCATAGAGTCAAGTTCAGTGGCCATGCAGCATTTTCCTACGACGCATTCGACAAGCCTATGACCAGCTGGATGAGTTTGAGAGAGGCTGCGTCATCGGCTTCCGAGAGGCAGGTTGGAAGTTTCGGCACATTGCTCGTTACCCATAGAATTAACCACTGGCCACTGTGCCGCGCTGCGTATAGCAGCACGCGGTGGTATAGGGGTCAGATTACTCGTCTCCCACCGAGACGAACCGGGTTCGATTCCCCTGGAATGTGTGGCCGGGGGGTGGGGGGGGGGGGGTTGGAGAATGGTTTCACATGTGGGAAACATGAGGGACGTTGCCGTCGTTCGGTAGGTTTCCACGGAGAGCTCCCTTGCGTTCCATCTCGCTTAGGCAGGATTTACAACAGCCCATCGCTTCCGTCCGTCATACGTTCGTCCGTCTCCCAGCCGAGCAATTTGCAACCAAACTTCGTACGTCCGTCGTACGTTCATTGCTGCAAACTAATAAAAACCAAACTGTTTACAAATAGAAAAAAATTCTCTATAGAAAGTGAAAATATTTGGCGGTATTGTGTTTCTAAGTACCTAAAAAAAAACGTACAAGTACGTAACTGAAATTAATCGATGCAAAAAAATTTAATTGCATATTAAGCATAATTTTATTATTTTTACTATTGCACAAAAGGAGTTCGTGTTTGCAAACGTAATTATCAATTAATCTTCAGGGAAAATGTAACTTAATTTATCTTTATAGTTACATAAACAACAATAAAAAATGAACAGCCAAAACAAAACACTGCACACACTACACAGCCTTGTAAAGAACTCAAGATGAACGAATAACAAAACGTGCAGGTTTAGAAGGCTGTGATTTCAACATTCACCCGTCAAACGTTAAAGCTTGCCAAGATTTTGAAGAATGGTCGGACGGATAGAATCAATGGCCACCTCTGATTGGCTGCTGGTCATGTTATTGACGGACGTATCACGGACGGACGCGACGTGTCGTTGTAAATCCTGCCTAACTCCATCTTCAGTTGCGCTCAAGATCTTAGGCTTATGGAATTTTCACCACAGTATACTTTACAGATTTTGCATTGCATTTTACTGATCGATAGGACATAGGGAACTCGTCTGTACATTTAATAAATTCGGTTTTAACTGTGTACTGTTATTAGTTCCATTTCTGTGACCACCTGCAAGAAATCATACCTTATTTATTCCTAGCAGTCTCTACCGTCTTTAGGGGTATAGTGGTATCACGATAAGATGAGCACTTTCGAAAGCCCCGCTTAAGATCTAATTGTATTTATATTGTGTATTCTTCCGCTTTAAGTAAGGTTAACATTTTCATTGGGGACATCACTTTATACATGCGTCGATCAAGTGAAACTGTGAAATGATTAGAAAAGTAGATATTTTACAAATCTTCTCATTTTTACATTTCGGTGCATAAAAAAAACAGAAAGAGAAAGAAATAATTTGAGTTAGCAGAAATGGATACCTAACACTTTTTATTCGACGCTAAGATACCGAACTACTTCCCATTCCATCGTAACCAACTTAACTGGGCTCATGTCACTCAGGGCGCCCGTTAAAATATATGCAGGTAGGAGCAATGACTTTTTCTCAGGTTGATTTCAGAAGTGCTCACTTTATCGTGAACAGCCTTTAGCTTTGCGCCAGCCGGGGCAACTTTGGATCATCTGTCTAACGTGATGTTAAATTAAGGCATAAAGATTCTACGCACTTTACTGTTATCTTTTATAAGTAAAAGTGTTAACTAAGAAGTTAAACATCAATGTGGGGGTTGCAGAGCCTTCATTTAAAATGAAAATGTGTGTCGTAAAGTTACCCTAAATTGGCAAAAATTTACCCAAAATAATCGTGGTAAAAAAAAAATTAACAAGGAGAACGAAACTGAGGCATTTTAATAAAGCTTCAGAAGCCATCATTTATACTCCAACGTGCCAAGAATTTCTTTAAACCTTTTGGAATGGAACTTGTGACAAAAAAATGTATGAATCCTAGATGATTGGTACTGCCCTCCTTCCCCACCTTTTCCGACCTCAAAACTCAACTCGCAGTGCAGAGTGCAGAGAAAATATGACTGCCTGTATATATCCACAGGTTTGTGTACCAGGGGTTATATTTTACATCTTAGGCAGTGTTCGTCATCGATATTGTTATAGTCGTTTGCCTGCACAATGCGTTATTAAGTAGCAAGTGATAAGCTAATACTGCAAAATTTCCTCATACGACAACTCCGTGTACATCTGTCAGTGTCTTTCTCGCTAACCGTAGGCCAAATGAGAATGTCTGATTACTTGCTTATTAAAGCTATTAAGATGACAAACTTTGAAACGCTATGATGGTCCTGTAACTTTATTTACCTGTCCCTGCAGTACACCGTGTTGATAGCGCGCCAGAGCGATAAGGTAAAATGAGTCTTCTGTGTTTCGACATCGCCTCCCGCAACATGGAAGTAAAAATTATAAGGGAAGTTGACGGGAATCGAATAGGAATTCGCCAAGGGAGAAGCAGAAACTCTATCAACGGAATCACGTGAAAGGTTAATTATAACTTAATTATAAATCGAAATTTTCACATTTTACTTCTGCCATACAGGATGAAATAAGTAGCTGGACTAAAATTACACTTTAAAGATATTCCTTTTGTAAAGCTCAAATCACCAAGAAATCGAAATATCTAATAAATCGTATGAGTGCAGGCATTAAGTAATGGCCCCTGTAGAGTAAGCAAAGACGGCTGATCATGGAAGAGACAGAAAACATATGCTCAAATTAAATACAACTCTTGGGAAATGAGAATACTTCATTAGATCTTAGAGAGCTTGCACAATATCACAGAGCATGATTTTATACGGAACACGGAGTGCTCTGGACCCGCGGTGGCTGAGAGATTAGCCTACTCGTCTCCCACTAAGGCGAACCGGGTTTAATCCCCAGCCGAGTCACTCATGCGAGAGTCGTGCCGGACGATGCCTCTGGTCGGCGGGTTTTCTCGGGGATCTCCCGCTTTCCCCGTCCCCTTCATTTCGGCGCTGCTCCATACTCACCTCAATCACCCTCATCGACTCTCAAGACATCAGGATTAAGGGCCGCCCAAATATCTTCACTCAATCGTGAAGTGCTCTTTAAAACTATGCAATGTTTCACAGAGAAAAACATTATTACAAATACACAGATTTCAGTTTTATCAAATAAATATTCGAAATTATGCAGTCATCTCTATGATACGTAGGCTACATAGTAGTACATCATTCATAGCTATACGCAATCAAATCTATACACCATTATAAAATTTGGAATGAACACTTTCACAAAGTGCAAAACCACTTCTTGAGCTAAGGCTTTGGTTGAATGAAATCCCATTTTGCTCCAGGACTGGGAGTGCATGCATGGTATTCGGTGGGGACGTATCTTTAGCCCATTCAGACCCACTCTACACAATTGTGTACATTATGCACATGCAAGTAATTTTTGGTCTGTTCTGCACACTCCGAAGCTCAGTGGCCAATAATATTAGCTGTGTGTAAATGATTCGCAACTGTCTTACTGGTCTCGGTCATAATTTGTTCATATAAATGTAGCCGAACAAATAGCCTACAAATAATTAGCTGTGACAACCAAATAAATATTTGTGTCAACTTAAGTACAGCACGCATCATAAAATGTTTTGTTTGCAGCACCTGAAACCGTAAATTAAAGTGGGTCTGAAAGGGTTAAGTGAATCTCAGAATCCTTATACATTTCTATGGCTTTGTGCACAGAATACATAAAGCACCCTGTTTATCACTGCCTTATCTGGGGATGCGGCAGCACCAGGAAATATGTGGTCAGCGGTTGCCAAAACACGTTCGGTAAACATCGGGGACCGCCAGAAATGCAGGAGTCTGCAAAGATGCTGAGAATAATTTTGGCCCGACTGACATGGTACTACTGTGCCGGACTGCCAGTATCTCGCGACCGTAGCGCCGCCCGGGTCCTAAATGAGGACCCGTATGAAATGGGGGGTAACACCTGACCCGGTGATCTGATTGTGGGTGAAGCTCCAGGGTTTGAATTGCCCCGAAAAACCTGGGCAACCTTCACAAGAATTCGCAAATAGAACGGTAGATAGGGGAGAAATATTGTACCCTACATGTGACTGGGGTGCTGATAAACAAACGGTTTATCACACTACCCAAGAATGTGTGTTGATTGCCTATAAAGGGAAACATGACGATTTTCTCTACATGACTCCAACACTGGTGGAATACATTAGTAACCTAGATGTTTGGATGAATGTATTATGTAATCTGTTGTGACTGATTTTGTGTGAATACCAATATGTCATAATGTACCAACTAATATTCTGATGTATGGCAGGTTGCTCACAGACATTTGTGACAGAGCTGAGACGGGATGTTTTCGGATCTAAGAAAAACGCGCCCTCACAACTGTCTCCACGCAATACTTAGCGAACCGTCGGACGCATGGACGAAATTTCCCCCTCTAACAACCTCCTAAAGAAGGCATACATAGCCCCCCCTTTTTTTTACGCTGTCTCCCCAGTGACGTCGTCGACTTGCGTGGTTCTTCCGCCTCGCGAGCGTCCGGCTACATAACGAGACGGGGCCGAACATTGTCCTAAGTAGGCGAGGTCCTGCTAACAGGACATGCCTCCCTATCACGACTCATAACATCCCCCGGAGATCTTCCGCTGCCCCCACCATTCCCCTTCCCTTGCTCCGGGGCTTCTTGTTTGTTGCTCGTCTGGATGCCACCGCTGTGCCTCTCTTCTTTTTCCCCCTTTCCTCGTCTCCACCTGCTTACTCCTCCGCCCTTCCCTGGACCATCTCGACGTCACATCATTTGCCTGCCCGACTGGCTGGACAGACTGTCGTCGACGTTGTAGCCCCCGTACTCTCTGTTCAAGATAATTGTTGACCGCTCGGGTAACGACATACACTAAACGACTACGCCTTGTACGAATACAACTTTATTGCTTGTGTGTTTTTGTCAGAGTCGAAGAATGGCATTTGAATAGGGACACAAGAATAATACAAAAAACTACTAGTACTCTTGTGAATATTTTGGATTCAACTCCTTTGCTTGAACGAGTTTTATTCATCGTGACATCGGGGACGTTTCCAACCAATGTGAATGTTCACCAGGCAGATGTATCAGGTAATATTTAAATATAAGGTGTATTTGTGAATGGCGCGCTTTGATTGGCCGAAGGTAGCCTGTCCCTTGGCTGGAGCCTGGAGTTCGCCTTTATTGGGCATGCCTGGAAACTGGAAGCAAAGAACCGTATTTCGGAATTCCGTGCTAATAACAAAACATGACAAGCCCATTGTACGGTCCTAAGTTAGTCACAGTTTTTTTTTGGCATAAATAAATGATTTTGGTTGAGTAATACATATTCTGAAAAAAGACAATACATAAACGGTAGTCTGGCTCTACTTACTTCACAGCGGTGAACTGATTAATCAAGGTAGACCCCTTTCACGAATACACTACTGCCTGAAATCATCAGGCCTTGATCGAAATGAAAAATTAGGTATACTTGGGACTTGATTTGCTGTAGCACAATAGCATGTAGGACGTAGTTTATAGGTGAACAGTTTCTGTAATCCTCAATTAAAAATATTAGAATTGTAATAATTTTACACGTAAAAACATTTCATATCAAAAATAAAATTAGCACATTTATGTTGGCATTGGTGCCTGCGTGTATAATTGTAACTAGGTGAGTCTTTTTTTTAGCAAGGATAATTATTTTAAAGGCTTATGAATTTACGGATATGTACCATGCCATAAGTAACTAAAAATTGCAAAGGCAAATATCGGGCATTAACTGGACGACATTATAAAGTGTAGGCGGAGATTAGAACATGTACAATTCCCCAAATTGAATTTAAAATAACAAATGTGGTTTTTTGACCACCAAACGGGCCGGTTCTTAAAAATTGAAGTGAAAATAAATCCGAAATAATTAACGGATACCAGAACATATTTCGATGGAATGGTGCCCTTTCACTGTGAGAAAAATCATTTGTAAATGCCATCTGCCCCTGAATTTTGGTTAAGAAAGTCACAAAGGGCAATATTACACATATTTACTGAATAATTAACTTAGGAAGTATCAAAATTTAGAGTTAAATAGAAAATGAGAACCATTTACAGAAGTGTTGAGTAAAAATTTTGTGAATTTTGTTTACATTGAACTGCCATTTAATAAAAATTCCTCCCCTTAAAATTCTGGAAGCTTACATTATTTCCAGCTAAATTTCATGCTTGCGTTCCATCTAAAGCACTTGTTTTCCAATATGGAACTTTAATTAACGGCACTAACAATTAAAAACAAGAAATAATAGTTTGCCCTAAGATAAGTTTTTCGATTCAAATGCCAAGAAGAGGTCAAATAAACTGAGCTGAAATTGTTATTCTGACGAGAGTCAGTAAACAATTATGCATGCGACAAGAACATATTACTTAAGGCAGAAAAATTTGAAATATTTTTTCAGTAAGTAAAATCGGTTTCAAAGACACAAAAAACACACGAAAATAACACTTAGGCAACAGCAAATTACGTAATGGTTTCTTTGTATTTTATTTCAGTGTCAAAACTCACCAAGATGTTGTTCATACGTTAAATGAAATGCTTTCTAATAGTAAAGTTTTCTTTTATAGAAGTTTTTCTGAAGTTATTTTCAAGGTCGATTTACATATCGTGGAGAAAATACGATGAATACTTCCGTTACAAATATCTCAGGACGTAAACAGCTTTCGCTCCTGTCCTTTAATTAAATTGGTTTACTTTAGTATTTAAAATATCAATAATCTTTCATTAGCAACTACCGCTGTACCTCAGGCATACTTATTTAGTGGCAAATTCAACGTCTTTGCATTCGACTAGTCATTGAAAGAGCCCAAGCCATTTCCTCGTGTTCTTCCAGATCTCTTCTATAAACACTTCTTTCCAGCTGAGTCCTTTTAACCTCCCAGCACTTTTCACTTTGTTTACCCACATAGTTTTTGGCGTTGTTGGATGAATGCTGCATTTTGGCAATCTTTACTCGTATACTCTCTAAACATCACCAAATGATTATAGACTGTTTCCTTTTAAAACAGCCTGGATGTTGTGACTTTCAGCCTATTTATTTCGTAAATGATTTATTCGTGTTTTATCTTAAAATAATCCATAGGAAACTTTTTCATGTAGCTTGTACTTTATCATATCTATTTCTCCATGTTCACAAATGTCCCATATTTTATTAGTCGTATTAAATACACTTGGTTCAGTATGAACGTGCCAACCTTTTATTCTAAGACGATAGTAAATATCTAGCCGTGCAAGATAAGTATCATGTGCAGGGGCCTGCAAAATTCGCGTTATTATTTGGGGACACGTTAAACTCGAAACACGCGTATCTTTGCTACGCGTTTGTTATTGGACCATATTTCAGGTGACACGCCCTGGGTAACTCTGCACCAATAGATGAACACTTCACAATTGTGTACCCCAATCACGTGGAGTTCAGTCAACAAGGGAGTGACTTCACATCTATGCAGCAGGCATGTAGAAACGACGTTGTCTCCTTTACGTAAAGTACTGTGAAGTTTAGCATGATGTAAAATAATAACGCGAATTTCGCAGGTCCCTACTCATGTGGTAAGAAGGCTCGAGCGGTTATGGTGCTGACATACACCCTCTGAATGATTTGTTTTTTTATGAGCATCTAATCCATTGAATCATAAAGTTTTCCCCTAAAGACCCCTCATCAAGCTCCAAAATTTTGTATGCCACCCCCATTCTAGAAATAAAAATAGTTCACACTAAGCTAATGTGCGCATATTTGTATGTCAGTCACCTCGCGGATATTGGGTTATGTCTGACACTGTTACGGCGTTAATTTAACAACATTTATTGCTTTGTTTATAAGTTAATAAATTCGTAAAAATTAGGCAGTAAAAGAATGTAAAATATGTTATTTGTTGATATATAATCATTTCACGGCACTGCAGTAGCACTGAAGGGACGCGCCGGGATATTACAACGCCCAATTTAGAAATCACTCGTCTAATGGATACTCGGGAGTTCTGGACGCTTCCATAGCAAAATTTTACCCTCTTTAAGTTAACCACATAAAACTGAGCATCCGAAATAACCGATGACCCAACAACGCAAGTAATAAAAAATAGTTTTGAATATAGGCTAGCCTGTTATCATAAAAAAAAACTGTGAAATAAAAAGACCCTACATTTACACACCCCAAACGGCATAATCAACTTGAGTCATGCTTGAACCAATCTTGCAGCAGGCCTGATGTGCAATACGGTAACCTTGAATTAAGCTTGAATTAAGCTAACTGCGTTTCGTCGTGTCAAACTTGTAGCAAGCAAGACCTTGCTGCAAGCTTGCCTTAGCAAACTGCAGGTACAATTCAATCCATCTACAAGCTTGCCACGGGTAAGGATGTACCAGAAATGAGAACATTAGCGTGAATCAAGCTTGAATCGAATCATACACTACATGATAAGCGTGCTAGAAAAAGCAAATTCATGCCAAACGATAAGCTTGTCGCAAGCTAAAGGCTGTATGAGATTGTATAGTCTATTCGCGGTTTCTTCCAATTTAAAAATAATAAAGCCTTAGAAAAACTACCACATACAGGATGTTTTCGTGATGACAAGTCAGACTTCGAGGAACGATGAAGAACCACAAATTAAGCGAAATTAGACATGGGATGGTGGGCCGGAAATGTCTTTACTCAGAAGTTATAGGCGAAAAATGGGGCGAAATGAAAGTGGATCATTCTGTACTGTTTTTATTGACAACATCGTACATACCACTATAAGCTGAACAAATTTTACAGGCGGCGTTCGAAATGGCGGATCCCAGTATCGATACAGGCATGAAAGCGTCGCAAGAGGTTCTGACGCATTCTCTGTAACATCGCTGGCGACGTTCTGACGACATCAGAGGCAGCAAGGATTCTTGCCAGCAGGTCTTCTTCACTAAGTGCCGGTGTCTCGTAGGCAAGATTTTTTACACGACCCCACAGGGAAAACTTCTATCGGGTGAGATCAGGTGAACGTGCTGGCCACGGGACAAGACATCCTCTTCCTACCCACCTTTGCGGGTACACATCGATACAACCGTTCGGCTTCCCTGAGGTTTCCATTTGCTTTCCCGTACACAAACGCGATATCGGCAAGTTCCTCAACCGTGTACATCATTTCTGTCTTCAAACTGGAAAAACACACACAGCAGTATGCAAGTAGATAACAGGCCCCTGGTTTCTTCCACAGCGCCTTACACCGCCAATTCTGCATTTGCCTGATCTCACCCATATATGAACAGGATGTTACAATTTCGATTCGCCACGTTTCTCACCTAAATCTTTTGATTAAGACATTTCAGGACCCACTATAATCTATCTCATTTCTTTTTTCTTCTCCGCCATCCTTCAAAGTTTGACTTATCATCACGAAAACATCCTGTATATGACGTGTTTGGTAGTATCCTAAGTTTGCCAATGTTATCACAAGCGTTTTGTGCTCGTGTTAATGTGGGAGTATTTTATTTTTCGTTTAATTGAGATTTTAATAATATTTTATTTATAAATTATAATATTTTATTTTCAGCTGGTGTGAATTAAAACAGGGAGAAAGTAGATATGTTGGCGATGCCTAGTAAGAAATAGTTTTTGAGCAAAATGTTTATTGCGCCATTTTAGGGCGTAGCAGCGCTAAAGAAAGGCAACGAGAAGGACGCACACCATTAAAAAAATCAAGAAATTCCAAAATCAATAGAAATGTATTGAAGTCTGTCTATATATTATCACCAAGAACAACAACTTTGCAACTTGATTTAAAAAATATAAAGTGCATCTGTAAATTTCTGTTGCTTGCTACCAATGGGTGAGATAAGGGAAGAAGAGAACACACATGCACTGGAACAAACAGAAAAACAACAATATTAATATATCCTGAGAAATCACCCAACCTGAATAAACACTTATGAAATCCCATTAAAAATGGTAAAGTGACTCTATGAGTGAAGCAAGCACCCCCTGAGTAAAGCAAGCACAATTACAACTTTAAAAGTAAAGTACGCCTGATGATTCACTAAAAAGTACAACATGGAATACTAATTTCAAGAATACTATTGGGAAGGAGCAAAAACCCTCATTACATTTAACCATGAGCATAAAGGCACGCCATAAAATATCCACTAAACTACTTGACATTAAAATTCTTTTTGGCAAATCGTAGTCCAGGAGACCATTCCTACCGCAAAAAAATAAATAAATAAATAAATAAAAATAAAAAAATATATATATATATAAGGAAGAATCCACCTCTTACAAACATTCCCATAAAATACCATATTGAAAATTCACAGTAAAAAAAAAAAAAAAAAAAAAAACCTGTTACTAAACAGGAAACTCTAACAACTATGTTCATTGCAATACTTAACTTGAGTAGTACTCATATTACGCGAAAACGCGTCTAGCATGCTGAAGCCCCGAAGTATGAAGTGGTGTAGACATAATCTATCGTCGGCCAGCCCGCGCAACTCGAAGAGGAACACTGCACACTTGCTCGGGCTGGGGACGAACATTTATACGCCAAAACGCGGCTTGGGAAGGTTACGGAGACGGCGGGAATAGCGGAGAGGCGTATGGAATGTGCCAGAGTGTGCGAGGCTGAACTCGTTGCCAGTAGTAGCCACCAGACAGCGCTCGACCGCTCCAGGAGCGCCGCGCGCCTCTCTTCAGTATAGCTCAGCGCTTGGAAAAGTTCAGACGTGCGCCACCCTGTGGGGCGAAGAAACATGATACCTTTTTCTGGCGCAAAAATATTTCCTCTTCAAATAGTAACCCCTCTTCTAACAATAACAGTTTATTAAGCTGGGCTACCAAATACAGACGTGGTAAATAACCAAGCAGTCTTGCTAACCAAGTTCATTAACGTCATTTAGTTCTGTAAACACACCAACCCCATAATAGCAGCATTTAATCGTACTCCGAAAAATTGTAGGCATCACACATTTCCCCACCTGGCGGGACAAAAATTAATCGTTCAGGTAGGACAGTCTTTGGCAGGACAGGAGTACTCATATAAAATTGCTTCAGTATGCTAACTGACACGCACGTCAGACTTGAAGCAGGGCTTCATGTTATTGCACTTACTGCGCACGAATGCGGTTCGTTATCCATTTGGTGTAATTTTCTAGACTTGGTTAATCTTTGTTTGAATGAAATGGAGGGATATCTTGAAAGTAGAAATTTAGCATGGCTTCAGAAAAGTGGGAAGAAACCCTGCATAGCCTACAGCCAATTTCTTTGCTGATTGGCGTTTTCATCCTTTTATGTGCACAAAGGGACTGCGGTGGCTGAGCGGTTAGCCTGCTTGCCTCCCACCAAGGTGAATCGGGTTCAATCCCCGGCCGGGTCACTCCCGGATTTTCGCAAGTGGGAATCGTGCCGGACGATGCCGCTGGTCGGCGGGTTTTTCTCGGGGATCTCCCGTTTCTCCCGCCCTTGCATTCCGGTGCTGTTCCATTCTCACCTCATTTCACCCTCATCGGTTCTCAAGACCTCGTTGTTAAGAGTCGCCCAAATCTCCCAACTCAATATCTACGTGGACAGTCGTCTGAAGTAAAACCATACTACAAACTCCCGTATTTTAGATATTGTTTACATGTCAAGGACGCGACTTTTCTCATGGCTCGGCTCCAGGATTCCCGCATGTATCAAGATTCACGTGTCAAGTGCCGTGGGGGCAATGTTGCACAGCGGATGTTGTGTACCTGCGCCGGGCATGTCCGCATCCCGCGCCCAGCTGCCGCTTGCCAGCTCGTTATAAAGTCACGTGCTACCTAGCAACCCCTCGAGGAGAGCAAGGTGGGAGGGTCCGGCAAACATTATTATCCCGTGGACCTCGCCCCCCTGCCACCGCCCCTCGACTGTCTCCTTAATGTTGTTATTTTATTCCGGTCCAAGTGGCCCGGCCTGCATGCGATACGTTCTTCTCCCACGACGTGGCTCCTTCCGTCCACTCCCCCGACGGCCTTAGACACCGCTGTACAGTAGATGGTCATTATTCCGTACATTCGGTCTGCATGGCTGTCATAACAATGACGGTGTAGCGTCCCGTTAATTCACCATGGTCCGTCCTTATACACTCCTAAATCATCGGAACTCAGTGTTTTTTTTCTCTCTCACCGACAGGTCACTATCAGTTAAGTCAACCATCTTGTTTAAATTTTGAATCCTAACAACTGAAATGAGTACGTGAATAGTTAAAGACACTTCGGCGGTTACCTTGTCACTCTTTTCCGTAGTGAAATAAAATGGTGTGCTGTACATCCCTGTACTGTTTTGAATGTACCATAGGCGGTTCACGGTAAACCGAGCACTTTTAAAATTTCTGCTTAAGATCTACTTGTATGCACACTGTGTATTCTTCCGCCATATGTAAAAAACCACTGTCATGGACATGACTACTTAATTCGTTCGTCGGCCAAGTTAAACTGTAAAATTATAAGAAAAGTATATATTTTATAAATGTGCTATTACGTATTAAATAAACAGAAAGCGAAAGAAATATGTTTGGTATTCACAAATGTCTACGTAACACTTTTAATTCAACGTGAAGATATGGAACTATTTTCTCTCCGTCATTACCAACTTCACTGATGAAGTGGTTGTTACCACAGAGCCAGCCAAAATAACGGTAAGTGAGAAGAAAAATTATATAAATAGTAGAAACATATAAAAAAATGCGAAAATCCTGTTCCATACTTAAAATCTCCATCTTTAATATCTGACAGTGATCAGTTCTGATTTCTTAATACCAAAATAATCACACTCTCCGAAAAAGCAGAAATTCAAAATACGTAAGCGTTTGACATTTTCTATTATTTTTTTACACTTATTTAATTCGATTGCGATTTTCAGACAACATTCCTGGTAAGATATTTTTACATAATATTTATGGTTTAATTTCTTCTGACACGCAAATTACGCCATGGATATTTATAAACAAGACACGTGGAGAAATTTAATTACTAGTTCACTCAAGCACAAATTCCTTGCGTTATTTTTTCTGTAATCACTTATTTATAGGATGGCGTTATTTACACTTCCTCCTGCCTACATAATATTTGTCTTACTTAATTCTTGTCTGCTAAAATAAAATTACGGGCAGATATATCTTCAGGGCATAACGGGTATGCATGTAGTCTTCGAACATACAATTGCGCCGATCAAATATTAAAATCTAGAAAGGCAACTTTAAATTTGCAAATGGTTTGATTTTGGTGGTATGAAATGAGGATTAATCTCCACCTGAAATAATGGGTGCAAAGAGAAACGCAGTTTTCCTTAGTTTGCAGTATGTCAGTGCAAATATCAAGTATAGGCTGTTCACAGATTATTCGGGTACTATTAAAATCAACCTTTGAAAATTGTCACTGGCCCTACCTGCGTATAATTTAACGGGCACAATGAGTGGATTGCGCCCAGTAAAGTTGGTAACGCTGGAGGGAAAGTACTTCCGTGTCTTAACATTGATTTAAAAGTGTTAGGTAAATATTTATGGACAGAAAGTATTTCTTTGGCCTTAAGTTTTTCTTAATGCATGCAAATGTAAGTATTAGCAAATCGATCCAATTAGGTTGCTCTTTACATTTCAATAAATATATCCCAGTAGCGATTAATTTGTGGAGTTCAAAAATTACCTTTCCTGACATCTGGTTTCTAAAGCAGATCTCCTTCTATTTATCGTTGACATGTTTGAAGTAAGACATCACAAATAGTTTTACATTTTCTTAGTTTCGATGAAGTAAACAACTTCGCACGAAAACGACGATTTTAGTCGGCTACTTGCCTGAAGCTACCGAGAGGCTGATGCGCGGTGTTCTGGCAACACTACTCTAAGGTTTATTCTACTCAGGCAGAGAAGCTCAATGCTTTTAGTTTGGCAACTAAAATTTTTCGCCACTAGGTAAGCGCTAGTGTCGCATGTGTACCAGTTTTTCTCTATTCTCTACAATGAAAACAATATCATTGCCATAATCATATATAAAATAACGTAACTAAATAATTCCTTCCTTTTTATTATTATTCACGTAGCTTAAAATTGTAATTAAAAGTGACCTCTTTGGAACACTGCGCCCCTACTGGTGGAGATATTACTATGCCAAACTCTCCCATGAGAAACCTAACCTGAGTATAATGAACCTTAGCGCCTCATACGGCCAAGGGGAAGGCTAGTGCGGTAGTCCTCATGCTGCGCCTGGGTTTAAGAAATTAAACAAACGTATTTATTTATCACGCTATTAAAAATACGCATACGATGTCGCTGACTATTTTGACCACATTTTCTTAATGAATACTCCTACTGAATTAAAATGATGACGGACGCTATTGCTTCTTCTTTATACAACTTTTAATATTTTGTGATAATTTAAACTTATCGAAACGCTGTGTTACGTAACAAACTTCGCTGTTGTGGACATGTACCACAATTTCTGTTGTGATAATTTAACGAACAATGCTCATTCGAAACACGTACATTAAAAGATTCTCGGAACTGTGCAAGATGCATAAGTGCCTAACCCTTGCCTTCCAATACAACAGCCAAAGTTATAAATGCTTTAATAACAGCACTTACGCGCTTTGGTAAGGCACCTTGTAATATCGTAACATAGCCTTTTTTTTTACATGATACATTTTCACTAATACTTTTTTTTAAACATATTTTTTTTTACATCACTTTCTTATTTTCGAATTTATCAAACTTTTAGTAGTTTTTGAAAACCACTTACTGAAGAAAAGATTTCTATATGTTGCCTTTCCATCTTCTATGCCCCAAGCAGCATCTACGTAAAACGGCGTGGCATGTATTTTTAAATGTTCTGTCTCATAGGCTACATTAACCAAAGAACCGGCGTCATAAATAGATTGCTTTAAATTTTCCGCAACTCAACTAATTAATTTCTCCAAATCATTATGTAATAGTTTACAGAGACAACTTGAATTCCGGAATATGGCGCACTCTTATCTGTATTGTTCTCGCAACAGAAATAGTCTTTGGACATACAAGAACAACGAAGCGATGTGATATTTTCTCGACGTTCTCACTGCTAAGGGCTGTGCACGTTTGACTGAGTATTTAACGAAGCATTGCTTAGAATATACCTAATTTTCGTAAGTATTGTAAGCACATATCTTAGTTAAGGCTTTTAACTATCCACAATATAGAACGTATAACTCATTTGCGTAAGCGTAGTAAGCACACATCATGCGTAAGGCTCTTCGCAATATAGAACGTATAACTAATTTGTGCAAGCGTAGTAAGAACATATCTTGCATAAGGCTCTTAACTATTCGTGCATTGCTTTTATATATTAAATATAAATGATACAAACATATCAATTTTTAGAATAGTTTATTACGGCTGTTCTACCATGTCTTACAAGTTCTAAAAATTCTGTAACTACTATAATTATTTTTCTGTTTTTAGTGAATTTATAAATAAAAGGTTAGTTTTAAAAAGATTTTTTACAGTTAATATATTTTCACTTTTTAGTCTTGCAATCCCGATGACGGACGGGTCTGTCAATGTATAAATAGTCTACCTGTATATTAATAATAAAAACAATTAGGGAGACTAAAAAGACTAAAAATGTGCAGTTAAATACTGGTGGCCCCTTCCACATTTCGGGCTGCATCCTAACAAACAGATATGCGCTGCAGCCAGGCTGCACGCCAGTTTAGTGCATAGAAAATGAGAGGGCTTTCAAAAGTGCTCACTTTACCATGAATAGCCTATACCAACAAGCGATTGCATATTCTTGTGTGTGCAGTAAAGAAACGCTAAATTCAGTGACTATAAGTTGAAAATATACACTCGCAATACAACACGAAGTATTTACTATTTGTATTTATTCGTTGTCAACATAACTGAGATCCTACCAGACTAGTGTGTACTATAGCATTTATGCATTTACAGCCAGTGATTTTTCAAAAGGTTGTTTTAAAAATTTATTACTTTACGAGTGGCGTCGGAACGTTTCATTGCCGTTGGGGGGGGGGGGGCAGAGTCTTATGCAGAATTCGCAGCACCTTATAGGCTACTGGGAAAAGGTTCCATCTTGGGCTCTTCTGAAATTAACTCCGCAACAAGTTTGTTTGCCTTGATATTCACAAACCACTTTGTATTTATTTTTCTTATTGAAATATCGATAAATACTAATGACAGTACAATAAAAATGTTTGGTGATCTATGTTTTATTTTCATTACATAATAATAGAAATGGGTGACACTTATTTCTGCTTATGTATAGATACACAAACATATAGTATATTATGACGATACTTAAATACTTTACTGTCTGGGGAAAAATATGACGAAATACTTTTAACAATATTACAGGAAATTCTCTGAATTAGATAAACAAATTTATTATATGATATACAAGTACTAAATACTAACGACTCCATTAGGAACAACGTTTTTTAAGGGATGTTTCTCAAATAACAATAAAAATAAACATATAAATATATTGCACTGAGATTATCGTATATTAAAATTAAAATTATGTAAAACTATATTGTGCATAGTTTGCAAAGTCTATAACTGCACAGTTGTACTTTCATATTCCAGAACATCCCTGCTGAAAAGGAACTAAGCGTAAAATATTTTATGAAATCCTTTCGTTTCATCCACCATTTCGGGATATGCATGCAACACACGTAAGTTATTTAGTCTCTCCTGGTCAACAGCAGAGCGGAGGAACGCTTCTAGCCTTCGATGCATGGAGAGCCTCTTTACAGTCGCAGAAATAGCAGGAACAAGAATAGCAGGGTTATGGGGATGCAGAGACAACTGATTCATGAATAGGAGCCAGGAGCCGTCCGCCATATTGGATGACGTCACCACCTGCTCTGTCATTCCAGTCGGTTGGGGACCATTTTACCACAAAATCACTCGTTTTGGCCCAAAAATAATTTCCGAAATAAATAATTTTATCCAAAACTAATTTTCCCCCCTTCGAAATTTTTCTTCCCCCGCCTCGTCCAAACAATTCTAAATTTCCAAAAATCTATTGAAAAAGTGCTTGCTCCTCAGTGTGACTGACTGATTCCTCAATTTGGCTGACATATCACAAAAATCAGCCATAATGAGGAAACTGAAAAACCGATAAAATAAAATAAATTTAAAAAATAATTTTTCTAATTTTAAATATACTTTCATAGTTAAACAATTTAAAGGCCTAGGTATTGAGTGTTATACATCACCCGACTCGTATTTTAAAGTCATACGATCGTGATGTCATATCGATTATGAAACACTGTCAGGGCCACCGTATTGAATTCAAGAAGTATGCCCCTACCACACCCCACACCCCTAATATTCAAAACTAATTACCACCAACCCACCTTGCCAACACCCCTCATTCGCATATCAACAACTGTAAAATATTGTCACCCTACCGTACCCCCTCTCTCACTATTCCTCTCCCCCGCCCTCTTTCAAATCCTTTCTTTTCTATAGAAATATCTAACGTCGGAAATTATATTGAGTATCAATATATTCGCCCCCCTTCAAAGACACTCAAACCACACCGTACAACTCAAATCCCAAGACCATGGACCCCTCCCCCCTCCCAATCTTCCCAAGACATGTCATTCTCTAAACACACACGACCATGCACCCCCCCCCCCTTCCCACAATCCAACACAAATCCATCTCGAAAAGCATTGATCACACCCCTTCACACTTCCCCTTCCTAGTCCCCAGCATCTTTCCCAAACCACTCTCGCGGGCAGGAAGCTGGCTGACCTTGTCAAAGCAATCGTTAAACGATCAAGACCTTCAAGAATCGATGCATTTATAAATTATTGGAATTATTTAATTTCAATTTATTTTATTTATCCTTTGAAAAATGCCCAAATCATTAAAAAAAAACATTTTAATGTATCGAAAATGTGTTTTAATGCAAAATTGGTTTACAAAATTTAAATTATGTATGTCTCAAACTTTCCCATGGCATCTTGTTAAATCAAAAAAAAAAAAAAAAAAAAAAAAGTTTCATGGTGGGACCGGAATTTGAACCCACAAAAGCTTGAACAGGAGTCGGGTGCTCTAACCACCTTTCATATTTGCTCCTGCGTCAGAACACTGCAAGTCCTTATGGGACAAATAGAACGTTGCAAGAGCACCCAAAATTAATCTTTTCAAAGCTTCGCCTGTGGTTTCAGCAGTTTCATACAACTCCATTAACAGTTCCTCTGGATATACACACTCGTTTACAGCCCTAATACATATATTTGAGAGATTTGAGCTCCTGTTAACGAGTTCTTGAGAGCCGATGAGGGTGAAATGAGAGATCACCGAGAAAACCCGCCGACCAGAGGCAGCGGCACCGTCCGACACGATTCCGCTTGCGAAAATCCAGGGTTGACCCGGCTGGTGATTGAACCAGGTTCGTCTTGGTGAGAGGCGAGCAGTCTAGCCGCTCAGTCACCGTGACCCCCCCCCCCCCCCAATACAAAAGAAACCTGCTCTTTGCCATATATCTCGACAGTTTCAAGTTTAATCTATTATAATACTGTATACGTTTTCATCTAAACCATTGCAATTTTGTTTTCAGTGTGCTATGCAACACCAGCTGCAAGATTTCACTCTGGATATCTGCTGAAGTATAATAATATTTCTTTGCTGAAGCTACTGTGGCACGGGTATATTTTCAGCACACAATTTTACCGATTGATAGGAATTTCCATTGTAATTGAGATGACTTCATATATAAGGCACATACGGCATACGGCACATATATTTTATGCCTTTCTTTAAAAGCTAACTACTGACAACCATTAAGTTGTTAATATTTGGCTCATAGCACGATCGCAAAGAGAAACAAAACTTGAAGTCATTACAAATTTATCTTGGAACTAGCCTCGAAAACGGGAAGAAATTCTCTCATAGCTTCGTTTTTTCTCTACCTATCTTCACACTCGAAGGTAGTATCGTCGGTTTTGAAGCATGGTGTGCAGACAACATTCTGTTTGTGCACTAGTGCATTGAAAGTGTTAATTCAATTTTCACAGTATCAAAACTAGGAAACTTTATATCGTAGTGTTGTAATTTGAAATTACTATATGCTCTTATTCCCCAAGCCGTTGTTGAAATTGGGTATGGGTTTGGAGAGTGGTATGGGCGCGCAGTCTAGCGATGGCCATCAAGGAGGGACAACACCCCGCTCTTCCTTCTGGTTAAGACCCTTAATGGCAAGTGCATTTGCGACGCTAGGCGCCCCTGCCGAACAGACGATGGTTCGTCATCATCTCCCATTAGCAGCGGTCAATTCCATTACCCGAGAGGGGGAAAAATTGTCCGGGGCAAAGAGCACTCATCGGCGAAGTTGACTCGTGCTTGTGTGGTGGGCCTTCAAATGTGGGGCCCTGGTAGCCGGAGACAGTATTTTATCCTAAATGCACATGTTGAAAGACTTGACACCCTTGTGTAATTACGTGTTGTGGTGTCCGACGTCGTTTTGCTGAGGTGTAATTCCTCGTCCCCTATGAGTGCCGTCTGGCTGGTCACATTTTGCGCGTCCGAAGACTATAAAATTGATAAAGCTAAGGACGGCCTATGTAGGCACATCGAATGTCTGGTCGCCTTTACGCCCAATTCCCTGAATTGACGTGCAGACCTTCTCTCGTCGACTCGTCTATACAGGACTTTCAATGGTGACCTTCTAATTTTATGGTGTATGGTGTATTAGTAGAATGAGTATGGCGAGTTAGGCCCGTCGGAGTTCGGAACTGCTCTGTCATTCCCGTTCCCCGGTGGTCATTTTTCACTATAATAGTTTCTTTTTACCTCAAAATCAACCATTTCCCCTCAAAATTTCCCTTTTCATTAAAATTTCCCTTTTCCCTTCAAAATTTCCCGTTTCAGTCGATTTGGAGCGATCGTTTTCGAGGGCAGAGCAATGGCGGCCATATTAGTTTTATAGGAGTAGGGTATACCAAATCGATACATAGGGCCCAGGGTCCGGAGTAAGACCTGACCATCAGCCGTCTTGGTTCTTTAAGCCATCTTGTCCATGATAGATGTAGGTGACTCTGATCTTAAACATTAACCCCAGTGACCTTTGACATTGAACCCGAAAATTCCCAAAATTTCCCAAAAAAAATCTCCAAGTATTAATAAAAAATTATTTAAAAAATATTTTAAAATATTATACAATTAAAATTTTAAATGTTAGGGCTTAGAGAGGACGAAGGACTGGAACCGACCAACCACAATGTTATGACGTAACCCAACCGTCATGTTGGACTCAGGAGACCTTAACCTTGACCCATGACCTTGACCCTATAACTTTGACCTTTGATGACCTAAAACAAAACTCAAGAAAAATAGTAAGAATTTAATAAATTCATAACAATCAGTGAGAATATTACATTACTGACTGCTACCGCCATCTTGGATCCAGGTGATTTTGGCCTTTGACCTGAACCCAATAACTTGACCTTGGACCCAAAATGTATGAAAAATCCCAAAAATGCCATAAGAATCAATAAACATAAAAATATATTATAAGAAATAATTTGTTTAATTATTTTTAAAAACCTACATTTCCAGAGGTTTCCCAAAGCGCCACTTCCAGCAGACGACTGGCCTCCTCCTCCCCCACCTCCAATCAATAACATTGTATTAACATTCCTTCTCCACTCTCATCTTTACTCATTCTGTCGAATACCCTCCACACACCGTATTGGTTTTTTCGTATGCCATTTGTTTACATTTGCATCACCTATGTGGCACTGATGACTCCTACCAGCATTTTAGATCTGGATGGCCTTCACCTTGACCTCACATCTGCGTCCTTGACCCCGTGCCCATGACCTTGGATAATCTTGACAACAAAAGAAATTCTGAAAACGTTTACAAAATCCACAAAAATAAAAAAAATAAAGTTAATGAAGGACTTGTTTTGTAATTAATCAATCAATCGTTCGATCTATCTGATCTGGCAATCTTTCCATCAATCAGCACCACATACATCACAATATCACCATACGCACCACAATCTGCACCATATGCACAACAATCAGCACCACACACCACAATCAGCATCACACCCACCATAATCAGCACCACACCCACCACAATCAGCACCACATGCACCACAATCAGCCCCACATGCACCGCAATCAGCACTACACACACCACAATCAGCACAACATTCACCACAGTCAGCACCACATGCACCACAATCTGCACCACATGCACCACAATCAGCACCACAATAAGCACCACAAAAAGCACCACATTCACCAATCTTTCCATCAATATTTCAATCTTTTCATCACTCTTTTAATATTTTCATCAATCTTCCAATCTTTCCATCAAAGTTTCAATCTATGTTTTAATATTTCCATAGATTATTCGAAATATTTCCATCAATCTTTCATAAATCTTTCCACCAATCTTTTATCACTCTTCCCATTAATATTTCACATGCTTTCCATCAATCATTCCCAATCTTTCCATCAATATTTCAATCAATATTTCGCAACCTTTCCATCATTCATCAAATCATGTTCGATCCATGCATATTAAAAAAAAAAACTATTCATCGACTGACTCCAAAATCTGTACATGTCGACAGAATTGATGTTTGTATGCAGTCAACTATTAATGCATTATTATTAATATTATTATCATCATCATTCTATATCCATATATTTCCTTTAATTGTTTTCTCCCTTATTCGTACCGCTCATCACAGTAAATGTGTTTGAGGGGTGTGTCAGTGCATCGAGAAAATCGTCATCATAATCATTTAGTGTTATCTCTGTCTTCATGTTAATTTTCATCTATGTTGTCTTCATGATCGTCTTTACTTCCAGTTTTGTATTCTATATTAAATTTATTTTTCTTTGTAGAAGGAATTGTATGCTCATCAACATTTAGAGCCGACGACAGTTAATGTTGAAGTTCGTCGATTTCACGTGAACGTCTTGCAAGTGTACATTCTGCGCAAACCGTATCTACCGCACTCATTCCGTCTTTAGCATTACCTGTCTCATCATAATCGCCTGTCGAATCGGTACCCAACGATGCAACAAGAGGTATTGCCGGCAACATTTGCTGACATCCAGTAGACGAATCCTTGCATATCTTGGTATGTTCTTTCAATGTATCACCTTGCACAAACTATTTGGGACCAATGGCGTATTGCTTCATCGTGGAGAAACGACTCTTCGTACAGGCCGTTCTCTCATGCAGACGAGCATTTTGACCATACGCGCAAACTCAATCGCATAATCGACACTGACGACATCCAGTTAGCGATGATGTAGGTTGAGGCTCCATGATCGTTGAGGTCAATGGGAAGCTTTCGTTTACGCAGTTCATCATCTTAGTATGACGAGAGAGCGCTTTCAAATCGAAGTTCACCTCACGATGTCAGAACGTCAACTGCCTTTTTTTTTTTTAAATATAAATGCGGTTCCTTTTACAGAAAAGAGCCTAGCTTGTGCCCACCAGAGACCTCCCACCATAATTATATATATATAAAAATATGGAAATACTCTGAGAAAACCAACATACTCGTTAGCCCCAGAAGAAAACCTGGACCCTGTGCATCGATTTGGCATATATTATGCCTATAAACCAATATGGCTGCCATCGCTTTGCCCTCTAAAACGATCCCCCTCCCCCCCCAAAAAAAAAAATCCCACCGAATTGACTGAAAAGTGCCTTTCGTGGGACTGTTTTTGCATTTGGGGGATCGGCGCTTTTTTGAAGAAAAAATGGGAAATTTCGATTGGAAAAAAGGAAATTTTCAGGGAAAAAGGAAGATTTTAATGAAAAAAAGAGAGATTTGGAGGGTAAATTGTCTATTTTGAGGGGAAAAGAGAAATATTCTAAGAAAAAATGGCCGCCGGATGACTGGAATGACAGAACATGAACAAATCCGAGCTACAACGCCGAACGCCGATGAGTCCAACTCGCATAATCATGCTACTTGTATTAATAGAGAAATATATTTTACATACCTCTATGGTATATTAAATTTCCTGTACAGTCAATGTATAGTTATTTACAACTTTTCTGAAGCCCGACTTAGATTATATTTTCTGGCTATTCTTCTACCGCACGGAAATAAAGTTTAACTAAGTCTAGAAAATTACATCAAATGTACAACGCGCCGTATTCGTGCGCACTTAAATTAATAATATTTTGCGGCGGGACTATTTCTTACTAAAGGGATTATCAAGACGCCTATTATCTCACTGTCTTCATTCTTATTAATTATGAATAAAATATAATAATTTTTATATTAATTACAAGTAAAAGTTCATTTTGATCATATACTGTATAATATACTTTTATGTTAACACATTTATTATAAATCGCTTATGAAATACAACATATATAGAAAACAACCAAGCACGTCGTATATGGTGTGATTTTTCCAAAGTTTTGATTCAAAACGTGTCAAAATGCTGCTAATAGACTATACCTGAAGTTTTATACCGAGAAACACTCGTATTAGGCCTTTTTCACTTTTAAAAAATACCCATTACAGACGAGAATAGAAAACAATAACCACCACTCGGAAGTGGAAAATTTCTTGAATACTATCCGTGCTACACAAAAATTTTGAACAGTTATTAAATGGCAACCATGCGACTGAAACCCTGCACTATAGGGACGACGCCGCCCTTGAAAGCTACTTGGAGAAGTAGAACAATCTCACTGTAGGCTGTTCTATGTCAAATGAACACTTTTGAAAGCCCTGCTTAAGGTCTACCTGTATACATGTTGCGTATTCTTCCGCCTTATGTAAAATTAACCTTGCCATGTGCCTCATCCCTTTATTCATGCGTCGGTCAAATGAGACTGAAATTATTAAGAAATTAAATACTTAACAAATCTGTTCATTTTTGTACTTCAATTCATGAGAAAAAAAAACAGAATTCGCAATAAATAATTTTAAGTTATCACAAATGGTTACCTAACAATTTTTATTCAACGTTGAGATATGGAACTACTTTCCATCCATCGTTACCAACTTTACTTGGCGAATGTCACTCAGTGCGTCCATTGAAATATATGCATACAGGGGCAGTGATTTTTTCCTAAGGTTAATTTCTTAATGTTCACTTTATCGTGAACAGTCTTTAGCCGACTTACTTTAGTAAGGTCCGACGAACCACACCGGGCTGTAAAAATTCAACGCCATTTAAGCGTCACTTCCTTTGCATCGCAACCAAGCCTCGCCACTGGGCCTTGGTTTCGGCAGCCTGCCTTCTGTGGGATGAAATAACGTGACATCTACACCTAATAAGAGGTAGGATGCAACTGTGATCTTGGAGTGGGGTTTAATGTAGAAACACTGCCAGCAGTCACCTACATAATTTTACCCGCATACGCAATAAAAACTTTTGACAGCCAGTTTATGAAATAATCTATTTACCCAACAAGCTAAATGTTTATAAACCTAACAATAAAAGTTTTAATTTGTGTGTGCTACCGGTTAGTGCAATCTTCACGTACTTATGTAATAACATTGGGGTTTTGAGAGCCGATGAGGGGGAAATGAGGTGAGTATGGAGCAGCGCTGGAATGTGTGAGCGCGGGAAAGGAGGATAAACGGGAGATCTCCGAGAAAACCCATCGACAAGCGGCGTCGCATGTGGAAACTGGGGAGCTACCCCACCGGGAATTGAACCAGATTCGTCTTGGCGGGAAGCGAGTGGCTGACCACTACACTACCGCGGGCGGCCCCGATGTAATTCGAGGAGGTAAGAAAATATGGAGCGGGCCATGGCCGCTATCCAGCAACCAAACTCTTGGCTCCCGAAACCTAAATGCTTCATTTTGTCTGTACCCGGCAAAACATCGTAGCTTCCACCGAGGATTTAACTCATTGATTAGGTAAGTACGTGTTTTAAAATGCCGGTGTACTTCTTCCAACCAAGATTTCAAGCAAAAATGGTACACTCTTATTGAACTACTTATGCTTATTTCTTTTATAAAAACTAAAGTCTGTTGAAAATCACGATATATACAAATATGCGCATCACTGTTTGAGCATGTGATTTCGACTGTTCTGTGGGAGAGTCATGAGCGGTTGCTTGGGGTACGAACAGAGGACGAAAATAATTCTGCATCCGTAGTAAGTACAAGCAAATTAACATTCAAAGAAAATCGTAAAAACGTTTAATAAAAATAAGCAGAGATCAAAGTGTTGTTTTACTTCCTTTGAATACGCGATTTCAATATAAATGATTCAGTGATAAAAAATAATAACAAAACAAGAATTCAACAAAACATTTGGATTTGCATTCGAAATTCCTCCTTACTTTCATCACATGAATAAGAGAATATAAATATATCTACGAAGAAAAATAACCACTGCTTTAATAAACATAAATTAACAAAACACGGCCAACATCGTTCCCTGTCGTTTTATTGCTACATGTACTCTGAACGTTTCCAGTTTACCATTCTCCTTTAGTAAATGGTCATTTAATATAGTTTATTAAGTAATTATAATTCAATCAAACATGGCACAATGATCACACAATCATACATTAATATTTTACTTGTTCTCCTCGTTTAAGACATGATTAGCAACAATCTTTAGACGTTATTGCCTCCGGGCTTTTAATATAACATCACGGGCACACCTCAGATTGAACTCGAGTTAATAAAAGTTTGTAATTACACTTAATAGAAAAAGTTTAGGCTCGTTTTGTGTTGAAGGTGCCTCGATTAGCTCACTGGCTTGGAGTTCGGACTTTGAGGAGCAATAAAACGTTCTCTCCTGGGAAAGAGGAGGAATAAATTTACGTGTGCGAGCATTGTGGGAACAGTTGATATAACACACGTCTGTTTTCGCCTGCTGTAGCCTCTAGACGTCTGCATCACGATCAAGCATGCACACAGAGTACAAGAGTAGCTGGCGCATCTAAAAGTAGCTGGCTGGTTGCTTACACTCCCCCGTGGTGAAACACGTTCCCTTCAGCGGCCTTGAGCCTGTATCTTCCACGGAACAAGGGAGTGGCCACGTCTTGTCCCTTGGTGACTGTCATGCGCCCTCTGAGTGAAAAACAATAAGGGCTCCCTTCCCGAAGGCTGCGTCCGTGTTAGATTAATAAAATCATATTTCCTCCATGTTGTGTTTCCTCGCGCCTCCTTTCTCTTGTCCGGCTGCACGTCTTTGTGTCTCCACTCGACATACGTGCGCGACACGACAACGAGACGGGGAACTTGAAGGTTGACACCCTCCCCCATGGCTTCCTTTTGCGAGAGGGAAAAAAGAGTGAGGTAAGTAATGCAATAATGGCAGAACAAGTAGGGAGACGAGCTTCTGCCCCCCCCCCCCCTCACCTCCCGGCCCGACAGCATTTTCGCTCTGCGCTCATCATGTCTGCTGCATGATAAGAGTTTGGCGTGATTGAAATTTATAACAGGTAAACATTTACCAATGTTTAATTTTTTATAACGAAAAGTTAAAGTTACGAAAAACTGCTTGTACTTCATAAAGGGCTGTTCATGGAAAGCAAAGAATAAATCGTAGTAAAAATAAGAGTCGCGCTGTTTTAAATTTTATTACGGTCAATTTTTATCTAGGGTCCAGCTTATTGAACTCCCCGATTTGAAACCACAATAAAATGAACAATAGAAGTCCTGGTAGAAATATATATTGTATCATCACGCAGAAAATGTTTGCCATTACACATTACACGTGAAGATGATATCGTAAAAATGTTTGCCCTCATGAAGGACACACGGCCACGTGTTGTACCCATGCAATGAGCCCGCGGACACGCCGACAGTTAACTGGTCTCTAACACCAAGTATCTTTACGCTTTCTATGTATCGTGATCACGCAGATATACATGGTGCTACACTTGCTAATGCATACGAATCACTCTTCTGCTTGTTGATAGCCGCTCATATCTGCTGTTAAACGTAGCTCCGAATTTCTGCATCACGAGGGTGAGTTTACTAAATGAATTGATACAGTAAAGCGTAAAGGGGATGAGATGAGGGAAGCAGTTTGTTTGCTTTTTGTGTCAGATCTCTGAGAACTGCTATTATTTCGAATAAATATAAAGTGCTTAAAAAAAAAACATGTAAGGTTCTAAATAGAACATATTCAGGATAACATTACGCCTCATATTATATCTACATGTATAATTTGTAGAATTAATGTTTTGAAAGGGATAATGCTGTGCACGTGTCTAGAATCCAGTTACAAGTTTAAATGCCAGTGTATGGCGTATTTGAAAAGTAATTCATTTATGAACCACTTTGCCCTGAAATACGAAAGTAGTGAACCCGTGAAAGATGTGTAAATATTTCCAGAAAGAATCATTCAACTCAGCATCGCTCCAGTTAGTCTAGCGACCCACTCATTATATTACGTTTTTAATTACGTTTTCTTCGAGCAACAGTTTTCATAATATCACGTAAATGGAAGCTAAAAGCAAATATTAACAAAATTAATGAATAATATTAAAATTTCAAGCATTAGGAACCTGAAAAAAAAATTTAACAAAATAATTGGATTTGTTTTCAAATAATTTCCTTAATTCCAGAGAAAATTAAAGGATACTAAGAAAATGTAGAATAAGTTGTAAGTTTGAAAATGCAGTACTGTATGTAAGACAGTGTTTTATATGTAAATACAGATGAACAAAACACAGGTAACATTGATTCATTTATTCTTATTGCTACAAGTAGCTACTTTGAAGAATAATTATTACCAATTTCCCGTTCTCCTTTACTTCATAGTCATTAAACAGTTTCATTTTCCTGAATTATTAATAGTCAGTTGCACATGGCTCATTGTTCGCGCACTATAAATGAAAATGTTATATTACTCTCCTTGTTAGGACGTTATTAGAAACAATTTTATGATGTCCTTCGATGTAATTTTGTTTCCAGTTCTATAGCATACTATAATGGTCATCTTACAGATTGAATTCAAGTGTATAAAACATTTACATTAGTCTTTATAGAAGAAAGAACGATTGTTACATGACGAGCCGGCTGTTACGACTACTGTAACTGTAAAAAAGGGGCCAATTAAATATGTCTACTGGAAATTTGCACCGCTGCAGTGCAAAGCAAAGAAAACTTCGTTCCTCCTTGCATCCATTTCCTCATGTTGAGATTAGCACGTATTTAATCCCACAAAACACCAACGCAGTTGCACAACGAAGTCAGTGGCCCTCTTCAGCTGATTTACATGTAAAAATCTCACTCACAATCACCCATTCTTAAGATTACGCTTGAAATCACGATCTCCCATCTTCAAAGTTTAATAGAAAATCCGGACTGACAAAATAGGACAATACTGACCACGCTAAAAATGATTGGTGGAATATGATGGAAAAAGGGGGGGATTTACATTATAAAATTTTGAAGCATCGTAGCAAAACTGATACACAAACATTAAACTTATAGATATTAGCGACACAGCATTGATAATTAAACAAAAATATGAAATAAATACTACAAAGAGACAAAGGAATTCCAAGAAGAATTAAAAATGCAGACACAAATATGATATCTCTTAGACGGAATAATTAGTAGAATTACGCATAAAAATAGAAACAGGATACACTATACTCTATACGACGTACATACATTAAACTCTATTTTGGATAAAGCGAAATGTAGTAAAAAGAAGGACTCAAATAACAGGAAATAAGATCAGTGCCAAAAGAAGAAATAAAAGAAGACAGCGGATATTGTCATGTTTAACTATGAACGTAATTCATTAACGCCGTAGCATTACCATGACCACAACGTTATGGGTTCGAACCAAGGTAAGCAATGATTGTGTGTCATATTTAAATGTCACTTTGGTTTACTGAAAAGTTTCATGTCATCTCTACTCCCAGCCAGCCTTCTGACATAAAGCACCGAGGATATTAATCCTAACATAGATCTCAACTAGTCCGTTGCCATCCAGCTTTCAAAAACACGACTTGCAGTTCAGCAGGCAGACAAGTTAACCCATTATGAATCAGAGCAGGGGAAAGAGCACAAGTGATACTTTACTTCGGATTGAGGGTCGTACTGCACTTGTAGGTATAGGCTGTTCACAGTAAATTGAGCGCTTTTGATAGCCCTGCTTAAGATCTACTTGTGTGCACGTTGTGTATTCTTCCCCCTTATGCAAGATTAACATTGCCATGGGCCTCACCACTTTAACTAGATCGAAATATATTGAAAGAATTCTGTATGCCATTAATAATTGTTTTAAGGAAGAAGAGGTCAATGCAGAAGACGAAGAAGACGCTGCTATGGGCTTGAATAATAAAATAGGCGGTGGCTGTCATTATTACTACAGGAGAAAAATGTAATGCACTATTAACCACTTGTAATATTTTGTCTTCTCTTTACGTTTTGGTATATTCTTAAGTAGCGCTAATGAATTGTCTTTCGAACGGCACACAGTTAAGTTAACAAAAATTTTGGCAATTATCTTTAGAATGGCACACAGTTAAGTTAGCAAAAATATTTGGCAATTGTCTTTAGAATGGAACACAGTTACGTTAACAAAAATATTTGGCAATTGTCTTTAGAATGGCACACAGTTAAATTAACAAGAATATTTCGCAATTGTCTTTCGGATGGTACACAACCAAGTTAACAAAAATATAAATTTTCTTGAAAATCAAGAAATTTGCTTTATTTTAATGTAGCAAAAAACCTGCACGCCACTTTGAAAGAAGTAGTAAATTTGCTTGATTTTTGCTTAATTTTGGGGAAAATTTGAATTTTTTGATGAAAATGTGTGGTGGTCCAGGACCTGCCTTTTACAGCTACTGACATCCATATGTTATCCTAAAAAATACAGCGGGCCATTGTATTTTTTTCTAACGGCAAACATTATATCTCTAACTATGCTATTAACAACTAGCTAACATCTTGCAGATTCTAAACACTTTCCAAAAGTTTGTCGGTAAAAAAAAAACATATTTATATCCTTATTGTGATAAAGAGCCTTGTCTCGAAAACGTTACCGGGCCGGAAAAAAAATAGTCGCCAGCTTACTTAAAAGACAAAGATGCTGTATGGGAATCGGCCCAGAAACATTTTTAAGATACTTGCAACATATTTGCTCTGCGATATCATGTCGACATATTTTCGGTGATATCCATCTGTTATCCTAAAAAATACAGTGGGCGATTGTTTTTTTCTAACGGCAAACATTCTGTTTCAAAAAAAGACAGCACACCATTGTAAAATGGCTATCTTCTTGCATAGAAACGATAGTTGCCGTCAATACAGGCATCGGGCCGACAATTTGTCGATACTTTGCCGACAGGTTGTGTTCGCTGGGATGTGATTGGACTTGATTAATTACTTATTTTCAAAATGGGGCCATACAAATATTTTAAGTTTATTTAGTATATCTGCCATACCATTTAACCAATTTCGACCAAATTATATATACTGATAGTATCTATTACAAGCATCACATACACCAACAAAAAACCACTTTTGTCATCCATTTTGGATGATAGAGCCATACGAATAAATAAAGTTCTTGTGTCATAACTCGGTAAATAATTAACCGATTACTACCAAATTTGGCAAAAATTAGTACTGATGCAGATTATGTTAATTTATTTGTTTTATACATGTCAAACACTTATTTTCAAAATGGCAGCCATATAGCAATTTTATTTTAGAATGCTAATCGTCGAAACTACTGTATGTAGTCAATTGCAAACATAACTTTGTATGCTGGCAGTAGACATTACTACTATCAACTGTATCTACATGGATCACCTTTTTTCACCATTTTGTAAGATAGCGCCATGCAAGTAAATAGTTTTATTGTCATACATCGGGAAACAATTGAAAGATTACTTCCAAATTTGGCAAAAAAAAATTTTATCAGGTGGTGTAAACTGCTATGGTTTATGTAGGTCAAGTA
This sequence comes from Dryococelus australis, assembly GCA_029891345.1. Taxonomy (NCBI): domain Eukaryota; kingdom Metazoa; phylum Arthropoda; class Insecta; order Phasmatodea; family Phasmatidae; genus Dryococelus; species Dryococelus australis. The sequence goes on from CM056995.1 coordinate 82,084,211, forward strand.
CTTATTTTAAAAACGGTGGCTATACAAATATCTTAGCACAGTATGTTTTACTAACGAAACAAATTCCAACTTAACTTTGTATGCTTGCAGTGCCTATTAAAACCATCAAATTTGTCTTTGCAGAGCCTAATTTTTCTGCTATTTTGTAAGATAACCCTGCCAATAGAAATGATGATTTTGTCTCATATTTCGGAAAACAATGAACCCATTCTTACCTAATTTGGCAATGATGATGTACTGTGGTAGGCCATAATATTAAAGTGCTTTTTTTAAAGTAGGACACACTTATATTCAGAATGGCGGCTATAAAATAATTTTAGTTTGGTGGCTGATATTGGCTACGAAACTGTGTGATACATTTTAACTTATCTTTGTAAATTGACATTAAACAATCATAGAAATTACTTCTATATTAGTTTTTGTTTTCTATTTATGAATATCGTCATATGAACGTTATGAAGGTTTTATACCATACCTCGAGGACCAATCAACCGATTCCCACCAAATGTTACACAGGAACATTTTTAATAAACTTGTAACAAATTGTGCACACCGTGAATGCTACAGAAGGCCGTATACACGTTCATGTTTTAAATTGGCCAGACAACGATGTTCAAAATAGCAGCTTCATAAATCATTTAGCTAAGTTAGACATATAAAACAATTTAACAAAATTCAACCAAAATTTGCATGTAGATAGTATACATTAGAAGTATCGTATATAGGTTCACTTTTTCTGGTAATCTTTTACGATAGCATCAAATAATAAAATTAAGATTTCTATGTCATATCTCAGGGACCAAACAACCGATTTCCATCGAAATCTTCATGCAAGTAGTGCTACGGTAGGTCATGTAAACTTACATGTTTTATGTAAATATTTTAGGTTAGTAAATCCTATCATTCAAAACCTTTAGAATGATTAAATCCGAAGTTGATGCTCTGAATCCGAAATCCGTAATGCAGTGGATTGCATTCTAACTTATGGTACGAGGTTTTCTGGGTTTAAATCCCGGGTAAGGCATGTGTGTGTTTGTAATTGTCTTACTACTGCTGCATAAGTTTCTGATTTCATTTCTAAAGTTATTGTTTTCAAAGAGAATCAAGTCCTCCCTATCAACACAGTATTTAGGAAATTATTTAAAAATTAATTGCATCCATGTTGAGGAAAGTAGACTCATTAGTTAAATATGTACCTTCTTGTTCAATGATGTATTTATAATAGTGACGGGCCATTCTTCGTAGTTCCATATAAGTGCCTTAACGTTTACTGAATAAAACTGGTTTTCAAAAAGTCTGCTGAGCGTCCTTAATTGGTAAGTAAAGTATTTTCTTAACATTTCTTTAATCAAAGGAGTACGTTGTAACGTCTCATTTTGTAGAAAATCAAATTAGTATTTTTAAGCCATACAGTGATATGAAAATCTGGCATACGAGTAAACACATGTTTATTTTATATAAATGCTATTGTTGTGACGTGTTCTACACATACGTTTATTATTCCGTGCTTGCATTTTTATTTATTTTTTTTATTTTACATGTTTATTATCTTACACGCAACAGTCGAGAGGTATATTTAATATTCATATATTTAATATTACGTAATTATTTTCATATTGTTAAATTTTGAGCTAGATGATAATTTGCGTAAGTTGGTAATTGTTGATAACAACGTATTGATTGTAATAATAAGGGACGCACGCCGATATAAGCACTATGTCACACAGGTGAAATCAAATCTGGTAACCGACGCCAAATCGAGTTGTTGAAAGAATTTTCTGGTCTCCATCTTGTTTGAAATGGGTCACTAACGTAACAGGTCAGGTAGACCTGAGCTCCGTCTGAACAGTGAAAAATTATAATTTAAAAGTGAGTTTGACCCCAGCAAATATGCTCTGTTTTACGTAAATAGCCGACAGAGTGTTCTAAACCTGTCTGAAGTGGGCTTAGGAGCTTTGCAAATCTAAGTATAACGCAGAAATATAAGGTATCTTATCGCCACCATACTAAGTGACCGTTGGTTCAGCGGTGAAGTGCTAAAGACGTTTCCTGTTAACTACAAATTTAATACAATACTTTCTTGCTGATCACACAGTGCCTGAAAATAAGAACTCGTATTTTACTCTACCAAATTTTGACAATACTAGCCAGGAACATTTTATTCAGTGTAGACGCATAGGCAGATTTCTTGTAAAATGTAACCTGTGAGTGCAATCACTATTTGAACACTAACCAAACTTTCTGCACACTAAAATATTTTTAATTTGGTACGGACTTTTATTAAAAACTGCAAAGAATTTAATTATGGTTGCCAAGCACACACACAATTGCTATTTTTGGCAGACATACAAAGTTTTAAATTTAATATTCTAGTCCAGCTGCTGCGTGGTATTTGCAAATATTCTGTGGTTACAATATAAAGTTGGAAAAGTTATTAAATGTAACTTCATGTAATTTAATTTTCATAACAAACATTATAATTTACGACGTCCTTCTCTCAAGGACGTGACAAAGAGACATATAACTGCCCAAAATTCAACCTGAAAAACCTATAAGTGAAAACAGCACTTTAAAGGAGGGCAAAAGGATACAAACGTACCCACTAGCAAAATAGAACACATGATCTGCTTTCTTTTCATTTACTTTCAAACATTTTAGTTATATATATATGTATAACTGTATCATAAATATTTTTCTTTTATCTGAAATCCTTAAAATGGTGGCATGCAAACAATTAAGGCGCATTCAAAACTTTTACAAATCCTAATAGAAATTCCTTCTCGATATATCATTAACATCTGGTGACAAATCCAAATACATTTATTTTTGATTTCCAATAAAAATTCTCTTCATATTGCCATTCAAAATAGCAGCACATTGAAATAAGTGCAAACGTTCTTTTGTGCAGTCCACATGACAACATATGAATATACAAGATATTTGAGAAAATTTGAAAAGATTAAAAAGAATACATCAATTTAGTTCTAAATTTCCCTAGCTGCATTTACCTAAGAAATGACGGCAAATTATTCGAAATGCTCTTTAGTGTAGTCCATGTGACTACATTTTCTTTCAATATACAAAATATTTGATAAACCTCGAAAACTGGAAAAAATATTTATATTTCCAGCATAGCAAAATATCATTCAGAAGACAATTATTTAACTTTAGATACTACTCTGCTAGTGCCAAACATGGCGCAAAATTATTTTTACAACTTCTTTAAAAAAATTTTAAACAGACTAAAGATAGTGACATAACATGTCTGTTAAACCTAATAGTAAAACTTATTTTGCGATAGCTCCCACGTGGGTATTTTTAAAGTGGTAAAAACTTTTACTTTAAATTTTTCATTTAAAATTTCCACTGATCATCAGGTACATTATTCCTTTTAAAGTGTGTTTCAAAAACTCGGCAACCAAGATAAAATTTTGAAATTTAACATTAAGTGCTGGAAATAATTTTAAAGTTTTGAAAATTGGACAATTTCAAGATGTTATGCTCGCTTATGGCACCTACAAAATTTGTCACCGGATATAAAATACGTCCCTACTGTTGGCCTGACGGGCCATAATTCCTACTCTTATGTCATAACAATTTTCTGTTTACTTATCTTTTCGTCAAAGACCCAAGGCTTGCCATTCTCTCCCGAATGAACCAGTGCCCAGAGTGATTATACAAGCAAAAGGCACTAATCCCTATAGCGGTGGCTGGAATTGAACAGGCAATCCCCATGCAAAGATTTTTCGAAGCTATTCTACAACATTTGCAAATAATCTCCATTGCAAGTTTCTTCCGTCGGTGACGCTTTCTGGTGAACTCAGATGGCTTGACAAGGCAGTGGCGAGGGAACCCGTGACCGAACAACATGTATGTGTATGGAACTCACACGTCGGACACCATTTCCTTGCCCATGCTAGGAAACTTCTTCGCAGTCAGCGTGGGACATAGTTTTATGGTCAGTCTTTATTTTTATAAGTATTCACCATCATTCACCATAATTTTATAGATTGTCAGTTTTTGAAACAAATTTTTATAACGGAAAGTTCCTCGGCGTCAGGTAGGTGTTGTGTAGCAGGTGAAGGGAGCCGGGCAGACCCACGCACCAGAGAGAAACAGTCAAACGTGGCAGTAGACCGTTCCGTTGGTGAAAAAAGGGAGGGGGGGGGCGATAATTTTGAGACCTCTTCTTAAATTGTAAAGTTTTTTAAAAACCTATTTGGCTATTTGTATTTTATAATGCTGTTTTTTTCATATTGGCAGTTTATGAGGGGGGGGGGGACCACAAAATAAGCCCGGAGATAAAGAGAAAAAAAAACTATCAGTTAGTTGAATCATTTAATACAATTTTAGGGGTTAATTATATTTTATTCCAATACATATCAGATGGTTGAATTGTCGCAATTTATTGTGACTGCGTTATTTGTTTGTACTCTGCTATTTAAAATTTTCTTCTTTAATGTTTTTGGTAAGAGTAATTTTGTTTAAATTAGTTGAATGGAAGTAAGGGAAGTTGAAGGACACTGTTATGGAGTGATAGGTTTCCTGCGGGTGCTCCCGCACTGTGACAAAAAGGCCCAAAACAGTGTTCGCTTTTCTTTCCAGTATACATGGGCAAATTTTTTTTTTTTTTGTAATAGTACCTAAAAGGTACACAAATAGACAATTTACAATTTGAATAATTTATTTAAACATTCTATTAAAACATGAATCAACACAGCCATATATAAATGGATTATTATAACAAAATAATTTATGTAGAAATGTGAAAATCACAAAATTCTAACAAAATTCACACATTCAAAATCTCAAATACTTTTTACACTGCTAAGAAAATTTACAATATAAAACAGCACATTACGTAACTTGGGTATAAAATTCACGATAACCGCTTCCATGCCCCGCCAACGGAACGTAAAGTTCCACCCTAGGAACCTTTCTCAGCCTTCTCTCTCGAAACACAGCAATGCATCCTTCTTATTCAGTCCTTTACCAGCATCGAGTCTCTCGAAGGTCGGGCAACATTATATTAGTAGATTCTACGAAGTTGGATGGTGGTTTCTTCTTGACGCCGCGGACAGCGGCCACCAGAAAAGAGGAAAGGAGGGGGAACCTCAACACTTTGAGGGAGCGAAACATCGCCCCGCATCTCACAGTATACTCATTCACGGTTAGTTCCAACTTCTCTGAATCCCTTCTCAAGTTCTACTTCCAGGATATTCCTCCACCTCGTGCAAACAAAACTTTAACTAGTATAGATAATTACACCAAAGGGACAACGCACCGCATTCGTGCGCACTAACTGTAATATTATTTTCTTTAAGAACTATTTATTACTAGCGTTACCAACACATCTATTTTCTCCCGGATTTTATTCGTATTAATTATGAATGAAATACTATGATTTATATATAGAACATAACTAAAATTCAATTAACTAAAAATAAGATATTTTCATGTCAACGCACGAATAAAACGGTTTTGGTACACGACATATTTAGGAAACAACCAAACACGCCGTACAGTGGGTGATTTTTGAAAGGTTTGATTCGAAATGTGTGAATAAACCGTGAATAGACTATAGTTTCAGCGCTCCGCTTGAGCAGACAGCGCCGTCGAAGCGGTCCACCACCGGGCCACCACCAGGCATGTGTAATATGTCTTCGGGCCTCGGTCACCTCGTAACATGTAACGTAGATCGTAACAGCGCTCTCTGACGTGTAGGTGAATGTAGTAATGTGACGACCGTCACAATAAATGTGTATCATTATTTAATCAAAGTAATTTTCAAAACTTCATCGACATAAATCTAACTTGGGCTTCGATCAGTCAGAATTCCTCGGGAGGACGTTACAGATTTTTTAACAGAACAGAAAGGGAGGTAACTGAAAAAGAGACTTGAACAACACGGAACCCACACCAGCCTTAGCTGGAATGGAAGTCGATCCCTGAGCAAGGCCTGCCAGTCGCAGACACTTCATTCGCTCCTTGGTCCGGAGTTCTGTGCATTCTTCTCGTCCCACCTTTCAGGTGTCGCTGCAGTTCACTGCTCATCGCCTCTCGTAGTACACTAGAGGGGGGGGGGGTGTTTTTTTTTTCGGAATGCTGATGAGTTCCTCGTGAAATGTAACATAAACTGGGCGCACAATTATTTGTGATGACTCGACAAATTACTGTTTGTTATTGATTGCTTCTCGGACTGAATGTTTCTTTTCGGTGTTTGTAAATCAGCTTGGCGCCTCCTTCGCTGGTGTGCGGTGAAATGCGAGTGTTGCAGACATGTCTTCAACGCGGCAGCCAGTTCATGCCACGTTGCCTTTCGCAGTGCGGAAGTGATCCAGATTAAGCGAACATAAAAAAAAAATCTGTTGTAGTTGGCGGAAATCAAGCCCACATCCTCTGGGTGAAATGCAACAGTGCTACCAGCAACATCACGAAGGCGAAGGAGGAGGGCAAGAATCTTCCTTTCGCCAGTTAAACTGCGTGGATTTGATCCCTTTGTGGTACGAATTTCATCTTCTGACGCAGGGAAGCTTGCATATAGATAGAGTAGTTCACGCGCGGGTCATCCCGTCGGCAGTCTTTGAAGCCCTTGAAACAGGGTGGACGACGAAAATATCCAACGTTTCCTATTCCAGCGACCAGACACGTCAGTGGCAAACACACGATATCAGAATTATTTTGCTGTCGGAAATGATAATTCCTACCCGCAGACGTCAAGGGCGAGAAAGGGGGGTTGGTGGCAGCCCTTTAACTTAGCTAGGAAGTATTCCGAAACGTGGAAATTACCAACACGCCCCGTCCCTTTGTTGCCACGCTAATTAATTCAAACTATGGTTCCACCGTAAGAATCTCTTCTCCCTTACCCCTTACCATGACCCCCCCTCCCCTTCTGCACCGTCTCACCCACCTTCCCCCGCTTCCCCCAAATGGGCGAGCCAGCCTCATTGTGTTTGAAGAATCGCCGACAGCTGTGTATTAACGAGGGCCAACTCCTAGTTAATGAAACTCTGGAATAATCGGGAGAGAAAAGGGGTAGATTGGGGAAGGAAAGGAGGTAGGTGGAGAAAGTGGAGCTAAGCAACGCATGGAGAACCAACTCCGGTACGTGAGTTGCTAGTTCTGTTTGTTCTGGCGATAATACATATTCTCCACCCCAGTTGACCACGTGAACTGCATCTAGGCTGGCAGCGTAGTTATTTAGGAACGCACCCTACCACAAATCTCCAAAAAAAAAAAAAAAAAAAAAACTCGGCAAGGTTTGGTTACGATATCGTGGTTTCATTCAAGTTCTTTCTAACGTTCACCAAGTCATGGGTTTGAATAACACTAACTGTATTTGAAAGACAGTTCAGTAGGCGCACGTCAGAACGTTGCATGAAATTAACACATAGTAAACAACTTCCCCGAAAAACATTAATGTAGCCTCAATATTACATGTTCAATGGTGGACTCTTACTATCTCATACGAAATTATTTGGTGAGCCACGAAGAAGCGTTCATTATTGTGGAGATTACATGTATAACTTTGACTTGATAAGCTCTGGGTTTGGTTCCGAGTTAGTGCATCCGATTTTCCAAGCGACTTTACTTTCATGTTTAAAGTCAAATGCTTTTGCATTTACTTACTATGCAGATTCTCCGTTTTCACTCCCTCGTCACGTTACTTTTTATAATCAGCGTCTCTGCTTAAATAAAAATATTGTTGCAGTAGACTGGTTGATTAAGATACACAATTTGGATTTATCTGGCTTCATCTGTAATAAGATGTCCGTGAGTGTACCACATTTCGGCGTAGTATGTATGCCCCCCTCCCCCCAAATTCACAACCGAGCGAGGTGGTGCAGTGGTAAATCTTTGGATTCATATTCGATAGGAATCGGGTTCGATTCCCTGTCCGCTTATCCTGATTTTCAGTTTTCCGAGTGAGTGAGTGAGTGTAGAGATTTGGGCGGCTCTTAACAGCGAGGTTTTGGGAGCCGATGAGGGTTATTGAAGTGTGAATGGAGCAGCGCCGGAATGAAAGGGCGGGGTAAACGGAAGATCCCTAAGAAAATTCGCCGAACAGCGGCATCGCCCGGCACGATTCTCACATGCGAAAATCCGGGAGTGACCCGGCTGGGGATTGAGCCCGGTTCGCCTTGGTGGGAGGCGAGCGCGCTAGCCGCTCAGACACCGCGGCCCCTCGGTTTCCAAGGTTTCTCGAAATCACTACAGGCTAATGCAGGAATGATTCCTTATCATAGACCATCGCCATTTCTTTTCCCGTTCCTGCATGTCTGAACAACTTACTCCGTTTCTAATGAACTCACTGTCGACGAGACATTAAGCTCTGAACTATCTGCCCCTCCCCTCACCACAAAATAATCTGTCTGGCGCTGTAATTAGGTACCCGGTTCGTTTATGGTTCTTTGTATTATTGTATGGAACTTAACCATTCAAGGTGTATTACTCCGTAAAATGTGAAATTTATTTCAAGCTGTCTCCGTATACACACAAATTTGAAAAAACCGAAAAATTATTTCAATATTTTAACCCTAAACATTTTATTACCCTGTTATAAATTGATTTTTAGAAAAAAACACTATGACAGGAAATTTATTTTAAATTTAGCTAATCACTGTGGTTATAGGGGCTTAAACATACTTTCCTGGAGCTATAAATGATACTTGCAAACTGAATTTCCCGAGCCTGCCTCCTGAGAGTCGTCTACGTAAATGCCTGTACATATTCGCCTGCTTACGAGCCAACTTGCGAAAAAGTTTGGCCTGCTGCATAATTATATAATAAATGTAAACAATCAATGTGAGCATAGGAACATGTGATTGAGATCACGACTGAAAATAAGAAATATTTTAAATGCAAAATTTGCCTTTAAAAAGTTTTTAAAATGGTAAATACGATGAATATAAACTGAAAAAGCTCTCTTATAAATGTGGTCTTGAGCCATATATGCATAGATTGAAAGAAATATAAAAATCTCATAACAAAATGTTTAATACACTAATGCAATTGTACGAGGGAATGCGGCTTCTTCGTTTGATGGTAATCGGAGCAGATTCAAGAACCCTGTATCATAGTTGCTTGATTAGCTCAGTGGTTACCTCACCCAATTTCTTTTCGGGGGGTTGTGACTTCAAATCACCACCCTCCCAATCGGATTTTTAATTTTTTAAATGTTACCAAGTGTGATGTGAAAATGTAAAATTTATATAATTTAAATTTTTAAAACCGATTTTGTATTAAAATACATTTTCGATACATTAATTCGACTTTTTAAAAGTTTTGCCATTCTTTCAACACTAGACAAGATAAATTTAAGTACAATAATTCTAATCTATACATAGTATAAAACAAAGTCGCCCGGCAGCGTGTGTCTGTGTAATCAGGTAAGGCTTCTAAACTACTTTATGAATATTTTGATGTGATTTTCACCACCATTTAGAGAATTTATTGAGGAAGGTTTAAGTATATGATGCATTAGTATTTAATGTTATGATAGTAGAGAAATGTGGACGTTTTCTAATAAAGTCGGAAAAAAAGCCTCTTTTTGGGTGCTTACATGGCTTACGCTGACTAAATCATTAGAGATACGCCAAATTCAAGTAGTACAGAATTGTAGATCTCAAAAAGGTCTACAAAAAAGGTTCGCGACAGCATATGTTTCTATCTTTTAAGGTGGCCAACAGTTACCATATTTGTCTTTTTAAATAATAGGGGTTCACTTGCGAAGAGTTTTTGAACACAATATTAATTCTATGTTTGTTACCTTAAGCATTTATGGCCGGTTGCACCAATATCTTCTCCGATCCCAAATCGAATGATCCTAGTTCCGAATCGGGATTCAGTTTGATCTTGGTTCCAATGTAAAAGTGCTGTACAAACGAAACTTCGTAATTCTGGATCTCCGATTCGTCAATCTTGGTTCCAAAGTGAGAGATCGAGATTAAATATGAGAAAAATTTTGCTATTGGTTGGTAATATATGACGTCATTCAAGTAGGCGTATTTTTCAATATAGATAGAACTAGATGTGCTTTTTTTTTATCTGTTTTAAGTGAATTATTGTTGTACGAATTTTACTGATTAATATTCAAGTGCATATAATGTTGTTTTAATTTCCCAACAAAACAGTCGGACGTAGTTCTATCTGTTGACATATTTTCAAACTACATTTGTCGACGATGGCTGCAGATCTCGGATCGAGATTTCGAACCTCCAATTTCGGTGGTTCGAAATGAATTTTATCTCGATATCCAGTTCAGGTCTGAAATCGAATGGTGCGACAGTTTTGTGTCGATCTTAAATTCGATCTCGGATCGAGTTTCAAACCACAATGGTGCAACCGGGTATTAGTGTATATACTTACTGTAAACCTAAACAATGGCCTATTTGTAAATGTCACCTGAACAAGGCCGGGGCGGGTCGCTAGTTTTTATAAATGCATCGATTCCTAGATGTGTGATCGTTTTACGAATGATTTTACAAGGTCAGCCAGCTGCCGGGCCCACGAGTGCGGTGTGGTAAAGGTGGCTGGAGGCAGGGGTCGAAGGGTGAAGGGGGTTGGTCGATGCCTTTCTAGACGGATTGGCATTGTATTGCGGGGAAGGGGGTCATGGTCGTGTGTTTAGAGGAAGGCATGCCATGGCGGATGAATAGGGGGTAGGGGGGTCCATGGTCTTGGGTTGTAAGTGAGTGTGTGGGTTGCTTTGAGTGTGTTGGAACGAGGGTGGGGTTGGATGTATTGATACTTTCAATATAACTCCCGACGATGTTTTGGGTAGTGATATAAATCGCTTTAATTGTTAGATACTTTATAGAAAAAAATGGGTTTGAGGGTGTGTAGGAGAAGGGGCAGTGGGAGAGTGGGATAAGGTGGGGCGACGAGATTGTATAGTGGTTGAGGAGCGGGTGATGGGTGTTGGTAAGGTGGGGTAATGTTAATGAGTTTTCAATATTAGGGAGGGGGTGTTGTAGTAGAGGAATACCTCTTAAATTATGACATTGGGTTATATAATCGATATTCATATCACGACCTTATATGCCTTGAAAGGACGAGTCCAATGATATATAACACTCAATACTTGTGCCCTAAAAATGTTTAATGATAAAAATAAATTTAAATTTAGAAAATATTTTTTAATTAAATTTATTTTATTACCTCCGGAAAAATTACTACTTGTAATGCTTTGGAAATAGAAATATAGTATTTGAACAAGTCTAAGAGAGCTACATATCTTCGGATTATCTGAGCGCATCCTCAAAATTCATCCTCTACGCTTAGGGTTTTATACGTTATATATAGCGAGGTGAAAAATTAGCTCTCGCCTTATAATGTTATCGAGTTGTTATCAACTAAAGTAATTCGTCACAATTAGTCAAACAAAAATCTTATGTAAGAGTGTATTCTACAGAATATATGAACTTTTTCGCTTGAATCGTCAAAATGACGAATAAAAACTGTGTTTTAAATCAATTTTTCGTATTTATTTTTAGATTTAACTCTACATTTTTGCATAGAGTATTTCATGTCGAAATTAAATGTTTGAGCACAACTGATTACCTTTGACATAAACTAAGTGTTTGTAACAGCTTTTATGACATAAAAAAGTTGTAAAAATGAAATGTTCTAACACCCGTTCTCTACGGCACCACTTCAAGAACTTATGTACATAAAATAAACAGACGAACTAATTTGATACTAATGTGCCTTCAAATGAAAAATTGGCCTTAAATAATTACATTCGTCAAAATAAGAATTCGAGTGTTTACAGTATTTTAACATGAATCATGATTTTGGTTAAAATTTTCTACAGAATTAGATAAATTTACTTATGCTCCTTATTTTAAAAATCTCATTAACCCAAAAAAACGTGTTTTGGATAAGATATTAAATTACAGAAGTGTTTTTTTTGCCGCCATTACGAAGAAATGCTTTGTTTTATAAAAAAAATATTTACTTATAAGTATTTTGTCAGTATTTCAATTTAAATTAATTGAGAAGATAAAAACATCAAACGAAAAGTTGTATAAAATACGTAAATTCGCAAAGAAAATTCACGGATGTAAGCACATGACGCAGGCCTGATTATTTCTTAAACTTTATATGAAATTTTTGGTATCCTCGTCTTTTGATTGCCTCGATCAACAGGTTAATGAGCCAGTAGATAAACAAGTCTACCTTGGCTTGGTTGCATCGTCATGTGGTAATACAAACTAAGGGTAGTCCACTCCATGGAGGTATTAGTCTATGAAGTGGAAGCCGAGACACGAAAGTGAAGCCGATAATGAAAGACAAGGACAGGGCTAGTAGTGGCAAAAGGGTGCATGTTTTACATTGCTTACTATGTAACTTTTGCCACTCATAATATGGCGGCTGACGTAAACAATCGGTCTGCACATGCGCAGTTGAAAGAAGCAGACAAGGCATCGGCTTCGCTTGATAAACGTGGAGAAGATAGGCTGTTGCCACTCCATCATCTATTACCTCCATGGTCCACTCGCGACTTCTTTGCTCTTCCATAACTTCCGTGTGTGAACTTGTAACTTATTGGTGACAACTAATCAGTGCGAAATTCCGTGCAGGACAATTTAAAATGTAAATACGTCTAGTTTTTTTTTTCCGAATTTCACCCTGTCCTACATCGCAAGTGCAGTAAAATTATTAAAATAAAATATATAACTAGTGAGAGGCGTGTGCGTGAAGTGAGGGACAAATCACGAGAGATGACAGGTCGTCCCTGGTGAAATATAACTCGTGTCGGCGATCTGTTGGACAACTGCTACCCGCCCTCCAGGTCACTCTCCTGTTAAGCCCGCGTAAGTTTCGTCGTCCCTCTGCTCTGTCATCCACGGCAATGATGCATTACAGGAAAAATTATGGCAACAGAAGCGGCAATGATTTATGCACTTCGCGCGCTATTTATTGGTACTGAACATTTCAGTAGACTGCAGGTCTAAATACAGGACAAGTCTACAGTTCTACAGGACCAAATACTGAGATGGATCCTTACAGCAGGTCGTGGCCGATCTTCGCCGTTCTTACTTGCCCGAGACATTTATTCCGTCTCGCGTAGTAACCTTGCTGCTCACGAGCCTACCTTCCTAAAAACTACAAGTCGGAAAATAATTATTATACTTATTTATTATACTATTATTATACAGTACTTATTATACGGCCTGGCTATTGTCACTGACAGATGTGAAATGCCAGCTGTAACCAATTAACGTATTATGCCGAGTATACTACTTCACGTAGAGGGAAATCGTTGTCTGTAATGTGGAAGGTCAGAAGATAGCACCAACAAAGAAAGCGTCGCTCCTATGGAGTACTAGCGGTTGCTTGTGCCATGAACCATAATACACTCTTAAGTTTATTACGTCGTGTAAGTTATTATACGAAATTCGTAAATATTTCTCAAAATAATATTTTTTTGTGCCGTAGCACCTTAAACGAACAATTAATGTGTAAGCTAAATGGTTAAATGTATTTCAGGGTTTCTTGAGGCCTACTGCTGGACCGATGATTGTCTACGGCCAGTCGCCAACATAACTGGTCTGGTGATAAGATGAAACATATCTCAGCACATGACTATATGAATTGCTGTTTCACAAGGAACCTAAACAGTTTTCTTAAAACAATGTGCAGGTTTATGTAGTACAGTCAGTAAGTTCGTGAACGCCATGGTACATGCCCCAGTAATTTGGTTGGGTCAACGTAGGCCCAAAGTTTGGTTCTACCGTTCAGCCAAAGTCGGCATATTGTGTTAGGCCAACCCCGAAATCTCACCCAGGCCTACGTTTGCCAACATGACTTTTATGTTGGATTCCAACTGAAATACAAAATTCGCCTAACATAACGTTATGTTTATGATGCACACTTTTAAGTGTAGTGTGTTTTTCTTTCAGAAAGGCATTCACACAGTCTTTCACTAATCAAATATTTACTTACATGTTTAGACGTTGGATATGTGTTGGCAAGAAGTGTTATTGTATAAAAATTACCAACCAAGAAACAACGTTCCGCCAGTATTGGTTTCCAATGTTTAAAATAAATGTTACCTGCTAACTGAAAATAGAAGAAAATCATTGTGTTAACCCTAACATACTGTTATTTACATAATAACCGGAAAATTGCCTTGGCGAAAGTTGGGTTCGAAACCACGACTTCTCGATTATCAGCCCGAGGGACTATCCACTAAACCGCTGTGACTTCTTACGATCTGAATGGCAATAAGCACATGCCATAAATTGCAGTTCAATATACTGCTGTATATTTCTTAATTTAGGTAAGTCATATTTTATTACTTTGAATCTGAATTTAAAAGCTACTTGTTACAACAGTATATATTCCAACTATAACCAATAAACAACCAACAGCAGACACTTTATTTTTAAAGGATCTCTGCGCTAAAAAAAAAACCTGAAAAATTAAAAAATTATAATGAATTATATATGTTTTTATTTAGACAATATTAATAATATCCTGTGTCAACATAAGTTTGCAAAACGAAATTTTGTCCTAACCTAACAAAAAGTACCCATCACGAACTGTTCGATCTCTTAAAATTTTCATGGTAACAAATCTTCGTTGGCATTTTCCATTAGATCAGTGTTGTATTAATGTGTATGCCCCAAGGCCAAGTTATAGCCAACCTTCCCAACAAAGTGACAGATTATCGTTAATGGTGTTCAATAAAAGCGCCCTTAAAATACAAAACGTGAACGGGCAGGAAATGGGAACATGAACCGTGACTTTGGCCTCAGGTCTCTCAGATCTTATTTTAGGAAAGGAATGCAGAAGAAGGTAACTAACTGTCACTCCGCAATAGCCTTCTCTCATCTCCCCCACCCCCCAAATTTTCCAAAACAAATCAGCTCGCTTACACTGATCATGTGGGAGCAATGAAAGGGATGTGGGTCGCACTTAAAGTAGATTTATCCGTAAAATTTTGTATTTATGAGATTTTTCTCTGAAAGTCAATTTTAGAAGGCGTGTCAAAATTTGTTGAAATATCATAAACCTATACTCATTCATTATTTTAATTGAGTTTCTTCAACTTAAAAAGTTAACTGGTTCGTTACTGTTGCAATGTTGCACGCGCAAAATTCACAATATTCTTGATGAAATCTATGAAAGTCGTCGAATATATGTACAGTAATATGTGGGAAACTAGATTCCCACATGCAAAAATTCGGGAGCGACCCCGCCGGGAATCGAGCCCGGTTCGCATAGGTGGAGGGAGAGTAATCTGACCGCTTGACCACCGCGGCCCCTCGGTCTGGTAGGGACTCTCCAAAGTTTGTCACGTCAGTTGAGTGCCGAGCCGAGAGTATGCTGAATGTTTATGTTGGCAAGGAACTGAGTGGTCAAAGCCACCTTGATTGACGTGTTGCATGTCTCCAAGTCGTTGGCTGGTGTCGCCGACACGGTGCGAAGTTTGTTGTTCGTCGCGAAGACCGGCCCGTTCTCGGATCCGAGTAACATATGACGGCGCGGCCAAGGAGTCTGGTTCTACAAGAGTGATGGAGGGATGTAGGGGTAGAGTGGGGAAGGGATGATCAGGCTAACCCCCTCCCCCCGCAACCCCTGCGGGAGACAAGAGGTGGCTGAATGCGTGGAATACTTCTTATTGAACTAATTTGAGCAGAAGCAACCCCGCATCCGGCGACCATCCTTCTCCCCCCCCCCCTCCTCAACTCCCTCACACCCTGCGGACCTCTTCCCTATGCTGCTTCTTCTGTTTGCCAAGTACAGAAAAAAAAAAGTTGTTTCCCGCCTTCTACATCCGAACATCCAAGCTCTCCGTACCGACGAATGGATATTTATACGGAGAAAAGCGCGGAGATAAGTACCCCGCTGCTTTGGTCTAATGTGCGGTAGAAATATTCGTAATCTTAATTTATTGCTTATGTAGCGGTAGGGACGTGTGGTGAACTGTTGCACGGTAAGCTGGCGTTAGCTCTGTGCTGTACCCTGTTGCTTGCTAGTTTACACTTCCACCACTAAAACGTAGTTCGGCAGGTGACGCCACAGGACGTGTGTGATGGGTTCACTGCCTGCTCGTTGTGAATGGTTGAAATACGTCCAGTTTCCCTCGACTCCACATTAGTTATTGGCTCCTACTGCGTGCACCGAGAATGCACAGAAGTGGGTAAGCACCAGCTTACCTAGCAACAGTTCACCACACGCCATTGCGTAGCGGGCCTTCTGAGTACTGAAGATCGCACTCTACAGCATGCCTGGAATGCGGTTGGTAAACCGCTTGGGGAAGACCACTTCCTCTGTGGCCAGCCGACAACGAACTCGCGACCTGTCGCCTAGAAGGGGAATTTAGTTTTGTGCCATTTGAGGCAGAATAGGAAAGCAGGATTTTATCGCTTATATGGATATAGATTTATTATCTATAATTTAAAAAAACGCGATTTCCGTGGTGAAAATCGTTGAATGTGTAACACGGTGAATATTGGATATAACACATGACATTTTTTTATTATTTTCTTATTTATTTAATTTCAAGATGTAATTTTATTTAACTTGTGTTTTTCTTCCTTCGCACAGTAATTATGTAATTTAGTCTGTAGATTAACTTATAAGGTAATTATTATGATTTATTTTGTTTTACAACATATGTATAGGTCTGTCCAGTTTGCTGTATTTGTAATGTATTTAGAAGGCCCTTGTTTCTAAGCAGTTGTTGATTTGTTGCCATATAAACTAAGTGGCGTAAAGATAAATGTTTGCTTCTAGCACTCTCGCAATTGATTGTTTTACTAAGGCGTTCTTAATGAAGCTTTTTGAATGAGATTTTAGCCATCTTGGTTTCCAACGGCAGGACACTGACCCGCGTGGGTTCAGTCTGAAGGAATTATAATTTGATTTTAAGGTAATTTTCTGAGCCCGCAATGTCCTCATCTGAATATTTCTATACGAAGATATACCAAGAGAACTATGTCTGTAATCCTGTATGAGATAGTATTTGAAATTACACTGTAAAAACTTTCTGGTAAACTTCCTAAGGTCTAATGGAAGTTTCAAACCAAATACAGTGTATGGAAATAGTACTAAGTATCTAAGCTGAAAACATGGGAATATTTAGCATCACCGCTATGAAGTTGGGAACTTCCTTCCCATTTGACGCTTTCCTGAGCAACTGTAGGAACGTTA
Organism: Dryococelus australis; assembly: GCA_029891345.1. NCBI lineage: Eukaryota > Metazoa > Arthropoda > Insecta > Phasmatodea > Phasmatidae > Dryococelus > Dryococelus australis. The sequence continues at coordinate 82,101,377 of CM056995.1, forward strand.
CCATGGATGAATGGGAAAATATTGTACCATTCGCACTTTGTCACTGTACGTATACACCGATATGATAAATTTAGCGATAATTTCTTAGTTTACACAAACAGTTTCTACAGTAAAGCGCCCTTTTCATACTCAAGATGAAACTACTTAGCTGTTATTAATATTGATCCTGAAACAATTAGAAATGTAATGAATTACACAAACTTTAATGCTGGCGTGGAAATTTGTTTACTGCTACTCTAAGTACGAAACTGTTCTGTAAAGTTTCCTCTACACACCTTTCTCGGTTCAATAGTATGACCGTAATTATTGAGATGGTTATCGATTTGAACTTATGAATAAACAGTTTCGATTTAGTAGGTCGTGTGTGGACACACTTTGTGCTGGCTGGAAGCTTATGCCGAATCATATAATTCTCAGGAGAAATGTAAACATTTACTTTCCAAATAAATTGAGTATTTTTATTAAAGCAAACCCCTTAAAGCTTCCTAGTTTTAATGGAAAATGATAAAATATTTTTATATGTACATTTTATTTAATTCAAAGATAATGAAGAGCCCGGATTGCATACTAACAAGGCCTGATTTCAATTTGCTCCTATTGGACAGGCAGGCTTGCTGTTAGTGTCTGGTAGACTGGTCATTGCTGAAGGTCGTAGATAATGAAGCATACAAAAAGAATAAACGAACGACCCCAAAATGTATAAAAATTCCAAGAACTATTTTTTAAATTTACCTGCTGACATGCTAGCTAATCCAACACACAAAATTGTTGTCCCCCTCGAATATTACAGTACCCTTGATATTCTGGATATAGCACCAAAAATCTCGTGCATATAAAGTCGTGTAAATATAAAGCAAAAACGAATGCGATTTGTTGGCATTCGTGGTCTAAGGTAGCTCAAAAGTTGCAGAGTTTAAGGGGGTGTGTTAGATATGTGCCGAGTTCTATTTCTGCTGATTTATGTTGATAATATTATAGATGTGGTCGAATTATCTCATGTAAAAGTCATTTAACAAATTAGAATCAATAACATTTTTTTAATATTTGATAAAATTATGTTTTTGTGTTTTTTTTTTTTTTAGAAAAAGCTTAATAAAAATCACAACTGCCTATAGGTGAACGAAAAAAAATGTTCGGTTCAGATGAGATATAAACTCTGCCAAGAAACAAACATTTTATATGTAGGAAGTTGTAACAGTTACATACATATTGTTTAACAGTCATTGTATGAGACAGCTTTATATTTGCCAAAGACTACATTATTCAAATGAGTATTTTCTTATTTTTATTTTAGTATAGTTAGTCACTGGCCTTTGTTTTTGGCACTCTGCCATGTTTTTAGAAAACGAAACAGATGACAAATTGTTTTTCTATGTGACCAGTAACCAACATTTAGCGTGCAATCAAACACTACGCCAACAACGATATAGCAGCGGCATTCTTTTAACCTCCACCGCGTTCACGTAGCTTAGCCATGCTATTTATTTTATGTTCATGCACCTTGCTTTTGCACTTTCACTTCTATCTCATCAGTAACGACTCAGAAAGGTGGGAATGTACAAGAAGGCTTTGATTTATTTGTTCAAGCCATTTTGGCGGCAATGTTAGAGTTGATGTTTCTTTTAACGGAAGACATCTTGAAGTGATATTTGTCCACAAAAGCGAGCGTCAAGTAAACAACAATATTTCGTGTTATTACGCGACCAATTAACGAAAGGAAAGAAACAGAATTGTGTAATTACAGTCAAATCACCAAGGAAAATTCGACCGGGGATTCGAGTGACAAATATAGGCCTGATTTGGAGGAAAATTCTGGTATTTTAATTTTACCCGACTTCCGATGATGCAGGTTATAGGGTATACCTACCAACTAATGCCTGCAAAAAATTTGTATTGGTTGGGAAAAGCAATGAAAAGTAAGATTAGAAATTTTGATCTGGAGCTATAGTTTTTTCTTTTCTTTCTTTTTTATTTTTTTATTTTTTTTCAGAATTTTCTAAAGCATATTCCTTGGCTTATTAACACAACTGGTAACAAAATTGTCTCTGAATGCCGGATGCCACCCCAAAAAATTTTCCCGCTTTGTGTTGGTACCTTATCTCCCCGAGATATCGCTGGGTTGCACAGAACTGTAATTGGGTCAGCATTACCCCGGACAGGATATCAGAGGAAAAGGCTCTTTTTATGCCGTCGACGAATTCCTCTCCTTATTTTCTGAAACATAATAGTTTTTATTGCTAGGACTAAGTTAACACAAAAGCTCCTTTATTTAATTTCGCTTCCGCAAAGAAAATTAGCGTGGTTGTACTTGTTAAATAAAAACAAATTATCGCCCACTGCAAATGAACTTTGTTTCATTAAAAAAAGTCTAATGCTATTTTTTTGCCAACAAAGCTTCCTCTTACTACATATAAAATAGGCTGCTATAAAATGTAATCAAATTCCTTTTTTTTCCTCCCCCCAAAAAAATCTCTTATGAAGCCGAGGAGGGAGAAAAAAGGAACGTGCACGGTTTTTTTAAAAATGTCTCGCGCGTACGGAGTTCGCCACTTTGTGGCTTCGCCCCTCTTGTCGTTCGAGCAGGAAGGTTCTGAGAAGGGCGAGGGGGGGAGGGGGCGAGGGAGGTTTGCTTTGTTCTAACTGCTGAACGTGAAAATAAGGTTGGAACCATGTGTACAAAGTATACAGCTTCGGGATACATTGCGTCTACAACACGTCGCTTTCAGGCACCGCCAGGGACGAAAAATATGATTAATTTGTTCCCCGAAGGTAAAGGAGTCTGCTACAGATTTTTTTTTTTTTTTGTTTCTGGCACGTGCTCCCGTCCCATCTGTGTGAAGTTGTTAGTCGAATACGGAACTTACGATCGTCCTGGTTCTCTCTTATACATGTTTTTCAGATGAAGGTAAAAAGAAGGCAAGACACACTGCCTATCGAATATAGTCTAATTGAGGTTTCTTTACACTTTTTTAATCAAACGTTTGAAAAATCACCCCAACGTGTTTAGTTGTTTGCTATATATGCCATATATTACAAGAGTTTTATACTTCTCTTAACATATCAACATATACCTATCTTAATGTTTGGTCAAATTTAACTTTTACTTACAGTCTATTTATAGATAGTATCTTTTTCTATAACTAAAGTGAACAAAAATAAGCAGAAAATAGGTGCGACGGTAATACTTGGTAAAAAAAAATAGTTCTTACGTATGCATGATATTATTACAACCGAGTGCGCATGAATGTGGTACACTGTCCCTTTGGTGCAATTTTCATAGACTGATTTAAGCTATATTTGCATGACGCGGAGGAATATGTTGGAATTATAAATTTAACAAGGCTTAAGAAAAGTTGGAACAACCTTGAATGGACTATATTACTGTTTAGGCGCTCCTTCATGCTTTCATCCAATTCATTTATTATGTTATAGCATACAGTTAAGAGTGACCACGGTCGGTAAGAAAATAATTTGGATTTGAATTTTTTCTTCCATAACATGAATAACTCTCATGGGTGCAATTGAAATGATGAGGCTGCCGCAAGAGCTTTCGAAGTCTGCCAATGAGTTATTTTCCTGAATTGTGTTGATTTTCTTTCAATTTGTTTGCACAGAAATGGTAAATGCAACAAGACAGTTCAGTTACAGTGGGATCCAAGCATCGTCGTTAACGACCCTTATGGTTATCATTTCTCAAATATATCAAGGGATGTACAGTATAAAACCAACTAACGATCCAGCTTTCTCCCCACATAAGGTAAAATACAAACAATCACGATAATTTAGGTCAAAGCCGTTATGAATACGCATTCGTTAAAAGGAAGACGCACGAGAAACCATTAAAAGGAAATGCAAAATGCGATACCTATATAAATTGTAGTCGCTTCAGAAAAAATTAATTTTGAAGTATAAAGGACTATCCTGAACTTCAGGTACAAACTTTGCGAGAAAATTTTTTATTTAAAATGGGGTAAAAAATACGATCTTACCAATGAGCGAAAACCAATGCTTGTTATGGGAGAGACGCCGTTGGATCCTGGGAATTAAAAACAATTATTTGCAAAATATCAGCAATTTCGTGACAAGAAACAACAGATTCATGAGCATTGTTAGCATGATTTGATAGATACTCTTAGTGAACAGTTACGGGTTTAAACCTCGCCCATCATTAGGAAAGAAAGGGGTGGTCATGTTACTAACCTTCAAAACTGTACTGCCCTGAGGTGTTCATCGATTATTATGACGTAATAGTAGTGAGTACATTAATAGGACGCGAAAAGTTGTCTTGATTTAACATGCCGAGGCGAACGGTTCTCAAGGAAATATGCAACGTTTTACAGGGTATGCCAGGTCTATGAAATTACTAGCAAATTTACCACATTTGTGTGTGTGTGTGTATACACATATTGCTGTGGTCGCCACCGGCAAGGGTTGCCAGGCTTCGCTAACGCTAGGTGCAGCGCGACCTTGGCAGCCAGCCCGACAAGTTATGGCAATAGCGGGGGAAATGTATTCAAACAAGATCGGTCTCGATCGTATATAAGGAAAGGACAATGGTGACTCGCAGCCATCTTGCTCCAGCCCCACCGGAGGCCCTGCCGGATCGCTGCCAGAAGGAGGACCGCCATACCGTGTGGTCCTGTGGTCATCGCCAGACTGTCGCCGTCGAGAGAGCCTCCGCGCAGCCGTTATCGTACCCCAGGATAAATATGCTTCCCGTTTGGGCGAAATAGGTTGCGTGAGGCGAAAGGATACGCGAAGGCCAGCATTCCTTATGAGCAAGAGCGCTTTAAGCCTGCTTATTTAACTCCTTATTCTAACATCCGTGTATGACAGTTAATCTCTTGAGTATTGCCTTGATTAAGCTGCACCTTGCGCGGCGGTGATTGTATTGATTTAGTATCAAATAAATTGGTGTTTTGTACCTAGGAGTGCTTTACTTCTGTCTAAGCATTACCCTCTTTGAGTGTGTGGCCACTTCCCTCTGGAAGGGTCACAGCAATATACATATCATACATAAAGGGAAAGCTCATAAGGTAAAGTTATTTCCCCACACCCATGGTAACGTTCCTACATTTTCTCTGGAAACAATCAATTGAGTAGGGAAGTTCACAACGTTCTATAGCAGTGTCACAAAACGTTGGTACATTTGCAGCCTGATATGTGGTAATATTTCCATATAATGTATAGGTTAAAAACTTCCAATAGAGTTTCGGAAGTTCACCAGAAATTTTTTTTGTACAGTGTATGCACACCTTTCGAATGTTGTTACCCACTAGTTGTTCACAGACGGCAGATATATAACCAGTCTAACTCTATTCACAAATGTGTTGTCTCTTAATTAAGTAGTTTCTGACGTTTGAAATACGAATACTTTATATTCTTAGCTCTCAAGTGCGTGTCTCTCGCGTAATAATCGCGTTACGTCACGTGTCGCATAATGTTCTCCAACGCAGAGTTCTCCATACCGAAACAGCTGACACAATGTGTGCACCTGGAGTACAGGATAACACTGTACATGTGCGTCATGCGCTTATGCGTGATCAGCTCGCCGACTTGTATCACAGCATTTTGCCGATCCTCCACCACCGTGCAGGCAGGGGTTGGCTGATGAGATGGCCAGGGTAGTATAGGGGCTGTTCCACATGAGGGCCTCATTAAACTAAGGACTTTCTTCTGTCCCGGGGTGCCTGCAGGATATTCTAATTGGACAGAGGCGAGGGCGGGTTCGCCCCCGTCCGGGCTAAAGAGACGAAGCGTGGGGTGGGTACGGTATGGTTGAGGGGTAGAGGTAAGGGTGGTAGGTATTATCATTTCATTTGGGTGCGCGCACGTGTTTACACTGCCTGTGCTCGTGATTATCCACACCTAGGCGCCCTCGCAGTGGCTCAATTAGTGCTGGCCGGGGCAGGGGGCCTTAACCCTACCTACAAACCCCCTCCCCCTTCCCCGCGACAGCCCTGTACGTGTTACCGGTTAAACACTTCCTACTCGCAACCCGCTACGAGGCTCCATCGACTGGACCACGGAGGCTGGGAACACTCTTAAGGTTTCCGTCCTCCCGCCTGCTGCTCTGTTTCGAGCGTTCCGGGCGTCGAAGCGCACGAGCTCTAAGGTCGACTCTTACGCGTTCAACACTTGTCTCATCGCCCCCACGCGCAAGGCGCTCAACTGGCACGCAGTCCCCCAGTCGGCGACTTACCTGAACGTGACTTAGAACGGTGACCCTATATTTTATTGACACGCTATCAATTATAAAAGTATAATGCGTGTCAAAAGAGAACGCTAAAAATGTTCAGTATAAATAATTTAGCATCTAAAACTGTTTATGAAGACACTCGTTTTAACACACTCTCACGCCCATACATATGATCCTCTGGAGTTGAAATGATGACTTGCGTTTTCGGATCACTTGTTTTCTATAGGCTGTTCACGATAAAGTGAGCACTTTTGAAATCAACCTTAGAAAAAAGTTACTCCCCCTTAATATATTTTAACTGGCACACTGAGTGACATTCATCCAGTAAAGTTGGTAACGATGGACAAAAAGTAGTTCCATGTTTTAACGTCGAATAAAGTGTGTTAGGTAACTATTTGTGATAACTTGAATTATTTATTTAGCTACTTGTTTTCAAATTCATCGAAGTGTAGAAATGAACACATTTGAAAAATATTTACTTTCCTAATATTTTTACAGTTTCGCTTGACCGACGCATGACTAAAGTGATGAAGCTCACAACAATGTTAATTTTACATCATAAGGCGGAAGAACACACAACGTGCTTCCAATTTGATCTTTAGCAGGGCTTTCAAAAGTGCTTATTTTACAGTGAACGGTCTATATCAAAACTTTGCAACGCATTTCACGCGCCAGGCAGGCGGAGCTTTAAGGTGGAGCACTAGTTACAGTTTTGTTAGCTGATCTCGATGAAATTTTGTACACTACTTTGCTAAGCTATTTTTATTGTGTATACCAGATTTTTTAATTTTTTATTTTTTAAATTTTAGTAGAGATATTTAACAATCAATTTCATTAATCTGTCGCTTTATAATACGAGACTTGTTGAAAATATGTGTACGAGGTTTTGATCATGTGAATATACAACCTTCTGCTTTGTTGTGATGAAATTTGGTTTACGTAAGTAAAATATTTCTGTTATTAAATAATATTTATTTGCACCTCTGCATAAGGTCAATGTGCAGACCTCGGAGAAATTATCCACTATACATTATACAAAACTAGGATACAGATAAAACTAGGATATGCTACTTTCCAAGTCATTATGTTAGCAATGTATGGCTAGAAAACACCTTTACAACATCCGATAAAGCGAAATTAATTGTATAAAAAAGCGTCAAATTTTCACTGGCGATGAGTGCAGGGTCGTAGGGAATTGTTTCCCACTCCGTATATACACTGTGTCCCACTGTAATAACTACGGCATATATAGAAGAAACAATAACCAGCATTTTTATTGCTGCCACACTTCAATGCCGTGTCCGAAATGGCCAAACTAAGAGTATTAAGAAGCATAAAATTGGTCGTTTTAAAGACAATTCTCTTTAGATTTCAGTACTCTCTCTCGTCCACGCAGTGCTGCTGCAGAAGATTGCAGCGGCGAGTCTTGGAACTTCTTGCAGGTGTGGGCAGAAGAGTTCATGGCGATGGAGGAGGGAAAACACTTAGGCAGTTCGTTACCTCTCCTTCCGACGAGCTTGCTGTCTGGAAGCGAATGTTACCTACCTGTTTGTGGGTTTCTGCTCTGCTAGTTCGCGAGCCAGACTGATGCTGGAATCACAATAACGCGACGGATGCGATACGAAGGCCGCGTTAATGTGCACACTGGATTTTACCGCCTCGCGATCAACATTAAATTTTTTTTATAAATGGTTTCTTTTACGATGGTCATTTATGTTTCCATTATTTTCTTATTTTGCAATCCTTTAAAAAAAAATATTTCAATATCCGGTGGTACTTTGAGTGTGAAAATATGGCTGTAATTACATCTAGGCATTAAAATACGTTGTTTTGCTTATTAATGCAGTAAATAATAGAGAACGTAAAACTTTAGCACCAAAAATATGGCGGGATAGACAGATTTACAGACCTGTCGCGCTCACGACGCGAATAAATTAGAAATATTTTCTATTCGGAAATCTTGTCGCGCAGGTCAGTTTCGTCGCGTTGACATCACAGAAGTCTCGATCCTGATTTGCTGGAAAATGATTTTATTCGCGTCGCGCCCATCGCGTCCCGTCTGTCACGCTATTGTGTTTCCAGCATAACACGCTGTGTTCTGCCTACTAAGATGAGCAGTCTCGGCGCTCTGTTTTGCCAGACTCGGATCATTTACATGGGCTTGCAATAAGATAAAGTACTACAAAATGTTATTTATGAAAATGTACATTGCTCATTTCATTTGAAAGAGCTTAGATCTTAGGTATTTTTTAATGTTTTTCAAAATATACAAACACAAATCCGTACATACTATCTTATTAGCACTTTTTTTTTGTTATGGAAGCATAGATTTAGTAAAAGGACTAGCGCAACATTGAGATTTACATCCCGTGGTTACGTAAAGGTTACCTAAAATTGGCAGAACGATGTGATTTTAATTTAATTATTTTAGTAAAGCCCAAATAACTTGATTGCCAATTATTTGATAAAGTCATGAGTCACCCCGGTAGTGTAGTGGGTTCCCAGCCATCACTGGTTCAACTTTCTCTAGATGTTGGCTAGTGTGGTCATAAGGAGGACTCCAAAAATTACTGACTCAAGAGAATGAATGAAAAGAAAAGTTAAAACTAATTCGTCCCCAAAAATATTTAGTTTACAAACATTTATATGTGCATTACATTTTTTTTTTAAATTGCAAAACTAATTATGGTTTCTAGTCATTGTCTAGCCTGTTGTAATGAAACTTACAGTTTGATTAAACTAGTAAATGCATGCATTACAGATATATATATTATTTATGTGGAGATTAATATAATACACAAATCTAATAAACATTAATCATAACTCCAAAAAGCAGTGAGAAAAGTATGTAGACAACACGTTATGCTACCATATTGTACAGAAATACAAAGTATATTCAGGACAGAAGAAGTTATGTGTGAAAAGTGAAATCATTTGTTTTATTATATTATTTATTTTCACTTTTGATGCTGTGTCACTGTACACCTGTTGAATTAAGGTTTTTTAAACTGAGGAAACGATTACGTTGAAGATAAGAAAATGGTTTTGTACAGTAAAATTAATAGTTTTCTATCTGTGCAACCAATTATTTTGTTCCTGAAACATACTATATTTTGTTCGTTTTTGGCTGTCCCAAACACGTAAAATTTGGTTGGTGCAAATGAAGATTTTTATGGGTGTCCATAAACTACAGATTCGGTCATAAATTTAAGATCCAATAAGACAGGGTTCCGAACCTATAGTCATTGCTATTTAATGCTGTGTCTTGGCAAACACGATCATCGTACAATTTTTGGTGATTTACTTAATTTTATTGTTATAGAAAGTTCAGTGCATGGCACGTACGTAGATATGAAGAAATGTCAAGTTATGCAGATCTTTTGATTTAAATCGTTTCATTGGTATTGTTTTTGACACTGTTAAGCACCAATAAATACACTAGCAAACACTTCAATACTTCTAATAGTAAGAAAAATTACAAATGAACTGTCGAGCTGTAAATTCGAAGGTCATCAAATGACTCTGTTGTACTACAGCCAACCAAATACATGTCAGTACTGCACCAAGCTGGTTTTGCTGTCGCGAAAACTTCTATAACAATGGATACATATGATTGTTACCTAACAGTATACTTATTAAATTTAAACAAAATATTTGACTACCATAATATTTATAGTTTTGACCGTAACGAAACTAATTACCTGAATGTAAATGTAAAATAGTTGTGTATGTATCCATAAATGCATTTAAATGATGCTGGAACAGTTAGATAATTATTATACCCAACAAGTCATGTTTAAATGTTTTGCTTGGAGGGAATAAATTCACATATCTGGAGAAACGTCAGATTGTTCGAGAGAACAAAATATTGTTGAGTGTAAAATTGTTTTCAAGCAAATTTATTACAACTTGCAGCTAAACCTTTTTATCGGCGGATGCTTGTATAAATTCATACAGTGTGGCTTTTTTAAGAAATAGAAATTCCATTTCTTTTGTCTTTCTATGTGTAGAACTTTTTGTTGCCAGAACAGTTTATGGTGTGCTGTAGTGATCAGTCAATGCCACAGTTTATTTTGATTATAAACTATACGTATTTATTACTCCGCATGATAGCATTTATGGCAGTCACGAAATTAATATATACCCATCCTCAATAATGTTTTTCCAGCAGTAATTCATGTGTTCAAATAAACATACGTACGTATCTGTGAGTATAAAGTGTTATTTAGTAACACAATAGATTTGCAGATAAAAAATGTTGATTGAGGATTTTGTCAAAAATATTGTATTAAATATAAATGATTTTATACAAATATCTAGCGTATTCATCAAAAATTGAACTAAAGAAAGTAGAATGTTTTCAGTTTTTTTTTTTTTTTTTTGGCATCAAGTAAAAACTACTGAGCAGATTTTCCAAAATCGCTGTGAGTGTGGTAGCCTAAGTCTTAAACCAATACTTAGGTATGCAGCATCCTACTTCCAAAGGAAGATGAGAAGTAAAAATGAAATTTTTTATATGAAGTTTTGCTTCCCAGCACGTATTTTTATGGGCATGTCTTTGTTGTATTAGCTTAATGTTACAATACTGTTTCCTTATGTTAGTGGATTAATGGCAAAGTGTAAATAATCATGCAAAGTCAGAAATGAGCTCAGCAGCGTGAGTTAGAACAATATGTTTTTTTAATACCAGGTTGCTGTACATAACTTGACGGGGCAATCACAGTAATTCCGACGAGCGAAGCCATAGTTTATTTATTTATTCATTTATATTTATTTTAATTAATTAGAATATTTATTTCTGTTAATCTATTATTATTTATTTATTTATTTCCATTTTAATTTTTTTTCATTCTATTTATTTATTTCTGTTATGCCAAAAACAATAAAACAAATACCTGTCGGGCTTGGTTTTGGGTAAAAGTTGTATTTAATTTCAATCTACCTGATTCATTGACAAATCCAAATTCCGAGGTGGCAAAATCGTGGGCAACAAATTTATTTTCTATCTTCCAAATGCCAACATCTATAGAAACCTGATTTTCGCCAAAAGTTCCAAGCAGCCTTGGTTTAGATGAGCTACGTGTACACCGAAGTTTTCTTTGATTATTGACCACCTGTCCTTGAGAGAATATTTTGCGGAATGTGACTCATTCAATCTGAATTTGGTTACTCTGTTTATAGACGTCTTTGGTTCGCGGGCACGCACCCTAGACATGGAACCGATAAAACCATCTAGTAGGGAACGTTGTTCTGAGCTAGAATATTTTTAAATACATATGGCAGAAATTATTTTTGCAAAAATAAAGTGCCCCTGCCAATATCAACGGCGTATTCATTTTCGAGAGTGCGAATCCGCGGTTAACTACTGCCAATGAAATAACCATTTTCTCCATTGTTCTAACGTTTACGTTGTAGCCTTGAAACGTAAAGAGAGTTGTCAGTTTTCACTAAGGACTCAAAAGTAGTTTAATTTCCTCGGCTGAAACTTCCGCAAATACGTGGATGTACTTATTGGTATTATATATTGGTTTGTACTTCTTCCCTGGTCAAAACTATTTAGTTAGATCTTGCACTATTTAATTGGTTGATATTTATAATTGTGCAATTTTTTTGCATACTCATACATTATGGCGTACGTTCATACAGTGTTAAATGTTTCATTGTAACACAATGCACTTTCATTTAAACTAAGTTGTATATCGGCAAAATTTTGATTGCATCGGATATATATATATATATAAAATAACAGTAATTTTGTATTTGTTTCTTTGTAACTTGATGTGCTGTTATAAAAATGACAAATTGTAATAGAGCTTGTAGTTTGTATCATTACAGCTCTGTGTCATTAACGAGTTTCTTGATTAAAAATAGATGTTTAATTTAAAAGAAATAAAACAACTTAGTTAAATTTGGTAACTAACTTACAATACTGCGTAACTGGTAAAGGAACAGATGAGAATTTGAGGAAACCATCGCTATCCATGCATACTAATTTTGCAAATTTTTTAAACACTTAAATGCGATATACGCATTCTCTTAATATCTATACTTAAAGTATGTGATCGGAGATCATATAATATGTGTGTATGCATATGTTTACATTGTCCCATTTGCACACTTTTTTCATGGCATAGAAAGTCCTTGCAATCTGGGTGCCAAGAGAGCGTTTGCCGACTGCTTGCATAATTTTTAATACAATGTGGTTTTTTTTACACAGTGGAAGCATTTGGCGGCCGGCACATATAGCTTCGGACGGCCCCCATCGCTAATTGGCTGAGAGCGACAGACCCTAAGGTCTTCACGCCCAGGAAAAACAGGAAAACCTTAATGTGATAGAAGTTCTATAAAGGAAAGGACTGAACAACCATTTGTGTGAAAGGGACATACACTCACGATTACAGTTAGAATATTTATTGGGCCTCTTTTTCATTTCACTTATTTGGTTGTCCATTTTACTGTATTTTTTAAAAAATATTCTTTTAATTTAGCTTGTATATAGTTCATTTTACTGTTACTATAAATCTTTTTTAATTTTAAAGTGAACTTTAGTTCTTTATTTAAATTTGCCTTTATGACAAGCCCTATTGTTCGCTCCCAATTTACATCCAACTATACGAGCGTATTCATTGCCTCCCGTAGAGTCGAGTATAGACATAGTAGGCCTGCCTCTCTCACCGCTATAGTTGCGACCCCTGAGATAAAGGTACGGTAAGCAGAGGAAAAACAGAAACTACTTTACATAAACCGAAAAGTGAGTGATTAGAGCTCGCTATTAGAAAAAAATGAATATATATTATAATTAATAAATATACCATTGTAACTAACATAATAATGTAAATCAAATCAATTCGAGATTAATATATAAATAATATAAATTTCATCTACCCTGATACAAAAGGTACAACAAAAGTTGATTTCAAAAGTGTTCCATTAAAAGCGAACAGCGAACTGTACGTACGTTTCGCATGAGGACGTGAGTAAAGAAGGCGGCAGTTGCGCGCTTGTTGCCTGGGTGGGCGGCCAAGCAGTAATGGCGGGGCGGGAGTGACCCTTCACTCTTCTTGATGCCCTTCTCTGCACCTTTTCCAGTTCTCGCACCTCCACCTCCACATACGGGTCCCAAATTGCTGCAGCATGGATACAAGTACATTATGACCATTATTTATGTTTTTTCTAAGTATGAATTTTCTATACCTACTAAACATAAAACAGCTAAAAATATAGTATATGGTTATTATATCTTTATTTATTTATATTTATATGATAATAAATCATTTATATTATAATATTTATTCTATGAATTTATAAATTATTAATTAAATAATAATAGCTGAATTAAATTCAATTATTAAAAAACCAGTCTGCCTGTGTTTGAAACCAATAAAATACAACAAACATTTAATAATTAAAGTGTTCTAATTCTGATTAAACTCAATTTTACTTGTACATTTTCTCTTTATTACGTATATTGTTTGTTTTGTAGTTAATGTGAAATAAAAATGGTAAGAACAGTGTTGTGTAGTAAGAAATAGTTCACACTTATAATGCTAATAAACTGAGTTCTAAATATATATATATATATATATATATATATATATATATATATATATATATATATATATATACACACACACACACACACACACACCACACACACACTTAAAGCTTTTAACATCGCTAGACTTTTTCCTTTGGTATGAAGATAGATTTATTTTCTATTTTCTTTAAACAAAACACGCTCAAAGAATTTGTATTTGATCTAAATAATGTAGTATTACAATTAACAAAAACATATAAAGAAACATTCTAATAACAGGAAACCTCTATGTATCTGTAATACTCTCTTTGAACTAAACCTATATTGTATTACTGAAAATCAAACATCTCCAAGAAATGTTTTTTCCTTTCTATACAGAAATCGTTGTATGAATTTTTATAATACATTATTTTCATACTACTAGTTTATTGACAGGACGATTATGGAAATTAGTCTCAATGGTAATAAATTCAATGATATTCAGATATTTGTGAAGAAAATTTTAGTAAATTTCTCAGCATCGACAGCGTGCAATTGTAGGAAATTTTATAGTGCCATACATGGGGCAAGTAGGTCCAAATATCACAGTTAATTAAATTCATCTATAATTATTGGGAATTTAGATACTTTAATTTAAAGCCATTAAAATAAACAAATTATTACAAACTGTGCTGTTCAAATGCCACCAAGTCAAATCTGCCCATGTGTGCCTATACTTAATTACATTCATAACAGCAGTTAGAAAGTCTCTTAAATTATGAACGAATATTAATTCGGAATACAATAGTGTGTGGGTAAAAAATAAAACTGATTATTGAATATTATTTGATTATATGTTGCCTTCACGATTAAGCAATATTCTGGAGTAGTTATATTAGTGTATCGAAGCCCACCAATTTTAATATCTTTCACAGTACTGTACATAACTTCTTCTTCTTCTTCACCTAAATCGTTCAAAGACACTTTGCCTTGGGCTTAAGAGTCGGAGGGACTCAGTTGGTCTTATATGTCACCAATGTTAACTTGCGCCATAAATTACAAGAAAACTATACATTTTTCCGAGGTGGCATTTGTTCTGCATGAAAAAGAAAAATGAAATCATTGTTACTGTTATTAAAAACAGCAAATTTTTCTTTATGAAAAACAAAATGTTACTGTTACAATATTTCACAAACTCGAATTTTGCACATACATATTATTTTCCTATGTAAACTGGTATGCTTGGCTAAAAACTAAGAAAAAAAATGCATACTTCCTCAGATAATTATACAACATATCAAATATTGCCTTCGCTGTATAAATAATATGATTACTTTTAAAATATATCGAAAAAAAACTTTTGTAAATGATTATATTTCAGAAATGAATTCATAGATAGACCTGTTTTGCACTGGGGCATTTGGCAGTTAGAAGGATTGAAGGATGATTAACGACCTTCTCGGACTATCCACTATCTCTTCGGAGCATCTGCACTCTCCACAGCTTGTCTGTTAGAAGCAGTGGATCGGCTCGAACATTCTACCTATGAAGCGAGAGTTGTATTTGCAGTTACTTTCGGGAAGTATTATCTCGATCATGGATATTACTCTTTCGCGATAAAAAATGGGTAGGCACAGTACGAAAGGCAATGGAAAATGTTAGCAAATTAGTGCAAGACCAAGAAAAAGGAAAATGAAGCACTTAAAAGAACACAGCTGTAAAAAAAGGTAACTACTAATATTACGAACATAATATAGTTCATCTCATGTTATGTTCCCAGATTCTTACAGCTACTGCTGTCGAAATATTTGTTAATCACAACTGAATAACATGGCACTTGAAATAAGGAAACGGTTGCTGATTGCCATGTGAAGTAATTGTGGTATCCCTGAATCGAAAATCGTCTCTTTTTCATCAGCGGAAAACAAATGCCGCTTAGTGAAATTAATAAATTGCGAAAGAATTTTGGAATAAACTTCATGTTGTATGTATTTCGAAATAATCTTTCACAGCATCGTATTATTTACAGATTTACTCCATTCTATATAAAATTTATCATAAATTTAACTGTTTATCTTAATGTTGGTGCAGTGAAAACGAACAGCCAGCCATGTTGCTTCTGTCAGGTATAATTTTTCGTGTGCGCGTGCTTTATTTAATTCCCTGTCAGATGTGAAAAGATTTAAAATTTTGTGCGTATTTTTATTACAATGCTGTGACCAGAAAACACTAAATGAAATAATAATCTGTATAACTTTATTTGGAACACATTGAAATACTCGGTCAATGTCGCTTCCGCCCTACATAGACACATAGTCACATTTAATGTTTCGTTTATTTGCAAATTTTTATACAGTACTTTACATTCATGAGATTCCACCAGCGATATGGCAAAATGTGGAACCTGTAAGTGTGTGTGGTGTGTGTGTGTGTGTGTGTGAGAGAGAGAGAGAGAGAGAGAGAGAGAGAAAATAACACTGCATGTGCATCAACTTTTTAATTAATGCTGTTATATAAATAGACGCATTACTACTTTGAATAATTTACGAATAATTCGACAATTACATACTATTAATTTTTCTATAAACAATTTTATTTTAAATCAATCAAATCTTGCGAATTGAACCGTTACCACCGTGACAAGAAGGCGTGACAACCTCTTCTTACCAAGCCAGTGACGTCACGGCTAGGGGGCCATAGACATAGGTACCTGTTTGCTAGTTTACTGGTGTTTATGTACAATATGGCCATAAACATAGCTACCTGTTTGCTAGTTTACAGCGTAGAGTGTATCTACGGTGTACATCGGCATGTGATATGTTGTGCTTTGTTTGTAAGCGTTCAGTATAAGTGGAATTCTCTACGGTGTGCAAGCTTACGATCCTCAGCACAGAATAAAAAATTAATGTAATGTATATTCTATGTCCTCAGTGTCTTGAAAAGTATCCGAACGGGCCGTAAGTTTACGGTTTTAAATTTCCTAACGATTAAGAAAAAAAACAAATAATTTGTAGAGGAAAACAATCCCGTCCCTCTAGGAAGTGTCAAGAGTATGTTGATATTTATCAACTTAACATACAGTATAAATAGTTCTGTATAAAATATAACTTCTGTGTAAGAATCTAGTTCAGTACTACCAAACATTTGCAATAAAATACTTTATTCTGAAGAACTATAAAATCAAGTTTAAATGTTCAGTTAATCCATTGCCTTACTATTTAAAATATCGTGTACCATACGTCTGAGATAAATTCATGTGAGTAGGGGCATGTTTTCTTACACAAGATTTCATAAGTCGACTTATTTTTAATTTTTTCACCTAAACATTAATATTGAAAGGGTAAAATTTAAGCAAATTACGTAAATCCTCTTGTTATTTTTAATGACGACATTAAAATTAAAAATTAAACAATGTGTTACGATACAGCAAAAAAAAGTTGGCATAATCAGTTATATGTGCGTTTTATGCTTTTTTGGAAAAAAAATAGTTTGCAAGATTATATAAATATAATCCATTTTGGCTTAGTGCGACTATATAAAACTACTTTTTTGAGACAATGTATTTTAGGAAATAGATGTTAGCTGATTTTATTTCACGTTATAATGTACCAATGTGTTTTCAAACATTTTCAACTTTTCGACATTGATCAGGAGAATAATTGTTCGTCTTCAATGGCAAAGTGTCCATATATCCTCCTACACTAATTTCCGTCTTCCTCTTGCTTACAACCTTGGCAATAGAGCACAATGAAATAAAGCCTTTTAAAACTTTCAAGAACACAAGGACTAATTGTAAAATAATGTTACAATTTATCTCTCTATAAATTAAGAGGGTATACCAAGTTCGTTAAGGGATGACGGTCTTAATCAAATAAAATAATTAATTATAATTTACTTATTTAATTTACACTAACTACAGTAAAATTCTCTGAACTCAAATTCTCACAATAAATTGAAATCACTTACTGTTCACAATTGACACCAATTAATACAATTCCTAATTACGATAAATAAATCAATGAAATTAAATAATTAAAGATCAGTCCCAATAGACAGTGTATCAGCCTATTCAATTATTTTATAATTTATGCGTCCATATTTGGCAGTTTGAATATTTACAATAAAATTAGTATTACACTTCCATTCAGTCCCACCTCAGTTCAGTCCATGTCCAGCCAGTCGCAATGTTCTAGAGTCCTCCAAGCGCCCTCACGCACAGTAGGTTTCGCACTTCGATTTCATACCCTCTCGTTCATTCGAGCCACGAACACCTCACTCGCCGTCGTCCCGCAATCTCCAGTCGTCGTCCACACTCCACTTCGCTCGCGCACACTCGTCTAGAAGGCCTCTACAAAGATTGCCGGCCGCTTGGTTGCGGCAGTATATATAGTGTCTTAGGCCGCCTCCTAGAATCTTCCCTAACTCGCGTGATGTGTCGCGTAGGGCTGAGGCTCCAGCCAGTCTCACCAGGACATCCTTGCGTCAACGCCAAACGTATAGGAAACTCTAGCAGGCGAGAGAAGTTCTGTGGCGCCAGCAAGTCCCGCCGCTGTTGGCATTCACGGGGTAACTCCCGCGGGGGGGGGGGGGGGTCAGGAGGCCGCGGTATCGTTCCAAGAAGAGGGGAGGGCGAGGTGGATCTCCAATTACGGCGCGGGGCAGCTGAGTCGCCGCCAGCTGCAGCAAGTAACAATAATTTACCCTATGTATAGTGTTTCCATTTAAATTTAATGGTGAGAGGGAGTGTTTTTTCAAAAACAATGTGTATGAGGTATCTGTGTATTGAAATTATTCCTTTTAGTGTAGTTATACATTTATTAGGCATTTACTTAGCACAGTCTGATGACCAAGCATTTTTGTAGAAATTTGTGAATTTTGGAAACGTCAACACATTTTAGAATTTTGACGAAAACTTGTATACATAAAATGTTAACCAACGACGTGTGTATATATTATATATGTAGGTATATTTAAATGTATATGTATAAATGTGTGTCATTACTGCCAGCACCTGTATTTCTATTAATCTATAGCTACGTACCTATGGACTTAATTTATATTAAATAAAACATAATTAAAATACGGCAGTTCACGAAATATTAGCCGCAGTTTAATAGGCTAAACGGGAAGTTTCAGCCATTATGTGCCGTTAAAATCAAACAACTTTTATTACTAGAAAAAAATGCAAATACTGTTTTCTTTTAAAAGTAGGCACTCATTGCTCGAATAAATACATTCCTAAAATTTCAAACAATTTTTTTAATGAATTTAGAAGTGATCGTAGATGTTCTTCTTTGGATGGAAATTGTTGTTTTATGTGAGAGAACGTTACTGGGAGCAGTTTATGAACAAATGCAAAATGCTTTCAATGGGCCATACAGTTAGAGCTACAAATATTGTTGTGCTATTTAAATTATGTATGAAGCATACTGCTTCCTATTGCACGTTTCTATTCACCTGCACGGTACGTCGTATTCCATGGAAGACTACGCTCGCGCGCCGTATTTTGTAGTCTTCGACCTGTGACGTCACACGGAGTTGTCAGGCTTTCTTGTCTCTGTGGTCTAGGTTGAACCATAGTAATATAACCTCTTATATAGCTCGGTTTATTATAATATTCATTTCTGAATTTCAGGACAAAGACAGAAGCGATTCAGAATGAAATATGTGAGGGTGACCATGCGCTAGACACCGTGTATAGTGTGTGCACGACAGCCGAAACAGACAATAACACATCTGAAGAAACTATCGTGTCACATAATATAAGTGTATCTAATAATGAAACATCAACTTAACAGAGTGAACAATTAACTAGCACAATCTCCTATACTTTCCAGACACATGGGCGCCGAGCTGTCGATATTTCTCACTTTGTTAGCAGCCTTCAAGCACTTGACTCGCATAGTCCAATAGGTTATGGTTTTCGAGATATGAGCTTTGTGTGTGAGAAGATATACGGACTGAGGAGCTGCTTTATTTTTAAATGCAAAATGTGCAATGTAGAACTTCCTGTAAATAACGAAAAATAAAGTCAAGAAATGGATATGAACAGGGGCGCAGTGTGCGGGACAATGTCTACTGGTGGAGGACATACACAACTTGAAGAGAGATGTCGGCTATGAATATACCAACTATGTCGGTCAAGACATTTCTTAGATATCATGACGATGTGTGTAATGGGTGGGAAGCTACTGTTCTCAATGAAATGAAGCTTGCCGCTGAAGAAGAAGCTCGTTTGGCTGTCGCTGCTGGTGATGTTGATAGAAACGGAGCACCAGTCATAACTGTCATCGCAGATGCAAGTTGGTCAAAACGTTCATGCAGAATTTCACTTGGCAATGAAAGAGTTCATGAAGGGTAGTCGAGAAAAGCCGATGGGTGTTAGGAAACTAATCTGCCTGTTTTTATTTGTGGGTATTACGCGCGCGTGCGAGAGTGTGTGTTTGGATGGGTGGTTGGTCCTGTTGTTTTGATGCCTGACCTCGGAGGCAAAGGGTAACGGGTTCTATTCCTGACAGGGAATTTCTTTTTGTAATTGGAAAATTTCCTTCCCTGGTTAATAACTGTGTGTTGTAATACACTTTTACCGCCATACCGCGGAAGGCACTGGCGAACGACAGCAGAATCTCCTTGCCGATAATATGTCCATTCCAAGGTGGCAACTTGTTATTAATCTGCCTTTCGCGCGCTTTGGAGAGAGAATTGGTTGTGTATCCAGTCACCATTGCGTCCGCAATCTTGCTCAACACAGGTAACTTGATACGTTTTAGCCGCGACACAGAAACAATGAATTAAAGTATTATGTGGCTACCAGAATTTTGCACGTGCATGCTCATATAGTACTGTATTACTATATATTATAGAACATTGAAGAAAGCAACCACTAAAATTAAAAAAATAACACCAGTACTATTTTCTACCGCTATCGTAATGTGAGTTGGCTAGTCGGCCAGTGCCTTTGAGCTGGTCAATAGCGGCAATGTTTTTCTCAGTTACCTCCTTGGGATGGATACTGTTTAGTTGCCCGTGGCACGTATCAACGTTGTCTTCAATGTTCTTACCTGCCTTCGGGCAGTTAAAAAACCTATATATATATATATATATATATATATATATATATATATATATATATATATATATATATATATATATATATATATATATATATATATATATATATATATACACGCACACACACATTTGCATATGCGAGCCCGTGCTGTGTGTGGTAAATGTGAAATTTTATATATAGAGTAAAACCCATTTTAATATTCTTGAAGATAACACTAATATTTCATGGTGCCACAATTTTTCCATAAAGGTTGATGTTTTCTTCTTGAATATAAAATTTAATAATCTCATTTACTGCATATAAGCATAACATCACAGTTTATCAAGTGTGTGACGAAATTCCTAACATTTCACTCTGTTTTGAATGTGAAGTGTGCACTTGAAAAATTATTTTGTGTCACATGAGTAACTATTTACACGTGGTAACAAGAAACGAGACAAAGTCAATAACAATCACGTTTTTGCGAACACTTATATACAGATAACTAATTAATATTTAACACTCTTGTAGTTTTTCGTATTTTTCTAGCTTTTGTTCAGAAAATATTTTGAGCGAATTTAAGCTACAAAAGCCAAGTAAGTTCTTATTTGTACTGATACAGGATTAAATGAAAGTACTTTTTGGCTGAGTACCTGCTGTGAATACACTATGCCAATTAATGCTCATGACGTTTTTCTGTATTTAATAATTTATCACCTTGAGAAATGTTATAACAGGTCTACTGCAGTAGGCTTCACTGTAAAAAAAATTGAGGTAAAATTCCCTTATGTGTAAGGGAAGCTAATTACCTCTACATGCAAGGTAAAATTACATGACAAGTTAAGTACTATTCCCCAATCGTACGGGAAAAGTACCTGACAAAAGTGGGGTAATCATCCCATACAAATAAGGGAATATTAACTATATTTTATAATAAAATTATAATAAAAAATATCCTGGAGTATTTATACTGTTAACTTTTTATTACCTTCATCCTCAGGCGAATAGTAACCGAAACCTCAACTCTAAAATCCTAGACATTTGCTAATGGATGGGCGCGAAGCATGGGCCTATATGGCAATAGGCCCATGCGCTATCCATTACACCATGACGACTACATGACACTATCAATTAATATTAGCGTGTTAAAGGATTGTTTCATCAGCCCATCCCCCCATTTAGCTGCAAGAATGCTGAAGAGATGCAAGCGTCGTAAAGTAATTTTCCACTACCATGTATGGGATTTTCCACTACCATGTACGTGAATTTTATACCAAAGTGCGGTAATTTTATCTTACCTGTAAGGGAAACTAAGTTTTCTCAACAAGTTTGCGAATATTACCTTACACTTGCCAGGTAATTTTCCCATTATTTGTACAGTGTTATACAGGCCTACCTGAGTGTATAATGCGTGGCTACAGACGTAAGAAGTAAATACGGATGAATTAACGGGGCTCATTGCATGAATACATGAAAACAATGGTAGTATAAATTGAAATACGTGAGTGTAAAAGTGAAGAATACATATATATGTGGTTTATTGCGTATTTAGCCGCACTGTGATGCCCATGCTAACTGCCAATTGTTTGATGATTATGTGAAATCAGAATTCCTAGGCGTCACAGTGCTTAAAAAAAATTATAGATTATTGTAATACCTTATCTTAGTGGATAAGGCACGATATATAATCACACAAATAGGCTATTTGGAAAATAAAACGAAATTGGTAGTATAGAAATCCTACAGAATTTAAGAAACGTACAGGCTAACTTGAACGGTGAAACATTTAGTAAAATTTACATTTTGAAAGACTTGAGGATGAACTTGTGTTTTTATGTCAGCGGACTACATTGCTAACCTAAAAGCTGCTGTAGCGCTGATGTAAACAAAAACGTCACACTTTATACTTAGTGCTTTTTTTTTTCTCGAGACAACACGTTATAGTTTAAAGTGTGTAGCCTACTGTGATTCAGAAATGACAAATTTAATTTAATTTTTCTTACCATATTGCTTTTCTGTTGTGCCTTTTATGTGACAATAATATCCAGGTAACTGAACATTACAAGTAATAACCTTCCTTGTCATGCTGTTGTCCAGAATTTCGTTTACAGTTTCGCTAATTACTTGGAACTCTTTATTCTTGAATCTGTGTTTTAAGAGCATGGCAAAGTGAATGCCAAATTAAATCTTCGCAAATAATAATTATATTTTTTTAGAATAAAAATTGCCATTTTTTGTAAAATAATTGCTAGCAACATTTCACATTCCATGGCAAAATGCATCGAAACGTAATATTTTTTAGTGTGTGTTGCGCTTGATGCAGCTGAATATTCAAATTTACACTGTTATCTATAATTTCAGACATAAAAACCCAGTAAATTTCTAGTCATTTATAATTTCTTGTGACTATGTAAATGTTTGATCCGTGAACGATTACGGACGTGACTGCTGATCGGGAAACGTTTATTTTAAGACAATTTTGCGAATTGTTTTTAAAAACTAATTTTAAGTGCCGTCGTTTTTGTGCAGTAGGTATGTGATAGTTTTGGAACATACCTACAAATTTTTTATATCGCATATGTCCAGAAAATGATAGTGACTATGCATGCGAAAATTTTCAAAATCAATTTTACACAATTTTTCAGTATGACTAGATATAATGATTTATCGCGAAAGTCTTTCAGGTGAAGGAAGTCACCGAAAAATATGTTTTCATTTTAGACGAATCAAATAGGTTGAGTGTCAGGGAAGCAAAAGCCTCGTTGGGCAAGCCAGAAAAAAAGGAAACTATTTCTCGCGCGTACTGTAGCCAGTAAGGAAAGAAATGTCGCAGGCATGCGTATAGGACGGTGAGATCTATCATGATGTCCGACATTTTCGCGATAAATTACCATCTCTAGAATGGCGTAACTGTGGTTAGATCCCGCCTGTAGTTCATGCAACATTGTCGAAAAGAATTTACATCGAAGAAAAATATGCGTAACTTTCTGGCGTACGGTTTTGTATCCAAAGGTTTGCCATTGGCGAGTAGACAAAATGAAAGTTGAAATGTACTCATAATTCAATCATTTGGGAGACATCTTGCATAAGTAATTTTTTATAAAATGTATTTGTGTGTCTGAATAACTGCCAGTATTAACGAAATTCAGTAATTTAATTTTTAAGTGGATTTTCGTACCAAACTGATTACAAAATCATTGTTGAAACACGGTCAAAAATAGTTAATTAACACGTTATTATTAATTACAACTAATACAATGAACTCTAATCTTAGCGCAAGTGTTAACTAAATTGATAAAGCCTCAACAAGAGTAACTATATTTGCAGCTTCCAGCCAAAAACTTTGCGCAAATGGATTTTATGTTTGGAACGCAAACCGAAGTTATCGGTTGTAAACTCTCATTACTTCGACAGTTTCACACGATATGAGGGTACAATATGATACAGAAAAACATTTCTATAAATTTACTGCATTATCATAAGCGCAAAACAATGTTATTAACCTTAATGTTTTCACTGATGAATATACATGGTTTTATTAGCATAACTTAAAATAATATATGCAAATATGAATTAAATTTTTACTTGCCTAATCAATGTTATTACTTTCTCGCTCACAAATACTTGTTCATATGGTTTTACAGGCTGCGATAGTAGGATTCTGAACTGAAAAAAGTACTTTTTTCGGCGTAAAAAACAAGTACCGTAAACCTGTTGCCGTGCTGCAGCATTAGGAAAAACTCCGAAGCCGCACACATGCTTCAAGAACTGGGAGGAAAACCAAAGTTCATCAAGTATGGACGCCGCGCTAATTGTTGAAGGTTTCCGCCAGAGTGAAAAAATGTATGGTATAAAATATACTAAACTAATTGCGGATGGCGACAGTAATGTGTACAAAAGAGTTTTGGACACGCATCCTTACGAAAATGTTACCGTCGAAAAAATTGAGTGCACAAATCATCATCTGCGTAATTTCTGTAATAAATTCAAGGACAGTGCAACTACAAGATATAAACAGATTGATGACATTGTCACGAGAAAGAAACTTGGTGACAATATTCTTCGATTCAGAACAGCTGTTGTCAAAGCTGTAGAACACAGGCGGCAAGAAGAACGGTCACTGCATGAAAAAGTTGACGAATTACGGAAAGACATCTTGAACAGTACAGGCCATATAGTTGGCGATCATTCCCTCTGCTCGGGTAGAGTCTACTCTCGTAAGTCAGATGGTAGTGATAGTAATTATGTGCCAGAGCTCATTAAAAGTGGTCTGAGTGATAAGATATCTGGTGTAGTAAGACAGATGAGCAACCACAGCAGTAGTTTAACCTACAAGGTGTGCAACAACCATGCAGAACACTACAATTCGGCAGTAGCTAAATTTGTTGGTGGAAAGAGAATTAATTTTTCCACTAGACGATCTTACACTGGCAGATGCACAGGAGCAGTTGTAAAATACAATACGGGGATGTCACTGTATACGTTACATAAAACAATGTACAAAAAATGCCCGGGAAAATTATGTAAAAGTCTGGAATACAGACGCAGAACTAAAGTTGTAGCAAATAAGGCCAAAATAAAGGCAACAGTGAAGAGTGTCGTAAGCCGTTACTCCGCCGGCCGCTTTCAGATAACTTATATGGCACCAATGCAGAAAAACCGGATATGGATCCAGAGACTTGCAATAGAGAATGCAGAGAATTTCTTGACTCCTTGCAAATGACAAAGTGAGAAACAGAGAGTCGAAAGGGCAATCGTAATGCAAAGAGAAAGTGGGGAGTGGGTAGAGAGAAGACTAAAAATACTTACAGCATCACATTTCGGACGATAATGTAACATGAAGCCATACACAGTTGTGAATCTACACTAAAGAGTATATTATGCAGCAGAATCGATACCAAAGCAATGAAATATGGAATGTATAACGAAAAAATTTGCAAAGGAAGCGATGGAGCAAGAACTAAATTTAACAATTTTTGAATTTGGACTTTTTATTGATCCGGAGATTCCTTACTTCGGTGCCACCCCAGACGAGGTTGTAGGAGACGACGGAATTGTAGAAATTAATTGCCTATCGTCCGCTTCACGTATGACAACCAAAGAGGCAATACAGAAAAAGAAAATCATGGCATGGAATACTGATAAGTCAGGAAAAATCTTAAGCTTGAAAAGAAAAATCATGGTTTTCACCTACAAGTGCAAGGGTAATTACATGTTACTCGCAGAAAATATTGACTGTTCGGCCTCTGGACACAACTAGGAATAATAATTGAAAGAATAGAAGGAAATGATGAATTCTGGAACAAAAAATGATTCCAAAATTGGAAATTTTTTATAAAAACTGCCTACTTCTGGATTCCATTGATCCAAGGGTCACATGGTCAATGCCTATAGGAAACCCTGCATATATTACTGACAATCAGAGAAAGAGTAGAACAATTAAGTAAGTTTCAAGAAGCTACATAGGAAGAATTTAATGTATTTCCAGATTGTAAAATGGAGTCACGATTTGTTTTCTTCAAGCATTGGAATAATGTCAAAATATTTTTACAGTTATGTATTGTGATAATTGTTCATATTATGCATTGTGATCTATGCATATTAATAATTTACATTACACATTAATTATTTTTAAAAAATGCGTGTTATGTTAATATTCAAATTGCATTTTCTAATGATTATTATATTATTTCAAATTTAAATTGTAATTTGTCTCTTATAAATGGAAGAATGTGCCACAAAAAATTAATCAGTCTTATATCCCAAATGTTATGCTTAATTCGTTTGTTGTTTCAGTATTGCTGATGTGATAGTTAATTCCTGAAAGAAAAAGTAGCTGAGTATTGCAAAAGTGATTGATACAAAAGTAAAATAATTTCGTTGAGAAGAATGGCCTTTTATCATGCATTATACCCATTATATGCATAGATGTTTTAGAATGTGAAAATATTTATAATGTGAGATTTT
Organism: Dryococelus australis; assembly: GCA_029891345.1. Classification (NCBI taxonomy): domain Eukaryota; kingdom Metazoa; phylum Arthropoda; class Insecta; order Phasmatodea; family Phasmatidae; genus Dryococelus; species Dryococelus australis. The sequence continues at coordinate 82,128,110 of CM056995.1, forward strand.
GAACAACTTGTGTTAGCAAAGTTGGGATTTAAAAATTTTGGCCTATTAAAAACCAATCTCCGCCACTGCTGGTCCCAAGCCTGGAGCCTCATCTTGCAAGTAATGAGGAAGTAGGCGGGGGAGGAGTAACACCTCGTAAAAAACCTGGGTCCATCTGGCTCCAGATGGAAGCAGTCTATAAGGGCCCCTGCCTAGGGTTACAGGTGAAACCCGGTCAACTGTCTCAAAGGCGGAAAGGAATGTCAGATTCCCAATGGCAGAGAGAGCGGAAGAGCCTAGTGGAGTAAACCACGAATAAAAATCAAAATTTCGGACTAACAATCCGATCTTATCTTGGAATTTATTTCTTATCCTGTACAATGTACAATTTCAGTTGCAGAATGGAAAGTCCACTGAAAGAAAGCACTACCCCAGGTGGTAACTCGGAAGAGGAATCCACCATTGCATTATGCAATGCATCGGGACTTAGGCTTCTGGGGAGTCCCAACATCTGCACTAAGGATGAGTCGAAGCATCCTTGGTATCCTTCCAAACTCAAGTTCTAGAATAAATTCTTTGCAGGTAATTTGAATGTAAATTCCTTACTACAAACTGGTAAATAGAAATAACTTGAAATTATCTTAGATAAACATGAACTACAAATCCTAGCAGTACAAGAAACAAGATTTTTGGATGAAAATGTTACACACACCAAAACCCATATAATATTTAAGGGTAGACCAGCAATGACAATTATGAAAGGAATGCCACTACTTGGTACTGCCTTTTATGTTCATAAAAATGTAGTAGATAATGTAACAGAATTCAAACCTAGTTCAGAAAGAATATCTCTTCTCGCAATTAAATGCAAAAATAAACAGTATACCTTTGTTAATTGTCATGCACCAATAAACGAAGACAACAAGAAAAATCCGAGTAAAGTAGAAGAATTCCGGGAACTTCTGGAAGAGGAAATATCCAAAATCTCAAAATTAATTGTGATACTACGGGGGGATTTTAATGCACAAATAGGGAGAGAAAAATATTTTTGAAAAACATTAGGTGACTATCCAGTCTATAAAAGAACAAACAAATAGGTATGAGGCTAATTAATCTCCGTAAAATATTTCAATTGAAATTAATGTCGACTTTCTTCAGGAAATTACCAAGAAGAGCTAAAACATGGATATCTCATTATCCAATGTTAGGGGAGTTCCAGTTGAATCATATGGCTGTTTCTCAAAGAAATATTAAAGAAATTATTAATGTAAAAGTAATAAATAGATAATTTTACTCTGATCACTACCTCTCTAACATTAAGCTCAACCTTCTCCCTCATAAAAATAAAAAAAGACAAAAATTAATTAAATACAACATAGAAAGACTCAACAGCACACAGGAAACAATAAAATATTTTCAGGAAGAAATTTAAATAAATAAATCAGATAAATGGCATGAATTAACCAAAGAAATAAACAGTGCAGTAAAGAAGTTATTCGGGTCTGCGAAAATGAAAAAGAAAGTCTGGTGGAATGAAACTTGTGAAGAAATGTTAACAGAAAGAACAAAACTATGGAAAAAATGGAAATGCTCTGGAAAGAATGAACACTTTGGTCAAATTAAGCAACAAAGAAAAGAAACAGCAAGAATAATAAAGGGTGTTACACGATCCTTCTTTAAAAGTCATGACTTTTTAACATACAAAATAACTTTGTTAAAAATAACTCTCAGAATTTCTATCAGTTGTTTAAAAATAACCTAAGAGGCTATCAAGCGCTAGGTATTTGCTTCAGAGATGAAAGTGGTAAATTGGGTTTAACCAATACCGAGAATTGTACAATCCTAAGGAAGTACTTTGATCAACTTCTGAACTGTGAAGAACCAATCTACAGGTTAGAATTACCAGATATCCATGAAAACTTAGAAACAGATCCACCACCTACTGTTGAAGAAATTGAAAAAAGCACCCCTAAAAAACAACAAAGCCAGTAGAGAAGACTCCATTACAGCTGAACTAAAAAATGGTCTCAACCAAAAATCATCGATAAACATCAAATCATCTTTGAAGAAATCTGGAATACGGAAAAGATCCCGGAAGAATGGAATGTGGCTCTTATACATTCTTTGCATAATAAAGGTAACAAGCAAGATGCCAATAACTATAGAGGTATATCCCTTTTGCCAGTGGCTTATAAGATATTCTCAAAAATATTACTAAACAGGGTAGAAGCAACACTTGACAGTCATTTGGGGAATATCAGAGTAGATTTAGAAAGGGCAGATCTGGCTCAGAACAGTCCGTCACAGACTCACGGACTTCAAAAACACAGCAGTAACATTTATAGATTTTAAAAAAGGCTTTTGATTCCATTGATAGAGAAACTGTATATAAAGTGATCCGAGAATTTGGAGTTAAATCTAAATTAACAAATTTAATCCGTGAAACCCTCATAGACACTATATCAAAAGTAAAATTTCAGGGCGAAATATCTAAACCATTAAATATAAATACAGGTGTATGGCAAGGTTATGGTTTGTCTCCACTACTCTTCAACTGCATCTTGGAGAAAATAGTAAGAATTTTGAATGAAAAACTAAAAGAACACACGCTATCACCAATAACACTGGGGAGAAAGAACAAGGTTGTTGAAATAAACTGTCTAACATTTGCAGACGATTTTGCCATACTTTCTGAAAACTTAACAAACGCAGCAATACAAGTCAATCTCTTAGAAGAGATAGCCAACAAAACAGGTTTAAGAATTTCTGTAGGAAAACATAAATTATGACAAAATATAAAAATTGCTCCAGAAGTCCTTGCAACATATATTGGTCAGATAAAGAGAGTAAAAAGGTGCAAATATCTGGGGGAAATAATTCAGGAAAATGGTTTGGAAAAATTCGCGGTAGATGAAAGGATACGCAAGATGGACATAGCATATGGTATAACCAGGAATATATACAACAAAAAATGTTTATCTAAAAATATTAAAATACAGCACTACATCACAGTTGTCAAACCGGAATGTCTTACGCAAGTGAATGACTAGTACTGAATTACAAGTTGCATAAATTAGAAGTACTAGAAAGAAGAATTATACGTAAAATACTTGGTCCACTAAAAACTACAGAATTATGGAAATTAAGAAGTAATGATGAAATATATCGCAACATAGAAATCATAACAGAAACACTACGGAAGAGACGATTGCTATTTTTTGAACATTTATATAGAATGGATGGCAACAGGTTAACCAAACGGATCTTCAAATATCTTTGGAACAAGAAATCAACAATAACCTGGATTCAAGAAGTTAAGAAAAATTTGGAAAGAAACCATATAAGTGAAGAAAAAGTAACAGAGAGAGAAATTTTTAAGAAAAAAGTGTTAGAAATGGAAGGATTCCAAGGCAAGAAGGAAAAGAAAACAGGCTCGAAATGGTCCGAGGAGAGGAAAAAGATACATAGTGAGAAAGTGGAGGAGTGCTGGAGAAAGAAGGGACAACAAAGGATGAAGCATTGAAATTGGTTCGTGGTCCCTAGAAGACCCTAATGGAAAAATAAGAAGCAGGAGGTAAACCAAAAAAAGTTCAAGCTTTTCCTTACTAAGTAAAACGTGACTACTAAAATTATTGCATTTGATTTTTTCCAATGTTCCTCTATCCCTCTCCCAAGCGCTTTATCAAAATGTAAAATAATGCGCGCTGTCACAAGTGTTTAACTGACCATTACAATGTTCCTAGATTTATTTATACAAGTACAAATTCAGCTCAAAAAAAGAAACACAATAAGTATTAAAACAAACAATAACTACAAATTTATTTTAGACGTATATTGCATCATCTTTTTGAGACTTTTCATAATGAATATTGACTGTTTGTAAACCATTTATAAGGAAACTCCGTTTGGCGCACGTTCACAATTCGCTAAGTAATTTTTAACTGACATTCGCGTAACAAAACTACCCCACTCAAAGCGGGACCCAGGCGAGTTATTCATGCATGCTTAGTTACACGGGAACAGCCAGGATATTGGCCAAGAGAGAAGAGTTGATGTTTAAAGCGATAAGACGGCAGCTACCCTCCCACCCGCTGGTTTGACAGACACTCATCCTCGATGGAGTGCATGCAAAATGGGCTTAGCAACAACCACGTACCTCACATCTTACAGCGAGAAAATCGCGTATTTTCGGCTAAATCCCTCCGACTCTGAACCCGTACAGCAAGCAAAAATTCAAATTTCGAATACAAGAACGTCGGAAACGACGAATAACGTGGTTAAACACGGCAGCAAAACCCTCAATACTCGACAAAACCATAATTCCAAAACCCATTAAACTCAAAACCCATATATTTATGCCGAATAAAAGCGTTAGGTAACCATTTGTGATAACTTAAATTATTTATTTCTTTTTTTGTTTTATTTATTAATATAAGTGAAAAAATTAGCCGATTTGTTAAATATTTATTTTTCTAATAATTTCGCAGTTTCACTTGACCGACGCATGAGGAACGTTATGAGGCCCATGACAATTTTAACCTTATATAAGTCGGAAGAATACACAACGTGCATACAGGTAAATCTTAAGCAGGGCTTTCAAAAGTGCTCATATTACCGTGAATAGCCTATGAGTGAGACTTAATTAATTGTGACAGTGCCACATCGACAACGAGCACCTGTTTAAAATAATCGCGTCCAACGATTGCTGTTCTACAAAAACTATGTGCAGTTGTTGCCGTCTTCGGGGACATGGAACTTTACCTGGGTGTGTGTGTCCCGTTGTACTACTTCTTCGGGCTGCTGCTGTTCGCCCTACAGCCGGTACTATGCTGGCGGCCCTACGGCCCGCTCTCTCCGCCGGCGCCATCCACCCTCCTGCTGTCTTTAAGAACTTCTGGGAGCATGCTAGCATTTGTGACATCACCGAGAGGTGCCTTCTACATTTCATGAACGTTGAAAAACGTTCGAGAGCGCAACGCGGAAGAAATATAAGGGTTGACTAAATTTTCCCTATGGATTTCTTCAATTTTATGTGTAGTCCATGCACGGTTACTTCAGCCTTTTCTGAAGCCCTGCTATAGTTCTACTTCCAGTATATTCCTCCGCCTCGTGCAAACTAAGCGTAACTAATCCTAGAGAATTACACCAGGGGACAACGCACCACATTCGTGGGCACTAAGTGTAACAATATTTTGTATAAGGACTATTTCTCACTAGGCGCTACCAACATAACTATTTTCTCCCTGATTTTTATCCAGATTATTTATAAAGAAGCATTATAATTTATAGATAAAATGTGAATATCAGTTCAATTTAACAGAAAACAAAGTAACTTTTATGAATACAAGTATAATACGCTTGTGATTGAGGGCGTATTTAGGAAATTACTAAACACGTCATACATGGGGAGATTTTTCAAGGGTTTGATTCAAAAAGGCCGAAGAAACCGTGAATGGACTATAATCTTAAAGCTTTAAAATTGTATCATGGTGTATTTAACTATTTAATTGACTGGTTTTCTTCTAAATAACTTTTATACTATTTTATTGTTTTATTTTTGTTTTATGCTCGCCAAATTAGTCTTTTAATTATGTAGTTTGTGATATTAATGGGGAAGTTTATAGGTAAAACAAAATATTTCTGACCCCAAATATAGTACAGGAAAGAGAAACACCTGTAAATAGCTTTTAGGGCACCGTCGCGAAGGTAATACAGATAAACCACTGTCATTCTTTAAAACTGAAATATAGGAATCAGCGCTATTAGTTTGTAGGGGTACTTTAATAAAACACAAATATTATATATATTATATATAGTTACATTCAAATCTCGCCGTTTCTCTCAATAAATAGGGTCTTGGACAGAGTGCACCCATCCCTCTTACCAAATCCCATCTCAATAGACATAGGTCGGAGAATTAAAGGGAAACTGACGGGATTCCTCCAGCACAAGTCTCTGATAGAACAGATGACAAAAATTTAGCCTACACGCCAGGGAAGAAGGGGAAATACTTATATTCTACCACTGAATTCCATTGTGGTATCTCACGCTACGTGGCCTCATGCCATTAATAATGTGTAAAAATCTCATAAAATCTACACAACATTTTTCTACTTATTTCAGTTAGTTGGAGAATCCAGCACAGCAGTTGTAGCATCACAGGAGTACCGAACTTCGCGTTGTAGAAGTTGAACACAGGATGTAAAAAAACAGTTGCTACAGTCTCTAGGAGAACAACAAGTTTAAGGCCAAAATATCTCTTTTAATTTTAATCTGTAAAGTGATAAAAAGTTGATGTTTCGGACTCAACTTGCAAAGTGCACTGCCCATACCCGTTACCCCGCCACTTACAACTTAATCGTGAGGCCATGTTAATGCAGTAGTACTAGAGGTAGCAAGTGGTAACGATGACTTTAAAATATTGTTGTTCGAACAAGAACCTCAATCATTCTTTCCTGTCAGTAGCATTCCGCGTAGCAGGTTGCGCCCAACATCACCACGTCAAGAATTCTGATGGTGTGTCACTCAACAACGAAGTTTGTATATGTAAGATGTTTAGTGCTTCTCCATGATCGAGTAGGTTCGTCATTCGTGCCCAGACAGAACCTGAATCCGTCACATAGGATGATACATTGCCACACCTCGGCCGTTCATACCACTTGATAACATTATACATTATACAGTAGACCTCTCGGTCATTGTATTTTATATTTGATCGCAGTGCTCTTAGCTCGAAAGCCCTATCGCGCTTCGGCCTCCCAATAGGCGGAGAAGAGGAATCATGTCTTCTCACCGCAAGGAAACCAGGATTAATGCGACCGTTGGCCAGATCCTAAGCACAAACCTGGCACGTCCACACATCCTTGCCCCTTCTACCACAGGGGTTCTGAGACCCTCGCACTCAGAAACCAAGCGTGTGGTCTGGCCGGGGTTCTACCTATACCTCTAGCACCTCTCCAGGGCACAACCGGAGCAGGTTGCCGCTCACCGCCCGGTCTTTCCACGAGAGTGGGAATCTCTCCAGACAATCTCCAGCATACGGAGTTAACCACTACCAGCACGAGTCCAACCACAATGATCGGTCACCAGAGAGAACCTCCAGTGGAGCCAACCGATCGTCCCGTGCTACCACTTAATTTCCATGGCACTTGTGGGTTATTCATCACCGACTGCTCCGCCGATGGAGTGGCAGAGGAAATCCTTTCCATGCAAAGTTGTTGAGAACACCTCCCCGGGCATCAGCCTTACACCCAATAAAGGGCTGGTCACACTCCACTCCCTAGGAGCCACATCCTACAAAGGCGGGGCCTTACGATGACTCAGAATGGCCACTACCCCGGGGGCCGAGCCACCAGGGAGCAGTCAGGGCCCCCTCCCCGGTGTCGCGGTTCACCTGAAATAGCAGTCCTTGCTCTGACATTGGAGAATTTTTATCATATATCGTCATTTAATCTCCAAAGTTTTTATCACTGCATCTGAGCCACTGCTCCCCTCGACCCCTGAGGGCCTTACGTGACCAATTCCCAGTTCGAGGGAGATACGTCGGCCACACTCCATTCCATGCCTTTGTACTTCTACACACATTGAAGTACTGATATTGGGCCCCAACGGCCTGGCTGCTAAGTGTTCTAACACCCCGCCAAGTGGTCGAGCCTAGGTACCATATACCGGGCCAACCATGACGGCAGATACCCATGGCCAGTCGCGAGGAAACTGGCAACCCATAGGGAACGAGCGGCGTAGCCCAATTTGCGGAATCAGGGGAGGCACGAGAAGCATTTGGTCGATTGAGTGGTAGAGAGGGTATAAGAGATGCTTAATCCATCCTGGACGAGTCGTGTGCTGTGAAACTTGACTTAGCCAGTATAGCATGGACTGCCACACCACCTCGCATGCCAAGGACTTTCCTCCTAGGCCACTACACCCCACATGAATCCTGAAGAGTGCCTCACACTGGAGTCACACAACCCTACCCCCGCCACTCGATAACAGCAAAACTGCAAATGAAGTCGCGTTGTCGGAGTGCTAATGGAAGACGGCGCTAATTCTGCGGAGATCTTTCTGCAAGTTGACTCGCAGTACTGAGGTTGGAGTATGTGCACTCTAAAAAAGGTTTGTACGTTAACAAGAAATTCCTTGGAACCCAGTTGCCAAGAAAATCCTTTGTAAATCTACAAAGAGTTTTCTTCTAAAATCTGCAATAGCTGTATTTGTAATATTACAAATGATAGCCTTGTATTACAACTGACATTATTGGGTTCTTCTCGAAAACAAACGTGATGAATTAATAACAGAGAATCACCAAAAAATATATTTCAAAATATAATTTACGAAATAAAATGTTACACTTTACCAGCACGTGGACTAGAACCCACACCCTTTATATTATTAGTAGGCTCCCTTAACCATAACACCAACATGACTTATGAGCTTTAATCTTATTTTTACTGTAAATATAGCTGCAATTATCCACAAAATAATATTTAAGTCACTAAGTTAAGAAGAATAGGTACATTTATTTCATTTGAAGAGTTCAGTGGCTGAGTTAAGATATTTGAACGGCTCTTAGCAACGAGGTATTGAGAGCCGATTCAGGAGCTCTGTGCAGCTAGGAAATATAAACAGTTAATGAATAATACGGTCACATTTGATTAAAATTGTCGTTTTATTATTATTTGAGTTGTTTAAAGTGTTTTACGTTATTTAAAATTGCAATACATTTATTTTCGCACGCAACTACACTTTACATCACCCATAGTTTTTGTACAAACAACTATATGCGATTTTACGTTGCTGAGTGTCCGCCATAATTTTGCTGAAGCTTGTGGAAACGAGTCAGTATAGTACAAACCTTAACTGAGGTTTATTTAAAAAAAAAACGGACGTTTGAAGTTTTACAAGAACAATATTTGTATTGTTACAAGCATTTGTAAAATTACGAAGAATTTCTTAGTAAAAATTACAATATTTTTACAGTGTTGTCACTCGCCGTATGTTGTTACATGCCTAAGTGATGGAAAGACACTGTTGTTCGCACACGTCCGACGATGAAGCTGCAGGCAACACAGTACGATCGCTACTGTCCAGGTGGCGGTAAGTTAAAGACTGGGCACCCTACCTCCCGCAGTCGTACCATTCACCCCTCTTTCAAACCATATATGTGTCGTATACGTCACCAAGGCATGCTAGCTGTTTACTGGCGTTTACTACGCACACACGCAAACACACACCCATAGTGTTTTACTGCACATATTTTCGGCCTACAACCGTTCAAGTTATATGCTGTTCTCGGTAAAATTACCACTTTTGAAAGCCCTTATTTAGATCTACTTGTATACACATTGTGTATTCCTCTGCATTATGTAAATTTAACCTTGACGAGGGGCCTCATCACTTTATTCATGGGTCGGTCGAGTGAAACTGTGATATTATTAGAAAAGTAAATATGTTACAAAACTGCTCGTTTTTATTCTTCGATGCAATAAAAAATAACAGAAAGCGAAAGAAATACTTTAAGTTATCACAAATGACTACCTAACACTTTTTGTTCGACATTAAAATATGGAACTAATTTCCCTCCATCGTTATCAACTTTACTGGGCACATGTCACTCAAGACGCCCGTTAAAATGTAAGCAGTTAGACACATTGACTTTATTCTAAGGTCGATTTCAAAATTTCTCACTTTATCATGAACAGCATTTACCAAAGATTTAGAAGTTTTTACGCATCCGTTGCAATATCTCTTGTTAATATTCAACTCCGGGTCACATTTTTTTCCCAGTGAGTGTAAATCAAAAGCCAGACATCTGTAGAAGATCATAAAGCCGCTTGTACCCTGAATATGTCAGGTTATCATGAGTTAAGCGACATCCAAGTTGATGTTTCGGCAGGAGTTTGCAATATGTATGAAACCAGTTCAGCATGCAAGCGAAGTTTGATTTTCATTTTCGACTACAAGAATTCTAGTTATATATATATATATAAAACTAGAATTCAATATATATATGTATATATATGTATATATATATATATATATATATATATATATATATATTAATATATATAATATATACACCTACGGCAGTAATGTATTCGTCGAAATAATACGTACTACCGTGACCAGCGTAAGCTGTAAAAACTTTTTTGAAATTGACAGACATGCAAGAATGGATAGGCTTTTCGTGGTTAATTAAACACTTGAAATGTTCTTCTTAGGATGCATTTCTTTGTCCATTTTGTGTCTCTTCGCCAGTTACAGAAATATCGCAATTCTTTAGAGTAGAAACCTGTAGACACGTTTTAATATTGTGGTATTTATCTGCATTTCTAGTACATGCACTGCTAACTGTTCTTCAAATGACCTATTACTCAAGGGTTTTGTGAAGAATGCGTGCTTAGGAAAATTATATAGCTTATGTGTGGACAACTGGCACTAATGTGATGTCCAGTTCATCAAATACTTACAAAACACCGTTTTGAAACATGTAAACTTTATAATTACGCGTGCACAATACTTCATCGCAGGATACAGATACCTTGCTTGATTTTACTAAAAACAGAAAAAAAAATATCTTTACAGTTTATTACTACTAATATTTAACTGCTGGCGTAAGAGTTTTGAAACTTGTTCGTGATAACAGGTACTGCTATTGATCGTTATAATTAAATCAACGCTACCTAATTTTAGGTAACATAATTGGTTCAGCTTAAACTCGCATTGCACTGGAAAACCTATGCATATTAATTTATTTTTATGCGTGTAATTTAATGTTATAATGATTAGAAACACTGATAACTACAGTAAGCCCTGAAATTAAATTAAATTATATAGTAACATGAGGAATCCGCAAACAGTACAACTTATCTTCTCTTGAATTGCACTGTAAACATTACACATTGTTAATATTTACTTGGAATAACCACTTCAGATACATCACAAAGGCAATTCATATGAGGTCTAAATTTAAAAATATCGAATATTACAACCTCAACTTAGCTTAAGTGACCTTTTATATTTACCCATTTTTACAATGGAAATTTTTAATTTACAAGATTAATATTTTTGTTAATTTACATATTGAAACGACATTTTAAAAAGGAATGTATTTCTGATCTGCAAGAGACAACATAATTTGGGTAGAGATACATATTATTTCATATTAATGCTAAATATGAGCAAATATGCAAACTTTTCATATTTACTGTAATTCACAAAATACAATTTTACTTTGTTGTTAACCACAGTTTCCCGTTAAACACCTAGGCGGATATCAATGAAAACCTTATTTGTCATTGGCAGTGCATAAATATATATGAAGAAAATCGACCAGTCCACTGAACGGAATCGGAAGGGGAGAAATAGTACTTCCGACACTATCGGCTTAGGAGGTTTAGTATTTTCTTTAAAGATACATTTACATGTATCTGATTGACATAACATGAGCACGAAGACACCCGAATGCTGTTAGAATCGATCAAAAGATACAACAGTTTGGAAGACTTTAATATTGATCTTAATTTCTCCTTCCCTTTCTCTCTCTCTCTCTTTCTCTCCCTCTCTCTCCCTCGCTATCTCACTTGCCCTCTGTGCCGGAATGGAGTTGAAGTAGAGAACAGAAGAATGTCCGGATACGCCCGGAGCTGTTAACAACTTTGTATGTTGACTGCTCCACGATTAGTGAGGATGATACAAGGGCAACACTGGCGTGCGTAGCTTACCTATGGTCGCCTCTACAAGAAATGCGCTGATCTGGTTTGCACTCGTTCAATTGGAAAATTATGGAATATTCAATGGTGACCCTGTCATTTCGTTCATTAGAAGTCTGCGGCAACATTTGTGAATGCAATCCTCCGTGGGACTTGCTTGTTGTATGCGCTGCGGTGTATAAAAGTAATGCTACGATTGCCTCCTTTATTTTAAATTTCATATAATTTCTTTCGGAGGGGTTTGTTCATTCCTCGAGGACACGTATGGTGAATCTTTTGCGTAACTTGTTTTCAAAACATTTATTTGGAAAACACTGGATAGACAGCATCATCGGTGGCCGTTGTACACTCTAAAATAGGAACAGTGAAAACTGCTCCAAATCTGCGGATTCTAATCCAGATCTGTTGAAAACAATTCGCTTGAATCAGTTAAATTCTACCGATCAATTTAGTTGCTGGTATTCACTGATTAATGAAGTGATTTTTTCTACTTATTTCTAATTCATTGGACTGTCTTGGCAGTAAACCCTCAGCGCATTCCACTGATCCATCAGTAGACAATAGCTCATTAACCGTAAATCCAGTAAAATAACTCTGCAGATTGAAACCACTGATTCAGATCTAGAGTGTCGTTGCGAAGTCGAGTTCACACGAAGACAAAGTCGAATTACTGAGCAACGATGTGGTGTTCAAAAGGTAAGGTGCCTAGTATATTCAGGAAAAGCCATCGCCTCCGTCTTTCTAATGCTTGAACGTAAGTAGAAAAAGCTAGATCAGTAAAATATCAAGAAGGATGGCTCCTCGACTGGTCCTATCGCAACCCATGATGAAATTTTTAATTTTCCTGTCGTGATTATTGTCTGTCGTTAACACCAAATACGTTTTCTAACGCTCCATATATATATAACTATTATGATAAGTAGTGTGCCTGTTATCTATTGAAAACGGTAATTACTATGTTTAATTTTTGTGACATGGCTATAAATAAATAGTTCTTTTCATCTGTACTACAAGACAGTGTAGATATGTGGTCTCCGCTTCCTCTTTAAAGTTTTCTTAATATGACAATAGTCAAGCAAAAAAGAAAAAAAATCTGGGGAGAAATCTAACTTATTTAATGTTTGGCTTATGCTTTTGTATTACAACATTGTGGCCTATACACCGACATAAGCATACTACAAACTAGTTTAAGTCGCCTGCAAACCTCGGTATGTGAATTAGGCTGGAGTGTGTTTAGAACACGCAATTAGAAAACAAACTGCTGTGTGTTTTTACCGTATATTTCCTGATAAATGAAAACACTTCAAAATAGCCACGCAAAATAAATGTTCAGATATCTTACGTATGAAAATCATTATTCCTGAACACAATATTACCAAAAATAGCATTTCCACGCTGTCATCTGCCAAAATGTGGTGATGAAAATGCGAAACTTACGGGCGACTGCACTAAGCTTTGCTAAAGGCTTTCATCACCACAGTAGTATGATCTGGTTCCTTGACTTGCAAGGGGATCGAGAATCGAAGCCGGAGCCGGGAAGCCGCCGCTGGGTCCTCCAAAAAGGCGCAGACCATGGAAGTTTTAGGGGGCGCAAACCAAAAATGTAATTCTAAAATTGAAAGACGAAATGATGTATTAACACTTGCCTAATATAAGGTTTTCAGTGTTATTACCATCCTGCCGGCTGCTGACAAACCAAGAGATACTCGCTTGACTCAAAGGCCAAATTCGTAAACACTGAAAATAATTGTTTTCTTCAAATGGCTCAAAATATATTTGAATATCCTGTATAACGGAGGGCCTCTCGCCTTATCAATAATAAATGAATTTTTAGGAGTCCTAGTTAAGTTTACTTCCTTAAACTGGAAACACATTTAGGATTTAAAAACACTCCCTAGAAGCTATTTCGATATTTTTTTTTTAATTGAAGAAAACTTTCTTATGCTTTCTCTTGCACTTGGGTTAATTTAATAATTTGGTACACACAGTTACGAAATCAAAAACCTTTTAACACCACCTGGCCAATTAAAATTTGTGTTGCACTCTAAAAAACAAAACCTGGAATGGCATCAACGTGAACAAAAAGCTGCTTGGAAGTTCAAAACTCTGAGTTCCAGAAATTTCTGGTTTCCACAGTACCAAAAGGCGTCTCATTTCTTCGCTTTATTCACAGGGTTTGTCGATTACCACATCATTGTCCAATGCTACAAGCTTGTCCCTTTCACACTGCATTATCAAAAATGCTTTCAAATTGTAATTTGTCATATTGGAGCGAAGCCTTGTTTTGATAAGTTTAAGCTTAGAAAAAGCTCTCTCGCAGTTTACTTGAGTTAATGGTATTGTAAGCCGATATTTGTAAACTTTACTTAGTTCAGTGTATAAAACACAGTACATATTGTAATTACATATCACTTTATGTACACAATCTATGCATTCCTTGAAAGGATCTTCCATTCTACATGTCCGTACTTCATTTTGTACAATTTATTCTGATGTTTCACTTTCTGAATCAGATTCCATGCCAGCATCCCTAGTATATTCTTCAGTCAGTGACGAGGATATCTGGGGCTAGTCCTGAACAAACGATTCTAGTTCTTCGATTAACCTGCCTTTGTCAATATTAGGTACCAAGTCTCATATTTTGTCAGATGCATTTGATGGTAGACCTTACTTAAGTTCAGAAAACCTCTTTGGATCAAACATGATAGATCTAGGTATAGGTTCTTGTGATCAGCAGATCTGTTCGCCATACTCTGATTAAGCTTGTCAACAATATTGAAAACTTTTGTTCTGAACTTATCCTTTTCAGTTGCTGTTGTTTCTTCATCATCTGCCAACTCTCTTGCCATTTTCTTAATCTTCCTAAGTCCCTTGGATGGTAGTTCCAACTCCAGATAGAGATGTTATGCCTCCAGAGAAGGATTGCCTTCTATCTTCTCGTCCAGGAGTCTTGGCATTATAAACGGGAACATTTTGACAGCTCTAAAAACCTGATCGAATTGGGACCTGGCCTCCTCCAATTCATATTGAGCAGTAGAAACAAACCTCTAAGCATGCCATAGTCCAGTTTCTTTGTTTGGAGAATGTACGAGAGAGGTGTCATGATTTTGAATATTAACATAAATACCATAGTCACCAGTATTATTTCAAATGAAAGAAACTTTTGGAGAAGTGCATTAGCCTCATTGCGTACTTTTGGAATGAAGTCTTGAGAGTTGCCAATCGTATGTATAGTCACAACTAGTTCTACGAACACGGTTTCTTGATGAGATGTGTTGTCAATGTCTTCACTGCCAATCCTGATCTTCATAGCTGTCCCCACTATGGCTTTTTGGGTTTCTATTGGTCAAATGTTAATGCCCCTAGTAAATTTGTGTTTTATGTAATTAGTAGTGTGGAATTATACCACTTTCCGAGATTTTTTTATTTTAGAAAAGTTTGTTTTCTTAGGAATTACCCAGTTTTCTACATATTTATTTTGTTTATGTACATGTCCGTATTGTTTTTGAACTTTTTCAGTGTATTTTAATACTGTGGAATGTTATTGTTTACATTTGGGAAACAGTGCATTTGAACATTAATTTGCGTGTTATGTTTGCGCTAACTACCAAACATTTTCGATGATTTATTACAGAAACAACTGAATGAAAACTGTAATAGATTCCTTTGTAGGTAGTCGCATACTCTTTACACACCCAAAGGTCTACATAGCAGTACTGATTAACTTTGCAAATATTATCATTTCTCTACATACTGAGTTTGCAAGTAATTTTAATTTCAATGAGTGGAGAGTTGTTGTGTAACACTTCAATATTTATGACTTTATAATGATTATTATAAGTCTTTAAATTTGATTTAAATGCCAAACTTTAATGCAATGTATAAGATGTTTAGCGTATGTTCAATGTAATATGTGAAACTTATTTATTTTGACAGTTGTGTTGTATAAGCTATGTAAGTCTAATTATTATCTATGGTTCCTTTGTATGAGTATTTGTCTTTGTAACAAGCACTACCTTTTGTTTTCTCAAAAGAATCAGGCAACACTTGCCAGTCTATCACATTTTATTTTATTTTATTTTCGAACAATAGTCTGATAGAACAAAAAACTTATTCATTCTAATTTGGAATCAGTGAAAGGCCAGTTCAGAAAAGAAGTCAGTCCTTACAATTAAATATTTACGACGGAGATACATATTTATTGACGCACTATTGAAATTCTGAGCCTATATATGTTTAAAAGAAGAAGTAATTCGACATAAGATGTACGATGAGCCCGGAAGGAAGGACGGCCCAGTAAAGGAGGACTTCTGGATTTTCAACTTTGCACCAAGGACGACGCAGTGTCTGGTGTTCGGAGAGCCAATTCTGCGAGAGTAGGACTAGTAGCTGCGGATTCTGGCGAGGTTCCGATTCTGCACCCACCTCCGCTGTTCCGGCCCGCAGAGGACGAGTTCGCTGAGCAACACCCGGAGATGTGCTGTCCATGGTGAGCGGGAGAGCTGTTCCTGGGTACTACACCAGTGAAGGATGACTCCACAACATCGACAGAGTTGCGGTTATTTTCCGCTATCAACACAGATAAGTCATATTTTTGTTCAAGCTAATGTAAGTGTATTTATGACACCAGAACTAGTAAAATCAAATGTTGGTAAATCGGTTGATGTGCAGTGTGCAGGCTGTTGTTGCTTGTAATTTTGAGAATTAGTATAGTATAATATTTCGTAACTGAAGTTCTGCAAGGGTACCATACGGTTTGAGATTGGTTTGTTTGATCAGTATTAAAATAAAAGTAATTTTATTAGTTTCTATTGATTTACTTGATTTAAGACTTCTGTGTTTGTTTATTAGAATTAATTATCCAATTGTTTCTAACTACAGAGGAAGTGAGATTTGGATGAATACATCGATTTTTTTTAGCGTGGCAGCATAACAGTTCAGCCGAGGTATATCATTAATATAACCTATGAGACTCACTCACATATACAACGCTATTTTATCAATGAATTACACATTCATATCTTATATTAAATATATCAGAAATAATATTTTATATGCAATAAGATTGGCCGTAATATTGTAACACATATTATAGGTGTTACAGTATTAATTTGAACTCCCAAACGTGTGGCTATAAACTCTCCGCACATTGTGTCATTTAACACATAACAGTTGAGTACAGCATTTGGTGGCAAGAATAATTCTTCTCCAGCCAGTGAATCAAAAGTAAATTCTGTGTGCTAAACACTATGTACTGACATCACACACCAGACAATTTAATTTCAGCAGTAGAGATGTCATCAGGTTGTCTACAGTTGGCAAGTCAGTGTATATATTCTAGAGTGTGAACCAGCTGTCGAGTGAGGGTTACCATCAAAACCAATCGAAGGTAGTAGCAACATTTCCCCCTACCCACTATACTCACAATTGTTTACACAATTGTGGACAAAACTTTCAAACAATAATATTTCACTCCTGAGAGTCATCGTTTCATTTCAGTGGTATTTACTATAATTTTTTATACAAACAAATAAAGGCTTTTTTTTAATTTTACTTCCTCATATTTACTCCGTGAAGTATTCAGTATTTTAACTTTGTGCATACACCTATAGTATTAACTTAAATTAGGTGTTTTTCAATTAATTATTTTGCCACATTCTGCAATGCAGGTGTCACTATAGTGATATGCACACAATTTCTTTTGACCTGTTAGCCTATTTACAGTTTTGTTTGCGGTGACCACAGTATTGGAGGAAGTACTTGCAAATCCCATTACAATTACAAGTGCCACGAATTTGAACAGAAAATTCGTTAAAATCATTACCAATGTGGATTATTTTCAGTTCAGCTGCTTTTGATTTCTGCAACATATTTTCCAGTCTTCTCTTCATGAAGCAGTTCATATGAAAATCTGTGATAAAATTTATTGTAAAAAGCATGTAGTCGAGTTCGTTTTTAGAAATGACTTGTTCTAGATGATCTAACGTTATAAAAATTATTGGATTCCTGTCAATTTGGAAATAAGCTTTGTTATTGAAAGTGAATAACAAGATTATCTGTGCTTAATTCATGCAAAACTTGAGAGGTGAAGTAAAATTAGCTTACTGGCTTGAGTACATATTAGTACATAGTATGTACTATCAAATATGTTGGTCAATTGAATTTTTTTATCCTAGCACCAGTTGTACTGCATAAATTTCATTATTGGAAAGGGGGGGGGGGGTGAAAAATGGTTGATTAAAATGTTTAAAGATTGCCGTCCAGCTATGCTATGAAATACTCTCCTTAATACAGTAGACCTTATTTGCAATTTGTGTAGTATTTAAATTATTTATCTCATCTATAATATCTCAAATGTCACTTAAGTGGCATACCAGAGGCGATGGTACATTTTCATATTTGGTATAGGAGTACCATTGTGTTGTTTATAGCTGTAAGCATTTTTCAATAATTGTTACTGCTTCTTCTATGGATTATCTACGCTAGCCAAGAAAATGTATGTCTTAAGTGGGAAGTTGTGTCCCAATGCATGTATGTACTATATGAATACACCATGTGTGGTGGTCAAAGTAATGATCAAACGTAATAGTTCTACGAAATTTATTTGAGTTACTCTCCATAGGCATTGGAATAGTTTTCTAAGAAGTAACGTGACCTGAATTTGTCAAGTAAAATAATGACGTATTTGATATTTTACTATGGAACGACACTTACTAAAATCCTAAATTACCAAATCGCAACCTTCCTGAACAAGTGACTTAATATCATCCGATCTGAGCGCTACTACTGTTAAAATACTATTGTAGTAAACGGTAACTACGAACACAGTCTCACTGTGTGTTATATTTTTGGGTGTGTATGTTTCTTTTTACATAAATACGTACGAATAAAAATTTAAAAGGAGTGAGGTGAGCAGTTTACCATAATTTATAAAAACCTGCTAAATGATGAAGTGATCAATTAGTGTCTATGAAACGAGCATTCGGAAATGAGCGGGAGGAGGAGACGATACTCTTGCCCCTTCTGTACTTGATTGTGCCCCTTCAGTACAGTTACAAATTTGACAGTATGTCCATTTCAATTAAAATTTCCCCCAATTCCGAGTTGCTCTGTAGGCCCTACTACAAAGATGCTTTAGGTTTTGTTGATGAAAAGGCACTACATATTGCCAAACTACAGAATAGTCCTTTGTGTATAATTCTTGGTTACAGCCCCCAAAATTTCATAACTGGTCTACTCACATTATGAAGAAGTGACTGAGGTTTGAACTGTTTGTTACTTATGGTTGAAGCATGGCTGCCAGTGGGTTAACCATAGCTGCCTGTGTTTCACTTGAGGCAGTGTAGTGGTGGCATAACTGCATAACAAAACTGATTTATATGTGTAAAGGTGCACTCGCAACCATCCGTCGCACTCGTCAGGCGGTCACATGATCTTCGACCAATCGCAGGGCAACGTTTTTTTTATCCGTCAAATATATCTTGGACCGACGGATGGGCCACCTCCTTCTGACTAGCTTCTGTAGACCCGAATACGCACTTTGAAATAAAATGTAACGCGCTGGATATGTGTTTATTTATCTTGGTGGTAAATTCAGGAAATTAAAACTTAAACAGTAATTCAACTTATATATTTATCACGTAAAAATTTATTTCCCAAAATGTTTCTCTCATGAAAATGTATTTCCAACCAAAATATACCTTCTGCGAAAGAAGAAAGCAGAACATAAACCATATTTGTTAGGAATAGAAACTTTTGAACAATTTATTTTGTTGCTAATTTAATGATAATAGCTTCAAAAAGCAGTAAGTTAATACTTCGGCAACTTATTATTAGATATTACTGCCTATAGAGCTAATAAAAGCAACAATGTTAAATCACTAACTGTAATAGAACTATTTTTAATTAATCTAGCATTAATAAAACACAGATAAGTTGTGGCAATTTCGCTATCCAAAAAAATTTTTGGTTATATTCATTCCCGAATTTTTTGGCATAAATTTAAGTTTTGTGACTGTTTAGCATTCCGTTCTCTTACTTATAATTGATTAACATATGCCCTTCGTAACTTGTAACATGTAAGTATGTGTCCAGTAACATGATTCTGTTACAATTGATTGTCCTTGTTTCAAGTGACAATATTTATGCTTTAATTAAATTTTTTAATACGGCATAGTAATATAAATATGCAACTATTATATTACATCCGGCAAAACAACACGTTTTTATACTACGAGACGACAACTGCACTTAAATCGCGCATATCGAGCCATGTAAATTTGAATTGCCCATGTATTCGTCTGTTCAAGCCGCTAGGGGCGCTGTTGTAGCGTGTCTCGCATGTTGACAATGTTAAAACGCTTCAGTTTCCCATATTGTCCTTCTACTATATTTGGTAGTAGTCTGTACTGTATTATGCTTGCTGACTTTTATGCATCTTTCTCGAATCTTGGTTTTCAAGGTTACAGGTCAGTTGCTATTATAGGCCATTATCTTCCAAGATGGTGGATGGGCGATGTTTACCAAGATGGTGGTCATCTACAAAGATGGCGGTCGCCTACCAAGATGGTGGTCTCCAGTAATGTATAAACAAATGACGAACGAAAACACAAATATGCTGGCCTCCAGTAGCATGTAAACAAATGGCGAACAAAAAAATCAAGATCGCGGAATGGATATAGGTGAGGGAGATTCGAACAGAGGTGGCGTGGGGGGAGACCTCAGGAAATGTAAGTTTTCAAATTAAATATTTTCAAAGGAAATTTTTTTAGGAAAAAAGGG
The DNA here is from genome assembly GCA_029891345.1 of Dryococelus australis. Classification (NCBI taxonomy): domain Eukaryota; kingdom Metazoa; phylum Arthropoda; class Insecta; order Phasmatodea; family Phasmatidae; genus Dryococelus; species Dryococelus australis. Next base: position 82,148,578 of record CM056995.1, read on the forward strand.
GAATTCCGAGGGGAAAAAGGGGAAAATGGCCACCGGAGTTAAAGACATTTTAATTAATTAATTTTTTAACAATTATTTAAATTTTTTAACGATTTTTTTAATTAAATTTTTCTGTAAGAAATTTATTTTTTACATTTTTTAATTGGTTTTTATTTTTTTGTGAATTTTTTGTGATTTTTTTTAGATTTTCTTGAATTTTCGCATTTTCAAAGTCAAAGGTCAAGGTCAAAGTTCATAGGTCAGTCCTGATCCCGGTCAACTGGTTCGGAGTCACTGATCGCAGTCACCGCAGTCGCTGATCCCTGTCAGCATTTCAAAAAAAAAAAAAGGTCATTTCTGAGAATCCTTTTAATCATTTTTAAAATAATTTTTTTATAATTTTTAATAATTTTTAATAATAAATCTTTTCGGCTTTTTTCGAATACTTAGAATTTTTTGAAGAGTTTTTGGAATTTTTTTTAGGGTTTTTTTTAGTGGGTTTTGGGAACAAAGGTCCTCGGATCAAGGTCGATGTCAAGGTCAAAGGTCACACGGATCGGGTGAAAGGTCACTGACATCCAATATCGCGGACGGTGACGTAGCAACATGGTGGCTCCCCCAGCTCCGGCTCCGATCCCTGATCCCCTTGCAAGTCAAGGAACCAAATCATACTACTCACAACAACTACACGCAGCATGAAGAACTATGGTCCGTAGACCCATTTTTATGACGTAGAGTTATCCAAGTTTAACTTCAACCTATATATAAACAATTTCATCAATGTTGTATGCAAAACTTTTACTCAGGTTTTTGCTGTCCTCATAATACTGTCCGGGATGCTAGTATTTAAGTAGGACAGCATATTCGGACCAAACAATTAATTGTCTTGGGATTAGAGACGATATCGTATTGTATGCACTCTTATAGCCCCTTCCTTCTGTGGTTCGGACATGACAAAAGAGCAATTCAACTGTGTAGTAAGTGTTCAACAATCATTTCCAGACGTATAATCGAACTTGGCGTCGTTTGTCTGGCCTCGAGAACAACACAGACTGTATTTTAACGAAAACATTTCGAGTTGCGACTTAGCGATACGAAAACAAAGCCGAACTGGTCTTGTACATCCTGACAGCGTTACTCCGGTGCCGGGGGCGACACCATCGACAGTGGTTGCCGCGATGTGGCGGGAAATTTTAACTAGTTCAAACGGACCCATGGCCCAAACATCGTTCGTTGTTTACCGTGTGACTCTACAGAATCAGCTTTGGGGGTTGTGTTTGTTCAACCGTTGCGTTAGCTGCACTGTTAAGAAAATTTTCCGTAATTTTAAAAGAATGTGATAACAAAAATTCTTAGAACTGTCCCTAAGATTATAAGTACGTTTCTTTTTGCTTTTGTTGTGCAGGTGATTTGACTGATTATAAGTAAGGAAGTTGAAAAAAGGTAAAAGTTTTTAATTCTGGAGCGAGATCTGAATACGAAACAAAAGTCCTGGAGCCTGTGAATCTGACCACCCACCTACAACCTTGTTCATAGGCGGGGGGATGTAAATAATTAATGTCTAGAAATCTGAAATGCGTAAGATAATGTCGGAGATTGAAAATGGTAAATTCATGAACATCAGTTAAAGATCAAATACAAACAAAATTCATAGAAACTAAATAAACTGACAAATAAACGTTTACTGTTTACACCATTTCGAATAGTTAATCGATTATTTTAGCGGTCTGAAAACGATTGGGGTGGCAGGGGTACCGACATAGCCCCATGCCTGGATCGAGAATGGGGTGCCACATGAAAACTACTCTCCCAAACTGCAGTCGAGGTGTATTGAACACTGCCTCCAAAATGCGAGTCAGTTCTGCTGCCGCCATGACCAGAAACGCTTGACGCAAAATACCGTACGTCGAAGTAAAAATCTTATAAAGCTGGCAATTAGAATATTATATACAGGCCCATTATTTCTTACGCGCTCCCACTTAAATTCGTGGAGGGCGGACACACTTTGTGGTGCCTATAGATTAAATTCACTCGAAGCGGGGGGGGGGGGGGGGGGAATATATATGCATTTGCCAGCGATAACTCTGAGCAGCTCTCGACAACCATTGACCTTGCCGCACGGTTCGCGTTTATCTGTCTCTCTCTCTCTCTCTGTATCTCTCTCTCTCTTTCTCTCCAGGATCAGATATACCGGGGTCAGTCGTGCCCCAAAACTCTCCCGATCTTTTCGCCGCGTCTATTCAATATTTTCTTTCCCGTTGTTTTTAATTAACCACTTCGTCCTCGGTTCCCACCACCCCCGCACTCTTCCACTACCCCCCTCGCGCATTTCCCTTGCCTCAGCTCCGGGGCTCTCGTTTTACGATGGCTCTGTGTAAATGAACCGGAGCAGCGGAGCACTTGATTCCTACGGCCAGGGCACACACTGCCGCTCGCGCTGCCTAATCAAACGCAGTCCAGTTTTAAGTAGACCTAACAGTGGAGAGGCAATGTTTATTTTAAGCCTTTTTATATGTGGTGGGGGTGGAGGTAGGTAGGAGCACAGTTTTACAGGGCGAAATGCAATGAAAGGGCTGTGCGCGGAAGAGAGAAAGAAGAGAGGGCTCCGCTGGGATGGTTCGGCTTTTTTTTTTGTCCAGGGGAAAAGGGGGGTTATAATTTTACTTGCGGACGGGAAAGAGGCGGAATGATACGCGAGTAAGAGAGCACGTGGAGGGGAACTATTTAATTGACCACTGGCTTAAAAAAATAAACAAGCTCATATCGCAGCCTGATGAAGTATACGGAGGGTGAAAACACTCGGCCGAGAATTTTTTTTGCCAAGAGTGTACTCCGACTCAGGAGGCGGACAATATTCCACCCTGCTATACGGAACTTACTTACTGGGTGCCCGTATAATTAGGCTGGAGGGAAAGGCGGGGGTTAAATGTTTATGCAAATTAATATTTTTTAATTATTTTTTATTTTCCTTTGGAGCCTCCTTTTGTTACTAGAGCTGTGTAAGCCCCTTTTACGAGCACTGTGCCCTTTTTGACTAGTCATTTCTTGAAGCGCTATACTCGGGGTTAATAGACTAAGTACTTAATAAGTTACACTAAAGATAGGCTAGTCTGTTTACTGAGACGGGAAATACTATTTACATGTCAATCATTCTCATCAATTTCACTTTATAAATGAAAATAATGTGGAATTATTACATTGGGATACCTGTTGAAAATGTAGACTATATATATAATATAAATTAATATTTCAATTTTATTTAACATTAACTGTTCCAGCAGCCAACACATTTTACAATAATAATGGATACTATACATGGCGAAGATTAGGCCTATATGCATGTTAAATAGTATACGAGCATTGTCATCACTTCAATAAAAAAGCTGCAATTAATCACACTACACAAAGTAGTTGTACACTGGTCTAAAAAAAACCAGTTCACAAGTACTTTTTACCATAGCGTCCGTGAAAGTCACATTAAAAAAAAACTCTGTATATGTAACTCCAAAATAGAAGTACAATAGCGGCAGTTTATGATAGCTTGTAATGAGAAAGAACTACACTCTAAATTCGAATCAGGTGAAAAATCACTGATTCGCAGTGAAAATTGCTCCACATAGAATCGGTGAAATTTTTCACGTCACTAGTTCAACCAGCGTAATTTTTCCACTGAAACAATCAGTGTTTTTTCCTTCTGATTATAAGTGATACGAATTTAGAGTGTAAACTGCTGTGTATAATCTATCCGGCAACTTTGCGTTTTTCGAGTCAAAGCTATGAAAAATCACTCCATATATATGGCGTTTGATGGTTTCCTAACTACGTCATGTATCACAAGCGTTTTATACTTTCTTTATTCAAGTATCTTATTTATAGTTAAATTAAACCTCTACTTGCATTTTATTTTGAAATTATAATAAATATGAATGACAGCAGGGAGAATATATGTGTGCTGGTAACGCCTTAGCAAGGAAAATTTATCATGCAAAATATTACTAAAATGAGCGCGGACAAATGCAGTGCGTTGTACTTCTGACTTGGTTAAGCGTTGTTTGCATGAGGCGGAGGAATAGTCTGTAATGCAGATCATTAGCAGGGCTTCAGGAAAGTTGGAAGAAACCATGAATAGACTGAATGTGCATGTGCATGCGTGTGTGTACTTCGTGCGATTGTACTTCAGACAGATCTCTTTAATGCAGAATTGTATGCAAAAGTAGTAGGATTATGTTCCTTCTGGCACAGGGATCATGCATCGGGGGAGCCACCAGCCACCTCGCTTGTCGAGGCGGTCTGGTGCGGCCGACGCTTGGGAATTTACCGTTTTCCCCTCAAAATGGCCCGTTATCAGCTTTACAAAAAGTCTGTTTTGTCCCTAAACTTTCTCCTTATCTCCCCCCCCCCCAACAACGACTAAATTTCCAAAGATTTGTGAAAAAAGTGCTTGCTCCTCAATGTGGCTGAGGTATCCTGAAAATCAGCCACAATGAGGAATCTGTGTTGATATAACAAAATAATTTTAAAATATTTTTTAAAATTGATGTTTAAATATGTTTTTCATAATTTAAACAGTTAAATATGTTATATGTCACCGGACTCGTCATTTCAAGACGCATACATTCGTGATGTCATAACGATTATGAAACCCAATGTCAGGACAAACATATTGTTATGATCCTACCCCCCTCCACCAAAACGCAAGTGCAGTACCTACCGTCACCCCACCTTACCAACACCCCTCACCAGTACCTTAATCTCTTCCAAACTCGTCGCCCAACCATACCTCCTCCTCCATTACACCTCCTTTTACGACCATCCTTCAAACCAATTTTATTTTCATAAACCATCTAATAATTAAAACGATTTATATAACTGCCCTAAGCATCGTCAGAAATTTTATGTTGAAAGTATCAGTATATACGGCTCCACAACCCCTCCCCTCCCCCAAAGATACTCCTACCTCCCCGCACACCTTACATCCTGTGACTGTGATAAACCCCCGCCTCGCCCTCTAATTGCCCTGTTGTCATCACAAGGCAATGGCCACCCCTCCTTCCCCCTTCCAAGAAATGTAATCTTCTAAACACACAACCATGACCACCCCACCGAATCCCAACCGTTTCGAAAAGTCCTCCTTCACCCCCCCCTCTTTCTGCTGCCCAGTACCACTTCACACACTGCTCCTGCGAATGGCCAGCCTTGTCAAAAATCGTAAAGAATCGATGCATTTATAAATGATTAAAATTATTTTCATTTAAATTTATCATATCTTACATTTAAAACATTCCGAAATATTTAAAGAAAATGCTGTTTAAAGTATCGAAAATGTACTTTTAATGCAAAATCGGATTAGAGAATTTAAATTATGAAAATTTCGCTTTTTTATGACAGTTAATATCATTAAAAAAAACCTCATGGAAGAAGGGCGACGAACCCACAACCTCTAGAACCGAAGTCAGCTACTCTGACTACTGAACTACACAAGTCGCCATGAAAACAAAGTAATACTTTAAAGTTGTGTATAGACCCCAAACAAAGAGGCTGGCTTTCCCTCCTACAACTACTGAAATACTTATATTTATTTTCAACGAACACATTTTATATAAGAAACAGTGTAGCAGTCCTGTTCATTGCTGCAACTCATTCCGAGTAATAAGCAATCTGATATTGACCTTCCAATCCGGAGAGTTAAAGTCACACACATCGGTAGAAATAAGTTTTTTCTCTCTTTTTTATGCGTGTTTAAAATAGGTAATTCATGCGCTTTGCACTTATTTTTCACTCATTTCTCCTTAACCCATAATTCAGTCAGGTTAAAGAGTGGGTGGCAGCATTATTTACAATTGTGCGATTTGTTTGCGGAACACCAGGATATTTTTCATACTCTAGTTTCTCCGTGAGTTAGCTGTACGAATTAAAGTCGGTATTGAGCATCTTTAACGGACAAAAAATACCTAGCATTCCACCCACTTCAGTGCATTTCTGGACAGCTCGGTGTTTGGGAGTGCACTGTGGTTCCTTGGGTTAATGGTTCTGCAACTGTCTGGTACTTATGTGTAATAATAATGATGGGTGTCTGATCTTCTCGGTTTTTATTGGGCGAAGGATGGGAACCCTAATTGCGGGCGTGAGATTTGTATCACTTCGGCATTTTTCATGTTTACAGCTACATTTCGGGCTTTTCTGTGTCTTCAATGGAAAGAGAGTTTTGATAACGCCTCATTTTTATTGTTACCAAAATCACTTCAACTCTGGCGAAGGAATAATGTACAAAATTTCTTACTCTTCCTTCTGTACTTGCAGTTTGCATGAGTGCATTATCAGCCGAGGGTGTGCGGATCTTCTTTGCTGTTTAATGGCGAGGCAGGTAAAATTCTTATTAATTTCATAAGCAGGTAAAGACCTGATTTCCCAGTGAGGGGACGTTTCTTTGACATAATCGCTATGAAAAACTTAAGACCAACACTAATTTGGGTCAGGTTTGACATTATCTCTTTGGGGTCGTAATTTTTCAGTGCAGTGAGCAACACAATTTTAAATTTTAATTTATTTTGAAAATATTCTAAGTAATGTTTATCATGAGGATCAGTATCATTGACAGGAGTGCCTCAACGTTTATTTCATGTCATATTGCACCCCTGGGTTTATGAACCAGTATCTCGAATCTATTAATTTTCACAGTACGGCCCTGCATGAAAGTGGGCAGTAATCTCAAGCAGATTGCTGCTGATGGTGGTGCATTGGAAATATGATGAAATGGAATGTCATGTACTGATCCCTATCTTAGAATTTTTTCCCCGTGTGTGCATGTGTGTGTGTGTGTGTGTGATCGAATTCTAGTTCAGAGAGCTCATGTAGACTTCCTCCATCAACCGAAGTAACAGCGAACGAAACGTGTTCAGAAGGCTGCGAATGTGGTGAAATATTTTACGGAATTGCGATTAAATGTATCTGCGGGAGAAAGGGAAGTACACAAGTAAAGCTCGTCGACTAACGTCCTGCATGTTTATCGGGTATGGAAATCTGGTGTGACCTATCGGGAATCGAAAATGGTTCATCGAGGAAGGGGACGAGCAGCCTGCTTGCTGCACAAAAGCAGGGCCTAGGATTTTTAGAATAAACGAGGCTGAACACCGTGACTCTGAGTGGGGTTGGATATGGGAGCTGCTGGAGTCGATGTATAATGAATAAAACATAAATGATGACTTCTTAAATTAATTTAACGTCCATCTATAATGTCAGACGTATGTCCTCGACTGTGAAACTCATTTAATGATGGGTGTTTGTGATAAAAGGGGGGGGGGGGGTTCGGAATGTAAATAAGTGGTTGAGGGAATGAGGTGTGGTTTGGAGGTGGGGAGTTAGCGGGGTGTGGACATGTTAGGGGCATAATCATGGTCGGGGGAAGGGGCCAGGCCCGTTGATCCTTCTCGGTTCTCTTGACCTGGCTCGAAATCACGAATCCTCCTCTCCTGCTCTGAATATTGTGACTCATTGTGTTAGGAATCTCTACTAATCTTTGCTCGACTGAAGATTTTTCGGCTCCCACATTTCTCAGATAGCTTCTTCAAACTACACACACACTTATATGTATATATATTATTAATTATTTATAAATGTTGTAAATACAGTTACTGGTCCGTTTTCCTCATTTTTCCTTTTTTTTAATGGCATATGCCATTGGCCGCTAAATTAGATTTGAATACATATTGTGCCAGTATTGGATACTAAAGAATGTGCTAGGTATTTTATTTTTAGCATCATGTATGATTGCATATAATTAAAATGAGAAGATAAAAAATAATAAAATAGGCCTATAACCACCTTTAGAAAATTAACATTGAAGGCATTTTGTTGTTTCACATCACTAAAATATTCATAACTGGCGACTGCATTTCAAATTAGACGAATAGCATCAGGTGACATACATACTGCGAAAGATTACTTTAAAGGCAAGTTTTTGGGTTAATATCGCGATTCATGTAGGAAGATATCTCTCAACACAGTGGAGTAACGGTTAGCATGCTGGGCTGTCAATGCAAGGTGTGTAGGTTCTCACCTAGAACATAGATAGGTTTTTGAGCCGGAGGTTTACACTGATTGACATGCTGGCGATGTGCCTCATGGCACTTTTTTTCCCCATAGTTCGTTGTATTATAACTCTTAAATTCACATCCACACTTACGACAGACAAGAGTCAAACAAGCCCATCCTGTTTTCTTCGTGCATTTGCCACTCTTCTCATGCCTACATCCATTGGTACTGTTACTGTACGTCTCACCACAGAAGTCACACGATCGACACATCCTCACAGATACTAGCACCATTGCTTCATCACTTACTGTACTAGGTAGCGATGGAATGTTTACATTATCATTACACACAGGAGTACTTGTAAGTCTATCACAGGTTTGTGGTGACAATACATCTGTTTGTTTTGCTGGTGAAGGAACAAGTCCTTTACATATTTTCGAATGTCTGTATAAATTGGCAATACGAGCAAACAGACTAAGACACTCATCACACCTATATGCAGTTAGAGACAGGTTCATCTTAAAGCGATGCTTTTTGTGTTGTCCAACATTGCTGCTACTCACAAAGGCTTCATCACAGTACATACATCGAAGTCTTGATACTGTTGGCTTGGGTCGCGATGCCGATGGAGCTGCTGTAAGTGGCCCACCCGAAGAGGTCGATGGAAATGCTATTGTAGGCAACCCACCCAAAGAATTCGATGGCACTGCTAGTGCCACACACAAAGAAGTCGATGGTATTGCTGAAACAAACGAAGAAGTTACTGACTTCACCAGTACCATGTCAGAAAGAAATCGATTCCACAGCCATATATCTTATTAGTTCTAGAATGCCCGAAGACATCACAGATGCAAAATATGTCATCGACTATACAAAATGGACGAGACTATCCACACCTCTATTCTTTCGTCGGCGGGCTGGGGAGATCCCCCACAAAATAACCTATCCTTTATTCACACTTATCACCTTCGCATACCCCTCCCCTTCTCCAAGTAAATCTCCTTTTCTTCTCTCCACAACTCCCTACAATACATCTCTGCTCCCCCCCCCCCCAAATTCGTCACCTTTCACCACACACAATCCTACCCCTCACCTATTTCTCTCCCCCAACCCCCCTAGCAACAAACATCTTACTCCCTGTTCTAAACTGAAGGCATGTGTGTATACATTCCCAGGTCCACCCTTACGAACCCCTGCTGGTTTCGCCCTATGTCAGTTTTACCCCACTACATAAACAGGTTATGTAGCATAAGAATTATGTGGATTTTTTTAAGGTGTCTTAAGAAAAAATATAATAGTCTAACGAGTTAGGGGGAAAAAAAAAAAAGCAACTTTTAAATGGTTTTACACACAAAATTTATTTTACAGATAAATTCGTTAACACCATAACACAAAAAAAAATCTGTCTCTTTTCATATTATTTTTACAAATTGTTCTTCGGAACCAATGTTGGGGTTACTTCTTGTCTAGTCGTATGCAGCAGATTCACGGTCCAAGGACGCGGTACACCATTTGCGAAGCAGCTGTGTGTTCCTCCACGCACATGTCCAGTCAAGTGTTGACCTGTCGCAGATGTGCCGTTGTTGATCGTTGAAAAGTTTCGTCAGCTTGCGCAGCGAAGGACAGCCGTACTCGAACTGTACATCGATTATTTCAACTTCATTTTTTCACAAGTTGCTCAGCCATTTTCTTCTGCTCGGGTGCCACCACTCAAACCGTTTCTTGAGGATACTGATGGACATGTCTGAACTCCGAGGCATGATGGATGTGTCCAACTCGCCATATATACACTACTACCGTAGCAGTGACGCCTACCAATATGGATGACGGCATCGGCCAACATGGCCACCAGCCGCGGCTACCAAGATGGCGGACGGATCCGAGATTCGATGCAGGAAGCATGTCCCCGAATTGGCACAAGCACACTACTTTTGCGGATTTAATTTCTTGGGATGAAATTTTATACAAATGAACGTTTAGTCCCTTGACGTTACTTTATCTTGCAAAATAGACATAACACCTTAACTATTAAGCTGTGACTACCTTACAGTTAATATAAAATATAATAATTAATAATAGTTAGTCTATGTTTATTGAGACATAATTCTATGTTAATATTTCGGATGTTATGTCTGTACTGAGATGTAAAGAAAACATCTACACGATTATTGCCACATGTTCAAATTTTTTTAACATGAAATCTTGAAAAATATAAAAGGATATAATTTGACGAGTGACTCTAATCAGCTTACTAAGTGAAATTTTCTGGTTTCAATACATATAAAACAGCCAGCCATTTTACTTTATTTTTGTAATGTAACTCATTTATGTTACGATTGCTCTCCGAATAGCTTGAAGGCCTTGGACACACAACTAGTAAGTGGGAGATTATCAGCTTGCGTAATTATAAAATACAAGCAATTATTGGGAAATCTCACCTTTAAAAGTAATTAAAACAATCTTCTCGGTAATTCCGATACGTATGAACAACTTCAACTGACTTAACAATTGAAACGAGAAATCTGACATTTTCAAAACTCCGAAAGCACTCTAGTGGTACAACCTTCAGATAAAAAAGTTTCGGGCTTGTATAAGGGTAAGACACGTGTATGTCATTTTCTGTTTACATGGCGGATATTTAATATGCTTTCAAATTAGAACCAGCATAAATCGTGGGCTTCGATAAGTAACAAATTAAAAACAAAACAGTGCGCTAATTTTTTTGAGACTCAGTGTTACAGTTTTAAAATTTGGTAACAGAGGGCTTAATTGCTCATCATTATCACGGTTAATCACTCAATTATAAGTAAACACGGAAAACAGCGTTTTTATTTAATGTTACACGTTCTATGCGATAGAAAAGAAAGCTTTTTGACAATGAGGCGGAAATTGAAAGAATTGGATCTCATAAATGAAAGACGAAATTGTTTCAAGTGTGGAAAATAAATCAAAATTATATGACGTGATTAAAGGAGTGAAGACAGTTTATTACTGCAGTTTGCTTCGCGTTCGATACAGAAGTTCGTTAATAAAAACCACAAACATCTTCCTAACTTGAGTTACATAATACTAAAGCTTTTTGAACATTTTTACGTTGGTTATAATGTCACTCCAGCATCGCAGGAAAACAAAAAAATTAACGATACTTACCGGAGAAAAATACGCAGTTTCCGTTACTTGTGACAAAAAAACTGTCCATATCTGTTGGTGAGCCATTGTTTTGACTTTTCCAAGACAAAACCTCAGCCTTTTTGCGGTTCCAGAGACAAAGCTATGTTCAATACAATAAACGAATTTACAGCCTACATGTATGGGTCCCGCAAAAAAAAACTGTAATACTCGACTTTGAAGAGATCAGTGTCTCCCTCAGATGATGTATTCTAACGAACCGAAAAGCGAGTGGATGAAGGGGGAGGAGAGGGTGGGCTGGCAGTCCGAGCCAGCTACCGCCCCTCGTTCCTCCCCTTTCCCTTGCATCTGGAGGCTTCAGGCGACTGCAACGGCGCATAGCGGTCTCATTAGGAAGCTCTGTTCTACTGGATGGCAGAGTTAATTAGAGCAAAATCATTGTGATCCAGGAAAAACGGTCACAGTCGGGAAGTCCCCCATTTCCTCCCACCTCCCAATTTCTCCTCTACCCCTCTCTTCTCCGCACACATCTCGTCGACTTTCCGTTTCCTCTTCTCCGTCTTTTCATCTCTCTCTCTCTTTATCTCTCTCTCTCTCTCTCTCTCTCTCTCTCTCTCTCTCTCTGGTGCTGCCATCGCCCTGTCCTCACAACGGCGGTTTTGCATCACCACGGGAGAATCTACATGCAGGCTGAATCAAATTCACAAAGCCCTTCCTTTGCACGTGTGCCAAATATCGTTGGGAGAAGCAATATTGTTGTCATATCACTGTGCATACTCGCCACCGTCGTAGTTTTACAATACTGGCAAAGTTACTACATCTGCCAACCACTATTAAATAAACTAAAAATAAACTAAACACTGCCTTTCAAAACCTGTTATTAATTATTTTTATTAAGGTGCACGCTTTCCCGGGTGTAAACTATCAACTATATTTATTGATCCAGTTCTATAATGTCACTACACAGTGCAGACTTCGGAATTACCCTTATTCGATGCAGTTGTAATTCATGCCACGTAATTTGTAATCAAAACGATGCATCAATTTGCCTAGCACGTTTCAACACGCCTTTTCAATGTATCCATTTCGCTTCTAGATAAAAGAGCTCCCTCCGTATGTCAAAAGAAAAAGACCATGACTGGCATTATTCAAAGTAAGAGAGGAGAAAAACATGTATACGATAACCTTATTTCAGTAATCATGGTGATTCAGTAACCTTTTAGATTTCATACCGAGGGAGGAGGTACAGTAGATATTCCTGGTCTAGCCATCCTGTTTTCGTTCTTCCGATGCATTCCTAGGTGGTTCCATCCCCACTCCTGTTCTTTCCAGCACCTAGCTTCCTCCCTTAAGCCTGCATCAACGACGCCTCAGGCTACAGTGGACTCACGAACACCCACTGGCGTGCAGATTGCAACAAGTCCTGTTTTCGGACGAGTCCCTCTTCAAGTTGGAGTACAATGATTGCCGCATACGCACTCCACGATAACAAAGTGAGCGCCATTCATTGCTCAGTGTCATAATGCACGAACGATGGGCGTAATGGTTTATGCAGCAACTGGGTACCATAGACAATTCCGACCGATTCTAATTGGGGGCATACTCTACAGCAAACACTACATCGGGGAATTCGTGGAGGCTGAAATCCTACCCTTCCTTCAGAACACTCATGGAAACACATCCCAACAAGACAACGCCCACCACATATTGGTAGAAATGTCCAGACTGCCTTCGAAGCATGGCAGATACCGCTTCTTCCCTGATCTACATGTATGCCCGATATGTCACCAATTGAATATATCTGAGATATGGTCACTCGGCATTGAGAGAAAATCGAACAAAATATTTGTTTGTATAAGACCAAATATATATTTGGTTGCCCTAACAAAATATGTTGTTGAACAAACAAAATTTGAGAAGCAACAAAATTACTTTTTTCGTCTAGCAAAATATATGTTTGAATAAACAAAATCTCTGTGCTAGGCCAAAAAAAATTTTTGACAGTCAACTAAATATTTTGTTGGATCAACTGTATATATTTGTTTGACCACTAATTTAACTGCTTCGTTTGAAAATACAGCTCGAGAGTTGGTTTGTATTTTTGTGACAATTTGGATAGTAACCATATTTGTTAGTGCATCTATTGATGATTAACAATCCTATAAACACTTTAATAAAACAATGCAACAAGAAACTGTTAAGTAAAGCTGCAAAACTTGAAATATTTATTTGCAGATGTTGCCCAATATTTGCAGCATACCTATTTAAAAGCTATCCGGTGATATCTGTTGTCACATTAGCTGTGATTACTAAGGCGTAGTGTCGGATACATGTGATCCAGGTTCGCAACTTGGCCGAACTTGAAAAATTATCTTATATCGGCCCAAATGGTTTAATGTACATGTAGCCAAACAAATCATTAGTTGCACCAACCAAATCTATCAGTTTGAGGCAGCCAAATGACAACAACAAAATAATTTGGTTTCAGCAAAAATAAAATATTTCATTGCCCCTATACAAACAAATAATTTGGTTGCTCCAAACAAAACCTTTTCTCAGTGGGCAACTAGCCCGTCGTTCACATCCAGTAGCCAATACCGACGAGCTGCGGACTCGACTAGAAAGTAGCTTACTATGCGATTCCCACGGAACACCTTCAAAGCCTGTCTGATTCGAATCCATGGCGTGCAGCATCTTGTATTGTAGCTCGTGGAAGCTTTAAAACATTTAGATTTTTTACTAGTAATTTTGCTACATTGATCTGCAAATGTATTCGTATAGTCAATGCACGGTTTCTTTGGCCTTTATTAATCAAACCTTTGAAAAATTTCCCCATGTATGAAGTAGTAAGTTATTTCCAACATATTCCCTGTATCACAAGAGTTTTATACTTGTGTTGATAAAAGTTACTTTTTTTCTGTTCAATTGAAATGTTATTCATATTATATCTATAAATTAGAATGCTTCATTTATAAATAATTTAAATAAAAACAGTGAGGAAACTTGTATGTTGGTAAGACTGCCTAGTGAAAAATAGTCACAATACAAAACACTGTTACACTGAGTGCGCACGAATGCGGTGCGTTATCCCTCAGGTGTAATTCTTCAGGCTTAGTTAAGCTTAGTTTACATGCGGTGGAGGAATATCCTGGAAGTATAACTTTAGCAGGGCTTCAGAAAAGGGTGAAGTAACTGTGAATGTATTATATGTTATTGTATGTACCATTCGTAATTTGGGAAATAATTGTCCTTCCATTCTGACTTTTCTTCATTATGTTATTTCTCAAACACGAGTTTATATGGAGTTACAAGGAGGTATATATATATTTTCATAAGTAGATTTCAAAACTGCTCAATTAACCGTGAACGAGCTGTAACATATTTACATATATTTAGTTTTCTAATAATTTTCTGAGCCAGACTTGTGCCCTCCCTTCCTCGAGCACTTCTCCTCCAGCCAAGGTTGAAGGCACTTCGCTTCCTGCCGGCCTACAAGACACTTCGCTTTAGTGGGTGTTTGTGTTTATGATCGGTCACGTGGGTGTCGTCGCCGATTCTGCCTGATGCCATTCGATGGCCTTCTAGTTGTCAGCGACTTCGTCGGTTTGATCGCAGAAAGTCACCCATCGCTGTGAATAGCGATTCATTATGCACGAGAGAAATGCTGCTGGCAGACCTTCTTTCGGTAAAAGCAGAAATAGTGAGTTGGTGAGTTAGTATTTTCTCGTAGTAGAATAATTTCTGTAAACTTTCGTGAACTTGGTGGTTAATGTCGGGCACCACTTTTGACGGGCTAATTCGTGGCAGTGTCTGAAAATAACTTTCATAAAATTGGTTGCTTCGTGTTTTGATTTCGTTACTTACCTCCTTAAAGGATTGGTTGTTAAGTGCTGGGTCTCTAGTGATTTTTGAGTGTTAATGCAGTTATGTTTGAGCCATGAATTTCAGCAGTCCTAATGTTATTGAAACTCCCATGAAGCTTAATTGCTGGTGTGGAGGTTCAGGCTTTAAGAATCGTGGCTATTATTAGGCCAGTCGCCCGCTATTCTGGAGTTTGAACCTTTGCAGGTTATTTGTTTGTGAATTCCGCTGGAGTTTCTTTTGCAGTGTGGCTAAGTTTGGTATCGCGATGCGGCGCGATCGTGCTTTCCTGTTAATCGCAGTTAATTTTTTGATATTTCATACGCCATATTCCTAGCTTCCTGGTAATTTTGAAGGACGCTTATGTACGAGCTATTTATTTTTTGCCATTGTTTTACCCGTCCGGTGATCGTACTCGTAGTGCGGAATTGTACATGTGTATTTTATGAGAGTTAAATGAAACCTTGGTATGACCTGTTTTCATTACTAGTCTAAAGGGTATTAGTTGATGTGGCGGTGAGCCTTTTCACAGGTTATTGGCTAGTATACTTTATGTTTATTGAATGAGAGCATATATAAATATTATTCCAGGCCTTTAATATTTTATTGTGGTTTTATTAATTTGTATTTGTGGGCCTTCTACATCTCTACTGTGGATTATTTGAATGGTCTCAAAACACCTCTTGTTAGGCGTGAATGCTTTAAATCATATTTGTAAGTTGTAAACTTAACTAACGAGAATTATAATTTGTTGTTACTTACAAACTTTCAAAGTTGTGATAAAGATAAATTTTTGCTTACCTGTTTGTGATACAAGATTGACGTACCTGAACCTCGTTAAGCAGCCTTAATTTGTGGCTGAAATATTATTGATTGTAGTATCTGATATTAACTTCACGCATATTATTTATGTGCCCATGTGTCTATAATTTTAACATTAGATGTGTAGTTTTTGATAGAACTGCTAAAATTATATACAAGCCTTTTGCGCAAACAATAAACTGCTTTGTTGGAATTTATGTTTGTATGTACACAAAAGCTCCCTTGTTCCCGTCCTGTACGACACATATCGACGCGTAATAAAAGTGACCAGATCCATTGCAATGTGAATTTAATACGTGGCGGAAGAATTGAAAGTGGGTTTTAAGCAGGGATTTAAAAATTGCTTAGTTAACCGCGAAGAGGCTATAAGTGGCTTCTGTGGGGTAGAACAATGTGCGGACTGACTTGCCACTCACTCATTGCTGCGCATGTTGTTGTGTAGTGTGTTAAAGATACGTAAACCTTGTGTATCTAGTTTAGAAGCACCTAGTTATGGACATGGGAAAATCAAGTATCTTCCCCCCCCCCTTTTTTTTGTTCTCTTTTCGGGTCATTTTTCACCGCAGTGACTCTATCTAACGAGGTTCCGCATTGGTGTAATGGCCTGACCACTCGCCTCCCGCTACGATGAACAGGACTCGATTCCCGGCGGAGTTTAGCGTGTGAGGAACATGTACGACCCCTGCCGTTGGCCAGCGGGTTTTCTCGAGTTTCTCCCGTTTCCTGCTACAGTTGGAGTTTGTCGCTTTGCCTCCATTAGCGCTGAAGACATCGGGTGTTAAGGATCCTGCCTACCTTAGCACTTTTAACCACGCCTGAGGCCAAGAAGCGCGGGAGCAACAAGGGCGACACTGCAACATGCATCAAGTGTGCCATCGCCGCTAAGAGCAAGGCTCTCAACTGGTACGCAGTGTTCTAGTCTCACTACGTGTATAGGATGTTCGCGGTAAAATGAGCACTTTTGAAAGCCCTGCTTAAGATCTACTTGTATGCACTTTGTGTATTCTTCCGGCTTATGTAAGATTAACATTGTCATGGGCCTCATCACTTTATTCATGTGTTGGTTAAGGTAAACTGTGAAATAATATGAAAAGTAAATATTTTACTAATATGCCCGCTTTTACACTCGGTGCATTAAAAAAAAACAGAGGGCGAAAAATATAATATAAATTACCACAAATTGTTACCTAACAGATTTTTATTCGATGTTAAGATACGGAACTACTCCCCACCCCTCGTTTCCAACTTTGCTGGGCGCAAGTCACTCAGGGCGCCCGTTAAAATATATGCAGGTAGGGGCAGTGATTTTTCCTAAGGTCGATTTCAAAAGTACTTACTTTATCGTGAACAACCTGTTACGCCCCTTTAGGGCATAGCAGGGCTATATGAAGGTAAGGAGAAGGACACACACTATTTTAAAAAATCAAGAGAGCATGGACACAAAATATATACATATCACCAACAACAACTATTTTGCAATTTGATTTGAAATATATCAATTGCCTTTGTAAATTTTTGTTGGTTGCTACCAATCTGTGAACTAGGGGAAGGAGAGAACACACATGAACTGAAACAAACAGAAAAAAACAACAATATTAATATATCCTGAGAAATCACCCAACCTGAATAAATACTTGTGAAATCCCATTAAAAAAGGAATAATGATTCCCTGAGTAAAGCAAACACCATTACAACTTTAAAAGTAAAGTACGCCTGATGATTCGCTAAAGAGTACAACATGGAATACTAATTTCAAGAATACTATTGGGAAGGAGAAAACACCCTCATTACACTTAACCATGAGCATACAGGTACGCCATAAAATATACATTAAACTCCTGGACATTAAAATTATTTTTGGCAAATCGTAATCCAAGAGACCAGTATTACAGCAAAAAAAAAAAAAAAAAAAAAAAAGGAAGAATCCACCTCTTACAAACATTCCCATAAAAATACCATATTGAAAATCCACACAAGCAAAACAGTGAAGAAACACTTCCCTACAAAAATCCATATACACAAAAATTGCTTTAAAAAAATACTTTTTAAAGGGAAACTCTGCCCCCAGGATAACAACTACGTTCATTGCAATACTTAACTTGAGTAGTACTCATATTACGCGAAAGCGCGTCTAGCATGCTGAAGTCCCGAAGTACGAAATGGTGTAGACATAATATATCGTCGGCCAGCCCGCGCAACTCAATGAGGAACACTGCACACTTACTCGGGCTGGGGACGAACATTTATACGCTTAAACGCGGCTTGGGAAGGTTACGGAAACGGCGGGAATAGCGGAGAGGCGTATGAAATGTGCTAGAGTGTGCGAGGCTGAACTCGTTGCCAGTAGTAGCCACCAGACAGCGCTCGGCCGCGCCAGGAGCGTCACGCGCCTCTCTTCAGTATAGCTCAGCGCTTGGAAAAGTTCAGACGTGCGCCACCCTTTGGGGCGAAGAAACATGATACCTTTTTCTGGCGCAAAAATATTTCCTCTTCAAATAGTAACCCCTCTTCTAACAATAACAGTTTATTAAGCTGGGCTGCCAAATACAGACGTGGTAAATAACCAAGCAGTCTTGCTAACCAAGTTCATTAACGTCATGTAGTTCTGTAAACACACCAACCCCATAATAGCAGCATTTAATCGTACTCCGAAAAATTGTAGGCATCACACATTTCACCACCTGGCGAGACGAAAAAAAAATCGTTCAGGCAGGACAGGAGTACTCACATAAAATTGCTTGAGTTTCCTAATTGACACGCGTGTCAGACTTGAAGCAGGGCTTCAAGTCTTTTCCTATGGGTCTTTCAGGTGGGGACCTTGTTATTTTATTGGTGGAATGTCTGTAGGAAGGTTCAATGCAGGGCCTTGTGTAGTTTTGTATGTATATGACGCGTATGGCCTATATTTCGAGACAGCACTTTAAAAAAGCCGTTTTTTTTTTTTTGGAGTGCTTTGCAATAACTTTTCGAATGTGCGTGACGTCCTCAAAGCACTCAACAACCCTCATCTGATGTGTGTGTAATCTTCCCGTAGAGCGGCACATTGGATGCATGTCTAATAGTTTCATAGAATAGCGTGTATTTAAAACACTCTGCGGCGCATTTCAATTCACTAACTCCATATTAACAGGTTCACCTAGACTAACCTAAAACGGGTAAATACGCAAATATTTATGTTATTCGTGTTATTGAGAAGAGGATTGGTGTACGTGGACATTTTCCACAATTTTAATCCTTCGTGCGGCAGTCACAGTTGGCAATAGATGGCGCGACGCAGCATCGCAGGAGTTGGCGGCGCTGGACAGGAAGTCAGTGGAAGTCATTTATTCGTGAACCTTCATGGCGGCGAGTTGTGTTATCAAGCAGGCTCACTGCCAATTGGTGTTTTATTCGTGCATCGTTTGTCTTTTCTTTTCACAAACTCGTCTGTGACTCACCCGTACACTAAAGATGAAGTAGTCGAGTTTTCCTCTTCTGAGCATGTACTAAACACTGACACATTCATCGGGGCAGAGTCACATGATAAACTGTGATGAACGAGTTTGTATGCATTTGGATTTTCAACAGATTTACACTGTTACATGAATAATACTTTGTCTATATGTAATATATTCTGATTGCATTAAAACTAAGTTAGAGGAAATGTGGAAACACCTGAAAGCACTTGCTTACATGAACAGTGTATACTACCCTATTCACGGTAATGCGAGCACTTTTGAAAGCACTCTCATTTGGAATAATAGTCAATAAATTTATTTTATATTAGCTTTAGACGTTAACTAAGTGCGGTGTAATATACACACTGCGTTTATTATTTACATGGCAATATTTATTTTAAAAATTAGTTCAAGGATAAAATATAATGCTGAGAATAAAACGTAACTAGGGCCTCAAAAGTACTGACTTTGCCATGAACAGCCCATAAAAAAGTATTCCAATGTTGGAAGCAATCCGATTAATCACAAGTGGGGTGAAACTATCCAGCCCCTACTACTGTTGCAATACGGTGTACAGGTGTGTTTAAACTCAGTAGAATCAATACAATCCTCAGTTTATAGTGTACAGTTGTTACCAAAGACAACAGAAATATTATTAAATATCTTGACTGGGTCAAAAGTTTTCCGTGTATTCTGGAATGTTTGTTGTCTCCTAGGCTACAAATGGATGACAAAATAATTTAAGAACACTATGTAAAAATTGGAATGATTTGTGACAGCAGGACATTCTCCTGTGTTAACTTTGCGGCATATTTACATAATTATACTTTACTTTTCCTAAAAGTAGTTTTGTTCTGCGTGCCCCATGTTTTGTTGAATAAACAAGTACTTTTTTCGTTAACGACCACTCATTTTGTTTGCACGATTATACTATACTAACGAAATATATTCTATAACATGTATACGATTATCTTCATAACAAGGAGTGTTAATTCATACAGCAAGTGTAGATTCGATTCCTTTATTGTATTTTCTCCTTTTTACTAGCATTCTTCTACCACTTAACAATGTTAATTGTAATATGGTAGTATAATACTAGATGTATGTAGTGTATCATATTTTCAAAGCCCGTTTTTCTTCCGATATTAAAAAAGGATTTAAGAAGTTTCTGGTGCCTAAATTCTGCGAGAGGCTTGAGTCGAATGTGTTTTCTTTTTCACTCTGATATTCGTTCAGTGGTTTAGACATTGGCCTCCCACTTGTAGAGTCCCACGTTCGAGTCCAGGGTCCGGAGAACGGGAATTTTTCATAATGGGATAATGACGGAGAGAATCATACGCTTTGCCGTTGTGTTTTTTTTTTTTTGTTCAGGACTCTTCCATTTCCTACTCTGTGTTAATTTCGCCGATGCTCCACCTCTATCTCGTTCTCCCGTCTCGTCCATTCTCCGAGTTGGCCGCGATGACAGGTCAGGCCAATCGGCTCTATGGGTCCATTTCCATTCCGTCTGACGGCAGGAACAGCGTGTACATTTCCAGTTCCTGTACCGACGTAGTGACTGTCAGTGTTCTTGTCGGTCCGCAGCCGCTAGTCTGCGTTCAGTGGGCTCACTTCAAGCGATAGTTTTTTTTTCTCCCCACGCGCACCCAGCTGCACAACCTACTAGCCTTATTAGCTGCAGATAAATTCTTGAACGGCGCGAGGCTGGAGTGCTTCTGGTACGTGACGGCTGATGAATATGACTCGCTCCCGACACATGCCAGATGACCTCTCTTTGTCTTGCGCACTCACACGGAGTTGCTTGGGTTCGGAAGATGTCATCACGCGCTATACACGGTCCCATTTCTGCATCGCTCTAGGACAGAAAACACTTTACACTAAAGATGTTCACTGTGTTAAATGCTAGACTGAAAGTGCGTATTGTCTGTTCACTGTTGAAAAGAACCTTTGAGAAATATAGCTGTCCCTAACTGCACGTATTTAAAAGGAAACAGTGACTGGGATGCGCCCGGCAATTTTGGTAACGACTGCCGAAAAGTAGTTCCACGTGTCTTAACGTTGTACTTATTTAAATTGTTAGGTTAACATTTATGAATACTGAAATTATTTCTTTGGCATTCCGTTTAGTTAATGAATATAGGTATAGGCTGTTCACGGTAAAACGAGCACTTTTGAAAGCCCTGCTTATGATCTAATTGTATGCTTGTTGTGTATTCCTCCGTCTTATGTAAAGCGAACATTGTCATGAGTCTCGTCACTTTATTCATGCGTCAACAAGTGAAACTGTGAAATTATTAAAGAAAGTGAATACTTTACAAATATGCTCATTTTTACACTTTGATGATTAGAAAAAGAGAAAGCGAAAGTATTCATGTTAAGTTATCACAAATGGTTACATAACACTTTTTATTCGACGTTAAGATATTGAACTACTTTCTATCCATCGTTACCAACTTTACTGGGCGATTGCCACTCAGTGCGCCCGATGAAATATATGCAGGCAGGGGCAGTGAATTTTTTCTAAGGCTCATTTCTAAAGTGATCACTTTATCGTGAACAGCTGTTAGGTGTAAGAAATGGCGAATTTGTAAAATATTTACTTTTATAATAATTCCACACTTTTAGTCTACCGAGGCACGAATGAAGTGGTCAGGCCCATAACAATAGCCGCGTCCGAGACCACTAGCTGACCACGTGACCCAGTTTAGGCTCTAAATATTTGGGGATTCAGAATCAAAATTAACTGAGCTGGAGAAGCTTGCTAAATCTCTAAATACCTCCCAAGATGTATCTACTGTTCTTTACTTTTCATTTAATGACTTCTACACAGAAATTATGCAAATCAAAACAAAAAACAAAGTTGGAAAACGCAACGATGAATCACAAGTACCTAATATGTATTTTGTTGAATTTACTAATTTTCTTTGTGATGGAAATTATATATTTGAAGGTGTTATTGTGAAAAAGAATTTATAAACACAAAATTATTTTCTAAATAAAGACTTTGCTTACGGAAGCGAGTAAATCATATATTTTACAATTTTCAGAGAGAAAGTATTCGTGATTTTCTTTTTTTCCGTTTCTTTGTTAAAGAAACAAAGAAATATCGAAACGTTCAGTAATGCATTTCCTCAAATTAACCATAGAAGCGCTGTTTAGTATCGTTTGAGTTCCAACACCTTAAATTCCCAAAACCCTATATTACCAAACAACGAATTTGGACATGACTAATGTTAATTTTACATACGGTGGAATAATATGCAATGTATATACAAGTAGATTTTAAGCACAGATTTCAAAAGTCCTCAGTTTCCCATGACCAACCTATACTTGTATGTATGAGAAAAATGTTAGAAACAAACACTATTTACATTAAGGATTAATCTAAGTAAAGCATGTTAACGATAATTTGAGCACTTTTGAAATCAACCTTAAAAAAAAGTCACTGCCCCTGCCTGTATATAATTTTAACGGCGCAATAAACTGCGTGAATAATAAAGTTGGTAACATGTGTGAAAGTAGTTCCATGTCTACTTCCGTCAGAATAAAAAAATGTTTAATAATCATTTGTGATAATATGTTATTACTTCACTTCCGACAATGCTAAAGTGTAAAAATAGAATTTGTAATAAAGTTCTATATTTCAATACACTACCGTTTGAATAAAATTAGATGTTTAATAATTTCAATGATATAATAAAGTTCCAATAACAGTTAATATATCAATCTGTTAGATGAATTGTCACTTACGATATTAATCTAGTATTGTAATAATATCAAAGCAATTATGTAACTGAAAAACACAAATTTTTATTTTTGTAGCAAGAATACTAAATGTTAAGCCATAAATAATTTAATATTTTTGAATCAACTCTATACCCAAATAGCAAAAGTCAGTTGGCCCACTTGCGCAAATCTGCCGGTACACGAGCAGCCCACATTCGGATTCCGCAAACAGTTAACGATCAGTCAACCACTGTAATGCACCCTCTGATGCTTTGGCCCACATTATGCCTCTTGCCACGTCTGAGCCACCGTTGAGATAATGTCCATTCACCAAATTACAATCTGCCCACTAGAGGCCCGCTTCTGCGTACCCAACTGTACATTAAACAAGTCAGCAGCATCAGTGGGCCGCTGGCTTTCTGCTTCCGGCCTGCCGTAAGTTAACCACATGTCGTCAGCAAACAGTTGGCAAGCCACTTGTGGCCAAGCAGCTATTGGCCACTTGTGGCCCACGTAGAAGCAGCTTGCCATGCAATTTAAAAGTAAAAAAATTATTGTATTCCACCCTAAAAATGGACTTATTTACCATACTCATACATGTTAGTTTCGGCATTACGTCATAATTAGTAAATTTCTTTGGAAGAACCAGAAATCGAACTCACAAACCCTTCGTAGATAGAATGCTAGCAACTAATCTAACATGTATTTACATAAAATATCTAAAGACAGTTTTAATACTTTCTACCCATTCAAGTTGCCTTATTAGCGTTGCTATAGAGACAATTAATGTTAATATAGGTTTCACAGTAAAATGAGCCCTTTTGAAAACCGTACTTAAGATCTTCTTGTACGAAAGTTGTGTATTCTTCCGTCTTATGTAAAATTAACATTGCCATGGGCCTCGTCACTTAATTCATACGTCGCTCAAGTGAAACTGGGAAATTATGAGAAAAGTAGACATTTTATAAATATGCAAATTTTTTCACATCTGATACATTAAAAGAACAGAAAGTGAAATAAATAACTTAAATGATCGCAAATGGTTACCTAACACTTTTTATTCGACGTTAAGATATGGAACTACTTTCCATCTATCGTTACCAACTTTACCAGGCGCATGTCTCTCAGTGCACCCGTTGAAGTATATGCAGGCATGGGCAGTACTTTTTTTCTAAGGTTGATTTCAAAAGTGCTAACTTCATCGTGAACAGCCTTTATCACAAGTCGATTCTGGGATTTCTGTGTTTTGTTTAAAAGACTAGTATTTTGGTTTTGGGCTACTTCCAAGGAGAATTTAAAAAGAAAAATAACGACGTTTTACGTGTTATAATTTGTAGTTTTCCGAACCAAATACTATTTTTTTTTCCTATTTCTTGAAATGTCACATACTTACATTACTTCATATATGCATGAAATAAATAACCAAGTTAATTCACATATGGTATTTGCTACTACACAACCACGTAAATTTGGCATGCAGTAAATGGTATGTAAGCTTGCTGATAATGTCTCTTATGTATAAAGGAACAGTTGGCTTCCTACAAAAGGTCCGTAAGTATGCTGCCATTACGTGCCACGCAATAAGCAACAGTTGGCCTGTCGTACGTTGCTCATTAGCATGCTACTAATACGTCCGTTGCAGTAAGTAAGAGTTGGCTTGTTATGAGTGGCCCACAAGTATGTTGCTTGTATGTCCCCAAAAGTGGCCATGCTTGGGCCATTTGTATTCATCACACCTGGGCCAGCTATGGGCAGAGTATGGCTTGTTAGTAGTGCCACTTCAGGTCCATCAGTGGTTCCGGGTGCATGCCAGCTGTTGGCCGGTTTGTCATCCGACTGTTAACCATAAATGGGTCATATATGTTTTGCTACATGGACTTGTATTACAACTTACATTATTGAGAATTGTACATAAAATTATGATATTCTTCTAGAAAACAAATGTGATGAATTAATAACACAGAGTAGATTTTAAAAAATTTCAAAATATAATTTACAATCTGTTAGCACGGGGACTAGAACCCACACATCCTGTATCATTGGTCCGCACCATTAATCGCAAGACCAACTTTACTTATGAGCGTTGCACTTAGTTTTATGGCAAATATATCAGCATGTACCTACAAAACATCAAGGATGTTATTTGATTACGAAGAATAAATTTATTTCATTTCAAGATTTTTGAGGAGCTAGGAAACATTGACTGTTAATGGATAATAAATCTACGTTTTATTGAAATTGTCGTTTTATTATTAGTTGAGTTGTTTTAAATGTTTTTACGTTATTCAAAATTGCAATAAATTTCTTTTTTCACGCAACTACACTTTACATTACCCATAGTTCTTGCACAAAGAGCTATATAGTGTTTTATGTTGTTGTGTGTCCTCCATTTTGCTGAAGCTCTTAGATACAGTTCAGTATAGTACAAACATTTATTGAGGTCTATCACACACATAACCATTGTAGTTATACAAACGAGTAGTTTCACAAGCGAAACTTTGTACTCAAAGAAGCATTTGTAAAATTACAAAGAATTCTCAGTAAAAATTACGAATTTTATTCAAAGTGTGTCCATTAGCATGCCACTAATACAGCAGTAATGCAGTAAGTAACAGTTAGTATACCATGAGTGGCCCACAAGTTTGCTGCTTTTATGTCTCCAGCAGTAAACAACAATTGCATGCTGTAAATGGCTCATAAACAGATTGTCAACCATATAAGAAATACTTACAGCCATAAATGCGAACGTTTGCCACCACTGCCAACAGTTGGCCAACTGCTAACTGCTTGTTGTTTGCTACTTGGATCTATTTGTTTGGCCACTCATTTGATTGTCTTCGTTCGGAAATACAGCTCGAGAGTTTGTTTGCATTTTTGTGGCAATTAGGATAGCAACAATGTTTATTGATGCTTTTATTGATGCATAATAATGTCACATACATCCTAATAAAACAATTTCAATAATAAACTAAAAAGTAAAGCTGAGAAATTTGAAATATTTGTTTACACACATGGCCATAAATTGACATGTATACAGAATGTTCCTAAATTAAACGACCATACTGCAGGAGGTGATAACTTATGAAAAATAAAGTCGAAGATATACAGGCCACCGTGTACCTAAATGGAATATTAAAGCAGCCACGAGCATGCAAAAATTGGGTTTTGAAAACACATTTTCACCGAAAGCCCTGTACTTTCTGCCAATGGTAGGGATGGTGATGATTAACCCACAGTACGGGGTTCCACACAGTCGAATGGGACACGCCCATTTGACGCGCTATGGATAGTGTACTAGTGGAGGACACTTCGTCAACGTGCTGACGTATCACTTCCTCAAGCCAAACAGTGCGCACGGACCGAGGACGGCCAGCATTACGCATGTGTATATGTAACATGTCTAGTATAAGTCACTTTTCTGCTGCGGATTTGTAGGCGTTGAACAAGGTATTCGGTGAAAATACGTATCTCCTTTCACATTCATTGTAGGTATACGGTGTCCTATATATTTCAGACTTTATTTTTATAAGGCGTAGTTCTGGCGTTCAATTTACGAACATTCTGTATATTTAAAAGGTTCTAATCTCGGATCAGGCTTTGAGTATTTTTTATATTAACCGAAATATTTTTTAATGTATGCATAATAAACAAATCTTTACTTGCAACAACCAAATATTTTTTTGGGGAAACCAAATAAGAACAATAAAATAACTTGGTTAGAACAAAAAAAAATTAATTCATCCTATACAAACAATTGATTTGTTTACACCGAACAAACTTTGTGTGATTCAGCAAAACCTTTTTCCAGTGTATTTGTTCTTCCATATTATTCTCATTTTTTCCAGTTTGTCCTATTGCATAAAAATACATAAAAAATGTATTACTATTAATGTCAAAACCTATTGTTTTTATTGTATATATATACTAGGGGCCCAGTCCGTGACCTTTTTAAAGTATTGTCACGTGCTTAAAACAGTTACGATGTTACAAATTTTTGTTATCATACGAAGACTGCAAAAAAAAAATTTAATTAAATCAACATTGGCTATAGTTCTATCCACAAAGCCACTGCGGCCCCACTTGAAATTGCTCTATCCACTGAGCCACTAAGGCCCCACTTGGTATCACTCTATCCACTTGGCCACTAAGGCCCAATTTGATATATATCTATCCACTGGAACCCACTTGATATAGCTCTATCTACTAAGCCACTGCAGCCCCACTTGAAATCGCTCTATACACTGAGCCACTGCGGCCCCACTTGGAATCGCTCTATCCACTGAGCCACTAAGGCCCCATTTAATATAAATCTAACCACTTGGCCACAGTAGCCCCACTTGATATAGTTCTATCTACTGAGTCATTGCGGCCCCACTTGGAATCTCTCTATCCACTGGGCCACTGTGGCCCCACTTGGAATCGCTCTATCCACTGAGCGACTGTGGCCCCACTTGGAAATTAACTCAACATTGAAGCGAGATATTTAAAGTAAACAAAAATGATATACCATACCTTCATATCTCTATGCAATAATCTCTATGCAATAATATCTATGCATTAATACAAAACTTTCATATAGGAAAAACGTAATTTAAAAATGAGATTTTAGGGTAAAAGATAATAATTGCGTAATCTGATTTTGCTGAAAATCGAACCTGACCTGTATTTGACCCCGAGGATTCGCTCTGCAAAATTTGAAGAAGTTCTGTTTAGTTTCAAGGGACTTAGATGTATTAAAGACGGACGGATAGGTAGAGATCGTCTCCTTAGTACATAGGATTCCTTAGGGGAGCTATGGGAAAGCTTAAGTTAGTCTGGGAAGACATGGTTTTAAAATGATTAAAAATAATTGACATAGTTGGGCAACTAATACGACAGGTGTTAAGTCATATGCTGATTATTGTAACTGGCCAAACGTAATGAAACGTAACAATGAGTCGACTTTCTCATACATACTACATACAACAGTATACAACAATGGATGTACTAAACGTAATGAAAAATAATAGTAAACTGAGGGAGAAAGTATTTATGTACACCTTTGTGTATATGAGGATGACGTTGCGACAGCTCTAGTATATGTAAAGTATTTTATAGGTATAGGGCCAACCCTATCTGCCTAGTCAGGATCGTTTAAAATTAGTACTAACTTTGTTTGCTTATTGAAGATCTGAATCATTGCCCTTTTTACTCCTTGATAACACAAAACAGAGTGAGAACTGGAAACTATATCTCCTGTAGTGACGTTTGAAGGCAGTCTGACGAGTTACTTTTGCCTGGCCCCGTCCAGATTGTAAGTAGGAATACACACACACACACACACACACACACACACACTTGATATTACTAATCTGAAGTAACGTGTACCATTTGTACATCCAACAACACAGCATTCTGGTAATAAAAATACTTGTGGACAGAATAAACCCATACAAAAACAGGTACACTATATAGGAGAAAACTTGATATTACTACGAAATGGCAATTGGCGACTACGTTTGAAAAATATGTCTGGAAGTATAATTGAACTCAGAATAACTTGACTTTTCGCAGAAAAACTAAATAATTCATCCAGATGGCATTACAAATTAGCAGATTATTGCGGCTCCAAAAGTATTAACCATATAATTGAAATATGCCTGCTTGGAGTAGAGGCCTTCAAAACACTAGTGCCCTCGTGATGGATAAAAAATTAAAATACTTGACAATGCTCAGAAATTACGCCAAGATCCTAAATGTTCCTTCAAAAATAATGATGTAAAATAAAGACTTTACAATTATTTAGTGGCAGAGCAAGGGTTCCGTTCAGGTTTGCCAGTTTGTCAGTCTTCTTCGTTGGAAACTTAACTTAAGAATGTTCTTTAAACACTGACGAATCACGAGGGTTACAATTTAAATTCATATGTACTGCCCAATGTTCAAAAGTCATGTCATATGGCCTTGTAAGTACAGGTGCACAACGTAAAAATATAAAGACTTATAAATATGCGGCCGAAATAAAAATACGTTTAATAATCATAAATTAATATGGACTCTCTTTCGAAACAAATAAATAAATCTTGCCAGAGAAACAAATAAATTATGTAAAAAATAACACTGAGCCTGTTAAATATAAAAATTACGCGTAAAAGAATTATTCATTATTATAGCTCGAAAGTGTGTGTTACATGCAGTGTTTAATTTCCTTTGCCCCATATGAAACAAATACAGATAGTTGTGGCATAATTTTATTCTTGATTTTTTGATCGAATATTCTTCACCATTATAAATGACGCTGATTGTTACGTGCTGAAATGTTGTGTAAGACCTCTGCGTTAAAGTCACGGAAAGGCATAGTACTATCTCTTCAGATGAAACAAGCGTGAAAATATCTTCAACAATGATTTATATGCTTTACAATACATTCCCCTACTCGTAGCGTTATAATCATCAGCCACTGTTACTGATCCACTCAGACAAAAAAGGGTAATGTTATTCAGTAGTAATAATAAGATCTTGTGAAAAATGTAATATATGAACAATATTATAACTAGAAGTTTTTTACCATGGTGAGAGAGAATTTTGTGATTTTTTTTTTCCACCAGAATGTTAAAAACAACTGCGACTATAGTACAAATAAAATCTAACTAAATAAAACGTGTTATTACAAATCGATGTTTATTTCTGAATATATAACACAGATTTTCCTGAATTATGATTTAAAAAATTGACACCGTCAAGTATAAAAGCGGTCACAGCAATTGTTCGCTGTCCCGGCTTGTAACTTAATGCAGAGCATAATAATACTCTCATTAATGTATTAAGCATATTAATTTATTTTGAAAGCCAGACTTATTAAGAACTGTACTATAAGCGAACGCTCCTTTCCTATCGCTGCCTGAAATATATCAGTGTGTACTTAGTGACTTTCATAAATTCAAAAACTTCCAACGACCACGTTTCACGGGAATAATTAATTTTTAGCGTAAGTTTTGGTTCGCGTAAGAATACAATTTTATAACAAATATGTATTGTTGGATAAACGTAAACTGGCTTAAACTAAACAAAAATTATTAAAAAATAGATTTAATATGACTTATTATTTATTTTACGCAGCGTAAAAACATTGCATGTCATTTAACGGGTCTCACATGGATTTTACTCTACAGGAATAAAAATTATAGCTCTGGTTTAGAGGGGGAGAACGTAAAGTGGTAAGTCTGATTTTACTATAAAAATTTCAATAATTGCAATTTTCCCTTCTACATACGTAAGTCGGCGCAAAAATAATCATGAAAGTCCTGTTTTAGATCTTAAAGCTTCAATTAATGTCATGATAATAATTTGTTCGAGTTGAGTGTCTATCGGTAATGTGAGCTGAAGATATTCAATCCCTTGAATGTAGTGTAGAGTCATTTCTGAAAGTTTATGGTGGACAGGTAACTTGAATACTTTGAATCTACGTCTTGGTTTTGCCTCTCTTGAAAAGAATACAGTCCTAAAAAAACAATCGTTAAACACAAGAAAGTTTTTCATGAACCTCGTTCAAATTATTCGTTGCGTATTGCAATCAAGGGTTTCTCTTGGATACCTGTAATAATGCGCCACAAATCAAAGCTGTGAACGAGAATTTCCACGTGATCTCTTGTTACTCCTAGACAAGTTCGTACTGTAGGATTCGACACTTCATTAAGTGTTTCCAACCGCAACTGGTAAACTTTGAACTTTCTCGATAAGCTGCCATCTCTGGATTGGAAGCGTCTGCTGAATGACTCAAAGAGACAATACAGTAATCCGATATCAGCCAATTCAGAAATGCATTTTTTCTTGCGAGGTGTATCCTTCGTAGTTCCTATATCTTCGTAATTTGTAAATGGTTTCTACTACACTTAGTATTAAAACTTAAGATTGAAGCGGATGGATGGAACTCGATTGTGATGCCAGTTTTCTCAACACATGTACAATATGACATATTGTTAAGGTTGTGGATATAGACCTACTCTGTCTCTTTTACGACAACATCTTTTCGACAGTTTCAAGGTAGTGCCAGTGTTGTTTTGACGTCAGAGGCCTTTGACCTGAGGAACTGTTCCGTCACTTGAAAGTCATGCTGTTTAAGCTTGTTTTGTCCACTTGACACAAAATGGTCTTGACCAAATCATATTCGGTCAATATTATGTTCCGCCGGACACTGAACTGTCGAAAAGCAGCCTTCGTAGCCGAAACAGGATTTACAACGGTTATATCATATATATTCTGCCAAAAGAGAAATATCCTAATTAAATTGCTTTATATTAAATGTGCACTTTAATTGCTTCTAACGACTTGTGACATATGAAGGAAAACAAGTGCATTGTGAATTCAATAGGTAAACCATGGCAAACTTATGAGGGAGATCAAGTGTAATTGTATGTTGTCAGTTTTCTCATGAAAAAACCTAAGAGCCTAAATTGCGGTACGCATTACGATATGAAACTGCTATTAGGAAACCATGACCTTGAGAAACCTTTCCGATGAATTAAACGAGGACCATTCTACAACTGAAGTTTCCAGAACTTACGGGAGTTTGGGTATGCGCATTGAAATATTCTATCCACGCTATGAATTAATTAGGCTAGTACGAGGGTTAAGACGACTGAACTTCAGTTGAAAAGCCAGGGAACTGCTTGGAGACTCCTGGACATTTACTCTCCTACGAATACCTGCGAACATTTATAAAGTAACGCTATTTTCGTCCTCTGCTGCCGTGTTAGTTATCAGCCCTAAATTAAATAAGTAAACCAATCGAAAACATTAACAGTTACGCAATCGATTAGTTTTGTTACGAACTTGTAACTTAAAAATGGCAAACTCTCATCCTTAAGTCATTAGTTGTATGAGGAAAAATACTTTCCAAAGATATCGTAACTAGACGTTCGAAGGGTGCGGGCAGATTGCCTGCCACCAGATGCATGGTTTGAGCGTGTGTTTAAAAGGGAGAGGGAGGAACGAGAGAGAAATAAGCTTGGGTTTGGCGGAAATTGTAATTACTTTACACCTTTCTCGAGATGTGCTGTAAAATACTCGATTATGAATCATACCCATGACCACAACGTGCGCCTACCATGCTGGAAAAATGGTACAATTTTCGCTACATCAAAATGTAATTTAACATGTATAAATTACTTGAGTTTATTTCATTCATATATAACTACACATTTTTTGCACAGGTTATTGCTCAGCTGCAATATTTTGAGCCGAAAGTCTCTTGTTCTTAGACAAATTTCCAAGTATGCTTTCCGCTAAGATAATTGTAACTTAATGCGACTCATGCACACCAATGTCAGCTGAAACTCTCGTATCTCTGAATTCTCGCTCGTACACATCGAGTGAGTGAAGAGATTTGAGCGGCTCTGAACATCGAGGTCTTGAGAGCCGATGAGGGTGATTGAGATGAGAATGGAGCAGAGCCGGAATAATGAAAGGGAGGGGTAAACGGGAGATTCCCGAGAAAACCCGCCGACCAACGGCGTCGTCCAGCACGATTCCCACATGAGAAAATCCGTAGTGACCCGGCCGGGAATTGAACTCGGATCGCCTTGGTGGTTGGCGAGTTGGCTAACCGCTAAGCCGCCGTGGCCCCACATACACATCGAATCCTCGCACTTAAGCACCATATTAAATGTAATAGGCATGTGTTTCTTAGCCTTAACCGTAATTTGATTACTTATATTTTGGTTTAAGCCCGCCCAAGTACATAATTGCAGATTTCCTTGATGAAACTGAAATATCAGGCACTTATATTTTTAAGTTGATTCGGAACGCAGTCTGAGCCTCACAGCGCAGTCTATTCGTCCGCACCAACCACGGTGACTGGAAGTGATGGTCGCCCATACGTTGATGACTGTCTTGACACAGTGCTGTGTTACGTCGTTGTTTCCTGCAGCGATGGCGACCGAATACGACGTTTCGTCTCACGCTACGGAATATCTTGCCAATTTATCGCTTCGCATGAACTGCTCGCCGCGCTAATTGTAATTTACCAGTTGGCAGGATGGTTTCTTCGAATAACTATGTTTATTTTGTTACGTCGGGAGTCATAGGAACCCAACTCAGTTGCGTTACAGAGGTTTGGGCGTCGATGCTGCAGACGATGACACCGATGATCAACTGTTGTCTCCTGACAAATTGCATTCGTTGGTGCATTCAATGGCGCATCCAGTAGCACAGCTGAAAATGCAAAATCTACGTCCGTAGATGACGAAGAGATAGATAAAAGTGAATACAGGAAGTCAGTTAAAGGAAATCCTTCGTATGTACGTCTAATTTTGGTTGTGCCAGGCAAAAAAGAAATATATATTTAGTTGAACATCTCTAAAATTTTATTTAATGACGTCCTAACCATGCGTACATTAATGTACAAAATACGTTGACTTCATGTAACACACACACACACACACACTCTCTCTCTCTCTCTCTCTCTCTCAGGAGAACGGTTGTCTAGGGAACAAAGTTTGTAAGGGTACCTGACAAGCAACGAACTGCGCCCTTACGTACGTTGTTTTCTCGACAGCCGTTCCCCTGACAGAGTTACACAAGGCAACGTTTTCGTATATTAATGTACTCATGATTATGACGTCATTAAAAGCAGTAAACATCCCAGGTTTCCCCACATTGGTTGGATGATGACATGGCGCCCCTATTTCCTCATTGAATGCGGATGACAATACCCAACAACGGTTCGCATATTTCAGATCTCGATTCAAGACAACAGTATTCACGAAATCGTTCTTTCATCTCAAGTAGGTGTTAATCTTGTGAATTAAAACAATTTGAAATATCGATCTCCAAGGGCACCTACCTCCCTTACGAATTACTGTAGTAAATAGGTCCTACAGTGTCTTCTATCTCATTTTGCATACGGAATCTCATCACAGCGTTTGTAACTGTAGTTCAAAAGCAACCTATACAAACACACAAACATAAACAAATGTGTTTCTATGCATTATAAATTCTAATAACTAGTCTATTCTGCACCGACAACCTGCAAGAAGATGATGCAGTAGATAAAGAACATGACGACCCCTTCTACGACGGACCAGCTGAGGCTGACAGTAGTACATCCACCTAATCAAACCCTAACAAATCCAGCATTAATTAACACCCAATAGTCCATATACATCCCCTAACCCAAAGATGATTTTACCAGATACGCATGCCCAATTTTCCTTACAAGTATGCATTCCAAACAAAAAAAAAATGCAATAGCTCCTAGTAACTACCTTCCATTTTACCACCTAACAAAAACGCAATTCCTAAGGGCTATAGCCTGGGTGGGTGCCTTGTGCCCAGAAAATATTTTTGAACAGGGCAGGAGACTCTCCTTACACCAAAGAAAAAAAAACCTATTTCATACTATGTTCCCTAACAATTTCCCACATACAGAATTTCCCATGCCAAAAATCGATGCCAACAATTTATGCATCGAAACACTTTGACGAATAAAAACTATGATTGGCGTCTGTGCATGCCAGAGACTAGTCTGTGGCGGTCTCATGCGGATGTATCTGTTACTGCCATGACGGCGGTTTGTGAGCCACAGAGAATCGGATCATATTCAATACAGATACCTTATGTGCAGTCAGAGTGTTTTGGAGGATCCGTAGTTTCTTGCATTAAGCGATTCCCAAAAAATTTCTTTGGAATCATCGGTACATATTATCACATTTGTTAACGTATCGACATCTAGTACATTAGATTTATGTCGACAAATGTATGCTAACTATAAAAATTCTTTACGATTTTTTGTTTTACCGTTATGAATTTAAAAATGAAATTGAAGTTAAATATAAACGTGAAAATTACAAACTTCCTTTTCTGAAGATACTTCCTGGTTTGTGTATAATTGCACACTCACAACAAGGTGAGTATTTTTCTTAGTAAAACTGCTGTAAAAAGTCTTTAATGTTCTCTACCTGACGTTAACTTACGGTGACACGAGTCAAAATATATGATTTATCATCCTTTCGTTTTTAGTTCATCAGAGCGTTCTTTAATTTAGCATATTAGTATTCACTACATTAAAAAAAAAATTTAAAAGGTTTATTTTTAAAACCAATATTTGAACCTGTAGCTTAAGTATGTTATTGTAAAAAACAAGAAGAAACATGGTGTATCTCATTTCGAATGTCGTACACAGCCTCTGCTCACTCTTTGAACTGCGATTTTAGTTTGAGTAGCTTATATGCCTTTGAATGTACAAGAAACATTATATTATTGATTAGAACATTAGCAGATATGTACATTTATATCACCTACTGTTAAATAGGCGGCTTCGTAACCATAAACTATGAGGCTAAGGTTTTTAAGTAGACTTTGTCTACGTTAATAAACACGTTTAGCTGTCATACAATTAGTACTTTCGTCACGAGTGAAGGAAGAAAAGAAAAATGAACCAGATACGTGCGGATGACAAGGAGAAAATATTCAGTTCTTTTTTAAAAAGTCGAACTCACAGTCCAGTGAACAATTATTCGATCCTAGCTGCAATTCGCTCTCGTCGCAACATGACGTGTAACTGGTCTGCGCGAATATTTTGGGCGGTGCTTGCAGATGTGACCTGGAGAAAGGGGGAAGAGGGGCCTGTCTGCTAGGAGGAGGAGCAGAGAAGGGAGGGCTCGAGAGGAAATAAAGGAAGGAAGCACTCTGGGAAATGATTCCGATCCTGTGCGGAGGCTGTGGAGTCCCCCTTCCCCCCGCCCCTTCAATACTCCTGCAATCCCCCCTCTCGGTATCTACATCTATCCTCCCGCCAGCGCCACCCAATCTCGCTAATAACTGGGCTAGCGACCACCACAGAAGGGGGAAGGGGGACGTGGGGAGGGCGTGGACCACGAGTTGGGTAGGGGAAAAGCGAGCCGTTGGGCCCTGCCAGTGTGGACACCTTAATCCTTTGGACTCTGGAGAATGGGGCGCCGCATATGGATTCCTTCTGGACAAGAGATGTCTCTCTTTCACGAGGCGCCATCGCACGCATTCAGAGACGTGAATGCCTGGGTTCGCACCCCCGCAGGGCTGATTGTGATGTACCTGGTCAAAGGGGCCTTTGATGCCCGTACTGGTCTCGTGCATTCGATTACACGTCAAGTACGACAGAATTTGGGGATGGCATTTTGACGTAAAGTTAGGCAAAAGGATCACGATTTTGCTCGACAACCAGAAATATCCTTAATTAACATATACACTTTAAGAAGTGTCCAAATGTCATTTGGACATTAGGTTAAGAGCTGTATGGGAAGGTCTTGCAATAAAGAAGTTCATAAAATACTATGGGAAACTGCGTCCGTAATTCAAATGTGCGACAGTGTTATGTTCAGTGATTGTTAAAATTTGTAATACGCCTCTGTCATCAAAACTAAGATTGGTGCCTGTATTATTGAGAAATGATTGCTTGTAACGAGGACGAGTATGATCACTATTTTGTCACCTGTGAAAAATTAATGTCTCTAGTTGTTGTCTTTAAGGTGTTACCTTCGGAGAGAGATATCTAAGTTTTAATGGAAGTGTAAGAAAAGTTTACCATGTAACTTGCCTCCTGGCAAGAATTAATAAGAGCTGTTCAAATAAAAAATATACGAGGATTATGTCAAATCGTTTTCTGTTTCATAATATTCCAGAATATAGCAGAGCGATTAAGCTGGCACGTCTTAGGCCGAGACTTAAGCTACACTGTTAGAAAAAACGTCCGTAATATTACGGAAAATACCAGTTACAAATTATCCAGACATCTCCGTTAAATTACGCTCTCTTCGTATTTTCCTAAAATGCTCTCACAGGAAATTTCACATACGTATCCGTAAATTCACGGAACGTGACTACAAAATTGTCAATATTTTTTAATCAGCTCTTTATAAAAACAGGTAACAAAAAAAGTTTTACTTTTGTTATCTGTGTAATTTAATGACTATTAAAAAAAATGTTGTACAGTGGCGGGACTTGAACTCGGGAAAATAATCTTGACAGTTCAACACACTAAGCCATACCCACCTACCACCTTTTTACAAGAATTAGTGTTGTAAATATGATATTTATCAAGTTTCTAGACTTAGTTTGTAGCGATGTAAGAGGGTTTACGATTTTATTTGCAGGTTTACAAACAATGATAATAAAAAGAGTTTTATTTTCGCAATATCTTTCACTTTGTGTGACGGAGGAATTAAAAAAAGTTTAAATATTTGTCCTGTAGGGGGATTTGGAAACGAATCGAAAAATTAACAGTCAATAATGCTAATCACTTTTTTTTTGTTTATAAAATGTATTTTGACTATATAATTCAAAAGATACAATAGTGGACAGAGGCTCGAGTGCGCATCTCCTTATTCTGGTTACACACTTAATGAATTAGTTACGACATACATACACACACGCAGGGATACATTTGAAAAGAAAAACAAAACACGTCCGTATTTTTTGTTCAGTGTATTATCTTTCACCATCAGCCACCTCGCCCTACGTAGTCTGTCAACAAATTCTCGTAAGTGGAAGGGGGTCAGCGTATTGATAGTAAATCCAATCAAGTTCATGAGTAGCCGGACCACCGCTCTCAGTTTGACGGTAGGGAACGCTGTCAATTCAAGGAAGCAGTGTGTCTCCTCATGTAGGACGTCCCACGCACTGAATTAACTCATGCCTTATAGTGTTGGCTAGTATAATTTGCCAGTTGTACAGACGAGAGAGATGCTGGCAGTCAAATTAATAATTTCTTAGTTTTTCGTAGAACTAATCATAAATTACTACTAAAGATAATAAAGAACTACCTTAGAATTTAAAGTAAATATATGTAACTGGGAGACATTAATAGGGATGGCGTAGTTAGAGAAGTTATAACGTTAAATTGGTAGGGTCAGCAATGAATGTCCCAAACATAATAGAAATAACTGTCTACAAAGGTCATTACACGACGTGGAAGACTTTTAGTTTACAATACTAGGTTGTATCATCATTCAGCTTGGAGAAAATTCTTCAAAGTTGTTCATACAGCTCGCATGAAGGTGAGATGAGTCAATTCATAGATGCAATCCATTGCACAGTGACTTAATCTGGATGATAATAGAAGATCTGGTAGCTTCATACCTTTCCTGTAACTCAAGCAAAGACAATGCCCCGTCATAGTTGCAAGGACACTGCCACCATAAACATGATATGGCTATTAGCTTTCACCAATTACGGCGATAATCAGTAGAGACGTTACTCTCATTATTATTTGGAGAAAAGTTACGCCGGAAGCACGTGTAGGTTTGCACAGCTTTTGTCATACCGTGCAATATTCGGCACGTTCTGGGTAACACTGCGTCATTGTATAAATATTTCATACTGGTGTGGCCGAATCATATACTGTCCATTCTCATAGAGGAAACGATCAATAAATAAATGACACCATCTCATGTGTTTACAGGAGTACGAAGTACAGCCAGATGCCCGAAGGAAACAAAAAAAAAAAAAAAACAGAAATTTCGCAGGTTTTAATACCGGTTCAAAGTTCTAGAAGTCTTTTCAGTTGGAACAGTGTTTCTAATACAGGAATTTTATTACTCAAGTCTAATTTCCGGGGAGTTCGACTTACTAAAAGACTTGTAACACGATAACCACTCAGAAATGTTTTAGGAATTCTTAGAAATTAACTCGGAGAAACTTCTAACGTAATGTGAGATTTTTCACCACACAGTCCCGCATAAATTAGTGTTATGATGTTCACTATCACAGTGATTTGCACAAACATTTTAAAAGTCACCAACACCATGATTCAGGATTTTGTCAACCTATTGACGATCAAAACTTTGTTTGCATTGTGAGATGAAATTTCCGATAAAATACTTCAGTAAAAGAAACTAACCAGTGCAGTACATATTCTGATATAACTTACTGTAAGACACCGCTTCCGACATATACAAGTTTAACCAACAATGGAAGCCAGTTAAAAAATTAACTATTTCCTATCTATTTTAAACCTTTACCACTGTCAAAATGCTCGCAACGGCAGCAATAAGAACAAATGCAAAAAATTTGGAGATATCACATCGGAAATAAAGAAATTGTCTAGAGCGCTTATACATATTAATCCAAGTATTATGAGTTGATTTTCAAAATGCAGAATATTCACAGCTCCGGTGAATGGCCTATTTCTAAGGCAGGAAAACCTGTATGTAAGTCATATATAAAATACATGTGATATCTGTCATTGTGAGTACCCCCATAAAATTATTATTAATATTTTGTTTTCTTATATGATGTAAAAACAGAGGGGTCAAATTTTGTAAATGCTGCATATTTGAGTTGAAATTAGAACGGACAGAGCTATACAGTTTATATGATTGTTTGGATTTCGCCTACAATTAGTAGGTTTATTTTCCTTCTTTAGAAAGAAATGTTCTATTAGGGACACACAGGTATGAATAACATTCACTTCTATAAAAAATATTAGATACTAGCTGATCCCAGCCAACATTGTTTCGTGTGCTGTGTGCTTCTTGATTTTGTGTTCATTACTCTTCAGTTTGTACTGCATGTGTTCATGTTCTATTTAGCCTTCTCAAGGCGTCCTCTCTATTACGTCGGGTAGGTCGACCGATGTTTGACCGTGGTATCGCTGGCAATTTTCTCTTTTAGGTCAACAAACATTTCCTGCAAGTATGAGCAAAATAGGACCGTAGACTCCAGCGCCACCTATAGGAATGAAACATAATTAAAAATCTTACTCGCCACCTCAATAACATATGGTGTGATTATGGTCTCAATTGGTCCAGTGGTTTGTCAGTGATGATGTGGTTTAGTCACGCACAATGGATTTTATATACTAAGAAGATAGGTATTTTGGCAGTGGTCAAAACACAACCACATGTGTAATGTTCCATGCTAAAATGCGATCCATATTGCAGTAAGTTTTAATTTTTTTTATTATTATTTTCATGTTAACTCAAACTCTCATAAAAGTATGTAAGTTATGCGTAATTTGGTATTCTGATGAGGCCTTGAATGTCGCGAAAATTGTACATACCGTGTGTAAACACCAGGCTGAGGTTTTTGGTACGAAGTCAGTAATGAATAGCAAACATAATTCAGAGTAAAACCTTATTCCCGGCTTCCGTTTATGGTCCACTAATTATAGCATCTTAGCATGGCAAAAAAAAAAAAAACCTGCTACACTCTAAACACTGCCTTCTGGCGATCCTTGCTTGTTGATGCTTTGCTAGTCCACGTATTCCCTTTTCCAACAAAACCTGCTACACTCTAAACACTGCCTTCTGGCGATCCTTGCTTGTTGATGCTTTGCTAGTCCACGTATTCCCTTTTCCAACAAAACCTGCTACACTCTAAACACTGCCTTCTGGCGATCCTTGCTTGTTGATGCTTTGCTAGTCCACGTATTCCCTTTTCCAACAAAACCTGCTACACTCTAAACACTGCCTTCTGGCGATCCTTGCTTGTTGATGCTTTGCTAGTGCACGTATTCCCTTTTCCAACAAAACCTGCTACACTCTAAACACTGCCTTCTGGCGATCCTTGCTTGTTGATGCTTTGCTAGTCCACGTATTCCCTTTTCCAACAAAACTTTACTTACTTAGCTATTCACAGATGGTACAATTTGTCACCTTTGTGTATATACTGTGCCCCTTAAACTGAAATAGTTCTCCGCTCAGATAACCATACATTGTTCTAAAAGTAGGTATAGCTGTTTTTCCTTATCAATTTAAGTACACTGAACAATATCGGCAGAGAAGTGACAATTTAAAAGTTCTGTGATCTTATATCTTGGTAGTAGTTAGCAAATAAATTTCTATACCAGCCACAAAATGTATTGTTAGCTTATTACACTTATATTTGTTGCGGAAACAATCCAAACTTTGCTGAAGTACTATTGAAGTAACCATCTGTTCTGTAGTATATTCA
The DNA here is from genome assembly GCA_029891345.1 of Dryococelus australis. NCBI lineage: Eukaryota > Metazoa > Arthropoda > Insecta > Phasmatodea > Phasmatidae > Dryococelus > Dryococelus australis. The sequence continues at coordinate 82,189,467 of CM056995.1, forward strand.
CAGCTGCAGATAAAATCACACATGGGAACACAACAGCACAACATGCACTTCTGTTGCAATTACTATCGACGTTGACAATATTTATGTGATACCAACAACCAATCTGTTTGCTGTCCCTGTATTGACAGTCTTAAATGGGTTATGGGTACATGAATTTGGTTCTTGCAACAGAATTGTTTTCTTCAGTTTAAATGTCATTGTTTATAAATTGTTATGCCCACTGAATGTCTAAGATCAGTTGCCCTCTAGTGTGGTCCCCGATACATGTAAATATGTTAATGTTACAATTCTTTAAGACGTATTAACACACCTGCTACTTGCGTGTTTCGCAGAAACCTAAAAGTGTTTCACTGGAAGTGACAAAGGTATTCTCGTTTGCGATGCATTGTGCTGCAGGTACACATATATTCTGTGTTACCTACCTAGTTTGTTAGTTACAATAAAATATACATATTCTGTTCTTAACTATTTTTGTTTAGAAATGAATGACATGTGTTTAGTTTATTACAAACATTTAACTAATTGAATAGTGCAAGGCTTCTCCAGTTTGAATATCATTAGTACTACTGCACTTATTAAACTCATTACTATAATATTTTCACAAATTTTCAGTCCCTTAAAATTATGTCAGAACTCCAAGGAAAACAACACTACTGCCCGCAATAAATCTGTTAACTAAGCATAATAAAAAATTTCTCACAGAGTTGCTTTGACATGGGAATTTTTCCGCCAATGTACTTGTACGTACGAAAGTAAAACTGAATACAAACAGCTCTGAGGAAGTTCGCTACCTCATTATTTCCTCGCAAGTAATGCATTTCTAGCTTGTTATAAGTTCTAGCAAAAGTTGCCTTTTCGCGTACTGAAATGGATGCACTCTCAAGGAAAATAATTATTTCCACTAAGGTTTTAAGTAAAACTGTGGATTCCCTTCTTATAATATAATTGTGTTCTACTTTTCCCCAGAAATAACTTAAATGGGTTTTAAACCAATAATTATATTATTTTTACGCGTAATTTAAGAGCTAAAATTTTTTGAGCCAAATATTTTACAAAACACTCTAAATTCCTGGTCTTTTTATGGCTGTATAAAGCATTTTTTCACTGGGCTTAACACTCTGCAGACCAGACATAAGGGTCCGATCTTGGAGTGTCGAGATGCTCATTGGCCCAGATATATGGGAAAGTAGCTTCATACACATACGACACCCAATAGTAACAGAAAATTTTCTGAGACGTGCCCAGGACGTTGAAATCACGGAAACAACAATGCACTAAAGTTTCTAGCACGTTCAATATTTCCACATAACCATGTGATACGGTATTGATGGAAATGAGGTCTTGCGAATAATGCGTGTTTTATTTTGCAAATAAGATTTTTCCGTTGGGGACAGTTCTTAAACCAAAAGTTTACAAGTGTCAAATAGACTAAATCGAAAGTGGCTTTATTAACCAATTGTATAGTTGTGCATATGAAATCTTTGTAAATTAATTTCAGTTATAGACAGATGATTAAGAATGTTAACTATATTATGTAAACAAATAATTTACCTTATTCATAATTTTGTTGTTATTTAGAGGTTACCTGCTCTAGTTTGTATATCCTTGCGTAACGAAATACACAAATATATATATATATATATATATATAACATTACGCCCGAGGAATTAATAATTAAAGCTGGTTTTCGAGGTAAACTGAGCACTTTATAAATAACTCTTTGAAAATTTTACTGCACAAAACTGTATATATTTTAACCGTTACACTGTAATCTGTATCCGGTTGATTGAGCCCTTTGGAAATCAGCCCTTTTAAACAGGCTCATTGGCTAGCGTGCACTTAGTAAAGTTGGTAATGACGGAGGAAAAGTCGTTCCATAGTTTAAAGTTGAATTAAGTGCAAGGTAAATATTCATGAATTTTTTTAACATGTTCAACGAACACAGTTACCCTGAATAAAATAAACTCATAATTCTTACGAAGATGATAAACATGTAATATTAGTATGGGAGAAGTATAATCTTAAACATTTGGACGAATACACCAAATTCTGTAATAAACCTAATGTTTTAATATTGACATATTTTTGAAGACTTTGCAAATATGTATATAAAAAATATCTATTAGTTACATCGTGAAATAATACGGCTCCACGATTACCTTTGGACAAAATGTTAGAATTACGAAAATTTAACTCGACTTATTAGATGATAAAAACATAGTTTTATTTCTGGACAAGGGAGTAGAGGAGGAATCTCTCAATATTGTGAAGTACATATTGGAAAAAGTATTTACAAGATTACGAAAAAATATACATAAATAATCCATTAGATCCATCATGGTATTATACAACTCTGGGATTATCTTGGGATGCAGTGTAAAAAAGCACAAAAGTTCAACTCGATTTGTTAAATTATTATATATGTTTTTATTTCTATAAAAATATATTTGAAAAAATTCCCAAGGTTGTAGAATGAATGTTAAATTAAATAAATAAATATATATCTTCTAATTTTTTGTTATATATAATTGCAAATAATTTCTATGACTGAGCAATGTCAGTGTATTTACCTTATAACGATTTTGAATTGATAACAAAGGAATCAGATATAGAAACAAAAGAAAATTGCATTATAAATTTCTCAAATAAAGTTGATTTAGAATATCCTGAGGCATTACATAATGAATATAAACATTTTCCTTGAGCACCATAAGGTAAAAATTAATTAGTAACATTATTAGATGATAAATAAAAATGTGTATTACATAACAGAACATAACAATTGTATTAAGAAAATGGTTTAAAATTAACAAGTGTACAAAGAGTTAAAAAATTTAAACAAATTGAAAAGTTAAAGAAATAAATTCATATTAATAGGAATATAAGAGCAAAAGCACGTAATGACTTCGAGAAAGATTTTTATACACTTACGAATAATTTAGTGTATGATAAACTGTATGAAATGTTAAAATCAGAGTATATAAAACTAGTTACTAATCTTAAATATGAAAAATTAGTATCAAAACATAATTATAGTTACACAACAACATTCAATGAAGGCTTATTAACAGCTATACATATGAATAAATCAAAGATATTATACGGTAAGCTCATTATACGTATTCATGTCCATATTAGAAATATCGACAGAATTCATGTAGGTATAATTTCCAATTTAAAATTATGATACCAAAATACAGTGTGATGAAAATATCGAGTTACGTTTTCAAGATACTGATTTTTGATACAGGATATAAAAACAAACTTTGTATATGCATATATCATGAATATGCTAAATGAATTCGATACTAGCGATTATCCTAAAATTATGTATATAATCACAAGTTAATGAAAAAAGGTAATCGGTAACAGAAAAGATGAAAAAAATGCTAATATATAGACAAAATTAGTTGGTTTATGATCTAAAATGTGTGTAATAAGTGTTTATTACAAAAATAAAAAATCAGAATGTGTTAAATTGTCAAAAATAAAATTACGTTTGAAGATTTAAAAAATTGTTTTTTTTTTTTTCGAATTACAATAAATGTATAGAAAATTATAGAACTTGATTATATTATAATTATGTATATACTGTAGAAATTAATACAATAAATTTGAGTCTCAAAGATGACAGAAGAAATAGCTAAGATAATAAACTTAATATATTACCAACAGGGAATTATAGTAGAATGATTGCGAGGAGTCGGAGACAATGTATTTTAAATGGGACAAAACTGGAACCTGGCACCGGCGCCAGCCGGTCGGCCGCCATGCTGTGACGTCACACAAACGATATATTAGATTTGGTTGGCCTTTGACATTAATCAGTGAACTTGACCTTGACCTTGTACCCGTGACCATGGAGGACCTGAACCCAAAAAATCAAAAAAAGGCAGAAAAATTATAAAATCTCCAAAAAATACATAAAAAGAAATAAAAACTTGGAAAAAAATTAAATTATTTGAAGATACACATGAAGACAGTCCAGGGTTCGATGGCAGGTGGATCGACTAAGCTCCCGATACACCCGGCCCTCGCCAGGTCCACCAGTGTCCATCTCGTCAGCCATATTAGATGTTAATGACCTTGACCTTCGTTCTTGACCATGTATGACCCTGAAACCAAACGATTATTAAAAAAATCATAAAAAATGTTCAACAAATCCAACGAGTTCCCAAAAACCCTTGACACTTGTCTCAAGACTAAAGACCTTTGACTCAAGACTCAAGAACTTTGACCCAAGACTCAAGAACCTTGACACAAGATTTAAGACCCCTGACTAAAGACCCAAAACTCAAGACTGTGTACCCAAAACTCAAGACTCAAGACCTTTGACTCAAAATCCTTGACTAAAGACTGAAGACTAAAGACCCAAGACGCTCGACCGGAGATTAAAAATAAAAATCTCGAATGTTTCGGCATAATGAAGCCCAGAGCGAAGCCAGTATCATGCTCTGTCATTCCAGTATTTTGGCTGCCATGTTATGACTTCACCCAATCACCATATTTAATCCAAGTGACCTTGGATTTCACCTTTGACCTTGACATTTGCCATTAGACATTGACCTTTGACATTGGCCCAATTTCCATGACCTTGGATATCCTTGCACCTAAAAATAAATTCTAGGAATTTTTATAAAATCAAAAAATTAAAAAAGTCTAAAAATAAAAAATCTAAAAATAAAAAATTAAATACTTATTTTTTGTATCTATCTTTTGATCAATCTCGCAATATTTCCATTAATAAGCACTGCAATCAGCACCGCAATCAGCTCCACAATCAGCACTACAATCAGTACTGCAGTCAGCAATGCAATCAGCAATCCACGCCGATCTGCACATAAATCCACTCCAATCCACAGACCAAATCACACACCAATCCACACTAATCCAACCCACACATGAATCACCACACCTATCCACATTAATCCACACACCTATCCATGTCAATCCACATACCAATACGTGCCAATCCATACACCAATCCACACACCAATCCATACAACAATCAACATATCAATCCACACCAATTCTTCGCAGTCCTCCTCCTCAACCCACAGCAATCCACGACAGACCTTTGAAATACTCAACGATTCACAGCAACCCATGGCATTCCTTCGATCAATACAAATCCTTCGAACAATCTCAATCCTTCGTAATCTTCCTCCGCAATCCACAGCAATCCATGCTAGTCCTTCCATCAATCCCAATCCTTCGATCGATCCTTCGATCAATCCTTCGGTTTGCCCCCACCAGTATGTATAATAATTGCATTCTTCGCCAACTGTCTCCAAAATTGCACATATAGACAAAATTAATGTTTTGTGTGCAGTCCATTATGCATGCATTTTCATACTAAAGTTTTTATTATCATTTTATATGCAGATCTTTCCATTAATAGTCGAGTGCTCAAAACACCAATTTAAAATTGTGAGGGAAAAAATATACTATACACAAAAAATAAAGAAAAACAAAACATTTTAAAATTATAATAAATTATTATTAAGTAATTACAATTTCAGAAGAAATCAGTTCATCGCATCATGCGATATATCCACGATCCTTCAGTTTACTAATTATTGAAGATATCTCGTTAATGTGCGAGAGATCCCCGCATTTTTGAAGGTCAATAAAATATCTGAATCTCTCAACACGTTCATTCGGGTCTTCGGGAAATAAGTAGTCAGTATTCTCGGCGTCGTCTGCCTTCTTCATGTCGCTTGTTGCAGCAAACGAGTCGGAGGGGTGTGTCAATGCATCGAGAAAATCGCCATCATCGTCTTCAGCATTATCACTGTCATCCTGTTCATTTTCGCCAATGATTTTTACGGCCATCTTCACCTCCTGTTTTGTATTTTATTTTATATTTGCTTTTCTTTGTAGCAGGAGTTGTTTGGTCATTAGTATTTAGAGCCAATGACAGTTTATTTTGAAGTTCGCCGGCTTCACGTAAAAGTCTTGCAAGTGCACATTCTGCGCAAACCGGCTCTACTGCACTCATTACGTCTTAAGCATTGACTGTCTCATCATAATCGCCTGTCGAATCGGTAACCAACAACGAATCCTAGTAGATGAATCCTTGCAGATCTCGGTATATTCTTTCAATGTATCGCCTTGTACAAACTGCATGGGACCAACGTCGTAATGCTTCATCGCGCGAAAGTACTCTTCGTACAGGCCGATCTCTCATGCAGACGAGCATTCTGACCATGGGTGACAATCCGATCGCATAATCGGCACTGGTGACAACCAGTTAAGGCGATATTACACGATACCAGATTCCGTAAAATCTTGTGCAAGGTCCTCCATAGCGGCCGGTATACGGGCTAGTGTGGCACCCGTCAAGGCATTTCCCGCCTTGTACGGCCAGATTTCGTACCAGGTTTGGTAAATGGACACGTCCTATTTGTCGTGGCATGTTCCACGCCGGCTTTCGTACCTGGCCAATCACGTCGCAGTTTCAGAGCGTTGGGCGTTTACCGTGGCTACTACTTGAAACGAGTCGATGAAGAACCGAAAAGGACGCCTCCATCTTGATTATAATCCTTGAGGTCGAAACGCTTTGAAATATATTTTAAATACCACAACGATGAATAATATTGACAATGGCAACTTTTAATTACTGTTTAAAACCGTCATTATTACTTGAAACATTACCTACTCTATGAAAATATTAATTCGAATTATTTATAATATATACTATATATAAACCTATACTCTGGTGTGTGAACTGGTAGTACAGCTATTAAGTTGTGCTGTCTGCTGACGAAGTGTATATTTGCGCGTGAGTTCAAAACTTCTTCGGAACCAAATTTTTTTATCATTAAATTTAACATGTTGATAATATTCCGGTACGTAAAGAAAAACTAGATTTTGCAACCGGTCAGTAATTTCCGTCAAAATAAAAAATAACACATTCGTATTCTAGTGACTTCCAAGTAATTTTCAAGAAAATGAATGAAACTATACTAGTAAGCAATCAATTTATGTAAAAGGCGAACAGTAATATAGCAATATTAAGATGTGTTAACTAGTTTTTTTTCTTCATAGGCTTACGCAAGTTACTAACTGGTAGCAGTTCTACGAATAGGGTTCATATTTACTGCACCCACCGAAGGTGCCAAACGGTAATACGCGAACTGTTGTGTAACGTGAATCTTCCATTGTGGATCATATAGCGGCTGGTATACCGGCTCGTGCACCAGGGCTGGTAGAAGCTTGTATAAGAACCAAGTACGGCTACATGTATCGTGTAATATCGGCATTAGCGATGATGTAGGTAGTGGCTCTATGATATTTGAGGTCAAAGGTAGGCCTTCGTATTTGCAATTCATCTTCGTGGTATGGCGAGAGAGTGCTTCCAAATCAATGCTCGCCTCACTGTGTCAGAATGTTAACTGTAATTTTGTCTATATAAGTGTGGTTCGTTTACAAGTAAAGAGCCTAGCTTGTGTCTACAAAATGCCTTTCACTATAAAATCCATATGTGAAAAATATTGTAGCCCTTTCAGAAAACACACACACTCGTTCACCCCAGAAGAAAACATGAACATAATTATGTACAGATATATATATATATATATATATGTGTGTGTGTGTGTGTGTGTGTGAAATTATATAGAATTTATCATATACATAATTATGTATAGATATATAAATATGTAAATAAAAATTATTTTTAACTCATTTTATTGCATAAAATTAAGCACACTAGTAGTGCTACAGAAGGTCATGCAAACTTACATGATTTAAGTGTTTTCAGGCACTGATTTTCAGAACGTTAGGCACTTAAATAATTTATAAATGTTTGTCTTATGCTATTAAACCATTTAACCAAAGTACATTAAAATTTGTTTGCTGGCAGTAGCTATTAAAAGCATCGTATATAAAACTTCGTCTTAAGAAATTTTATTAAACAGCACCAAATAAGAAAATAAAATTTTATGCCATATATTGGGAACATACCAACCGATTTCAATCAAATTCTTCACACAAGTAGCACAGCGGTAGGCTATGAGAACTTACGTGTTATAAGTGGCTCAGGCACTTATTTTCAAAATGATGGCCCTATAAATATTTCAGGTTAGTATCTTTCAAGACATTAGGCTGACTGCGTCCGCAATGAAGCTGATTGCACGATAGTGTATGGTAAAATATTTTCTGATTTCGAGTTCCAAGTAAGACACGAGTGTATTCATTTTCTCACTACTGTTCTGTATTGAAGAAATTTTAATATATTAATACTTCTTAAAATTTAAAAGTTACTGTTTGTTTCTTCAATAAGAAAGATGCCATTTTTTAACGACATCAATTTGTGTGAGGATTATTAATATTTTAGTTGTCAGAAATAGTTAAAATTTGAACTATCTAGTATCTTAAAAAATTAAAATCTTACACATCACAATCAAAAAATTCAATTTTTTTTTAAATGGGTAAATAAATTTCAGAAATATTAATTTTGTTTTCAGATATATGTAAAAACTTCAAATCTTCTAGAATATCTAAAATTTTAAAAACTTTTATAGTATAAGCAAATCAATTTACTTTATCTGAATAAATTGGTAAATTCCATTTTGATATATTTCTCTCCGTATACATCTAGTGATTTTTATTGTGTCGACTGTCTTTTAAAAAAGTTACTGTCATTTATAGCACAAAAAACTAAAACCTTCTAAATAATTCGGTACATTTATTTCAAGATATTGACTCATTTATTTGTGGATATAAATTTTATATTTTTATGTTTAAATATTTTCTAGAATTTTAAAATATGCTATTTAACAATTATTTTTTAAATACTTTAAGAATTTTTTTCATTCAGTTCTCTCTTCTTATATTTTGAGGGTGAAAATTAATTACAAAATCATTGTTTTAGTCAAGTTTAAATAATTTTACATTTTCGTTAATTTTTTGTAAATTAAACTTATATATTCAAATCAAATAATCAGTATTTTATCAATAAATCGTGATTTTAGCACACGCATATCACACAAAAGGCGACACGGGACATGTAAACTACACCACACCTAAACACAGCTCATATTTGCATCACACCCATTTCCCTTGCCCTCGCATTCCGGCGCTGCTCCATAATCACCTCGCTTCATCCTCATCACATCTCAAGACCCCGATATTAAGAGCCCCCAAATATCTCAACTCCATACTAGTACAGTGGTTTTGGCAAAGTTTTAATAAACCTAAACAAATATACCAAGCTGTTCTTGAGCTAGGTTGGGGAGATGCCCAGGAGGTGAAAACAAAGTCTATATCATCTTTGTTCTGTTTAGTTTATTTCATTTGGTTTCTGTCAGTTTTATGCGCGCAATTTTGCAGTCGCACTTGGTGGAACATAAATAAAATAATAAACACAACTGCAAGGGTAATTTTACTTGTAGCAGAAGAATGAGCGGAAAAGTAGATTTTTTTACAAGGATTTCAAAAATACTCAATAAATCGTGAGCAATCTATAGTATCGAATACCAGACGTATACAAATTCTTGCTATATTGTTCATAGCGCAGAAAATAAACTCATTTAAATGTCGGCTAATTGAAACATATCATTATTCAGATGAAAAGTCATACAACTTATTTTCACATCATGCTGCCTGTACTACTATAAATACTCCAATTAGTACTTACGGTAATTTTTAAAATTATTATTCTTTTATATGTGTTGTGCTATTAGTCGAATCGGGGTACGTGGTCACACAATATAAACTAAGAGCAGAGAAAATATGGGGTAGAGTGCAGATGAGAGTGGTATTTTCGAACTTTGGACTATTTCCAAAGTCACTGTCACTATCAAAAGCAAAGTGGGTAGGATTACAAGTTGAAACCAAAGAAGGTTGCAGGTTGCTTATAGAAAACATCTGGCGTGGACATAGTTGGGTTGCTGTTGAGGCCAGTTTGGGGGGGGGGGACAAGGCTAAAGAGAGACGCAGAAGAGCGCTTTGGCCAATAGTAAAGTGAGTTTCTGCAAGCATGATTATTATGTGCAGTGTGCAAAACAACAGTACGGCTGCAGTAACCGCATAAACAGCCTGTAAATGAGACATTACGTAGGAAAGGAAAATTCCATTATTATCTACAAGTAGTATAAAAAGGGAGATTGTGGCACACCAGGCGTCAGGCAGAGGACCCGAGGAACCTAATTAGCATAATTTCAAGCATCAGGCTGAGGACCCAAGCCGCCCAATTTTTCTTTTTCCCGTACAAAACGGTCGATTTCGCGTACAAAGATGTCACTTTTCCCTTTTTCCCCTCAAAATTTCCCTCTTCATAATAAAGATATTCGCCACGACCAGGAGAGGGATCGCAGGGACAAGTATGAACCATGCCAACATATAAGCATATTTGGCTGTAATTTCCGAACCATTTGAGTTATAGTCACCAAATTAATAACATAGACATCAACTACGACTATGAAAGATGGCTGCAAGTACCGAAACATTTGAGAAACAACTACCACAAAATCATAATATATGCATAACCCCCGGTGATGTGAAGGGATGTAGCAGACATATGTAGGCATGCATGTCTCACAGTTCTTACTCACCTCTGTCTCTCCTGTTGCCTCGGTGCCACCGCCTGGCCACACACACACACACTTCTTCGCACATTCCCCTCGGAACCTAGTCCAGCGACCTACCACTCATCAACGCTCTCCATCTCTATCCCTTGTCCTCTCCCCTCCACGTGTCTACATTGCCCCTGACCATACATACTCGAGCACTCGCCTCCGCCTGGCCAGCAACTCGCTGCGCACCGACCCCCCGGAGCACTTCCAGACAGTCTGTCCATATCACCAGCCTTACACCCGTGAGCCGTGTACCAAGATGTCAATGTATGTATGTATGTACATATGCAATGAGATGTCACTCGCAATGAATACACAGTCATCGCTAGAAAGCTGAGTGCACCGCACATACAACACAACATGCTAGAACGATAAGCATCTTATTATGAAAACAAATTATCCCCTGCCTTAACTGATGCAACAGTGAAAACACGTAGGCCACAAGCGTATCTCACCATCGCTACACTCCACCTGCCACACTTCCTCCACCCCTCCACCATGTGCCAACCACCTAGCATACATGTAACAGAGAACAGACATCCTTTCCAACCCTTATGCTCAGAGAATAACACAGGCATCCACCATATCTAGGAGAAGGGTAATGATCAAGTATGCACTATGACAACATATAAGCATACGAAACTGTAATTTCCGAACCGTTCGAATTATAGTTGCCAAATTCATAACATAGATATCAACCACTACTAGGAGGGGCGCACGGTCAAGTCTGCCCTATGACAACTTAGATGCATAGGTGGCTGTAATTGCCGAACTGTATAACATAGGCATCAATTGTAGGTGTGTGGGGGGTCGCACTGGCAGCACTTCCTACTCGCCGGCCTAATGGCCGCCATAATGAACACCCACCACCACCAGCAACCTTCATTGTACAAATGGCCATCGTCGGCGCACTGTCCGCCCCACCACCAGCCGCCAATGTGTTGGACAGTGCGACTCCAAAGATTCAGCATTCAGACGTCATCCGTACAAAAATGACAGTCATAATCTGTGTACCACGTACCACCACGGCCCATCCGCGCCACAGCTCGTCATGTATACAAATGGTCGCAGCCGGCGCACTTGTCATCAGACACCATTTTTCTAGACAGTGTGTCTTCCAAGGTGGTGGACCGAAGTATAGAGTAGGAAGTTCTGGTCCTCCGAACTATTTAGTTTGCACATTCATAGCCCAACCATATTGGTAAGGAAACAATACATCCACCAGCTCTGAAGAAAGCATTATAAATGTAACTGTTTATTACCGGTAGACACAAATGCACACACATTACAGCCTGCATGCACGAGTTTTCACTCCCACACACACAACACATGCTAGAACGATATGCTCCATATCCCCTACCTTAACTGGTGTAGCAGTGAATACTCATAGGCCACTAATGTGGTTGTAATATATAGGAATTTAGTAAATCCTTTTTTTTTCTCTGACCTGCACTAGTTTGCCGAAGCAGGTAATAATTTCAGTCATACTCGAACCTTCAATGCATGTACTTACTTCCAGACAGTCCCCCCCCCCCCCCCCGAACCTACAATGTAAGTACCTACTTCCAGACAGACGGTTAGTACAACCCCACTAAGGAGGACCGACCTTGCACTCGTGAATCGTGTACTGTGACTTCAATGTATGTACTGCGATGCCACTCGCAATTAATACACACAATCATCGCTAGACAGCCAAGTTCCCACATATACGACATCCATACACATGCTAGAACGACAAGTACATTATTATTACGAAACGAACTATCCCATACCTTACCTGAAGTAGCAATGAATACTTGTAGGCCGCGAGCACATCTCATCGTCGACGTGACCTTGCTGGAAGCAGAGACCACAATGACCAGTCCCACCTTTCCGTGGGCGGTATAAACTTACCAAGCACTGCATCTCCATCATCACCTCCCCTTGTCAACATACTTACTGGTATACTATTGAAAGGAAACAGTGCTTGTGCCCCGATCCAACCTCGAGGTACCGCAGGTTCGACTCTTGTAGAGAGTGGCAATACAAGTCAACATAAAATATGACATGTTGTCTACAACTGTAATAGTATTTACAGAAAGTCAGTCCCCTACCTACACTCGCGTACAAAGCCCATCACACACACACCTCCGCACACATCCTCACACGCATGTGTATTGCACAAGCAATGGCTAGACAAGACCATACATCGTATGTCATTCGACAAAAGCCATGTAATTCCATTACTGATACAAATAGACAGGTTAACAGAGTGGCCTAAGACATGTGATAAAAGCTCTGGTTCCAATAAAAGGGAATGTGGGGTCGAATCCCCATACCTGACACATTCTTTATTTTTCTGTACCATGCTTGAATAAATAAGTTATTGCAGGTTCGATTCCTATTGAGCGTGCCTGCTGACACGCCTGCAGACTATCATTTGTCGTCGATCCCACTGCACATGAAGATGAGAAGATTAACATGTAGCGGCCATGACAGCCATACTCCGTCTCCAACCTGCACTCATGTACCAAACTGTTACAATTAATGGGTCTACAGTTACAGGCAGTCGTAGTTTGCTGGCTCTGCTGGAACCTTCAATGCATATACCAAGCCGTTGAAATTACAAGTAGTCATACTCTGCCCGAACATTTAATGTATGTACCACACATTTTAAATTACGAGTAGTCGGCCCTTCCTTTAATGTATGCACTTAGACAGTTCAGTCCATCAGCCCAGCCATTCCACTATGATAGTGACAGAGTGTCGAACCCAGGTCCCTACAGGTAGCAGCTTGCTCTCCCCAGTTACCCACTAGAGTGGACGAAAGGCTACCTCCTGTATCATCCAGAGCAAGGAGTCCTGGCACGTATTACAGTATCAGCGTTGCCAGTAGTGGAAATACCTTTAATAATGCACGATGCTGCCTGCAGTGACAGCCTGCCTAAAGAAGGTCATTGCAAAAAATGTGAAATAAAATATGTTTACATTAATCATCGTGTAAGTAAATAACACTCTGAGTTAAATACAGCAGACAGCTTTACCAGTTTCATTGTAAAAATGTATATTTGAAAGACACTGCATGCATGCAGTTCAAGCATCTCTCGTGCATTCCTCCCACACCTGCCTTTGTGCTGAGTGTGCCAGCAGTGTACCAGTGTCAGTGTTGAGAAACCAGCGCAGGCTCTGCAGTATGCGGCCCAGAAGAAAGGTCAGCCACTGGACCTTCGATCTGTGTGACAGAATAACTATTACAGACAGTTCATATGTCACTGTTAACTTGGATAAATGCCATGCACATGGCACTTTTTTTTTAAATCCATCCTTTACAGATAGTCATACACTGCACCACTCGCAGTCATACTATCTCTCCAACCTACACTCGCTGCTTCATAGCTCGCAGCTAGTCTGTAGTCTCACTTTTGCACACATGTAAGGTGGTGGCGTGGGTGGGCCATGGCGGTAGACAGTACACCGACGACGACAGTCTTTTTTTTGAACGGATGATGTCTGAATGCTGAATCTTGGAAGTCGCACTGACTTACATATTGATTGCTGGAGTTGGGGTGGTCAGTGCGCCGTCGATGGCCATCTGTACACTGTACACTGGGGACCGGCCTGCACCCACAGCACTCAAAGTTCGTCGTTGTGTACCGAGACCTCAGTGCATGTAATGAAGAACAGTCATACTATCATACTATATCTCACATACGTTCGCACAGCCATCACCGATGCTAGACATTACCAGACTGCCCTTGGCAGAACATATTCCGTACGAGCCGAGTGAAACTAAACCGGCCAACACTAGCAGCAGAACACGACCGACCTACCACACGAGCAACATGACAATCTGTAAGGCTATCTCAAGCAGTCGACCGACAGCACGAGCATCGTGCAGGCAAGTGGAAGGATGGTAAATAACTCTAGTCGGGAAAGACAGATGCCACGGTGGTAGACCAGTCGAGGCAAACATGAATGTCCCCCTTTTTACGAAAGGAATTCATTTATACAGTACCTAGTGCCAGAACCGTACGTACATATGATACATGTAAACAGTTAGTCATGAATGAGAGATGTGAGTATGACTATAATTATTACCTCCTTCGGAACACGAGTGCCGGTCGGAGAAAAAAATGGATTTACTAAATACCTATGTATTAGAACCACATTCGTGGCCTACGAATATTCACTACTACACCAGTTAAGGTAGGGGATATTTCGTTTCGTAATAGGGATCATATCGTTATAGCATATGTTGTATGTATGAGGGTGACAACTCGTGCGTGCAGGCAGGCATGCATTTGCATATGTGCACATGTGTGTCTACCAGTTACAAACAGTTACATTTATAATGCTATCTTTAGAGCTGGTGGGTGTATTGTTTCCTTGCCAATATGGCTGGGTTCTGCATTTGCAAATTAAACGGTTCGGACTACCAGAACTTCCTGCTCTGTCAATTCGGTCCACCATCTTGGAAGAGGCACTGTCTAGCAAAATGATGGCTGGTGACAAGTGCATTTATGGCGAACTTTTGCACTCATGTAAGGCGGTGGCATGGGTGGGCCATGGCGGTAGGTAGTACACCGACGACGACAGTCTTTTTTTGAACAGATGATGTCTGAATGCTGAATCTTGGAAGTCGCACTGACTTACACATTGACTGCTGGAGTTGGGGCGGGCAGTGCGCCGTCGATAGCCATCTGTACAATGACGGTTGCTGGTGGTGGTGGGTGACCATGATGGTGGCCAGTAGGCCGGCGAATAGGACATGCTACCAGGGTGACCATTACTGCCACCTATGCTTCTAAGTCAACATAAGGCAAGCTTGACCCTAGGCATGGTTTATGTCTATGTTATGAATTTGGCAACTATGACTCGAACAGTTCGGAAATTACAGCAACCTATGCTTATATGTTGTAATAGGGCATAATTTACCCACAACTCTTCTCATAGTCATGGGGGATGCCTATGTTATGCCCTGACCACGAGGGTCTGAAAGGGTGTCTGCTCTCTATTACAAGTATGCTCGGGGGTCGGTGCATGGTGATGTAAGTGGGGCTTGGCCAGGCGATGGCGAGCGTGAGAGGAAGTATGACCAGGGAAATGGTATCAGATGGAGGAAATGTGGCAGGTGGTGTTGGCGATGGGCAAGAGAGTGCGTGAGGAAGTGTGTGTGTGGTCTTGCTATGGGAACAGGAGAGAGGGGGTTCTATTGTGCACAGAAATGCAGGACCGGTCATTGTGGTCTCCGCTTCCAGCGAGGTCACATCGTCGATGAAGACGACAATGATGACGATGACGACGACAGTGAGATGCGCTCATGACCTACATGTTTTCACTGCTATGCCAGTTAAGGTAGGGGATAATTTGTTTATGTAATTGTATGCTTATAGTTCTAGCATGTGTTGTGTGTGCAGGGGACTCGGCTAACGATGACTTTGTATTCATTGCGAGTGACATCTCATTACACACTTACACACATTGACATCTTGGTACACAGCTCACAGGTGCAAGGCTGGTGGTACTGACCGACTGTCTGGAAGAAAGTACGCTGTTATATGAGTGCTCGGGGAGTCAGCACACAGCGATTCGCTGGCCAGGCAGAGGCGAGTGCTCGAGGATGTATGGTCAGGGGTGATGTAGACAGTTGGAAGTGGGAGGACAAGGGATACAGATAGAGGGCGAGGACGAGTGGAAGGTCGCTGGTCGAGGTGCCGAGGGATCACATGCGAGGAAGTGTGTGTGTGTGTGTGTCCAGGCAGTGGCATCGAAGGGACAGGAGAGACAGAGGTGAGTGAGAACAGAGAGACATGCAGGCCAACATATGTCCACACATCCCTTCTCGTTGTCGGGAGGTTATTCATATATTATAATTTTTTGGTAGTTGTATTTGAAATGCTTCATAACGTACAGTCATCTATCATAGTCATGGTTGATGTATATGTTATGAATTTGGCGACTATAATTCAAATGGTTCGGAAATTGCAGTCAACTATGCTTATACGTTGTCATGGTGCATACTTGTCCCTGCGACCCCTCTCCTGGTCGTGACAGATATCTATGTTATGAATTTACCCACTGTTACTCAAGTGGTTATAAAATTACTCCCAAATATGCTTGTACACTGATATAGGGCATACTCGACCCCACGACCTCTCTCCTAGTCATGGTCGATGCCTATGTTATGAATTTGACAACTATAACTTAAATGGTTCGGAAATTACAGTCAACTATGCTTATAAGTTAATCTGGAGCATATTTGACCCCACGACCCTGCTCCTTATCGTGGTTGATGGCGATGTTATGAATTTGACAACTATAACTTAAACGATTCGGAAACCACAGCCATCTATGCTTATAAATTGACATGGGTTATATTAGACCCAGTAACCCTTCTCCTAGTCGTGGTTGATGTCTATATTATGAATTTGACAACTATAACTTAAACGGTTCGGAAATTACAGCCAACTATGCTTATAAGTTATCATGGGGCATATTTGAGCCCATGGGCAGCAGTGTTACACGAGATCCGATCGTTCGCAACACCTTGATACCCCACCGCCGCAGCCGGCGGGACACTGGCTTCCGAAATGGTAGCCAATTGTCCTGGGTAAACATAGGTCTTCGATACCAAGATGGCCGCCTGGCATGACTTCTCAATTTGGCAGGAATTTCTCCTTTTCCGACCGATTCCAGTACATTGTGAAAACCTCTGCCACAATGTGCTAAATTGAGCAAATGCACTTTCTGGCACTGGCTACCAAGATGGTCGCCGGCGACGGGAGGTAAATTAGGGGAATTTTGAGGGAAAAAGGGAAAAAATGTTGTTTTTGTAATCGAAATCAACGGTTTTGGACGCGAAAAAGGGAAAAAAGGGAAATTTGGGCGGTCTCGGGTCCATAGCCTGGCGCCTGAAATTATGCTAATAAGGTTCCTCGGGCCCTCCGCCTGACGCATGGTGTGCCAAGATGGGACCCTTTTATACTACTGCTAAACTTCACTGCTTATAACATCTTAGATTTTTATCAGGACAGAAGTTAAAAAAATTTATTTTGCGTGGAATAAAAATTGTCCCTTAAAAAATTATTTTTGAAACTATATTTAGCATTTACATATTAATATAAGCAATGTAACTTTACTTTAAATCTAGGCTATAAGAATTACTCATAATGTTAAATATATTTCTAACCCTCCCATTTACCATTCGTATAATTATTTTGGACTCATTCCTTTTACAGATTCCCCAAATAACTATACTATATATTTCTTCACATCCCATTAAAATTCTATTTTGATATTTCATTACATTTTCGATTAAACGTGTCGATGCTACAAATTTCTTTGTGAAATTAATATACATGACAGTCAATTAACTAAATAATATTTTTTTTTGTTTGGCCTTACTGTTAATATTCCCAACTAATTTTTTAATGGACGAATTATTCCCTCATTCATTTACTGCCATTACATGTGTATAGGTAGTCTCATTAATAAAATTGTTAATATAAAATTTTGTTAGAATTATTTGTAAAAATGTGTCAACAAGATAAATAAAACAGTCGTTATATTACATTTTACCACCAAAATGCTGAAACTATCATAACGCATGCTTACCAACTTACGTTAGAAGAGTTTAAACAGGTTCAGTCCAGTCGTCGTGGGATTTTTAAAGTTCATTGCCCTACAGAGCAACGAACCCACCCCAACTGATTGCGATAGCGTACAGTGTTGTTAAGCTGGTAAGTTAGGAACAAACGGAGGTTCAGAACATGTAATTTCTTTCGTATAGACCTAGTGTTGAAGATATATATCGAGTTTGATGTACTGTTTAAACTCGATTCCTGATAATACATGTTCACCATAAAATCCTCTAAGCTCGTCAACCTATTATGAGAAAACCAGGCTACTAACAACTCCGCTAACTTCACGAAAAATGTCGTCCCTTTCTCTACATTTCATGTGCTTTCATCCCCATCGAATAACTTTAAGGAATTTTTTTTTCTCGCTGCAACGTTTCCGGAATTTGGCTCAAACGTTTAGTACCTTCGTGAAGACGATCTTGTTTGCATGTGCTTGATACAAGTATAATATTTGTTCATGAGACGTGAATATGAACTTAAGGCGCCTAATAAGATTGCCTTGACGACGCTAGTGCTCTAGATATGTTTATGAATTCCTCCCTGAGTCAGTGAACAAGCTCTGCCACATGGCTTCAACCGGCAATGCATGCAGCCAAGCAGCAGGTCTCTCGAGATTTTCACTGTATATATCTTCTTGGTTGTAACACTGTTTATGTATAATCCATTCACTGTTACTTAACACTTTTCTGAAGCCCCGCTAAAGTTCTACTTACAGGATAGCCTATTCCTCCGCCTCATGTAAGCCAAGTTTAACTAAGTCTAGAAAGTTACACCAAAGAACAACGCACCTAATTCGTGCGCACTCAGTTTTAGTGATATTTTGCATGAGAACTATTTCTTACTAGGCGCTACCAACAAACATAATGTTTTTATTCACATTCATTGTAAATTAAATATCATAATTTATAATTAAAATACAGGTAAAACTTTCATTTAAAGAAAAATAAGATACTTTCATGTTAACAGAGCCTATAAAATGCTTGTGATACATGGCTTATGTAAGAAATAACTAACCATGTCATACATGGGGTGATTTTTCAAAGGTTTGATCCAAAAAGTATGGAGAAACCGAGACTATGCTATAACTGAAATGGAGCGAGGTGGCGCAGTGGTAAACCATTGACTCGCATTCGTAAGGACATGGGTTCGATTCCCGGTCAGAATATCCTTATTTCGGTTTTAAATGGTTTTCCGAAATCAATCCAGGCGAATTCTGGGATGGATCCTTCATACAGACCATGGAAGGTTCCTTTATCGTCCCTGCTTTTTTCAGCAAGTTACTCCATCTCTAATGACCTCGCTGTCAACGATACGTTAAGCACTATAGGCTGTTCACGGTAATATGAGCCCTTTTGAAAGCCCTACTTCAGATCTATTTGTATGCACGTTGTGTCTTCTTCAGCCTTATGTTAAATTAACATTGCCACGGGCCTCCGCACTTCATTCACATTATTAATATGAAAGTGAATATTTGAAAAATCTACTCATTTTTACATTTGTGTGCATTAAAAAAAGTATAAAGGGAATGAAAAATTTAAGTTATCACAAATGGTTACCTAACCCTTTTTATTGGACGTTATGATATCGAACTACTTTCCATCCTTCGTTGCCAACTTTACTGGGCGCATGTCACTCAGTGCGCCCATTAAAATATATGCAGGCAGGGGCAGTTACATTTTTCTAAGGTTGATTTCAAAAGTGCTCACTTTATCGTGAACAAGCTTTACCTATCTACTTTCCTGCCTTATGTAACGAAGTATTTCGAGATCATTGTAAATGTTGACTAATCTAGGTTTGAAGCAACTATAAAATTATGATGTTAGTTGGCGTATTTTATCTATATCAAAGATTGAATCTGTTGAAAATTCAATCGTAGTCAAACACGCTCATCTCTGTTGATCATGTGACTTTGCGACGTAGTGACAGGTAGGGTCATGTTTAGAATATGAAGATCGGTCTAGCTCATCTTTAGTCAATGCATCTATCCTACACTTAAACCCGCGTGCTACGATGAAAGTTTTCTTCGAAGATTCCATGCAAGCTTGCTAGGCCGTTGCCACAGATTGTTGCAAGAGTTGGCCCGACTGCTAGCCGTTTTAATGGAGGTTTTGGTAATTGGTCACGTGCAACTTTCAGAGTAAGGTTTCCTAAACGGTGTTAATTCTAGCAGGTCAAAAATAAGGCGATGTCGTGTGGTTATTTCATTCTAAGAAACAAATGATTAGGACGTTCAACAAGAATAAATAAACACCAAGTAAGGAAAAACAATTGGGTTTGACTGTGTTGGGGACACGGCCGTTTGTTTTGCGTGAATACGTCTACGTTGACGCGCTCGGACGCCTTGACGTCATTTTTTAGGTTCCTGGCACTGCTTCACTCAATAATATGGGGTATTAAGGGTATCACTGGATTTCTTTTAAGATCTTCTTTCCAACCGTATACGATTTCTGTATTTCAACTTGGCTTTTTGACGAATATAAGCCGACAATGTGTTAAGTTTTCTTAGTTTTTTTTACATTAAACTCATACAATTTCACCATAACCACATCATACAAATGTTTTTATACACGAAATCGATAGTTCTTGACGAGAGTTGTCGACTAAAACCTAAACGATGCGGCGAAACGAACTCAAAATTGCCCCCCCCCCCCCCCCCCCCGGCTGCGCTCAATTCTTCGCAGTCCTCACTCAATGGAAAATATTCTTTGGTCCGTTGGCAATCGAGTGGTGTAATTGAATTATGAATGTAGATGATATATTTGGAGCTGCAATGCCAAACTCTAACCCCCGATTTTGTTATCATCGAACTTTCTGGATTGCCTCCCACTATGGTCGCAAATTTAATGACGTATTCAAGTAAAAACACAGAAATGTGGTCTATGGACGCCACAACAGCGTCGTGTGAAAATTACGGCGTATGTTCCCGTTTATTTAATACAAAAATGTCCAGTTATCAGAAAGCAAAATTTAGGCATTTTGCATTAACGAATACTATGAGCGAAGTCCGTTCTGAAACCACACCATAGTTGAATAAGTAAAATCGAAACAACTGCGGGCATATTTACTTCGTGGCAAAAAGTGTCGTGTGGCAGGACATTACATAGTAACCTCCATAGGCCTACCGGCTTGCACGCAGGCACTGATAGCAGGTATTGTAGAAGCTTGTACGAAACTCTTTATTGTGACGCACATGGTTTTACATACAAGAAAGTCACGCTTGTTATGGCTCAGCCAAGTTTCAAACCCGGTACCACGTGGTCCGGAAACAACATGGCGACATCGGTCGTGGGGGCGTCCTATTTACTTAGTTACGCGTTCTATGTGTACACGCGGGGAGAATTTTTTTTCTCACAAGCTGAACTCGAAAGACTTCGATCATCAAAACGCACTGCTACTCTTGATAAAACTATTGGAATTTTGAAATTCTAAGTTGGATCGCGCGGATGGAGTAATCCCATTTGTACCTCCCCTGACGCGGCAATCATACATTACAACTGTTCCCGTCACGGCTGTTATAAGGAACAGCGAGAGGGTGGTGGGGTGGGAAATGGGAAAAGGGGGTAGGGGGTGTTCCATCTCCTGGTAGGGTCGCGAGTAATCTGGAAAATGTCCAAGTTTGTGGAACGGGTGGCGGCCAACTTGGGGAACATACCTGATTACTTAACGACATCAAAACCCCTCCCCCATCCTTTCCAACCCCAACCTTCCCGTCTGACGTCCGACAGCTGCCTACCTTCAGCGCTGGCCGTAGGCCTCGCAAGAATAATATACTGAGACCACCCATTTACGTCCTCGCACATTCCTTAGCAAAAAATATGTTTTTATTCTTACTGTTATCGTGTCATGCTAATTAATTAGGCTTTGAGAGGTTAAGCTCGACACGTACTGAGTATGGCTAGTTATCGTCTCATTGCTGGACTTCATCGTAAAAAGAAGCATTTCAGAACTTCCTAAACAGTATGGAAAATGTACCATATCAGGCTACAAATATAAAAATGTTTCTATGTAAAGTTGGGGACTTAAGCACGAATTTAACACTTTTTGAACAAATGTAGGAATGTTACCACTAACGTATGAATTAAACTTAACTTGTCATGCTTTCTCGTGTGTATACAATGACATGGTAAATTACAGAACAATTTAATAATGTGTCAATTTGTACAAGTAGAACAACAGTGCGACCAGAGGAAAGGCAACACTCGTGATATAGGCTGTTCGCGACAAAGTGAGAACTTTTAAGACCCTAGTTACTTTTTTTCTTTCAGCCATTTTCTATCCTTTAACCGCCTTTTTAAATAATTATTGATTTGTAAGTAATAAACATGGTATGTATGTATATTCCACTGCACTCGGAAATTAACGTCTACAGTAAGGCCAAAAATAAAATATATTAGTGGGTATTATTTCTGATGAGAGGGCTTTCAAAAGTTCACTTTACCGTGAATAGTCTATAGCAGACATAACTCCACACTTGAGTTGACATAGAAAACACGAACAATTTTCAGAGATTGTTTAGGTATGTATGCATGCACAATGTACTAGGAATGCTGCCACAGCTACTAAGGAAACACAGGAAAACTCTTAATTTTTATTTTTTTAATGCTATACATACATGGTTGACGGCCGCAATTCACCAAACAACAATAATACGGAGCGAAATGTTTCCTTTTCCGACAATTTGCCAAATTTTTAATTTCCGAGAGATTGGGGCCTTTCGACGTTTATTTTCCTGCATTAATGCAAAATCGTCTCAAAAATATATTTTTTTGTATTTTTTATTGACAGTTGTAAGTAAACACTGACAGTGTGTACGGGCGATCATTACACCGTAGCTTCAGTAATTAAGCACGAAATTAATTAAATACTTACGTTTAGTAAATACCGGACTTGAAGAAGAATATTGTCTATGTTGAATCCCTACTATTTAGACCATATTAACATAGCGTGGTGGCTGTTTTTCTCAAAACTTTAGAAGTCCCCAGCGCTGTATTCAATCAAATGACACCGTTAAAATGTTCATTGAGATTGAAGAATCGTAGTTTGTCTGACTCTTATAGACCATCGCTTCTCAGGTATTTTATGCTGGTGAAGTGTAGTGTATAGATTTGGGCTGCTCTTAACAACGAGCTCTTGAAAGCCGGCGAGGGTGCAACGAGATGAAGCAACGCAGGGATGCAAGGACGGGAGAAACGGGAGATCCCCGACAAAACCCGCCAACCAGCGGCGTTGTCCGTCATGATCTACACGTGCGAAAATTTGGGAGTAGCTTCGCCGGGAATCGAATCCAGTTCGCCTTGGTGGAAGGCAAGCGTTCTAGCTTCTACAACAACGCGGCCTCTTAAGTTGGTGAATATAAGTGTTTTTTGTGGTGAGCAGGCGTAATATGTTACATCCACCTACATTATATATATATATATATATATATATATATATATATATATATATATATATATATATATATATATATCGCTCTTCTCAACATTTCCTCTTAGCTGATCGTAAGAGGATGTTTGCAGACCGAAGCATCCTTACATATTACTGAATATCATTAAATATTTCCTTGCCGAGGGGTCGGGTACCTTCAGGCCACCAAGGTAATTATTACGGTATAAGCTCCTACTTGTAATGTAGGCTTTCGAATGAAACTAAGTGGTACTGAATAACTTCCACATCACGCTGTCTTTTAAATAATTCGCTTTTCAAACGAATGAACTTATGAGCACACGGATTTGAGGCCAATCACAGAGAAAATCTAAGAACCTCTTCGTTGTTGCGCCTACCATTCAAATTTGAGTGAACTTATTTCGGTTTATAAGCTCTTTTTACATAATATAATGGAATAGCAGAATTTAAACATGAGGTATCCTTTGCGTTGAAGTTACCATAAGAGACTCAAGACAAGAAAAATGCAACTTGGATACATAATTTTTGCAATAACACTGATGGTCATTAAAATTGCGGCACCGAGAAAGACGTGAGTTATCACAACCAGATTTATTAGGCAGAATACCCATCACACACAGGCGACATGATTGCAGCTTGGTACGACGTATAAAAACACAGGGAAGTCACTACTGTGTAGCTCCACCATTGGGGGGGGGGGGCAATAACCGCGCGTACACGACGCGGCATAGAGAGGAAGCGTGAGTGAGTGAATCAAGATATTTGGGCGGCTCTTCTTGACCTTTGCCGAGGGTGGGGGGAGGGGGTCCTCCCGTCTAAGGCAAAGGTGAATAAGCGAGGGAGCAATACGGGCGACACTAACACGCACTTCTAGCGCCTCATCTCTCCTACGCGCAAGACGTGCAGTGGTTCCGTCGTAACGCTGTACTGTGCAAGTTATATCTGTATCATAGGGGTTTTATTGCACGTAATAAAATCCCTCTGACTAATCTACGTCCTTATTTCTGTACTTTTCTCCTGCCACTTAAGGAAACTGCATAGGTAAGCTTTAAAAATGCAATATTTGACAATTTTAATTTTTTTTCTCCAAGAATACACTTAATATGACAAACGTAAAAAAAATAGGGGCATAGATAATTGTTTTTAAATCTTTTCTGACAAAAAGTCGCATTTGCAGAACACGTATTTACCGAGACACGTGTATTCTGTCAAACAACTATTACACAAAAAAGGGGGGGGGGGGAGTTCATCCCACTCTTAACTGTGAGGTCTTGAGAGCCGGTGAAGGTTGATAGCAAGAGACTTGGAATGTATGTTTTGGGCATCTCTGCCCACGCTGTTCTGATGCGTGCCCAAAGTTCATCCACTGTGACTGCGGGTGTCTGTGGCAGGCCAGTCGTCGTTCGACGCATCGACGAGTTATCAATGGGCAAGAGATCCAGTGAATGCGCAGGCCAAGGAAGCAATGTGACTCGGTGGCCATTCAGAAACCTTCGGACGATGTTCCACGTGCGGTCGTGCAGTGTCCTGTTGGAACAGGGTCCCAGGATGGCCCGTGAGAAAGATAAGGGTCAACGACAGGCTCCAACACTTCCGTTGATCAGCGCACCAGCGATGTCAACTAGGCGCGAGCGGGATTGGAGTCCGATGGAACCTCATACCATGACGCTAGGGGCATAACGCAGGACTCGGCTAGGCGTGCGCAAAGGTGCCGCCAGACTTGGTTGCAACAATCGTGAGGCGAGCATGAGCGTGACTTTGGCAACGTGTTGTGTACCACACAAGGTGCTATAGTCTATTCGGGGTCTCTTCGCATTTTCCGAATCAAACCTTTGAAAAATCACCCCATGTGTGATGTGTTTGGTTGTTCTCTAGATATGTCGTACATAACAAGCATTTTATAATTATTTTAACATAAAATCGGCTCTCAAAAGCAGCCCAGATCTCTCCACTCACTGTTAACATAAAAATATTTACTTTTCGTTAAATTTACATTTTACTTGTATCTTAATTACAAACTATAATGTTTCATTTATAAACAATACGGATAAAAACAATGAGAAAATAGGTGCGTTAGTAATGGCTATTAAAGGCTGTTTACGGTAAAATGGGCACTTTTAAAAGCCCTGCTCAAGATATACTTGTATGCTCATTATGTTTTCTTTTTTGCTTATATCAAATTAACATTGTCGTGGGGCGTCATCACTTCATTCATGCGTCGATCAAGTGGAACTATGAAATTATTAGAAGAATAAATATTTTACATATCTTTCCGTTTTTGCATTTCGATGCATTAAAAAATCAAAGCGAAAGAAATTATTTCAGTTAACAGAAATGCACTATCTACCAAAAAGTAATTGGACATCTGTCCACAATGTTTTCTCGGTGGTTGTCATCTCGTTAGAATCTCGTAGGGCCACCTCTAGCGGTTATAACAGTAGTCCCTCTGACTGGTATGCTCTCTACGAGTGTTTGCAAGACATCCACAGGGATTCGTCGCCATTCCTCTTGCAACCATTCCATGAGTTGAGCAGTGGACTTTGGCCGCGCCTGACGAGCCCTCACCCAGCGATCCAATTTGCCCCAAAGATGTTCTATAGGGCTGAGATCGGAGCTCTGGGCGGGCCAGTCTAATCGGCGAACATTGTTATCGGCGTACCACTACATAGTAACACTTGAAACATGGCAACTGGCATTGTCATCTTGGAAGTAACACGGGTCCATTCCGTAAAAACGCCACAATGTTGGGAGCATTTCATTGTCCAAAATGTTACAATAGGCCTTTGTGTTCATGCTACCACGGACAAACACCAGCGGTCCTACGCCGAAGGCCGTGAAACACATGTCAACTGACGCACTGAATTACCTATCTTCACTGGTGCCCAATTACATTTTGGTAGATAGTGAGGTTATCTAACACTTTTTATTCTACGTTAAGATACGGAACTATTTTCCTATCCAGTGTTGCCAACTTAACTGGGCGCATGTCTGTCAGGGCGCCCGTTATAAATAGGCAGGTAGGAGAAGTGACTTTTTTCTAAGGTTGATTTCGAAAGTGCTCACTTTATCGTGAACAGCTTTTACCAATCAAACTTTAAGCGGCGACCCTACCATTTCATTAATGGGAAGTCTAGAACAAGGTTCAATGCAGGGTGCTGTCGTAGTTTCGCTCGTATCCGGGTACTATGTTTTTAGACACCATGGATAGTTGAAGAATAGTATTTGTATCATGCGTGATGTCTTGAATATACCACTCCGTTCTTCTCGTTTGGAGTATGTTTTCTTTCCGTAGTAAACGTAGTAGGAGCACGTTAAATAGTTTAGTAAAAAATAACTTTTTTCATGCAACGTAGTTCAAGCACCAGGTAAGTGAGCGCCTTAAGGTGGACTCACAACCACCCGTCGCATCCCTCAGTCGCCCATCCGTCCGGCGGCCACATGATCTTCAACCAATCGCAGGGCAACTTTTTTTATCTCCGTCCATCCGTCAAATATTTCTTAAACTTTAACTTTCGACGGACGGACGGATGGGCCACCGCCTTCTGACGAAATTCCGTAACGCGTATACGCACTGTGAAATAAAATGCAAGGCAGTGGATGTGTGTTCATTTTTGGTGGTAAATTCAGGAATTCAAAATTGTAAACAATAATTCAGTATAAATTCTTATCACGTAAAAAAATTATTTCCCCAGAATGTTCCTCTTTTCAAAATGTATTTCCATCCAAAATATACCTCCAACTAAATAAATATCACAATGTTATGTTGTCACACTGAAATTTTTCTGTACAGAAGGATTGACAGACGACGAATTGTTGTGAGTCGCTTTCAACTGATGTATGTACGAAAGTTCAGACGGATAACTTGATTGACGGACGGACTACTAACGAGTGCAACGGATAGTTGCGAGTCCAGCTTTAATGATCACCGCCAACATTTCTGAATCCCTGACAATGTTTTACTTTCTAGCTACTCTCTACATATTCTTCCGCTACAGGTAAACAAAACTTAAACATCTATTGTATATTTAAAAAAAATACCAAGGATACAACACCTGGTATTTGTGCGCTGATCGGAAAATAAAATTGTACATTATTTAGAATTGTGTAACAGAGGCCGGCGTTTCCATAAAACCTACCAGAAAATTTGAATCTGTCATTGTTTAATTTACTTTATAAATAATGTAACAAAAATTAGTTTTACAAAAATTCAGACAAACACTATTTCTTAGTAGCCGTAACAAACCTACTTATTTTCTCTCTGTGTGGATTTAATATTAACTATAAATAATTACTATAATTTATAAAAACTTATAATTTTAATTTAATAAAAAATAACGTACTTTAATGATACGGGAAGTTTAAACGATCGTGATGTGTGACATATTCAGGAAACTACCAAAACCATCATACGTGGGATGATTAAAATAAGTTTTTGTAAAGATAGGGCCTACCGAGAATAGACTAAAATTGTTGTTACGTGCAGTGCAGCCATTGTTGTATCTCTTTACCCTACGCAATAGTTATGTGAATCATGCCATGGTGACGCTACACAAGGAAGAGGTAGTATCCAACCATAATCTACATTCTACAGAATTATTAGAGGCATGACAATCTACCGCGCTACTATAGATCCATCACACAGCTGATACTGCTGAACGAAAGTTAACAGAACCCGCTTCGCAGGAAAAATTTTCTGGCCGCTACAACAAGCAGCTCTTACAGCGGATTGTGATCTAAGGTCGAATAAATATATCGAACTGAGAGCTAATAAGTGAACAAATATAGAAGTGAAAAAATATTGTATCGGGTCTGAAATTCACGTCGGTACAGCTCTTTCGTGAACAGGAGCAGTAAATTTCAATAATTGGCATATTATTTTTACTTGTAACATGGTGAGTTTCTACAAGTTCAAAGAGTTAAAAATATGAATTACGAATCATTTCATATATACAGTGACAGAAACAATCATGCAAAGGTTGGTTTTAAAAAATATCAATTTAACCACAATATATCTATAAAATAATTGCAAATCAGCAGTTGTGTATAATCTAATGTCATATATTAGAGAGAAGACAGGGAAAAGTGTGGGGAAAATGAGATTTCATCATGCTGTTGAAAATATCAGGTTCTCGAGTGCTAGGTGACTAACTGAACTCCTAATTAATATAGTGCTCATAAATTTTCCCGGGCATAAGAACACTGTCTCGTGGATAGTTTTTTTTTTGTGAACCAGCCACGGGTTCGACGAATCGCTAAGAGAGGCAATGGTCGACCTGAAGTGTGTAACTATGGGACTTTAACCTTGAAATGCTCACATTCCTTTGTGTTTCATCTTTGGTCTCGCGTGAAATGTGTGTGTGTCTATATATATATATAAGTTAATTACTTCACTTTTAATTTAATCGTAATTTCATGGATATATATATACACAAGGAATTACGATTAAATTAAAAGTGAAGTAATTAACTTAAAAAACTGATAGAAAATGATTTCAAACGACCGACGCAATCCACTTTTTGCCTTTCTAACATAATTCTCGAGTTGGTTTGCCCCACTGATATCAATATGCTAGGCAGAGACCTCGAGAGCGCTGTGTTACCGTGTTACCGAGTCTGGTTCTGTCTGTGGAATACCAAGGACACAGGCATCTGGAAACATCTTAACGTAAGGAAATGGACATAGCACAAAATCAAAATAATGGTAACAAAAATGTGTTGGTAAATAAATGAAATTGGAATTTACAAACCAACAATGAAATGTTTGCAAAATATGAACCTACTTACCGCTCTATGTATTATACAAGGTTGCGTGGTGAGCAGTTTTCAACCAGCACTCTTAGAATGTCTTACTTCTCCTTTACGTGTAGTCAAACTGAACCAAGAGCAGGTAGAGCCCTTCTTTCTAACAGCAATCCTTGAAAGGCACTGCGGGGAGGGGGGGGGGGACTTCAGTTGCGAGACTGAGGAGTCCCAGGGATGGGTGATTTGTGTCAGCTGTGTTAGTACTCCAGGGTTAAGCAGCGACGTTGATATTTTTAGTGAAAAGTGTGTGACACGATTTAATACAACAGTCTATCTTAACTTCCCATCTATACGGTCTGCATGTTTTCATATACAAAATAGCAGTACTTTCCTAAAGTGAAAGGTGTCTTGAAAGTATCATATTTAGCGTATGATGTGCATATTGTTTTCGTTACCTAAAATAGTGGAAATACGTTTAGTAGTTTCACACAGGTGGGCAGGCCACCTTAAGAATTCCTCAAAGCGATGCCATGCTCGCCATTCCTAAGTCCCATTTCATATTCTTGAGGTCAGAATCGAACCAGCAGCCTCCGTAGCTGCTGTCATGTATGTAAAACGCAAAATCAAAACTTCTAAACCACGTGGACTTATTCGATTTCCCGCGTTTCCGCCTAAGAGTAACTACACCAACTTTTGTAGAAAATGCAACACCAAGAAGGATACATGTGATTGAAATGAACTTTATACCACAGATTAGTTACATGAAAATACACAATTAATAAAGACTTCTCCCGAAAGGTCATTTACCTCAGAACATGTCCACGAGTTCCATATTTCCTAAGAGCATACAAGTCATTGTCGGCAATTCACTATAAAATTAGCCTTTTGAAAGCTCTGTTAAAGATCTATTTGTATGCACGTTGTGTATTCTTCAGCCTTATGTATAATTAACATTGTCACGGGCTTCATCCCTTTATTCAAGTGAAACTGTGGAATTATTAGAAAAGTAAATATTTTAAAAATCTGCTATGCTTAAACTTCGATGCGTTAAAAAAAAAGCAAATACCGAAAGAAATAAATTTAATTTATTACAGATGGTTACATAACACTTTTTATTCGACGTTATGTTACAGAACTACTTTCCCATCCATAGTTATCAACTTAACTGGGCGCATGTCACTCAAAGCACCCGTTAAAACATGTGCATTTAGTAGCAGTGAATTTTTTCTAAGGTTGATTTCGAAAGTGCTCACTTTATCGTGAACAGCCTTTATCCGCATTAACTCTTGCAGCTCAGTGTTTTCCTGAAGGTAACTCCCTGCTACACGGCTAAGTCATAATTCCTCTCAGAAACATTAAAATTCCTATATTAATAATTTAGCTCTAGTAGCATCTCGGACCCTACGGCATAAGGTAGCGTCGATCATGGTAGCACGAAGCGCGCCTTCCCACTGACAGTGTCTGCCCGACGAAGTCTCCTTCCCTCTCCGTCAGATGTATGTCCGCTCCCCACGAACCCTGAAACTAGACCGCTTGGAAAAGGTCCGAGAATAACCAAGGAGGATTCAGAATATTCTAAACATTACATCATTCTCCGTCAATCGTATACGACCAGCAATGACACTTCCTTGGTACTCAACACAATTCCCTAAGTTCTTGCGGACAGCAACCCGCAAAGCAGCTGTGTTTCTTCAGGTAGAGGCATTCCAAGGCGAACCTGCTAATTCCGCCCATAAGTCAGCTGCGGAAAGAGGATTCTTCTGTCACTCACCGTAGTCCTGACACCGGCTGCAAGTGTAAGAAAACACATTTAGTATACAGGCAAAATATTACGTGAAAAAATGCGGAATATAAATTAGAAACTGACAGGAGAAATATATGACCGAATCACATCGCCACAGTATTTTAAATTCCATTAATTGTTGTCGAAAATATGAGCACATTATAAGAAAAATATCCTGCCGTCTATCCGCTTGAACAGTAAACTTTTTCAATGACAATGTAATTTATATTGAGAATGAAAATTTAGAACAATTCACTGCAAATTAGTATCTTTGGGTACGTTTTAAAATTGTGTTAAGTCTTGTTTGTGTGCTGAAATATGAAATTTTCTAATACACTGCTGGACATAAAAGGTGTAATCTATTTTAAAAAAATGAAGACCGCATACACTGAAATTTGCGCAATGCGAGTGGTTAAAGTGATGTCGCAGAAACGTTACTGCAACACGTGATAATGTGGCGTTTGTGGCCAGTACCCAGTAGTTAAAACGGTCATACAACAGGTCATTCTCGCGAAGAATATCAGCACCCAGACCCATTTCAACGAAGTCCTATGGTCGGACTGCACGAAGTCGGATGGCCGGATTGTACTACAGTCAATCATCTTGGCCGTACAGGTCATACGTCACGTCGAGTAGGTACTAATCGTGCCAGACGCACTAGAGATAGAGAAGAACGTCGTATCCACGCGAAATGCAATAACAGAACGAGTTGCCACATCCAGAGAAATCCTGTAGTCTGTGGCGCTTGCAATGCATTTGCCGGTCTTGACAAGAACCATTCATCGCCGTTTGAATGATAATGACCAACAGGCACAGCGTCCACTGTGCAGTTTGCCTTTGTCCCTCGGCACCACGTGGCATGCCGTCAGTGGTGTCAGGAATGTCGACATTGGGCAGATGAATGGCAACGCATTGTGTTCTCCTTTGAGCCCCGCCTCAGTATTACTGCAGCGGGTGGTCGCAACAGCACCGTAAAAAAAATTGAGGTAAAATTCCCGTACATGTAAGTGAACCAAATTACCTCGACATGTAAGGTAAAATTGTCTCTTGAATATAGAGTAGATTTACATAACAAGTAAAGTATTATTCCCTAATTGTACTTGGAAAGTACCTTACAAAAGTGGGGGAAAAATCCTGTACAAATAAGGGAAAGTTAACTATAATGTATAATAAAATTACATTAAAAATTATCCCGAATTGTTAGTACATTTAATTATTGTACTAAAGATATCCCCTGGTCAACAGAAACAGAAACCACAACACTAAATTCCTCGACACTTGCTGGTGAGTGAGCGCGAACCATGGTCCTCTATCACGATGACAGCGTGGCAGCATCAATGAATATAAGCGTGTTAAAGGATTGATTCTTCCGCCCGTCCCCCCGCTTAGCTGTGACGAATGCTGAAGAGATGCACGCGTCGTAAGGTAATTTTTCCATCCATGTACGGGATTTTCCACCTCCATCTACGTGAGTTTTACTCCAGAGTGCGACAATTTTACGTTACCCGTAAGGAAAACAATATTTCCCCCACAAGTTTGCGAATATTACCTTACACTTGTCAGGTAATTTTCCCATTATTTATTTACTGTGAGGGTTGGCGCCGTAGTGGATAACACAACGGCCCTGCACTGATTCGTGAATGCCATACATCCCGGACACCCGGTGTTATGGTACGTGGTGCGATCATTTACGACTCCCAGCCACGGCTCGTAGTTGTTGCAGGCACGGAGACAGCACAGCGGTATGCCAGTGAGGTTTTGCAGCCCCAATTCCTGTCATTTTTGCGCAGCATACCCAACTCTATCATGCAGCAAGATAATGATCGTACCCATATTGCTCGCATCAACCAACAGACTCTACAAGATGTGGTCGCCATTCCTTGGACTGCCAGTTCTCCAGATTTGTTCCATATTGAGCATATATGGTATATGATGGGGCGACGTTTGCACTACCGTCAACCCCCTTCTCAAACACTGGCTGATCTACATGTGCAGTTACAGGAAGCATGATGGCGTGTGCCTCACGACACTATCCGCCACACCTCTGTGGTGAAATGCCTCGTCGCATCGCTTTCTATAATATATTATATTCGCAAGCGGCGGATCTGCCCCGTATTGAACGCATGCTTTTCAGATGCTAAACAATGCACCCTCTGAATATAAAAGACTAATCACTGGACATTTGTACTATAATCTATCAGCCTGTTATGGGTTAATAAAGTTTCACGTAAGGAAAGAGGGTGTAGCGATTTCCATGTCCACCAGCAGTGTATATTACAGAAATACAAGATAAAAAGAGCACCAGTAATTAGGCTACAACAGCGCTGATCATCATGTACAACTTACTTCAGTATCAACGTAGTGCAACTAAGGTCCGCATAGCAGTAGCCTCCAGATACCAATTGATGCCCAAAAATGCAGTCACACCGGAAGTTGATCTCTAAAAACCAACTCTGGTGACACGCTCCGAAATCTACAACGAATCTTTAAATGCATTGTTCCTAGTTTGGGAGTTCTGCTGTTAACTGCAGTCTGGGTTCCGCGCATTAAAGTCGATTCGCAGTATCTTCACACAAACCCTGGAAAAATCACTCAATTTTTGTCATATTTTGTGGTTTCCTAAATGAATCATTAATGATAAGAATTTAATACATCTGTTAACATTGAAGTATCCTATTTTTTCTTAAACTGAACTTTTACAAATACATTATTTATAAATTATAATATTTTATTAATAATTTATCTGAATAAAAACACAGATAACATAGGCGTATTGATAATACCTAGTAAGGAATAGTTATCATGGAAGATGTTACTAAACATAGTGCGCATAAATGCGGTACGTTGTCGTTTTGGTGTGATTTTCTAGACTTAGTTCACCTTTATTTACATGAGATTGAGTAATAGGCTGAAATAAGAACTTTAGCAGGGCTTCACTAAAGTTACAAGTGACTATGAATGGACTATAATTGCTGTGAAACTGTCAAAATTGTGCTATTCTTTTATACTGCAGCATAAAATTTAATAACTTATATCTGGAAATGTTTAGACTGGTAAAAAAAAAATGTTAATACCAAATGCCATATTTGTACAAACACTGCGGAATTGGTATAGTTTCATTGCCAACAACCTGATACACTGTAAACTTTTTTACTATAAAAATGAAATAAAAATCATGTACCAGGATCAACACTGTGAGGAAAAATAGATTGTCGAGTTTTCCAGATAGTTACTATTTTGACTTTACCATAAGAAATGCTACTTCCCTTTAAATTAAACGAAGAAGTTTCTATAGAATAATTTTATACTCCCCTACAGTGCTTAACAGCTAAGCATGTATTAACCCTGGGGGCCACGGTGGCTGAGCAGCTAGCACGCTAGCCTAACACCAATGCGAACCAATGCGATACTGTTGGTCGGCGGGTTTTCTCGTGTATCTACCGTTTCCCCCGCCCCTTCATTCCGGTGCCACTCCATACACACTTCAATCACCCTCATCGGATCTCAAGACCACGCTGTTCAGGGCCGCCCAAATCTCTTCACTCTTCGTATTTAAACCCGTGTGTAAAGATTTTTCCCTCTCAATGATTTAAGAGCTGATGCCTCGCTCACACGCCAGCTGGCAACTCGCGAAGAGTGCATCTACAACACTACCACGCGCGTGCTCTCGCGGTGACGAACCTGGTTAATTAAGGCGTCCCTCTTGCTTTCGTCGCAGCCAAACCAGTGCAGTAGCTGTTCCTCCGCCCTGCGTCAGCTATCCCTGCGGTTTATCGCCCTTGTTTTCAGTCTACCTGTCCCGCGTCCGCTTCGTTCAGCCGCTCGTTTCTTCCTCCCGTCTCGGCGTGCACTCTCTCCTCCTCCTCCTCCTCCTCTTCACCGGTCCTCCATCTCCTGTCCTCTGCGCTCGGCTAATCCACGCCGTGTCTCCGTCTCCCTCTAATCCACTTGCCTCTTCCCTCCGCTACCACCACCCGTCCTCAACCCACGCTTCAAACTCTCGCAAACTCTACCCCCTCCTCCAACCCTTCTTCGCCTCACCAACCCTTTACCAGCGGGTAGAGGGGGAGAAAAGCTGTCCCAGGCGCTCCTTTAATTAACAGAAAGTGGTTCATTAGAGCTTATTCATTAAAGCAAGGAGTAATTAGCGAACTCTAATGAATGCTGTAATAATCTAACAGTGACTATACTCCACTACTCCAGGGCCTCTTTTTTTCTCTCTCTCTATCCCTCGCCCCCTTGGCTGGTGGTTCTTGTGTTGTTAGCCTTGTCGTGTAGTCCGGGGCTACGCTGCTCCTCGCCGGGATTACACGTTAATGTGAAACACCTAGCCACTCCAAAAACTCCGCGCGCCCCACCCCCTTCTTGTTCTTACCCTTCCCTCGTATGACGCATGG
This sequence comes from Dryococelus australis, assembly GCA_029891345.1. Classification (NCBI taxonomy): domain Eukaryota; kingdom Metazoa; phylum Arthropoda; class Insecta; order Phasmatodea; family Phasmatidae; genus Dryococelus; species Dryococelus australis. Next base: position 82,224,987 of record CM056995.1, read on the forward strand.
ACACAATAACAAACATGCTAAACTCCTTTCTCTTCTTATGTTCGCACTGCCCCCTGCCAGGCTTTCACAAAAAAACTGCCTAATGTAGCGCAGGAAAGTGGCTTAAGTGCGCCGTGCTTTTAGGCGGAACACTACCTGCCCAAGCTGTAAAAACAGTGACCAGGGTTCATGATGAAATGCATTGCCGAGAGAACGCTGGAGATTCTCGCATACGTCTGGATAAATTAAAGTTAGGACGGAAAAAAATTTTTTTAAATAACTTTTCTTCTGATATTACTGTTTTGAAAGCGTTCACGTGCTAACATATAACGATATAACAGTGTTAGGTGCAACATTTTATACACAATTAAATTCTGATTTAATTCTCACCATATGTACATCGGGAATCTATCAGTGGGATCGCTCAAGTAAATAATTAACCATATAAAAGCTTAAATGTAAACCTTAAATCTGCAGTCCTTCCTCCATTGCCCTCCCAACCACAAGGCAAAGGTATGGCATTCATGTAGAAGTTACGCGTCCTATGAAGTTTTAATTTATCGCCACTAAAGAAACACTTAGGTAACATCTTAGGCGAATTTTTTATTATTATTATTTTTTTTTTTTTTGCAATTTCCACTTTTGTTCCATATAGGCCTACGTTTCTCTATACTTATTTCTTACAACAAAAATCAGCCACATTATAGCAAATCAGTTGTATATCTGAGACGTGGCAATTAGTTCTATATCCACTCCAGGTCCACGAAAGTTTGCGTGAGAAACGGCGATTGGATTTGATTTAAACAATAGTTGGTGACAGAATGTAAATGTTCCTTTTTTCTTCAACCTACTAAGGGCAACATAAAAATGCTCTACCAAAAATAATAACATGTGATTGAGAACCAAGTTACCAGTGGGGGATAGCATTTTTCTAGCCGCCCTCAGACAAACTTATTTAGAAGTTTAAAACTGACCCTTTTATTAGCAACTAACTAGCTGTGAAGTCTTGAGAAATACCTTCTTCTATATATAAAATAATAATTATAGGAAAACATCTTCCCATATTGTCTATGCAATAACTCTTCTTTTATTTCACGTGTGTGTGCACGTCACAAGATGTTTAAAAATAATATAAAGAATATTTGCTTATTTCAGAGAAAAAAAATGTTTTATATGTAATTTTACGTAGTATGGCTGAGTCTCTTGCACGTGAAAACCAAAAATAAATTCATTGTCAATAAAACTACACTCTCAAAAGGATCTGCTGTCTCTTGTAAAGTCATATACAATGTTCGCTACTTAATGAGGTTACATACTCTGTCAAGCGTAAATAAACACCACCGAAATTGTTTGCCAGATAAATCCACCGCATACTAAAGGTTTTACAACTGTTGACAAGTAACCAGGTAGGCCTAGTGATAAGTTTTTCACTTACTGTATCTAGAAATGAAAAAAGTTTTAACCCGGTATTGATACACTGGTTCTAAGTCGAGATATAGAATTTACGACGTTAAATCACGAAAGTAGTTCGACTCTAGTTTTGTGCAGACATTAAACACGTTTCGTCTCTCGGGTAAATATTCCATACGCAATAACGTAAAATGAGTTTACGAATCCGCTCTTTCCGTGGTGTTATGAAGTAACCCATAGTCCGTGTATGTTAAAAGATTGCAAGTCAAAAGTTTACTTTCAGTAATATCTTCCTTGTTCAGTGGCTCAGAACGGGGTGAGGTTAGGAAGTGGAACAGTAGTACCAACCTCGTAGTTGCATCCGCATTTCCGGGATTACTCCACGTAGAGTATAATGTTATGGACTTCTCTTGCTGGGAATGTGTTCAAGTTTTAATGGGAAACGCAATAATACCGACTTCCACACACGGTAGAAACAAACGAACATCTTTTATGGCATTGCGCAGAAATGTTGTGTTCTAAAGGAGAACGAAAATTCTGAGACAATGCAGGTAGTTTGCGTTTCATTGAGGTAAAATCAATTGAAACACTTCTTTCTATAAAAAAAATTATGACATATATTCCCGCAGTATACTGTACTGAAGAAAACCCTTACATACGTGAATTGGCGTATTTGAGAGCTGAAATAATTCAATCTTAAGATAAATTGAGCGATTACTGTTTTTAACAATAATTCGTGTTACTGTTATTTAGGATGGGTGCTTTGTTTATTTAGTTCGTGGGACAAAAACATTCCATTTATTTGGTCCTTAGCTCAATTCCTGCCACTAAAATTATGAGCAATATAAAATATTTGTAAGGGTATTCCTGATTTAAAGGTGGAAGGCCTCGTCTATGTCACCTGGTTGAATTTTACAATCCCTGAAACGTTCTAGCTTGAGCGAGGTCAAACCACTTTATAGACTCCGATTTATACATAAAAACTTTGGGTAATCTGGTGGCTCTTCTTTGCCTTGGATCATCAAAAGTATGCTTGCTCTGCTTCAATACATTTTCGCAACATGACTGCTCTGAAGACACATTACCTGGACATATACAGAGATTTCGGCCAAGGGAAATTTACGATAAGGAAATCAAAACATCCATTTCCCAGGCTTCCCATTGACGAAAGTAATGATCATAACAATGCTCTAGTTAAGGGTGATGGAGCCATTGCCTTAAAAGAAAACCCTGCTGCCATTCTGAGGTGGATGGTCGCTGGTCCTAAGGTGGTTTGAGTAGTTGACGAGTTTTTGATTATTCTTGTATGCCAAAACTTAGACGAAAGTCGACATCATGAGAATACACTTTCACGGCAAAAATACCTCATAGCGGATATCCAACGGTTAACGAAAACCTTTGATAAAATTGGTAATCCTTTCATCGACTGCAGTGGAGAACTGGTCACTTTGAATTCAAGGCTAGTAGTGGACACCACAGCTGTTACAGAGTTGAAGAATATTCACAGTTTTGGCTAGCAGTAAGCTTAAAGTTTTCTTTTATATTGTACTGAACCCATAGCTGCAGTAGTCAGAGAAACAATATGTCTCTTCAACAGGACAAGTGGTGGGAAAAGCTCGAGATAGTGGTGGGGTGAAGCTTCTTTTGGTTAAGCAGGACAGATCGTTGTTCTCGCGTCTTTACGTCTCATGCCAAGTGCGTCACGGAGATCTGGATGACTTTTTTCTCCATTAGTACCAGGCTTACCTTCCAGCAATTTCTAAAAATGATTTTCACTTTGGAAAGAAAGCAGATCTTCTTGCTTGCCTTGAAAGTGTTTTGCCTGAAGAAGCCCCTATCCTTACCTTAGTTGTAAACATGATCATAGTGCTTGAGCCGCAGCAGCAAATATTTTGCTTCCAAATGATGGAGACACGTTTTTGAGTTATGGCAGAAGATTTGTAGTGTACTTGAAAAGTCAACTCCGTAATTCAACAGCAAGTTTAGACGTTTTTGACAAATACAAGTCAGATTTGCTGAAATATTCAATGCATCAGAAAAGAGGCAAAGGTGTTCTGTTCGCGACCACTATGAACTTTTTACACCTGACACCTTCTAGCCACGAGGAAGCAGACACCAAGATGCTACTTCACGTCTCAGTTGGAGCCGCAAATGGCTGCAAGAAGATTTTGAATCGACGTAGTTGTGTTCTCCACTGTTCTTCGCAACTGTCTGCTTGGTGCAAAAATCTCTGGATTTATCTGGGTACTGGAAAGACGTACCGTTTCATTGACATTTCTGCTATACATCGAAAACTAGTTTCTGAACAGTTTTTCGGTCTTTCTGTGTTTCACTCCTTAACAGGATTCATTACGACCTTCATATTAAAGGTAAAAGGAAAAAGGACGACATGTAAGATGTGGAATAACCTGTCTCCACTTAATGAGACTTTTCGGTTTCTCTCAGATTTACCAACTCCAGACAAATTGGCAGAAGTCCTTCGAATGATGGAGCGCTTCGTTGTTGTTCTCTGTGAATGAATCTCTGGAGGTGACAGGGTCAATGGGGCAAGGGAGCGTCTTTTAACCAAGATTTATAATACAGAAAATATTCCGCCAACGCAAAATGCATTGAGACTTCGTACATTCTGAGCAACATTCGAAGCTGGCAGTGTTTAGAGGCAAAGTCTTAAAAAAAACCTGAAGTTTCCTATTCCAGCTGACTTAAGATGGCACAAATCTCGCGATGAGTCGGCCTCCTGGATGGTAATTGTGATTTAATATCTATCACAATTACTTACCACTTTAGGTGGACATGTATACCATTATTTTTATGGACGTCGCTGCCATGTGCAGCTAAGAGTTGCAGAGACAATATTTTTTTTGCAGTTGCCAGTCCTGCAGCGGTAGATGTGTATGTATAAAGGCAGGACTTCCTTGTACGAGCCTTTACAAGTGTGGTGGCTGTAGTGATAGACTGAAGTGTGAATGACTTACACATGCTGCCAAATAATTCATAATTCTTGTGCATTATTCCATCACTAATATAATATATAACTATTCGTTTTTATTCACTTTAAATTGATGTTACCAGAAGTGATAGTTTTTAATGGTGCATACGATACTTCCTTTTGCATTTATAGTAAATTTGCATTAAATAAAATTAATAATACATAAATGTAATATAATAAATATTATAATATACATAATAATATAACAAATCTGCATCCTTTTACGTAAATGGTTTTTAATACATGTTAATTTCGTTTTCAGTTTGTAAGTACAGAAACTTTTCTTCTAGTTTAAATACTCTCACCATTGCCTAAATTACCCCAAATTAGTGGTACAAATAATTTAATTGAGTCATAAAGTACAAAGTGCTAAATCGTATCTGTCTCCAGTCATCTTCATTGCTATTCATAAGCGTTCTTAGTCTGGTTTACACCCCTATCCAGAGGTAAAACGCACCTTCTGATAGAAGATTTTGCACTAAAATAAATTTTTAGCCATTTGTTTTGAATGTTTGTTTTACTCCAATAATATTGACTTTGTATTTTTCTTAAAGTAGAAGTTTCTGTTGTTGAATGTTTAAAAACGTGGGATGTACCATGTAATTTTGGCGTTTAAAATCATATTTGACAAAGAACTTCAACATTGACAACCCTTTTCGTTATCCAGGCATGGAGCATTTTCAAGGATTCTTTGTACACTGCCATCCCATCTCGCCCGTATGAAAGTAATACCTTCAGGATTTTATGTAAAGTGTCCTTCTGTAAGTTTTGTCAAACCAAATCGTTTAATTTTTAAAATGTTACAATTACGCCTTAGCGAAATCTTTCACGGATGTTTTCGGCTGATGTTGAGAATAATTATTTGAAACACTAAATAATGAGAATCAGAAACAAAATACAAAATTATAAATAAAGACTATTTTTACAATCGTCTTCTGGACATTAAAATTTCTGCGTTAAATACGGCAGGTAAATAAAATATTCTGGTCTGTTTCAGAATCCCATGAACGTTTCCAGGGTACTGATTCGGAAAGTTACAGTTGCCACCATAATTTTAAGAATCCGTTTAATATCTACATTTCTGCTTTCAGAACATGACACAAATAGAGTCAGAAACCCAGAAAGGCTCAGAGATGAACCTTGTTTAGGTCGACAATATATCATATTTCTTTCTTACAGGTTGGTTAGCAGACTTCGATGATTATTGCTTTTAGTAAGATGAAGTGATTATGTTACGTAACTTGTCTATGTGTTATAAGTAATTATGAATTAATACACTTGGCATTTCTAATTATAAGTATGTACATTTTTATTAACTATACAACAATTGTAATTTAGAATGTCAAAATAATGAAATCCACAATTTGTACACGATGTCATGAAAACAGCAAAAGTATACAATTAATATAAAATATCCGACTGTTATTCCTGCTAGGATACCCAATGAAATAATACTTAATTTAGAAGTATTTTTCATCTAAAGTTTCAAACATATAGTTGACTTCAAATTCCAGAACGTTACCGTTTAGTAACAAAAAGTAACTAAATTTTAATACTAGCATTAAATACGTTGCTTTGGAAAATTTGTACGGGGTCATTACAGAATTATTATTATTCCCTTGCCTCTCGAGAACTTCAATTTACTTTCCTTATCATTTTCCGACCATTTCTGCATTTCTCTTTCCCCTAATATTAAACCCTCTCATCTGCAGAAGTGGATTCCGCTGTGATGTTGTGAATAAAACTGCGGGCAGACGTTAACAAGAGTTGTCTGGGAAGCCAGAGTTGCCAACTTTCTGTGCGTAACTTACCGAGTTAAAAAAAAACTGTGTTACGAAACGTATCCCTATGCGATCGCTTTGGCCCTGCGAATTGTTTGAAACTAAAACACAAGTTTGAGGTTCTAAACCATAATTACTGCCACAAAGCCACTCCTTTGAGGGGAGTTAACGAAATTTAAAAATATTTACCAAGGGGAAACTTTTTCACGGAAGCATATTAAATGCAAAATTACAAGGCTGTTTCATGTAATTTTAGAAACTTGTTTGGAGTATATTATATTATTGTCTTACTTAATCGCTATGACGAATTACTTCGTGGAAACATATGACAAAAGTTATTTATGGTAAATATAGAACAGATTTTCAAAATTCCCAACTTGGAAGACGAAAATGTATTCATATGTCAAAAGAGAAATTTAATTAATATGAGTTTTGGTTATTATGTTGTCATGTTCTCAGAATGTGGATTAATATGAATAAATTCTGGACAAATTATGACAGAGAATTGCGGTCTTTGACGAGGATATCGATATTCATAAGAAAAAGTGTCATGACAAAATATTCGAAAAAAGATGTCTGAATTAACATGTCACATACTAGGACAGGCTGTGTCATTTTAAGATCACCAGGAACGCAGGATCGAGACAGAAACGAAGGCAGATGAAATTACTGCTGAAATCTTAGAAACTAAACGTAAAGGCGCGTTTACACAGGACGTGAGCCACGCGCTTGTCTCTGGAAAGCGTGGAATACGTTCCGTGTAAACAGCACAGGCGTGAGGTACGCCATCAGTGTGACGTCGTAACATACCATCACGCTTCCAGCGTGAAGGAATCAAACATGTTTGATTTTCAGTTGTGAGCTGGTAAGCGTGCAGTAACACAATATATCGATGGCTAAGAAGTAATGTCATGTATCTGCTATGTACATAGCCCAAAGAACTGTAAGAATATAACAATTGTACCATTGTTAAAAGATATTTAGCAACGCCTATTATTTTAAGACAAAATTTTCGCGTTTATGTACGGTATACGTAATATGTATATCTACTAGTATTTAGCCCTGTTACAAAGGTGACATTTTGCACATACGAAATATCTGTCACGTCTTAGACATCCATATACTTATAAGTACATGTGTTGCTAATATATGTGTATATAATACCTAGAATGTTCACAAATTATGCAATCATACGCTCTTGCCATGCCACAGCCCCTCCCCCATTGAAATAATTACACAACGTATCACGAATGCGCATAGCTTCGTTGTATGGCTGGCCGTTTCATGTAGGTAGTAGGTATTCCACACTATTCATCTGCAGACGCCTCCATATGCCTGGGTGATATGCCGGGTTATTATCTTCATTGTCAAGTAGTCCGGCGGGTATATAAGCAGGATTATTTTTTTTAACCAGTTATGTAAGACACAACAAGCACTTACTACTTTGTCCACTGGACTTGGCTTTAAAGAAATTGACTTTTCAAACAATCTAAATCGGCTAACAAGAATGCCAAAGGCATTTTCGGAAACTCTCCGCGCTCTTGATAGCCTGTAATTAAAAATCGTCTGCTCCTTGGACAAGTTCTGCCTGCATTATGGTTTCATTAAATAGGGTTTAAGAGGAAAAGCGTCATCGCCAACAATGACTGCGTCCTTTGGAATGCCAAGGGAATTTGTATTCAATGCACTTGCGAGATAACTATTGCTGAATACTCCCCCATATGAGATTCTGCCTTTCGCTCCGACATCTATATACGTGAAACAATAGTCACTGTCAACCGATCCGAGTAATATTTTGCTGTGTCGGTCCTTGTAGTTTAAATAATCGGAGCCGCAGTTCCCTGGTGCTCTAATGTTTATATGTTTACCGTCTAATGCTCCAATGCAGCCTGGGAAATTCCACCGTATTCTGAATCCATAATCAATGTCCTTCCAAACCTGCACTGTCGTGGGTACCTGAAACAAGAATGTTGATTTGTTTCAGGTGCTTCCGGGTCCCGCCAGCAGTGAAGAGTCAAGTGCCATTGAATCACATGAACCAGTCCATGAAGACCTACATGAAACTGCAATGCCTAAAAACAATGCTACATCTACCCCTGTAACAAGCAACGAAACATGTCAAAACTCAACCAGTACTGCTTCTTGCGCCACAAAGAGGCTGCTGCAGGTTTCGGAAGGTGTACCGACAGGTTAAAAAAATAAGAAAATAAAATAGTCCGGTCTGGATTAAACTTCTCTGTATCCATGTTACAACTTCAAACTATTTCTGACACAGCTAATAGTCCATAGTATCCACAAAACAGGACAGCTATGATTATTTTGGCAAGTACATAGTGTCCCTTCTAAGAAGATATGGACCCTACAGACGCAATGGAATCGCAACATGACATTACCAGCTTGGTGTTGAAGAAAATGCAAAAACCACAAACAATAGCAAAGAACCCCGCATCAGTGCAGTGTTCTAGCAATCAAGGCTGCTCAGTTGACACTAGTATATATTCACCAAGTGCTGATGAATATGACTATGTGTGGATAACGGCTATATTTCCAGACCACTCACAAAACTATTCATGAATATATCTAATTCTTAACAATGACATGTGTTTATATATACGACGTTTGTTTGTATGAGACTTACAAATATCTAGTGCCGATGAATATTATTTTGTCAACTGTCATAAATATTCTCCAACTGTTTACGCATATCACTATTTACTTTTGAATTACATCAAGAATAATTATAAACCTCTTCATGTATATCTTGAAATATTAACATTTGAATAAACTGTGTATGATTAATGATTATAGTTTAAATGTGAACAAAGTAATTTCTATCAACATTTCAATGTGAATATAGCATAATTTCTTACCTTGATGAATTCTTCCAAGGCCTTGTATATTGCTGTATATGTCTCAGGAAGGAATTGACTCATAGTGCTTCTTGGTACTCGAAACACTATCTCCAAACTCGAAGGAGTCTCCTTTGGCTAAGTAGCGCAGCGTTACTTCCACCTTCAGTTATGCTGTAACAGCTTGTATCATATTAGTGTCGGTTTTAGTAATATGCGGACGGACACGTTCGAGTAAGTCATCAACATGCATTTCAAACATGCGCAGCATGTTTCTGAAATCGTCAGGATGTTTGTTTCTCAGCTCACGGTCAATAAATGTTGCTGCACCTGCATTACCTGCTGCAATCCAGCCTCTCGTCCACCATCTTCTTCTTCTACGACGTTTTCTTTCCAATGTATGCATATTCATTAATTCTACTGCTAAGTTTTCACTCATAGCTATACATCCTTCAGCCACTAATTGCTCCATCTTCAAGACTGACATATGTACCGTGTAAACACTAGCCAACTTTTTCATGCCCGTGGGAGCATTTAGACGCGAGTATCAGTTACTGGAGGTTGTGAATCCACGCGCGTGGCTCACGTCCTGTATAAACGCACCTTAAGCGTAAGGCTCTGAAATGACGTGCGTGTATAGGCTGTTCACGGTAAACTGAGCATTTTTGAAAGCCCTGCTTAAGATTTACTTGTATGCACGTTGTGTATTCTTCCGCCTAACATAAAATTAACATTGCCATGTGCCCCATCACTTAATTCAGCCGTCGGATAAGTGAAACTGTAAAATTATTAGGAAAGTAAATATTTTTAAAATCTGCTCATTTTTACACTTTCATGCATTAACAAGACAGAAAAGGAAAGAAATAATTAAAGTTACCACAAATGGTTACCTAACACTTTTTATTCGACGTTGAGCTGTGGAACTACTTTCCATCCTTCGTTAGCAACGTTACTGAGCGCAAGTCACTCAGTGCGCCCGTTAAAATACATACACGCAGGCAGGGCCAGTGACTTTTTTCTAAGGTTTATTTCAAAAATGCTCAATTTATCGTGAACAGCATTTACCTATGGAAATTTCAGCGGGGAAGCTATATTTTTATTGGTGGGAAATCTGTGGGAAGGTTCAGTGCAAAGCCCTTGAGTAATTTTGTTTGTATCCGATACGTATCTTGTGAAATACGAAGCCTTGGGACAACCTTTTTTGCCACTTTGGAATACTCGAAAATGGCATTACTAAATGTGCGTGACGTCTTGAAAGCTTTAAACAACACTCATCTGAATTGTGTGTTCTTTTCGGAGATCAGTATGTTGGACCCGCGTTTAATATTTTCGCAGAAAAACGTGAATTACTATAGGTTTTTCATGGTAAAATGAGCACTTTTGGAGCCCTGCTTAAGATCTAGTTGTAAACACGTTATGTATTCCTCCGCCTTATGTAAAATTCACATTGTCATTGGCCTCATCACTTTATCCATGCGTCGTTCAAATGAAACTGTGATATTATTAAGAAAGTAAATACTTGATAAATTTGCTCTCTTTTACTAAGTACTGCATAAAAAAAACATAAAGAAAAATAAATAATTTTGATTTATCACAAATGGTCACCTAACACTTTTTATTCGACGTTGACATGGGGAACTACTTTATGTCCATCTTTACCAACTTTACTCAGTGCGCCCGTTAAAATACATGGATGCAGGGTCAGAGACTTTTTTCTACTGTTCATTTCTAAAGTGCTCACTTTATGGTGAACAGCCTTTAACACACTGTAACGGAGTTCAAGTTCCAGCTAGGCGAGAGCGATGAGTTGATGGTGCCAAAGTTGAGGACGTGGGCATAGGCCTCGCGCACATGGATGCGTAAACACATCGTACGTATTCATGCGACACGTATCGTGCGTACTGAACGCGCACTCTGACTGCGGCTTCGTCCGACGGTGTACCACGGCAAGCAAAACGTGAACAGCCTATTGCTTTTAGATAATGCACTCTCGAGATGTAGAATATGCCGCCACCACCGTCAAAGAAACGAGTGGGTTGATGAATTATATTTGAAAAGAGAAGAAGTAGGATAATTTCATCACAATTGGTAACTATTTGAGAAATGGCCCAAAGCAATTTTATGGGTATCTACGCTTGTCAGAGACATCTGAATATATGCATAGAAATGTGGGATCTCCCATGACTGAATATAGCAACTTACGCGCGACCATATCAGCTGAAGAACTTTTAGTAGTAACATTGATGCAAGTACGTAATAATTTGTTTAAATAAAATGCGTTATTGTCGTTTTTTACGTAACTGTCCTTAATAAGGTATAATGTGACGTGGCCATTTGTTTATATGGCAAAGTTACCGGAATAATTGCATGTCACTGTCTGTTCTTGGAAGATCCGTTCAGTTGCGTGGGGTTTAATTAAGAACACAATCTGCGAGAGATACAACCCCCACCTGGATTTTTCGTACTTGTCCGTGTGCCTCCGGACGACAAGATTTTGTAGGAACACGCACCCAATGTGCGCGCGAGGCTTGGGCGTGATCTCAGCCGTGTGGTTCGAACCTGCGCCCACGCAGCTGAGACGTCATCGCTACACGGCGTCGCAGCTCGCTTGTCACACCCGGGTTGGTTCAGGGCGAGACTATGCAATCCCGCCGGCCCACAGCCCCGTGCAGATCTTGTTAACATGGCTGGCAGCTGAAAGAGAGAGCAGAAAAAAGAGAAAGGGGGGTTCTGAAAGGTCGGTACACCGGTGCTCATTAATTATAACTAACAGCCTCGGTAACTCTTCGGCCTTTTTTAGCCTTCCACCATTTTCTCCCTCCTAACCTACGCTGCTAAAAATAGATATATTCCTTACGGTTATGAAAAACTGCCGCCGTTTTGCTTCGTTGGCATGTAACCTGCCTCATATCCTCATTTTATTTTTCATCCTTGCAACTCATGCATTGGGGTTGTTTCTTGACGTCATCTGCCCCAATTCTCCTTCTCGTAGTTTTCCGCAGTAGCCTCTATCGTAGCAACGGTAATCCTTTAACTAGGATTATTTCTGTATCTCTGCCAGTCGCGTCAAAGTTATGATCAGCAGCAATTATTGCTCACTAATTTATTTCAAACTACGATAATTGTTTTATATTTTTTACATTTAAATATTGTATTCAAAATTAAATAAAATTTTGCCTTGATCTTATCCAAAACAATATTGTACGTTTGCTGTTGGCCCGAGAAAACGTATTTCAATAGATTGTATCGAATAAATTTTAACTATTTTGCTATTCCAGTTCTGCTGACGTAACAGTGACATCACAAGAAGATTAGAGCATAATGTGACAACAATTAAGTCAATCTTAATTTCAGTGGACAATTTCTTATGGACATGATGAGTGCATCCTCTACTGATCACCAAGAAACTCTCGTTGAAGTTCGTGGCTGGACAATACACTTTGACTTCACCGCAATGACATTGTAGGTAGTAGGCCGCAGATATAAGTAACAGTTCACCATTTTTCCAAGTGAAATTCGCCTGAAAGTTAACGTTTCTCAAACGAGCGTGTGCGATTCAGTAAGATTTTAGGGGCAACAGAGAGGTTAAGTGATTGTGGGATGTCGTCTCTAGACAACGCAAGTTTCATAGACGCATGTTTAAATGAAAGAATGTACGGCTTAGCTGTATGCACATATTTCACTGTAATATTTACGGTTAGGCATATTCCAAATTATTGATCTAAGATGAGATTAATTAACCTGTTTGACCCAATAGAAATTACTTTGACCATTCTAATGCTAACATCAGTCTTTAATAACTTTCTTTCAGTTATCAGGCTTCTTTTTTTTTTCTGAAATCTAAATGTTATGTTTAGACTATCTGTCCTCCCCCCGTTTTACGTTCATTAACTCTGCCTCTTTAATTTTTTTTTTTGCCATGAGACATAGCTGTGAAACCAAGCAGAATATTAAATGAGGTTTCTTTTTTTTAATTACGTAAATTAAAAACGTTTAAACTGTAAATTTTTTAAGTTTCTTTTCTGTTTTTTTTTTTTTTTTGCAGGGTTGCCTATTTTCTTACTTGTAATTATCAGCTACTACCCTAAAAGTGTCAGTCAAAATCCATTGTGCCTTTCTGGTTGGCCTTGATAATTTCTTAGTTTCTGCTTAGTTGATAACTTCATATCTTTTCATTACTTCTAGGGTTGTCTAAACATAAAAATTGCTTGCCAAGCTCTGAGAGAAGGAAACATTATGTAATAAGTAATAGCTGTTTCGGGAAAATACTGGCTAGTTATTAAAACTTAGCAAAGCAGTGAAAAGCGTCTACATACAGCCTACTAGCGCATTTGAAAGCACTAGCATTAGAATAATTTTTTGCACAAATTTTAATTTATAATCTTTTTTTAAAAAACTTGTTAGCATCTTAAAAAGTTAACTCCATTCTCTATACCAACCAAAGAAGAAAGTGAATGTTACCATTAATAATAGGGGCACTGCTTGCAGAATGCAGTTTATTAATATAATGGTAGTAAATTGGCTTTCAATACAAAAATGTAATGTTTTCCCGCGAGGGTGGGCAGCATATGTACAAGCTATTCACGGTAAAGTGAAAACTTTAGAAAACCCTTTCATTTGAAATAATAATCAATAAATGTATTTTATTTTAGCCTTAGATGTTAACTTGAAAGTGCGGTGGAATATATACACTATGTTTATTACTTAGATCGCTATATTTATTTTAAAAGGTGGTTAAAGAATAAAAAATGTGTGAAAGGAAAAAGTAACTAGGGCCTCAAAAGTGCTCACTTTACCATGGACAGCCGTGTACACTACTTTGTATATATGAGTTTGCACGTCGTCTGAGTGTAGGAATCAGATCACCTGACAGCAACAATCTTTTTTTCTGTTACACCTCATACCGTAGGATACATATACTGCAAATTGATTACACATTTGTCAAATGTTCTAGTAACTGTAATGTTCAGAAAGTGTTAATGTGAAGAAAAGTAAGATTTTTATCCTATCCTCTAAGCAGTTGGATAATTACCGTTTGAGTTGTACGAGTTATATTTATGCACAGAAGTGCTACACATTACTCGACTGCCATGTTTAGAAACCACTAGTAACCCAGCTTGACACAGTTTGTCTCTTTCGGAAAAAAAGATCCACCCAGCACAGGATATCCATCTGATATCCTAATTATATCCACGATATATAAAAGTCATCCAAATTTACAATGAAACTCTAATGTATATTATCCTTTGGATATCCATTAGTAGATACCTGTTTGTACCACATACGGGATATCCATTAGATATTACATAACCACCAATGGCCATTATTTAAGGTAAGTGGCAACATCTAAAAATTTATATATGACATCCACAATACCTATAATCACATTTCGGATATTGGACGGACATTTGGTTATCTTCTGGTAGTCTTTTGAACGTAAATTTGCTACTCGTGGATGTCCTTGTATATCCAGAATGTCCGAGAGTGACATTCGTCAGATGTTCTTTGGATGTCTCTGTGCTATATGGGCACATGTTTTTGGAAAATGTTTCCACCGCTCTGCATTCATTACGTAATCTTGGTACCATGTCACGAACCAGACTTTGGAAACAGAACATATGGGAGATCTTCACCAAAAATGTATTTCTACGAAATACTATTCAACTTGCAGGCATTACATGTAATTACTTCTCCTTCGCATAAAAAAGAATTTTAAGTTGCATTTTATTTTGCATCATGGCATGTTTTTTACCTTTAATTTACTGTTTTTGAGGCGTACAAATAAAAAACGTTCACAGAAAATTGAACAACGGTGACTGAAAGGTCGCTTCTTAATTCATTTTAACGCGTGATTTAAAAAGTTCGTTTAACAAAAACTCGCATTGTACGAATCAAAAATATGAACAAAAATTTCTTATTTTCAACAAAATTCAAAAATTTCTAATACGCGTCGTGATGCTATTTTACATATTTCTTGAAGGAAATCATAGTGTGATTTGCTTTGGTAGGTGATTTAGTTTATCTTGTTTGTGCGTCCAAAAACCCTAAATTTGCGGTTTTTTGAGGACGCGAACCCTCTTAGGTATACGAAGTATGAATTGCCTTCGGATTTAGGGGGCCGTGGTGTTGTGGCTGAGCGGATAGCCCGCTCGCCTCCCACCGAGGTGAACCGGGCTCAATTCCCGGCCGGGTCATCCCGGACTTTCGTACGTGGGAATCGTGCCGGACGATGACGCTGGTCGGTGGGTTTTCTCGGGGATCTCCCGTTTCCCCCAACACCCCTATTCCGCTCCATACTCACCACAGTCACCCTCATCGGCTCTCAAGACCTCGCTGTTTAGAGCCACACAAATCTCTTCACTCACTCACTCACTCAAGATTTAAAAATATATATCATAAATACTGAATGTGCTAAATCATTAATTTTTATATTATAATTGATTGTGTGTATTTTTAATAGTGATTCCATTCCCTACTGCTACTTTTTTCCCCACTTAAAGGAATATATTTGGGGACTTTAATAGAAAGTGCAATACTGTACAACATAAAATAACGATGGTCGGAATACAGAGTGAACACCTGTGACTGTTGCAAATGATCACTTTGAAGCATACATACAATCCTCGGGACTTTTTGTCGTCGCTATTCAACGCCATGTGGTCCTTAGAAGGACAGGACTAAACACGCACCTTGTTCTCCTAGCGTGGAAAGCTGATGGCTCCTTCATGAACTGCGTGTGTGTATTTATTTTTATCTATTTATGCAATTTATTTATTTCTACACAGCCTACCAGACTGCGTTTTTTTTTTATCGCGGCGCTAGGCTTACTGCCAACTCCGCGGGACAGACATCACGGATCACAACCTGTCAACGTAGCTGTGCCAACTATCGTGCAGTTATTGACGGAAATCAATTATTGTTCCACTTTAGTAGGTCTATAACACTGTGACCTGCAACATACGACCGTCTACTGATTCTGTGTCGGCGTTCACATATTTAAATACCAATCAAGGAATATTTGTGCTCACGTTTTAGGATGTATTTACGTAATGAAGTTTTAGCACCCTAAATCATAGGTAATAGATCATCAGAATGTCTAAAATTTTGAACGCAATTTTCCTACTTGCAGTTGCCAAGAATTGTTTGAGTTTAAGTTGAGAAATTTGGGGTGCTCTTAACAGCGAGTTCGTGAGAGCTAATGAGGATGAAGTGAGGTGAGTATGGAGCAGCGCCGGAATGCATGGGCGGGGGAATACCCGCCTACCAGCGGCATCGTCCGGCACGATTCCCCCGTGCGAAGATCCGGGATGGCCCTGCCGGGGATCGAACACGGTTCGTCTTGGTGAGAGGCGAGCAGTCTAACCGTTCCGCCACCGCGGCCCCCAATTAACGAGAACTATGCGATTATTTTTTGCGGGCAACTAATGAAACAATACCGACTTCAGAAACTGTCTTAAGCAATGCCATGTGCTTTGTCGTTCATTAAAACGAAATATTAAACATGTATCGTCGGGTTTTAGCGAAAGAGAAACAATTTAAAAATGGCTGGGATCAGTTCCCTTCAAGACAGTCTGGGGAAGTCAGCAGCCGACAGCTTTCACGAGCACCTGTCCTCGCGAGGTCTGGAACCCGGTGCCGGTCGGAGGTCGAGCTCCAGCGCAGACGGGGCGCGGTGGTGTGGTGGTCAGACTACTCACCTCCCACCAAGGCGAACCGGGTTCGATTACCGCCGAGGTCGCTCCCGGTTTTTCCATAGTGGGAATCGGTGAATTTTATCGGTGATCTCCCATTTCCCCCGAACTTGCATTCTGGCGCTGCTCCTTACTCACCTCGTTTCACCCTCATCGGATCTCAATACCTCGGTGGTAAGAGCCGCCTAAATCTCTCTCTCCACTCCATCGCAGACTCCGTAGCTACCATCACCTCCCCCTTCCTTCTTGTATATCCAGCCCTACAGCCGCCCTCCTAGCCTGACTACCTCTCCTACGCCCTCGCTTCTTTGCAGCTCGGCCAACAGGAATTTCTGCAGCAGTAATACAAATTGCCAATTTTGAAATGGAAAGTTGAACCGGCTTAATTGCATCCTCTTCTCCGAGGTACTGCTGATGGTGGCGAGCGAGAGAGAGGGGGAAGGGTAAGGAGGGGGGAAGGATGGAGAGATGTTTGTTACAATGTGGGCGTGGCCGCACAACAGCTTCAGAGGGCGTACATATACGTGTATAGCCCGGGATAACAGGCTCCCTGCTACCCGGGCACCCGCGACTTCCCTTTTGTACTTTCTATGCTTTTCCCTTCTTGTTAACTCGCCCAACCGGAGGTTATCGCTTCTGACACTGCTCTCTCATAAAGTACTTGATCACTCACATTTCTATACCTGGGAATACTATATATAGTCCGTACGCGGTTCCTTTACCCTTTCTGAATCAAATCTTTGAAACATCACCCCATGTACGACGTTCTTTCGTAAATATGTCATGCATTAAAAGCGTTTTAAATTTCTGGCAACGTAAAAGTATCTTATGTTTAATTAAACTTAACTTTTCCTTATATTCTAAGAACTATTTTATTAAATTTATAATTTATATTATTAAATACGGGGAGAAAATAGGTTTGTTGGTATCGCCTATCATGCGAAATATTATTATAGACTGTTCATGATAAAGTGAGTACTTTTGAAGCCGTAGTTACGTTTTTCCGTTCAGCCATTTTTTTATCCTTTAACCGCATTTTTAAATAAATATTGCCATGTAGTTATTAAACACAGTGTGTATATGCCACAGCACTCGGGAGTTAACGTCTAAGGCCAAAATAAAATATATTTATTGACTTGTATCCCACATGGGAGGGCTTTCAAATGTGCTCACTTTATCGTGAATGGCCTATAAACTGAATACGGACGAATGCGGTGCGTTGCCCCTTTGGTGCAATTTCATAGACTAGGGTAAGCTTTGTTTGCATGGCGGAGGGTGGAGGAATATTCTGGAAGTAGAACTTCAGCAGGGCTTCAGAAAAGTTGGAAGTAACCATGAATGGATTATAGAGAAGAACTGGTGTGTTGCTTTCACCTCTAGAATGAAAATTCTGCATATTCACCGCTATCCTTAGTCTCATTTATGTACAGTATTTTTACTAGCAACAACAGTGATGACGTGGTAGCTCTCAAGTTATTAATTTTGATTCTTATATCTCTTGTCACTATATCATGACGGGATTTTAAAAGTGTGTTTTAAGATAACGAAATATAAAATAAAATCTATGTTTTATTCATCATAAGGTTGACAACGTTGCGTAAAATTAATAATTTTGAATAGTTGTGACAGATGTCGGCATTTCTTAGGTTGGTATGACGGGAATTCGAGATTCAATGCAGTGTTCCTCCTTTCTAGGTAAGTTAATATTAATAATATTAGAGTTTGTATAGCTAAAATAATTCATAGTGACTTCTGCCATCCTTTTCATATTTTCATTTCCAGAAACTGCCCAACTTAACAGTAACTTACATGGTTGACTCAAATAAAATAAAAAAATCGTTCCAACTTCCGAAAGAAGAGGAAAAAAGGGGGTACATCATCCTGAAGGGCATTGGAAAACAAAAAAGAAATGACAACACACGGTTGAAGAATGTTTGCGTTCGTACATCATCCTCTCTTTCATAATAAGAAGTAAGCCAAACTCAGTACCTGTTCTGAGTCACCTCTCATAATTCACTTCCTAATTAATAAGGATGAGACGGACCCTGACTTGGAAACAGTAATTCGTATTTACAAGTTCTTAAACGTTAAGAGTTATATTTTAATTTTTTACTTAAACTGTATGAAAAAATGCAACAAAAGTAAAGAACAGAATTATCCCAGGCTGAATATTTTCTCTGGATATTTTCTAAATGAACATGATAAATAGTTAACTTATCACAGCAATAGTCTTTTTTTTTTTTTTTATTACAAGATCGCGAAACAGTTTTTAACTCTCGTCCTATTATTATTTCTGTGTATAGGCTGTTCACGGTAAAGTGAGCACCTTTGAGGCACTAGTTACTTTTTCCTTTCAGCCATTTATTATCCTTTAACCACATTTTAAAAGAAATATTGCAATGTAAGTAATAAACACGGTGTGTATATTCCACCGCACTCGGAAGTTAACGTCTTAGACTAAAATTAAATATATTTATTGGCTATTATTCCAAATGAAAGAACTTTCAAAAATGCTCACTTTACCGTGAACATAATACATATAGAGACCTGAAGAATTCGCGGATTCATTTTAGAACAAGATAGAATTCAAAACACGTGGACCACACGGTGTTTGGCACCTCTTGGACAACGCTGACCCAATCGTTGCCTTCAACGGTGACAGCAGACAACCAATGTGCAGCTGACATCAGCATATTTTTTCGTAAGACTGTAGAGACTAGTCTGCATGTCACTGAACTCGGGATTTCTTAGGTCTCTAAATATATATCATCACTCTTAAACGCAGAGTGCATTAAGAAAGTGAGTAATGATACAGTGACTTCTTCGTTTAATGAACAAATATATGTGGCCACATCCATGACACTGATTTAATAATAAAATTGACAAAATATCGTTCCTAAACCTAAAGTATAGAACCTTAAAAAAACAGATTATATTTTGACATTTTCCTTGTATGCCAGAGAGCCCTTCTGTACGACGGCTCGCATGCTACAGCTGGTTTGCGGTTATCTGAGTATAGTCCATTCGTGGTTATTTCTACCTTTTCTGAGCCCCTGATAAAGTTATATTTCCAGGCTGTTTATTTGCCTCGTGCAAACGAAGCTCAACTAAATCTAGAATATTACACCAAAGGCACAAATTACCCCATTCGTGCGCACTTAGCTTAATAAAATTTTGCTTGGCAACTATTTCTTACTAGGTGTTACCAACACACTTATCTACCCTCTGTTATGTTCATATTTTTATAAATGAAAATTATAACGTAAAGATCAAATATAAGTAAAAGTTCAAATTAACAAAATAATCAGATATTTTTATTTTTACAGAAGCGTAATACACTTGCTATATATTACATATTAAGGAAACAACCAAACTTGTCTTACGTGGGATGATTAATCAAATATTTGATTCAAATGTATAAATAAATCGCGAATAAACTATAGAAAAACTACTTTTGAAAAATATCCCTGCCCCTACCTACATATATTTTAACATCAATACTGACCAGAGCACGTATCAGTATGTTGGCAACGGCGCAAGAAATGTAGTTCCATGTTAAACCGCGTATTAAAACTGTTACATTACAAAATGAACTTTGGCATAATG
Organism: Dryococelus australis; assembly: GCA_029891345.1. Taxonomy (NCBI): domain Eukaryota; kingdom Metazoa; phylum Arthropoda; class Insecta; order Phasmatodea; family Phasmatidae; genus Dryococelus; species Dryococelus australis. The sequence continues at coordinate 82,245,292 of CM056995.1, forward strand.
GGTTTTAATAGACGGGCTGCTAATAACTATATTCAAACTAGCGAACATATTCGCATTGTGTTAGTATCCTTAACCCTTGTGTTTCCAAAAATTTGAAGCATCAATTTCAAAACATACTATTTCAACTACTCGTAGGCGAGCAACATACACAAAACTCTAAATAAGACAGTTGTCGCAGTTCTGTTGCACCGATTCATAATTTTGGTACAACTTTGTAAATCTTCACTTTATAAATTATCTAATTGAAATAATTTACACGAATTAGCTATTATATTAAGAAAACTTATGCCTATTGATTGTCAAGTAATTCTTATTAATACATGACCAGAAAAAATTATAAATAAACATGCCTGTCACGTATATTTATAGCAGACTGAAACAATTAGGTATAAATGTAATAAACCTGCAAAAATTATTGGTATGAAACTTAAAACCTTACTGGTATAATATCTTGTTTCCTGCGTACGCGGTATAGGAAAATGGGGTCTGCCAGTACACAGTCGTTTCCCCAAACTTCAACAGCGGAACAATAACGGATGAATATTTCATTCCAATTTGTGGAGCATGCCGCTCCTTTTCCCAGCCATGTTTGTGTAAGGGAAATAAAATGCCCCTTTCTGTAAATAATGGAAAGAAACGTTTACCAGGAACCATTAGTCACATGACCAGAGCTATGAAGGCCTAGAGACACGGAACTGGCCAAAACCAATTAGTCTGAGTAAACCTGGCAGTGGAAACATGTATTAGCCTTCTGGGAAATATTGTCTTTGTTATTGCTTCTGTTCGCTGGTCGGTACCGCTAAGCATTTTTAATAACATTACTCTACAATTTAGGATAACATAACGGTAGTACTTTGACCATGAACAACAGTTTATTACTATAATTTATAATTTCCATCGATACAATCTCTAAGTGGGTTTATTTAATTTGCTCCTATGAGGTTTTTGCTTCATATGAAAGTAAAGCTATCTTGATTTATTTACTCCAGCACCTTTGCTCCCCTTTTATTTTTCAGTATACGTTCTTGAACATGACTGGTTAAAAAAGTAGTGACTTCAATTATTTTATTATTAATGGCCACATCAACAACAAATGGGAAGTTTAAATAGACACAGTACGATCAGACAGTAAAAATTTATCCTACAATAGTTCGCCATCCAAGTTCTTTGCCTTCCCTGCCCTGATGCACGCAGTTCGACCAGCCGACATTCTTGTATGACATCATCTTTGTTATCCGTTATCGCTAGCGAGGAAGCATGCCAATAATGATTTGAAATGAACCCCAGTATTTTTTATACGAGTCGCACAGCAAACTAGCACACTTACTGCATTGCGCGTTTTTAAATGAACAAATAAAAAAAATTCAAATTTTATAGACTTAATGTTATACAAAAGAACTCAGAGTTTACTAGTTCGGGAGACGGTCGCATTTATTAGCGGCCACTTACTATTTCATCTTCGTGGAAACATAAACTTGTGAATAAATTTTTATGATTTCATATAATTTTAATTGAGGAGAAAAGGAAAACTTAATATATAATATGATCATAATACTGGAATTTCTATAGACTCGTAATCGCCATACATATGTACATCCCATCGGATTCCTGGGACCATTTTAAAGTGTTAATTATATTTTAATAAAATTGAAAAATGTTTCTACGTTTAAAAATTCTTTGGTATTAAGTAAAGTTTATCCACGAGATAACAAGAATCACGGGCGATAAGAATAAATTCAAGTCCCGGAGGGCCGATGCTCTACCGCGTGTTTACGAACAAATGATATAAAACACCAGAGTGTGGTATATAAGTTCAAATTGAGCATGTTTTATCAAGAAACCAATAGTCTAACGTCCATAGTTAACCCGCGAATGGCAGTGGTAATGCGCAGGGGCGAGTAGGTAATCACAATAACTAGACTACAGGCAGAGCAATGAAATGACACTTTATTTACACATTTGGGCTGAAGGCATGGGGACAGAGTGTCTGTTCGATGTCTCTGTTCAAATTGTCTGTTCAAACTGTCCGCCACCGTCGGACACACAGGCGGTGCAGCGCTGAAGCATGTTGCGACGCACATGTGCAAAGGTTTCCGGCGCAATGAGCTCATCCCTCGTGTCAAGTGGTGTGGCAAACACCGTCGATTTGGTGTGCCTCCACAGCCGGAAGTCAGGTGGTGTGGTGTAAGGTGAGCGTGGAGGCCACGCTATGGGGCCTCCCCTACCTATCCACCGGTTCGAGAAGTGAATATCGAGGTATCGGCTAACCACAGTGGCGAAATGAGGCGGAGCCCCATAATGCTGAAACCACATTCCCTCCCGAACATCTAAAGGAATTTCCTCCAAGTATTCCGGTAACACGTTCTGCAGGAACTGTACACTGTAAAACAGTTTCTTGTAAACTTTCTAAACTGTAATGGGAATATTTAACCTATACAGTAAATTAAAATAGTACTATATATCAGGATGAAAATATGGGAATGTATAGCATCGCTACTATACAAAGTTGGGAACTTCCCTGCGCACTTGACTATTTCCTGAGAAACTGTAGGAGTGTTACCTTGCATGTATGGGAAAATATTTTACTATTCACACTTTGTCACTGTACGTATACACAGATACGGTAAATTTACAAATAATTCCTTAGTGTGAAGATACGTAGCACCAGCGAGACTGCTGCCGTGCGGTACTGAGCGGTATTATCAGGCACGCAGATCTGCACACAATGCCACGTACACGAGGTTGCATACCCGACCCTGCACATTGTCACTGCCATTAGCAGGTTAACTGTGGACGTTAGACTATTAGCTCCTTGATGAAATGTGCTCTATTTGTACTTATCTACCCCACTCTGGTGTTTATTATCATTTGTTCGTGAACATCCGGTATACTGGAGCTGAACGTAGTTTTGAAGACCTATCGCATATTGCAAACATTATTTTGAGAGTTGGTTTGGCACTAGTGCCTTAATGATGACAGATGAAGTGCAGAAACCTAATGCACAGATCAGTTATTTCTGAGAATAGCCAACTAGGTTATCGCAAGAAGTCCAGGAGTTCGAGTCGGAAATTTCTACTACGGCCGAGACTGGGCCCACATTCTCGATAGGCCTAGCACTATTAAGCCCGGATTCCATGTATTTTTGGCTTTTCCCATTGAAACTAAGACTCTTCCGGTGGTTTACTTCACTTTTATTTTAGGTTTAAGCTCCTTTAATATTTTATAGTTATGATGACTCCCATTGCGATACATTTCACACCATCGTTTGCCTCGTTACTTTCTTTTTAATTGGTATCATTTTTATTTTCTTATAGGCTTCTAAGGCCCCTTTTTGGTATAATGCCGACCAACATTGGATGATAATGAGCTATTGGCATGGTGTTCACTTATGATCTTTCTAATAGTATTCTGTGTGAGTTTTAATGCGTAATTTAACTCGAGTGTGTTTCATCACTATGGAATTTTAATTTCACTGCTACACTGAGGTCCGTGTACAGTCTTTTAACTCGTTTACTGTTTTCGTTGAAGGTATTTTATAATTTTCCTGTGTTTTATACGAAGATATATGCCCTCACTCACTCGCAGCATAAACTTGTAGTATTCTTGAATGCTTATGAATGTTCGTTCCGTTTCGTAGCCCTATCGGTGTCTCACAAACTTTTTATATCCGGAGTAGTTATATACGGGCGTCACCCATTGTGGCAAAGCTACTAAATGTGCTTAATATATCGTAACTAGTTCTATTATACAGTAGGCTGCGCATATCAAGCTCCTTTCTTGGAGTACTAAGCTGGCTTACGTGCAGTTAACAGAAATCGTCTCCCACTGAAGGTTTCCATTGGTCGATTGCAATCTGTTAATTACAGCTTCACTCTAGGTTGTTACGCAAGTCATTCCTCCCACGTATCTAGACATGCCACTTTGTCATATTTTGTTCGAGTCTTCTCGAGACTTGGTAATGGTTCCCTTCCTTCTTTTATTATTTCATTGTCTCTGGCTACTACTGCTTTAGTTTCATGTTTGCATCGCCATGGTGACCTCGCGCACACTGTTCGTCTCTTTTCCAGCTTCCCGCTCCTGCCGGGTTCACCACAGCCAGGGCAGCCCACCAAACGCGGCTGGAAAAAAGCATCTAGAAAAAAAAAATGCTTGTCTCGTTAAGTTCCTGCTCCACTTCATCGCACCGCACCTGAACTTAAAATTTACGTCACCGAAATAAATATTTTTACTACTGCATATCTATAGTCTACTACTCTAGGTATATTCACATTTTTTGAGTCAAACATTTGAAAAGTCACTCCACCTATGACGTGCTTGCTTGTTTGTTTAAATATGTCATTTTTTCAAGTGTTTGATACTTCTGTTAACATAAAAGTATATTTTTATTTTAAATTGAACTTTAACTTGTATTTATATATAAATAACAATACTTAATTTATAATTTAAAAAATTAAAACAGAAGGCATATATGTGTGTTGATAATGCCTAGTAAAAAAGTAGTTCTCTGTACAAACTGAGTGCGCATGAAAGCGGTAAATTGTCCCTTTGGTGCAATTTTCTAAACTTGATAAAGTTTTGTATCCATGAGGCGGAGAAATAGCCTGAAAGTAAACTTCAGCGTGGCCTCAGAAAAGTCGCAAGTAACTATGAATGCACCTATAACGTGCCCTGACGTTACTGAAGAAAGGCAAACACCGAGAATTTCACCACGGCATAGTTTGAAGGTTTTGTTGCCCAGCGAGTCACCTCACAGCGACGCGTCCTCTAACTCGAATAAAAAATAATAATTCTCCTAAAGAAAACGAAATGTTTGGGTTGCATGATCTTACAATTTCGGCATAGGCTTATATATGTATAATTTTAGCCTCAAAAGATTTGTCAGGCAATAGCGAATGCCTGTACGAGTACCTGAAACCTTTGCAACATATATCTAACGTAACGTAAGACCCTATAAACATAGATATAATATGGCTTATTGACCCAAATGAATTTTGTACATCTATATTTTGATAAGAATAATAAAATTAAAATCACTTAAAAGGGTTGTTTTTGTGTTGTTGCAGAAACCTGACATGCCTTACTTGAATCAGAGTGCCATGAGATAACGATTCATTTCCATTGGATTGAATAAACCTATAAATGACCCCCGATTTATGCCTGAAGGCTTATCAGGGGGCGGCTTATATACTAACATAAACTGACACCCATGCCTTGCCTATGATTCGAACCCAGAGCCTCCCGCACCCCAGACCAGCGGTGCGCCAACCGACTGCGCCACGGGAGGTCGGCGATTCACTACCATGAAAACACTAATATATTGTTTTCTTTCACATGTACTTGAAGATATGCTCTCTATAGAAGAAATAATAGCCTTGTTACCTGGAAACTTACTGGTAAAACATTCAAGGAGGTGCGTGAGCTATACTATCGATGATATGGAAAAGAGCCACCAACAAGGACCAATATCAGGTTTTTGTGAACTTTCTGGACGATCACCATCTGACACCACAGTCGAGAACATTCGTGAGGCCGTTGAAAGGAGCCACGTTCTTCAGTTCGTAGTCTAAGCCGTGAGTTGAACATTTCATGAACCAGTATTTGACGTACTCTTCGTTTCACTCTGACGAAGAAGGCGTATCACATCCAGGAGGGGACCACGGTGGCTGAGCGATTAGCACGCTCGCCTCCCAACAAGGCGCAACGGGTTCAATCCCCGGCCGGGTCACCGAATTTTTGCAAGTGGGAATCGTGCCGGACGATGCCATTGGTCAGCAGGTCTTCTCGGGGATCTCCCGTTTCCCTCGCGCCTTCATTCCGGCACCGCTCCATATTCACTTCAATCACCCTCATTAGCTCTTAAGACTTCGCTGTTAAGAGCCGCCCAAATCTCTTCAATCACATCCAGGAGATGCATCACCTAGAAGGGGAAGATTATGCAGCCCGTATGGCAGCGTGTGTTGATCTTTTGGAGGCTGTGAAAGATGACAACCTGTTAGACAAGATCTGCGCAGACAAAGCCACATTCACACATGTGGTTTAGTGAACCGCCACAGCTAACGGAAATGGACCGACAACAATCCTCACGAGCTCTTCAATGTAGCTTTTAAAAAAAAAACCCTCAATGTTGGACTGCTATATCTCAAACTATACTCTTCAGAACAGACAACTGCAATGAACCTCACTGCAGAAATTCCTTCAATAAAATTGCATGATCACTGTTTAATGTGACATAGCTACAGATCCGAAAAAAGTTGTGGATTAATTTGGGGGGCAGGCTAAACAAAGGCTTTAGGTTTGCGCCATATCCGTTATAGTTTCACGACTTACGTGATAGGTCCTAGAAGTCTCTGAGCCAGAAATAAACGTGCAACAGAATGAATGCCCAGTCATAGTCTGCCACCGTGGTAATGGGCAGCAAATGCATATCTGACATCTGCTTGAATCCACAGACGGCTGTTGAGTCTGGGTTGAAGGTAGGTGAACCTATGAATGGTTTCCGGACTTTACACCGAATATCTGAGTGAATAAACATTGGGCGTCTCTTAACGTTGTGGTCTTGACAGCATATGAGAGTGATGCGAAGTGAGTAGTGAGCAGCGCGGGGGGAGGAGAGACCAGAGAACCCCGAGAAAATCCGCCGACAAGGGCATCGCCCGTCTCGATTTCCACACGTGAAAATCCGTGAACCACCCCGCCGCGAATTGAACCCGGGTCGCATTGATTGGAGGCGAGCGCTGTAGTCGCTGCGTCAATCCAGTCCCACAAAATTTCTGAATCATTGATTCCAATCAGTTATATATTCTTATTTTAACTTCAGTTAATGAGATGTTACCTAACGAATCAGTGAAATGAAAATGAAATGCTTCTGTCAGGCAAATATAATTCACTAGGAGTCAGTGAAATCACTGTTTAATGAGTAAGTGCCATAAAAATAATCAGTAGACTTTTTTTACTGATCCCAGCGAAATAGCTGCAACAGATATGCAATCGAATTCACTTATTTTGAGCAGTTTAATATATGTATATGTTAAAGTGTTGTTCATATTTAGAGGCAACACAACGATTTGAACCTAGGGGTGATGGGACGCTTGATGCGCGTCACTGTCGCCCTTACGTAGCTGCAGGTAGACGCGCGTCTATGCACGTATTGATATAGGCTGTTCACGGTAAAGTGAGCACTTTTGAGGTCCTAGTACCGTTTTCGTTTCAGCTATTTTTTATCCTCTACCGCCTTTTTAAACAAATATTGCGATGTAAGTAACAAACACAGTGTCTATATGTTAACGCACTTGGAAGTTAACGTCCAAGGCTAAACTAAAATAAATGAGAGGGTTTTCAAAAGTGCTCACTTTACCATGAATAGTCTATAGCTGAGGGAATTGACAATGCTAGAAGTGGCGGACCGACAGTGGATACATATTGTTATGATGTGGTTTATGATTCTGTCAATACCTAAAAGGGGCTATAGGGGCGTAGTACATTACTCAGATTTACGTAGAGAATAACACAATGCGTTTGTATTATTTGACATTATGGACAATTCAACTACAAACATTACTTGGGAGAGCTTTAAAAAAATAATAGTATGTTAGCTAATTAAACTAAGGGACAACTACTCATAACAAGCTGATTGGAGAGTCCCCACCTTGCCCATATTGCCGTAGGCTGATTCAGGCAGCGCACAGAAGGAAAAAACACACATTTGGCCAGACAAAAATAGGCACGTGTAAACAACGGTCCGAATGCATGTTATTTGGTGTTGCACACTTATATGTAAACATATAGAAATAGTTGAAATGTGGGTGTTCGAAGTAAGCGCAGCATGTATGCATGTCAGCATAAAATAAAACAATAGATATGTAATTGTTACATATATATCTAACATTAGTGAACCATTCCACAAAGGAAAGTAAGCATGGCATAAGTACATATTTACAATGCAGTGTCATCAGCATCAACATCGTTTACATGGTCAAAACTAACATTGTCCGCCTGATCCGTTGTTGTTTGTCCATGTAACCGATTTGGAAGAGCTAACATAGAAGTAATTTCTGTAGGAAATGTTTTTTGTTGTCTGTGGCTTACTTTTCACAACAGGATCTGCAGACACGAGCATCCAATGTAGAATATCCCTGTTTGTGTTTATACGAGACGTTTTCTTAGCATGAAATAAGCGTATGTTTTTATATAGCTCGTTTCCAAAACATCCTCCGACAATTACATTACATTTGTCCATGAGGTATTCACCAAGTCTTTCAGTGCACTTTGAATTACACATGCAGTATAACTAACCGTCTTTTAACACTGCGAACAGTTCCTTTTTCGATGTCACCGGAACACCGTCCCAATGGCTACCTGTGAACGATAGGGTTTATTTCAGAAAGTGATGCATAGTGATAGCTAGCTTTTTCTGACAGATATGTGTGTAAAGGCTGTTCACAATAAAGTGAGCACTTTTGAAATCAACCTTAGAAAAAGGTCACTGCGTCTACCTGTGTATATTTTACGGGCGCACTGTGTGACATGTGGCCAGTAAAGTTGGTAACGATGGATGGGAAGTAGTTCCGTATCTTTACGTCGAATAAAAAGTGTTATGTAATTATTGTGTTAGGTAATCATTCGTGATAACTTAAGGGCAAATATCCTTGCTATCTTGGATTTACGTATTTGCATCATTAACTTAATTTTAGGAGTCAATATTTAAAAACCAAGCTAGTCATGACATAGGGAACATTTTAATTATTTCTAAATCTCACTTATTTTTCTTACATGATTAGTGTCACATCTGTAACCGCAATCAAACATTATCTAATTATTTAATCATTTCAGTCCCACATGGGAAAATACAGGTATATTTGAAACCCTACAAATTAAAAAAAAAATTCGTTAAATAGTCATCCATGTCATGTCTAGCTTAGATTTTATATTTCTGGTCATACATTTTCATTACGAAGATTTGTAAGAAAATTCGAAGATGTAGTGGATACTACTCCCTGAAATTATTTCTTTCGCTTCCTGTTTTTTTTAATACATCGAAATGTAAAAATGAGCACATTTGGTATGTTTACTTGTCTAATATTTCCAAAGTTTCACTTGACCGGCCCATGAATAAAGTAATGAGGCCCATGACAATGTTACGCTTACATAAGGCGGAAGAATACACAACGTGCATACAAGTAGATTTTAATCAGGGCTTTCAAAAGTGCTCATTTAACCGTGAATAGCCCATAATAACGCTTGTGTATTTATAATGAAAGAGAGCCGTACTACGTGGTACTTTTATTGTGTACCTGTATGCAGTGTTACACGAAGGTCTACGCATAATCTTACATAATCTTGAGTGGTTTTAGTATTGAGGTTCTTACAACTAGTTTTAAATGAACGTATTTACATGTGGCCAGAGGATCCATGTGTACACGTTACCACTGATCAGGTTATCACACCACATTCACATCCGTACTTGTTACCTACTTTCGTATGACTGACACATCGCACTTCGTTTCGCCTCCCGTCGGCCGACTTCGGCGCTGTTCGGGTTCGTTTCCTTGCGTGCTTTTGATGCATGTATCAATTAACGTTTTTCAGCGCCGTTCCGGTTAACTGGCAACACTTTCGTTTTCGTTTTTTTTCCCCTTGTGTGGCCGCGGGAGTTAGCGACGGCCGGACATTCTCATTTCCAGACGTCCTTTTGGTCCGCTGCCCCAGTGACAAAAAATGCCGTTCTTAAGTTTACGCTGTCCTATATTGGGACCACTGTGTAAGTTTACGGCCCCGCTTACTAGCTGGTTGAGAATATTTCTACTTTGCCTTCCGCTAGGTGTCTCGGCAACCACGGCTCGTGTCTTGGATTAATGTTTGAAGGTGTGATCTATAGACTAAGGATGAGATAGGCCGATCTCGCTGGCTGCGCACAACTAATTCCCATGTCCCAACACTGAACTGATTTTCTGCCTATACGTCTAGCAAATACGGCGTGGATTGGATTTAAGGTTAGAACACGAATTACTAAACAAATGCTTTGATATGTTTGTATACTTCATCTATCCAATTTGTAATACAATTTGATTAAATTCAAATTGGTATGTTTATTTTGTTAACATAACTTTTGACCATGGGAATTTGACAGTTGAATTCCTTTGGAGTGGGTCGATGTTGGGTACATGCGCAGAAGAGGAATAATCGATCTACCTCATCTTTAGTCTACGGTGTGATCAGGTGGGACCGTCCAGCTAAGGCCTGCTCACAGTTCGTAACCGTATCACTTCCGACGTATTTCTTCTTCTCGTGCGACTGACCCGCAGCCACTGTGGTCAAGCAAAGGCGGGAACGACGGGCTCCGCGCTCGCTGATTGGCCGCGTCGCTAAAAGCCGAGGCCGAGGAAGAGGACAAACACGCGCCTCTGCGTGCATGACGAACGACCCTGCAATCCGTTGATGGCGAAACTGGCTCGCCAGGAAATCAGGGCTCAATTAGCTTAGAAGCCGGACCGATGCTCGGCTTTCGCTATAAGAGGAGAAGCTCTCCCCCTCCCCCTTTTTCCCCTTACCACGTACACCGGCAGGATATATGAAGTGATTTTTGGCATTTCTCCATTAGCTGCATTAGTCCTGCCCCTTTCTGTTCTCCGCACACCCTCGCGTACCCTTCCGGGTAGCCCCCCCCCCCCCCCTCGATTCTTCTAATTATATTATACGACTTTTCCCTGTGCAACTTTCAAATTACTGAGGGAGCGGAGAGCCCTTCGTCCTCTCTCCGTTGCCCAACTGTTTTCGAGGCGAGCTATAGCGTCCTGGAGGGGGAAAAAATATCCCTTATCAGTACTGGAACGTCGGACGAAACACCTAACTTAAGGCTTTGGCCTGGTTAGAAAGTAGTGGGAATTCAATACATGAGAATACCCTTTTAATGAAATTCGGTTTTTGAAGCCAATTTTGAAGATATGAATTTGAAACAAAAACCTAAGTATGAGAGATTACTCTCTGAAATTTCGTATTGAGGCAAAAATGACAATTAGAATTTCAGTAACTTTTTATTTTATTATTATATTTCCTGATTTTTTTCAGGAAACTTGCTGTACAACAATGTTACAAAAGGCCTCAATAAGAACGAAATTTTTCTGCTCAAAAAAGTCCCGGGTCATATATATCTATCTTTAACAGGAACGCCAATAAAAATAAATTTAATTAACATGTACTTCCCTATGCCAAATTCTTACTGCTTTCTAACCGGGCAACAGCCTAAACGAAATTTCCTTCACGACTCTTGTGGATCGCACGACCAACGCATCTCGAAGGTATTATTCCTGGAGGTAGTTTTCGCCATCGATACGACTAGAATATTCCGACTGGTATGGGAGTTTGCTTATTCTGCGTGTGGAAAGGAGGGGCTTCGTGTCGGTAGGAATATTTCGGCTCTCTCCAGTTTTCCTTGTCATCTTATTCTGCCCACTTGTTGTACCCGCCATCTCTTCTCAACCCGTGTGAGAAACGACAACCATCCACTGGTTTTTTTCGTTAGGACAAGACTGCGAAAAGTTCCTTAATGCTTACGAGAACCCCTAACAGTATTCATTTAATTTAGTTTCCATAGCAAGAATCAGAACTATGCCTGTTACTATTCAAAATGGAATTTCATAAATGGTACAAATGAGTTTGACGTTACGCTCAAGGAAGAGTTCAATTTTTTATTCTTGTCCTAGTAATATTACCTAGACGCGGCATTAGGGAAAAGTATGTTCGAAATAACCATCATTCGGAAGACATATTTGATCTGAGCTTCAAGGAGACTCGAGTTTTTTCGTTAAGTGATTTTGTAGATAAGATATTATACAGGTTGATCCTGAACTATAAGTACAAACGCGGTGAGGTGATTCCCTACGCAAAACGGAATAGAAAATATTAGACGAAGACTGTTGTACAGTTACTCGTAAGGGAGGTAGCTACCCTCGTAATTCTATATTTCAAATGGTTCTACCGGTAAATAATGAAACCTACATTAGATGAAAGAGCCATTCTGCGAATAATGCTTTCTTTAATCAAGACCTGAAAACCGCGAAAAGTTGTGGCATGCTATCAATACCTACACTGAGACACTGGGGGGTGGTATGTTATTATCCTACCAATGTAGGGTATGATAGTGTGGCACAATTGTTCACAGGTTTCAGGTCTTGCTTGAAGAAAACATTATTATTAAAATGGTTATTTCATCTTATGTAGGTTTCATTACATCCCGGTAGAATCATTCGAAATTTCTATTTTTCAAGAGTGGCTACCTCCCTCGCGATTTACCGTTGAATATGTATAAGGTCGGAGTTACTGTACGACATTGTTCGTATAATGTTTTCTATCCCATTTTGCATAGGGAATCACCTCATCATGTTTGTAACTGTAGTTCAGGACCATTCTGTATGTACGCTCTCTCGCTCTCTTTCTCTCGCTCTCTCCCACTCTCCCCCACTCTCTATAGCTGTTCCGTCTGGGAATCGGCTCACACATCTAGCGTTGTTCAAATAGTCATTCTAAGCAAAGATGTTCATAATCATATACCATGGGTCGATTCAGTCTCGTTCCAAAGATGCAAACACTTGTACAAGGCGGCCGGGGTGGCTGAGCGGTTAGGCGCCTCGCCTCCCACCATGAAGAACAGGGTTCAATCCCCTGCGGGGTCACTCCGGATTTTCGCATGCGGGAATCGTGGCGGACGATGCCGCTGATCGGAGGGGTTTTTTCGGGGATCTACCGTTCCCCCTGCCCTTGCATCCCGGCGCTGCTCCATTATCGTCTCATTTTACCCTCACCGGCTCTCACGACCTCGTTGTTAAAAGCCGCCCAAACTCTCAACAACTTGTTGTACAATCCTCCGTGATAAAAACTTTCCGATTTCCATTTAATACTTATATATTTCGTTACAGTTACGACGACACCACGCGGGTTCATTGTCTTGCGCGTAGCAGTGCTGGTTCACTTGAAGCGAATAGCAATGTAACCCTTATCACTGTGGTACTTCTCGGCTTCCAACACGGGAGACAGCTCCACGTAGACAACAGCATTTCAAAATATATTAAAGAAGTTGTTTTTCTATAAAACTAACGGAATTACCCACTATAAATATTCCGACTGCTGTGACGTGACATTAAATACTTAAACTTGGAACATCTCTGCCGATATTTTGCTGTAAAGTATCACAAACACCGGGTTTTGGGGGAGCGAGAAGGCAGGAAGTAGTTAAACTATGATAAAACATGCAACTTAAATATAATAACTAGGGACAGGTGTGCCGTATTTCGCAAAAAGATTTATGGCCATGCTAGACTTCAATATCCTACGTCAACAGCCACAACTTCATTTGGTTATTAGCCACGTGTCTACGTGAGAAGACGTGTTCTTATTTGACTGGGTCAATCGTAATAAAGTTATCCGATACTGAACGTCCATGATTCACGGACAAACACTTAAGGTACGGGGCATTTAAAATCATCCAACGAAAGTTCACATGAAATAAATTGTTTTGGAGTTCAACTGAGTCCGGCATACTTAAAAGATTAGCGAAATTTCAGATATCTTACACTTCTTGCAACGAATATGAAAGTTGATTAATTTGTATGCCAAATGCTAACAGCTAATGAGATTTCTGATGGTCAATAATAATCAAGGAGGATAAAAAAAAAGGAATGAGCCCTGGAACCACATCTTCCATTCCTGCACATACTTTTCAAACACGACTAACACATTTGACGGTTGCAGTACTTTTAAGAGATGTAAAACTTCATCTTGATAATGATTTAAAATACTGAACCGGTAGTTACGTCCCAATAAACACTTCTGTCTCAAGTACTGATATTTCCTTACTAATTACTCTTTATATAACATAACGCTGTGATGCAATGTCATGTAACTCGAGCATTCAGTAAAAAAAAATTTCTAATTTTTTTTTTCAGAAATTGTTTGTAATTTTACAAATGTTTGTAACATTACAAAGATCTCTCTTGTAAAACTACTTGTTTGTAAAAACTACAACGGCCGTGTTTGTAATAGACGTCAAGAAATGTTTACTCTATACTGACCCGTATCAACGACCTTCAGCAAAATGGCGGACTCTCAACAACGTAAAACTGTATATAGCTGTTTGTGCAAAAACTATGCGTGATTTAAAGTATAATTGCGTGTAAAAAGAAATGTATTGCTATTTTGAATAACGTAAAACACTAAAAACAACTCAAATATTCATAATAAAACGACTGTTTCAACCAAACCTGGCCTTATTACTCATTAACTGTTTCCTAGCTACACTACTCTTAAATCGGCTCTCAAGGCCTCGTTGTAGACAACCGTCAGAATCTCTCAACTCAACAACATAACTCTTAAAATTCAACAAATATACTACTAACACGAATCATTCATTTAGTAGCCTATATAATTTTAGATTACTTATTGGTTTAGCATGTGCCTTGTGCACAGGTGTAGTAATAAAGTTTTATGTTTATGCGATTTTTTTTTACATTTTGGAAACAATAGTTCAATGAAATTTGATTGCTAGGAACATTTTAAAAATTAATTTTAATTTTTATTATTTTAAAAATTTTTGTAGGTGACTAGGCTTCAACCTCCGGACTAGGCTTCAACCTCCGCCCAAAAAAAAAAAAAAACACACATTCTCAAAGCAAGCATTCCAGCCATCATCTTATCCCAACGTCCAAACACATATGTTACTAAACGTTATAATTACTGTAGTGGTATAAAAGAAAAGCATTTCATCACGTATATGTATTGTATGATTGGGGAATAAATAAGCATTTGCACAGTCTAACTGTTTAGCACGTTTTAATAACTGGTACGAGTTGCAGCTTTATTGACGAGAAGAAACAGACGTTATGTTACGCTGATGAAAGTTGCGTATACACGAGCGGGGAAAAAACAGAAGGCGGGCGCTTAATGCAGAAGTAAAGTGACTTGCAACGGAGCTGTACGACATGCATAGTTCATTAAGAAGTTGTACACACACAACAAAAATTGTGTCAGAAAATTACGATTTATATTGCATATGAAAGAAGGGAGTATCTTTTTCAAATAAAATTTAAGCGTATTTCTATACCGGACGCTTTATAAAGCACATTTTGCAAGAACACGTTTATCAAGTAGAACAATCATAATAATAACAATGATTGTATGTAAGGAAAATTATGGTACTTAGGCTAGCATATATTTGTAATATTTGATTTTATATACTTTGATTTAAGTTCTAAAAATTATAAGATTCGTTCCTAAACAGGTATGCAGACATTTTTCTAACATTTTTACTACATTTTAGTATATATAAAACTTGCTTGAAGTAAGTTTTTTTTTTTTATGATTTAAAGCATCCAGAATAGAAATACTGTTTGATTTTAAATATATATTTATCGATTTATTTAAGTATTTAAGTAAGTGTATTTTAGCAATATATTTTACAGTGTTGCAAAGTATACAGTATATCATATGCAACATAATTCATAAATTTTCCGTAGTTTGTACTACTTTTTAATCGATTTATTTATGTTGTGAAGTTGGCTGCAGTGCTCCGTAAACCCACTACTTCTACCGTAATGTTGTGTTGGCAGCAAAGCCATTAGTGACGAGGGTGGGAGGGCGAGAAGCAAACAGCCATTGCCTATAGTAACGAACCATCCCGGCATTCGTCTGGAATGATTCCTAAAACCATGGAAAAGCCAAACTCTCAATGGTTGGACCAGGAATCAAACACAAGTCCTCTCAAACACGAATTGTGTATGTTACTACCACACACCACCACTTTCGGTGCAATAAATTATGTTGCTGACGAATTCTATTACCTCACGAAACAATATGTGTAGCTCCATATAATTTAGAACTGTTGTCATAAAAATAAACCACGTTCACTTAGCTTGCTGCCATACTTGCGTTACCGTATTATTCTAATAATGGAAAATCTTGATATAGGCATTTCGCGGTTAAGTAAGCACTTCATTTGAAAAATTATCACTGGCCATTAACTGCATGCATGCTGCCGCACATACTTGCATACAAGGTCACAATTAAGTTAGCAGTGAGTTAAGCAAAATAGCTGTAAGTCTTGACGTTTTCCATCGAGTGTAATGTTATTAATATGGCAAAATTAATGCATTTTTGCTTTATAGGCCAACGCTTTACACTGTAAAAAAATGCTGGTAGACTTCCTAAATTGTAATGGAAGTTTTTAAGCTATATAGCGTATGGTATTAGTACTACGTATCAGACTGAAATTATGGGAATGTTTAGCATCGCTACTATACAAAGTTGGGAAATTCCCTGCGCATTTGCCATGCATGTATGGGAAAATATTTCACCATTCAATCGTTGTCACTGTACGTACTTATACAATGATATGTTAAATTTACAAATAATTTCTTAGAGTGTAAAGATGTTAACAATTTCAAGTTTTTACTTGACTGACGGATGAATAAAATCATTAGGCACTTGGAAAAGTAAATTTTACGTTTAGCGAAATAACATAAACTAATGAGTGAAATAACTCTTAAGCAAGGATTTCAAAACTGCTTAATTAGCCATGCGAATAGCCTATAATGTGTCACTTATGCTAGAAACTTGCAGCACAGATGAGACCATGAGGTGGTCCGGGCATAGACAGTCCCGCTCATAAAGCAGGTCGTCAAAGACACTTATGTGGCTTTCACACCTCAAAGCGCCTTTATAGACTTACTTTATTTTGTCGTTATATATGTTATGTTGAATACACTAAAAAAATAAACATGTATTTCTTGGGTGGTGGGAATGGAACTACCCTTTGCCACAAATAGGACACGCGTATGCCTATGCCTACTTGTAACAATAGCAACTTTTGTCAAATGCGTCTCTGAACCTACAGACGACAAAATTTTATAGCAAATGATGTTAACCTATTGAGGCCTCGGCCGATCACACACAGTTCTACATAACAATTTGCGGTAACGTTGGTGAAACTAAGAGCAACTTTGTACCACAGACGGATTTACAGTTTCTTACCTTAATATATACTGTTTATGGTGACCTATATAAGTAGACAGTATTTCATTTATTTTTAGGGGAGGGGAGGGAGTGCGCCATAGACTAAAGATGAGTCCAAGTTTCGTCTCCTACGCATTAACTCGACCACAGCCTGCACAACTCTGTCAAAGTAACATGTTGGGCAGTGATGAACGTGTTTGTTTACTTCTGAAGTTTCAACAACACTTCTACATTAGTGTAATGTTTAAATTCCTGGCAAATTAAGTTTTTATACACATTTGATCACTAATTGGCATACCAATGACACATTTAAGTTCCTAACAGTTGCACGTTTTCACTTGACAGGCGTATGAATAAAGTGATTAGAACCATGTCATTGTAAATTTTACATAAAGTGGAAGGATACAAAGTAAAGAGAAAAGTAGATCTCAACAAGAGCTTTCAAAAGAGCTCAATTATCTGTAAGCATTGCAGCAGGGGGTAATGGAAAACGCAATGACGAAATATTTCCAGACGTTTTAGAACGTTCAAGAGACGGAAAATAAATTAGTTTAGGGGGCGCATATGCGGATCATGAAACAGGCGTTCGATATAATGATGGAACTCTTCGTTTGTTGTGAAATAAACAATTTATTATTCTAAATCTTTGGGTTCCGAAATAATTTAAAAACTTGACCGTTACAATCACATAATATATTGGCGTGTGTTGTACTTTTGTCGAGAATGCTTTTCGCAATCTGCGAACAGTAGCGTGCTGTTTACTCGGTGTTGTTAGCGTTACCCATTGTTAAACGAGGTGTGCAGAAATTTCATGAATCAGATTGCTTGCAAGGTAACCGCTCGAAATAACTGCCACTGACGCCTTGTTGTGTACAGTAAGACCATAAATATACTTCACGCGCAACATGCCCTCTACAATGGACAGAGGACTGAAAGGGTTACCCGTTCGGTCACACATTAGCTTTTAAGTTTAAGTGTTACAATCAGGTATAGGCTGTCCGCGATAAACTTAGCACTTTTGAAAACCCTGCTTACGATCTTCTTGTATCCACGTTGTATATTCTTCCAACTTATGTACAATTAACACTTCCATGGGCATAATCACTTTATCCATGCTTTGGTCGAGTAAAACTGGAAAATAATTAGAGAAGTTAAAACTAAAAAAAAAAAGCTTCTTATTATTTAATTTATATGCATTAAAAACAGGAAACAATAGAAATAATTTCAGTTTTCACAATTGTTTACTTAACGCAATTAGACGTTAAGACGTAGAACTGCTTCCCTTCTGTTGTTACCAACCTAACTGACCGTATGCCACTCAGTGCACCCATTAAAGTACACGCAGGTAGTGGCAGTGATATTTTCCAGAGGTTCATTTCAAAAGTACTCACATTATCGTGGACATACTTTAATTTTTTGATATGCCTTGTGTTGTATTTTTAATTTTTTGTTCAATATGTGAAAAAAGTGCTGCGTGCTCGACGATGTTGGTATTAACCAATCATGTAAAATATGTGTAAAAAATTCCATATATAATCTGTTCGCGGATTCTTCACATTTTTTTTAAATATAATCTTTGGAAAATCACCCCATGTATGCTGTGTTTAGTTGTTTCCTAAATATGCCACATATCACAAGCGTATTATACCTATGTTAACATAAAGGTATGTTATTTGTCGTTAAATTTAAATTTTACTACATATTTTATTTATGTTATAATATTCCATTTATAATAAATATGAATAAAAACAGTGAGAAATCATGTGTTTTGGTAGCACCTAGTAAGAAATAGATGTCATGCAGAATATTATTAAGACTGAGTGCGCACGAATTCAGTGCGTGGTCCTTTAGAATAATTTTTTCTAGACCCGGTTAAGCTTCAGTCGTATGAGGCGGAGGAATATCTTAGAAGCATAACTTTAGCAGGGCTTCAGAAAAGTGTGAAGTAACCGTGAATGTATTATGTATATAAAGCCGGGAATACACGGCAAGCTCCGTGATGATACATGGAGAGGCATTGGGCAACACACACGGGCACGGGCCGGGCCCGGCACGTTGAAAGGTTAAAACGGACCTGGCCGGGCGCCCGGGGACGTGCGCCATAGACTAAAGATGAGGTAGACCTATCTGCTTTTCTGCCTACACGTCCAGTAAAAATGGCGTAGTTTTGAATTGTAGGTTAGGAAACTTATTTGAAAACAAATGCATTGAAATGAAGGTATACTTCCTCTAACCAATTTGTAATGCAGTTTGATTATATTAAAACTGGTAAAACTATTTTCTTAATAGAAAAGTGCTTGTCATTTCAAAACTAAGATATAAACAAACACGTACATCACTGTTGACCATATGACTTTGACAGGTGTGTAGGAGTTGTGTAGGATTGGTGTATGTCAGTGTTGGGTGCATGCGCAGAAGACGAATAAGCGGTCTACCTCATATTTAGTCTATGAAGGGCTCCGGGCGTTTTCCTGTGCCGTGTGTTCCTGGCCTTATAAGATTAACCACAATTTAAGGCTCCCATAATACTGGCACTGAAGCATTGTGTAGAGACATGGTCGTAGGAAAAGGCTGTTCACGATAAAGGAAGCACTTTTGAAATCAACCTTAGAAAAATCTCAATGCCCCTATCTGCATATATTACAACGGGCGCAGTGAGTGACATGCGCGCAGTAAAGTTGGTAATGATGTAGGGGAACGTAGTTCCACATATTAAAGTCGAACAAAATTTGTTAGGTAATCATTTGGGATCATTTAACTTATTTCTTTCGCTTTCTGTATTTTTTAATGCATCGAAGTGTAGAAATGAACAGATTTCTACAATATTTACTTTTCTAATAATTTCACAGTTTCACTTGACCGACGTATGAATAAATTGAAGAGGCCCATGGCAATGTTAATTTTACGTAAGGCGGAAGAACACACAGCGTGCACACGATTAGATCTTAAGCAGGGTTTTCGAAAGTGCTCTTTCACCGTGAACAGCCTATATCATTTATGTTCAATTTATCCACTATCGTGGACTTGGTAAATGAAAGGGTTAGGAACACTTTATAAATATGAAGAGGAAGATCTCATAAGAACATTCTTTAGGTATGAAAATAACTGTTGTAATGTCTCAATTACTCCGAAAACAACTTCATCTATAGTTAATCGACTATGCATTTCCGCTGCGAATATGACGGATATAAATTTTCGTAGAACTTGAGTTGAGTGAGCGAGTGAAGAGTTTTATGTGGATCTTAGCATTGAGGTCTTCAGAGCCGAGGAGAGCGAAGTGAGATGCGTAAGAAGCAGCGCCGGAATGCAAGGGCGGGGGAAACGGGAGATCCCCGAGAAAACACGCCGACCAGCGGCAACGTCCGGCGCGATTCCCAATCGCGAAAATCCGAAGTGAACCTGCCGGGGATTGAACCCGGTTCGCTTGGTGGTAGGCGAGCAGTTTAACCTCTCAGCCACCGTGGCCCCAACTTACAGAATTTTCGTATAGAACTTCCCAGCAATGATTATGTAATTTATTTGTAATAACTTCATAAGTTTTTCATTAAGAAAAAGAATTTATTATTAAACAATTTGCAGGAAGACTCAAAGTGTTCCATAAGAGGCTCAGCTCAAAATTATTTATTTTCGGAAAAATAATTGATATTAGACAATGTACATTAAAAGCAAAAATGTTATGATTTTGCTAGTAAATACGCGATTTTGTTAGTACTTAGCCTACTGTGATTTACTCTTCAAGGTGTGAAGACAGCAACATTGTTCATGTGAACCATACGCATAGATGACATACAGTATATTCGAGTCTGATTACGACCTCGCATATAAAATAATATATCTTTATATCGCGCTGTCCGAATAGCTGAGAATTCTTTACGTATTATGCATAAAATATTGTTTAAATGGTTGGTATTGCGTTACAGTTTCACTTTTACTGGCCTACATACAACTAAGCTATGCATATGACCCTTTGACCTCGATATGCACTATCTTCTCCCTCCACCTCAAAACCTGCCAGTTTTGCGGTATAGTAACAAGGACGTCTGGGTCTTAGGCATGGACAAGCACTAAAATATACACGTCATCCATATCGCTAACTGCAGTAAAAAGGACGAACTAAGTCATAAAGTGCGATAGAAATAGCACCTGCTATCGCAAAGTATAGTCAGAAGGTCTTTTGCAAAAAAAGCAACTCCAGTGCGACACCCACACAACGCAAACATTAATTACAGCTACCGCAAACACATGCGCATAAACTTTCTCACGTAAAAACATTTTTTTTTTCGTTCAAAACCAACACTTTGCGGCATGCAGCACCTGAAAGTGCAATCCAACCGTCATCAGCTAAAATTCCAATCACCGATACCGACGCCATTTATGTAATAAGGCGGGATTACAATTGACCTCGCACATAACGTAGTATACGCAAAGAAAGTAAAATGTATGTGTTAACATTATACATGTTACATTACGCACAACACACGCATAGAAAATATAGCTCATGCCAGAAGCACAAATTGTGCTGTATCATATAATTTTCGTGTAGTGTGTGCTCTGTGGGTAGCCAATAATACCATGAAAACCCCAGCGTGCATGCGAATAAGAAAATGGTTGGAAACGGGATGGATTTGTCTAGTTTTTAAGAAAATTGTGTCATAAGTATAATACTTTATAATGATTGATGATTTTGGTGATATTGGCGTAACTAAAGGCTGTTCACGATAAAGTAAGCACCTTTGAAATCAACCTTAGAAAACTGTGACTATCCCTGCCTGCATATATTTTAACGAGCGAACAGAATGACACGCGTCTAGTAAAGTTGGTAACAATGGATTTAAGGTAATTCCATATCATAACGTTGAATAAACAATGTCAGGTAACTATTTATGATAACTCAAATTATTTCTTTCACTTTGTGGTTTTTTTTTATGCATCGAAGTGTAAAAATGAGCAGATTTACAAAACATTTTCCCTGGTAATAATTTCACAGTTGCACTTACCCGACGCATTAATAAAGTGACGAGGCCCCAATGTTAATTTTGCACAAGGCGGAAGAATACAGAATGTGCATACAAGTAGATTTTAAGCAGGGCTTTCTAAATTGTGCTCATTTTACCGTGAAAAGCCTATGGAAAAATTTTGTCGTTTTGTACATTTTGATACTTAACTAAACACTTTACGAATCGATAACTACATCAGTAACGAAATGTTTAATTTTTTATAATGCCGCCAATAACATAAGCACACTGCAAAGTGATATCGAGATAACTACGGAAAATGTTGTGCGTGTGCGGCGAAATTGTATAGGCTGTTCATGATGAAGTGAGCTCTTTTGAGACCGTAGTTACTTTTTTCCTTTCAAGCTTTTTTTATCCTTCCACCACATTTTAAATGAATATAGCCATGTAAGTAATAAACATATTTCACTGGAGTCCGAAGTTGACGTCTAAGGTTACAATAAAATACATTTATTGACTATTATTTCAAACGAGAGAGCTTCAAAAAGTGCTCGCTTTACCATGAATACGTTATAGCTTTATGGGCATGTGACGTGCGTGCGTTGTGTGCCTACGCGTGCTGGGTGTGTGATAGATCAATTTGTAGCCTGACCTTTACGTGACGAGCAAACCATATTGACGATGGTTTACATCTAACTCACGGTTTGACTCGAATTATTAGCATCGAGTTGACATCTGCTAGCTAGGTGTCCGCCGAAACATTAGGGAACAAATCGTCGTCTCGAGTTACTATGCAATTCGCACACAGCCATCACAAGGACGAGGAAGGTAAAATTTGTCGTAAATTTATATTCATGGTTTCTTCACACATTTTTAATAAAACGTTTGAAAAATCACACCATGTATGACGTGTTGCTTGTATTGCCATTTAATTTATCAAATTTTTGTTAAATTTAACTTTTACTTACATTTTATATATAAATTATAATATTTAATTTATAATTTGAACAAATCCAGTTGGTTATGCAAAGTAAGAAATAGTTCCCATGCAAAATAATATTACTCTGAGTGCGCACGAATGCGGCGTGTTGTCCCTTTGGTGTAATTTTGAGACTTGATTAAGCTTTTTATATGAGGTGGAGGAATATTCTATAAGTATAACTTTACCAGGACTTCAGAAAATATGTCATTAATCGTGATTGGACTATAATGAGTTACGCGAGTTGTACAGTTGGGTTGAGTAATTAATTGTACTCGTCTCTACTTCCATCTAAATATTGCCAAGCGAAGGAACCACACTCAGTAACCTATGCTATAGGCCATTCACGGTAAAGAGAGCACTTTTTGAAGTCCTCTAATTTAGAATTAAAGTCGATAAAAATATTTTTTATAATCCTAGACGTTAATTTCCGAGTGCGGGGGAATGAACACACTGTGTTTTTTTATTTACACGCCTATATTTATTTTAAAGGTTGTTAAATTATAAGTAATGGCTGAGACGATAAAACTTACTAGTAGTACAAAAAGTATTCATGTTACCATGAACATCCTATAAATGCTTCCCTGACAATCGCGCGTGCGGCCGCCTGTTGGTGCTACCCGACTGCTTACATTGTTGTGTCCCATTGAGACGGCGCTTCGTGACTTCACGCCCTTTTACAGCATAGGTAGTACATGCTTCTTTATTGAAGGGAAACTCGAGCAGGTGAATTATGAAGACGACCGAAATAATTTGTTTCGTTGGCGTAATATTTGGTGTGCAGGCGAGGCACGGCTAGGACGGAACGAAACTAAACGAGAAAAGCCTCTCAAAAATAAAAAAATTTAATGGCAGTGGATTAGATAAAGGTGGTGTCAAAGTGCAACAGTATTAACCTGAACTGGGAATACCAAAATCACTCGAGAATTTCATAATTACTTTTAAGTAAACATTTATTTCGTTTGCCTTAATGGAATAGGAGGGGCGTAGGGGTTGCACTTTAACTTGGATTAATTGATGGGTTATCGATTTGATTGATTGGATTAATCCTTAATCCGATCGTTTTTAATCAAAGAGGGTAAATTTATTGAAAGGGTTAAATTTATTGAAAGGGTTAAATTTATTGAAAGGGTTAAATTTATTGAAAGAGTTAAATGGATTCAAAGGGTTAATTTTTAATCCGATCCATTTTTTCTTGATTTTCTATCTTTCTTTTTGGGTTGGGGGAGGGGGAGGAGGAGGTCTATACGATGTTGACGGTGTGATGTTCCAGAGCCAACTCACCAGAGTGGTAGGTTGCAGTGTCTTATATAGGCGTAGAGTTGAGTGCAAGATTGGGCTGTGTAAATGTTCTATTTTTTTTCTAATTTTGATGTGTTTGTAGGGATGTTGGTGGTAGATAGGCGATTTTTATGAATATATTTAACATACGAGAGAATTTCGGAGTGTTTAAACGATTTCTAAGAGTGGCCTAAGTGAAACTTTTATGTTTTTTTTTTTGGGGGGGGGGGGGGGTATTGCTCATATACGATGGTGGGAGATAGGCAACTTTGAAAGTTGCGATTTACGTATTAGTAATGACAAACAATCTGTTTTCCGAATTCAATTAAATGTTAGAGAATTTAAGAGTGTTCTACATATGAATAAATTACACTCATCGAATGGGAAATTTCAAACGACTACGTGAACAATAAGTGCAATTATTTGAGTCTCGAGCTTAGAAATATAATTTACACAAGAGAGAATTTTATCTGCATGAAATACATCTGGTGTCGACAAGTGCTAAACAATGACAATTATGTGAATGTGGAATTAACGATCCACAAGAAAGTAATTAACAATAGAAATATTACCTCAAATTATATTAAAATAAGTCAGTTCGATGTATGAATGATTAGCACTTACGTGGAGTTTTGATTACATACATCTAGTGTGGCCGATAGACAACTGTGTTTAAATTATGGTAAAAAGTCGTGAATGAATAAAAAAAATAATTCATGTTTATGAAATTCACTGGTCTTGTTAACAAAAACAGAATTTTTTAACTAGTAGGAATTTTCGTAGACTGAGCTCAGAAAAAAAAAACACGTAGGAAAATGGCATTAGAAGCTCCCCGTAATCACACCTCCGTCCACCTCGGAGGTCACTTGAAGAATGAGTTGATGCTATGACATACCCCTGCTTATATACGTGGAGCACATTCGGAGGCTGACAAGCAACTGAGTTGAAATTTATAACTACCAGAAAATCTACCAAGCTACTAATATTGAGTTATTATCAACGAACAATTTAATCACGTCTTCCAGAATATTAAACTCTTCCCATTAAATAAAAAAAAATCTTACCCCACTGCCATGTTTGAAATTTACAATCTCACTTCCCTGGAAAAAATAAATTAATAATTCACTCGCATTATTTGACGACGTATTCAGAGAACTGTTTTACCAATGCGAATAAAAGTTCGTATTGTAAGAAGCCGTATTTTAAAATAATTCACTTTTAATGAGCAATAAAACTTTCCATTAAATATTAGTGTGAGGTTCGTGTCGAAGCCGATGGTATATCTGTTTAATTATGACGTAGATTAACTTAAAAATGGTAATCGCACATACTCAATGAGAAAATATAATCATGTTGTAACCAAACAACTTGAGTATACAATCTTCCTCGAAGAAAAACGATGAAATCAATTTTAAGTTACTTACAACAAATGCTGTATATCGATCCAAAAAGATAAATAAGTTAACACACGAAAATTTATATTTTCCTAATAAAATACTTTTATATTAAAATGTAAATCGCGGCTATCACTAGAAATGAAGGTAGGTGCGATGGTCAGTAGTTGATGTGACCCGCGATCATAGCCTCATCATCTGCCAAGTTCTAGAGGTGCGGTGAAGATGAGAGAGCTGTACACATCTGTCTCCTCCAAGCGTTCATGAGCAACTGGAGATGACAGCGACTGGGTACCTGAAGTCACTTTGTTGCAGAGCTCCCTACACCTTCTCCCTCCCCTCGCCAGAGTGCGACCCTCAGCTGCCTGTGATTGTCAATTTTTTAACACTAAGGCAAGATGGCGTCAAGTGACTAGTTACTTTCAGATCGGGAGCTACCTGCTTGTAGCTACATCCTTCTACCCCTCTGAACCGGCCCGAGTTTAGAGGAACTTGCCCTGAGGTCAAGAACCCAAACCATCTCTCCCTGTCCCTACTCCAGAAGTTGTATTTATGCAAAAACAGAGTTCTTCTCCAATGCCACTGCTATGCACCCCCAACCTCAACCCTTCACCATCAGCCTGGAAAAACATATTTTGTCTGACATCTTCGGGGACACTCCACCTGCCAGGCACCCCTCAAGTCACCAAGTTGGACTCTTCTAAAACCTATATTTCTTTGCAAAACTATCCTTTACCCATAAAAAGTGAACTATCCCGAAAGTTTGTCCTGTCCAGTTCTGTGACTTATTCCCCCACCACCCCTTCACCCGACTCGCCATACCTGGAGCTGAGAAAAAACCTTCAAACCTTTGTGCGCAGGTACTGTTTGAAAGAATTCACATAGGGAACACACGTAGACTAGCTTCGGAAAACCACATTTTCAAATCCTAGCCGAATGAGTTACGGATTATTTAAAATAAATAATAGACAAACGCAATCTTTAAAATAAAGGAAAAGATTGCTACACTATAAGCTATCAAAATAAAATCTTAGCAACTCCCGTAATTAACACTAGTAGATAAACTGAATTCAAACATTAATCAACGATTATTAAAAAAGAAGTAAATTTATTAACATGCATAAAACTATTCTAACTCCTATCGTATTTTATGTTACTAAGGTTAAATACACGAAAAACTGAAATATTTCTAAAAACACTGCTACAAAGACAATGACTGACGTGTGTACCCTGGCTAGATAGATGATGATATCACATAGTAAGTGTTGCGGGTTGGGGGGCAGCTACTCGAAACATGGGTCGTTGTGAGTTCGTAAACAGGGTGGGTCACCGCTTTAGTCTGAAGCGACTTTGTTTGTCTTTTTTCTGTCTTGAAACAGGGCGCTAGCCGATGAGGAAAAATTTCCTTCCTTTGTCAATGGGGAATGCAACACCCTAGCGAACTGTCTTCAAACAAGCCTGTCTCGCTCGAGGCAAGGACTGGTAGCAATGATTCAGTTTATACATGCCCCAGCTGTAACAATCCTACAAGTTTCACGTGAAGTGTCATTCACATTAGCTTTCTGAATAAACACTAAATTAAGTGATTTGCACTATAAAGGCAGATATTGAGTAAATAATATTTCTGGGTGTTTTAAATATCCCATTGAAACCATCAGTGTTTGTTAAAACCTATTAACTGCATTTTATTTTTGTCTATAAAACTAGTATACTATAAGTAACTTATTTATTTCGTCTTGTTTTCTGTTAAGATGGAAAATCGTTAATGCATTGCGAATCTCCATAGTCATTACTATGTTAAATATGAATGATTTCACCACCTTTAGGTGATATTCACGTAAACTGATTTCACAACGAGACAGTATTATTCGCTGTTATGGAAAGTGCTCTGACAAAGTGATTCGCCAGTTCTTGTGAACACACTCGTTAAACCTACTGAAGGAAAAAGTGTGTATTCATTTCACATCCAAATATTTCTGCTCACTTAAAATGTGTCAATTAACCAGGTAATTTTGGTTTTGTTATGTTGAAATACCATTTTAAAGATATATATGTAAAAAATGGTTACATCCACGAATAAATAAATGTTCTTCACACAAACAATGTATAAGTTACGACCGTTGGTTGATAAAGTAATACACTATATTATATTTTTGCAAAACTATTAACTCACTCACTCATTTCTCTAAGAAATATGTTAATATATCCCATTTTTCCAACAAACAAAATATTTATTTACATATACTAAAATCACACTCTTCTTAAAATATTTATTTACATATACAAAAACACTCATTCTTCTTTTCTGGGAACGAGGCTGATAACATTAAGTTGATGTTGCAGGAACACAAACTCGTTACTCTCAAATCTGTGAGAAGTTGTTATTCGTAGCAGATTCTAGATAACATGTTGGCTCACTATCTGTTAGAATGACTCGCTGGATGTTACAATTTGATATTAGTTATTTTAAGTCACTAGCTGTCAGTTGATTGGTTCACTCTTGATATGGCTAACAGTTCAATTGACTTGTAGATGCTGTTGTACCATTTAAATACCTCATTAACAGTATTGCAGGGCTGAATTTATTATGGCATTGAGTGTGGTGTTCCAGAAAAAATGTAGACATGAATTCTATGATATCACACAGGGATACACCAGCCAACTGAATGAAGTGTGGAAATACAAGAAGTGTAAAGTTTGTGGAGAGAATTTGACATACACACCATATTGACATTAGGCAAGGCTCACAGCTCAGAGGTTCTACAGATATTCTGAGCATTGTGGAACAGAAAAAATTTGCGGATTTCTAATTTTATTAAAACATTGTAGCAATTTTTTTAATCTGTACATCAGAGTGAGTGAAGAGATTTTAGCGGTTATCGAAACCGGGGTCTTGAGAGCCGATCAGGGTGAAGCGAGGCGAGTAATGAAGCAGTGTCAGAATGCCAGCCATCTTATCACTAATAACATGGATTATTTACCACTAGCGGTGAACAGCTGGTATTGACTCACATATACACCCATTTTTGATATCAGTTGTAAAGGTCACCCGCTTCCATGAGCACTAAATTCTTC
Organism: Dryococelus australis; assembly: GCA_029891345.1. Taxonomy (NCBI): domain Eukaryota; kingdom Metazoa; phylum Arthropoda; class Insecta; order Phasmatodea; family Phasmatidae; genus Dryococelus; species Dryococelus australis. The sequence continues at coordinate 82,273,974 of CM056995.1, forward strand.
AAGTATGGTTATTAAGGTAAGGGACTATGTTATTGTCATAAAGTTCACAAACATCGAATAAGGGGAGGACAGGTAGGGAATTACTTTGAAAATGAAAGGTTTGCGTAACATCTTTCTCCACCATGAGGGATTTCAAATACTTACCCACTACACAACTGGATAATCTAATTGGCCAGAGTAATGCCATTAATAAGCTTAATAAAGGGACCTTACACCTCTCAAAGAAACGGGAAAAGTCTGCATCACTGTTAAGCCTATTGTTAACTATCTCCACATCAGTTAGCTTGCCGGCGAACACGCTAGCCAGTATCTCATATATGAAATTGGATGACGAACTCTTCACTAAGGCTGGAGAGTTGGAAATCAAATTACTTTTCAACCCTGAATTAACATATCGACTTTTTGGAGGCAATTCAGTGGATGGAACTGGAAATGTGAAGTGTTTTGCAGTAGCTGGAGCTGGCAATGTTATGTGCTTTGCAACAGCTGGAGATGAAAATGTTAAATGCGGAGCTAACTGTGGTGTTGTCTTAGGATGTGGAGCAGATTGTGGATTAGAATGTGGAGCAGATTGTGGAACAGATTGTAGAGCAGATTGTAGAGCAGAATGTTGAGGTGGAGAACCAGTGTAGCAAGTTTTACAAGGTCTATTTAAAGCATCACCCCAAGAAATTTTTTTCTGTTAGAAATCACACTGAAATTGATTTCTTGAATTTATCATTCCACAGCTCGTTCTTTCATGTCGTTTAAGGTCCGCAGAACTGTAAATTTTTTATCGCAGAAGTAACAAAGCGAAGACATCATTTCTTCTGTACTATTCAAAGATTAGAATGAAACTGTAAAATGTACACCTTTTATGGGTAGTTATAAGCAAATCTAGGAAGCAATTCGATTACATTATTCATTTTAAACACAATACATCTGTATTATAGAAGTTGTTAAATGTACATTTTTTAAACATAAGATCTTTAAATCCTAGAATGTACATTTCAATAGTTTTATGTATTAAATTGCTTTCGAATTACTAAAGATTTATTTAATCACTATCCCACACACAAATCTTGATGTGCAAAAATATTTATATTTGAATGTTAAATGCACACAAACAAAGTTTATGTAACATTTGATTGTCAGAATATGGGAATATTACAATTCATGCATTCGTAAAGTCAGTAAAATGAAAAAAAAAAAATAGTTTCAAACCATTAATTTTGTTACATTTGCCTACAGAATACATTTTCTCATCAGTGTGTGTTCGCAAAAAAAAACATTTTTACATCATATTTTTTCCATTCTCTCCTTGGCAATATTTATAGTATTTTCATATGTTGGATTGCTATAATTTTTCATGTGTTTGGGTGTGTGTAATATTATATTTTGTAAAATCAGGAAAGGTTTCATAAAAGTGCGAATACACTTCTTCGATTCTCGCTGGTAGACTTGTATTTGGACACATATGGTATACAGGACATTTTTTCAGATCTGGACGAGATATTAAATCATTACCTTTTCACCCTCTAAGGGTCATTGAATATTTTTTTAATGAAACAGCCCATCACATATCTCTCCAAAATGACATATTATGTCATTAAACCAACAATATTAATACACACTTGAGTTTCCAGGGGTAACAGAGACATAAATAGCAGTTGGGTGGAGGAAATACATGTTTACAGTAGAAACGTCAGAAATATACTAAAACTGTTTCTTTCAAAAACAAATTGGAAATGGTTTACTCCAATAAGCTAATAACTTGCTGATATTCAATTTACATTTGGATTTCTGTATGCAAGAACAGGTGATTTCGTTGTCTTGTTGATCCATCTTTACAAAGTAGTATGTTACATACAATCATGTACTTTTTATATTAAATTTCACTCATCCTAAACAATATCCACAGTTAATTAGGGAGGAGAATCATCATAATCATCACCCCAGTAAGTCATAATTGCCAAAGTTAGCATTAATTTTGAGTTTTCCTCTGCAGAGAAAAATGTTGAATTAGATCAATATGTTTTATGCATATGTTTGAACAAGGGGTAATTGTATTATTTTTGAATATCTATTACTTTCATGTTATACACACTTTCAGAAATGTGTTTTTGCTCAGCTCCACCCACATATATTTCACATTTATTTAGGTATATTTTCAAATATCTTCAATGTTCTCATACTCTATACATCCACTTTCCCATTTTAAACCATGGTGATGGTTAGTAACCTATTTATTCATTTTCTTGTATTTGGGAGACAGATATTTCCAGTCAAAATGTGATTTGAAGCTGAATATAGTTATATGTTCTTCCATATCAGCGATAGTTAATTCTTTTATGATCAATTTTTTCTGCACAGTGAAATCCTTGCACATTGCAAAACATCTCATCGTAGCTGTGGTTCGATGTCTACTGACTCAATTCATTAATTTCACCAGCTTATACCTTGCATTGTAACTTGCTAATCTAATGTGAATTAAAAGAGTGTAAGCTTGTGTATTCGCTGGAATTGGTATATTTGCAATAATTTCAATTTGTGAATCAATTATGCCATTGGTAATTCTTTCGTCCTGTTTGCTTACATCAAGTCCATATTATGTTCCTCTGGTTTTAAATAATACAGATTCAAGGATTTTTAATCTGATTTTGTTATAATACATTTCCTCAAACTTTGTATTCATATCATATGAAATAAGGAATTATCTATTGGTAAAGTTCATATTAAAATTCACATAGGGGTAAGCTTGACTGTTTAGATACAGTTTAGTATTTTTCATATCACAATTATTGAATACTGATTGCTCTGCTTTTAAATTGTTTAGTCGATTTGTTTTCCAAGTAAAACTTGATTTCACATTCCAAATGACTTTTTGTGATGTCAGCAGTGTTGTAAACATCTCCAAACCCCACGATCTGAATGGAATATCTAGATCCTTCCCTTTTCCGATATATTTTTAAAACTTTACACATTCATGTGTGTTAATTTCAATATCTGGCATCAACCATTCCACACTGCTTAATTCAAATATTATACCTTCCTCGTTATTAGCTGTATCGTATATAGAATTTCAATGTGTATTGCCAAATTGATTAACTAATTCATGTTTAGCATTTAATCTGTCATTTTTGTAATTTTCAGCAAATCCCAAAACCACACTTAATGGTATAACAACTTCTTATTTTCCACATGGATTTATTAATAGTAAGTAATCACTAGGATTGTTCCACTCAGCCATAATCCCTGTATAAAGATCGATTACAGTTCCTGAGAGATAGTTCTTTATCACGGAAATAATTCCAACATCTCGTATTTGACCGATTTCCACTCCATTTAGCAGATATGCAATTCTGTCGAATAAATTAAGTATTCCATTTCTTACTATTTTTGTATTGCTGGATAGCTTGCATCGGCTGTCTTTTTGATTGTTACTTTAAACCTTAAACTTTATTTCGATGGTAACATGTAAATATCATGATTTTGTATTGAATTCCTTATTTCTGATGGAAACGTGTACGGGCCTGCTCAGAATGGTTCATACACATGTATTTTTGTATTGATGATTGCATCTTCATAACTGATCATTTTAAATACAATTAGTTGCCTAGTGTTAACTTCACAGGTACATTATTTGAAGTGAGTGTTTTATGCTTTCATTTACATCTTTTTACACTTTCTTTCGTCGAAATATGTTCCTTAGAGACATATTTCTTAAAAGAACCACCTACTTTATGTGCCAATTTAATATTGTATACAATACCCATTATGATTGTAATATACAACGCAATACAACCATTTATATAGATCTTTTTAAATATAAACAAGCAGTGATTGATTCACTTCTAAAATTAATCAGTTTATCATCTTGATCGACGATTGTAACAATTTCATTGACATGGTTTACTATTACTGGAAGATATATCGATGTATTAGGTTTTTCAATTATTTTATATCCTGGAGCTATAGCACACTTGAGTTCATGCATTGTATTTGTCGGTTTTCCATTCAAATATAAACTGCGTAAAATATTAACATTTATGCGACATGCATTTACCGACAATATATTAACATGTTTTGATGATTCGTGTAATTGATAAACTGGATATACTCTCCGTTCATAACCCAACATATTGTCATTTGAATTGTCTGCCAAGAAATCGATTTCGATGTTACTGTACATTGCAGTAATTAACATATTTTAATTTCCATGTAATCAGAAATGTACATCTTCAGGTAATGCCACTTTAATTAATGTTTCAGTCATCCAACTCAAAAGATCCTACCAGTATCACAATTTTGTGTGTTTTTTCACCAATATTAGCCATAAATAATTGGTTATGCATATCAATCTTTGGTATGCTGTTGTAAGTAACGAATTATATTAGACTAATTTGTCATTCTCCATTTACTCCCAATGCAGGAAATTTACAGCTCGCAATTGCGACGAATTAACACTTAATAGGAAAGTAAATGACATATTACTAATATTTTTTTAGAATTACAATTACTTAAATAGCCTATTTATAGCCAAAAACGTAAACTAAAATGTCAGCAATTGATTGTGTTTGGCAATTGATCCGTCTTATAATTTTATCTTAATTGTGTGTTTTGTAAATAATTACATATTTCAATTGGAGGATGTAAATCATCAAAACTGTCACAATACAATGATTTATTTACATTTTTAATTAATGCAACCCATTGTGTTCCTTCATTTTGTTTCGAATCTAAATTAACAATCATACTTTCACGAAGATTTGGTTTCTTTGGTAAATCGTCTCTCATATACACACCTCGGAAATATGGAATTTTCAGTTTCTTTACAAATACATAAATATCTTTGTTTGTTAAAGCATGTTTTGGAAGAGTATTTAAGTATTTCTGCATTTTTTTCCATGTTTAGAGTTTTTTTGTTCTTATCCAACTTTAAAGGGTTTCAAACACATTCCTTTACCTTTTGATTTAACTGCTCTACCAATTGCCAAAACCCCTCCAAAGATTGATCCAAGAGCTGTTAATGCTGGAAATAGGAATGGATTGATTCCTCCTTTCTTTGTTTTTTTGTTTGGTTTTGCATTTTAAGCCCACGCCTCTCTTCACTTTCGCGCGCATAACTTTATCAACAACCCAAGCTCCAAGCTTTTCACCTGTAGATGTAGATGGATTCTTCCTTATATTTGCTGCTTATTGGCTAGAATTGTATCTGCTAGATGTCTTTCTTTCAAATAGTTTGTTTGATCGTAAACTATACTGTGTTCTTTACATGTGATATCGAAATAGTTTATTCCTTGAAAGTTCCGTGCCAAACATTTTGCAAATTTAGAACCTGGTCCCCAATAATTGTATTTCGGTAAATGTAATTCAAATGGTTACTTATTAATAAATGTATTCAATACACCATGTACTTTTTGATACATTTAGTATCAGCCATTGTTTTCAACTGAATGCGAACCTATATATAGACCTACATTTAAAGTTTTATGTTAGTATGTTACATTAGTTTTACATTACAATAGATTACATTAGTACATTATATTATGTTACTAAAGTTATTATGCTGCAATATGTTATATTAAGTTAAAATTAGCTCAATATGTTACATTAGTATGTTACAAAAAGTTATGTTAGTACATTATATTACATTACAATATGATATATCACTACATTATATGTTACTAACATTACATTATATATTTTTTTACAATATGTTACTATAAATTACAATATGTTACTACATGTTATGATATATTATGCTGATATGTTACAAGCATTACTAATCTTACATTAGTATGTTACAATATACTATACTGTCTAATTGTAAATACCGAAGAAAATGTAATTGAACAGAAGCATGGCATTCATTTACCATCAAGTATATGTGTTGTATAATAAGCGATCCTCCTTCATGTATAAAAACTTGTGTTATTATGTCGCTGTTGGAGCATCCGAATGGACTTAAATTTGAAGACGTATATGTGTTTTTGCTAAAACAATACAACAAGAGAAATATCGACGATTATTGGGCATCTTGTCGTTAATTGAAGGAAAATGATATTTCCCTTCTACGAATAAAGATGATATAGTGCCTCCAAATGAAGCATTACCTAATTCCATATTCATTTTTGACGATGTTGATGTGAACCGCAGGGTGAAATACAGCAATATTTCAGTTTTGGTCGACATTCAAACATTGATTGTTTTTATCTATTGCAAAGTTATGCAAGTATACCAAAACATAATTTGCACGATAATGCAAATATGTTGATTGTGTTTAAAATGGACAATATGAATCTGTATTTACAATGACCATGGTTTAGGCAATATGACATTCACAAAGTTTAAATATATGTGTTTTAACTGTTTTAAAGAAAAAATACTTTTTTTTTGCGATTGTACCAACTTTTCCCTTATATAAAGGCAGATGTGGGTCTGGTTCTGCCAGTTTTTACTTCCAGGCAAAGAAGAGTGAGTATTTCAAAGTTTGGAGATAGTGGTATAAAACAAAATCATTGCAATAGCTGTTTAACCAAAATCACAATGGGAATTGTGATTTGTATGGGTATGGCTGTGAAAGAAAGCTATTTGGTGAATAAAGATTATGTGAAAGACTTAAACACTATTATGCTAAATGTGATTAAATCACAATTAATCAATATTCAAGAGACATTAATAAAGTAAGTTGATTTTAATTATAATGTTTATAAAAACACGAGTGCAATTGCAAATATACACAACTTACATAAATACTAAAAAATTTAAGAGTTGTGATACTGTTAAAAAAATAACATGAAACATGAATGGAACAAATTATGAAATATAGACGAGATGAATTGATTTATAAACATTTTGGTTTACTTACACAAACAGATTTGAAAAAACAAAATAATCATTTTTAAACACGAATCAATTATTATATTAATGATTTGAAAGCTAAAACTACAACAAAATTAGACACAGTTTTAAGTAAAATCGATAAGATTGAAAAAGTGCAAACTAATCGACCTACTACATCAGTCAGAAAAGCAATTACTTACATCATATATAGATAGTTTGAATTTAATGTAACTTAATCAAACATGTCTGCTTCTGCTTCGGAATTCCATAACGTTATATCTGCCGCGAAAGAGAAATATTTACAAGTCAAATGAGCTCATATGGAACCAATGTTTTAAGCGAAGAAATATTTAAACCTGTTACGAGTAGAATTGATACATTGCATTCTGTGTTTAATAAACCTAAAGAAACGTCATTGGAAATTAAATCGTAAGAAGAGCCTTTAACAAAGAAAAGTAGCTCCTTTCTCAATTAACACATAGTTATTTATCTTTACAACATTCTTCACCTCTGCACGATACGACATTTGGCGTTTATCGACATGAGAACATCTGGTTCCTGGGAGATTCGGTAGTTAAATTTTTGCCTGAGAATAAAATTTAAATAGGTGATTGCATAACTGATGTGAGTCAAGGAATATTAAAATATTGTTTAAAAATTTTCCAAATGGATATTCCGACACCAATTTACAAAAAATACACAGAACTCATTCGTCTAACGAATGCTTACATCTGTTCAGGAGATGAAAATCATCCGAAAATACATGTAATAGGAGATATATATCCGGAAATGGAATATATAAAGATGAAATTGACAACTGCTTTTCACCTGTATATTGGAATTAATGAATTGGTCGATAGATTAAAACTTCTCATCGCTTCGAGAGAATCTGGGAATAATTCACATACAAACGAAAGTGTTTCTATTATTGAAGAGTTAACAGAAGGTGGTATATTACAAATGAATTTTAATAAGATTGCTCAAGAGCTTCACGCTCCTGCAAGGATAAGATATCCTATAAGAAGAGTTGGGACTCATAGTTATAATGATCTTATTCAAGCCGATTTGTGTGAAATGACAATGTTTTCTACATAAATTAAAGGATACAAGTATACTTGAACCATAATAGACATTTTTTCGAAATATTGTTGGTGTATACCTTTGAAAAACAAAGCTGGGAAACTGGTTAGCAAGGCAATGACGATTAATATCCAAATGAATATTTGGTTGATAGAATCATGAAAAGGCAGAAAAATATGTCCTTGGTTCGATGGAGAGGATTCTCAAAAACACACGACTCCTGTGTTAAGAATCAAGACCTTAAAAGATTGTAATACAATATTTATAAATTGCTTTTATATGAAATAAAATATGTTTGATTAGATTTTATGTATTATTTGATTGAAAAAACCTCTGGATGGGGATTGGATGTACAATTTACTGTGTAATCAATCCCATTGTGATTGGATTATCGTTTCATTGCATTAATGTTGGAGCGATAATCCAGGGTGATTAAATCCTTTTTAATCGTAACATTCACATTTAGGTGATAATCCGTTACATTTGATATGCAATTCAATTGGCAACTCTCATAGATTCGCTTAATTTAAAGTTCGCATTTAGGTGTTAATTAGATGTATTTGGTACATATTGTAAATCATTGTGATTTTGTGGTAATCCGTTGCATTAGATTCCTTTTAAAGACAACATATTTGATTTTTTTATGTTACACTTCTTGGAATCTGAATAAAATCTCATGGAATTTTAGAGCTTAAAAATATTTGAGACATGGTTTGTTTAATTTATTGTTGTAATTTTATGGAGTTGAAATATTTTTTGCTGAATTTTTCATCTTAAACATATTTGGGAAGCAATTCCATTTTACTGTTATTTAGAATGTATTTGTAACATGTTATATTTCTTGGAATTAGGATATCGTTTCCTTGGAATTAATTTCTCGGATTAGATTTCTATGGTATTTCATGTGTTTATTTAATTATGTGGTAATTCATCGTTAGTTTATAGGAATACTTCTCTATCTTTCATAATTGTTTGTGCTAAGTTATATTTCTTTGCTTGTATAGATACAGTTCTTGGAATTTGATTAGTTTTAAGACAGCATTATAGTATTCCCTCCACTACAAATTTTTTATAGGAAAAATTGTTATTAATTTTTATGGAGAAAACAATTTTTACGGTGTAAAACTTTTTTTAATGTCGCAGAATGAGCACTCTGGGGTGAAGGGCCATCGAGGTGAGGCAGGGGAGCCAACACTAGAAAAACATGTTCTGAATACTACAGCAGGGGAGGGATGCATTGTAGTGAAACAGGTACTGCAGGAGCACCAACTCATAAAGAAAAACTAAAAAGCTGGCATCGTGGAGTCGGGCTGGCTCTGAGAACGACAGGTGCATGGTAGGGGTGGGTGGTTGGGGTGGGAGGGGGTGTTAGGCAGGGTGTTCCCAATTTGAACGTAACTAGGCAGTTGACACCATCTTGCCTTACTGCCGAAAAATTGACTATCACAGGCAGCATTGGGTTGCACTCCATCGAGAGGAGAGAGGGTGTGAAGGGAGCTCTGGAACAAAGTGACTTCAGCTACTCAATCACTGCCATCTTCAGTCGCTCACAAATGCTTGGAGAAGACAGAGGTGTACAGCTTTCTCTCTCTCTCTCTCTCATCTTCACCGCACCTCTAGAACTTGGCGGATGATGAGGCTTCAATCGTGGGTTACCTCAACCACGGACCATCGCACCTACCTTCATTTCTAGTGATAGCTGCGATTTGCATTTTAATATAAAATTATTGTATTAGGAAAAATATAAATTTTTGTGTGTTAACTTATTTATCTTTTTGGATCGATATACTGCATTTGTTATAAGTAACTTAATATTGATTTCGTAGTTTTTCTTCGAGGAAGATTGTATACTCAAGTTGTTTGGTTACAACATGATTATATTTTCTCATTGAGTATGTGCGATTACCATTTTTAAGTTAATCTATGTCATAATTAAACAGATATACCATCGGCTTCGACACGAACCTCACACTAATATTTAATGGAAAGTTTTATTGCTCATTAAAAGTGAATTATTTTAAAATACGGCTTCTTACAATACGAACTTTTATTCGCATTGGTAAAACAGTTCTCTGAATACGTCGTCAAATAATGCGAGTGAATTATTAATTTATTTTTTCCAGGGAAGTGAGATTGTAAATTTCAAACTTGGCAGTGGGGTAAGATTTTTTTTATTTAATGGGAAGAGTTTAATATTCTGGAAGACGTGATTAAATTGTTCGTTGATAATAGATCAATATTAGTAGCTTGGTAGATTTTCTGGTAGTTATAAATTTCAACTCAGTTGCTTGTCAGCCTCCGAATGTGCTCCACGTATATAAGCAGGGTATGTCATAGCATCAACTCATTCTTCAAGTGACCTCCGAGGTGGACGGAGGTGTGATTACGGGGAGCTTCTAATGCCATTTTCCTACGTGTTTTTTTTTCTGAGCTCAGTCTACGAAAATTCCTACTAGTTAAAAAATTCTGTTTTTGTTAACAAGACCAATGAATTTCATAAACATGAATTATTTTTTTTATTCATTCACGACTTTTTACTATAATTTAATCACAGTTGTCTATCGGCCACACTAGATGTATGTACTCAAAACTCCACGTAAGTGCTAATCATTCATACATCGAACTGACTTATTTTAATATCATTTGAGGTAATATTTCTATTGTTAATTACTTTCTTGTTAATCGTTAATTCCACACTCACATAATTGTCATTGTTTAGCACTTGTCGACACCAGATGTATTTCATGCAGATAAAATTCTCTCTTGTGTAAATTATATTTCTAAGCTCGAGACTCAAATAATTGCAATTATTGTTCACGTAGTCGTTTGAAATTTCCCATTCGATGAGTGTAATTTATTCATATGTAGAACACTCTTAAATTCTCTAACATTTAATTGAATTCGGAAAACAGTTTGTTTGTCATTACTAACACATCAATCGCATCTTTCATAATTGCCTATCTCCCACCACCATCTACGAGCACTCTGAAATTCTCTTGTATGTTAAATAGATTCGTAAATATCGATTATCTACTACCAACATCCCTACAAAAACATCAAAATTAGAAAATTTAATATAATTTACAGTTAGCCCACTCTTGGGCTCAAATCTACACCTATATAAGACATTGCAACCCACCACTCTGGTCAGTTGTCTCTAGAGCACCACACCGTCAACATTGTACAGAGCTCCCTCTACCCCCTCTCCCACCAAAAAGAAGGAAAGAAAGAAAATCAAGAAAAAATATTGACCAGATTAAAAATTTAACCTTCTCAGATAATTTAACCCTTTCAATAAATTTAATCGTTTCAATAATTTAAACCCTTTTTGATTAAAAATATTTGATCGGATTAAGGATTAATCCAATCAATCAAATTGATTATCCATCAGTTAATCGCAATAAATCCAAGGTGAAGTCAACCTACGCCCCTACTACTAACGGCTAGACGTTTATTTCAGGAACCTAGTAGGAAGAGGTACAAATACTTAACTTACCTGGTGATACATTGAATATAAAATCGGTGCATTTGCGTGGTTTTTCCTGTATTCAATGCCCCGTAAATTTTATTCGAAGAAGTATTGACGCTGTGGTTGAACAAAATAATTACTTCGGTTTCTTATTCTAATATACCATCTACTGTGATCTTGCTGTCGACAAGACGTTAGGCCCTTACGACTTAAATTTCGTCTGCAATATTCAGCACGTAGATGCAGCCTACAGTTAACATGTGTAAATGTCGGTATGCTACAAGAAAAGTCCATGAAAATGTTTGTTTGACAGCCACTGAAGAATTCGTATTTAGTTGTTGTAGCTTAGCTACCCTTAACCCACCGATCAAGACTTGAAACGCTGGCTATGGTGTATAAATTTGTTAAGTCAAGATCGAAGCCGCGGATGTTGAAAAGGGGAAGGGTGGATTTGGGTGTTATCACCCCCCCCCCCCCCCCCCCTTTTACTGGTAAGGTTGTTGATGATTAATATTAAAAGTGTAAATTAACCTTTCAGTTTGACAAATGCGTGTCATTGATGCAAACTATGGCCAATTTTATTATATTGGGAGGTAATTTTTCTCCTAGTAATTGTTTCAATTTAACATGTGCGTCAACGCTACAAACATTTGCATAACTTGTCTTTGTTCTCTTGAGAAATTTCTGGGTATGTCACAATACCAAGTCAGGATTTTGACGTGATAACGTCTTAAAACTCAGCCCCTTTTGTTCAGAAAGTGAGCGTCACAAAATGTTGCTCTCGGATCCGTGGAAATAAATCGCTGAGAATGAGCAGTATGCCCTACGTTAAACGTAAAAGCACGAAAGTATAAGGCAGTCATTTGGTTTCGTGCTTCACACACAAACGTATCGTTCTGACGTCATCAGGCCGCGGTGGGAGCCGCGCTGCGAACCTCTTATTTCGAGCGGTTTAGTATGTGGTTAAGACAGCTGTAGCGACCGAACGACTCATACGATCGGAGAAATTCTGGTGTCAGTTTGTGTGTAAATAAATAGTAACTAAAAAGTTAAACAAGAATAAAAAATAATACACACATAATGACTTTCTAACAAACAATCTTTCTCTTTGCAAATTACAAACCAAAATAGTAAAAAATTACAAGTTAAGCGAAAAGGACGCTAATGATATTAACAACATGGAGAAGACAAATCTAATACTGAAACGATGACTCTGCTACCTCAATCCATTCCAGAGTTATGTGATGAAGAAGTTGACAAATCCACGCAGCAGCGAAATGCGGACGTGGCGATTGCGTCATCATCGCATGCCACATCACGTTACGAGACTAAGACTAAACATTGACACAATCAGCGCAAACGTAAAAACTGCGAAAATAGATTGCAACAACTCAGAGAATTACGGGCCATGATGGCTGAGCGGTTACCCTATTCGCCTCCCACCAAGGCGATCTGGGTTCAATCCCCGGCCGAGTCACTTCGGATTTTCGCATGTGGGAATCGTGCCGGACGATGCTGTTGGTCGGCGGGTTTTCTTGGGGATCTCCCGTTTCCCCCATCTTTAATTCCGGTGCTGCTCCATTCTCACCACAATTATCCTCATCGGCTCTCAAGACCTCGATGTTAAGAGCCGTCCAAATTTCTTCACTCACTTAGAGAATTAAATACAACTTGTACGTTGTCAAGTGAAATACCTACGGCCGTGTAGACGACACAGCCCAGCCCATTTTTATTTTAAGAAATAAAGCGCAAACATCACGCAAGCGTCGCCATAATGGTTTGGTTGTTCACTAAACAACACGCATTGATATTCGTTGCATACAAACAGCTTGATTCTTGTCTTGCAGTGATAAGCAGTAAGTCACTCTGAATATTTTTTTGGGACTATTTTTAAGGGGTTTCTCCTATTTTTATATTCCCTTCTTTTTCGGTCTCCAGAGACCCCTTCTTTTCCCCTTTATTGATTTTATCATACAGAGGGATGGATTCGAATTTGCCTCCCGCAAATTTTGTTACGTTTGGTGAAGAAAATTAATACTTAAATCTTTTCTTAGCATGCATTTGTTAAGTGCGTATAGACGTGTCAAATTGTCCAATATCTTGCTTGCTAATAAAATTTCCCTATCTTGAATTTTGCATGACGCATTGTTTCATTACTGGTAACGTGAGCTAAACGACATTTTTTTTTTAATTCCATTCTTTCTTACTAAAGAACGTTTAATTTGCCTAACGCGAAATGTTTATTCTCATTTTGGCGCAACGCCACTGTGGAAATGGAAAGTTCCTGGGAACAGACAAAAGTTTAGAATTCATCATTCCCGCGTTCTCTTTTCCGCAACGCTTATTTTCCTCTGCCGCCCCCTTTAAAACATTTGCGTGTTTTGACTTTCCAATTAGCGGCAGAAATTAACAACAGAGGCTATCTCGGCATGTGGCCCTGCTCTGACCTTTCAGCGTGTGCGAGGAACCACGCAGGCACACAGAAAAGAGAGGCAATTTTCTTGCCGACCGTTGAGGGCTCATTTTTACCCTGTCACTTCGCTACACTCGGGCGCCTTTTCACAGTTTTCTGCCTGCCGCCGCACCCCCGCACCATCACACAGGGTGCGTGGCGCAGGTTAATAATTGTATTGTCACTCAATTCGGGCGAGCTTGTTTGTTAGAATACAAAGAAACTGCGGCAGGGCGGAGCAGTTCACTTGACATGACCTTCCGAAGGTAGGTAGCGGCGCCACCTTTCTGCTGCCTGACAGCGGGTGGCTCGCCGCGGCTACACTCGCGCGAAGTTGTCACTTCCGCCAGCTACGCTTAAGCAAAGTAGCCACGTCCACAAATTTTGTCCAGCATTGACATATTGGCTGTATATTAAAATTCAGTTGCTTTTTCTGTTGGATCCCATCAGTTTATAAGACATGCCAGAAAGCATAGGCGTGCGCATAGGGTGGGCCAGGTGGGCCATCTCCCCCCCTCTCCTAATGAAAGCTTTCAATATATAAATTTTGCCGACACATACGTTATTGGCCGATTATTTCTGTCATAAAAAAGTGCAATCGACCTTTTAACAAGGTAACGTTGTGCAACAGAACGCGTACGAATTTGAAATTTGTTTAATTACTTGTAAATAGCACAGCATTTAAAATCGATGTCAATAATTATGAAAATAATATTTTAGTCTGTGATGTACATTAGAAAAATATTTCTATAACAATAATCATTTGATGTGCATATATCCTATAGATGTGACTGGCATTTAATAATTTGGTTAATTTAGCCCAGCATCCGACTGCTTTGTTAGATTTTTATCGGGATACATTTATTCGCCATTCCACCCAATACACAGATATGTAAATCATGTCAGCAAATGCCATTTTCGCAACATGCAATCAAAAATGAGTCTTATCTCCATGTGAAGCACTTCATCTCCAAGCTATTTTGATGGTCAAATTGACCGGGAATAGTTATAAGAGTAGACGTATAATGAGAAAGCTAGCACAGCACATTCCCCCCCCCAAAGTACAACAAAAAAGTGGCATAACTATTTCCCGTTATTTTTAGTGAAAGTGCAGGGGGGAAAATATAAAAACTCAAAATCTAAAGATTTGATCAAAATCGGGAAGATTTGGGCTGGAATCTATGAAAATTGCTTGCTTTTTTTTTATTGCGAGCACTTCGAAAATCATGCAATTTTACCTTAAAATCAAGCAATTTATCAGTTTTTTTAGAAACGATAATTTTGTAAGCGAACAATCTAAATCAAGTGAATTTAAGAGAAAAACAAGCAAAATAAGTTAAAATTAAAAAATTAAAAGATAGAAATTATTGGCATTTAAATATTTTAACGGAATTCAATATCATGTACAGATTTTCCGTTTTTCATGTCTTTTAAACATTTATACTTTAAACAAACTATTTTTCTCGTTTATTAATTTTATGTCATTTGCATCTAATATATTTTCATATCGGTCTGGTAAAGTGATTTTATACTTACCAAATAGAATGCAAGTAATTTTTTTTTACCATACTTAGATTATTTAATTTGAAAATCTGTGACTTCGTACCATTTATCAATATCTAGATCCTGTAATTTTGTGAATTCAAACAAATTGTTTAACTTTCTTAGGATTGATTCCATTTTTGTTTTATTTATATCGAAAAACATATAAAAATGTTTGTTTAGTATTTAAAATTTTGAAAAAGTTTTCTCTTAATGGTTTTAATGATTTGGTCTCATCACACACTTTACATGTTTTTGTTGAATAATTGTCATGTGGGGTTTCATTTGAAACATCTAGTGCTGTATTCTGTAATTTTGAAGTTTATTATTTTTTTTCTTAAAAATTAAAAATATAAGCGACATCCTCTAACAAAACAGAAAATACTAAAATTTGTGAAAAGTGTAATGAATTATTAAATAAAGAAAGTTTCTACTTTTATCAAAACACAAAAGATAATCTTTATAACACATGTAAAACATTTGTCATTGGAAAAGGTATAAACCATTGTAAAATAAATAAAGAGAAGGTATTATGTGAATGTGGAAAATATATTTATAATGTATCTCTCGAAAAGCATAAAAATTAAAAATTTCACAATACAGTGTTGGATGTTTTAGATGAAACCCCACACGACAATTATCCAACAAAAACATGTAAAGTGTGTAATGAGACTAAATCATTAAAACTATTTTATCAGCATAAAAACACTAAGGCCAAAAATATAACAAAATGTAAAACTTGTTATAGTGAATATATGAAGAAATATAATCATAGTAAGAAGTTAAATAATTGCTTTCAATACTAACATTAACTAAAACTTTGTGTTATTCGATAAAAAAAATTAAGTTACCAAATAGTCCATAAAAATAAAAAAACAAATAATTATTTTTCTATATAGATATAAAAATGGAGGCTGCAAAACTAACAGCAAAACTAACATCATTGTTGAGTGGAGAGGAGTGTGGGAGCTAAGTCGTTTAGCTAGAGAACTTTGAATAAAATATATACACAGGCTAAGGAAAGATGATTTAATTAGAACTATTATATCATTTATTTTACCAATTATTATAGACGATCAAAGAAGAAAAAATTGATGAGCAAGGAAGAAGATACTTCGCAAAATTGCCATTTTTTAATGCCAATATCAATAAATTATATAAGAAAGGCAGAAAGAAATTGAAAATAATATTTCCATTCTCTAATAATCTATTTGTACAACTTAGAAATAAAAGTAAGAGGATATTATAATTTACAACAAAGAATAATTTTACAAATTTACCTTTATCTGATGTCAACATCAATTAATTATACCCCAAAGATAGAAAAGAATTAAAATAAATATTCCCATTCTATAATATTTTTTTAGTTAACAAAATAAGTAGACGAACCCACAACAATTACTTAGATAACAAAGCTTTTAATCTAGTAGAGCCCAATCATTTTTATAAATTCAGGGGAAAAAAGGGGTTTTGAGATAATACACACCAAACTTAGGAAATTGAGAGTGATGAAAACTAACATTTAAAAAATATATAAACTGTCACAAACAAGAAATAATCAAGCAGAACGATTTATATTTCAGTCTTATAATCACACACTATTAAATAAAGGAGAAATTATAAAAATTTACAAATTATATTGCAAGAATTACTCACACAATTATCCGAGATTCAAAGAAGAGGTTCAGGATGGACTCCAGGTAGATTAATTGGAATACAATTACCAATAAATAAGTTTTACCCATTAAATTGAGCATCTTATATTGAACTACAAGAAGTGATTAAGAAAAAAAAGACATGCATTAATGTGGAGAATGATGGCAAAAATGTTTTCTTTCGGCAATAAAATCTGATTTGTTTCCGGCCGAAAAAGATCCACAAAGAGTATCTAAATATAAAATTGTGGGGCTTAATATTGACAAACCATTAGATAAATATGAATATCCAATTAAAATTAACGATATACCAAGAATAGAAAATCAAATTGACACATCTATAAATGTATACTCTTTTGATAATAAGTTCAATATATATCCATTAAGGCTTACAAAAATTAAAAAGGAAAAACATATAAATTTACTTTATTCCAAAAATGATACTAACTCGCATTACTGTTGGATAAAAGATTTTTCGAAATTGCTTTTTGCACAGAAAAAAACTAACCACAATGGTAGAACTTAAATATGCGACATGGGTCTTCAATTCTTTACATCGCAAGAAAGATTAAATAAATATACTGAAGACTGTTCTAGAAATGAATCAATAAGAATCACTTTACCATTTAAAGGTGAAAAAATGAAATTTAAAAACATTATACATACGACGAAAGTTCCTTTCACAATATATAGAGATTTATATATAGAGTTTTAACAGAATATTATATCGATAATGGCTTTATAAAGAAATACTTAAATAAAGATATAAACTTACTAATGAACAAAAAAACAACATTGATTTAACATTGAATGATGAAGTATGCACAATTAAATATCAATTACATGAAGCATTTGGTTTTTGTTATTATATTGTATATAGTTATGGAGATTATAAGCCTCCAGTAGTATATCGAGGCCAAAATGCACATCAAGTTTTTATACAATCAATAAAAAGGGAAGTAGAAGAAATTGGGGAAATATATATACATATTGAACGAATGTATCTACTAACAAAATAAGAAAAAATATTATATAGGAAATCAAAAAGATCTACTGTATTCGAATATGAATATACAGAGGAAAATAAAAGTGCGACATCGTGATATTTTACTGGTAAATTCATTAACCCAGTATAGAATAATTGTAATCTACAACTAAAATGACCAAATTTGTACCAATTTATTTCCATAATTGAACTGATTGGGTATGATGCTCATTTATTCATTAAATAATTAGGATATGATAATAAAAATGAAGATTTAATTGCAAATAACGAAGCAAAGTTTATTACTTTTAGAAAACAAACAGAAAATTTAAAGGTGCAATTTATAGATGCATTTAAATTTATGACTAGTATTTTGGATAAATTACCATATAATTTAACTAAACACCAAATGAAACACACCCAAAGCATTTTCCAAAAAATCAAGTGGTTTAGTAAATATAAAAGGGGTTTTTCCATACGAATGTATGGACAGTTGGAAGAGATGTGAAGAAACACAACTTCCACCAAAGAGTGAATTTTATAATAAATTAAGCGAATATGATATAACTAACTATTAATATGATCATGCAAATCTTATATGGAGTCAATTTGATATAAAAATCCTTGGTGAATATCACAACTTATATTTTAAAAATGATGTGTATCTATTAGCAGATATATTTGAAAATTTTAGAAATGCATGTATAAATGCATATGATTTAGATCCCTCATAGTATTTTACAGCACCAGGATTATCTTGGGATGCAATTTTAAAAATTACTAAACAACCATTAGATTTATTACACAATTATGATATGATTTTAATGGTAGAAAATAGTATAGAGGTGGTATATAACAATGTTGTAAGCGATATGTTAAAGAAAAAAAAATGTTTAGAAGATTTTAATCCAAATCAAGAGTCTAACTATTTAGCATATCTCGATTCAAATTATCTTTATGGATGGGCAATGTCTCAATATTTACCATATGGTGGTTTTGACTGGGTTTATTATACATTAAATGATTTAGATTACTGGAGTAAAAATTTTTTAGATTTGGAGGGTGATCTGAGTATGGTTATGTATTAGAAGTTGATTTAGAATATCCACAAGAACTACATAATTTACATAAAGATCTTCTATTTTGCCCGGAAAATAAAGTAGTTTGCTAAACAAAAAAATCTAAGTAGTTAACTTCTTTATAGAACAAACAAAAATACATAATACAATATCGTAATTTAAAACAGTGCTTAAATAATGGATTAAAACATACTAAAATACATAGAGTATTAGAATTTGATCAATCGTATTGGTTAAAAAGTATATAGATTTGAATACAGAGATGAGAACTAATGCTAAAAATGACTTCGAAAAATATTTTTGCAAACTGACGAATAAATCTGTGTTTGGAAAAACAGTGGAAAGTTTAAGAAACATAGCATGCGTAAAATTAATATCAGATGCATAAAATGTGAAAAATTAATATCAAGACTAAACTTTAAGAAAAGTACTATAATAAATGAGAAGCTTGCAGCTATTAATATGAACAAGACAAATGTAAAATTTAACATGCCTATTTATGTTGACATGTCAATTTTAGAAATATCAAAAGAAGTAATGTCTGATTTACATTATGAAGTATTGAAACCAAAATATGATGATAAAATTGAACTATGGTATCAAGATACCGACCCGTACTTTTATAACATAAAAACAGAAGATTTTTACAAAGATATGAAGTCGGTGTTAGATAATTTTAATACAAGTGATTATCCAAATGATTATATATATATATATAACATGTCTCAAATAAATAAGAAAGTTTTAGGGGAAATGAAAGATGAATGTAGTGGCAAAATAATTAAAAAATTTATTGGGTTATGAGCAAAAATGTATGCAGACAGAGTTGAGGTAAAGAAAACAAAAAAATCTAAAGGAGTAAAGAAAACGAGTTGTTAACATGAGATTTTCATTTGACAACTAAAAGAAATGTTTGTTTGATGAAAAATACATTATAGAACAATTAATTTAATAAGAAGCAAAATTCATTAAATATAGTAATAAGTTAGTTATTAAGTTAATAAAATAGCATTAAGCCCCTGTTACAACAAAAGGGTTATACTAGAAAATAAAATAGATACATTACCATATGGATATGGAAATATATAATCTAAAACATCATTAATTTCTAAAATAATATCGATATCAGAACCATCCAAATAAATCAATTTACCATTTTTGACTCTAATTTCTAAGACAATGCAATTAAAACATTCATTATTTATTCTATAAAAAATTGGGTATAGCGGTTCGTAACTAATGTTATCTCTAAAGCCAAACATAGTCTTTGGTGGAAAACTTGCAATTATATCAGTTTCTAAATAATTAGATTCGTCATATTTTATGGACATACCATATGCCAAGTTACAGTGAATTTGATTGTTTTATATGGATTAAAATGAGGCAATTTAGTGTCTGCAACAATTTTGTCTTTTTCAGTAAGTATATTACCCTCAAAACCAAGCATATCAGACAGTCGATCTTCAATTTTAATATCAAACTTAGATTTAACCGATATTTTGTTTTTCACATTGTCTGCTGTCCATTCAATATTATTTGTTGAAAATGGATCGATTGAATTTATAGCTTCTTTTAAAGATTCAACATCGTATTGGCCTCTAGGATTGGTTGTAATGTCATTCTTATCAACAACAGGATTCAACTTTTCAATCATTGTTATACTAATGTTGTTTAAATTTGGAGTCAAAAGTTTGTATCAAAACTAACCAATGCAATCAGATTATCTTTATTAATTATATCATAGTGAAGCTTCTTCTTTAGTATAGGAGCATTAATTGTTTATTTAAATACTTATTATCAATTTAATACTAAAATTTGTCTAATTAAATGAAAAAATTTAATTGGGCTGTCGGTGTTTTGATTTCTGAAGAGAACTCTAAGAATAAAAAGTATGTTGAATTATTGTCCGACGATATTAGAGACTAATTGTAGGCCTTAGCAACTGTGGGAAAATCAACTTTAATGACCAATTTATTTATAAGTTAGAATGGTAAAATTTTAATAAACTGTATGTTTGTCGAAAAGTTAGAATCAATCCAAATATATTCTGATTCAAAATTATTTTGATAAGGCATTAAAAAAATAAAAGTTAAAGAAAAGGTGGCATACTTGTTTTAATAATATTGAGGAAATGGTTCCTTTAGATCATTGTGAAGACGAATCTCTAATTGTATTTGATGATGTTATTTTAGACAATCAAAACATAGTTTGCGAGTATAAAAACATTTATGTATTTTATTTAGCCCAAACATATTCCAAAATATCAAAGCAACTTGTGAAAGATTATTTGGATTTCTATGTATATTTAGACAAGATGACACAAATATATAAATTCATATATATATATTACATTGGGCAAATTTTTCTAAATATTGATTTATTAGAATTAAATATTGAACATTTATTTTTCTGAACTAATTATCTCTTTTTAGTGTTGTCAGTTTCTGTATAATTATTTTTAGTGATCTTCTTACACTTCAAGTGTGTGTGTATGTTGTGTGTGTGTATATATATATATATATATATATATATATATATATATATATATATATATATATATATATATATATATACACACACACACTAAAAATAATTATACAGAAACTGACAACACTAAAAAGAGATAATTAGTTCAGAAAAATAAATGTTCAATATTTAATTCTAATAAATCAAATTTAGAAAAATTTGCCCAATGTAAGAGAAGGCATAATTAATGAATTATATAAACCTGCACGAAAAAATTTCCCCAGAAGAAAAGTAATTAAATATGGTATTGATGATTTACAGCAAATCGATTTTGTTGAAATGGATACTGGTAATTTAAAAGGTATATTGCATATAAACAATGGTTACAAGTATATTATGACAATTATCGATGTTTTTTATAAATATGCATTTGCTCTACCAATCAAAGATAAAACAGCCAAGAGTGTGGCAAATGCTTTAGAATCTATATTAGTTAAAAGGAAACCACATAATATTCAAAGTGAAACTGGCTTAAAATTTTATAATAAAATATTCAAAGAACTTATGCAAAAATGTAACATCAATCATTATTCTACATTCAGTGAACTAAAAGCCAGTTGTGTGGAACAATACAATCATGCAATGAAGAACAAATGTGAAAGAAATTTGCTTTGAATGGAAATTACAAATTGGTAAATATTAGAAAATGTAGTTAAAGAATACAACACAAAGCACAGTACCATTGGTATGAAACCAATTGAAGTCAATAAGAAAAATGAAAAAAAATTAAGACAGAAAGATGTTGCGACTATGTTTACTAAACCGCAGTATAATGTTGGTGAAATTGTCCGCATGAGGAAGCGTAAACGAACATTTGAAAAGGGTAACACAACTCATTGGACAACACAATTGTTCACTATTGTTGAGGTTTTAGATTTTGATGTACCAACTTACAAACTGAAAGATGCCATTGGTGAAGAAATAAAAGGCCGTTTTATGAATTCGAAATTATGAAAACCGCCTATCCAAATGAATATTTGTTTAAAAAAGTCTTCAAAACTTATGATAATAATATTTATGTAAAATAGTTAGGTTTTGAAAATTCACATAACTCTTGGATTAATTAAACATGTTTTGTGAATTTAAATATTTTGTGAAATGTAATATTGTTATGTAATTAATTATTGCGAACGCAACATAAAAACATATTTTAAAGCTCATTTAATGTTTATAACGTACATTCAACATTCGTTTGTTATTCTTTTGTCATTTGTTTGTCATTCGTTCAACACGCATTTCACCTATTATTTAAAACAGCAAAACTCCTGTGGAGAAATCCCCATCTCCTCACTGTGCCATATTTACAACTTTTAAACAATGAGGAGATGGAATTTTTTGTGTACTCTGTTCCTATTGCACAGCATATACAAAATAGGAGCAGAATGAATTTTGGCTCAAATTTTTAATGTTTGGTGATAATCTAATATTGCGAATATGGGGTCCACATATCCAAAATATTAAATCATCTACTCAGACCAGGGGATCGAACCACCAATTTTCGCATTTCTAACCAAGCACTATGCCACATGAGCTACATGCCAGGGCGAGGAGAGAGCTGATTAAAACTCAGCAAGAGCTGCAAGCTGCAGTGAGTTCACCGCATGGCTGATAGACTGTGCAGCTTCCGTCATAAGCTACTTCCTGCTGCAGAGAGTATGAGGAGGAAAAACATGCCAGGCACGAGTGTGCAGCAGTTGCCGAAGTAGATAAAAGAATAGTTAATCTGTACATCTTACGAATATTCCTATTGCAGTCATCAAACGATCATCATATTCAGATATTTTAGTTTTTTTTATTTAAAAGTTAAAATACCACCCATGTTAACATCAACAGGCTTACTGTAATTTATTTTTTTAGATCCCTTAATAACAGTCACAGTATCGTCAGGTAAATTGGGACTAACAGTAATTATTTTATAAAACCTTTACAATCCATCAAAAGTAAAGAATATTTTATTATTATCTAAGTCTAAATTATTATTACTTCTATTCCACTTTGCACATAAATAAAATATATGTGATTTTTCTTAATTGCATTTTTCAATTTTCATGTTAACAAGTGTATCACAATAATTCAAAACTGATTTGTTTAAATTTTGCAATTTATTTGATGTTTCTTTATCGAAATATCTTTTATTGTCCGCATCTTTACCATCTACAGGATCATCTATATTACCAATTCTATGCCCTAAAAAAGAAACATAAGATGTTGTATAATCAAAACAAGTGCTTAGTTTACTTTGTAAAGCAGAAACACCCCAATTGCATTGTGAATATACATATATTTTTAAATCGGAAACAAGTGAATTGTTTTTTGAATCTACGTCTTTTTTAAAAGCATAAATGGAAACAATACTATTGTATTTCGAATCTACGTCCTTTTTAATGCATAATCAGAAACAGTAGTTTTGATTTTGAATCTACGTCCTTTTTTAAGGTATAATCAGGAACAATAGTATTGTATTTTGTATCTACTTCCTCCTGCTTTGCATTATTTATTCGTTTTATATAAGCATCAACAGTGTTATTGAATTGTAAATTTATATCTCATTTTAAAGCATAATCAGCTATTTGTTTATTTCAAAATATTTTATTGACTGCATCTTTATCGTCTCTGGGATCATATATATAACAAATCTACGATCAAAAAAATAAAGATAAGATTTTGTATAATCAAAACAAGTGCTTAGTTTACTTTGTAAAGCAGAAACACCTTCATTGCATTATGAATCTACATATGTTTTAAAAGTATAAGCATTAGTGTCGAAAATTTTATTTAAAGATTTGATTAATGGTTTCCCAAATATATCCATCATTTAATACCAAAGAAATTATAGCGTTAAACTTAGAATCTTTCGAAAAAATGTGAAATACAATTAAACGAAGATGTCCACAGATAACTGAATTAAAATTTTGAATTTGATCATCATTGTAATAAACATTTATGTTTTTGAAATAATTAATTAAATTATTAGGAATATTACCTCCAAAAGAATCAAAATAGTAAACATTGTTTTTTTTTTTAATAGCAAATAAAATGAGGGCCTGGATTTTATTAAATGCCGAATTTTACCACAGTACATTCATTTTTGTGCATACTTTTTGGTAGTTCGTCAATCATACAAATAATTTTGAAATTTTTAATATTAAATATTTTTACATATTTTTCAATATCAATATTAGATAGTGTTAATATATTCAATTTTTTTGGCCTCCCCCTTTTTTGCAACTAAACCACTTCCTGCTCTATTTTCCATTGCCAAATCGTGTCTATGGTGTTCTTCTAATTCTTTTTTATTTTTTCTAGTTTGTTCAACAGAATTATAAATTGCAGTAGCTCCACCAGCTAAACCACCAACTAAACTACCGAGTGCACCTAAAGCAGCAAGTATAATAGGAATAGTTCCTCCGTGGTGTAAACCACTTCCAGATTTTCCTTTGGCCATCTTTTTGACTGTCGGCAATGATAAAGTTAATTTGAAACATTTGTTAAAAATTTATCTATACCCAAATCTTTTAATTCCTCAAAGGGAACATCGAAAGTTATATTTAATACTCTACAACTTTCTCCCCAACGATGTTTCTGTAAATCGGAAGAGTGAAGTGCTAGAAGGGCAAATCTGACGAAAAATGTGAGGCGAAACATATTTTATCAAAATCTTTGCGGGTGGATATCTTGGAAATTATAACCGATAGGAACAAATGTATCTATACTATTTTGTAAGGAATTTACTCATATTTCATTTTAATTCCACATACATTTTCTGTGCGACGCGCCGTTTTCGATTTATAAGCGGAAAACTTCAAAAAGGACCTTAACCCCCCCCCCCCCCCCCCAGCACAAACCAGAAAATCGATGGGCATAATATATATATATATATATATATATATATATATATATATATATATATATATATATATATATATATATATAGACATTTATCTTCAACTGGTCGAAAGTTACACTGTAGTGGATGGTGGCTTCCTCCTTCATATAGTTAAGTGGAATGTTGGTACCAAGTTCTTTTCCATCTGCGAGCAGTACGTATCATACCTTATCAATTATTACGGTGCCAACTCTGCTGTAGTTTTTGATGGGTATGAAGACGTTCATACCCGAACAGAAGCGGAGAGGAACATCTGAAGCATCAGTGGATGTTAACTTTTATGAAAATATGCTGGCCACTGTTTAGCAGGAGAACTTTCTTGCCAATGAAAAGAACAAGATCAAGCTGATTGAGTTGTTAGTCGAGACGTTGACTGGAAGAGGGATATAGGCGAGTGCCGCTACAGGAGATACTGATGGTAATATCGTAAGATGTGGCTTAAACAAGGTTACTTCTCATTCGTCCTACTAACAGCTCTCACACCACCAGAGAGAAATGTATATTTCATGAAGCCTGGAAAAGGAAACATTGAGGACAAGGTATAATCCACCAGACAATTGCAGGAGCTATCCTTTAGGGGATCTCTCCTGTTTATCCACAGTTTCACATGGTGTGACACAACATGTGCGATATTCAACAAAACCAAATTGTCCATCCTGAAGTGTTTCCTAGAAATGCCAGATGGGACTAAAGTCATAGCTGGCATCTTCTACGACCCCAAATCAACACCTGATGCAGTAGCCCAAGCTGGAGAGGAGGTGTTTCTCACCATGTATCAGGGCCCACCGAGTGAACGTGATTTGAACAATCACCGATACAACTCCTTCGTGAAATCCTCCACGAAAGTGAAAGACAATATTGCTTCACTGCTACCGACCCAAGGTGCAGCCAAGCAACACTCTTTGAGAGTGTATGTACAGACACAACACTGGTTTGACAACGACTCTCTCAATCCAGCACGTTGGGGTTGAGTACGAGACGACGGTGGAGTCCTCAACCCATCAAAACAATGTATCCAATAGCTCCTGACAGCATCCTGATTTAAATTTTTTGCATTGTGCTACTGGCTGTGGTGACAGATGTGGATGCTGGAAGGCAGGTAGCCACTGCTTAACTATCTGTGGATGCGATGGAACCTGTATGAACAGGACACAGATACGAAAGCAAGGCGTGGAAGAAGATAGAAGATTTTATGGATTTGTAAGATAGACAGTACTTTGAAGATATTTTGAAGATAAATTATTTACTTAATATTTTCTACCTTTTTTTTTTTTTGTAAATAAAACGATTTTGCTTTAATTTGTGTTTCGTTAACTTTATTCCTACCTGGTATATTAGCGATTTTTTGAAGAAAGTGAATTTTTCCTATATTGACAAGACGTATTTTTGGATGGTTATGTAGGTACCTACATGTATGTACAGTGGACATCGGGATACATCAGGCGGTACCCTTCACTTCCATATTACCCACTGAACCGAACAAAAAACATTATATATATATATATATATATATATATATATATATATATATATATATATATATATATATATATATATATATACGCCTGTTCAGAACTAACTAATATTTCCCCGTTAAACAATTTGTCTCTCTAAACTGGAGTCCCCAATTACCGGTTTCCATGGTACATACTTACTATGTACATACTTCATACATATTTCTTATATACCTATACATTTACTTATAAATACTTAGGATAAATATATTATAAAATAATTTTTAAAAAAATATTTCTAATTTAAAAAATTTAATAAAATGAAAACATTAATAAATACACAATATAAGGTAATATAGAGAAATAAACCATATACAAGGTTATATAGAGAGTTATAGCCCTCAAAGATGAACAACAGGAATGAGCGGCTTTCTTGCAGAATCTTGAAATTTACTTTATAAATTCAAATCGCTCTAACTCTCGGCCATTTGAAGATAAATGAGTTTTGTGTGTGTGTGTGTGTGTGTATATATATATAATATATATATATATATATATATATATATATATATATATATATATATATATATACACACATATACATATTGTGTGTATGTGTGTGTATTTTTCGAAGCAAATTTAATGCTCAATAATTTTCTCTCCGGCGATGTTTCTGTAAAACGAAATAGTGAAGATCTAGAAGAGCAAATTTGACGAAAAGCGTGACAAAACAACTTTTTTTCAAAAATTGTTCATATTGGCCGGTGGATATCTCGGAAACCATAACAGACAGGAACAAACGTATACATACAATTTTATAGGGAATTTAATCTTCTTTCATTTTGCTTCAGTGTACATTTTCTGTGCGGCGCACCGTTTTCGAGTTATAAGTGAAGAACTGGGGATGGTGGGTGAAGGGGGGAGGGCAAGTGTCCTTAACCACTCCCCCTCCCCCCCACACTCCGGAACCGAAAATCGATGGGAATTTAGTCTACGTGGTAGTTTAGGGGACCTACCCCTATACATACCTGAAACTTTTGGATCTACATATTTTAGTTCGTCCATTTTGACTTTTTTGCTCTAGTTTGACTGGACTATAAATATGGTCCATATGGACTATAAATATGGACCATAAATACGATTCATAAATCGGGCCTATTATATTAATATAAATTCCAACCTCCTCTCGAAGCCACCTCTTTATTAGGATTATATTGTTGGAATGCAGCATTGGTTGTTTTAACAATTTCTGCATAATTTTCATTGTCATTATGAGTGTATTTACCCACAAGAGCCTCTGGAAAATTTTCTGTTAACGTATTACAAAGTCCTGGTGTTAATTTATATTCTTTATCCTTAACAAATAGTGTATCATTATTTATCGTGACTTGTGTATCACCAATATAAAAATCTTGCCAACTCTACGTAAGCCTAATTTTTAATTAATGACATTCATTCTTTTTGCAATTTCTGTTCTGAGATTTATAGTAGATTCAGGCGCTGCATGTGGTTAATTTATCAATGGTACAATTCCCATTTGTTCTTCTATATCAGGGGATTTTGAGAATAATTCTCTTTCAAATGATGTTTCTCCAGGAGTAGGCGGATAATCTAATTTTTTTGCTGCTACTGGAACTAATGTGTTTATAAAATTTTTGTTTTCTTCACTTAATTTTTCTACTTTTTTTTTTACCAATATTTCGTAATTCATCGATTAATGGTTGCTCTTTCTTCTTATTTTTTTCATATTCTTTTATGATGGTTTTTTATTGTTTATCTTTCAATGAGTAATTTAACTCGAGAAACTCCCTTCGATTCGGTCATTTATATTTAATTTTTTTTCTTAAGAATGAGTTAAATGTATTGAGAGCTTTGAGAGACAAACTTTTTCCCCGACTGATCAAACCAGGAGGAATTTAAATGTTTACAATAATAGAATTGAGTTTGATATTCCTATAGGAGTTGGCTTTTCTTTTCCAAATGATGCTTATGTCCATGAACAATATGAATTACTCAAAACGGATAAAACTGAAGATGCGGCAAAATATGGCGAAGCAGATACTATTGATGTTTATTCTAATTTTTTTTCCTTTTCAGTTTTCTAGACTAGAAATCTCAAAACATGGTCGTATTATTGAAGCTGTTGATAATGCTGGAATAACATCGACAGTGATGAATATTTTGCTAAGATCACCAAGTGAACAAAATGATTTAGAAATGACTGGTGTCGATAACAAATTACAGGAAAAATCTGTTTATAGTCATAAAGAAATTAAATAATATATCCGTTGAGTTATCTGTTTGGTGTTATTAGAGATAACAATGAAATTTACTGGAAAGGTGGGTATAGAATTACATTTATTAGCAATACAACCGATTACAATTGTTTATTTGTTTATTCTCCTAAGAAAGCAGATGGTTCATCTGGTGATGATTATGCTGACCAAATCAAAATTGATATTAAAACATTAGAAATTATGTGGCCTATTGTTGAATATGGATCTAACATAGCCATTGCAATTAAAGAAAAAATATATAAAGAACCTAAAATACCTATTAGTTTTGTTATTGGCAGTTTTTAGATAAAGAAATACGTACTGATTCGCCTGTTTTTAACTTGGTAGAAAATATCAGTTCAATAATTTACGATTTGATATGCCCGATTTTGTAATTGTGGTCTTTCAAACTAATAGAAAAAATCTTTCTGAACAGTATGTACACGGAAATATTGTCGATCACTGTAATGTAAGAAACATTTATGTTAATAATGGAAGAAATGAAATTTTTCCAAACGAAAATTGGAATCTAGATATTGCAAACGGTATTTGTGATAAAATGTTTCTCGCTTATAATGATTTTAGAAATTAAAAAACAAAACTAGGTACTATGTAATAGTAATAATAAACTTTATTATAAGTCGACGTGATGGTGGGGTCAATTATTATTCATTTTGGAGTCGAAGATCTTTATATGTTATTGATTGTTTATATAAAAAAAACTACTGTAGTTAAAGATAAAACAAACATTAAAATTTGTGTTGATTTTGATAAGCCCGTTGATGCAAAAACAGTGTGTAATTTTATGTTAATTAGTAAAATAATTCCAATTTACAATTATTCGAAAGAAAGAATTACTGAAGATATAGGTCCTATAAATTTGTTATATAATTAAATGGAGGATGTAAACGATTTTACAGAAACAAGAAAATGTTTCAATATTTTAATACAATTTTTTAGATGTATTATTAAGTTGTTTGATCGAATAAAAAATCTTTTTGTTAAACCTGAATGAGTTTTTTTCTTTCACTTAATAAAGTTTTTCTTTTATAAATAAAAATGCCAGTGTTACCTTGCAGTATGACAAAGCTCTTTAAAGATGATTGCAAATCAACTACGCTTTCCTATAAATTATATAATGCTTCTGACGAACTCAGATAATTAGTTTACAAATTTCTTCGAAATATACAAAGTTTGCCATTAACACTCTTCGAAAACACTAACGGTAAATATGTACTTCATGAAATAGGGGACGACTTTGAGAAAATAGAAGAAGTTTTTAAAATACTAGTAGATCTTCGAATTTAAACTATCAATCGTTATCTCAATACTTTTACTTATTTTGCTTATTTTTCTCTTAAATCCAATTGACTTAGATTGCTCGCTTGCAAAATTGTCGTTTCTAAAAAACTGATAAATTGCTTGATTTTAAGGTAAAATTGCTTGATTTTCGATGTGCAATTCAAAAAAGTAAGCAATTTTCATCGATTCTAGCCCGAATTTGCCCGATTTTAATCGAATTGTTAGATTTTCAGTTTATTTTTTCCTGCACTTTCGCTAAAAATAACGGTAAATAGTTGTGCCACTTTGATTGTACTTTTGGCAAACATTCTCAAAAAAATGTGCCGTGCCAGCTCTCTCATTATACGTCTACTTACAAGGGAAGTGCACCGAAGCACATGACCGAGCGATCGTAACAACTTTCATAAACACGCAGCGAGCAGTGCGTGAGTAATCTAACTTTAGAATGGCGCCACCAATCACAGTACTTTTCAACAAATGATTTTTTAAGAATTTCTACTTGAACTGTTCTCATTTATACAATTGTATGCATTCAAAAACATAAAGGGAAAGAAACGATTTAAGTTATCACAAATGATTACCTAACACGTTTTATTCGACGTTAAGATATGGAACTACTTTTCATCCTTCGTTACCAACTTTCCTGGGCGACTGTTACTCAGTGAGCCCGTTAAAATATAGATATGCAGGCAGGGCCAGTAACTTTTTCCTAAGGTTGAGTTCAAAAGTGCGCACCTTATCGTGAACAGGCTTTAATGTAATAAAAATTCATGTAAGTATAAACAAACACACATATATGTATAATAATATATATGTATAATATATGTGTGTATATATATAATTTTTTTCTGTTTATATCCCATGAATGTTAGTGCCACTCCCCTACCCTCCCCCCCCCCTTTTCCAACACAATGGAAATGTCTAGATACGCCTATGCAGGAAGTACTCTGAGTCAGTAATAAACATGCAAGGAAACAAGCACCGAAACTAGTTAAACTTCTTTTGGAGTAAAACTGGTTACTACCAACATACATACAACTAGCTAAGTTCGTGTATGCACAGGACTGTAGATACCAGTCTACAATCCACTGGGCTCTAAATTTTCCTGTTTTCGGTTATAACTAATTAACATTAAGTATTTAGACACAATCGGAATAAAGCAAATAAAAGAGAATTTATAAAAATTAAAAAAAGTGTTCACGGAGTAAACATTCTTGATCGCACTGAAATCTACCAATGATCAAATTGTTTTGTAAATAAAACAAAATAAATTTTGAGTGTACAGTTTTAGATATCCGCTGAAGTCGCAGGTATTTTTTAGTCTGTGTTTTTACTCGGATCATTTCTTCTGGTTAGGACAGTAGCAACATGTTCCCGTGAATACTAGAACGGGACTGTGTTGTCCAGATGCGTGTGCTCAGAACTTCCTTTCGTGTAATCAAATGTAAAATGGCTATACATTCAATTTTGATTGTCATGGTATTCCTTGTTTCCATATTTACAAAATAACACATTATTTGGGGAACTGTTTTAAGTTTGATACTGATAATTTCAAACACCCTGGTGCCACATAATGTTGCCTTTGTAATTTTATGTTAGTGAAAGGATTTGTTTTGCAGTTTTTACTTGAAGTTGAGATTCCTTAATTTTTTTGATTACTAATATTTCAGTTACCAAATTTTTGCTGCAGTCTAATAAGGGAAAAAAGGCGGAAGAGAGACTCGCATATTATACTAACACAACAGTCCATCTAAACACATACGTGGCAACTTGAAAATTTGAGGCAAAATGGCGCACTGGAAACCTCGTCCACGTAGGTAAACAATGCGCAGGTGGCTTAGACAGAAAGACCTTTATTGTCGGAGACCTGCTGCGTGAGTACCTACCCCTGATGCATGTTCACAGACGAAGACGCCTAGAGTGGAGCCATCAATATGTGAACTGAACAGTCGAACAGTGGGCAAATGTTCTCTTTACAGATGAGTCCTAAGTTGGTCTAGGGAATTATACTAAACGGGTTCGCATCTGGAGAGAACGTTGAACACGATTTTGGCCCTCAAACATTGAGTAAAGAGACCCATATGGAGGTGCATCAATAATGGTGTGGGGAGGCATTATGCTAACCATGTGAACACCTTTCCGTGGTGTTGTACGGGTAAACCGGCAATGTTGAACTATTGTCAGGTATCGTAACGAGATCTTGACTCCTCCGTGTTCGGTTGTTTCGAATTTTTGTGGACGTATTCTTCCTACTGGTGGATTATAATGCTTGGCATCATAGAGCACAGCTGGTCGATGTCTTCCTGGAAATAGAAAATATTGTGAGTGTGTATTTGCCTGCTCGCTCTCCTTGCCTAAATCCGTTAGAATATATTGTATTACTCTAGAAGAACAAGTTGCTTCATGTCTGAATCCACCAATCATTCTCCGGGGCTTACAAGGTGCTCTACAGGAAGAATGGGCGTTAATACCGTAAACTGTGATTGATGACCTTATTCGGAGCATGCCGCATCGCTGTCAGGCCTTCATTGCTACCAAATGTGATCACATGCTATATTGAGCAAACGCAACGGGTTTTCTAAATGTGTGTGTGACTAACTTTTGAAAATCATAACATGTGTAATTGATTTTCCCTGTTATTTCATCAATAAATTATGTAGTTGTGTTTGCGTTGTTTATGCTTTATAATTTACTATCTCTTTGGTAAAATTATATCTGTTTGTGCTTTAATTTTGGACACCAGTGTACATTCACTGCCACATAAACTATACTGCTGCCTTTATTATTGACGTTATATCTAATTTACTCTAAAACCTGCTCAAGGGTAATTTCGTAACTTTAATCATTACTTGTCCCATCCGACAGTCCTGCGCGGTTTTGGAGTAACGTACATACTACCCGCGTTACCGCATCGCAACTCGCCTCGCCTCACATTATCACTTTGTCCTCTGCCTACCTTCATATTGTGTGACGTTGATAGCGATGGTCTACAGAAGCAACTGCATGATTTGTGTGCACTGTTAAAAATCTGTGAGCATGGCCATTCTATTGATGCGACGAACTTGTTCTAAATTAAATTTAATTCCCTACTAGATAAAATAATGCAGTTTAATCGTGTGCAATATAAAATTGTCGGTCGCGTAGTTTATTACTGTGTTTAACTTAATTGCAACGCAAATTAACACAACAACGTCTAATCACACTCTCTATAACATTGAGAAATAAAGGAATGAAACTAGTTCAGTTAGGAAAAAATACACAATTAGAAAATATCTGATATTCTACGCTATAAAAGAATGAAAAAGAGCAATATATCGTCAAAATCATCCAATCTACAGATTTGTCTCGTGGTTGTCAACATCCCCTGAGCACACAGTCGTCTTCACTCGCGGGCTACTGCTCTGCGTCGAGAATACCATCGTCGATCCCCGATGCAAATCTGCGTTATCTAACTAATGTACGTTAGATTTGTTTCAGAATGGTGTTAATTGCTCTGGTATAAAACAATTTTAAAAATTACATGATATATTACAATTACTGTATGAGGGAGTTGCTGAAACTCTAAAACACAAAAAAAAATTAATTGCACACTCATTTTATTCTGTAGATAACTTGATATGATTATAATTATGTTCTCCCTATATTGACGATTAATATTTAATAACTTGGGACGGCTATCCCTGAACATCGGACGAAAGTCAAACCGATGGTGCCATATGAAGTTGAGAAAATGTTGGCCGTTTAGGACGGCTTACCTTCGCTGTGACGGGGGTGTATTTTATTTGACGAGCTCCATGCCTCACGTCCGCTGGGCGGGCCTGCTGGTCTGCAAGTATGGGCGCCGCGGGGCCAATGCCACCCACGAAATCTATGGCTGCCTTCCCCTCCCTCGTACGTCACCATGACCACGTGACGCCAGCCAGCCAGTCACGCACCACCAGGGTGTCCCTTCCAGGACTTCAGATATCGACGGACTGGAGATCACTTTGTAATGTTCTAGATGATTTCAAATAATATATAAATACAGGTGTCTCGCCCAGATTCGGGGAGACAGCACAGGATTTTCACTTGGGCAGGAACTGCTGTTCCATCAAAATTTTAAAAGCGGGGAGGCTTGCTGCCATTTTAGTTAAGTATGGTTTAAAGCAAAATAATTATATGTAACCTGCCTATAGTTGGCAAGAGATATAATCATGTAAAAATGTATATTTTGGGAGAGGTTTTAAACAGAATTAATTTTGATACCTTTTTTATACGAAATGTAATCAGTGGGAAAACTATATTTTTATATAACGTTTATTGATTGTAAAATTTTGGGGGAAAACTATGTAAATGGTTATATTTTGATATAAAAACCAAGGCATCGAATAATTTCCAAACCTTTTCACTGGAACCAACCCAAATCCCTTTTTTGACATCATTGGGTGGCTCTCAGCTGTTTTCCAACTTAAAGAAACCTACATTCAGGAAGCAGTTGAGACAAGAACCTCGACTTGCATGTGTTGGCAAACACCGTCACAAACTGTAAAAAAAAAAACGTTCATTGCATTTGTAATATCTGTATTACTATTGTATTTGTATTATTCATAGCGTAATTTATGTTATTTGATAGCCATTATTTAATATTTTTTTGTTACTGTTTATTAAAGCCACGTACGCACAGTGAGCGATGCACGCCACGGCTCGAGGCGTGTGTCACAATAATCAAACCGGCGCATGCTCGGGGCGACCACCGCAAACCGTCGCACACAACAATATAGAGCGTGGTTCCACCACCACGAAACGTGCAGATTGCCGTTTATTGTGATTAACTTGTATAGACTGCAGCGGAAAGAAAAACGTCGCCCACGGTGGTGGGTAAAAAAAACTTTACCAGCAGCGTTGTAGATACGGAAACAGACTTTAGAGAGGCATAACATGCACAGAAAATAACACAAATTTCGTGTGTATGGTCACTGAAGACTTTGATCATGTGTTGAAGATAATTGAGCCTGTCGCGAAAAAGAAAGAGGCAGATATGCGAGACACTGTCGCCATCAAAGAAAGATTACTTGTTAGTTTAACGTTCTTAGAAACTGGTGTTTATTACACAAATTATACAATATGATAAAAAATAACACATTGTCGAAATTTGGTACTCTGTGTCACTGAATATAGTACTCAATGTGTTCTCATCGCCATCACCAAACTCAGTATCAATTCCATACGTTTCATTATTTGACGATGCAGCTGGAAATTGTACACTTGTAGAGAGGCAAGAAGATTCTTGACACGAAGGTGTTTTGGGCATTGGAATATAGTGGACAGGGGAGAAGAAGGAACACATTAAGTTTACCACGATGAACCATAGGAATTATAATAGCTAGAAGTGTAGTGGCCATGATGATTGGGAAAGAACTATCCAGTATCTGCGTGAAACAAAAGGTCCGAAATAGCTTGCTTTACATAAAATAAGTTTGCCTTTCATATTTTCGCATGCCATTCGCCACATGGGTTCCGAATGATTCGTAAGGATCGATGCTCACCGATTCCGTTGTCTGTATTAAAATTTCATATGCGTTCTGTAGTATAGCTTCATTATTTTTACCATCAGTAGCACGGTGTTTCTTCGCTATTTTTGGTGTCACTGTATATACAGTTTTATTCTTCAAACTCTTTCAAGTAGTCTGTGGCGTCTTCGTCACATTGTGTGGCGTAGAACCTGTGGTTTCTGAATAATCATCTTGACTTTCACCAGAAATGTTTTGGGTGTTTTCAAACGTACAATAATCTCTCCCTCCGCCATTATTTCCGGGTAGCCTCTTTAGAAGAAGCATGGTTATAACTTAGTGAAGATGGTTAAAGAAGTGAAATTTCCCGCACGCATTGGGCGCAATTGACGGCAAACACGTCATGATATAGGCACAATGGCCCATTATAAAAAGAATTTTCAGTATAACATTTGGGTTTTGGTAGACGCTATTACACTTTCCTATACATAGATGTTTGATGCCCTGGCGGAATCTCTGATGGAGGTGCTTCAAAAACACACAACTATATAGAAAATTAGAAGAAAAAAAACAACATATTATACCACAACCTTAAATACTAAAATTTCTGTACGTCATAGAATTTCCATATATGATATTGGCAGATCATTTGGATTAAATGGTTAAATCATGAAACCG
Source organism: Dryococelus australis (assembly GCA_029891345.1). Lineage (NCBI taxonomy): Eukaryota > Metazoa > Arthropoda > Insecta > Phasmatodea > Phasmatidae > Dryococelus > Dryococelus australis. The sequence continues at coordinate 82,310,672 of CM056995.1, forward strand.
TTCACAGTAACACCGCCAAGTTATTCGAATGAAATACTATTTAATTTTCGCATATCCAGGGCTCACCGCATTTTCGAACATGCGTTTGGTGCAATGTGTTTGGTGTTCCGATTTCTTATAATACCAATACTGTTAAACAAACTTCTTTGCTTTATTTGGTTGTAACAGATGTATATCTACTGTACATAACTTTTTTTGTAAACTGTCTGCTTCGAAGACTGTTTATACTGAAATATAATCATATTATATTCAAATAGATATGTGATGTTGTAACGCTCTTTATATATATATATATATATATATATATATATATCACTGGACACTGTAGTCTACATACGCAACAATGGGACAACACGTATAACACTTGAGTGACCAGGCTGCACAGCTGACTTGCAATAAATCAGTGGGAAATGATGTGATCTTACCTAGGCTGCCTCTGTATAATTGCCCGATGCAGTCCTGGGCCGGTAGAGGAACAAGTTTATTACCATTAGCACCCTCTAGAAACTAGAATTTGGCACGTACACCATTTGTGTACGTGCGTCACAATAAGGCAGACAATTGAAAACTCTAGTAAACAAATATGTAAGACACTGAGTAAGAAAGAGGTTACCTTGACACTTCAGTAGAGAAAACAACAAAACAGATACCCCCTCTGGATATATTTCATTTATTAAATTTTTAATTTATTTTTATTGTTATTGTTTAATATAAGAAATAATTAAAAACCCTTATGGCAATATGAGAAAATCTATAAAGACAACACACTATCCTAACAACGCTAAAAGTGGCCATACCTAGCTTACTTGAACCCTGTGACGGTTGCGTGACATAGCTTGCTAGAGTCTGAATATACTTATATCAAAAATTAATTAATTAAACTGTTCTCTGTAATAAATATTATTTTAAAGCAAATTGTGCTATCACTGAACTGTCTAACTCTGGCAGATACTACTCTTATCATTGATTTTGCAGTGGGCGTATGAGAGCTGGAAAATTACGTACTCATAAAAGTCAAAATGGTGTCGCTTGCGTACCGACGCTAACGGACACCGAGCTGAATCAAATTGTAAATAAAATTATGTCCAAATGAAAATGTCAGATCGCAGTGTAGGACTTATCTTTTTAATCACCAATTGGATTGAAGATAGGATGCTCTCGCAGGAATAAGGTGGAGATACGTGGAGCCCAACCCTACACGTATGTAGACCGCGTATTTAAACTAGCTATCTCCTGACCACTAAACCTCGCAATTGGGCGACCATTGACTTAAGCTCCATTGCCGGTTACAAAATTACTTAAAAGTCGGTTCAGGGACACGTCTACACACCCTAAAACTAATTTAAAATCCTGCCTCTCGGTCCGCTTCAGACGGGAGGTCCTGCCCTACGTCTGACGTCATTGGAGGCTGCTTACGAAGAGAGCGTTAAGCTCTGCTGGCCTACGCTAGCTCCAGGGGGCCTATGGCGCCAGCCAATCACCAATCACGATTTAAACCTGCGGGCCAATGAGGATCAAAACTATTCTAACCAACCACACGAACCACTTCTAACGACCTAAATGCTGAAAAATCAAAGAATACGTGATCTCGGAACTAAGATATAATGCAATAAAAAATATAAACACTTACAGAATTGGAGATCACTCCAAATTAAACATTAATTATATAAAAATAAATACACAATGAAAAATGAACTAGCATATCCCAATTACACATAAATATTATTGCCACCATACATCTAACAAAAAATAAATTTAAAAAATCCTACGTGTTAAGAAAATAAAATTAATAAAAATAAATAGAATTTTCATACACAGTTGAAATTATATAAGTAACACGAGTGAAAAATATTACATAAAGCATTACATGACGATATGTGTAGCAATAAGAACAGGAAAAATAATATAAGTTAACTGTATGCATAAAAACCCTATTTTATGGGTGTTACAATACTCCTGCGGGGACATTTGATAAAGAACAAAATTGACAACTTATTCCAGGTATATGGTAGAATAACTCAGAACCCAATGCGCTGTAGCCTATCGGGAACACACTTAGACGAGTATGTAACGCAGCAAAACATATACGGCAACATTTAGCAAAACATTTTTTTTTTTAACAATGATGCCATTCCTTAGAAATCTAATTATTCAAGTATGTATCAATATATTTGGCTAACACAGGTGACAAAGTTGGGTGACAAAGTAAGGAGCTAGTGTATTTACATCAGCCATGGTATGTGCAGTGTCGCTTGGTGTGTTCGTGTTCGTAAGAAATTGAAACCAATCGTATGTAAACCATTTTGAAGTGTATATGTCGTCCACACCTGAAAAAATAAATGTTAAACTTGCTGTACAGACTAGTAGATAAAAATTAATTTAAAGCATACGTGCTTACTCCTTAAAACAAGAATTAAATTAATATTTATAGTATAAAAATACGTCGAAAATATTTTTATCAAACTCAATATATATCTCCAATTTAGAATTATCTATGTTCCACTCTGTAAGTATATCACAGCATTCAGTTTAATAAAGTAAAAATAAATACATTCCTGTCCAGTAAGTTTGCTTTTATTTTTATGAACGGTTGTATGACGCCAAGAGGGAAATGAGTTTTTTTTTTTTTTTTTTTTTTTTTTTTTCCCCCTACAGGCACATTAATTTCGGTGGATATTTCACCCCAAGCATCTACCCTTTAATTTTCTTGTAATAATCCCCACTTCTTTCCATCCCATGTGACTGGACTTGACTTTCGTTAAGTCCAGTCACTTCACAGAACACTTGGTTGTCGTCCATGATGCGTGCGAAGTGCAGCGCGAGGTAAACACTACCCGTCCACATGCAACGCACCGCTCGTGTTGGGGCGCCTTTGAGCACGACCGTTTTACCGACAAACCCACGGATGGCCGCGCATGCCTCGGGACGACCATACTAGGTACGCACAGTGCAAGGCAGTGTGTGTTGCATACCGTGCACCGCACACTGCCTCGCACTGTGCGTAAGCGGCTTTCACCCTTTCAGATCCACTTGAATTTACGGTTCTAAGTGCTGCAAACAACAAATTTTATGATACGTGCTGTAAGTAAGTCGATACAACACTTGTTTCATTGTTATAGCCAATGACCTGCAATCTCTATGTTCAACTACGAACCAGTGGTAACATGAACCAGTAAGATGGTTTGCCAATCATTTACCCACATATAATATTATTGGTCATTGAGCTCCGCAGTGTGCAGTACAGACCAAAAATCACCCACACTTGCGTAATGTACACTGGGTCTGAATGGGTTATATGTACTAATTGTATTAATGCATTTGTTTTTGTGTGTTTGATGTGTAAATTTTGCCAGAGTTATGTTGAATTAGATCAAATAATATTATATGTTGACATTAATTCTATATCCTGGAGCTATTGGCTCATAGGCAGGATCCAAGAAAATTATTATAAAATAAAACAAATAAAATGTTTGTGTGTACATATAATGTAGCTCCCAGTATTCTGGTACCTCCATTCTAGAATTACTCCTAACTCTGATCTCAAATTACTCATGCGCTAGACACAGCTGACCGCAACTCACTGTCCCCACAGTGCGAAGCCCCTGTATTTATAGCTTAGCTGTAATTCAGCCCATATTATTCGACACACTCCATTTCAATGTCGAAACGTTTCTTGGAAGTGAGGCGTTTGTTGACATTCTCATGAGGAATTGCACAATATTACTGGGACTGAGCTAAGGCAGCAGTCTCTTCATATTGATCCCACAAAGCCATCACTTGAAGTGTAGACATGAGTCTCAGGAGGCGGCAAGCCGGCAAGCACACCAGCAATCCTTTCCCATGGGAAAATGTATCGAGTGTTTTATTTACACTGTAAAAATTTTTCTGGTAAACTTCCAAAACTGTAATGTAAGTTTTTAACCTATACACCGTATGGTAATACTACCACACATCGAGCTGCATATATAGGACTGTTTGGCATCGCTACTATACAAAGTTGGGAACTTCCCTATGTATTTGACTGTTTCCTGAGCAAATGTAGGAACGCTACAATGAATGAATAGGGGAAAACATAGCCACTCCTGCTTTCTCACTTAACGTATACACTGGTATGGTAAATTTCCGAATAATTTATTAGAGTGTACTCAGAAATATTTGGCTTTAATTTATGCAGATTGTAATATTTTTTAGGCATTAGTACTCGAAGATATGGTCGCTGAAAAGTTTCGCTGTACTCGTGATATGTAGGCCTAAATTCATGGAAGCGGGATTCTGTAATTCGTTATTCTCCAAACGAATAAATGCTTTACCTTCCTGGTAAACCGGTTACCGCGAACCGAAAATGCGATTCTATAACACCAATAGGAAACGACCATCCAAAAGTTTTTTTTTTTTTTTTTTGTGTTTTCTGATACCGATAGTTTCAGCTAATTGACGCTTAATACACTTAACTGGCCAATCATTGTTGCCGAAACAAAAATAATGCATGAGTAGAACGTAGTAAAGATTGTGCAGCATTTTGCTGTTCGCCTGACAATTTTCTCAGTCACCATCGCCAACCCAAACATTACTCGCCGGAATGCAAGTATTTCCAAGGAAGTGAGAAGAAAGTAGGCTTAACTGTGTAGTGTATAACGTTCAATAAAACCCCTATTTTAAGTGCATTAAACTTTTCAGATGTTTACAAAATTAGAATAAAACAATATACAAACATAATTTTTTCACTTATCTATAAAGTTGTGTTCAAATCCCGGCTGCTCCATTTTTTTGAAGTTATATAAAATAATATCGTAATAAATATTTATATGAATCATATTATAATAATGTAATTTATTAACTGAGTATTAAAGTAATGTAATGATTTTCGGTACTAAATGTCAGCTATTGATGGACAATACGGAATTTTCTTTGAAACGATTACAGTCATGCCTCAAATAAGATCAGCGTGTTTATCAAACCTGCTATAAGGAATGCATTTAGCATTTTTTTTTTGTTTATGTAATAGACATAGCAGGGAAATTTTTCAAACTTAAGTACAACTATATTTGCTTTATGTTACAACCATTAAATTACACTCCTATGATTTTATTTACATTCTTAAAATTTTGTATTTAAAATGTTGCTATCAGAATTCTATGTTAAATATATTCATTAAATGTAAAATTTCTGGCAATATATTAAGAGGCAGTTGGAATCGAACCCCGAACTGAAAGTACACACTTGTAACTACACACGCGTAGTAAACACGACGCTAACCACAACCCTACTACAACACTAATGGCTGAGAGTTGGCTCAGTTGTATAAACTTCACAACATCAACATGGGCGCAGGCGTTTTGTCCCGTGAAATTAATTCGTGTTTTGGAAACAAATGAATATTCTGTGTACTTTAAACTGCTTGTCAAGATTGAAGAGCTAGCCTAAGGCACGAACTAAACTTATTATGTACTTTGCTATTTAATGTGAGTGGTTTCAGTTTATGAGGTTAAAGCAGTTCACGAATAACCGCCATTTTACAACGTTACACGAAGTAATCTCAACAATAATATTTGACTGCAACTGTTTTTAGTTAAGCTTATTTCGCTGGTTTTCAATTATTTGGCTCCATTTACCTTAGTTTACGTTAAGCGTGAATGAAATTGTCGAACATACTACTACTTATTTGTGGTGACACCAGCTATATTTTTCTCGTTAAGAATTTATACCGATCGTTATCTTACAGCTAACGAGTTACAGAATACAGGCGCTGGCTCCTTCTGCTAGAAACGATGTTATTTTTTCATTGGCCCCTGCCAGTGTGAAAAAAGATTCTACGTTTGACTACGTCAGACATGATTCGTTGTTTCTGTCGCTTCATGTTTATAACTGATTAACAAGTTCCCCAAGGCATATTGAATAATCTGTCGCCCAATCATGAAAGTGGCTCGAATATGTAAATATTTCAAGTTTAACCTGTCACTAACAGAGTTTGGAACATGCTTCATTCCGTGCAGTCAACCGTTGACTATAATGAAGATGGTGTGAAGAGGTGCAGGCTGTTGTTTCGTTCGCCACCTTACTTTCAGCATAGGTTTTAGTACAAATTTTTCAGTATCTTGTGATTACAATAACTTAAAATAAGTTGCAGACTAGTCTTACATTTTGTGCATCATGTTATTTTCTCATATCCAGATGTTTATGTAAGTATAATGCAAAGCCTTATACCAGTTGACATCGCGACGTAAAGTGCTGGATAAGAAAACAATAAATACATTATTCCCAAAAAAAAAATATATTTTTTGGATAAGGAAGTCCAAACTCTCCGTGTTACATTCACAGTCAGATGTAACGGTAAATAAATTCAACCGCAAGTTGTATCGATCTTCATGGCAAAAAATAAATAAAAAATAAAAAAATAAAAAATGGGACTCCCAAAGTATCCATGTTTCTACCAGCTTAGAGTCACCGATTCGAGGAAAACGATTATGACCTCCACAATGTTTATTTAGAAAGAGAGATCAATCTTGCTAACTGTTACGAAGTGACCAGGCCTTAGGCGGACGGCCTGCCTGATTACGCCTTGAGACATTGAACCAAGGCACGAGAGTGATGGCAGTAACACCTTGCTAAAGGCAGTTGCAGAAACCCCCTCCACCAACCAGTAAACAGGGCCGAATATGTTAAACAACGGGCCCGATATAGGCCAGCGTCACATGGGGCGCGGCGACTTTTGCTGTCGGGCCATCGCAACGAAAAGATACGGAGATGGGTATGTCAGAAGGTATGTCAGGCCGTCGTTAACCGCATCCCAGAAACAGCCTCCGGCAACATGAATAAGGTAGGTTCTTTCCAATTAAATTTCATTAGTAGTGGAGTGTGGTAATTAATCATAGCAGATGTAATTAGCATTGAGATAGTGCATATAAGCTCCCCCGATTAAAAATCACGTAATAAGTTATTGTATGATCATTATGTTCAATAAACCCCATAATTTAGCGTACTGTTATGCTCTGCCTAATCATTACTCATTATTCATCTACGCCCTTACCGCCTTTCAGGTATGAAATTGACCAATATTATTTCATAACACAACGATCTACTGCTCGAGTGGTCAATACTTACTCAGCCAATCCTCGAGCTACATCTAAGTTAAATATATACAAAACACTTTTGCTCAAACCCCTCTTTGAATCTGCAGTGATCAGTGATTAGAGAAAATGCGCTATAACCAAGCAACTAATAAGCAGCTATTTTAAACACGTTTGATAAATATATCTGCTTAGCCCCTAGTGACGAAACTTGCACATTGAATTGAGCGAGGTGCGCGCAGTGGTAGACATTTGGGCTCGCGTTCGGGAGGACCTGGATACGAATCCCTGGCCCAGCAATCCACATTTCGATTTCCCATGGTTTCCCGAAATCACTCCAGGCAAATGCTGGGATGATTCATTACTACAGGTCCTGATCGATTCCTTTCACGTCCCTGCATCTCTGAGAAGCTTGCTCCATCTATCATGACCTCGCTGTCGAAGAGACGTTAATCCCTATTAAACTCTGTTCACGATAAAGTGAGCATTTTCAAATCAACCTTACAAAAATGGCACAACCCCTAACTGCACATATTTTAACGAGCGTCCTGATTTACATGCGACCAGTAAAGTTGGTAACGACGGATGTAATGTAGTTACGTATATTAACGTCGAATAAAAAGTGTTAAGAAATCATTTCTGATACCTTAAATTATTTCTTTCGCTTTCTGTTATTTTTATGAATCGAAGTGTAAAAATGAGCAGACTTCTTAAATATTTAATTTTCTATTAATTTCACAGTTTCACTTGACCGACGCATGAATAAAGTGATGAGGCCCATAACAGTGTTAATCTTACATAAGACGGAAGAATACACAACGTGCATACAAGTAGATTTTAAGCAGGACTTTCAGAAGTGCTTATTTTACAGTGAATAGCCTATACCTACAAAACTTACATTGTCCCGAACTAAATAAAGAGCGGAGAAGCAATCATAATGTTTTGAAGAAGACAAACGATGTGATATTATGAATGAAACACTGAGCCTCTTGCAAAAAAGCATATCACCCACACCGACTGACCACTGGCGTCTGCGGGTCTAAGGCTATCTAGTACAGAACAGAAATTAGTAGGAAGAAATTTAAAAATTTCTCATCATCGTTTATTTTCCAGATGCTCATGTCCATGATTTATACCTGCTGTCTTGGCATCTGGGAGCTGGCTGGAGTAAGGAGGTACCTTTGCCGGCGCAATTCGAGTTATGGCTTGTGATGTGTTTCGTATACCGGCTAGCAATTACGAAACGACACCTTTTCCATCCGAGAAGCATCCACACGTCTTACATATCTCCTTCTATGTTGGAAGACTGGTCAAGAATATTCTCAGGAGAGCATCGGAAAAGCTTATTATGTCAGAGCAGAGCAACCGAGTTAAGTTCAAAGTGCAGTGCATCTCAGCGGTTCTTTCCGTAGTAAGTTCATGAAACTTGTGTTATGCCGTCTGGGAGACAGGTGCCCGACTCGCCAGATGTCCCGACAGCTAAAAGAGCTTGGCAATCGTGCAATTCGTTGAACTTTGTTTGGAGGTTTGGCTACTGAATGTACGTATCGTAACGATGTATCGAAACACTCAAATGATCGGATGAATCGAATCACAAGAACGAATTAACCTCGCCTCTTGATATAGCATGGGTGGCGACACAGCGAGTCATGAGCCGCTTAGCCGCGATTTGGTTCTCACTGTCCTTAAATCACTCCCTTTCACAATGCCCCTTAGAAATTATCGACAATTTCTAGTCCATCACCATATACCATGAAACAATATTTGGAGTAACCAGGCTTGGCGGTATACATCATTAGCCGTGCGTGTTTCGTCATGGATCAAGGACCATGATACTCGTGTGAATCATGTCAAGTGTGTAAGTGAATAAACATGATAGCGAGTTTGCTGTTGTGTCATGTAGACTCTAAATATAATTTTCCTAGAGAAAGTATTATATAATTCCGAAATTTGTGTGTGTTTTAAGTATGTAGTGTAAAACTTATTATCTCTTAAAAACGTTCTACAAATCAAATTGAATCGTCAGCAAATACCAATTTGTTTTCGTGGGTTAGATCCGTTTATACTTCATATTTTTTGTATTTAAGATTTAATTTTATGTACAAAATCTTATGTAGGTTTTAATAAACTTTAGTATCCCCTAAAATTTCATAAACTTCGATCAAGATTTAATTTGCATTACACTACACAAACGTTTAGAACTTGTGCAAATACTAAGCTTGGTTCGCAGTTCAAAGTATAAAAATAACCATAGAATATAGGTATTAACCAACATATTTCCTAACATATTGGTTCACAACTGCGCATATCAGGTCGTGTGCACCATCGACCAAAAAGTAATTGGGCACCCGTGAAGATAGGTAATTCAGTACGTCAGTTGACTTGTGTGGCCACCATACGCTGTAGACCGGTGTAGAACCAGTTGACAAGAAGATGGTACGAGGTACAGAGCTATCGGACTTCGATCAGGGCGTGATTGTGGGCTGCCACCTTAGTGGGCTGTCTAGCCGGGCGATTGCACGGAAGGTAAACAGGCCCAAATCAACGGTCGCATTCGTCCTGCGTAAGTGGAAGGTCAATGGGCATTGTGCCAATGCTGCACGTTCTGGTCGACCTCCAATATTGACCGACAGAAATCGCAGAACTCTGAAACGTGACGCTGTCAAAAATAGGGCACAACCCATGGCTACCATCCGATAGGAGTTTCATGCAGCAATAGGAGTATCGGTTTCCATTGGAACATTGCGTACAGAAGCCCACCGACTTGGATATTTCGGAAGAGCAGCTGCACATAAGCCCCATATCACGACAAGCAATAAAGCTCGGCGACTCAGGTGGTGTTTGGACCGTCACAACTGGACACTAGAGCAGTGTAAATCGATTCTGTGGAGTGATGAGTCGAGATTTACATTTTTCCGGTTCGTTGGACGTGTATGGGCACGTCTACCCGGGGAACGGCTTCTGCCGGAGTATATAGTGCAAACTAGGACATTCGGTGGTGGTGAAGTGGTGGTGTAGGGGTTTCATAGCCTCCGGCGTAGGACCGCTGGTGTTTGTCCGTGGTAGCATGAGCACAGAGGTCAATTGTAACATTCTGGATAATGAATTGCTCCCAACATTGTGGCGTTTTTACGGAATGGACCCGTGTTACTTCCAGGATGACAATGCCAGTTGCCATGTTTCAAGGGCTATTATGCAGTGGTACGCCGACAACAATGTTCGCCGATTGGACTGGCCCACCCAGAGCCCCGACCTCAACTCTATAGAACATCTTTGGGACGAATTGGATCGCCAGGTGAGGGCTCGTCAGGCGCGGCCAAAATCCATTGCTCAACACATGAAATGGTTGCAAGAGGAATGGCGACGAATCCCCGTGAATGTCCTGCAAACACTCGTAGAGAGCATGCCAGACAGGGAGGCTGCTGTTATAGCCGCAAGAGGTGGTCCTACGAGGTTCTACGGGGATGACAACCACCGAGCAAACATTGTGGAGAAGTGCCCAATTACTTTTTGGTCGATAGTATATGTACAGGATAGAACAGAGGTGACAGCGTGCCAGCAGAAATTTCTAGAGGTTATCCTACACATCTTTACAATCGCTTTAAAGAAAAGCAAAAATTCCAATTAGGCTAATTTAAATCGCTGTCCATTATTAATAAAAGATCACACACTGTTATTAAATTCTATTTTATGTATGTAAAGACAAACACAACATTAAAATAATATTTATTAATACTGGCAACTAATATTAATTTCGCACAAAGTGTCTGGGCGTGTGAATGTTCTACTGTTATGTCTTATGCTATGTGTCATTGCTATTTTTATTCTGAACTATACTTTATTCGCGTTACGTGGAATAAGATAGGGCAGCAGTACAATAGTGCTGTAATCTACTGATACATCGGTGACTCAGCTACTTTGTGAATCGGAAAAGTGTATAGAATCACTTAAGTGAATCACGTCTACCATCACTAGTTAACATAGATGGCGTCCAATCTACAGAATGCGAGAGCATCCGACTACGAAGAAATACTTGTGGTCCCAGGAGAAGCCAAGGGACGACGTTCACCTTACAGGACAGTGCGAAGCTCGGTGGAGTTCAAAGAGCTACCTATCAATTTCGGTACTGATCGATTCAGTACAGTGGGTTGGTGCTGATTATTTGAGCTGAAGATATTGTGGTATTTGTTACTCTGAACTTAATTGTATGGTAGGAGACTAGGCGTTTCATTGTGTAAATTACAATCGCGTTTCTTTAATGCCAAGGCGTTAAATAATGAAAGTAATTAAGAGTTATTATTCTTGAAAAGTCAGTTCCTCGTACAGTTACGAACTCGAAAACCCCCACCGCTTGTAAAAATTGAATGCTTGCCACACTCAGATTTTTTTTAAAACAAGAACTAATATTTGGTGAAAAACTGTGGAAGTAAAGGAAGACTTTGGTCGCAAAGTGAACTAATTATGTGATATGTATACTGAATAGTTATTCCTCTGCTTTGGATTTTGCACATGTGATTACGACTTATTTGGGGTTTTATGATTTATAGTTAATAAACACAATATTTCTGACCAATACAACAAATTTGTATCTCATCAAACCCATTTTCAATTTTGCTTCATGTTTTGAAACACCTCAAAAAATATTTATTCGATTAAGTTTTTAGTAATCTACGTGCTACTGTTTGTTCATTATATGTAGTTTTATGAGCCAATCAGCAAGACTTTAGTCCCTAGTCAAATCAGGGTCTTGTAACTCAGTCCACCTCTTTTAATAACTCAAATAACCAACTAAAATATTTATTTGAATGCGTTTTCAGTAACAGACGTGATACTGTTTATTAATTATATGTCGTTTTATGGTCCAGTCTGAAAGACTTTATTCACTAGTCAACTTGGAGTCTTGCAAATTAACTCACTTCTTTTATCACTTCTAAGTTGCCCAACGATGAAAGCTCTTCCCAGGGAAACATTATTTATTTGTTACTAGAGAACTTATTCTGTACGAAAAAAAAAACATGCTTGTATAGGCTCACAACAATCCGGATAAAACGTGGAAGCCGGCACACACCAAGATATATAGTGGGAAGAGACACTCTTTATGGTGGATGTGGTGGTGGTCGTGGTAGCGGTGATGGTGCACTGGTGTAGGTGAGCATTGTGCTTGACGGGCTTACGGAGCTGCACATTTTCGCTGGTGGTACCATAGTCAAGTTGTTTGTACTAATTGCGGATGTGTACCTACATATGTCATACTAAACATATGTTACTGTAATGCTTTGTGTTTTGTTGTTTACCACATTTCTTTTGTGAGTTTTCTGTGCTATGTTTTTGTGCCATTCTGAAATTTCGTTAAAAACGTTAAAAAAAATTTGTCGCAGATCTTCGTATGATTAACGTATATTTCCTGTAAATTGTGTCATCGTTCGCCTCTTTGGTTTCTCGTTTTGTGGCTTGTTTTGTGGGTGTTCCTGTATCAATCCCTGCGTTTTCTAATACATAAAACAAAATATCTGCAATTTCGTGTGTCCAATATAATTTTTCATTCGACATTCCTGCTGTAAAATACGAGTCCTATATCGCTGAAAGTACGATTGCAAACCTTTGGTGCGGAACTTCTCGCCTTATTGGTTCTGCCTAAAAGAAATTGACGAAGGAAACGTGGTTGGGGGTAATTGAAAACTTTCATACGAAAACCAATTTCTCTGAGTGTGCGAAGACATTCACGAGTGTTTGAAAACAGCAAGACTTAAAATATATGCACGTGGTAAAATATTTACAAGAATCTGGGTATTAGTAAAAAAAACCTGCACTTACCCGGATTGGCGGTACTTCAAGATAAGAGGCCGTTTAACTGTTAAATCCTGCATGATCTTTCCAACTGAGCAAACTTGAATCTAATCGGAAACTTTTAAATTACAGAGTCTTGACATGTAGTTTTTATACAAAGTAATAATTTGGATCTTAAAAAAAAAAAAAAAAAAAAACGTACGAGTTTTTTTACAATAAAAATGTATTTGATAACTTCTTAAATTCATTTTGTATAGTCTGTTATTTTATTTTCAAAACAATAAATTCAATACATGTGTCATCTGTATGTATAAAATGAAGTGTCCGAACCGACCGACTGACTTATTCATTGCCTGACTGCCTGGCTTATTTACTGCCTGGCAATGACGCACTCTTTCACTCACTCGTAAATGCACAGCCCAAACCTCTGGAGACAAAAGCATGAACTTTAGGAATACTTTCACCATGGGGTTAAGGCAACCACTAAAAACAGTTTTTCATAATTCAACCCCTAAAAGTATGAAAAGGGGTAAGATGTGTTTTCGAGGTCTCGTTGGTAGTTCAGAAATCCGAAAAGATATAGTTTTTTTTTTTTGCTTCAAAAACTAAAAAAATATATATAATTTAAAAAATCTATATTTAAATTTTTTTTTTAAATCGCCATAAACGAATTGCACAAATTCAACGAAGTTTGCCACACAATATCGTCACAGCCTTACATGTGTCCCATTTGCGTTTACTGAGGTTTGCTTGCGTGGATATGCCTCTAGAGGGCACACCGATATTGTTGAATCAAACAAAGTTTGCTTGGCACAACCAAATTAATTGTTTGTGTAAGGTCAATAAAATATATTGTTGATGAAACCAAATTATTTTCTTGATCTTATTTGGTTGCTCGAAAATAAGGTTTGGTTGGAGCAACAGAAGATTCGTTTGGCTAAATACGTACAGTTTCGGTTAATTTAAAAAAAAAAAGTTGGAAGCATACGACGGTTCACGGTTAAATGAGCACTTTTGAAAGCCCTGCTTAAGATATACTTGTATACACGTGTATTATTCCGGCTTATGTAAAACTAGCATTGCAGTGAGCCTTATCACTTTATTCATGCGTCAGTCAAATGAAACTGTGAAATTATTAGGAAAGTCAATATTCTACAAATATGGTCAATTTTTACACTTCTATGCATTGAAAACAGAAAGCGGAAGAAATAATTTATGTTATCACATATGGTTACTTAACACTTTTTACTAGACGTTAAAATATGGAAATACTTTATATCCATCGTTACCAACTTTGTTGGGTGCACGTCATTCAGTGCGCCCGTTAAAATAATTTCAGGCAATGGCAGTGACTTCTTTCTAAGGTTGATTTCAAAAGTGCTCACACTATCGTGAATAATCTGTAGATGGGAATGTTTTTAAGTACATTAATTTTGAATACTGGATTACGTGCGCGAATAAACATTTAAAATGTCACAGCGTTACTTCTTAGTTTCTTGTTGAACTTGTTTGATCTGAATATTTACCATCATTAAGCGTCAATACACTAACAAACACTGTTACTATACTAATTGTCACAAAGTATACAAACAAACTCTCTAGCTTTATTTTCAAATAAAGGCAATCAAATAACTGACCAAACAAATGTATACAATTGATTAAACTAAATATTTTATTGACAGTCCAATATCCTTTGGCCCAACCCAGAAGTTTGTTAATTCAGGCGTATATTTTGTTGGATGATCAAAATTAATTTTGTAGCTTTTCTACAATTGCTAAAGCAACAAAATATTTTGTCGGGGCAGCTAAATATATTTGTGGCCCTATACAAGCAAATATTTTACTGGCTGGAAGATAGGTACCTTTCTCTCGTGCATACAGTCCCTCCATCATTCATAGCTGCAAGACACCGAATAAGGCCTTGATAGTAGTGTAAGTACATTGAGAAAAAGATTTTGTTGGTTCGAACAAAATGTGTTTGCCTAGACCAAATAATTTATTTATATAGGGGCAATAAGATATTTGTTGTTGAAACAAAATTAATTTTCTGGTTCGTTTGTTTGCAACGAACATTTGGCTTGTTTGGTTGAACCAAATCTTATGTTGCTTCTACCAAATATTTTACTCCTGCCAAATAATTTGTTGGCCTGATCAATATCTTTTGTTTTTATTACGTTAACATTTTTTGAAGATATGTGCACACGTTTATTAGTGGGTTGGCCTTTCGAGTTAAAATATCCACGAGCCACGGACTCTTCATTGGACATTATTTTTTCTCAGTGCAGTGTAAACCACAGAGCCACGTTCAATGAACGCTCAGCGTGCCCCAACGGCTCATTCGACAAGCCCTGGCCCGGCTGGATGACTTTGAGAGAGGGGCTCCGAGAGGCAGGTTGGACGTGTCGGCGCATTGCTTACCACAATGCTCGTCCTGCCTACACTGTAAGTCGGTGTTTGACGCAGTGGGAACAGGAGGGTATACACGTCGAGAAGACTCGGGTCGACCCCGGCGGACCACCAGCAGTTCGGACTGTTCCGTCGTGCGACAGGCTGCAAGCACCGCACGGGCGTCGCTGTGCAGCATCCAGGGATATGTCACGGCAGCTGGGGATACACTCGGTGTCCACCAGCACCAGAACCAGGCGGCTCTACGCCATTCATGGTAAAGTCAGCACTTTTTAAGGCTCAGCTGAAAATTTTCCTTTCCGCCAATTTCTCTTTTGCTGCCCCTTTTCAGTATAAACATTGTCGTGAGAATGTGTACCCAGTGTGTATGTACATTTGACCGCTCTCAAAAATTTACGTCTGAGGCAGCAATAAAATATATTTATTAGTGGTTAATGCATTTTGGATGAACCTTAAAAAGTGCTCAGTTTACCGTGAATAGTCTATAGAAGAGTGGAATATGTCGTCGTGGCGTTCCTTACAATGTCTAAAGGCTGTTCATGATAAAGTGAGCACTTTTGAAATCAACCTTAGGAAAAAGTCACTTATCCTACCTGCATATATTTTAACGGGCGCACTGAATGACACGCGTCCAGTAAAATTGGTAACGATGGCTAAGAAAGAAGTTCCATATCTTAACGTCGAATAAAAATTATTGGTTAACCATATCTGATAATTTAAATTGTT
Source organism: Dryococelus australis (assembly GCA_029891345.1). Classification (NCBI taxonomy): domain Eukaryota; kingdom Metazoa; phylum Arthropoda; class Insecta; order Phasmatodea; family Phasmatidae; genus Dryococelus; species Dryococelus australis. Next base: position 82,326,658 of record CM056995.1, read on the forward strand.
TCTATCGCGTTCTGTTTTTCTAATTCATCGAAGTGTAATAATTAGCAGATTAAAAAAATATTTACTTTTCTAATAATTTTACATTTTCACCTGACCGACGCATGAAGAAAGCGATGAGGCCCATGGCAATGACAATTTTACATAAAGCGGAAGAACACACAACGTGCATGCAAGTATATCTTAGGCAGGGCTTTCAAAAGTGCTCACTTTATCGTGAACAGCCTTTACCATCTCGACCTGAGCATTGCTGTGCACGTGTTGCCTTCTGCCGGGAACGGGCAGCATGTAGCTCGCGTATTAGCGACGCGATACCAAAGGTTTCATTTCAATCAGGTGCGCTAAGGACTACTCTAATTCAGGCATGAAATGACACCGGGAGTAGGGCGAAACCATAAAGAACCATCCACCTCCAACACTGTAGCCTATCCTAAATATTTTCAAAATAAATATCGGGGGTTGTGGTGGTGTAGTGGTCGGCAGGTTTTCTCAAAGATCTCACGTTTCTCCCGCCCTTTCATTCCGGCGCCGCCCCATACTCACCTCATTCACCATCATCGGCTCTCAAGACCCTCGCCGTTAACAGCCCCCCAAATATCTTCGCTTACTCACTCACTTAATGTTCACACACTCCGATGTCTTACGTTTTACACCGAAACAAACCAACGCACAGAAAATAATTCCAATCTGAAAGAAAAAAATACTGTATTATTCGCGCAGAGTATTTTAATGTTATGGCATAATGAAAGACGCTCCTAGCTGTTTAAATCATTGCGTTTGACGTTAAAAATTGTAAAATAAACATAGCAACTATTTTCTGTGGCAATCATACCGCGAACAGACTAGACAGCTAATGGCTGTGACTTTGTCGTTGGCAATGTTTCCCTTAGATGCCACTACACAATTTATTAAATATAAGTTTAATTTGGCTCATGAGTCACTTGCCAATAGTGTACACTGGTCGGCTAAAAACGTACACGTCTTGATCTAGTTCACCAGTTCGCCAATAGGCGTATTGATTCCAAAAACGTCTATAATATTATTAAATCTGAAATTTAGTAATGTATGAAAAGGGTGCGCGAAATACAGGCCAGTAAAACACATATCTCGTGCTTACAGGCCTTATCATTCCGCGACGCGATCCGATACCAGGTCCTTGAGCTCTGAGTTATGAAGAGGTTATTTCGAAATGGCGAATTTCGCTGCTCTCACTTCGAAACCATAATCTCATTCCTGTAGATAGCTACTATCGAGTTAAAATTTCGAAATGCCAAATCTAGGCGTGAAATTTCCTCCATTCTCGAACTGCGGTCACGAGTCGGTAGCAAGCAATACGAACATTTTTTTTTCCACACAATAATCTTATTCCGGAGAGATAATTGAATAGTGAAATAGTAGAACTTGTTTTCAAGGCCAAATCTAGACTAGAAATGTAATAATTTGCAAAAAAAAAAAAAAAAAAAAGTCACGAGAGTGCTAAAGTATCCTATTGGAATTTATTGAACGGTATCGACATGAGCTGCACATCTGATGTAATGGAGGTCACACGATGTTCACGGGGGGGGGGGGGATATGCTTCCATAATGCGCATTCCAGTCTTTCCGTCCAAGTAACCATTCTAATTTAAGAGACTGCAATCCTCCCTCAACAACTGTTTTACTATCACTACTAGCTGAACCTGCGACTTCGTTTGCATGAAATTTAGGTTTTATGAAGTTATTAAAAAACACCCCACCATCGTTTCACTAAGGTTTTATGTTTGAAATAGTAATATTGCTTCTTTCAGACTGTGTAATTACATGTTAATACGTTCAGTGGTTTTTTAAGGTAATTACGGTGGTACAGACAGACATGAAAAAATTTAACATTAGATGTGGCCCCACTTGGATTCGCTTTAGCCACTGGGCCACTGCGGCACCATTAGATGTGTCTCTATCCGCCAAGCCACTACTGCCACACTTGGAATAGCTCTAACCACTGGGTCACTACAGCTCTTGGGAAGGAAAAAATAATTAAAAGCGGAAAATTTGAAAATCACAGTCATACACTTATATTTTATTTATTTGTATAAATAAGTGAGGCCATGGAGAATCGCCAAAGGTGGAATTGAGAAATTCAAGGGAAAACTCCTTCTTACATGGTCAGCTCTTTCAGGCCTGATACAGACAGAGTAATCTCACTTGGCCACTTATAATCCTAGCTCCTGAGGTCTTTAATGTGGTGCGGCCGCAATGGTGTAGTAGTTAGACTACTCGGCTTTTATATAAGCGAATCGGACTCGATTCCTGGTGGGGTCGCTCCCGGATTTTCGCCCGTGGAAAACGTGTCGGACGTTGCTGCTGTTCGGTGGGTTTTCTCAGGGATCTCCCGTTTCCCTTACTTCTTCATTCCAGCGCTGCTCCATACTCACCTCACTTCACCCTCATCGGGTCTGAAGACATCGATGTTTAGAGCCGCTCATATCTCTTCGCTCGCTCAATTTAGGTATACAAAGAGGTATTTCAGTAAAGGAAATCAGTGGCTGCCTGGTGTAATACACGCAGGAGAAGCCGCGGACAAAAAACTTGTTCAAATATATAGGCAATTAAAACAACATCAAACTATATATATTACGTAGTTCAAATTTACTTCTTAATTGTTTAGTTCGGAAATTGTTATAGTTAACCATCATTTCAGTCATTAATGTCATTAGCTATCTATTGTTTTCGTAGATGTATTTAATTCGTGAGAAATTCCACTTTTTTTTAGTTAATATATAATTAGGGAAACCAAATAAACAGTATAGATTTGAAAGAGACCTAACTTTATAATTTATACTCCTCACTAGCATTACAGTGTGCTCGACGTAAACATAGCTACCAACAAAGCCTTTTTAAAATTTGTAAGATGATTTTCATAAAATTAATTTTCTATAAACTTGTAATATATATATATATATATATATATATATATATATATATATATATATATATATATATATATATATATAATTACAGACTGAGTGTGCTACAAAATGCGAAGTGGTTCTTTGACTGCTGCTAACATTTAACAAGTTTAACTTAAAAAAAAAAAATGGTCCCGTCAAATTCATTACTAATGACGTTGGTTTATTTTTGGAACATATACGGGAAATGAGTGGGAGGGGTTTTAAAATTACGTAGGACAAACTATTTCTTTCATTACATTTAAAACTGATCCCTAATGTAGGTACCCGGCAATGGTTAATTATGAGTGACGTCCCGCGCGCGCGCATCGCGTCAAGTAAAGACGCAGAAGGGGGAAAGGGGGGGGGGGGGTTGCAAAAACAGGGCATCACTACACTTTGTAGCTTTATCAGACAGCGAGCCGGGACATGTAAATTCGATTTACTTGTTTTTACGTTGTTTTGCCCGTCTCTTTTCCGTGAGAGAGCCCTCGCTCGCTACGCGCCGTCCATTTGCTGGCCTCGCGCTGTTCCATTAACTATTTAATACGAAAGGGGTTGGGGGTGAGGTTGCAGTATTTTTTAATTGTCCACGCGTGAGGGGGAAAAAACAAGTGACGTGCGGTGCGGCCTAGCATCCCCTTTGTCCCGCAGAAAAACTTTCTGCTCTTCTCCGATCGTCCCAGAGCATATCGAGATATATCGACCAATAAAATATCAATCAGTCTCACAATCGATAACCCCGCGCTACCTACCGACGCCAAAACCACTTCCCACTTCCTCTTTTTGGCGCTATTAAGTTTTGATTTGTTTCACCCCGCCCCCTTAAAAGTCTACCTCTACTCTCAGTGGTTTTGTCAGGATAGAGAATACTTAATTTTATTTTATTTATTTTTTGTCCCAGGAGGGACAAAATTAAAAATACATATTTGATCGGGACTCTGAGAGGCGATCCGCACTGAAGTGGTGTGTGTAAATATGCGCTGTAAATTTAAGGGCTCGTGCATTTTTTATTGCCAGTTGTTTCGTAAATAATGTACACGCGCGTGCGGATGAGGACGAAAAATATTCCGATGAACCTATCCAAGTCACGATTACTGCGCATCATAAAGTAATGAGACGCATGTTGATTGCCGCTGTCCATATGTCATGTGGCAAATATTATAATTAACAGATACCGGACTAATTAAAAATAATAGCTAAATTAAATTTTAAAAAAGCAATACTGAAAAATATATTATGAGCCAGAAGAGTGTATAAAATAAAAATAATACTACGGAAGTAAAATTATACACGTACCCGAATTCTAGAAATGCACTGCCAGATTTGAGTGGTTAGAGCCAATTACGTATAGGACACCGGTTCAAGACAACCTAAATATACCACTAGGCCTATCTCTTAATGGCCGTCGTTTCTTGTGAAAGTGAAAAAACAAACTAAAAATGCTGTAATTTATGTAGCAACTGATAAAATTCCGTCAACTTTAAAGAGGTGCATTATCGCTATGGGTAGTGAAATTTTGCGAAAATATTTCAAGACAAGTTATATTTTAAAACACAGTAGAGTCGTTTACCTATCTTGATTGGCTGAATTACTTTTTGACACGTGTTAACTGTCTGCACACGAATCACATAGGAGCTGTGCCGATGTTGCCGAATTCCGAGTGGCCCGGTCAAATATGCAAATGCCTTCTCAAGCAGAGAGCAACCAATGGCAACAGACAAACTGCTGGTGGGGTGCTTATAGTATTGAAGTCTACCTTGTACTCATATTTTTGCGCGAAAATTCACTAGCTCTACTTATCGCCAAACAATAAACTAAGAATTTACTACCAAACTTGAGAAAAATTTCTTTGCAAATATATTTGACACTTACCTATTACGCTCCAAAAACCGGTTTTCAAAGTCCCCACAAGTATTTCACGGTTTTTATCCGTTTCGAAGGTTTACCGAGAGTAGCGGAACTTACTAATGGAGTAGGTCAAATAAACTATTCAAATGCAATTTAATTGTTATTTATACTCATTTTTGTCACTGTATATTACATAACTTGTATTTTGTATGTAGCCATCTTCTTATTTGTATGTATGCACAACTCCTTTGGTTTCCATGCTATTTTTGAATGGTTTTCCTCCAAACTTCACAGCGATTAAAATGGGGCTACTAAAAGTTAGCGAGAAAAAGTAAATGTATTGGAATGTGGCTGATGGATGTAAAAATATTCCTAGAGCAACAGACCTTCTTTAAAGCACTCTCTGAAAGACGGCAGCAGTAACAAAAAAAAATGCACGTTGAAAAATGTAAATGCTTTATGTTGTGAAAATGCCACATGAATGTGCGCCAACTGAAATGTATTGAGATATTTTAGGCCCCACGTACGGCGCCACTGAAATAATTATAGTTGTGTGTAATGCCACACGTTGGTGGAGTCACTGAACGGAATATAATTTCCCCGCGTATAATGGGAACCACTGTAGTGAATTAGGCTATTACTGGTAATTGTGTGTTGTATTTGAGATATATGCGATTATTCAGGAGTAGATGTTAGCGAACCAAGTTGTCGTCCAGTTAACTGGTATATTGTAGTGACCACATTAACAAGAGATGAGCCATCATCAACACTATAATTATAATACCAAAATGTACCACTAATGAGTAAACTACCAACTAATAGAGCAGTTGAATTATTGAAAAGCGTTTAATACCTTGTTTTTGATTAAATTGAACTTTTACATATATTTCATATATAAATTATAACATGAATAAAAATGTGAGAAAATATGTGTATTGGTAATGTCTAGTAAGCTTTTGAAAAATATTACTAAAGTAAGTATGCACGAATTCGGTGTATTGTCCCTTTGGTACAATTTTCTATACTTGGTTAAGCTTCGTTTGCATTAGGCGGAGGAATATCCTGGAAGCAGATCTCTAGCAGGGCTTCACAAAAGTTAGAAGTAACATTGGATGTAGTATGTTACCTCGGGACTGACGAATGGCACACTGTTGCTATTGTCTTGTACGAATTGCCTCTAGGATGGAACAGTGGAACTGTGACATGCAACGCCATACACATTGCAGTCGTTTCAGTACCGGGAACTTTCGAGATAAACACTTTGAGATGTAATTTTTAACTCTTCATGTACTACAGTTTGCTCTGGTCATGTGATTCCTTCATCCTCTGTGGAAATACTTAACACATGCTCGTATCTTACGTCGCATTTCGTTCATTCGCTGAAACAGCATGTTATTATAGCTCGCTATTTCATTTCAGCAAGATCTAAGGTGAAAGTATGGGTTGAATATCGAACTAGAATTTTTTGGCGCAGTTGTATTCTGGTTGTTTTCTTTGCGTTATCTTACTCCAGACAAAGTGGAACCAGACCTCTAAATTTATGTAATGTAGGTTAAATAATGAGTGTTGTTCTTTCACCTTCGCTTGAGGCTCATTTTGTTACTCTTTGGTTTTCCTTCAGAAATGTAATTAATTTTTTTTATCTTAAAACGTTAAAAAGTTTTCCGAAAATTGAAATGATTAGAAAATATGTAATGTACAATACATTGTTCACATTTTGTATCGAGATCTGTAATACTTCCATTTGCGTATCGTTCATGATAACTTTGAAAATGTTTTCAGGGAAGTTAAAATAATTCGTGCTATAGAATATTAATTTCATGCATTAAATATGTAAGTCTCAGTGCTGGAGTTTCATGGAGAGGGAGGATGCAGACCCCCTACACATTAATTACTTTAGTTTATATTTTGAAAACTAAGCTATTTTTAACATTATCATGTAAACTTTCCTACGCATGACCAGTTAAAGAACTAAATACAGGCGACGCAACAGTGGATTGGGCTTCGGCGTTACTTCAAGTAAGATTAGTTCTACTCAGGTTAGGAACTAACTGAGTTTTCTTATGGGAGAGTTTGCAATAAGGAAAATATCCACCACCAGGTGCGCAGTGTTCCGAAGAGGTCACTTTTAAATAAAAATATAATATAATGGAATTATAAAAGAGAGAAATTTTACCTAGTGACTAACTTTTACTCTAAAAGAAAAATCAAAAGACAATAATGATTGCAAATGTACAAAATGGTCAAAAAAAGGCCACAAAGAAAGTGTCAGAAAAAATTAAAATCATATTACGGAATATTAAATATGTTATTATAGTACTTGTAGTCAAATATAATAAAGAGTATAAGAAAATAAGAGTGCATTAAAATACATAATACGAAAAATAAAGATAATGATCTCACAAAACTTTTTTTTAACTGTGGAAAATATGCATACACCTATGATAAAATATAAAGAAACTAAATTACACAAAAATAAGCAAAAACAAACACAAGAAAATATGCAAAAAGACATAGTATGACATTTTTCCAATATTCATTGAATGTATTGAACAACTTCTGTACCATTTATACAACTTCATGCCTTATTTTAGAACCATTATCTAATAATTATATTAAAAATTATGGAAAAAAATTAAACATACTGAAGGTGTTTGTAGGACAGCTAAATTACCAAATAAAATTAACCAAAAAAATGTACTGTTGTTAACAGGTATTTCATTAAATTCTGTCACTCACGGGTTTTTTTTATTATAAAAGCAATAATGTTGTTATTAATTTGATTCATTTGGGGGTACCATACCATACAGCATTATTTCATTACTTCAAAAATAACAAAATTTGTTATAACGATGATGAAATACAGAACTGTGATTCAGTTATCTGAGATCATCTATTTTAAATAGTGTTATCAATTTTATAAATTATCAAAGTTTTCTCATGTAATTATTTTAATTAAATAATTAACATATTTAGGAAACCATTGATAGAATCTTTAAATAAATCTTTTAATTGTAATCGAACTGTTTTTGCTAAATCAGTTCTTAATAATTATACTTTTTAAAAATGGGCGTAGATTGAAGATGAACTTAGTAAGGGTTTTGTATATACAGAAGAATGTGTTGCAATACAAAATAGAAATATTAATATTATGGCTGATCGAGTTAATGGAAAATATACAGCAAATAAAAAAAATTTTGACCTTAAAATTAGTGAAATAAATTGGTTAATGTTGTTCTAAGGTCCGAATTTTTAATATACCATGACTTTATGACCAACATTTTTCAAACTAAAAGTGCTCAAAATCATTAGTTCGATAAGTTTGTTTCTTATCATGTGTGCCATAATTTATATCTTTATATATATATATATATGTGCGTGTGTGTAAAAATGACATAAGAATTTTAAAATATACAAAATAAACAATTTTATAATTTGGTCTGTGTGCCATAATACCGGTTTGACTTACCCTTGGAAAAAAAAAACTATTTTAAGTTAATAGTCATTGTAATCAATTATAGCACATTTATAACAGATTGATAATCTATGAATTTAACTGTGGATGTATCTAAAAGCAATTATTTATATCTACTTCAAATTTCTATCCACGCTACTCTGGTTGTAATTTTTCACCAGTTAGTGCATTTTTGTACTCAAATGCCTGCAAGTAGGTTCGATGAGAGTACTGCTTGAATGAGTCCTCATATGGACGTAGCTGTGCACAATCACAACATTTGGGCGCCATAATTTTCAAGCACGGACTACACAGATCGTGTTCCTAACTGGATCACTACATAGTATCCTAGTGGTGAAAAGTTGCAGTTCCTTATAAAGACCATCATCCAAAACATATTCTCAATTATCTCCCAAATTAAGCATGACTATAATGAATTTTTCATTTTTACCTTGAGAGTGAACTTCATAGCCTTCACTTTTTCGCATCCGAAAAAAAAACCTTCAACTGTGTACAGGCCTGTGAATGTCTGCACACCTACAGCAACAGATGCTGATTCCTTACTCGCAGAAAACCTTGCTGCATTCAAAAAAGCTTGGGGGGGGGGGTCCCTAGGTTTATTTTTGTACATGTACAACTTACTGATTATTAGGTAGCCACGATTCAGCCATCCACACATCAATGTCTTCAAAGTCAAAAACAAACGTTGAGCAACTTGAAATTATTTCTGCATGATGAAATGCCCTCATATCCGCTTCACAATCTCACTTTGCTTCAAATTTATGTACAGTTTCTCCTATTTGTATGTACTTCATCTTCATCGTAAACATCATTAAACAAATGAAAGGCTGCGGCTTGCGCATGTCGTTTCCCTACGTACAGAAAGAGAGCGAGGGCGAATTCAGTCCAAATCTTGGCCGGCGGGACTTTATTCCACACCATACCATCATCTATGAGGACGTAGTGCTCTGGCGGACAGTGTACTGCTTCAAGATTCAATACTAACAAGAAAGTAGATTTAATTGGCTTGTAGAACTGTCCACCAGCGGTACACAGAGACAGGCTTAAAAGTGTTATTCTGTACTGGAAAATACCTTCTAAAAACACTGAATGATTTTCTCCGCTTATATGAATTTCGACGACCTGCTTCAGCCGTTTCTGCTCTGCATCAATCGGCTCCTGCTGTTTATTAATTTTCGTAGCTTTTCCCCCTTGCGATGGAGCCACTATGGTTGAGCGGTTAGACGGCTCGCTTCCCACCAAGGCGCACCTGGTTCAATTCCCGGCCGGTTCACTCCGGATTTTCGCAAGTGGGAATTGTGCCGGACGATGCCACTGGTCGGCAGGTATTCTCGGGGACCTCCCGTTTCCCCCGCCCTTGCATTCCGACGCTGCTCCATGCTTACCTCATATCACTCTCGTAGGCCCTCAAGACCTCGCTGTTAAGCGCTGACGATATCTATTCAATCAGTCACTCACCCACTTGTAATGTAAAGGTCAGAGTCTTCAATTTTTAAATATGGTCTCTAATGGGTCTGTTATCAGTTGAGAGTCACACTAAAACTTCTTCCACGATGACATTTCCATCTGCAATAGTACATTTATAATAAGACTTTAGTTGTCTGTTTCCCAATTATTAACAGCACTTTCAACATCAGCTCCCCCGTGTTTGGCAAAGAACATTATTGAGTATTCATTGCGTCGATATCTTTCTTGAAACCTATTTAATCACCAAAATGATTTTCTAAATTTACTCGCGAACTACGAAACGCAGATCTATCATCGCATGTTCCTCTCATTTCATTATCGGTAAGCATCAGCTAACGCTGTAACTGTTCATATTAAAAAATTAGATATCTCAATGCATATTCTTCTTTTTAGCAGCCATATATTCTGTGACAAAAATTCGCAATGCTCCTGGAAAGCCTTTTCTTTCATATCGGTTACCTATTTTCTCCACTCTCGATTCTGCTGTGGTCTATTTTCAGTTGCCTGGTTATTGCAAACAGGTCTCCAGTGTTATTTCCAACAGTCTTTTTGGTAATGCATATATAATGCTACTGCTTTTCTAATGGCGCCTTCAGTGTTACAAAATGTGTCCAGTGCTTCAGAATTACCCTTTGTTCGTTCATCTTTGAACAATTTTGCTGCTTCGGAAAAAACTATTCTATGCATTTTCAGCTTCGATTCAGTGATATTGCACTGACAATTGGCCTTGATCCCTTTTTCCTCTTGGTTTTACCGTCTAGAGATTCCAAACATAAAACACGTGAGTTTTCACTGTTGTTGTAGGAATGGCTGCTTCGTTTTGTACCGCTATTAAGCATGTCATTCGCTGGTGCAGTCGAAAATACTTCATTTTTATTCATTACGAAACCTGTGTTGTTCCTCTACTATGTTTTGTTTTATTCCATGTATATATGACCTGCACATTTTGTGGGTTTTTTTGCATGGAGTTTCAGTTTCAAAGTAGTTATGTAACTTAACATACGCTTTCCATTAACAAACTTTTCCATTGTAAAGTATTTTTCTTTCAATTTTGCCCATGTCTCTTCATTTGGTTGTTCCATGGGGTTTTGTTTGGATTTTGATGCGCTGTCACAGACAACACAAGCTTCATCATGATTTAACTTATTTTCCTTCATACTTGGACGCCATCAATAGTGAATTTCTTTTGGCTCTATTCGAAGTAGTGTAAGCTTCCGTAGTTCATTTCTTACAAGCAATCTGTAACCAAATCAACAGAATGGCAAAATAGCAGGCTTGTTGGTTAAAGCTGAAAAACCAACCAATACATGTTTTTCCCAGTTTTTCCACGAGCAGAGAATATTAAATTCACTTTTTTGTATTCTATACGTATTACTTTACATATTCAATGAAACATACAGTGAGTAAACTTATGAAAATTAGTAATAAGTTACCATTATAAAGCTAATTGCAATACATTTTAAAAATACCAATATGTTCGAAGATGGTGTCTGAATGATACCGAAAAAAAACGTCTGCCCATTTAAATTTGTTACCAACTGTCTAAAGATTAATTCCAACCATAAATAAAACGTCCACTCTTTGCTATTCACGGGTCTCAGGCTTCTGACTGGACTACATATTTCCTATTCGTATCTATAGTAATAAAACCAAATTCTATATTCCAATACCTCGAACACACCTATTTTAATTTTGTCATTGTCAACACCAACAAAATCATTATATATGTTTGAAATTAGTATCACTCTGCCTTAAAACACAAAATACTTGTATGAACTCTTATTAATTGTTTTAGTACTTCTGGGTAGGTCTGTGCTAAGTAAAATCATCCATGTTTTTGTCTCAACCTCTAGTAAAATAATACCATATAATGTTCTGTGTATTCGAAATTCTGTGTATTCCATAATCAAAAATATCTATAGAATTATTTTCACATTCATCTAAAAGAATAATTTTATTGTATTATTTTTTTAAGTAGCCAATTTGTTAATTAAATTTTTAAAACAACATCGTAATCGAATATATTTTGGATTATTCAAACATTTTAAGCAAAAATATTATTTATTAAAATTTAAACTTCCACTTTTGTACATACGTTAAATGAATCACTGTATTAGTTTTCCCACATTTATTTGTGCCTACTATTATTATCCTAATATTGCATGGCAATAGTTCACAGTTGTTTTTATTCATTAATTTTTCTTCGGAAATTTAAACATTATCACCCCTATCAATTTTCATTTTTAATATGTAATACTTTTTTGTTTATAAATGGATAATAAAAAATTTAAAGTAACAATTCTGTATTCTAGAAGAAACTTTACTGTGATATTCACCATTATAATCACACAGTTTCAATTATTATATTTCATACGACATTCAAATTCAAATTCGACATTAAGTTTATTGATCGATTATCGGACATATTAATTATTGGAAGAAATTTTGTTTTAAAAAAGTTTAAATGGTTTTAGGTATTAAACTACCTAGTTTCTATGCAATAAAAAGTATAAACGTTCATTGTAATTTAACTTATGGCATGTTTACTAAATATGATGAATTTAGTTACATAGAGACAAATATCATAGCTAGCATTGAACCTAAAGCAATGTATTGTTTTAAGGATTTTATTGTTCATAAACATGCATATCCAGTATTTTATAACATTAACAATGAAATGTTTAATTATATATTCTTAGAAATCATAAATGATTTGGAAATTTCATTGATTTGATGGTGCCGAAATTTATATAACTTTAAGGAAAAAAAATATTGTTTTATACTTTAAAAAAAATATTGTCTATGTAAAATATATTAACATCTTACACTACATAATCTTATTATTTTATTTCTATGTAGTTTAATAAAAAATTTTACAACTATTCAATTTACTTAATAATAATTACATATTATTTAATTTACTATTTATTATCTCTCTACTTGTGGCATTTCTGTAGGCTTGTAACGGTTGTAATTCTGTTCTCCTTTTTTAATTAATCATTCTTCTTCTCTAACAAATTAGAAAAATAATTATTTAATCTTCTCACTGCAACAAAATTAATAAATCTCATTCATTTTGATTATCAATAATTAAACTTTAAATATCTTTCAATAATTTTAAGTACATATATACTCAACTATATTATTTATTAATTTTATAAAATTTTATTTCTTATTTATCACCCACATGCATCTATTCTCGGCGGTGGTAACTACATATTCACCTTTGTCTTCAGAACTATTCAGCCTATTTATCAACATATTAATCCAACGTATTACCTAACTAATCTATAATTTCTACATAATTTTGTGTATCACCTTCATAACTATTCAGTATACTAAATATATATATTATTTATTTTACTGTTTACTTCCTCCTTACATTCCATATATTAGCCACTGTTCTGTATATTTGAAAATGTATATATTTTATTTACACCCTATTTACTTTTTAAGTCTTCGTCTGCTTCATATTATTCATGTCAGTGTCATATGACAATGTATGTGTATTATTTTCCAAAACTATTAATTTATCATCTTCATAATTTAATGCTGGTTTATTAATTTACACTGCATGTACCTCATGCCTGTAAAATCTTATTTTGTTAATATTTCTGAATATTTTCATTTTTTTTTTTCAATGAGAAAATTTTTATAATCATCAAATGTTATCTCCTTTTTACAACTGATTTTAAACATATATTGACTTTTGAACTGTTTTCCCCATCAACTTGGAATGCATACAATTTACATATAACCCAAATAATTCTGTCATAAATATCCATAATTTTTATCTTTCATCTTACCAACAATCTTTTCTTCACTTGTAGTATGTTATATGTATTTTATTTTGGATAATCACTGGTTACAAATTAATTTATCATGTCTTTTGTATCTGCACAAACATCCTCAGTTTTTATGTTATATACCAAAAATCAGTGTCTTGATAACACAACTGCATATTTTTATCATATTTTGGTTTTATTATTTTGTAGTGGAATTAATATACTAATTTTTACATTTTTCTAAAATTGACAGATCTACATTAATTGTTTCTTAAATTTTAATTTGGTTTTATATGTTTGAATAACTACTCAATTTTCATTAAACATAGTTGCTCGATATTAATTAGGTTTACAGGTTAATTTATCCACTTTATACAATGATTATAAATCTACACTTTTTCTTATATTTTCTATAGTTTTAACATGAACTGAATTATTCATCAATTTATAACAATGTCTTTTTAATTATTGGTTGATTTCAATATGCTTTTGAAACTAAATGTATTGCTTGACTGTTGACACTTTGTGAACATTTGTTAACTTTAACCCTTTTTCAGTGCATAACTTTTATGTCCGATGATTAGAGCCACGAGTATTTCGCGATTTCATTCGGAGGCGAGGTAGACTACGAATACTTTTTCTTTCCTCTTGCTGTTGTCATTGGAAGACAGTTCTTTACAGTCCTGTACAGACGCCCCACTTGACCACAGCAACGTATAAGCACACGATAATGTCTCGAGTGTATAGAGAGCTGTCCAGCCTAGCTTGATGCCAACGCAATCCGCGAAATACTCGTGGCTCTACCTATAATGTAAAACATACTTCTGTTTATTTTCTAGAGTAGTTACCCATTTATTTATCCCATCAGTAGCTCAGGGAAAATATTTGTGCTTGGAATGTGATTTACTTGGATATGCTAAATCAACTTTCCTAATTTAACCTTATTCCAAATCATTTGGTAGATTTCCAATGTATTTTTTTTAAATTCATATAATTCTTCATTCTTCAATTGAAATCTTCCATATAGTATAAATTCAGACATTGCCCATCCAAATAAATTATTTACATCTAGGTACATGATTGCAAACACTGGTATGTACAATAAAAAAAACATAATTTACTTTGAATTCGAATACAATTTTTGCTATTTGAAACGAAATTGTATTAATAGTTTAGATACATATGCTCTTTAACCCAAATTTTAAGATAAATCGTCATGAAAACAATTAGTGGATTGACGAGTTTTTCACTGCTTGAAACCACATAGTAGAGTTACGGATTTTCTGTTTTTGTTTGTAGATTATTTATAAACATTCCTGAAGATACAGGATTGTCGTTTTTTACAATAGCATTAAAACCTAAAAACGATTTAAAAAAATGGATTTACGAAGTTTTCTTATGATGGTAACTATATGTTTTACAACACTGACAAATTCCGCTTCTAGTGCTTTTTTCTAAGAAGAAAATTTGATAATAATAATTTAACATAAGTAATTTAATTTCAGTAATTTCTAACATTGAATCCCAGGATAAACCAGGAGTTGTACAACACCAAGAAGAATCTAAATTGTGGATTTTTAATCACCACCTTAATAATTCTCAAATAGATCAGCAAGAATTTATACACCAGATTTACTGTATGATTACGTGCATGGTTCTAAATTTTTTAAAATAAATTGTCTCCATAAATTCTTCATGGTCATAATCTTCATTAAATATATACGTTTTATTCAATTTTGAATAGAAGTTATCTCTTGATGTTGGTTTCGTTTCTTTAAATTGTTCTTGTGAATTCATATATTTGTAAAATTGAACTCCTTTTTTAAATAATGTATCTAGCTACTTATCTCTGAAATATTTTGATGTTTCTCTCAGTTGTCATTCTTAAGGTTTTGGCTTGATTTATCAGTGCTATAACTCATGAATTTATAAGTAGCAGTGAATCTTAACTGTAAACCGCACTTGTCTTTCTTTCTAAATGAAATGTACTTTTCCTCGTTTTTTAGTATTAAAGTTAAATCTTCGCAAAATCTACAAAGATTTTTCCTGTCTTAAGTGTTGATGTTTGCTAGGATTTTTCTCTTGTGATAAGTTTCGTATTTTAATTTTTTTTCTTCCAGTTAAATTTTTTCCTATATTAATCATGTATGTCCTACTCAAAAAGTTGATTAACTCAATTGACTTCAAGAAACTGAATGAACTTACGATTTGAACATTTGGGGGTCTGTGTTCTAACTTTCGCATATATTATCTACTCCTGCCCACACCATCACAAGAGTGTGCTTTATGCCTAGTCAATAGAGCTACGAGTATTTCGCGGATTGAGTTGACAGCAAGCTAGTCTGGACAGTCCTCCATACACTCGAGACATTATCGTTTGCTATTGGTTGCTGTGATCAAGTGAGGCCTCTGTACAGGATTGTTGAACACTCACTCACACTAATGCTTCCTGCTTGTTACTGGCTCACAGTCAAACGGGGCGTGTGTAAGCAACTGTGGTACAATAACTACAACAATAGGAGAAAAGAACAAGTGTTTGGAGTCTACTTTGCCCCCGAATGAATTCGCGAAATACTCGTGGCTCTACTAGTCAGTCACTGGATATACTGTAATGGACTGAAGACGAGGCAGAGCAACGTTTTTCTTGTGCGCATGTCCCCAACACTGCCTCGCCCGTCGGTATCACAATTGCGAGTCACATGAGAAACATGTTTGTTAACTTTCAATTTTCAACATACCCACACTTTTATATTAATAAAATATTTTCATTCCCTTGAGTGTATTCTAGTTACATATAAACTGGATTAGAGGGAAAGTACAAACACCTCAAAACACCTGCATACATAAACAGTTTTCTAAACTCAAGTCCTACCAACGTTGATCGACAGTGCTGTTGGGCAAAAAAGCAGTTCAATGTTGGAACAATACACTAAATATGACGTAGACCACTTGTTCGTCTTCTGCGCATGTACCCAACTTTGATATACCCCAAAGGAACACGGCTGTAAAAATCACATGGTCAGCGGTGATGAATGTGTTTGTTTATATCGAAATTTTCGAAAGACAGGCCCACTTTGAACACAACACTTTCACATATTTGAATTCAATCTAATTGCGTGAGAAATTGATTAGAGGAAGTATACAAACATATCAAAGCACTTGTTTATATAAGCAGTATTCGAAACTCAGATCCTATCCACTTAGTTTATGATAATCGTATTGGCAGAAAAGCAGTTCAGTGTTGGGACACGTAAGGCCGTGTCCGAATTAACAAATTCTATATTTTGTAAATTCGTGATTTGGTAACTATCAATTCGGACGTTGTCGACAGTCACTTGTTTTGAACTCGTGGCAACGCATTATTACATTAACAGTGAAAAATATTTTTATCTAAATTTAATGCTTAAAACGGACGTAATATTTCTGCATTTATCGCTGGAATGCTACGAATACGTTAATAAATAATAAAATAATAAATTATACAATAAAGACTTTTAAAACATGTTGTTGCGGAATATATAAACAAAGCATAACACTTATGTGCTTTTGAAAGCATGCCTAGAGTATTTTATGTACATTTATTTTTAAAAAATAATTTTATTTACGCATTCGTGCATGTATTTTTAAAGAAAAAACAAACATGGCGCTGATTTTGTGATTTTGTATTTTTGCTAACATCCGCTATAGAAACAAAATATTAAATACCAAATTACAAAATACGTCACATTTTTGTATACAATATTGGGTCACGTGATAATCTTGTCAACAAAATCTGCCAATTCTGACACGGCCGGGGACTGGTTTTGCGCAGCTAGAGTGATCACTCTACCCTATATTTACTCTTACAATGTGCACAACTGAAGAGCAGCGTAGTGTGTGGTCGTAAAGTTTATTTAGTGTCGATACTTATCGAATACTGGGTGCACAACATCTAGAAGATATTTTGTCGTGAATAAATGTGTGAGAATTAACTGAGAAGTTCAAGGAAAGACGCGTCGGTGTCTGCCACGACGAAGGAGCCGGAACAGCGTCAACGACCGTGACACTGAGCGTGTGTTTGAAATTATTTTATTGGATTGGTGAGTGACAGATGATTATGTGACAACTCTAATATTTGCAAATCTGTCATGGCATTGCCTATTAAATCATGCATGTCAGTGTATTCGTAGTTCACAGCGCAGCCTTAAATTGACATAATGACAAGATGTACTGAAAATCAAGAAGGTTATGAGGACAAACGATGTGTTTGTATTTTCTAGATATAGATGAAAATATATTCTACTGCTCATCATCATAGTTCTGTTTGAACATACGATACTATAGCTCATGCTGGTAGACATAAAACTCGGTGATGGAAAATTGCATAATGTTCAACAGGATGCTTTGTTAAAGAGTTGTTTGAAAGATTCTTGCAATGGGGTTGAATGATTAAGTGAAATATTTCGAAAATACTCCATTGCTACCCTACGTCGTCACAGAAAACCAAGTTTGAGACGTGAAAAAAACACGAAAATCGAGCCTAGAGTGACTGTAATTAAAATATATAAATAAAACGTATAATAAATACCACACGGAATTATTTCAGACCAATAACAAATTAGAAAGAACAGCACATAAAGTTGCAGAACGAATTATCAAACGAAAAAACTGACGACACAGACGAATAGCCAATCTTGGCTCGTGTTTCGTGTTTGTTTCATGTTTCAGACTTTATTTGCCCTGACGACATAGTGTAAAGGCTGTTCGCGGTAAAAAGAGCACTTTTGAATGCCCTGCTTAAGATCTACTTGTATGCACGTTGTGTATTCTTCCGCCTTATGTAAGATTAACACTGTCATGTAGCTCATCACTTTATTCGTGCGTCGATCAAGTGAAACTTCGAAACTATTAGAAAAGTAAATATGTTGCAAATCTGTTTTTTTTTTTTTTTACACTTCGGTAAATTTCAAAAGCACAAGGCAAAATAAATAATCTAAATTGTGTACAAATGGTTACCTAACACTTTTAATTTGACGTAAATATATGGAACAATTTCCATCCATAGTTACCAACTTTACTGGGCGTATGACACTCAGTGCGCCCGTTATTATATGATAATATGTGCAGGCAGGGGCAGTGACTTTTTCCTAAGGTTGATTTCCAATGTGCTCACTTTATCATAAACAGCCCTTAGGAATGGATTATGTTCAAAGTATTTCACTTAATCTGTGTCGAGCAGTACGATAATTAAGATGAAGGCCGTAATTATCGTGTCGTCAGTAATCCTTGTGCACATGGAAGTGTTGGGTTGGGTACAGGGCGGACACGTGTGGCGACTACCGATAATGATCGATCAGAGCTACGAGAATGCTTTCACGCGGCCGCCGAATTTATATATATATATATATACATAATGTGCGTAGCCGGGCAGTAAGCGCCCAGGGAATGGGTTCCGGGCGAAGTACGCTATGCGAGGGGGCAGGGGCAAATTGATTGCCGGGGGCCTAATCTGAATGCATTAAACTGCGGTTAAAAAGCTTAAAATGCTGGATGGCTCTTGATTTTTAAATCAAAACCACTTTCGTCATTGGTAACATTTTTTTTTTTTTATTTCGCGATTTGTGCTCCGATTTTTTTGAAATTTTAATTTTAAATACGTGATCGTTCGGGTAGTAAGAAGCATTCTATTCACCAATCAGTCCTGTGGTTTTGGCAGATGAAAAATAATAAAAGAGTTTCATTTTCAACGCTGGAAAAAAATTTTCTAGCCTCCCTTTCTTTTAGAAGATGTAGCTTACTGTACAGTCCACGCAGAAAAAAAAATCGTAATAGCAAAACATATCGGAATCTTCCGTGTTCCATGCTGCCTGTGGATAGGTGAATTTGTAACAGTAAGTTATTATGCGTGGGAGTTTTTTTTTCCCCCAATAATAAAGCGTTTTTAACCCTCGCCTATGCCACCATTGAAATAAGAATTTTGTACTGAGTCTTAGTCTATACTTTTCGCTGCGCCTTTCGATGTCGGGTGCCATCTTCGTTTTTTGCGTGTGGTAGCCTTCCTTTAGGATCCGTGTTTGCATATCCCCGCAGCACGGGAGAGATTATTCTCCGCAGAATTTAACTATTATTGCGGAGGAATTGTCCATATCATTAAGCACATTAGTTCTTTCGCATTGCTCAGCAGATTACTCTACGCTTGTCTGAACTTGGAAAACCTCGTGACTGTAAACATAATTTATTTAAAAAAGCATCATAACTCGTTTGTGAATATTATGGCGTCAGCTATCAATATTTTTGTTTTAAATTCGATATAAAAACTAAGATAGCAGTAGAATAACTGTTTTTAAGGATTTAGAGTAACGTAAAATATTAGGCGAATGAGTGTTGTGCGGTTTAAATGAATGTAACTATTAAAGTGTTGTACGTAAATATATGTTTGTTTAGTTTAAAAATATATTCGGAGCAACACTAATTACTAATGAGTAGGGCCACCTGTTTTTCAAGAAAAGATTTACGCAAAGGCTAGACTTCAATATCCTATGTACGCACTTGCAGTCTTCATTTGACTATTGGCCGCTTGTCTTTGTGCGACGATAGTCACATGAGTGAGCCAGTCAGAATTACGTTTCTCCAATACTAACCGTACGTGATTCGCAGGCAGGCGGACGAGACACGTAACATTTCAAATTATCCAATTACCAAAGTGGGTTTGAACTAAAATGTTTTGAAACACAGCTTGTCCTGTAATCTTTTCGCGGAAAAAACAGATGCCCCTTTTAATGAGCGATCGATTTTACTCGGCCGAAATAAGCGACATCCCGTGAGGAGAACCTTGGCTGGTAGAATACCTCATAACCAGTGCTGGCTCGCGAGGAATCGGCGGCACGATTCTATCACAGAGTCGATAAATTTACAGAGACGAAATGACTTGGCGGTTCCTTTAATGTGGACATACTCATTCTCTTATTGGTGGCGCGAGGCTTTGGGAACTGGTATTGGCTGCTTCGTCCCGCGAAAGGTTCCCTATTGGTCGGGCTGTCGGGTGGCGTAAAAGTTAGCAGGCATTGATTGGCGACCGGTATTCCAATATGTTGCTGACTAGTGACGCCATTTTGCTGGCGTGTGCAACTCAATTCACGGTATAACCGGCTATGTCACCTCTGTGTTCTCAAGTACCTTGTGATTTAATCGAGAGCGTCAAATTCTGACGTGAATACGTCTTTAAATTTGCGACCATAGTGGGAGGCAATCCAGAAAATCCTATGATAACAAAATTGGGTGATAGAGATTGGCATTGCAGCTCCGAATCTATTGTCTACATTCAAAATTCAATTACACCACTCGATTGCCAAAGGATCAAATAATATATTACGTTGAGTGAGGACTGCGAAGAATTGAGTGTAGCCGGGTGGAAGGGGGGGGGGGAGGCGAGGGGGTTGGGGGCAATTTTGAATTCGTTTCGCCATGTCTCATAACTTCCCCGTAGTATAACTTTTGACTAGGAGAAGCTATGACGCTCGTTTGAATTTAAATTGACGGCCCTCGTCAAGACAATCGATTGCGTGTATAAAATCATTTGCGATGCGTGGTTATGGTGAAATTGTATGCATTTAATGTAAATAATTAAGAAAACTTAACACAATTTCGGTCTATACTCATAAAAAAGCCAAGTTGAAGTACAGAAATCGTATATGGTTGGAAAGAACATCTCAAAAGCAATCCAATGATACCCATAAAACCCCATTTGATCGAGTGAGGCGGTGCCGGGAACGTAAAATAAAATACTAGGCGTCCAAGCGCGTCAAAGTAGACGTATCCACGCAAAACAAACGACCGTGTCCCCAACACGGCCAAACCCAATTTTTTTACCAATTCGAAGACGGGCGAGACCTTCCCGACATAAGTGTGTGACAACACAAACAAAGCAGTCCCCCTATAGCGTTCCGCCAGCCCTTGTCCCAAGCGAGTATACAGCGAGTTAAAGGCTGTTCACGGTAAAAAATGAGCACTATTGAAATCCCTGATTACGATCTACTTGTATGCACGTTGTGTATTCCTCTACCTTATGTAAAATTAACATTTCTATGGGCCTCATCACTTTGTTCATCATACGTCGGTCAAGCGAAACTGCAAAATTATTAGGAAAGTAAATACTAAATAAATGTACTAATTTTTACACTTTGATGCATTAAAGAAAGAGATCCAAATAAATAATTTATCAGAAATGCTTACCTCGCACTTTTTATTCGACGGAAGATACGGAACTACTTTTCCTCCATCTTACCAACTTTACTGGGCGAATGTCACTTGGTGCGCATGATTAGCAGGTGATTTTACATGAAGTCAGATAGAAAAGAGACGTATGACCTGTGGTCTTAAGTTGTTGTTATTAATGTTGTTATTCAAGGCTACAGTATTTACAGCGATGTAAGATTTGCACCCTCTGTTTTGTTTCTGACTGGTTAATTTTATTCACATTTAGGCCTACTATCTCAGAGGTTGATGATCTTCGATTGCTGATACACTGTGTGAATTTGTTTTTTTCATCTCTAATAATTTACGATAGTTTTTGTTCAATGTGCTTATTATTTTACGGTTATCGATGGTGAATCATCCCCTTAATAAACACTTTAGACCACGAGTCGTATGCATCTTTTATTCCGGATTCTTCGTATGTAATCACCTCACTACCGTTGTAACACACTTGCGAGAACATCTTGCATAGCATGTTTACTATTACTGAGCATTTCTAAGAGCATTTATAAGAACCGTTCGTATTTCCGCACACTGTGTATTCTTCCGAGTATTTATAAAAACTTTTGTATTTCTGCACGTTGTGTATCCTCCCGCCTAACGTAAACATTAACATTCACGTGAACCTGACCGTTAGTATTCATTCGATGACGCCTGAGATTCTGAAATTTTTAGAAAAACAAATATTTCTCTACGAAGACATTTTTTTTTTTTTTTTTTTTTTTTTTTCGTATTATACATTTAAAAACTCTTGAGTGGCTGCAAATTTTGGCAGTGACATTTTTAATCAGATGTTAAAACCTAGAACTACATTCTCTGTTCGCTGCCTGAACTACCATAGATATATCAGTCTGTGTTTACACAACACTACATTGAGTAGATTTACTGGAAAGGATTAATTTTAAGGTTTGCCACAGAATTTCTGAGCTGGTTAGGGATCTGTCTTAGCTAAACTCCAATGTTTCCTTATACGTAGTGGCCGAACCTACTTCATCCGTAATGCAGCAGAAGGCACTCAACGTAAAAGTCGTCGGCAAGTAGACAGTTGCGACCTGTCCGTGGATATCGAAAAAGCAAAACAAAATCACATCCGCAACGCGCGCCCTTGAACGGACTACACATAGGCCGATCCGATCCGATCCCACCGATCCTATCAAATCAACCAAACGCAGGGTGACGACTCTACAGACAACCTGATCCAGCTGTCCGAGATGTCAGTACAAACACGACTGTCATCATTATAAACACAACTGTAATGGCCCCTACGTTGTCCAAAATGTCCCTTACGGACTGGGAATCCATTCGAAATTATCAGTCATTAAAGTAAATAAATTGTCAATCAATAAAACTAATTTACTTTAGATGGGCAATGAATGTTAACAGCACAGCAAACACCATAATCTGACTTCACACTCTCAAAACAAATATATGTATAAATAAAGACGAAGGTTGCACTCGCGGTCGGAGAATCGTGCAGATGGTGCTACGCGCGAGCTAATCGATAGGGAGAAAAGGCGGGGAGTCGGGACGATTTGAAAAATTTGGAAGGCCCAGACGACTCTAGCTTCCAATCGTTGTACCCGACCAATTTGATCGGGCGATCAGCCTACACACGGCCCAATTTCGGCTTCCGACGCGTCGTGAAGACGATATCGGGTCATCGCATCGGCCCATGTGTAGCCCGCTTAATGTCTCCTGGGTGCCGAACATTCGACTTGCTGCCATATGACTTTCGGCTAGAAAATATACTGCATGATACATTTCCATGGGAATTTACTTTCGGAAGGACGGTTTTTGGACGATTTCTCCTATAGGCCATCAGCATCCGTTTCTACAATATCGTCCTCAGCGTGGATCTGGGAAAGTCATACAGCTTCTCAGGTAATTATAGAAATCACTGCAGTTAAAAAAAAATAATAATATGATAGGTAGTCGGGCGCCACAGTGTCTATTTGATGACGTCAGTAGAATCTTCGTTTCGGTTTCTGGATTAATATTAAGTCGCTTTGTATAGGGAATAAACACAGTCCTCAGAATAAACGCCAAGCAGAGAGATACGTTGGCATAATTTCGAAGATCATAGAACTTACTCTGATCGCTAGGGCTTTCAGTATAAATCCTAGGTAGGAAGTGATTGACAATGCCATACATTCACTCTCTTAGGCCCACCGCAACTATATTCACTTATCACGAGCGAATCTTTGAACATCCTCACAGTCCAGATACTGGACAGTCTGTATTCCCACTGAAAATACTGCCAGTCACGTGAAAGGTAACATTTACATAATTAAGTTAAAATATCTAGTTGTGAGTTTTACGTTGCTTCTTCTTCTTTTTCCGTTAGGGTCTTCTAGGGACAACGAACCAATTTCAATGCCTCATCATTTGTTGTTCCTTCTCCTTCCTCCAGCACTCCTTCATCTTCTCACTATGTATCTTTTTCCTCTCCTCGGACCATTTTGAGCCTGTTTTCTTTTCCTTCCTGCCATGGAATCCTTCCATTTTTAACACTTTTCTCTTAAAGATTTCTCTCTCTGTTGCTTCTTCTTCTTCACTTATATTGTTTCTTTCCAGATCTTTCTTAATTTACTGAGTCCAGGTTGTTGTTGATTTCTTGTTCCAAAGATATTTGAAGATCCGTTTGGTCAACCTGTTGTCATCCATTCTATATAAATGTCCAAAAAATATCAATCGTCTCTTCCGTATTGTTTCTGTTATGTTTTCTATGTTGCTTCGTTATACGTATTCTTGGCTAGGTTTTTATTCAGTGGTTGAACACAGGAAGGATCCAGATGGTGGTACCCCCATTATTATTTAATGGCATCCGAACCATTGGTACCGTTCGAGGCACATCGATACAGGTGACAATAACACGAGTGCCCAGCGTCCCATCGCCCATACGCTCAAGGCGTTGATCCGACGTGCAGCGCGTCTGTCGTTACTCATTCCTGTGCGAATTATAAAGGCAGTTCACGATAAAGTGAGCACTTTAGAAATGAACCTTAGAAACTCACTGACCCGGCATCCATTTGTTTTAATAGGTGCACTGAGTGACATTCGCAAAGTAAAGTTGGTAACAATCGATAGAAAGTAGCTCCATATCTTAACGTCGAATAAAAAGTGTCAGGTAACCATTTGTGATAAATTAGAATTATTTCTTCCGTTTTCTGTTATTTTTAATGCCTCGAAGTGTAAAAATGAGCAGATTAGTAAAAGCATTTTCTTTCTAAATAATTTCACAGTTTCGCACTCGCAAAGACAACATCGATATTTTTCTATTATGACGGAAATATTACTTAAAAATATTCCACCCAATTTTATCGAATAAAATGCTTAATTGTGTACAACAGTGTGTCTTTGGAGTGTTATTATTTGGATTATGTCAAGCGAAACAAATAAAATCTCCCATTTTGACTAAGAAACAATCGTTTTATTATGATTAACGTTTTTACCATTTCAATGGCAACCATGTTGAGGCTCATAACCGGATTTGATTAGTTACCCACGCATTTAGCGCTATTAAAACGAACAATTTTCCCCAATGAGAGTTTGGAAAGAAAAGAAAAAAATTGTCTTGACAGATAGGTAGCAAAAACCATTATGCTCCTTCGTTCGAGTCATAACGCCACAAAGGATACCACGTTTTATGTTTATAGTACTGAAGAAACGATTAGTATTTCGTTCCACTGTTATTAACAATGCGTCACTGGATTACACGCAGTAAAGCTTGAGATGACAAGATTTTATGATTACACTCGCCTCTGAGACTTCTGAATACCGGCTCAGCATTGATGAATCATAATTCACACTAGCACGTACCCTCGAGAGATCTCCGGTTTATCATCTTCGCTGTCTGAGATCAACTTCTAGGCATTCAGCTGTTTTGCTTCTTGCCAGAATCTTCAGTTGCTTAGATTCTCGAAATTTTTCACCCTTTGACCATTATGTGAGCTAGGCTGTCTATGACGTCATTAACTGCTATACAAGTGAAGCTGGACTTTTAACTATCTCCGACGACTGGTAGTTAGACAGAATCCTGCAGTTTGTTGCGAACGGAGTGTAAATATTCTTTCAATTGTAGGCCTATATCACCACTAATGAATATATACTGCTAATTTGATTTTTAGCTGCAATGATGCCTGCTGAAATATATTGCAAAACGTCGGTGAACTTTACCTTCCACTACAAAGCAGCTCGTCCTCAAAAAACCAAAGGGGGCCGCGGTGGTGCAGTGGTCAGACTACTCGCCTCCCACCTAGGCGAACCGGGCTCGATCCCCGGCGAAGTCGCCCTGGATTTTCGCATGTGGGCATCGTTCCGGACGATGCCGCTCGTCGGCCGGTCTTTTCGGGATCTCCCGTTTCCCCCGCCCTTGCATTCCTGCGCTGCTACATACTCACCTCGCTTTACCCTTATCGGCTCTAAAGACCTCGATGTTGAGAGCTGCCCAAATATCTTCACTCTCTCCTCGTTCACTCGAAAAACCAAGCACCGTGTATTAACATTTCACTTTGCAGCTATGTCTTGTATGAATTGTTAACAGGCGACACAAAACTTGCAGTGGTTTATACAATTAAGAAACTCAATGCGACCAATGTGGCGAGCGACAAATTTCAGCCACTCAGAGCTTCGGTGTTGGCGAAGGGCGTCGAGAGCGTTGCAAGGGCGACAACCATAGGTTCAGACGCTGACGGCCTGCAACTGGATACTAGCTGAAGTAAACAAAAAAATAAAATCTACGTAATAAACTGGTAGTAGATATACTAACAGGAGTCATAATTAATGTAACTGTCGCTTAAGTTTATAGGAAAACAAAATTATGATATTTTCCGATGCCTGACGAATCGTTCGTTTACTGAATGACCGTTTCAACTTTTTGATATTTTTTTCTAATAAATTTGAATGGTTTCACTCAATAATAACACTGGTTATTTACTAAATAAATATCGTTTGCTTCGCATCACGTCGCATAATTGAAGTTGTAGCTATAATAAAGGCATATGGGCTCATGTACCCTTTTTGCGGCGAATGCTTAAATAATGATAAGCCATAATTTTCTGAACACGTCCTCAAAATTTTAAGTAGATATTAAGAAGATATTTTAATTCCTGAGAAGGTGTATTTAGTTGTAGTGTAGTTGTAACTATGTATGTAAAACTCATGAACGCCGCACGTATTCAAATGCCTGTACATTGGCGCCAGTATGATTAGATTTGTAAATAGACGTAATATAAGTAGTTACACAATGTACCTGCATTATAAAGGTAATAAGAAGAGGTGTATGTGCAAGGCGAATGACTCTGAATAATTAGAAATACTTGTGCCGTGGTAGTAAGTGAGAGAGAGAGAGAGAGAGAGAGAGAGAGAGAAAAGAAAAAAAAGTGATGCCCTTTATGATATTGTTCCCTTAGCTTACGTATGCGGCCATTGCTATTCGTTAGCTTTCACTTACGGAGTAAAAAAAGTAGGTAGCATACCAACACAAATACCTTGTGCACCCTGACACCTCAGGAACACTTGGTACACAGTTAATTGTAATCAGAAAATACTTTATGAACATGGGGAGACGCAGGGATAAACAACAGAAAATAAGGTAGACAACCACCAACATTAAATCATTCTTAACATCCAAATTTATTGAATAAAATAAATTATTCTTTAAGTTACCTTGCTTTTATTATTTCCTTGCTTTACCTGGGCAACGGCTAAATAAAACCCTTGTAGCAATTAGCAATGATTTAACAAAGACACATAACATTCCTATCTGACGTGGGAATGGCCGTACCTAGCTTAATAAAAATTCCTATATTAAGCAAGACGTAAGATTAATTTCACTCATATAAAATCCCTTAAAAATTAATGTCACTCTCAGAAGAAAAATAAATAATATGTTTATTCAATAAAAAATTACTCAACACTTCAGTGTAGAATCTTTCTCAAGTTAATAGTGGGCAAAGTTTTTAAAGCTGGTTCCTCGGTACCAATAAAACAAACATGGCGTCGCCGATATGGGAGAAACCTTCTAGAAGGATTATGGCGGATGCAGCGTTAACACATGCAAGTAGTGCAATGTAGACTTATCTCACTAATGTTTTGTAGCTCTCTGTGCTCTTTTAGGACGTAGAACGACTTTGGTATTGCAAACAAACTATGCCGTTAGGGCTCGCATGTGCAGGGTTTCATATTAAGGGTCTCGTCGTCGTGAAGAAAAACATCTCTAACACTGACGCGGTCTAATTTCTAACTTATATATACTATCCTAGTAAAAGGGGCTTAAACGTACTCTCAGTTTGCTGGAAACACTTGATACACAAAATTAAACATTGAAGCTAAGACAACCTAAAAATCAAATTAAAACCCTACTTAACACCCACCTTCAATGTAGCGGAAGGATACAAAATGGGTTGAAAGAAGAGCCTAAGCAGGTCTTACTTAAGGTTTAGTCAACCGTGACCGAACTATGCCAGTTTATAGTTTTGAAAGCTTTTTAAAACCAAGCAAGCGTGTCAGTGTATTTAACGAGAAACAAGTGGTATGCTCGCGTGGAAAAATCGACTGAATATCACGTCCCTGCGTTTCAACAAAGCGCTATATTGTAAAAGCTCAGGGACTTGGCTGTCCCCTAACAATACAACGACTTGGGTTTTGCGTCAGAAGAGAGCACTTGTGAAGATAACAATGTGAGCGTGATAGGATTCGTAGGTCGCAACTTCGGCGGACACTCGAACCGACGACGAGTTGTTAACAGACGTCGTTAAGGCATCTTCCCCGCTCTGTGTCCCATATTCCCTTCTTTCCCGCTTCTCGATTTAAGCGCAGAGAAACGTAGGCGATTACTCCGAGGTTTCTACAGTTTGTGATCATTGCTTCGAGTCCCGGCGTTTTACAAGTGATTGGTACTATTTTGTTCACGATAAACTGAGCACTTCAGAAATGAACCTTAGAAAAAAAGTCACTGCCTTTGTATGCATATATTTTAATGGGTGCACTGAGTGACGTTCGTCCAATAAAATTGGTAACGATGGCTGGAAAGTAGTTCTATAGCTTAACGTTGAATAAAAAGTGTTTGGCAACCATTTGTGATAACTTAAATTATTTATTTCGCTTTCTGTTTTTTTTTAATGCATCGAAGTGTAAAAATGATCAGATTATTAGAATATTTACTCTCTTGATAATTCCACAGAATTTGTATTTTACGGACGTATGAATAAAGTGATAAGGACCATGGTAATGTAGATTTTACATAAGGCGGAAGAATACACAATGTGTATATGAGTAGATCTCAAGCAGGGCTTTCAAAAGTGCTTATTTTACCGTGAACAGCCTATATTAACTTGATTCACCTTAGCAGTAACTCGAAAATCTAACATAGTGATCTGCGTTGTTTCATTAAATATATAGCCTTCATATATTTTATTCCATTCATATACGTTTAGTCGTTCCCTTTGACACTTTTCAGAGAAAAAAAAAACTTAAAAAAAAATTCAATTTCTAACAAATGCCGCTTATTATCTTTAAATACTACCAAATGGGTTACAAGCCACCAATTAATTTTAAAGTTTAAAGTAGTTAATTCACGGAAATTGTACCTACTTATTTAACGATAGTTGTACATTTACAGTGAGTATGCGTTTCTGCTTCCTATTTAGGTGTATTATTTTACAACGCTGGCACAATTATTTTGTATTGAGGCCGATGAAAAATTCCTAAACATGACGCTCTTAAGGTTGAAGCAAAGCAACTGCCTATGAAGCACTGCACCTGACTGTACAACGTTAATAACTCGTACAAAATTAGTACAGACAATATAAAAATTCTCAGAAAAGTGTGATTTATGCTGTATATGAAAGAAGAATGTATATATTTCGCAACATTATAAAATATTTTACTCAATTATACCTTTTAAATGTAAAACATTAATTGATCTATAGAGTCCGCATTTTTAACCTAATTTAAGCACATTTCCATTTTGGATGCTTCGGAAAGCATAATTTACAAGAAATCTTCAAGAAAGATCGTCATAATATTTGCTATGATCAAGTGTAATAAAACCATAGTAATAATTTATCATATAAATTTTATAACTACCTTTATTTATGTCAGTTTCAGCCATAAATGTTTGTGACAAATGAACGCACATAAAATTAACTATAAAAATTATTTCCTACATTATTTTTACAATTTTCTTACACATAATAGTAGTTAGAGCTAATGATTTTTTGCGAAAAGATATGAGTAAATGGTAGACTTTAATACTATAAGCACCAACAGCAGCTTGTCTGTTGCCAATGGTGGCTGTCTGTTTGAGATTGCCTTTTCATATTTGACCAGACCACTCGAAATTCGGCAACATGGGCACGGCTCCTACGTGATTCGTGTGCAGACAGTTAACACGTGTCAGAAAGTAATCCAGCCAATCAAGATAGATAAATGACCCTACAGTGTTTTGGAATATAACTTGTCTTGAAATTTTTTCGCGAAACCTCACTACCCCTAATCATAGCAAACATTATGTCGATATTCCACGACGAAGATTTTCTTGCAAATTCTGCTTTCTGAAGCATCCAGCATGGAAATATGCTTCAATTTCCTTAAAAATACCGACTCTATTGATCCATTATTTTTTATATTTAAAAAATATATTTTAGTAAAATATTTTATAGTTTAGTAAAATATATACATTATTCTTTCTTATACGGCATGAATCGCATTTTTCTGACAATTTTTATGGTGTCTGTACTACTTTTTTTTTTTAGTTCTTCACGTTGTATAGTCGGGTACTGTGATCCATAGGCAAGTGCTCTGCTTCAAACTTAATGTTTTTTTAGAAAGAAAAAAGTGTGTACCTCTACTTGACTTCCACTTGTCACTCTATCGACATTACAAGTGCAGTGATATTATTTAGCATCAATGCCATGTGTGACGCTTGCGTCGCTCTTGCACTCCGTCTCCTCCTGCTTCGGGCGCTGAAAGTCCAGCGAGCCCTTGTTATGTAATTCTTCGCTAATGGTCCGCATACATATTCCCCATATCCCCCATTCTGACTCACGGGGCACGCTAATGCGAGCAAGTTCAAATACCGCCCGATCAAATACCAAAGAGCCCTCTGGAAATACTGCCGTGTTTGGTAAAGCTCCTTTCTCGGTCAGAATGACGGGCGGCCAACATGGAATAGTGCTCTAGTTCCCTTAACTTCTTAAAAGTACCGTCTGTATAACATATTCCTCTATTTTCCGTAGAATATCCAGTTAGTCGTGGGTTTTTATACAGTGTTTTATTTCCAGAGCCCTTAAAAATTCGCGTTATCCTTTGGGAACATCATAGACTCTAAATACCCAAGGGTGCCCCCCTCCCCCCAAATATATAATAGAGCCAAACTTTGTTCAACTCGTACGAATTGTATGTGATAACATTTCCCTCGAATTAAAAAAATAACACTTTATGTTTTTTTGCATAATTTGATGTTAAATCAACTATTCTTCTGTTTTATCGAATCCGTAATAAATACTTACTAAATTTTACAGGTGAAAAAATTTACAAAAGAAAATAATCTTATGGGCTACCGAGTTATATATACGTACCTAATCACCAAATAACTAGTCACCTTTATGAAAAAAAAAAAAAAAAAGAAAAAAAGTTAAACATTTAGAAATGTTTATATATTTAAACATTTTCTTCATAAATATGGCTTGTTATTCGGTGATTACACATGTACTACGAGGTAGCCCGTGGGATTAGTTTACTTTGTTAAACTATTGCCCGAATCATTTAGTATTTGTTATCACGACTGGAACAAAACAAAATAATTACGTGTTTGACATCAAATTATGCAAAAAAATATCTAAAGTGTAATTTTTCATTTTAAGAAAATTTCGTCACACACAATGCGTACGAGCTCAACAATGTTTGGTACAATTACAAAATAGCAAATTTTTTGGGGTCTGACACCCTTAAACTTTCGTGTTATGTTCTTTATTGGTACATGATTTATTAGACACGTCCTCGAATAGTCTTGAGTGAATAATAAACAAGCAACAAAGTAAAGGCCAAATCATGGCACAAAATGATTATTTGTCACCGAATGCTATCTGCTTACTGGTCTAAGGAATAACATTAAACAGACGAGTGCAGAAATAAATCATTGCCCGTATGGCATACGGCCACCGTGTATAATATGTTTACAACTGTGGCGGCGCTCTTTTTTGGGAATTCATGTTTCAGTACGAGTGACCTGAGATTCCAGTGCTGTATGATTAAGGACCTGCGAAATTCGCGTTATTATTTTAGATCAGGCTAATCTTCGCAGTACTTTACGTAAAGGAGACAGCACCGTTTCTCCACTGGCTGCTGCATAGATATGAAGTCCCTCCCTTATTATCTGAACTCCATGTTAATAGGATACACAATTGCGAAGAGTTCGTTTATTGGCGCAGAGTTACCCAGGGCGTGTCGCATGAAGTATGGTCCAATCACAAACGTATAGCAAAGATACGCGTGTTTCAAGTTCAACGTTTCCTCAAATAATAGCGCGAATTTTGAAGATCCCTATGTATGATGCATGAATGAGGTATTTTTAAGTTTCAAGCCACGCCGATATTAGCCTGCCAACACAAAGTTGGGTGCCAATAAGAAACAATAGCAAGAAAATTGTGCTGAAACTTCTACCGCGAACGCCAGCTGTGAACGTCAGAAGAATTGAGTCCCTGGCCAGCAACTTGCACATAACGCCGTCCGCCAATCATCTCCTGGTAAGTTGCTTGCTAACCGGCAGCCCAGCCGATATCCCGGAGCACGCTGCAGCCAGTCAGGCACAGGGCCTGATACACAGTGTCGGGCAACCAATCAGCGGAACGTAGACGCCCACGTCGAAGAAACCACAGCTCTATTCCATTTATACGTATTTACGTTTTATGCGATCATGCCCCATTGTTAGAGCCCCGAGTATTTCGCGGATTGATGAGACAACAGGCTAGGCTTTACAGTTCTCTATACACTCGAGACATTATCGCCTGCTTGTAGGTTACTGCGATGAAGTGAGGCCTTCGTATAGGACTGTTCAAAT
This sequence comes from Dryococelus australis, assembly GCA_029891345.1. Taxonomy (NCBI): domain Eukaryota; kingdom Metazoa; phylum Arthropoda; class Insecta; order Phasmatodea; family Phasmatidae; genus Dryococelus; species Dryococelus australis. The sequence continues at coordinate 82,359,450 of CM056995.1, forward strand.
CTCACTCACCCTACTCCTCCCTGCTTATTACTGGCTCACAGTTAAACGGGGCATGTACACACAACTCTTGTCCAATCATAGTAGGGGGAGAAAATAACGCGCGTTTGAATTCTACCTCGTCACATAAGGAATTAGCAAAATATTCAGTGATCTATCCATTGTGGAAGCAACCAGCCAATATACACTGTTAAGAATTTGTTCGTATAACTACTGTATCAATGTATACGAATAGTGATAAAATGCGATTGATAAACTATTCTCCCATACATCCACGGTACCATTCCTACATTCGCTCACGAAACAGTCAAATGCGTAGGGAAGTGCCCAACCTTGTATAGTAACGAGGCTCAACATATCTATATTTGCAGTCTAACATGTGGTATTATTTCCATACTGTTTGTATGTTCGAAACTTCCATTACAATTTATTAAGTTTACCAGAAAAATTTCTACAGTGTACAGTTGGCAGTTTCTCGAGTGTACAGATGACGATGACATCTACCCTGCACGTTAACGAACTTACGAATTTTCCTGGTCTGTAGTTACTCCTCGCATTTAGAGACCAGAAAATGCCGCGAATTAATTTCTGGGACAAGCTTGACGTCAAACAGATGGATTTCATATTTTTGGGCCTCCTTGGTGTACAACTGAGTTTTTTTTTTTTTTTTTCAGTTCTTTACCGGTCCTGGACGATTCAGCTGGAAATAATTACAGAACAGGTAAAAAAAAACTCGAGTGGGGAGTGAACCCAGGGCGAGACAACACTCTCCGAGTGACGGGCTGTCCAGCTGGGACCCTTAGGTGACCGTCGTCCCCGGACATGACATGAAATGAAATGAGACCCTAGAATGAAGCGGCGCTGGAGCGTAAGGGTGGGGAAAACGAGAGTACCTCGAGAAAACCCGCCGGCAAGTGGCATCGTCCAGCACGATTCCAACATGCGAAAATCCAGGAGTAAGCCCGCCGGGTATCGGGCCCGGATCGCTGTGGTGGGAGGCGATCGCCCTAGCCACTGCGCCACCGTTGCCCCTACAGAATGGGTAACAGGTGTTGACTGCTGTATAGTGAAACTGGTTGATAGCTGGGGCAGCAGCTGACTGGGATAATTCTGAATCTCAGTTATTCAATAGTTCTGTGAAGTCTAGCCTACGACAAATGAATACGCGAAATCTCTACTCAATATGCTAAATAGGGAATATACGGAAGCAATTTCATAATTATCAGTTCTTGAACCGAAAACTTTCTGTGAGCTTCATTTTTTAAAAAAAATTGCCAAGGTATAACGAATGACTGCGTAAGTCTGTCCGAAATTTGAAATGATAGAATACTGTTGTTGTTTGCCCATGTAAAATTAATGGAAATAATTAATTAATTAAGCTCCATGGCGAAGAAATGAGAAGTATGAAGAATTACAGGCAAAAGGCTTAACGTACGAAACTATTTCTTTACTCGTTAAATTCAGCCAATAGGAAAACAAACCATGAAATAAAAAGCACAAAGTAAAATAAGTTTACCTTAAAACTAAAACTACACTTAAATACTTCAGTCTATATTCAGTTTTACTTGTTATTTTTACGGTTATGTGCAAAATACTGTTACATTTAATGTTACAGACATGCTCGGTATTAACACTGACTGCACATAGATGTAGGTAGACCTACTCTTAAGTGCCGTTTGTTTTTAGTACAATGATTTGCCACATAGCAAACTCTTGACCTCTGTTGTTCGTTTAACCTAGGTAGGCACTATTGTCACTTCAGTTTTCTAAATTTATACTGCAATATTAAACATTAAGAGTCTGAGAAAATTTACTAAACTGTGTCCAGTTCTTACTGCTCACGTTTTCGAAACTGATTTGCAAATTTTATGACCAAAAAAATTGATCAATACTAAAACTGTTTTCTACTGAAATACAGAGAAAGACAAGTTTATAAGGGATGTTACTTATCACAGTCCCTTGCAACAACTTCAGTCCAGTAAACAATTAACTCCCGTCTAATGTATTGTTCACATCAGTATCAATTTTTTTTCTGTAGCAAAAAAATCGCACCGCGACGCCAGCATTTCGTCGCTTTTAAGCGCACTCGAAACATGTGACTCACCCTTATGGCGTAACGCTGGAGCATACTAAAATGTGAAGTGCTTTATTTAACGTGAGATAGTGAGTTTTAAAAACCGAATTTACTTAAAGACATTAATATTGAGAAATTTTTCCATTCTGTAAATATTTAACAACACATGGCATTTCAATTATTTCTGAGATTTTTATGCAATCGACCTAGAGTGTCTAATCACAAGGCAATATATCTAACTCTCTTTCGGGAAGTTCGGGGACCGGCTCGGACTGAATCTACTGGGAATTGTTTTCTCAAGCGAGTATTCATCGCCATTTTAAGTAAGCGCTGATAAAATTTCTTTTAGGGGGAGATGATAATGAATTCTTCTGGTATTAGCTTTCGAGTCATAAAATGCATTTTTCATTAATTTTAGTTTTTTCCTCTATTCAAATATAGTATGTGACTCAGTAGATTTCTTGAAATCAGCATCAGTGGATAATGGCCATTTATTACTTTCTGAGAATAACAACAAAAGGGTTATTAACACAAGAAGTCAAACAATAATAGTCTCCGATGAAATATAATGTCAATATCCTAAGCCCTAAGGGAGTCACATTTTAAATATTAATCTCAAACACATGCAATATAATATATAATATGCACAAATCCAAATTGCCTTCCAACATACCCTCTTAGTATAACATCCCAAATTCTCGCCAAACAGACTAATATGACGCTTGACCTTTATCCGTGTAAAACGTCAAAAACAAACGAGGTGGGAGTTGATTCTGTTCGAAAATGACGTTGGGATCGCGTGGCTAGCACTGTGGCCTCCCACTACAGCGATCCAGGTTTGAGTCCCGGCTGGGTCACGTCCGATTTTCGCATGTCGGTGACGCGGCAGACGTCGGCTGGAGATTTTCTCAATCCCCTTTCCTCACTACCATTGCATTCTCCAGGCGCTTCATCCCCATCTCACCTCACCATCGTCAGCACTGTAAACCTCTCGGATGTTTAGGCTCGCCCCGAATCTCTTATGCCTCACATCTCCCCATCCTTGAGGCCGCTGTGGTGCAAAGGCTAGTTGACTCGCCTTCCACAAGACGAACGGAGTTCGATTCCCAGCTGGGGCGATACCAGGATTTTGGTATGTGAGAATCGGGCTGGACAATGCCGTTTGTCGGTGGGTTTTCTCGGTGATATCCAGTTTTCCCCGCCCTTGCATTCCATCACTGCTCCATACTCACTTCGCTTCACCCTCCCCGGCTCTCAAGACCACGATGTTAATAGCCACCCAAACCACTTCACTCACTCACTCACTCACATCCCAGTGTGAGACACTGTATCTCGCCCGGCTCACAAAGTAATTTATGCCCGGTTGCACCATCGTGGTTCGAAACTCGATCCGAGATCGGATCTAAGATCGACGCAGAGAACTGTTGCACAATTCTAGTTAAGAGCTGGACTGGAGATCGAGATGGAGTTCATTCCGAACCGCCGAAATCGGTGGTTCGGAATCTCGATCCGAGATCAGCAACCATCGTCGAAAAATGTAGTTCGAAAATACGCCATCAAATAGAACTACGTTCGGTTGTTTTGTTGGGAAATTAAAACAACATTATACGCACTTAAATATTATTCAGTAAAATTCGTACAACAATAATTCACTTAAAACAGATCAAACATCGCACATCTAGTTCTATCTATAGTGAAAAAATACGCATACTTCCATGACGTCATATATTACGAACCAATAGCAAAATTTGTCTCATACGTAATCTCGATCTCTCACTTTGGAACCAAGATCGATGAATCGGAGATCCATAATCATGAAATTTCGTCGGTGCAACACTTTTACATTGGAACCAAAATCAAACTGAATCCACGTTCGGAACTAGGATCATTCGATCTCGGATCAGGGATGATGTTGGTGCAACCGTGCATCAGTGTGCTGTCGCTAACCTGGCAGCGATTGTTCAATTTCCACTAGGGAGGGGATTTTCACTAATATTCCTGCTTGTTATTAAGAGCCAAGCAATAACTTATGGCTGTATGTACTCCCGGAATACGATATCCATACAAACGTCAGATCCAAATGGTGCAAAAAGTAAGAAAAAAAAGTAAAACCCTTCTTTAGGGTAGGGTAAACATGGATGAGACGGGGCCGCAGCGGAGCGAGTTATCCTACCTGGGTGCTCCCGAAGAAACGCCAGTGACAATCAGCAACGTCAGACATGTTTCCCATATGTGAAAGATTCGATTCGGTTCCGCCAGGGATCGAAACCAGTTCGCTGTGATAAATGCTGCTCGCGATTTATTCAGCATTTTTGAAATCAACCTTTGAAAAATGTCACTTCCCCTATCTGCACGTATTTCAACGAGCTCACTGACTGGCGTGCGCACAGTTAAGGCAGAATCCCACCCGCCATCTTGGATTTATGAAATGTTTGCCATACTCTGGAAATACAGTTTTGTATCATTTTTTTTTTTTTTTTTTGGAACTACAGAGCACATAGCATTGCCTAGTACATTGTGTGTGGTCAATATTTCTTGATTACTGTTTGATAATGTCGCCTTTGTAATCGTTCGCAAGAAATTACCTCGCGTTTCGCCTCGACAGTTGCCAGCTGAAAATTAATAAATGTAGCGAAGCTGTGGCAGTTCGATAAACTTCGGGAAGCTGTTATTTAGGATATGTCGAGCGGTAAATTTCAATACACATTCTGAAATATAAACTTTGGTGAAAAATCGATCAATCCAAGATGGCGGGTGGGAATCCGCTCGCCTTAAGATGCCTACCACGGAGAGAAAATAGTTCCATGTCGCAACGTTGAATTAAAAGTGTCAGGTAAACATCTGCGAATTCTGAATCAATTTATTTTGTATTAATGATTTTATGTAGTTAAGTGTTACAATTAGCAAAATCGTAAAATGTTGACTTTTCTAATAATTCCACAGTTTCACTTGACCGGCGCATGAATACAGTTACCAGGCCCATGACAATGTTAATTTCACATGCGGCGCAAGAATACATAATGTGCAGACAAGTATATATTGAGCAGAGCTTTCAGAAGCTCTCAGTTCACCGTGAACAACCTATAGAAGGCCGGCGTGATCTTTGTACAACTCCCAAAGGCCCCATTCGAACGTGAAATATGATGAAGAAGTCTACATTCCCTTTTTTTACTGCCTGCAGCTGATATGAGTAAAGATTGTCCCTTTATTTACTGATGCTGCTGGTGAGTCACTAACGAGAAGTGTATTTGCGTATGGGTTGGAGGCTACATTCTTACTGGGACCACTGATTTGCAGGACAGGCGGTCTCGGCAGTAGCAGACGACAAGAAATGGCGGCGGTAAAATATAATCCTAACCAAGAAAGCGTATTATTGCTGTTATCTGCCGAGCACACTTTAGAAGTAAAAAAAAAATGTGTTAGTCTTCAATGATTTCCATCTGAATTAAGTGACCATACTATAATTATTTTACAAATTAATCCTTTTATCATCGAAAAACACATTCGTGCTGATGACACGACATTCTTGTCGGGAATAGCGGAAGATAGTATTTCTACTGCTGGCACTGCTGATGAGTGTTCCGCCCCTGAGATCAACGACTGTCTGTAGGCGTTCTAAATAATTTTCTGTTGACCAATAACCGCAGTGCTGTCAGTAGAAAACTGAATGTAGCCAATGTTACATTATACCGTTGTAATGTTTAAGTCATATTCTTTCCAACCTCAAGGTATTTATCGAGTAAGATTAATAAATATTATGCGTAGAGCGGCGAGCAGAACCTTCAATAAACAAAAAAATATATATATTTATAAGAGCAAAAATTACCACGTTGTGGTGTTAGGAAGGGTTGGCCAAACCTCTTGATCTAGCTCTAAATATAAATTGTCACCGTCTGGCCCAGAACCCACATCACTTGTAAAATTTAATACGCGTGGAAAAAAACCATGTTTCCTTAACGTAGCACTGTCACAATTATCAACTGTGTTATAAAGCTAATAGATATGCTGGAGGAAGTATATTCGTATATGTTTGAGTTTAATGTCGCCTGATAAATATGCCAAGTTAACTTGCAACACAGCATAATCGAAATAAAAATGTTCATAGAAAATACTGTCTCACTAAAACTACACATAGTTTATATTCACATGGGATTAAAATTTGCGCATTATTTTATAACACTGCCACCTTTGCTACTTGCGTAACAAACAACCGATGATGACAGACCGGCGAAACAACTGTACAATAATTCAGTGTCCTACGTATAGGGGATATGAAGAATTTGATGCCCGTGTTTGTGTCACCCGTAACGCTTCGTTCTTTATGTTCCTGAAACAAAAAATAATAACTTCAGGTAGACGGGTGTCTCAAATGAAATACTTACGAAAGCATTCTCATTGTACAGCGAGCCATTACATCGAAATTAATTGAGCTCATCTCCTCTCTTAGTAAAATCTAACGTACCTTGGAAATGTATCATTTGTACGGCTTGCATGTTAAAATAAGAAATTAACAAACCATACCAGACGTAGGAATACTAACTAGTTCACAAACTGTAACACTACTCACACAGTCGGGTAACGGTTTTAACATAGAAGGAAATAAAATACCATTATAAAATGTACATATTTATGCATATTTGAAATCTACTTTAACCCATTCAGACCAATAAACTTACCTATGGGAAAATGATTTACAAATAGTCTTACTGGTCTAGGCCATAACTGGTTCACATTACTGTAGCTGAACATACAGCTGTGACAATGAAACAAGTGTAGTGCCGGCTTAAGTACAGCACGCATCATAAAAGTTTTTGTTAGCCAAACCTAGAAACGTTAATTAATGTGGGTCGGAAAGGGTTGAAGCGTTTAAATATACTTATAAAACTTTGACTTACTAGACAATTAAAAAGTTTATTTTGCAGAGAAGCAGATTCTGACTGTCGATAATTACTCAGGATTTGCATACAGTTTCATTAGCGTATGTAACGTCAACGTTTCCTGTTAGTATTATTTTGTGAAATATTGATTCAAGCTGCAGAGTATTTTTTTCTCTGCATTCCGTTTTGGAATGCTTGTGGTTATTATACTTGCGTGGTCATTCAGCACGCGCACAAAACCTCCTCGACGTCATTCACCATCGTGGTGAAAGGTCTCGAACGGAGTTTCCCAAGCAGCAAAGCGCCTTACCTCACTCCCAGATCACGTGCAGATACAAAGCTGTTTTTTTTTCCGCGGAGGGAATTTTATTGATGGCCATTATGCTATGCAAGTAGAGTGGGACTTAAATATTAGACAAGACCCGTGGGGGGTTCGAAGAAAGGGGAATATCATGGCAATCGACGTGGGCGGGGAGTGAGGAGTGGGAGGGGGATAGAGGAGGATAAATAAGAGATGGGAGGAAAATTGAATAGAAGTGGAGGTCAAGAGTAAACGGTGGCTCGCAGACAAGCGTGTACTGTGTGCTGAGTGGCCGGAATAACCAGGGTCGCCTGCGCCTGCGCGTTCCGAGAGACAAACAATGCCCGCGACGAAACTTGTACACCGTACACGGCGCAACACAAAGCCCTGGTTAGTTACTGAAGTACAGTCGAATTTCTCTTCTCCTTAAACAATATAGTATGATACATTCACGTGGTTACTTCACACTTTTCTGAAGCCCTGCTTAAGTTATACTTCCAGGATATTCCTCCGTCTCGTCCAAACTAAGTTTAACTAATTACATTAAAAGAAAACGCACCGAATCCGTGCGCACTCACTTGTAATTAAATTTTGCATTAGAACTATTTCTTACTAGGCGCTACCAACACACATGTTTTCTCACTGTTTTAATCCATATTTATTAGAAATGAAATATTATCATTTATAAATAAAATAATATATTGTAGAATTAGAATATACATGAAACTCCAATTTAACGAAAGTTAAGGTAATTTTATCTTAACAGAGGTATACAAAGGTGGTGATATATGGCATATTTAAGAAATAACCAAACACATCATACATGGGGTGATTTTTCAAATGTTTGATTCAAAAAGTGTGAAGAAACTGCGAATAGACTATAGACATCAACTCAAGAAATGTATTAACATTTTCAACCCAATGCCCGTATACGTTCCATTCGAACTTTTCTGAATCCCTGCCAAAGTTCTACTTCCAGGATATTCCTCTGCCCCAGGCAAACACAACTTTAGCTAGTCTACAGAATTACACCAAAATGACAACGCACCGCAGTCGTGCGCATTCACCGTTGGCTGAGCGGTTAGACTGCTCACCTCCCACCAAGGCGTACCGGATTCAATTCCCGGGCGGGTCACTTCCAGATTTTCACAAAGGGTAATCGTGCCGGACGATGCTGGTGGTCGGCGGATTTTCTCTGGGATCTCCCGTTTCCCTCTCAACTTATATTCCGCCGCTGCTCCATTCTCACTTCATTTCACCCTCATCGGCTCTTAAAACCTCGTTGTTAAGAGCCGTCCAAATCTCTCAACTCAATTCGTGCGTACCCAGTGTAATAATATTTTTCATAACAACTATTTCTTACTAGGCATTACAAACATACTTATTTTCTCTCTGATTTTATCCGTATTAATCATAAATGAAATGTTATATATTGTAGATAGAATAAAAGATAAAATTTAACCAAAAATACGTATTTTTATGTTAAGATGATTATAAAAGCCTTGTGATACATAACATATTCAGAAAACTATCAAACACGTCATACATGTAATAATTTTTTAAAGGTTTAATTAAAAAATGCGAAAAAAAAAAAAAAAAAAAAAAAAAATTAACACTGCCTCAGATTTAAAATATACACCGACACATTCATTTCAATTTTTGGTTTGATAAACAAGGAAAACACAATGAAATTTTGTCCTTCAAAAATTTTGCTCGGTCGAATAAAACCGCTTAACAAAAAATACGTACCCGAGCATGATGTATTTACAAACACCAGTCACATGTTAGGCTAGTGTTATAGGTTAGCGTGAAGTTTGGCCACGCCCTTTAACGCAGTGGGGCAATGGCAGACAATCGTGGGTAAGTACAGCTGGCGAGCTCTGAGTGGGGCAAGGAAAATGAATATGTCACGTGAGAGAAGCGTGACAGCCAGTGGAATATTCACATCTTCACAGCCGCAAGTAGATGCTTCGCATGAAGCCTACTGGGAGTGATTATTCCAGTGTGTAATTCCCCCCGGTATCGAAATTTGTCTAGTTGTACTAAGCAACTCTGGAATATTCCAGGGCATTTTTATTTCGAATTCTTGATACACCCAGTAAATCAAAGAAGGTTGAAAAAGCGATATCCAGAGATTTCAGCCGAACACCCATGTTGCGAATTCCATTAAACTTTCAGTATAGTATCTGTGCTAACGTCTGAATTCTATAGCAATGAAAGTTATTTCACTTTCTATATGCGTTGGTATAGTTCTTGCTGTAATAACATGTTGCTGTTTCATGCTTAACATTAGTTATTTAATGCAGCGTAATATTGTTTATTAATATATGTTACATCATTCTGAATGAAACAGACTTTCGATTCGGGTGATCTCAGCGCATTTCAGTGTGTGAAACTTTTAGCGTCACTGCTTGCATGATTGCTGGCTGAGAGTGAGCCACGTCACCGATAATAAATACCTTGAAAAATGTCGCACAATGTTTAAGGCAAATAACTAATAGGACATAATAACCTCCAATTATATATATATATATGTGTGTGTGTGTATATATATATATATATATATATATATATATATATATATATATATATATATATATATATATATATGTGTGTGTATATATATATACACACACACACACACACACACACTAGGGGACCCAGCCCGTGACTTTTTTATATTGTCACAGGACTAGAAAAGTTACAATTTTAAAAAATTTGGTTATCATACAAAAACTGAAAAAATTATTGTATATATATTTGTAGGAAATAATGAAATGATGTGAAATTAACTCAACATTGAAGCGACTGCGGCCCCATTTGATATTTCTCTATCCACTTGGCCACGGCGGCCCCACTTTACATAGTTCTATCCAATGAGCCACAAAGGCCCCACTTGGAATCGCTCTATCCACTGAGCCACTGCGGCCCTACTTGGAATCTCTCTATCCACTAAGCTGCTAAGGCCCAATTTGATATGTATCTATCCACTTGGCCACTATGGCCCCACTTGATATAGTTCTGTCTACTAAGCCACTGCGGCCCCACTTAACATAGTTCTATCCACTGAGCACCTAAGGCCTCACTTGGAATCGCTCTATCCATTGAGCCACTAAGGCCCAATTTGATATATAGCTATCCACTTGGCCAATGCGGCCCTACTTGCTATAGTTCTCTCCACTGAGCCACTAAGGCCATTGAGTAAAGATATACCTAGAGTGGACTTCCCCAGGTTAAATTTTCTGACCACTCCAGCTGTAGTTCAAGGGATAAACATCACGTTTCGCTAGTCCAGTTTCGTGGCGTGTGCGTGGAGAATGTTGACGGCGTTGCCACATTGTCATCTACCCTGTCTTTCACTCATACTCCATCTCTGTCATCCCCAGTCCCAACTCTGCAACATTAGAACGTGTTCTGAATGTCTGCTTACCCACAAGTTGGGATAGACAAGATGGCGGACACCCAAGTGTCTATCTCAATTCGTATATATCTGTTTACGAAAACTTAATGTACCCATAAGTAACGGGAAACGTTGCTTATTACTCACACGGCCATAATAAGAGAATAAACACCACTTTATAAAATAAGCGATAACTGTGGATTTATGTTCCGTATATACCTTAACACACGTACGCACAGTAAATAGTTTGTGTAGCTCAGTGTGTTAGTGCACAGGTCTACGCCACGTAATTGTAGTTGTAGAGTTCAAATCTCCAACGAGTAACGGATTTATTATGTGACACATTATGGCTGTTTATAACTTATTTTATTTGTTAGAAAATGTTTATTTCCAGAATATCTTTGTCTACAAGTAATAATACGCAAGTACCAGCACAGTACAATCTACTAGCAGTGGTTGTTTGCTAATCACATCGATTGGTTTCTAAAGTAGAGAATTTGAGCTGTATAGCGTGAGTAATGTTAACAGGCACACATGAAAGCCGTAAGCTTATTATTGTAAGAGTTCTGCTTCTTTTCGGTCGTATAACCATACAAGCGTGTTTAATTACAGAGAGCACAATATTGATTACTACGCTCATTTAAGATACACATTTAAAAGCAGGGGAGTAGCCAGGATGGGAAAAGATATATTGGGACATATCCCCCCACCGAAATGAAAATAAACGTTGAAAACAAAATTACAAGTTTTATTTTATTTTAATTCAAGAATTATGTGATCTTCCTTGAACATGAAGAATGTTTATAGCAGCTTGTGCTTCCGTATCTGTACATGAGCCCATTGATAATAAATAATTATGTAACTATAAATATGTAATAATACAGGTTATGTGTTTTGTTCAAATATAGAAATCTGAAATATCCCCCCCCCCCCAACATCCCTTCAGTACATTCCTAGTTACGCCCTTGTTTAAAAAAACGAATCGAATCTACACTTATTGTATGAATTAACACTCCTTGTTATGAAGATGATCATACATGTTATCAAATATATTTCATTAGTATAGTATAATCGTGCAAACAAAATAAGTGGTCGTTAACGAAATAAGTACTTGTCTATTCAACACAACATGAGGCAAGCAGAACAAAACTACTTTTAGGAAAAGTAAAGTATAATAATGTAAATATGCCGCAAAGTTAACACAGGAGACTGTCCTGCTGTCACAAATCATTCCAATTTTTACATAGTGTTCGTAAATTGCTGTCATTGTCCATTTGTTGGCTAGGAGACGACAAATATTCCAGAATACACGAAAAACTTTTGACACAGTCCAGATATTTAATAATATTTATGTTATTCTTGGTAGCAACTGTACACTACGAACAGAGAAATGTATTGATTCGACTGAATTTAAACACACCTGCACACCGTAATGCAGTGTAAGCTGCGACATCTGAAGTAAAGCTGGGTTTACAATAGAAATATTTTAGCATTATATTATGCGTTAAGATGTGTGCGAAAGAAACGAATGTGTGTTCTCTTATGTTTTGGTTCCCAGTGGAACTTATCAGGTCGTGTGCGTTAGTGGGATTTCTTTAAGCATTGAAATAAATAGTTGTATTTTATATCTTAAGAAATAATTTCTAGGCTACGACCAAGCAGTCGATGTTGGCGGGAAACTGTTATTTACGGTAATGTAAATATAAAACAATATGACAAAGGCGTGTGTGTGTGTGCACATGGTGACGGTTAAATTTGTTCACAAATAATAAGCTTCTCTGACAGAAAATGTCAGTTTTGAAGTATGATCTGCTTCAATATGGTTGTTTTATACAAGGTTATGTTAGGAACAAAAATAATCGTGACAGGCTTGATGCTTGTTCCCATTTGCTGGGATTAAGAATAATACTAATTAATCAAGAACGGAAGTTTTTGCACAAAAAACGTTGTTTTAGAAGGGACGCTGTTGCCAAACGGAAGGGGTTGGGGGAAAGCCGACCCCCCTCACTGATCCCTCATCAATCGTCACCCAAAGTGACCCCCTCCCCCCTTCATGGGAGGCGTTAGATGGACAAGGGGGTATGTTTTCCATTTTGTGGAATTGTAGTGCGTCCCATATTTCACCTTTTTGAGCCTCTTTATGTTGAAGCCAGTATTGACAAGCCCTCCTTTGGGGGGGGGGGATAATTGCCCATATTTTTTGGCTGTATTCGGCCTGGAAGGCGCATTAATGGACCGATTTTCTTCACATTTGGGAGAAGGTTGCCTTTCCGTTCCCCGCCCTCTCCCCATGGGCAGTTAGACCCTTCGTAGGCCTTACGCCTTAGGTCTTAAGTCTTATGATTTAAGTCTTAAGTATTAAGTCGTACTTTCTCCATAATTGCTACTGCATGTCGGAGTGTGTGAGCGAGCGCCGATATGCGCGAGCGAGCACGTACCGAAGTTCTCAGACGACATTGCCCCATACGGGCCCGACCCTGGTTAAAACATTAGTGGGAAACTGCCAATACAGAGGACGTTCTTTCCGTATGACAGAAAAGCGCCTACTTCATAATTCTAAATTCATTAGTTTTGTATTGTAAACGTAGGTCGTGTCCGAAATGGCAGATTGTGGTGACAAAATGGTCACGACACCCGATTTTGTATACAAACATTGTGACGTTTTTGGTAAATTGATATTTCGTATCTTGTATATAGCGGATGTTACCAAAAATAGAAAATGACAAAATCAGCGCCATGTTGGTTTTGACATTCAAAACACATGCGCGAATGCGTACTTAAAACGTCTTTTAAAACAAATAACTTCATAAAATACACTAGACATGTTTTGAAAAGCACGTAAGTGTTGTGCTTTGTTTGAATATTGCGCAAAACACGTTTTTTTTTTTTAAGTCGTTATTTGGATGTTATATAAGTTTCTTGTTTACTAACATATTCGCAGCATTCCAGTGATGATTATAGAAATACTACGTCAATTTAAGCATTTAGTTTATATAAAACGAATTTTCACTGTTAATGTAAAAATTCGTTGCCGCGAGTGCCAAACAAGTGACTCTCGATAACGTCCAGATTGAAACTTACTTAATTACACTTAACAAAATAACGAATTTGTCCTTTCTAACACGGCCTTAGTTTGTTGACTATTGGTGATTGGCACCGAGTCATTGCAGTTAACCGATGTTTAGTGTAGAAATAGTTATATTTTGTAATGTACCTAGTCTGAAGTATAATATTGCGACTCTCTTTGTTATGTCTAGTTTTCATGCTTTCATTAGTGTTAACATTACTGATAAACACTTCAGTGTCAACGTTTTTCGCACTGTTATGAGACCGAGGTTTCGTGTAAAATACAAAATAGTGTATTGTGTTACACTCGTGTAAATGTAAACACACACAGCTGCCAACTTTTCAGACAATATCCACTAATGCACATAATTTTTGAAAACTTGGATCTTACAGAGACGACATTTGTATTGTCGCTTTAAAATAGACATATGTTAGAGTTGAGCCTTATACGTGATCATTAATGTCCTTTTCCCGCAGTGTGCATAAGATTTTCTGCTTAATGGGATGCACGCTCATACAGCGTTCGCATTCGTCTACGTACGTAAATGTTTTACATGTTTCGGGAAATGACATACGCACGTACACGGGGAAACGAATGTGTGTACGTCTCGCACCCTTACAGCCCATAAGGTACTATTTTGAAAATAGATTTATATGTAGTTAATAATTGTTATTCCTAATATTTATATTTATAAGGAGGGGAATGGAGGCATTATTGTTTCGTGATGTGTTGTAAACCGGGCGTGGTATTGAATTTATAGTTAATATGCAGAGTAGTGAGAACACATAATATTTTACCATGCAAGGCAAGGATGAGTGAAAACGTTATATCAAAATGCGACTATCAATTTTTATTCATACCAATATTAGTGTTGAAGGGGAATTTACCTATAGTTGTTGCCAGTTTTAATGATACATTATCGATTACTGCGTTTACTTACTCATATATACATATATATTCATTTCTTTCTTGTAAAAATGACTATGATTGTTTAATAGAAACACTATCATTGTCATACGCTTTCCAGCTACAGCTCCTAATGGGTTTATAGTTCTAAATATATGCTCCTACGTTTCAGCACATATTCAGTATGTGTTTTCCGACAAAATGCTTGTTCAGAATCTTATCAGCTAACTAACTGCTGTAAGGGATGCAAATAAGTATGCTTGTCGGAATGCATCACGTATCGAACCGAGTGGAGTTTGCTTATATACATAAGTGCATTCCTAGGATTTGACACAGCCTTATTGACACTTGAATCTAAACATTGAACGTACTTATTATGTGTACGAACAGTTACCTTTGTAGTAGATCACAACCCCAAACTGTAAAAAATTGCGTTCAATTGTAGACCGTCGTGCGTCTAACATATATTTCTCCACTATTGGACAGTTATTTTCTGTCCATTTCCTTTCACATAAGAATGGAATGAAGACTTTACTATTATGTTTGGCATCATTCATGATTACTATGAAGTTTGTAATTGTAAGTGCTAACAGTACTCGTATTTTATCACGAACACCTAAACTATAGTAAAATAATAGATTATAATTAAAAATAATGAGCGTTATATATTTATGATAATTAATTTCCGCAGAGGTAAATAAAACCAAATAGTAGTTGATATCGCTGCAAATTTCTGCAAACACATAATTCTTCGATACACGAAACACATGCCATGGTCGCCACTAGTATATCATGAGTTGGGTATTCACAGCTGCAACGAATGCTGGTAACTCGCGTGTGGCAGGCTCGCCTTTGACAGAACTTGAACGAACACGTATGTGAGCCGAGACCAGGGCGTGGTTCGTGGCTGCCGAATTGGCAACACCGCGCGGATGACGTCGTCGAGAACACTAGCGCTCCTCTGGATCATTAGCGGAACTAACACATAAAGCTGGTCAGACTTTTCCTTATCCCATAGCCACTCTAGTGTATATCTTCACTAAATTATAAGGTCCCACTTGGAATCGCTCTATCCATTGAGCGACTGCGGCCCCACTTGGAATTTCTCTATACAGACTTACATCTTACCAGCATGTTTCCTTGTATCCAGGCTTATATCCGCCTCCACACAGCTATACATATGTCACACTTTAAATATTTGCTGGGAAATAATAAAGAAACTAACTACTAGCATGTCAATTAAAGAAGTCCAAGAGTGAAGTGGAGTTTAATGCAAACAAAATCTTTTCTCAATTTAAATAATGATTCCAACTTTATATTGTAACCACAGAATATTTACAAATATCACGCAGCATCTGCACTATAATATTAAATTTTAAACTCTGTATGTCTGCCAAAAATAGCAATTGTGTGTGTGTGTGTATGTGTATGTGTGTGTGTGTGTGTGCCCCTTGCAACCATAATTAAAGTCTTTGCAGTTTTTAATAAAAGTCTGTTTCAAATTTAAAATGTTTTTGTGTGCAGAAAGTTTGATTAGTGTTCAAATAGTAATCACACTCACATGCTACATTTTACAAGAAATCTGCCTATGCGTCTACACTGAATAAAATGTTCCTGGCTAGTATTGTCAAAATTTGGTAGAGTAAAATACGAGTTCTTATTTTCAGGCACTGTGTGATCAGCAAGAAAGTATTGTATTAAATGTGTAGTTAACAGGAAACGTCTTTAGCACTCCACCGCTGAACCAACGGTCACTTAGTATGGTGGCGATAAGATACCTTATATTTCTTTATTATACTTAGATTTGCAAATCTCCTAATCCTTCTTCAGACAGTTTTAAAACACTCTGCCGGCTATTTACGTAAAACGGAGCATATTTTTCGGGGTCAAACTCACTTTTAAATTACAATTTTTCACTGTTCAGACGGAGCTCAGGTCTACCCGACCTGTTACGTTAGTGACCCATTTCAAACAAGATGGAGACCAGAACATTTTTTTTCAGCAACTCAATTTGGCGTTGGTTACCTGATTTGAATTTACCTGTGTAACATAGTGCTTATATCGGGGTGCATTCCTTATTATTAAAATCAATACGTTGTTATCAACCATTACCAACTTACACAAATTAATATGTAGCTCAAAACTTAAATATATGAAAATAAATACGTAATATTGAATATATGAATAATAACGTCTCAAATGCAGCCAGTACGATAGTAAATATGGAAAATAAAAATAAAATTATAGAATAATAAACTTATATGTAGGACACGTCACAACGATAGCATTTCTATAAAATAAACATGTGTGTACTCGTATACTAGATTTCCATACCACTGTAAGGCTTAAAAATACTAATTAGATGCTCTACATAATGAGACGTTACAATGTCTACCAGTCTAGCTTCCTCAGAAACATTTCCTTAATTTATGGCTGAGCGTTTTAAGGTTGAAGACTTTTTTTCTTGTAAGCCAAATTTCCTTCACAAAATAAGCTGTTGGCATATCTCCATGGGGGAGCACAGGTAAACTACCAGATGTCCGATGTGAAAGCAGTCATATTCCATGTGCATGATATGTGAAAAGGGCTTTACAAAATATTGAAGATTACGAACGTTTCCACCTTGACTGTCTGTACAGCTCTGTTCGTAGTTTAACATGAACTGTAATTCAGGAACACGGATACGCTTAAAGACACCTTTGTGGGTTTATAATATTTGAAATGGGCTTGTGAAGGTATTTTTGGTAATAACCATACTATGATGTTAGGGGCGAGGAAATAAACGAGCGCGTGAAGAAATGTGCGAGGGGTTTTGAATAAAAATAAACTTTAATAAAGAGAAGTATACCTAGATATGAATCACTAATACAATCGGTACAATCAATGTCGAGGATCCTATAATGTATATTATGATATATACGTTGTTCACGGTAAAATGAGTACTTTCGAATGTCCTGCTTAAGATCTACCTGTATGCACGCCTTATGCCGAATTAACATTACTATGGGTTTCATACCATTATTCATGCATCGGTCAAGTGAAACTGACAGAAAAGTAAATATTTTACCAATCTGCTCATTTTTACACTTCGATGTAGGTATTTAAAAAACAGAAAGCGAAAGAAATAATTTGAGTTATCACAAATGGTTACCTAACTCTATTTATTTGACGTTATGATAATGAACTACTTTACATCCATAGTTACCAACTTTATTGGACGCATGTCACTCGGCGAGCCCGTTTAAATATATGCAGGCAGAGGTAGTGACATTTTTCTAAGGTTGATTTCAAAAGTTCTCACTTTATCGTGAACAGCCTAACTGACTAGTGTTGAAACACGCTAGTCTCTACTTAGTTCCAAGCTGGAGGCTGATTTAACCGTGCGGTTAGGGCAGTTAACACATCAGTTTTCTTGGCGGCTCCGTTGTCCGTCTTGCTATAGGACGTTCACGGTAAAGTGAGCACTTTTGAAGCCCTAATTACTTTATTATTCCAACCAATTTTTATCCTTCCACCACTTGTTAATGTAAACCCTGCCGTGTGAGTAATAAACACAGTGTATACATTCACCACACCCAAAACCAAAAGTCCGAGACTACAATGAAATGCATTTATTTGTTATTATGTCTGATGAAACAGCTTCAAAAAGTGCTCACCTTGCCGTGAATGGCCTATAGGAACGCATAGTTTAGAGAAAAGACCTTGCTTAAGGTGTTCCGTTGGTCTATATGATCTCTGGGCCTCGCGCAATCGTGCTCTCGTTCCCAGTTCGGCGGAAGGAATACTTGCTGATGCAACCAGCAGGCTTGGGCTATACCGTCCCAGAATTATCTACCCGCTGGCCTGGTTGCAATTTTGTGTGATATGGCGCAATCAGACAAGACCGTTGTGTATTAACGCCTGGCCACGCAATTCATAACATACTGTGTGTCGTCCAGTATGTGAATGTTGTGGCGTGTTTATTTAATGGCTATCTCCGCGCGTATGACTCCACAGTGGTATAGGTTGTTCTCGGTAAAATGAGCACTTTTCAAAGTCCTGCTTAGGATCTACTTTATACACGTTATGTATTATTCCGCCTTATGTAAAATTAACATTGCCATGGGCCTCATCACTTTATTCATGCGTCAATCAAATGAAACTGTGGAATTATCAAGATATTAAATACTTTGCAAATCTGCTCATTTTTACGCTTCGATCCATTGAAAAATACAAAAAGCGAAAGAAATAAATTTACGTTATCACAAATGGTTACCTGACACTTTTTATTCGACTTTAAGATACGAAACTACTTTCCATCCATCGTTACCAACTTCACTGTACGAATGTCCCTCAGTACGCTCATTAAAATATATGCATGCAGGGGCAGTGACATTTTTTCTAAGGTTCATTTCTAAAGTGCTCACTTTATCGTAAACAGCCTTTAATCCATTTCCCCCCCAAATCCCCATTCATTGGGATTTAGGGTGATATTTCTGTCATTAGAAATGACTCAGTTTTATCGTCGGCCACTATTATCTAGTTGATTAGATGCATGTTTACAAAGCGGAGATCTTGATTTCATATTCCAGCTAAGAACTGGCTCTGTAAGAGTTTCATGAATATTTTAGAACTTCTCCTGAACGTAAGCAGACGCCCTGGTCAACAAAAAAGAAAAAAAAACAGAACGTAGTTAGCAAGTCTTAATGGGAAGTTAATAAAAATTCACACTTTTATAATTTCACGTCGAAATGTCTCCAAGGACCCGTAAATAGACTCTAGTTATCTGCATAATTGCGTACACAGTTGAGCATATACGTCACGATTAAATTTTAATTTCAGATATTTGTGGTAAAACTACAGCCGTGCATATGCATTATCACTCTTTACCTACAAATTTCAGTGCGCTAATGATTAAAAAAATGTATCTGCAATGTTGGCTGCTACAGTTCACATAAAAAGTTGATAAAATGACAGGCTTTTTAAAATAAAAAATAAACGAATTATCGGGAAATAAATAAATAATGCTGCTTGGTATTATTTCAGTTTTACGCACTGCAGCCATCAAGCAATAACAGAAGCCATCAAGCAAAAGCAGAGACAAGGTGACAAATTAAAATTTTATTTTTTCTATAACACTATGGCATGAATATCACGTACATAGTGAAGATATTTGGGCAGCACTTAACATCGAGGTATTGAGAGCCGATGAATGTGAAGTGACGTGAGTATGGAGCAGCTCTGGAATGAAGGGGCGGAGAAAACGGGAGATCCCCGAGAAAACCTGCCAACCAGTGGCGATTCCCCAAATGCGAAAATCCGGGAGCGACCCTGACGGGAATCGAACCCAGTTCGTCTAGATGAGGGGCGAGTAGTCTAACCACTACTCCATCGCGGCCCCAATGTCACGTAGGCTACAGAAACAGTGTGGAAACATGGAAGTTGTTGCTGTCTGCGAAACTTTCCAAAACCATGACACGGTCGTAATGCCACTTATACACAAGTTTCCGTAAGTAATAAATTGTGTACTGGGCCTTAAAGCCGCTACAGACGACTCAAGCTGCAGGGCCAGTTTGTAGGCAGGAAGAGTGGCGATAAATTGTGGGTGCTTTCCTACACACGTTCAGACTGTAATCCCGATTTCAGAACGCGAAGAATCGTCACAACAGTAGCTCGAATGGCTCATGTTTGGATATGATGGTTTATAAAGGGAAAAGTTGACTGTTTGCTAGGATTCAACGTACCGTACACATGTCCGACAGTTTTCTTTCCTTATTGGCTGTCATGCATGTATGAAGCTACTACCCCATTTCATTGAACTAATGAGAATTCTGATACTACACAGCAGAACGTCCGTGTTTGGTCTGCAAACGACTTAGCCGAGTCGTAACCTTGTCCATCAAATCGTGAAAGAAAACACTAGTTATAGTGTTATAGAAGATATGTTAACTCAAAAAATTTTCGCAATTTTCCATAATCTCTACTCGTATTCCATCGAAACACCAAGAAGTAGGTATTGCACTGTTATTGTCTACTGTTTGAAAGGATTAAGAAAAAAATATAAATACTGGATAAATAAATGGATGCTAACCCACTCAGACCCAGTGTACACGTTTGTGTACATAAAGTAAATGAAGGTTATACTTTTTTATTACACTGTACAATTCAAGGCTCAGCGCCCAATCATCTTCCCTGGGGAATTTTATTTGTAGAAAGTGTTTCTGCTCTACGTTGTGAATGGCTCATATTACTGAAACAGAATAACTATCCTATAGCTCATTGGTCGTGGTCATAAAACGAATGAAGTATTAGATGAAGTAACGAGTGGATCAGAAAATGTCTTTTTTGCAACGCGTAAACTCATAATTTAATGTTGGCCTGGTGGAGTTAATGTGAAATAAATTACCTCATATGAACATGATTGTGTTAGAACCGACGAATTTTAGAAACTTTACGACACTTGATACAGAATGTTTGAATGAGTTACCAAAATAGATAACACCATACACAAAAAAATAAGCTACCATAACGTGAAAAAGTATTAGTGCTTAAGAATGTTTAATACATCTACAGAAATTCCTCCATACATGCGAAATGCGTTTAAATATTTGTTCGCAAAGAAAATATTATTTAATAACGATGAGGACATCCCCACTTAGTGAACGCCAGATTTTTTATGAAAGTCGTAAAATTGTTTCGTTGTAAGTGTGATGTAAGGTTTAGAGACAGCGTGATAGCGTAACACTCGCAAAAACACTACAAAACTCAATTACTATAGCCAGGAATAGCACTAGGAAAATATCTACTTTCTACTGGAAACATAACTCAGCAGAGACGTTTCGGTCAAAGTGTGAAATTTAATTAATATTCTTATTACCAGTTCTTGCACATAACAACTAACAATTACATCTGACATGATATGTGGATTCAGTTTAGAACATAACATTTTAATAAGTGGCATCGGCAATACTAGCCCCCCTCGTGAATGGTAGCCTTCATTAACTTTGGGCCACTAGAGGGTAAAAATAGAGAGAAATGACAAGTCGCTTACGTGGTGAGATGCATGTAAAAAATGAAAGAAAAAAAAAAGTATAAATAATGTGGTCTAACAATAAGAAGCCTAAGGCCAAAATAACTTATACCCCTACAGTTCGCAGAAAGGGTACAGTCGTATGGGTGAAAAGTCACACATGCATGCTTCAACCTATGGATGGCCATGTACAGGCTGTTCACGTTAAAGTGAGCACTTTTGGGGCCCTAGTTCCTTTTTCCTTTCAGGATTTCTTATCCTTAAATCGTCTTTTTACATAAATATTGCCATGTCAGTAATAAACACAGTGTGTATATGCCACCGCACTCAGAAGTTAACGTCTAAGGCTACAATAAAATATACAGTATGAGCATAAAGTCTTTCCCTGATTACAAAAATATATTGCTATAAAGTACCATGTTAGATACGGCTATGCGGTTTGTTGCAAATGGTAGCTTAACTCAGAAAGTTTTTATGGATACACTTCAAAATATGCTCCCACAGCATCTGATGTTTTGTCCTCTCTCTTGTGTTACAGGTAACGCAATTTAGGATTGCTGCTGTCACAATGGCGTCTATGCAGGAGAAAGCGCAATGTGTTTTGTGGTTTCATGAAACACTGTCACCTATTGCAGTTCAACGACAGTTCCGAGGTGCCTATGGTCGAGATCCGCCAGATGTGAAGAGCATCAAAGGACGGTATGAAAAGTTCAAAGAGACTGGCAGTGTTCGTGACAAGGCAAGAAGAGGTAGACCAGCGGTGAGTGACGAAACAGTTGATATCGTGCGCACAGCGGTTCTACGCAGTCCGCGGAAATCGACCCGTCGTGTCTCCAGAGAAACAGGCATACCCCAGAGCACCGTGGTGAAGATTTTACACAAACGGTTGCATTCCCATGCAAACGAAGTGCAACTCCTGCAAGCGTTGCAGCCAGTTAATAGGCCCAGACGTGCTGACTTTGCTAGAGACATGCCGCAACGAATAGATGCAGACAGTGACTACCTTAATAAAGTTTGTTTTTCCGATGAAGCGACGTTTCACATCTCCGGCAAAGTAAACAGACATAATGTCCGGATCTGGGGGTCGGAGAACCCATATGTCGTGGTACAGCATATAAGGACAGCCCGAAAGTGAATGTGTGGTGTGGCTTAATGCACAACAAAGTTATTGGACCGTTATTTTTCACTGAGCCCACCGTAACGGCAACAGTTTACCAGGACATGTTGGAACTTTACGATGCACCTCAATTACAAGAATCTCAACCATGAGTAGTGTATCAACAAGATGGTGCAACGCCACGCTGGGGGTTATTTGTTCGCCAGTTCTTGAATGAAACTTTTTCCGAGCAGATGTATCGGTAGAGACGGTCCAGCATCATGGTCACCACGTTCACCGGACATAACCCCACTCGACTTTTCCTTGTGGGGTTACGTTAAGGACAAAGTGTTTCGCTCACCAGTTCCTGATGTGCACACTCTTAGGGCACGGATACGACATTCTGTAGAGGCGGTGACGGAAGAGATGCTGGCAAAGACATGTACCGAAATTGAGTATCACTTAGACGTTCTACGGGCAACAAACGGAGCACATGTCGAAGTGTATCCATAAAAACTGTATGTGTTAATCTACCATTTGCAACAAATCACATAGCTGTATCTAGCATAGTTCTTTAGCAATACATTATTGTAATCAGGGAAATACATAATGCTCATTCTGTATGTATTGACTATTATTCCGAATGAGAGGGCTTTCAAAAGTACTTACTTTACCGTGAATAGATTATTTAAAAAATTCCTTGCAGACAACAGCGACATCAAAAAGGCCATAATGCTGTGTTGCCAAATATTCAATCGCTAACCTTACGATTGAAGAGAATTCTTTAACAGTGCATATTGAATACCAAATTCACGATGGTAGTGTTAAGAGATCCAGGGTGTGCAACCTACTGACCTTAACTGCCAAAACTTAGTGATTAGAACTCCTGGCGTTGTTAAGAGTGGGCTCGTGACTGACGCTATGCTATGTTGGCAGGCGTGTGGGTGCAGGGCGCGTTCATTGAGCCGCATAACCCGGGCCGCTCGATTGAAATGTAAATACGAACCTCCCGTCCAGCTGCATTATATTTCGGCGCCCTCTTTGTCCAGGCTGGAAATGTTAATGGCTCGCGCGAGAAAGAGGGGGAGTTCCCCAGCTGGCCACGCCACGCCACGGAGTGTCAGGTGGCCACAGGGTGGACCGTCAAGTCCGCGCACAGCTAGTGCTGCCAACTTAACGATACCCGTCGTCTGGGCTTCACCATTGTGCCTCATCACTTTATTCATGCGTCGGTCAAGCGAAACTGTGGAATTATTAGAGAAGTAATTATTATACAAAACTGGTCATGTTTATACTTCCGTGCACTAAATATATATATATATATATATATATATATATATATATATATATATATATATATATATATATATATATATAGTAAATATATATATATATATATATATATATTTACTTTCCATCCATCATTACCAACTTCTGTATACTGGGCACATGTCACTCGGTGCGTGCATTAAAATATATGCAGGCAGGGGCAGCGACTTTTGTCTAAGGATAATTTCAATAGTGTTCACTTTATCGTGAACAGCCTTTATCTGAGAGCAAGTGATATTTTTCACGAGACGCAAAGTAGCAAAAACAGCAGTTACTCTCGACAGGACGACACGAATGACGAACAGCAGAAAACTAACATGTCAAAAATAAATAAACAAATTTTTACTTAAAAAAATATTGATAACAATTATTGCCACTCTGTAAAGTAGTCTATGTGTATTAGAAATTGTGGCTATTCAAGATAGCTTGCTTTCGGGGATAAATGTGTCTTAGTTATTTTTATTTCCCTCTGCACTTCTCACAGGATACCCAAACATTTTCTCAGAACCAATCTGCGTATAGGCCGTTCACGGTAAAGTGAGCACTTTTGAAGCCCTAGTTACTTTTTTTCTTCCAGCCAATTGATATACTTCCGCCACTTGTTAATGTAAGCCTTGGCATGTGAGCAGTAAACACTGTGTATAAATTCACCATGCCCAAAACCAAAAGTCTGAGGCCATAATGAAATGTATTATTGGTTGTCTGATGAAACAGTTTCAAAAAGTGCTCACTTTATCGTGAACGACCTCTAAAAGAAATTTACTATTCGCAATCGTCACTCTCAAGATTCTTCGACGTTTTCAATTTTATTTTCGCGGCGATTTTTTCCACCTTGCCCGTTTTGGTATTTCGACTGTACCTCGGCGAACAAGAGTAGAAATGAGGGCTTTTCATAGCACAAATAGCTATTGCTACCGCCACCGTAACAGCGTACAAAAAAAAAAGTGCTCCCAGTAACACGAACTGCAACTAGCAGATTCTCAGCAGATATATCACTAAACTACGAGAACAGCGAACCTTGTGAAAGTTTCCGTGCACACATACAATTTCACAAAGGAAAAAATATTCGTAAGATAAATTGAAATAAACCTTGCGTTAAAATATAATTAAACTCTAAGTACATGCGCCAGACAAGACAATATTTTCTTGTAAACGAATAACGAACTTAAAATATAACCTCTAGAATATTCAGTACTAATAATAAAACGTTTGGAGGGAAAGGTGCAATGCTTCTGGCAATACATCTTATAAAAAAATATATGTTCGAAAATTGAATCGAGCAAAAGCCAAAATATTGTTTTGTCCTCAGCATATTTGATTGTGGCTGGATGAATACTGGAGGTAAAGAGAAATTCGAAGGCTACTAATAAATTTTGCCTGTTTTCTAATAATAATGTTATCGTTGTACAAAACGATTCTTCTAAGATTTTCTAAAATCGACGAACATTTTTTTATTTGGGTGAATTCTTCTTAAAGAAAAAACATCAAAACAAAAAAAAATTGAATAAGCGCCTATGTTACTGTTTTAAAATTCACATTTAAATTTGTAGAGATTGTAATCAAATTTATAGCAAAAATAAATATTTATATACAGAATTTTTCTGCTGTATTTCAGAAATAAAACTGTCGCACTGGAGTTGATATTAATCGGCGGAAGTTTATTCTTAAGCATCGCTATGAGATACGGTTGGGGAGTGGAGTACAGTGAAGGGGATCGTAATGCTGGGGCGGGGGGAATGGGAGATCCTCGAGAAGGCCCGCAGGCCAGTGACATCGTTCGGCACGATTCTCAGATGCGAGGATTCGGGACGCGGCCTTGCCGGGAATCGAGCCCGGTCCGCCTAGTTGGGAGGCGAGTGGTCTAACCACTACACCAACGCGGCCACACGGTTAAGAAAGTCCTACATAGAAAATGCGTAAAATATTTATGAAGTAAGCATTTCCGTAAAGTGCGAATTTTTTTTTCCATGCATTCTGTAACTCGAAAATTTTTGTTTGTTTAAAATTATATTACCTTTACAGTATACAGATAAAGTATACGTAATATAACATAACGAATATTTGAATGGCTCGCAACCCTTAACCGGCCCATCTTGAATGGATCATTTTTATTGAAAACATTCTCCTTTCGCTGCATTAAAACACACAATGACAATTGTCGAAGTAATTTCTTTTATGTTTACGTTCATATGGCGCTCCGATGATAAATTTCAAGATTCGTAGATTTTTTCATAAAGAAGTAATAAAAGTTCGCATGTCTTCGCGGCCGTTGTTGGCTTCTGGGTTGTAGCAGCGTCACTGTCGATAAATAATTACTCAGATTTTTTATATTCTTTATTTCCGCTTTCCTAATGAATTGTGAATATTTTGGTACGAGAGTCAGTAGAATGAAATAGCCGAGCCAGGGACATCGGCGTATGGCGCGGAGCGTCGGAGCTGTTCATGCTGTCGTTCCGGTCGACCAGCGACCATGTTGTATGTCGGTGACCTTTATCTTGACCTTTGAAGTTGACCCCGTACCCGTGTTCTTGGATGAACTTAAACCCTAGAGTTTAAAAAAATCCAAGAAATTTATTTTAAAAAATATATTGAAAAAATTATTTAAAATATATATAAAATTCCCAAAAAATCTCAACAAATCCCCAAAAACCCTTGACACTTCTTGCGTGATCGGAGTACAGATACCTCCACTGCCGTACATGTGTCCTGTCGTGAGGTTTGTCGTCCTGTCCTCTGTTTGCCTTTAATTTGATCCCGACAGAAACAGCTCGTGTACCCAACCCAGTATTGTCCTTCTAGGAGAGGCTTCTTTGTGTAATCGTCTCGAGAAGTTTCATAGCATATCCTCTATGCTCATTCCAGCATGTGGGCGTTGATATGTTCAAACACTGCCAACACTGTAGGAGCTCGTGTCGGCCATCTGACACAGATAATGAAATGCCGTGTCGTACACAACTTCAAGGGAAATTGAGGAGGTGACAAGAAATTTTTGGCCACTCTGTACATTTCAGTAAACATTTCCATAAATATAAGGCAATTTTTAACAGTGTAAAAGCCATGCCCGACGCCGTTTGACTTGGAGATCAGGGAACCCCCGCCAGCGCGGAATGGCGAAGGCGCATAAGCTTGTAGGCTAATCAACGCTACCGATTTTGTGTCGGAGGTCTAACTTCGGGGCCAACCTTACAAAACGAACGAACATAACAATAAATCGAAAAACTACACGCATATCCTCGACTTACCCAGAATCCGAACCCAGGACCTCGTCGTTGGAAAGCACATTAGCAGCGGCCTCGATCATGGTCTAACCAAACTCAGCTCAACTGAAATCATAATTAACTAACTTGTGTCATTCACGTATTAGAAACTGCAGTCTCCACATTCATGAAATTACTCATATCCGCTTTCCATAGGGAGTGTTTTTAGTACGCGCTTAGCACAATCACCCACTTGACAGCACACAAAACATATTTTACTCTGTTGATTGTATTAATTGTGAATACTTCAGCGTAAACTTTTTATCATAAGTTGATTTCAAATTGCTGGTCCATGCTGGCGTTACTATGGCCCGGCTGCAATAAGCGCAGGTAACGAAAACAACGCCATATAATTTGGGATTCGAACCACTTCATTAGAGTGAGCACGATGTTGGTTGCGTGTATAAACACCACCATGAAACAGCTGCGTTACTAATTTACTTTTTTTTTTCTTCATGTACTCTATTTCGAAGTTGTGAGGCGCTCTGATGCATTTAAACTTTTTCTCCTCGCTCGGCCCATTAAATTCTGTGATGGCGTCCATCAAAACCCATTTATCTGTGTGAACCAATTTGCCCTTAATGACCAGCCAACATTTTTCTCCCCGCCCGAGTAGACGAGACAAGGGTCGCTTCTCCATTAGCTTATCTGGTAATCGTGAACCTTATCGGATATTAAAGTGGCTGCACCGAAAGCTTCTTGCCGCTGTTGCATCGTGAAGCTCTCTCTATCTCTCTCTCCTCTCTCTCTCTCTCTCTCTCTCTCTCTCTCTCTCTCTCTCTCTCTGCTTCTCTTCCTCTCTCTCCTGACAGTGGAATCTTAATTGCTCTTAGTAGAGGTTTTTAGCAGGCCGACCTTGCCCCTCTATC
Source organism: Dryococelus australis (assembly GCA_029891345.1). Classification (NCBI taxonomy): domain Eukaryota; kingdom Metazoa; phylum Arthropoda; class Insecta; order Phasmatodea; family Phasmatidae; genus Dryococelus; species Dryococelus australis. The sequence goes on from CM056995.1 coordinate 82,387,632, forward strand.
TCGCATCTCGAGCACTCCCCGAGTGTTAAAAATCACAAGCGAGGCGTTACGTGTGCATTTACAGACGAATGTTCCATTTTCGCGTTCCTCCTTTTATTTACCGCAGTTGTCTTCATGCACCTCGCCGAGAATGCACAAATCACTTAGGTCCACTTACGGCTTTTGAAAGCAGTCGCAAATTTTGAAAAGGGGGAAAAAATGAGAAGACGCTATTTTCGACAGTGAGAAAGCAACATTTATACTACGGCCGAAATATTTATAATAAAAAAAATCGTAATAAAATGTTGTAGGCATACATAGTTAATAGGAATCTCGTAGCCCATAACAAAATTTTTGTTAGAAATCAACTGTTATTTACGCAGAATATAAATACCTTAATAACTAATACAACAATTACACGAAAGAAAGTTGTTGCGTGTGTGTGATAGGGAAAAGTGTGTGCTTAATTGTATCATTAAATTCAGTTTCTACGAGAAATTACAAAAACTGCTGATAAATGTGATCATAGGTTGTGATAACACCTTGAAAAATGAACTTGTCTGCTATTACCTCCAATTCTTCATCAGAATAAGACAGCTATTGTGATATTTTCCTTGGTGGTGTTCAAGCGAACAAGTAAGTCGTCACCTATCGACGATAGGGTGTTGTAAATCATTTACATATATAAATATGTTCGAAACAGAACTTATACCATGTAGGTACATATTAACGTTTTTCTATCTCTAATTCCCAGGAATATTTAGGGACAGTTCTCAAATTTCGGTTTAACTTTTTTTTTATTTTATTGCTTTATTATTGTGTCGAATTTCATATTTGTACATGACCCAGGGAGTGAACTAAACTAAAATTACATTTAATTAAATACATTAAACGTAAACCATAAATAATCAATACCTCATAAATCATAATGATAAGGGTATTGAAAACACTTGTGGTGTCCCATAAAAAACTAGTGTATTACAGCTGAGGTTGTCAGAGAATGTTGTTCACCCACATTCGAGTAATTCAACATGTTAAAAATTTATACAACTTCAAAGAATTTGAAGAGTAGTCTTTTGTCATAACATGACTTATTCTTATCTGTCTGTCCAGAGACACAGAGAGCCGGAGAAAGAACATAATCAAAATGTCAATTCAGAAATTTGATTAGCCACCACTTTCAGAAGGCCACTCCTACGAGGAAAAGACTATTTCAGTATCACTTTTAAGTTAAGACATAGATGCCCAAAACTCTTTAAATAACAATTGCTGTGTTAAGACTTTGATATATGGGAAAATCCTTAAGTGCATGTATCACTGACACGTATACAGAGATGTTCTGCGAACAACACAACATATATGTAATAAAAAATAACCTGTTCTTACACCCGCTATAGTTTTCTGGAATACCTGGAAGTTTTGCAATCACGAATGGGATGAATTCGCTATCGACACAATTGTTGTAAATTTTATCAAACGATTTCGAACAATTTCAATCAACCGCGGGATCAACTATGGATGTACCACATGACATAAAGTGTTATGACAATGATATTGAAGTATAGTATTTCGTATATGCACATATTTAAATAACTAACGTACGTGCCTCGAAATAACTCCTATTTAATTATCATTGGTTTTCGTGAAATTGTGGCGTTTTTTTTAAGATTAGCATTAATCCATGTCAAGCAGACTTAAAAAAAAATATTAATTTGTAGCCCATAAATGAATAATCTGTACTATTCAACAACATTTGAAGAACTTAACCAGCGTCTTCTGACTATGGTATGTTTAAAAAAGATGATATTTGAGAAGTATTATCTTTTAATTCGCCATCCGGAAAACCATGTACACTGATTACAAACAAAATTGAGTACTCTGAAGGTGCTAACGCAGGGGCACGTAAAAGGGTACAGGCATACGACATAGCAGTTATGTATACAGAAAACATTAACATATTTTACCACACCAAGCATATATTGCAGGGGGCCTACATTTGCAGAATGCACTTAGTATGGTGTTGGACCACCTGTAGTACGGAGACAGGCGGAGATACGGACGGGCATGGCAGCATACAGACGTCAGATGTTCTCCTGTGAAAGATCCTACTACATCTGGCGGAACTTACCCTCCAAATCCACCACAGTTGCCGCTGGTGTCTGGGGACCTCGCTAGCCAAGGAAGCATGTTGACATCACTAAGGCAGGCCAGAGATACCCGCGCTGCGTGAGGCGGGGCATTATCCTGTTGGAAAATGGAACTGTCAAGTCCTGTCACCGAACCGTTTGGGTTTCTTCAATCATCACCAGTGGTGTGCTGGAGTCGTACAGAAAATGGCACCCCACACCATGACACCTCTCTTTGGGGCAATGTGCCGTTCCACAACGAAGCGTGGGCCACGGCTCTGACCAGGACGTCTATAATCGAATGAGGCAGTCGTCTGCATCTAAGCAGAACCGTGATTCGTCTCTGAACACCTTTCGTCGCCAATCCGCAAGCTGCCATTCTGCCGTCCCTGGCAGAAGGTCACACATGCTCGGCGATGCTCAGGTCATATTGGTAGACGCCTGGATGTGATACTGGCAGACACAGGCGTGTCCCCAGCTGCCATGACTGGTGTGTGGTATAACCTGCCTCTCATCCAACTAGACAAAGGCTTGTCAAATGCGCCGTCGTAGCATGTTACGTGTTAACTGAACTCGGCTCTATGGCTCGCACTGCTACAGAGACATTATTCGGTGTCTTGTAACGATGAATGTTAGATTGACATGTATGCTCCCTAGCGGCACATCCGCGTGAGCATACTACATCACCGCTTTCATTCCCCGTGTCCGCCACAGTGGACGTGTTAACGAGAAAGAAAACATATGACGGGAGCTGTACCCGGATAGGAACCTTGCTCAATGCTGCCGGTATCTTTCCTGTGGATTGCGTGATTTGAGATATTTATACAGCTCTAGTTGGTTAGTGGTTTCCGAGCTCGTATTTCACTGGATGTGTGGCTGAAGCAAAGTGTTCAATCTAGACAAGTATAACACGAACCAAAATATTATTTTATTGCAACACTCCAAACCATAAAATAATGTGGTGCTGAAAGAGTCAAACGCAAATAGAACACATGCCAGGCTATGGCGATACTGTGTGGGAACTTTCGTTATACTCGCGCGATTAGTTCGTGGTTATCAATATTTTTGCAAATGAGTGTAGCTCCTACCGAACTGTCCTGTTTTATCGTAATAGAAAAATGTCATTTTCTATTTCGGTAGATAAAGTGAGTGTATAATATAAGCATTCCACGTACAACTAAACGGAAGCTATTAAAAGTAAAAATATGTATATTCCAGGAGACAAATAAAACTTTGCACCCAATACGTCATATTATTTTAGACGTTGCTTTCATTTACTTATTTGTCACCTGGTTTCATATCACACATTTGTAACATAAGCGCAAATTGAGGTAATGCGATCATGCATTAATTTGTTCAGTTCTTGCAAACAAGCACGTTAATTTTATTGACGCAGTTTATTTCGAGATGATTTAGAAGAACTTGCACTTTATACAGCAAAACGTGTTTTGTATAAGCTGAAATCTTTGATGCTAAGCCCCGATGGCCATTTATGTTAAGTCTGTACTAGAACGCAAAAATGGCCAAAATTTCATTTTCTTCGCCCAGTGCTTCTCATGTTCTCTGTCATGCCTTTTTTTCTGATTGTTATTTCATATCACAACGCAGAAATTATTATTAATATGCAAATAATGTATAAAATAATTCTAGCCTCTTGAACAGCGTTAAGGCGAGGTGACACGACGGGCATTCAGGTAGCAGCTCGTCCCGGTGGAGAGTGGCTTGGAATAACGGTAGGAACGGGACTTGGAGTCGAGGAAGGGGTTGGGAAGGGGGTGCCCCGAGAAAACCCGCCTGCTAACGCCGACCTCCACGACGTTTCCCACATGCGAAAATCCTGGCTGCAAAATCCAGGCTACGCTGACCATCGCACCATCGCAACTCTAGTGCTGTGTGCATCGGAATTTACTCGTAGGTTATAGGTTTCTCCACACTTTTTGAATCGAACATTTGAAAAATCACCCCACGTATGACGTGTTTGGTTATTTTCTAAATATGTCATGTATCAGAATCTTGTTTTATCTTCTGCTAACATAAAACTATCTTATTTTTCGTCAAATTAAACGTTTACTTATATTTTAACTATGAGTTTTCATATTTAATGTAAATAAACCAGAGAGAAAATATGTGTGTTGGTAGTGCCTAGTAAGAAATAGTTTTTATGCGAAATATTATTTCACTGAGTGCGCACGAATGCGGTGCATTATCCCTTTGGCGTAATTTTCCATACTTGATAAAGTTTTGCTTGCACGGGGTGGAGAAATATCCTGGAAGTAGAACTTTAGCCATGAATGTAGTATGTAGCCAGACCATTCAAGGGTCACAAATCCTAATACAGTATCGCAGGACGTAACAGTAGCTTCGAAGCGTCAAGAACTTTTTGTTCCACGCGCACACGAACTCTTCTGGTAAACATTACCATGTGGGCTTGCATCCGGCAGAGTATCGCGTGAGGAAGGGGTTGGAAAGTGTTGAGGGGGTGGGGTGGGGGTGGGAGAGGATGTTCTGTGGCACTCCGGGACAAGCAGGCGTTGTAAATGAAACCAGGGAACACTGAGCTCGTATCCATGCCTGCGATGTGTGGAGTGGCCGCCGACACATGCGGCGTGTCGTTACATACTGGAGTCGCGGCGCGGCGGGCAGCTTCGGCGGCTAATGGAGACAAACTGCCTGACCCGAGACGTCTGAGAGAGAGAGCGGGGCCTAGTCTATCACCGGCCACTCGCCGCTACCACTCATAAATACTCGCGCCTGTACGAAGCCTTTTATTTGTAATGCGCAGTGCTTCCGCGTATGGACAGCGTCGAGGATAAACAACTCGCAGAGAAAGAAGCTAAAAGTTTTCCCTCCGTTTGTTTTCTAGCTGCTAGTTCTATAATAGATCGCGTTTGGCTTCCCTGCTTAAGTTCTGCTTTCGGGCTACTCATCACTTATCCTTCCCCCAAAAGTAAACAAAACTACTCAGGTTGGGAAGGTGAGTGATGATAGTTTAATAAATTAAAACTTCCGCCACCAGGTATCACTGGTGTTGCACGTGTGCTGGATTTTCTTCGTTTTGTGTGTAAACAAATAAAATTTTTCCAAAAAAAAAATACAATTTAGCAACATCTCCCGACTTGTACTGTGCTGAAACCTACGTAAATAATAAACTTTATTTTTCTTACTAGAAAGGAAATTTTATTATAAATATACACTTTAGAAATTATTCGTAAATTTACCATACCAGTGTGAATGTACAGTGAGAAAGTGCGAATAGTAAATTACTTTCCCACAGCCTACATCCATGGTAGCATTCCTGCAATTACTTTCCCACAGCCTACATCCATGCAATTACTCAGGAATGAGTCAAATGCGTAGAGAAGTTCCCAACTTTGTATAGCAGCAATGCTTAACATTGCTATATCTGCAGCTTGATGTGTGGTTTTATTTCCATACAGTATATTGATTAGAAACTTCCATTACAGTTTAGGAAGTTTACAAGGAAATTGTTTACCGTGTACGTCCATTGCTTAATATTCTGTCTTAATGAAGCTGTATCAAGATGTCGGATTAGTCAACTACTTAATTGCAACGTGGCTACAGAAAAATTGGTACTTTTGATGACAGCTATCTTTATTTCGCCCTTGAAGTAGTAACTTTTTTAAAACTAACATAAACGTGTTTACGAAACCTCGATGTCAAACTTAATTGAGAATGTACTACTTACGTTTGTAAACACTATTCTAGGTCGTGCACAATAGTTACACAATCAAGTTAACTTAATATTACGGCAGTGGCAAATATAGCCGTTTATCACAATTCAAACCAAGCACATAATTTCATACAAAATAAAGGGAATTCCTTAATTTATCCTCAGTTTTTAAAAGCTGCCTCTTCAAACACCACTGGATATTTTCCCTATTTCAAACTCTTTTTAATAAGGAATGTAGTTTTCTTCCCAACCCGAATAAAATATACCTACACAAAACGTATACAAGTCTAACCAAAAATAGGGTGTTTACATCATATTTAAATGCTGGGCAGACAGAAAATAAAAATAAAGTTTTTTTTATACGTAACTGTGAGAATAAAGTTATTTTATTTTAACATAATTATAAAACTTTTTGACTTATGACTGATTAGGGAAACCAAAATATGTGTTATATACACATGGAGTGATTTTTCAAAAGATTTTATTCTAAAAATTGCGAAGAAACCATGCAGTGACAATCTCCACGAATCCTCTTTGTAAGAGGGTCAAACATGTGCCCTCTAGGAGTGCCAGGGGAGAGAGAAAGACAAGGAGAGACGACAAACGTCAAGAAACTTGGCTTGTTGCACGGTGGCTCCACGAAACAAATGAAAACTATTACAGAGCTACCTTCTGTAAGGTCAAGAAACCCGCTCCGAAAACATGAAGAAAACACCACTTCGTTCCTTCTGAAGTGTTACTAGCTCTATGTGCGCGGTAATACCCTGTCAAGGAATATGTTTTGAGGAATACAGAAATTAGTTTTTAGGTACTTATATGGCCAACCTTTTGAAGCAAATATCATAACGATATGTTATCGGGTTTACTGAGCTTTCGAGGAGTCCTCAAAAACATATTTTACCCCTTTTCAACGTCATAAGAGTAAACTTTCAAAAAATTTTAAGAAAAGTCTAAAATTAGTTTTTTGGCATTTTGCATTAAAAACCAAACAGTATGACGATAGCTTATCGGGTTATTTGACTATTGAAGAGTCTTCTGAAATACATTTTTCACATAAAATTTAAGCTAAAATTAGTTCGATTTTAAAACATTACCGTTGGTGAACCAAACTTCGGATTATAATGAAATTGCAACATTACACTTCTGTGATTTCAAAAACACTTAAATTGAAACAAATTTTCGTGTTGAAGTAACGTTTTGAAAATTAACGATTAGAGATTTTAATTTTAATCCTTATAAGTACATGCGTTATTAGTTAAAATCAATTAATATTGTCATCAAATTCTCCTCAATATCGTGTTAAAACTGCTATTAGATAGAATAACAATTAAATTCAATGGTTCTTGAAGAGTTTTACGGCGCACCCTCTACACGTATTACCTACTGTAGGCTGTTCACGATTATTTAGGCACTTTAGAAATCAACCTCAGTAAAACGTATGCATGTATTTTAAAGGTCTCACTTACTGGAATGTGCCCAGTAAAGTTGGTAATGATGAAGTGAAAGTAGTTCCGTCGTCTTATGTTGAATTAAAAGTGTTCGTTTTACACCTATGAATACTGAAATTATTTATTTAATTTTGGTTTTATAAAATAAATATGTGTGTAAGAATTAGCAAATTTGTAAATTATTCAATTTAATAATAATTTCGCAGTCTGACTTTACCGACGCCTGAATAATGTGATCAGTCTAAGTACAATGTAAATTTTACGTATGGAAGAAAGTACACGCTGTGTATACAAGCAGATCTAAACCTCATATGTCAATGACGGCCCTTTTTTGCGCACACACGTCGGACAAAGGTGGTATTCAAACACACTTATCCTCACAATACAGCTGTCACACAGGCTGGGAGGTGGTAAGTTTGGGCTGTTTTGAAGTTTACAACAAGATTCAAGACATTGAATGAACAGGTTTTATTCACATGCAGTTTGGCATTCGAGATAGCGAGTATTTGAGTGGAGTGGGTATGGATGCCATAACCTGTTGATTGGCTTCTTCTCCTATCCTTCGCTCGAGGAGTTATTTTTCTGGCATCCACTTTTTTTCACTGTAAATTGCAACACGATACACAACAAAATATTTTAACAACCCTTAAGTGCTCCCTGGTTATTTTAATTTATTATTGCCATTTTAAGCATCCTTACGTTAAATGTCTCGAAAACACTAAAGGGAACGACCTGGATACTAAATTGCAAAGCTAACTTAACCCCGTAATTCTTACGGTCGTAAAATTCCTTCCTCGATTCTAAATAGAAGACTCGCTATCCACTCAGCATTAATTAGCTCTGCGGTATACTTACAGAGAAGCTTTAGTGCGCAGGTGAAGTCTTCAGACAATCGCCGACATCTGCAGTTATATAAGATGTTACAATGGCGAGAGAGAAATATGATGTTTTCTGTAACAACATAGAATATTCAATTAAATTGGTTTCAGACTGTTGAATTTGATGCAGAGTGAAAATGTATGCAATACTTATTTTTTTTTTATTGCAGTACTTCTGATTGTTACTCCTTTATTAAATTAGGCGTATATATAAAAACTAAAGCCCCAGCGGGGAAAAAAGGTTTTCGTTGTAACTTTTATATTCTAATATCCTTGTACCATCAAAACATATTGGTTGAAAACGACTTTCATTCACAAAAATAATTACCATTTTGCGACTGTTGCAAAGTGAGTTACAAGAAAAGTTCAGTTTAATTGGCTGCCGTATTAGTTATGAGTTTACTGAACCCATACTTCTGGCATCACTTAAGGTTTTGTCCTACTTCCGAACAGGCTGGTAAGTGCCTTTGCTTTACAACGATTTTAGGAGACAGGTTTGAAAGTTATGCTTCGTAACTATTTGAATAACAAACATATGTGCCAATTTATTTCTCCTGTGTGTTAGCTGAGACCACAGAGTTTTTATAAACCTAAATTATGCCTGATAGATGTTGTGTAAACTGTAAATTTGTAATTTCAGTAGGTATATTTTCACTTATCCAATCATTAATAATAAGATGAAAAGTAATTTTTAGATAACTATATCAAACTCAGTAATTCATTTGGTAATTTGGTGAGATGATGTAAGCCTAAGTCATTTTCACTGATTCATTAGTTAATAGTGACTTCAAAGAACATATATTTAAGGGGTAATTAAAAATGCTTTTCAAGTGTAGAATTTACTGAATATGCAACGATTCATTAATAAAAACTGATGTCACTTGAGGAGAAACTTAAATGCTATGGGCGGTTTGTTAACTATGCTTATATATCGAGATCCTAAAAAATCAGGGCAACAAATGAGCGGTCTGACAAGAAACAACAGCTAGTATGTAGGCCTAAATCGGATGTTCACGAACAAATGGTAATAAACATCAGGGTGGGGTAGATATGTACAAATGTAGCGTATTTCATCAAGGAGCTAATAGTCTAACGTCCATAGTTAACACGCTAATGGCAGTGACAATGTGCAGGGGCGGGTATGCAATCACAAAACTAGTCTACAGGCAGTGCAATGAAATTACACTTTATATGCACATTTGGGCTGAAGGCATTGGGACAGAGTGTCTGTTCGATGTCTCTGTTCAAATTGTCTGTACAAACTGTCCGCCACCGTCGGCCATTCAGGCGGCGCAGCGCTGAAGCATGTTGCGACGCACATGTGCTAAGGTTTCCGGCTTAATGAGCCCATTCCTCGTGTCAAGTGGTGTGGCATACACCATCAATTTGGTATGCCTCCACAGCCAGAAGTCAGGTGGTGTGATGTCAGGTGAGCGTGGAGGTCATGTTATGGGGCCTCTCCTACCTTCCACCGGTACGGGAAGTGCATGTCGAGGTGCCGGCGAACCGCAATGGCGAAATGAGGTGGGACCCCGTCCTGCTGAAACCACATCACCTCACGAGCATCTAAAGTAACTTCCTCCAAGTATTCCGGTAACACATCCTGCAAGAACTGGAGATACGTAGCACCTGCGAGACTGCGACCGTGCGGTACTAAGCGGTGTTATCAAGCACGCATACCCTGCGCACAGGTTGGTTACAATGCCACATACATGAGGTTGCATACCCGACTCTGCGCATTGTCACTAACCATTAGCAGGTTAACTATGAACGTTAGGCTATTTATTCCTTGATGAAATATGTTCCATTTGTACTTATCTACCCAACACTGGTGTTTATTATCATTTGTTCATGAACATACGGTGTACAAAGTACTGAAGTCTTTTGCGTGCGCGAAAATTCTTCCTGATAATTAGCGTGCAGGTTTAAGTAATAATCCATAGAAACACGCCGCTTTAACCATTGCATGCCCATTGTATATGTCTACATGTTGCACAGGAGGGTTATATTGGACGGCACTGTACAATGTGAGCTGCGGGTAATGCTATTGCTCTACGTTATTTTGTTCATATCGCTGTTCACTGAACACAAGACTTCAAGATTATTTTTTGTTGTAATGAAACTTATTCGCAACACCTGGAATTGTTCGTTAAATGCGGGAATGAAAAGGTTAACTGCCTTAAACTCATATTTGCCGTATCAAATAAAGTTCTTAACCGAATTTATTAAGTTATGTCAATAATAGTAAACACACAAATGTGACACTGTAATGAATTACATATGTTTATGAATTATCTAACGCGTGCGACAATTCTAAGGGTAGAACAAAATCGTTGCATGCAAATAACATCAAGTAAACGAGTTCTTCGCAAGCTAACACGTGATGCAGAATAATGCTGACAGTAACATTTAATGTTATATTGACTTCAAGATTTCAGATAATCAATTGAATCTAGAGTTTTTGCTTTTTTGGAGCATATTTTAATTTGAAATGATTTTCGAAAGCCACAATTCAACTTTTGGAAGAAACCAGATGGCAGACGAGAAGTATTGCTGGACGAAACAAGTGTTGGCACTCCAGAATGTTGTTTGCTGCCTTTGTGGCGTCATCAGACTCCGAACTTTGCAAAGCAGTTACGGAATAGACCATGTATGCACAAGTTTCTTCACGTAGAGTTAAATATTAACTAAACGGGCAGAAAGTTGCATTATGTGGTTTTTTTATCAGTCTGCTATTCACCCTTAATACCCTACCCTGTACCTTTCATAGTTACACTGAATGCATTCAAATAATAGCATCATATCTTCGAGAAATGACGTCTGCCAAAAAACAAAAAACCAAATACAAGTATCTCGGTATAAAATGCTTATAATTCAGAGAAATAATACAATATTTTCCATTGGCTGCATACACAACTTATGAGCTCCTGTCATAATAACGCAGTCCGTAAAATGTGAATGTATGCCTGCTGAGAATTCATTCATAAAAATGCTCAGAATTCTTGGCTGCCAGATGTTTCATTTGAACTGATGTCAGAGGGCCTCCTGATGTCATTTATCCGAAATACCTTACAGAATGTGTGATGTATCTAACTCATTCCGAGATATTCTTAAACACTAACATGTCCGATTTTATTCTTATCAAATTACAAAATGTTAAATAGTTAGCAAATTTCAGGTATAAATGGTTATTATAACCACTTTTTTTCGCTTAAGAAGAGTGATATCTATATTTTATAAGTCCATAAGTTCATTTTTAAAATCTGCTAAATCGTGGCCAAAGAGATCTTCTTTACCACCACACTTACACATTTCTGTGTACCTTAGAGACAGAGTTTGGCATTTGCAAATCAAAAACTCGCCCTTTGATATGTGAACTCATTACCAGTAGAACGTCTGATAGTTGTGAATGAGGAAGCAAACACGTAGTAGAATAATGTTATTTACCTTCTCCCACTCTGATGTTAATGGTTCTTGGAAAGTCGAGGGAAGTTTGGCAGCACGTCGTTACTCCATCATCTAAACTGTAAAACGTTCCACTCATTTAAAAAACAGTTGCAAAGTTAATTTTTGTTTCGCTAGAAATAAATTAGAATAAATCCTATAACACGTTAATATAGGATGAGTAAAATTAATATTGCATTCTAACAAGCAAATATTGTAGACTTGAAATTATTATAAACCTTGATACACATAAACAATTTTGTACGTTCTATAAAACAATTGTTTTGTAAAGATACAGTATTTTACTTGTAGTTTTACAACAAAGTTGTTTGGTAACTAACTTCCAAATAATTGTTCGTAAAACGTACGGAAATGTTTACTGTGTAGTAATAAGTACTTAAAATGCATTAGAATTACAGACGCGTAATAGTCGATATCATTTTAAGTATATTTTCACTTTCATTTAATATTTGCGTGAATATCATCAGGACAGTTTACCAATGTTCGTTTTATTTGTTACTAGCATTTTAAGGACCTTTTAGCGTCCTTGTTGCAACAATTCCTTGACATGTGCATGTTCTTTGTAAAATTTTAACGAATTTGCACGTAATAATTTTAATTCTTTATTATATGAGCTGTTCATCTGATACCCTTATACACGAACCTGCTAGGATCCTCGACACAACATTCGCATACTAAAGTACCCTTGAGATGGTCTCAATCCTTATACTCTAGTGTGTAAACTGGGGTGTGGACAAATTTAAATTACTATTTATGTAAAGTTGTTGTAATGGTGTTGTGGTGTTCAATCTGCTTTCCACACAATAACATACATGTGCCCAGCTAGCTTCGAGTAGATAATTTCGAGATGACTCCTTCCAGAAATAGTTACACCAGTGAGCGTAAACCACAACTTTTATGCCAAATACCAAATTCTTACCAGGATGATAGTCGTACACCAACTCAGTAGAAGGCTAGAATACCATTCGGACATAGCACTTTAGTCAAGCTCAATATCTTAGCATACACATATTCGGGAGTAACTAACTACAAGGATGGAGTCCATAATGAGATTAAAATATTTAATCGTTAATAAAAACTGCTCGGATCTGGCCAATATTAGACATTCAATTGTTTGAAAAATAGTTAAAATCGACATAAGTATTATTAATAATCTTCGGGTGGCATGCAGGTATCTTAAGTGGCCGTAACGGAAGCAAGACACCATGTGAGTTGGTACGAAAAATAATTTAATAAGTTCTTGGCCTTTTCTTTAAAAACCAATAAATAAAATCTTCTTTAAAAGAATATTTATTAATTAAAGCTCACGCCAAGTAAACTGGGAGTAGGGCTACTAATTTCGGGTATTGATTTGTAAAATAAAGTTCAAACACCGACATCTTATGGCAGGAAAAATTGAGTCTGCCTTAAGTTATTTTCCAAAACTAAAATCGGCGACCATCTTATTTTAATTTCTTACAGACTTAATTCTTGTAGATCGGGACGTCTCACATGATGAATCTGCGTCAGGCAGATCGGGTACAGTCATTGAATGCAGTGATTCTCTTCCAGGCGAACAGTGTTACCTAATATTATAGCCAACGAGCTATGGTATAGCCAGATACAGTCCAAAATGGTGCCACTAGGAATGTCGCGGGAGGCTATCTAAACTAAATTAAATCGAGCGCTACTAGCGCCTCAGACCCTCTTCTTCTCTTGCCGGCACCCCGACAATCTTCTCTTGGTCTGGCAAAATATACAAATTCACTCGCGGACTGCCCTAATATCTACATTTTAAAATCGTGTCGCGGCCTTAACACTCGTTACGTCCCGCCTTACATCGCAGTTGAACTCTCTCTTCTTCTCTCTGGCAATAACGTAGCTCGTACAATCAACAGATTGCGTTGCCCCTGGAAACGGGCCCCAGTCTCCAACAATTATGGCTGTTAACCAAATACCACATAACAGTAAATAATAGATACTCTTAATATAGATAAATCATTTAAGCAAAAGATTCTTAATGCAAAAATACAGAAATGTAAGTATGAATAGTATGTCATAAAATAAATGAAAAATAAAATATCAGCATTGATAAATTATCATGCGTTTGAATAAAAACGTCTTGATTTGCACGTGATTCTTTAACGCCTCATTTGCATACTGATAGTGCAGTTACAGATGACCCGCCAACATTTTGAGGCACTCGTAAATGTGGATCTGAAAGTGTTTCACTAAAGTGATGGCTATGTTTAATCATGAATGTCAAAAAGTTTTAAATCGTCCCAGAGATTTCTTAATCACACAAAAATGAATTCATTTTTTAAGTGTCGATCATTATTACCATGAAGTCTCACTTTCATTAGAACTTAATATAACATGTATTTTAATAAAACAAATAATATATGTGTACAACAATACACATTAAAGCATTTAAATATTATTAAAAATATATGCACTTTCATAAACCATATTTAACACATTACATTTGTATTTCGAATATAATTTCCCTCTCACAAGAGTCTATTCTTTCTATTTTAATTAGAAGTTTCATAAATTATACTACATTTTGATCGTGTCGATTGTTGATATAGGTCAGCGACCGATTCTTCTCGTTCCTCTTCGGGTATCTTCGTGTCGACTCGGATGTCTTCGCTCGGAGCTCCGCAGGTGTTCTCTTCTTTATTCGCCTCTTACGTGACGTTTGAAATTTTAGTATAGCGATTTCTTATGACCGGGACGGTTCGCGATATCTTTGGCAGGCGACTAGCTTTTATCAACAAAGTCATCTCTTAAATGATGGCTAGCATTGGATTACATCGTCTTTTTATAGATCATATGCTCTCAATAACTGAGTATATTTACCTATTTTCGCCTTGCCTGATCGTTTATTTGCCGTGAAATTCAGGCGTGCGTCTGTCGAAAGTCCTCTCTTTCACGGAATCGCCATGTTCGTGTGCGCTTTTAAATTGTGTCTTTAGTGCAGTGAATAATGTTTATTTGTGGTGAGTTCAGTTCTTGCGTGTGTGTAACAGTGTGATTTTACGTGTGCGCGTTGAAGTACAAGATCCTGTAGTTCTCGTTTCTAGTTCACACGAGTGTAGCACCGAACTATGGTGACATCCTACATAACACGCGCACATAACATTTTCACTCGGCGTTCAAAATCACTGAACGTTCGAAAACAACAGTTACACTTGCACGGGCTTAAATTACTTTTACTTCGTTACGGCTCTCTTTTAGCATAATGAAGTACAGTTACTTGTGTACTTCTAAATGTCAACAATACAATCCAGATAATATTTATATAATTAGTTATAGTGTACTACCACGTACACAGCTTTCATCTCACCTATCTCAGGTGACATCAAGAAATATTCAGAAGACAACCACATCATAACCAAGATAACAATGCAGGTAATCATATGAAGACAGCATAATCAAATCATAAAATGTAGACAAACTATATACAACAATCTAAAATATTCGATATAAGATGAACGTAACAAACTATATACAACAACACATATATTCATAGACCATCAATCATCATAGGAGGGAAATACACTCACGTCTTTCCAGTAGATAATTAAATAAAATGATACGCATATCGTCAGCACAGTGCGTTAGATAGGAATATCGACAACCTCTACTACAGAAAAATAAACTCCATGGAAAATCCACTATTTAACACTTCAGCATTTATGTATTTAGCTGACTGATACATAACTATAGTCTATTCACGGTTTACAACTACGTCACATTCGTAAAGTCTTCTAGATTTTGTGCCATTTGTATACCAATCTTGGACTGCCGACATTATCAGCAGTACATGTGTTTAAATACCTTTGTGGGTAGCAAATTTCCACTATGATTGGAGGACAAAACAAATTTTCTTGTCGGATTTAGGCACCCCCTTCATCCTGGCGCCCAGGGCGATGTCCCCGCTCGCCCCGCCCTAGGGCCGGGCCTGCGTATTACCATCCCATCTCTTGTCCAGACTGGCTGACTTTAATAGGCGAAGATTCCTGTTTCAATCAGGACACACGGTTGATACAGTGATGTTACTAAGGTTTGTACATATTGTAATTTTTGTATAGACTGTTCTTATTTCATGATGACAAAAACTGCTTCCGCTAAAGTAAGCTGTATCGGAAACCCCGGGTTCCCTTTACCTGTCGAGTATTAACTCATTTATATAAGGACAAACTTTTTTGTGATCATTTTCATATAGTAAACAATTATATTTAGTACTAGCTGTGCCCACTACTTGGTTCGCGGGGACTTTAGGATTTGTTTTCATATTTTTTAAATATAAATGTTGCTACGTTTAGGTTTTATGGAGTTATTAAATTACAGCCCATTGTTATGTTTATAATAGTAATATCGCTTCGTTCAAGTTTTATGGAGCTATGAAATAACAGCACGCCATCGTTTAACCCAAATTTTGTTGATTTATTTAAATACATACCTGTATAGTTCTGAAATATTTATATTTTATTATCGAAAATAGTGTTACTGTCGTGTTAGTGTTGGTTGTTTGATAATATGTTATTTTACTGTGTTTTTCCAAAAACTAATGTATCTTTTTCTGTGATGCCTATTATATCACTGATTATTTGAAAAACTATTTATGTTACAACAATGTTTTTTCACAATAATCCTTTTGCAAAAAATAAGATATGAAACATAAAGAAAATTGCATGAAAAAATTAATTTACCTCATAACCATTTGAGGTATCGAGATCAGGTAAAGAACAGATTTTAAATAGAAATAAACTCAATAATCTCTGAAAGTTTTATCAAAATCGATCCAGCCGTTTCGGAGCCTACTCTACACAAACCTCCAGACAGACAGACAAGAATCTTAACAACAGTTATTAATGCTTCAAAATTGGTTAAATAGCATATTACGCTTAGATATTGGTATTAATTTTGAAATAACATACACCCACTTCAATTTCATATATTAATATAGATTTACTCTGAGATGTAAGGGAGTTGAGCACCTTACACAAAATGCAAGGTTTTCTGTTGTGCAAATACGCTGTGAAATACTTAGATTCGCCTTATTTATCCACTCAGTTTGGGACTCAATGCTCTCCAAAACTTTACCGGGGTAATTTTGGTCAACTAGCGGAGATTTCATTCTTTTGTATAAGATGCACAAGGGAAAAAGTGTTGCCTTATTCTTTACCCAAATAAATTATTTCCGGTACCTGGAAATACTGATATTTTCAGAGAAATTACTTTATCTAAGTGATAGAACTGGATTTTACGCTTCACTGGAGAAATATATAACTAAAAGTACCAAATAAATTATTTCAAATAACTGCATTTATTTCCTTGAACCAAATAATTCAATTAGAAAAATGTATTGAGCCTAATACCTACCTACATGGTTGTTCCGACATCATCTACATGTATTTATTACTCGCAAATATTTTACAAGTACGTTAAAAAATCAGCGTGGTTGCCCTGAACTTGGCAAATATCATAATTGAGAAAAATAAATATCACTCTGCTATTATTTCAACATCAAAATGTAATTGATGAACTGAAGTGCCAGCCATTTTGAATTATTGACGTCACACAAATATTCTGCGAAAAAAAAATTAAAAAGAATTAAGGTAAACACCTGGCAATACATGATTGCATGGCATCGTTACAAATACATCCCAAGTAGGAATAACTTCCCTATTTTTAAAGATTCCACAGACATGTGCTACTATCCGTTATTTTCTGGTAAAAATACATTCAAAGCAACCTATCATTCCATGACAACGTCGCAATTTGACTTTAATTGCGTTAAACTGAGTTTCTCAGTAAAATGATAAGTGATTTTAAAATAATTCATAACGTGGTACTGTCCAGTGAAATATTATAATATTATATCAGTCTGCAGGAAATCTAGCAGTTTTCTCATTACTTTGTCAGTTAACGTGTCAAACCAACTAATTACTACCTTAAAAATATATTATTGTTGTTCGAATAAAGCAAAGTCCATATTTCTCCGTTTTACTGTGTTCAAAAGATTTCGCTTCTGCGATGAAGCAGGTCAACTCCGATTTTTTTTTTCTTTGACAGCATCCAGCATACTGAAGTAATGTTAACGAACGTCGGATAAAGGCGGCAGAAACACATCACAAGTATATCAAACAACCATCTCGTTTTTAGTTGCCTCCGGTACAATTATTTTGAGACCCGGATTGTACATAGAGAAATACCACCCCAACACACAAGTTGTTACGAGCGACTGAAAAGGTGGTACAAATCTCCCGTGTGTCACATCTCATTAGTAGGAAATACTCATATAAGTACGAAAATATTCGCCGATTGATCTTTCAAAATGCCACCTTTTTCTACGGCTTGTTCCCCCTTCGTCAATTAAATGAGCATCATTTGTCGAGCTTTAGTACGCTATGCTTACTGGCTTGTGGGGCAGAGGCAATGAGCCTGTGGGAGTTGGGGGTGGGGGGGGTTGTGAAGGGAGGGGGGTTTGTAAGAGGGAGCTGCTATGACGGGCGTCGTATGCGGGATGTAAGCGGCACTTTGTGAAGCAGTGAAAGACGCCCTAGTTACAGTGCGCCCTGTGACTAGGACAAAGGAGGCGGAGGTGGTGTAATATAGCCTCTGCGAGGACAGGCGCGGCCGATGTCATTCCTGCGTCTCTTTTGCCCCGTCCAGTTACTCAGCAGGCGGCAAACCTGTGACAGCACTCTTCCCACGCGTTTTGTCTCCTTGATTACTTATTTATTCTCGTAGGCGGATAAAGCCTAACTTTCCATTTTTTTTCTTCTCCAGCCGTTAGAATATTATTCATCACGACTCGGTTGTGAGCGAAATGATTGAAGAAATTCGAGGTCTTGAGAGCCGATGAGGGTGAAACCAGGTGAGTATGGAGCGGCGCCGGAATGAAAGGACGCGGGAAATGGGTGATCCCCGAGAAAACCCGTTGATCAGCGGCATCGTCCGCCACGATTCCCACATGCGAAAATCCGGCCCCACCGGGAATCGAGCCCGGTTCGCCTTGGTGGGAGGCGAGCACTCTAACCGCTACACTACTGCGGCCCCCAACGACGGCTCTGTTGTATTTCAGTATCTGTACATGGTAGTTTTAAGCCATTTTTTTTTATATTCAATGTTTCACTGCTGGAAAACTATTTTGTTAATGGCTTTAACAATTAAATTTATCTAAACTTTCATTTAAATATTGCGTAGACTTAATTTTTATCAGGGATAGATTAGGAACCATGTAATTCAAAGAAAATAGTACTGCGGGAAATGTGACTAAGAACGGAATTCTTTCAACTGGGGAACAATTCGGCACTCGTGAAATTCGTGGAAAACAAGAGATCAAGTGCGCTTTTATTTGATGAGTAGAAGAATGAAGAGACTAAAATGTAAAATCGCTATCATGGACAAAATAAATTACGTTAGTAGTTTTCTTTAAGTGAAATATTTTACTTAATTTTACTGGTTCAGGAAATAGAAATCAATTAAATATATCACTCTAACTACTGTATAATACACACAATACAAAAGTAAGATCTAGTACTAGTATGGACAGTTTTGTCTGCTGGTAGGGCCTATATAGTGCATTTTTCAACCAGGCTTACATGTTCACCTATCCCACCTAATACCCATACAATCCACTGAAAATAAAGACGCCGCAGATAAATATATGGTAAAATTCTAAAGAAAATGGCAGATTTGTGACACCTCATGTAAAGTACATCTACAAGTGCAACGGTGAAGAAATTGTAAACAAAGGCTGATTGAGATCAACCGTGTAGTCAAATGCAGATTTGTATTTCAGGATTACAGGACTGTTTTTTAACAGAAATTCACCACCTATGTACGAATGCATATCTTTAAATCGCGGGCGAGAGGCCTGTTCTAGGGAATGAAGTAATACACGTGCGCTGACATGCTAGAGTGGTGCGCTATATTTCGAGTGGAATGAGAAGCAGGCCACTGTGGTGTGTTCAGACCAACTGACCCCACTACGACAAACCGAGCTTGATTCCCACTATTATCGCAAGCGGGATACGTAGCGGACATTTACGTTGAGCAGCCGGTTTTATCAGGGCGATCCTACTTACTCTCACTCCTTGAATCCATTACTGCCCTATCTCAACGTCACTGAACACTCGCAGGTAGGACTATACAATGAGTCCATTTGCGTGCTGTGTTGCTCGCTACGATATATGCTTGAAATAACTCACTGGGAAATAAGTAGGGCAATAATGAAGAGCTGCCTTATTAGTGTAGTGCATACAGTTTTACCCATTCGTACGAGGAATTAGTCTTCTGGTCATGTTTGTGTTTACATTGTCTCAACATTCCCTAATTGTTTGAAAAAAAAAATACGTATTATAAATATTGAAAATATAAAAGTTTTTCTATTTCCCTCCGCGAGATATTCATTGTATGCCATAATTTCATTAATATTTTTCCTTCATTATTTTTTTCCAAAGCGAAGAAAAAAAGAACAAAAGGGAGGTGTAAGATTGATTATCCAAATTAAGTCCAATTCTGGAGAATTGTTATGTACCACCTTCGTGGCTGAATCGTGGGCACCCTCGCCGTATCACAAGATGGCACATAAATGGAAGGTGTGTTCTAGGTTCCTAGGTAGACTAGAGTATATTACAGAAAGCAAATTACAGGGCGTGCTCCTGTATTACTCATGTTAACGTTATAAGTAGGCAATAGGTACACTCATGATGAAAGTGAAATTTTATCAATCACAACTAAACAGTTAGAAAATCCAGATAATTATGTATTACCAAGGCAATTGTAAGGAATTTAAGAAAAAAGGCGGTTTTCTTTTTAACGCCTTTATATACCTATTTAACATTTTCCCCCACAACGCAAGTATTAATAGTTTATCTCGCCAGATATATATATATATAACATGAGTATATTATAGTTTTTGTATTAAACTATTTACTTTTATTACATTTTGACAGGAAACTATTTTCCTTTTATTTTGTCCAAAAGAATACGTCATCGGGTACCCGCGATAACCGTCCAAAATCAGTTTAGCATTTCACGTGATGTCGCGTCAGTCCTCAGAAAAGACTAGAACACACCCATAGGTCATGCAGCAGGCAAAACTACAAAATTTTAAAAAATAATCTAATTCCTTAAGAGCTTCTGAAGTTTCTGCGGTGTGACGGCAGAAAGCTGAATCATGGCCAAAACGGACATTCCACGAATAGATGTACGCCTCACATTATATCACAGGAGAAAAAAATAGTTGGCCACAAAATCATCAGCCCACGTCGCAAACCGCTAGAAACCAAAAACATTGTTGAAAAGGACCGGAATCACAAAATAATATTACCACGGTACGAAATAAAATATCCGCAATCAAACTTGCCCAAAAAGGAGGATAAAATATAAATCATCCTAAGATGACGAAGGATTCAAAAATAAAAAGATCTAAGGCGACTACATGTTGTATGGCGAGAAACAAAGACGAAGGAAGTTACATGAGCGGAAATATATATATATATATATATATATATATATATATATATATATATATATATATATAAAGGCATGCTCCGGACTTCGTGGTCTCACGCTACTAATTGATACATAAGTCGAAAGTCTATAAAGAATTATGATATATCACAAGTAAAGTTTGTCATTTTGATGACGAAATTAATACTTCACACGTAATATTACGTACATAAACTATTAATTGACACAAAGAAAAATATTTCTAAACAAGAAACATAAAAAAAAAAACCAGATCAATTTTTAAACATTACAATAATTTCAGATGACGATGTTGTACAACTTCACAGTGAAAAAACAAAAATATTAAGCGGAACTAGAGCACATTCCAATAACAAAGAAAATATTTGATTAAACACGAAATAAAAGAGAATAGAATTAACATAATTACATGTTGACATGAAACAAGTGCCAACACAAATGTCACATAATCCGCTCTACCTCTCCCCTTTGCTGCACGCAGAGTTTTTTAATAAATCTGATGATCTGCATAGTACAGCTTCATGCCGCTAGTTCGCATCCTGAAGTGACACTCACTGATTTTTAATTTAGTCATTTAATGTTTAAGCGATTTCATTTTATTCTTTACATTGTCAAATGTAGCTGCTTTTGCGTCTCTGTACATGTAGTTATCATTAGATAAATCTAGTGATTCACTAGGGTTCGTGTATTTTATTGATAGTAAGATAAAGTAATTTTTCTTTGTACTTCAGTCAGAGTCGCTTTTCTTTTAAAGACTAACACGTGGAAATTATTGTTAAATAAATAATATGCTAGTAGAATGATAATATATGTTCGGCGCAATCGGTACCTAGAACCGGAGCGTCGGAGCAGGCCGCCACCATCTTGAATTTCCATCCCCCCCCCCCCTTTATTTCTCACATAATTTCCTTTTTTCCCTCAAAAATTGTAACATTTTTGAAAGATGTTACAGATCTGCTTTCTAACCATGTTAGTTCTTGGATCTATAAATACTTAATTATATATGTATAGTGGAATGTGGTGAGAGTTCACAGTGAAATATCTACCTACGTATGATGATTTCCTACAGACACCAAGAGGCAAGTTCTGTATACAAAAATGTAATATCGTATCTGTGTGAAGACGCACGAATATATTATATTAAATATTGTCAGCTTGAGAAACAGGCGCTGTCTTAAGCCCCTGTCACACTGTCATATTCTTGCCTCCAACTATATTTGACAATAAAATTTGAAGAGACAATGCGGCCATCAAATTTTTCCTGCCAACAAATTTAATCAAATCATTTTGAATGTGTTCGAAGATGTGTCACACTGTCAAATTTTTTTACTAGGATACTCTAATTTGAATTATTATTTTAGAATTATTTTCATAGTGAGATATTGCTTTTGTTTTCCATGCAGTCAATTACAGGAAGAAATGTAAGGAATTTTATAATAGATTTTCATTTTAATGCAAAGTTCAAGTTTTACATATAACACATGTTTCCTGCACAGTTAATCTCAGTGCCTGGTAGTTCATAATATTATGTGGAATATTTTTTTAAAACAGCACTCATGCCCAGAAAGCTTCTACATAAATTCTTTATCTTCAGAACCTACTTCGTTTATAGCAATTATTCGTTATTTTAAAGCTTCTTGGCGTCCATTTTTGTCGTGCACAATTGTGATTGGCTAAGACCGTCGAACATCAAATAAATTTTAGAATCGGTACAATCTTCAAATTTTTGATGTAAACTGAAGCCATCCAACATTCGCAGGCAAATATGGCGATGTTGATGACGTTTCAGTGACATCATAACTGTTCAACTTCATTTGACCAAACTTATTGGAAGCAGTTTGACGGAAAAAATTGACCGTGTGACAGGGGCTTTACGCATGCAGCCCAAGTTGGTTTGTAGTCGTTGTCTATCATCACTGATATTAGAAATAATTCATCACTTAGCGAAGTGGTTTTATGTATGAAACACAAGCTAACTGAAAATTTACGTACTGGTGTTAAGTAATAAATAAATTAAATTAACCGGACAGTCACTGGTTTAATGTCTATTACCAAAAATGTCCTGGACAAAAATTAATTCCTCCGAGGTACACACTTTTATCGTTTTATTGAAAAATATATACGTGGGTGACTTTATAATGGTCTGAAAAGTAGGTTGAGTATATTTGTTTGAGGATACCCGTAGAAGTACACCGCCATAAAGTCAACATATTCAAAATACATTAGTTTCCTCTATCTGTATAATTCATCTCCTGTCACTACCACAATTTTCCACCTACCCCCTCTCCTTTTTTTCCCCAACGCTTTTGTTTGGTCGTACCTTCTGCTCATATCCCTGAATAACCTCGTTCTTTCTGTTGAAATTTTTCCTCTCTATTACATTTCCGTTAAAACAATATGGCAGAAACACCAAAGTAGCATTACAAAATATTAGCAGGGGCCTCAGTTTACAAAACCATCCTGCCGAAGCGACATTTATTACTTCTCGTTTTGGTAAGAAGGTATTTAAATTGTCATGTTTCACAAAGGAATAATTTTTAGGTTTAAATCGGCGCTATCTTATTACGGCAGTCAACCATTATTTTGGAATTCACTAGAATGGTGCACAGAGTAATGTTTTACTATATCTCCAAATTATTTTAATTGAATATTCACTCCCACATTCTAAACTTGCTTATATTAAATGCAGTGCTAAGTTAATAACTGCATTTCATATTTTACACAAATCCTCATACTCTGGAAGCTGGCAGGAAATTAATTTTCCTTCCACAAAATACATTGATTATATTTCCCTTCCCTTACACACTTGTTTCTAAACCACGTTCCTTCTTCTTTGCCCTTATTTCCACACTTTTCGCATACTTATTTTAATTCCATTCCCTATAGTGTTTTCGTATCTTTCCATCATTTGTTACGTGCAGCAACAGAAATGCTAGCGTGATTGCGGTAGCACAAACATATTGCGAATAAGTGGAGCGAAGCCTTGAGCGCTTCTAAACAAACCCCGACAGGCAGGCCGAGAGCGCCGATTATATTACGGCTGGAAACGCGGCGAGCGAGGTCTTTGTCGTCGTGACACTGCTCCAGCAAGACGTCCAGAGATGGGGAAATGCCGTCCGCCGACATGCGTCTATACTTCAGCCTACGGCATCATGGACAAGATGAAGTCGGACCATAGTCAGAGTGGCTTTAACATAAATAACAAATCGCATTAATATCTAACACAATGTAACCACTTAAACTTAATGAGAGCTCATTCGATTCAACGAGTAACTAGCATTCTATAACGAGTTGCAAAACATATTGTAACGAGATGAAATTTGATAGTGATTTAAATACAAAGACAAAAGTGAATATACTTGAGTTCACCACTGAGTAAGCCTTACCCCAACATGTACGTTCAATATAAAATATAATTAGTCACATTAAAAACTCATGCTTTTTAAAAACGTAACACAATGTCTTTAGTTTCAGACTATTTTCCAGTCATAATTTATCTCTGATGATTGCAAGCATATTTAATCTCAATCTTAAAACCAGCATAGTGAGTTTTCGCGCTCAAAAGAAACTATATTTAATTGACAATTTTGAACTAAGCACACACATACGATTTTTTTCTTCACATTATTATGGCAATTTTCTTCATATTTCATACGTTTTCCATTCTGGGTTTGCTTATAGATTGTAAAATCAGTTTCGTAAATGTGTAACTATTGCGTGCACATTTTTCAAGTGTATGTTTTTAAGACTGCATCAGTTCATACCCAGGACAGATTAAATTATATTCTATAAAACCAGTTTTATGCTATGTACTTTTCTTGTAGCGGTGGATGTCATTATACTCGAAAGCCATTTATTTAATCGAAATTATATTTCTTTTCTTGGCGAAGTTATCACACCCAGTGTTTCCAGCTGTAGGCAAAGTAGGCCTGCAGTAGAAAATCGAAAATACGATAGTGAAAATTGCAGGTACTAGTCCAGCATTACTACTAAAAATGTATGCTTGAATTCGCAATGAGTTCCAAAGATATGAATTTGCTAAGAAGTTTAAACAGCTATAACCTTGGGATGTTATTCAAAATGAGTTTCTTTTAAAAGCAGAACTGTTTCAAACCACAGTACTTAAACCCGTTTTTTCCCCAAATCAAATTTTTTAACGAGTTTTCTCCGTAACGCCATTCAAAGGCGGCAGAGTAAAAGGAAAATAAGGAGAGTGGGGTAAGAAAATAAGGAGGAAAGAAGAGAGGGTTTAAGAGCAAGCAGAAAGGGGAAGAAAGCAATCCTGTAGCACAGCATCTTGAACAAGTTTAACAACAGAGACAGGAGAAATGGTCAACCTCATCAAAACATAACTCGGCTTGAATGCTTTGCTGTATTCTGCCCCAAAATGACATTATAACTAATTGAGGCCGAGACTGGAGATTGGGTGAACCTCGGAGGAAATGCTGTGGGAAGGGACCTTTTCGTAGCGGCAAAAAGCCTTTGAGACCATACTGTATAACCTTGGGAGAATAGACACAGCGAAGTGGTGCAGAGTAACGTGTGTGTATAGCTGAAGCTAAGGAAGGCATATTTGCAGTAAATCAACATAAGTATGAAATTAGTAATAAATAAAACTGAACAAGAGAGATTGCAGTTGATTGCAGTTTATTACTTTAAGCATGTATTACTATTTTCACGCCATATGGCTCTTGAACATTATTTATCTACAATCAACAGAAATAACAGTGGATAATTAAGGGTGTTAAATATCAGATACTTGTGTCTACGTGAAGGAATAATTTTCGAAACAGATTTCTTATAGAACTAGTGAGAGTAATGTATTCTCAGAGTGTTTCCGGGTAGGGACAGTCTAGTCTCATTTATTTCGACAGTGGCCTCAGGGTGATGCAAGAAGGGACTGTACTTTCCATGTTTCAAAATTTTCGGAAGCATTTCTTGATTGACGTTCTTCAGGCGCCTGTCTCGAGTGAGCGTAACTTCGCAAAAATAAGCGAAGTAGGAACTATTTATCCTAATGCTTCATGTGAATGGCCTCGCTTCTTCTAATCCTCCATATTTTAATAAAATCTAGACATATAGCTACTGTCTGCTGTTGCAACGATTTTCAGGGGCAAAAGACTCATTGGAAGAACTTAAGGCTTGGCTGTAACCCTTTTGCAGAAATCCTTTGTTTTCGAGTCATAATTTTGGATTCATAGTAATTACTGACAATGTACGACTATAGAGAATTTACATTTTACTTGTTTAATATTTTTGTGCGTAGTTTTAATTGTGTGTTATCTGCTTGTTGTGAAAATTGATAAAAACACACACACATATAATATATATATATATAGATATATATATATATAATCAATAATTTTCTGCCTTTCTGCAAATAGGAAATAACACACTGAGAAAATTATATACAAAAGTGGTAAACTGGTAACTCTAAATTTTCTAAAGTCAAACTTTTTCAATAATAACTCTGAAACTGAAAATATGACACGAAAACGACGTATTTCTGAGAAAGGAATGAAGCCGAGCTTAAAAATTGACTATACAAATATACGGTAAACAAATCTATTTTCAACATAATAAATATATGGAGTTACTGCATGAAAACAGAATGTAGCCTATACCAAGTCGTGAATTGTAACATGACGTTTAAGCTTATAATGATGAGATAACATTTCTGTCTTGCATGAAAGTCCACTTCATCGCCGTATTTCCCTCACACAAACACAATCCCAACTGACACGGTCCTCTGGACTGATTAAATTTTTAAAAAAATTCTTCCAATACTGGACGTTACGTTAGCCTGCATTATTATTATTACTGCAAAGACGAAAAAAAAAAAAAATCTATGATTATATGAGTTCATATGAACTTCGTAAAGGCCTTGCCTATCTGGAGATATTATTCTTTGCGACTGGAGTACTGAAGCAATGGAAAAGCTACATATGTGCATCAAATTCTTCGTCACCGCTGTGCACAACATTGCTGTTGATTTTTTTATAGCTTGCAACTGTGCTGTATGTACTTTAAGCAGAGACCCCATTGTTTTATGGTTGAATGATCAAGTTTTATGCACTCCCGTAAATACTTCAAACCTTCCACGTACCATTTACAAGCAGTTGTCACCTTTGTGACTTTAATAAATAATACTGAGATTAAGTTGCAATGGCACACATTTCTGGACCCATGACTACTTTTAAGAACAGTGGAGAAACTGACCTACATAATGTTATTCAATATTTGTCCAATGAGGACGTGCTAGGAAGGATGCCCGCATACTTGGAAATATTGTCAGCACGTAGTAAACAAGGTGTTGGTAAGGATCTTTTTAGCACATGCATCAAGTGTACCAACAACTTTCTGTGCAAAGCACTGAACTAGCGCGTGGCCTTTTAAATCTTGCTGCGTGTAACTATAGAACTATGAAAATTGACTATATAATTTTACTAGCGAAAAGTTGGTAGCAAGCTCACTAATGTCTCCTATATAAGTTTTGAGGATATTCCCCTAAAATGTACTGATACACAGCAGCCTGAAAATTCATTTTTCGGCATAGTTCAGGGAGTTTTAAATAATATTTCAAATAAAGTACACGTCTAAACAACATTTGTTGTACGAACCACCCTTCCAATTGTATTTCTGTTTGTACAAAAATGCGAACACGTTCAGTATAGAAGAAAAACGCGTATTTGTAACAGATTTTAAGGCAGTTCGCGTATGAGAGGCGTTCGAGAGGTTAAAATTATTGTCTAAATTTTTAGCATATGTCTTCTTCTTTAGTTGAAAAAAAAAAAAAAAAAAAAAAAAGTATGACGACGAAAGAAAACTATTTTTCAAAAAAATTAGCATAACCGATTAAAGGAATTTTAAGTTTGCATTTTTTCCGTGTAAATTTTAAAATGTTACGAAAGTAATACGTTAGGATACAGCTCAAAATAATTTGTGTATTTCATTAGAAAGTAATAACTATTTCTTAGAAACACATCATGCGGTTCGCCAGAATTTAATTTTTTTAACTTCCGAAATAATTTTTTACCTCAAAATTTATAGAAATATAAACTTTTACTCTAGGTAAACCACGTATCGGAATTCAGAGAAATTGCAACTTGGCGCTCCTGGGACTTAATAAATACTTTATCTGAAACCAAACTTTCTGTTCAAATTACTTTCTGAAATTTGTAAGAATCAAGATTTTAATTTAAAATTCTCATAATTACGCTAAAAAAATTACTTTTTTCAAATTATTTGTTGATTTTTATCAAGATTAATGCAATGTCATGAAACAATAAAATATCTCCAATGCCTAAACAAGTGTTCGGGACATGAACGATTTTAAGGTACTATTACCCCTTAAATCATGATTACTTTTTGTTTCACCGTAGTTTACTTTTCACATCATATATTTAAAAACAAAGGCTGTCCAGGCAGGTTCTTAGCAAATAGTTTTAAATTCACGATATTTTGCCGACGTTGTTTTTGATCCATCTGTAACCATAATAAAGATTGACTCATTATTTATTCTTTTTCAGTCTGGCGTGAGTAAATACATAGTGGAAATCAGTCCATTATGGTTTCAGGAATTCTGCAAAACCGTTCTTATGTAATAATAAGGTTTTAGTTTTAAAATTATATTCGCGCCGGCCTAAGAACGGTCATTGCTCCATCTACCCAAGTGAAAGAGAGAGACAGAACGACTTGCAAAGCACCAACCATAAGTAAAGGCTATTCACGATAAAGTGAGCACTTTTTAAATCAACCTTAGAAAAATGTCACCGCACCTACCTGCATATATTTCTCGGGCGCACTGAGTGACATGCGCCCAATAAAGTTGGTAACGATGGAGGGAAAATAGTTCCATATCTCAACGTCAAATATAAAATTTTAAGTAACAATTTGTGATAACTTAAATTATTTCTTTCGCTTCCTGTTATTTTGAATACATTGAAGTGTAAAAATGAGCAGATTTGTAAAATATTTTCTTGTCTAAAAATTTCACAGTTTCAGTTAACGGACGCATGAATAAAGTGGTGAGGCCCATGGCAATGTTAATTTTACTTAAGACGGACGAATACACAATGTGCATACAAGCAGGGCTTTCAAAGTGCTCTGTTTACCGTAAATAGCCTATAGGTGGCAGGCGGGCTGACGAATCTGCAGCCACTCCCTCCCACCTGCCGTACCGCCCTCGTTCAATTGTTTCCTTCCCCGGGGAGAAGTGGCCCGACATTGGCGGAGCTCCCATGTCCTAAGTTACAGCGGCGCTACTGTGGAACTTAGCAACAACTTGTAAAGAGAATATAAATAAACACGAAATGGTGAGGATGTCGCCACAATCTAGTGCGTAAAGAATGCAAAGTCTAATTCACATGAAGACTGACAATGGAACTGATTACTATGATGGCGAACTAATAAGATTACTGGTGTGTCTGGAAGTTATCCCGTGATGCGAGCCGGGGGGACAATGTTGCGGGCATGCTTAATTGAAGGGCGGTGCAGCTGGAATCAAAATGCCAATAAATGTCTTGATGTTCTCGCTGTAATCACATTACAACCCTCCGCGTGGTGGCGTTGTTTTGTGTGTGACTAATGTGATTGGTCGCAGTGTTTGTAGTATCCTGTCGCCCTCCGGGAAATACCTGAGGAAGCGGAGGTACTGCAAACGACGGACGCCAAGCGTGCAGCCTTAATTGATGTATGTCTTCCTAAATAAACTTCTGACAAGACAAGACGTCCATCATTGTTGTCAGTCAAGACCGATGTGAGCTGTTTATATAAATACTTGATGGCATTTTTTATGAAGCACTTGACAACAATAAGTGCAGTGAAAATATATATGTAATTGTGAAGGATTGGATCACAAATATGCACTCTATATCTGAATGAGTGAGAATTTCTCTGTTTAAATCCCTTGACAGCACCTGACTTTATAAACAGTCACTTCAGTCAATTTAAGTGACGCATTAGTGAAAAATTGCCTAGTTTCCTTCACTTATTGATTCAGCGACCTTTTTCATTGATCCATCAACCATTTTATTCGCTGTTTCTTCAGTGATTTGTTTTTTACTAACGGATCAAAAAGATAACGTGTATTAAATAAAATAATGCATGAAGTAATAAAACCCATAAAAAATATTTTTTAATGTGAGTTTCATATTTATATTATTTTATCAGGCAAAATTCAGTATTTCATTCCGTATTTGCGTCTTTATTTCGTTTTCACCTAATCATCATCATAGCGCTCGATTTTTCATTAAATGGGGTGAAATGAGTGCATTTATACTTATTATTTCTGTTTTAACAATCCAAATGGTACCAATTAAACAAAGAAAGTGGGAGAAAAGGCATACGATTTAAGCTACATATTTTCAATAAGAATTATAATGCATATATTTTCCCCAACGAAATCATATTCACTTGGTAGCTCGACTGGTAAGGTAACAGACTGGAAGTGAGTTGCTGTGGGGTCAACTCGTAGACACCCTATTAATTGTATGCTTTCCAGTTTTTTTTAATTACGTTAAATAACACGATATAAGCAGTGGCCATCTCAAATATGTTCATTTCTCGTAACGATTTGCCTGAAGACAATGAAAACAATATTTAATTCGCCGCAAGCAATTTACTGCCACTTTCCTCTGATTATAAGTGGAGATATTTTCGTTTATTAGAGTAGTTGAATTTCACTCCGAATCAGTGTTTTCTGCTGATTCAAAAGCAGAGTATGTTACGAAAATATCTATAAACAAAGAGGATTGTACGTGCAAAGATTTGAAACGCTGCGCTTTTATTAAGAGCTTCTTACACACTTAGTATTTTTAAATCTCCATTTGTTCTGAAATGATGACTATATTATATATATATATATATATATATATATATATATGAACTCTGAGAACATTTAATGGTGTTGGTGATTTAACATTTACTTGAAAATACAAAGAGTAAATGTTCATTCGTATCCTAACCGAAGTAGGGGAATAATCATTCATTTATGTGGACGCCAATTTGCAATATGCTGGAAGAAAGAAAGAGCGAAAATATTATAAAAATGCCATAAAGGATTTTACTAGTTTTTAACTTATGTCATCGTCCTAAGATTTTCATAAACTTGTCAACAAATATCTTTAATAAAATATATCAGTTTACTATGAAAATATTATTTTTAGCACAATTTCTTTCATTATTATTTATATGGTACACATGTTTAACATTTCCAAATAACTAACTTTGTGTGAGGTGATCATTTCCGAAACAAAGAGCAAAGTTTTTATGCGCATACTCATCGATTTTTCTTTTGTGTTAAGGACAAGCCTCGTTGCAATAAAAGTAATATTCCATTGCGAAATAATAAACTTTGCTAAAACCATCATCTCAACATAGGCATTGCGCGAGTAGGATTCGTAGATAAAACGTCATAACGAACCACTTGCAATAGCAACCAAGGGGCTTTTATTTTAAGTTATTAGTTTCGTTTTGTGTCGACAAAAATATTCGTGACTACTCTAATTTTCGTTTGCTACCGAAAGGAGTTATTCAAAGCGCATTCTAGTGTTCGTCTGACGTCACCATGTTCGATAAGAAAGTTGAAACGATAACGAAGCCCTTCTGGCTATCATTACCGAGTTTTATTATAAAATCTTGGCGGGTATGTGTAACAGATTGTTTTCTGGAACTATGAAAGAAGAGTAACGTTAATTAATGCGTCGTCGTGCATTACAAAAACATAAAAATATACTTCAGAAAAAATATTTTAAAAACACCACTTAACCTTTCTGTTTTATTTTGTCAACTATGTAAGCATCAGTATAGGCTGGGTATTGTGAGGTGTTTATTATGTTGTTACAGTTGTTTATAATAAAATACGAGAACAAAACTTCCTGCTCTGCCCTTATTGTCCGTTGGCCGCCATCTTGGATTTTCACTCAGAATTTCCTAGGGATGTCCCATTTTCCCTTCCAATCTCCCTTTTCCCCTCGGAATTTACCTTTTTCCCTCTCGTTACCGGCGGTCATCTTGGATTCCCAACTTCATGCTCTGGCATTCGTAACGAAAGTGCTCAATTCATGCACTTGCATTCTGAAAAAATATGTTTCGCACAATCCATATGCATTTTGTCTCAATCCATATGAATCTGGATGAAATTGTGAAACAGCCATCTGGATTGTGCAATCATTACTACAGGCTATCTTGAATTCCAAACTTCATTCTCTGACATTCCATCTTGGTTTCCTCATATCTCTTCTGGGGGATCCTTTCACCTGGCAATTTAGTGGATACAAGTCTCATGTTCTGTTATTCCAACAGGGATTTTTTTCATATTCTTTCTGGGGTCCTTCCACCTTGTGTCAAGTATACCCTTTGTCTACTTATAAGCATAGTTGACTGTAATTTTCGAACTTTTTAAGATATAGATGCCAAATTCATAACATAGACCTCACCCCGACAACGAAAATAGGCACAGGGTCAAGTGTACCTTATTTATACTCATAAGTATAGCTAGCTGTAGTGTCCGTACCATTTGAGATACAACTGCCTAAATCATAATGTAGGCATCACCTACGACAACTAAAAGGACCGAAGGTTAAAGTATGACCTAAGAGTACTTATAAGCATAGTTGACTATATTCTCTTACCCATTTGAAATACAACCAAAATTGTAACATATGCATCACCCCAGACAGTGAAAAGGATCGAAGGGTCAAGTATGACCTAAGTGCACATATAAGCATAGTTAGTTGTTATTTCCAATCCATTTAAGATGAAGTTACAAAATTCATAACATTGGCATCACCCCAATGCAAAAAGGATCGCAGGATGAAATCTGCCCCATGTCTACTTATAAGCATAGTTGGTTGCATGTTCCGAAACATTTAAGATAGTCACAAAATTCGTAACATAGGCATCGCCTCCGACACCGAAAAGGGTCGCAGGCAAAATGATATCCTATGGCTACTTATAAGCATAGCTGGTTGTAATTTCCAAACCATTTAAAATAATGTCAAAAAATTCATAATATAGACATCACCCCTAAGAACAAAAATGATCGAATGGTCAAGTATGCCCTAAGAGCACATATGAGAATAATTAGCTATTATCACTGAACTGTTTGAGATGGAAATACCTAAATCATAACATTGACATCTCCCCCAACAACAAAAATGACCGAAGGGGTAAATATAACCTTTGTCTACTTATAAGCTTTGTTGACTGTAATTCCCGAACTGTTTGAGATATAGTAACCAAATGCATACTACCTAAATCGTAACATAGGCAACACCCCCGGCAGTGAAAAGGGTGGCAGGGCCAATTTTGTCCTAAGCATACTTATAAACATAGGACATCATGTAAAAACTATTTATGCTCGGCTAATATGTAACAGTAAAGAAAATAAAGGTAGGTGTAGATGCAATTGCAAGCATATCATAGTAGTTAGCAGTTACTGGTGCAGGAAGGAGTGTAGGGGATGTTTGAAATAGCACATATACATGATGATCCACACACACTCGTCAATCACCCATTGCCATGCTCATAGTCAGCTATCACAAGTGTATTATACAATATAAACATTAGCATGGGTAACAACCATCCATATGCGAAAAAATTTAAGGCAATCATGATGCTAGCAAGATGTGTGTAATCGTGGGGAGGGAGTAACAGCATAAACGATACATATAAATAAACAAAGCCTGTCCATGCACTACAGCCTAGAGCCATGCCAAACATATGTTAAGTATGCCCTAAGCACACTTATAAATATATTTAGTCATAATTTCCTATCATTTTACGATATATAGTCACCAACAGGTGGCTGGGGGTCCATTAGACCATAACCAATCTAGCATAGTTGATAACATTTCCCATCTGCTGAGACCATAGTCAACAAATATAAAAACACACATTGCTCCCAGCAGAGTAGAAGAGCAAATTATACATTGAACATACTTATAAACACAATAGTTGCCTGTCATTTCTTATATGTGAAAGCTATGACAGCCAAATTCATATCAAAGGTATAATACTTTATTACAATAATTATGATAAGGATAATTAGAACCCTAATTGTGGTTGTAAGCATAGGAGAGTGCCATGGCTGAACTATTTAAATTTGGCTAACATGTAAGAGTTGGCCAAATATGTAAAAAAAAAAATAAAGGTAACTATACATACAATTTTGTTGCAAGCATGTCATAGCAATTACCAGTGCATGTAGAAGTGATGGGGAGGTTTAAAATACCACACATACATGATGGTCCATGTACGCTCAAGAATCACCCACTACCGCTATGCTCATAGTCTGCTATAGTAAGTATTACATTTATAAATAGGTATACATAAATAAATGTTACTACGGGTAACATGCAACAACCATCCATATGAGAAAAAGTTAAGGCAATCATGTTGCTAGCAAGATGTTTGTATGTAGTCGGGGGAGGGGTTAACAGCATAGGCAATAATTTACAAATATGCATTATAAAATATGTAAAAGTTGTGATGTCTTGTCTAGATGGTTTGGTAGAAATATTTTGGAAAGTATGTTGGGTGGTATGATGTTAGTATTATTAGTCGAAATGAGTGGTTTAAATTTTTTGTTTGAATGTTTATATGCTTTCTTTATATGGTTTGTTAGTTTTGCTGGTAATGTTAGCTGCTAAGGATTTTGCAAGTGGATGGTATGGTTTGTGCAAATGAGTTGTGCTTTAATATGGTTTGTGAGTATTAATAACTATAATGTTTTCTGCTGGAACATTTGATTTGCTGGTTTGATGATATGACATATTAACATGAGATTTCATTAAGGTTGGATAGCTGACGAGGGTATAGTATTTTGAGTGGTGATATTATGTATTTGACTGTGCGTTTATTATTGCACGATGAAATGTTTTGTCAGAGTAAATCGCCAGAATATTTCATAGGAATGCTTATATGGTTTCTGTGTTGTCATGGATGATATAAAGTGAAGTGTTTAGTATATCCGATATGGTCTAATCGTTTGGAATGTAGGCAATGAGTGATGTAATGGTTTGTTTATATAATTGGGGTAACACATGATAAAATATTTAGATTGTAACAAACCATAGCAATAGTTGTTTGGCATGTTTTTTTTAGCAGCAAGTATGATATGTCATCAAATATTATGAGTTAGTTGAACCATTTTTCAATGGGTAGTTGGGGGTATGGGGTATATAGTTGGATGATATGTAATTAATTATAAGTGGAGGGTAGGGAATGCTGGTCAACATATTTAATTAATAATATGGTATTAGGGATAAGGATTCTTTTTGTAGCAAATTAACCATTTACTTAACAGCCTGTAGAAGCAAAAAAAAATATTTATTATATCATTTAAAAATTGGTAATAATTTTCATAATGTGATAAAATTATGTTAGCATTGCGAATTTATATACTACTGCGTAACCTTGTCTCTGATAATTTACTCAGAGTGAAAGTTTCAATGGGTATTCTAAAATTTCCAGCAATGGTTGTATGCACTCACTTCCCAATGGATGATAAACATTGGCAATATATATAAATTTGCATGATAATTTATAGATGCTATATTATGTGATAACTAAGATAATGATGCATTTGTATAAATAAACTGAAACATGTTTAGTGTGAGTGGTGTGTAGTTGCATTGTTATTTTGAATTCACATTTACTAAGCATTTTGAAAATGTAAATGTTTCTAGTTGAGCTCCAGAGGTATTGGTAACACTGCAATGCGGGATGGAGTTTTACATTAGAGATGTTAGTTTAAAGAGATGTTACAATCTATATAAATGAAGTGTTAATTGATATGGGTGGTAAGCTAACATAAATTATTCTATAGGAAAGCTTTGATGTTATGTTTTCGTTCTTGTAGATCTAAATGGTTTCATGATAACACCTGCTCGTATAGTTTCGCTAGTATGGAATATGTATGGTCAATTTATGCAACTACTTAAATATTTTTTTGTGAAATATGCTAGATGTATGAATACTTATGTATGAGTGAGAGAGGGTTTCTCTGTATGTAAATACATATTACATATATTTAACAGTGATTGCCCTTAGTTATAATAAAATGTTTCTATGTATCAAAGCAAAAATATTAAATATATACACCTATATTTCGAAATCAAATTTTATATGCTTGTGTGGTGAATACTAAATATAAATGTTAAGCAATTATAATAAACTATAAGATTGTCGTGTGATTGTTAGAAATAACAGCGTTTCTGTTTGTGTTGTTTGTAAATGTGAAACCTCAAATATATAGATCTAGAAAAAAATGAATGCATGAAACAGTTACAATATACCAGATTTTTAAAATAAATACCTAAGACATTGGTGTGTATATCTTGGGTGTTCATAGGTAAGGGAGGCAAAATATTTACCTAGAGGAGAGGCAAATTGTTTACCTGTAGGAGAGATGAATCGGAATACTGATAGGAAATACTCTCTATTAAATAGAATACCATGGCTGGGTATAGATAATGGAAGGTAAAATGTTTGCCTAAAGGATGGCAAAACGTTTGCCTATAGCCTGCATCTTCGGTTTGCTTGAGGACTGCCTGTTTCGGGGATGCATCCCCCGACCTCCTCCCCCTGTATAGTTGGAATACTGCCCTGCCCACAGAGGGCGCTACACATCACCTCCTCTACTCCCTTACCCAACTCCAGAGCTCATGTTTTCCACAACGAGGAGTGCCTTCAGTCGTTATGAGCCTCCTGCCCTCCTTCCATCCCCAACTCAAGAAGGCGTCTTTGGCCAGATCAAGGGCTAGCTGCTTGTCTACCTACATTCCCTAGCACAGAAAATTTTGAACTCATCTGAAGCAGTGAGCTATTTGCAAAGCTACACTCTACCCATGAATTATGGACTCTTCCGAAACTCTGCCCTGCCTGCTTCTATAAGAGAAGCACTCATTCCCTCTGCCCACCCCTTCCCCTGACTTGCCATACATGGAGTTGGTCATCAGTCTTCAAACCTTTGTGCTGGGGGATGTTTGAAAAGTTCACAAGCAAAAGTTTCAACAGTTTTGCACATTTGCTACAAACTAATATATTTTAACAATGCCCACTATTTAATTATTGCACATAATTTGTGAGAAAATGTACAAATACTACCTACTCATGATCTAATGATCGACTTTAATGAATAGTCGCATAAACATTTGTTACTAAATAAATAAATCTATGAACAATTTCAATCCCTGCAACTTCGTCGAAGAAAAACAATAAAATCAATATCAAGTTACTTAACACAAATGCAGTTTATAGATCCGAAATAATTTTAACAAAAATTCCATCGAAAACGTATCACAGAGAAAGTTTTAAAAATTTATCTTAGCGAACATATGTAGACAAGCTTTGGAAATCCACATTTAGTAATCCTAGCCTATTAACGCATGGATTATTAAAATAATAATAGGCATGTGCAAACTTACAAATTTAGGAAATTATATACTCACTATAACCTATTGCATTAAAATTTTAGCAACTCCGGAAGTTAACACTTGTAGATAAACAGAATTCCAACATAATCAATGATTATTAAAAAAGAAATTATTACATTAACATGCATAGAAATATTCTAACTCCTATCGTATTTTATGTTACAAAGGATAAATATGCGAAAAATGGAAATATTTCGAACAATATTGCTACGAAGACTGTGAGCATGGTGTGAACCCTGACCAGATAGATGAAGAAAGCACCTAGCAAGCAGTGCGAGTAGTAGTCGCAGCCAGGCGAAGCACGGGATCGGTGTGAGCACATAAACAGGATGGGTGACCATTGTAGGCTGGCGCAACTTTGTTCGTCTTTTCTATCCTGTAACATGGCGCTAGCCAAGGACGATCTACTTCCTTTGTCAAGGGGAATGCAGCACCCTGCCGGACTGTCTTCAAGCGACCAGCCTGTCTCGCTCGGGGCAAGGACTGTTAGCAATACTTTGGCTTTATACATGTTCTAAACACGTCCTAACTTTAGGAAGCCTACAGGCTTCACGCAAAGCATCATACACATTTGCTTTCTGAGTAAACACTAAATTAACTACTTTACACAATAAGTGCAGATATAGAGTAAATTCCATTGCTATGTGTTTTAAATATTCCCATGAAAACCATCTGTGCTTCCGAATACCGATTAACTGCATTTTACATTTGTCTTTAAACCCTGTATACTATAAGTAAAATTATTTATTTAATCTTGCTTTCTGTTAAGACACAAAATCGTTTACTCATTGCGAATCTCCATAGTCTTTACTGTGTTAAATATTAACAATTTCGCTGTTTTTAGTTGTTATTCACACAAACTGATTTTACAATGAGACAGTATTGTTCGCTGTAATGGGAAGCAATCAGACAAAGTGATTCGCCAACTGTTGTGAATAAACAAACATATCCAAATATTTCTGTTCACTTAAAACAAATCAATTAACCAGGTAATTTTGGTTTTATTATGTTCATATGCATTTTTCAAGATACATCTGTAAGAAGGTAACACCCACGAATAAATAAATGTTCTTCACACAAACAAACTGCAAAGCTACAACCCCTGCTGGATAAAGTAATAATTTTTTTTTGCATAAACATTTACTCACGCTTTCTGTAAGATATATGTTTTATAAACTTCCATATCTACAGTATGGAGATAAATGAAACACATTCAGTTTCAAGTACGCTTTTAATATATACCTTTTTCCCAACAAACACAATATTTATTTACATATACTAAAATCATATTCTTCTTAAAATATTTATTTGCATATACAAAAACATATTCTTCTTAAAAAAAATATTTATTTATATACATAAAAAACACTCAATTTTTTTTCTGGGAATGAGGTTGATAACATTTGGTTAATTTCGCAGGAAGACGAACTCGTGACTTTCAAATCTGTGAGAAGTTGTAATTCACAGCAGATTCTAGATGAGGCATTGGATCACTGTATGTTTGAATTTCAGATTATTTATTTTCATACACTTCCTGTCAGTTGATTGGTTCACTCTTGATACGGCTGGCAGTATAATTGACTCTTAGATGCTATTGTGTCATTTAACTACCTCATTGGCGGTATTGCATATAGCACAGCTGAATTTATTATGGTATTGAGTGTACAGCCGACTTAATGAAGCGCTGAAATACAAGAAGTACAAAGTTTGCAGAGGAAATTTGACATACACATCGTACTGAATGAGGAAAGGCTTGCAGTTCAGAGTCTCTACTCACTTTCTGGGTTTCGTGGAACAGGAAATTTATATAGTTACAATTCTATGAAAATCTTGTAGCAAAAATATTTATCTGTGCATCAGAGCGAGTAAAGAGATATTGGCTGCTCTCAAAAACATGGGTCTTGAGAGCCAATGAGGGTGAAGCGAGGCGAGATTAAAAACCTTCATATTGCTAATAAACTTGAATTACTTAGGGTATTTATCACCAGCAGTGAACATCCTGCATTGGGAGATATGCGCATCTGTTTTTGATATCAGCTGTAAAATCGACCTGCTTCATTGAGTACTAAATTATTCAAGTATGGTTGTTAAGTAAGATACTATGTTAATGTTATAAAGTTCACCGAGATTGGGTGAGTGTAGGATAGGGAAGGGATTACATTGAAAATAGAATGTTTCCATAATGTCTCTCTCCACCGTGAGGGGTTTCAAGTATTTACACATTACTGTTATACTAATTTTAATAGGTTGGGGTAATGTTTTAGTTAAAGCTATCAAAGGAATTCTACACCTTGTGAAAAAAAAAACAAGAAAAGTCTTCATCACTTTTAGGCCTATCATTAACAATCCCCACATCAGTTAGGCTGCCAATGAACGCGCTAGCCAGTATCTCTTATCTGAGATTGGATGATGAACTTCTCACTGAAGCTGGAGAGTCGGAAGTCGAATTACTTTTCTTCCCTGAACTAACCTATCGAATTTGTGGAGGTAATTCAGTGAATGGAGCTGGAAATATTAAGTGTTTTGCAGTAGGTGGACTCTGCGGAGCCAATTGTGGAACAGATTGTGGAGCATGTGAACTATGTAGAGCAGATTGTGGAGCATGTGGACTATGTAGAGCTGATTGTGGAGCAAATTGTGGAGCAGCTTAAGTAGCATGTGGACTATGTGGAGCAGATTGTGGAGCAGATTGTGGAGAAGATTCTGGAGCAGATTATGGAGCAAATTGTGGAGCAGGTTGTGGAGCATGTGGACTACATGGAGCAGATTTTGGAGCAGTTTGTGAAGCAGATTGTGGAGCAGGTTGTGGAGTAGATTGTGGACCACGTGGAGCAGATTGTGGAGCATATTGTGTGGAGTAAATGGTGGAGCTGAATGTGTAGCAGATTGTGGAGCAGGTTGTGGAGCATGTGGACTATGTGGAGCAGATTGTGGAGGTGGAGAACCAGTGTTGCAAGTTTTACAATGTATATGTAAAACATCACTCCAAGAAAATTGCATCTGGCAGAAATCACACTGAAACTGTTTTCTTGAAGATTTTGTTCCACAGCTAGTTCTTTCATGTCACCGTAAGTTCCACATAACTATAAATTCTTTACTGCCAAAGCAACACAGCAAAAACGTTATTGCTTCTGTACTATTCCAAGACTAGAATTAAACTGCAAGGCATACACCTTTTATAGGTAGTTATAGGCAGTGCTAGGAAGCAATTCTATTACATAATTTGTTTTAAGCACAATACATCTAAATTATATAACATTTAGAGAGTTTTTTGTATTAAATCGCTTAAAATTACTAAAGGTTTATTAATCACTATCCAACACACAAAGATTTATGTGCAAACACATTAGATTTGATTGTTAAATGCATGCAAAAAAGTTAATGTAAAATTTGGTTGTCAGAATATGAGAAAATTGCAATTCATGCATTTGTAAAATCAGTAATACAGAAAAAATTGTTTCAAGTCATTTAATTTGTTACGTTTTTCTTATATTTGCTTAAAGAATATATGTTCTCATCACTGTGTGTTTACAAAAACATTTTTTTACATCATATATTTTCCATTGTCTCCTTGGAAATACTTACAGTATTTTCATCTGTTTAGTTGTTATAATTTTTTTGTGTATTCGGGTGCGTGGTTATATTATACCTTCTGGTAAATCAGAAAAAGTTTCATAAAAGCCTGAATACACTTCTTCGAAGCTTGCTGGTAGACTTGTATTTAGACGCATTTGGATTACATGACTTTTTTCAGATCTGGACAAGATATTAAATCAATGCATTTTTCACCCTCTAAGAAACATAGGATATTTCTGAAATGAAACAACCCATCACATATGTCTCCAAAATGAT
The DNA here is from genome assembly GCA_029891345.1 of Dryococelus australis. NCBI lineage: Eukaryota > Metazoa > Arthropoda > Insecta > Phasmatodea > Phasmatidae > Dryococelus > Dryococelus australis. The sequence continues at coordinate 82,428,999 of CM056995.1, forward strand.
GTGTTATTCCATTAGACAAACAAGAGTAATTCATGTCTGAGATTCCAGGGGTAACAGATATGTAAATACCAATTGGGTGGACGAAAGACATGTTTACAGTGTTAACATCATAAATATACTTAAACTATTTATTTCCAAGACAAGCTCTAAATGGTTTACTCCAACTGGTTAATAACTTGCTGATCTTCAATTTACACTTCGATTTATTTATGCATGAACAGGTGATTTCACTGTCTTGATGATCCATCTTTAAGAAATATTGGATTACATATGATAAAATACTTTTTATACTAAATTTCACTCATTAGTTATCTCATCCCAAATATCACTCGAATAATATCATTGGGTGATTCAGAAGAAGAATAATCATAATCTGTTTCACCCAAGTCAGACATTATTGCTCATGTTAGCATTAATGTAGAGTTTTCCTCTGCAGAGAAGAATGTTGAAATAAATCAGTGTGTTTTTTAACATAATTGTTTGAACAATTGACAATGGTATTCCTTTTGTATATATGTTACTTTGCTATTCCACATGCTTTCTAAAATGAGTTTTTACTCAAGTCCACCTACAAATATTTCACAATTATTTAGGTAATGTTTACAAATATATTCAACATTATCTTACTCCATACATCCACTATCCCATTTTAAACTGTGGTGATGGTTGGTAACACATCTATTAGTTTTCTTGTATTTGGGAGTTAGATATTGCCAGTTAACTGGCATTTTGAAGGTGAAAAAAGTTTAATGATAAACTTATCTGCAGATTGAAATCCTTGTACATTGCAATACACCTCGTCATAGCTGTGTCTCATTGTATACAAACTCCAGCCATTATCTTCACCAGCTTATTTCTTACATTGTAACTCACTAATCTATCATGAATTATCAGAGCATAAGCTTGTGTATTAACTGGAATTGGTATATTTGTGATGATTTCAATACATGAATCAATTATACTATTATCAATTGTGTTGTTTTGTTTGCTTACATCAAATACAAATAACATTCCTCTGGTTTGAAATGATTCAGGTTCTAGGATAGGCGAGCTGATTTTGTTATAATACATTTCCTGGAAGCTTGAGTATATATTGTAGTAAATATGGAATTCCCCTAATTCTAAGTTAAAATTTAAATCCATATAGGGATAAGCTTGATGTTTAGATACAGATTAATATTTTTCATATCACAATTATTGAATACTGATATATCAGCTTTTAAATTGTTTTGAGAAATTGTTCGAAAACAAATAATGATAAATAGTGGTAAGAACTTGATTTCACATTCTAAATTATATTTGTGATGTTGGTAGTATTGTAAATGTCTCCAAGGCCCATAATCTGAATGTAATATCTAGATTCTTCCCTTTATTGATATATTTTAAAATCTTGGTATGTTCATGAGTGTTAATTTCAATATGTGGTGTTAGCCATTCAACAGTATTTAATTCAAATGTGATATATTTCTTGTTATTACCTGTACCATATATGGTGTTCAAATGTTTATTACCAAATAGAATAACTAATTCTTGTTTAGCATTTAACATTACATGTTTATAGTCCTCAGTGAAGCCAAGTACCATACTTAATGGTATAACAACTTTGTACTTTCCACCTGAGTTTATTTGTAGTGTAAAATTGTTAGCATTGCTCCACACAGCCATATGTCCTGTACAAAGATTATTTAAATTTCTCTAGAGATAGTACTTTATTATGGAAGTAATTCAGTCATCTCATGAGTGGTCTATTTCAACACCATTTGGCAGATGTGCAATTCTATCAATTAAATGAAGTATTCCATTTCTTATTATTTTTGTAGTTGCTGGATTACTTGCATTGGCTGTCTTTTTAATTATTCCTCTAAACCTTAAACTTGATTTCGATGGTAATGTGTAAATATTGTGATTTTGTATAGCAATCCTTATTTCAGCTGGAAATGTATACAAACCTGCTCAGAATGGTTCATATACATGTATTTCCATATTGGTGATTACTTCGCCAAAAACTGATTGGTTTTTCCCCATTAAGTATGTTTTCCATTTCTATTGACTCTGTACCCTAATTCCTTATAAAAATACATTGCCTTGTGTTAACTTCACAGGTAACATATTTGAAGTGAGAATTTTATGCCTGCATTTATATCTTTTTATACTTCCCTTCTTCTAAATACATACCTTAGTAAGATATTTCTTAAAAGAACTGCCTAATTTACATACGCATTGGGTGTTATACACAATACCAATTTTGATTGTAATAAACATGGAATCCAACTGCTTATATAGCATTTTTTAAATGTAAACAGGTGTAATAACTTTGTTTCTAAAAGTAATCAGTTTACCATCTGAATCGACAATTGTAACAACTATTTCATCACCACAATTTACTATTACTGGAATATATATATATATATATATATATATATTTGGTTTTTCAATTTTTTTATATCATGGAGCCACACACATATGATTTGTGTAGTGCATTTATATGACATACATTAGTGACAATATATCAACTGGTTTTGTTGATTCTGCAGTTGATTAGCTGGATATAATCTCTGTTGGTAACCTAACATATTTGCAATTGAATTGTTTTCCATCAAATCTATATCGACATTACTATACATCACACTAGTTATAGTATTTGGATTTCCATGTAATCAGAAAAAAGAATTTCAGGTAATGTCACTTTAATGAACATTTCTAAATCATCCAACTCATAATATCCTACTGGTATCACAATCTTGTATGTTTTTTCACCAAGGTTGACCAAGGATTGAATGTCTATATCGATGTTTGGTATGCTGTTGTAAGTAATGAATGTTCGATTAGACTTATTTGCCATTGTCCCTCTAACTCCAAAGCTGGGAATTATATTGATCACAATTGCGACAAGTTTCCACTTAATATCGATGTAATTGACATATTACTAATATGTTTTACTAGTAATTTGACTTATATGTCCTATTTATAGTAAAATAACCATTAATGACCACAATTGATTGTATTTGGTAATTATTCTTTTTAATTATATCTTAATTGTTTGTTTTTCAAATAATTGCATATTTAAATTGGAGGACATAAATTGCCAAAACTGTCATAATACAATAATTGATTTGGGTTTTTAATTAATGTAACCCAATGATTCCCTTCATTTTGTTTCGAATCTAAATTAACAATCATACACTCACAAAGATTTGGCTTATTTGGTAATTTGTCTCTCATATACACACCTCTTTGCAAATACATTAATGTCTTTGTGTGTAAATGCATGTTTTGGAAGGCTATTTAGGACTTCCTGCAATTTTTATTTTCACATTTGTAGTTTTTGTCCTTGTCTAGCTATATAGGGTTTCAAATACATTCCTTTACCATTTGATTTAACTGCTCTACTGATATCCGAAACTCCTCCGAGGATTGATCCAAGAGTGGTTAATTTAGTATTACATTTTAAACCCATACCTTTTTATAACTTTTGCACACATGACATTTCAATAACCCAGGCACCTAGCTATTCACCAGTCGATGTAGACAGAGTTTTCTTATATTTGCAGCTTTATTGGTTAGAATTGTATCCATTATATGACTTTCTTTCAAATTGTTTGTTCGATGATAAACTATATTGTGTTCCTTACAAGCACTATCCAGAGAGTTTATTTCTTGATCATTGCGTATCAGACATTTTGGAAGTTTGGTACCATGTCAACAATAATTGTATTTCGATCAATGCACCTCAAATCGTAATTTATTAATCAATGTATTCAATAGACTGCATACTTTTTTGATACATTTAGAATGACGTATTATTTTAACTGAATGCAAGTCTATAAATTGCCTCACATTTATAGTTTTACAATAGTACATTATGTTATGTAATACTCAAAAAATAAAAGTTATAAATCAAAATGTACATTTTCCTGTAGTTGTAAATATAAAGGAAAATGTAATCGAATATAAACATGGCATTCTTTTACCATCAAATGTACGTTGAATATTAAGCTGTCCTTCATGTGGAAAAATGTGTGTTATTATGTCGCTGTTTGAACATCCAAATGAACTTAAATTTGAAAATGTGTATGTGTTTATAAAGCAACACAAGAGAAATATCAACAATTAGTGACTATTTTGTAATTAATTGTAGTAATGCGATATTTCTCTTTTACAAATAAAGACGATATTGTGAATCGAAATGAAGCATGACCCAATTCCATGTGTATTTTTGATGATGTTTGGTGCGAACTGCAGGGTGAAATACAGCAATATTTTAGTTTCAGTTGTCATTTAAACGTTGATTGTTTTTATATATCACAAAGTTATGCACATATTCCATAAACATTATTTGTGCTATAATGCAAACATAATAGTTGTGTTTAAAATGGACAATATGATTATACAACATATTAAAAATGATTATGTTTTAGGCGATGTGACGTTTCCAAAGTTTAAAGATACATCTTTTTACTATTGGAAAAACAAATATGGTTTTCTGGTGATTATACCGACATTTCCCCTTTATAAAGGCAGACATAGGTCTGTATTTGACAGTTTTCCACTTCCGGAGTAAGAATAACGAATATTTCGGCATTTGGACATAACGGTATAAGACACAATCATCATGATACTTGTTTTCCAAAAATCGCAATTGGAATTGTGATTTGAACAGACATATATTACATAATGTGCATATGGCTGTGAAAGATATTGATGTGGTTAATAAATGTTATGTGGACGACTTACACACCATCACACTAAACGTGTTTAAATCGCAATTGTGTGATAATCAAGAGAAATTAATCAAATTAGTTAATGGATTCGATAATGTATATAAAAATATGAGTGTAATTGCAAACATTGTAACCAATATTGGTAATGATTTGCAGAGTAAAGAATTTAGAATATAATAACATTTAAATCGATTTAGTAAGGACTTTAATTATATGACTAGCATAATTTTTAACAACACAACTTGCAGAAATGCAAGAAAATTTAAGACTTGCAATTAATAAAGTAGTGAGTGCAAGTATAACAAAACTGATTGAAATATGAATGTAAGAAATAACCTAATATAAAAGTGATGGAATTGATTAATAAAAAATCTGGTTTAGTTACATAAATAGATCTGAGAAAACAAAATAATGATTTGGAACCACAAAATTAACTTATATCATTAATGATTTAAGAGTTAAAACTACAGCTAAATTGGATTCTGTTTTAAATAAAGTCGATAAGATTGAAAAAGCACAAACTAATCATTCTAGTGAACCTCTTAGTCGACTTACTGCAACTGATCGAAAAGCAATGTTTTATTCATGTGTGAATAGCTAAAATTTAATGTAAAATAATCAAACATGTATGCCTCTGCTTTAGAATTACATAACATTATATCTGCTGTGAAGGTGAAATGTTTACAAGCCAAACAAGCCCATATAGAATGGGATATTTTAAAATAAAAAATATTGAAACCTATTATGAGTAGAATTGATATATTACTTTTTGTGTTGAATTCCCCTAATGGAACACTTTTGGAAATTAAATCGAAAGAAGAACATTTCAAGAAAAAGATACCAACCCCTTTCTCATTTAACACATCATTATTTACCTTTAAAACATACTTCACTAATGTACAATATGACATTTGGTGTTTATCTAAATGGAAACATGTGGTTTCTGGGAGATTCAGTAATTACATTTTTGTCTGATAATAGAATTGAAATATCTACGAATGCAAATAACCATTTTGGATACGAAAACCACCCGAAACTACATTAAGTAGGAGATATTGTCGGAAGTGGAATATATAAAAATGAAATTGACAACCAGTTTTCACCTGTATATTGGAGCAATCCTTATGAATTGGTTGATAAATTAAAACTTCTCATTGCTTCGAGAGAATGTGGTAATAATTCACATACAAATGAAATTATTTATATTATTGAAGAACTGAAAGAAGTCGGTTATATTACCAATGAAGTTTAGTCATATTTCTCAAGAACATCATGCTTCAGCCAGGATAAAATATCCTACAAGAAGAATTATTATTAAAGCGTTAAATGATCTTTTTCAAGCCGATTTGTGTGAAATGACATTGCTTTCGAAATATAATAAAAAATACAAGTATATTTCAACTGTAATAGACGTTTATTCGAAATATGGTTGGGCTATACTTTTGAAAAACAAAACAGGAAACATTTGAGCAATGCAATGAAGACTGTTCTGAAAGAGAGAAAAACAAATCAGCTCCAAACTGACAGAGGAACCGAATGTTTTTCTACACTGTTCCAGAACTAATGACAGATTATTTTATTAAACACTACACAGCTTATTGAGACCTTAAAGCCAGTATTGTGGAATGATACAACAGATCGATTAAGCAGTTAATATATAAACGTTTCACTTCGAAAGGGACTTACAAATGGGTGGATGTTTGGCCTAAAATAGTTCAATTTTATAATTCCAGATATCATAGACTTATCAAGATGACACTCAAATAAGTTACAGACAATAGTTTAATTGAAACCATTTATAATAATGTTAAGGTCATCGATGAGAGAAAACAAAAGTTCAAAGTTGCCAAATGTATGCACATATCAAAGCAAAAAGGATCTTTGAGAGAAAAATATACAGTTAATTGGTTTTATGAAATATTTAAAACTATTTCAATTAGTCAAACACATTCCAGAGTGTATTAAGAATAAAGATATGAAATATTGGAATACTATGATTGTAAAATTGATACTAAATAAAAAATATATTAAATAATATTTGATGTGTTATTTGATTAAGTAAGCCTGCTGTTAGCAATGTTGTTTGGATGTGCAATTTATTGTGCAATCAATCCTCTTGTTGATTGGATTATCATTTCATTGGATTAGCATTTAAGCGATTATAAACTGCATTTATTTCCTTTTGTTTGTGATGCAATTCATTGTGTTTGGCAGCTCTTAATTGTGATGTAATTCACATTTAGGTGGTAATCTGTTACATGTTATAAATAATTCAATTGGTATCTGTGATAAATTTGTATTTGTAAGACACTCAGTGTGGCTTGTTGTGTGTTTGATTTGTAATTCATTTGGTATTTGTGATAGATTGGTTTAACTGGAAATTTGCATTTAGGTGTAAATTTGTTGTGTTTGATTTGTAATTCAATTCATCATGTTTAGGTGTTAAATAGTTACATTTGATTTGTAATTCAATTTTTTAGTTGTGTCTTGTGTTCTTTAATTGCTTTAAATATCACATTTCTTGGAATTGTGATAAAATTGCAAGAAATTTTACAGTTTAAAGACATTTAGGACATGATTCCATTTTAATGTTATTGAGAATGTATTTGGAATGTGATATATTTCTTGGAACTTGGATAATGTTTTCCGAAATTAGTTTCTCAGACTAGATTTCTATTCGATTTTGTGTTTTATTTAATTATAATGTAATTGCTCATTTTAATTCATTAATTTTACAGTGATGGCTAGTTTATTGGAATACATTTGTGTGTTTCTTAATTGTTTGTGCTAATTTGTATTTCATTGCTTGTAACAATTAATTTCTTGAAAATTGTTTAGTTTTAAGAGTGTAAAACAGTATTTCCCTTGATAAAAAAACTATGATATGAAAATTGTTATTAAATATATAAAAAAGTTTTGATGGTGTAAAGTATTTTTACCATGTACATTAGCTTTATTAATGGTGGAAACTATTATTATGGTGTACCTTAGTACTTATTTTTGATAGTGTACCCTAGTACTTATTTTATATGGTATATACTAGTTTTTATGGTGTCTTGTAACTCACATTATATTTAAAGCGCATTTAAGATCTAAGGTTTTTGATTGATAATTTTTACTAATCAAAACTGAGCTTAAAATTTAAAGCAATAGTGTGAGTTTAAATTTTGATGCCGTAAACGCAGTCTGCTCGCTCCAAATGTAAAATCTGTATGTTGAGACAGGTAGATTAGGTGATTCAGGTTAGTAAGGGAAGTGTTTACTGGAGGCATCATGGACTAAAGCTCTTGGGACAGGGATGGAGTGGATGTGGTGAATTTCTCCTGTGCTGTACACGTACATAGGTGGCTGCAGGGTTTGTGTGCTGAGCACTAGCAGGGGACAGGACCTGTTGGTATGGTTGGCAGCATGCGGGGGGAGGCAGCGGATAAGTACACTTGAATTTGCTCCTTCCAAGTGTCCAAGCTGGCACTCATGCGCCATTCACTGCTCATCTTGTCTCGTCCGTGCACAGCCCAAGCTCCTGCCCCATGCATGGCCCAAGCTCTAGTCTGTGCCATACACTGCCCCCACCCTGTGCATGCCATTCTCTTCAACTCTTGATTCCTGATTTTCGCCCACTCCCTCAAGCTCTTAACACTTAACTACACAAGTGCGCTGCTTTTTTAACACACAAATTATTTGTTTACAATAAAGTAAGAACCAATTATTACTTAACATAGAATATTAAACTTCAATGAGATTTTAACCGAAAATCTCACATGCAATCTTACGGAGGAACCTGAACATAAATATATACACAAATATTACAAACAGATTGAATATGTATGTTTACATTTCCCCTAAATTTAAACATATTTGCCTTTAATGTGACTTTGTTTAACGTAAGTTTTCAATGGCTGAAAAAGGTTTAGCTTGTGTCTTGCTTAAATCGAAAGATGCTTGTTTGGGAAAAAATAATGATATTCTATCAATATTAAATATTTAGCGAGCGAGAACATATCTTGTATGAAAATATACTTCGCATACTAGACTAAGAGAAAAGCTGTTTTCTGGGAAATGGGATAAAGTTTATTGGATAAAAATATGAAAATAATTTATTGGAATTTTATCTGGGGATTAAAAATCATTTCTTGGAATTAAAATTCATTTCGACTTCAGGGATATAAATTTCATTGGTGGGACTTGTGTGGCAAATTTTATTTGGCTGGATGTAATTTTGTCCCTTGTGTCTCGAAAAATAGAAAGAAGCTTCCTTTCTAACAAGTCAACGGACAGGCAAAAGTGAAAGTTTGTGGGCAGATTGGAGAGGGGAACTAGCCAGGCAGGCTCAGTTCAAAATTCCCTTGTCCAATGGGTGTCAGGCAATTGGAGACTCTCTGGCGTGGTGCATGAAGATGTGTTATGTGGTGGTGGTGGAGGGGATGGTTATCTGAGGGAATAATCGACTTGGAAAACACATGCTCTGGGCTGATGGTTGGAGGGTGTGGGGGAACTTAGCGCTAGGCAGGTTATGCAGAGCACGGTGTTGGATCGATAGTGGGTGCAAGTAACCTGGTGTTTCTGACAAAGACGTGTTTTGGGCTGGACAAGAGGAGGGGTCGGGGGATGCATCCCTAACACAGACAGTACTAGAGCAAACCAAAGACAAGAGCTGGTGTGGGGGAGGGGGGTGTATGCAGGCAAGAGCGCTCTGTCCACCTCTCACTGACCAGCATCATGTTAGTTTTATGCCAAACCTCACCCTGGATACACGCATGCATCGCTCTCTCCTTTGAAGCGCCTCTTCACCAGTCGCAGCATTCTACAGGGGTCCTGTGTGATGATGGAAGGGGTAGGACATTTTTTTTTTAAATTTTATAAGTGTTTATTGTGTAAGCCCCGTTTCTGAGCTCGGTCGACGAAAGTTTATAGGATTTTCAACTCGCATTTTTGTTACCAAGTGCTGTGAATTTACCAGATTTTACGGAAATTAGTTTTAACCTTATTCAGGTCGATGTAGTAAGTCCGTCATTAAAAATATTTTTTCTTCGAGGAAGACCCATAAAGTATTGCAGGATTATACTTAGTGGGATTAAGTCCCCTTACACTTCGATGGAAATTGTGTTAAAAGTGAATTATACTTACAGTAGTGAAATTTGCTTTAATCATCTTTGTAAGTTTTTGAAAAATATTTCATTTGAAACATTCAGGAAGACATGATTAAATTGTTCGTTGTTAATAGTAACTTCGTAGGGAGACCTTTTTTTCTATATATAATGCAAAATGCATATTAGTAGAGTGTAAATTGTTTTGTTGTCTTTTGTAGGACGTAGAGTATTCAAGTCGTTTGCTTCCATCTTTAAGTTATCATAATAGAGGTAAACGAGTTTTCTATGGAAATATTAATTAGTTTTAAAATTGAAGTATGTGAGTTGAATTCAGAGTTATTGCTGTATTTTTTACTCGACCGCAAGCTCCACGTGTTTTGGGAGAGGTGCTTGTGCTATATCATTACATGTTTTTTAATTCAACTAGTATAGTTTATATATATAAGTGCGTGCATGGTAAACATGATTTTGATCTATTTGTCACGTAAATAGTATTCACATCTCTTTTCATTCCTTTCCGAGTTTTTCAGCTCAGTCTATAATCAAACATAAGCCAACACACACACACAGGTTCTGTTTGCTCTCAATACCTCGTTCAGCTTATAAGTCGACATAAGTGCTATATCCAAGTCAGTGATGCAGCGACCCCCCGAGAGAATGGACGTATATTAAAATAACTAACTGTTAACAGTGATTCTTGTTAAACATTTGCTTTTTTAACTCGTGTTAATAAATTAATTTGTTTTAAAATGTGGATTCCATTTCAGAAGTCCCCCTAAGAGTGTTAACTACAGGATTTTCTAAGCTTTTATTGTGATAGGTCGCCTGCCAAGATACGCTCGAAACAGCTTATAGGATTCCGCAAATCCTATGCTGATGTTATTCATTCACCAGCCTCACAGGCGGACGAACATGTTTTAAAATCATTTATGGTACGTATACAACTCTGAGGCATGAAGTAGTGTAATTTTTTTGTGTTTTCAAATACCTTGTTATTGTATTTAGGAAGACTGTATTTAATTTATAAGGATATGTTTGCTTCGTTGTAAATGGTTAATTTATTTCATACAGGAGTTTAGTGAGTTAGCACTTGTCGACACCAGGAGACTCATGTAGTTGTGTTCATTACACTTCTCTCTTGTGATATTTATTTTTATTGATAGGTAGAACTTGTTTGAAATATATTTCGGTAATAATCATTTAAAGACTCAGAAATTTCTGAAGTATAATACATGACCGCTGTTATTCATTTGGAATAATAATACTACCTTTCAAAGTCGCCTATCTCCCAACACCGTCTACGTGCGATATCCCACTCTAAACAACCCAGCATTTATTTAATTTACACTTATGCCACTCTTGCACAAAACTCGGTACCGAGTTTTGTGCAAGAGTGGCATAAGTGTAAATTAAATAAATGCTGGGTTGTTTAGAGTGGGATATCGCACGTAGACGGTGTTGGGAGATAGGCGACTTTGAAAGGTAGTATTATTATTCCAAATGAATAACAGCGGTCATGTATTATACTTCAGAAATTTCTGAAGTATATATATATATATATATATATATATATATATATATATATATATATATATATATATATATATATATATATATATATATATATATATACACACACCCTGTCCCCAACACACCACACCTCAGTCGAGTACCAGTCGATGTCCTGACAACATCTACCAGAGCTACCCAACCCCCCCCCCCCCCACCCGCAAAAAAGAAAGAAAGTACAAGAAACTATACACTTATCACACAACCATTTTGATTGATTAATTCGATTAAATTTATTGCATCAATTTATCAAAGTTTCATACCAGTTTATCAGATGAGAATAAAAAACCGATCATATTAAGATCGGATTATGGATTAACAAAAAAGTTTTCATCGGCTTAAAATCGGATTAACAACTTGTCATCGATTTAAGATAGGATTAAGGATCAACCCTTTAGATATCAAATAGATAATCCGGTTTATAAAAGCAGCATCCCCTTTGCGTTAAAACCCCGTCACCCCAACTACTGTTGCCGCTTTGGACAAAGAAGAATTGAGCTGTTTATATTCTTGACTATTGAATTATAAATTGTGTTGCTCTCTGTATTTCCATCTACCATCGTTCTATTGGACTTGGCTACGCCGGACACGTTTAGTGTACAATGTAACGTTTGTTATTGGCTGGCCGTCGTCCAATGGAGTCGCGGTTTGACTTCGTTCCAATTAATATGTCGCGGCAAAGTTAACAAGTTTTGCTATCAATCGCGTTCATTTGGTAAACAATTAAAAATAAACTTCTATTTTTACAAGTTGGAATGTTAAGACTAGTTGCAGATTTTTACTTGGATTCCAATAAAGTCTAGCGAAACAGTAAAACTATAAAAGTATGAGTTTTATCTTCAAGGAAAAATAAATTTCCAATAAAAGTAGGGTTGCATGATGAATGACGCCTGAGGGGCGTACCTGAGTTAGTAAGAGATGGAGGTGTTAATAATAAAAAAATAAAAGAAACTAAATTTTATTTCTAATTTATTCACTCTGCTATAGGGAGTTCACGATAAAGTGATCATTTTTAAGGGTATTACATATGTTTTCTTTAAGCCAGTTTTATATTTAAGTAATTTTTTTTAAATCAGCATTGTTATGTGAATAATAAATACGGTGCATACTTTCGCTACTCTCAAAAGTTAATGTCCGAGGCTGCAATAAAACGTATTTAAAGAGGGGTTAATGTCTGTTGGGAGGGCCTTAAAAAGTGCTCACTTTATCGTGAACAGCCTATACTACGTACAACATCAATCAGCTGTCTCCACTTTTACCCTTTCTATTTAACAGTGAGCGCAATATTTAATTGTTATTTCATCTTTAATTAACGCCCTTCTTAATATCTCTCTTTATTACAGTCAATTAACTCATACCACTATTAGCGTGTGTTCAGTCGATCTGTTTCCATCAGTTATAATGTCTTTAACTCACGCACTTAGTCCAATAGTCCAGTCTGCCAGTCGCCTACTCTACTGCTTGCTGCTTACGGTCGCAGTTTCCCCTTCCGCTGGTCTTCTCCCGCTGTTCGTCTTCTATCGCTAGGAAACCCGCCAGTCATACATCCGGCCATCCCAACTCAAACTCCTGGTCCAGAGGCATGCTGTAAAATATAAGTCTAGCCCTGACCATCTCGAAGTTTCAACACACCCTGAGTTGTGTTGAGAGACTAGCTCAGTAATCCATAACATTCTTCTGATAAAGGCAGATATCAGTACTGCCAGGGTCAGATGCATCGTGCCTCGAAAGAGTATCTTGTCGGCGCGGTCTATGAAATTGATACGGGGGCTGCAGCATGGTGACCTGACTTTTGTCTCGCACACCTGCGCAGCACCGACCGGCGACTCTTAACACAGCCTCGAGTACATACGTGAATACTCCTCAAACGGCTGAAAACAATCTGATAGGACTGCTTGTTTTTCACGCTATAAGGACAACGTTGGGTGTGTGCGGGCATTAATAAGAGCTACCAAAAGTTCAAAATGTCCACCATCAGCAGTAAGACATCGCCCTTGGTATTGCGCAGTGTGGTGAGACATAGCGTGAAGTAACGTTTGTATCTAGGGCCTCCGCTTTACTGGATTCAAAATGCGATTGACGCTTGATTTGGATGCACCTGACTCACGTGGCGCAGCTTGACGTACCTATTTCGAATTGTGTACATAAGGTACACAAACCTTGGTACACGAATCATACAGTCTAATAAGTACCACACTGTCGTTCGCGGTAGGCGAACAAAATTACTCTATTTCTCCGGTTTGCAGCCCGAACAGACCCTCTTCTTTACCTGACTGTAAGCTCATGGCATGGTTCATGTGGGACTATAGCTTCTCTATGCCTGTCGGTGTCTCCTACCACACCAAGACGACCAACATCAGCAACTCTTAAAATATGTTCGTTATATTCAGAACTTGATAATTCAGCAATACCAGAACTGTAACTTTCGGGAAGTATGTCATCTAAACCGATCGGTATTTCGTCATCATGGACCACTTCTATTTCGTTAGAAAAAGCAGCAACTAAGGTACCATCATACTGAACAATGAAGTCGCCAGTGGGTAAATAATCTTCAAATTCACCTAATAAAATGTCACTTCTTCCTGCAGTGACAGAATGGTGAGGGCGATTACGTTTTGAATCAGTTACTAGTAGTGTTAGTGTTTTGTTTTGTTTAAGTTGTACAGTTGGGTCTATAGAAGGTGAGGAATTGCTATCTGATGTACTCACAGTAGGTATGTGATCTCCATGTCCAGTCATGTAATCTGCACCGGACAGTTGAAGAATATTTCTTGTCCTCGAATTCATTATCACTTAATTCTGAAAGCAAGACTCATTTTCATAATTTGTAATGGTTATCGTTGTGCGCCACTCTGAAACAGGGTCTGTAATAGTGTGGGTGTAAATATATTTGGTGTGAGTTGGGAGAAAGAATAATTATAATTCGACATATGTCGAAAAATTAAGGAAAAGAAATGTTAACATAAAATATAATAAACATATGAAAATAATTATATTAACATTCAAATAATATGTGAAATCAAATAAATATTACTGTCAAAAAAATATGTGTGGATCAAATGCATATAATAAATATTAACTTGTGGTTCCGTGTCCAGTCGATCTGCGACGAAGTTTTGAACACTTAATTTGGTACACAACAAAAGCATGACCAATAAATGACTAATGTAACATATCAATATGTATTTAAATACTTACCTGAAACAGTGAATTGATGATTATTGATAGTAATAAATAAAAAGTCCGCAAAATAATATTGGTAGAACACAATATTACACCACCCACAATTAGAACATGTTCTCCAAGTCACTATATATATATATATATATATATATATTATATAATATATATATAAGAGATTTTAGCAATGGAATGTCAGGGACTTACTGGGGTTTGTTTTGTTCACAAGGCAGCAGTACTATAATTTGGACATACGAGGTTTTAGGGTTTGGTTTTGGTGCATTATGACATACGATGTTTACTTTTTCTTAAATACGATACTTCATAACAATCACAGACTTAAAAGGATTTAGAGGCTAGTAGACAAACAAAACCTCATAAATGGAAAAATTTGGACTTACGATGTTTTAGAAGTAAGGTAACGATAAGCTCTCCTAGTTTCTACCGCAGGTGCGTTATAGTTTGACCTCGCATCTTCGTGGCGATTATACTGCTGTCGCGAGTCACTTCTGTCATTTCTACTTCTTCCTGGAGAATACATTTAAGACATTGATGACCGACATGGAGGACGTTGCTCTTGTTGCGACTCGCAGCGGTCTCTTCTCCCGCCTTCAGACCTATAACCCTCTGACTCGTCCGGTGACGTCCTGACTCCACGATTACATCTCCCTTGTGTATTCCGCCTACCGGAATAGTATTTTCATCCCCTTTATGAACTCTGTCCTCTTGGCGGACAGTCCTACCCAAGGATCAGGTATAGCGGAGCGTAACACCATTGGTTTTGGTTTATTCTTGGCACTTGATTGTTCCGAAAAGGAGGTGAATGGTATTTAGGCTGTGTTTGGTCAGAGTACAAAGGTGGTGGTCTGTCTGCCTGATTAACACGATAGCTATTTCGGTTAAATTCCAATCGCTGCAATTTTTCAATGCAATCAAATGCAAGGATGCCCTCTATGGATGTTGCTAGGTCGTGGCTCGTGGTCCACCCTTCCAGACCAATGGCATGTAAGCGATATGGTAACTGATGTAGCACCGTTGCGATGAATTCTTTATCACTTATTGCTGCTGTAAGGTGTCTTGATTTATCATAGACTGGTGTTAACAATCTGTTCCGATAATTTACACTGCGCGGCTTCCTGTTCACGTATCATAGATTCAATGTGTTCAGCTATACCCTGTTTCAATTCGCGTTGTGATTATTCCTGTTCGCGCCTCGCAGTTTGTTGGCTGTGCAGTAAGTTATGTAACCAAGCTAGCATTTCAGCTGGAATCGAGTCTTGCCTTACTGGGGTGTGGTTGGCACTGGCCAGCGATACTTGATTGTCCATATTAGTGACAGGATTTTGGGTATCTTGCTCCTTCATTGTCTGAGTGGTCACGGTGTTAACTCCTTCTATTACTACATTAGTAATCTCAGAGATGTTCTCCATTATCGTGATGTATTCGAGCCTCCTTTAGTCTATTGGTGTAATTTCCCTTAAGTGATATCGACTTCTTGTTGGTATACTCATTCACTCAATTTTCCTATTAAATTACTGGCTGGCCTGTGCAATTGCTTTGACAGTGAATTCAGCGAATTCACTCGGACCACCATGTTGGGAAAGCCAATTTTACTATGTGGTGTCTCAAAGGTGTGTCTCTGAGGTGTCTGGCACCATACTGTGTAGTATAGGGTGTAGTTAGTGTACCCATAGGGTGCGATTGGTGTGAGCTTAATGGGTTTCCAAGAAAACTGAATAGTAGTTTGGCATAGGATATCAAATAATAATTGTGTCCTCTCGGAACACTACACTTACCATAAAGGACTAAGTCAATCAGCTTGAAGACAGCTATATAACAAATATATATCAAATACTCTCTTCCTATGACTAACACAACAGAGATTTAACACTAGGAATGACACTCTCCAAGTAACTTTCAAATATAAGTTATTGATTGCAAATAATTATACTGCAATAGATGATGTTTATCAAATAATATATTAACTTTGATATTATTTACAATAATAAAAAGGTTTAATAAGAATTACACCTAATATACATTAAGTGGCAGTAATCGAAGTAGTAACTCCCTGTGATATACGCCTTGTAAGAATATTATACTTTATGGATTACGTATATATAATTATATATATATACATCCATTTTAAAAATAATAATTACTGTCTCAAAATTAATTAAAGCTCACGCCAATCTGATTGGGAGCAGGGCTCTTATTACTCAGGGGTTGTAGGTTATACTGTTAACAAAATTTACTTGGCGTCGGTTCAGGGACATGGTGTCTGTAGCAGTATGCAATGAAGATTAAATCGGCGGCCAACTCAAAAATTACCTTACTTGTTGCAGTCGAAATCTTACGAACTAACATGTGAGGCTGAAGTACGTCGAAATGCAGCATCTAGTGACCCGCGAGTCATCTTCTTCGTGGGCTTCCCTGGCTTTAGGCACACGAGCCTACGGGGTTCGTGACATGCGTCACAGCCCACCTTGTCGTAGGATCAGACTCAACATGGCCACGCTAAGCTCCCTAAAGCTTAATGTGACGCTAGAACTTCGGGCAATCACAGAACGGCTACCTCGTGCAAATCAACAAACTATGTTGCCCATAGAGACCGGCCTGTAGACGTTTCTAAGAAGGCTATCCAAAACATTAACCAACATACGTCGTATCGGAAACAGTGATAATCATAAACACAAAATAATCAACTCTGACACATGAATAGTTACACAAATATCCTGAATATATGCAAATTATTAAAAACACATTCAAAAATTGTATATATCAACCAGTAAATAAATTATTATATGCTTGTATCTGAATTAGCATGTTAAGTTTTGTAGTCTTTCTGTGCATAAATTAGGTGGTAAATTCCCAGCCGTTACAATATATTTTTAATAATTAAACGTCAGATTCAAAATTGTTCTGCTATACTGCAATTATAATAAATACTTAGTTGTACATATGAAAAAACGTACGAAGTAAACTAATTTCGTAGCTTACCGCGTGATACATATATAATCACCAAATAACAGGCCTTACTATAAAAAACAAATGTTAAATATAAAAGAATTTTTGCATATATTTGCCATTTTCTTTTCAATTCGTGAACTGTTATTTGGTGATGGCATATATGTCAAGCAGTATCCCAAGGCATTAGTTTAGGTTTTAAATTTTTTCATCTGTACAACTTAGTATTTGTTATGAACTGCAGCAAAATAGAAAAATATAAGATTTGATATCAAAATATATAAAAATATATATAAAGTGTAATTATTTTTTATTTGAGGGAAATAGCATCACGTACAACGATATTTGGTACTGTTAATGAATTGTTTGGTATCAAACAACCTTAAGTACTCGGTGGCTATAAAATGCATTACTAATATGTGTACAAAATATTTTGGCCGCTATATTTTCCATGGATTTTTCTTGTAAAAGTACAAAAAAAATTGCTTTCTGTTTGTGTATTTTATTTTTATTAACGTCGGGTGAAAGAATTGGACCTCTTGTGGTGACCTACTCGTCGTCACAGGAGCAGAGAAGGAGCTAGTGTAGTAGAGAGAGAATCAGAGGGGTTTCGGCGGTATGGAAGTCTGATGTGAAGAGGGGGGAGGGCAGCAAGGGAAGGGGAACGATCCTGCCACCCACTCTAATGCGAGCCGTCAGCTGTCAATTTGGCAGGCGCGTTATCGGCAAGACTCGGGGCAGCCGTCAGCCCGGCGACGATCGTACTGCCGCGGGTGGGGGTTGGATGAAGTGAGGCGGGGAAGGGGGCAGGAGACGCCTCATGAAACATTCGTCATGGCAGGATATGACGCAATTAGCGGTAATAAGGGCCGAGCGCCAGGGCCTCCCCGTCCGTCCGTCATTGGCTGTCGCGCGCGCGCCAGGTCTGACTGACGCCGCAGCCGGAGGAGTTTAATTCTTGATGACTCCGGGAGCCCGGAACCAGGGCGGGCGGCCAGGTCTGGGTTCCTGTCCTGCTGGCGCCCGCGCAACGCCATTATTCGTCGGCGCCCGCTGCCCACAGCGGACCATGTCTACCACTTGTTTCTCAAACGTGGGAACACACTTCGCCAGCCAATTCCTTACGAAAATATAATATGTAAATGTATGAAAAGGCTGTTCACAATTAAGTGAGCACTTTTGAAATCAACCTTAGTAAGACTGCCACAGCCCCTACCAGCATTTATTTTAACGAGCATCCTGTGTGGCATGCGTCCAGTAAAGTTGGTAACGATAGATGGGATGTATATCCGTATCTTAACGTCGAATAAAAAGTGTTAGGCAACCATTAATGATAATTTCAAATATTTCTTTCAATTTCTGTATTTTTAATGCATGGAAGTGTAGAAATCAGCAGATTTGTAAAATATTTACTTTTCTAATAATTTCACAGTTTCACTTCACCGACGCAAGAATGAAGTGACGAGGCCCGTGGCAATGTTAATCTTACGCAAGGCAAATGACTACAGAACGTTCATACAATTAGATCTTAAGCAGGGCTTTCAAAAGTGCTCATTTTACAGTGAATATCGTATAGTTTATAGAGATCGCAAAACACTTGAGCAAAGTGGCATTTGCGTGGAAAGAAACTCAGAGAAACTTGCGCAGAACAGTTGGCGAAAGGAGGGGGAGGAGGTGAGAGATAGAAAAATATCCTAACTTTTAATTCAACAACAAGCTGTTGTTCCTTGAGGAAAAAATGACCTAACAGCTGGCTCTCTTAAAACATAAAATAAATAAATAATCTGGCATGTCTAATCAATCCAAGAGGTAATACCTAGGCCGTATATAATAATGTTGCTCATAGAGCTTGTGTGCGCCACATTTCGTAGTTAATTTCTGGATTTCTCCAGACTCTCTAGACAACGTGTGAAACGGCGCGAGGTAGCAGAGTGTAGTAGCTAGCAGTGATGGAACAAACACCGGGAAGGAAACGGGAGTACGCCGAGAAAACCCGCACAACGTGGCAACGTTCGATACACTGCCCACGTGACGATTTCTATCGAAAAATACTTCCGGTCTGACTATGGCCTGGGATAGAACCGAGTGGCAGGCAAATACAATTCTGAAATCGCCAGTTCATAGGACAGTAATATTTATTTGCAAAATTTCGTCACACTCTCCTTCGCAGCTATGTCGATTGTACAAGAGTCGGGGGGGGGAGGGGGAGTCCTGGTTTCGAGTGTTACGTAAGGAACGCATTTGTACACCGTTTACTTTAGTGACGTCTCTATGTTAAATTTGTAAGCAGGCATCTTTCCGCGTAAGACCGAGGGCGTTAAGGGGCCCATACCGGCCTGGAGTCTCAACTGCATTGCAATGTGCTAAGAATCCAGGTTTTTTTTTTTATATAGAAAATATGAAATGTGCGTCCATCATGCTGAACTACGTAAAGAACACACACTTCAGACTAAGTCTGTCGATTACTTGCAAGGCGTCACGCCCATTAAAACTACCGCTTCAGATCACTCTAGCCAGGCCTTTAGTGGGCCCGTAACACACAGGAGCGGCATTCTGGTACTGCTGTGTATTTTTGTAAAGCTAAATGTTCTTTTTATCTGAGTGTGTTTTTAATGCTGAATGTATTTTTTTCAGAGCTGAGGGTATTTTAGGAATAAGTGCAATTTTGTAGTTTATTTCTAACCAATCTTATGTTACATGTGCTTTGTAAAATCTCAACTATTACTTGTGTAATGTTGTTATTTCACAACACTCGGTTATTATTATTTGGGCTGCTCGGAAAGTAGGAAATTTAAAATGTCAATCGGCTTCTTACGTAATAAACTCAAACGTCTGTTAAATAATGATGGTCGCTAGGTCTTATTATCTACACAAATCCCCCCCTCCCCAAACCCTTGTATCGCTGAAAGAGCACCTAAACCTAAGCCTACAACCCCCTCCACTTTATACGTACGCAAGATATCAATACCCTTATCTTGTCGTCGGATATTTACATTGGAGCGTTCCGGGACTGCTAAATTTACGTCTACACGCCTGACTCCAGCGTGTTTAAAATCGCCCTCCTTTTTTCAACGCTATGTATCTTTAATATACGTGTTATAAACATACGAGAGCAATCAAGGGTCATGCACATGAACCATGCTACAGATTTCCCAACCAATGAAAATATAGAGTAGCCGCTTAGTCCCGTAGTTACACGGAACCCGACGAGAACACTGCACGCCAGTTCTGCAATTATTTTTAACACGCGCACTGGATTAAATGCGCCCAGTAAAGTTGGTAATGATGGATGGAAAGTAGTTCCGTAACTTAAAGTCGAATAAAAATTTTTAGGTAATCATTTGCGATATCTTACATTATTTATTTCGGTTTCTGTTTTTTTAACGCATCGGTGTGTAAAAATAAGCACATTTATTAATAATTATTTTTTCTAATAATTTCGAATAATTTCTTGACCGACGTATGAATAAGGTGATCTGGCCTTTGCAATTGTTAATTTTATATAACGCGGAATAATTCACATCGTGCGTACAAGTGGATCTTAAGCAGGGCTTTCAAAATTGCTCATTTTACCGTGAACAGCCTATAACGGCGATGGCGCATTTGTAGCGCGTGACAGTGTCGTCATTATCCCTTCCACGCTTCTCGGTCTCAAGCGCGGAAGAAAACGCCAGACAGGCGAGTCCCTTAATAAGTCAAAATAAAATAAAATAAAGGTTCTAAAACTTTTAACTAAATTTCTGTTATGGACAGGTGTCTCAGTGCGCGAATTCCCAGAACATAGAATCAGGAACACAATTAAAAATAATTTAATATATTACGTGGGGTGTTGGTTTAATAGACACTGTAACGAATTTGAAGTGACAAAACCATCACGTACAGTAATAGTTGATGCAATGTGTAGTTTGCGATTAAAAAATGGTTGACTGTTTTCAAATAATAACGTATAAAAATTACGAAATGAGTACGTATTAAAAAATTATTGTTTAAAAATGTATTAAACTTTATTACATACTGTGTTTATTATGTATAAAACAGTTATAAAACAGATCAAATTATCTTCTGGATATTATGTTTCGGGGAATTCGGGCACTGAGAGAATTTTGCATAGCCTTTTAAGTCGTGTTCCTCCGTATTTCGAACTATCTGCCTTCATGTTATCTTGATAGCCAACCTACCCATGTTCGACGGCGGTGTGTCGTGGGGCGTAAAAGCCCCCCCCCCCCCCTTCATCCCCCACCTCCTAAAACCCTCCCATGTCAAGCGGGGCACGATCAAAGTTTTGCCGCTCGTCGCACGCAATTAAATAAATCACGCGATTCAGTTTGATAAATAGCCGTGGCAATTTAGCATTCGTGGAGGTGGAAGGGGGAGCCACCCCGCTCCCCCTGCAGCGAGGCGTATTGATTGGCGGAGAGGCTAGGCATAGTTACACTCTGGGCAATCTGTTAGCCGTAGGCCACCTACCCCCTCACTGTTCCCAACCCCCGCACGACCCGTTCCACTACTTCCTCGTTAACCAGCAAGAAAGCGCTTCACAAATCTTTAGCTGCGCCTTGTTCCGCAGTTAATTACATCTCCCCGGCGACGCTGCATCGCCTTGCCTCTGCGAACACGGCCAGTTCTGGTCCCACGCCGCACACAGCGGCTGACCGTCTCTTACACTGTAGATGAGGAACACCCGACCTTATTATCTTCTGCTCGTGTCAGGGGTTGGCCCTGTCTGTGGACGTGCTTGATAAAATGATGTAGCCTGTCCGCCATGTTGTGACACCCAGAATATTGGAAACTCAACGGCGTGTAAGTTGTGTTTTGCTCTGTGCTATACCTAATCGATTGCTAGTATACACATTGGCCACTTAAACGTGGCAGTGCAGTTGACGTCACAGCACGTGTGTGACGGCCGCTTCGCTGCACTCTCGTGAGTGGCCGCAATACATTCAGTTTCTCCCGGCTCCAATCTTCGTTCCTGCTGCGTGCGCCGTGTGTATACAGCACTGATCAAGCACCAGTTTATCTTGCAGGACTTCACAAACCCGCCACTGTGGAAACCTAACCTATCGAAATTAAAGTGAAACGGTTGTATCAGAGAGTAGGTGTGTAATGAGAGAGTTGGATCACTCCTTATTATCATCAAATTATCGAGGTTTTTTGATCCAAAATTAAGGTTTTGAGGCTAAATTTAGGCTCAAAATGTTTTGAATAGGAGCTCTCAAAAACAAGCAAATTTAAGCAAAAAACAAGTAAAATGTTCAATTTTTTCAAAATCGTCGTGCGGGATTTGTGCCAATTAAAATACAGCAAAATTTAAGCAAAAGACATGCAAATTTCTCGTTTTCCAAACAATTTATCACGTCTTCTAGAAACGTCAATTTTGCAAGCGAGCAATCAAAATCAACCAAATTTATGCCAAAATTAAGCAAATTAAGCTTAAAATCAAATAAAAATATACAAGTCGTATCAAATTGAACTTGTCGACATATCAAAGAAATATTTTCTCTTCATAAAATCATTTTATTAATAAATAAAATGGAGTCGACGCTTGAAATGGAAAATAATAACACATGCAAGCAATGTAAAAAGTGTGGCGAAGTATTAAATATAGAAATTTTTGCGCCACATAAACACGCAAAAAATAAGCATTTTATCATGTGTAAAAAAGATATAGTAAATATGCCAGTAGGCGTTATGAGTTTTTAAAAAGAAGTAATATGTGAATGTGGAAAATATGTTTATAATGCATCTGTCAAAAATCTCAAAAATTGTAAATCACACAATACAACATTAGATAAATTGAACGAAATTCACCATGATAACTATCCAACAAAAACATGTAAAGTGTGTAATGAGAATAAATGTATAAAATTATTTTCTCCTAATAAAACTACTAAGGACAAACACGGAAATATATGTAAAAATTATTTTAGTGAATATTTTAATAATTATCGTCTTAACAAGAAGTTACATACAGTTTCCCAATAATTTAAGCACTTCGAGTTTTCCAATTAAACTTATTCTATAATTTCTTTATAAATTTTTATTTCTTATAAATAAAGAATTATGGCGACGAACAATCTAACAGTTGAGTTGAGCAATAGGACAGTGAGGGAGTTGAGAATTACAGTTAGAGATTTTTAAATTAAATATCGGCACAGGTCAAGAAAAAACTAATAGATTAGTGCTATTATAAACGCTGAAAGAAAAAGAAACTTTGAAAATTTACCCTTATCAGATGCCAATATCAAAGAAATATATAAACAAGAGAGAAATAAATTAAAGAAAATATTTCCTTTCTCTAGTAATATATTTGAAAATCCTCGATACAAAAGTAATCGAGTAACAGAATGGGTAACAAAAAATTATTTTACAATTTAACCCTTTTCGAAAGTCAAAAATATATATAAAAAAGGGAAAATAGAATTAAAAGAAATATTTCCATTTTCTAATAATGAATTTGTAAAACCTAGAAATAAAAGTAAGAGGATATCAGAATGGACAACAAAGGATAATTTTACGAACTTACCTTTAGCTGATGCTGATATCAATTAATTATATTCCAAAGTTAAAAAATTAATTAAAATACATATTTCCATTCTATAATAATTTATTTGTTAATAAAAGAAGTAGGAGAACCAACAATAACTATATTGTTAATAAAGCTTTTCAAGGTAGGATATCAACACATAACATTGAAAATTCCTTTAATTGAGTAGAGCCTAATCATTTTTTAACTTCAGTAAAAGATAAGATTTTTGAGATAATACTCAATAATCTTAGAACCTTTAGGAGGTTAAATACTAACATTAAACTATATATCAATTGTCGTATGCAAGAGAATAATCAAGTACAATTATTTACATTTCAATCACCCAATTATACAATATTGAATGGCGATATTAAAATAATTTATAAATTCATAAAACAAGAAATAATTACACAGTTATCTGAATTTCAAAGAAGAGGTTCGGAATAGACATTAGATAGAATTATTGGAATACAATTAGCACTAAATAAGTATAATCCATTAAATGCTGCAACATATATTGAACTACCATAATTTATTAAGAATAAAATAGCATGTATTAATATAAATAATAATGATCAAAAATGCTTTCTTAGGGCAATTAAATCTGCATTGTTTCCTGCAGACAGTCATTTGGATAGAGTTACTAAATATAAAAATGTAGAGCTTAATATCGACAAAATATTAGCTAATTATGAATATCCAATTAAAATTGATGATATACCAAAAATAGAAAATCAAATAGAAACATATATATATGTATACTCTATTGACGATGAAGGTAAGAAATCCATGATATATCCACTAAAAATTACGAAAAATAAAAAGGATAAGCATATAGATTTACTTTATTTCAAAGAAGTCGATAACTCACATTACTGTTAGACTAAAGACGTATCGAAGCTGCTTTCAGCACAGAAAACTAATCATAATTGTAAAACTTATATATGTGATATGTGTCTTCAATCCTTTTATTCTTAAGGAAGACTAAATAAACATACAGTAGACTGCTCTAAAAATGAAGCAGAAAAATCTCGAAAGAAGAGCAAATATATTTCAAAAATTATAAATATACAATGAAGGTTCCTTTCGCAACATAGGCCGTTTTGAATCAATTTTAAAGAAAATATTAACAACCAAGTTAAATAGAAAGAAAATAAATAAATTTAAATTAATCAAAAAATATTAAGTTTTAACCAAAGATGATATCGATAATGGTATTTTAAGGAGATACTTAAAGAAAGATATAATATTACTAATGATCAAATAAATAACATTGATTTAAAGCTAAACAATGGAGCATATACTATTAAATATCAATTACACAAAGTGTCTGGTTTTGATATTATATTGTATTTTATTATGGTAATTATAAGCCACCAGTAATATATAGACGCCCAAATGCACATAAGGTTTTTATAAAAGCAATAAAAAGGAAAGAAGAAGAAATTGGTGAAATATATTCGCAAATTGAAACAAAATAATCAAAAAATTTTTTAGGAAATAAAAAAAAATGTACTCTATGCGAATGTGAATATACGGAGGACAATAAAAAAGTGCGACACCATGATCATATAACTGGCAAATTCATTAATCCTATATGTAATAATTGTAATCTACAATTAAAATTGCCCAACTGTGTACCAATTTATTTCCATAATATAACTGAATATGATGCACATTTATTTATTAAAGAGCTAGAATATGATGATAAAAATATAGATTTAATTGCAAATGTCGAAGAAATATTTATTACTTTTGGGAAACCAACAGGAAATTTAAAAATGTGGTTTATAGACACACTTAAATTTATGGCTAGTAGTTTAGATAAATTATCATCTAATTTTAACAAAAGATCAAATGAAACATGCACAAAAACGTTCTCAAAATGATAAAGTGGATTTAGTTATCAAAAAGGGTGTCTATCCATAGGATTATATGGGCAGTTGGAAGAAATTTGAAGAAACAGAACTTCCACCAAAAAGTGAATTTTATAATACTAAACTAACCTGATATAACTGACAATGTTTATGAACACACAAAACATGTATGGAATCAATTTAATATGAACAATCTTGGTGAATATCATGACTTATACTTAAAAAGCGACGTATTATTATCAGATATATACGAAAATTTTAGGAAAACATGTATAAATGCATATGATTTAGATCCTGCATGGTATTTTACTGCACCAGGATTATCGTGGGAAGCAACGTTAAGAATGACTAAACAACCACTAGATTTATTACACAATTATGATATGATTTTAATGGTCGAAAAAGGAATTAGAGGAGGAATATCGCAATGTTATGTGATATGTTAAAGTCAATAACAAATATTTAGAAGATTTTAATCCTAATCTAGAGTGTAACTATTTAGCATATCGTGATACTAATAATTTATATGGCTGGACAATGTCTCAATATTTATCTCGTGGTGGTTTCGAATGGGAGAATGTACAATGAACATATATTAAATTTGGATGACTATTCAAAATATGGATACATATTAAAAGTTCACTTAGAATATCAACAATAACTGCATGGTTAGGATAAAGACCTTCCATTTTGCCCAGAAAATAATGTAGTTCCAGAAACAAAGCAATCCAAATTGCGAACAACTTTACATAAAAAAAGAAAGATTATTGATACACTATCGTAATTTAAAACAGTGCCTAAATAATGGATTGAAACTTACTAAAATTCATATAATATTAAAGTTTAATCAGTCTGATTTTCTGAAAAAGTATATAGATTTGAATACAGAGATGAGAACTAATGCTAAAAATGACTTTGAAAAAATATTTTTATAAACTCATGAATAATTCTGTGTTTGGTAACACAATGGAAAATATAAGAAACAGAGTGTGTATAAAACTAATAGCAAACGAAGGAAAATGTGAAAAATTAATAGCAAAACCAAATTTTAAGAAAAGTACTATATTTAATGAAAGACTCACAGCTATACATATGAATAAAACATGTGTGAAATTTAATAAGCCAAAT
The DNA here is from genome assembly GCA_029891345.1 of Dryococelus australis. Classification (NCBI taxonomy): domain Eukaryota; kingdom Metazoa; phylum Arthropoda; class Insecta; order Phasmatodea; family Phasmatidae; genus Dryococelus; species Dryococelus australis. The sequence continues at coordinate 82,456,057 of CM056995.1, forward strand.
TATGTTGGCATGCCAATTTTAGACCAAAATATTGCAATAAAATTTAATTAGGTTATCAAGATACCGATTCGTACTTTTATAATGTAAAACAGAATATTTTTATGATGATATAAAACAATGTTAGATAAATTTGATACAAGTGATTATCCAAAGGACAATATACATAAAACGCCTCAACTAAACAAGAAATTTGTTACGGCCCTATAGGGCGTAGCAGGGCTTAAGGAAGGTAAGGAGAAGGATGCACACCATTAAAAAAATCAAGAATGCACAGACACAAAAACTCCAAAATCAATACAAATATATTGAAGCCATCTATATTATTATCACCAAGAATAACAACTTTACAACTTAATTTGAAAAATATATACATTGCATCTGTAAATTTCTGTTGCTTGCTACCAATCGGTGAACTAGGGGAAGGAGAGAACACACATGCACTGGAACATACAGAAAAATAAGAATATTAATATAGCCTGAGAAATCACCCAACCTGAATAAACACTTGTGAAATTGCATTAAAAAAGGTAAAATGACTCCCTGAGTAAAGCAAGCGCCATTACAACTATAACAGTAAAAGTATGCCTGATAATTCATTACAAAGTACAACATGGGATGCTAATTTCAAGAATACCATTGGGAAGGAGCAAAAACCCTTATTACACATAATCATTACCATAATGGCATGCCATAAAATATCCACTAAACTAATTGGCATTAAAATTATTTTGGAAAATTATAGTCCAGGAGACCATTTCTACAACATGCCAAAAAAAAAAAAAGGAAGAATTCACATCTTACAAACATTCCCATAAAATACCATATTGAAAATTCGCACAATCAAAACAGTGAAGAAACACTTCCCCACAAAAATCCATATACCCAAAATGCACTATAAAACACTACTAAAAAGGAAACTCTACCCCCAGCGTAACAACTACGTTCATTGCAATACTTAACTTGTGTACTCATATTATGAGAAAACACGTCTAGCATGCTGAAGCCCTGAATTATGAAGTGGTTAAGACATCATCTCTCGTCGGTCAACCTGCATAACTCTAAGAGGAACACTGCACACGTGCTCGGGCTGAGGATGAATATTTATACTCGAAAACGTGGTTCGGGGAGGTTAAGGAGGCGGCAGGAATAGCAGGAGGCATATGGAAGGTGCCACCTCGAGAGGGTAGGGGCGAAGAAAAACAAACAAAATAACAGTTTATAATGTAGGCTACCAAACACAAACGTAGCAAATAACCATGCAGATTAGCTAACCTAGTTCATTAACATCATGTAGTTCTGTACACAAACCAACCCCATACTAGCAGCATTTAATCGTACTCCAGAAAAATGTAGGCATCACACATGTCACCATCTGGCAGGACAAAAAATAAATCGTTCAGGAAGGACAGTTTTTTTTTTTTTCCAGGAAAGGAGTACTCACATAAAATTGCTTGAGTTTACTGATTGATGCACGTGTCAGACTTGAAGTAGGGTTTCAAAGTTTTAGGAAAAATGAAATATGAATGTAATGGCAAAATAGGAACGAAGTTTTTGATTTAAGAGCAAAAATGTATGCAAATAGAGTTGACAATAAAGAAAACAAAAATCCTAAAGGAGTAAAGAAATGCGTAGTCAACAAAAGAATAGCATTTGATGGCTATAAGAATTGTTTGTTTAATGAAAAAATAGAATACAGAACAATGAACTTAATAAGAAACAAAAAGCATGAAATATATACAGTAGAAGTTAACAAAATAGCTTTAAGTCGTTTCGATAACAAGCAAACAGTACTAAAAAATTAAATAGATACAGTGCCATATGGTTATCAAAACAGAAAATCTTAAACAACTTTAATTTCAAAAACAATATTGATGTCAGCACCATTTAAATCAACCTGTTTTCCAATTTTAGTCTCTAATTTACAAAATAATATGACTAAATCGCTCATTGTTAATTTGATATAAAATTGGGCATCTGGGCTCAAATAAAATAATCTCTAAAACCAAATATTGTTTTTGGTGGAAAGCTAGCAAATATTTGTTTCTAAATGATTTGATTCATCATATTTGATAAACATTGCATATGCTAAGTTATGGTGGATATTTATTGTCTTAAATGGGTTTAAATTAGGTAAATTAGTACCTATAACAGTATTTTCTCTTTCAATAAGCATATTTCTTTCAAAACCCAGAATATCAAATAGGCTGTTGTCAAATTTAGTATCAAACTTAGATTTGATAGATATTCTATTTTTCACATTAGCTGCTGGTTATTCAATATTATTTGTTGAAAATGGGTCAATCTTATTTATAGTTTCTTTTAATGATTCAGTGTTGTATTGACCTCTAGAAATAATTATAAACTCTTTTTTATCAACAACAGTATCCATTTTTTCAATTGTCATGATAATATTGTTGTCTATATTTGGTGTTACAAATTTTGTATGAAAACTGATTAAGGCAAGGACTTATCTTTATGGGCGATTTCATGATGAAGTTGTTTCTTTAGAACAGAACTATTATTCATTAACTTGAATACTCTATTATCCAATTACATGAAAAATTATTTTTATAAATGAAAAAGCAACAGCTGAAGCAGCCTATGCTGCACAAAGCTGATTGGGGCGTTGGTGGATTAATTTCCGAAGAAAAATCTGAAATTAAAAAGAAAGGATATCTATTGTCTGAAAACATAAAGTCCTTAATTGTTGGTCCAAGTAACAGTGAGAAAATTACTCTGATGATTAATTTTATTTATAATTCAGGTTGGCCAAGTTTTAATAAACTGTATGTTTGCTCGAAAAGCTTAAATCAGTCCAAATATAAAAAATTATAAAATGATTTCAATTAGGCATTTAAAAGATTAAAAGTTAAGAAAAAACTGGCATTCTTTTTCAATAACACTGAGGAAATGGTCAATTTAGATCAATGTGAAGACGAATCACTGGTTGTCTTTAATGATATCATTTTTGAAAATCAAGACATCATCAGGGATTATTTTACAAGAGGACGACACAAAAATATTAATTTTTCTATTTAACTCAGACATTTTCAGAAATTACAAAATTGTTGGTACCAGATAACACTCATTTCCTGTGTATATTTAGACAAGATGACACTAATTTAAAACACATTTATAATGATTTTGTATGGGGGACATGCCTTACGAAAAATTTAAACAGATTTTTACAGACTGTTGGGAAGAATATTATGGCTTCATAACATTATATATGAGCAGGAAATTGAATGATGGAAAGTACAGGAATAAAATTAAAAACGTTATTAAATTTTAAAATTTTTGAAAGAATGTTTACGTTAGAACAAATGCAGAATGTATGTTGTGAACATTAAAACGAGTGTTAAAACAAATACTACAATTACCATTAAAACAATGTGCATTATATGTTTGCATTTGAATTAGATAATTATAAAAAATATTAGCTGTTTTATTAATCCAATAGTTATGCAGATAATGAAAACCTAACCATTTTACATAAATTTTATTGCCTTTAGTTTTTAAGTCTTTTTCAGCCAATTATTCATTGGGACAGTCTGTTTTCATAACTTCGAATTCATGAAAACTGCCTTCTCTTTCTTCTCCTTTAGTATCTTTTAATTTGTAAGTAGGCACATCATAATTTATAACTTTAAAAATAGTAAACAACTCTGTTGACCAATTATTAGTATAGCTGTTCACAAAAAAAAATTTAGTTTGCTCACGTGGATGACATCTCCAACTTTGTATTTAGGTTTGTAAGCATGTCTACAAAATTTGTTTGCATTAAACTATTTAATTGGCCTTTTTTATATCAATGGGTTTCATGCCAATGGTTCTGTGTTTTCTGTTGTATTCTTTCACAAAATCGTCTAGTATATTTGTCCATTTATAGTTTCCATTTAAAGCAAATTTCTTCCACATTATATTTTTCAAACTTTGATTAAATCTTCCTACAACACTTGCTTTCAATTCGGTAAAAGAAGAATGATTATTGATATTATATTTTTGCATAAGTTCTTTAAATGTTTTATTATAAAATTCGGTCCCATTGTTGCTTTCTATGCTGTGTGGTTTCCTTTCCATCAATATAGATTCTAAAGCATTTACTATATATTTTGCTGTTTTGTCTATAATTCGTAAAGCAAATGCAAATTTTGTAAAACATCAATAATTGTCATTATATACTTGTATCTGTTGTTTATATGCGATATGCCTTTCAAATTGCCAGTTTCAATTTCAACATGATCAATTTGCCGCAAATCGTCGATTCCATATATTACTTTCCTTCTGGGGAAACTTCTTCTCACTGGTTTATATAATTTATCAATTATGCCTTCGCTTACATTCGGGAATTTTTTTTAAATATTGATTTATTAGAATTGCATACAGAACATTTACTTTTTTGGACCATTCGGGCATTTTTGGTATTTTCATTATTTATATTATTATTTTTAGTGACTTTCTTACACTTGAAGCACCAGGTATTCTCCATTTAATATTAATATAAAATAATTAATTTTTATATTTTACGAATACTCTTATTGTAGTCATCAATCCATCGTCATATTCAGATATTTTAGTTTTTTTTTTATTTTAAAAGTTAAAATATCTCCTATGTTAACATGAAAAGGCTTACCGTAATATATATTTTGAGATCCGTTAATAACAGTCACAGTATCGTAAGGTAAATTGGGAATAACAGTAATTATTAAACATTAGAATTCATTAAAAAAGTAAAGACAATTTTATTATTAAGTGAGAGAATATTATTATTTTTACTTTTATTCCATTTTGCAATAAATAAAATATATGTGATTTTTCTTCCTTACATTTTTCAATTTTCAAGTTAAGTGTATCACAATAATTCAAAACAGATTTGTTTAAATTTTGCAATTTAAAAATTATTTCTTTATCGAAATATCTTTTATTGAGCGCATCATCTCCATCTATAGGATCAGACAGACTAGTAATTCTACGATGCTGAAAAGAAATATAACTGTAAAAGTAAAAACTTTATTTATTTGATCTTTTAATCAGAATTATTAGTAATGTATTTCGAATCTACATCGGTTTTTAAAGCATAGTCAGAAACAATAATTGTATATTTCGAATCCACTTCCTTTTTAGTGCCTGCTTTGCATTATTTATTCATTGTATATCATCAGCAATAGTGTTATTGAATTGTAAATTTATGTCTTCTTTTGAAGCATAATCAGCTATTTGTTTATTAGAAAATATGTTATTGACTGCATCTTTATCGTCTCTAGGATCATCTATATTAACAATTATATGCCCTAAAAAAGAAAAAAAAGATTTTGTAAGATCAAAAGAAGAGCTTAGTTTATTTTGTAAAGCAGCAATACCTGGATTGCATTGCGAATCTACGTATGATTTTAATGCATATACATTACTGTCAGAAATTTTATTTAAAGATTTGATAAATGGTTCCCCAAATATATGTCATTTAATAACATATAAATTATATCATTAAACTTAAATCATCTCGAAAAAAGGTGTAAAACAACTGAAAATACGTGTCCACAGATAAAAGAACTAAGATTTTTAATTCTATCATTATTGTAATAAACGTTACTGTTTTTGAAATAGTTAGTTAATTTAGTAGGAATATTGCCTCCAAATGAATCTAAATAGTAAACCTCGTTATTTTCTTTAAAATAAGAAACCCAATGAGTGTCTGGATTTGATGAAATGTCGAAATTAACCACTGCACATTCATTTCTGTGCATATATTTGGTAGTTCGTGAATCAAATAAACATTCCTGGAAGATTTAATATTTAATATTTTTACATATTTTTCAATATCAATATTAGATAGTGGTAATATATTTGATTTTTTTTTTTTTTTGGTCTCCCCCTCTTTTTTGCAACTAAACCACTTCCTGCTTGATTTTCCTTTGCCAAATTATGTTGTTCTTCTAATTCTTTTTTTTATTTTTTCTAGCTTGATCAACAGTACCGGCAATTGCACTACCTGCTCCTATTAAACCACTGAGTGTACCTAAAGCAGCAAGTACGATGGGAATAATTCCACCACGATGTAAACCACTTCCAGATTTTTCTATAGTCGTCTTTTTGACTGTTGCCAATGATAAAGTTAAGTTGAAACTTTTGCCTTCTTTCAATTTTTGATTTTTTCTCGCAATTTGATGATCTGTAAAAATTTTTCTTTTTCCAAATATTTTAATTCCTCAAAGGGAATATCGAAAGTTATATTTGATATCTTCATTTATAAGTACAAATATATAATTAATAAATTATTTTAATTCCCCATCCTAGTTTTCTTTTTGTAAACATAGTTGAAGCAACTCCAGCAGAAGCAATTTTTTCTCCAATTGGAGTATTTTTATCTAATATGATCTCTTTTGCTTCTTTTTATAAAATTTTATTAGCAATATCTATAAACAATATTATAACATTTTCATGCTTCATATGATTTATTTATTCCTGTATCATCTCTTTCCGACCTTTCATTAATTTAGTGAATGGACAGCAATAATTATCGCCTGGCAAATGCATTTCGGGAAGATTTAAATTGCTTAGTTCCCAATTTATTATTCCCATGCCATAATGTTCAGAGCTCCTAAATGTGTGTGGAATTGCATTTAAAACTCTTATAAGTCAGCGTATTCCTTTTGGATTGTTTATAACAAAATTAGAACATTTATTGTTTAACATATTCATTATGCTTACTTCTCCATTGTAATAATTGTTATTTCCAGCATTTTCTTCGCCATGAATAACTAATGATCTATTAACCAATTCTCTCACATCATCCATCCAAATGTGTTCTTTTGATAAACTGTTGTATTTTTTTATTCTTTGTCCAGATCTAGGAGTTCTTGGAGAAATCTTATTTTCTGGTGTGTTTGGTGATGATCATGAATGTGATTCTCTTATATAGTTATGATAAATTGGTCCAATTATATTTTCGTATTTCCAACCTCCACTCGAAGCTGCCTTTTTATTAAGATTATATGGTTGGAATGCAGCATTGGTTGTTTTAACGATTTCTGCATAATTTTCATAATCCTCATTATCAAATATATCCTTAAGGGCATCTGGTAAATTTTCTGTTAACAGATTACAAAGTCCTGGTGTTAATTTATATTCTTTATCCTTAACAAATAGTGTTTCATTATCTATCGTTTCTTGTGTATCACCAATGTAAAAAAAAATTGCCCCACTCAAGGTAAACCAATTTTTTTATCAATAACATTAATTCTTTTTGCAATATCTGTTCCGAGATTCATAGTAGATTGAGACCCTGCGTGTGGTAAATTTTTCAATGGTACAATGCCCATATGCTCTTCCAAATTAGGAGATTTTGAGTATAATTATCTTTCAAACGATGTTTCTTCAGGAGTTGGTGGATAATCTAAAATTTTTACTGCTACTGGAACTAATGTTGTTATTAAATTTTTGTGTTCTTCACTTATTTTTTATACTTTTTTTGCCGATATTTCGTAATTCGTCTATTAATGGTAGTTCTTTCTTACTTATTTTTTTATATTCTTTTTTGTGACATTTTTTATATTTTTTAATTTTTCAATGTGTACTTTAACTCGAGAAACCTCCTTAGATTCAGCCATTTATATATTAATTTTTTTACTTATAAATGAGTTGTGAAACTATTGACAGTTTTGAGACACAGACTTTTCCTCTGACTGTTCAATATAGGGGGAATATAAATGTTTACAATAATAGACTCGAATTTGATATTCCTACAGGAGATGGTTTTTCTTTTCCAGATGACGCATATGTTTATGAGCAATTTAGTTTACTAAAGAGAGATAAGGTTGTAGTTGATGCAGAATATGATGAATCAGATAATATTGATGTTTGTTCAAACTTTTTTCCTTTCCAATTTTCTAGAGTAGAAATCTCAAAACATGGAAATATTATTGAAGCTATTGATAATCCGGGTATAATAACAAAAATGATTGATGCTTTATTAAGATCACCAAGTAAACAAAATTATTTAGAATTTACTTGTGTTGGTAATCTATATGGAGATAAATTTGTTTCTAGTAATATAACAAAAGAGGTTAAAACTCTTTCTAGTAATAAAACAAATGAAATAATCTATCCTCTTAGATATATGTTTGTTTTTATTCGTAATAGCAATGAAGTTTATTGGAAAGGTGGTTATAAAATTACTTTTTATCGCAATTCATCTTATAACAACTGTTTATTTCTTTATGGAACTTAGCATAAAGATAATAAAGTTACGAAACATCGTCCTGATCCTGGCAAAATTTATATTTAAAAAATTAAAAATTATGTGGCCTATTGTTCAATTCGAATCTAACGCGACCCTTGCAATTAAAGAAAAAATATACAAAGATCCAAAAATACCTATTAGTTTTGCTTATTGGCAATTTTTAGAAAAAGAAATCAATGCTAGCTTTGATATAAAAGATCGGTTAAATAATTTCAATCTGATATGTCTTATTTTGTAATTGTAGGTTTTCAATTTAATAGAAAAAATTGTGCTGAATAGCTTAAACATGCTACTATGTTTGATCATTGTAGTGTAAGAAATATTTATGTTAAGAACGGTAGAAATGAAATTTTTCCTAAAGAAAAATGGAATCTAGACATTGAAAACTGTATTTAGCTTAAACAATTTCTTGCTTTTAATGATTTTATAAATTCAAAAGCCAAACTAGATACCGGCTATAGAAATAAAGAACTTTATTATAATCAACTGTAAATTTTGATGGTGATATTAATTACTATTCATTTTGGATGCGAAGGCTTTTATATGTTATTGATTGTGTCACAGATCGACTGGACACGGAACCATAAGGTTATATTTATTATTTGCATTTGAGCCACACATATGTTATGGAAAGTAATATTTAATTGATTTCACATATTATTTGAGTTCTACATGTGGTTATGTCACTATTTTTATTATTGTATTAATATGTTTGATTTTATTTTCAGTGAGAGTTTCATAATTTTTAAATCTAAATTATTTATTTGTTTTGGGAATTAAAGACAACATTTTAGTCATTAATATTATTTAGTGAAGGTAAAGCCGGAAGAGAATCGTGATTTGATGTTGGTTGGTCGGAAACCGGTCCATATTTTCATTGGAATTTTACTTTTGAAATTCCAAAGCCATCATAAATTTATTTTAGAAATTATGCTCCTGGAAGTTCAGTTTTTGGTAGTCGCCGCAGCAATATTTAAGAAGAGGCTGTAGGCTAATTCGTAGATATATATTTTGAGTGTTAAATTGACGAGGCGAAAAGGACACCGAGACTAAGACGCTGGCGCCATGCAACATGATAGCGCCAGAGGATCTCAGGTGACGCGAAGGCAATTTAACGTATGGAAAGCTTAAGTACATGCACTGTTTTTCAAGTATTGAAGTTTAAGGTACCTGAACTTATTTTACTAAAGTTACGTCTTTGAATATGTTAAACCAGTAGTCCCGAACTTTCGCTTATGAGACAGTATAGCCGGAGCAATATGGAATGAGGAGTTATTTGAAATTCAATAAAAATCCAGAGTAATTTTATTTTGTGTAGTTTCAGATTTGAGATAATTAATTGATGAACTGACTTTTAACATTTAATGAATTATCAGTGAATGTGATCCAAGAAATTTTAAGAATATAGTGAGAGCTTACCAAACTTTTTGGAAATTTAAATACAGAGGAGGCTACTTCCGGTGGAATCTGATTAATATTTAGAACTGAAATCTCAAGTAAAATATTTATTTATTTTTTTATATATATCAGCTCTAAAGTTTCACAGCATTTTCCAATCTTTTATTTTAATTTTGTATTCTGATTTATCCCTACTCTTACTTGGATTGTGGCATATCATTTATGTTAATAATCATACAGTATAATTTCATTTTTGAGTAAAGAGACTTCTGTCACGCACACACATATTTAGTTCTGCACCTTGTTGAATTATTCACATGTTTGGGTCTGAGTTTATTTATTTCCGTTTTATCATTAATAAATTAACTATCAAGGTTACAAATGTTTTATTTAAATGAATTACTGTGAAGGTTGGAATGTGTTTTCTATTGCATGAGGTTTACAGCATCGCCGGAGAGCTCCTGATTCCAGTGTGGTAAGACCAAGGTCACATCACGAATATAAGGCGCCTCATAATCTATCATTTCATTATAATTATTCTTTCTCCCAACTCACACCAGTTATATTTACACCCACACTATTACAGACACTGTTTAAGAGCGGCACCCAAGTGGCAGCTAAAACATATTTCACAATTGTTCACACAGAAAAACAACCGTAGTTAAAGAAAAAACAAACAAGAAATTAGTGTTTATTTTAATAAAGTTGTCGAAGCAGGTACCATTTATAATGTTGTTTCAGTTAGTCGATGGAATCTGACTTACGATTATATAAAAGAAAGAATTACTGAAGATTTATCAATTTTAATATTATTAAATGGAGGAATCAACAAATTGTTCCTATAGTTAATACAATATTTTAATATTATTAAATAGAGGAATCAACAAATTGTTCCTATAGTTAATACGATATTTTAATATTATTAAATGGAGGAATCAACAAATTGTTCCTATAGTTAATACGATATTTGAATATTATTAAATGGAGGAATCAACACATTGTTCCTATAGTTAATACGATATTTTAGACTCGTAGTTGAGTGGTTACATTGAAAGTTTTACGAATTTTTTAGAAATGTTTGATCAAATAAAAAATTATTTCCATAATTATAAATAAGCTTTTTCTTTCTCTTAATAAATTAATTTTCTTTATAAATAAAATATAAATGCCCGTTATTTTCATGCAGTTTGACTAACATTTTAAAAGGTGATGGTAGTGGTCCAAAACCGCCTTCTTATAGATTAGATAAGGCGTCTGAATATCTTAAAAATATAGCTCACTAATTTCATTCAAATTTACCAAACTTACATTTATCGCTGTTATAAATCGTTGACGATAAATATGAACTTCGAGATATTGGTGAAAATCTAGAGCAGATAGAAGAAGTTTTTAAAAAATTAGTAGGGCTTCGAATATTATCTGTAAAGAATAGTAAGATAATATTTCATTTTTATTTTTAGCTTGGTTTCCTTGATTTTAGCATAAATTTTCTTGATTTAGATTACTCGCTTGCAAAAGTTACATATCTAGAAAACGTGAAAAATTGCTTGAAAGCGGAAAATTTGCATGTTTTTTGCTTAAATTTTGCTGTTTTTTTTTTTAATTGGCAGAAATTCTGCACTCCAATTGTGAAAAAAAAAATAAAGTTTTGCTTGTTTTTGGTTTAAATTTGCTTGTTTCTGGCTTAGATTTGCTTAATTTTTAAAGTTCCTTTTAAAAAATTTTAGAGCCTAAGTGTAGCCTCAATAACTTTATTTTGGAACAAAAACCTCAATATTTCGATGAAAATAAGGAGTGGTCCAGCTCTCTCATTATACATCTACTTCAGAGCATTTTGATATTTCGCCTGAAAGTTTAACTTCATTAATTGTTATTTGTTTATAAACTTCCACATTTCACACCCATTAAGTACGAAAACCTTCCTGAACCTTTTCAAATGTTTTGGGTGTCCCACTATGGCGAGTTATTAAATTCAGTTTCAATGACGTCATAGTTTGGCATCTCGTGTTATTCCTACCTCCATGCCGCCCAAAACTCTATACTCACTCCTACCTCCATAGCTGGTACCACTAAGACCATAGACTAAAGATGAGGTAGACCGATCTCCGTGGCTGCGCACAACCAATCTCCGTGTCCCAACACTGAACTGCTATTCTGCCAACACATCTAGCGAAAACGGCATAGTTTGGATTTTAGGTTAGAAAATTGATTTGTAAACAAATGCTTAGAGATGATCTTCCTCTAACAAATTTGTAATGCAATTTGACAAAATTCAAATTGGTAAAAGTATTTTATTAATAAAATAGTGATTGTCATTTAAAAATTAAGATATAAACGAACCCGTTTATCACTGTTGACCATGTGACATTGACAGTTGTGTTCTTTTGGGGTAGGTCAATGTTGGGTACATGCGCAGAAGACGAATGAGCGGCCATATATAGTCTCTTGTCTCAAGTGGCACAGAGAGCACTCTCTCGTGACGTCACAGAGAACACACAATGGTCGTTTCATCTTGTCGGAGAGATTACAGAGAGAGCACAGCGTTGTGCCTTCTCTGGCGCTCTCTTGCGCTCTTTGGGCACGCGCCATACTTGTTTACAGGGTTTCGACGTTTTAATGAGGTCATTGTAGCTTTCCAAACCAGAAGTGTCTCGTCAAAATATGTAGGTAAATAATTGTAACCACTTTAGTTTGCGAAATAATACGTATTTATAGGCCTAGATAAGAACTTCTGACAATGTATAGCTATCGGTTTAACCATGTTATTTTTGTCACTTTTGCATTATTTTAACATGCAATTGCTATAACACGGCATAAATATATCAGAACTGAAATTATAATATTCCATGCCCTAACAGTTACTCCAGTAGTGCCATAATTATTTGTGATTGTGAAACATTTCGGCGTCAGCTTTCTGCTTGACGTCAGAGAGAGAATGGTTGTCTCAGACCCACAGAAAGAGCGCGAAGCAATGCTCTCGCCAGGTTGTGCGAAATAGTATTCTCTGGAAAGAGTATTCTTTAAATTATGACAGCCTTTAAATTTCCTGCACTGATGCGAAATCCACCAAACATTGTTCTGTTACTTCATGCGTTAATCGCTGCGCTGGCGAAACGGAACAACTGCAATGCGCTGTTTTAAGAAAATCCTATATACGGCGTCTACACGCCATGTAAACCAACTTCACACGCCTTAACCTAGCTTTTTGTATTTCGTTATTAATGCGAGTTATTCACTAATTAAGGGCGCCGTTGATTTTTTTTAACCACGATATTTAACCTAACTTGTCAGATTCGTTCCCGCGAGATTGGCTGGAAGCATAATGACGTAGGATGTATACTATTCGCCACTAGTGAATGATCGCAGTAACTTTCTGAGCATATATTACGCAATGTACAGGTGACAGAATTCGGGCCAACATTTGCCCCTCCATGGCGAATACAACTGTCAAAGACACATCGTCAACACCGAAGAATGAATTTTTTTATATTTGAATTTTCAATACTCTCCATTTCATACGAATAAAATACTTAATCTGGCTGCAATGTATTATAATTGCCGTAACACCTTAACATATTATCTTGAGTGTACTCGTTCACATCTGTCATGTTGCAGCAGAGTTCACACCGTGGTCGGTAGTGTGAAAGTTCAGAAGTTAGCCCGAATACGGACATCGCCTTTCGCTGGGCAATGCTACTGATTGCTTCTGATATCCTAAATGTTATAATTGGTTGCTTCTTGTAATATAGATACTGTATAATGAAGCCCTTTCCGTAGTTTCCCAAGTGTCGTTGTGATAAGAGATTCTTAACTTCTATCACACAAAAATTTTCTAGTTTTGAAAGTCCTGAAACTAAAAATTTAATATGTACGTTCAGGGGTTAATAATAAGTTAGGGCAAGAGCACAAACGTTGCAAATCTCTTACTAACGTAAACAGTGATATTAATAAAACCGAGCATACACTTTTGCTCACGATTTATGGAGTTTAAACTATGTTTCATATGAATGAAAGTTTGAAGTATAAACTCGGAGTTCAGAAGATACTCAAGGAGTGGGGGAAATTTTCACCCACTTGGTTTATACTCCAAGAAGACATGAATAAGGAATGATTAAACTCAGTTTGTTGCGTTTGTACTCCCTGTTTCTTGAGTGTGGTATAGAGCAGGCTCAGATGTAGTTACAGGTTGTTTATAATGGCAGAATTTATGCATTTGCATGGCTTAAGGAAGACGAAAGTGTACGATGTGCGAAGAAGTGCTACAGAAAGAAACTGTAAAATACTGTACATGTTTAACCCTGAAAATGTATCATGATTAGTCAACTATTTTTTCGGTGAGTATTCTGAGACAAGAGGTAAAGCACTATCAAGTGAAGAAAAAATGAGGGTATTCCGTCGTTATGTTGGTGACCCAGTCTTCCAGTCCAGTTTTGGTGAAGACATAGGTATTCATCAGACATCTGTGTCCAAAACTATAGGTTATGTTGTGAGCAAATTAACAGAAAAGTCAGATTTCGGGATTACATTTCCAATTACTCAGCAAGAACTAGATGATGCAAAGGCTGCATGGATAGATACTTACACCTTTATTTGTGCTATATTAGTACTGGATTTTTCACACATTCCTATACACAAGCTTCATGTTCATGGAGATGAATATTTAAACAGGAAAGGCTTGGCAACCTTGAATATGCAAGCTACTTGCAATAGCAAAGAATTATTTACAAGTGTAGACTGTTCTTGGCCAGGATCAGTGCATGATTCAAGGATTTGGAGAAATTCTGTACCTTTCAGGGTGATTCGGAAAAACACATCTGGTGTAGTAATATAAAGAGACCGATTATATGGATTAACACTGTGGCTAAGTACTCCATTCCAGAACCCAAATACAGCAGACCAACATTCTTACAACTATTTACACAAAAGGGAATGGTGTGCAATTGAAAGGTACTTTGGTCAGGTTAAATAAAGAATTCCAATTCTTCAACATAAAAATGACTAGCGCATGACAGAACACCATCTGTAGTTCTCTCATGTTTTGTTTTACATAACCTTGCAAAATATTTACAAGATGAAAACATTCCTTTTGAAAACATTCAAATGAATGTCCCAGGAGAGGAAGTCATAGAAAAAGCCAACATTTATGGGAAAGGTGTGACTCGAAGACTGGAAATTGCTCAAATAATCCACGAATTTATATGAACACCATATTATAACACATAACCTAGGTATATGGATACTGCCATGCATTTTCTGTAAAACTAAAAAAAATGTGGGACCCTACGTTGATTCCAGTTTGTTTTCATAGGCCTATTACTGTATCAGTATTGCACTGTACTCTATAGTGTAAGAGCCATAAGACATGACAGAGCAGGTTATTACTCACTTAACCTATTACATTAACGTTAACAAGAGTTTCTATAAATTTACAAGTTCTTTTGAGTCATCTATTTATAGCAGAGCAGTGTAAATTATTAATAAAGATACATTGTTGTTAATACAGTTTACATTATTCATTTTTTAACATTTATATATGGCCTACTTCAGATGTGTAACAACACAGTCAACCGAATTACAAACATGATTCGAAGCTGAAGTCAGTTGAATCCCTACTCCTTGCATATGTTACCTTTTCTTCAACTCCAGTACTTCCAACTGTTTAAGAAGCACCAACCTCTGAAGTTCTGAATTTGATAAATTTACAATTTCAGCAGTCTCGCAAGATGCAAGACAATTGGAGACTTTCCATTTCTTTAACAGAGCTGGTATGTTATGAGACACAGGGAAATCAAATTCTTCCACAGATGTTGATTCCTTTGGCCGATTCCCTTCCTCGCCACAGCCCACTGATACAGCGCCTTAAACAATTAAATTGTAAGCTTATAAATGTATTACTCTTTGTGCATTCAGCCTAGGCTAGCAAACATTAAATTGAGGTTATGTCGTGCTATCAACAACTAAAATTCTTATGTTTTTCATACTCATTACTCCATGCATGGATGTTCAACTGGTATGAAAAGCGAACAAAAAACCAAACAAACCAATACCGGCAAATAAAAAGGGAAAACTGAATTACATACAAACCTTTAACCACATAAGAAGCTGCAAATTCTAATTTCAAGCACTTCGGCTGTTTATCGCACCTCGTACAACACATATAATCAGGTTAGGTAATTATTATCTTCAATGCCATACAAATATAATTAAATGTTCTTAAATCTTACATGATAACCTAAAATGTGGCACTTATTTTCGTATATTTAATGCCTTTCTCAGATTTGTACATTTCTATTGCACAGGTATGGAAATGTCAGTTAGGATTCTTACCAGGAACTTGCTGCAAAGTGGGGTTATACTCTCCTTGCAGGACATTCAATAATAATTCCTCCCAGTCGTTCAATATTAAATTTTTGTTGCCACATTTCTTCATGCTTGTTTTCACCTTCAAACGAGATTTCATGTTACTAAGTTTCTTCAGTGTTTGAGCTTCGATGATGTCTTTTCCGGACACACCAACATACTTCTCTCACATGGACTGCAGACTACTATGCTCGCTTTCCCTTGCTTCTGGAGTTTGATAGTTACAAATTATTTTTACAAATCTAGCATCACTTTCTTTCCATATTTTTTCGCATATTCACATTCAGAAGATGGTTCATTCTTAGGTCAATGTAGTCCTATACTAGGCAAACATAAACAGAACGTAGGGAGTATTTACTCTGTAATTTTTATTCATACTAACGAAATGTACAAGAGTTATATACTACGGAGTTTTTATTCGTTTTAACATCAAATCCTATCCACGTAGTTTTGTTAGTCCTTTTGTCAATGTTGGTACACGGAGAGAGGCCACAGCGGTCTGCTGTGCCCATCACAAGGAAACTCCTCCTTCCCGTTCATTTCCTACAAATTAAACTCTTTTTATAATCATGTCTTCATCTCTGATGATGGGGTTAACTTTCGTCTACAAGGAACAGTGCATACGTTTTCTCGGAGTGCTCCCGTTTTCTCCATCGTTGAATTATTTCGCTCAGACCTGTTATCTCACTCTTCATATCGAATATGACGTTCACCTATTTTCGTGGTGGAAGGCACTACAGAGTTACCTTCGAAGCGAGAATCCCCGGGTTCGAAACCCAGGTAAGACGTATATACGGTTTTTAGGTTATTTTGACATATGATCCGCATCTTGATTGCCTTGAGTCCAAAAAAATTGTAGCGAAAGCTTTTATTTAAACTTTAACAACGATCCATTGGAAATTAAGATGCTTCAGGTTTACAGCATACAAAAGTGAAGCGCGAATGAAGTCCGCTATCACAGCATGCTCGTGACTTACGTATGCTCAGAATTTTAAACACAGTTAATCATGAAAACCACTGTGATGTAGCAGTCAGGCTGCTCGTCCTTCACCAAGGTGAACCTTGCTGAATTTCTGGAAAGTGGGAGGGAGTACCTACGGCAGGAATTTGTCATGTGTGAAACATGGTGAATGTTGCCGTTGGCTGCCGAGGTTGATAGTGGCACTGCCGTTCCCCCCCCCCCCCAACCATGCATTCTGCCGCTGCTCCATGTTCGCCTCATTTCCCTCAAATACCTCAACGTTAACGTCCCCTACTACCTAGAGATTTTTCCCGCCTTTGAATTCGAGAAGCGGGGGATCAATAAGGGCGATACTCCCACACCCATAAAGTGCTCCATCTCCACTAAGGACGAAACTCTCCAACTGGTGTGCAGAGTTCTCGTCGTGCTGCGTGTACCTTTGCGATTTCCAGCGGTGAGCGTATTATTTTATTGGTGGAAAGCCTGCAGGAAGAATCAATTCAGGGCGCTTGAGTAATTCTGTATATATCTGAGGCGTATATTTCGATATGCAGAGCTTTGAGAAAGCCGTTTTTAGCCATTTTGAAGTACTCTGAAATGTGTGATTAGCACATTGGACGTACTTTTATTGGTTTTGTAGAGAAACTAGTATTTAAACCTCACTGCAATCCAGTTCTACCGCCAGGTAGGCGAGGACCTTAAGCGAAGCTCTCTTCGCCTAGAAGGCGGTTACCAGTGCAGCTTCGCGCCAAAGGCGTTGCCTACTTACTGGCGATAGCTTCAAAGACACCGTCCTCCTACGAAGCTGGTACCGATCACCGTTCCTCTCTGCTCGCTGATGCCATAGCATGCACGGCCATCGAACACGCTGTTACCGTATTTATTTCGCAATGTGGTAGTATGATCAAAGTGCGTTTCTAAGGTTGCGTGTTGGATCCCGGCCGATTTGCTTGACGGAGTTTCACAACGTGTTGTCTTAAAACCATTATAAGGAAACCCTGAGAAAACTCGACACGAAGGATGTTAGTGATGACCATATTAGTTTATGGTGCAACAATAAACAGAAACGTTTGCTGCATGTCCTTATTGTGTACTAAGTAGTATACCGGAAGTTTCATGCTTGAAAACGATTGTGAAACGCTAACATTAGCCCTTTCTTCACAAATATACGTTAGACAAGGAAATGGAAAACGGATACTAACATTCAGGAATAAAAAATCTGTAACGTTTCTCGTAAGCAGACGCCACGAAAAGAATGCTGAACAGTTTTCAAATGGCAGCTATACGTCTGAGACTCTGCGCTCTACCTAGGAAGACGTCGTCAAGGTGAAATTCTAGAAAAAAAGTTTCAAGCCGTCAAGGTTACGCCTGTCCGTAAGGAAGCACTGTGACGGGTCTCCGAAGACTGTAGTTAGCATTCCCAGGGAAGCTGAATTTCTCGCATATCAGATTTGAACCGCTAGGGTATTATTGTACTCCATTTAAGTAAGTGGTTTAAACTACAGATGGCAGTTCGTACTTTTCTACTTTCCCGTAATCAAACTGGGCAGGAAAGCCCTGAAAATTGCATTATTTGCCGTTCTCACTGTTTTTCTCTGTAAATATATTCGATCAGATCAAAGTAAAGATGTGGTTGCTGTAGATATTTGTTTTATACCTTTCCTGGGGAGTGCAGTATTCCCAGAACATTTATTTACTGACATGCACGTATAACCGCAAACCCTGATTTTAAAAACAATAGTTTTTATAGTCTATTCGCGGTTTCTTCGCTCTTCTTGAACAAAAATTTCGAAAAATCACCCCATGTATGCTGTTTTTGGTTAATTTCTATATATACCTTGCATCACAAGTATTTTATACTTCTGTTAACATAAAATCATCTTATTTTTCATTAAATTGAAGTTTGACCAATATTTTAACTATAAATTAAAATGTTTCTTTCTAAATAAAACAGTGAGAAAACAGATGTGTATTGATGAAGCCTAGTAAGAAATAGTTCTCATGCTAAATATTATTACAATTGAGTGCGCCCGAATTGGGTGCGTTATCCTTTGATGTAATTTTCTAGACTTATTTAAGCTTAGTTTTTACGAGATGGAGGAATAATCTGGAAATATAAATTTAGCAGGACTTCAGAAAAGTGCGAAGCAACCGTGAATGGATTATAATAGGGAATCCCCTCAAACATGCCAACCAACAAGCTCATTACCTCACTGCTAGGTCATGGGTTCTCCATCAACGTACGCTTTTTATCTGCCACAGTAGTGTCCATCTCAGCTACGAATACCATATTTTTACGGTTCTAACAAGGTAGCGTTATTGTATGTTTTATTACTAATGTAGCCCTCCACCTCAGCTGTTCTGGCATGTGGAAGCCACGCTGTTTGTTACATCAGCTGTTGACGTTACCACAGAAACTTCAGTGCTCTAAGCCGATGACAGTGAAGTTACGTTACGTCTCAAGTTTATACGCATGGTTTAAATTGAATATTTTTAACATATAAGAAACTGCTAAGCCAAAAATTTGAATTTGCAAAAACTTTATTTTCAAAATGTTATAATAAATTTAAATGAAGTTTGAATTAGTAAAATTTATAAAGGGTTTTACTTAGGCACCAATTCATTTCACGTTATTGTATTACTATAATTTGCCGCGCACAAATTCCTTACATGTTATACAGTATAAATGCATTGAATTTTTCCTGCTATAGCCTGGTTGCCATGAAATTGTGTATTTCTAGAGCTTGTTTAATTTAATAAGGGGTTTTATGGAACACGTGCTCTAACAGGAAACATTTATGCCAAAAAAAATTAATTTTCTCTGATTGGTGTATGTAAAGCTGGGAAGAAGCTGGAAACTGGGTTGTAGCTGAGTTTGCTCTTGATGGCTCATTTTATTTGTATTTTATTCATCCAAGTTTCCCTGTAAACTGTAACGTTTAACTTACAGGATTACTGTCAGTTGTATCTGTAAACTTCGTTTTTCTAATGTTTTCTGAAAAGCTGTTTTCGTAGTGTTGTTTCAAATGTTAATGTTACAATAATTATATTCATGTATGAGTCAGCAACAGTATTTGTTTGAATCCTGACAGAATAAAATTGTTTAAACGACAGTAGCATTTCTAAACCCTTTAAGACACATGCTAATGTGGTAAAGGTTGCCTGTTGCTGTAACGCGTTAAAAAAGGCACTATTGCCTTAATTTTAGACGCTGACTATAATCGCACGAAAAACTCACAGTAATTTTATTTTGTGTAATTGTATTTGTAAATGTATAAGTTAAATAATGTTTGATTTATGTTTAATTTCATATTTTTTACACAAATGGCCACACGTAGTCTTGTTGAATTAAGTAAAGACTCTCATAGGTTACTTCAGAACGCGTGTTACTTTTATTTTATAGTTTTGTACATTCGAAAGTAAACTATATTTGTAAGAAGACAAAGTGGTTGAACACACCTCGGCTTTTTTATACTTTTTTGAGTTACTGAAATACAATTCAATTCAAAACAAGATATCTCCAGTGGTTTACTTTTAATTTTTGTAACTTTCTTCTCCTAAAGACCCAGTGCTGTGCTTTCGTGTCCACCGATGTTTCTTATGAAATATCTTTTATAGCATGTTCCCGGTTAACTAAGAAATTTTGATACCAACCTTTGAAATAATTATTCTCTACTTTAACTTCTAATAACTTTACAGACACGCTGACTGATCGACTCCCTGTAGAGTTGGCAGCATTATAGGAAGAGTAGTTCCCATGCACAGGTGTGCTGTGTTAATCTGTGGTCATTGAATTTATTCAAATTAGTTTGCTTTATAAGCACTTGAGAATGAGAATATTAGTAACAGTTTATAAAAATGCCACATTTTCTGTTGACCGACGCATTGCTACAATTATCGGGTCTATAGGAATGTTAAATTCACATATGACGTAAGGGTGGAAGCTTGTGAGAATAGTAGATTGAAAACTGAGATTTCAAAAGCGCTAAATTAACCACAGAACAGCCTACAAAAGAAATGAGATCCTGGCACCTTCGACTACTTCCTCCCACTGTTCTTCCCGATATATACATAAGTAATAGGTAGCCCACGTGCTGCAAGGCCTTCCCCTCCCACCGCCAGTGCTAAGACAATGCCGCGCCACATGCAGGGTAAACTCGTGTTAGCGCCCAGCGCTGCCGCCGACCCATGTCGCAGTGTTGCTGCTGATTGTACGTGGGATGAATACTGGCGCGGGAGGTAGGTACGTTTAACTGTGGCAAGTTGGCACTCCGAGAAAGCAGGCCACCAGCGTAACTGCTCTGCCGGTGTATCAGACCAGCTGTGCTGACCTTCCGGGAGGCCGCGGTGTCTGAGCGGTTAGCCTGCTCGCCTCCCACCGAGGCGAACCGGGTTCAATCCCCGGCCGGGTCACTCCAAGACTTTCGCATGTGGGAATCATGCCAGACGATGCCACTGGTCAGCGGGTTTTCTCAGGGATCTCCCGTTTCCCCCTCCCCTTCATTCCGACGCCGCTCCATATTCCCCTCAATAACTCTCATCGGCTCTCAAGACCTCGCTGTTAAGAGCCGTTCAAATCTCTTCACTTGACCACTTCACTCACTTCGATGAGACACCATTCTTCTCCTTTTCCTGAGTATAAGCTAGGGCTGAAAGGGAGAGTTTGGGCAGTGGTTGGGCCCCCAATGTCGTGGCATTGGGAGGGGGGGTGGGGGGACTCAAAATATATCGGGCAATGTATAATATACAAAACTGGAAAATTATAATTCTGCACTATATGTAGTTAAAAAATTATCCCCCTGTGTAAATTATATAGAGAAATAGTTATTTTAATGTGGCATGTAAACTAACAATTCCAGTTGTACTAACGTAATTATTTATTGAAGGCAAGGCTCTAAAAACATTTCACTTGCTAAAATATTAGCAATTCATTGAAATAAGAAAAAATAATACCAACTTGTTATTATCTTACATTCGTTATCTTAGGAAAACCAATTTTGTCAAAATAAAAGTTACAATTTAAAATAAAAGAAAGTTCTGATATTGAATGTGTTTATTACAGCTCATTGTATGTTTACGCTTTTTGTTGCACAAATCACACGTATAAGTTTCTCAGTCATCTTCGAAGCATGCACATGCATCATGAGCCCAAATTCTACAAGGCACACTCTGGAACCATCCCTCTCCGGGCAATGAATTAGAAAATAGTAAGAGCTATAAATATACTCACTTTGTTTACCATTTTCTGATTCACTGTCCCTTACTGATAGCAGAGACTACCTATTCTTCTTTCCAACAGCATTAGGCGTAGATTTAATGACAGCATATTCATTTGAATTTTATAATTTGTGTGCTGCAACAGAATTCTGCTTCTTTTGTTGCGTAGTAGCTTTTACCTCTGTCTGCTTTAGCTTTTGGCGCTGGTTTTCGACTAACATGTTACTTTAAAGACTGTCCATTAACACTATTGTGGCTTGGATTTTTTTTTTGACTTAGCGCTGTTTTTCTGGCAATTTTGTTACATGTTTGATTGCTTTAAGTGGTGTAAAAAATCTTGAGCTGGAAGGTGATGCATCTGTTTTAGGAGAACTATCATCAATGGCTGCAGGCAAATGTTATTTGGATGATCTAGATGCTGGGCATGTGTGACAAGATGATAGTTTTATTAAAGAAGAGTACTGTGTACTGGCACTAGTTTGGCAAAGGTCATGATTTTCTTGTTGCTTCTATGGCACAGTGTTCTGATTCTCTCACTCTCTTTGGATTCATCAGGCACAAAGGGCTCACCAGGAACATCAGACTCATCAGACACATCAGGATCATCAGGAACATTTGGTTCATCAGGTGCAGCTTGTGCAGTTGTTTCTGCTGCTGCAAAGTCGATATCTGTAAAAACGTCGGGGTTGTATGGGACAATACCAAGTTCCTACATCCATTACTGGCATTAAGAGGAGTGAAGCCTTGCAGCTATGTCTCACCAAATATTTCAGCAATATGGAACAACTTCACCACTGTCCCAGGATGGTTTTCCATCCCAGTTTTCAAGTGCCTTATCATGATAGTGACTCAGTTGGAACACTACGCCATCAAAAGCTTGCAGTTTATGCGTACAATGGCGAGGTAGGAACAAAATGGTAACAAAGTGTTTTCTCACCTCATCAATCATCTCCAAGTGGTTTGACGTTTGATAGATGACCATCAAGGATTAGGAGAGCAGGATCATCTTCTGTTGGTTTGACATGAGCAAGAAAATGATCAAACCACTGTGAAAACACTTCTAGTCTCATCCACCCTGAATCATTACAAGAAAACACCCTACCAGGAGGTGCACCATTCTGCAGTTTTTGCTTCATCCTTTTCATGTTAAAAATTGACATAAGGGAAATGAAGTTACCGCCTGCTGACATATAAACAACAGCCGTTGAGGAACTGCCCCTTTCTGCTGATACCACTCGCCCGACATGCTTTCGCCCTTTCTTTGCAAAAATTGTGCAGTTACTATCATGGACAGTGCTCCGTGGTATTTCATACACGAATTGTTACTTATCATTCACCTCCCGGAGGAGTAAAAATAATTTGTTGACAACTAGCCGATTAAATGCTCGAGCACGAACCCGCTGATTTTCACTTTGGACGTCTCAGAAACAGTTCTGCGTGTCTGCGATGGCAGTCACGTAGCTAGTCCTTGCCAGAAAGTTTGGTTTAATTACAAAAATTAAATGAACTATGGTTTTTCACTGACAATTGATAGGCCAGATATCTAATATCCAAATTACTTAAACCAGACATTATAAACTCCGTGTCTAGAATATGAGCTATTATAGAGTGTTCACGATTAGCCAAGCACTTTTAACGGCCCTGCTTAAGATCTACTAGTATGCAAGTTGTGTATTCTTCCGCCTTATGTAAAATTAACATTCCAGTGGATCTTATCACTTTATTCATGTGTAGGTCAAGTGAAAAGGTGAAATTATTAGAAAAGTAAATATTTTACGAGTTTGCTCATTTTTACACTTCAATCGATTAAAAAAATTAGAAAGCGAAATAAATAATTTATGTTAACCCAAAATGATTGCATAGCCCTTATTATTTAACGATAAAATACGAAACTACTTTCCCTCCATCGTTACCAACTTTACTGGATGCATGTCACACAGTGCGCCCATTAAAAATATATGAAGGTAAGGGCTGTGACTGTTTTCAAAGGTTGATTTCAAAAGTGCTCACTTTATCTTGAACAGCCTTTAGCTCCTCTTGATCATCCGAAAAGACGCACTTCTTTCTTCCAAGAGTTTTCACATCCTTCACAGCGAACATGTTCTTGCCTTTGTGACGCCTCTTCAAAGCCATAACCGGAACATTGAACTGTCTAGCCGCACTTTTAAATGGCATGCCATCCTCCATATCTGTCAAGGCTCTTCGCATGTTATCTGCATTACACCCTTGCCTCGGTGCTTTTCGTTATATTTTTGCACCTCTTGGGGCCTGAAAAAAAAGGAATAACAAAGAGTTTTTAAAAGTTAGAAAACCCCTATTTTATATTTTTCATCTGTGCTGAAATATTGAAATCTAGTTCTACGTAAAAGGACGATGGGCAATTTGAGGGCAGTAAACTTAGTAGAAACATAATGTGTAGTGTAATGGAATGTTACAACATGGCCTGGAATATACATTTTATCTAGTTAAACATTTCCACCTCGGGTGTGTAAACAATGAATAAAAATAAATAAAACTATTAAAACTCATTTCCAGTGTTTAAACAAGTTCCAAAAAAATTAAATTACAAATTCGCAGCACAACATTAAAATCGAAGAAAGTGATGTCCCTAAAAGCGATAATTTTGTCCAGAAGGCAGTATCCACACTCACATAACGTCCTTAGAAAACAGCCATATTAGAAGATTACATGAACACCACAAAATGTTGTATAACACTTGTGTATACTTAGCCTATTCTGTATTGAAACTCTCACTCTTTTATTGACACACAGCTACATGTTTATAAACCACCTATCTTATATCAGATACTTTAAAATAGTTTTTCTCATTTAAAAAAAATATGTTCGCTGGTTTAAGGCCCTTACACAATTGCAAACTTTAACATTTGACTTTACGATTTGACTTTACGTTTGCTTTCCGACATGTTGTTTCTTATGGAGCACGACACAATGGAACTGTCAAAGGTAAAGTCAAGCACTCTTGACATTACAATTTAGAAAAGTTGAAATTTAAACTCAAAGTCAAGTAGCCATTTTGCCGAGAATCTAAGAGAGGTTATGGAGAAAGTGCGTTATTTTATTGTAGGGTGACTTTAATCGCGGTATATTAAACAAAACTCGTCTTAAATTAAATAAATGGCAAACAAATATAATGTGAAAAGGAAATATGTGAATTTACATATTTTAATAAATAAAACAAATGAGTTTTTTGTTTTGAAATATACTTTTATAGTAGTATATATATATATATACACACTACGATTGCTTTTCAATATTGGAAGCTTAATATATTAACCAACCATTGTCGATATTATTAAATACAAATTGGATATTACGGTTATAAATCTTCAACTACAAAATAACATGTTTACCATATCGCAATAATAAAAAAAAACTTAATTGGTTAAAACTTTTTTCTTATAACAGTACAAACTCCAAAATTCACTAGCTTGTTTGTAATTTTCACTAGCAACACTTACAAACAAAATAAGACCCGAACATTCCTATTCCAAACAGAAGGCTGCACAAGGGTGGTAAAGACTCTCCCAATCCTTCAACCGGCTGCCAAGCCTAACCGCCGGCTTGCTGTAGTCCTATTTTAGCGGTAGGTGGTATAACCCGACCTTGAACTCATGTATATGGACTGTCTTGGCCATAGTTAGGCCTACTCGACAAGCGTTTGTGCGTATGCGGGCTTCCACCTGACATTTTTCAACCTAGCAACAAGGCCGCCTACATTAACCTATAATACATGGCATAGGTGAACACGTATTTTTTCCGTTTAAACTAAAGTGAACAAACCTAGAATACTAGCTTGAGTGTATTAGCAATTTAAAATGGCCTAAGGTAGCAGTTGATTAGGTAGGACGTTCGCACACTCACTTACGCTGTATCCATGGCCTGGACGATTTACAGACGTGCATTTCAATAAAGCCGTGATTAGTCTCTGCTTCCTCTTCATTGTGTACCTTATCGCTGTATGTAACAAACCAACGTTACCAATGACCTAGCGTTTAGAATCCATGCGTCCCTGTGGGTAAGTAGGTAGGGCTTTAGGTAAGGCTCGTCGAAAGTGAGGTCAATGCGGGACTTGCTACTCCGAGAAGCGGCAAGAAATCGCCCATTGCCTGTAGTTAGGACCCATCCCAGCGTTCTCCTGTAGTGATTTCGAGATGTCAAACAGTAATCAGGATGACCGGACCGGGAATCGAACCCGTGTCCTCCCGAAAACAACTCCAGTGGTTTCCCCACTGCACCACCTCGCTTTTCCGTCAAGTGACACTTTGAAGTTCCGGACTATGCCACTGGTCGGTGGGTTTTCTCGGGTGTCTCCCGTTTCCCCCGACCTTGCATTCCGGCGCCGCTCCAGACTCACCTCGCTTCTCGCGCACCGTCTCTCAAGACCCCGTTAACAGCCGTCCAAACCTCTAACTCTACTCTGAAAGAAAGAGGCATTTCCGACATAGTGTTTATTATTCAACTCGTAACCTTCGTACTAGTTCAGTATGTCCTGCATAAGTTTCTGGAAATTGATAACACGATCTCCAAAAATATTAACTTCTGATGTATGCTTTTTAAGGTTTTTCACGAAAAAGTGAGCACTTTTTGAAAACAACCTTACAAAAATGTCACTGTCCTAACGCGCATGAATTTTTAATGGCCACAATTTCGGCATGTGCCCAGTATACTTGGTAACGCCGAAGAGGAAGTTGTTCCATGCTTTATATTTACTTTTGCTTTTTTATAGTGCATCTAAGTGTAATAATTAGAACATTTTTAAAACATTTACTTTTAAAATAATTTCATAGTTACACTTGATCGACGCCTACATAAAGGGACTATGTCCTTTGCAACGTTAGTTTTACATATAGTGGAAGAATGTGCAATGGACATGCAATTAGATCTTAAGTAGGGATTTCAAAAGTGAACAACATTTAACAATGCATGTTTCAGATGGTATTTTCGTACTTAATAAAGCTTACCTAGGTGCGTGATGACGAGAAATGGGTAAATGTTGTAGGAAAACTACAAAACATTTTGTTGCGAGATACGAATAGGAATGGCATTTAGGAAGACTTGATTTTTCTCCATAGTTTTTTTTTTTCGAAAGTGACAATCGTGTAAGAATTGAGAATTTGGAAACCTAACCATCTTAAACAGTAGGTTCGAGTATCGTAAAGCCTGAGATCGTGAATTCATATCTCGATATATGTATATTCATACCTAATCGGATCCACGGGGGAGGGGGGATGACAATTCCCCCTTCCCTCTGCCTCAAATAAAAACTTAGTTTGGCCGTAAAATAAGTAACTGCAAAAAGATATTTACAAAATTAATAAACGTTACACTGGAAGGGTATAATCATTACAATAATTTAACATTCTGTTAGAAAATTTTATCTTAACTTTTTTTTCGATGTTTGATGATTGGTTAATTTTATTTCACCTGCCAACCGTAATGCTTACGGATTTTTTGAAAACATATTAAACATAAACAATTCTTGCATAATACAGATTCCAGTATTGTTATTGTTTACGTTACCAGTAAGTGAAGTAATTAGCCTTACGTAGACTATATTTTTAGCCTGATTTCCGAAGGAAAGAGAGGCTTATGAGATCGCTTTTCGGTCTGTACGTGTGTGTGATGTGTGTTTGTGTAATGTGTGTATCTATTTTGAACGTGCCAACCCCGAATTTCACCAAACTTGCCACTATATAGTAAGGACATCATACTTATACAGTTTTCGGCCACGCCAGGTGCGTAATTTCGAGATGGTGGCTATTTTAAAATTCATGGTGCTACATTATAACTCGGAAACTATTTAACTGATTTGAACCAAATACTGTATGTTGACGGTACATAATTTGAGCATTGAATTTTGAGATGGATATTGTTTTTGACCCTCCAGTTTAGAGACAGCACCACATGAAAAAACAAAGCGTTTACATAAAATCTCAAAAAGTACTGGGGCCATGGTGGTATAATGGTTAGACTAATCGCCTCCCACCTTGGCGAACCGGGTGCGATTTCCGGAAGGGTCGCCCCCGGTTTTTCGCATGTGGGAATCATGCCGGAAGATGCTGCTGGTCGGCCAGTTTTCTCGGATATTTCCCGTTTCCCCCGCCCTTTCTTTCCGGTTTCACCTCGTTTTCAGCCTCGTCGGTTCAATTTCGATCAAATTTTTTAAGCTGAAAGAGTATATTACAAGCATCATGTTTGCCAACGAATAGCCACTTCTGTTAGCCATTTTGTAAGATAACACCGCATGAGTGAATAAAGTTTTTAAGTAATATCTCCGGAAACAATTGACCGATTAATACTAAATTTGGCAAGCAAGTAGTACTGTGGCAGATGATATAAGCTAATCTCTACTAATTGTGCTGTTAATGGACGTCATGACCTACCTACCATTAAAGATTTTAAGAAATTAAGTTAAATTATTTGCATCCATGTAGACGAAAGTAGGTTCATTAACTATATCAGTAACTTCTTATTAGCTCACTTTCACTGTGGATACACAGAATATTGTTAAATGTTATTTCAAATGTAAA
The DNA here is from genome assembly GCA_029891345.1 of Dryococelus australis. Classification (NCBI taxonomy): domain Eukaryota; kingdom Metazoa; phylum Arthropoda; class Insecta; order Phasmatodea; family Phasmatidae; genus Dryococelus; species Dryococelus australis. The sequence goes on from CM056995.1 coordinate 82,484,783, forward strand.
TCCGTGCTACGATTCATTTTACTCGAGCCCGCGTGATATACAAATCCACGCCGTTTTTCCTAGTCTAGGAGAAAAAATAGTTTCAATGCTGGAACAAGGAGATTAGCTGTGCGCAGCCAGTGGGAACAGTCTGCCTCGTCTTCACTTTGTGCTATCTATCAGCGTAACTAGTAAAATATGTTCGTCTTGACGGCGAATGAATATTACAGATTCGCTCGGCACCATATAGGATTAAAAAACTTAGTGGATACAAAATTTTGCTGATAATCTCCACAAATGCATTTTGAAAATCTATAAAGTCGGTTTAACAAAAAAGTAAGAAAAGAAAACATAATCACAGTTACTGGTATCTGAAAGGTGAGGACGTAAACGTAAAGCTTACACCCACAGACTAAAGATGAGGTAGACTTTTTTTTTTTTTGTATTCTGCGAATGTCCCCAACATTGATACAATATCGGTAAAAAAAAAAAAAAAACAGTCAAATTCACGTGCTTCTACAATAATATGATGTCTGTTGATTTTTAGCTACAAACCTCAAACCCTCACTTTTACTTACTTTATCCCTCTCTCTCTCTCTCTCTCTCTCTCTTTCTATATATATATATATACACTCTATATATACTCTATATACTCTATTTATATATACTATATATACATATATATGCTGTTCACGGTACAATGAGCACTTTTGGAAGCCCTGCTAAATATATATTTCTACGCACGTTATGTATTCTTCCCCCTTTTGTAAAAATTAACATTGCCACGGGCCTAATCACTTTATTCATGCGTCGGTCAAGTAAAAGTGTGACTTTTTAGGAAATTAAATATTTTACACATTTGCTCATTTTCACTCTTCGATGCGTAAAAAAACAGGAAACGTAAGAAATAATTAAATATATCACAAATGTATACTTAACACTTTTTTTAGACGTTGAGATATGGAACTACTTTCCCTCTAGCGTAACCAACTTTACTGGGCGCATGTCACTCAGTGCTCCAGTTAAAATATATACAAGCAAGGTTGATTTCAAAAGTGCTCACTTTATCGTGAACAGTCTATACTACTGCGTATTTACTGTAGGAACATCAGAGCGTACAGCTGGGAGGCACCCACTGTCATCAAATACTCAAAAGCAAAGAGTATGTTGATGACAATGTAACAGTAGTGGTATGCATGTTGAGTGAGGAAACTCGAATCCCCATATCATACCTATAGCACTTCCACACCACACATTAAAATGAACCTTCGCGCGAAACTCTAACATTTGTGAAATTCCAATTAATTTATACTCGTTAACACCTTCGATTTTTGTATATCGGCTGACCGGGGGCGTCTTACGTATTAAACCTCCTCTGATTATTGCCCAAAAACAGCGCATACCCTTATGTCTTCCCTGTGATACGAACTATCTGGCTCTGAGCAAAGGATGCCGGTGTGTCACAGACTACACCACGGACTACTAGTCGGTGATATCTTAGTAATATTATAAATGCGAAAGTTTGTATGGTTGTTTCTTACTCAATCACGTCATAACGGTTCGACGGATTTGGGTGAAATTTGGTACAGGAGTAGGTTATGTTCTGGATTTGCACATATGGTACTTTTCAGCCCGGAAAAACGAACAGTTTCGAAGGGAACATATAAAATATGCCACCAACCATATGAGTAGGCACTGGTTGGTGGTATGTTGTTTATATTTTGCGCGCGGTTGGAGCCGCGGGTAACAGCTAGTCAGCAATAATTCCTCAGCGGCTATTTTCTTGCTGCGAGCATTCTGACCAACGTTATTTTTTTCCGGTCACTACACAGTTCACTCACTGATAATTAGTTGCCCTGGGTTTATTTATATAAGGTTCGACCGCACGCCGATAGAGAGGCGGTGACTTTTCTGATATGCATTCTACGTGAGGCACCCAGCTGCTCACTGGACTTGAAGGATTAAATTAACTATCGGGAAGGCGTTTCGAGGTGCAACGCAAGCGCTAGTATGTACGTTATTACCTATAGTGTGTAAGTCATCCTATGATCAGCCTTCGTCAGCATTACAATGGAAAGTAGGGGGCCGCGGTGGTGAAGCAGGTAGAGCGCTTGCCTCCCACTTATGCGAATCGGACTCGACTCCCAGTGGAGTTCCTCCTGGTTATTTTCAATTGATAATCGTGCCGGTCGATGCCGCTGGTTGTCGGGTTTTCTCGGGGATCTGCCATTTTCCACACCCATGCGTTTCAGTGCTGCTCCATACTCACCTCGCTTCACCCTCACCAGCTCTCGAAACTTCTATTTGCACGCCGTTTTTTCACCTGGACGGTGTCAGATAGTCAATGTCAGAAAATAGCAATGTTAGCAGGTCTGAACCTGCACAGTGTCAGTTAACTGGAGGTAACTAAATATGAAAAAGATAACAAGTCGGGCTCGTAAGCATGTGAATATGTACAGGCATATGCGAATATAATTTGCTAATTCTTAAGATCAGTGTCGACAAATTCAGTTTGCAAGCACCATTTGTAACACCGGGAGTATTTATTAGATTAACCATAGTATATAACCATTAACCATATATAACCATAGTAATTAGCTTAAAATAATCTGTTGCTTTTATAACAAGATCTGTTTATAGTAAGAAATTTAAAAAATATTTATTTTATTTGATTTTAAAATTTGCGATGTTCACACCGCTCTCCTTGCTGAGACTTGCCTAGATGTCTGCCGCTCACTATACTTTTCTGTACTAGCATTTCCCCGCGCTTATTATCAAAAACTCTTGAGACAGCTGTAAGCTATAACGTGCAAATACGTCGTACATTGACAACGGTCTGTTCGCAAGGTTTCATAGGAAGTCTACTACTGTATAGGAAACGAGCGAGGTGACGCAGTGGTTAGACCGTTGTTCTCGCATCCAGGAGGACATTGGCTTGGTTACCGGCCCGGACATCCTGATTTCAACTTTTCCTGCATCCCCGAAATCACTTCAGGCAAATACTGGGGCCATACCTTACAAGGATATGGCCGCTTTATTCCCCGTCATTGCTTCTGCTAAGCGATACTTACCTACTACTGCAGTAAGCCGTTACCGAAGTAATCATGCCAGCTTTTTTCTAGTGTATTTTAACGTTTATTTAGAAGAGTGAATTTTTTCTTTATTATCCTTGAATAGTCCTGAATAATACTCATAAAAGCAATGTTATAAAATGCATTGTGATGGAATCTCTGGTTTATTTAAATTTAATTCTTGTGGACAATTTTCCAATTACTATAGGAAAATCTGATGTCTAGGTCAGGCAACGGTTACCTCTCCCTCCCCCCCCCCTCCATATTCTTCTGGGATAACATGAAAGGGGGAAAGAAGAGCATTCCAAATAAGTAGAATTATAATACAGCACCTGAAAGAAATTTTGCAAGCATGGACTACATTTTTTTTTTAAGATATAGGAAGAAATTATTATTATGAATATAAATCTTGGAAAGTTACGTACAGTGGTTTAAAAGAAGAGATCTGACCTCTTCGTACACCGGAAAGAAGTAAGTGATTTTTTGAAGTCTAAATTTCGATGTTTAGGGTAAAATAAAAATGTTGCACTAGCCGAGCAAACAATGAAGAACGCGACTGAGATGTCCTGGCTGAGGTCCTGGAAAGAACTACTACGGCCGAGAGAATAACTAAAAAGCAGATTCCTTCTGTCATCGTTTCACCGATCGGGATTTTACAAGTTATTCTGGCCACCAGACAGGTGAGAAGGATAATTGCGTTCTACCGCCGAGCATTGCCGAGGAAGAATTCTCTCTATACGCCAGACAGCAAATTTTTGTTCATTATGTAACATGACGATTCACAGTAAAGCCAAATGTATATAATATTTATTTGAGGTTATTATTGTCAAGCAGACCATATACTTGCCATAAGTAATAATATACATATTTCTTTGAAATCAAGTTATATTTTTAGTTATGTTCTACTTTGTTAGTTTAATAATAACAATCGCTTTTATGTATTAACTATCCTACAGTTCACTGTATTTCGTTATGTGTTATTCATTATGAACGGTAAAAATAAATATGAAATTCGTTAGAGTATAGTCTATTCGCGGTTTCTTCACACTTTTCGAATTAAACCTTTGAATAGTCTCCCCATGTATGACATGTTTAGTTATTTCCAACATATGCCATGTATCAAAAGCGTTTTATACTTGTGTTCATAAAAGATACTTTTTTCCTGTTAAATTGAGATGTTTTTCATCATTTACCTATAAATTATAATGCTTCATTTATAAATAATTTGAATAAAAACAGTGATAAAACATGTGGGTTGGTAACGCCTAGTTAAAAATAGTTCTTTTACAAAATACTGTTACAAGTGAGTGCGCACGAATTTGGTGCGTTGTCCCTCTGGTGTAATTTTCGGGACTTAGTTAAGCTTAGTTTGTACGAGGCAGAAGAATATCCTGGAAGTAGATCTTTAGTAGGGCTAAAAAATAAAAGTTTGAAGTAACCGTGAATGGATTATAGAGAGGCATTTTCAGCAACGCACTTTAAAAAGTTGCGGAGAAGGCTTTACCTCAAATGTTCTGAAACACATATCTGAGTAGCATCCCGCGACGCTGCTTTCGAGGCACGTAGCGGCCTTTGTAGCTGAAATGTTTGGGCGTGCCTGCTGCACTTTCATTGCGCGGGATGCTGCTTGTCACTGTACCACTTGTGTGACGTACGTGTGTTATTGTGGTAAGGAGTATGCGAAACAACTGCTGATAGATGCCGTGATAACTTAAAGCACGTAGTGTCAGAGAAAAATAAGCCTTGGAGAGTGGACGATAATGGACGTAGTTATGGACAGAATTATCATAAAGACGACAGTGAAAGTAAGAACTGATTCCAGCCGTGTCGTCTTCCCCTGTAATAAGTGACTGCAGAAGTGAGTAAGCAACCTTTGTTGTAATCCATTCACGGTTACTTCACACTTTTCTGAAGCCCTGCTAAAGTTCTTCTTCCAGGATTTCCTCCACCTCGTGCAAGCTAAGCGTAGCTAAGTCTAGAACATTACCCAAAAGACAACCCATCGAATTCGTGCGCTCTCAGTTGTAATGATAGTTTGCGTGAGAGCTATTTATCCCTAGGCGCTACCAACACACATGTGTTCTCGCTGTTTTCCTTCGTATTTATTATTAATGTATTATTAAAATTTATAAATAAAATACATGTAAAACTTTAACTAAACGAATGATGAAATACTTGTAAAACTCTTGTGATGCATGGCATATTTATGAAATAACGAAATATATGTCATACACATGGGGTGATTTTTCAAAGGTTTGATTCAAAAAGTGTGAAGAAGCCGCGAATATACTATAATAATGTACCAGATGAGGGAATTATTGAGGTACTTCTAGCATTAAATCAGTATATATCGTGCAGTCGTCCGCGGAGGAAGTACGCAGTTGTATTAGTTTACGACACGACGGGCCTAAAGTAAGGGTGAAAGAATTACGTATACTACGCCCTATCCTTCTCGATGCCCCAGCTCTTTCTCCAAAGACGTAACTGCGAGTACCTCCGGAATGGCTGTCTCTTCTTCCCCATTTTATACGTCGCGATGTGACAGCTAGCAGTTAGCACAAACTGCGAGGAACAGACACGTGGGCAACACGACGTCCTTGGAGAATTCTTGCAGATGGCAAGTATTGTAGCCGTGGGGAGGATAATGTCATTCCGAGGTCGGCACATCTTCCCACAGGAAGATATAAAACGGCACGACGAGTTGGGGGAATAAATGAAGAAGAATTACAGGTGCCAGACGTCACCAGCTAGGCCAATAAAAGTTAACGGTATCGTGGGAGAAGGTTAAGGTTGTCAGGACTTGACGGCGATGGCGAAGTAGGGGAAGGACGAGGAAGAGAAAGGAGGCTCCCGGAGCGCATGCAACGCGCAAAGGACGACTTTTTTTACGTCCTGGCGCGCCATCTTTTGTCAGCGGCACGCGACGGCAGTAAACCCGGCCCGGGTGTTTTATTTGCGTACCGGAAAATATCCGCGCGCGTGTGTCTCCGTGTTTATTAATGCATGGCGTCTTGGCGAGGTACATGTATATTGCAAGGCGGTCGGCCCAGCACCTGCGTGTAGGCTCTGGAACTGGCGCCCCCACCACTCCCCCTCCAAAGCTACCTTTATTCCATTTGCGAACCGTTAAAAAGAAAGAGCCGGCCAGGTCCCTCTGCACCACACAACACACAGTCTACAAGACTGCCAGATATATCCCTACAAAGCTCATAATGTTACATTTTAAGTCTTTCTTTTTTATCATAATTTTAATATGGTAAAGAAACTTTTGTAAATGGGTTGGTTGTGCTTTGCAATATTGCCGATACTCTCATAAGACCATGCATCACTGACTATATTCCAAAATCTATTTTTTTTAGTGTCAGGGGTATTATAATAATGAACGTGGTACATTTGAAAGGATCATTTAAGTCTAGCAGTTTTCAGATTGTTTTTACCAATATCTATGGGGCCGATATCAGCTACTGCTACCGGCATGTGCGAAATATATATATATATATATATATATATATATATATATATATATATATATATATATATATATATATCAAATTTTTTCCGTCAAGCAACTTCCAATAAGTTTGGGCAAATAAAGTTGGACACATATGACGTCATTTTAACGTCATAAGCACCGCCATATTTGTCTGAAAAAGTTGGATACCTTCAGCTTACATTAAGAATTTTATAATTGGACCGGTCATAAAATTTATTAGATATTTGACGGTCTCAGTCAATCAAAATCGTGCATGACAAAAATGGATGTCAATAAACTTTAAAATAACGAACAACTGCTGGAAACGAAGCAAGCTATGAAGATAATTAAATTACGTAGAAGCTATCTAAGCACGAACGTTATTTTAAGTGAATATTGCACATAATATTACGTACTCAGAGGCATTAAATTTCATTGTGCAGGAAGGTATCTTATAAATAAAACTTTAATATAGTAAAGAAACGAAAATAAATTAGAATATTACTTACATTTATTCCAGTAATGGGCAGTATGAAAAAACAAAAGCAATATCTCACTATGAAAATAATGTTTAAATAATATTTCAAATAAGATTCTCCCAATAAAAATATTTGTCAGTGTAACATATTTTCAAACACATGCAAGATCATTTGATAAAATTTGCTGGAAGGAAAAATTTTTTCCTCAAATTTTATTATCAAATATAGTTATAGGTCAAAATTTGATAGTGTGACAGGGACTTTGCAAAGTATATATCGTAGTGTTCTAGCGCTCGACGAAAATCTTTTTCGTTAAGCAGTCCCGTGAGTTCACAAGGCCATAACTTGCAACAACCATAAGCCATTCACCAAGGGAGAGATGTATTATTTCTTGTCTATCTATCTTTAAATACTTAATGATTACTTCGATAACACTTAGGAAAATTTAATTACTAGTAAAAATTAACTATTCAACCGTTGCGTTTCATCAGTTACTTTTTTCTGTTCATATTCAACTAAAATTAAAAAGGATAAAAGTAGTTTCTTACTTTCTACTTCGCTAGGTCCTGCTCGTAAAGCATACATAGTACCTTAAAGTTTCGAACGGAACACAAATTTTCTGTCCGGCAGATGTATATCGCATGTCAACATGATGTCATAGAACTGAACAACGTGTATATAGGATTATAACTGCATTTTATACTGAAGATCTACCCTGATTGTCTTAATTAGTTCAGCGACTGAAATTATAACATTTATATTCAATATTTAATAAGAAGCTAGAGAATATTCCATAAAGGGACCATGCAAATATTTAATCTATAGATATAATTAAATAAAACCCGTAGCTACTGATGGTTTGCCACGTTATTTCGTGTTCAAATTTTAAAGAAAACCTGAAATTGTTTCTGCTTATCTTTTGGTAGGTTCTGCCGTTCCAGATTTATGTCATTGCTGCATTTCATATTGCGTCACTTTTCGGAACTTAAAGGACCTGTACTGGAGATGAATGAGAAATGCTTCACTCTAAAATTAGAATCAGTGGAAAACCACAGATTTGCAGTGAAATTCAACTATTCGAATCAGTGAAAATGGCTCCACTTAAAATCAGTGTAAAACCACTGATTGTTTCAGTGAAAACATTTCACTGATTGAATCAGTGATGTGAAACAATTTCACTGATTGATAGCTGACGGCCGACTGAACAGGGGAATTAAATATTGTTTTTGTTTAATCTAGCCAAATAATTACTTGAAATAAGCATATTTACGATAATCAACTATGTATATTGTGCAATTTACCATAATTTTAAAAAGTAAAAAAATATAGCAGGTGGCTGCAACTGAACTCGTACACCCCTTTCTCTTCGGCTTTGAGCCGTTACCTTAACATCTGCTCTACCATGCTAAAGTGGAAAAAAAGTAGAGGAAAATATGCGTGAAAATCGGGGAAGATTTAAATTCAATGCTCTTACTTTTCGTTCTTGGTTTAATTGGTACCGTTAGGATTGTTAATACGAATCTTATATTTTAGTGCACCCTCTTCAGCACATAATATGCAGTTCAAACCTTCAAACTGAGCGCTGTGATGGTTACATGAAAACGAAATGAAAAACGTAAAAACCGGAATGAAGGCTCAATGTTTATATTACCTCGTAAAATGGTGTTTTGAAAGAGGAAACACATTTTAGAAGGTATTTTGTATTACTTTTATTAGTTTATACGTTGTTACTTCACTTGATACACGTTGTTTGAGGACCATTTTTATACGCTATTTAACTGATCCATTAGTCGAAAATAAACCACTGATACACAGTGGGGAAAAAAACTGAACTGATGAATCAGTGGAAAATGTCACTGAATCAATCAGTGAAGGAAATCTGGTATTTTTTCAATGATTCATCAGTTAAACTCACTTAAGTGACTGTTGAATCACTTAGATACTGTTGACTGATAACAGTGAAATTCTCACTGATTGAGATTTAAGTGTTGTTTGATATTTCAAAGTTGTTTTAAATGTTTGAAAAATAACGAGTAAATATTTTAGTTCTTGTAGGGGAGAGATGCTGGAACAGGAGCAGTGGTGTGGAGGAATACTGACAAATATCGCCGACAAGAACTGGGGCAATAATCCTCTGTACGACTACCGCTCTGTGGTTTCCCGCCGCCCTTCGCGCTCGCAAGATCTGATCCCGTCGACGTGCGGAAATGAGGTCGTGGAAAAATGGAGGGGGCCGAGGCAAAAGAAAAGGGCGGATCCGGACTCGCGCGGGTAACGAGCGTCATGAATATTGCAGTAAACACGGCGACTGCGGTGGGCGAGAACATGCCGTTCCGTTCGCCTGGCAAGATTTGCGTCCTTCCGACTACTACCCCGCCCTTATCCACCTCCTCCGTCTCACCAGGAACCCGCCACACACGCCATATTTTAACTGAAGACCAATTACTGGAGGTAATGGGTAACGATTCTGACCTGCCGGGGTCATGAGGAAGAGAGGGGTGCTTTGGTTCGACCTCTTCCTTTACACTCACCACCGCCCCCCCCCCCCCCACATCATACATACGGCGCCGGTGTAAACGTGGATTTTTACTCCCTTGAAGTTTTTCGAATCCCCATCCCAAGGAAATTTTTCTTTACTCACCAGCCCAGGGCTGGCCAAACAAAGAAATCACGGTGGCTGTTTTGGTTGGACGTCGCACAATACTTCTTCGCTGTAGTTAGTCCATTCATGATTAGTTCCAACTTTTCTGAAGCCCTGCTGAAGTTCTGCTTTCAGAGCATTCCTCAACCTCGTGTAAGCAATGCTTAGCTAAATCAGGAAAATTACACCGAAGGACAGCGCACCACATTCGTGCGCATTCAGCTTAGTAATGTTTTGCGTGATAACTGTTTCTTATTAGGCATTACCAACACGCCTACATTCTCTTTGTTTTATCCATATTAATTATAAATGAAATATTTCAATTGATAGATAAAATTTAAAAAACCTTCAATTTAACCAGAAATAAGATACATTTATGTTAACACAAATATAAAAAGCTTGTAATACACGACATATTTAGGAAAGAACCAAACACGACATACGTAGGGTGATTTTTCAAATATTCGTTTGGAAAAGTGTTAAGATACCGCGAAGAGACTATACAGGTGTGGCGCCTTAGCTACCAGGCCATCGAGTTCCCTCGAATAAGTCGTGAAAAACAGCCTGTAAAATAGTATTCGCGTGAAAAAAGCAATTGCTCCTTCCATAATAGCCATTGGACAATCGAAGCAAAACGCCCGTTGACACAAATATGTGTACCAATTCAGATTGGTTCACTTGTTCGATAAAATTCCAATTTTAAAGAGAAATCCGTTTTGTAATTAAGAAATGTACTCATTAAAAATAGTTTACATGTATTGTACTGCCAATAACAGTACTATAGGAATGTTAATATTATATATGTTGGAATTCGTTATGCACCTTCTGAAATACACTGCGCAAAACAATTTTTGCATAACCTTGTATCTACAGTATTTGTTAACACTTGATAGTCTTGTTATATCCGGAACATACTCAGTTCACTAGCAGTGTAGTGCCCGGAATAGTTATCGTATACTGCCAATCACGACAGCAGTGTTGCACTATGACCGCGTAAGCTTTCTACCGTGTCTAACTAGCCGATATCTGGCAATGCTGTCAGAGCATCTGAAGCAGTTAGATATGGGTCGCACAACAGTGATAACGTTCCAACGATCGCAGATCGTGGGACATTCGCAAAGCGGGGTGGCTGTCCTGCGCGGAGTCAACCACAGTGATGTGAGTCGTGCGTGGAAAAAATTCTAGGAAACACATTCTGTGCCAGACGTACCACGTAATGGTCTCCCTCGTGCCACTACAGTAGCGCAGGGCATATTTGCAGTGGTAAGCGCCAGGAGACGATCATTTTCCACGGTAGCTGACCTGCAGCGAGATTTTCGTCGAGCGACTGGAGAGCAGGTATCGACGCAAACTATCCGGAACAGGCTTCACCAGGACCACAAACGTGCCTACAAGTCCATGATGTGTCCATCTCTATCACGTCGTAACCGAACTGAGAGATTAACCTGAGGGCGTGCACATCTCGACTGGGAGCTTGCCTCATGGAAGCATGTCATGTTCACAGACGAGGACCCGTGTGTGGCTGCACCTGATTCACTGTGTTTGAAGGTGTGGCATAATCGTGGACCTACAGCGAGGCAGCGGAACGACCACGGCGTCCACCCATATGATAGTGGTAGTGTAATGTTCCACACAGGAATAATGATTTGTATACGTACGCCACTCATGCACAATGACAGCATTCTTACAAGCCAGCGATACGTGGATGGGGTTCTTGAGTCTGTTGTAGATACGTATAGCGCCGAAATTGGTGACCAGTTCATTGTCATGGGCAATAATGCTCTTCCACATACAGCACAGATCGTGCAGAACTTCTAGCAGGAAGCATCCATTACACGCATGCCTTGGCCAGTCAGGTCACCCGATACAAATTACCTGAACATGCATGGGGGATGTTAAAACGAGCAATTTCCAACCGTCCAAACCCACCTGAAACACTCAGAGGGTTAGTTCAGGCTGCTGTTGAGGTGGGAGCTCGTATGTCAAGAAATGCTGGACAAGCTCATTTGCACCCTGCCGCGATGTGTCCGCGACCTTATCACTGCACTGGGAGGCCATACCCTGCCCGGTACTAACGATATGACAGAACTTTTTCATGAATATGCCAAGGTGATTTTAGGTGTTGTGAGCTGTATGTGGCTACAAAGTGCATTAAAAACTTATTTTTCAATGACATATGTGTTCAACCATATATCCAGTTACATTTGCTTTAGCTAAGACTGCCCCAATACAGCAAACTCAAGTGATGTAAAACTTTTGTAGTTTACTATAAGGCTCGTTTCACACGAGGCAACTATCGCCGGAACTATGGTTTCTGACCAATTGCCGGTCGCCCTTGAGTTGCTCAATACTGGTGACTGGTGGCGATTGTTATCCTGCAGAGCGATAGTTGCCGGTCCGGCAATAAATGTATTTGTATTGGAGCGTTCGGACGTGGCAACTACCGCCAGCTTGTAACCTAATTGCTACCAACCCCAACGTCTATAGTAGTAGTTTGCTCGCAAACATGACAGGGCGTGTTGACAGTACAGCGATGAATTGGGCTGACGATTTGAATGTCGATGACTATTTCATCAATTGAACAACATCCTGCAATATGGAACAAGCTTATAAGAAGGGCTACGTCAGAGGAAGTGATTTTACTGTATATACCAGACTTAAATGAGAAGCCATTCTAGCATCAGGCTGGATATAGCTAACAGTGTCAAATGATAGTATAACAATATTACCAGCAATCGGTTCAGCAGTTGCATCCAAGAACTAGGCATATACCAGAAGCAGCACTTCAGTTCCACACCCAGGGAGAGGAAAAATGCAACCGACCAGCATCTGAGTTCAATGATGATTAATTATTTAGTACTGGGCAATAGAATTGGTTTGATTCCAACTATCATAAGTTTTTTGAAACATTCACATGATAAGTAATTGTTATGTATGACATCCATAAAAAGAAAAACAGCGAGTACAGCAAGAATATTGTAGTAAAGAACACAACTGAGGATACAGGGCGTAAATAACAGAATTATCAGATTTCACAATGTTATAACTTTTACTCGAATGAAGATGAAGCCTCGCGGTATTATGCAAAATACACATCGAAACTTAAAGTTTCCCTTGGCGCATGTTGCATGTAACCGGTTCACTTGGTTGCCGATAGGTGTCACCCTTGTGGCGCTAGAGCCAGTGCCGCTATCACGCTGGCTCAGTATGCGTCGGGATGGCGATACCACACCAACAAAAAGTGTCTTGCGTTCTCCGTTTCAACAAGTGTGAGTTAGTTATAACTGTACAGCGTGATTTTCGTCAACAGTATGACATCTCACCTCCTACTGTGCAGAGCATCCGACGTTGGCACGAGCAGTATCAAGAGACCGGTTGTTTATGTAAGGGGTCTCCCACGTGAGTAATATTAGAATTCCGTTTCGAGCGCAGCCCCCAGTTATCAGAAAACCAACAGTAAATAAAATGCTCGAGCCATCAGAAAACCATCAGAAAAAATTCCTCATAATTTTCTGATCCAAAACATCAACTGCCGATTCGAGCGCAACCGCAAAAAAAAAGTGGCTCAAAAAGTCGCTTTTGGGAGCAGTTGCAAAAAAAGTGACAAAAAGTTGTGTTTGGATGCATCTGCAAAAATACGCATAAAAAGTTGCCTTTGGGAGCAGTTGCAACAAAGTGACTCAAAAAGTTGCATTTTAGCGTAATCGCAAAAAAAAAGTGGCTCAAAAAGTTGCGTTTGGTTAGATCGTAGTCTTAAGAAAAAACGTTGCATTAAACTTTGCGTTTGAGTGCATCTGCATAAATGTGCGTAAAAAGTTGCGTTTGGGAGCAGTTTCAAAAAAAAAAGTGGCTCAAGAAATTTGAATGCGTAAAAATAAAATGTTCTACATAATAAAGATGGATCAGTTGCTAAATGTATTAAACGGAACCAAATAATTTAAAAAACTTTCCGAACTTACAATTGAACAGTCCTATCCCATAGACCATGCTGAAATAAATGATACACGGTATGGATACAAAGTGGTAATTACTTCTGGAAATTTTAAAGTAATCTTACCAGACATATATGTTCAGATTTTCAGTAAAAAGTTTTAAATGATGTTAATTGTGGAGGTATAAGTTTTGCATGTGATGGAATGGTGAATTATGGTGTTAAACAAATGCATTCTATTCGGTTTTTTAAAGAGTAAAGGATCGTCGTCGTGTAATTAGACATCAGTTGATTTTTATTTGTGCTCATATCTCTATAAAGTTTTAATGGTTATCCAATCATTAAAACACAATTATCGCTCTGACTTCTGCAATGTGCTACAACATAGTCTAATTAAAAATTTAGATACACATCTCCAAATTCGACATATGGCTACTTCCAACCCAAAAACAATATCTACGGCCTCACCTCTAATACCACTATCCTTTCAGGCAAATCAAAGTTAATTAAATTATGTTTTCATCCTTAATTTCAACTATTATTTCATTAACTTGATTTGTTTGCACTGGAAAAAATAATGGATAAGTTGGTTCGTAATAGATTGCGTCTCCAAATCCAAATATTGTTCTTGGTTTAAAAGTGGCAATTATGCTAGTTTCTCTATGATTATTTTCATCATGTTTTAATATCATACAATTTACTATATTACAGTGTATATTTATTGTTTCAAAAGGAGCAAATTTTGGAATTGTATCGCCATAATGGTTCACATTTGCTTTAAGAGTTTTATTTTCTACGAAACCCAAAAGATTTCCTATTGAACCCCGTTTACCGAACTGTAATTTAAGCGTACATTTTACTTTCACTCTGTTTGTTATTTTATCCAGCTCGAAAATATATCATTTTCTTTCCCACCCATTGAATATACGCTAACTGAAAAAATTGCTTTTATAGTTTTCCCAAGATCTTTTAAGCTATTTTGACAAACTGGAATATCAATTGCTGATTCCATATCATTCTGACCCACAAAATATAGCTTATTTCTCCCAGAGATAATATTATGCGTTAGATAAGTAGTATAGAACTGAACTAAAGCCAATGAGTGTCCCTCTATCTCTAAAGGGTAATGTAGTCTCTTCTTCAACACTGATTTGTTATCTGTTAGTTTGAATACTTTATTAATTTATTATATTATTTTAAAAATCTATTAATAAATGAGCACGAAACATGTTGACCGGGATATTAAAATAAGAATATCAGACAAGACTGTATCGACAAAACGTCATGGTGAATTATCACCTAATAATATTAGATGTTTGATAGTGGGACCTGGTAACTGTGCAAAAACTACACTTATGATAGATAATTTTATATATGATCAGGGATGGTTGGACTTCGGTACTCTCTATGTATGTTCAAAAAGTCTGGACCAACCAAACTATATCAATTTAAAGAAAGATATAGATGTAGCATCTAAATTATTTAATGAACCAAAGCATACTTCTTTCCAACAAATGAAGAAATAGTTGACGTAAATGAATGTCATAAAGAGTCTGTAGTTGTTTTCAATATCATACTTGAAAACCAAAATATGGTAAGGGATTACTTTACTCGCGAAAGACACAAAGATATTGATTGTTTCTATATAGCCCAGACATACTCAAAAGTACCTAAGCAGCTTATAAGAGACAATGCCAATTTTATTTACATATTCAGACAAGACGATACAAATCTTAAACATATCCATCGTGATTTTGTCGGTGGTGATATGTCGTTTGAGAAATTTAGGGAGACTTGTTCAAAATGTTGGAATAATAAATATGGTTTTGTTACAATAGATATGACTCGTAAGTTAAATAATGGTAAGTATCGTAATAAAATTAAAGACTTTTTTAATTCTTAGATTGTAAGTTTTGTTTTTAATGAAAGTTTTTCCATTAAAAACGAACATAATCTGATTTTTTTTAATGTATTGGTATACCATAGCTATTTCAATAAATACAATTGTACCTTCGGGTACATTAGGGCTTTTGGTATTTTAAAATATATCATATCATCAGGAAATACTTCAAAAGTTTTATACATGTCAATTTTTTTCCGTTCATGGTATAAGTTGATAACACTTTTATATTTTTCTGGTTTTATTATTATTTCAACTATAGCTCCATCTCTCATAAAAAAATATTCTATTTGATTATCAAAGTAGAATACTTTTTCTTTTGAACTGTATTTTCCAACTAAACGAATAATGTTAATTCTATTTTTCTTATAGTACTCTAAATTTATTGCATCCATCGGTGGAATGAGATCTCCCACATGTCTTAGTCTTTTTTGTTCAAAATCTATATTATTACCTACTTCCAAGTAAGTAAGATAGGCTTTATCCAATGATCTTTTATTTCTTGTCAATGTGACTATAAAGTCGTTGAACTGTATGTTGGAAACAAAATCATTAGGATTGATCTTCTAAGTAGTTGTATCATTTTTCGTGTGTTCTTTAATTTGATCTTCAATCCAAGAGCTCATTAATGCATTTCCACATATATCCATTGTAGATTAATAATGAAATAATTTTTGGAAATTTAAAATTATTTATGAAAAGTGATATAGCTCAATTACACACAAATGACCACAACTTACTTGATTGAAATTTTGAATTCCATCACCGTTATAAAAAATATTACTTCCGAGATATGGTATTAACTGCCGCGGTGGATTCCGCCAAATGAATCAAAATAATATTTGTTGTTTGCTTTTTTCCAATAGCATACCCAGTGTGTACCAGAGTTTGTTGAAACATCTAGATTAACAATCCCACATTCATTATCGAGTGGTGTGTTAAGTAGCTCATCGATCATAAATACACCTCGAAAATTTTTAATGTTTAATTTTTTAACCATTTTATCAATATCAAAGTTGCTGAGTTACTTTTTTTTAACATTCTTACCTCACTTAACTTTCTTCAATCCCTTGCCGTATTCCTCCATAGCTAAATTATGTCTGCATTGTTCTTCCAATTCTTGGTTTTTCTTCGTAGCATTAATTACTGATGTAGCGATAGATGATGCACCACCAGCTAATGCTCCTAGAGTTCCCAATGCTCCGAAAATTAAGGGTAAAAATCCACCCTTGTGAACTGTCAAACCATTTCCAGTTTTCATTTCTTTGGACATTTTCTTAAGCTGTGGAACTGAAATTGTGATAGTCATCCCTTTGTCCTCCTTTAATTTCTTGTTTTTACGATCCAGTTGGTCTTTCGTTG
The DNA here is from genome assembly GCA_029891345.1 of Dryococelus australis. NCBI lineage: Eukaryota > Metazoa > Arthropoda > Insecta > Phasmatodea > Phasmatidae > Dryococelus > Dryococelus australis. Next base: position 82,501,618 of record CM056995.1, read on the forward strand.
GGAAAGAATCAATATTCAAACCCTTGAACTCGTCGTTAAGAACTTGAAATACAATGTTTTTTACTTTCATTTATTATAACAAATATTTTATCATTTCATTTAAATTCCCCAGCCAAGCTTACGTTTAATATGCATCGCAGATCCAGTAACACCAACCCACAATCTCTCATTGAGACCAGCGTCTGAACTTAACAATCTTTTGAACACGTTCTTTTCTAGTTCTTTGTCAGTTACATGTTTTTTCAGTTAGATCTTTATGACGATAAGCTATATCATGCTCCATTGCAGCCGCATCTAGTGGATTAATGGGTTTATCACCACGCTCAATTCTCTCTTTTAGACCTAAGTACTGATAACTGGGTGCATGCAACTCAAAAGGTAGTGAATTTATTATGTCATTGAGTAACCCTTTTCCGTGATGCTCCGACTCCCAAAAGTATGTGGTATGTCTTTAACACTCGTATCAGATATGGTGTACCTTTGGATTACTCACAACAAAGTCACTAAACTTGCTGTTGAGCATATTCATTATTCCAACTTTTTCATTGTAAAAGTTATCATTTCCAGCATTCTCTTCGCCATAAATAACGAGAAGTCGATCAATAAGCATCCTAACATCATCCATCCATATGTATTCATTGGGATAGTCTGTATACTTCTTTATACCTTTCCCTTTTTTAGGTGAGGGACGTTTCTTTTTAATCGAATTGTAAATAGCTTTAACAATAATTTTCCATTTATTCCCTTTACTCGATTTTGGCATTCCCAAGTTTGTATCATTGTTTTGAATAACTGTGTTTGTATCTGCTAGGATACGACTATAGTGATTATAGTTGGTTGCAGTGTAGTCACTTTCTGTTACTTTCTTACTAGTTAGTAATTTCATCAAACCATCAGTTCCAGTGTATGTCCGACCTTTTACAGTAAATTTGTCATTGATGAATGTTACTTCGCTATCACCAATATACAATCTACCTTTATCAGTCTTTAGTACAAAAACATCGTCTTTGCAGTCATTTAAGAAATCGGCCACTTTCTTATCAATAAATGTTGTTTTGTAGTTAGTTAACTGTGAGATATCAGTTTTCAAACGCCCAAATGCTTCGTCATAGCGTTCGTCATCATAACATTCATCGTCATCGTCAATGCATTTAACACCATCGTCATAGTGTTTATCGCCATAGCGTTCATCGTTATAGCGTTCATCGTTAAAGCATTCATCGTCATCGCCAATGTGTTTAACGCCATCGTCATAGCATTCATCGTCATCGTCAATTCGTTTAATGCCATCGTCATAGAATTCATTGGTGCCTGTTTTACTGAACAGTTTTCTTTCAAAAGATGTTTCTGTTGGTGTCTGTGGGTAGTCTAAATTCTTAACAGCAAATGGAACAAGTTCTTTTATTAAGTTCTTATTCTCATTTGTTACGTGTCCAATTTTTTGCCCCAAATCTTCTATCGCATCTATCAATGGTTGATCGTGTTTCTTATTTTTATCATATTCATCTTGGCGAAATTTTCTAAAAGTTTTAAACTTTTCATTTAGGTGTCTTCTTCTCTCTATATTGTTTACAATTTTTTGTTGTCTCATATATTCTATAAATAAATAAAATCAACAATGATAACTAAAAATGTATACTGTCTGAAATGTATGAAAAATACACTAAGTTCATATGAACTTACAAATAAAAAAAATGAATTAAATGTGTTTGTAGATGTCGTGTTACCAATAACTCGATATTCACTGGTGGGGGTATAAAAAACGATATTGTGAATGAAATTCATAAACCAATACGAAAAAACTTCCCCAGAAGAACTGTTCTATCTTTTGGTATCCATGATCTTTGGCAAGCTGATTTAGTTGAGATGAATTGTTGATCGTTAAAAGGTATACATAGAATTAACAAAGGGTTTTAATATATGTTAACTGTGATAGATGTTTTTTCCAAATATGCATAGGCAATACCAATAAAATATAAAACTGGTGAAAATGTTACGTTAGCAATCAAAACAATTTTGAATGATCGCAAACCCATGCATTTACAAACAGACAAAGGGAAAGAATTTAAAATAAATCATTTAAGGCATTAATGGACAATAACAACATAACACACTATTCAACATACAGTGAAAAGAAAGCTAGTGCTATAGAAAGATTTAATAGAACATTGAAGGATAAAATGTGGAAGATATTTACTATGCAGGGAAACTTTAAATGGGTGGCTATATTACCTAAATTAATAAGTGAATACAATAACACTGTTCACAGTACAATCGGAATAGAACCCACCATTGTGAATGCAAAGACTGAAAGTTCTATTCTAATAAACATGTATGGAGGAGAAATAAAAATGGCTAAACCAAAGTTTGTAATAGGAGATAAAGTTTGTATAAGTAAAAGTAAGAATTTGTTTGTAAAAGGATATACACCAAATTGGTCCACTGAAGTATTTGAGGTGTGTGAAGTACTGTACACTAACCCCACGACATATAGAATAAAAGATTTAAAAAATGAACTTATAAAAGGAATTTTTTATGAGCCAGAGCTGCTTAAGACCAAATATGATAAAGACTACTTAGTTGAAAAAGTTTTGCAAAGAAAAGGAAATAATCTGTTTATTAAATGGTTAGGTTTTGATAGCAGTCATAATTCTTGGGTTGATAAGAAAAGTGTAGTTGTCTAAGAATTTTTTTTCTATGTAATAAATGGATCAACAAAAAAATTGAAAATTATGAGCGTCAGTCATTTCCGCCAAAGGACCAAACAAAAAATAATTTGAATGAATACATCAAGAACATTGAGTTTGATATTCCTATTGGCGATACATTTTCACATCCTAATGAAGCTTATGTATATGAACAGTATTAGCTAACTAAAAGAGATACAAATGCAGATTATGAAAAAACTTCAACTATTGATCTTTGTGAGAATTTCTTCCCATTCCAGTTCTCAAGAATAGAGGTCTCAAAAAAATTGTTGTATAATCGAAAGTATTGACAACCCTGGCATCATTTCAACAATGATGCATACATTGCTAGGTTCGGAATCAGAATCAGCATACTTCCAAATGTCGGGGATATAACTAGGTAAATATGACAGGAAAGATAAGTGTAACGAAATTACCTATCCATTAAGATATTTGTTTCGGTTTATGAGAGATTTTAATGAAATATTCTGGAAAGGTGGGTACAAGATCACATTCATTCGAAATTCTAATGATGATGTTTCTTTTTACAGAAGACCTCCAAAGAAAGCAGATGGATCTGAGATGATGAAGATAATATTCCAGCTGCTGGTAAAATTGTTATTGAGAAAATGGAAATTCTGTGGCCAATTGTTGAATACGATTCTATTTATGGAGACGAAATTAAAGCAAAATTATACAAACACCCCAAAATTCCAATTGGTTTTAATTATTGGCAATGTCTTGAAAAACCAGTACCTACTAATGCAAACTCATTTCAGTTTGATATAGAAGATCAGTTAAATTCAATCCAATTCGATATGCCAGACTTTGTCATTGTTGGTTTTCAGCAAAACAGAAAAGAAAATTCTGGGCAATACAAACATGGTTCAATGTTTGACTCTTGTTTTGTCAAAAATATTTCTATTAAGAATGGACGGAATGAAGTGTTTCCCAAAGAGATTTCGAATTTAAATATTGATGATAAAATTTTCGATAAGATGTATATTGCTTACAATGATTTTAGAAATTCAAAGACTAAACTAGATACTCCTTATCATAATAATGAACTGCGCTTCAACTCTGAGTCATTTATTGAGAGAAGACCATTATTTGTTATTGATTGTTCTTACAGAAAAACCGCTATTGTAAAAGATCGAACTAATCTGAAACTTACATTTGATTTTAATAACCCAATATCAGCTATAACTATTTGTAATGTGGTACCAGTAAACCAAACAAACCTAATTTATGATGTTAAAAGTGAAAGAATCACTGGAGCCCAATAGTGCACAAACATGTATGGTTATTAGCTTTTAATGGATGGTTATCCATTAAAAACATTTACTGTTATATAATACCTCTATAAGAGTTTTTTAAATTGGCTCTATAAAAAATGTCTGAGGATGTGCATTCTTAAGTTGGGTGACTCAAGTCACCCCTTTTAATTATAACAATGGCTTCTTATACTTTCCCGTTATATTCACTCGCAACACTTTTTTCAGATCGGCATACCCAAGTATTCTCGTAACGTCTTTTGCTTTGAACCATGGATTATTCTCTTAGTCGATAACATCTTTAGCCACTGTAAGCCTCTTATTCAAGTCATCCAGTAGTGGCTTGTACGTCTGCTCGATCTTGTATTCGCCGTATTTGCGTATGGACGGAAGCACTTCTTCGTACATCCACTTCTTAAACTGTCTAGCCTCGTCCTTTTTGGAAGCCAATATTAACGAATACAGACCAAATTCGTTGATGAAAACAGCATGTGGTCGGGAATTAAGGAGGGCCTGTCGCACAGACTCCCTTTGTATATGCAAGTTTTAAAGGATGTCTCTATCATCGATGTGATGGGCAACTGCTCTTTCATTAGGTTGTACAGCATTACGGGATTGACGTTGTTGAGAGATAACACTATATGCATCTCGGAGTGTACTTGTTTAATCGCATCGAGTCGTACGGTCACCAGTCGCTTTGACATCTCACGGTGTAATAGTCATTGGCGTGAGTGAGATTAACACAAAGCAGTGATGCGTGTCAAGGTTTCTAGTGAACGGCAATGCACATTTATCGATAAAATCTTAAGCCATTTTAATTTTCCTATTCAATTCATCCAGTAGTGGTTTGTACTTTTGCTCTAACTTGTATTCGCAGTATTTGTGTATGGACGGTAGCACTTCTTCAAAGACCCACTGCTTAAACTCTGCATCAACAGGTAGTCTAGACAAGCATATCAACTCGTACAACCCGGGCTCTGAAATAAAAACCATTTGCGGTTGTGCATTCTTAAGGTGGGTGACTCGAGTCACCCACCTTATCTGTGACAATGGCTTCTTGTACTTCTTCGTTACATTCACTTGCATCGCCTTTTTCAGATCGGCATACCCAAGTATCTTCGCAACGTCCTTTGCTTTAAACAACGAATTGTCTTCTTCGTCGATGATCACATACACTGTCTTACAGTCATAGACCAGTTTACCATTCATGATGTCGATGAGAGATTATATTTTGTTAGACTCTTACAGGCTTACACATAATACGCGAATAATTTTAAAACTCAAAGTCGCGATGTACTTTGCACTGAGCGATTACATAGCTGCGATACACTTCGAGATGTCATCTCGAAATACTTACTCCAAGTCGATCGTCTGATGACGTTCCTTTAAGCTCGCAAACTTATGTGAATGATACTGTCAATCAAGTCATCTTGATTCATCTCTGTGGTGAAGCAGTTACCTACAGCTTTAATGGGCAACTGCTCTTTCATAAGGTTATACAGCTTTACGGAATTAACGTTGGTGAGAAAAAGAAGCACTTGCATATTGGGATATTCATGTCTTACCTCATCGATACATGCATGCACTATATGCGTTTGGAATCTGATGACATAGTAACAGATATGGTCAGTGTGGATGAGAACGAACCGATGATGTTTACCGATATCTTCCGTTGGCGGTAGCGCACATTTATCGATAATGTTGTTAGCATCTGTAAGTTTCTTATTCAGATCATCCAGTAGCAGCTTGTTATTTTGCTCAATCTTGTATTCGCCGTATTTGCGTATGGATGGTAGCACTTCTCCATACACCCAATCCTGGAATTTTTCAGCCGCTGCCATATTTGATTTCATTATCAATTAGTACAAGCCTGGTTCATTGATAAATACGACATGTGGCTGCATATTCAAAGTGAGGAGCGATTCGCTCCTCCCTATATCCGCGTATGATTGCCTATGCTTTTCTCTAACATGTTCTCGGATTGCTTCTCACAGATTCGAGTACTCCAGTATTCTCGCAATGTCTTTCGCTTTGAACCACAGATTATTCACTTTGTCGATAATCACATACACCTTTTTACCATCGTAGATAAGCTTGTTGTAGCGATTGCATTTTGTCATACATATGCTTTCCTTTAAGCTCATACACGATATCAGCGATAAGGCGATTCGCGCTTCGTGATGGGCAACTGCTCTTTCATAGTATCACACTTTTTCAATTTTGTAGTGTCCCCATGGTAGTGTATTATTGCTATCTTTAAGAATAAATCTTTTATCATCTTCAGGACTTAATGCTTTTTTTCTCATCTCAATCATATACAGTTCATGTTTCTTACTTCTAATAAGTTTCATACTTTTGTACAACACTTTATTTTTACCAAAAAAAATCACTTTCTCTAGTCACCAAAACTAATCTCATTTCTGACTACAATGTTTACATACCCTTTGCTCTGTTATTTACACCACCTTCCACATTTAATGGATACATTTTCGATTTCGATCCAATAAATTCTTCCATTATTTTTCCATTATATTCATCTTTCATTTTGCCAATAATCCTTTTGTTAACTAACGGTATACCATACAGATTATCTTTTTTATAGTCAGAAGTATCAAAATGATTGACCATTTCTTTCATGTCACTGTAGAAGTCTGGTGTTTTTAAATAATAGATGTATGAATCAGTATCTTGATAGCACAGTTCAATATTTTCCCCATACTTTGGTTTCATTATGTTATAGTGAAAATCATACATTAAGACTTTCGATAGATCAAGTACACTCATTCCAACATAAATGGGTTTGTTAAAGCACTGTTTTGTTTTAATCATATGAACTGCAACCAAATAGTCAGTAAATATAGTCCTATCTTTAAAGTTTGGTTTAACCACTAGTTTATCCATTTTCTTAGAACTTGTGCACAACCGTATATCCACTCTGTTTCTAATATTTTCCATTGTTTTTTCCAAAAATGGAATTATTCATTAACTTGTAGAAATCTTTTTTAAAGTCATTTGTAGACTTCGTTCGCATATTCGTGTTAAGATCAATATAGGATTTGAGCCAATCTGATTGATCAAACTACAGAACTCTATGGATCTATTTTAACTCCATTCCGAGAGATAGACATTGCTTAAGATTTACATAGTGTAATACATATTTTTTCTTTATTATACAGAGTAGTTAAGAGTTTGGGATTTTTTGAACCTTCTGATATTTTATTCTCTGGTGCCAATGGCAGATCTTTGTGGAGATCGTGTAGTTCATGTGGTTATTTCAAATCAACTTCCAATATATAACATATTCTAGAATCATCTTGTATTTTTGTTACATCTATATTTGTATATCTCCACTTAAACCCACCATAGGGTAAATACTGGCTTATAGCCCATCCATATAAGTTATTGGCATCCATATATGTATGATAAAAGATTTCCTTTGTACACTCATAAGCATTCATGTATTTATTATTTACTTTAGCATATCGCTTACAACATTGTGAAATTCCACCACGAACACATTTTCCTATCATCAAAATCATGCCGTAATCTGTTAATAATTCTAGTTCTATTTTAGTATGTTTGAGCATAGCATCCCACACTAAGCCCGGGGCTCTGAAATACCATGCTGGATATAGCTTATATGTTTTGAGATACACATCTCTAAAATTTTCCATTATATCAGACAATATCAATACATCAGATTTGTTATAGAGTTTTGTGTACTCTTTTAGAGATTTTATGTTGAATTTTTGCCACACCTCTCTCGCAAATTCTTAATCTTCATCTGTAATGCCATATTTATTGAGTTTGTTGTCAAATGCATCTTTGGATGGAAGTGATGTCTTAAAAAATTAATCGGCTCTATCCATGTAGTCATATGGGTAAACACCTTTTCTTGTAACAAAGTCAAGAAGTTAATTGGAAAAATGCTTACACGTTTCTCAGAATTGGCTCCTGAAAAGGTTCCTAGAGAGTTTATTGATACTACTAGCCATAAATTTTAACGAGTCAATAAATCTAAGATTTACACTTTCACATACATGTTTTGTAAAAGAAATATATTTTTCTTCATTGTTGGGAATTAGATCTATCTTATCTTCATCGATGCCAAGATCTCTTATGAATAAATGTGTGTCATAGCCAGATAGTTTGTGTACAAACACTGAGACAAAACATGGATTTCTCTACGATAAGTTACAGTCTCTGTGTGCAGCTCCCCTAAATTTCCCCGTAAGATGATCATGATCTATCACAGAATCACCATTCAAAGCCTTTTCACATATATGACAATAGGTGGTTGTATCATAAATAATTTGTTCTTTCTGAGTTTGTGGAAGCATTGGTTTTTCATTTGTGTATATATCACCAATAGACTTTGCTTCTTCCATTAGCATTTTAACGAATACAGTAGATGCATCAGAAACTTCATAAGTTACTGGTGGTTTATAGTATCCATGTTCCTATTTTACATAGTAACAGAAGCAAATAGGCTCGTGTTTTTGGTATTGTTTCGTGTAACATTCGTCGGGGTTTGGTTGGCAAGTGTCAATTTTAGTCAACAAACATTCAAAATCAGCATATATCACAAACGGAACTCTCAAAGATTGATTTTAGTTTTTAAATCTTAATATGTCATTTTTTTCCTTTAGATGGTAGTTCAACTCTAACCCCATCATGATCTCGACAGTCTTGTTAGTGATCTTTTAGCTTATTTACAGAGTAGAAATATTGCAAACATCTATCGCATATAAATATTTTGTGACCATTATTTGTTACTTGTGATGCGAAAAGTCTCGAAAGACGTTTTATCCAGCAGTAGTGGTCGTTCTTTTCGTCTTTGATATAGAGTAGGTTTATGTGCTTATCCATCTTATTTTTTATTGTTTATAATGGACAGACTATATATTTCTTACCACCATCTTCTTCTTCGTATGCATATACATTAATAGAAATTCCACTTCTCTTCTCAAAGGTTGGTATGATATCTAATTTCTTTTTAGATTCCAAGCCCTTAAGTGCATCATCAAACTCATGTTGGTATTTATTCACTCTTTTAGGGTATTTTTGTACTTGATGCAATGCAGATAGAACAGACCACAAAACACATTTTTGATCATTGTTCTTAACATTAATTACTGCCTAATTAGATTTGATTTTTTTCTGAGAGATCAACATAAAAACTGCCCTTGAATGGTACATATTTATTTATTCGTACTTGTAGTTTAAATATTCTGTTGAGTACCCACTGAGATCCCTTTGCTTCGAAAGCCCCCATCTCAGCTGTGATTTTCGATATGCTCTTAGTATAATATTCTTCCAGATCAGTCGATTTCAGTGTAATTTCGTTCTTTGTTTTAGTCCTGTGACAGTTTCTTTTACATCGTTTAGGAAATGATTTGGGTCTTTGTATGCATTCACATTCTTTACAGCATAAGTCTTGATCCTACTTTGAAATGCTGTTTAGATTTCTTCTATGCTGAATTTGGGTGTGTACTTATGAATTTTACTTCTCAGGTGACTTCTTATGAGAGACGGTTTGTAATAGTGACTACACGCTTCACATTTTACTTGTTTCTCTCGTGGGAACTTCTGTTTTGATATTAAATGTTGTGGCACTTTAAAAATTTCCCATACATTTGTTGGTTTTTGTGATTTATTATGTATTGGTGTAAGACTTTTGTGCAATCTACTTTTAAGATGGTTTCTTATGAGAGACGGTTTGTAAAAGTGTTTACAAGTTTTACACTTGACATACTTCTCTTGAAATTTTTTCATCTTTCTTTCCGCAAAAACGTCTTTCTTAAACTTATATTCTTTCCAAACATTACCAGTTGCGTTAGCCTTTTTCATTGCCATGGTCGTCATTATATTAGATATCAGTTAATTTTTATTTGCTCCCATCTTTATTATATACAACATTTTATTTTTATGCATTCAAATTTCTAGAGCCGCTCTTTTTTTTTTTTTTCTGCTGCTCCCAAACGCAACTTTTTGTAGTCACTTTTTGCAACTGCTCCCAAACGCAACTTTTTGTAGTCGCTTTTTTGCGGCTGCTCCCAAACACAACTTTTTACGCGTATTTTTGCAGATGCACTCAACGCAAAGTTTAACACAACTTTTTTTCTGATGACTACGATCTAACCACACGCAACGTTTTACGAGTATTTTTGCTGATGCATCCAAACGCAACATTTTGTAGTCACTTATTTGCGGTTGCTCCCAAACGCAACTTTTTGTAGTCACTTTTTGATGTTGCGCTCGAATCGGCAGTTGATGCTTTGGATCAGAAAACTAACAGGAATTTTTTCTGATGGTTTTCTGATGGCTCGAGCATTTCATTTACCGTTGGTTTTCTGATAATTGGGGGCTGCGCTCGAATCGGCATTTTTATACTACTCACATGTGCCTGAACAAGACGTAGAGCGTATACGAAGAGTTTTCTATGGAGTCCACATAAATCCACTCATCGTGGCAGCCGAGAGCTCGATATCTTCCATGAGACTAGCGTGTTTTGCGGCGACGATTGTTTTTCAAACAATACAGGATGCTGGTGCTACAAGCCCTTCGTGATGGTGATAAACAACGACTTCTTGAGTTTTGTGAATTCATTCTGGGCATGGAGATGGACAATGAAACTTTTGTTCACGTTTGGTGTTCAGCGATGAGGTCACGTTCCATTTAAGTGGAAAAGTATACCGCCACAACTTACGAGTATGGGGAACTCAGCGGCCAGATACCATAGTCGAGCATAAGAGAGACTCTCCAAAGCTGAATGTGTGTAGCGCCGTTTCCCAAGAACAGGTGTACCGTCCATTCTCTTGTTGCGGAAAACGCAATTACGGGAATTACACTGAAGTATCTGAAAAAATTCTGATCATTCAAGCGCAGATCTTCATTTCTTTATGGAAAAATCCCTTTTCGAGCCTCTCACTTAAATAAGAGTGCGCATATATTGCTCGCACGCTTTGTTTGTATTTGCTCCTTTTTCTTCTCCTCCTAAGAATAAGCAGCAACAGAACTTCTTCGTCTGATTCCATTTTACCACTGTACGTTCCATGTATGTTGCCATCCCTTTTATTGGTGCTTCCAGTTGCTGGCGAGTTGCCCTTTGAGAGACAGTTTCCGGTTGACAATAGCCCGGCGATAATCGCCTTGTGTGAAACGGCACGAATGCATTATGTTACGGGCAACACTGTACTTCAAAATTGTGTATATAAAGCTAGGAATAAAGGTATTTAATGTTCGCTAAGCTACTGCCAGCATGCAAAAATGAGTGGAATAAATACTATTGTATGCTAGGCGTGGCATAATTTTAGAATGGTCTACCACATCACTACGTGTATGCCACATTTTGACGGTAATCGTTTACGTATTTGACAAGGAATTTAAGTGAAGATATCTTAAAAAAAGTCAGACAAAGAGGCAAAGAAATATATATTTTATGGTCTCATAAGGAACTGCTAAGGTAACAAGTGTGGTTGAAACTAGGGAAATGGTTCAGTAGTCAGTATTCTAACCTTAAATACGTATATGACAGCCACGACTTTATGCCTTACCTATCACTGTTTGTATAAGAATTATTGGTGTAAGTTGGTTGAGTATTTGCCAGGATAACATGAAATAATTATATTTCTACATGTAGCACTACATTTCAAAATAACTAGCAAAAGAGACTATAATTTTGTAGATTTGTTTTAAGCAATCAGTGCTTCAGTATGCCAAATTAAAATACAACTTATAATTCAGTGTAAATTACATTTTAACTTTAATTATTTATTCGGGCGCAGTTTCGAAAATAAGTGTGCGGTCCTACAAATATAATGTGCTGTAAAGCACATGGCAACCATCGCACTAATTATGTGTCAAACCTGGGAAACGGTTGAGCGATTCCTGTGGTGTGACATAATGATTTTACTTTTTCAGGTGGAACCCTTTTCATAAGCGACTGATAGGAAAGGCTGCGAATACGAACATTTGATGGTCGATATGGGTAAAACCGTTTATAACAAATTTTTTGAAATACGCGGTTTGACATGGAAATCGCTACACCTTATTTCCTAAGTGAATCATTGTTAAAACTTCATAGGCTGATAAATAATATTACATACAAATGAGTAGTGATTTATCTTTCACATATCTGGAGCACTTTGTTTACCATCCGTAAAGCGCCTGGTCAATATGGGATAAAGCTTCCTCTAGCTGTATACAGGCAGCAATGCGACAAGGAATTCCATCACACAGGTGCCGGATAGTGTACTAAGGGACACAACACCATGATTCTTGCAACTGTGCACGTAGATAAGCCATTTTTTGGCAGGTAATTGACCGTGGTGCAAACGTCTCCACATCATATTCCATGCATGTTCAATATAGGACAAATCTCGGGAGCTGGCAGTCCAATGAATAGTGTCCACATCTTGTGGAATCTGTTGGGCGATGCGAGCAGTATGGGAACGAGCATTGTCTTTCTTCATGATGAGGCTGGGCATGCTATGTAAAAATTACAGAAGATGAGGTTGCAGAATCTCTATGCCATATCGCTGTGCTGTCACAGTGTCTTCAACAACCGCGAGGTGTGACCAGGAGTCATAACTGATGGCACATCATACCATAACACCTGGTGTCCGGGACGTATGGTGTTCACGACTCAGTGTAAGATCGCTGCGTTGCCCATTGCGGCGCCAAACCCTGCTACTACCATCAACAGGGATTTTGAAGCGGGACTTGGAGAACACAATGCATTGTCATTGTTGACGTCCCTGGCACCATTGACGGTGTGCAGCATAATGCCGAATATATAAAGGGCGCAATGGACACCGTGCCTATGGACCAGCTTCATTCAAATGGTGACGAATGGTTACGAGCCAACCCTCCAGCTTCGTACAGGCCGACCGTACGAATCAGTTCGAATGGGTCTGGGTGATGATATTCTTCGCGAGCACTATGGCGTCGCATACTGTTATATTTCTTAACACACAATCTGCTTTTCCAGCCTACTGGGAACAAGAGCCCCCTATATCATAAGTTTCAGTGACGATTCTGCATCGCACTTTAACCATTTGCTTATTTCCATTGCAAAATTGTTACTGATCGTGGTCTTGAATTGATTGCAAATGAGTGACAACTTATGGGTTAGAGATTTCCATGTCCACCAATGTATTTCTAAAAATTTGTAAAATACTGCAGTATAACTTGAAATATTTCTATGGTCACTATTTTGGGAATGATTGTCTTGTACATGAATATCTGTATGATTAGAATAAGCTACCACGCCAATTTTTTTATGCTTAATTTAGCTGCAGTTGGTTGATTGGTTCCCGAAATACCACGTAACAGATGAATTTATTCACGATGCTTTATCTGCTTAAGTGGCGGATAAGAAAGCTGTTATATAGATATTTAGTCTTGTAATAGTAATAGGCATTGTCAATTACCAAGATTTGTCGAAATTGATCAAATGGTTTTGTATACATTGTAACATTAAATATTAAGATTTATAAATAATAATTTGGAGACAAATTGACCAAATGCATTATAATACTGTAATCATAAACGTTTAACGTCGGTTACCATAGCACTATCTGTGGGCCAAACTTGGAGAGGATTAGATAAGTCGTTCCTGAGATTTGATGTAAGCGCATTATTATTTTACCAGCTGACCCGTGCGACTTCGTTCGCATAATATTTTTGTAAAGTTATTAAAATTAAGCCCACCATAGTTTATCTATACTACTAAATAAAATTGAAGTGTCTGTCTGTGATTTTTTAATCTTTCACTTTTAGTTGTTTTTTCATGTAGCATAATTGATAAGAAAGCGATATATGTTATTTTTCTCGTGCCTGTCTGTCCGAACGGATTTAACTCAAAAACCACTTAACGTATTGACATAAAATTTACACGGTATATAGATAATAACCTCAGGGCCAATTTAGTATTCGTTTCATCGAGATATCTCAAACGGTTCCGGAAAAAATGATTATCAGGGATGTAAATAGTTACTCGATTATGCTTTTCTTAGGATTACTGCATTAAAAAGCATTGTTTAAAAAATCCTCATTTCTCCTTTCTTTTTTGTCTATGGGCTGTAAAACCTTTCCTTCGAAAAAGCCGTAGTGGCCCAGTGGCTAGAGATATTCCAAGTGGGGTCGCAATGACCCAATGGATAGATATATATCAAGTGGAGCCGCAGTAGCTCGGTGGCTAGAGCATCCAATAAGGGGCCGCAGAAGCTCAGTGGCTAAAGAACCCAAAAGGGTGTCCCAGAAGCTCAGGGGCTAGAGAACCCAATAGTGGGGCCGCAGCTGGTTAGTTGGTATGCAGGCACACAAACAGGAGAGTGATTTCCTCTTGGAAGTAGGCTGGCTGGCAGTGATCCTAAAGGACATCGTTACTTTATAAGAAAATAAATATTTAATTTCATGTAATTTTTCCGCCCTAAATTGAAGTTTTTTTCTGCACATTATTCACTCTGCGGTAGAGCTCATTCTTAGTAAATTAGCCAAATATCGTAAATCTATTTAAATGAACTTCGCTTTATCAAATTGTGTTTTCCATAACTGTTACTGAGTTATTATATCTACGAAACTATACGTACATTAGGAAGACCGAATGAAAATGAGTTAAGGTTCACATATGGGAACCAACTCAGTAATCCAAACTGATGATACGTATATTCTCTCAGTAAACCCAAAGGAAATAAATTATTTTCGTGGTTGAAAGAAGTCAGCCTAGTAGTTCGCCAGCCACCACACTCCTGGAGTTGTCGACAACCAACTCATTGGCCCTCATGTCTTACCTTCCTGTCTTCTTAGAGGGGTTTATTAGATATTTCGTTTTAGAAAATAAAATCATTAAAGATGCTCTGTTGGAAGTTCGTTGACAAATGTGGTACCATCACGATGTAACTCCAGACATTATATTGTTGCTTCTCCAATCACTTGAATAACGCTTTCAACTGGTTTGGTCATGTCGGCCAGTAAAGTGGCAGTCTTGATCCCCAGACGTCGTGCCACTGGATGTCATTCCTCTTCAGTTTCACAAGGTGTCTGTTTTACGAAACCCAAATGTAGCAAGGAAAAAATCTTGCAGGAAGGACATTAGCCGAAATTGCGTACATCAGAAAAATTCTGTGTGTCGTTCGGGAAGTGTTAGGAACATTTCATTGAGTTACATTTTACACACATACATACACACGCATATATATGAGTGTTTATATATGTATTATATATGTTTGTCTATATATATATATAATATATATATATATATATATATATATATATAAATGCGTGTGTGTATATATATATATACACACATAAAAGGAAGCAGAAGAAATGTGGGCGGCTCTTACCAACGTGGTCTTGAGAGCCGATAAGAGTGATTGAAGTGAGTATTGAGCAGCGCCGAAATGAAAGGGTGGGGGAAAGGGTAGATCCCCGAGAAAACCCGCCAACCAGCGGCATCGTCCGGCACGATTCCCACATGCGAAAATCCGGGAGTAACCCAACCAGAGATTGAACCCGGTTCGCCTTAGTGGGAGGTGAGCTCTCTCTCTCTCTCTCTCTGTATGTGTATATATATATATATATAATTATTCACTCTGCGTGTATTATGTATGTGTTTATATATTATATACATATATATACACACATACATACACGCAGAGTGAATAATTTAAAACTTGCACCGCAAATATTTCGGAAATGGAATGTGCTAGTCCAACAGAATTGGAATTTAGACAAGAGCTCATAATTGTAGCCCAGAAAAAAATTTTATACTTATTAAAATATGATTTTTTTGACTGGAAGCTTGTTTTGTAGTTGGAGGTCTTCATTTTGAACACAGCCTGTGAAGGACAGTTTTATCTTTCTTCGTAAGAATTCACAGAATTTGTTTATTCACTATTGTATTTCTTAAGAGAGTGATTATACATGGTAAAGTTAAATGTATAAGACAGCCGTATGTATTTAACGTTGTCATGATACGATAGCACGTAAACTACTTGTACTAGAATACTGGAAAAAATACCACTTCCATTCTAGTTTCCTCTAGTTTTATTTTCTTGGTGTGAATAGGCATTGTTCAATAAATAAAAAATGTAGCAATTATTAAACGTGTGTATGGGCTGCAATTATGAGCCCTTGTCT
This sequence comes from Dryococelus australis, assembly GCA_029891345.1. NCBI lineage: Eukaryota > Metazoa > Arthropoda > Insecta > Phasmatodea > Phasmatidae > Dryococelus > Dryococelus australis. The sequence goes on from CM056995.1 coordinate 82,517,723, forward strand.
AAACTTCAATTCTGTGAAACCAGCAAATAAAAAAAAAAACTACATTTCCGAAATATTTGCGGTGCAAGTTATAAACTGTTCACTCTGTGTAAGTATGTGTACACACACACATATATATATTATATATAGAGAGAGAGAGAGAAAGAGAGAAAGAAGAGACGAACCAGGTTCAATCCACGGTCGGACCACTCCCGGATTTTCGTATATGGGAATCGTGCAGGAGGATGCTGCTTGTCGGCGGGTTTTCTTGGGGATCTCCCCTTTCCCCCACCCTTTTATTTCGGCACTGCTCAATACTCATCTCAATCACCCTTATCGGCTCTCAAGACCACGCTGGTATATCCATGCTCACAAGATCACATCTCTTCTTCTTCCTTTTATATATATATATATATATATATATATATATATATATATATATATATTATATATATCCGTGTGTATATGTAGGTTTATATGTATATATGTGTGTATGTATAGTAAATATATGCACATATATGCGTGTACGTGAATTATTTATTTACACATATTTAACATTTATATCAAGAATTCATTATTTTTCAATTGACATGGACAAGCAGAAAATAAGTAGTGTCTTGGGATCTGTATCTAAGACCATGGTATTTCTTCCTACAGTGGATACTTTTTCTGAATTAACTAGGAGAGTAAGTGGATAAGATTTAGTGCAAAATGTAGCCTTTGAGATGCACGCACCAACATACAGTGGACGTAATTTGTGTAATTCTCAAACTAAATTGCCGCCATAATTCATTGCTACATTTTTTGAATCAGCTGGATTGAGTTCATATGTCTTTGTCAGATCGTAGTGTTCGAGTGTGATAATGAATCGGTACCTAATGTATGCTAACATATGCAAGGACAACAATATCATTAACAAACACCTTTTCCCAAAATATTAACTTGACTTTTTGATAATGCTTTTTGTATTTGCTTAAAAAAAATATGAGTCATCCAAATATTTACTTTAAATAAATAATGTGTCATTTGTAGTATACTCTGTGTTGTCTACTTCTCGAAGTGATAATGAGTATTGTAATCAGTACATCCATCTGATGTCACATTCACCAGCCGACTGGACTTATCAAAATACTGATATGTGCGATGTATTTCCTACCAATACAGTCAAATAACACAAACATCACAGGGAGTGTATCTTGGTACACTATGACTCCATCAAATATCCTCTTACTTGCTCAGGCTTATTGATATGTGAAAAGCAGCACTCAGTGCATACATTTTGTATGAGTGTAGGGCTATTTTACTGCTCGTATGTACTGTGCTTTTTTTAGCATACTTCACAGAGCGTTATTACATATATTGAGCCACTGTAAATGCCCTATATTATGGTTTTAGACACTGTCAATTTTTCGTATTTGTTTAATTTAAATGATAAAATGTTTATTTTATTATAATTGAATAGGTTAAATTTTATTTGCAAAGTATTTTGAAGTCATGATGTTGTATGAGAAAGTAGTACTTTTCAGCACAGTTTTATGTCGTGTTACAAATCAACGCCTAGCTAGACGCACAACAACAAACCCCGTCCGATTAAGAACAGACGCCTTTTTATTCGTAGTGAACTTAATTGGAGGAATCGTATTTAGGCGAAGGGGCAAAAAATTTTGTTATCATGCAAACATTTTCTGTAGCAGTGAGTCTACGCAAAGCATATTCGAAGAAAAAAAAAGGGGTAATAAATGATAGATTTCCATACGAAATATTTTACAGCACTTAAATGTACCTGAGTTCATTGCACTAGGTTTAGCTGAGAACTGGGCAATTCGGTGGTGATGTAACATTCCAGAGTAGAATAAACACATAGAGAGAATGGAATATTACAATAAGAAGAGAAATCAGGCGCTCTCTAGTAGAATTCTTGTTTGGTATTTAACAGTACAGTATGTTATAACCTTTTTGATGAGGGCCAGTTTTATGTACTTATAACAGGTCTAATGCTCTTGTTCCCCTCCTCCTCTTCCGCCTATTTTTCAAACCGCATGTCACTAGAAATCAGCCATTTTTTATAAACATTATAGTGGAGAGCTACAATGTGTATCTAAAATACTTGTGGCAGATTAAGTGGAACATGAAGTAAATTATTGTCACACACATAGGTTGATTTATTGAACATTATTCTCTGTTTGCTATACATTTCTGCTCAACTAAAAATCACCAGTTCGCCATTTCCAAATAATGAAGTAGTTGATCGGACAAATTGTGGTTCTTTTCCTTGCGAATGTGTTGTAGTATACTGAAGGTTTTATTTTCTCTTAAAGTATATCACAATTTTGTGGTTAAAAGTATTTGTTGGCTAATATTTAAAATATAGGGGATAAAAACCACTGGCGCTAATGCGAAACGCTACTATAAAATGGATGCAATCTTGTTGGAAAATATTAATCATTAAATTTGTATGCTAAATGGCTTGTAACCCACAAATTCATATTACAGCACGTTTGTTAGTAAGGGACAGACCCACAGCATGCCTACTGATCTATGCATGTAACATGTTCGTGGAATCAGATGTATCCAAGGGCATTGCCCACATTATATCGAGACAATCGAAATCTAACATGTTTGTGTCCATCTGCGGTCTTACCATCCTTTATCAAGATATCCGCCACTACGACACCATCATTGTGTATATCCTCATAGCAACTATAAATGGATACAGGAAGAGGACCATGCATACTAGAACTTCGCAAGTAAATAAGTGTTTCTAATACACCCTTTTGTGAAGATAACAAATGGGAAATGGCTTACATACTATGCTAATCTGAAATTACATAACAAATTACCCACATCCCATATTTTACACATGATTTGAACCCAGGATTTTGTTATTAGAAAGCTATGATTTGAAAGATGTTTCTTCTCCTCATGAGTGTTATAGTCGCTTTCGACCTGCATCTAACTCCCATTTCTAATTTAACACAAACATTTCTACAGAAATCATTTACTCATACTCGGTCTGAAAAAAAATTGTCTAGCATAAGATTGGATTCAGTATTAGTGAGGTACGGCACTATCAACTATCATCGACAGTGTTCACTACATTCTGTACTTCGAACAGAAACTGTGGATGGATTTATACACCTTCATTACTGCGAAATACTCTCTTTAAGTGAAAAAGTTTTTATCAAATAGATAACAAATCAGTTTCCATAAAAATATGGAATGAGTATTCAAGGCATTTCATAGTATGGTGCTTTATATGAAACAGCAATCAATTGGCCATCCTATGTTCAAGGAGAGAAATATCCCAATCTTAGATTGTATTACATACACAAATTTTCGCATTCCACGGAATACTGCACACATGCATCGCAGTCTGGGGTGTTTCAAAATTACACCTATATATGGGCACAGATAACCATTGATTGGCGTGTATGCTGATATTTGATCTGATATTGCATAACTATGTTCCGAACAATTCTTAGAGGTCACTTCCATTTCCAAGGGCAAATCAGGAACAATACAAGATAATGAATATAGCTTAATCAGCATTCAATTAGTCGCTGCCGAACTATATGCATGCACTGAAAATAGTGACTGTACGCACAAAGGCAACGATATAAGTCTGGTGCATTGCTAAGTTCCTGTTCTTAGACTATTTGAAATGCTTGAGCAAAAATCACGAAGTCTGAGATATACAGTTTCATGTCCATTCGTATAACCAAAAATCATTCGCATTGCATAGTTCTAAAACTGTGCTGTCTTCGAATGAATAAAACTGAAAAAAGAAAATCCCATATGAATATTTTGGCAAAAATAGTATTTTGGTCATTCCGGCACTCGCAAATGAACACACAAAGACGTAAATATAGACAGTTTGCTTTATGTTAATGTTTTTATATTGCTGTACATAGGATTTAGGGTACAGGGGGTGGGGGAGTAAGCATCCACATGCTTGAGATCTCGGGGCTATCTCTATAAAGCGTATTTGACTCCTGAAAGTGTGGATGAAGTGTAATACATAAACTTTTTCCAGCAAGGTGACTCTCTCGCTCTTAGAGTTGAGTTGTGCTTCGGTACACGCCATTCCTTGGATTTAAACAGATCACAGCTACCACAGATACTGACTCATGCACCCTGACATACTTGCTGCTGAGGAAATGGTATAGGCCCATGCCTCCTTGGCTTGGGCCTTTAGATGGCATCAGGGCTCAGCCCCTTAGTTGGGCGTTGAGATACTGTATTTTCAGGTTATCGGAGCCCAATGTCAAGCTTTCACTGTTGAGAATTATTTTAGTCATACACATAGTAAAGATCACTCTGATGCAAAAACCACTCGAGGCACTTAAAATTAGGAACACATGCAGAAACAACAAATTTTGTTGGAAATCATAATTCACTATCATCACAGATACTTACTTCCGTGCCAGAATGTGCAGACTGAAGTAAACTAGGTTATTCACTTGAGTTCCCCTCTTTATATTTATTGCAAATGTTCACTAATGTGGTGGTGCAGCTTTAACAACCCCGTGACGGACCATTCAGCTTAAACTTGATGTATCAGAATCATTTTTATCACAGATGTAATCGAAGTCATCTATAGATTTAAGTGGATCCTGCAATATCTTAGTTTGTGTAAAAAAAAAAATCGAAAGGTGTACCACATCAGAATTTGCAGAGTACTTAGCCTACTTTGAAATCTGTCAGAATATAATGTTAAGAAAGCCCATCACGCATGCCAATCTCTCCACTCTACTTCCTCGCTCATATTACTCTTGGCACTTTGTTTGTACTCCGCGCCCAATATTCAGCTTATCTGATAATTTCCGGATCAACTGGGAGACAAAACCGAAAAAGTATAAAGTAGGTTCCTTATTTAAAAACAATTAGACTAGATAAAGAACATACATAGTGAAAATGGCTACTGTGACATTGGATTGTTATCTAAATGTTCCTTTATATGACTGCACTTATTCTCCCAAGCACTATGTCACTTAATCTGGAAAATGTACCACATATTGACACTGTGTAAAGCATCCTTAAAATAATGTATGTATATATAGCTGCGGTGTAGAGACACGCACTTTTTTATTCGTAATTTAAATTTTATATGCTAATTTCAGAAACAAATCTGCTGGCTACCCATTAAAAAATCTCTGCTCATCTCTTAGTATTTGTTAACTCCTTTTGTTCATAGCAAAATTTCGATAACTGCAAATAACCACGTCAAAAGCGCCGAAATTAAGGTCTGGAAAATGCAGAAGGAGGATGTGAAAGCTAATAGTAATAAACTAGCAGAAACTGTGGTGTCGAAACACAAAAAATAATTATCTGTATAAATGTTCAGAGTTGTTATTTTGTAATACACTTAAGTGTGAATTTTATGGTATAACTGGCGGAAAAGTGACGACAAACCGCAGATATGCATAAGTAACAATTAAAATATCACCTTGTTCGGAAATAAATGGCGCGCTCTTCTGTATTCAACCCTTCCTACAGAGGGGGACTTCAGTCCCTTCCTTGGGACTTGATTTTACATGAGATAAAATGAGATTATTCTACAAACCGAGTACATGTTAAATAATGAGGTATTTCTAATGCAATTAATACAGTAGCAGAAGTTTTAAAAATTATTTAGATGACCTATTCGCTGAAAAGTGATAAATATGTGTGTATGGAGTGGCCACTGTGGCTGAGTGGTTAAACTGCTCGCCTCCCAACAAGACGAACCGGATTCAATCCCCGGCTGGTTCACTTCACGCAAGTGGGTATCATGCCTTACGATGCCGCTGGTCGGCAGGTTTTCTCGGAGACCTCCCGTTTCCCCCGTCCCTTCATTCCGGCGCTGCTCTTTACTCACTTCTTCAATCCGGCTATCAAGACCACGCTGTTAAGGGCCGCCCAAATATCTTCAATCATGTGTGTGTGTGTCTATATATATATATATAGCATTAAAAAGTAATGATTACTGGTAATAATGTGGTTTCAACATCATGCACGGTGCCCTACTCCTCAAATAGACCCATCCTTAACAGGTCTCTAGATTCGCTGCTGTGCCCTACCTCCTATTTTACAGGACTGATAAAACCAGCGTAAAAAAATAAAAAGGCTAAACTAAATAAAGCCTTTATACTATTTGCATTACTGTTGCTGGTGTTACAGTGCTCTGTGTAATATGTTGTAATATCCCGATTTTGGTTAATTTCGTTGCTTGAGTCCATGAAGGAAATAAAAGGGTATTGTTCGTCTCTCGGTAAAAGGCTGTTCCCATGCCACGTTCATGGGTTACCTTCAGATGGCTGTGGCTGACCTCTCGTGAGGCGTAACAGTATGACGCCGAGAACTAACGCGAGCATAAGGATTAAGTTATGCTCTATCAGTGCAAAGGAGCATTGAACTGATGTCGCATTTCACCAGTTTCAAACCCCAACTTGGCACTGCAGCATGCCGATCGCTCCTCTCCCACATCCTCTGACACCTCCACACTCAGAGGCGCCCGTGGTCCGGTCGAGGCACTATCCAACCGCTATTGGCTGTCCAGGCCAGTGTAGCCGCTTACTGCGTCGACGATACTCTGGGCAGGGAGCCCTCCAGATCTCCCCCAGTATGAGAAGTTTCAGTTACTGCCACCACAAACGAATCCAACCTGGGTGGATTGGACGCCAAAGAGAACCACGGGTGAGGCCTTTCCGATAACCCACGGTACTAGCTTGGTTTTCAGCGCACTAGCGTGTGTGGCCAACATATTGGTTAAGCGTTTGAGGCATAGGCGCAAATTCAGAATGTACAGTGCGTCGCTGGTTTGTGCCGCTGATAAATCTCCAAGATGAAGAATGTAGAGAAAACAGGTCAAGGGTTGATAACGATGCTGTTGAGGAACATGTCCGACAGCTCATAATTTCCAGTCCAACAGTTCCCGACCATCTACAGAAAACAGGGGAAGTGAAAATAAATAAATAGAAACTGAATACTGCATGAACTAATGGAGAATCATGAGCAGCAGCAATTGGACGCATGAAATAACACGCTGTTCGTGACTACAGCGAGTCTTGGGCCGCACATCTGGACGAAGCGAAGCATCGCATACAGACACACCGAGAGTGTTACATCTCAGTTTGCACACCCTAACACCCCTCGTCCTCACGTCATGCTGTACTGCCACTCCACAGTCAACATTCTGTGGTTAAATCCGTGTTTCAAAAACTCTCGACATCCATAAGAGGTTTCGTCATTTACATGAAGATTTTCATTTAATACTTCCCCCATACCACACTCCACGAACTGAAGTGGAAAAAACCACACAATTATTTTCTTTTTTAAGTGTTGCAGTTGATTTTTACTGCTGTGAATTGTTTTTAAACTAGATTCACAATTTTTAAACTTGATTACTTAACCATTTATCGTCCAAAGCAATTACAACTGCTGTAAAAATAAAACACGTACATGTTATTTAAGACTGAATTGCTAAACAGAGATAAAGTGATTTTTAAAATCATATTTTAACTTATTTAAATTAGTTATGTGAGTTTGAGATCACATTATGGTTAGTTATGACCCTTTTGCAAAGTCAGCATGGAATGTTTTTCTTTTACAAGAAAATATCACAGAAATGAAATCAAATTAAATGTTATAATGATCGAACTGATGTGTGACTTCAGAGTAATAGCGGGAAGTAAAGGGTTTAGATACACAATTTAATAGGCCTAAGTAGTCATTAAATAGATCACAAACTCTGGCATGCGGTATTAGAAGAATACTTATTATTACTGGCTGCACAAAATTAATCGCTGGTATGAACATGCAAAAATAATCGGACGTTTGAGTGAATCGACTGCGTGGTATGTTGCATGTTAATGTCACTCGGGTCGAAAGCGTCCGAAAGAGGGGCGAGAGTTGCCGAAGACAGCTCGTATCTTCTCCTCGCTGCGCTCACCCCCTCACACTTGCACTACGTGAAGTGACTTTTGCCGCCAGCTTGTCCTCCTTGCGCTACACTTCGTCTAACAGTGCGGGCTCCGGTTCGTTTGCACCCTTAACAGCAAGGTCTTGAGAGTCGATGAGGGTGATTGAGCTTAGCATGGAGCAGCGCCGGAATGAAAAGGCGGGGGAAACGGGAGATCCCCGAGAAAACCCGCCAACCAGCGGTATCGGCCGGCACGATTCCCACATACGAAAATCTTAGAGGGCCGGCTGGGGATCGGACCCGGTTCGCCTTGGTGGGAGGCGAGCAAGTTAACCGCTCAGCCACCGCGACTGTCATTTGCATTAGACTTTTTCTGGAGGAAAAACTATCTTCTCTTCGTTGCGCTGCGCTTTGTCTAAGTGTGCGGGAACCTTTACTCGATCATATGGTGATGTGTGATAAGTGGTTTCTGTGTGATAACCACTAGCGAAGTGCGCAATGGTTGGACTTGGGAGTGGGTGGGGCCCCCAAACTCTTTTCTCAGTTAACGGTGACAGACACTACACAAAGTTTTGCTGTGAATATATTAAACAGCACAGGTTGTTACTACAGTTAATAAGTTCACTGACGCCGTAGTGCATGGTTGCCTAAACTGGGGCGTCAGTCAGTCCGCAAACTTATTGACTGTGTCAGTATTATAAGTTATTTCCTGCTGGTAAAACCATTGCTGCTGCCTCTTACTGTGCAGAAACTAACTAACTAAATGTACCGGTAGTTGTATAAAAAAAATTAGCCACTGTTGCTCTGTAAGAACGGTTCTCTGTTCTTTCTAAACAACACCAAACTGTGGGAGGTAAATATTATGAAACAGAAGCTGAGTGACCCGAGTTACAGCGTAACCCCGCGCCCATTTTCCCCGGGCTAAGCGCCATCACAATACGCAAGTTCATGCATCACTCCTTGAAAGTCACTTCTTGAAAGAAACGATATTCAAAAACATAGTGTATGTAATGCGTTTTGAGAATTCCTTCCTTCATAGAAGCCACGTTTATTCAACGACAAAACTGAGCGTCTTGTAAACCGTATGCTGAAATAATGGAGCGCTGCAAACTGAGACGGCATGGAATAACGCAAAAGTGTATTCCTCATAAAAAAAACTAAAAGGTTCCGGAAGATACGAAAAACTGACATTTATTTCCAAACCTGGTAAATAAACTTTGCCTTTATATATTTGCACTCTTAGAGTACAGCTTAAATCCAACATAACTCGATCGATCTGCATGGGTTTGAATATTCCACTGTCATAGAAGCCTACAAATGACTATGAAACTTAAAACCCATTACAATAAATTTTCAATTAAGATATATCTTCTAAAGTCTAATTTATTCTAGCGAGATAGGCAGTTAACAGCAATGTTTTAAGGCTTACTAGTATCTGACGATTTGAAAAATTAAAGAAAGATTAATTTTCGTAATAAATATAATTTTTAATCATTTTAAAACTAAAATCATTACAAAAAGGTTTAATCTCATAAATCCTAGACACTGTATAGCACCAAATATAAATTAGGCAGCAAGCAGAAAAGAATGTGGGGGTTTAATATGTTTATTCACACTTCTGTACTTGCACCTGTTGTATTGGTTTGTATTAACAACACGATCAAAAGAATCATAAGAACTGTCCTGTCCAGATCTAAATATCAATTTAACGTGTGAGAAGTAAGTGTACGAAAGACGCAAGAGCTACATGTATCATTCAAATAACCTTGTTAAATTATACTGCAAAGTACAAAATTTAATTCTTTTTGGCATGAGAGGATGAAGTAACACTTCTTCAGCGTCCGTGAAATGTCATGGTGCAGCACTTTAGGAACACTCATTCAGCGAGTGACAGTGATTTTACTGCGTTGTCTTGTATGAAGCCTCGGTGACTGCGAAATCAACACGCCCGTATATGAGCAATGGCGATCCGGGTTTGAACCCCGCTGGATCTGAATCGGGCTTCTTAGCACATAGGAAACGTGGCGTACACTCCTAGTGGGTTTTCTCGGTGTACTCCCCCACCCCTGCATTCCTTCATCTCTCCGCCCATACCCATACACCCGTTCTCACATCATCCATTATCCCAGCTGTTCGAAAAAATGGCTCGGTGATTAGGGGTGAAAAAAGGTGTAAGTATAAGTCTCGTCGTATACACTGTCCTACATAGAAAAAAGCAATATTGTACTTTTACAAAACTTTTTTTGATTATCTTGTTTAAAACAATTCTAAGTAACTCTAGAAAAAATTGTAAACTTTGCAAGAAATTTCTTGAACAGTGTACTTGATATATTCAGTATTTGTACTAAAATTGCTGTAATCTACCAACGGATATCTTGTAGGATTATAATTTTTGTAGTTATTGTCCAATTATTTTCCTGAAAATCACACGCTAATATTTGGACTTCTACAAAATAGTGTGTCTTTTGATGATACACGGTAGTTTTATGGTATAAAAAATATACGCCAACCAGTATTGCACGGAACACGTTTTATGCGGCTCAGTCATACACGTCCCTAGCCATCTACGACTTTTAAAATTCGCATATGGGGTGACGAGAACCGAACCCGGAACTTCTAGATCAAAAGCAAGTATGTTAATACGCGGTATTTTCCCTTTGAAAAAGAACAGAAAGTTTAACTGCACTAGAAGCGGAACTGTAATTAGTTTGACACTTAATTACAGGGAATATGTTGGTTACGTGTAAAAAAAAATTGAGGTAACTTTGTACATTCAGGAGAAAATTAATGCTGCCAAAAGATGTTGCATTTTTCTGAGAGGTTTTATTTTCCTTATCCATGCATTCTGTAGCTTATTTTTGTCCCTTATTATCTTTTATTCAAAGAAAGCCATACGAAACCACAAGAATGTATTCGTTTTTCGCAACACACATTTTACATTTAGCTGTTTCGAGAAACATTATCGAATACAAAATATGAATTTAGAAATATTGGTGAATATTTTTCAAAAGATTTAAAAGAAATGTACACATTTGTACTGCCGCAACTACAATCATATAAATTTACAAAACCTGGTCTGTACTGTTACAGAGGTATTGTTGCATACCCATAACTTGCGGGAACGCATTATTTTCAAACCATTCAAACTCGACTTTTCCCTTTCGTCCAAGGTAAGATGTAGTCCTCGCCATAAGTGAATTCTTGGTATTGATGACTCATCGGCCATTAGCGCACATCTTAACATGAACTTCTGAGATGTTATCATCAGTTTACTGAATATCAGTATTCCCTCCAGAATTTTAAATAGCAGTACAGCTGTTACTCTTGTAAGTGTACAAATACAACGTTTACAAGATTGTATGCTTCCAAAAACTTTTTAAAGTGATTATACAGGATGATTTTGAGCAATAGGGACAAATTGCAGGAGACGATCCCTGAGAGAATAAGGTGCAAAAAGGTCATACGGACATATATCCGGAAATGCATGGTTTCTGTGCTAGAGACCATTTATTCATTCATCATTCCTGTACAGTATAAAGCAGTGCCCGGCATGCTGTCACGAGGCCACCGTTAGATAAGGTGTTCGCAGTGGCCGCCACGGGCCTCTAAGCTTGCGTGTAGTATGTACCGCAGCAGCAACTGCAACACACGTTCAAATGTGTCATCTTGCATTCGAATGACGTCACAGGCAGCATTAATGAGTTGTTACAGTGTCCGCACGACTGTGATGTGTTCCGCATACACGACACATTGTTGGTGACCCTACAGGTGGAAATCTACAAGGTTGAGGTCCGGCGACCGGGCGGGCCATGCTACTTGACCACCTCGTCCGATCCATCGACCGTGGAAGACGGTGTTGAGCTGCCTCTGCACGGTAATGAGGAAGTGAGCTGGAGCACCATCATGTAGAACAGAACATATTAAAATGGCACCAGTACCCAGCCGAGGGCCATAAATGGTCTCAGTTACTTGAATTTAAAATAAAGTTCTAAAATACTCGAAACATAAAATTTGTCGCGTTATAACATCTAAAAACAAGTTAAAATTTAAAACAGAGGATTAAAATTATTTTGTTAAAGTTTAAAAGAAAAGATTATGTTATAACTCAAAAATTTCAGAAGTTAAAATTCCTCTGCCTCCACCCTTGAACCCTCACCCGCCATCATTTCCGGAAACAGAGGGACCGACGGTTGTAGTTGTCATTTTGAGAGGTGTCCCGTCGTGTGTTTGATGTTTGTGTCGGTGTTGTGTTGGTGACAGTGTAATGTTGTTTGTGTAGGTGTTGTACAGTGTAACTGTTGTTTCTTCAGTTTATGTGTTCTTGTGTGTATCTGTATTTTTGATGTCGGTGTAGGTCGTTTGACGTCAATATACTGAATATTATTGTTTGTATTGATACGTGATGTATCCATCCTGCAGAAGCCACACAATCCTTCGTACCACCAAAGGCACCTCCTCCAGCAGGGGGAAGCAGGGTCATCGGCAGGTAGTGCAGATACGCCTCGCCTGTGAGGCGTTGTGGAAGAACGACTGGTCCCACGAGACGGTCGCCAATAATCCCCACCCACACATTGAGGCTGATGGTTCGCTGCCACCGTACTACGGGGATTCCGCGTGGCCCATAGATGGGTGTTGTGGAGGTTGACGACACCGCCCCTCGTAAAGGTGGCATCGTCTGTGAACAGGATGAATGACAGAAATCCTAGCATTGTGGTGGCCTGCGCAACAAACCAGCGACAAAAACTGTTCCCGCGGAGGAAAGTCCTTCGGTAATAAACCTTGTACACGTTGCAAGTGATGCCGGTAGTGAAGAATGTTCCACATGGTCGTCTGACTTACCCCACGCTGGCTGGCGGCCACCTGCCAGGTGCTGATACTAGGGTCATCTTCTACACTGTTGATCACAACGTTCCTCCAAGGCCTGTTTACGTACCTGGCTCACCCGCCCTTCATGGTTACCCATTCCCGTAAACGAGCCTGTCTTAAGCAAGCGGTGAAACACTGTTGCAGCCATTTTATGGCGTGGTTGCTGTCGGCATTTCACAAGACTTTTTTTTTTTATTGCCATTCAATTTTAGTACGTCGAATGGAATTATTTGGATTACGACTATTCCATACACAGTATAGCGAAATTATTTTCGATAAAATTTACAGCTTTTAACAAAAACAAAGTGAAAGTTTTTAAACCAAAATAAATCAAGTAGCTATACAAAGTATAAAAAAATCCTGGGGACTATTTCAACACATGTCAAAGTTTTCTTTGCTCCGTCGAAACAGCTGTCCTCGTTGAGTAAATTCTTGGAACTGTTGACTCACCTCCTGCTATATGTGCAAACCTGTTGGGCTTGTTCAAAGATCTTTTCAACAGTTTACAAAGTGTCGCTATTGCTGCAAGAATGTTTCTGTAGTTCTACAAGACCAGTTTTTGAACAAGTACACATGCAATAGGTTTACAAAAATATGTTTTGGACAAGTACTAGCATTTGTATTATTACAAGAAATTTTCAGTTCGGTTTACAAATTTTTTACTGCATATTGTTACCTTATCACCAGCTGGATTCTAACCAGTCCTAGGCCACCATATATTTGGTTCTGGGACGTACATATTCATAAAACTCATTTGATAAAAAAATATAGCCAGTGGTCTGCAAGAACTGTGTTGGCTTGCAAATCGAGATAGCCTATTATAAATCTTCTTTGGCCCTGTCAAAAGAAAACATGGCAAAAGAATGCGAAGTATAACAAAATAACTTCATATGTACTTGTATGTTCGTCAGAAAGTGTATTTATGCGTTATTAAAGGAAACATGACTCATGGGTTTATGAAATAAAACAACCAGCAACGAGCTCGTGAAGAATTTTTCTCCTGCAGTTTATTTGTTATGTGGAATGCACACAAGATTTTTTTTTTAGACTTGCAGAGTATTTTCGTTAAACAAATCGCACACATGTTGAGCAAATATGTTCAGTATGACAAGAGAAAACTGCGTGAGGGTGGGAGTGTGAGATGGGGGCACGTTAACACACAACATTTGTGAACCGAAACACTTTGATACTGCTTACAGTACATACAAGAAAAAAATGAAAACATTTATAATCAGGGTATAAAAGTTGGCAAGAAATGGGGCGAAAATATGTTCAAACGCTGACATATCTCTCTTAAAGGTATCTAGAGGTCATTATCGATTCATTCCATTTTCCCACACAAAAATATTTCGTTTGAAATGTATGAAACCACACTTATGAAATATTATGTTTATTAGAATTTTTTTAGCAATTTGATTTTATATTTTTACTATAACTGATGTGTAATAAAAATAGCAAAATGTATACTTCAACTGCGACTGCAGGTAGACAGGAAATGGCGTGAAACGTACAACAGTAGTTTGATATTGCCAGTCTATTGAATTTGTAAGTTCTTTACTGCCCTCTTTACATACATTTGCATAATATTTTTATTGGTTACAATATTAATCCAGTATTATAAGACTTCAAGTGCAATTGCAAGAGATGTAATAACTAGTGTGGTAGCATTAATTGCTTGGTATTAATAAACCTAAACATATAAAAAAATAAGCCGAATGCAAAACAAAGCAGACGAAGTATAAATTCACTTGATGCCAGCAGTCATTAGAATGCTGTGTCGAGAAACCAAATTATTATCGGAGGCATACCATCAGAGGAACTCACGCCACAACCAAAATGCGTTAATATGGAAGATTGCCCTATTATCACGCAAGACACTGTATACAAAGAACAAAGGCACTCGCTCTCATTATATTAGCGGAATCTTACCGTGTTGGTTCTACCTATCGAACGTCTCACTTGGACGCGGATTTTATTTCTCGAAAAGTTATGCTATTATATTTTAGTTTATTATTGCAATTTGAAGTTTTGTTGTACTGCCGATTACATCGATTATGTTTTCTAGTGTACTTTTTTTTTTCTGATTGCATGTGTCTTGGAACAGTCTTGGAGATACATATTTTTTTCGGTTGTTTATCATCCTGTTTTAAACATTTTTTGCAATATTTCTCGTGTAGGATTTTGCGACTAGTGAGATCTAAGAAATTACAACCTGACTGTTTTTTATTTGATTTCCTATTGTATTCTATTATTCCTTTTATTCTGAAGTTTTCGTGTTTAATCTCAAGTAATTTGTTATGACTACATAAATTTAGCGCAATTTCTGACTTAACCACTGCTACCACAATTAATGCAAACAAATAACCTTTGCGTATGCCAAAAAAAATTAACCTAAATCAAGAAATTTTTTAACTAGAGAAATATGCTTAATTATATAGCACATTATTTCCACAGAGGCGTATATTATGATAAAGCTGCAGACGAGGAATATTTCCCCAATTCATTCAAATGCTGTTGTATTCGACGTGACACGGAGTTGTATTAACATTTTTATGTAAACATAAAAATATAATAAAAAACTATTTTTATGAATTTTAGTTTTTATTTTAGCATTTTATTAAATTCCTCTTCAGTGATTATAGAACTTTTCTAATACAAATCATTTATGAACTTACTTAAAATTCACAGAGTATATTTTAATTATTTAACTCCTCTTCGTTTTAAACTCATAGTGTTTGAGTATTTTAAGTATTTCACGTAATTAAATACTTTCCACATCGCGTATCAGCACTAAGAGAAAATAAGTCTTTGAATGTTAATGGCTACAATTCTGAATTTGAAGTGTTTATTAGATTATTTAAGTCACATGAATTCTGCAAATATTTCGTGTTATTATTCAAAAAATCAAGGGAAATTATCTTTCGTGCAAGAATTATTTACTTCTGTAGTTACAATAAAACATTGAGTCAAATAATAGCAATGTATAGTAAATATTAGAATAATGTAAATGCTGCAACGCGCAGCCGCACACTTAAAATGTCACAAGATTCCGACGAAAATAGGTGCTACTGAGATACCTGTCAACAACACAGCAGTAGCAAATGGTACCTCTTTGCATTACTTCCATTTAAATGGTACGTTATAGATACATAACGAATTCCTATTCCATGGTCAGTGAACCAATTTTCGAGAAAGTATAGGCCTACCACACCTGCAAATGCTGCCTCTGTATACCAATAAGATTTTAAGTCGCCAAGTTACACACACTTTTCAAAAATACATGAAAATACCAGGTATTAAATAAAAATCATTAGTTTCTCAAACAGACTCCTGCTTTTATCTAACTACCGTTTTGCTCTCTACTACTTCGTATCCTCATTTTATACCCTGTTTACAACACACAATCAACCACAGATTTCATACAGTATTAACATATACTTATAAAGAGGTAACAATTTTTTGCATTTTTGCAATATTATCTCTTAAAATCTTTAATTTTAATGAGTAACACAAAAACTATTAATTTTCCTCGTGTAATTTTAGAATGGAGTCGAAAAGGTTTTTTTTCTTTCACACTAAACAGCATCGAACAAGTAACGAGTAATATAAAACGAGAAGTACGTAACTCACCACATAGTCACAGAGATAAAATGGGTTGGCAAGAATTAATGCTTATTATTAAGACTCAGTCTCGAAGTGCGATACGGCTCATCTATGTTTGCTGATACATGACGAATGGCTCAAGAACAACGCGCGCAACAAGCTAGGGTAACTGAGGTAATGTAATTAATCACCCGTAATGGCCACCTACAGCCATCTGAATGCTCTTCAGACAGCTTTCTTTAGAAACGGCAAACAAAAATGGCCGTCAGCACGCAACAAGCAATCCATTAACGGCACTCCTACTGCTGGTAGTTTGGCCACGTGCGCCAAAGCCAAGCTCTTTCTGAGTTACAGCAACCTGGCAGCAATTACGTTTTGTCATGAATACGTCTTTGAATTTGTAGCCACATTGGGAGGCAATCCAGAAATAACAAAATAATAACAAAATAGGAGGATACAGTTTGGCTTTGCAGCTCCGAATCCATCGTCTGCATTCAAAATTCAATTACACCACTCGATTGACAAACGATCAAAGAATACCCTATATTAAGTGGATGAGGACTAGGGGGGAAGGTGCGCCGCAATTTCGAGTTCGTTCCGCCGCTGTTCTTAACTTCCGCGTAGTATAACTTTCGACTAGGAGAAGCTACGACACTCTTTTATGTTTCAATCGACAGTTCTCGTCAAGATCAATCGATTGCGTGTATAAAAACATTTGTGTGGCGTGGTTATGGTGAAATCGTATGAGTTTAATATAAGAAAATTAAGAAAAGTTAACACAATCTCGACCTATACACGTCAAAAAGCCAAGTTGAAATACAGAAATCGTATACGGTTGGAAAGAGCACCTCAAAAGCAATCCAGTGATACCCATGAAACTCCATTTGATCAAGTTAAGCGGGAACGTAAAATAAACATCAAGGCGTCCGAGCGCGTCAACGTAGACGTATTCACGCAAAACTAACGGCCGTGTCCCCAACACAGCCAAGTCCCATTTTTCGGGGTGGGGGGGGGGGGACCTGCAATCATAATTATGGCGTGTAAATTATAATAATCCAGTAATTGAATCACCAATCTATTAGTACTACATTCCTCGAGTCGACATTAATATTTACGGCAAAAAAATTAAATATTAGTATCAATATAATATTCGGGAATAAAGTCGCTCACGAACTCGCAAGTATAGCTAATAACACAAACGTATAACAATTAATTTACAAAATTATAAACCTCAGGAACTAATTACGTTAGTGCGCGAGATGCGAGTTCAGAAAACATGACGAAATTTGAGCCCCCCCCCCCCCCCAACAAATCACATGGTACGCGAGATTGTGTAAACACTTCGTCGTGTGCTTTTTCAGGCAAGGATCAGGTCACTGTTAAAATAAAAAACTAATAGCATTTGGGTGCAAAAACATTTTCAGCGCTTGCCAACAAGACGCTGAATTCCCTATGTAATATTCCAAGGTTTGATATCAAATATGACATATTTTTATGTTTATATGTAAGTTGCGATGAAGTAGTGGCGAAGGGGGACCCACCCCCACCTGACAGCAGACATTTTTTTTTTTTTCCCCTGACAGCCAGTGTGAAAATAAAATATAGAGAACTGACCAATTTTGAGCGTAAGCTTGATCGCTACGAGAACACTACGAATTTTGTTGATACCATAAACCGCGCCAAGTTCACTGTCGCATCGAAGCAACCATCTACAGCCATCCCAAGAAGATTGCTCTCACCTATTACCACGCTTATCTGACGTCCCTATTTCTGTGCTGTACGTTTGAAGAATACGCGTTTCTAAAATAATTCACTGAAAGTATTCGCAATATTTTTAACCACAATTACGGCTATACGGAAATACAGACTCCAAGAATGGGCGAGTAATGCAAACCTTATTCTAGTGTCTGTCAAAAAAAAAATTCAATATCCCGAGACCCACAAATCAAATGAGTGCAAAATTTCTGCCAGCGACCGCGCTCAATACTACTACAGAATCTTCGCCAATCGATTTACACGAGTAGATAATGAAACTGTTATTGCATGATGAATGACGAAAAACTGCGCCTAGCAGCGATGAAGGCATGAACAAACGTCTCTTGCTGCTGTCTCACAACATAGCAGAAATAGTAGCTATTTTGTCTGGACCCTAAAACCTTTTACAAGCATGTCACAGCCACGTTTGTTGCTCCGTTCAGTTAATTGTAATTGCAATTTTTTTAAGGCGTAAAATGTATTATGGTAGTTCGAAACACAGTTCCAATATATTACGAAAAAGTAATAATTACTAATTTTTCGATGTCTATCTTAAGCACATTCTGTGTGACTTAAGAAATTAAATCAACACTGGGTGATAAATCGCCATCACTGAAATAATAAAAAACAAACCATTGTAGCTAAAGAGGCCCGTTTCCCCCTCGTTCGCAGAATCATATAACGAAAATATCCCGACGCAAAATGTAAACGCACGCTGAAGTAATGGCCATGAGTATAGATAGCAGTAACGAACACTAAAACTGTAACGTTCTTTTTTTTTCAAAGAATGAATTTTCTATTTTCGTACCTGCAGCTTCATGCGGTAGGTGGCTACAATCGCCCAGGTTGTTCTCAATCAAGACTTTATACGTCCAATGTTTTTTGAGCAAGATGAGAGACTGAGTCTATTTACACATTAGTTTGTGTCGAAGAGACACTATAAGCGTACGCTGCCACTTTCAACCATGAAACAATTTTTCGTGCTAAGGTGCCGAAACGAGTAATATTCACACGTGAAAATTTCGTCTGTGTATGTGATTTCCTTTCAAAACGTACACACACTCATTAATCAAAACAAAAAGTAATATAACACCGTGCTGACAATTTTCTTATAACACACAGCAGGATAATATTTGTTTCGGTGTATTACACAATACGAGGACGAATCAGAAAGTAAACCCAGTACCAATGCGCTAGAACGTAATCAAAATATTATATTTTTCTTTCACTGCCGATATTTTAGGCGCTCATCAGCAACATTGCTGCCAAAGGAACAAACACGCTGGATCCACCAATTAAATTAATTTCCCGTACATACACAAGGTTGCTACAGGATGAAGTTATTCTGCCTTGTGGGAGAATGTTTCGTTGTCATGGTAGTTGTGATAAAAAAAGCTGGGGTTTCCATAACAAGTAATGTGGGAACTAATAAGAAGGCAATATAATATGAATTCGGCGATGATGGGGCGTTGCCGAAATCTCAGTTACAACAAATTCGTTTGGAAATTCGGCGATAGCCAAATGAAGACAAAGCATACAAAGCGAATATCTGGAAGTCTCGATACATATGTAATTCTATAAATTTAGTAAATTTGTGGTCCCCTGAAAATGACGTTGACGAATTTCGCTAATTAAGCCTTGTGTATGAATTTCTGCGCATATGGTATAATTCTAAAACAATGCAACTTGTTTTTACTTTTTGATTTAAACTCGTATATGAATATGGCAATTGAGTGAGTGGGTGCGGAAGGAGTGAATGCACACTCATTTCCTTAAATCTATGTTTGGAAAATAACGCCTATTTACAAAAAAAAATTAGAAAATTACATATGCTCTTAACACACATTTTCTCTCCTTAAAATACTTTTTTTTTCCAGAGTGAAAGTAGGTCAACACATGCCGGGTACACTTCACTACATAATAATTCATAACTAACAATCTATGTACACTAATTAAAAAAACAATGCCGCACTTGCGTTTCACATTCCATCAGAACGTAGGAGTGTCCATAAAACATAATTATATCTGTTTTCAATCTCTTGGGCCGATGACCGTTTTATTTTACCATAAATGTCTTTGCTTCATGCATCAAATGTAACCACAAATATACAGTCAAAATGTCTCGATAATCTGTATGTATAACGTATTCACTATTCTTCTACAGTAGAAATTAAGGTCATCGAACAGATGTGAGCTTTCGGATCACTTAGAAAATACACCCTGTTAATAATTGCCAATCTAGAAAGCTTTGTTTTTACTTATTTGTATTGTCTTATTTGTTATCTTTGTTTACCAAATAATGCCACATAGCGTCATTTCTTGAGAAATATTTTTTTCCGGTACACCTATTCCTATGCATAACTGCAATAAAAAAATCATTTTTATTTAAAAACAAATATTGCTATAAATATGTCAGTGCATTTAAAGCTTCCGAGAAAAGACGCATAGAGAAAAGAAGAAACGTGTATCTGACAGCAAATATGACAAACACCAATCTGTGTGATTATCTTCGATAAAATCTTTTCGGAGCCTTCGCGCATCCGTGATCGACCTATCACAAGTAGAGAATGTTTCAATGCAGCCGTAACAAATTTTAGGGCGAATGTACATTTTACACCAAACGGATGCAACGGCAAGTAACGTCTATTGCTCGAGCGAATCATTTGTGACAAGGTGAATAATTTATTTCTGAAAAGACTCCAGCACATAAACTTTAAATACAGGTATAGTAAGCTCTTCGGTGCGACAGGCGAAACATTCCGCTTCTGTCCAGTATTGCTTCTTGTTGGCGTGGGTGTAGAGCGTCCAGAGGGCTGCTGTCTTATCCTACCGTTGAAGTCTCCAGTGCAGACGAGTTCAGGGAGGCTCGATAGCGGCTCTGCTGACATCTCACGTCGAGTGGAGGAAGGAGTTGGCTCAGCTGTCCTGAAACACAAAGCAGCGAAGCTCTTGCCTTGTTTCTCGCATCACAACTAAGCTACAAACACCTTGTATAACTTCTAAAACCTACGAGTAGTACCACATGATTTTCGCGAAAAGATTCCACTACAAGTTATACTCCAAAACACATTAGTTCAGAACCAGTTGGATTCTGATTGGGTTGGGTTGGGTGACTTTAACTCGCAAACGTCTAACGTGTCTGCCCGCGAATCACAGGCGTATAGTACCGGAGTAACCTAATTCTGATTGGCCAGTCAAGCAAGAAAATGACAGAGACAGGGCAGGGAGCCAATGAGCAAAATAACACTGCTAGTAAATCCGTAGGGTATTCAAATCTAGCATTGTGGAAATCTTTTCGCGAAAAACAGGCGGCCCTTACTATGAGAAAAATGCAGCATTAGATATGAAAATACATTCAGACATTCTGCCAAAAGTTTACTCTTATAAAGGTTTAACACACCGCTCAACGTAATAAATTATTGACACTTAAGAGCCTTTGTTGGCCTAGTGACAATATTTATTCAAAACAACTACTGAACATATGTTATAGGCTGTTACCGGTACAGTGAGTACTTCTGAAACTAACCTTTGAAAAAAATCACTGTCCTTTAAATGCATAGATGCTACCATACACGCTGACATGCAAGCTCCAGGTTAGGTTGGCAGTGAATGAACGAAAATACAGTAGTTTGAAATCTTGACCTTGTATTGCGAGTGTTATGTTTAAATTTACGACAAATTAACTAAGTTAACGTATTTTCGCTTTATACTCATTATAGTAGGGAAATGGTGTTTTAGTAACGCATTTAGGTTGGTAACAATTTCACATCTGCACTTGACTGATGCATGAATAAAGTCATTAGGACATGACAATGTTATTTTTACATGTGGTAGAAGGCTATACAGTGGGGAAAGAAGTATATCTTACGCAGGGTCTTCAAAAACGCTCAGTTTACCGTGAACAGCCTTTACTATTATACAAATAATTGTAAAATTATAAAGCAAATTTGGAGAACACATAATTTATTTGGAAAATTTGCTAATCGTAAAACTGTGCGAAATAATAAGCACATTTTAGTGGATTTTCCAATAACATTCGAAAACATAGTCGACGTAACCTTACGTCGTCAACACATTTTATGAACTTGGCAGCAAGGTGTGTCATATCGAAAGCATTCAGTTGTAAAATACTGAAACTATCAGAATGAATTGCATGTTGTGTCACGTAGGAAAAAACATTCCATTGAGAAGCTATCAACGCGGCATTATATAGGTTGACAGCCACCCGGAAGTGAATGTTATACAATACATTGAGTGAGTGAGTGAAGAGATTTGGGCGGCTCTTAACATCGAGGTCTCTAGAGCCGATGAGGGCGAAGCGAGGTGAGTATAAAACAGGACCGGAAGATGAAAGGGCGGAGGAAACGAGAGATCGCCGTGAAATCCCGCCGATGCAGCGGCATCGTACAACACGATTCCCACACGCGAAAATCCAGGAGCGACCCCGGCTGAAATAGAACCCGGTTCGCCTAGGTGGGAGGCGAGTAGTCTAACCACTACGGCGATCCTGTATACAGTATGTTATTTGCGTGTGCGGTGCATTGTGGATCTACAGTATGGTGGTTAATGTGAACACAGAGACCAGTAGAGCTGGTGTTTGTACAGTTGTAGATACGGACTGCTCAATAACAGCTTGTATCGAGTATCTGTAAATCTGCACCGCACTCGCGATGCGTTACTTTCTATCTGCACTGTGTGGTTTTGTACACAGCTTACGGAATACCATCTCAGTTTTTAAATATTACTTCTTAATAAATATAAATGAAAAAATATATAAATAATTTAACCTTACGCGTGGCTGGGTCCCTTAAGTCAAACCATAACTCGCCTCGTTTAACCCAATTTAAAACGTCAATACTCATGAAATAATGTTCGCCTTTTCACATTTTCATGGTTTAGTTACGCCTTTTGTTTTTTTATATCTGATTCGTTTTTACATTCCAAGCTGTAGTGTTTACGTATAGAGATAAAGCATGCTATACTGAATCGAAAATATGATTGTTTAATGTAAATAATTAGGAAATTATATTTTTATTCAGTACCACACGGAATAATTTGATTTCTGTTCACGGTTAACGTAACATTCTATTTAACACATTCTTGTCGCTAACCAACGTAGCTGCACCACAATATGATAGCACAGGAGGCAAAGTTACACGTTAAGGCCTCTTCACAATAGCGCGACGCGACGCGATACAGCAGGCGGAAAAAAAAAAAGAAACAACATTGAAATAGCCTGCCATCTGCTGAGTGAGTGATATTTGGCAACACACAAATACACACTGTTTTGGTAGTATTTTTAGGAACTGTATTGTACCGTAAACTAAACCTTAGACGCCGAGACTGCTAGATACCTGCATCCAGTTTAATGACAGTATTCCCGACCAGAAATGTCGTACAAATACCGCTTATTCTCTACCTCTTAAATCAGAAGTTCTTCAAGAAGACTCGCCTTAAAGTAAACACTATTCCACCAGTAGGTATTTAAAACAATGTTCACAAATGCAAGATGAGCATATATATATACATATACACACACACATATATGTGTATATATACACATACATACATGCATACACACACGCACACACAAAGATTGAAATTAATGATTTAACTACGCATCTGGACGAAAATGTAATTTGTTCTGCCCTGAGAAATTTTTTTATATAACTCTAATTGTATATATACCATTATATGTTTTATGTAATTCACATAGTTGAACTTAAGTTCCACTAATTACAAAGTATAAAATAGATAGCACTCCTTGCCATATAGATTATTTACGAAAAAAATTTTGTTTCTTTTCAAATGTAATAGTAATACACAATAAACGTCTACGAAAGTAACCAGAAACGAAATATATTTAATTATACTGTGTGTTAAATTGAAAATAAATATAAACCTTTTGTAAATATAAATATATCATACACGGAAAAATTTAAATAAAAAGGTTATATAAAATGTCTCGACCCTGTGTTTGGATTTGATCATTTCAATTCAAAAGTGATGCTCTCCGTTAGTGTGATAAGTTATTTTTTGCCTGCTTGCGTAAACAAATTAAACTACTCATACGATTATCTTTACAATGTAATTTTACAGTCGTCCGCAACATTTTCCTAAGCGATAAAAGCAATTTAGTTATTTTTCACCACATTAACGTCACTGTGTTCGTTTTTACTACGTTTGAATTTATTTGCAATACTTATGTATAATTTGGAATACTTAATTTTTCAATTTGCATATAATATCACGCATAGGTCTACATTACGTTATGATGACAAAAATGTATATGTATGTATATATATACGGTTACATACACAGACATACGGGCATACTTTACTGTCTGGCTTGTCTTTTCTTTCCCCTTGTTTACAAATACAATATTTACTTTTCTTATTTTCAACCCTCTCGCTCCTGATTGGCTGTTTTCTCTAACGTCATCAGCGAAGTCGCCTCCGCGGCAAATCAGACTTGTCGTGAGCTGTCGCTCGTCACGAGCGATATAAATTACGATTGGCTGGTTCGGTGTGACGTCACATCGCTTCGCGTCGCATCGCACTATTGTGAAGAGGGCTTTAGGCTGACGGCGATTGGTGGTTGACGACGAAACAACATTATCAAATTCCGACAGAAGATAAGTTAATAGTGTGAAGGTCCAGACAGGCCCACCCGGGACAAATGATACACAGGTGCTCGCGTCGGTTGCACAGTCCAGTGACAATGGACCTATGCGGATAGTAACCGGAAGCTGCGGCACGCCTGCATGCGCGGGTAGCGGAAGGTGCGGGAATGAAACGGGAAGAAAATTGCGCCCGGAGAAAGAGAGACGGAGATGGCAACGCAGCGGCGGAGGAAGGGGAACGGCAGAGGTTCACAACACATTACCCGGGTGGACGAAATACTGTGGACGAACATCGTTTTGTCAAAGTCGGCGCAGTTAATTTCCTATCCGTCTTGCAGCGGGTTATTATTTCTGCCGGGGTGATTGATGTGCGAGGCTTGCAGCGAGCACGTGACACATACATCACCTTCTCTTCTCTCCCCCTCCTTTGCCCACCCCTCGAGGGAGGAAGGGCAGTGCTTTCCTTTTGGACAGGCCAGGTGACACCTCCGACCCGACCTCTGCACTGCCCTTTGGAGACGTCACCCCATCCTTTCAAGGACCGACTTCATCCGTCAAACAGCGAGCTATGGCCGCGCGAAATTTTTTACTTTAGTCGTCAAATATGTATTGTAGGGATACCGTTAGTCACTATTAGCTTTGGTAAGGTTACTTGTACTACACAGGTTAGGAAGATCAGTGTTAAAAGTTTGGCAACACTACGTAGGCGCTAGTGTCACACGTATACCTACCAGATTTTCTCTATTTCTTACGTTAGCTAACAGGATCTCTATATTGTTAATCAAGAGCGAAAGTTTGCCGCGTCTAACACTTTACGTCCACACGGAATAAAAAAGGGGGGGGGGGCTAAAGGGGATCGACAGTGCCCCATGGGGAAGGGGGCGAGTTATAGTTGCCGACACCACCCCCCCCCCCCCGGCCTTAATTAAGGGTGGAAGTATTATTGTGGCCCAGGCTTAAGGTTCGTGAATACCATAAAAGTTGGGTTTAAATGTACCGTAATTATCATACGCAAGTTCATATGCCCATTTGTCGCATACCCTCAAGTCTTAAGGCTTTAGTCTTAAGTATTAAATGTTAAGTCTTAATCTTTAAATCTTAGGTCTTATTTTTAAGTAGTAATATTCCCATTGCAACTGCAGGACGGGATGTGCGAGCGAGCACGTGCCGGATTTCCCAGACGACATTGTACCATAAATACTAATCTGTACGGTTATAGGCTGTTCACGATAAAGTGAGCACTTTTTAAGGATCTCCCCAAAAAGCATTAACCACAAATAAATATGTTTTATTGCATCATCAGACATTAACTTTTTGAGAGAGGTGAAAGTATACACCGTATTTATTAGTCACGTGACAATGCTGATATTAAAAAGTGCTCACTTTACCGTGACGGCCTATACCTGTTTCACCGACTTTGGCTTAGCCGGCGGATTCCGTGGGCCCGTCCCATGATAATTATAATAATCGTAAATCAAATATAACATAAATTCGTAACTGAGTAAAGTCTTTCGCTCTTATTATTCACTTAGCAGGCTTAACATTGCAATTACAATTTTCCTTCTGGAACATCGCGCACCTAGCGGCGAAAGTTTTCCTTTTACCAAACTCTTCCATGGTGAGTCACGTTTTGTTCCTATAACGTGAGTAGAATAAACCTTAACTTAGGATCGCTACCGCTACACATGCGGTCCTGACGAACGATAGGACAGAACAGACGGATTGTAAAGGCTGTTCACGATAAAGTGAGCACTTTCGAAATCAACCATAGAAAAAAGTCACTGCCCCTACACACATATATTTTAACAGGCGCCCTGAGTCTCACGCGCCCAGTTAAAGATGGACGGGAAAGTAGTTCCTTATCTTCACGCCAAATAAAAAGTGTTAGGTGACCATTTCTGTTAACTTAAATTATTTCTTTCGTTTTCTGTTTTTTTTTTTTTGTTTTTTTTTATGTATCGAAGTGTAAAAACGGTCAGATTTGTTAAATATATACTTTCATAATAATTTCAGAGTTTCACTTGACCGACGCATGATTAAAGTAATGAGGCCCATTACAATGTTAATCGTACATAAGAAGGAATAATACAAAACGTACACACAAGTATATCTTCAGCAGGGCTTTCAAAAGTGCTAATTTTATAGTGAACAGCTCATATCGTATAAATCCGACGTGTGGAGGACGGACTGACGTCCGATCGTTGGACTGGTGGAACTCCCCCAGGTTTGTCTTCCGACTTGCTAAGAGGCACGTAAAACTGAGTGTATGTTGGCGTCTTCAGATCCGTTGTCAGTCCGCCGATCCGTTGTCAGTCCGCCTGCAGACGCTAGCGAGCGACAAGCTACACGGCATCTAGTATACAGTGTTCGCTACTTATAAAACAAAAAATTCTAATAGTGTGTAAGATGTAAAAAAAAATTGTAATTTTTACTGGAAAATGCTTTGTAATTTTACAATGCTTGTAACAGTACAAAGATTTATCTTGTTAAACTACTTCGTTTGTAAAATTACAAGGTCCGTGTTCGTAATATACCTCAAGAAATGTTTGTACTCTACTGACCCGTTTCCATGAGCTTCAGCAAAATGGAGGACACCTACAACGTAAAACAGTATATAGCTGTTTATACAAAAAATATGGGTGATGTAAAGTGTAGTTGCGAGGAAAAAGAAATGTATTGCAAGTTTGAATAAAGTAAAATACTTAGAATAACTCAAATATTCATAATAAAAGATAATTTCAATAAAACGTGACCATATTATTCATTAACGGCTATTGTTACCCAGCTAAACTCTTAAATCGGCTCTCAATACCTCATTGTTAAGAGCTGTCCAAATCTCTTAACTCAATAACTGAACTCTTAAAATGAAATCAATTTTCCTATCCTTCTAAACCGAATAACTTCAAAAATATTTTGGAGGTACTTGAAGCTATACTTACAGTAAAAATAAGCAAATAAGCTTTTAAGTCAAGTTGGTCTTGTGGTTAAGGGTGTCGACTAATAATACCACGTGGGTGATTTCTAGTCCCCGTGCTGGCGAGGCGAACTTAAATTTATTTTCGTAAATTATATTTTGAAATATATATAAAAAAAAGAAAAGGAATTTTATGTAATCTTCTCAATAATGTCAGTTGCGATACAAGGCTATCATTTGCAATACTACAAATAAATGTTTTGCAAATTTTACAAGTGTAGTTTTACAGAATATTTTCTTGGCAACTGGGTTTCCAAGGATTTTTCTTGTAAAACTACAAAATTGTTAGAGCACATACGTTTACAAGTTGTTGTTAGTCTCGAAAAATAATAGCGACGAGGTCAAAATAATTAATTGTAAAAAGTATTGAGGGATTTCTAATTCAGCCATAAATTTGCCAAATACAAAACAAATAGTACAACGATAGATCAAAGAGATCACATGCGTACGGTTTCAAGAAAACACAGAACAAACGAAAATATACGCTAGCCTCCACGCACCAATAGCGACTGTGCCAATGCGGCTGCCTCGTGCCGGACTGACCGAGTGAAAGTATAGGGTTTTACATGTGAAATTAGTTCAGGCATGTCTTGGCCACTTTCCACGGTATCGCTTTCAAACTGAAGTACTTTGTGCCACTTTGTTCGGGTTGCATTTCTTATGAAGTGATCAGGCCTTAGCTGAACAGTCTGCCTGATCACACCTTTATACATTGAACCAGGGCACGAGCACGTTCTGTAGAGTGCAGAAACCCCTTCCACCGGCCAGTAAACAGGGCCAAAATATTAAACAACGCAAACGATATACGCCAACGTAACGCTAGGAGCGGCGTCCTTTTGTCGGGGCAGCGAACCAAGAAGACATGGAGATGGGTATGTCCGGCCGTCGTTAGCCACCTCCTAGAATCACCCTTCGGCAATAT
Organism: Dryococelus australis; assembly: GCA_029891345.1. NCBI lineage: Eukaryota > Metazoa > Arthropoda > Insecta > Phasmatodea > Phasmatidae > Dryococelus > Dryococelus australis. The sequence continues at coordinate 82,546,344 of CM056995.1, forward strand.
GAACAAGGTGGGGACTTTCCAATTTTATCGTAATCATTATGTTCAATAAACTCTACCGAATCATGACTCATTATTTAGTTACGCCCATAGCCCCTTTCAGGTATGAATTGACTGAAAAGTTGATACGTAACATGGTAAAGTGAGCAGTTTTATGGCCCTTCCAAGAGGCTTTAACCGCAAATGACTATATTTTGCGGCTACTTCAGACGTTGACTTTTGGGATTGGTGAAATGAATAGACCGGGTTTTTGTCGCATAATGTTTATATTTAAAAAATGTTAAAAAATATAGAAATTGGGCGAAAGCAAAATCTTAACAGGGCTTTAAAAAGTTCTCACTTTACTGTGAATAAACTATAAAATCATTTAACATGTGTAACTACCCTTCACTCGGCAGGTACTGCACTTAAGGCCCGGTTTCACCTCTTCTGCAGAAATCCGGTTTCTTGTCATAATTGCGGATTCATAGGGGGGCCTTAAAGTAAGTCATTCCTCGATACCATCTACTAATTTTACTGCAGGCCCAATCATTCCGCGGTGATAGGAATTCGTTACCAATGTAGACGGCATACAAGTGTAGGCTGTTTACGGTAAAATGAGTACTTTTCAAAGTCCTGTTTAAGATCTACCTGTATTCACGTTGGGTGTTCTTCCGCCTTGTGTAAAATTAAAATTGTCATGGACCTCATCACTTTATGTATACGTCAGTCAAGTGAAACTGTGAAATCGTTAGAAAAACATAAAGAAAGAGAAATAATTTAAGTAACTACAAATGGTTACTTAGCTCTTTTTAATCGACGTTAAGATATGGAACTACTTTTCCTCCATCACTACCAACTTTACTGGACGCATGTCACTCAGTGGACGCGTTAAAATGCATGCCACGCAGGCGCAGTGACATTTTTTCTAAGGTTCATTTCAAAAGTGCTCACTTTATCGTGAACAGCCTTTACATATATTAGTTTCACGTGTGTCATAGGACCTCCACTCATCCGACACGGCCTGCAGAACTCACGACCAACAGTAAACATTCAGCACACTGTAGGCTTCGTCCCACTTTCACGGGTGGAACAGGAGAATGAGATCTACCTGTGACCTCTGTGAACGAGTGACTCCTGCTCGAGTGTGTAGAGGACTGAAGCCATCTTGTTACGCGAAATGGCAGGGTCTCTAGTTATTAGTCAGGGTGGTGAAGTGTTGCTAGGTAAGCTGGTGCTTACTCATTGCTGTGCATTCTCGGTGCACGCAGCAGGAACCAGTAACCAGTGTGGAGTCGAGGGAAACTGGACGTATTTCGACCAATCAAAACGAGCAGGCAATGGACCCATTACACGAGTCCTGTGGCGTCACCTGCCGAACTACGTTGCAGTGATGGAAGTGTAAATTAGCAAGCAACAGGGTACAGCACACAGCTAACGTCAGTTTACCTTGCAACAGTTCACCACACGCCACTGCTATTCATAATTCTGCGATTTTAAAATCCGGTTACTCAGTTTACTCTCGGAATATGAATTATAAATCCCTGAACTAAACTACTTATGGTGACACGAACTGCTACTTCCACTATCTACAGCATTAAAGATAAGATATAAACAGCCGATGGGTGGCGATTCCGCCATTTGAAGCAATCGTAGGGAAAAGTGGATGGATATTTTTAGTATTATGATATTACGAACAAATAGATGCCGAATATATGTATACGTTTAAGTGTGTCGTTTCGAGGATCGATGAAGTGTTAATGGCCTTTTCTGACCTCGTTAGGTTTTTGTGACATTTTTCCACGCAGGAGAAACCGTTGATAAACACCATTTGTTGGAGATACCGGTAGGTCAAGATGACGTTTCGAATAATTCACGCACCTCTTAATAGCGAAAACCTTCCATTCCTTATTTTTCAGCATGGTGATATTCGGTGTCTGCTGTATGTGGACATTAATCTAAAAACAGGTCAAGTAGTTTTGTCTAAATTAAATATTTCTAGTATAACAACGATAAATTTATATATTTCGAGCCTAGTCGACTATCAAATTACAGAGTCACATTTGAAGTTCCTAATCTTTGTCTAACATTTATAAACTTCAGTAAAAATGGCAAAGACTTGCACGGGGAACTACTGGCGCCCAAGTGGCTAGTCACAGACTTTATTAGGAAGATAGGTACTAAATACAAACGCTAAACGATGTGTTGAGCGATAGTTTTATTTCACTCCAGGGTTAAGTTCAGAAAGGGGTGAAAAAGCGATATATCGTTATACTACCTGCTTGATATAAGTACTTTTGTTCTTCAGCGGCACCATCGCGCAGGAACAGATAACTACTGTGTTCTCGATGAAGAACAGGAGCTCTGCAAGTCGTACGCGTCTTATTCACCTGCGAGAAGAGACAACCACACATTGCACCGGAGGGGGTGGTGGGAGGTGGAGGAGGGGCAGTCTAGCACGCCGAGGGCAGCCGCTGTCCGATGAGCGGAACATAAAAGCTATAAATTGCAAAATACGATCCTGCAATTCGTGTTGGCTCCCTTTGCCCCCCCCCCCCCCCCGCGCATCAACGACTTCATAATCCGCAGACAATATTCTTGGGAGATAACACTGTTGCGCGAAGGCGCACGTTCCACGCGTCTGCAACTGCGTTGGGGAAGATACACCGAGGATCACGTCAGTCGCTGGTTTCACAGCAATTTCGCTTATGACAACTTACACGCCTTAACCACATCTTCTGAAAGTGAACTTTTACAATGTATAAAATTTTAACCTTTACAGGACCGGAGGACTATATATTAGACTCTGCATAGAAAGTGGTAGGTAGGTAGGTAGTTGGGCTTAACGTCTCGTCGACAGCGAGGTCATTAGAGACGGAACACAAGTTGCACAGAGAAGAGGGATTGGGGAAGGAATGAGAAGGAACCAGCCATGGCCTTTGTTAGGGACCCATCCCAGCATTTGCCTGGAGTGATTTCGGAAAACCACGGAAAACCGAAATCAGGATGGCCGGAACGGAAATCGAACCCGGGTCCTCCCGAACTGCGAGTCCAGTAAGTTGCCACTGCGCCACCTCGCTCGGTATCATTCATTGTGGACAAGATCATATTCCTCAGCCGCATAAACAACTGCTGCCTTTAATGTCAAAAATAAACAGTATTTTTATTGGTTCTGGCAGACAATATCGCGTTTTACAGATATTAGTCTATCATAATATATTTCCTTGGGCCTGAAAGGGTTGTGTATTCTACTTTCAGTACAGCAAACTCAGAAAAATAAATTTGTGTTCAGAAAATGCGTTTTTGCCTATCATGAAAATTGGCGAACAAACAGCATTTCCTGATCGATTATCTTACTGAACACCGACAGTAAAAGGTTCGTTCGAAACTTTGCATGTTTATGCAGATTCACATGAAATATGGACACACATAACACACGCATCTATGGTTCTTATTGTTCCCTCTTTAGTCCCCTAAAAATTCCTCCGCTCGACTTCATAATCTGAAAACCCTCGAGAACAACATGGAACGAGTTCGTTAATCCGTCAAATTGGTTTATAGGTTTCATAATGTCGGTCATAAAAACTAAGAGAATTGAATCTTAATCGATTTTATTATTAACTTTTGATAAGTTTCCAGCAGCATTTTTATGCCTGAACCCCGTAACGTATTATACCGAATACCGAGTATACTCGCCCACATTTGTCATGTTGCAGAACAGGCGAAATCATGGTCGGTTCTGTACAGGTCCAGAATGTAGCACCAAGGCGAGCATTGCCTTTCCTTGGACAATGCTATTGGCGGCTACTCACACACCAATTATTTAATAATTGGTTGTTTATTGTGCCATGTATCTACTGAAAATATTTCCATTGATTCCAAAAAGTCAGGTATTGTAAGGAATTTGTAAGTACTTCTCACACCAAAAATTTCTTCTTTTGCGACACCCGAAACTAAAAATAAATGTGTACGTTATGGGATTGATAAAGACTATGCACGACAAAGTGAGCACTTTTGAAATCAACTTTCGAAGAAAGTCACTGCTCCTACCTGCATACGTTTTAACGGGCGCACTGAGTGGCATGCGCCCAGTAAAGTTGGGAACGATGGAGGGAAATTAGTTCCATATCTCAACGCCGAGTAAAAAGTGATAGGTAACCACTTGTGAAAACAAAAATAATTTCTTTCACTTTCTGTTTTCTTTTTACGCTCCGAAGTGTAAAAATGAGTATATTTGTAAAATATTTTCTTTCGTGATTATTTCACAGTTTCACTTGACCGACGCATGGATAAAGTGACGAGGCCCATGGCAATATTAATATTACATAAGGCGGAAGAATACACAACGTGCATACAAATAGATCTTAAAGTAGGGCTTTCAAACGTGCTCACTTTACCGTGAAAAGCCTATAACTGTTACAGTGTATACTATTAACTATACGTTTGTTACCTTGAAAATCGTAAAATACTCTGTATTTAATAATATTATATAACTGAAGACTGAGGTGACCAGACATTAAATTGTAAAATAACTACGCGTAAATTTTAACTAAACAATCCTCCTTAGTTCGGACATAATTCCTCCGGAGCTCGTAGCTAACTGCGTCCACGGAAGAGTTGAACTCTCAGGTGCGTTCCTATTAAGATATTGTAATTGTGCCAGGTAGGATAATAATAAACAACTGTCAGAATGTGTGAGTCAAGCGTGCGTGCCACTGTTCATGTCGTGTGGACGGCAGATAAAAAATTGCATACTATGACATTTTAATTTTCAAAAAATCAACAAGCTTAATTTGCGCAGTAGAATATCAGCAACTATAAATGTACATTACCAGTGATCGGAATTTCCATCATTTCATACACACTCAAAGCCTAACTTGATTTTTCTGCCAGCAGAAGGATAAAATTGCTTCGAAGTTCCATTAATTTGCCTTTGGATTATTTATGCTTAACTACAAAAACAACACTGCATAACTCACATTTTGCGTGATTAAAAATATTTAAATAGAAAACTGTTAGAAAACAATAAAATCGCCTCAAATCCCACCCCGTGGTCTTTTATAGTAGTTAGTGAATTAATGTGGTCGTCTGGTGATCACGCTTTTGTGGGTTCGACCAAATTCTTGTGCTCATCCTGTAGCGATTACTTCTTTGGCCTTCGCCATCGCCAGCGTAATTGGCGTGTTGCTCCAGTAGTGTGTGGTCGGTTTACGTTTATTGTGTCATAACAACCTTCTCTTGATTGTAACAATGTCGGATTACACAAATGCGAATAATGTAGACTCGATATATGTGTAAAGTTTGGTCAACGGCAATTCTAGAGATACTGGCTGTGTTTGCAATGAACGATTCTCATCATGTAGGATTCCAAAATAATTTTTCTTTCAGAAAGAAATATCAACGTCTCAGTAGAGGTAGACGCTCTGAACCAAAATACTTTCGAGGTAAGCCAAGGTTTGGGATTACTACAACCGATCTGAAGGAAAGAGTATTGTGTCCCAATGAATGTTTTGAATCCAACAATCAATACAATCATTATAAGGGGATGTTATCTCGACAATGTCACATGGACAACTTAATGCATGCAGAACGTGCAAAGAGCGGAACACCTGCCGAATGACTATCCAAATAAAGGCCATGTGTCTAAGTGAAAGAATTTCACGTTCATATGTTTGCTCACACTTTTTATTTTCCTGTATGTGGAACCCCAGCATGCATTTTATCTGATAGGTTTCACAAATGCAACCAATTTTTTATGCTGGCAGATCCAATACTTGCATTTCCGCAATTTATATGCGATTCGAACTCAAAAATTTGCGTTTTGCGACCTCAGCCAACGCTTATAGAGCCATTAGTTTGACATTCTGTTTGCATTCAACAGCCTGTCTGATTAACCGTTTCTAAAAAAAAAAAAAAAATTGCGTTCTGAGGAATTCCCTACTTGCATGTAACGATTTGTAGGAAGCCATTCCTAAACTAAAATTCTCCCATCTCATGTTTTATGTGGTAAGCAGGTTGCAGATAAAATATCCCTATTCTTGCTGTAGTAGGGACTAAAACGCAAATGTGGTGGTTCCCCGTTACTTCTTGGTTATGTTACTAGTTCTTTCGAAGGTATTATGACAATGTTTAAGGTTACATTGGAATTATACTGTGCTCACGGTTTAACTCCAGTCAGTGACCTCCATTTTATTTAAAATTATTACCCTCAGAGATCTAACAAAAGAATGTAAATAAAGCACGAACATTACACACAAATGTAAGTCAGTTTTTACTTAATATATTCAACCTGGAGTTAAATAACAGACAGAAAAATCACAAGAAGTCTTTTGAACTACCTTACCAAAACAGTACTGTAAATGAGGATTTAAGTTCAAAATGCCCCACCAAGAAGATATTGTCAAGGCTACTTTCATTTTTGTATAAGGCGCCAGCCACACGATATTGTCTATTTCATATAAGTGGGGTAAATACTGACCGACGGACGATGTTACCAACCTACACAATATGTAAACAGTAAATGTTCTCGTTCATAAATTATTTTATCAGCTGATGAATTGTTGCGAGATGCAAGTTGTTAAGTTGGCGATTTTTGATGATGGCTTTGGAAGAAAATAGCGCTCAGAACTAAAAGTTGTAATTTTAAATTGTAATTATACTTAGAACATTTATGGTTCAAATTAAGTTTTTTAAAGCAAATTTATTTTTTTAAATTTAGTGAATTGACTTTAAAAACATTTTTAGCAAATATGGCAAAGCATGTCGACACGTACGAATAGCAAACGTTTCCCGCCAATGGCTAGCAACGTTACAAGTTGCCAGTTTCCAACCCCGTGATCGCCGTTGTGCATGTGATTTTTCTCGTGTTTATAAAGGTACTGTGTTGGTGTTGGCGAAAAATTTAATCGGTAGTTAATTATTTTGTTTATTTGATTTCTTCAAGCATAGATGGTTAGGTAACGTGGTGGTGCATCTTGTGTGAAATGTAATTTTAATCGTCGCATTTTTACCGCTTCGTAAAACTGCTCGTTTCACCATTTTCCTTTACCCCCGTCCGTAATGAAGCGACACGGTTATAATTTACGTTTCTAATTTTAAGTTTGTTGGTTTCAGTAAACGTGCGCAATGTTGATTTTGCTGAATTATTGTGCAAATAAATTATTTAATGCTAGTGACGAACAACGTGGTTTTAGTGAAGTAAAATTGCAAGCATTTCTATTGGAAAACACGTGTACAAGAAGTTACGAATTTTACAAACAGTAAGTTTAGGTGTTTTGTAAATTATGTGTATGTAAACCGTTACTATAATTATTAAAATACACGTGGCCTGAAAAGTCGTACTTTTGACACTTTTGTATTGTGTAAATAGTATTTATTTGCCTATATCGTAAATTCAACGAGTGTAAAGTTAACTTCGGTCGAAGTGTGTGTGTTTATTGGCGTATCTGTACGAATATGAACAACGACGTATGCATCGCATTTTGTTTTTTTATTGAAGTTATAATTTTCGAAGTTACAATAATTTGAATGTTATTTACATACGATCAAAATTTTCCACTCCTCCATCAAAACAACATGTAAATCAAAATGTCGCACACTCCTAAGCACCTCAAAACAATGCCGTTTCACGAAAGACGTTAAACTAAACCCCCCTCACGGTTTCCTTTTTTCCCTCGGAATAAAATTAACAGAACCCCAACAAAGATACCTTGGCAATTACAAAAATAAAACAGGTTCGAATGCCATCATAGCTATAATATCCTGCATTGATTACTGGACCGCAGTTAGCTAACGTCAGTCTTTCAGTTCCTACCGTGATAATAAACACGAGGAAAGAGGAAAATTCAAGTGTGCATTGGACTCAAGCATTTGTTTTACAAACGTCTTTTTCTTCACTGACAAAACAGCTGTGATGGAAGGATATGTTGTCGAAGCGCTAATTTTTTTAGAACTGTCGAAATTTACCCCACTTAAATGAAATGGACAATATCCTTTGCACGTCTGATCTGTTTGATGTTCCTTGCCATTACGTCTTTTTTTTACGCTGAGAAGTTTATGCACATATTGTGAACTAGCACGTTCTTGTTCGCAAGAGTTCTGTAGCCTGGTTGTACTGTGTCATAAAGCATGAAGCAACTCGAAATGTTTGTTTTTCTGAAAATAGAAATGCATGTCAATAAGCACAGTGAGATGTCAACTCTAACAGGCGGTACTATTAGAACATCCTAGGTGCACACCTGAGAATGACCCCATGACCCTTCGATTAACTACGCAACACAATCGCTCTGATGACACTGACAACAAATATTAAACAATAAATAACGCCGATAAATACCCACAAAAAAGTAACACGGTCGTATATTAACGCTTTCATTCGTAAGCTTTCCGTCCAACGTATAAACCAACCATAGTTATAATTAGAAACGATAACATGTATTACAAAGAATCCAAACCCAAAATTCCCTCATGCCGTAAGTTGACTAGAGGTGTTCACGGTAAAATGAGCACTTTTGAAAGCCCTGCTTAAGATCTACTTGTAAGAACGTAGTGTACTTCTCTGCCTTATGTAAAATTAACATTATCATGGGCCTCGCCACTTTATTCATGCATCGGTCCATTGAAATTGTGAAATTATTAGAAAAGTAAATATTTTTCAAGCCTGCTCATTTTTACACTTTGAGGCTTTAAAAAAAAAGCAGAAAGTGAAATAAATTATTTAAGTCGTCACAAATGGTTACCAAACACACCATTACAAAAAAATTAAGAAAGAATGGACACAAAAATTCCAAAATAAATACAAATATATTGAAGCCCATATATACATTACCAAAGAACAACAACTTTGCAACTTGATTTGAAATATATAAATTGCATCTGTAAATTGCTGTTGCTTGCTACCAATCGGTGAGCTAGGGGAAGGAGAGAACACGCACTGGAACAAACAGAAAAACAAGAATATTAATATATCCTGAGGAATCACCCAACCTGAATAAACACTTGTGAAATCCCATTAAAAAATGATGAAATAACTCCCTCAGAAAAGCAAGCTCAAATACAACTTTAAAAGTAAAAGTACGCCTGATGATTCACTAAGAAATACAACATGGAATACTAATTTCAAAAATACCACCGGGAAGGAGCAAAAACCCTCATTTCACTTAACCATGAGCATAAAAGCACGCCATAAAATATCCACTAGACTCCTTGGCATTAGAATTCTTTTGGCAAATCGTAGTCCAGGAGACCATTCCTACAGTATGCCAAAAAAGGAAGAATTCACCTTTTACAAACATTCCCATAAAATACCACATTGAAAAATTACACAATCAAAACAGTGAAGAAACACTTCCCCACAAAAAAAGGGGGGGGGGGAAACTCTAACCTCAGCATAACAACTGCGTTCATTGCAATACTTAACTTGAGTAATACTCATTTTACGCGTCTAATATGTTGAAATCCCGAAGTACGAAGTGGTGTAGACATTATCTATCGTCGGCCAGCCCGCGCAACTCGAAGAGGAACACTGCACACTTGCTCGAGCTGGGGACGAACATTTATACGCCAAAACGCGGCTCGGGAAGGTTAAGGAGGCGGCGGGAATAGCGGAGAGGCGTATGGAAGGTGCCAGAGTGTGCGAGGCTGAACTCGTTGCCAGTAGTAGCCACCAGACAGCGCTCGGCCGCGCCAGGAGCGCCGCGCTCCTCGCTTCAGTATAGTTCAGCGCTTGGAAGCGTTCAGACGTGCGCCACCCATGAGTGAGAAAGAGGAGGGGGGAGGGGGAGGCGATGAAAAACAAGTACCTTTTCTGCAGCAAAAATATTGCCTCTTCAAACAAAATTACAGTTTATTAATCTGGGCTACCAAATACAGACGTGACAAATAACGAAGCAGACTTGCTAACTAAGTTACTTAACGTCATGTAGTTCTGTAAACACACCAACCCCATAATAGCAGCATTTAAACGTACTCCAAAAAATTGTAAGCATCACACATTTCACCAGCTGGCGGGACGAAAAAAAAAATCGTTCAGGCAGGACAGTCTTTGGCAGGACAGGAGTACTCACATAAAATTGCTTGAATTTGATAATTGACATGCGTGTCAGACTTGAAGCAGGGCTTCAATCTTTACAACAAACGCAGTCCCTCGAGACTGTACTCTCAACACACCAATATGCTCATTGCGTATAACACGACATCCACATCACAACAGTTCCTAATAAAAATGTTAGCTTAAATTTTATATCTCGAAGTTTCCAATTTAACAATAAAAAGAAAAATCACGGGAAGACTTTTGAAAAAAGGAGCCAAAACAAAAATATGTAGAATTCCAGTTCAAAACACTACGCCAAAAATATATGCCATCATCGTAACCACAAATTAGTCTAAACATAAACAGTCCTAGGATAGAAAAAGGACTTTATTGCTGCATAGGGGATGTAATTCATACCGTCTGGCAAGTGACACGTACTTATAATTCCTTGAAAGTACTGTTTCATTTTTCAGGTGAAATGCATTAAGTGGGTCTTCTGATGAATTATAAAATAATTTATGAAACGGTGGAAAGCCTAAGTTTCCAGAAAAGTTTAGATGTAATTTTCATCTGGAAATTACTCGAAACTACATTTAGATACCCAGTTTATCGTATGTGATGCAAACCACGCCCTACTACAGCTCCGAATTTTATAATCGTGGGAAGCATAAATCTACGCAAAGATTACCCCTGGAATCAATGGCTGGTACAGGGCTTCCAGAGAGTAGGTTGCTGTGAATTCATAATACCGATCTGCTGAAGTGTGGCATTGAGCTACATCACGGACGAAAGATTTTTAGCAATTTTTCCACTTTATAATAATCTTTCAAAATGTTTGGGACGATAAAATAAAAAGCTATATTCTCTCACGGTAATGGAAAAGACGAAAGCAATCCGAAATTATTAATCAGCATTACCCATAAATTTATTCCACGTGGCTCCGGTAAGGCACAGCAGAAAACTAGATTAATACGAGACACGAAGGGTAAATATAATAATATAACTGATTACGTTCTTATGAAAAGTGTAGTTTGGTTGTTAACTTTAAGAAAAAAATCAGAAAATATATTACAGTACCCTATTCCCAACAGTTACCGAAATAATTATATATATATATATATATATATATATATATATATATATATATATATATATATATATATATATATTAGAGTTGTGACTAATTTACATCGCCGCTTTATTACAGTAGGCATGCTAACATAACGTTAAGGTAACTGTAGAAATGTCATACATTGTCATGTCGTGCCAGAATCATACAGCTCCGACAATCACGATACGATAGACGCGACACAATTAAAACCAAACAACCAATCAAATACTAGACACTTGTGACGTCAGCACGACAAAAACTCTCGCACGACCAGCAGCATTGGCTTACGCTCTAAATCTGAATCAGGGAGAATTTCACTGTTACAGTCAGTCAAACGTATCGGAATGATTCAACAGTCACTTTAGTGAATTTAACTGATGAATCAGTGAAAAAATGCCAGATTTCCTCCACTTATTGATTCAGTGACATTTTCCACTGATTCGTCAGTCATTTTTATTGTTTTCTCAGCGGATTATTTTCGACTGTTGTATCAGTTAAACAGCGTGTAAAAATGGCCGTCAAACAATGTTTAAAAATGACAGGTAAACAACGCGTATCAAGAGAAATAACGAATAAACTAATAAAACCAATACAAAACACTTTCTAAAATGTGTTTCGTCTTTCAAAACGTCAGTTTATGAGGTAATGTGAACGCTCAGCCTTTCATTCCGTTTTTACGTCTTTCATTTCCTTTCCATGTAATCGTCACGACACTCTGTTTGAAAGTTTAAACTGCATATAATGCAATGAAGAGAGTACACTGGTAGGCCTACACACTATTTGTTTTAACAATTCTAACGGTGCCAGTTAAACCAAAAACGAAAAGGAAGAATATACAATTTAAATCTACACGATTTCGCTGCGAAACTATAGAGCAGATATTTTCCTCTCATTACTTCAACCTGGTGCGGTCGCACAGAAAAGTGAAAAAAAAGTGTGCGAGTTCAATCTCAGCCACCTGCATTTTTTTTTTTTTTTTTTACTTTTTTAAATTACGGTAAATTGCACAACATGAATAGTAAACTATCGTAAGTAGGATTTCTTCACGTTATTATTTGGCTATGTTCAATAAAAACAATATTTAATTCACTACTGCAGTCGGCCGTCACTTATTCAATCAGTGAAATTGTTTCACGTCACTAATAATCAGAGAATTTTTTTTACTGAAACAATTAGTGGTTTTACACTGATTCTAAGTAGAGCCATTTTAACTGATTCGAGTAGTTGAATTTCACTGCGGATCAGTGGTTTTCCACTGATTCGAATTTAGAGTGTAGGAACAATTTATATATTTGCCGTGTGTTACAGCAAAGAAAACAGGGTGACTAGAAAGTTCAACAAACTTTTCCTATACAGTGGAAACTTGGCATCTTACACGGGAAAATTTATTTGCCTCTTACATGGTCAAACTCATAAATTTAACATTTATACAGTTTAGTTCCCTAGCGAAATAGTTGCATTCTTTGTCAGCATCATGTATTCCAAATTTCCCCTCTTTCCACCGCCTTTGAAACTAGTTTACTCTATAAGCGCATTGTCGGTGTTCCCAGAAAAAATAACCGTTCGATAAAGTTCGATAAATCCGGGTCGATGACAATTTTTCTCCCCTTCGAGATTTGAATGGTAGCCGTAGAAAGAAGTATAAAACTTAAAATGCATATTAAATTACTGCGCAAGCTCTTACATAACACAGTAAAATGAAGCTATGAGGAAACCTGGTACAGTCAATTGGCAATTTTTTCGCACTTTTTGAATGAAACATTTGAAAAAACAGTTCATGTATGACGTGCTCGGTTGCTTCCTAAATATATCAGGTATCACAAGCGTTTTATACTTGAGTTTAACATCCTACCTTGGTAGAAAACTTTTCAATAAATTACAACACCTGCAAGAAATTTCTTTCTCTAACCAAAAACTCTTAAAAAAACAACTGAAAGAATCCTTTATTGAATGTAAGTTTTATAGCGTAGACGAATATATAAACTACAAAAATTAACAAATTACTCCATAACATTTCGTTGTACGCATTTCTTGTTCCTTTTTTTTTTCTCTCTGTTTCAGTAAAACGATAACACCCCACACAATGTTAGAAGAAGATTAGTCACATTATGAAGAAAGATATGATGTGTTTACGTACAATCTGACATATATGTGTGTGTTTACTATGTCCAGTGTATAAACTTTGTATACTGTAATCTGACTTGTCCAATATCTTTGTATGGCTATGTATTGAAAAAAAAAATCTTACGGACGCAAAAAATCATAAAAGCGCCTTATTATTTAATTTTAACTTTTACTTATTTGTATTTATAAGTTATAATATTTCATTTATAATTAATTAATGCGAATAAAACAGTGAGAATATATGTGTGTTGGTAAAATCTAGTAAGAAATAGTTCTTACGCTGATATTACGCTGAGTGCGCAAGAATGTGGTGCGATGTCTCTTTGGTGTAATTTTCTATTTTCTTAGTTAAGCTATTTTTGCATGAGGCGGAGGAATATTCTGGGAGAAGAACTTCAGCAGGGCTTCAAAAATGTTGTAAGTTTTGAACGGACTACAACCCGTATTTTCGCAGTGGTAGTGTCAGCTCGACTAATCAGAGACCGGGCACATTTGACTTAGGTTGTTGTCACACCACGGTCTGCCGGCCCCACTTCAAGGTTTCCCGCTCTAGCAGTGGAGGTGGTGAAGGAGGAGAAGGAGAGAAAGAACCCAGCCAGGCGACACACACACAAGAGCAGACACGCAGGCTCACAGAGACTTGGTCAGCTCACCCTCCCCTTCACGATTTACCCTCTCATTTATTCATTACCCGCCCCCAATTACCCCCGGCCTTTGTGCGGAGGGAGCCCTTTTGTGCCGGCAGCGTTTAGAAAGACCGGGCGGGGGTCCGAGCAGAGAGAGACATTCCCATATTTGTACAGGTTATTACAAAACACGGACAGCACTCAGCTGGGCCCGCGCCCAGGGGGAATAATTAAACACACCAGCCCCTGACACGACGGGCCTCCCGCCAAACCACCCCCTTCACAACTCCCTTTCCGCAAACCATCCCTTTTTCGGCGAGGCCGCCCTAAGCTTCTTAGGGCCGAGCTTGAGTTTACTGGCCGAACAGGGTTATTCAAATACGTCGAACACAAAGCCCGCTCCAAAGGCGCGCAGACCTACCAGCGTAGGTACTTGGCGATGCAAAACGTATATCATGGGCGAGGCTTCCTGCGTGTTAAAAGACGGGCGCTGCGATGGACCAACAAGGAGCGAACCCTGCGACGGACCGGCATGTCTGTACATTATGCCTGGTTACCGAGTGTAAAGCGAGACACGAGTGGTAATTGAAGTTCGTTGTTTATTTACAAGCCACTACACCCGGCAGTCACTCCTGTCATAAGAAGAACATTTCAATTATAATTCTACAGTTAAGAAACTCGCTCTTTCTAGTCGTAAAATAGATCGCAAAGTACCAGTGGAGTAATGTTGTTATAGGCTATTCACCGTAAAGTGAGTACTTTTGAAAGACCCCTCATTTTGAAAAATTGTCAATAAATATATTTCAGTTTAGCCTTATACGTTAACTTTCGATTTTGGTGGAATATACACACTGTTTTTAATACGTGCATGGCAATATTTCTTTTAAAAAGTGGTTAAAGGAACAAAAATGGCTGAAAGGAAAAAGTAATTAGGGCCTCAAAAGTGCTCACTTTGCCGTGAACGGCCTGTACGGAATTCTGTTCGGGATTAGAAAAGGAAGTATTTTATAATCAATGCCGCCTAGAAGAGATTTAGTAAAAAAAGTTTGTTACCCAAAAAAAAATGCCTGGTAACGAAAATCGATTAAAAATTGTTACGTACCATTTGCGTTTTCTAGTGAGTGTATTATATTCTGTATTTATTAAAGTTCAAATGATTAACAATGGGCGTTGGCACAACCACTCATAAGTCACGAAAGCTCTGGTACAGAGTATTTAAAGTGGTGTAAGGATGTGCAGCACATATTCGCATTTAATATTACACCATAAAATTATGAACGTTTTATAAGGGCGATTTTCCGGAGCGAAGATCGCATGTTAGTTCTGTGACATGCGCGTAGAAGCGATGACACAAAAAGTTCATACCTTAATATCTTCGGCACTCCCGCGCTTCTATGTCCCGTACATGCAAAATATTTCCTGGTATAGACTGTTCACAGCAAAGTGAGCCCTTTTGAAACACTAGTTACTTTTTTCATTCAGCCATTTTCTATCCTTTAACAAACTTTTTAAATAAATATTGCTATGCAAGTAATAAACATAGTGTGTATAGTCCACGGCACTCGGAAATTAATGTCTAATATATCTTAATAAGTCTAAAATATAATATATTTATTAACTATTATTCCAAACGACAGGGTTTTCAAAAGCGCTCACTTTACTTTGAATAGCGTATAGGTGGAACGCTTTAAATCTCTTTTACTGTACTATTCCATCTACAGTTCAATTAAAAAATATTTTATATTTTTACGTACAGTAATTTACTATAAATATTTTTGGGGCATATAATTTACCAAATATGCAAACGACATTTTAGCCTACTTCCGCCTTACTCTAACAGTAGAGACAACATACTGATGCAACTCCTGACTGTAAGCATTAGCACTTGAGGCCGACTGCGTCGCCATTGATTCTCCTGACAAGGGAAAGTAAAAATGTTTTGTAACGACGCCGGTTGTGAATGCAACCTGGTGCGACAGAAGTGTACAGTTAGAAGTATACTGTCATCTTTAAGGCGTTCTGCACTGTGTCCACGACATTCGTTCCACACAGTTAGAAGTATACTGTCATCTTTAAGGCGTTCTGCACTGTGTCCACGACATTCGTTCCACACAGTTAGAAGTATACTGTCATCTTTAAGGCGTTCTGCACTGTGTCCACGACATTCGTTCCACACAGTTAGAAGTATACTGTCATCTTTAAGGCGTTCTGCACTGTGTCCACGACATTCGTTCCACACAGTTAGAAGTATACTGTCATCTTTAAGGCGTTCTACACTGTGTCCACGACATTCGTTCCACACAGAAAGAAGTATGTTCAGCCATCAGTATTAATGTTACTGAAACATTAATTTTTCGTTATCTATGAGCCGACAGTAACTAATATTGATGTTAATTTAATATAATGTTAAGCTATTAATGTCACTGTAAAATTAAATACTTCTCTGACAACATTATCTCCTTATTGTATTGGCAACATTAAAGTGGCGTTTATGTTGCGACTAAACAAATGTGTTGCATTCATGTTAACACCTGTGTTATAAATTTTCTCGTATTGTTTTTTGCTTTAGATAAACATTTCAGTGTAAAATAAATTAAGTACGTTTATTTTATCAAAAAAATAAATATTACTAAAGAAAAAAAATCACGGCAAGCAGGATAATCGAACCCATGCCTTGAGTGATTGACGAACTCAACTTCACGCAACCTGAAGTCCTACCAACTGCTCTACCTTAATAAATCTGTTTTTGTTTCATATTGTGGGTATTGTGTACAATATAATGACAACATGCAGTTCTCTTTCGTTATGGGGTGTTCATGGTAAAATGAGCACTTTTCAAAGCCCTGCGCAAGTTCGACTTGTATGCACGTTGTGTATTCGTTCACCTTATGAAAAATTAACATTGCCGTGGGCCTCATCACGTTATTCATGCGTCGATCACGTGCAACTGTAAAATTATTACAAATGTATATATTTTACAAATATGGTCATCTTTTACAATTCGATAAGTTAAGAAAAAGAAACCGAAAGAAATAATTTTAGTTATCGCAAGTGGTTACCTAACACTTTATATTCGACGTTAAGGTATGGAAATATTTTCCTTCCATCGTTACCAACTTAATGGAAACATGTCACTCAGTGCGCCCGTTGAAATATACCTATGGAGACAGGGGCAAGGACATTTTTCTAATGTTGATTTCATAAGTGCTCACTTTAGCGTGAACAGCCTTTATGTATAAATACTTTATGCTCTAGTAACTAATGTTGCTGTTAATGTAATTTACTGTTAAGTTATTATGTTAATGTAGCATTAAGATAATAACGTAACATTATATCCTTTCTGTACTACCAACTTTAAAGTAATGTTAATGATGCGGCGAAACAAATTTTCTGTTGAACTCATGTTAACATTTGGGGTAAAAATTTTCTTGTATTTTATTTGTTTTAAAAAACATTCCGATGTGAAATAAATTAAGTACTATTATTTTGTCAGAAAAATTAATATTACACACGAAAAAAAAAAAAAAACAAATGTGGGAGGATTCCAGCCCGCGTCGTGAGTGCTTAACATTCTCCACTTTACAAAATCCGACGTCCTACCAACTGCGCTATCTTAAAATGTGTAAGTTTTGTATTGTAAGTTTTGAATACAACATAACGACAAACTACAGTTTCCTTGCGTTACGTGGAGATAATTTATGCTCCTTAGATATATGCATGCGTGGCACATGAACCTGCTTTGCAGGCTTGAGAGCCTAGTTTTCAAACTATGCTTTAAAATTTAAATACAGTTGTTTAATATTACGAGGCTACAGCTATTCACTACCATACGCCATTTGTACAACGCCAAGTCACTGCAACCTTGTGTTAATTGGACATTTCTTTAATGTTGCAGTAACACAAGATATGTTGTTCTTCCTGCTATCTTTTTAGCTTAATACAACACATGGTTGCGGCAACATTACTTAGAGGCTTTGTTAACATTACCATTCAACAGTATGTTTCCGTTACAGTAATATAAGTGTAAAAATGAGCAGATTTGTAAAGTATTTACTTCCTTAATAATTTCACAGTTTCATTTGACCGCCGCATGAGTAAAGTGTTGAGGCCCATGGCAATGTTAATTTTATATTAGGCGGAAGAATACACAACGTGCATACAAGTAGATCTTAAGCAGGGCTTTCATAAGTGCTCATTTTACCGTGAACATCCTATCCACAGAAAGGTCCGTTTAAAAACAAAGGTTGTACATGCATAATATTCTATACACCCGTGTATTCCAGAAAGAATCAACGAACTATTAAAAATAATTTGGAGCACTCTCGCCTTGCAGTATAGAAACAAAGCAGCTTGATAAGTAGGAATTCAGTTTTGAGTCGAAAAAAAAAAACTTTTGGCTGCAATGGTTTTGCGCTGACAACAAATTTAAGAGCATACAGCAGCTGACATAACTCATCGCAATGACGATCAGTAATTACGTTTAATACCTTCTACAGTCATAGGCGAGTTGTAAAGGAGCATCTGAAGATTGTACTGCACTTTAAGAAATTATTTGTAAATTTACCATATCAGTGTATACGTAGGGTGACAAAGCGCGAATGGTACAATATTTTCAAATACATGCATGGCAACGTTCCTACAGTTTCTCAGGATAGAGTTAAATGCGTAGAGAAGTTCCCAACTTTGTATAGTAGTGTTGCTAAACATTCCCATATTACCAGCCTGATATGTAGTACTATTACCAAATACTATATAGGTTGAAATCTTACATTACAGTTTAGAAGGTTTACCAGAATTATATTTTACAGTGTGTACAAACACCAAGCGATTAATTAATACCTAAGGATGTCAGATATCTTACCGAGAGATAATCTCGGTTATACCTGCTACTACAGTTTTGGTTTATGATTGGCGAACAGCTAGCACATCATTCACTGCTTGCGAAATTTGATTACACTGCATTAATAAAAGTCAATTTCGGGTTGAAATACTTAGTGCTTGAAACAGATAAAATCGTAATAAATGTGCAAAGAAAGGTTTAAGTATAAAAAGCTATCAGTTACTGGAACTAAAAAAACAAATAAAATACCGAAATTCTACGAGACGTAGCCATTAAGTGATGTAATGCTGTGAATCATCTAACTTCTACGGTTGAAAGAAGGCAGAACAACTTTTCCATGAAGAGACTCTTGACGCTTTTACACGATATTTCCGAGTTAGTCGTAAAAGAAAGAACGTCTAACCAAAACATTTGCTTACGACAAATGTGTACCAAGAAATTTCAGCCATTAGTCCGGGGCGGCAGGCTATTTACACCGGCGAACCTTACACAATTTTCGTACTAGCTTTAAAAAAAAAAAGGCGAACGTGTGTTGGCTTACTTCAGTACACAAACTGTGCGGCAGAGTTCATTAACAACACGCAGGTGTTAGCACCTCGTACAAAAGCCAAACGCGCTTAAGTCGACCTGCACACATTCGCCTGCGTGTATTGTGGATACACAGACACGTGCTAATCCTGCCTAATAGGACGTAAAAACACATCGGCATTATAGGAATGTTCATGCCTCCTTGAAACAGTGTTCGATCCCAATAATTCGACAAATGCAGATTTGGTATATTTTGCATTTTATTAACGTAACTACTTTAGACTCGCCGCCAGTTTTATTATTATTTTTTTCGTATTCGAAATCTGTATTTTTATGTCGATCACATTTTCCACTATGTGTTAATAAATCGTAATTTTTAATAAGCAGTAATTTTATAGCTTGTAAAGGCAACTACAGGTTATTCCGGTAAAAAGAGCACTTTTGAAAGCCCTGCTTAAGATCTACTTGTGTGCACGTTGCGTGCTCTTTCTCCTTATGTAAAATTAACATTGCCATGGGCCTCAACACTTCATTCATGCGTCGGTTAAGTGAAACCGTGAAGTTTTTAGAAAAGTAAATATTTAAAAATCTGCTCATTTTTTTGCACTTCGATGCTTTAAAAAACACAGAAAACGAAAGAAATTATGTATATTATCACAAATGATTACCTAACACTTTTTATTCGACGTTAAGATATGGAACTATTTTCCCTCCATCTTTACAAACTTTACTGGGCGCATGCCACTCAGTGCACCCGTTAAAATATATGAAAGTAGGGGCAGTGACTTTCTTCTACAGTTTATTTCAAAAGTGCTCACTTTATCGTGAACAGCCTTTACTTACAGTCCGTTCAGTCAGTGACAGTCTCTGCTCTCCCGATACAGTCTATTGGCGGTTTCTTCACACTTGACTTTATTTTTCGCTAATTTGTACCTACGTTTACATATATTTTACCTATACATTATAACACTTGATTTATAATGAACATGAATAGGAGCAGGAAAAAAAACATGTACGTTGGTAATGCCTATTTGGAAAAAGTTGTGCAAAATATTATTAAGCTGAGTGCGCACGAATGCGGTGCATTGTCCCTTCGCTGTAATTTTCTAGACCCGGTTCAGCATTAGTTGCACTAGGCGTAGGAATATCCTGGAAGTAGATCTTCAGCAGGGCTGTAGAAAAGTTGGCAGTAACTCTCAGGTCTATGCGCCGTCACTAACGGCCATTAAGGACTGCCGGCAGAGTGGCACGCCACTTTCACAGCTGAGACGACCTGGTTCCGGCAGGCGGGTGTGACGTCATGCCCGGAGGTGTTATTGCGACCAGTGTGGTAACTCCTCCCTTCTCCCGCCAGGCACCGATGACGTCACCCTGGTGAGGTATTGCTACAGGCTTGGTTCGCCCGGGTGGATGGGGGGAGGGGGAGTGGCGGTGAGTGCAATAACTAGAGACCTGCAAAATTCGCGTTATTATTTGAAGACGAGTTAAACTTCAAACACGTGTACCTTTGCAACAAGTTTGTCATTGGACCATACTTTATTTGACACGCCCTGGGTAACTCTGCGCCTATAAATGAACGCTTCACAGCTATAAAGCAGCCAACGGAGAAACGACGCCGGCTCGAGTGTATACAGTACTGTGGAGTTTAGCCTGGTTCCAAATAATAACGCGAATGTTGCATGTCCCTAGCAATAACATATTCGTCTACTTTTCGTTAAGGTCACGATCTTTCATTTGTAAAACTTTTGCAAGAATTAATATTTGTACCCAAACGGGAGCCGATATTGTAAAAGTCTCTTACAAATTTGGTACAAATTGTTTTTATTATGTAGTCTTAATGTTTTTAAACACAAAAATCAGTACAATTGTAGATAATTATTGAATAAACAAAATTTTCGTTAGTTAATTAACTTGATAAAAGTATACACTTTTTTTATGTTGGAAACATTAGACTACATAATAAAAACAATTTGTAACAAAATCGTAACAGAATTTTACAATATCAGTTCCCGTTTGGGTACAAAAAATTAATTCTCGCAAAAGCTGTACAAATGAAGGATCGTGGCCTTAAGAGAGCGGCGGACCCCCGTGGTAACACCGCGTCCAAGATCAAGAAGCGAGGAAGCGATACGGGCGACACTAACACGCACTTCTAGCGCCCCACCGCTCCTACGCGCAAGGCGTGCAGTGTTTCCGTCGTAACGCTCTACTGTGCAAATTAGATCTGCAACAGTGAGGTTGCGATGATAGCCCACATGTTAAACTACGCCCGTATCTTTGTACTTTTCTCTTGCCGCTTAAGGAAACTGCATAAGCTATCTTAAAAAATACGATATTTGACAATTTTCAAAAAAAAAAAAAAATCCCCAGAGAATACACTTAAAGTGACAATAGTAAAAAAAATAGGGGCATAGATAAGTTTTTTTTTTCACACAGAAAGTCGTATTTGTAAAATATTTATTTACCGTGATACGCGTATTCACGCAAACAACTATTTCACAGAAAATGCGGGGTCCATCCCACTCTTGATCACTGGCAACCTTACAGGGAACATATGTGCCAACGTGTCCATTAAATAAATATATGTAGCTGTGGACACGCTGTGGAGAATGAACTGTGTGATATATGACATACTTGGTTCTTTTTAAAAGCGGTTGTTACGTAAATTGTGTTCGGTTATTAAAAGGGTGAAAACACTAAGTTGCAATGTCAAGTTATTCAAGATATTATTTATTCCTGTTTGGTTTCTTTTTCCCCATGAAGAGTGTTTATCAAAAAGTAATAGGAAATTTTATGCAATCGTTTCAAAAGCTTTTGTTTTAAGGACCCAAGTCGTTACTGAGACAGAGTCGGAGCTATATTTGATTTAAGAGGCGTCGACCAGTCAAACATTTAACCCATTTATATTATTCAATCATCTTAATTGAATAAAAGAGTTCGATTTACTGCTTAGCAGGGTGGTTATACAGTCTATAATTTCAGTTTACAATTCTATTCAGCTATGTCGCACAAAAGGGAATTAATTTTATAATAATGTCCATAAAAAACTATTTGCCGAATGAGGGTGCACCTCAAAGAAGTTTAACATCCAATGAGTGCCGGACTTTTAAGAGGTAGGTCACCAGGCACCCGTAATCTCCAAACTGACATAGAATGGAGTGGAGGAAAAAACGGGAGCACCACGAGAAACCTTAGCGGCCAGTGGCAACGTCCGCCACGTCTCCCATACGGCGTGGCCACAGAACAGCCAAGTATACAGAAGTGAAATGGCATGGCGGCTCCTTTCATGTGGGTGTAGCCTCTCGCTGATTGGCAGCGCAAGGTCCTGGTAACGGACATAGTTTCTGATTGGCTACTGCGAGTAATTAACCCGGCGTTTTGCAGGAATGTGAGGCTGAAAGTCACGGTATAAATGGCTGTTCCATTTCCGTGTTCGTAACTAGCTGGGATTCGAACCCAGATCACCGCGGTGTGCGGGCCGCCCTACTAGCCAAGTGATCACCGCGGCCCTTGTTGTGGTTATCATGTGACAGAGACGGAAATAGACACTAAAGGTGACATACTGTCCGAGTGCCACCTCAGAAACCGCGGGGTATGAGGAAAGGCGAAGGCAACACAGTGAGTGACAGCGGGGAGTAGGGAGCGTGGTCACGCATGTACTATCCGCAGTAATACATTTAGCTCCGAACTGTCGTGAACATCGCCGCTGTGAGTGTTATGTCAGCCCGGAAGAAAAACACCGTCGTGCATTCTGAGGGCCGTAGAATCGTAAGTCATATAATTGCAAAGTGTGATGAAGAGGCGAAACAAAAACGTTATGCTCTCACAGTAAACCAGGCGATAGCAAGAGCTGCAGACTACGCTGGAGTGTCGCAGACGTTTATTAAAAAGATACGAAAGGAACAGAAAGAACTAGACAACAGTGGGGAGGCCGGTAGCTTGCACACACCGGGTAAACGACGGAAAACTAGGCCGAAACATACTGTCGTGAATATTGATGACTTTGATCTGTGTGTAATTCGGGGGACGATTCAGGCTTTTTATATTCAGGAAAAACGTGTCCCTACCATTGCAAAATTACTGCCCGTGGTAAAGGAGAAAATATACTTTCCGTGGTCGCATACTTCATTGCTTAAGGTGGTAAAACAGCTAGGTTTTCGATGGAAAAAATCGCAAATCCACAGGAAGATACTAATTGAGAGACCTCACATCGTATCTTGGCGCCTCGACTATCTAGTTGCAATGAAACAGCACAGACAAGGTGGAAAACAAATTATCTGCATAGATAAGACATGGTTAGGCGGTAATTTAACGTTTGGTAAATGTTGGTAACATGGAGAAGTGTTTGGCATACACGCTAATGTGAATTCGGGTAACCGATTAATTGTAGTACACGCTGGGGGTATTAACGGATTTATCGAAAATGCTCTCCTTGTCTATAAAGCCGGCCTGCCAGTGGCGACTATCACGGCCAAATGAACAGTGTTAATTTCATAAAGTGGGTTACCGAGAAGCTAGCTCCTAATCTCCCGCAGTCATCTGTAGGACAGTGTAACCAAGACCGACTGGGAAGGGTACTGGGTCACGTACAGAAGCTTGAGACTGAACACTGGGAAAATGACGGTGTTGTATCAGATGTAATTGACAGTATCGCTGTACGTCTTGACAACAGTAGTGATTCCTCCAGTGCAACAGGCGCGTGCAGTTCAAGCAGTGAACAAGAAAATCCGGGTTCACCATAAGCGACCCTGCTGTCTTGAGGTGAGTGAATGTTTTCTTTGTACGATAGTACAGTCGTATAGCGTGGCCGGCTTATCGTTCCAAGGTCGCATTCCTGCCAGGGTTTCAGAGGTGGCGCGCGGACATGCCTATTTTGTCTGCTGTTCATGCTCCCCCAAACATTGACTTACTTGCTCATCGCCAGCACGATTGTCAGTCACCTGGTCAACAGAGATGAACGTGTTCATTTGAATTTTCAACAGAATCGCCCTTTTACATTAATAAAATTTAGGATTAACTCGAATATATGTAAGTATTCTGTATGCATTGCAACCAGGTTAGAAAAAGTGTACGAACATCTCAAAGCATTAGCTTATATGAACATCGTTCTAACCTCAAATCCGATCCACGGTGTTCGTGGCGTGATAACGCCACTGGCAGCAAAGCAGTTCCATTTCGGGACACGGAGACTAGGTATTGAGCAGCTCGCATGAGCACTCTACCCCAACCCTCCCTCTACGAGCGAGACGAAGGAAGAAGCCATGTCCACGCATAGACTAAAGATGCAGGTAGACCGATCTTGCTGGCTACACACAACCAATCTCGGTGTCCCAACATTGAATTACTTCTCTGCCAACATGTCTAGCGAAAACGACATGGTTTGGATTTTAGGTTAGAAAAACTGATTTGTAAACAAATGCTTAGAGAAGTTTCTATACTTCCTCTAACCAGTTTGTAATGCTTTTTTATTAAATTCAAAACGGTAAACGTACTTTATTAATATAATAGCGCTTGTCGTTTAAAAATTAAGATGTAAACAAACACGTTCATCACTGTTGACCATGTGAATTTGACAGTTGTGTAGGATTGAGGTAGGTCAATGTTGGGTACATGCGCAGAAGACGAATAAGCGGTCTACCTCAACTTTAGTGTCCCCGGGGCATGTCAACTGTATAAGGTCGTTGCCGGCAGGGAAGACAGACCCAGGTCGACCACGCCGCGATATGACTCGGCGAATTCCAAGGCAATCGTAGGGCCATGTGCTTTGGACTCCTGATCTCGAACTATCGCCGGGAAGGTCACAAGCAAGTGAAAGCGAGCGTAACTTTTTGGTACGTGTATTTTTCAGTCGCGTATAATTTACGTGCTTATTTTCCAAAACAAACATTGGTTGTTTTAGAACCTTGCAAATTGAAAATAGATAACTCTTTGCGAAAATCAGGCCACTCCAAGAGATCTGGAAATTATTATGATACTGTTAGTGAATTTAATTTTGAAAAAGTGCTAGTGTACGTATGGGTATGCAAACACGTACAGACACGTCCCGGATAGCATAATCTGAATAAAGCTGGTCATGAAAAGCCTATAAGTTTACAGCAATCCTGATGTGCAATTAAGTAAGCGTGAATCTGGCCTGAATCAATTACGATTACTACTCTCCACTTATCAAGTTTGGAGCAAACTAGTTTAGTAAAACTTCCTGCAAGCATACCTTGACTAGCCGCAAGCATAATTCAAGCAACCTGCAAGCTCGCCGTATGTGCCAGTCATTAGATATGATCAGAAAAGATTCCTCGGCAAGACAGATTCAAGTCAAATACTAGCTTGCCGCAAAGTTACATGCTAGCGAGGATATACGTCTCTCTCTCTCTCTCAAGTCACAGTTAGCTTGTCAAGCATAATTACTTCATTTCCAGTAAATTGGCTACTTGTAATTTGCGTAATCAAAGACAATGAAAGTTTTACAAGTGAATCTGTAGGTATGTAATCGGGCTTGACGTCTCATCGACAACGAGGTCATTAGAGAGGGAGCAAGTTACACAGGGAAGAGGGAGTGGGGAAGGCATGACAAGAAATCGGTCATGGCCTGTGTTAAGGACCCATCCCACCATTCGACTGGAGCGATTTCGGGAAACCATGGAAAACGGAAATCCGGATGGCCTAACCAGGAATCGAGCCCAGGTCCTCCCGAATGCGATTCCAGTGAGTTACGACCACGCCACCCCTCTCGGTGAGTGAATCTGTAAAATATGCACAAGTCAAAAAGATAGGGGCACTCTTTAGTTGGCACCACTAATGACACCTCGCCTTATTACGAATTCTCCATTCTCGTTGTGGAATACAGCGCCATCCACTTACAAACGACAAGCTTACATCCAGGATATGTATATGTTAAAAAAAAGAAAGAAAATCCGTACAGGTTTGAATTGTGTTCTGCCAGTGCGGGAAAGCCGTTGGCTAAACTTGGTGATTGTTCCCGACCACACACGCGATGGCCTGTGGGACTTGCCACGTGCCCAGTGCTGACGGTAAAGCCACCCCCTTGAAAACACTACGTTCCGCGCAACACGAAACGGACAGCAGGCAACCTCCAGTTAGACCCATCTCTCTCGCACGCGGTGAGGAAACACAGCCAGAGGGGAGGGGGAGAAAGAGGGAGGCCGTTGCCTTGAAACAATAACTGGCCAGACAAAGCCGTGATGAATGATAATTAGGGGGCACGGGAGAGGGGGTGAGCGAAGGACTGTGGCGAGGAGTAGTGTGGTGCGGGAGGGAGGGTGGGGTGACGTCAGGCCCGCAGGCCTTAATTAAAATTACGCACTGTCTCTTTTGGCGAGACAAATGGCGCTCGAAATGCGGCCCCTTCCCCTTCGACGGACCGCCACCCCCTTTCTCATAGTGGAACCCTCCCTGTGCCAGCTGCTGCCTCCCGGGCAAGATGGCCGCTCGCTCGGGCAGCTTGCGATAACGGCTCGCGAGTTGCGGCCACTTCCGACGCTGATTCTCCCGAAGGCGCGAGGTCTTAAAGGTTCTTTAAGGTAAATTGAGCACTTTTGAAATCAAACACTGAAAAAAAAAATCACAGCCCAAAACTACGCGTGTTCACTGGCACACATGCTCCCAGTTAGTTGGCAGCTAATTAGGACCAAATAGTTCTAAGACTTAAATTATTGAGAGCGTAATATTTCAATTATTGGCTATTGAAGTCTTAAGGCTTCTTGTTTTACACACAATAGAGTACAAATTTGAATATCAACCCATTTACATCAATAAAAATTTCTTGGTTACCACTTGTATGACGCACGAATAATGTGAGATGGTCCGGGGCAATGTTTATCTTTCATATAGCGGAAGGATACAAAATGATATGGAAAAGTAGTTCCTAAGCAGAGCTTTCAAAAGCGCTCAATTAACCGTGAACTGTATATACCTGTGTTATTAAATGAAATAATTACGCCGACATAGGCTAGTGTAGACCTATATCGCCATGGGAAACACAGAGAATGAGTTTAAAATATAAATGGAAGCAACCCACGACTAGTTACTGTCAACAGATATTTAAACCTTAAAAATAATCAAATAAGGAATTCAGTCAAGAGTTCTATCAAAACTACACAAACAAAAATTCCCTTTCCCCAGTAACATATCTCATGGGAGACATTCCATGCTACGACACTGCTGACAGTAATCGTACAAATATTATTTCAAATAACTCTTGTGATACATATATCAAGAGTAATTACTGAGAAATTACGCTCATTAAAACACGTGATACATTGGCGTATTACTTGTGCATATTTTATACTTTCCGTTGTACTTTGCTGGAGACGTTTTTACAGTGGGAATCACACGATATGCCCGTAGCAAATTAAAATAAATATAACCTAAACAAAAAAAAATCATGCAACCTACTTTGTCCATTGCGTAGGGAAAAGTTGCACCTTCATCACTGCAGAGTTACACACGACTGCATCGGTTTCCTGTTGACTGGTATCAGAAAACGCCACGAACTGCTTTCTGCCATTTAACATGAAATATTTACATTGTTTGGGGTGGCGGGTTCACGGAATATAAGGTTCGGCGAGGATCACGAACGAACGTAACATCAAGGAATGTCCCGTTTCACACGATAAAAACCGTCGAAAGGCTCCAAACAATTCCTCTGATGTTCAGGAGTCCTTGCTTCACTATCTGAATGAGTGAGTGAAGATATTTGGGCGGATCTTACCATCGAGGTCTTGAGAAAACCCGCCGACCAGCGACATCGTCCGGCACAATCCCCACGTGCGAAAATCCGGGGGCGACCCTTCCGGGAATCGAATCCGGTTCTCCAAGGTAGGAGGGGAGGAGAGTAGTCTAACCACTACGCCACAGCAAGGGGAAAGAACCAGAACATCCTTCCAAATAAACACAAAAATTCAATCCGCTGAAGGTGAGGACCGCGCAAGTTTCGATAGGCTTATCTCGGCAGCATTTCTTTGTAAATCGCCGCCCTCTTCTTAGATTACTCTTGCTAACGTTATTTAGCTTTCGCGAGCAGAGTGGAGGCAAGGGAAGCGACGAAGAGCAGCAACACATAACAATATGTTATAAAATTGCCTAGGATATAATTCGATTGAACGCATGGTTGGATGAGAAATAATGCTACCCAACCCGACGTTTATGGCGGCGATTCCTGTGATCTGTACAACTGTGCCACCAGAACTCTTGCAGAGACGTGTTCAAGGAGGGATTGTGAGCCTTCGCACGCGGATCTTGTACGCACTTGCCTCTATGACCGTTGTACTTTCGTAGTGTGGCCATGAAGTTATAGGCTGTTCACGGTAAAGTGAGCACTTTTGAAGCCCTAGTTACTTTTTCCTTTCAGTCATATTTTATAATTTAACCACCTTCTTAAATAAATATTTACCTGTAAGTAATAAACACATTATGTATATCCCACCGCACTCGGAAGTTAGCGTCTAAGACTAAAATAAAATATATTTACTGCCTATTATTCCAAATGAAAGGGCTTTCAAAAGTGCTCACTTTACCGTGAAAGCTTATAATACTTATTGTCAATCAGTGGCGTGTGGCGAACTGTTGCAAGGTAAGCTGTGTTGTTCTCTGTGGTATACCTGATCGTTTGCTGATTTACACATCGGCAACTTGAATGTAGTTGCGCGATTGACGTAGCAGCACGTGTGTGATGGTTGCGTCGCCGCTCTCTCGTGAGTGGCCGCAATACATTCAGTTTCTCCAAGCCCCACTCTGGTTACTGGTTCCTCCTGCGCGTGCCGGGTGTGTACAGCACTGAGCAATCACCAACTTGCCTTGCAACACTTCACCACACGCCAGTGTTGCCGCTGTGTTTGCTGAATTAAATATTGTATGATAATTCAGAGTTAGGCACGTGATCAACGCTTCTGAAATGCTTCTAATTAGGACCTTAACGGCCAAAATAAATCCGTCATTTTAAAAAGAATACTGAGCGGCACGTTTATTAACGATTTGAAGTCAAAAAAGTATAAAGGACACAAAATTAAAAAATATATATATTCCGTTTAACCAAGGATCACTTTTTCCAATATAACCATACATTGACGAAAGAAATATGTAAACGAAAACCATCAGTGTGGGCGTATACAGTGATTTAAACTGTACAAAATTGTATATTCTGTTAGGACCTATGTCTGCTAATGTAACTAAATAGCTATTGGAATTATTGTCAATAGTCTACTAGATCTGTACTAGCCAAATTTGTATTGCTTGAATTTTGCTTCCATATTCACGTCTTTTAGCAACTGTGAATGTAATATTTGGTTTGGTCTTCTGCTGATTTATACAAATGTAATAACACTTCCATAGCCACTGAGTTAATATAACACAAACCGCAATTCATATTTTTTTTACTTTAATTTTATTACAAGGTTATTCTTGCACTACATACAAATTGTAGTGCACAATTAAACGCCGCGGACGATTACCTCATCATTCGGGGTAATGTCTTAATCAATTCTAGGTATTTAAATATTATTCCTTGGTTCATTAAGTTATTTGCGACTAACTTACGTTCTCAAATATCTTTATCATAAAACAATAATGAAAATACAGGATTTTAATGATGATTACGATGCACGTCCTTTCTCTTCCCACCTCCTAATTTGGTTGATGAATGCATATTAACATTTGTACTTCCCCCATACACACGAGCAAGTGAAGCATTTTTTTTTTTTATCTTTATGAGTTATTTTGTAAGGACTTCCTCGCTTTTCCAAAAAACCTGATAGTTTACCTATTTTATGGTTTTGTCATGTTATCAGTCATTTGAGATACGCAAACAGTACTTCCCAGAAATGTATTTTAAACTGCACAGAACGTCATGTCCAGATATAAGCTGTCAATAGCTTTTAAGGTGGAATAGGAAGGGGGAGGGGGGAGAAAGGTAAAATGTCAAAGTACACGGACCAAAACACCACAGTTACTGGTGCTTCCAGGCTCATACAAACCTGCAAAATTATATCAAATATCAAACTAAATTTATAAAGATTATTTAACTGAATAGAATTTAATCCCTCTAATGTAATACCTTCACCATCCCCTCACTGCTTAAAATGCTGTTACGACACTGCAAATAAGCAGCGTTTTTTAATCCGCTGTCGGGAGCATATATACTAAGCGTGTATACTTTTTTTATAATAAAAGGAGAACTATAATACATAAGGTCTTTGGATAGATAGGTACTTCCATTTTGGTTTCTTGTATACAGCTCGTACACTGTTAATTAAAAACTTTAGAAACCAACCTACAAAAAAATTATGCCTGCTCGTACTCGTAATTGCATATATTTTAACGCAATCACCCCCTGGCATGCTGTCAGAAAAGTTGGCATAGAGGCAAGTAATCTAGTGATGTGCATTGAGGGTGCTGACCATTAAAAAAAATAATTATTTGGTATTTCTTAAGAAACATGTTTCACTAATATACATTATTTACAAGTACTATTTCCTAGCACTAAAAATATTTAAGAACACACAATTTTTCAACAGCCAATCACAACTGAGGGGGTAGCGGGGAGGGGATGAGGAGGGGAGGGGGAAGAAGCGTAACACTTTGGTCAACCACAGCAAAGGAGGTAAAGGGGGAGGAGGTTCAGGGGGGTTGTGGAGGGGTTAGAGGGGAGGGGATTACGGGGTTAAAGGTCAAAGGTTACTTGAGGGTCATTTTGTCCCAGAACATATATACTCCCTCTACTAACCCGCATTTTAGCATAGCCTATTAGCATTTCAAAATCATAATTTCACTGTATTTGGCATGTACCAATAATATAAACTAGCTTACCAAAATGAGATCACTCACATTGAAATAAGACACCATGAGTTACTTCAGAAAATCTTTAAAATAACTCTATGAAGTTTCTTTGCGATTTGAAAAATTTTCTTTGAGTAATACAATTCTTGCATATTTTTTTATTTGCAGCAATCTATGAGTTTTCTTTTTTTGTAAAATAAATGTTGCTAAACATACCTCAAAATGAATTAACACGTGTCCTTTCAGTCACCGTTGTTTAAATTTTCTGCAAATATTTTCGTTTATTTTATTCTTAGAATCCATACACACTAAAATTGTGATTTTTACATGGTATAAGCAAAAAGTTAGCTGCTCCAAATTTTTGTATGTGTGGCAACAGTATTTACAAGCAATGTCTACAAGTTTAATGGTATACAAAAATAAAATAATGCCTTTTCCATGACCAGCATCGTTACTGTCATAGTAAATGCGTGGATGTTTAAATTTGAGCATCAGAGTAAGCTGTTCAGTGTAAAATAAGCACTTTTGAGGCCCTAGTCACTTTTTCCTTTCAGCCATTTACCATCATTTAAACATATTTTTAAATAAATATTGGCATGTAAGTAATAAACACAGTTTGTATATTCCACCGCACTCGGACGTTAACGTCTAAGGCTAAAATTAAATATTTTCATTGACTATTATTCCAAATGTGAGGGCTTTCAAAAGTGCTCACTTTATCGTGAATACCATCTAGTTACATTTTTTTTTTCTTTTTTTTGCACAATGAGGTCCGATTTGGCATATTTACGTTTCTAAATAATGTTATAATTCCCCTTGGTTGGAGTATGAATAAAGTAAAATAGCCTTCGGCAGTGTTAATGTCACGTGTGGTGGAAGGAAACAAAATTGGCGCTCGGTCACACATTAATTTCTGAGTCCAAGTGTTGTAGTCACACAGTTTTCTTGGTGAGCGCTGTACTTGCCTTCAGCGCTTGTGTTCGAACCACTGAACAACGCGCTGCGTGATCGATGGTAAAGTCTGTTCACAATTAAATCAACCTTAAAAAAAAAATCACTGTCCGTACCTGCATATATTTTAACGGGCGCACTGAGTGACATGCACCCAGTAAAGTTGGTAATGATGGATGGAAAATACTTCCATAGTTTAACGTCACATAAATAGTGTTAGGTAACAATTTGTGGAAACTGGCATAATTTCTTTTCCTCTTTTTTTTTTAAATGCGTCTAAGTATAAGAATGATCAAATTTTTAACATGTTTACTTCTCTAATAATTCTCCAGTTCCACTTGACCGACGCATCAATAAAGTGATGAGGCCCATTGCAATGTTATTTTACATAAGGCGGAGGAATATACAACGTGCGTACAAGTAGATCTTAAGCAGGGCTTTCAAAAGTGCTCATTTTACCGTGAAAAGCCTATACTGAAATTAACCATCCATGTCAAAGAGGTGTAAAAAATTCCTCCAATCAGATTAGCCCCAAGGAAGAGACTCAGAGTACTGGACACCGGTACATTTCTGTGTACAGGACATGTCAAAAACACGATGACTGAGCTGGTTAACCGCGACCAGCACATCAATGCTATTATTCAGTATTCAGTTTCACAGCAGGCTACGTGAACGGTTCTTCCTACAGTTACGTATTTTAGGAATTCCACATCACGTCCTGCAGCTGATGAATCGCACATGGAACACTGTCAAACTCGAAGCTTCTACAAAATGGTGTCGTTGCTCACCTGGCTCCCGTTCGTAATTCGCATTGTTGCTGCACTAGGTCAAGTTACGATATGGCGCGCGAAAGACAGACATGTTTTATCTCTCTCGACATACAGGAAAGTCTTTTTTTTTCCTGGTGGTCCTATCTCAGTACTTCCCCATTTCCGAACATATCAAAATTTACGGCTGTGACAAAAACTAGGCCACGAAATGTTCAGCCGTGCTCTATTTTTCAGTGTGCCAACGACCAGCGATTACGCCACTCTGAACCAGTTTGTACGTAAACCACAACCAACCGCGCACACATATTTGCTAATCGTGTAGGCAATAGAGAACACGTGTAGTGTTTACATAGTAACCAATTTGTTTTTGTACGCTTGGTTACAAATTGTAAAGAACAATTTGTCACATTACATACCCGGCGAAGTTGACTAGCCAATGAAATCGGTTCATGTCTTTCAGAATGGTTGCTGTAAAAGCAAGAACATGCATACATCCGTCGGTAATTATTCCCAGTGCAGTCGACCGGGACCAACCTCACGAATTTCCGAATGCAATTGACTAAATGCACTCTTTTACCACAAGGATTTTGCTGGACTATGAACTTCCCATTTATGATATAGAGTTTGTTTATTTCTAAATAATGCCTAGGAGCTAAATCAGACAAAAAAAACGCTACATATGCAGAATACATACGGAATCGAGCGACAAACTGTGGCTACAGGTTCTCAGCAAATATTAAAAAAAAAAAAATTAATTAAAAAGAACGGTTAAAAACATACAAATGTCTTATGGTCTAAAGTGATTCCTAAAGACATAATTTATGCCTTGGATGGTGGAGCTGAACTAGTATTTTGTTGTAGTTATTGCGGGAAGTATTTGAAGGCGAGGAATGAGTAAATGTGTTGGTGAACAAACATTTGCAACAATGGAAAACTTGTCTCTTCCACCAACTTGGTCAATGGAAAAATCTGGGGCTGCAGAAACTATTTTGCTATACAATTGACTCTGAAGCGTACTTTCTTTTCACGACGATTTATTATCCAGCATTGCTAAATTAAATTTAAAAAAGTTGCAATATTCCACCGTATTTTGGAGAATTGGATCAACTTGAAAACAAATTATGGCAATACCCGACATGTGACATGGGCAGCGAGACACGCACAGGACGGTTGCCGTAGTTCAGGAGTACCAAGTCTTAAGGGAAGTGTTGCTGCGAACTGCTTCAATTTTCGATCGATGATGGAACTTAACCATCTATGTGCTCCCGTTCACGTAACTTCTGAATACTATTGTGACTGTTGTCAAGTACCATCACTGATAAAAGCTCGTAGCTTTATTTGTGCTGTAAATGTGCTGTCACCGACAAGTTATTGATAACTGTAGGACAGTATCCACAGTAAACAAACAAGATGGCCTTAGTGAAACATCAAGTCGAGAGATTTAAGTGTAGAAACAAGGCGCAAAAATATACTTTTTTTTTTAGCAATCTGTTAATTGCATCATAAAACTGAAACAGTGAATGAGCTGAGCTGAGATACTTGGGAAGCCTTAACGACTAGGTCTCCAGCTCTCGTGGACATTGGGCGTACAGTGAGATGAAGATGAAGCCACGCCAAGATAAAAAGTCGGGGGAAGGGGGAGTAATCCGAGAAAACGCCCCGGTTACAGGTAACTACCACTATAGGCTGTTAACGATAAAGTGAGCACTTTTTAAGGCCCTGCCAACAGGCCATTAACCACTAATAAATATATCTTATTGCTGCCTCAGGCATTAAATTTTGAGGGTGGTGAAATGTGCACACGGTGTTTATTGGTCACATTGCAGTGTTTATATTAAAAAGCATCAGGAAGATAGAAATTGGATGAAAGGAAGAATTTCGAGGGCCCTTTAAAAGTGCTCACTTTACCGTGAACAGCGTATACCTACCCATTAACTCGCAGACTTCTCTAGCTTATGTTTTCGAACTGCAAATATTCCGTTAGTAGGTGTATTTTCCTTCTCTCCTCTCTCTTTCCGATTATCACATCTTCGTGTGCGTAACGCACGTCGGACGCTCGCACGGCGCTCAATACTCGCCGACTGAACCAATTACTGCATTGTTTAGCCTGGTAGCAAGCGGGAACAGGCACCAACAGACCGAACCGCAGCCGCGGACAAAAACAAAACGTCAACAAAACCTCTCGCCCCTTCCACCCCACCGCCTTTTTCACACGGGACCAGCGTGGCGTTCTAATGCAAACACTCCCCGCTAAGCGTAGGTCAACTTTGCCCCGCCAATTCCACCTCGTCCGACAATTCGCTCCCCCGGAGTGGATGAATAATTAGGTGTCGACTGGCGACGCAATCAAATGTGGACAACTCCCGTCCAGTAAAGTCTGTAACGACGGAGAGAAAGTAGTTCCGTGTCTTAACGTCGAATTGCACGTGTTAGGTAAACGCGTGTGAATACTGAAATTATTTCTTTTGCTTTCTGTCTTTGCAATGCATGAGTTTAAGAATGATCATGTTTGTAAAATATTTACTTTTCCTATAGTTTCACTCGACCGCAGCATGAATAAAGAGATCAGGCCGACGGCAATTGTAATTTTACATGTGGTGAAAGAATACACAAGGCGCAGACAAGTAGATCTTCAGAAGGGCTTTCGAAAGTACTCAGTTTATCGTGAACGTTAACGAAGTAATGTTTCCGTAGCCGAAAGTTGTGTTATGCTAAAGATGACAGGAAGAACAAAGTATTTGTGTTACTACGACACCAATTTACGCTGACTTGAAATTAACTTTTATAGTTTCATGATGGAACATTCTGTAGATTCGCTGCGTTGTAAAATGGTGGACACTAGTGAACAACGATAATTTCATAAAGTGAAACCACTGTACTTAGATTTTAAAGCGTAAAATCAGAACTAGATATAACTTAGATCAGCTTTCAAACCGTGCGAAGCAGTTTCGTGTTTCAAATATGCATATGTTTGGAGAGCATGAAGTATACGTGTGCTAAGACCCTGTGGTTATTAACTTCCAATCGTTGAACGTAGTAATTTTTGTGCACTGTGCTACGTCAGTGCTACAGCCAAACATCAAATGCTGCTCTTGGGGCTAGTATAATCCCATTCACGGTTAGGTTACTTCACACTTTTCTGACGCCCTGCTAAAGTTCCACTTCCAGGATATTCATCCGCCTCGTGCAAGCTAAGCTTAAATACGTATAGAAAATGACACCAAAGGACAAAGCACCGAATTCGTGCCCACTCCGTTGTAATAACAGTTTGTTTAAGAACTATTTCTTACTAGGTGCTACCAACACACATGTTTTCTCACAGTTGTTATTCGTATTTATTATAAACGAAATATTATAATGAATATATAAAATATAGGCGAAACTTTAATTTAACGAAAGATAAGATACTTTTATGACAACAGAGGTTATGGTAACAGAGGTATAAAACTGCTGTTACATGGCGTAATTGAGAACTAAGCACGTATTACATGGGGTGATTTGTCAATGGTTTGATACGAAAATTGTGGAAAAACAGCTGGGGGGAACGTTGTAACGCTGTAACCAAGTGCCCCATTCCGACGACACATTTTATATTTCATAACCCACAAGTCTCGGTGCTGTACTACGCGTTCCGTACACTATAAGAAAATGGTTGTAATTTGAACTATGAAATATTTTGTACTTTTTCAACACTTTGCAAGAATACAATATTGCCAGCCATGACAGTCTGCCGTGAACAGCAGCAACTGCACCACGTATTTAACCCATTGTGACAGTACAATACAGGCATGTACTTTACAATTTCGTTAACACTTTGCGTGTTCATTACGAAGTACTCGCGGGATATACATATATTCATTGCACGTGGCCATGTGAAACAAATTACAGCAGTAATATGTCCAAGATAAATGTTGTTTTGAAGATTTTGTGTGTGTGTGTGTGTGTGTGTGTGTGTAATTATACCGTATTTCGTCTCGATACTTGCTTTGCTGATGAGTTCAGTGTGGAATGGTTTAGATCAATTTTTTCAAATCAAAATTACGCTGGATTTTTTTCTTTGTCCTACAAGAAATTTTTAGGAGTAGGCCCTACGCAATGAAAGTTAATTCTTTAGTAAATTTATTTTTTGTAAGAGTATTAAAATACACATACCAAAATTTGGTGGTTAAAAAATACAAAGATATATCTTGTAATTATTTTACAAAGGAAAAATTTGTAGGCTTAGCCCTACAAAGTATTGTTTTGGCACCTCTGTCTCGTAGAATCAGCTTCCACTGGGTGATCGGTAGAACAATGGTTCAGTTCCCTGTGAAGTAAAATAATGAGGGGCTTCACTCCCTACATCTGGAGTTGTTAGGTTATGCTTATTGTTCAATTTATTCTATAAGTCGTGTTCAGCAAAGAATATCTAGCATTTGAAGAGATCTAGGCCTATTCTTATAATTAAGTAATTCATTTATAACAATATGCCGCAATCTGCCTTATTAATTACTTTCTATATCCATGGTAATGAAGTGTGCTATTTCCGGCGTCACTGTAAAATGAAAGCCTAGGAACGATGCATAATAGTACGTAATCGGAGGTAGCGCAATGCAAAGGAAGTTCTCACGTTATAATGGTCTCTATTGGGAGTGGCTAATGTGTCTCAGACGACCTCCATCCAGCTATAGCAAAACCCAGCCTGAGTAGGTGTTCCGTGTGAAAGCCGGCGAGGGAGACAGAAGAGAGAAAATAGCTGGAATGGTCGGAGTTGGGGAAATGTTTGGAATGCCGAAGGGGGGGGGGGGGTTGGGGGAAGGGGGGCAGTAAGCCTGCAGACCCTGTGATGCGAGTAAACCACAAGAAATTCGACGTGCCCGGCCAGAGCGTTGTCAGAGGAAAGGGTCACGGCCATGTTTTATAAATGAGCCAGCACTTGTTTCTGTTTCAGAGAAATTAGCTGCAGCCGTAACGGTCGCTCTGACATCTGACGGCGGAATATGCCAACTAGCCCGGACGCCCGGGCGTCCAAACATCTCTTATCCATTACGGCCGGACGCCATTACCCGAACGACTGTATGATGCCTCCCCGGGGCTAATGTGCGCTGCTCGCTCATTACTAGTGCATTATCTCCGCGACATTAGGCTAATCAAACTGGAAATATCGCCGATGTAGTGCTCCCTTCGTTCGACACCGTCTCTCTCTGGCGCGCGCACTCGGACCCACGCAGCTTCGCTCCTTTGCGAAAGTCTCGTACTAACATCCATGACCTCTGGAGCGCGGCTCGGGGCAACACCGGCACAAGTGACATTCTCTTCAGTATAATGCCTTCCCCCACTTTCGCACCTTTCACCAGTCTCTCTGGCCGTAACCACGCCCTCTCCCCCAAATGAGCAACTCCAGAGAGAGAGAGAGAGAGAGAGACGGAGATAGAAAGACTCACGACACAGCCGAAATGTATTCTTTTGGTCTCCGTGGAGCTTTGTGGTGACGTATTTACTAGCAAATTGTTCTGTGGAATATCAAGAATAACTGTACCCCTTATTGTGGAATACGTACGAACCAACTATCAATTTTCCACAACCCCGTAAATATGTATTCAAAGCACGAATACATGGTCCATACTTTCGACACACAACACACACACACACACACACACACGCTCATATATATATTTATATATAGACACATACGAGGGTTAATTCAGAAGTCATGGCAACTATTGTTTATCCTCCGAAAATGACACAACGCGGGAAATGAAAGTGTACGACATGTACGTTTTAAAAGTGACAATCACATGGTGGGGCATGGATGCAGGAATGTCCGGCAAGGAACAAAGACAAACACGGCTGTTGTGAAAGTGACAATCACATGGTGGGGCATGGATGCAGGAATGTCCGGCAAGGAACAAAGACAAACACGGCTGTTGTGAAAGTGACAATCACATGGTGGGGCATGGATGCAGGAATGTCCGGCAAGGAACAAAGACAAACACGGCTGTTGTGAAAGTGACAATCACATGGTGGGGCATGGATGCAGGAATGTCCGGCAAGGAACAAAGACAAACACGGCTGTTGTGAAATTCTGGCTTAATTGATATATTATCGTACAAACTGTATACACTCATGTGAACGGGCATGTATCGTACGTGTACGAGCTGTTTAACAATTTTTTCAAAGTGGTCTCCGAGGTTGTCCACGGTTTTTTTTTGCCAGCGTTGCATTGCGATATTTCGGAAATACTGTTTCGTGATCTATATATCGCCACGGCTCAAATTTTACGACTTAGCATGCAGGTATATTCAACCAACACACGCTGACATATTGGAACGCCAAAGTATCAGTTTGTACCGATAACGAAATTAACAATATTTCACATAGCATGCGTGAAACCTAAGAAAAAATATAGGAACTAGTGGACACATCCCGGAAATACAACCGATCATAGCAGTGTGTGTACCGATTGTCACAAATTCCCAAGTCTGGGCGCAATGTTGAACAGTAAAAATAGAACGACGTGGAGAAACCCACGCTCCAATTTAAAAGAAATTGCCACCTCATTTCCTTCCTTTTCGGTTGACATCTCGAATCAAATCACATGGGTGATATTAATGTCAAGTAGCTGGTTGCTCATGTTTTGCATTGATCGTTTTAATTTAATTAATTTGGTTTTTAGAGTCAACACCATGTTTAAAACCCTGTCATTTTTCTCATACGAAATGTGAAAACGACACTTATGCTGTGATAATATTATTATAGGTTTTGATTTTTAAATACCAGTCAAACATATAACATATTACGTCATCTATATTACCCGTTAGACATGAGACGTGTAAATTTTAGGGTAAATTTTATCCAAGTGGTATTATTACAAGTGACTAGTAGTACGGCTGTGGCGTTTTGAATAAAGGTTGAAAATATATTTCCTCAGTTACTTTATTATTTCTTGTTAAGTGTTCTTTATAAGAATTTCTCTCTTTTTTTTCTACAAAGCCTAAAATAAATATTATTTAGATTTTTTAATGAAGAAACCTTTTTTTTTTCTCGATAAATTTCGTCCACGATTGTAATTTTTAGCATTTATTTTTTAAACTGCGAATTTATAAATGTTTCAATTGTATTTATTTTAGATGCTGTTTTATCAGATTGTCGTCGCTTGTCACGTTACTGCTCAGTCCTTGCTTACTGGTTGTTGGTACGCCTGTGCCTCCTCCACTTCTTCTCTCCCTTCGTGCATGGCAAGCCACTGTCATCTGTCGATGTGGCAACCATGCTTGTTCTTAGTTGTCCCAAAGCAGTGTCCTTCATGGCTTGCTTTAGGCAAGCAATTCTTCTTTTATTACTCAACACATTTCTCTTCTTATAGTCCTGATCGGTAGCAGTTCAAGAAGTGTTTATCTACAATTCATCATAACTGTTTTGGATTGTAAGTGCCATCTGTATTTCGATTTAAAAATATGTTTAGCAATTTTGACGGAGAATACGAGCAGTAACGATCAGTGAAACGTTTCCAGCTCTGTGAACGCCATTGTGCATGCGATCTTTTGCCGTCACGTTTATGCGAGTACTTTACTGGTGTTATCAGAATATGTTATCGGTAGTTAATGATTTTTGTATTTAATTTCTTCAAGCATAGTTGGTTGCAGGAGTGCCTTTGTAGTAAGTTTTCTTGCGTGAACTGTAATATTATCGACGCGTGTTAAGGGTTGGTCCGCCATTTTCGGTAACGTGATTTGTTATGAAGGGCCAATGTGCATTTTCATTGTGCAGTTTATTTGTTTCGGGAAAACCTGTGGAGTGTTGTATTTACTGAACGATTCTGCAAATTATTTCGTGGCAAACAAACGTATCCATGGATTTCCACAGAGCAAAGTGTGTTCAGGAATTGCAAATAGAAATTACGAACCATAAGTCAAAGAGTTTTGTAATTAATATACGTATTTCGAAACGGTTATTAGAATGTTTAAAACGTACGTGGCCTAGAAAACTACCTTTTCAGCTCTGTTTTGTAGCGCAAAACTAACACGTTTACGATATCGAAAATTCAACAAGATCAAGGTTAACTTCGCCAAAAATATTTACGTACGTACGGAATATTTTTATTATTCACATCGGTACGAACGTAATATCTATCGCGTTTTCTTCTTTCGGTGAGGTTAGAACTTTACAAGTTATAATAATTTGAACGTTACTTCCATACGAAATACTCTACTGGTCCATTAAAACAGTGCGTATGCAATTAAAAACTCTGCCGATTCATAAGAAGTGCTGCAAAACAATGCCGTCTCATCAAATACGTTAAAGTAATGTCTCTATCAACCCCATCCACCCGAAATAAAATAAACAGAGCCTCAGCAGTATAAGTTCGCCATAGCCAAAATAAAGTAAGCTGGAATGATAATTTGCATTGATCATAGCATTTGTTAATACGCTTTATTTTCCTCATAGATATAGCAGCTGTAGTGAAAGGATACATGGTTGCCCCGCTACATTTCTAGAACTGTCAAAATTTAGGGAACTTAACTTATATGAAATGGAATATATATGCTCCAAGTGCACAACTGACATCAAAACTCAAACAGACTCAAAATAAATGTTACATATTCACAAAAATTCTACCTCATATATGTTACATTTGAACAACAGCATTTAACACAACCGTACATAATACTACAACGAAAATAAATGAGACAATACTTTTCTTGTTAGGATTTCCTTTTTGTCTGCTGTTCCTATCCTTAGATTGTAGTAGTGTCATTCATGCATACTTATTTGACATTCCTTAAGAGAACCATTTTTGTTTAAGATGCCGAATGCCAAGAATATACCAGTCTTAAGGAACTGCGAAACAACGAATAATCATGTTCAGCTACACATTATTATTCATTAAGGAATTACATAAGAGAATCATTTACGTAAAATTGACGGTTTTTTGTTACTCAACGTCATTTTATGTATAATATATACACATGCAAATGAATATACTGTAAGCAGCATAAGTGCATATGTAATTTGGAAAATTACTAGCAACAAAAATTGCCACAGAAATAATAAATTACTTTCAGTGCTTACTATGCGAAGTGATTTACATTTTCAGTTACCTGCCATATTTCTTTGACGGTTTCATAACATGTAAGAGATTGAAATGATGTTATTGAGAGTTTAGAATAAAAATATCTATGTATAATTTTAAAAATTCACAGAAATTATAAGTAACTGTCACAGAGAAGAGTGTTACTTTTTTCTCCACATAAATTAGACTTGTGGTCAAAGAAATTGACAAGATATGTCTGCTGCACTTGCTATAGTTAAATGGATTACCCTAATTAGTTTTTTTAAAGGCAGCGGATCAAAATCTGAGGCATGTAACATGCGCTAGCTGCAAAACATAAATGCACATAACTAGCCTTGATGTACGACGAAAAATAGAAAATTAATTAGAATTCGGATTTCTTGGTCAGACGCCATGCCATCGCTGCACATT
The DNA here is from genome assembly GCA_029891345.1 of Dryococelus australis. NCBI lineage: Eukaryota > Metazoa > Arthropoda > Insecta > Phasmatodea > Phasmatidae > Dryococelus > Dryococelus australis. Next base: position 82,588,553 of record CM056995.1, read on the forward strand.
AAAAGCTGTTCACAGTAAAGTCAGCACTTTTGAAATCAACCCTTGAAAATTGTGTCTGTCCCTACCTGCGTGTATTTTTAACAGCCACACGTAGTGGCATGCACCCAGTGAAGTTGGCAACGATGGAAGGAAAGTATTTCCATGTCTCAAGCTTTGAATTAAAAGTGTTCGGTAAACATTTCTCAATACTACAATAATTTATTTTTCTTTCTGATTTTTTAATGCTTATAAATATGTGGATTATAATATTTGTAAAATATTTACTGTTATAATAATTTTATAGTTTCCATTTATTGACGCATGAATGAAGTTATCAGGTCAATGGCATTGTTGATTTTACATATGGCGGGATAATACACAAAGTGCTTACAAGTAGATCTTAACCAGGATTTTCAAAAGTCCACATTTTATCGTGAACAACTTATACTAACAGTGACTTTACGTTAGGCCTATGCGGTGTGGTATAATTTGGGTGTAATTATTTAGCGGAGAGTTCAAAACCATTTAGGCATAGGCCTAGTCCGTTTGCTGTTAATCGAGTACTTTTGAAATCAAACTTTGAAAAATGTCGCTGCTCCTACCGGAATGTATTTTAACGAGCACAGCGAGTTGCATACGCTCCGTAAAGTTGATAACCGCGGAGGGAAAGTAGTTCCGGATCTAAAAGTTGAATTAAGTGTTAGGTAAACATCTGAGAGTTTTAAAATTACTATATTTCTCTCGCTTTATGTTTATTTTAGTGAAAATGAGTGTAAATATTAACAAATTCGTAAACATATTTACTTTTCTAATTATTTTACAGTATCACTTGACCGACGCATGAATAAAATGATTAAGTCCATGGCAATGCTAATTTACACATGGTGTAAGAATACACAATGTACATACAAGTATATCTTGATCACGGCTTTCAAGAGTATCCAGTTTAGTGTGAACGGCGTATACAAACGCTACGTGACTGTAATCATAAATAATCACTTATCATGCAGCACAAACTCACAGCAGTTTACATAGCTCTAGGTAAAGCTTAGAAAAGAACTTTTGTGCGGGTGTCCAGTGATATGATCGATTTTCGTTGGACGTTCGTTCTTGAAATGCGGTTTTTTTTCAAGTACTGTAGCTTCATGCGGATGCGTCATGATCGAGCGCCGTAGGTCGAAGCTGTTAGTCTGACAGTAACAGTTTTCGTGCCCGAGTGGCGAAGTCGCGAAGAGTCGAAATGTGGCATGGCCGTTGTCTCAAGAGACGCCACTCCTTATGTAACTGCGACTTTTGACTTCTAAAAAGATAAATAATAAAATACTCCTTAATCCAAAAAGGTGTAAAAAAAAAAGACGGTGTAGTGGCTGACACGCAGAAGAAGTGTATTGACGACTCCCTACACAGCGACTTCAAGACAGACGACTCCTGGCGCGGCCCTGGCATCAAGAAGCGACTTGACATGACCGAGGAATCAAGATGGTCGTGGTGTCAAGAGGAGACTCTCACGATAAAAAGTACGACTCCTGGCACTGCAGCGGTATAGAGCCGACTGCCAGTGCCAAAGGGATTTCAAGAAAGCCTGTTCCAGAAGAGCAGCTGCACTTAGTATACCGTGGGTAATAATTGTGGTTACCTTAAAATGAGACAATTTGTAAATAATATAAAGAGAACATATTACTTACTATGTTGGCAGTACGGTAGTGTGTTGTGAAGGAAACCATGAATAAAAGTTACTTATTTAATTAAAATGAAAGGCGTATCTTACGATTTCATATATTGTGTTTTAATTACAACTGAATTTCAGCAATAAGACAAAATAACTCAATATTGATCAGAGGGGGAAAAATGTTTATACAGAAACGCTTTGACTGAAACCGGTGGCACGTTTAAGACATAGGCCACAAAGATAAAATACAAACTATAAAACTAGCAATTCATGTTTTCATGGCTCTGTTCAGATCTAAAATTATTGCTGTGAGGTATCTGAAACAGATAGGCGCGAGGTTATTGTGAGCAGTAGAATCGCTTCGTGGAACAGTGAAACTCCAAGAAGAATTCTCAAATGGCGCTCAAAGTGCCGATTACGTTGGGAGCAATTGAAGTTAGAAAAATCAAACACATTTTGTATCTTTCTGCTAGCATTAATATGGGTATAGAAGAAATAGAGCAATATTTATTACTGTAATTGATTCACTGACACAGCACGTTTTCATAAAGGATTATAAAAAAAAAAACTATGTAATAAGGCAACGAAGTTCTTTACAGAAATCAATGTATGCGTGATAAATATGCACCAGCACAAGAGCACGAGATTAACAACCTTGTGAAGTAGTAATTTTTGCATGATTTAGTGCCATACATTTATTTGGCAACTGGGTGGAAATCAGGTTATCTCTCTTATCTTTCTTACAGCTATTTAATTTCGTATATAATCTGCGAGTTAAATGTAACAACGTATTAGTACGCTGACTCAGATATCTAAAATTCTCAATAATAGAAATAAATACATAGCCATACACACAGTTCATAATACGACGGGGCACAACAAGTACAGCTAACAGTTTAGAATTTGAGCATCAAAATCGTAGTCGTATGAGGCATTTATATTTACAACCGTGTTGCGTAAAACCGAATACAACATTTATATTACATGACTGAGTACGAAAATAAATTTTAAAATAATTGTAAATCAGCTTAAGTTTTAAACACGAAAAATTTTCAATACACTCTGCAGTTTCATATTTCTAACAATTATGTAAAATATATTATGTAAAATCAATTATACTATCATTGAAACCCAATACAGGAAAATTATTTATTTATTTATTATATATATATATATATATATATATATATATATATATATATAGAGAGAGAGAGAGAGAGAGAGAGAGAGAGAGAGAGAAGAGACAATAAACACATAGTATATTGTATCTTATATATAGCCTTAAAGCTCACTGATAAAGATACCATATTGTCCCGTATTTTACCGTTCTTAAAAAACCACACAAAAACTTTTGACCAGTCAACCTCTATAAGATTTTAAACACTTGGTAAGGCTAGTTTCATAACTATGTAAACAGACAAATCAGAAATGGATGAGTGAAATCTGGACAACGCTTAACCGCTGGGGTCGCTATCGTTGATGCGGGTGAAGCGAGATGCAGATGAAGTAGCGATGTGAAGCAATGGCGCGGGATACGCGAGCACACCGAGAACATCCACAGGCCTTTGGAAACGTCCGCAACGCTTCCCCCATGCGAAACATCGTGTTTGATCCCGCCAGTAATAGAACCAGGTTCGACTTGGCGGATTGTGAGATGTCAAACCAGTACACCAACGCGGCTCCTGGTAAGTTAGAAAACATTAATATAGTCCACTCACGATTTCTTCGGCCTTTTTGAATCAAACCTTTGAAAGATCTCCACATGTATGACGAGTTTAGTTATTTGCTTAATACGTCCTGTATCACAAGCGTTTTATACTTGTGTTCAAAAAAGTTACCTTTTATCCTGTTAAATTGAAATGTTATTAATATCTTATCTGTAAATCATAATGCTTCATCGATAAATAATTTGAATACAAAACAGGGAGAAAATAGCTATGTTGGTAACGTCTAGTAAGAAACAGTTCTTATACAAAATATCATTACACGAATGTGGTGCGTTGTCCCTCTGGTGTAATTCTACAGACTTGTTAAGCTTGGTTTGCACCCGGCGGAGGAATATCCTGCAAGTATAACATCAGCAGGGCTTCATAAAAGGCTGAAGTAACCGTGACTGGACTATAGTTATTATTTCTGAGCTTCTTAATTCGTGACAGATAATGACGAAGTACGTACGAGAAAGAAGAGCAGGTGAGGTTCTAAGACTTTCGATTTTCGGGGATTGGGGGTAATTTTTACATTGTGCAGGCGCAGGTCTATAGGTTTGCGATTTGTGGCATGATATATGGACACTGTTTGATTATTATTTTAGGAAACGATATTAAATAAATGAATTGAAATCAGTATTTAAAAAATTACGATATTATATGGTTGCAATTTTTAAACATTTACAGGATAGTTTCATGTCAATGTTAGGAGCTGTGTGTGTTGTGTGTGTGTGTGTGTGTGTGTGTGAGGCGAAGGGATGTGGGCTTTCGTGTGCCCTCTCTCCCTTGTCACTTCTGGATCCGCCTGTGAAGGAAAGTGCCTTCGTCTTTACAATAAGTTCACAGAGGCGTTCAAAATTACCGACAGGAAATTTCTAATGCCGAGCATTCTAATACGTGGTTTTTGGCTGCAACAAATATGATTACAGATTGATTGCCTACTTTGTTGACTGGGTATTTTTTAACCCGTTCGGTCACACATTAATTTCCGAGTTCAAGTGTGGCAATCACGTAAATTTTTTTAGCACGCACTGTACTTGTGTTTTGTATTTTTCTTGCAAACAAGTAACAATGTGCTAAAGGCTGTTCGCGATAAAGTGAGCACTTTTGAAATCAACCTCGGAAAAAAGTCACTGCCCCTAAATGCGCATATTTTAATGGGCGCACTGAGTGACATGCACCCAGTAATGTTGGTAACGATGGATGGGAAGTAGTTCTATATCTCAACGTCGAATATAAAGTGTTAGGTAACTATTTCTGGTAAGTTAAATTATTTCTTTCTCTTTCGTTTTTGTTAATGCATGGAAGTGGAAAAATGAGCGTATTTGTAAAATATTTGCATTCTAATAATTTCATAGTTTCACTTGACCGACGCTTGAATTAAGTGATGAGGCCCATGACAAATGTTAATCTTACGTAAGGTTAAAAAACATACAACGTGTATACAAGTTGATCTTAAGCAGTTCTTTTAAAAGTGCTCATTTTACAGCGAATAACATCTACGTGCTCTATGATATTGGCATTAACCATACGTGTCAAAAAGACGTTGCAAATTCCACAAATCATATTAGCCACAAGGAAGACTCTCGAAGTACTGGACACTGGTGCCTCGCTGGGTAAAATCCATTCACGATTACTTGCAACTTTTCTGAAGCCCTATTGAAGTTCTACTTTCACAATATTCCTCCGTCTTCTTGCGAACGAAGCTTAACCAGGTCCACAAAACTACACCAGTGGGACTGCGCACCGCATTCGTACGCACTCAGCTTAATAATACTTTGCACAAGAACTATTTCTTACCAGGCATTAACAACACACCTTTTTTCTCGCTGTTTATATTCATATTAATTATGAAAGAAATATTATAACTTGTAGATAAAATATAAGTTTAAAATTTTAAAAATAAGACACTTATGTTTACGCAAGTATAAAACGCTTATGATACATGGCATATTTAGGAAACAACCGGACACGTCAAACATGGGGTGAATTGTCAAATGTATTCAAAAAGTATGAAGAAACCACAAATATACTGTTAAGTACTGGCTATCATGTATGCGGACATGGTGACTAAACGGGGTAAAAACAAACAAAAATGAAATCCTTACTATAGGCTGTTCATGGTAAAGTGAGCACTTTTGAAACCCTAGTTACATTTTACTTTTAGCCACTGTTTATCGTTTAACCATCTTTTTAAATAAATATTGACATGTAAGTAATTAAGACAGTGTATATATTCCACTGCACTCGAAAGTTAACGTCTAAGTCTAAAATAAAATATATTTACTGGCTATTATTCCAGATGAGAGGGCTTTCAAAAGTGCTCACTTAACCGTGAATAGTCTATATCAATTAAGGAGGTCTGCGGCAAGAAAGATGTTAGCAGCGAGGAACCCCGTGGAGTGCGCCGCTCCGCATCTCGTTTCCTTCCCCGCTGTTCACCTCGGGGGCGACTCGCCAGGACGCGGACTTGGGCCCTTCTTTCGCTCCGTGCCCCTGGCGTGCTATTGATCCGACTGAGGAATTCACAATCAGTCACGTCTGAGTCATAATGAAACGTTACTATAGCTACAGAGCACAGCACACCCGTGGCACCCTCCCCTCGTCACACAGGGCTTCCCCTTCCCAGTAATGATGAGGTCAGGCGGGAAGAGGGGAGGCGATTATATTGCTGCACCCCCTTCTGCCCCCTCCGACTCCACCCCTTCTGAACCCCCTCCGGGAAGATACAGCCCCAGCACTTGCTGCTTTTAATGAGACGGTCAACACAGATTCCTAGCCGGCCTGTGCGACGGAACTAACGAGTGCACTTCCACCTTGCAGACCTGCCTGCGCTGACCCCCCCCCCCCCCCTTCTTCAAACCACCACATTTCCAGACCCATTTCGAACCGGCCATCCACCCTCGACGACAGACCATCCCGGCCGGTGATTAGCAACATGTATAACGGCATGCCTGCCTTAATTGAGACGCGCTCTTCATCCTTCGCTCCCGCGGCACAATCGGGAACAAGCGAAGCCATCGGCGAGACGAAAGTCGAGACACAGATGTACGCACAGCCACTCGCCTTCGCGTCATACAATGACGGGATAAAGAGCACACTAGGCTCTGGATAAACTGCGGGTAAAGGGGAGTTTGAATTTTCCAGAGATAGCTCAAGTTGTGTGATTAGGAGTTGTGATGTTTATGGTTTAGCTGACCTCCCGTGGCGCAGCCGGTTGGGGCGCCACCGATCTGGGGTGCGGGAGGCTCTGGGTTCGAATCCCGGGCAAGGCACGGGCGTTAATTTAAGGTAGGTTATAAGTTAGTCGCCCCTGCTAAGTGTTCAAGCATATAACCGGGGACGTCAAAAAGCTCTTTACAATACAAGTTACTCATTTGCTCTAGTTGATTCACAACGTCTAGACAGTACACTACAATAACTGAATGACCACACTGAGAGAGAATTGAACACAATATATGTTTGTATAGTACCAAATATATATATTTAGATGCTCTAACAAAATATATTGTTGAGCAAACAAAATATGAAAACCAACATAATTACTTTTGTTCGTCTAACAAAATATATGTTTGAATTTTAAAAAAAATCACTTGTATTGAGCCAAAAAAACGAGACTGTCAATTAAATATTTTGTTGAATCAAATGTATATATTTGTTTGGCTACTCATTTGACTGCCTTCGTTCGAAAATACAGCTCGATAGTTTATTTGTATTTATTATGACAATTAAGATAGTAATCGTGTTTGTTAGTGCATTTAGTGATGCTTAGTAATCGTATAAACACATTAATAAAACAATGCAAAAGGTAACTGGAAAGCAAAGCTGTAAAACTCAAAATACGTATTTGTTTGCACACGTGGCCCAATATTTGAAGTATAACTATATAAAAGCTTTCCAGCGTCATAAGTTGTCACATTAGCTGAGGCTACTAAGGGGTAGCGCTCGGACGCAGGTAGTCCAGGTTCGAAACTCGGTCGAACTTGTTTATTGTACGTGTAGCCAAGCAAATCTTAAGTAGCAACAACCAAATCTTACAGTTTGGGGCAAACAAATGAGAATAACAAAATAATTTGGTTTCAGCAACAAAATATTTCATTGCTCCTTTACAAACATATAATGGATATTTAAGGGCATTGGATACCAAAAAAATTATATCTGTACCGAACATTGTTCAACTTCTACGCATTGTATGTGGAATTTTCCTCGAATAAAAAAAACACTATAATTTTTAATTATCAGATGTCAAATACAATTTTTTTTTTGTTTTTCTGCAGCCATGATAACAAAAGTTGTACAAATGAAATACCTTACAATGTAAACTAATGCTATGGGCTACCACGTGATATATGTAGTCATTAAATAGCCAAACGTATATATGGAAAAATGTTAAAAATACAGACATTGCATATTTGTAACAGATTTTTAATGCATGACCTGTAATTTGGTAATCACATAATGTCAAACAGTAACCCGCAAGATTATTTTACATTGTAAATTTTTTTGTTAGTACATCTCATTTAGTATTTGTTGCTTAACTGCAGCAAAACAGAGAAATTTTGGATTTTACATAAAAAATTTTAAAAATATGAAGTGTAAAATTAATTTTATTCGAGGAAAATGTAATCACATACAATGAAGATAAGTGGAACTATGTTTGGTAAAAGTATGGAATAATAAATTTTTTGGTCTCCAACATCCTTTAGTAAAATGTCACCCTTGTGACTCAAATGATTAGACACTCATTTATAGCGAAAGAAGATGACTACTCACACGTTAGAATGCACTGTGTACGTATCCAAAGTTTTTCTCTCCTTTAAGCTATTGTCATTTCTAACATTTTTAAGCAAATGGCAATTCCACTGATCAACTATCGCAAGACTAAAATTTTAGAAGTGTAGATCGTTCACGATCGTCCTACTGAATACCTCTGAAAGCAGAGCTCACTTTTTAAACCCGAAAATATTACCACAGCCAAGCTCCAACTAACTGACAGCCACGTGCTATGTGGAACAGTCAAATGATCATGAAAACCAAGGGTGGTGACATTGCCTAAGGTAATATATAGGGAAACAATGATGTCGCTTTTCTCCACAGACCAAAGATGTATTAGTCTCTCGTCTTCTACGTAGGTTCCCAAAATTGACTCAAGAATTGACACAAAGACTGTCAAAATCACGTGTTCAAACAATGTTTCTTTTGTTTACATCTGGTATTCGCCATTAATCCGCGCCTTTACAAAAAAGATTAATAACTTTCTTGTGTCGTATTTACATTACAGCTTAATAACAAGTTGCGTACTACAATCAAAGTATTTATTTCAGTTTATGCTAATGTTAGTCGACGTAATGTGGTTTTGACAACTCTGAAGAAAGAATGGCAGTTCAATGTTGGGACTCTACGATTTTGTCATCATCGTCATGTTGCGACGCCGAATATACTGGAACCATCGGACGAGCTCGCGGAATACACGGGCTAAGCCACCGTCGGTGAAGAAGGTAATGGTACGAAATAGTAGTTATGGTAGTGTTCTATGGGAATGCCGGAACGTCCTCGCTCGCACCTTCCAAGATTGCTTATGACTTAAGACTTGGGTACGCGACAATGGGTATATGAACTTGTATACGATAATTATGGTACATCGAAACCCAACTTTTATGGTACAAACGAACCTTAATCCTGCTGCATAAAAGTCCCTCACCCCCCCCCCCCCGGAAGTGGAGGAGGGGGTTGCAACCGTAAATCGCCCTTCCCCGTGGAGCACTATCGATCCCCCCTAGCCCCCCTTCCCGTTTGGGGGTAAAGTGTTTGATGCCGCAAACTTTCGTTCTTGATTAATAGAGTAGATCCTACCAGCCAATATTGCAGCATAGCAATTTTTTATAGCATGTTGATACTTGACAAAAAAATATTAGAGGTGGCAGTTCTTCATTCATTTCAAAACTACCAAACTAACACAGTTAACATGCATTTGATTCATAAACAATCTGTGATTTTTTTAATATGTTTTGAGAGACAACGTGGCGTCAGTTAACAACGGTAGCCAAACTCCTAAGTACTTTCCTTCCAATTCGTATCTCACGCTCAGGAGTTTTTTTTTGTAGCACTAATAGCGGACAAAATAAAGGCGGGAAAATAATTTATTACTGCAGTACAAATTCCGTTAAACTTCAGTAGAACTTAACTGAAATAGTTAAAATTCAGTACCTACCTCAAAACTCCATTTTTCGCTCATGTGCCCTGCTTCCCGAAAATAACTCATTTGAAAAGAGTTTTTAATTAATTGTGTATAAGCATTAAATAATGCAAAATTACTGTCATCCATTCGCAAAATCATAAAGGAGATAGGACATTTTGAAAAATACGTTAAACAAAATATTTCCGCGATTTACCACTATCTACTTGTGCTTATTCGGACTTGTAGGCGCAACTGTATTTTAAGTATTTCTTCTTACATTTACTGTTTAAAATCGCTGGGTTATGTCTCGCTCAGTATGAACCATGCTACAGTTTTCATCTGCAGAGGGAATTAGTATTACCCAAAATGGAGTGAGTGATACTAAACAGTGAACATTAAAGTCCCTTGCTTAACGACCATCAGGGTCTCTGCGCATAGTAAAAAAAGAAACCAAAAACTTTTAACTGATTTTACGCATTCAGTTAGTCAGTTCACGTCAGAAAAGACTTTCACAGATTATGACAATAAATACATTTTGAAACAGTGAAATATACTTTTCGCTCAAGTCTTTCTGACATTATCAACAGTTGCGCTACCACAAGCCGGAAATACTATTATCAGTGAAGTTACATCAACGTGAAAAGAACGCTTCCACTCTTTATCGCGAAAACTCGCCTCATCTAGTGAATGTGTCATGCTATAGTTTAGACAAACGACACTGAGAGACCTTCTTTTACCGTCCAGGGCAAATCGTTCCTACAAAGTTTAGGCATTACGCTATTACAGGACTGTAAACAGATTTCGTAGAATATTTTTGAAATTCTTAAAATACTTTTAGTACAGAGGACTTCATTGTGTTGCTAGCGTATCAGATTTTTTTCATAAATATGTTGGCAGTTAAGCAAATAGTCCTAAGCACAAAAGTAATTTCGTCCCATTCTGGAACACATATGCCTACCTGTACAAAATCAATGTTGATCAAAGCACACATGAAAATTAGTATTTGTTGCACGTACTGGCATTCAAAAGTAAAGCACATATTAGGACTAGAGTAGGTTCCTTACAAGAATCTGATAAAGTTCTCGTATTACACAATTTCTATTGTGGCTCCTAGCCCGCAAGCAATTTGAAAATTATTTTTACTTACAATTTTTTTGAAATTATCTACATTTATCACATTGGAGGAATCAAAAATAAAATGATCGGGAGCAGCGCCATAAAATCGTAACCAGTACGTGGAAAGCAGAGAGTGAAAAGTGTGTAGTCATGCCCCCAAACGATGCTGTACCATAGACTAAAGATGAGGTAGACCGATCTCGCTGGCTGCACACAACCAATCTCCGTGTCCCAACATTGAACTACTTTTCTGCCAACACGTCTAGGGACTAACGGCATGTTTTTGGATTTTAGGTTATAAAACTGATTTGCAAGCAAATGATTTGAGTTGTTTTTATAATTCCTGTAACCAATTTGCAATCCAAATAAATTAAATTCAAATCGGTAAAACTATTTTACTCATATAATAGCGCTGGTCATTTCAAAACTATCATATAAACAAACACTTTCATCACTGTTGACCATGTGACTTTGACAGTTATGTATGATTGGGGTAGGTCAATGTTGGGTACATGCGCAGGAAACGAATAAGCTGTCGACCTCATCTTTAGTCTATGCGCAGTACAGTAACGTATTCGAGCAGTGGCTTGCTTGCCTATACCAAACACACCGTGCCGGTGATCTAGCCTGACTTGACCGCTGAAAGGCGATAGTTCAAAACATTACATATTTCCGGCAGTGCGCTTGACTATACACATAAACTATGAGATGAGAGGAGCCAGACCAACATAAAAATGTATCTACCTCCCTGCTGTGTCAGAAATGCTGTTAAATGTTTAATTGATATGTGCCATTTTTATACAAAATAAATATACGCATCTCACATGATATTTTTTTAATGACATTCAATTAAATACGTCGAATCTAATTATTTGGATTACGACTATTCCATACACAGTATAGAAAAATTAATCTCGATGAAACTTACAGCTTCTACCAAAAACGTAGTGCAGATTTCTAAACCAAATAAACCTAAAAATAGCTATAAAATGTATAAAATAACCTATCTGACTATTTCAACACGTCAACATGTTCATTGCCCTGTTGTTACAGCTGCCCCCGGGCTGAGTAAATTCTCGGAAGAGCTGACTCACCTGCTATTACTAAAAACCGCTTGGGCTTGTTCGAAGAGGTATTCTGAGGTTTACAAAGTACCAATATAACTGAAAGAATGTTTCCGAAGCTCTACAAATCCTATTTCTGCACAAGTACAAATACAACAAGTTTACAAAAATAATTGTTTTACCTACAAGTACTAGCATTTGTAATTATTATCAGAAATGTTCAGTTCGGTTTGTTTACTGTGCATGTTGTAAGTAGTCGAGGTTTACGCTGGGCTCGTTGTGACATCGCGCAAATATTCTATGTTTACAGTCAGTTAGTGAGTGTCATCCAAAAACCAAGGGTTTATTTTTGGATTGGTTTCATTTTGTTGGTTACGGCGAATGCTAAAATACGCGTCGGCCTTCGTCTGTGTTGCACTAGTACTGCCAACCTTCGACTATCCACCCCATCACTTACTTCCATTTGCGTTACAATAAAGTGCGCATTTGCCAATAATTCTGCTTGCCAAACGGTAGTTACTTATTTTAGCTCTAGTAAAAATTTGAAGTTAAAATATACGGTACACCTCACAGTAATGAAGAAAATTATTATCTATTTACAGTAGCTACGTTCTGCAGATCCAATCAAGAACAAAGCTCAAGGATCAGGCACGTATTCAAGGGAAAGTCCAAGAGGTCAAAACCCCTCCCAAATGTAATAAAAATAATAAAAAAGTAGAACGTACGAAAAAAAAATCATAAATAAATGTTATGTAATATAAACTGTTGAAAGAGCAACTGTTGTATTACAGATTAATTACTAGCTGAGCTGGCCAACCCTATACCTACCTCATCCTCAGGCTCATTTTTACTTCCATATACGGGGGCCGCGGTGGTGAAGTGGTCAGACTACTTACCTCGCACAACAGCGAACCGGGTTCGACCCAGCAGAGTCGCTCCCGGATTTTCGCACGTGCCAAACGATGCCGCTCTTCGGCCGGTTTTCTCAGGGATCTCCCGTTCCCCCCGCCCTTGCATCACTTTATTGAAAGATACATTCGACATGTGACAGTGTTTGTTTGACTTATTCCCACGAAGGGTGACTCAGACGGACATACACAAATATACACCCATGCCTTACACGGGACATGAACCCGGAACACCCCCTCCCCCCCCCCCCAGGCCTTAGGCCGGCACGCAACGACTGTGCTACGGAGGTCGGCACCTTTTGGGCTACCAAGCCAATGCTGATTTCAAGAGGAAAAATATATGTTTCAAATTACTTTATCGAAAATATGCAGCTTTAAATATTATGCAATTTCTTTTTGTTTTTAGTAAAATTGATAACATTACGATTGTTAATACAACTAGTACGTATGGATGAACTCGCTTCTCATTTAATGCAGTACCAACCCAGTGTTATGACTAATTATGACTATCTATGACGATATGTGAAAGCGAAATAAATGATGTAAAACAAAATGAAAGACTGAATATTCACGTTACCTCGCAAAATTGTATTTTAAAAGATAAAACCAACATTAAAAAAATATATATTATGGGTTTTATTAGATTAATTTTACTTATTTCATTTGATACACCATGTTTAACTGATCCATGGGCCTAAAAACAAATCAATGAGAACCAGCGAATGAAATGGTTGATAAATCAGTGGAAAACGTAACTGAATCAATAAGTGAAGGAAGGCTGGCCTTTCTTCACCAATTCATCAGTTAAATTGACTGAATGTTGAGTAAGTCAGGCGTTGTTAACTGGTTTAAACAGAGAAATTCTCATTGGTTCAGATTTAGAGTGCATCGGTGCCCCGAGAACAATAAAGGCAGTGGATATCGAACAACATAAGAAGGTATTCAGAATTATTATTAGGGGTAGTGATATTTTGCGAAAAGATTTCAAGACAAGTTAAAGGCATATTTCAAAATGCTGTAGGGTGATTGATCTATACTGATTGGCTGAATTACGTTTTAACACGTGTCAACTGTGTCCACGAATCACACAGGAGCCGTGCCGATGTTGCTGAATTCTGAGTTGCCAGGTCAAATACGAAGAAGCATTCTCACGCAAACAGCAACCAATGGCAGTAGACAAACCGCTGTTGGGTTCTTACAGCATTGAATTCTACCCTGTTCTCATAGGTGTTCGCGAAAAATCACTAGCTCTTATTATTATGTACATCTTTTCAGCGACAAAAATATTTATAAACGCTCTGGAAAAAAAAAAAAAAAATTTACGATGAAAATCGTGTAAATATACTGCAGTCGGTCGTGGTAAAGGGGTGAAGTTTAGTTCGTAGGGCGGGGACTTGGCTCACCCTTCCCGATGGAGAGGGGGGGGGTGTTGATGGAAGGCCTCGCCAAACACAAAGCAATGCTAATTCTGGACCGCAGGCCGCCCCGACCCAGGTACGCGATGTTTATGCTCGCACCGAAGGGGGATAACAGAGCTCTACGGACTCCCCCCCCCCCCCTTACTTTTTCACTTTTTCAAGCCACGCCATCATCCTTCAGCTGCCACGCAGACATTTCTCACGGAGCCTGCAAAGGCGCTGTGGATACCGTGAAACAATAAACAAAGCCGGGGAGATTCATACAATTCCCCCCGCCCTCCTCATCGATCCACCTCCATTCTTTCTTCAACCATCCTACTCAATAACAACGTATTGCGAGAACTACCCAACGGAATACCTCTTGAAGGCCACGTGCAACAGACGGTTCTGTAGATTTTTTTTTTAAATTTACTATTTAAGAATTGAAGACGGTTATATCTTTAAAATATGTATGCACCTCTTATAGCTGATTCGCATTTATAATCAACATTAACAGAATAATGTCTTAATTTTGTCGTTTCAACCGCTGTGTATCCTTCCTCCAAGTGTATTAGCATTGCTATGTTCCTAATGACTAATTATTCAAGCTACTATCAAGAGGAAACATGTTACAATCTAAGCCTAATACTCACAAAATCTGAAGAGCTAACAATTATAGCAACATGTCGAAATTAAAAGTTACGGATATACACCAAAACACGTGCAAAAAATCTGACATAATTTGTAATAAAGTTGTGAAATGTGACATTTTACACGCAGAAATTCTCAAGAATTACAGTATTCCCTGAAATTGAAATATACAAAATTGATACAAATTACTGGAATTTGATTACAATCAGTGACAACTGCTGCTCTGCAGTCACTGATTTAACAGCAATCCCCGGTAAAAAAAAATGTTGAACCCGTAAGTTTACGTCCTGCAGTAGGCGCCTGAGGAAGCATTTCTACGGCGGTTAAAGATAGCGTAAACAAGCTTCGCATGAGTTCTGTTCCCTCAGAATATTAAGCGGTGAATACAGCAGTCTGCTCAGGCAAGATACCACTTTGTCGCTGTTGTTTCACAGAAGACTATAGGATGTTCACAGTAAAATGAACAATTTCGAAAGCCCTGTTTAATATCTACTTGTATGCAAGTTGTATATTCTTCCGCTTTTTATAAAATTAACATTGCCATGGGCCTCATCACTTTATTCATGCGTCGGTCAGGTGAAATTGTGAAATTATTACAAATTATATTATTTTACAAATCTGCTCATTTTTATCTTCGATGCATAAAAAACATAAAGCAAAATAAATATTTTTAATTATCACAAACTGTTACCTATTGCATTTTGTTCAACCTTACGATACGGTACTACTTTCCATCCATCGTTACCAACTTTACTGAGCGCACGTCACTCAGTGCGCCCATTAAAATATATGCAGGTAGGCGCAGTGGCTTTTTTCTAAGGTTGATTTCAAAAGTTTCACTTTATCGTGAACAGCCTTTAAATATGGTAAACAGGTGGCTACTTACAGCAACTCGGAACTTTCAACGACCACATTAATGTTTAAATAACCAAATTTATACATAGGCAACCTACAGTTCTGTCCCGAAACAAATTTTTTTAATTGAAATAATTTATAGTTTTAAACAAATTATACTAGACACGAAAGCTTGCAAGGCCAACTAGGAAAGCCCCTTAACGATGATTTGTGCATCCGCAGTGGATACTTGCACCTCGGGGTTGATTCCAAGTGAATTCGAGGAAGTGCGAGTCGGTAGTAGCAATTTACTAAAGAACAGGTATAACTTTTTCCGTCTTCTTCACGAATCCCCAACATTGCCTCGTGGATTAACTCGCTGCCAGGACCGTCAGAATCCCGTGATTCACGACGCTATGTGTATGCTTGTTTCCCCGTCTCAATTTCCAGAAAACACTTTTTTTTTTCCAGTGAATCAAAACTAACATGAGTGTATTCTAGAACTATTGCAACACGGTCTCAAATTTCGATGAATGGATAATACTAGTGAAACAGCGTGCTACACCCGCGACTCCAGGACACATGACTTCAGCAGTAGAGTACAAGTTGGCAGAGTTTGACGCAAATATCACGTAATGTCCCTCGCTCCTTCCTGAGCCGGCGGTTAATGACCGGTTACACAATCGTGGTTGGAAACTCGATCCGAGATCGTATCTAAGATCGACACAGAAAACTGTTGTACCATCCGAGTTCAGAGCTGGACTGGAGATCGAGATTAAGTTCATTTCGAACCGCCAAAATTTGTGGTTCGAAATCTCGATTCAAGATCAACAGCCATCGTCGACAAATGTTGTTTGAAAATACGCCAACAGATAGAACTACATCCAATAGTTTTCTTGGGAAATTAAAACATAGAAACACCTGAATATTATTCAGTGAAATTCGTACAATAATTCACTTCAAACAGATAAAACATCGCACATCTAGTTATATCTATGGTGAGAAATACGCCTACGTCCATGACATCATATATTACGAACCAATAGCAAAATGTGTCTCATACTTAATCTCGATCTCTCACTTTGGAACCAAGATCGACTAATCGGAGATCCAGAATCGTGCAATTTCGTTGGTGCAACACTTTTACATTGGATCCAAGATCAAACTGGATCCTGGTTAGGGACTAGGATAGTTGGTTATCGTATCGGGGAAGATGTTGGTGTAACTGGGTATAAGAGTGCGAGAGAGAGAGAGAGAGAGGGAGGGACTGGTCAGGGGAGCGAGGCGGCCAGAAACACGTGACCAGCGATGGTGGCACGAGACGAGGTGTCCACCTAGAAGACGGAGGCCGGGCTTCCCTCTCCCCCCCCTTTTTTTTTCGTCTCTGCTTTTCCGGACCCAAATTGAAAAAACATGTACGGCCAGCCTTAAAATACGAACTCGCGCGTGGGGCGACCCATGCAAATGAACGCGCGCGTGGGACGAGGCACGAGGTAATAGCCACGTCGAGACAGGTATGACTAAGGGGGGCGGGGGGAAGGGGGGTTAGTTACCCGATAACCCGTGGGAACCAGAAGGGCGAGGTAGATGGGGAGGAATAAGGGTGCAGCACAAAGACGTTAGCGTGTCCGAGGTAATCGCCCCTTCCCCTCCACAACATATGCCTTCCAACCAAACAGTCCCTCCGCCTTATCGCGACAATCTTAATGCATCGCCATAATTACATTATCAGCGTCCGCTCCCACCCACCCACCACAGCCCGACGATACGTCGACCAGATTGTACACGAATATATTCTTGCGCCTCCCTTCGACTCGTTCCCGCGTTCCACCCTCCTGCTCTAACATGGCGGACTCCTGAGGGACGCATGCTATACCTAGTCTATTCGCGGTTTCTTCACACATTTTGAATAAAACTTTTGAAAAAATCACCCCTCGTATGATGTGTTTGGGTGTTTCCTGTATACGTTGGGTATCACAAGCGTTTTAAAATTTGTGTTAACATAAAAGTACCTCATGTTTAGTTAAACAGAAGTAGAAGTTTTACTTATATTTTATCTATATATTATAATATTAACTTTATAGTTAATATGAATAAAACACGGAGAAAATAGGTGTGTTGGTAATGCCTAGTAAGAAATAGTTCTCATGCTAAATTGTGTCACACTGAGTGGGCAAGAATGCGTTACACTGTCCCTTTGGTGTAATTGTTTAGACTGGGTCAAGCTTTGTTTGCATGAGGCAGAGAAATATCCTGGAAGTAGAACTTAAGAAGTGCTTCAGAAAAGTGTGAAGCAACCGTGAATGGAGTATAGGAACTGTTCAAAGGTTCGACCTTCAAAGTGCATAGTTATATTGCCGCAAGTTATAGGCTGTTCATTGTACAGTGAGCACTTTTGAAGCCCTAGTTACTTTTTCCTTCCAACAATTTTTTTATCCTTTAACCACCTGTTAAAATAAATATTCCCATGTAAGTAATAAACACAGTGTGCATATTCTACCGCGAATTAACGTCTAGGGCTGAAATAAAACATATTTGAAGGCCATTATTCTAAATGAGAGGACTTTCAAAATTGCTCACTTTAACGTGAATAGCCTATTTGTGTGTAGAATGTGCGTCAACTAGTGGAAATTACATCACCACATACCTTGAAGACAAATTTTACTCAGTTTGCAGCTGTAGAACAGGTTACATGTAGGAAAATTTGAAACATTTCCCTGTGTTACTATCAAATCATGGGCGTCGTTTGCGAGGGGGATGGCGTGTAGCTTCCGAACCTCTCAATAATTTGTATTTATTGGCTTCTTATTGCTCTGAATTGTCTTTAGTTAGGTGATTGTTGAGATATCTAGACCGTCAGTGGCCATGTCAAAGTTCATACATTGTAGGAAAACACTCGTCGATTAAAATATAAATTTTTTCTCAAGTATTATGTTCACATCGACATCTCTAACTCAGCTGATATTATAAAAATTGTTGCAATTATTTTTTTCACCGCTTCTCAATTACGTAAAATGGCCTCTGGAAATGTTGCATAATCTACTAATTAAATGTTTTGTTCTGTTTGCTGTAAAAATTTATATTTTTAAATTTGCAGACTTTAAAGCAATTATTCAATTTTAATTTTATTTACGTGCACTACTGTGTCCTCAGATTGTGAGGTATTTGAACAGTCTGCTAGGTGGACTTCAATGAGAAGGTTTATGCCGCCTTCCAGCCACAGAAGAATATCAGTACCGACGAAGCCCATTATCATATCACATCGCAAGAAATAAGTGTTGCCTAAATCGTGAATTCCTAAGAAACGGTAGTGTTTGGGATATTTGCTTCTCTAGGCAATACACGTCTATAAGGCATCGTCGCGTCTGGTATAAAGCGTTTCATATCATGGAGTAGGTTGCATGGTCTTCTTCTACTATACCGTTGAACATCTTTTAACGACTCGTAGTGTCCTGCGAAATGATAAATGAATTGTAAACCAACTAAGCAAGCAAACCCTACTTAACAGCTGTTGAAACACTTCATGTGGCTGTGCATAGAACAGCCGAGAATGCAGAGGCAAAGTTTCTGCAGCTAACACGTACTTTATCTACCTGAGAAAGGTAGAGTATCATGCGTACGCAGTAACTGCCGTATGACACTTCCCACTTTCGTGAGCTATTAACTTCATTACGAGCCAAATTAATCTTTTTTTTTTTCGTTTATTAGCCTAATCCTTTTTATTGCAAATTTGAATAAAATATCCCATATAGGAATCCTTTGCCAAGAGCTGCATGTACACATGTTGTCCGAAACGCGAAATCACAATTTCTGACCTATTACAGTAACAAATGAAATCTCTTCGACAAATGTCATAAAACTAACTTATTGGGCAGTAGGTGTCAGGTATAAGACGTCACTGAATCACCTCTTTTCTCATTCGGTGGTAATATTAATTGTAAAGGGCTTTTTAACGTCCCCCGGTTTTATGGTGGATGGCTTACAGACTAACTTACAACCTAAATTAAATTAACGCCCATGCCTTGCCCGGGATTCGAACCCAGAGCCTCCCGCACCCCAGATCGATGGCGCCCCAACCGATTGCGCCAAGGGAGGTCGGCTCATTCGTTGATAACTTCACGTCGTCAGTCGAGCTGTGATTCCAATTATTTTGTTATATTCTTTGGTGTATCGAAACGATAATTTAATGACTTTTTAAATTATCTCTTTTCATGTCCAGTTTGTAAAACAAAATCTTAACTTATTTCAAAATGACTGCGGCCATTAATTCATGGGAAGTAACACATCCGCTCTAGCAACTGACGTCAGAGATAAGGGACGTTTCATAGTTCAGTGCGCAGACTTGCCACAATGGACGGAAGAATAGATAGCTATCTGCCATTGTTAGGTGCGGCTATTACGGAACGATCGAAATAGCATCGCGTCTGCCACGGTATCGCGTGCAGCCACGATAATCGTCACTTGATGCCTGTGCTGAACGAATGGCTACGAGCGGCAAGGAGCCCTCATGGGCCCTTTGCAACTGTACTTGTTAAATATGGGTCTCTGGAGGTGGCGTCAGCCGATGGGATGAGATAACGCGATAGTCCTTTGTGTTAGAGTAGCCAACATCAGTAACTAACACCGTGGGGAATGTTAATTCAAACAAAAGTGTTCTTAGAATTTAAAAATGTTACCTTGGCTAAACCAAATCAATTTTGTGGGTTTTCAGATTTTGTCTAGGCAACAAAACATTAGGTATTTTCGTACCTCAAGCAAGCCTTCTCTAAATGAAGGTTTTATTTCCACATGCCAGAGAAAAAATTCCCTCTTCACATAGAGCTCAACAAAGTCACCGAGGAACACAAAAAGTAAAGAGAAATTTCACAAGAAACGACAGCATGCACAGAATAGAGTCTAAGTTCGGGATAGTTCCGTGATGATGTCTAATGACGTCTCTTTATTTTCGTGGTCCAAATTAGCCATTTATTTTATACATGTATATAAACACACACACCTAAATTCGTGAAACAAGCTCGAGAAAGATTAAACGTGGCAAATTAACGTTGCGCATTTTACTTTACTTAAATTTTAATGTTGTTATAACGTTGTTCTTAACTACAACCTTCTCGTATGGCATGAGTCAACGGGATATACAGTAACAATATGAAGCTGTTAGTCCAATATATTTTTTCCGGATACTACATCCAAATATCATATTCCTAAAAATGTTTTATTTCAATGGCAATGAAAAGTTATTGATAGATTAATTATTACACCCAAAGAACTACCGACTTTTACTGGATACATGAAAGAATTACGGCTTAGTTCCATTTAGTTCTGTTATGGTTTTAAGTCATTTGCGTTTTGAATTTTGTAAGGTTTTAGTTCGAACACAACAGTCTGTTGCACTGCATGACTTGGCTGAGACGAGATAAATGTAAAATAATACCCTGAAAATAACAGGTTTATTAAAATAAATAGCATATCTTCTAAAAACATGTTTAAAGCACAGTTAAATATTTTACATTAAAATAAAATAATACTAAAGACATCAAGTAATTACTAAAAAAAGATAATTATAAAATGATAAAGATAGATATTTCATGAATACTGACATCTTTCTTTACTAGTTATTTCTACTATGAAATATATTGTAATTTATTACAATATCGTTGGGTGTGTATTTTAAATATAAAATCAGTGAAACTAGTATATGACGGGTAATTAGTATTTGGTAATATGTAAACTTCGAAGTTGACAAAACGCAAACTACTAAAATACATAATTGAATTTGCAGTCAAAACCAATCACGTAATCTACTTGGTCAACAAAAACCGTCAATTAGAACACGTCCTACTCGAGGTAAAGTTAGCTCAAAACATTTTATGTAACTCATGCTCCTTCCCTTATTTACATCTGTGCTTGAATACCGGGTGTTCACGAACAAATGATAATAAACACCAGAGTGGGGTAGATAAGTACAAATGGAGCACATTTCATCAAGGAAACAATAGTCTAACGTCCACAGTTAACCTGCTAATGGCAGTGGCAATGTGCAGGGTCGCGTATGCATCCTCATGTACGTGGCATTGTAACCAGCCTGTGCGCAGGTATTCGTGCCCGATAACACGCACTGTCGCAGTCTCGGAGGTGATACGTACCTACAGTTCCTGCAGGACGTGTTACCGGAATACTTGCAGGGTGTTCCTTTAAATGCTCGTGAGGCGATGTGGTTTCAGCAGGAAGGGGTCCCGCCTCATTTCGCCATTGCGGTTCGCCGGCACCTCGACATGCACTTCCCGAACTGGTGAATAGGTAAGGGAATACCACATAGCATAGCCACCACGCTCACTTGACATCACACCATCTTATTTCTGGCCGTGGGACCACATCAAATGGATGGTGTATGCCACACACTTTGACACGAGGGATGAGCTCATTAAGCCGGAAAACCTTTGAACATGTGCGTCGCAACATGCTTCAGCGCTGCACAGCCTGTGTGTCCGACGGCGGCGAAAAGTTTGAACAGACACTTGAAACAGACACATCGAACAGACGCTCTGTCCCCATGCCTTCAGCCCAAATGTGCATATAAAGTGTAATTTCATTGCACCGCCTGTAGTCTTGTTATTGCGACTGCCTATCCGTCTCTGCACATAAAAGTTGTGTCTACTATGCTTAACGTGCCTACTCTGCTAAAGCGCACATATTCATAATAGCAGTCCCGAATGTATCGATTATATTGTCTATGTCTGACAACAAACGGACCCGCAAAATTAAACCGTTTGTACTTATATACCCCACTCTGGTGTATATCATCAATTGTTCGTGAACAGCCAGTATAAGTCACGTAATTAACGAGTGATGTGGCGCAGTGGGTTGGTGCGCCACCGGTGTGTGGGGTGCGGGAGGTTCTGGGCTCGAATCCCAGATAAGACATGGATGTTAATTTAAGTTAGGTAATAAGATGGTTTATAAACCGTCCCCTGGTAAGCTTCCAGGCATAGCAGCGGGGGACTTTAATATGCCGTTTCCAATCCGGACCAATCTCACGAAGGAGAAGCCATAACGCCAGGTTTTCTCTTGTTCTTCCCCCGAAGAGGGTTACCGTTGAGGTGGGGTGACTGAGCAGGGTGCGTGGTACCTATGATGAGGGGAGTGGGAGAGGAATGTCGCGTGCGCACTGTACTTTTGCTGCTCGCGTGCGTCGCGAATTTGTCCCCGCTGAATTATTCAGAGCGGTTCGCCGAGGCAAGGGTAGGGACGTGGGGAAGGGGACAACCTTGATGCCAGGGGGAGGGGGGACAGCACGAGTTGGCGGGCGTTTAAGAGAAAGGTCTCAAGTCCCCGGCTGCTGCTTTGAGTGTAGGCTCAAGTCAGCTTCAGTTCTTCACTGCCTGACGGAAGGATCAATTTAGAGGGTTCAATCATGCGAATGGAAAGTTTTCAGACGTGGCTGTCGTGACAGCCATGGTGTTGTGGAGGTTTTCGCGTGGCGCTCCAGTTTACTTTACCCTCGTTATCCCTGCCCCCCCCCCCAATCATAAAATTTAACAATCTTTCTTCATACCGGCTCTTCGGTGGCCGCAATCAGTAAGGGATCATGCTCATAAGACAAGGTTCACGCCAACTATTTTTATTTTATCAATTCTTTTGAGTCCTTTGAAGTAGGCAAGCAAAAGAGCTATGGAACATGTTTGAGTTTAAACACAGTACCATACGAACAGCACAAATTTGACTACACAATAAGAAAATAATTAAATCTATTTAGATTATACAGTTGCATGTGATCAGATATAATCCTAATTCACGAATTATTCTACAGAATACATAAATATTTAACTTATTTTTTAAGTAGTATCATTCGTTTTCTATTTCTGCTTCTAATGCGTATTCTTTATAATTGTCGAAGGGCTAGTACGATTGTTTCATAACCATATTCATGTATGAAACTTACGGTAAATGCTATTTAATGTACCATGGCATGCAACATACCTTCCTATTTATTACTACACCATAAAATTGTAGATTTTATGAGGCAAGACGATGATAGAACGACTACGCTTAAGTTCAGTGCCTTGCACGACGTCGGGCTGCAGGAGGACATGTAATTTATCTTCATCCGGACGGATTTTTTTGTGGTGATAAAACATGTCCCGATTTTTTAACGTGATAAAGGAAGAGAATGTCTACTAATTGTTGAGATATTATTAGCTTTGTATAACAAAACTTGTTATAGCTGTGTTGTCAAGATTAGCTTAGTTGACCATAAAAAAAGTCCGTATGAACTTTGATATACCATGTAAATTATGTTTACGATTTCTTTTTCGATTTTTCACTTTGAAATTATTTTTCTTACAACAGTGTGTGCACTAAAATATTTTGTTGTGAAAAGCAACTGTAAGTAAGTTAATTGTGTGTAAACTAATAATGGGAACGCAATTAAATTAAATTAAATTAATTTAATATAATTGAATTTTTATGTTGTTCATAAAACTTTTGAAAACTGTTCTTTGGAAATACCCATAATTTAATTGAAATGTTTTTCCACATATTTAAATTAAACTATGTTCTAAAAAAACTAATACACTGTTATCCGGTATAGGCTATTCACGGTAAAATGAGCACTTTTGAAAGCCCTGCTTAAGATCTACTTGTATGCACCTTGTGTATTCTTCCGCCTTACGTAAGATTAACATTGTCATGGACCTCATCACTTTATTCATGCATCGGTCAAGTGAAACTGTGAAATTATTAGAAAAGTAAATATTTAACTAATCAGCTCAGTTTACACTTCGGTGCATTAAAAACAAAAACAGAAAGCAAAAGAAATAATTTAAGTTATCACAAATGGTTTGCTAACACTTTTTATTCGACGACAAAATACGGAACAACTTCCCATCCATCGTGACCAACTTTACTGGGCGCATGTCACTCAGGGCGCTCGTTGATATATATGAAGGTAGGGGCAGTGACATTCATTTAAGGTTGATTTCAAAAGTACTCACTTTTGTCGTGAACAGCCTTTGGAAATAATTTGCGGCGATAATGAAATTGTATAGTCTTCGTTTTCAGAGTAAATGTCTTCCTTTTTTATCATAAGTGTCTGGTAACCTTATACGCGAACAAACATTCCATTCGCGTAAGGGCTGTTCCCGATAAAGTGAGCACTTTTGAAATGAACGTTAGAAAAAAGTAACTGCCCCTGCATGCATACATTTTAATGAGCGCATCGAGCAACATTCGTCCAGTAAAGTTGGTAACAATGGATGGAAAGTTGTTCCATATCTTAACGTCGAATGAAAAGTGTTAGGCAACCATTCGTGTATATCTTAAATTAATTCTTTCGTTTTCTGTTTTTTTTAATGCATCGAAGTGTAAAAAAGAGCATATTTTTAAAATATTTACTTTCCTAATAATTTCATAGTTTCTCTTGACCGACGCATGAATAAAGTGATGAGGCCCATGACAATGTTAATTTTACATAGGAGCAGATAATTCACAACGTGCATACAGATCTTAAGCAGAGCTTTCAAAAGCGCTCATTTTACCGTGAAAAGCTTTTACCTGGATGTCTCTTAACGCTAACACGCTTCTAGACCTTAGACAGACTAAATACCTCAAGCCAGACGAAGCTCCAGACACAATTCTCACGTTCTTTCCCGCTTATCGCGACGCCAATTACGTCATCATCGCTAGCCGGTTTACGATATTCTGATCTAGTCCATTCACGGTCATCCCGACTTTTCTAAGGACCTGGTAAGAGCTTTACCAGGTCCAGGCTATTACTCCGTCTCATGCAAGCAAAGCTTAACTAAGAGTAGACAACTACACGAACGGGACAACACACTGCATTCGTGTACTCTCACTTTAGTAATATTTTGCATGGGAACTATTTATTACTAGGCATTGCCGAAACACTTATTTTCACTCTGATCTTATTCATATTTATTGTAAACGAAATGATATAACTTATAGATACAATATTAATAAAAGTTCATCTAACCAAAAATAAGATAATTTTATGCTAGTAGAAGTATAAAGCACTTGTGATATGTAACATATTTAGGACACAAACACACACGTCACACGTGTAGTGATTTTTCAAAGGTTTGATTCAAAAAGTTTAAAGAAACTGTAAATAAACTAAAGCACCTGTCACGCTGTCAAATTTTTTAACTGGGAGAATCAAATTTGAATTATTATTTAAAAATTATTTTCATAGTGAGATAGTGCTTTTGTTTTCCCAAGCAGTCAATTACAGGAAGAAATGTAATGCATGTTGTAATTAAATTTTAGTTTTTTTTTCTAAATACATATTTTATTTATCGGAGATTTTTCCTACACAGTGAAATTTAATGCCTCTGAGTTGGTGATATTATGTGCAATATTCAATTAAAATAACATTCATGCCCAGACAGCTTCTACATAAATTAATTATCTTCATAACCTACTTCGTTTCTAACAATTGTTCGTTATTTTAAAGTTTCTTGACGTCCATTTTTGTCATGCACGATTCTGATTGGCTGAGACCGTCAAACATCAAATAAATTTTAGAACCGATCCAATCTTCAAATGTTTGATGAAAACTGAAGCAATCCAACTTTCTCAGGCAAATATGGCGGCGTTTATGACGTTTCGATGACATCGTAACTGTCCAAGTTTATTTGACCAAACTTATTGGAAGCAGTTTGACGGAAAAAATTTGACAGTGTGACAGGGGCTTAATGACAGGTGACCACTACGCTTCGTATGTACCAAGGCAACTTCCATCCTGCTTATTGTTTGTACGACGTTTCTACCCGATTGGAAAAAAGCGAATGAGTATCATGCCATTGAATGAGGAAACATGCATAGTTTCACTTTCCTTTTGGGGCCCTATTCATAGTTAGATCTTAGTCCAAAGATGATCCAGAGATCATCTTCCTCGAAGTTGGTCTGAGCTTAGGTTGGACTACTGGTGGACTAACTATATAGTATTTATAAACCCCGACTATAGCAGGACTAACTTAAGTCGAGGGATCATCGAAGTACACTGTTGCCAATTTGTCCTATGCATGCGCATTTCTCGTCTCAAATAAAAGCTTTACAACGAAAGAAAAGTCATATTTGAGACGACAAACACCTTAAAAGTAGTTTCATTCGATTCAAACGGAGATTGTTCCTTTACCAAAAAACCAAATTTCCCGTAAATTGCAACTTATTCAATATTTTATCGATGATGTTTTAATTTGTTAACGCAGAAGATTGTATGACTGTGTAAAGCAGTGGAATATATTCTTGCTTTGTAAATGTGAATTTCGAATTCAAATATCACTTGTTCTTTCAAATTTTCTTATTATGACTATTTGTTTCGACAGCAAATACATGTTAACAAAATGTATTATTTCTTTCAATATTTTTTTCGTAATTAAAAAAATTTATCTTTGAAATTTTTTCTATGTATCTGACTTTTGATCCTGTATTGCAAT
The DNA here is from genome assembly GCA_029891345.1 of Dryococelus australis. Taxonomy (NCBI): domain Eukaryota; kingdom Metazoa; phylum Arthropoda; class Insecta; order Phasmatodea; family Phasmatidae; genus Dryococelus; species Dryococelus australis. Next base: position 82,615,508 of record CM056995.1, read on the forward strand.
ACTGAGGATGGAGGGCAAAAATAATAATATACTAATATTTGTATTATTTCATGTTGATTTGTTAATTTTTTGTAACATATAACTACTAGTAAACTGCACACACTTGTGCATTGATAGTATGGGCTGGTTTCAATTTTTTTGTAACATATAACTACTAGTGAACTGCACACACTTGTGCATTGATAGTATGGGCTGGTTTCAATTTTTTTATGCCAATAATGATTTAATAATGATGATAAATTGTATTTTTTTACTAAATACAAAAAAAATACACTACAAAATACAGAAAATTAGTTTATCCAGGTGAGATTTTAACCTGCACGCTTGTGCATTTGAAGCCACAATGTTACCATAGAGCTACCGATACAAATGTTGAACTCCGTACTCTACTAAATATGTATTCACAAAAGGTTTTGTACTAAAATCATGTTTGAAAGTACTAATATCGCGTTTGGTAAAGATTCTTCTTGTTACAGTTTAAAATTGATGTATTATGATTATATTTTCTTTAAAATATTACTCACGGAACACTTCATCCATTCAATCCAAATACTTTCGCTTTAACAGATTGACAGAATCAGCCTTGTACGTACTTTTTGTGTATCGTAAACTTTATCTAGATTTTACTTTCATGTAATAGTAGCAAACATGTCTTATTTTAAGTTCGCCATGTTTTTTTTTTAACTTTAATATGTCGTTAGTGCCACTCTAAGTCCAGGCTAAAAGTAAGTCCGTATTAAAGCAAGATGATCCCCGGATTAGAAAAATTATGTCTCTCTAAATAAGAAAAAAAAAAAAAAGATCGGGCGATGATCTTTCTTTTGCCGGGACTACAAACGACTATGAATAAGGCCCGTAGAGACTAGGTAGCAGCCTAGCATACTTCATTGGCGGCAATTCATGCAGAAATCTAAAATTGGAAGGCGGGATGGAAAGAAATATTATAGTAATATTTCAAGAACTTCAGGTTTCAATATATTTAAAGGTATCTATATGTGTGGAAATATTTGCCGACGCAGTCTTCTAGCATACACACTCGAGTTATGCATTGTACACGACATATTCTTACATAAATAAAAAGCATAATATCGAAGTTAGTGACAGAATGCTGAACAGTCGCAGATTTCCTTCACGTGCCTGCACGGTTACACAGACTGTTAATTTTTACTTTAAGAAAACCCATAGCAAGTCACTCGTCATATTAATAGCATTGGGTAGGACACATTAAATTTAGTTTGTTGTTATTATCATTATATACGTAGTAGCATATTTAGACCTGCGTTTGAATTCGTTCATTTCAAAGAAAGCGCCGAAATAATTTTCTCTGTCTATTACAGGCTCAAATTGCTCATTTTTTATCAGCTCTTAGCCCGTTTATTTTGAAGTCTGTGTGTAGTAATAAATTAACTTCGGAATTTAAAAAAAGTTTGCTTCAATCTATATTTGGAACAAAGGGAATCATTGTTTCGGAGATTATAATACGTGAACGTAAGTCAACTTTTGCTTTCGCCAAAAACTCTTCAGTAAAATATATTTTAACACTTACTCCCCTTTGTTATGACTAACTGAATTATCAAGACCAACTTATTTCACTTTATCTGGATTACATATAACATTTCCCTCGTATTTATTACTTACTTAAAGTTTTCTTAACTTGGCGGTTTTCCAAAGAGAAATACTCGGAACAGTATGTCTTGCATGGTACAAATTGTAAGAGCATTGATACATTTGAGCTGGGGAATTAGCAGAATTCTGATTTTTTATGCAGTTATGAGTAGCAGGGACGTGCCAGTCCTAGGCCAATTTTGATAAATCGATTTAACCCTTTGATATCATATTGATCAATCGGATTTATAACGGCCTAATTCTTAACCCATCATAATCCGATAAAATGCGATGAAAGAAATTTGATCAAATTTGTTTTATGTAATTATTTTGTGTGTATAGTTTGGTGTACTTTATTTCCTTTCTCTTTTTGGCGTGGGGAGCAGCGCTGGTAGGCCCTCGTCTTTGGAGCTCTGGCGTTGTACGAGGTGTGGTGTGTTGGGGAAGGGGTGTATATAGGGAAGCGATGTTGTCTGCACGACGACTGGCACTCGATAAGGGGAATATTATATTTTCTAGGGTATATATGTGCTGAGTTTTGTGTAAGAATGGAATAAGTATTTTTGGGTTTGGAGTGATATTGCTCATAGACGTTGGTGGGAAATAGGCGATTTTTTGGTTATAGTAATTAAACAGAAAGAGAAAACAACGTATAGTTAACACACAAGAGAAATGTAGGCGTGTTTAAACTATAATGTACCCAGCTATGGAAAGAAATAAAATTATTTTAATATACATCCGTTGGGTTCGGGTGATCGCAGAATGAATGACTTATAGACACATATTTCTGGGAAATGAAATCTACCCCATCTGATTAGACATGTGTTTCGAAATTAATTAAATGGCTGATGTTAGAGAATTATAACGAATGAACACATAACGAACTCAAGTATGTGACAAATAAATAAAAATTATGTTTACGATGCACATATAATATATAAATTACACTATTTGAATTATAAAATTAATTAATGAAATCGCACAAGCACCTCTCCCAAAACACGTCTGTCCGGCTGTGAGGTCAGTCAATGGATGACTTATAGACGTGGAGCCGGCGGCCGAGTTGAAATTACGGGAAAGAGAGTTGAACACACATCTATGTGAATGGATAAAAATTATGTTTACAAATTAATATTTCCATAGAAAACTCGTTTACCACCCACTGTAATAACTTAAAGATGAAATAAAGCACACGTTCGAAATACGCAAACTTACTAACTAAATGATTGAATACACTGCAACAGACAACTTTCCACAATACGGAACAATTTAGCACATTCACTTAACACAGACAAATAAATACTTCAAAACTCTAATTTTGAATTATACCTAAAACATATCCTATTTCCCTAAGAATTAATGAGTTATAAAATAATTAAATTTTAAGCAGACACAATAGCATAATAGACATACACGTACGTCTTCCTCTCATTTGTACACGTACCTATAATGATTTTAAAACATGTCCGTTCGTTGTAGAGTCTGATGTAGGAATGAGTTCAGTGTGGCACTTACGTCGACTTATAAGCTGTGTGTTATAGCAGATGCAATGTCAACCGAGGTTATGGTGGAAAATCCTCGTCATTAAAAGTTTAAAATGAATAAAAATATCCTGTTTACGAATTCAATCTGTCCACGAACAATTTTATCACGTCTTCCTGAATGTTTAACATGAAATTTAGATAAATAAGAATGGATCATACGCATAATATTTCAGTGTTTGTGATTGCATTTTCATAACTGATTGGTTCTTCAATTTTAAGTATGTCTTCCATTTCGATTAACCTCATAACCCAATTCTTTTAAAAACAATTTTGTTGCCTAGTGTTAACTTGATGGGTAACTATTTGAAGTGAGCATTTTATGCTTGTGTTTACATCTTTTTATACTTTCTTTCATCGAATTATGTTCCTTAGTGACATACTTTTTAAAAGAACCACCTACTTTACAACTGTATTCAGTGTTATACACAATACCCATTTTGATTGCAATGCGCATTCAATGCAACTGTTTATATAGCTTTTTTTTAAATGTAAATGGACTGTAATTTATTTATTTCTAAAATTATTAAGTTTAGCATCTTGATCGATAATTGTAACAACTATTTCATCAACACAATTCACTATTACTGGAATATATATCAATGTATTAGGTTTTTCAATTATTTTATATCCTGGAGCCATCACACACGTGGATTCATGTAGTGTATTTGACGGTTTGCCATTCAAATATGAACCAACTACAATATTAACATTTATACGACATACATTTACAGACAATATATTAACCTGTTTGGATGATTAGTGTAATTCAGTGGAATACACTCTCTGTCCGTTACCTAACATATTTGAAATTGAATTGTCTAACGAGAAATCGACATCAGTGTTACTGTACATCACACTAGTTAACGTATTTGTATTTCCAAGTAATTTGAAATGCACATCTTTAGGTCATGCCACTTTAATGAACTATTCAAAGTCATTTAACTCATAAGATCATATCGGTATCACAATCTTGTAGGTTTTTCTACCATTGTTAACCATAAATGATCGATTGTTTATATCAATGTTTGTTATGCTGTTCTAAGTAACAAATTCGATTAGACTTATTTCCATTATTCATCTAACAACAACACAGGGATACATGCTGCATGCAATCGCGATTAATTTCCACTTGATATCAATGTTATTGACATATTACTAATATTTTTAATATTGCTCTTACTTATATATCCTATTTATAGATACAAAACATAGACATAAATATGCACAATTGATTGTATTTGGTAACTGTTCTGTTTGGTAATTGTACCTTAATTGAGTGATTTTAAATAATTACATAATACAATTGGAGGATGTAAATCACCAAAACTGTTGTAATACAATGATTGATTTACATATTTAATTAATGCCACCCAATGTGTTCTTTCGTTTTGTTTCGAATATAAATTAACAATCATACATTGCGGAGATTCTGCATTTTTTCCCCACATTTAGAGTTTCTTATCCTTGTCCAACTTTATAGCATTTCAAATACATCCCTTTACCCATTGATTTAACTGATCATACTGATAGCCTACACTCCTCCTAGGATTGATCCAAGAGCCTTGCTTTTCCGTTGATTCTATTATTTTTAACCAATAACCTATTTTAACCTTTGTGTGCATGGCTTGTCAATAGACCCAAGCACTAGCTTTCCAGCTTCGATGTAGATGCATTCTTCCTTATATTTGCTGCTTTATCGCTAGAATTGTATCCACTATATTTTTTCTTTCAAATCATTTTGTTCGAAAACAACAATATCAGTTCTTTTACAAGAACTATCCAGAGAGTTTATTCCTTGATAATTTCCACACCGACATTTTGCAAGTTTAGTACCAGGCCCACAATAATTGTATTTCGATAAATGCAAACTCAAATAGTAATTTATTAATCGATGTATTCAATACTCCAAATCCTTTTTTGATACATTTAGAACGAGCAATATTTTCAACTGAATACAATCCATAAAGACCTGTGCTTATAGTAATATGTTACGTAATACAATAAAATGAAGGTTATAAAAACAAAATGTACATCTTCCAGTAATTGTAAATATGAAAGAAAGCATAACTGAACAGAAACATGGTATTCCTTTACCATCAAATATACATTGTATAGTAAGTGGCCCTTCTTCATGTGGAAAAAATGTGTTATTAAGTCCCTGTTGGAACGTACAAATGGGCTTAGCTTTGAAAACGTATATGTATTTTCTAAAACAATACACGAGAAATATCAATGATTAATGAGTATTTTAACACTAATTGAAGGAATGTGATATTTCACTTTTACAAATAAAGAAGATATTGTGCCTCCGAATGAAGCATTACCCAATTTCATATTTATTTTTGACGATGTTTGGTGCGAACCGCAGGGTAAATACAGCAATATTTTAGTTTTGGTCGGCATTCAAACGTTGATTGTTTTTATCTGTCACAAAGTTATGCATGTATTCCATGAACATAATTTGTGCGATAATGCAAATATAATAATTGTGTTTAAAATGGATATCATGAACATGCAACATATTTGCAATGACCATGTTTTAGACGATTGACATTTACAAAGTTTAAAGATATGTGTTTTTACTATTGGAAAAACAAATATGGTTTTCTGATGATTATTCCAATGCTTCCCCTATACAAAGGCAGATATAGGTCTGAATTTGACAGTTTTTTACTTCCAAGCAAGAATAATGAGTATTTCAAAATTTGGACATAGTGGTATAAAACACAATCATTACAATGGTCGTTTAACCAAAAATCGCAATGGGAATTGTGAATTGAATGGTCATATATTACATAATGTGGGCATGGCTGTGAAAGATACTGATGCGGCAAATAAACATTACGTGGAAGACTAAAACACCATTACGGTAAACATGTTTAAATCTCAATCGAGCGATATTCAAGAGAAATTAATAATGTTTGTTGAGGGGAATGATAATGTTTATAAAAACAAGAGCATAATAGCAAATATTTTCACCAATATTACTAATGATTTACAGAGTAATGAACTTAGAATAGAAGAATGTTTAAATGGATTTAGTAAGGACTTTAATAATATGATAAACATAATTTTGACATCACAAATTGCAGAAATACAAGATAGTTTGAGTAGTAATTAATGAAGTGGAAAGCGATAGTATTACAAAACAACTTGAAAAACGAATGGAATAAATAACAAAATATATAAGTGATGAATCGATTAATAAAAAATATGGTTTAGTTATGCAAACAGATCAGAGAAAACAAAATTATGATTTGGAAACACAAATAACATTTTATTAATGATTTGAGAGTTAAAAATATAGCTAAATTAGATGCTGTTTTAAGTAAAGTTGATAAGGTTGAAAAAGTGCAAACTATTCGATCTAGTGTAGCAGTTAGTTGACCTACTGCAGTAGTTCGAAAAGCAATTATTTAATTCATATATAAATAGTTGGAATTTAATGCAATATAATCAAACATGTCTGCCTCTGCTTCGGAATTACATGATGTTATATCTGCTGTGAATGAGAAATATTTACAAGCCAAATAAACCTGTATGGAACAGGATGTTTTAATCAAAGAAATATTTAAACCTGTTACGAATATAATGGATGTATTACATTATGTGTTGAATATACCTAATGAAACACCTTTGGAAATTAAACCGGAATAAGAAGAACTTTTCAAGAAAAAGAAAAAGGAACCCCTTTTTCATTAAACATGTCGTTATTTAGTTTTAAAAACATACTTCACTAATGCGCGATACGACATTTGGTGTATATCGAAATGGAAAGACATGGTTTCTGGGAGAATCAGTAATTACATTTTTGTCTCACAATAAAATTAAAATAGGTGATTACATAATTAATGTGAGTAAAGGTTAGTCTGGATTATTATTTTTAAGCATTCCAAATGGATATTCCGACATAGATTTGGAGAAATATAAAAAACTTGTTTGTCTTATGAATGTGAATAAGTGTTTAGGAGATGAAAATCATGCAAAACAGAAAGGAAACTTCGAGAAAAAATTTATGGTTAATTTGCCTTATGAAATATTATAAATGATTTCAATAAGACAATCATATTCCAGAGTGTATTACCTAGAAACCACTGATGGACAGCCTATAAAAAGTGGTTTTTACAAACACAAACTGAAAAAAATTAGTTCTCCAAATGAATATTTGATTGATAAAATCATTAAAAGAAAAAATATATGTCCTTGGTTCTATGGAGGGGTTTCTCAAAAGCACACAATTCATGGGTCAAGAATAAAGATCTTAAAAGATTGTAATATAATGCTTGTAAAGTTATGATACCTAATAAAAATATTTTTAAATAATATTTGGCATGTTATTTTATTTATTAAACTTTTCGATATCAGTGTTGTTTAGATGTGCAATCAATCTGCTTATTGATTGGATTATCATTCCTTGGATTAGTATTTAAGCAATGATCTGTTAGAGTTATTAAATTTTATTTGTGCCATAATCCATTACATTTGATAGATCTTAATTGTGATGTAATTTACATTTAGGAGGTACTCCATTACATGTTATAAATAATTCAATTAGTATCTGTGATAGATTTGTATTTGTATGACAGTCTGGGTGGGTTGTTGTGTGTTTGATTTGTAATTCATTTGATATTTGTGATTGATTGTTTTAATTGGAAATTCGCATTTAGGTGTTATGATTTGAAATTCAATTCGTCATATAGTTGCGTTTGATTTGTAATTCTAGTTCATATTTGTAATGTGTGTTCTTCAATTGCTTTTTATGTTACATTTCTTGGAATTGGGATAAGATTTCGTGGAATTTTAGAGCTTAAAGACATTTAGGACATCGTTTATTGTATTTCTTTAATTCGTTGTCGTAATTACCTGAAATTGAAATATTTTTTCGCAGTATTTTACAACTTAGAGGCATTTGGGACCCAATTGCGTTTTAATGTTATTTAGAATGTATTTAAATCGTGATATATTTCTTGGAACTTGGATAATGTTTCCCTGAATTCGTTTCTCGGATTAGATTTCTATGGGGTTTTGTGTTTTCCTGTAACAATTCTTGGAAATAGGATATTGTTTCCCAGAACTATTCAATTTAATTTAATTATTTTTAGTATGTGAGTGTGTTTAGTTAGTATTATTTAACATTATTAATATAGAGTGCAAAACAGTATTCCTCTCGATAGTTTATTTTATATAAAAACGTGATTGGGTTTATAAAAAGTTTTAACAGAGTAAACTATTTTCATTTTGATGGTGTTAACTAGTTTAATTTTTTTAATGGTGTACACGACTTCTTATGTTTTTGATGATGTACACTACCACTTATATTTTTGATGGTGTACACTGCTACTTTTATTTCTGATGGCGTAACCTATTTTGGAGGGTGTCGAGTAATACACATTATTTTTAAAAACCGCATTTAAGATGTAAAGTTTTTCTCTTAAATAAATTTTTTTTTGCTAGTAAAAATAAAAAATTCGGCTTAAAATTCGATGCAATAGCATGAGTTTCAATTTCATTGCAATGTTGTAAACGCAGTCTGCTTACTCCAAAAGTAAAACTTGTGAAAGATAGAGTAGGCGAGGTAGGTTGTGAGCCATGGTGAATTGTATACTGGGTAGGGCTGCACGGAAGAGGTGACTTTCTCCCGCTGGCAGCACATGCATGCAGATCGGTGTGAGCCGCAAGCGGGAGGAAGGGGGAGCGGGTCTGAACACTAGCGCTTGATTCAGGCTGCAGCAATTTTCTGAAACTCATTTCATTCTCTCTTCTCGCCCGAATCGTACACAGCTCCCGTGCACGGCCCAAGCTCTCGGCCATTGTCTATTGTGATGTGTTGCTCCGAATGTCCTCTTCTTCAGCTCTTGTAACCTAACTTTAGGCCCGCTGACCACACCTTCAGCTTGTGCCTTAGAAAACTATGCGAGTGTGCTGCTTCTTAAACACACAAATTATTTGTTTGCAATAAATTTGGAACAAATTATTACTTAACATAAAATATTAAACTTCAACGAGATTGTAATATATTTTCATATATGATAGTATAGTCAAATTCTCGCATGGAAGCTTATGGAGAAATCTACATGTAAAATACATATTTTTCTCTGTGATGTGCAAATATTTGAAACAGATTGAATATGTATATTTTCCAGTCTCCTGAATTTTAAGAAATTTGGTTTTAACGTGCGTTTGTTTAACATAAGTTTTCAATAGGAGGAAAACTTTTACTTGTGTATTGCTTAAATCGAACGATGAGTGTTTTTCATTAGTTACAAATTTTAGCAAGTGAAAATATCTCTTATAGTTAGTTACAGTTTCCTGGATATACTGTGTGATTTAAAAATGTATTGTAAGTTTACAGGATTAAACTTAAAACAGGTTCTTAGGAAAGGTTTATATGTTGTGGTTGAAATTTAATGGATTGAAAAGCATTGCTTGGAATTAAAATTCATTTTAACTTCAGGGAAATAATTTCACCATCGGGACTTTGATAGCAAAATTTTATTTCGCTGGAAGTAAGCCATCCTTTGCATCTCGAAAATAGGAGAAACCTCCCTTTCTGAGCCAGTCAATGGATAGGCGAAAGTGACCGTTTGGTGACAGAGGGGGGAAAGAAATTTTGCAAGCAGGTCAACGCTTTTGGGTGAGTTCAAAATTCGCTGCTCAAGGGTAGGTAGGCAGGTGGACAGATCGTGCTGAACAAGGGGCTAGAGGAAGGTAGGAGGAGGGGGGCGCCTAGCCGAGACAGTGCTCCAGCTAGCCGAAAACACGTTCTGGGCTGGAGAGGGGTGCATAGTGGGCGCAAGGAACCTCTCGCATCACACAAAGACATATTCTGGACTATGGAGTTGGAGGGCCGAAGAGGGGGGAGGGGGGGCGCATCCCTGAAGGTGCGCTCTTCTCTAGGGAATGGGGGTTGAGGAGGGGGGCGTGTGCTCTCCGTGAGCAGCTTCTCCTTCCAGCCGCAGCTCAAAATCGCCATTTCAGTTTGAAGACAAACCTTGCCATGGATACATGCACCACCCGTGTTCGGCATTCTGGCGGTGTCCCGTGCGACGATCGAGAGAAAGCACACCTACGGCCAGCAGGCTTCGGAGAGCCTACGCCCTAGACATATCATACACCTGACTGCTAGCCGTGATTCTCGTTAAGCGATATATGCTCCGGGTTCAGATCTCGCTCGGCATATCTGCTCACAGTCTTTGTACCAATATTTTTTAGTACTTTTTATAAACATTAAATTTATTGGGAAAACATTTTTGTTTAACTTCTTTTTTTTCGGATAGATGTACTGTGTTTCAGTTAAGTAACTTAATAATGAATTCATATTTTTCGTCGAGGATGTTTTATACTCAAATCGTTCGATTATATCATGAGTATATTTTCTCATTAAGTCTGTGCTATTTCCATCATAATTATACAGGCGGCTTCGACATGAGCCAAACCTCATGCTAATCTTCGATGCAAGTTTTATTACATGTTAAAAGTTAATTCTTCTTACAATAGGAACGTTTATTCGCAGTAGTAAACCAGTTCTCTGGATACTTCATTAAATAATGCAAGCGATTTTTTTATTCGCGGGGAAATGAAATTGCGAATTTCAAACATAGCAACAGGGTATGGTTTTATACTAATTACATGTGAAATGTTCAGGAAGACATGATTAAATTCTTTGTGGATAGTAACTCATTAAAAGTAGATTGATAGGGAAATATAAACCATTGAATTAGTAAAAAGGATATTTTTCTGGATTTTTGACGTAAATTTTTAATGTCGAGGATATTCCCCCATAACATCGGTTGACGTTGCCTCTGCTATAACACACAGCTTATAAGTCGAAGTAAGTGCCACACTGAACTCATTCCTACATCAGACTCTACAACGAACGGACATGTTTTAAAATCATTATAGGTACGTGTACAAATGAGAGGAAGACGTACGTGTATGTCTATTATGCTATTGTGTCTGCTTAAAATTTAATTATTTTATAACTCATTAATTCTTAGGGAAATAGGATATATTTTAGGTATAATTCAAAATTAGAGTTTTGAAGTATTTATTTGTCTGTGTTAAGTGAATGTGCTAAATTGTTCCGTATTGTGGAAAGTTGTCTGTTGCAGTGTATTCAATCAGTTAGTTAGTAAGTTTGCGTATTTCGAACGTGTGCTTTATTTCATCTTTAAGTTATTACAGTGGGTGGTAAACGAGTTTTCTATGGAAATATTAATTTGTAAACATAATTTTTATCCATTCACATAAATGTGTGTTCAACTCTCTTTCCCGTAATTTCAACTCGGCCGCAAGCTCCACGTCTATAAGTCATCCATTGACTGACCTCACAGCCGGACAGACGTGTTTTGGGAGAGGTGCTTGTGCGATTTCATTAATTAATTTTTTAATTCAAATAGTGTAATTTATATATTATATGTGCATCGTAAACATAATTTTTATTTATTTGTCACATACTTGAGTTCGTTGTGTGTTCATTCGTTATAATTCTCTAACATCAGCCATTTAATTAATTTCGAAACACATGTCTAATCAGATGGGGTAGATTTCATTTCCCAGAAATATGTGTCTATAAGTCATTCATTCTGCGATCACCCGAACCCAACGGATGTATATTAAAATAATTTTATTTCTTTCCATAGCTGGGTACATTATAGTTTAAACACGCCTACATTTCTCTTGTGTGTTAACTATACGTTGTTTTCTCTTTCTGTTTAATTACTATAACCAAAAAATCGCCTATTTCCCACCAACGTCTATGAGCAATATCACTCCAAACCCAAAAACACTTATGCCATTCTTGCACAAAACTCAACACACACACATACACACACACACACACATAATATAACATTCCCCTCAGCTAGTGCCAGTCGTCGTGCAGACAACATCGCTCCCCTATATACACCCCTTCCCCAACACCAAACCTCGTACAATGTTAGAGCTCAAAGGGTGAGGACGTACCAGAGCTGCTACCCACCCCAGAAAAGAAAGAAAGAAAATAAAAGAAAACCAAACTATACACACATGAGAATACTGTTTAAAAATCGTACGGAAGTATACGCAAGTACGTCATTGTTTCAAAATTCTCGTTTTCACTTGTACAGCTGGACTGCAACCACTGGAAGTTTATTCAACCGATTCGTAAATAAAATGTTAATACGGCGTGATAAATTATCGAACTGTTTGATATTGGACTGTCGTACAAAAAAGTCCTCGCCAGGTGACAAAACACAGCCAATTTGGTTCCAGGTTCACGGGTTTCCCCAGCGACGACGTCCAAAAGGGATGCTCACAAAACCGATCTGGCAACACAGCTCCTATCTGTTCCCTCGGAAAGCGAGGGTGGGTGGCAGAAGCACCCCTTCGTCCTTTCGCAGTCACTTCGTCATCGGTAATTGAGCGCCATCAGGTCGGCGTATTTACACCGTGTATCAAGGAGACCCACCGGGCTCGCTGTCCGCGCGGCTCGTGATCGAGAGGAGGCAATTGTGAAGTGTTCAACCCCCGCCTCACCCCCATACAGCCCTCCGCCAACCGGCAACTTGTGTCAATCCACTCCACACCCCCTACTGCACTCCCTGCCCTCACATCCCCAACCCCTGCGCCATCACCCCGACTCTTCTGTTCCTTGTCGGCGAGATGTAATAAGCGAGCAGAATCGTGAGCAGCATCACGGTCCATGGCATTGGTGGGCGGGTTGCAGCCCCTCGTCAGGGGCAGAATATTCCTACTCACCTTCCCCTACTCGTACACAGCACGCGTTTCTCCTCAACACCTGCGAAACATTCTTAATAGCACTTCCATGGCAGTCGTGCAACTACGCCTCAAAATTATTATTATACTAATTCCTATGGTTTTTCGTGCGTCTACGCCTCGATGACTATTATTATGTCTATTAAGATATCACAAAAGAAAGTTGTGAAATCAACCTTAGCAAATTTATTAAAACCAAGTAAACTTAGACTTATTAAATATTTTCTCACTAATAAATATATGTTGCGAGTTATTTAAAATTTCCTTAATGCAGTTACAGTTCTTGAGAGTCCTTGACGTATTTAAAAATGCAATTTAGTATAAAAGTAAGTAGGGGAATATTCACGTATAAATATGTGAAATAAACTCCTCATAATGCTTAATTCGAAGGATAGTTTTGTTCTGTTTATAATAACTTAAACAAAATGAGGTCTATAAGAAAATCAGGCAGTATAATTAGCTATAGGTTAGTACCGTGACATGGCTACGAGAAAAAATAATTATTCTAAAATTTTGTTCTAAAATTGAGTTACGGCACGAAGTTATAAACTTCCGTGGTAGGGGTGGTGCTGCTAGACTACCTCTGCGTTATACCAAGCCCCCTACTCACAGGACATGATTGCGGTTACGTGACTTACCGTTGTCTTGGAGCCCTTTAAGCATTTCTACAGCTGTTTTCATAAATAAATACGCGAATCCAACAAATAATGCTGATTACAGGCTACTCGGCGTGGCTACAAAACATATTATACAAAATTAACTCAGTTTCATATATGAGTTCAGGAATGTATTTGTCGTAAGTGCACCCTAAAGTGGAGATAAAACCCACCGAGAGAGGTACTTGCGACCGGCCCTAAATAGAACCCTGTGGAAGGGAGGGGTGGGGTGAGGCGAGAAGTTCTCTCACGCTACACAACAGCGGCCACACACAAGATCAAAAGTAGCTGCAAAACAAATACACAGGCTAACGATACGATAAAAAACTATTTACCAGATGTGTCATTGTCTCAATTTCTACAGTCATTCATGTGGAGGCTCATTAGTACTCACATGCAGTGAAAGCTACGGCCATTGAAACGTGAGACATTTTCTTCCTTCATTACATAAATTTTCCAAGAAATGGCAAACAAGTATAACTACTCCAGACCATTACTTTATTGCTATCATTACGACAAGCTCTAATATCATTCAAGCAGCTATCGCAAACTGTTCGTTTAGAGGGATTGTTACTAATAAGCAGTGTTTCTGTTCTGACGACGTGTTTCACGTGTTATTATTTTTAATTAATACACACATTTACAGCAATGAAACTTCCTCTTAACATATAAAACTTTTCAATGTTCACTCGAAAGCTTAGATCTCTATCTTGCACAGCAATCCTCCTAAGAAATTTATTATTTTGGAGAGATATGGCACATATTTTCTTTTTAAAACGACAGTCGTATACTATCTGAGAAGTAAACAAAAATGTGTTAAAATGGCATGCAGTAATGAATATGTGGAAATGTATTAATGAGTTGAGATGAAACTGACAACTTATTTCGCCCTTAATATAGTGAATTTATTATTTTCAGATTTTATATTGTAACTTTCTGACAACCTCGCCCTTCCAGTTACGATGTACTTCGCTATATATGTTATCCGGATTTTCCACATCGTTAATCATAGTGCTAATTTTTGTAATTGGAGAGTAATATTTTTCCTGGCATTTCTCAGTATCCCGAGGCTATATATGTATCGCTGGATTAGCTTTGTGTCATGTGATTCCAGCTCCACGGCAAAGTGGCGTCAAACAACCGTCACTCAAGTTATGTATACACGATTTTGAAGTGATGCATGCTGGTAAATTACGAGGCCATTCGCGCGTCTCCGTTAATGGCGGGCTGACTGGTTGGACAAGCCTTAATTTGGCCACAGGCCAAACATGCTATTTATTACAACTGAGGCTCGGGGAGTCTAACAGGTACCGTGATGAGCATTATCAACCACGGCAAGTGAACGCTTTGAAATGAACAGCTAGTATTCGATTTAACAACACTACATTTTTTTTATTTAAGTATTGTAGGAGTGAAATGAAAATCAGTAGACCCTACGGCGCTTTATACATGGTAAAAACTTTCTGTATTTTTACAAATAATTATTTGGAATCTAATTGCAAAGATTACTATTTTAACGCTGAAAATGTTACAGCAGGTTAATGTGAAATTGTAAAACAAACGTTGAGTTTTAACAATCAAGTAATATAGTTTTTAAAAACATGGAAATAAATCTGTATGTTTTGTAAAACACTGCATTGCAAAGATACAGCAATTCATTTGCAATGTTATAAGAAAAAATTCTGGCAACTAGTTTCTTAAGAATTGCTCGCAAAAGCACAAAATGTTTTATTGTGTAATGGCTGGCAATTCTGCTACAAATAGTTAAACAATAACTAGAGACACTTCAAGGTTGTCAGCTTTGCTCCTTATAAAAAAGTCAGCTTCAAGCCCATAGCTTGCAGGTGCGAAGAAAAATTAGTTGCATGTCGTCATAGCCTAGTTGCGAACGTCGTATGAACAAATATAGAATCGTGGGCGGCATCAGAGACCATTTGTTACACGTCAAGAATTACGTGTGCTGTATATCAACTGATTAGAATTTTGGGTGTGATTAACGCAGATGTTAGTAAAATACGGTTATTAGGTTTTCGCACAATGCACATGGCCTAACAGCAAATTGAATAAATTATATTATAAGCTGGTGTCAGCGATAGACTTGTTGGATCCAGAGAGGATAAAACACGAGATACTAGCAAAGCCCCTTTGACAACAAACACTGGTTTTCTGTTTGGCCAGTTGGACTTCATCACTCATCCCTCGCCCGCACAAAACAACAAGGTACCATTTGACCATCGTAATTCTTAACGAGACCCAGGCCTAACGCGGACGACGTAATATGTTGCGAATCGGATTGCAACAGCAGGAGGTGGCTGATTCGAGCCCAGACTCGGAAACAAGAGTCAGGAGTGAAGCGGCCATCACATACATCGCAGTGTGGATACCTTTAGCAACACGGTTTTATTTTTAAAAAATAAATTAATAAACAACAACAACTATTCACTGATACTTATCAGAATCTGCTAGCGACGGTTAAGGAGATACTACAACTGCCGTACATTTTTTTTTTCTTGTCTAAACAGCAAATTTTGAGACTGAAAATTACAGTGACTTTTAAACGCAATACTACCCGTCGAGAACACTAAAATAAACCAAAACATACATTTCCTGGTAGTGTGTAATAACATAACTACGTCACTGCATAAGGCCCCAAGTTAAAAGCTATACGCGACTTATTGACACATAAGCATATAGGTGATGTAATTAATTTGAGCGCTCTTGCGCTCAACCATGCAGAACAGGTTCCGTTCGGCCGGATTAAGTTACGGTAAAGTTCCCGTTCCAGCAACACAAGGAAGAAACCAATAGAAATAGTTTTTAAATTTCTTCACTTTAGGTCATGAACATTAATGTAAGGCCCAGGGTTGTCGACGTAATTCTCCGACAGGCCGCATCGGCGCTTATCATCGTTCCTCTTCCGAGCGATCGGCTCTCAAGATCTCGATGTTAAGAGCCACCCAAATCTCTTCACTCCCTCTTCTCAGAAAGACGCCAATATTTCAAATGCACATACATGCCATCTAAAATCGTTCCCTCGTTTCAGGCTCGAATTTAACGCGTTAAATGCCGCCGACGTAATATTATGTCACCTGATTTTAACCTAGTTGTACGGAGTTTGCCGCTGCAACATTATGACATCAGCGTTCTTTGACGATAAGCACAAAGAAATATTACTCCGCCAGAAGTTTTCATAAGGTTCTATGCACCGTAACATTACGTCAGCAACAGCATATAGGAAATTCACGGTAAAATGGTCACTTTTGAAAGCCCTGTTTATTATCTACTTGTATGCACGTTGTGCATTCTTCCGCCTTATGAAAGAGTAACATTGTCATGGACCTAGTTACTTTATTCATGCGTCGGTCAAGTGAAACTGTGATATTATTAGAGAATTTAACATTTAACAAATTTACTCATTTTTATATTTCAATGTATTAGAAAAAAGGAAGCGAAAGAAAGAATTTAAGTTATCAGAAATGGTTACCTATACGCTGTTCACGGTAATATGGGCACTTTTAAACGTCTTGCTCAAGATCTACTTGTATGCACGTTGGGTATTCTTCCGCCTTATGTAAAAAAAAATTTGGAATGGGCCTCATCACTTTATTTAATCATTGGTCAAGTGAAACTGCGAAACTATTATAAAATTAAATATTTTACAAATCTGCTCTCATTTTTCCGCTTCGATGCATAAAAACAGAAAGGGAAAGAAATAATTTCATTTATCAGAAATGTTTATGTAACGCTTTTCATACGACTCAAATATATGGCACTACATTATATCCGTCGTTACCAGCTTTACTGGGAGCATGTCACTTAGTGCGCCTGCTAAAATGTATGTAGGCAGAGGCAGTAACTTTTTTCTGAGGTTGATTTCAAAAGTGCTCACATTATTGTGAACAGCCTATAACAGTTTTTATTAGACGTTAAAATATGGCAGTACTTTCCCTCTGTCTTTACCAACTTTACATGGCGCATGTCACTCAGTGCGTCCGTTAAAATATAATGCAGTTAGAGGCGGTTACGTTATTCTAAGGTTGATTTCAAAAGTGCTCACTTTATCGCGAACAGCCTTTAGTAGAGAATGTTACCCTCATAAGGAAACAGATAATGTATTGGAAATTCGCGGGTATTTTGGAACAAGCTAGACATTAAGCACTTTTACGTTGGTACTACTGCTGCAGCATTTGACATTTCCTTTATATCTGTGAACCAATAATAAAAACGCTACGAAATGGAGGTCCAATCACAGCACCCCACTGTGGCAGCGCGAAGTTAATCAGCAGTCGATATCTGCTCGCGCATACAGGCGACTGTGAAGTCTAGCCTACAGGTTATGTGACCCACGTATTAATTCAGTGTTTAGGGTTTCAACACGATTTGATCCACAGCAGGCCTGCTGGTCATGAAACAAGACATTCTGACATACAGCATGCCTAGGTATTTAAAAAAATCCTGTAGGTACTTAACATGGCTGCCAAAAGTGCGGTTACAACCGAGTGAAAGGATAAAGTCTTTACCATGTAAAATTATTTTATACGTATCTCAACCAAATTTATGCAAAACATTTTTTTTGAAAATTTTTACTACCAAGAAAATTGCGGGTAAGTTATAATGTATAGGGCTAGTTTATAGACTCAAGAAAAACACAAAACACTTATTAATTTACTTCTACTTGCTCTCTTGTAGACTGGATTCTCTTCAAAGGGCACAGCGCGCATTTTGTTTGAATACGACATTGTGAAAGGTAGATGAGATACACCTAAAATTAATTTCGCATATAAAACCTCATCATTTCGCTCGGTCGCACTATCTAGGGCATTTAAAAATTATCAACTTATTATTACTCGAGAAACTACCACACGCGCTCTACACAACAAATGAACGGCGTCCACACTGGCAGATGTACGCCAATTACAACTGATTTGGTTTCATTGCTTTCACAATAATTTATGACGTACTCGTTCATATGCATGGACGACGCGACAAATTGATTATAAATTCATTTCTGTAGCATGGAAAAAAAAAACACGTAGGAGAATATACCACTAGAATTTTAAGCAGACGTAATAATTGTTTTAGTGAAAATGAGTACTGTCCACATTAACAAGTGCAAATTGATGCGGCAGCCATACGATGCATACAAAATGTAAAATTAAGATCATTACGTTTCGGTGTGTTTGCAGAACTTCGCTACTGATTTGCCATAACTAAGCACTATTGCGCGCTGGGGACCAATCACAAAATTGCCAGGATAATTACTCAACATTAATGTTGAAGCCTGTGGGTGCGTGCATTCAAAATTATTAAACTTGAACAGGACATGTTTTGTTTATGCTTGGAACAATAATATTTCTCTGCTGACAAGATAATACATATATTTCAATTCTGTGTGCTACTATATTTTAAGGCCACAGAATAATGTTAAGGGGACAATTTACACTCCCCTTTACAGAGATAATATTTAATACGCCGTAATTACAAATAGACTATAGAAATATACTTCGCATACCTAACTTTCTCTCTTTCATACACCTTTACGCGCGTTACTCTATTATGTATAATTCTTTGCTATTTTACAGACTCAGTTATACGCACCTGTTGTTATAGGCTGTTCACGGTAAAGTGAGCACTTTTTAAGGCCCTTTCAACAGACATTAACCACTAATAAATATATTTTATTGCCGCTCTAGACGTTAAATTTAGGAGTGGTAAAATGTGTACACTGTGTTTATTAGTCACATTTAATTGTTTATATTAAAAAGTGACAGGAAGATAGAAATCTGATAAAAAGAAAAACTTAGCAGGACCTTAAAAAGTGTTCACTTTACCGTGAATCGCCTGTACTAGTATTTTCGTAGATGAAGTTACTCCAACGGTTTTCTGTCACAGGTTCAGAACACTTGTTAGGTTTTGTGCGTTGCTGTTATTTATAGGTTTACGACTGCAGAGGAGTACACACAAATCCGTATAATTATGTGTTCTTGCCACGTTCATTTGAACCAAGATCATACACGTGCCACGCATGCTCGACGCATATTAATAAAATATCGTAATATTTTAGACGTTTACTGAAATAGGGCTGCAAAAATCGCAACCTGTGAAGAGGAATAAATGGCAGACGAAATAGTACGAAAATGAAGTATGGCAATAATTTATTTTGTTTTTTAAACAAATTACTACGCAATTATCACACTGCCTAATCTGTTTGAATTTGCTTATCTACCCTGATCCGGCTGTTTTTTCTTTCAATCCTTACAAAAACACGTACTTCGATGATTTTCCATCAAAACTATACAGTGCCAAATGTGTAATTCTTGGAAGTAGGCCTATTCGCTAACTAATTTTTCGAGACAAAACGACACCCTGGCCGTTGCCATTTTATTTTCAGGCACGGTTGTGAAACTATATACGAGGCATATCTTCCATGCCGGTCTTAGTTGCGTGTCACAAGCTTATGGCTTAACGTTTCGTCGACAGCAAATCAGTAGAGATGGAACCAGTTCTCGGATAGCAGAACACGAGTGAAGGAACATAGACTAAAGATGAGGTAGACCGATCTCGCTGGCTGCGCACAGCCATTCTCCGTGTCCCAACATTGAACTGCTTTTCTGACTACACGTCTAGTAAAAATGGCGTGGATTGGGTTTGAGGTTAGATAGGTAACTGTTTAGAAAAAAAAAAGTGCTTTTGAGATGGTTTTATACTTCCTCTAATCAATTTGCAATGATTTTTTATTACATTCAAACTCGTAAAAGTATTTTCTTAATATAAAAGTGCTTGTCCCTTAAAAATTAAGCTTTAAACAAACACGTTCATCACTGTTGACCATGTGACTTTGACAGTTGTATAGGATTGGGTTAGGTCAATATTAGGTACATTCACAGAAGACGAATAAGCGGTCTACCTCATCTTTAGTCTATGGGAAGGAATCGGCCATAGTCTGTATTGTTCTGATTGTGTGTGTGTGTGTGTGTGTGTGAGCATTAAAGATGCCCTTCCTCTCATAAAAAATGCCGTTTAAACACTAAACAAAAAAAAGGAAGAAAGAAATTACTCGTTACTAGTGGGCGGAAATATTAATGCACCCCCTCCAACCTTTGAGAAATCACACCACGTGTCTCGTGTTTGGTTGTTTCCTAAATATTTCACCTATCACGAGCATTTATAGGATACTACTTCTGACATAAAAATACATTATTTTTGATTACCTTGAACTTTTACTTATATTTTATTTATCGATTGAAATATCTAGTTTATTAATAATATGACTAGAACAGGGAGAAAATTGGTATGTTGGTAATGCCTAGTAAAGTTCCTATGCAAACTATTATTACACAGAGCGCGCAAGAATGCGGTCTTTTGGTGTCATTTTCTAGACTCGGTTTAGCTTTATTTGCATGAAGCGGAGGAATATACTGGAAGTAGAACTTTAACAGGTCTTCAGGAGAGTTTGAAGTAACCGTGACTAGACTATAGCGCGTATTCTAGAGATATAAACATTGATTATTTAGATTACCTAAAAAAACTAACCAAAATAATAATAGCGCCTTTCTCTCTCTCTCTCTCTCTCTCTCTCTCTCTATATATATATATATATATATATATATATATATATATATATATAGCTTATGGCGCGTCTACCACTTCCATCCTGCATTGATTAGAAGTAGCAGCTCTAACCGGAATCTTAAATTCAATTTGAAAACTCACCACAACAGTTGGTCGAAATTTGATTTACAGAAAATCAATGAACAACAAAACGGAAAGTTTTTACTGAGGATTAGGAACACCGTGACGGAATTACATATTCCCTCACGCCCTATATTAAATACGTTAATCGTGATTAAACCAAGTTTACAGAAATCGTCTGTCTCTTTCGGTTTCTTCAAGTACCTAGCAGAAACAGTACAATTAGCGAGACTTAGAAAACGGGCGCTTAGCGAGAAACGTCATTTGAAAACAAATCAGAAAGGGGGGGGGGGGCGTGTGATATAAGTCAGAGGAGGCAATAGTAAATCACCGCTCGTCGGAAGGTTGTCGAATCAGCAGCGCGCGCGATTGGCGTGTCGCTGCAAATCACCACTGACGTACGGCCCAGTCTCACCCCCATCTCTAGCCGCCGGAAAGAGCCTATGGGGGAGGAAAGGGTTTAGTCAGGGGGATGAAAAAAAAATTCTGTATGATTTCGATACATGATGGGGAGCCACGCGCCATCGCTGCCAACAACACAACAGAAACGGCACCAGCACAGTACCGCGGCTGCGAAGGACTGGTTACATAGATGGGGGATTGAGAGAGAGAGAGAGAGAGCGAGAGAGAGAGAGAGCTCTCATCAATGGAGAGAGCAGGGGAAGAACAAACTTTTTACTCCCCCGGTCCTTTTTTATTATTCTGATGGAGGGGAGCCACTTCCGGAATGAGTTGCAGCGGCCGAGCGCACTTCCTCAGATTGGCATCCGACCCTACTACCCGCTGCGAAAACATCGGATACCCCTCGGGCACCACCGCTACGTTTGTTAGCAGAAGTCCTGCTGTGGTGAGATTGCCTCTGCCTACAACCCTTGACGAGAAAACAATTACCATCTACAACATCAGCAAGTGCTGACAGCGGATAGCTTATGGTGAGATTTGGCGTCACGCACTGTATCGAATTATTTCATTCCCTGTTGATTTAATTTTATTTTGCAGTAAAATAAAAAGTACTGCTACTGCAGAAGTTGCTATTTCTCTTTCTATGCAGTACGGACACAACATCCGAACAACAAACGTAAAACTATCTAACAAACACCATAATATAAACTATAAAATATCAATACGCTCCTGCCGTTTTACGACTGCCAAATAACATGCAACGTAGTAAAATTAAGTACAAAAGTATTAAAAACTTGTGAAATATTGTAAATTGTCTACGGTCAGAAATGTTCTATAATTATCTTCACCGAGACCAAGATCACGACACGGAAACGAATAATTTCTGCACTGTGAAGTCGAGCCTTTGTATAAATGTAGACGCCATTAAAGTGTGTGATGCTATAGCCCGTTCACGGTAAAGTGAACACTTTTTGAAGCTGTTACATAAGACAAAATAACCAATAAATACATTTCATTGTGACCTCGAACTTTTGGTTTTGGGTATGGTGAATGTGTACACTGTGTTTATTACTCGCAAGGCAGGGTTTACATTAACAAGTGGTGGAAGGATATAAAATGGTTGAAAGAAAGAAGTAACTAGGGCTTCAAAAGTGCTCACTTAACCGTGAATGGCCTATAATTAACTTGCCTTCGTTTTGTGCCGTAGAAGACGTATAATGCTTTTCACTGCTTCCATATTGATATACAAACAACAAGCAGCCACATTTAGTCCACATGGAAACTTTTGATCAACTTGCGGCCAATTACAGGCGTATTCAGCAGCTATCCGTAAGCCTACGGGCTAAGTTTTAGTCAGATCAGGATAGGATTAACTCCGCAAGATGTCAGACATAAATATGTCGGACATTAAAATACGGCTTGTTAACTTCGTTTAGCATGTCTTTTAAATACCGGTAAAATTAAAAATACATTTGAGACATTCTGCGGCAATTGAAACAAAGATACGGATTTTATAGAGCCAGCATTCTATAAACCATATTTTGAGTCACTACAACACATATACGCTATACAGCATCAGTGGTTTACTAGAAAATACAAAGCCTAATTGCACGTGCGTAAGTAATTTGTAAATTCAATCTTTACACGCTTCAATCTAATGTTATTGGCAAATACAGTACATCTCCAGAATCCGTTAATGTCTAATGATAGCGTGGCAACTGTGTGGCATGAAAGAATTTAGATCAAATTTCTTGAAGCGAAAGATTTTAAAAATAATATTCTTGTAAATACAAAACACCGGATATATTTTGTTTAAATATTTTTACTGAAATCTCAATGTAGATATCAAGGTAAACCAAAACTTACTTTCTTATAGTGTAAAACAAAATAATTTCGTTAGAAGCACGTTATCATAATTTTCAACGATACACCAAGAAAGTCACAATAACTATATACTTTTAACCTTAAAAATATAATTAATTGTACTTATGTACGGAATATGTCATATCAAAATCGTACCTGAATCATGCATTTATTAGTATTATTATTATTATTAGTAGTAGTAGTAGTAGTAGTATTTGTTCAAAAGAATATAGTGAGTCAGTAAGTGAAGAGAATTGGACAGCTCTTAACATCGAGATCTTGAGAGCCGATGAGGGTGATTGAAGTGACTATGGTTCAGCGCCGGAATTAAAGGGCGTGGGAAACGGTAGATCCCCGAGAAAACCAGCCAACCAGCTGCATCACCCGGCACGATTCCCACGTGCAAAAATTCGCGGCGACCCCACCGGAAATTGAACGCGGTTTGCCCAGGTGGGAGGCGAGTAGTCTAACCACTACACCACCGCGACCCTTAGAGAACAATAGACAAAAGCCACTCCGTGTATATATGCTTGAACTGTTTTTAGCCTCTAAAATAGAGGAGTAATGGCTAACAGTAAATTAGTCTGCTGCCTACTTGGAGGTACAGACAAACGGAAGCGATTCCAGTGCTACCTTGTGTCGAGCCGGAAAACTAGCTCCAGAAACACACACACAGGGAATCTCTTACATCTTCGTTCCTACTACAGCATTCTTTACAGTCAGTATTTGAAACCCGAGATGCTCTTAGCTCTACAACGTCGGGTTTGACTCCCGCAGCATCCCCACAAGACTCCCCAGGGCGCAACCCTTACCCGCGTCCATCCCGCCCTTCCCAAATAATGGACTAAATAAAGTTGATGTGGACGGATTTTCTTCTTCTGCGCATACCCCCAACATTAATTCATACATCGCTAATACAACTATCAAAGTCAAACAGTGAACAGTGAAGAACGTAATTGATTAACAGATCCACCCTTTAATATTAATAAAATACTTCAACTTCTACTACCTTGAATATGTTCTAGTTTTATTAAAATTAAGTTAGATGAAGTGTACTAACATCCCAGAGCTCTTACATTAATTAACTGTGTTCTGATTGTAGGCCCTATATTAAATCATCTTATCGATGGGTTTAAAAATAGAATAATTGTATCCGTTTCAAGTATTTTAATATTACATTATAGTTTGTTCGATTTCATTAGTAATTAGGATTATTTTTCTTTTTAAGAAAACTTGTATAGTACCTTTTATAAAGGCGATAATTAAGTAAATATAGATTACTATTAACTTTTACTGGAGATTGTGGAATTAGTAATTATTGATAATTGATAACTTTGATGTGACATATTATTGTTATTTGTATAACTAGATTTTGTCTTCAAAGAAGTTGCTAATACTATAAAGTGGTTTAAAAGACCATTATTTTCGTTCAGTCATTTAATGATTTTTATAGGGCTATTAGCGGAAAATCATTCCAATGTTGGGACACAGTGTGCGGTTATGCGCAGTTAGCATACGTACTCTACCCAGACTCCCTCTTACGGTCCACATCCTCGCATATCTCGTGCTCCTGACACCCCCATGGAATGCGCTGCTAGCGCGTAGACAAGATGCTTCTCATTTATCTCCCTTCGTACGTTGCTTGCGGTTATTTTTAATCAAATCTCTGAAAAACCACACCACATATATCACGTGTTTGGTTGTTACCTAATTATGTCGTGTATCTCAAGCACCTTACATATGTGTTAACTTTAAAATGTCTTATTTTTTGGGTTAGTTGAAATTTGATTTTTGATTTATTTATAAATTATAATATTTCTTTTGCAGTTAATATGAATTAAAATAGCGAGGAAAAAGGTGTGTTGATAATGCCTAGTAATAAATAGTTCTTATACAAAATATTATTACACTGAGGCCCCACGAATGCAGTGCGTTGTCCCTTCGGTGTAATCATCTAGACTCGGATAAGAATTTTTTGCATGGGGCAAAGAAATATTATCCTTGAACTAGAACTTTAGCAGGGCGTCAGAAAAGCTGGAAGTAACCGCGAAAGGACTATATAAGGAAAATTCTTCCTGGCAGGGTGGGGGGGGGGGGTCCACTTAATCTCGGGCGCTCTTTCATACGTTCACAATTGTTGTAGGCATTTGTTAACAAAGTCTCTCGCCAACTAACGGCACACAGATGAAACAAAGACGATATGTTCATAGACCGGGTAGTATATTCACAGGTTGCTCCAACACAGAATAGGTGAAGTACATAGAAATGAAATGGCGTGTTGTATTTCGATGTGAGCGTGCCCATTCGCCGACTGACTACTGCGTGTTGCGATGCGTTCCCTATTGGCTGGGCTGGCAAGCGAATTAACAGGGTCTGACTAACCAACGGCGTTCCTGAGTACCGCAGGTTGTCGACCGTAAGTCACTTGGCAGCTTGAAGAATCAGTGCTTGATGTTTGCAGAGCGGGTAGTACACACCAAGAATGCTCCTTCCTTGGCCCAGGAATTATCCCCTGCAGCACCACCCCCTCCCCCCCCTGCTCGTTGGACGCGGCCCCTAACTAGAGTAATGGCTCCTCAGACCCCGGCAATGCTAACAAGCGACTGGATCCCCCTGCCACCCCCCCCCCTCCTTTTTGCTCCACAACTCCGGTTCCTTGCCCCTCAATTTGAACACGGAGGTTCACAAGCCTCAGTTAGATCATGTATTGGTGCAATCAGACATGGCCTCAGGCGAGAGGAAAAAAAAATTAGCGAGTTTCACTTCAGCCGTGACCGATACGACCAAACGTTTATAAATGTGAATTTACATCGCCTCGAGAACATAAGAAAAATACTTAGCGCGTCATTGAAGTACGGTGGTAAAAGTAATGTAGCTATGGCCTATTCACGGTAAAATGAGCACTTTTTAAGGCCTTTCCAACATACATTAACCACTAATAAATATTTTGTATTGAGCTAAAGACATTAACTTTTAGGGGTGGTAAAATGTATATAGTATTTTTATGAGATACATGACAATGTGTATATTAAAAAGTGGTGCGAAGATAGAAATAATTTGAAAGGAAAACATTAGCAGTGCCTTAAAAAGTGCTCACTTTACCGTGAATAGCCTATAAAACGACACAGCAGTGTCATTTCAGCTCTCGTCTACAGCGGTTCTGCTAGTTACGCTGCTATATCAACCCGTTCGATCACACATTAGTTTCCGAGTTCACGTATTGCAGGAGGTGCGGCGGCGTAGTGATTAGAATACTCGTCTCCCGCCAAGCCGAACCGGGTTCGATTCCCGACGGGATTGCTCCCGGGGTTTCGCATGTGGGAATAGTGCCAGACGATGACGCTGGTCGACGGGTTTTCTCGGCGGTCTCCCGCGTTTCCCCTGCCCTTACATTCCGGCGCTGCTTCGCAGTCACCTCGCTTCAATCTCATCGGCTCTAAAGACCTCGATATTAACAGCGCCCAAATCTTTCTACTCCCCTCCGCTCAACTGTTGCAGTCACATGATTTTTTGTACGCGCGGTATTAGTGTTCAGCAATTGTCTTGCTGTTCACGGTAAAATGAACAAATTTGAAAGCCCTGCTTAAGATCTACTTGGATGCACGTTGTGTATTCTTCCGCTTTATGTAAAATTAACATTGCCAAGTGCCTCATCACTTTATTCATGCGTTGGTCATGTTGGAACTGTGAAATTATTAGAAAAGTAAAATTTTTACTAATCTGCTGTCGTTTTTAGACTTCGATGCATTAAAAAAAAAAAAAAAAAAAAAAAAAAAAAAAAAAAAAAAGCGAAAGAAATATTTTAAGTTGCCGAAATGGTTACCTAACACTTTTTATATGACTTTGGAACTACTTCCCATCCTCTGTTACCAATTTTACTGTGCGCATGTCACTCAGTACGCCCGTTAAGATATATGCAGGTAGTAGCAGTGACTTTTTCTAAGGTTGATTTCAAAAGTGCTCACTTTATCGTGAACGGCCTTTGACAATGTTGCTGCGTGCTCGATGGTATTGCATTAACTATCCACGTCAAAGAGGTGTAGAAAATTCCAACAATCATATTAGCCATTAGTAGGACTGCTATATGAAAAGTACTGGGCACTGATATCTTGCTGTGTGCAGCACTTGTTTTAAGTATCACTCACATACAACATGTCCATGTGAATGTGGTGACTGAACTGGTAAAGTTCGTGTTCATGTTGGCCAGACGCTGCTTACAAAAGATTACATGATATTATTTAAGAGTAGAATGGAGCTCAGCGTCCGAGGTCAAGAAGCTGGGGAGCGATAAGGGCGACACTAACACGCACTTCTAGCGCCTCATCGCTCCTACGCGCAAGGCGTGCAGTGTTTCCCTCGTGACGCTGTACTGTGCAAATTAGATTTCTGACAGTGGGACTTTATTACACGCGATGAAAGCACACAGATTAAACTACGCTTGTATGTTCGTACTTTTCGCTTACCGATGAAGAAATCTGCATACAAAAACTAAAAAAAATACGATATTTGACCATTTTCACGGATTTTTTTTTCTCCAAGAACACACCTAATATGACAAAAGCAAAAAAAAAAAAAAAAAAAAAAACAGGGCCATAGATAATTTTTTTTTTTTTTTTTTTAACTTTTCTGATAAAAAGTAATATTTGCAGAACATTTATTTACAGAGATACGCGTATTCGCGTAAACAACTATTTCCAAGGAAATGTTTCCGTACATTCTCCTCTTAACATGTAAAAGTGATGTAGCATATATTCGTAATTTGGTATAGGGCACACATACGTGACTCGGGGCAGTGAAATTTCGCGAAAATATTACAAGACAAGTTATATTTTAAAACACTGTAGAGTCGTTTACCTATCTCGATTGACTGAATTACTTTTTGACCCGTGTTAACTGTCTGCACACGAATCACGTAGGAGCTGTGCCGATGTTGACGAATTTCTGAGTGGTCCGGTCAAACATACAAATGCCTTCTCAAGCAGAGAGCAGCCAATAGCAATAGACAAATTGCTGGTGGGTGCTTATAGTATTGAAGTCTACAGTGAACTCATATTTTTTCGCGAAAAGTCACTAGCTCTAAACATGACTCACCATATACCATTACATAGGCGTGCATTTTCATAAATATTACCTGTAAGCACGAGCATTCTAATTTAATTCGAAAAAAAAAAACTCGAAAAGACCAGAATAAATTATTTAAACTATAACAGCGGTGTAAGAATTACTTAGCCCGTTATTTTATAGAATGTTTACCTTGAGGCATAACTACTTCAGATTACAATTTTATACGCTATCGCTTGGACTAAACATTTTCAAAACAAAATGCGTTAAAAATTAAAAAATGTAAGTGTGTGAAGGAAAACTTAGATCAGGACTAGGCCTTACTTTCAAAACTCTGACAGCATATAACGTGTGTTGAGGAGTTCTGAGACTACGACCACGCCTAAATTCATCAATTATTCAGTGATAATATTCGCCACATAGTAATTATTTCGTTTCACAGGCACACTCCTGACTGTGCCTTAAACGCAAAGATAATTTACGAAATAGTATTAATTTTACTATGTCCTGCTGAACCTTGTAAAACAAATGCATCATTTTAATAAAGTTGCTTTACAGTGGGGCAATAAAATAAAATCACTGAAAATTTTAATTGGATATGTGCTTATAATCCATTTACGGTTACTTCACACTTTTCTGTAGCCCTACTAAAGTTCTACTTCCAGGATATTCCTCCGCCTCATACAAACAAAGTTTAGCCAAGTCTAGAAAATTACACCATTGGACAGTGCACCGAATTCGTGCGCACTCAGTTGTAATTAGATTTTGCATGAGAACTATTTCTTACTAGGCGCTATCAACTCACATATTTTCTCACTATTTTTATTTGTTTTTACTATAAATTAATTATTATGATTTATAAATAAAATACAGACAAAACTTCAAATTAACGAAAGATAAGATATTTTCATCTTAACAGATGTATGAAACGTTTGTGATACATAGCATATTTAGTAAATAAGTAAACACGGCATACATGGGGTGAATTATCAATGGTTTGATTAAAAACGTGTGAATAAATTGCGAATAAACTATAATATACTTGGCAATGGTTAAATGAAACTGTATCGTTAGTCAGCGTTGGAAAAGAAGATAATATTATCATTTCATTCGTTCACGTATGAGTGGAGTGGAGTACAAAGGTTTGGACGTCTCTTAACAACGGGGTCTAAAAAGCCGGTGAAGGTGAAGCGAGGTGAGTATGGAGCGGCGCCGGAATGCAAAGGCGAACGAACAGAAATATCCCCAAGAAAACTTGCCAACCAGCGGCATCGTCTGGCACGATTCCCACATGCGAAAATCCAGGGAGTGACCCCGGATTGAATTGAACCCGGTTCGCCTTGTTTGGAGGCGAGCTCTTGCCACTCTCGACGCAAACACGTAAAACAGCTTAAAAAAAAGCTCGTGTTTTATATAATTCAAAATGCCTATTTCTAGATGCACGCCCTAACCAATATAGACAGACACACTTAACCCTTTCCGACTCACCTTAATTTACGGTTTCATGTGGTACAAACAAGAAATTTGATGTTGCATGCTGTACTTGACGACACGACACTTGTTTCATTATCACAAACCAAAGAGCTGTAGGTTATACGTTCGGCTACAGTTCTATGTTCCAATTATTACCTAGAGCAGTTAAGACAGTTTGCGAATCATGTATCCTCAGGTACGATCATTGGTCATTGAGCTTCGCAGTGTGCAGTACAGATCAAATATTATCTACACAAGCGTAATGTACATAAATGTGAACATGTGGGTCTGAATGGGTTAATACATTAAATGATACAGATTATAGGCTGTTCACGGTAAAAGGGAACACTTCTGAGGCCTTAGTTACTTTTCCTTTCAGTAATTTCTTATCCTTCAACAACCTATTTTAATACATATTGTCGTTTAAGTAATAAGCACAGTGCATATATTCCACTGCACTCGGAAGTTTACATCTAAGGTTAAAACAAAATATATTTATTGACTATTATTGCAAATACGTGGGCTTTCAAAAGTGCTCACTTTACCGTGAATAGCCTATATATTTAACACGACTCACGATAATAGAAAATCAAGTATAATACCAAGATAGACTTCCTGAGAAGGAACAGCAAAAGAATGTTTCTTAACCAAAATGTTATAAGTTGCTTGAGCTTACGGATTAATTTTAGGTCAGGTCACGTTCACTGCGGAATTATACCAACTCCTTTCTTGAAATTTGTTTGTAAACCATATAAGCAAAGGGAACTCTCACACGAATACTGTTTTTTCTTAGTACGTCCTATCAACGTTTTTATCAGTTGCCACGCATATTACGCCATCTACATACCAGTCGTACATAGCTCAACCATTTTAATAGTATTATATCACCATATTACACATTCAGACCTAGTGTACATAACTACAATGTTTGTATAACGGACAGGGAGTTTGATTTTGTCTAATTCTGTACAAGGCTGCGCGTCCAATGATCTTATCTGTGGGTTAATTATTCGTAAACCGTTTTACTGTTCTAAGTTATAAATGATCCTTTCTTCTATGTCCGAATAGAAAACCTACAGCTCACTGACTGTGATAACAAAACAGTTGCTATGTGAGCACAGCAGCAATCAATACCATAAGGGTTTTTAGAATCCAGCACATTACACACTTTTAATAACGGAAAACATCCAAGAAATTTAGAATTACTTAAATATTTCAGAAGAGGCATTTCCAATATATAGGTATCAGTACAATTACACGAAAGAACAACTTACTCAGTTGTCTACTTATTCAAATTACAGCCAATTGTATTCAACTTATTCTACAATAGTAACTAATCTTGTTTTGAAAAATTTTAATAGGTTCTGTGGATTCATGTACGATCAAATCCGTTCGGACTGTAAGAAAAGCCGATATAGAACCTTTTAACGTAATTATCTAGCACAAAATACATTATCGATTTGGCTGTACTCTGATGTTACATTACTAACGTATGCACATGCTAGCAATCTCGGGTATACAGTAGAGGATATTATCCTTTCAATATTCATAAAGCTCGTATTTCAGCTCCAGGCATGACAACCGCACATCTAAGCAAATATACATTTACTACGCTGAAATGTCCTACGATCACGTACATATAAAACTATAACGTGAGTAAATAATGATGTGTGCATTCGCTAGATGTTTTCTGGAATGAAAATCAACATTTCAACCAGCTGTTTTGCGTACACATGATAGTTTCCAAGCAGTAAAATGGAAATTATATTTGTGTTTGACGGGTGGTTTAGGAGGGGTGGGGGGTAATCAGTCGAAGGTGGGGGCTCACTATGATTTGAAAAGCAACAACGAAAATACATAAAAACGAAAAACCGAGAAAATATTTTTCTCTCTCGAACTGAAGAAACACGAACACTTGAAATATACGTTAACATCCACAACTTTTTGAGAAAAAAAAAAAAAGAAAAAAAAATTGATAAAATCACCCCATGTAGGGCATGTTAAGTGGTTTACTAAATGTTGCATTTGTCACAGGTGTTTTATACTCGTAGTAACATAAAAGTAGGCCTACTTTAATTTGGTTAAAGTGAATTCTTACTTGTATTTTATCTATAAATTATAAAATTTAATTTATAATTAACACAAATAAAAACAGAGAGAACAAAGGCCTGTTGATAAGAAACAGTTCTTATGCAAAAAAAAATGATTACACAGAGTGCGCACGAATACGGTGCGAAGTCCCTTTGGTGTAATTTACTAGGTGTAATTTCCTAGACTCGGTTAAGCTTTGTTTGCATGAGGTGGAGGAATATACTAAAAAGTATAACTTTAGCAGGTCTTCAAAAATTCAAAAAAGTGGAAGTAACCGTGAATGGACTATATTCAAATAATAGGTAGTTTACGCTTAAAAGTGCTGGCTAGCATAAATTCACCATCTTTGCATTTGCGTCAGACAGCACCCAGCAAATAAATATTTTCATGTGCTCTCACTCCCAGAACATAAATTTATGTACATAGTTTCTGTATAATCGCATGATGAACTGTTGTATCTAGTACGCATAAATATTAACATGAAAGAAGCTGAAAAGTAATGTCTTAATTTGAAGATGTGCTTAACCAACTTATTTTAGAAAATTTACGAAAGTCGCGAAGAAAAATTATGCAGAATGTCCTTAATTTTTCTAAAAAAATAAAACAAAACGTCGTCGTGTGAATACAAATATCTCAGTACATGTGAAAAAAAAAAAAAAAAAAAAAAAAAATCTTTTTCTGTCACTATACTGTTAACAACAGCCAGTAAAGGCTGTTTCCGATCAAATGAGCACTTTTGAAATCAACCTTAGAAAATGTCACTGCCCCTGTCTGCATATATTTTAACAGGTGCACTGAGTGACATGCGCCGAGTCAAGTTGGTAACGATGGATGGAAAGTAGTTCCGTATCATAACGTCAAATAAAAAGATTTAGGTAACCATTTATAATAACTTGAATTATTTCTTTCGCTTTCTGTTTTGTGTCTAACGCGTCGAAGTGTAAAAATGTACTGATTTGTGAAATTTTCCTTTTCTAGTAATTTCACAGTTTCACTTGACCGACGCAGAGAAAAGTGATGAAGCCCATGGCAAAGTTAATTTTACATAAGGCAGAAGAATACACGACGTGTATACAAATCCGCGTAAAAGTAGCCTCAATGCACCTCTGTTTCCTACCGTTTTTCCTCACTTAAGCCGAAAGCTTCATACACGACCGTTTCTTCTAATGCAACGCACTCATTATACTGGAAGAAATATACGTCCACAGTACAATAAACTGTGCCAATGAGTGGAAGTGTCTCCGGATCAGCATAACTTAATTAACGGTTTATAGAACGGCGAGTGTTGAATTTTATATTTTGGATTACCTTGTGCTCGAACAATTTATAGAGACAGGAAATCAAATGCACCCCCCTACCATTCCCACCCATAGCTACAGGGGAGCTTTTGAAAGGGACTTTTGTCTTTTTATTATTTTTATTATTACTCGTCGTACTGCCGGCGGCAGGCTACAGCACAGCATCGTAACACGTCGGGTCTGATAGCTGTTCTAATTAATCACATATTCGCCTCATCACTAATGGAAAAGTCGAAAATGTTCATTTCGACTAATGTACAATTAACCTAATTGAACATTTACATTTTAGCTCACTACCCCTCGCCGCTCTTCCAACGTTCCCCCCCCTTCCCACTCAATCTTCCCCTCTTTCCCAGAAAGCCACTCCGGCCGTCTTTTGTCTGAATGCTTACTTTACGTAATTGCCCTCCAGGCAGCGCTACCTATGGGAGGTGAACGCCGATCGGGCGTCCTCGGAACTTTCCGCCTCGCTTCCGAACACCGAGGGCGTATTTCAGGCGAGTGACTGATGGATCGCCGGGGTCATGGCTACTGCGCATGCGTTTGTGTGTGGCCATTATAACTACTCTTGCGCCTTCTTACAAGTTATGTTTACAACTTAGTATCCCATCCTAAAATGACGCCAAAGCTAACCTATAATACTGGGCGAATAAATTTATTTTAAGTTTAGTTTAAACTAACGCTTGACTCACAATAGTCCGCCGCATACGTCGGCGGTCCGTCCATCTATCGTTTTCGTCCGTCAGTTGTTATGTGCTACAATGAAATGCTCATGGTCAGTTGGTGAGGATATAGTTATTTTGGAACGTAATAGGTGGCAGGACAATCACCACAATTTTTTATTGTTTAAATTCGTTGCGCGAATATTCTTTTCGTATTAATTGTTTACTTCCGTAAACACACACGCGGTGTAATTCGATACAGGTTTGTTTTCAATATCTTTACGTAGTTTAGAAATCGATAGTTTGTAATAGCTTTATTTTTTATTGGTGTCACGGAAGTTGGAAATTACGGTTAGCTACTGTCATTTGTAATGTGTAGAACTGCTTACAAATACCAACTTGTTGCAACTCGGAGTCAAAATCGGATCGTGCCACAAAGAAAATAAACATCTAATACATCAACTGTGGTGTACTCGAATCGATTATATATATATATATATATATATATATATATATATATATATATATATATATATATATCAGTGTCACTCGACCGACGCTGAGTATAGCGATGAGGTACATGGCAGTGTTAATTTTACATAAGGTGGAAGAATACACAACGTGCCTACGAGAAGATCTTAAGTACAGCTCTCAAATGTGATCAGTTTGTTGTGAACAGCCTATACGTCCACATCAAATAATCCGGCACGCTATTTCGTCTCTATGTACATGTCTACTCAGTGATCGGCCGTCTTAGTAACTTTCCGTTTCGCCTTCATAAATGGAGGTGTCTCAAGCGGGTCCGGCGTTTGGTCGCTAGTGTACGCCTGGAAGAAAACGAGCATTCACGGTAGATCCCGACTTACTCGAACTGAAGTTTTATTCTAATGAGTGAAGATATTTGGACGGTTTTTTTTAACATCGAGATCTTTAGAGCCGATGATGGTGAAGTGGCGTGAGTATGGATCAGCGCCGGAATGAACGGGTGGGGCGAAACGAGAGATTCCCGAGAAAACCCGACGACCAGCGGCATCGTCCGGAACGATTCCCACTTGCGAAAATCCGGCGTGAACTGGCCCGGGATTGAACCCGATTCACCTTGGTGGAAGGCTAGCACCGCTCTGCCACCACGCCCCCCCCCCCCCCCGAAGTTTTATTCTATTCATAGGTTGGGAAGCTTAGTGTTAATAGTTTGGCAGGTCAATGTGTTCGTCGCGAGACAAAATTGGTGTTGCATGTGCACCGGATTTTCTCATTTTTGTATCTAAACAAATGGGAAACTTGGAATTTTCATAAAATAAGTATAATTTTTCTATTTGTATAGTGCAATAACCACCGTAAATAATAAACTTTGTGCTTCACATTACTGCTAATATTAATACGAAATATTCTGTTGTAAAACCGGATTTTCCAAAACGTTGCATTACACAATTTACGGCACTTTATATGTCTGTGAGAACAGAACCAAAAAATTCCTTTTAATGACAGTTATGTGTATTCCACCCTTAAGTTCGTAATTTTTTTCATAAGCGTGTTTATGAAAGACAATGCCAAAAACTTATTGTTTTTTTACTGTTTACGATTGTAAACACCATTGGAGGGTGCGTATAATAGTTATAAAATCAAGCTATTGCTTAATATTTGGAATGGGCAGTGTACATCACAATTCGGACCAATCACCAAATTTTAAATAACTGCACATAATTTATCGATTTACTGCCAGCTTGAAGTGACTTTTTTGGAACTTTAGCGCGCTTTTCGTCGGAAATGTTCCCTAAGCGAAACTCCCCCCATAAGAAACCTCATTTTCTTCCTGTCCTCAATAGAATAAGTATTTATAGTCTGAAGTGAGTGTTCTTTTCGTAGGCGGCAGGTAGGCAGGGTCCTTAGTTCCGTTGGGCAGTTAAAAGTAATTGTCGAGCGGAAAATTATTTCAAATCAAACATTTATGATAAACGCCAGTATTTAACTGGTGCTTATCAATGCTCTTCTACGTCTGTCCTTCGGCAAAGGAATGGGCGTGAGCGGGAAAGAGGTATTACGTATTAAACTAACGCAGTGTACAGACACGAGCGCGCCTTATCGATACACTTGGCATTGTAAAGGTAGGTCAAGGGGTACGAGGGGGGAGGGGTTTAAGCAATTACGTAGATAATCGGCGACGATATGCTGTCGCAACTTGGAGCATGCCTCGGCGGCTACGCCGTTATCTACCGGTGTTTCAGAAGGACCACGTCGTCTACGGCGGAGCTGGGGGGTTTAGTGAAGGGGCCTGCCAGGTGTGGCGTCCCGGCGCCAAGCGAGCCTCAAAAGAACGTCCATTAGCGGCGCCGCGCATTATCTGATTATTCCAATCAGCAAACAGCTGCGTCGCTGGTTGCGTTTCCCCTCCTGTGTTTACCCGGCCCGTCTTGACGAGTCCCGCTTGCGCCCGGACGGACTTAACTCGATATCCACTGGCCAGAAGCTTTTAGCAGGATTGAGTGCGCCACGCCAAATATTACGACAGCACCTACTCTCTTATAACCCCTCCACCTCCCCCGCCCCATGGGGCTTCCAAACCCCTTCACATATCAGTCTTCCTTTATGCAACTCATGGTTAGAAGTAGCCCACAACTGACTGTAATATCTCGAGTTGAAGACCCACGACATCACCGCCAAACACAAAGAAACCTCCTTTTTCGACTCGCGATAACATTTCGTTCTTTACCCCGCCGTTCTATGAAGATTAAAAACAGTCTAGCATGTTTCGTATTCGTAAATGTCCCCGTATTTCTTGAACCCCAATTACAATCATTTCCACATAAAATGTTGAAAAATTAATAAACTACAACAAGAAATGTGCGCTTTGCCAAACCGACATTCGTACAACAAAAGTCTTTCTCGGTGGCAGAAAGCAATTCGAGGTTTTTTGGGAAATCAATACGCATAACTGATAACGAACGTGCCTTCAGCTTTGCGACTAGAGCTGCCAACGTGGATGATACAGATTATAAAAATCCCTACAAGGCTTTATCCCTAAAACGTTAAGTGTCCTAGGTTTCGATATACTCTATACTACATTGTAAAAAATTTTCTGTGTGACTTCCTTAACTATTGGAAGTTTTTACCAGTAAACTGTATGGTAATAATATCACACATCAAGCTGCAGATATAGGAATGTTAAGCTGCGCTACTATACAAAGTTGGGAACTTCCCTATGCATGTAGGAACGCTACGATAAATGTTTAGGGGAATGCATTACCATTCCTGCTTTCTCACTAAGCGTGTACAACGCCATAGTAAATTTATGAATAATTTCTTAGAGTGTACAACTCTCACAACAAATGAAACTGGTAACTTATATTTGTTTTTAGTGCCGGCAAACCCCACAACCTGTAGCAGAAGCCAGTGGTAAAACTATTATAACCTACGCCCAAGAATCCACTAAGCGTTGTTGAGACTATACCTACTATACTGTACTTTCGCGCGCGATGTTTCGTTTGAAAGGAAGAATAAAAATGGGGAAGTCACAGGAAATATTTTTCAGTACTTTGAAACTCTAGCGATATTACAAAAATTAATATAAAAATTTCAGTTTTCGTTGAGGGGGCATGTTTTAAATGTGATTTAATGATTCAGCGTTTAGGGCAGCCCAGAAATATTTGAAAGACAGTCGCAACCAAGCAATTTACAAGGAATGCTTGGTTTTATAAAATAGACTTATGAAGTTAGTTTCAAATACTTCCACGTACGGATTTCTGTTATTTCTGCTGCATCCCATATTGAGCAGTTGCAACCCCTGATACTCAGCAAGGCGAGCCGTAGTCGATACCGTTCGCTCAAGTGATACCTAATATTTCACCTGCGTCGATAAATCGATAGGCCTCATACCTTTAATAGCCTCCGTAAAATTTCATACAGTTTACGTTGCGACAGGCACGTAAGGTATAAAGAAAACCCACACATTCGTTTTATATAATCGATGTGCAGATAATCACGCCCTAGATACAGCTTATTTTAAGTGTGGATAATAATAGGCTGTATTTACTGTTACTTCAAATTACAATTAGGGAGGCCGCCATATATAGGAAATCATCTCGATTTTAAGGTACTGAGGTTTAAGAGATTTCTCAAAATACAGACTAGATTAAACCAAACGAATTTCTGAGGCGAAGGATATAAGTTGTCTTTATATTTCCAGACAAAGTAAAGTTTAAGTATAACAAATGAACCAGAAAGCGGGATATCAAGCCGACTAGTTTAGGCAACTCTTATGAAAAATTAAAACAGCCAAAAGTCAGCATTTTTTATGAAGATTCTGTAAAGCCACTGGAATTTTTTTTTACATAATCGCATTATCAATGAGGTTGTTTTCCCTGCGTATAACTTCTTTGCAATGCCAATTTTTTTTTTTTTTTCGATCTTAAAGGCCTACTCAAAGCGATCCTCAACAAGAAACAACGACCACCCGGCTTGCATCATGAAACCATCGATCACCACTGCGGATTGGCGCTGGGAAACAGATAAATGTCCGCCAGAGAGCTAACAATGAATGGGCGTGACACTATCTATATATCGATGGAGGCAAGTGTATAATGCGAGATATTAAGGCAGCGACGTCACGACGCGACGGCTGCCGTCGAGCGGTGGTTCGTGCGTGAGGTGCTCTCAATAATTCACATCCAGCCCTGCGCTCCCCGCTATACCCACTCTTAACCGCTCGATACGGCCGCCATTACGTCTATTCTTTGTGAAAAAAAGGGTAGGGGGACACAAAGCCCCTACTGGCCTGGCCAGCATGTAGGCTCCCGAGTTCTGTCAAGCATCGGACCAGGAAGCAACGCACACGAGTACAGAGCTCACAGCGTCTTTGCTACGGTTTGGGATGTGCATTATAACGTGAGAACTTTTGAAACATACGTTAGAAAAAAATCACTTCTTGTAACTACATGCATACTACATTACACGCTAGAGTGCAGGGTCCTTGTTCAGTTTGCAGCGAATGTATAAAAATAGTCCTTAAGAATCCTACGTATTGAAACGTTTTATGTGAAATCGTTGTTTGCGAGTAAACGCGTATCTCGCTAAAGAAAAGTTCCTAGAAATATTTTTGTCAGAAAAGATAAAAAAACAATTATCTATGGCCCTATAATATATATATATATATATATATATATATATATATATAATATATATATATATGTGTGCTTTTGTTATATTAAGCGTATTCTTGAGGGGAAAAAATTCGTAAAAATGGTCGAATATCGCATTTTTAAAACTTGCCTATGCAGTTTCCTTAAGAGACAAGAGAAAAGTATAAAGATACGGACGTAGTTTAATCCGTGGTCTTTCATATCGTGTAAGAAAACCCCTGTGTTACAGATCTAATTTGCACAGTACAGCGCCATGACAGAAACACTGCACGCCTTGCGCGTAGGAGAGATAAGACACTAGGCGTGCGTGTTACTGTCGCCCGTATCGCTTCCTCGCCTCTTGCCCTTGGACGCGCAGCTACATAGTCCCCTTGACAACTGACATTCCATTACAAGCGTAATACTTAATTTATGATCATTCAAGTTATTATTTCTTTTTTCATATTTTCATACATAGTAAATTATTTACATTCCCAACAATTCCACAGTTTTACCTGTACGATGCGCGAATAAATTGATCAGGCCAATTGCGATATTAATTTTAAATACTGCGGAAGGATACAACATGTGAAGTAAAAATATACTTAGCAGGGTTTCAGAAGTGCCCACTTAAATGCGATTAACCTACAGGTACCAATGCGTATATAGGTGTTCACGGTTAGGTGAGCACTTTTTAAGGCCCTTCCAAAAGGCATAATACTTAAATATATTTTATTTTGTAGTTTCATGTATCAGAGGCGAAAATCGCCAGAGATGAAACATTCTTAGCCGCCAATTAGACCACGTGAAGTAGGTGATTCACGCCAGAAACTAATAAATAAAAAATTAATTAAGTTATTATAAAGCATTTCTACGAAGCCGAAAGCACAGGAACAAAAATTTACGAGCTTGGCCTAAATTAATTATTAGTAGGTTATATAGTATTTTTCAAAATAACTGTAGAGCTGTTATTTTAAAATTTGTAAATTCGTTCACTTTTCGTGTCTTAGGCACCGGTCCCCTATCTTCCGTTTTCACAGATATTCGGAATTACGTTTTGTGTTACTTTCTTTTTAAATTGACGCTTCAATTTAAATTCGTGTGAAGATCTTTTGATGGAATTTCTTCGCATGTGTTGCAGCGGTGCATAAAAGTAGATCCTAGATGTGCTTAAAATAAATACAATTACAGTCAACGAATTTAAGTGAGTCAAGTGAGAATCGCGAATGTTAGGTTTACTTAAAATGAAATTATGAAAGCACTAACTGCGTTTGTAAGAAGTTTTCTAAACCAAAACAAAGAAGAGAGAATGTTCCAAGGTATTAATTGCCTGTACTTCTGCAATTTGTTAACGCTTGCAAGCTATCCAGGAACCTTTTGTAGCGCGTACATCGTAATCTACTGCCTCTCGTGTGCGGCATACACAAATTGAGTACTGAAATAGGAAATGTCTTATTAAGTCCCCCAGTGTCATTTCTAAAGGCTTTTCAGGAGACGGCTTACAAATTAACTTATGACCTAACTTAAACTAACACGCATGCCTTACCTAGGTAAAGTAAGCGAGGTCATTAGAGACGGTGCAAGTTGCGCAGGGAAGAGGGATTGGGGGAAGGATTGGGAATAAATTGGCCATGGCCTTGTTTGAGACCTATCCCAGCATTCGTCTGGAGTGATTTCGGGAAACCATGGAAAACCGAAAGCAGGATGGCCGGACCGGGAATCGAACCCGGGTCCTCCCGAATACGAGTCCACTGTGTTACCACTGCGCCACCTCGCTCGGTAATTATCTAGGATTCGAACCCAGAACCCCCCGTTGGCGCACCAACCGACGGCACCACGGTATTGATCGGCACAAATTAGGTCTCTAAGAGGATTCCAGATATGATTTCAGATGCGGGTACTGTTTACGCGCATAGCTGAAAGGCGATTACACGTCTTCTCAGCAGTAATCAACTTGAAAGTGTTCACGGTAAAATGAGCACTTTTGAAATGAACCTTGGAAAAGATTCACTGCCCCTGCCTGTATATCTTTTAACGGGCGCACTGAGTTACATGTGCCAGGTAAATTTGGTAACGATGGAGGGAAAGGAGTTCCAGATCTTAACGTCGAATAAAAAAGTGTTAGGTAGACATTTATAATGACTTTAATTATTTCTTTCGCTTTCTATTTTTTTCTAATCCATCAAAGTGTAAAGATGAGCACATTTTTGAAATTTTCTTTTAATAATAATTTTGCAGTTTCACTTGACCGACGCATGAATAAACTGATGAGGACCAAGGCAACGTTAATTTTACATAAGGCGGAAGGATACATAACGTGCATTCAAGTAGATCTTAAGCAGGGCTTTCAAAAGTGGTCATTTTACCGTGAACAGCCTATAGCAATTTTTTTGTAAGGCTGGGTTATTACAGTACGTACAGACGGCGTGGAGAGTATTGGCCTCGCAGGAGCGGCTGCACATGGAGAAGAGGAGCGGTAAATGAGGGGGGGGGGGGAAGCCACTCGAACGAATATCTGGACTGGCCACTTACCCTGATGGCTCGCTCTCCGCTCCAATTCAATCAGAAGGGAGGGATGCTGGCTTGCTCTCCCCACCAAGCCTGTTACCCTGTACCCTCCCTTCCAACTCGTCGCTGTACTCCAAACTATTATCATTCCAGACTCTCGGAGCACTTGGGCCATTACGTGATGAGGGCCGGATTAGCTGGCGGCGGGCGTCGATTGCTCATGGCGGGGCACGAACACGCGACACCG
Organism: Dryococelus australis; assembly: GCA_029891345.1. Taxonomy (NCBI): domain Eukaryota; kingdom Metazoa; phylum Arthropoda; class Insecta; order Phasmatodea; family Phasmatidae; genus Dryococelus; species Dryococelus australis. The sequence continues at coordinate 82,657,480 of CM056995.1, forward strand.
TGGTGTTCCTTGCTTTCTCATAGAGTCGCCGACCTGTTTTTAAGTCACGCGGGTGGTCGCACTGCGATCAATTAAATAGCGTGATGGCTGTTTACAGTTTTGTGCTATATAAAGTCTGGCGAGAAGATGGCCTGGCAAGCCATCCTCTTATTTCGTGCTCTGGAAGTCGTACCCCTATATATACCATTATGGGATCAGGCACAGGGGACCGGTCTATCAGGCATACTGGGTATGCAAAACATGTTCGACTCCCACACACATGCACTGGGAGGGGCCGGGAAATGTTGAGGCGGATACCACGTGGTTTTCAAACCCCCAGTAGTATCAGAGGTAACAAAGGCATTGGTTACGGACAGTGAGGTCCCGGGGTCAAACCCTGAGTACGTTATGCTTCCCTATATAATTTTAGGTCTGTAGTATTTAATGTAATTATGCCACAGATAAAAAGTATGTACAAGGTTGGATTGATTGAAAAATGAGGACATAAGGCAGGAAAAGAATATATATAAACTTAATGATAAAATTGATAATTATAGACAACAATGGAAGGAACATATCACACGGATGGATGAGAGAAATCTTACAAAGGAGATTACACTCTATAATCCTAGAGGAAAGAGGGATGTTGGTCGACCAATAAGAAAATGGAACAAAGTATGAAGCCGGAACAGGCAGTGGTCTAATCCATGAAGTGTAGAAGAAGAAGAAGACAAAAACCTGCCTCTGAACAGAGAGACTATCCGTCTACACACTTAACTGTTTTGCCTTTTTTAGCAACCTCTGCGGATAACGTCGCTAAGAATTTACCTTCGGACAATTTAGGCTCTTGAGGTTGAACAAAGCCATGAATGTGTGTGCAGTTTTCAGATGTAAGTTTAAATATGAGTGAAGTATGTAGAATATCCCCCGATGAATTAAGCCTACCAGTATAAAACCGAGGCGTTGGTAAACAACAAAAAAAAAAGTAAAAAGAAGAGATCGGGGGGTGGGGATTGAAAAAAACCTACGAGTCTTGTTGCAGTTGGGCGCACTATCGTCGAACAGATCGCGTATTCACGGTATTTTCCGGATCAAAGGCAAACTTAAGGTTCCGGAAATTATGTCGGAAACGCGAGTGTCAAATAAAGAGTAGGATAATTATCGAATCACTCAAAAACTGCTCTAGCCTTCCGCCGAGCTTTTACGGAAACACGTTGAACATAACTTTCGGTGCCTGTACTGCAATTTCAATTTCTCATTTCCTTTCTCAACTGAAATATTTTTAGATAAAAAGTATATGAGGTGAAATCGACCATTAATATTCTTATAAAGAAGCTTCAAACTGGGCGGCATGCTTAAAATAAACGAGTGGTTGTCAGACTGCAGTCCGCTGACAACTGGTGAGGTTCTACGTCGTCCACGAAATATTTAATATATACAATCTAACATATTTTAGATTGAATTTAAAATTTCAAATTACAAATTATGATGTGGTTGGTTCTGTTTTGTTTATTGTTGCATGCAATGATTTTTTTTCTTGTATTTCAAAGTAGAACAAATGCAGTCAGTAATTATTAATTCATTTATTTTCTACTTGTCTTCGATGAACTAACGTAGATATATACATGTTTTACGGTAATGTATTTTGGTATTTGAATGAAAAAGGTGCCGAAGTAATTGGCCCATTTTATGTTGACAATCTGCACTTAGTGGTCTATTCTACAGCAAAGTTCATAAACCACTGCATTAAACTATACAAATGCGCCGGGAAATCGCAGGGAATCGAACCCGGTTAGCCTGGGTAGGAGGCGAGCATTCTAGCCACTGCACCACCGCGACCCGGAGGACGTCTCTTTTTCGCTCATTATGCATTAGACAGACCTCTACCGGAGAGCATCAGCTCCACCATTGCAGCGTAAATATGCTCGTCTTAATTTATTCAGTTCCGATTCATCCCGTTACAAAATGATCGTCCAGTGGCCGACCAATTAGTTTGCCGGAATCCCGACATGGTGTTTCGTGCTTTTAGCATATGGAAAATGTAATGGACACTGCCGATGGTAGGTGGGTTTGTTAGGGGTACTCCCGTTGCCCCCCCCCCCCCGCTGTATTCCCCCACTTTGCCATTTCAGCCTCACTTCACCCACACAAGCGTTAGAAACATATGAAGTTGTTAAACACTTTACATTCTATGAACTCTCAAAAAAAAAAAACTCGTCTATTATACTGCTCATGCATTTCGCTTTCGTTTGTAGATACATTCACTCGCGTATTGGCCACATCTACCCAAGTAAAACCCAACATGAGCGACGATAAATTTGTTTACAGTTTTCTCGGCTGTGCGAGAATCATGTGTCTTGTTTTCCAACAACATTATTTATACTTGCTTTCGTTAAGCCCATAGATAGTATATTACATGTCAAATTAATGCTCACTGTCTGTTGATCTATCTGCACCCGTGGAATTTCTTCGGTATAAACAAAATTATACGTTGGAATGCGTAGCTATGAGTGTCAGTTTGGATGCAAATTTCATCCAGAGTACGGATTTGATTATTTGGTTTGATCTGTTTACCTGCTTGGTAAATTTGGTTTCAACGTACGTTTTAGGACATAACGCCGTTAACTAGACCGTTTGTCGGCTTCCAAGAGTGTAGATGTCGGACTAGTCGCCTCCCACCAAGACAGACCGGATTCGATTACCGGCGGGGTCAATCGGAGTTCCGAACGTAGGAAACATGGAGGATGTTGCCGTTGGCCGGCGGGTTTTCTGGGGCTCTCCTGTTTTTCTCCGCCCTTGCAGTCCGTAGCTGCTTCATCTTCACCTCGTTTCACCCCCACCGGTGCCCAAGACCTTCCAAGACAACCCCCTCCCTCCCCATGAAAGACTACCAAGACCACTGCCGACCAAAATCTCTCAACTCAACTCTCACTCGATGCGAGGGAGCTATCATCCCTGCTTACCAACCCGAAATCGGCCTGAGGGTTGACAGATAAGAGTAAATATGTCATTGTTGAAGCCAAACCTTCCACAGCCTTCCATTGCACGTCCCAAGGGACACTCAAAACCACAAATGTGTTCATACTTATACACATATATTACATAATTACATCACTGTGCTTTTCCAAGCCTACACGATACACTGCAGTGTTATAACATAATCTCTTTCCAAACGATAAAAAAATATTCTCGTTGCACTCACTTCTCACAATTTGTGTGGTATGTGTATAATAATCCCCACATTTATAACTGGTTACAAAGTGTAGAATTCATGTTTTAAAGAATCCTCTCTACGAAGGCTTTTAATTTTAACGAGGTTTTATAATGCGACTCTGGCTTTCATCTCTCAAGTGGGAAGATTATTTATTTTTTCACGTATTACTGTTCCCTCCATAAATATTTGTTTGTTTTCTGTTCATTGTAACTATAGGATTTTCTTTGAGGAATTTGCAGTTTTTTTTAATTCTAGTTTACATCAATGAGACCAGTCATAATATATTATATGTTGCCACCGATTAAGCACAGCTGCAGGCCTGCATCACACTACTGCGGGTATCAAATGACTTCATATGAAAGCCGCTGAGGGAATACGATTTCTCCAGACAAGAAAATAGCTCAGAGGAATCAAGCGCGGAGTGTCAAGAATGTCGATGGTGGATTGTGAGGGGTAAGCAGGCAAAGGAAGGGGTTGACAGCCAGGAGCTCAGAAAACCGTATTCCGTTGGGGGTCCTGAACCCCGCTGATAACCACGTACGACAGCCACCCCTTCACGATCATTCTCTTACCATAATTTTTACATTTTTATAAGTACAAAATCGTTTATTTAAAAAAAAAATGATTATGTACTTTATTTTGAGATTTCGCAATGTTACCAGAATACAGCTTCGCTTGCTATTATTTATTGACTGTGAAGTGTTCACTTACGTGGGCTGTTCACTGTAAAATAACTACTTTTGAAAGCCCTCTCATTTGGAATAATACTCAATAAATGTATTTTATTTTGGCCTAAGACGTTAATTCCCGAGTGCGGTGGAATATACACACTGTGGTTACTACTTACATGACCGTATAAGGATAAAAAATGGCTGAAAGGAAAAAGTAAATTGGGCCTCAAAAGTGTTCACTTGACCGTGAGCAGTCTATGTCAGCCATTTTTTAATCCTTCCACCACTTTTTAAAATTAATATTGCCATGTAAATGGTAAACGTGGTATCGCCGAACTCGCAAGTTAACGTATAAGACTACAATAATATATATTTATTGACTATTACTATTAGTCCAAATGAGTGGGCTTTAAAAAGTATTCGCTTTAGCGTGAATGGCCTATGCAACCCAATGACGGTTCAAAGAGGTCTATGGTCATATGGATCAATGGAATTTCAGTTGGGGAAACAGGGTCCTTGAAAAGCGGTCATAACGGGTTTTTAAGCAGCCTCCTACGCCTTATGTAATGAGGAGTTACGTAGGCAGCATTGTGTCCCACAAAAATACTGCCGACTTTCCTGTAAGATGTAAGATGTTCTAGAAATGTACTTGCTTGTTTCAAACAAACTCATTGAGTTTATTTACCTAGCGTGCCATTCATTTTCATAGCTTATCTGCGGTGGCCGATTTTTTTTTTCCGCAAAATTTATCACTGCTCATTAACGCCCTCGACTGGTTGAGGTCCTGGAAGCACCTTCACCTCGCATCGTCATAAACCAATTCGCGCTCCTCGAGAGCCGTTTTGTTTGCAGACCGACGTCACTAACAAATGTTTGCTCGTGTTCAGCAAGCCGTGGCCCTCGTCGTCTTGATGCTGTTAGCTACACCGCCAGCACACTCGCGTGTGCACACACACACACACACACGCGCGCCGGGATTATGAGGAAGTGTAACAATTTCCACACCAGCCCTCCCCCCTCACAGGACACCCCCTGCAGCTCGCTCCCTCCTTAAACTGACATGGAGCCCAGTGGCAGAGGGAGGGGGTAGCATGGACCGAGTGAAGGGGGGGGGGGGGGGTACGCAGCTAATTAACTGGTAAAGTTTCACAAGGGTGGGAACGGGGTAAATCCCCCCCCCCATACCCTAGCCGCGAGAATCAAGGCAGCTACATGGTAGAAACGGGGAAGAGGGGGGATGGGTAGGAGGCTAATTACCGTGGGCACCCGCTTGGTCTTCCTGCTGCCAGCGGCGCTGTCTATCGGCGAGTCGGTCAACTAACCGTGTCTTTCCCCCCGATGATGGAACCTCTTTGTAACTCTTCACGGTAAGTAGTAAGCCTATATTCAAAAGCAGACAAACTCTCCCCAGATGTTCGCTGCCGTATCGATATAATCCGTCTACACAGCCCGAGCCGAGGTGTTTTGTTAACACGTGCTTCAACCCATTGCCTTGGGACGAGACTGGCAAAATACGCATTATTATTAAATAAAACGTTCCACCTAACACCTGTATATTGTATTCAAACATCCTGCTGCCAACTACGGGTGGATTCAACCTCGCGTGAGTCAGCCATTATTAAGTGATTCGCCAACTCTACAAATCTTTGTGCTGTGTGTGTATACAGTTCCGATCGGCCTGTGGACCTTGCTTGCACTAAACTGTTAGCTCACCACAATGGCTGCTGTTTCGTAACTGTTATCGTTCCAAATCGTAACATTTAAATCCTCAACTTGGACGTAAGACCGTAAGCCATAACCTGAAAGAAAAGATGACAAGCTTTTCATCTAGAAACATTATTGCTCAGTTCAACGGTGTGACTGCATAATTAAACCATTAAATATTGTGGTGAACACGAGAAGTCCCCGTTTCATGTAGTAAACGTTACTTGCTATAAAATGTATTTCCTTTCAATTAAAGACGCTAATTAGAATCTTAATATGATGGGTGAGAACTATGAGAATTGGGGATGTTCAAACTAACAACTTGCAGTAGTAATCGTGCGAAACAGGGATGGAAAACCACTTGAGCTCATCTCACAGTGAAGATTGTGACGTCACCGTAACGTCATTAGCGCCGCCATGTTTTTATGTAAAAGTTCAATGGTTCCAGTTTCCATTAAACGTTTTACATATCGACCATAATTGCCTCCCCCCTAAAAAGAAAAGCAATAATTACGACCCCACAAAATTTTGAATGATGAACAAATGGAAATGAAATAAGCTTACGGAGGTAATTAATGTATATGAAATCTGTCCCGGCATAAATTCTACTGAGAGTGAGGTAATAAATTTCATCGTAACAAATATGCCTGGTAAATAATATTAAACTTTGGTTTGAAATCTAAATAGAATCACAATATTCTTAAAAAAAAATGTCCTGCGCTGGGTTACATGGAAATACAAAATCTGTGTTATGCTTACAAATAACTATAAATAAAAATCTCACTACGATAGTTTAATAAAAACATTTTGACTTTGTATCATTTTAAAACTTCTACAAGATTATCTAACTTTATTTGATGAAAATATTTGATGGACGTATTTCGTGTTCAAATTGATAAACTAATTTCACACATTACGAAAACCCTCATGAAAACTACAAATAAATCTCAGGCGAACGACGACTCATGGCCAGAACTAAAGAACGCATTTGAGATTATAAGCATGAGGATATCAGCTCAGCCATACGACAACGTTCGTCAGTAAGCGGAGGCTTCGCCAACTTATAAAAATTCTAAACCTTAGCCAACACCGCAAGCTATAGAAAGATGACAGTAACAGAAGCAATATCTAAGTGATATTAACAGACAAGATGGTTGTAAACTAAATAATATCGGTGCGCAGTTCCTGGTACACATAAGTTGACAACACCTGCTAAACCACGAGTCAGAGAAATAAAGAAGTCAACTGCAATTAAGAGCAAGGGAAATTATTGGCTGACACATGAAGCAACTAGAAAAGCGTCTTGTGATACTGACATAGTGTGTTAATAAATTAGCAAACTTTGTTGATGGCTGGTGTTTAGGTTAAGAGGTCAACACAAGAGCTAGTGAGCTGACAGGCCTCCTGCGACTGCCGTATCTTGGAAGAATGCTTACCCGTAAACACAGTCTTCCGAGTTATTTTTAACACTGGGGCATTCCAGATTTCTTTTAAATGCACAGCACGCTGGACTAGATATTTTCTACTAAAATCTGGCTTCGATACTAAAATTTCCCCTCTATTTTCTTCAACTGAGCTGCAAGATTGTCATTTGACAAGGGGGGGGGGGGGGAGGCGCACGGGTACCTCAGATTTGTCTGTTCCCAAACCACCAAAACGATGCATACCAGAAAAGAGATGTGACCTGATACCTGTGAAACGAACTTCTTAAGAGCAGAACGTAACTCACTTTAAAAACATCGCAACAGCATCGCTCGCAAGTGATGGAAAGCATTACTAAAGCAGCAGGAGTTAAAATATTATTTAAGAGTCTAAGGTTTCCAGAGGGAAGGCGTTAACATGCTTAGTTATAAATTAAATATAATGTCTAATCTCTATCGGGAAAATTAAGAGAAAAATTACAACGCGAGATATTTACATAGGGTTAACAACGTTTAATAACTGTTATTTAAGCCACAGGTGTTTGTTTTACAAAGTGGTTTTCCAGAAGGAAAAATAGTTTTTTTTCCCCCATACATGTAACAGTTAGTTGTAATCCGACTCATCCGCACCAGTAGCAAATTAGTCACTGCTTAAAAACACGCGAGGCTTCCACCAATAATCGACCATTCATATGGACTTCGCGTAATTAACAAATCGGCCGAAAACTTTCTCTCTCTCCCGTGTGGCAGCGGCGGGGGGAAAAAAAATGCCGTCGCAGCGGGCAGCATCAGTGCCATCTAGCGGCGGTGCTGCCAAACTAACATCCCCTCTCGCCATCCCCTAACCCCCACCTCGCCTACCTTTTCAATCTCCATTACCGTTATTAGTTTCGTTTTTTTGGGGGAGAACGGGTTGGCTCGCACCAATTTAATTGAAAGCGCATGGTAACTAAACGAATGAAGTAGTGAGTAGAGGGGGAAAATGAAGGCAAGGGATGAATGTAAAGTTTCGGTGCTGTTTCCTTCAAATCCTCCGCAACTCCTCTCTCCTCTTCATCGCCCAAAACCGTTTAACCCACGGACCTAAACCAAAGTAGGCGCAATTACAAATAAAAAAAAAAGTATATTGGCTGGAGGTGGTGCTACGCAACAAAGAAAAACTGCTTCCCAATTTTTTTTACATCGGACTCTCTCGCTTCCTTCCTTTTTTTTCCCCCCCGCCGTAAATTTGTAGCACTACGAAAACAGTCTTTCTCTATGTGTTTGTGTTGGCAACTTTCGTCCAAGTTGGCTGTAGCAGAAATAACTAAAATGGCGCAGGCACTCCAATCTGAATCAAATTCGCGGAAAGAGACGACAGGAGTTTTAAATGAATATCAAAGCTCCCCCCCCCCCCCCCACCAAAGCCGAGACAGTTGGGTAAGGGATTAGTCGTTTCATTAGCCTGAGTGCTCCCTCCACTGATAGCTCTGGTGGACTAAGTCAAGACGATGTGCGGCACGCGTCCGCTCATCTTTCCCAACACTACTCACTGCATTCGTGATATTACCTACCTGCTGTTGACCTTGCGCATCAGCGACGGCAGGGAGCACGTGTTGCAAATCAACACTTAAGCCATCTGCGCACATTTACTGGCAAACAAGACAAGTTGGGGAGTGAGGTCGCATATCACCTCGTGAATGAAATCCGATTCTTTTCTTGTCCCTGCATTCCCATTTGAAGGCAGTTCACGGTAAAGTGAGCACTTTCGAAATCAACCTTTGAAAAATGTCTATGTCCCTACCTCCGGTTATTTGAACAGGCACGCTGTCATTCGCCCAGTTAAGTTGGTAACGACGGACGTAAAGTAGTTCCAAGTCTATACGTTTAAATAAAAAATGTTAACCACGCATTTGTGAATACTGAAATTATTTCTTTTGCTTTCAGTTTCCCTTAGTGTACCAATTAGTACATTCGTAAAACTTATACTTTTCTAACAATTTCACAGCTTCACTTCGAAGGCGTGTAAATAAACAGATGAGGCATATTTTAACGTTAGTTTTACATGTGGTGGAAGAGTACACGATGTGATTACAACTAGATCTTAAACAGGGCTTTCAAAAGTGTTCACTTTACCGTGAACAACCTATAACGCCGGCCCTTTGAACCATGCCACACCGGGCACGCTCGTTACTTCTGAAGCCCTGTTTTTCTAATTCCAGGAGATTCCTCCGCCTCGTGCAAACAAAGCGTAACCTAGTCTAGAAAATTATACCAAAGGGACGACGCACCGCATTCGTGCGCACTCTGTGTAATAATATTTTTCATGAGAAGTATTTCTTACTTGGCATTACCAATACACCAATTTTCTCTCTGATTTTACTCATATTCATGTTTAATGTAATATTATTAATTATAAGTAAAATATTTGTAAAAATTCAATTTAATCTAAAATATGATAGTTTTATGTCAATACCAATACAAGTATAAAACGCTTCAGATACCTGCCATGGCTTTAAAACAACCAAACACGGTATGCTTGGGGTAATGTTTGCTTGAAAATATGCGAGGAAACAGCGAATAGGCACTTTACTGCACAACCTTAATTGGTTGGCCATCAGCCAGTACAGCGTCGAGTTCATTTTTCCGAAATCAAATGTCCTTTATTGTATAAAGAGGTTTTATAAACAATTCTATCCTTTTGAGTGGTTATAAAATAATCATTTTTTGTAGTTCAGAGTTCAGAGTGTTAGCTGGGTTTACAATAAAAAAAATTAAGCTTTAACTTATACCATATGACGTGTACAGAAGAACTGAAAATACGTTCTCTTATGTTTTGGTTTCCAATTGAACTTAGCAGGTCATGCGCCGTGTTAGGATTTCCTTAATTGTTAAAAATAAATAGATAGGCCCACATCTGAAGCAAATGTTGTGTGGCGGTGACAAATTCGGTGTTGTTGGCGGGAAACTATTATTTACAGTAATGTAAGCATGAAAATTATTTTAAAATGTGCGTATGTGCATGTTTATGATCATATTTGGGAATTAAGTTCACTGTAATAATCTTTTGTGCCAGAAAATGTTTACTTTGAAGATCAATGCGTAGGTCTGTTATGCCTGGTACCGCCGATCATACCAAACAGACAGAGCAGGCACATGTAAACAGATTTTCTGCTTAGCCATTTTGCTGTAGAATCTGTGATTTTTAACGCCAAGATTCTAAAACCAATTATAGATAACAAACTAAGTACTTTCTATTCTAGTTTATTTATTACATTATTGTAAAATTTATTTACTAAATGATTTTGAAGAGATTGTAATTTTATTTTTACATCAAAAATACTTCACACTTTAGTGCTACCTGTCGGTTCATTTTCAAAACTACGTTTATTGAATACAACCGTTGAATAAAATTTACGTTTATGAGTATAAAATACGTGAACCAGCTGACTTCTGGGAAATATCGGCGACATCTGCTCTTTCCGCGGGCAGAAAATATCAGCGTGAGCTCAACTTTTCTGCGCGACTCGAGCGGAAACCGAGGACGGCTTCTGATTGGCTGTTATAGTATTCTGCTCTGTCTGTTCTGCGTGATCGCCGTACACAAGAAACAGGAATTATACAAGGTTAGGTTATGAACAAAAAAACAGGCCAGGCATGCCGCAAGTTTTAATACATTTTAAACTACACACCGTACACATCAACACAATTTTAAACTTTTTAATATACGGGCAAACCACATAGTTCACTCTAACCCAAGCATACACCATTCATGCTGTTAACGATAGATACAGACAACAACCGCTGGAAATAATAAAATATTAACAAAATCATTAAATTTTTACACATCAGTAATATTTTATTCAACATACGTGAAAATAAAATGACAAAATTTACCTCACTTTGCAAAATAAAAATAAGCACACGAATGATGGGATCAGTTAAACTGCTCGAAAAATGTTAAAATACCTTAAATCTGACACCACAAAGGTTTATATAGTTCATGGCAATGTTTTCAGCTCTGGGAGTAGCAGAGTATTTTTTTCCCGCGGGGTTATCTAGCGTTACGTGAACCGCGGCCATTCAAGACACGTCCCGCATAATTCCGCGCACACAAAGAAACGGTTGAAGTACGATGCAGCTGCGCAGTAGTGGGTGTAAAAGGGTAGCGAAAGAAGGGGAAGGGGGAGGGGGGTTGGTGGAGGCAGATCTACAATAAAACGTACACAGAACGCAATTTCAGTAAATACTTGATGGTAAGAGGGTTTTGTGCCAGGACATGGATGCTGATAACGTCTATTAGTCAAGGAATTTTTTATTTCTAATTCCGTTTAATTACAGCCGCGATGAAAGGAATGGAAATTAACACTGAGGAACTCTAATGAAGATTACTTTCGTCTGATAGCATCGCCAAGAGATCACGTTCATAACTAGATGTGTTTGCCCCCTTTTACCCTTGGCCATCAAAAAAATATATAAAAAAGTATTTCCTTTTTTTTCAAGTTCACGGAAACTGAGATAAAAAAAAGTGCCCCTCCAATTTCCTCGTGTTTTGATACTCTTAATGTACTTTCACTGCAGGATTCGGAGGGTAGGGAAAACAGCACATGAACGCACAGGAAAGCGTTCAAAATTATACTCATCAGCTACTAAAATACAGGCCCCTACGATTTAACATTTCTCCTTGCAGGCAACATAATTTCAGGACGATGGTATATCTTTCCAAAGAAGAAAGTCTGACATCAAACGTCACAGTGACTGGTGACTTTTCAGACCACATCACAGATAACCATCGCTGATGTAAACGAATTCGACACCAAAGGGTTGGTTGCCTATGTTTAGGGGTCGTGAAATTTCGCGAAAATATTTCAAGACAAGTTATATTTTGAAACACTGTAGAGTCGTTTACCTATCTTGATTGGCTGAATTACTTTTTGACACGTGTTAACTGTCTGCACACGAATCACGGCCGATGTTACCGATTTCTAAGTGGCCCGGTCAAATATGAAAATTCCTTCTCAAGCAGACAGCAACCAATGGCAATATACAAACTGTTGGTGGGTGCTTATAGTATTGAAGTCTACCGTGTACTCGTATATTTTTTTTTTTTTTTTTCGAAAAGTCACTAGCTCTACCTATATTCTACAAATAGGCCGTGCAAGTTTACAAGTGTCGGGCTCCAAGTAATTGGCTTTAGATAACAATGCCACGTTTCAAATATATTTTCTGACATATACACATTATAAGCTGGTTACAGGGTTTGCTCCACGCATTTTCCTTAGCTGTTGCAACGGATTACTCATTATCAGTTCGAAACTTTTGGTGTTTTTTGTAATGATGCTTGCATTGGGTGTGTGTGATTAACTTGCACATACGCCATTGCAACAATATTTCTGTCGGCCGCAGAGAATTAAAAATAGAAAACAAAACAACTTGGACACGAAATTAATAAAATAAATAACGAGCAAGCGTTTGCTGTTGTCAACAAATAATAAATTTCGACCACTACACAAAGTCAATTTTATTGGTTAATGGTCACGTAAGTTACAGTGACATTTATTTTTAAGGCCTAACGCACGTAGACAGATTAGGATCTCTTTATAATGGTCGAAGGTAATAGAGAAAGGAGTGGAATGTAAAGGCTGGGGCAGTTCTTAACGAGGTCTTGAGAGCCAATGAGGGTGAAACGAGGTGAATGTGGAGAGGCGACGGAGTGTAAGGGCAGGGAAAACGGGAGACCCTGGAGAAAACCCACCGACCAACGGAATAGTCGGTGAGAAGATCAGATAAATAATGAGAAACTGTGTTGGGTGTGAATTTTCTAAAGCAACTTAAAATAAATTACCCTGCAGAAACAAGTTATATAACGACGTTATCCGTGAAGTGATGTAGTTTACGCAGTTTTTTTATCATCAAAGTTTAGCTTATACGTACGTATCACGAGGAGATGTTTTCTACTCCAAAAAGTGAACACTACTATAAGATTAAATAACATAACACTAAAGTAAAAAACAGAATTAATTTTTACAGCAAAAATTTTAAAACAAATACATTAAATTTTGTTAATTTACTTTTTACATTCTTTAGAGAAAATAAGAATACGTTATCTAATATGTACTTTATCTCGACACTACAAATTACGAAAAAAGTATATAGGCGTCGCGTGTTAAAGAATATCGTGTGAATTATTTCGTCTGGCACAAACATTATTAGCGAAGTTTAAATATGCAAAAGTAAATTTTGAATTTTTGCACACTTTTTTGACGAAAAGCATTAGATTTGTAGTCAAGGCTTAAAAAATAGTATTCATATAAAGGAAAATTCTGTAGGCATAAAAATTATCAAAATGGAAGCTATGAGAACATGCAGATTACACACTCAATTCACTTGAGCTACTATTCTACAACCCTTCGGTCGAACTTGCCAGGGAGACAGTAGTTCGGAAAATACATAAAAAACGGACGTTACGCTGTGTGTTCTCACACATAGACAGAAAGATACAAATGAATGGTTGTCAGCTTTTGTTGCACAACCAAAACTCAAATTGAGTTTTACCGCATACGAGTCGAGACTAGCTCTGTTTACAAGAAAGTACTTCATTTGTCTACGTTTACACACTGTCACTTTCTAAACAGTTCCCTTGCACGCCAATGCAGTGCTCCCTGTGGTGGAAGCACTTCGACCATGAGTGCCCCCAACCTTATGTACTGTTTCCTGGAAGACTTCTTATCGAAGTGTGTCAAGCAGCTTCTCCAACCTTCTGACATCTCTGCGTCCATAGTTTGTTGTGTTTTTAAGCGGTTACGAAGTAACTAATGGATTTAGTAGCCCATCGACTGCATTTAAGGATTACTTTAAAAACTCAGGAAGAGAGCAACTTTAATGAATTTTTTTTCGTTTGATTCACTGTCGTACATTCATCGATACTCTTCGACGTGTTCAGTGAAAATTGTTCTATCGAAAGTTTGGTAAACAATAAGTCTAAGTGAAAAAAAAAGAAACAGATATGAAAATGAATAAATTCATATCGGACACAAGGATTAAATTCTAAACTAAAGATAATATTCTAGTTACATGTCTCAGGCGCATTATTTATGTCCATAGAAAATGAACGTTCAGTAAGCATATTATTATTATTTTAACTCCATAATTGTAAAAAATTATTTTTGTTTTGTTTGCTGAAAAAAACAGCCCCCAATTTAGATGAACTAAATTTCAGTTGTAACATTATACAAAAAGTCTGTGTTTTGAGTATAATTCACAAATTAAAAAATAAATAAAAGCTGCAAAATAAGTAAGGTATACAGAAACTCGCGTGCTTGTTGTCACAGAAAGATAACATACAACATCTTTCGGCAACACATTTTTCACGCACTGTATCAATAAGCATTAATAAAACTCTGTCTACTTTGTTAAAGCATTAAAAAGTCATGATACACATGTTTGTAACAAAATAAACCTATTTTACAACACCTGTTAAAACCAAGTTAAAACCAAACAAAAACATTAATTTCAGTTTTGAACTCAGCTTTCAAACTAAAACGTCCGCCTCAATTAACGTTAAGTCTTGCCATTAAATATTTCGGCGTCTCCTACATACACTCTTCCTACCTCTAACTTTAAGCAAGTTGTAAAGTCTAATATTAACTCTTAACAACTTTAGGCAAGTAGGCTGAATTCGGCACTTCCTTAGAAAGATCACCCTCTCTCCCAACCCTCTCCCAAATGTTTCTCTGCTCGGCAAATGTACTTTCGACAGCCAAATCCATTTTGTATGCTGACATGAATGAAACAAAGTGATAAGACCAAATGAAAGAGAGAAAGTCCAATATTATTGCTCATGCTGTCAGAATTATACTGCCAGCTAACGATAATTTACTGCCTCATTACGTGTAATGGCAAATCAACGTTTTATTCCACTTAAGAGGGCAAGGAACTAGTTACGCCTATTAACATTTCGTCAAACGTCTCTAAAGTACACACAAGGGAAACAGCCCGTACCTACCTAAAGACGGATTCCCACCGCCATCTTGAATTGATAGATTTTTCGCCAAAGCTTCTATTTCAGAAGGCGTATTGAAATTTCCCGCACGACATGTTCTAAATAACAGCTTTCCTAACTCTATCGAACTGCCACAGCTTCGCTACATTTATCAATTTTTAGCTGGTAACTGTTGAGGGGAAACGCGATATTATTACTTGCGAACGATTACAAATGCGTCGATATCAACAGTAATTAAAAAAATACTGACCTCAGACAATGCACTAGGCAATGCTGTCGATCCAAAAAAAATCGTGATACAAAACTGTATTTCCAGAGTATTGCGAAAATTTCATAAATCCAAGATGGCGGGCGGGAACCTGCCTTAACAAGAGCCCTTACAGAGAGCCGACACGAGCGGTGACAACACGGCTACGAGCCATGAAAAGACGGGGTGGAAAAAGACACAAACGCCACCCTTTCGCACTGAATGCCCTACGTCCTAGCTAGTCAGGCTCCGAGCGAAAACAATCTCAAATCTTATTAAAACTACCTATCCTCACTCTCCTGGTCGCTCCGCGGCATTTAAAATCCCGGGGATTTAATTATCCCCGGACGTGGTGAGAAGAAGAGGAGAGGAAGAGAAAGGGAAAGGAGAGGTGAAGTTGTAAAGAAGGCGCTCGGTCGAGGGGGAACAAGTGGACGAGGACGGCAAGTAGAGAGGAGAGGGTGAGACACGAGGGGCTTGGGGTCCCTGGAGGACCGACGGCTTACAAGGGATTACGGACCGTTTACGTGTTTAAGTGAGACGGACGCAGCACACGTAACCAGCACCTTCTTAACCCTCTGCACGCCCACACCGCGCGCAACGAAGCTTTACACGCGCCGCCACCACCGTCATCCCATTCCAAGGGCGGATGGACTGGGATGTCCACGGCACTTATTCTTGGATCTGGACTCCTGCCCTGGGAAGCTGCGTTCAGATAAGCACTGCGCGTCGGTACACGCAAGTGAATTCTTGGGGCCAACCTTGCTGGTCGAATATGACGGGCATTTTTTAAGTATAAGCGTTTCACGGTAAAATTAGCACTTTTGAAAGCCATGTTTAAGAGTGGGATGGACTCCCGTGGGAACCCCTGTCCAAGGTCAAGAAGCAGGGGAGTGATACGGGTGACACTAACACGCACACCTAGTGTCTCATAGTTCTTACGCGTAAGCCGTGCAGTGTTTCCGTCGTGACGCTGTACTGTGCAAATTAGATCTGTAATATAGGGGTTTTATCACAAGCGATGAAAGACCACAGATTAAACTACGCACATACATGTATACTTTTCTCTTGCCGCGTAAGGATCCTGCATAGGCAAGCTTTAAAAATGCGATATTTGACCATTTTCACAATTTTTTTTCTCCAAGTATGCACTTAAGATGACAAAAGTAAAAAAAATAGGGCCATTGATAATGATTTATTATCTTTCTGACTGGACACAACCGGGGACACGGAGCACGCAAAAATTTCGAGGGATCCTCTCTCACCATTTTTGAGTACTCCAAAATGGCTAAAAACGGCTTTTTCGAAGCGTCGTGGTTCAAATATACGCATCAGATACATACAAAGCTACTCAAGGGTCCTGTATTGAACATTGTTAATTACTTCCCACCAGTAAAATAATACGGTCACCGCTGAAAGTTCTATAGGTATACATGCAGTGCGACGAAAACTTACACGCCAGCTCAGAGTCTTGCGCTTAGCGGCGATGAGGCACTTTATGCGTGTGCCAATGTAGCCCTTATCGCTCCCGTGCGTTTAGACTTCAAACGCGAAAAAAACTCAAGCTAGGCAGGGGCCTTCAGATATAGCCTATTTGCATGCATATTGGGTTTACTTTGGCGCAAATGACTCAGTAACGGATGCAATACAGGATCTGGCTGGAACCGACCTCGGGACGCGCAAAGATGTCAACGAATCCCACTGTGGACTCGTGAGGCTGGCGAGAGCAGGGTGTCATCGTTCATAGACATCCAAGTCCGGTCTCTCGTCATTCAGCGGGACGGTATACCTATGGCTACAAATAATTCCAAACTACTGCTAACCGCTAATGATAACATGATCACACCAGATATGACAAAAGGGGTTGGAAACAGAAGTGAATTTGTATGATGGCGGTGGCACTATTGGGAGTAGATATAACCCCAGTGTTTATAGAAACTCTCCGAGTGGAGTGCTGTGGAGAGATTTGGGCGGCTCTTAACATCAAAATTTTCAGGCTATTAAAAATTAAAAAAAAAAAAAAACTTTATGTAGTAATGTGGCAAAGACGCACAAAGTGTTTTTTTTTTTGTTTGAAGGTGATAACGTGACAAAAGGTAGAGATACATCTAAAATCATTACATAAAAAATCCTATATAATTTCACTCGGCTGATCCTGCACTAGGGAGTCGTGATAAGTCTGCGCCCGGGATAGAACTGTGGACGCGATTGATACTGAGAGGCAGATAGGTGTATGACAGGTGCGACTGCACGGGGCCTCGCCGCCTGGTTGCCTCGCGCCCGGGAAAACATTTTTTTATTCAATAATAATACTTAAACATTCTGCATTCGTTTTATAGTGAGTTATATATTTCGCAATAAAATTTGTATATGCAATCATGTTTATTTATAAAAATGTAAAATGTTTTATCAATAAAATGTTGGGAGCGAGACACGGGCGGTCTGGAGAAGAGCAAATTGTTCGGAAGGTGTGCGAAGGGGGATTAACTAGTTCCGAAGGGAAGGTCCTCGCAATAAATCTTGCAACCTGGCCTCGCTTTCGTTAGGTACGGCGCTGGAGGCAGGAGTCTGCCAGTGGCGTTTATTCCATATACGCCAGGTAAACAATGCTTACCATATACATATTGGAAATGTTTGTCCCCATATAGTTTTCGCCTTAACTTTAAACACATTTAATTTTGCAATTCCCGTTTCCGATTCGAGAAAAAGAGTTTTCGTAACTCCCGTACTGTATACGCATAGTGCTGCTATCTAGTATTTATTTCCACAACAGGAGAGCGACTAGCAATGAATCGAACTCTCAAGCAAGTTTGCGTCCTCCAGTCCCACATTTTTCCTTGGAAAGTGGATGAAAGTGTTCGGGAAAACGGGAATTTTCTTATAATTTGTAATTTATCTCAGAATAATATTCAGTTTAATTATTATTACTTTAATTTCGTTTCCATTTTTATAACTAATGTTAGTTATTATAAAACGGTAAATACACGTGGAGGATAAGCAAAGTTGGAAGTTGCGTTTGTTAGTAAAAATAGCTTACCATGTAAAAAAACTCGCTACACGTCACTGGAGTCTGCACCACTGAATCATCAGTTGGAACAAGCTGTATAAGGCATGCGGGGTAGAGAGCGCATGTCAGATACACTAGAAGCCACCCTCCGTGTTCCAACATTGCACTGTTTTGCTGTCAACAAGAAAATCAGAAAAATTGTAGCTACACGTTAACATAAATGGGATGTTGCTACACTCGCTCTAACCAAGTTTTAATTAAATTAAGTATATTCAATTATTAAGTCAAAGTCTGTTGTAATTCAAATGTAAACAAACACGTTCGTCACCGTTGACAGCATGTGACCCGAACAGCTGTTTCGGCGATGGATGAGTCAGTGTGACGGATATACGCAGAAGTAAATACAGTGAACATAGTGTAATGTTTATGACGTAATGTAATAGTCAACATAGCAAGAAACCAACGTTGTTGAAGTTTTCTCTCGTTCTTTACCTCAGATCAGAGTAGTCATAGGAATTGCTTCGAATACCAGTCTGCATACAGAGGTCAACTTTCCACTCGCCCTCGAGGCATGTTAATACGACCATACGAACTGATTCGCAAGAGAAAGCTAAATACAATACGAAAAAATTGTTTGGTGCTACCACGAGTTAAAGGAAAGTATTCCCATCAACGTAAAGTTTTCGCATCATAGTAAAGTTTTCTTAAGTTCAATATGTCTGAAGTTGTTGCTAACGCACTAGCCGAAATAATATTTACACTCGCGCAGTTTAATTGAATCATCGACTTTGGTGTTCAGGTTTAACCCGTGAAATAAGTTTGGTAATAACGACGTAGTATTTGAAGCCGGAATTTGTATTCAGCAGTACCAAATACGAATATACTACAACTAGATCTGTGGGCCGAACGAACTCTACGTGATAAAAATATATACAAAGATAACTTTTTTCATTTGAAAGTTTGAGCAGAACCTTACCTTTTACAGTGGGCATAAAATTATTCGAATTTTGGGATTATATTATGTTTCTCAACCTTATCTAGAATAACTATAATTTCATGGGGAATTTCATTTACTGCTTCTTTTTTTTTTTTGTCGCCAGGCTTAGTTCCCTAACTGTTTTACAAAACAGTTTTAATGTAAATATCAAAACAGAAAACATGAAAGCACAACATTAGGCCTAACAGTGGAACAGTAAGAGCACATCAGAGTTTTGATTAAAGTTTGAAACCAGTTTTAAAGCTTGTGCAACTTCCAGCAAGTATGATAAACTATAATTGGTTTCTAGAAATTTTTACAATATTTGTAACATTTTTGTTACAATTCATTCATTGCCAAGGTGTTCTGGGAAAAATTATTGCTGAAAATAGCACACGGTAAGGATGTAGAACGCCTACTAAAAGCTGGGAGACCCACCTTAAACTCATTGAGTTACATGCGTTTGTATCATTTTCAGGGAACAAAAAAAAGCGGCTGATATAGGCCGTTCACGGTAAAGTAAGCACTTTTGAAGCCCTATTTACCTTTTTCTTTTAGCCAATTTATATCCTTCCGCCACTTATGAATGCAAAGCCTGCCACGTGAGTAATAAACACAATGTATACATTCACCATAGTCCGAGGCCACAATGAAATGTATTTATTGGTGATTATGTCTGATGAAACAGCTTCAAAAAGTGCTCACTCACTTTACCGTGGACGGCCTATACGTAATTTAGCGAGACAACAAGCGGAAGTTATATTTTGTTTTGGCGGCGGCGCGCGGCGGAGAGTTTTATTTCTTCGTGAGTGGGCAGAGTGTGTGTGCACATCTACTTCATGGCGCTGTTTGCTTACCAAAGCCGCTGCCAGGAGACGAGGGAGGGGTCCATGCAGTCTGTTTGCGGGTGCCACTCTCGTGCCATGCACGCACGCTAACCACAAAAGACGCCGCTCTCGTTTTCAAATAAGGACGGCTAAGTTCGCCAAAGTGCTCTTAATTAAAAACCGAGGCTGTGTGTCCGAATAGCCAGTCTACAACGTGTTTTAAAAAAAAATGGCGGATTGTAACACCATGCTTGCGTAGAGAAGAGAAAACTGAAGAAATTATACGGGTAATTTTTTTATGGCCAACAGTTTGGCCTCGGCAGCCTCGCGGATCTAGTGTATGTGATCCGGGTGTGGGGCCGTGGTGATGCGGTGGTTAGATTACTCGCCTCCCAAATTGACGAACCGGGTTCGATTCCATGTGGGAATCGTGCCGGACGATGCTGCTGGTCAGCGGGTTTTCTCTGAGATTTCCTGTTTCTCCCACCCTTGCATTCCAGCGCTGCTCCATACTCACCTCGCTTCACCCTCATCGGTTCTCAAGACCTCGATGTCGAGAGCCGGCCCCAGAAATACGGCTGTAGGTTGTTCACGGTAAAAAAAAAAAGATCACTTTTGAAAGCCCTGCTTAAGATCTACTTGTATGCACATTATGTATTCTTCCGCCTTATGCAAAATTAACATTGCCATAAGCCTCATCACTTTACGCTTTATTCATGCGTCGGTCAAGTAAAACTGCGACACTTTTAGAAAAGTAAATATTATACAATTCTGCTCCGTTTCCCACTTCGGTGTATGAAAAAAAAAAACGGGAAGCGAAAGAAATAATTTAAGTTATCACAAATTGTTACCAAACACTTTTTATTCGACGTTAAGATATGGAACTATTTCCCATTCATCATTACCAACTGCACTGAGCAAATATCACTCAGTGCGCTCATTAAAATGCATACGTTCAGGGGCAATGACTTTTTTCAAATGTTAATTTCAAAAGTGCTCACTTTATAGAGAACAGCCTTTAACGTGCATGACTATTATTAGTGAAGATGTTGCATATTCGATCCAATACTGACTGCAGCTCCTGACGTGCAGTGAAGCTGAGTTGCGAATGGTATTTTCAAGATGTCATATATTCTATAAACATTGTCTTAGTGCCTTCCAACATAGTTAAAAGCGGCTTTTCAGACTGCAGTATCTTAGACACACTGTGGTGCAAAACTGTTTTTAAGGCGTTTATATACAAAAGTGGATAACTTTACACATGTATTCAGTTCCATTTTAATATTGTGGAATGAGAAACACATAACTGTTAAAGTCCCCAAAACATACTGTATGTAAGTTTTCTCTTCGAATACATTTATATACCTTTGTGATGACCTCATGAATTTCCCGTGTGTGCTATGCAGATTACAACTTTGCTCGGCACATTATAGCACCGTCGGTAAACAAACCATTATCAACGTAGTTCCAAATTGAGCCATAATGAAATACTAATTAATAAATTACTAACTTGATTGCTACACGGCCTAAACCACTGGCCAATCGCGGGTCTTAATAATATCCCTCTTATGCGCGGGTTGTTTAGGGATTTACGTACAATGTGAGGAATTAGGGAATACACACATTCCGGATCTGTACCAGCATCTGCTTGTTACTGGGGTGGATAACTAGTTGAAAAAAATAGCCCCTTGGAATTGTCTGGGATCAAACCCAATACTCCACCACCAAACAAGCTCAGCTAGTATAATGTAAAAATATCAAATAAATAAATATTATCATGGTTACCATCACGATTAATAGTTCTCGAAAATTTTACAAATAACACCTTTCTGATGAACTGTAGACTTTACAATTAAAATTAAATAAAAAATTTCCGTCGTGCGCGAAATATACCGTCATATCGCTTCTTCCCCAACAACCTACAAGGGGCTCAGAGAAATTGACGCAATACTAAGATATGTAAGAAAGGTTTTAATGATGTTACTTGCTTGCCACGTTATCCTGATAACAGCATTCTCCGGTTTTGAAACGACGAGTCCTCTATTTTAATTGGTTAGTAGTCTCTTTGGGCTGTGTGCACATCAGCCGATTTAGATAGAAGAGAGATGCCCGTCGTGTTAAATACTTGAAGCTCAATATCACTGTTGGGTGTCACGAAGATACGCGCCCACTGCTCTTTCTGAGGCAGTCTCGATCTAAGGATGCTGATTGGAGCATCGTGAATACCGTCGTACTAGGGGGGCGGGGGGCGTTTAGAGTTTATGGGAATGCATTCGCGTCTACAGGCGTAGACTATAAGACTATATCGTTTTTTGGTCTAGCATAGCAAACCGGTAAAGCCAAGTCAGCGGACAATGACCAGACAAATGTCAATATTTCCACACAAACAATAATTGTGTAGAACATCGTCGCAGTCATTTGTTTAACACGGAGGTTCCCTGCTGACGAATGCACTTTTTGGCAGTTCTGGAGGCAGTCCTGGTTACTGATGTTTCCATGGATACAGCAGTGTCTATCCTCACCGCAGATGATATTTAGATAAACACACTCAGCTGACTGACAACCTCCCCAGTATGTCTAGAGAAAATATTTTTTTACGTGGAAAATAACTTTAACCAAAGCTACTTTCAGAATTGTGAAAAAAGGGCACTGGTTCGTGGGACAGTGTGTACCAACAACCTTACACACACGAATACCCCTACATATATTATTCTTTCCCTGGCAGCCTATTAATATCGCCGTTACGTATTTAGTTATTACATGGAAGGAAAAGTTTAGAATAAATAATAAAACTCAAACCTACCAATACTTACACCTAGTGAATATCAAGGACAATTTTATTTGCATAATGAATCTCAAGGACAATTTCAATTGCATAATTAAACACAGTTGTCCCTGACAATCTTTGTGGAAATGCTATCAAAACTTAAATCGAATTAAATAAATAAGAACGTGATTTTACAAAAATAAATAAATACACTACACTGAGATCAGTCACGAACCACGGAAAAATTCGTATCGCCTAAATAATTTTTAACGTACTAGCTTTCCTTTGGAAAATAAAGGGATCGGAACAAAGAACATAACATGGTGACAACCAACAGCCCAAATTATTTCAGGAAACTCTCTAAGTAACTTAGTTCAAATAGAAATCAGTCGTGAGAATATCTCAAAAAAATACATATTTAACAAACAAAAAAGTTTACAAGTTTTAAAATGGTGATATGAAATACAAACGTTTCGTCTGTAATTACTTATTTTGTCAATACAAAATACTATTTAAATAATTTTTCTCGCAATCATTTAACAAAAACGCGCTATATTTGACGAAATCAGGGAAACGCATTTCACCCGAGCTTAGTACATGTCACAATGAAGAAAATCCACTAACTACGGTGCAATCGTGAAGTAGAGTACTTTCAAGGCACGTCAGTTTGGCTTCAGTTTTACGTTGCTCGTCTCAAACGGAGAAAGGCGAACGTCTCTGACGCGACTCGACGGCTCTCACCTGTGGCCCGACCTCGCCAAATGAAAGCCTGCTATTCAAAGTCTGAATCACTACGCCAAGTGGCCTCTATTGCCCTTTCAGAACATTCCTCAGAAGGTGATGCTGCAGCTATAGGAGAAGCTAAACTGTTAAAAATTTCCGTATACTTACGGAATGTTTTACGGAAATGTACAATGTATATACGGAAAGGTTATCCGTAATGACGAAAAACGGAGCTAGTTCGTAAACAAAAAATACGGAAAGTATCAATATTCCCTTTGGCTTCGAGTTACGGGGATGGACAATTCCGATTTTACACGAAGCTTTTTTCACTACTGTAACAAAAAAATTATCATTTCTGCGGCAGTTAAGGTTATCCACGCGACTATGACCTATTCTTTCAAACATTAAAAAATAACACTAGGCGTCTGTAACATTTAGCAACACTAAAAATACACTAAATTTAATAGAGAGTGAAGTTTTGCTTTTGCCTTTCGAATACAACTACATAAGTTACACCACACTTTTCAAGGGAGAGTTGTAGGTTGCTGGTTAGAGTCGCGAACTGGCGATTTTTTTACTCGGGTTCAAACCTCACTTAAGTACAAAATATTTTAACTTTATTAATAACATTTTTTATAAACAGTAGAACACCCACATAAGGGTGTACGGAAAGTACTGAAAAATAACTTGGAAATTAACGGAGAGGTTCCGTGAAATTTACGAAAAGTCCGTTCCTG
The DNA here is from genome assembly GCA_029891345.1 of Dryococelus australis. NCBI lineage: Eukaryota > Metazoa > Arthropoda > Insecta > Phasmatodea > Phasmatidae > Dryococelus > Dryococelus australis. The sequence goes on from CM056995.1 coordinate 82,681,734, forward strand.
AATATTAAGGAGAGTTTACGGACACTTCTGGATAAATTTTTCCCAGCACTTTTACGTAAAACGAAGGAATTGTTTTTAAAAAGTGTAAGGGGCATGGCATACCTGATGGGCCTGCATCACCAGTATCACAAAACTCCCTCGGAGCAGACTCTTCTAACAAGTCAGTCAAGCTCATTGCTGAATTGGAACTATAGTTGATTCACGGTATCTTCCGCCTTCTCTGAAGCCCTGCTAAAGTTCTACTTCCAGGATATTCCTCCGCCTCGTACAAACTAAGCTTAGCTAAGTCTGGAAGATTACACCAGAGGGACAACGCACCGGATTAGTGCGCACTCTGTTGTAACAGTATTTTATATAAGAACTAATTATTACTAGGCGCTACCAACATACATGTTTTCTCACTGTTTTTATTCTAATTATTTATAAATGAAGCATTACAATTTATAGATAAAATATGAATAGCATTTAAATTTAACATTAAAAAAAAGTCGCTTTTATGATCACAAGTATAAAACGTTTATGAAATGCGGTATATGTAGGAAACAACCACGCACGTCATATATGGGAAGGTTTTTCAAAGGTTTGATTCGAAAAGGCCGAAGAAACCATGAATTGACTATATCAGATGAAATGCTTATTATTTCAGGTTCATCAAACCTTTCACTTTTTATGGTAGGCCGGCCTTCACATTCCCAAAATGGACGGTCGGCCTCAATAACTACAACTCGATTCAAAACCCAATCTTTGTCTGGGGGAGGGTCGTTATAAATGAACCAAATCGGTTTCTTCCAGCAAATTACTTTGCCCAAAACACCTTTAACTGGCAGTCTAACAGACATACCTTCACATAAACGTTTTATGAAATTATCGTAATAATATTCATGGCTATATTTTCAAATACAAATACACCATAACATTTTTCGTTAAAATCTTGGAAAGTGAATTTCCCAACATCGGGATACAAAATTCGCGATCTTTGCAATATTCTATTACAGCAACTGGTTTTTGAGCGAGCGAGTACACATTTGGCATGACGGCGGCAAAAAAGCTCTGCTTCCGGCGTCTTTGGCAAGGGACTCTCGTCTTACTGTAAGTCTCGGCTTCGATTATTATGCCGGAATTCTTAGTTGTCGTGCCAAAATTTCAGTTTCAAAGGTATTATGAAAATGAATTAGTGTAGCAAATTTACAATTAACAATTTTTTTAATACTTGTGTATCTAATTTTCACTGCGTTATTTCCTACTTGCAGAAAGGAAAAACTTACTATAAATATTTTAGAGCAAGCAGTTAGAACACAATTAAAATTACGCACAAAAAATATATATAGTACATTCGCAGTCTCTTCGACCTTTTGAAGGAAACCTTTGGAAAATCTCCCCATGTATGACGTTTTTGGTTATTTACAACATATGCCATATATTAGAAGTGTTTTATACTTGTGTTGATGAAAGTTACTTTTATTTTTTTGTTAAATTGAGATGTTATTCATATTTTATCTATAAATTATAATGCTTCATTTATAAATAATTTGAATAAAAACAGGGAGAAAATACGTATATTGGTAGCGCCTAGTGAGGAATAGTTCTTATACGAAATACTGTTACACTGAGCGCGCACGAATGTGGTGCGTTGTCCCATTGGTGTAATTTTCCAGACTTCGTTAAGCTTAGTTTGCACGGGGCGAAGGAATATCCTGGAAGTAGAACTTTAGCAGGACTTCAGAAAAGGCTGAAGTAACCGTGAATGGATTATAGTGTAATTATGGCTGCATCAAAACAGAAAAATTTTGGTTTTCACATCAAATTATCCAAAAAAAAATATTTAGTGTATTTTTTGTATTCCAGGGATATGCCATAACATACAATGCATACAAGCTGAGCAATGTTTGGCACAAATATAACATAATTAATGTTTTGGTAGCCAACACACTTAAGGGCCCTGCCTGGCTGGCGCAGGAAGTGCATTGCAGGGGTTTGGTAGGAAACTCGTGATTAAAAAACAGTTCGATATGTTGTAGTGATGTCTAAATACACGTTTTCGTTCTCATTTCAAACTCGAAGTTTTTTTTTGGCGTGAATATGGGTAAAACGAGCGTTTTCACAATCAGTTATAGATGCTAAATTTTCTACACAGAAATTTCAGGGTTGTCTTCAGACACGCATCGTAATTTTGTCTGTATTGAGGTGCCATAAAAAAATACCGGGTCAGAGTTCAACCCACTCAAACCCAGCGTACACAATTGTGTACATTACGCACGTGTAGGTAATTTGTGGCCTGTTCTGTACACTGCGAAGCACAATGACCAATTAGCATACTTGTAGGTAAATTATTCGCAAACCGTCTTACTGGTCTAAGCCATAATTGGTTCATATTACTGTAGCTGAACATACAGCCCACAACTCATTGGTTGAAAAAAGAAACAAATGCTGTGTCGACTTAAGTATAACACACGCCATAAACTTTTTTGTTTCCGACAACTGAAACAGTAAATTAAAGTGGGTCAGGAAGGGTTAAAGCGACGTCCAGGCGAGTCGTCGACGAAAAGACTGCACATAGAGGCGATGCGGCAAGTGGTGAGTGAGCGTGAATAGGCCTTATAACTCACGCGTTTTGATGTCTAGAACGCATAAAATGATACAGGGTAGGCGGGAAGGGCGTTAATTAAAATATTTCCTAAGAGCTGAGGGGACATTTTTAATGAACTCGAGACTTTTTGGAGATTCGCTTTTCCCAGTAAAGTGGTTTATATGTGGTGGTTGAAATATCTACGTACTAGCTTATCTGATGTGAAATTAAGAACACCAGTGGCGGCACGAAATTTTGCGTTACCTACCCCGGAAATCTGGGTTTTTGTCAGTCAGCATATCGCAGTTGTCTGCCTATGGCCTCGTGTTTTCCAGCCAGTGACTTCCATCTGAAGTATACATCAAGCTTCGTTGTTATAATTTGTACGAGGGAACGAAATGTTTCAGTCATCGAACAGTATTATTCTTCAGATAGGTAAACCACTTTCTCTGACAGGGAAAATATTTTCTGAGATGGGGAATTCACTTACACCCTCCAACCACCCAAAAGAGTTGATTCGCACAATGTAGGCTGGCGCCTTAACCCACAGCAGTTGGTGGAGTTTCGAGGAGTGAGAGTTGGGGAAGACGCTCACCACGTGGAAGTAGCGGATCCTCGTCCTGTGCGCGGCAGGACCTCTCCAGTGGGCGACGTACCCCTGCACCAGTCACCCCCTCCTGCTACTGTGCCTTGGAGAATGGGGTGGGGGGGTGACAGTCTGAACCTCCCCCTCAACCCCCAAGAGAGCTGTGTTTGCCGCGCGGTTATTTCGCCCGGGCTGCACTCGCGCAAAACGAGGGGGTTGAGGAAGGAGCAAGAGGGAAAGAGCGGTAAGGAATGGAAAAGGTGGAGTGGGTGAGGGATGGTGGGGGTGCTCGTTACTTATCCCTGGGAGCTTGTTAACTTGCTCATTAGGCCCTCCCGTCCTGGCCCCGCCAGACTACTGCCTAATTAGACGGAACGGCGACGCCAATCAACGTCTGCCAGCCAATTTAGGACTTTTTCCATCAAATAACAAACTACGTGCACGCACACACACACACACACGTGTGCGGGGAAGAAAAGGTGTTTATTGTGGCTCGACAATATTTATTTCTTGCCCCTGGAAGTCTCCTCGAGGTGACGTACTTTATCCTGGCGCGGCGTGGGTCCTATCGTTTAAGGCCTTTCTCACACGGAGCGGATGAGGCATTTAAGTACGGGCGCAGCTTCCACCCACGTCGTGTGAAAACTTGCATTTCGTCACATGGACAAAACATGTGCCGACGGCCATACCTCCCTGGTAACCTGGCGCTGATCACAGTGGTTCGACGGGGCGTGGCGGAATCAGCACTTGGATGGGTGACCATCCGAAGAACGCTCCAATAGCTGAAAGCGCACATCAAACGCTAGGTAGGCCCACCAGGGTCATCGCAAGTTTAGTGTCGACCAGGATATTCCACCCAACACGCCCCAGGGTGGGACACCAGGCACAAGCGGCCCGTTGGACAAAACATGTATTTATGTGTGGGTGCGGGACAACCGCACAGTTTTGACACTGACTAGCACATCCAGTCGTTGTTCCACCCGTAGACTAAAGACGGGGTAGACCGCTTATTCATCTTCTACGTATGTACCCAAAATCGACATACCGCAAAGGAACACATCTATCAAAGTCACATGGTCAAATGAGATTAACGTGTTTACTTATATGATAATTTTCAAAAGACATGCTTTTTTTATGGAAATAAAGTACTTTCGCCAAATTAATCTAACTGCATTACAAGTTGGTTAGAGAAAGTATACAAATATCTTAAATCACTTATTTATGTATCCGTGATCTATCCTCAATCCAATCTGCGCTGTTTTTGCTAGTCGTATAGGCAGAGAAGTATTTCAATGTTGGGACACGGATATTGACTGTGCGCAGACAGCGAGATCGGTCTACCTCTTATTTAGTCTATGGTTCCATCCTTCTTCGTGTGAAAGTTCCCGTCGGTCCACACCTACATGCAGACGGAAGGTCCACGGGTTAAGATGGCCGCCGAGTTGAATGAATTTTGCACGTCGGAGGCCTAAAAGCGTGGGAGCGCTAGGGGCGAACGAGACACGCGCAACCAACTATCCCATCGCCTCTACGCGCAAAGCACTGAACTGGCGCGCAGTCTTGCCGTCGATAACGCTCCTCTGTGAGACTTTCAGCGGAGATTCTACCATTTCTGACGTAATAATAAAAATAAAGGTTTGATGCACGTCCCTATTCCTTTTTTGAATGTTTTGTACCGGAATGTTCATACGTAAAAATGACAGTGAAAAAACATCGTTTGAGCCATTTTCACTATCACGAAAACATACTTTTGAGAGAAATGTAGGTACTGAAAAACGTGTAGAGACGCGTAACGTTTCTTAAATGTTATATTCGTAAGCAGACCTAGCTCAGACATGTTGGGTGGTTTGTTAATAAAACGTTTCTGCTGGAGCTCTGCACACCGCTCGGCGGCCTATAACCAGGCGGCCATCTTAATGTTTCCCGCCAAGCGTTTTCGCTCTCTGCCTGAGATTTGTCGCTATCGTGTCCCACTTCGCACGGTTAATCACAGGAAGTCTCGAAGGCAACGTTGACTAGGCATACTTCATTTCAACGGACTTTTAAAACACTCATATTATTATATTAGTCGCGATTCCAAATGGTGAGCAACGCCGGCTATCGGCCTCATAGCCACGCGTGAAAAATGACGCTACACGAGCTCTTCGCAATACCGCGACGCAGCGACAGCGATGCGATGTGGCGACAGAAACCGGCTCCCAGTAAATTCGCATATTGCTAGTGACGAATGGCAACCATTTGAGGAAGCACTCTCTGAGCACTACTCGGCAGCGTGTCTGTCGTGAGCGATTGCCTCGCCACAAGAAGGCGAATAAAGGTAAGAAAAATATGTAAATGTAACAAAAAAAATTGAACTTTAATGTTACAGACCGACTGTCAGCTCACACCGAGAAAACTCTTTCTGTGCAGAGATGTGTACCATTAACATACAGTTAACGTAATTTGTATGCTTGAATTAGTATTTTTTTTGCAATAAGAGTAAACTGTTGTGACATGCATTATGGCACTGAAATGTAAAATGACTGAGAAGCAGTATTCTCACACAATTGCAGGACACATGAAGCAGACTGCAGTACGCGCCACGTATCTAAAGGCTTTTCACGATAAAGTGAGCTCTTTCGAAATCAACCTTAGAAAAAAGTCACTGCTCCTGCCTACATATATTTTAACGGGCGCGCTGTAGTGCCATGCGCACAGTAAATTTGGTAACGATTGAGGGAAAAGTAGTTCCATATCTAAACGTCGAATAAAAAGTGTTAGGTAACCATTTGTGATAACTTAAAAATTATTACTATATCTTTATATTTTTTTAATACCTCGAAGTGTAAAAATTAGCAGATTTTTTTCAATATTTACTTTTCTCATAATTTTACATTTTAACTTGACTGACGCAAGAAGAAAGCGATGAGGCCCATGGCAATGACAGTTTTACATAAGGTGGAAGAGCATACAACGTGCATACAAGTAGATCTTAAGCAGGGCTTTCAAAAGTGGTCATTTTACCGTGAACGGCCTATATACTGGTGTACTCTGTGCGTGGGATTTTAATATAGTACAGAAGTTTCCAGGCAAGTCTTATAAGCGGACGTCCTATGTGAAACTAGCATATACTTCTGTGACATCTAGCATGGTATCAAATTATTACGTGAACTGATAAAGCATCTACTCTCGTAAGATTACTTAAGGCTGTTAAATACCAAAAAATGAGTTATTATATATTTGTACTAAACATTGTTTAACTTATGTTTATTGTATGTGGTGCCATTTTGCTCGACTAAAAACAAATTTTCACTTTATATTTTTTGAGTAATTTTATGTAAAATCCAAAATATGTCTGTTTTGCTGCAGCCATTACAATGAATACTAAATAAGATGTACTAATGAAAAATTATACCACGTACACTAACGCTGTGGGCTACCGCTTGACATATATGACCAAATAACAGTTCATACATTTAAAAAAAAGTAAAACTATTCTTTATAATCAATCTTTTTTTAATGTACAGACTGTTATTTCGTGATTACATATGTCACGCGATAGGCCGTAACATTAGATTACACTGTAATTTTTTTTATTCGTACAACTTTATTTACTATGATAGCTAGGGGAAGTGAAATTTCACGAAAAGTTTTCAATACAAGATATATTTTAAAACACTATAGAATCGTTTAGCTATCTTGATTGGCTGAATTACTTTTTGACACGTGTTAACTGATTGTACACAAATCAGGTAGGAGCTGTGCTGATGTTGCCAACTTCAGAGTGGTTGGTCAAATATACAAATGCCTTCTCAAGCAGAGAGCAACCAATGGCAATAGACAAAATGCTGGTGGGTGCTTATAGTATTGAAGTCTACCGTATACTCATATTTTTTCGCGAAAAGTCACTGGCTCTAATGATAGCTGGAGCAAAACGGAAAATGTTTGGATTTGACATCAAATTATTTTAAAAATACAAACATTAAACATTTTTTATTCGCATTAAATGGCATTACATACAATGCATAGAAGTTAAACAATGTTTGGTACAAATGTAAAATAATAAACATTTTGCTGTTAAACGCACTTAGGCATGTAACGTACCACTTTTTGCGTCTCTAAAGACTTCGCAGTTGACGAGGTTTTTAACCATAGCCTACCTATCTACGCGCAATAGGCCATTCAGTGCTTCAGAGTGGCTGACACACTTTAAATAAAGACCCAGAAATGGGCACGACGATCCGCGCAGTGGCCAACCGACTGAGCACAGGGTACTTACGAACACAGAAGTGAACTGAGCGAAATATAAACGCACACACTGAGCAAAATGGCTTCACTGGCCAGCAAAATTTCGGGACTTAGTTCGCGAATGAACGGCTGGTAACTTACTCACCAGCCGGCAGCCCAACCTTTCGCAGCGTGCAGTGGCCTATCAGACACGAGGAACCTCGTGCAGCCATCCAGAGAATGGCCACACCCACATCATAGGAACCACCACGCCATTTCGCCTCTGTGAAATTACATACTCTATGGTCTGGGATTGATGACTACGGATAGTGAAATTGCCCGGTAAAATATGAAGACGCATTCTTGAGCAGACGGCAACCAATGGCAATGGAAAAAAATAAACAGCTGTTGGGTGCTTATAGTATTAGTCTATACTATGTACTCATTTTTTTTTTTTTCGCGAAAAATCACTAGCTGTATTGATGACGTTTACGTGAGTTTCACGAACACCCGGCGTCTATTCGTGGTTTCCATCATAGGCCGCAGAGTTCTGCGACACAAATATATAAAACCCTAAAGCCCAGGTAACTTTGGACCCACGTTCAGTAGGACCTGGATGAGAATCCCGGTTCCGGCCATCCTGATTCCAGTTTTCCAAGATTTCCCGAAATTACTCGAGGCGAATGCTCACGTGGCTCCTTAAGCAGGTTTCACACGATGCAAGATGCATTTCGCGCAAGATTTCGTACGAGAATGCCAACTGAATTGCGTGCGAAACGAGTTCACACGCAGATAAATAAGACGAATACTCTCTCGCATCAAAATTAGTTGAAAGCCCTGGTTAGTACCAAACAGCCACGGTATTATAATACAAAATATGAAGTTGCTTACTTCAACAAGGTATTTGTTTCAAAGCTATCCCTTCAAAATATAATTGTTGTTTTCTTATCCTCAACTCTATGGTTGATTTTACAACAGGTCACATGACCAGCATACAAGGACCAATAGGATCACAACTTGTATCGCCTTGCACGAGAAAAATAGGACCTGCTCTATCTCATCTCGTGCAAGATGAGCCTTACACACAAACTTGTGTAAGACATTCTCGTGCAAGGTCGGCATCTCACGCAAGTTTGGCACTCATCTTGCATCGTGTGAAACCTGCTTTACTACAGGCAGTGGTCGGGGCGATTTCTGCCCTTTACTACATATCCGAGCATCTTTCTCCGTCTCTATGAATTCACTGTAGACGAGACGTTATGCCCAAATACCTATAGTCCATTCACGGTTACTTCATACTTTTCTGAAGCCCTGCTAAAGTTCTACTTCCAGGATATTCCCCCGCCTCGTGCAAGCTAAGCTTAATTAAGTCTATAAATCTATACATGAAATACAGCTAAAACTCCAATTTAACGAAAAATGATATACTTTAATGTTTACACAGGTACAAAACGCATGTGGTAAAATACATATTTAGGAAATAACTGAACACGTCATACATGGGGTAGTTTTTCAAAGGTTTGATTTTAAAAAGTCTGAAGAAACTGGAACAGACTATAACTGAAGCCCTAGTTTAAGTGGCTATGTGTTAAAGTAATATATGTTACATGCACACAACAATTAGCAAATTAAATAGTCGGTAATAATTTTAACTGCCCAACACAACTCTTGGATATCCCTCGAACAAACGTCACTTGTCCAGGACGAGGTGCGAAACAGCTCCAGTCAATGTATGTTCCAGGACCGGACAGTCGCAGGGAGATCACAGTGGAAACTCGATGTGAGATGGACAAGTGCAAAATTTATATGTTTTTACCGCGAAGTTAGTGACCGGAAAAATACCATGGGGGTTGGTGTTTAGGGAACGAATATTCCTCCATTGCAGTCACCCGGTGTACAAAGATCCCGCTCGTTTCAACCGCTTGGGGCCATCGTTGTAAAACGCAACATTCTAAAGGATCATTCTAAGGCGCAGTGTTTGAAATCACTCCGCTGGAAAGTGCGTATTCGACCTTTGAACATCGTTTACTTTTCGTGCGTGCTGATTTAGCAGATTTGATCATGTAAAATATATTTACGGAAGGATTTTTTTAAATAAAAGCACAGCAAGGACAACTGAAAACGTTATATTGCTTTCATGGACGTGAATCGATGCTAAATACTACAAGTCTTCATTCAGGCTTACTAATAAACCCGCTAGAACTATGACCACGCTCGAAGTTTTGTTACAAAACAGCAATATCCAAACTATAAGTTATGCCAAATAACAAGACCTCGAAGCAAACAAAAGGTACGCATAAATAAAACTCTGCTGGTAAGTTTAACGTCTTGTAGAGAAATTAAAAATGTTTTGAGGTATAAAATCCACGACTACGGGCAAGTTAGGGTATGCTTCGATGTCTCGTAAAAAAAAAAATAAATAAATAAATAAAAATAAAAAATCTGGCGGATTTCAATCTCGAGTTTTGCGTGTATCTTAATTAATTTCAGAGACACGTTGTCACCGAACTAAGAAAATTAAATTACAAAAGCAGAGAAGAAGTTAAGTAGTTATAGGCCTAGATTGGGAGAAGGGGAGAATATTAAAGACATGAATATCAGAGCAATTATAGTAATTTTCAATGCACTGGTAATAATCACACGTTAAATTCATTTCTCTTGCAATAGTCCAAATTTAACGAGGAATATCGTATTTTGAATACTTGATGGGGTTATATAGAAATTTGACATCGTTGCTAGCTTCTCAATCTCTTTTGTATAAATATTTTAACATGAACATTTGAAGAGTTGATATAAAAACCGGGCTAAGTGCCAAAATTGTTACTTTTGAGATATTTACATTTTTTTTTTGTAAATCATTAAAAATACACATTAGGTGTTCTAGTAATTATTTATTGGTTCACCAGTACCAAATAAATAGGGAGGAAAACCGAATTCACCAGTACCTTCAAAATCACACAAATATTATCAAACCACACAAACTGTAGAAGGTACTAACAACCAACACATAATAAATAAATAATGGGCTACGTGACAAGCCACAGAAGCAAGGTAATGTTCACCAGGAATGTTATTATACGTTAGAAGTTAGTAATAATTAAGAATGTTATTATACGTTAGAAGTTAGTAATAATTGCATAAGACACGTATGTCTTGTTTCCTTTTTGACAAATAAAAAATAAGTTGCCTAGTCTCATCTATTTAACAGTTCTTCTTAGAAAGGTTTGTAATCACTTTACAGGCGAGGGAGCATCTGTGCGATGTCATTCTTCTTTTCTTCGGAGATCCTCGAGTAGCAATGTATTGGGGGTAGCATATACTTTATTGCCTCGTTCGTTACATTTTTTTCAAAATGTGAAAATATGACCAGCTTTCGAACTCAGACAATGTTGTTCGTGTTCTCAGAGTTCCGGGATCAGCCTTCGTCACGTTGAACTCCCGGAACTTTGGAAATCTGTACTTTAGATGTGGTAAGTTCTTTATGTGCAGTGCAGCAGTCTTAAAGTCGTAGAAATCATCTGGTTGCATTAGTGTTACCATAAAAGGATTTAAGTGGTTAGCAGTCACCATTACTTTCATTAAGTCTGTAGGTACTTGACAGTGTTCGACACGTTTTCGTTTCTCTACAAGAGCAAAATCTCTGTCACGACTTAAAAATGAGTGTCCTGAAACTAAGTACTTGTGGTTCACTTCATCAACATACCCCTTACATAGCAAATAGCATCACAAGAATAAAAGCATGCAGTTTTTATTCTGATCTACGCAGTTGTCACTCCACACAGTTAATGTTTGCTTCCTAGTCACAACAGATGTGATTGCCTTGAGAATACATGACGCCACTTCGTTACCTATCACCACGCCCACTTAACCCTTCATGCTAAATAAACATGTGCCCTCTGTTGTTGTCTCCAACATGTACACACAAGTTATAACACGATAACTGACGCAAATAATACATTTGGGAATATGTTAATGCTGGAAGAGACAGCACTTGCTGAAGATCCACTAAAATAGTGGTACAGTCACTTGATGGAAGCTGTGATCTGGCGTGATCCTCCTTCATTGTCTTCATAGCCTTTTCAGCTTTGCCGTGATGAAGCTCTAACTTCTGTACTGCTTGTGTGTTATTGTAACTTTTTATTTCCATATGCAATCGATCACATGTCCCGCATGTGTTAGTTCATGGATGGTGGAATGCTAACATAGGTAACTTGCTCTTGAATATTTCATAATAGTAACGGTACGTTCCAAAAGAAGTTAGGTACTGTTCTATGAAGGCAAGGTACAGTTTATTAATGCTCAAATCTGGGCTGAGCTATTCTTCCTTACTTTTCATTCTAGAGTAATGACTCTGCTCCCGAGGAAAGTTTGTATGTGTTTGATAACGACTGCTTCGTCTTCTACTGAAAATTTCCAGTGTGTTGTTTTGTTACCTCGTTTCTCGGCGTACACTGTTTCACCATTCTTTTTCGCTTTAACTAAGGTCTCAATTCTTCTCCTAGTCAGTTGCATATTATTTCTTTGCCATTAGGTAAAGTGTAGGAAATAGTGGTATTTTGGTGGCTTACCTCTTCACCATCTTTCTTGCCATGCCTCCTTCACTGTACTGCGATGGTGACAAGAAGACCCATTAAATACGAATTTTGTTTTTCATTGTCCGCCATAGAATGAAAGTCCATGAAATGCTTCAGTTTGTGGTCATGAGCGATATTGTTGCATCCATGCTTACACGTGCAGGTAATCTAAAACAGAACATAAAAGAGTGATTATTGTAACTTCTATATTAGTAGGGAAAATTATGTGCGATAGATGCAAACTAGTAAATTTCCAATGGCGTTGCTTTAGTAAAAGTGGTACCCGACTAATGTGAATGGACTTTTCAATAACTCTAACGGTTCTACTGTGAGTTGTGCCATACAATATGCTGTCGTTTTGCAACTGCTGTAAAAGTAAAACAAAAATTAAGTGTAGCAATATTGATGGTTAAAATCCATTTTAAAAAATGACTATATTTCGAACCAGTACAGATGCGTGTAATAAGTAGTTCGTTATGGTACAGCTTACCTGTTCTGCAGGCTGTGTTTTAGCTGGCACTTCTTTTTTGCTGGCTATTTACATACATTTCGCCAGAACATCTCCGGTTCTTTTTTTTTTTTCATTTCAGAATGAAAGTTGCTTTACCTTTACGTCTTTTCCTGCACGAAGAACACCCTTCCATAATGCTGGATATTAATATTTGGTTCCTTCAATAAAAACAAACAACAACTAACTGAAACAACGACGCAGCGATTTAAACACTCATCTCTGACGTTCTGGCACTTATCCCGGTTTTAATGTACACACGCCGGTGGACATGACCACCAGCACAATCTTGTGGTGAACAGTTGAACTACTACAAAAGCAGTTAGTTATTTATGTTATAGGGGCTGGCACATAGAGCACATTTCAACAACAAAAAATCTGTTTACATTTTGGCACTTAGAGAGGTTTTTATATCAAGTCTTCATTTGTAAAAATACTTGACACAGGGAAAAAAATTCCTTTACTTTAGAGCCATAGCTATGCACATCCGATTTTTTTTCCCCCGATTGTGACAGGGGTTCTTCGGGACAAGCTAATACAAAACTTTTAAGGTTCACTGATCAAAACACTGCTTGGTAACAACCTCACCACACAGAAAATTAGTTTTCGGAAACGAAACAGCGGCTTCCTTGTGCGTGTGGCGTGTACTGCCTGCAGGCTGCCTTTTATCATTTTTTTTAGAACTAAACAGCTTTTGTCGAACAATAAAAAAAAAACAATACAGATACACATCGGCGAGTAAAAACATCTCTTTCGTCTGTATTCTGAAACACAATTGATGTTTTTACACCGTGCGAGGCAAAAAAAAAAAAGTAGTAAGTGGCGAGCATATACTGGAAATGTTCATTATATATATATATATATATATATATATATATATATATATATATATATATATATATATAAAAGAAACCTACAATTGGCTGACTTTTAAATACCCTCAAGGGTTTTCGTAAAAGAGGTAATTATAACATTAACTTCCTCTTTTTCCTGTGTTGGTACGACAATCGACGCCACCATTTTAATCGTATTTTTTTATTTTAAAAAAATCAATACGACGCAATAAAGGTATTCGTTCCCAATCTACGATTTACCTCGTTCTCGCTTTGTGTAGTTGTCTGCTGAGGGTATAGGTGTGCGGAGGACTTAAAAAAAAAAATCATTTGTAGCGGAACTCACCTAAGCTCGGGTAAATGCCCGCCTGCGGACGTTTGGTTTGTCGAAGCGAAGCAGGGAGTAAAAAAAAAAAAAAAAAAAAACATGCTGGAGGATGAGAGGGGGTGACTGGTAGGTCTCTTTTGCCCCTAGCAATTACTTTGTTTGGCTTTTCTGACGGCGAGCAAATGCGTTGATCTTTTGTTATGCCCCTTCCGCCAATTGGGCTGTCCGGACCAGAGACGTGGTAAAAAGGGGGGGGGGGGTTGGCTGCCGGACTACCCCCCTCCCCTCTCTACATGTTACCGTGTAAATCCTGTTTATTAGGTTAGTTCGCCATTACCCATCGCGGCTCGCGTGTGCGTGAGAGCGAGCGCACGCGCGCGCACACACACAGAAGGGCGCGCGCGTATAAAAGCTCCCTTTTGTAGTCGCGCACGCCGCGGGAGCAGACGTTATAATTAATTGGCCCTGCAGTCAATTTGGCAGAAAGGTTTCCTCTGTTTGGCAGCGTTATTACCGCTCCCCCTCCCCCCTTCCCAACGCCACACCATCCTCTCGCATTAATTTATCAAAGTTTATGCGTCCGCCGGACTCGGGCCAGCTCTCTCTCCCCAGCAGCCGCGGGCACCTCTGCGCAAACACAAGAGCGGTAACCCCCCCCCCCCCACTAACACCGCTAGCTTACGTTCCACTGGTGCGCTTTCTCCCGAGAAAGTAGCGCAATGCCCCGCAGCAACTCCTGCCTGCCTGCCTGCCTGCCTGCCTGCCTTGCGTACAGCACCTCCGACCCACGTGACTTCCCCCCCCCCTTCACCCTTCCACTTCTCGAACCAAACCTTTTGGAAAATCACACCACGCGTCTAACGTGTTCGGTTGTTTCCGAAACATCTCACGTATCACAAACGTTTTCTTTTTTCCTCCGCTTCTGTTAACATGATGGTGTATATTATAATATTTAATTTACAATTAATGTGAATGAAGACAGAGGAAAAATAGATGTGTTGATAGTGCCTAAAGACTGTCCACGACAAAGTGAGCACTTTTGAAATCAACCTTTGGAAAATATCACTGCTCCAACCTGCACATATTTTAACGGACGCACTGAGAGTCATACGCTTAGCTAAGTTGGCAACGATCGAGGGAATGTAGTTCCATATCTTAACGTCGAATGAAAAGTGTTATGAAACAATGTGTGATAACTTAAATTATTTCTTTTCCTTTCTGTTTTTTTTATGCATCTAAGTGTCAAAATAAGCAGTTTTGTAAAATAAATACGTTTCTAATTATTTCACAATTTCACTTAACCGACGCATGAATAAAGTGATGAGGCCCATGGCAACGTTAATTTTACATAAGGCGGAATAATACACAACGCGCATATAAATAGATCTTAAGCAGGGCTTTCAAAAGTGCTCAGTCTACCGTGAATAGCCTATAGCAGGAAATAGATCTTTATGCAAAGTATTATTACACTGTGCGCGCATGAATGCTGTGCGCTGTCTTTTTGGTGTAATTTTCTATAGTTGGTTTGTTAACGATCAGTCAACTCACGTTGGGAAGCTTAATGCTCCGTTGTTTTTTTTCTTTACTTTGAACACACGCCTGCATAGTCCTCTTAAGAGGGTGCTGTCCCTTCCATATGTTTTTTTTTTTTTTTTTTTTTTTATAAATCTTCGTAATCAAACTTTATAACCGGTCATTAAAATTCAAAGCTTGGCAGAACACAGAGGACGACTAAATAGAATTTTTGAAGTTTGTACGGTTTGAAATGTATAGCCTATTCGGGATTCTTCATGAATAAATTTCAACTATGATGCCTCAAACACATAAAAGGACTCCAGGAAAATTTTCGAAGTATATTATTTAAACGCAGCTTACAACCAGTGCTGAGATTTCCAAGGATTTGATTTTTAATACAATTTGCCACAATAAATACGCTCTGGATTATTTATCATACGACACTTCGAGGAGCTCGGAAAAAAGCAGTTAGGGGGGACAAATACTTGCGCTATTGCATTTATTCATATATCTCCGTGACTAATATTTTATTTTATTATCTAGTATCCTAACTCAAATTGAATCAAAGATAGGTCACTGGTCTTCCAGTACCAACGTCTTCGTTTTGATCCCAGGCCCGGCTAAGCCAGGATGTCATGGCCTAGTAATTAGGCAACCCTCTCTGCACCCGGAGGAATTCAACGGGGATTCCCCACCGAATGAGTGAAGATATTTTGGCGGCTCGTAACAGCGAGGTTTTGAGAGCCGATGGGGATGATTGAGGTGAGTATGGAGCAGTGCCGGAATGAAAGGGCGAGGCAAACGGGAGATCCCGAGAAAACCCGCCGACCAGTGGCATCACCCGGCACGACGTGTAACATCGTGCCTTGCTACCTCTGTAACTTTCGTTTTCATTTTACACGAAAACTGCCGCCTTCTGGCTTTAGGGGCTTCTACAGCCCTTCTGGATCATTATTGTCCTATATCAATCTTCCTCTTTTCCGGTAACGAATCACGTGCCCGAGTTTGTACATGTGTTTCTTAAACACGATGTATACTTATCAAATCTCTTCACCGTACGATTTTTGTAGGCTGTGATTTTAGCTTCATCCATCAAGGCGGCCAGTTTTAAAATTTCAAATTATTATTATTATTATTATTATTATGTAGCTGTGAACACCTCAGACTGATTCTTTGGTGATTCAATTAATGTTTGGACATGCGAAATTACTTCAGTTCGTAACGCATATGAAAAAATAAGTGACATTCATTAACCAGCTGTGATGATATACAGCTCCTGTAAAGAAATGTATAGTTCATTCGCGGTTTTTCACACCTTTTAAATCAAACCTAAATACATCATGTATCACAGGCGTTCTATACTCGTGTCAACATGAAAGTACCTTATTTTTTATTAAAATGAAATTTTACTTGCATTTTATCTATAACTTATAATATTTTTTTTATAATTAATATGAATAAAAGCAGGGACAAAAATAGCTGTATTGTTAATGCCTAGTAAGAAATAGTTCTTATGCAAAATATTATTACACTGAGTGCGCAAGAACGAGGTGTGTTGTCCCTTTGGTGTAAATTTACTTGACTCAGTTAAGCTTTGTTTGCACGAGGCGAAGGAATATCCTGAAAGCATAACTATACCAGGACTTCAGAAAAGTTGAAAACAACCGTGAATGGACTATAACAATTACATATCGCACAGGACTCATGCATAAATTCAGCTAACGCAGTGCCTAGGCCAGCAAACACACACGTCTCCGAGGTTAAAGCCAATTTACGCCCCCGGTACTTTTTTATTTCAGCACTTTGAAAATAAATTACGCCCTAAACCGTGGGGGCCGACTTTTATTGTCACCCGTAAAACGGGCACATTTGTC
Organism: Dryococelus australis; assembly: GCA_029891345.1. Classification (NCBI taxonomy): domain Eukaryota; kingdom Metazoa; phylum Arthropoda; class Insecta; order Phasmatodea; family Phasmatidae; genus Dryococelus; species Dryococelus australis. Next base: position 82,698,724 of record CM056995.1, read on the forward strand.
CCTTTTCTCTGTAAAAAGTATTTAGTCGGGGTTGAAGGGCCAATAAATATTAATGAGATCGGATAAAAGGTAAGGAAATGAGCCGGGGCGTTCGCAGTCATTACGGGAATCGAGTCGGAGCTTTTCAGAGGCTCGGCTCGGCCGAGGAGGGCATGTCGTAGGCGCGAGATTTGTGACAGCGCGTGACGAATAGCACGTAATAGGCTGTCGATAATACCTTCGCGATCCCCGACCCACCCTGAGTTGAGGACACGAGGGCCGGGAGGGGGGGGGGGGAATCTGCGCTGTGTAGGAGGGATGGTAGGATAAAAGAAGTGAACAGTGTCGGAACAAGGAGTGAGAGAAAAAAAGAGCGCAGCGCAAGAGTTCATGAAGGGAACAAATGTCACTGGAGAGAATTTGGAGAGGGGTGTAAGAAAAAAAAACTGCGAAGGCAACAGGTGGATAAGGTCTGAGGTTGTGATGGGGGGAAAAAAAGAAGACAGACCAAGAAAAACGACCGCTCTTTAAAAAATCTTCAAAGAAAACGCAAAGATTTTAAAATATTTGAATAACAGGGAGAGAGCTGCTCTTTTTTTTTTACCGAGAAAAAATGCCATGGTGTTTCCTGGTTAATTGGCGTAGAAAGAAAGGAGGCGGCTACAATTATAAAACTGCTTCCGCACATAAAGAGCTGAATAAATAAAAGTCCTGGGGGAATCTTCTGGTATTGGATTATTGTTCTCCCAGCTATGAGATCGGCTAGACAGAATTTCAGCTTCATTTTTCAAAGCCTATTAACAAAATACCTCTAAAAGAGATAAATGAAAAAATAAAAGAATTCTGCTGTGTCTAAAGCGTGCTTTCACGTAACAAATAACGATGCGTCTTTGTTAAGCTACCATCGTTAAAGCACTTCCTTTGAAAAAAAACGTATTAAAGTGAATCACGCACTGTAAGCTAAGGCCATCTCCCAAATCTCAGAAAGAAACCACAGGTGATAAAAAGTAAATGCAGATGGTATAAAATATCTAAATACGTAATACAACTATTTTAAATATTAATAAAACAGGAATTAAAGTTATTTCTGCACACTTCCTTAGATAAATTAGCACAAGCGAAATCGTAACAATCTTTATAATAACACCTTATTCACACTGATCTCACCCACTGTCATTCAGGCAAGTGAAACACGGCGAGATTTCTTTGTGAAAAATTTAAGAGCCTAATACTACAGCGTCTGTGAGAAAAAATGTAAGCGTGTTTAACATCCTGCCATACGCTTAAACTTCTGAATTCTGCTGATCGGAAGGGAGGGTCATGTGTAAAAGTAAAAAAAAAAAACACAATACTGAAATATTTAAGTGCAAAATTTTAATATTAACATTTAGAAACATTGAAACCCACTTCGTAGTTTTGCAGAAATTGCCACCCCCTGAAATCTTGCCGTTCTAGGCAGCTGCTTATCTGCCTCGACTTAAATACGGCATCAGCCCGCATGTATATAATCGTTAAGCATAGTTAGAAAACTTCGTAAATTTACTATGAAACAGCTTTTTTCAAATTCCAGTTCAGGAGAGAGATACCATGGTCGAATGGGAAAGAAATTTCCAATCTTTACTTTTTCCATCACGCCTGTACAGTAGCATGGGAAATTTGAAAGCATTTTTGTTACAGTAGACGATTATTTGCATAATTTAGTTTCAGAAGTGCCAAAATTTAAAGCGAAGTTAAATTTATGCATTGCATGCTCAGAAACAGTAGTGTGTCTTATTTCTTTGTGTCAGACATCGTCGTGCATAAGTCGGCGATTGGATGCCCTATTCGTACGTATACTGGCAGGTTAAACTTCTTTTGGGAGTCGACAAACTCGCCCTCCACGACTGTACTTACCTAAATGAAGTTGTCAAGGGAATTGGACACTGGGGAAAAAAAAATCCAGTCCCGTGAAGTATTCTTCACGCAGGTTTATCGAGATTTGTGTCGGGTGCAAGAAGATATTAATCAAGGCAGCACAGTAACACGGTGAAACTCAGGACTCTGAACAACCACAATGAAACGTTCTAGTGCCATGGTAGGCTGAGATTCCTGACGGTGCCCATGACGAAAGACCCAAAGACTGAAATAACAGTGTCTGTCTACTCTCGCATCATCATCCCAGCCGCTATGACTAGCGGTTACATCTAGATTCCTGCTTCTGCATTTCAAACTGAGCTCATGAGAACCCATCACACGTTAGTGCACGTACCTAAAAATGTAGGTTGTTCACGGTAAAATGAGCACTTTTGAAAGCTCTGCATACGATCTACTTGTATGGGCCTAGTGTACTTCTTCCGCCTAATATAAAATTATCATTGCCATGGGCCCCATCACTTTATTCGTACGCTGGTCAAGTGAAACTTTGAAATTACTAGAAAAGTAAATATTTCACAAATTTGCTTTTTTTTTACACTTCGATACATTAAAAAAAAACTAAGCGAATGAAATTAGTTACTTTATCACAAATGGTCAGCAAACACTTTTATTCCGACGTTAAGATATGGAACTATTTTCCACCCATCGTTACCAACTTTACTAGGCGTATGTCACTCAGTGTGCCCGTCATAAGACACGCGGGAAGGGGCAGTGAGTTTTTTCCAAGGTTGATTCCAGAAGTGCTCACTCTATTGTGAACAGCCTTTAGATTCACGTTATTTGTAATTTCACACACTATGAGTCACCGTGAAACACGATACAAACGTAAATGCCAGCTGCGAATCACTTATTCTGGCGCTCTGCTCCTAAACGTAACACTAAAAATGAAACGTCAAAACATGTTACGTGCAGTATCTAGGGACCCTACCACTTCGCGTCATAAGACGGCACCAAGGCAGAATCCCCAGTCCTCTAAACACACAAACAGAAGTCACCCGTCGATGGACTGCTGCCACAGACAAAACTCCTCCTCCTGTTTGACTCAGCTAAGCGGAATTAATATACCAGAGAGCTCTTTACGGTAGGTCAGATGAGCGAAGGTCGAATAACACACATTAAACTATCATATACTAGTGCGCCATCTATTTTGTTATTGAATTATGATGCGAAATTATAGGGTCTCTAGTAATAACTTGAAATGTTGCTCAAACTCACGCAGTCACGGTAGTTTCCTGGTACGTCTTCCAACAAGAGTATGCTGCTACGTAAGACAGAGCACATTACATTAACTTGAATCGAACCCATCATTATCCAGGGAAGTAATACAGGGTTCCCACCTTTTTCCATTTGAAAACTCCCTGACATTTCCCTGATTTCCACACAAAAATAATCTTTCTTCCCATACCTTTTTCTAACATTTTGTTTTCTGTAAGGATTGGCGCCTTTGAAATATAACATACGTTTACACCAAAATACTTCTCTGATCTTCCGAAATTGCTAACCACATAGATTGCAAATAAATATGCCTAAGCATTTAAGTCCGAATCTTTGAAACAATTTAATATGATTCTGGTTGCGGTGCACGATTGATGACAACTGCGAAATATACCATCCACATCACAGAATTCCCTGGCATTTAGCTAACTTTTTTGAAATTCCCTGGCATTCCCCTGATTTACTTGAGAGTTTTCAAATTCCCTGACATTTTCCTGTTTTCGAGACCTGTGGCAACCCTGTAATATTGCCCTACCATGAAAATCCGGCGAGTGACAGCCGATATTCGTCCAGTAACTATGTCCACTGGGCACAGTACAAAACATCTGATAAGTCTTCTGTGATCTGGACGACCATATTGGACTCTGGCATGCAAAGTGTTGTCAGGAATGTAGCCTATATGGTCGGATTTCCGCCACGCATTACACGAATTTCTTTAACGGTCGCGTTTTCTGCTACCGCATATGGAGAGACCATTGGTGTGACACTTATCTGACGTATTCAGGCAGTGATTATCGCCGAACATCTTGTCACGCGGTGCACCGTGAAACAAAGTCACAAACTGGGAAAGTACATAGAAGTGGAACGGTTTTTTAATTGGACAATTTTAAAAATAAGATATCATTTTACCCTAATTTTAAGGTAAACTAAAATATTTATTTTCATTTGCCCCACCCTCCTTTTTTTCCTTGATTTTTTCCAGTTTTTGAAATAGATGGTCACTTTTATTATTTTGGTCCTTAGCACATGTCAGATTACCAAAACGAAGCGAATCATTGTTTCACATGTACGTATGCCATCCACGCGTAGCCTACCAATAGCAACACCTTTCAAGACCTTACGTTAAAAATCTCGCGAAACACATTCAGGGCAGAAAAACACAATCAGACTATAGACACTAAGTAAATATAACGTTAGTGATGCAATTATGTATAATGCTATCGAAAGTCGGACACTTACACAGCAGAATGAAGAGCGCGTTTTTGCTAACTACCGCAATTATACTTATTATTTTTAGACATAAAATCCACTTATGGATACATCGGGAAAAACTGATTTCTTCCAATATCACAAATACACGTAAAGACTTGTATGCAAGTTGTGTATTCCTCCGCGTTATGTAAAATTAACATTGCCACGGGCCTCATCACTTTATTTATGCGTCGGTCAAATGAAACTGTCGAATAAAAAGTGTTATGTAACCATTTGTGATAACTTAAATTTTTTATTTCGCTTTCTGTTTTATTAATGTATGGAAGTGTAAAAATTATCCCAATTGTAAAGTATTAATTTTTGAAATATTTCCACAGTTTCACTTGCCCGACGCATGGCTAAAGTGATGAGGCCCATGGCAATGATAATCTTACATAAGGCGGAAGAATATTCAACTTGCATACAAGGTTATCTTAACCCTTTCAGGCCCACTTGAATTTACGGTTTCAAGTGTTGCAAGCAAGAAATTTTATGATACGTGCTGTACGTAAGTCGATACAACACTTGTTTCATTGTTATAGCCAATGAGCTGCAGTCTCTACGTTCAACTACGAACCAGTCATAACATGAACCAGTAAGATGGTTTGCCAACCATTTACCCGCAGGTAATATTATTGTTCATTGAGCTCCGCAGTGTGCAGTGCAGACCAAAAATTCCCTACACTTGAGTAACGTACACAATTGTGTACACTGGGCCTGAATGGGTTATGCAGGGCTTTGAAAAGTGGTAATTTGACCGCGAACAGCCTATAAGTGAGTATAATGAGTTATGTATGACTGACCTGTGTCGCTCAGTCGCGGCTGCGGCGCGGCCGGCCCACCTTGCCCTTGCGCACTCCGGTGGCGGTGGTCGTCGCTCCTGCCGCCGCCGACCCCTTGAGCAGCTTGTGCCAGTCCTGCTCGCAGACGAGGCTGCCCGCCAGCAGACAGTACCTGTCCCCGGGCACCAGCTGCGAGCCGCACTTGGAGCACGCGAAGCACTTCATGTGGAACACGTGGTGCTGCTGCTGTGGCTGCTGGCCCGGCCCGCCGCCCGCCCGCATCACGAACTCGCTCGCCGGGATCGTCTGGCCGCACGCCGAGCACGCGCCCGTGTTGCCGAACAACCTGTCAACACCACCTCCGTCAGCGATAACCTGCGATGTACAGTACTAGCAGTGGCGTGTGGTCGAGCGTTGCAAGGTAAGCTGAGTGCTGTACACAATCCGGCGCACGCACTACCCACAGTGCAGCCCGGGAGAAACCCTGCCAAATACACTACCGTGTCCAAGTGGCCGATGTGTAAACTACCAAACGATTAGGTATAGCACAGAGCGAAACACAACTTACTTACCAACAGTTCACCACACGCCGCTGAGTACTAGGAGTGGGAGACATAGAGCACTGGAATATGGAACTGGAGGCCATTAGGGATGTGGATATCGGATAAAAAAAATTGATATTATTTATATTCGTTATTTATAAAAGTATAGTTTTGTGAAACCATATGTGACAACATTTTGAAATTCGGTACATCGAAATCCGATATTTTGTCTTAAAAGGACCTGACAAATGTCAAGTTGCTTGGAATAATGTATATGGAGGACATTAGGCATTACAGAAATATGTGGCGTCTTTTTAGTGCGCGTTCCCAAAGTAAACATAGCAATTTTTAAATAAATTTTTTTATTCGAAACGTAACTTTTTAAAAGAGCATTTTAAAAATATTTAATACGACGATTTATATCGATATATCGTTGATATAATATAGTCATTTCTATTTATAGATAAGTTTTCCAACATTCTTAGATGCCATAGAGCACGACAAGGGGTGAAGAAAATCCAGTAGCTTGGATCACGGGAATAGGAGTGGATGCAGTAGAGCGTCTGGAATATGGACATATGAGTGAAGACAATCTGAATTACAGAACTATGAGTGGAGGCCATAAAGCAGCATGGAATTCAGGAATATAGATAGACAGTCGGGGAGTCTGCAATACGAGTCTCATGAGTGGAAGCCATGAAGTAGATTGGAATACATGACAACGCAGAGAAATCCGTGTGAAGACTGGAACATGGGTCAGGAACGGAAACAAGCGTAAGACTGGGCTACAAGAATACTAAGAGTGTAAACATATAGACAGCCAGGGAAATGTAAAAGAAGTTATGACTGCAGCGAGTGGCCTGAATAAAGAAATATAAGTAGAGCTAGTGACTTTTTGCGGCAAATACGACTAAACGGTAGACTTCAATGCTATAAGCACCCACCAGCAGTTTGTCTATCGCCATTGGTTGCTCTCTGCTTGAGAAGACATTTTCATATTTGACTGGGCCACTCAGAATTCGGCAACATCAGTACAGCTCCTGCGTGATTCGTGTGCAAACAGTTAACACGTTTCAAAAAGTAATTCAGCCAGTCAAGATAGTTAAACTACTCTACATTGTTTTAAAATATATCTTGTCTTTAAATCTTTTCGCAAAATTTCACTGCCCTTAAGTATAAGTGTAGATCGGTTAACGGTGGTCACAAATATTTATTAAATATTTGCAAGTGAAACTGTTACAGCTACATTAACTATTCTACGAAAATGTGAATGTTCTTAGAATCCAAACTTTACACATTTTTTTTGTACTTCCTCCAAAATAAAAACTATGGTAAGCGTACAGCAAGTGGAAAGAAAGAAGAGAAAGAAGACATGAACTGTCACAAGTAGGGTGTATTTGATGCCGGGATGTGGCGAGAATCGAGGAATGGCTTCTCAAGTAGGCATACAGACGGACACTTTTTACAGCAAAATTAGAGCGTACTATTAAATATTTATTTTATTGAATCATTTTCTTGCTAACCGTACAACACGTTTTTTTCAGCTAAACGATATTTTGTTGATAGAAGCAAGACCCAGTTCTTCCAAATGAATTAACTTTTTCTCGAAACGTAATAATTTATTTAAAACAACTTTGTTTGTGCCAATGAAATATTTTGTGATTTCACTATATTAAGCAAATATATAGTATACGCAAACATTGTTACAATTTGCCAGCCCTAACAAGCTTTTGCAACTATAGTTAGTTTAGGAATTATTGAACACAACTAAAAGAACTTAAGTCTGTTATTTTTAGCCAGTACACATCCTCGAGTCACATGCACACATTAAAATTACTATGAACCTAATTACATAATAGCTAGTAGTCCCGTAGGTCACATGACACAATGGTATTAATCATCAATATGCTGATATTATGACACCAGAAGTTAGTAGTTTTAATGACAATCAATTTTAAGAAATAACATTTTTAATTAACAACTTTATACAGGACTATTTCTCATAAATGTATTATTATAATCAATTTTAACTCTAAAATAACCAGATATGGACAGGAATTAATTTACTAGTTACACAGGGATTCTAATTGAGTGAACTATGCCAGGTAGTGGAGAAAAAAAGCTGTATTGTTCCTTTTTGAGAGAAACGTAAATAAATAAGGAAATATAATTTTAGTTATTTTATTTTATAAAGTCCCCAATCCGCCTCGATCCTGGCAACGGCCAAGAGTACGTAACAGTATTCAATGAACTGCGAATTTGTTTGATAAAGGCTGTTCACGATAAAGTGAGCACTTTTTAAATCAGCCGTAGAAAAAAGTCACTGTCCCTGCATGCACATATTTTAACGGGCGCACTGAGTGGCATGCGCCCGGTAAAGTTGGTAACGATGGATGCAAAGTAGTATCATATATTAAAGTAAAATAAAAAGTGTTAGATGAATATATGTGATAATTTAAATTATTTAATTCGCTTCCTGTTTTCTTAAATCATCGATGTGTAAAAATTACCAGCTTTGCAAATATTCATTTTGATAAAAATTTCACACTTTCACTTGACCGACGCATGAATAAAGTGATGAGGCCCCATGGCGATGTTAATTTTACATAAGGCAACGTGCATACAAGTAGATCGTAAGCAGGGCTTTCAAAAGTGCTCATTCCATCGTGGACAGTCTAAATAAATATACAGGTCGCCACGTAGCTCTATAGTGTGCAAACAGAAATAGATAAAAAAATAAACAAATAGAAACAATGATGATCGCGGCGGGCGGACGGCTGCCAGCGGCGGGTTGCCAAGGGCTCCACGCGGTGAGCTACGTTCAGACACAGCTCGTGGAACACTTTGCCAGACAATCTGCGGGCAATGGGCCGGCGACGGGGCGGCTTAATAGCCGCGCGTTCCCAGCGCGCCGCGACCGACCATCAAGAACACTTGTTAGTGACACCGGAGCCAGCCGCGGCGGGACGCGCTAGTTCCCCCCCCCCCCCCCCGCTGGGACAATCCCGAACTCGGGACGCTAGTCTCAATGCCTCCGCTTCCTACACTGTGTCCAGCTTTTCTAAAGACTGTTCACGATTAAGTCAGCACTTTTGAAATGAACCTCAGAAAAAAGTCACCTCCCCTGCCTGCATATATGCCTATTTTAACAGGCTCAATGAGTGGCATGAGTCCTGTAAAGTTGGTAATGACGGAGGGGAAAGTAGTTCCATATATTAACGTCGAAAGAAAGTGTTAGGTAATCGTTTGTTATAACTTAAATTATTTCTCTCGCTTTCTACATTTTTTTAAACCATTAAGTGTAAAAATGAGAAAATTTGTTCAACACTTACTATTCTAATAATTTCACTGTTTCACTTGACCGACGCATGAATAAAGAGCTGAAGCCCGTGGCAATGTTAATTTCACATTAAGCGGGAGAAGACACAATGTGCATACAAGCATATATTTTAAGCAGGGCTTTCAAAAGTGCTCATTTTATTGTGAACAGCCTATACACTTCCTAAACTGCCATGGAAGTTTTTAACCTACGCATTATACGGAAATAATATCACGTGTCATGCCGGTATCACATAGCCTCAATGAACACAGCGTGACACGACAAAAACCGCAGCAACCACGACCATTTTCAATGTGACTGCTCGAATTTACAGCCCGACAGTTTACTGACGTGACACAAAGAGTAGAATTTTTCAGATCCATTTACAAGGCGCTGATTAACTGCTCTAGTTTCAAAGGCGGTGGGCAGACGGGAAATTTGGAATACATGATGGTGACAAGTTTTATAGCTAATGCATACAAAGGTAAAATTATTATTGATAAGAGATAAATACAGTAATTGTGATAATTTGTTTTCTTTTAATATACGTATTTACCAATGTAGGGAAAGCGTATCATACAATTTCATTTAACAAAGTTGTCACACTGTGCGTCGTGCCGCACGACACGACGAAGAATAGAAGTCATTTCTAATTCAAAACTGCCGGTCGTGCGACAGAATTGTCGGAATTACGTCAGATCTATCTTGTATTTCATTGGTCGTTTAGTTTTACGTGTCGAGTGGTGCTTGCGGTGTCTTTCTGGTCGGGGCTATGTGATTCCGGTATCAGACTGCAAATATAGGAGTGTTGAGCGTCGTTACTATCCAAGGTTGGGGACTTCCCTACGCATTTGACTGTTTCGTGAGCGAATAACGATACCATGGATGTATGGGAAAATCGTTTACTATTCACACTTTCTCACCATTCGTAAACAATGATATGGCAATTTTACGATTCATTTGTTAGTGTAGAAACTGCGCTCGCTACGACGCATTTCACTTCAGCAGAATTCGGGAGTTCATCGGACATTATTGTCGGTCAACAGTGTTGCAGCCGAGTTCGTACAAATTAATGACAATACTTTGATGTTTGTGTGTCCGGACGAAAGAGGACAAGATGGAGATAATCCTGCACCTTTAAATGCAAATGAAAAAGATTTTTTTTTTCAATCAGAACTTTTAATTGCAATTCTGTAAAGAAGAGCATGTATAAGTATTTTTACTGAGTTACATAATAGTTGTCTGAAGCAAACCTTGGTTGGTTTTTTCGATATGTTTTGGCATAACAAACATGTTAACCACACAAAAACGCAGCAATATCAATTATTTTTTACTTATGCAGACTTGTAACACTTATTTAATTTTACTTCTCATATCTTACTGATAAAGGTCAGCGAGTCGGAAGGAAGTTTAATGTAGGACCAGCGAGCCACCAATCGAGCGCTCTTACCACAAAATCAAACGGGTGAATGTGTTCCATGTATCAGCGCAATAACTGCACTGAAATAGTACTGTTAGGCGCCCGCTGCTCTGCATCACTTCCCTTCACATGTTCTGTGTGAGCGAGAAGGAATGTGCGAAGGTAGAGTCTTTCATAGAAGAATGAGGAGAAGAATTTACCGGCGAAATCCGCGCGTAATCTGTAGTAGTAAAGAAAAACAGTTGTAAATATTGACATCGAGGCGAATGTAGCTTGTGCCAGAGCCGAGCGGGACTAATTGAAAATAATAAATATTCGCCTTAAATCACGGCCTTAATTATTCAATAAAAAACAGGAATCACAAAAATTCAAAACTGAGGGAAAATGTATTCTAATGACGGAATTTAATTTTGGATGAAAAAAGGCAATGCAAATATAAATAAAATACGTTCCAATAACCAAAATAATCAACTGATATAATAATCAAAATCGCATTTAAGTCAACACCTCGAATTTATATCAGCCAAATACTCGTGAATCCAAACAAACCAATTTAAAACAAAATGGCGCAAAACATTTTTTGGTACCTGGTAGCTGTTTTCGAAACCTACTTGTTGGTACAGCTTTGGACTTCTGCTGTAGCAGCAAATTGTGTGCAAGTCTCGTGACGTCAGTGAGGACAAAGGGCCGAGGACATCCGAGGACAGGGGATACGCCAATTGTAGCAGCGGCTTAAAGGTCAGCTTATGCGTGCCGCCCTGAAAGCCTTTTCCAACGCGCGCGCTCCTGACCTTGGGTGGATCAAATTCCTGCATTTATTGGAAGGAATGTTCTGGTCCAGGGGCCCAGTCTCTCTCAGCGTTACTCGGGGAGGGGGAAACTTCCAGATCAAGGCAAGGCGAGATTGTTTAAGCGCGACGGGTGAGTTGGGAGTTCGGGAGATTGTGCGACCTTAAGCGATAGACGACGAGCCAGCAGAACGACGAATGGTGACGGGAGGGGCCAGAGGGGGTAAAATCTGCGAACTGCGAGCATCGGCACAGTGAAGGTGCAACTGGCAGGTGGGACTTATTGAACGTGATAATGAGTGTAAGACATTTCAAATGACGGCAACAGACAGACTGAACATGTGTTAATATTGAGTGTGAATTAAGTGACTATGGTAATTATACAGACATTGAGAAGGACTTTAATGAGAGTTGAGACTGGTATTAAATATTTCGCTCATTGAAAGTAATAAGGGTAATGGTGGAGATACATAGCATAATGTAAATAATAGGGGTGTGAATAAATTAAAATCAAATTAAGTTCTTTTATTCTTACTATGAACTCGAATACGTCCCTCTGGGGTCATGTGTGGCCTACGTAAGAAATGTTGTAGATCAATATACGTTATACGATTTTCTTGTTCCACGTAAGGCTACAATGGAGTTTCCAGAATGATTTATAAGTACTAAAACACCGACGGATAAGCTTTTATACTACTACGCGAACCGTAAATTTATTGGGTCGTCACCGACTGCGAGGTAATTGGACGTGGAGCCGGATATCGGAGATCCGACGCTCGATGTGTGTGTGAAACTCTCCCCTGCGATTCGCCTGTTCAATATCGCAGAATAGCTGGCGCTGTAAGCCTTGATCGTCGCTTCCATACAGTAGCGAGTAGTTGAAGCAGTTAGTCAGAAAGACGTTTTTGCAAAATAATTCCCCGCGTCAGTATTTAGGAAGGCAAATTATTTTGAGTGGTTTATTTTATAGACGGCTTGGATCACAAATTCACAGCACAGTGCAATGCTTTGAATTCATCGAGTTGTGGCTTTTTTATAGTGATAAAAGTAATCGCATATAACACGGTCGCGCATTAAGTTGGACAAAATTCACGACATTAGTACGGTATCGCATGGAATTAGTGTCTGCTACTGGAACTACCTAACACACTAAGAAATTATTTGCAAATTTACCAGATCAGTGTATGCGTACAGTGACATAACGCGAATGGTAGAATATTTTTCCATACATACATGCATGGTAACGTTCCTACAGTTGCTCGGGAAACAGTCAAATGCGTAGGGAAGTTCCCAACTATTTCCATACACTCTATAAGTTAAAAACTTCCATTACAGTTTAGAAAGTTTACCAGAAATTTTACAGTAACCTTCTCGGCTGTAAAAAAATGGGACTTGCTTCATGAACGACAGTCATTTGTAATGATGTAAATGTATGGCAGTGGACACTTTGATCGCACATTTGTAATTAATTATTAAAGACGGCGATTAGAACTAACTTGAATTAAAATTAATATAAATTTGCACGCACTGATAACAATAGTATGAATAACACTCGGAATAGGCAGTTATAGTAAATAATAAATGTTTGTGATTCTATACCACTATAAATATATTAGGAAATTAAATATACTTCGAAAACTTTACTACGAACTTCATCCCTCACGAATCTGGATACGCCCTAGGCGATTTGCTAACTATTACATTTTTAATAAGTAAATACGTGTGCGGTAATTTTGTTTTCAATCATTAAAATTAAAATTTCACAAGTACTTCATATAATATTCTATAATAAAAAATACTGCATTCTTCTTACACGAAAATGAGTAAACTTCAATCGATTCATCTCCCATTCGTTATAAAATTGTCCCCCAGCCAGCACTATAAAGAAATAGTACACTTAAAAAAAAAGGAGTTAATTACCACTGAACTTTATCACATCCCTTTAAGCGACCAGGGCCACGGTGATGTAGTGGTTAGACTACTCGCCTCTCACCTTGGCGAACCGGGTTCGATTCCCGCCGGAGTCGCTCCCGAAATCGTGCCGGACGATGCCGCTGATCGCTAGGCTTTCTCGGCATCTTCCGTTTTCTCCCACACTCGCATTCCCGTGCTACTCCATACTCGCCTCGCTTCACCCTCATCGGCTCTCAAGACCCCGATGTTAAGAGCAGTCCAAATCTCTCCACTCTCCCCTTCAAGCGACCTTCACAGCCGATTTCGCTAATGCATTATCTTAGTATCCTGCGATTCCGGGCTCGAGTATAAGGTCTATTACGGACGTGCGTGTTTACATTTAGATTTACATTAACTTAGTTTCGAATGAAAACTAACTCCTGGCGTTGCTAATGATCCCAAATAAAATTGCATCTCTACTTTACAGGGAATCAATTAATTTTAAATGTATTTAATGCTACCTCTGCATAAATAAATAAATACTTGTTGGGTGCCCTCGAGAAATACAAAGATCATATACATTTTCTGACGTGTACTAGACATACAGAAAACTTTTGACACTTTAAATAGCAACTGAATTTTTTTTTTTTTTTTAATATGCTACCCTATCTTTACAGAAAATCATTTACATTCGTAAATTATTAATACAAAACTGAAATTGAGAAAGAAAAAAACAAGTTTGCACTAGTACACTAGTGAAAATGCAGTTAAGAACACCCCGCAGGAATACAGGTATCTACCCCAAAGTTGATACACAAGAAGCAGAATGGAAGCCAGGACATTCAACGCAAAAGATACAGCAGACACGTTAATGACGAGTGTAACGACTTCAAACGGCCTTACATGAAACATTTCTGACATGTAACATGTCGTACAACTGCTGAGTGTCTCTCTGGGGTATGGTGCCCCACGCTCGCTGGAGTTTTTGGTGTAGCTGGGGATGGTTTCACTTGGGTTCGATTGGGCTGAAGGCTGGAGATCTAACGGGCCAGGGTAGCATGCGTAAACCATGTGGAGCACGATGTCTTGCCCTGGCAAACATGAGGACTTGCGCTATCGTGCTAGAAGATCGGTTCCTGCAGTGTGTCGAGGTATGGTCGAAGGGCAGGATTGACGCCACAGATGTATGACGCATTCGTCATGCCCCCCCCCCCCCCTGAACGAATGCCGGGTGCAATCGGGATTTGTAGCTCTTGGCTCCCCATACCATGATCCCAGGTGTCCGTTAAGGCTAGTACGGATACACGATGGATTGTTCCGCTCTCCCACATGTCTACGAACGCGAACACGGCCATCACTTTGTAAAAGGCAAAAACGACCCTCTTCACTGAACACCGCTGCTATCCATTCGCCTCTCTAACACACTCTCTCCGGAAAACCACCGGAAACGTTCACGACGATGAGCAGGTGTGAAGAGTGCATGTGCGATTGCTGTTCTGTCAATCAGGGAGGCCCGAATGATCCTTCTGTCCAGACGCTCATCAGTGTAGCCAGGTGACACTGGTGAGGCTAGGCGGCTGTGGGGAACCCCTGCCACTCGTGTTCACCACCACCAATGAACCACTGACACGTCAGGCCCCAAGTGAGTGGCCATTCTGCGAAACGTCCAGCCACCCTCTCGGAGTCCCAATATACGCCCACGCTCAAACTCATTTAAATGTTCTATTGGTGCTCCCTGTCAGCTTCTTGACATTGCACATACACTCTGTGATACACACGCTATGCACTCGCACAACCAACTGCACTTGTCGTATTGCCAGACGACCTGCGATAAGACACTTGTACTGTTCATCTTTTGGGATGGCTACTAAGTCCAGATAACATGTGTGATGGCCACTCCTCGAAATCCGAATTACTATAGGATTCGAGGGCTCTTTCAGACACAATATTACTCGGTCTGTCCGTAGCGCATGGAATACCAAAGGGCTATTTATCCCTGTAGGTTCAGGCTCATTAAACACAGACGGTCTATGGCTGTTTACCGGTGCAGGCATGTGGTGCCCTTCCACTTACAATCCGAGTGCCCCATACACACGGACCGTTTGTGTTGTAAAACCCGTTTGAATTGGACGATGTTTACTAGGTGTTGTTCAAAGCATTTCCATTAGTGCATTTTCACTTCAAAAACAGTAATCGTAATCGGCATAATGTTGCATTATTATCTTGCCTGCTGTAGTGTGTCAAGTAATATTATTTGCGGGAAACAACTAATTAAGATAATCTAAAGTAATCAAACAGGTAATGCGATTTTAAAAATAAGTAACTCTCATAACATTAAACGATGCGACGCTAAATAACCTGAAACAATGATCCAAATATTCAGAATAGAACTTTCTTGTTTACTAAACTTTAAAGTATTTCGTTGCAGTTCGCCGTTTTTTCCATTTGGTATGGAAAAGAAAATATACAGTTAATAATTATCAATATACAACTTATTTTTTTCCATATGCGTTTAACTATCCGTCAGGCTGATGACATTACAAATAACCTTTTAACTATGGTAATCCTTAAGTCAAATATACACATCCATTTATACGATATATAATTTGAATTACTTCTAACTTATATTTTTCCATGTGTTAAAATAAAATAATTTAGCAATTTCATCGATGAAAACAGCGGGTAACATTTTACTTCTGCAAGTGTAACCTTTGATTAATTCTACAGGAAGATTACTGATTGTTAAAATGTCAGAAAAGTTCTACTTATCAGACACTGGACTGTATGAAATGTATCAATTCCAGAAATATTATGTAATGAATTAATTTCTTGCCTAAAATATTAGCCATATTCACAGCGAAATAAGTTCACCTGGACACTGCCCGAGAATAACAGTTCAGTACTCGCCTAACATTTGTCGTGTGTGTACCAACCACTGAATATAAAACTTCCTTGTTCCAGTTGCTTGTATGTTATATAGTGCCTCGTTTTAATGGCGTCGCGTATCGCGTGATCGCACGCCAGCGCTCAGCGTTTATCCGCCGGAATAGTCCTATCAAATGGTTTATGCAGCAGCCTTTTAGGATTCAGTGCATCGATTGGCTCGCGCTTCTTCGCTGTTGCCGTGCCGCTTAAACGCCCGCACGTACGTCTATCACGCAATTCCCGCGAACACGATCGATATGAAGTGGCTGTTCGTGTGTAATCGGAACCTCCAGCAGCTTTCTCTCTCTCTCTCTCTCTCTCTCTCTCTCTCTCTCTCTCTCTCTCTCTCTCTCTCTCTCTCTCTCTCTCTCTCACACACACACACTCTCTCTCTCTCTCTGTCTCTTTCAATGTTGTTTGGATCGCACAATCGTCCCTACACTGTAAAAGTCTGCTGTATTATTACAAAGAATTCTTAGTAAGCTAGCTGCCAAGAATATTTCTGGAATACTGCAAGAGAATTATCCCAAAATTTACGAAAAGCTCAAATGGAATGTATAAAATTGTGTTGAATTTTAACAAGCGGGTATTGTATGATTCTTATTTATAATAAAAATGAAGCTATAGAAACAATTTTGTATCTTTCATAAAACATTATGTTGTATACACACAATATTTTCCGTTGTAGAGTTAAGAAAATATTTGGTAACTAGTTTACAAAGACTTTGTAAAGCGAACATTTTTTTTTATTTGCTTTGTATCCATTCAGCCATAATTGTCGGTCGGTCTTAACATGAACTAACCAGATTATAGGTTTTGCAGTGCATCTTGTAGCTTTTTCGCGGTGCAATGGTGTTTCACTCTCAAATCCACATGGAGGGGAGAATTATTCTGTAAATTACAAATTGTCTTGGCCCGGTATCTTTTGAAATTCTTTTGTTGGCCTGAAAAACAAAGTCTTCTCTATGGTGCCTGTAAGATGGTCCACGCTTCGAAGGCCAAAGGCCAACCAACGATGTGTAACTATACGAATGCTGCGTTATGAAATATTGATCCTCGTAAAACTTGCTGCGAATTCTAAACATCACCTGCGTCCTTGCAATGCGCGCAAGATAAAATTTGGATTTCATGTCTCTGTCTCTATAACGGCACTCTACCTGGAAATCAGTGACTAGGTACCAGTGAAAATAGTTCGACTGGTATAGTGTTCGAAAACTGATTAATAAGATGGCTGGGTTTCACTGATTTATGTGTGATTCCCATTGAATGTACATAATTACACTACCATAAGTCACATGTCCCCAGTTCATCTGCTTGAATCGCCAGTCGGTAGTAACTCATAAACTGTACTGAACTGCGAACAGCCAATACGTAATAATTGGAGACCCGAGAAATCGTGAGTTCAATGACCTGTAGGCTAGACTTCATAGTCTTATATACTATCATACAGATATCAACTGTTTATTGGTTGACTGTTGTGGTAGTAAAAGGCGGTGATTGGGCGCACAATTTATTGCATGTTGGTTATTGGCTAATTTATCTCCAGGAAGTCTCAAAAAACATGTTGAACAATTATAAACGTAACATGAACGTACATTATGTGTGCGCTCCAACTTGTCTAGAAATGAACCCGCGAAATTATCGATTCTCTAGTAATAATTAGAGCTAGTGACTTTTCGCTAGTAAATATGAGTATACGGTAGACTTAAATACTATAAGCATACCCACCAGTAGTTTGTCTATTGCCATTGGTTGCTCTATGCTAGAGAAGGTATTCTCATATTTGACCGGGCCACTCAGAGTTCGGCAACATCGGCACAGCTCCTACGTTATTCGTGTGTAGACAGTTAACACGTTTCAAAAAGTAATTCAGCCAATCAAAATAGGGAAACGACTCTACAGTGTCTTAAAATGTAACTTGTCTTGAAAGCTTTTTGGAAATTTCACTACCCTAGTAATAATGTAATATTATGCACAACGCAAGGCGGAGCTAAGTATAAGGAAATTATTTGCGAGTTCTTGATGACCAGTTTAGTCCGATTTTGTTGACATGCTCTAGCGAATCTCGACTAAATGTAGATGTCGTTACCGCCGCTCACCTAAATGACTCTGCTTTTTTTTGTATGCTTCTCTTCCAAGAAAGACGTCTGGCAGCGCTGTTTAGACGACCTCGCTATCTGATTGGTTTACTGAAAAACATGGCAGCAGCAAAAAAAAACCGCCCTGCCCGGTGAAACTGCCTTATATTTCAATTAACGAAGGCTAACGTGATGTAATATGCGCTTATTAACATCCCATCCTCTCCGCTGGTCATAGAACGGGTGCTCACAAAACGTAAATTTACAGCTGAAAACGCCACACACAGTTTTGAACCAAATCTCGCAGTGATAAGGCAACGCCTGACTGATATCGGTAACAAAGGTGCAGAACAGTAAATCCTAAACAGGGCTATAGGCTATTCACTGTAAAGTGAGCACTTTTGAAAGCACTCTCATTTGGAATAGAAGTCATTTTGTTTTAGCCTTAGACGTTAAAATTACGAGTGCGGTGGAATATACAAACTGTGTTTATTACTTAAATGGAAATTAGTTAAAGGCTAAAAAATGGCTGAAAGGAAATAGTATCTATGGCCTCAAAAGTGCTCGCTTTACTGTGAACAGCCCAATATCCAAAGTACTGAACTATGAAGTCAATATGTAATTATGTAATGTCATGCATAACGTAACTTACGTTGTCAGTGTATGCTTTACAAAATATTTGGCGCGAGTTTCTTTCACCACGCCAAGAGAATTCGTACTTCATTATAATGCGTCCGTATTTGTGTTCCTTGTTGGCGAGATTAATTTCCCCAGAGACTATATTGCGCCTAGTGGTGAATCTTAGAATTCGCAAACACATGCTCACAAGGTATTTTATACTTCTTGTGGAATATGGTGCGATATGCATGTGCTTCTTCGACAGCCAATCACGTGTGTGTATTTATCCCAACATTTTGAGTTCGTCTAGATGCTACACAAGTTGTTTACGACCCTGGATATGTTCACGTGATTTACTCAAGTTTACAAACTCCGCCACACCCAAGTGTTTTGTTAGAGTTATTTCAACTCATCCGTTATATTAGGAGCGGCCAGGATACGATCAGATGATGCGGCAAATGACTACTAAACAATCTTTTAGGCAGTGATTTTCTTTGAGCACACTCGCCTACTGTGGTAGCTCAGTCTGCAAAAGTGAACGACGTGTGACTCGAAAATCGACAAGCAGTTTTATAACGCCTCGTTCAGACCAGATCCCTATTTTTAACGACTACGGGGGATCTTAGACAGAGATCATGACGCAATGCAACTGGGTGAACCATGTCTAACGCTGAACATTCAGCATTACAAGGGTTCTGGTCTATTATCCTGAATGCCCAGAAGTGAGGGCTGTTAGTATCTCTTTAGAAAGATGTCCACCAGAGAATGCAGAGGAAGTGAAATTATTCACCATATTTCTATAGGTATTCACGATCAAATGAGCATTTTTGAAAGCCCTGCTTAAGATCTGCTTGTATGCACGCTGTGTACTTCTCCGCCTTGCGATGGGCACTATGACTTTATTCACGCGTCGGTCAGGCGAAACTGTGAAATTATTTTAAAAGTAAATATTTTACAAATCTGGTTATTTTTACACTTCGATACACTATATAAAATTATAAAGCGAGAGAAATAATTGAAGTTATACAATGGTTATTTAATACTTTCTATTCGACGCTAAGATATGGAACTATTTTCTATCCATCATTAACAACTTCACTGGGGGCATATCACTCAGAGTGCTCGTTAAAATATATGCAGGTGGAAGCACTGACTTTTTCTAGATTGATTTCTAAAGTACTCATTATATCGCGAACAGACTTTATGATAGTTCTAAGTTTCCCAAACAGTTTTTTTCCATCTTCAGAATCTTCGAAAGAAGTGATGGAATGTTACCACGATAAAATTTAACACATTCAGATCCAGTGTACACAATTGTGCACTGGGAAATATTACTGTTGGCAGACGCTGTATACTGCGATGTTTAATGCACAATGATCCTCCGTGTGAGAGACTCATCATTAAGGCAATATTTAACGAGAATTTTTATTTCATTATCCGAAAGAGATTTATACAAAAATCACCATGCATGTAAAATTTGTAGTTAAATGATGATTGTTTTCAAAATGTAGCACCGAAAAATAAAAAAATGTTGGAATATGGGAGCCCACGTTTCTATGCTCCTAGTTAACTTTGGGGTCCGCGGTGGCGCTCCGGCGGGGTCCCATTCTTTCGCGTGTGGGAATTGTGCCGGACGATGCCGTTGGTCGGCGAGTTTTCTCGGGGATATTCCGTTTCCCTCCGCCCTGTCAATCCGGCGTTGCTCCATACTCCCCTCGCTTCACCATCATCGGCTTATAGAACCACGATGTTACGAGCCACCCAAATCACTCCACTCCTAGTTAAATTTGCCAACTGATCTACATAACATATTAATTATAGGCTGTTCACAGTAAAGTGAGCACTTTTGAGACCCTAGTTACTTTTTCCTTTCAGTCATATTTCACTATTTAACCACATTTTTAAATATACAATGCCGTGTAAGTATTAAACACTGTGTGTATATTCCACCTCGCTCGGAAATTAACGTCTACGGCTAAAGTAAAATATATTTATTGGCTATTATTCCAAATAATAGTGCTTTCAAAAGTCCTCACTTTGCCGTGAATATGCTATATCAAGGATATTTAACAATCGGCACTCGGGTACTTGCATCTTGAATCTATTTTGAAATTTAGTAATTGGTGGTTTTTTGCTAACACTTTTTATTCGTCCGATAGAAAAAAAAATTAATATTTATTAGATGAATGTTTATTAATTTCTCTTGGACGAACAAAAATGCGTTGGCAAAATTACCATTACCTATTTTAAACGAGATTCAGGCTACCAGCACCCGAATTATCGTGAAATAAGGCTTTAAACCGTGAACAGTTTGTTCAGTTACAATGGTGAAAGTGCAGTTCAAAGGTCGTCAAACGAAGTGGTTATCTGGAAATCAGATTTCTTCGTATACCGTTCAGAGTCCCCGAGCTCCCAAACACTGCAGCGAAATTTCCAACCTCCGCAGCGCGACCTGCGACATCACGTAGTCTTCAGTTTCCGTGCCAAGCACTAATTTTACCGTCATCGGCGTCGCAGGTTCGGAATTAGATCCAGCTGCAAGCGGCGGGATGTAAACATCGCCCGCCGATCCACACAACTACTGTTTATCCCGCCTTCACGGACTCGCGCCATTTTACAGCCCCATTCTCGCTATAAATTTCGTTTCTTTGAGCCGGAAAAGGGGAGAACCTCCCCCTCTCCTTTTTTTTTTCATTTTGTTTACAATAGCTAGGAAGGGCGGTACATGGGGGGAAGGGGGGTACGTGGGTGGAACGGGGAGAGGGAGGGTGCCCAGAACGTGGATAAATCACGGTGCGCGATGTGATTTACGACGGAGCCGTAAATACGGCGGCTTTCTGCGCATGCGACGGCTTGGTCCACCCCTTGTTGCCAGCGGCAGTCCTGGGTTCGGTGGCGTTGCGTTTGCCCTAATTTCGTTTGCCTTAAAGTTAGGCTAAACGAAATAAAGGCGCAACGAAGTTAGACCAAACGAAATTAGGATAAACGCAGTTAGGATATTTGCAATTAGACCTAACGAAATTAGGACAAACGTAGTTAGGCGAAATGCAAGTTTCAGATTTTAAGACAAACGCAGTCTGGCTAATCGAGGTTAGGCGAAACGAAATTAGGCCAAACGCCGTTAGGACAAACGCAGTTTCTGTCAAGAATACTGAAAAGTTGATCTTTTAGGGTAAACGAAGTTAAGGTTAAACGCAGTTAGGGCAAACGCAGTTAGGCTAAACTAAATTAGGGCAAATAAAATTAGGTTAAACGAAGTTAGGCTAAACGCATTTAGGATAAACGCATTAGGACATATGGCATTTAGGCCATTCGCTTTTAGGGTAAACGAAGTGTACTCCTTGGTTCGAGTCCCCGTGCCGGCGCGGGCGGCGTTCACCACGCATTTCGCGTCAATTACGGCTGTTAAAATCACTAGGTATAGTCTATTCGCGGTAATTTCACACTTGTCTAACCAAACTTTTGAAAAACCAGCCTGTGTATGACGCGTCTGCTTGTGTCCTGAATGTATCAAGTACCACAAGCGTATTATTATTCTGTTTACATAAAACTATTATTTTTGGTTTAACTAAATTTTTACATACATTTCCTCTGTAAATTACAACACTTCATTTATAATTAATATTAATAAAAGCAGGGATAAAACAGTTGTGTTGGTAACGCCTAGTAAGAAATGTTTCTCATGAAAATACGCTGTAAGAAATTATTTGTAAATTTACCATATCACTGTATACGTACAGTGGCAAAGTGCGAATGTTAAGATGTTTTCACGTATATCCATGGCAACGTTCCTACAGTTGTTCAGGAAAGAGTCAAATGCGTAGGAAAGTTCCTAGCTTTATGTAGTAGCGACGCTAAATATCCCCATATTTTCAGCCTGATACGAAGTATTATTTCCATACACTGTATAGGTTAAAAACTTCCATTATAGTTTAAGAAGTTTACCAGAAAATTTTTTTGTGTATTACTATATAGAGTACGCACAAATACGGTGCGTTTGTCATTTGGTGTAACGCAATTTTCCAAACTCGGTTAAGCTTTGTTTGCTTGAAGCGGAGGAATCTGAAAGCAGAACTTCAGCAGGGCTTAGCGAAAGTTGGAGGTTACCATGAATTGAGAAAGTATACGTACTTATTAAGTACGAAGTTACTGTTTTAACTTGCTCTTGCCTGCGTCATTTTAACATTTTGGACGAACCGTTTCCTACAAGTCCATAGTAGAAATATCACACCGTCTGGGAAAGCAAATAATAACATCTAGACGAACTTTATTTTTTGAAGACATCGAGAATATTTCATAGTTTTGTGACGTGGTATGAGTAATAACTTGCTATATTAACAAATAATTTGGAAAATAAAATTCACAATGTTTTGTTTTTTATTAGAAATATATCGTTTTTAATTTGAAATCTTGAATAATACTAGTTTCAAAACGTTGGTTTAAAACAAAGTTGACGTTAAGGGGGTGTCATATTAAAATTTCTTTGAAATCAGACACTTCGTTAACATGTAGTATACTTCAAATTTTACCTCAAATGTTTCAATTAAAACAGAACTAATCACAAAGCACAGTTCGAAGTTTTGGGACCTAGCCTTACATATTAATGGTGAGGTTTGGAAGAAAAAAGATAATTTTTATAGGCCCTAAGACTTCTTTCACTTACTTTTCATATTGGTATCGTTTTCTCTGACCATTTTTTTAAACAAATAACTAAAATGTTAAAAATAGAGAAAATAATTTCCGAATACTGAACACCCTTCTAAGGCGTTATTCTAGGACGGCAAAGTTCCGGGTTGGAATCCCCGTGTGTTCGTTTAGGTTGTTTAAGAACGCGAGTTACGTTTTACAAGTTTATTGAAGCTAATGTAGACAAACCGAGAAAGAGCAATACTGTATAATTCTTTAGAACAACTTTTTTGAGCAAATGTTTTACCATAATTGTGTATTTATGTGGAGCTACTTCTAAGGCCGTATATATCTATGTCATCGCAGCGCAAGGTATGTAGGTTTTATACGCTGACTTTCCCAAATATGTGGACTTCGATTAACGTTTGTCGATAATTTACGTCTCGCGTGATGAAGTAAGTTTCCACCAAATTGACCTACCAAAGTGGTAGACTTGAGCAGATGTATAGTGAGTAAAATAAGTATGATTAAAGCAAAATGTTTATGATAAAATTGAGCCGTTGCATAACCGCACTCCAGTTTTGTATCGTCTTGCACATGTTAACAGTTACACATGTTTATATCTGAAGTCATTAAACCGCCAGGAAACCCGGAGATATCAGCAAGGATATATGTTATGACCAAGCGAGTAACTTCGTGCATCAGTGTTGACAGCAGTTCCAATACCTGTTCCGTGTCCAAAGCGAAGTCAAGAAACGTATTTAGTTATAATAATTTGCCACATAAACATTCAATTCAGTTTCCGGCACAACGCACTTGACACTTTATCACGCAGTACATACTTTCCGTTTCATTAGCTATAGCTTTAGGAATGACTGCAGTTGTAGATAGATACTAGTGTTCTAATTATTTTAAAAATTACTATATAGGCCTAATTAATTAAGTAGGAAAACTGGAGACAGTTTTGCATTACTTGTTGTATACAACGGAAAAATAGTTTCATGCATGTATCAAGAACCACATGTACACATTACTCAATAAAGGACGAACGCTTTTAGAATTTACATGAACTAACTAAAGGAATTTCGGTGCAGTAGTACATACGTTACTCTTGCACTGAAATAAGATTCAGTAGAAAATTTATGCATAACTGGAATAGTACCTTGATTCACATATTTCAACGACGAGAGAAATTTCCTATATTTTCTAAACTGGCGCAAACCACTCGCCAACTGGATATTTCTTCTGACACTGGGGCGTAGCCAGGATTTATGTTAGTATGGGGGGGGGGGGGGCGCGTTTGTGAATGCGATAGGAACTTTAGCTTATACGCCTACCGTGATGCTTTATAGTAGATTCAAAAGAAAATGCTTCAACAATTGTCGTAAATATTTAAATATCTCTAACTTAAAATGCTCAGCAAAATCTACCGAAATAGTCAGTTATTTAAAAAAAACACATCAAAATCTTGTACTATGCCACTCTTGTAGTAATATTTGAGATGATTTTATTTACTTGAACTTGGTTCAGGGGTTGGGGGGAACTGTGCCCCCCCCCCCCCCCCCTTCTCCAAGAACCACCATGGCTGCACCCATGGACGCGATATAATTGCTCCAGTGCTTGAGCGAGAATTTACAGAACAGTTAAAGACTACAATGATATTTTGCGTCGCCTGCTGAGATGAGGAATGCCTGCAATTGCAGAGGCTTCTTAGTTACAATCTGCCTACCTTATAAGGAGTTTGCGCATACATGAGATTGCAGTTACCTTTTTACGACTGACACTTTCGCCCATAAAAACGAAACGCGAAGCATCTCCACTGGACGTCGGGCAACTCATACTGAACAAAAAGATACGTACAAATAATGCGAAAATTATGAAAGACTGCAGCTTATGCGCAGTTGTCTTATGTGTAATTTTCCTGCGTGATAACGTTATGCCTATACATCACCAGTTATATTTTAATAATAAGTTTCAATTTTCACAAAAAATTCACAAAAATTTTGATTGCAAACAAAGGAGGAAATAATCATATTGGGGAAGGTTGCCTAAGGCGTACCATTTTTTACATTATTGCATTAATTTGGGCCAATCTTCAATGTACTGCTCCAATATTGATTTAGTACGAAGCAGCATACATATATGCATACATATCTACATTAACACATTAACATGTCTAGTTAGCTGAAATACCGACCCAGAAAAAATTTCTTAGTGTAAGACTGCAATCGGTACGATATAGGAAACCTGTATCCAGAATCGTACCGCCAGTATCGTAAATCGTGCCGCTAGAAACAGAGATAGTCTAATACTAAATGTAGTCCATGGAAACAGCTATAATGATGTTTTAAGTGTATACAAGTACATATTTCACTCTAAACAAAACGAACAAACAGATAATTTACATGCAACACTAATAAGACGTTTCAGGTCTGATTTAATCCCTGAGCAGGTTTCATGTACCCAGGTGTGACACTGTAAACATTGCACCATATTTTCTACGATATTTTCCTCACATACTGAACAAAACCAATCGCCTTGCACAAGTTCTATGGTTACATTGGATGCGAACGAAGTAGAAGGTGCATTGTTTTCTGGAGTTGTTCTTAAACGCTTGTTTGCACATGGAGAACGTACCTTCCCTTTTGTAGATTTATTATCTACTTTGCTTGTCGTCTTCCTTCTTCTGTCTTATGCAGCCATCCAATCACGTTTGTACGGACTGCGTGTCAGTATAACAGCACGTTGAGCTTCCCGACTTGCTGGTGTGGACACATGTTTGGGGCATGTTGGAATCGGAGAAATAGCTTCAATAGACACGTTCAACTTCGAGATCATCTCCTGCTGAGTAGGCCTATCATTAGGGCTAATTATTTCACTATATGTTGAATCGCTAATGTTTTCTGTAGGCTTACAAGAAGGCGTATCCGTCTCATTTTCATCGGAGTGGCATTCGTTTTCTTCCAGATTTGCAGCTGCTAAAAAGTCGGAATTGTTAAAAATATTACGATCTACCGGCCAGATTCCACAAGCACGAAATCCGTTAATAGCGTTCTGAATAGTTGCTGCCCTTGCATAGACCTCTGCTACAAGTTGGGTAACCTGATACTGGGTAACACACTATCCGGGATTTGTTCGAAGCCATTCTTCAACTGCCTGGGTGTAATAAGTTTCTAAAGGAGTTGTGTGGGCAGGCAACTGCAATATTAGGACGCCATTGGCTCTTGCAAGTTCCAAAGCTTCCACATTCTTCGAATGTGTCGAATGAGCATCTAAAATTAAGAGAACCTTGTTGTCGATGTTTGGTTTGATGACAGCAATAAAATTTTGTAACTATTTTACAAAAAATCACCGTTAATGTACCCTGTTTCCGATATGTCAACAATACCTCCAGGAGGGACACCCACCTGCAGCTCATGCACCATTCTCATGCGTTTAAAGATTATCATAGGAGGAACATACATCCCCGATGCACTAGTACAACACACTATTGTTGTATTGGCACCTCTTTCTCCACATGCAATAGCTCCCACCTGACGCCTTCCTTTCATTGCCAACACTTTCTGGCATCTTTTTTGTACAGTGCTGAAACCCGTCTCATCCACATCAAATTTGTTTTCATCTATAACGCTTTCCAGAATATCAAAAAATCCTAACACATTCGTCTTGTTGAACCTCTTTGAACGTGCCATGAAAGTGGACTCGGGCTCACGTAGCGCTAATTCCTTATAACGGGTTTTAAAGGCATACAACCATTTCTTCCCTGCCATTTCTGTCAGTCTGTTGAAGCTGTGTGGTATTTCATTGCGCTCTATAGTTAGGAATGCTAACTTCCTGTCTTCAGTGAGTGTTACCTCAAACAGAAGCTCTTCTAATCTTAAAATATGATCAACGAGTTGTTCAACTTCGGGTGGAAAGGTGGTGGTACGGCCTATGGCTTTACGGATTTGTTAGCTACAACATTCTTCCAGTCTAAGTGCTTTTTCAATGTTGGCTTTGGAATGTTGTTTTGTCGACAGCATTCATTGAAACCCATTTCCCCGTTTCTATACGACGCAAGAGCCATTGCCATCTCCAGTTCAGTCCAAACTCCATATTTTCCTTTCGTCATTCTGTAACACACAACGGACATGTGTTTTAGTAATGTTTTATTTACGGTGACTATTAAATATTTTTGCACATGGTAAATATGGAACTTGGCAAATGTAAGGCGTGTTCAACTGAAACCCATTGTCCTCGGATGTTGATGTACGACCATTAAGAAAAATGTTCCGTAAACAACGCACAGATTTAATGCTGAACCTATACTGAAGTTTGCAATAAAATGAGATCACTACATAAAACTTTGCAAAAGGTTATTTAGATTGTTCAAAGTGTTTACACATACAGTCAGCAATAAACAGGCTTCATTGTAACTTGCCTTGTAGTAGTATCCTAAATCGTACCTGTACGATTTGCGAAACTACGACGTGGTACGACTTAGGCAACTCTTCATCAAACAAAACAAGCATATGAAACATAACCTCAAATTGTTTGTCGTCAGATATAAATTAGTTCAAAATGTGAACAAGAGTTGTCTTTAGAATAATAAATATATTTAAACAATAATTACTTATTTTTCAATTTCGGACAGGCTTACAACTGAGGTTCAGAAACTACATCCAGAAGTGCAAATAGTCATAAACTCCAATAACATCGCTAAACGTGGTTCCACACTTGCGTTATTCTTTGGACTGGCGGGAACTACAACAGGTTCATATTGTAGTCACAAGAGCGCAGTGATATTCACATTTTCTGAAATACGGAGGTGGTACGATTTACGAGGCAGTATGCATTCGGCTACTTTCCCCTTGTAACTGAAGCGGACACGTAATTCCCAGCACACACACACACACACACACACACACACACACACTCACACAGCCGGAATTTCTGTGGTATAAAATTCATCTCTATGTGTAATATATTTTGTATTTCTATGTTAATATCTGCATGTTTTCTTTTAAAGCGAACGGGTAAGTGGGCTTTTTCAGAGTATAACAGAAGCTAGGTTCCTTACTTAAAATAGAATGGATTTTGTATACGAAAATGACTTTTGTCGTTGTTAGACCATCGATTTGGAAGGGCTCTCTCATCATACAACGAAGATGATTTGCGAATACGAAGACCTGCCTTTTACCTCAACGAACATGGAGCCGCAGCTTGCATCACTGTCACTTGATTGTACAACACAACTTACGTTACAACATGCGAGCCGAAGCCTAATGTTAATGGTACTGTATTTTCCTGAAGCGATCTCCATTCAGGGGTCTTCTTAAATAATATGCTTAGTCGAATATGTCATACATCGAAAAATGTTTGCTCGTTCCTACTAAGCGCGAAAACCAATATGATAAAGTAACTTATTAATGAGGTGGAAAATTGTGGCGGTGCAAAATATAATATGTGGCTGGACTGTATATACCAAACCAGAGCCCCACGATGACGAATATTGTACTAGAACATTCAATACCTCGAAAGTAGCTATGTGTATAATGAAGACTTAATAGGAAGCACTGCTGATGATAGTATACACAGGTTATGTCAAGGCGAAGGAGAAATAGATTCCAAGGGTTCGGTTTGGACCCTGGCTTCAGTAAAACATTTACAGATGAGAACAAGTGGGCTCAATGCACTTGGCACATATGCACTTACTGATTTTCTTCTACTTGACTACAGAGAATTACAACATAAAATAATTATCAAACCATTACATTAATACGAAGCCTGGATTGTGTGAGAGGTCAGTTGTTGAGCGTGAGGGGTCATTTGCGGAGCAGGAGGGATCATTAGAGTCATTTGGGTTCATTTAGGGGTCGCTTAGGGGGTTATTTGTGGAGCAGGATGGGTTATTTGCGAAGTATGAGTTTAAGCTGAACAAAGAACTTCTCTGCAAGAAACTATTGATGATGTTAACTGAATAGTAATGTGATTAAGGAACCAGATCACATGATCGGTTGAAAGGATGCATAACAAATGTTTAAATCTCACTAATCAAATGTTACTAAGTTTATATATTGAGTAACAGCTAAGCAAAGTAGGTACAAAAGTTGTTACTGTAGAAAGAACTTCAGTTATTCATGAATATGACGCAAGCCAAAGACTGTACGAAGTCTACTATAGAGCTTACCTCTATGGATGTACCTTCTTCCAATGTGGAAAATTATATGGAAAACAGTGTTGCTATTGTCGAAAGATCTTCAGCAAAAGTTTCCGAGCTCGCGACATGAGAGAACCGCCTGTATGAAGAGTCCTTTTCTCACGATGAAGCACTACATTTGTACCATGCAGTTTATCCAAGGCGATACATTAAAGGAAGACATCGAGATCTGTAAGGGTTCGTATACTGGGAGCCAGCAAGTGATGTCACCATTACCCCATACTGCATCGGTGAGTACTGATTCGTCAGGCGATAATGATGAGTCAGTTAATACTAACGACGGAATGAGTGCAGTAGAGTCGGTTTGTGTGGAATGTCGACGAACTTAAAATTAAACGGTCATCGGCTCTAAATACTGATGATGATAATGCATCTCCTACAAAGAAAAGTAAACTTGATATCGAGGATGAAACAGGAGGTAAAGATGATCATGAAGACAGCACTGATGACAATATCTATGAAGAGAGTGTTGATGAAGTATCTGTTGAGAATGATGATGATTCTCTCGACGTACCCACACATTTCACCAAAGAAGATTCCTTCGACAAGCGGTGCGAGGAAGGCAGAAGGCGCCAAGAACGCTCGTTCATTTGCTGCAACGAGCGAAATGGAGAAGGCAGAAGTTGCTGAGAATACTGACTACATATTTACCGAAGACCCGAATAACCTTGTTGATAGACATTTTATCGCTTTGCAACAAGATGGAATCTTCGTCGCATATCAACGAGGTATATTCTACCATAAGTGAACTGAAGGATCGGTGTTATATTATATGAGACTGTTCGCTACTATCCACGATCTGCAAACAACTGAGAAATGTAAAGATCGAATGTGTAAAATAATTATAAAGATAAAATGTATATAGTAAGTAAATAAATTAAATTTACATAATAATGTGAGTTTAATTTCTAATTCAGTCCATTCTGCTTCTCTACAAGACTTATTAATTCAGTGGTGTGTACAATCGATTGCAAGAGTCTGTTATAGATCGAATTTGTGCGAGTGTGTGCAGGAGGGCCATGTAGGATCTGAAGTGATAAGCCTTGGCTTTTCGTATTAGGTACGTAGCTTTTTACTCAGTGTTTTTTTTAAGTCTGTATTTTTACGATTTTTTCTTGATCTTCTGGGTTCAAGGTCATTTGGGTTACGTTTATACTCGCCAAAATCCAACATGGTGATTGGAGTCAGTAAAATATTAATTTCGTCAATTTCTACTAATGTTTCTTCATTTTTTACAATTTTTTTTCTCAATTTTTCGTTTTTTATGTCATTAGGGTCAAGGTCAAAGCAACCAATATCCAGTATGGGTGTCGGAGTCAGTGATGTAATACGTTCGTAAACTTTTATAAGTTTCTTTCGGTTTTTTCATTTTCCTCTAAGGTCATTTTCATTTAAGGTCATTAGGGGTCAAGGTCACCAACATCCAAGTTGGGTGCCCGAGTCAGTGATCTAATATTTTTCTAAACTTTTATTAGTTTCTTTCGAGATTTTGCGAGTTTTGTCAATGTTTTATGATTATAAGGGTGGGGGTGAACGACAGGTGTGTTTTTGTTTGAGGTGGTAAGGTGAGAGGAAGAGGAGTGTGAGGTAACATTATATGTTCCTCAATTTTTTATAACTTTTTAAAACTTTTTCTAGATTTTTTGCGATTTTTTTTCTTTCGATTTTCTATGATTGGGTGAATTGGGGGTGGTGAGGGAGTGAGGTTTGGAGGAGTTAGCGAGGGGTAGGGTAGGTAAAAATTATAGGCCTAAGTTTCTTGATTTTTAGATCTTGCTTTTAGATTTTTGTGGTTTTTTCTTCTAATTTTTGGGTTTCAAGGTCATTCAAGGTCAAGGCCACCAATATCCAATATGGTGGTCGGGTGCCAACACAACATGGACGCCCCAGGCCGTCGGCCACCTCGACGACCGAGGTGTCTGGCGGCTACTAGCTCCTTCCTCAAACCTATCTACTCACCGAAAATATCTACATATTTTTCTGACAATTTCACATGGTTAACTGAGGGACAGATCATAAGATGCCTTTCTTAATGTTTGCATTCCTAAATTGCTGAATGATGCTTGTTGTGCGAAATGTAACCGGATAACTAGGTATTTTCATCGTTCATTTACATTTATACGTATTTTTTCAACTCATTTAAACGCTCATTACGAAGTTGTGAGTAACACAGCTAAGCACCAGACGTATTCACTTATTTCAGATGTAACGAGTGCTATTAAGACGCCGTACTCCAAGAGTGGTGTGATTGGGAAGGGTGGGGGGGGGGGGAGGGAGGTTGTCTTAAATATACGTACGAGGAACATTCACTTGAACTACCATATTATTTCATTATTGTTGTTAGTTTTAAACGACTGTTTTATGACGTGGTGGGGGATGTGGTATTCATGGGGCCACTTATTATTGCTTCTTGAACATAAACGGCTACACCAAACTACAATTCACTATAATACTGTTTCAGAGTATCGCAGCCATATGGGATAACGTAGCCAAGCTCACTTAGACGTTACCACGACGTTCTGGGTTCGAACATCAGGTAATGTGCGGGTGTACCAGTGGCATAGCTTCATAAAATGCCGAGACGCCTGCGTTCTCCGATGGAATATATATTTATTGAAAACATATGCATATATATTTAAAACTTCAAAACAACACTTTAAGCCGTGCTTAACTTTAGCCACATATATGCGTGACGCAAACGAGTTTATCTCCATCCGCTGTATTCTTCGTGTCTCTTCCGGTGCTAAGCGAGACGCGTCTCCAGCCGGTTTTTTAGTTGACCTTGTTACGGGGAGCGGGACATGGAGCAACCTGTATACAGTAGCCTTTCTTTGTGGTGTTTAGATGAGCCCAATATCAGTATAGAGGAAGATAACTTAATAAAGACATTGACTTTGCTTGCGTTTTAGTGCGAAAAAAATACTTGTAGCGACACATTTTTGGCTACCTTTCCCGATATCATCACATCTCAGCGATATTAGTGTCGCAAACACATATGTGAAATAGAGCTTAAACGGTAATATTTCTTATCCTCAAATATTCCTCTACAGGTGGAGATCTTCTGATTCCCGTTAAAAAAAATAAAATTTAAAAAATGGGCAAGGACTTGCGACACTGGGCAATTTTAAACGGCATAAAATCCGTAGGGATTTAATACGCCCACTTCAAATCGAAATAAAAGGCTATTATACGGAACGCGTACAAAGTGAGAATTATGTTACTAAAAATCAAATTCATTGTAACAGTTCCTTTGCTGGGAGTGAGGAAGGGGAGGAAGAAGGGGAAGAAGGGGGAGGGGGGAAGTTGGAAAGTCTTGTTCAAAATAGTGGGCAATCAATCGAGACGTCGGAAACGTTAAGTTAGCTCTGTAACCAGATAGGACTATAAACTAAGGCCGGGTACACGAAAGTATGAAACTTTTAAATACATAACTAACATTTTTGTGACGAAGATATTATTTGAATACGGACTGCGAAACAGGATGTAAACTGTACTGCTGTTTACGCGGTCGCTTTTATAGGTTGAAGTACGGGAATGATAGGTAGTGTGTGGCGGGCCTGGTTCACTTCTGCTAAACCTGCTCCTTGCTATAGCTCTTCTCGGTAAATTGAGCATTTTTAAAATCGACATTTCAGAAGTTTCTGCTCGCAACTGCATGTGCGCTGCCGGGCAATGAGAATAGCGCACCACGAAGAACCCATAACGACAACCACGAAACGATATAAACAGCGAAAGTACGGGCTGGTATGCACGTTGTTATGATTCAATAAACGTGTACAAACCAATCGAACTACAGCCAGGCGTCGGTGTCCAGGCCAGGCGAAGAATCCAAAACAATCATTGAAACAATTATAGTTTATTGAATATAGCACAGAAGCGCCAGTGGATCTCTCATCCCGGCGACATACTATCCGGGACAATTACGTCACCAACAAAACTATTCAATGCTTGGCAAAACATTGAACAGGGTGTGTCTGTTAACCCACGCCGAGACGAACAACCTTCATTATGAAGCTTGGCGTGCACCTCATCGCTTCCCTTCACGATATTCCACCTACGACAAGGATATTATTCAGGTTAGTCATATATTGTGATTGATTGTTTTAAGAATTATTTGGAACTCCTTCGCCAATATCCTATATTTATTGCAACTTAGAATAAGCCAATTAGAGCCATGTTCTGTCAACATAAATAACTTAGGTTTAATTAGCGTAATACTTCCCTCGTATAACAAATTATAAATATAACCTCAGTACTCAGTAGTATAAAATATCTAACCATAACAACATGATCCCATGGAGGTGTACATTTGTAATTGACCGCACTCCCAGTAGTGGCGCTGCAAGCACCCACCACCGGTCTTAAGGTAGGTTTACGATTGACTTAACATAATAAGATAGTAATCAATGTGTTCGAAGGTATTAGTTTATGACTGTCGTGTGCGGGTCTTGCCGTGACTTAAGTTATCGTTATATTTCATATCTTAAGTACAAGTAAAGACGAAGTAGCCAATCAGAAACCAGTGACATATGTTGTTGGCGGGAAATTGTATTCACGTCTTGGATTTAGGTTATGTAGTATTGTGAAATCGTATGAAAATTATTATTTTAATCGAGAGACAGTATCCTCTTAATTTAAAGAACAGTTCATGGTCATGTTTTATTTCTTGGAAAATGTTATTGAATTCGCTTTAATTAACCTTTGCGGATATATTGATGTAAATGCACAATGTTGGCATCGGCTTTCCCTTCTATAATATATCACGAGTTTTTCAAAACGTTTACACAAGCAGCAACCACAAATGTAAATAATCTTCACTCTTGTCCACATTTCCAGGTTATATCGGCTGCTTTCGTCTTCTACGATTCTTATTGGCTAGACTTAACAGTTGCTAATTCAATCATAAACTTCAAATCTTCTTATTGTTCAATTTTCCGTGTGCTTACCTTAATTTTTCAGTCTTTAATCGTAAACCCACCCTTCGACACTGGCGCGTAGTCGAAGCCGCATTAACGCGAGGAATACCAGGCGATACCAAGCAAGCGTATAGAGCGAAGCATAATGCTGTGAAGACGCCAAAGACGTTGCTTTACGGAACTGACGGACTTCGGTAGAGGACTCGTAATCGAGTTGAAAACCACAGGGTGGTCGTATCGCCGTACAGCCCGCCATGTCGATCGTAGTCGAAGCCGCATTAACGCGAGGAATACCAGGCGATACCAAGCAAGCGTATAGAGCGAAGAATAATGCTGTGAAGACGCCAAAGACGTTGCTTTACGGAACTGACGGACTTCGGTAGAGGACTTGTAATCGAGTTGAAAACCACAGGGTGGTCGTATCGCCGTACAGCCCGCCATGTCGATCGTAGTCGAAGCCGCATTAACGCGAGGAATACCA
The DNA here is from genome assembly GCA_029891345.1 of Dryococelus australis. Classification (NCBI taxonomy): domain Eukaryota; kingdom Metazoa; phylum Arthropoda; class Insecta; order Phasmatodea; family Phasmatidae; genus Dryococelus; species Dryococelus australis. The sequence continues at coordinate 82,733,670 of CM056995.1, forward strand.
GGCGATACCAAGCAAGCGTATAGAGCGAAGAATAATGCTGTGAAGACGCCAAAGACGTTGCTTTACGGAACTGACGGACTTCGGTAGAGGACTTGTAATCGAGTTGAAAACCACAGGGTGGTCGTATCGCCGTACAGCCCGCCATGTCGATCGTAGTCGAAGCCGCATTAACGCGAGGAATACCAGGCGATACCAAGCAAGCGTATAGAGCGAAGAATAATGCTGTGAAGACGCCAAAGACGTTGCTTTACGGAACTGACGGACTTCGGTAGAGGACTTGTAATCGAGTTGAAAACCACAAGGTGGTCGTATCGCCGTACAGCCCGTCATGTCGATCGTAGTCGAAGCCGCATTAACGCGAGGAATACCAGGCGATATCAAGCAAGCGTATAGAGCGAAGAATAATGCTGTGAAGACGCCAAAGACGTTGCTTTACGGAACTGACGGACTTCGGTAGAGGACTCGTAATCGAGTTGAAAACCACAAGGTGGTCGTATCGCCGTACAGCCCGCCATGTCGATCGTTCGAACCATGCTGTTTGGAGCAGTGGATACGTGAAGGCACCCACTCACTGAGTACCGGCTCAGGACGGACGAGGTCGAACACCAGTCGAGAGGATCGACAGATCCCATGGCGACCCTGCCCACGATATTGGCCAGTTTTGGGGCTCCTTTGTGGCCACAAATAATTTCCCGGCGCCTTATAGAGGCGAAGATGCGATTCCAGCGCCTGTTACGCATGCTGCCATTAACTCAGGAACAGCAGCGGCTCTGTTTGTAGTGGCACCAGAGAAATATGGAATGGCACGGACTGGCTGTGTGTAGTGTTTAATGATGAGTGCCGCTTCGTCATGGGGACTGGTGGTCATCGTGCTCGGGTGTGGAGAGCCCCCGGTGAACGCCACAGCCCCAATCTAGTTATCGAGCAGCGCGTACAAGGCACAGCGATACGGGTAATTGTATGTGTAACTGCTGGAATTTACTACACGCAATGAAAGACCGCAGATAGAAGTACGACTGTATGGTTTCGCTTTATCCTACCTCTTAAGGAAACTGCACATGCAAGTTTAAAAAAAGTTTTTTTATCTTTGCCATTTTCACGATTTTTATTTACACTTAATGTCATAAAAACAAAACCGCGTGGGCTTACCTTATTGGTTTTGATCTTTTCTGGCAAAAATGTCGTATTCCGAGGACACTCATTTGCTGAGATACGCGTAAACGCTGAAACACCGAGATTAATTATTTAAATTTTGTTCGTTTTACTAATGTAGGGCCTACGAGTAAGAATCTTCATATAAACATTGTATTTACGTCCCTAACAATGTTACAGCTCCACTTGATCGGTACATAAATAAAGTAATCTAGTCCCTAGCAGTATTGCTTTCTCTATGATGGAAGGATACAAACTGCATGTTAAAGTAGATCCTATTCAGGACTTTCAGAAATGCTGAGTTGATCGCCACCCTATATTTGCTATCGTTTTGTGTAAAGTAGTGCTGGTTAACACACTCACATTTCGGCTAACGTAGTAGGGATGGTTACAGGCTAACCTAACAGTAAACATACGAAAATCACACGCTTGAAAAATTGTGTTTTAGCTACAAAATATTTCTTAGAAACTCAACCTGCCAAACTTTTCGTGGTGAATACAGAATCATTTTGTAGTGTCCACTAAGCTGCTTTTGGTGACTAAAAAAAAAAGTTATTTTATCTTAATATCTGACAAATAATATTGATAATACGTTATATACAAGGCTTGTGTTTACCGCATAAAAAATTAGGTGGTATGATTGTTTAGAATTTTTTCTCAACGCCCACGTGGCGTAGAAAGAATCGAAATTAAAACCCGTAAAGCGTAATTCGACCACGTAGCTTAGTGTCATAAATATTACTTCCGACTCTCTGGGCACGGACGTAAATAAACAGTTAATTATATAAACAAACGCTGACCCCGCAGCAGTGACGTAACTGTTTATTGTTTGTGAAGGAGGAGAGCGAGAGATCTGTTACACGCGTGATTACATTATTTTTAGGTCAAAATGCAGTCGGATTCAGTATAGGGCTTCACCACGATTCCGCTGAAATGGGAACAGAAAATTATAAAATAAAACAATTTCCAGAGCATTCGCTTAAGATCGAACCCGCGAACTCTTTCATGTGAGTGAGGTATTCCACCCACTTGGCCAAACAATCCGTTCATGTTAAAATGAGTGATCGGATACTGTAAAGGAAAAAAAAAAAAAAAAAAAAAAAAGAACACAATTCGTTTTCAGAAATACCGAGTTCTTAGTTAGTGGATTGTATGACTTTGAAGTGCACTGACTTCAATAGCTACATGAAATAAAAAATGTATATAAAACTAACACAGCCTGCGTACACTATATAGTCTGTATCTGGTGTCGAACTATCAAGTTTTCTGTCCTGGAGTAGGAGCCCGCTTCTAAGCCCTCGTCTCGTCTCCTTCATTTCGGAAGTTTCGTCTCTGCGCGATTTCGACGCGTCGCGTTTAAATGCCAACGATCTAATTAAATATTTTGATTCAAAGCACGAGGTCGCAAAGGGGGTGAGGGGGTTGGAGTAGTGGGAAGAGGGGCGGAGGTAAGTAGAAAGTCAAAATGAAGTGCAATCCCACGGAAGGCGAGGATCGCTCCCGATGTAATTTTGTGTGTGGCGCAGTTATTGTAAAAGTTTGTGCCCTCCGGGACACTGTACGCGCGTGCGTGTGTGTGCGCGCGAGCGTGCGTGCGCAGTCAGTGACGAGGGGAAGATTAAACAGCAGGTAATTTGTGGCGGCGTTGCCAACTTGTGCTCGCAGCGTTAATTGGCGGTCTGGGAGAGACTAATTACGAGAATTCCTATATCTCCCTCCCTCTCTCTCTTCCTCTCGCCACCTCACCCCGACCCCCTCCCCCACCACGTCCTCTATCTTCCTGTCCGTTCGCCTTAGCATCTCTGGCGCAGGCAGGGCTGGCAAGATTCCTCGTCGTCGCTCTACTGTCGTGAGAGAAAACATCCACTGCTCCAGGGAAGTCTGCCCTCTCTCACCACAACTCACTGCCTCACATTATATATAGTATATTCAAGGTTTCATAACTTTTTTTAATCAAACCTTTGAAAATTCACACCATATGCGTTGTGTTTAGTTATTTCCTAAATATACCATGTATTACAAGCGTTTTATACTGTGTTAATAAAAGTATAACTTTTTGTGTTAAATTTTAATGCAATTAAATTTTATCTATACATAATAACATTTCACTAAATTAATATGATTTTAAAAAACCGTGAGAAAACATGCGTGTTGGTAACACCTAATAAGAAATAGATCTCATGCAAAACAGTATTACAAGTGAGTGCGCATGAATGCGGTACGTTGTCCCGTGGTGTAATTTTCCATACTTAGCTAAGCTTGGCTTGCACGAGGCGGAGGAATATCTAGGAAGTATAACTTTACCAGGGTTTCAGAAAAGTGTGAAGTAACCGTGAATGGATTGTACCCACGTTCGCACGTCTTTTGTTGGCTATCGCCTTTAAGTGATCGCCTTTCTTGAACAGTGGAATAACTTGAGCAATTTTTAAGTCGTCAAGAAAATACCACTTGTAAAGAGTTCATTAATTGTGTGAACAGGAGGTGCTCGAAGTAAGCTAAGTCAGAACATCCTTTGATTACATTAATAGAAATCCTAGTGATTCAAATTGATATTTTAGTACTTTTTAAGAATATTATAAACAGGGTGTAAACACAGTGTTGAATCTGCTGTTCTTGTTTTCCATATTAACGTGTCTTTCATTATTTTGTATTCCCACGAAATATTGTTTGACTTGTAGACAATACTTTCTCGCCTAAAAAAAGTTTAGACTGCATGCATTTTGTATGATGGAGTGTCGAGACCAAAATTTTAGTGTTTCTGGAACGTACAAATCATAAAAACCAAATCACTTACCGAAGTGAGATAGTTCACATATAAATAAGATATTTTGAGATAACTGCGAGAAATATTAAAAATCGCAGTATGAAATATTTTCGTAAAAATAACAAAATTGACTAACAATACGTAACCTTTCAGCCAACATTGTTAAATAACCTTTAAATATTATCGTTTATTTTATATGTACCCCCTAAAAACACTGAAATTGTGATTTTGACATGCCGCGACGCAAAAACTATGCGATCGAAAAATTTTAATAGGAAAGAGTATTTACAAGTAATGTATACAAGTTGGATGGTGTTTCATACAAATATGAAATAATGAAAATTTGTTGGCCAGCACCATTAAGGCGCTCGTTTGCCTGACGCACGAACTGGGTTGCAGTGTGTGTGTGAGTGTATGTGCGTGTAATTCTCCATATGTGGATCTCATTAATTAAGAGAGAATCATCTTTGCAACACAAAACAACAGCAAAAACACAATCCATACAAGACCACACCAGCCAATCATAGCTTCGCTTAGCTGCACAGCCAATAAGAAGACAGCTCGACTGTCATGGCTGCAGTAGAAAAATAGTAAAAAACTATGTAAACCCATGTTTTTCTGGTCTCCTTGTCAGTCACACTTGTGTTCTCGGGCCCTGTGTGTTGCTGCCTGAAGATAGGAACAGATAGCAATTCCCGAAACGTCGCATTCTGTAGGTTCTGTAAAAACTACTGTGTTTGTGCCAGTTACTTCGTCGTGTTTGTTTTATTTGTGTAAGTACATAACTAGTCTGTGTCGTCTTCGGTGTGTTGTCTGTTGGTAGTACATTAGTTTTCCGCATTCAGCTTGCTGTCCTGTTTTATTTGACTCGATTCCTTCACGAAATTTTCTTGCTTTGTGCATATACTCAATACTTGACTACAGCATACCTGGCTTGCATTCTGCCGTGTCTGGTAAAACTGCTGTGTTTGAGTGCCTTTCTTTGTTGTGTTGTCCCATTTTGTTCCTACTTATTTTGTCAGTGTTTACCTAATTTTTTAAAGCACGTTTATAGCCTGTGTTGTTTTCTATGTGTTATCTGTTGGTTGTCCTCATATAAATATACATTTTTCGTAATTAGTTCCTGTTCTGTTTCTTGACTCTATCCCCTCTTAGAATTATCTAGTGTTATAGGTACATATATTTATTTTCTCGTCCATAGGTTACTTGTCTTATTTAAATATTTTTTCGTGTTCAGTCCTGTTTTTCCACGACATGCATCTGCATCGCAATGGCGAATGTCCAAAAATCTCCATCTAGTCACTCTCGAACAGCTAGTATATCATCCAATTAAAAATGCAAAAACAATCTTCTGCCACATGAGAAACACGCATTCGCACTTAACACTGCAGTGAAAAATCACTATAGATACAGATAATCATAATTCTCTATGACTCACCGATGACAGCGACAGTCATCGACTAACTATAAGATATGAACATGTGATGAAACATACTGAAATATAATAATCAATAAGATCAGTCCGCACTAATAAAAACACGGCAAATATTACTTTTTTTTTTTTTTTTTAATTACAGACATTAAATTTAAATTTCTGAAATAGCCATACTTCGTGAGGACACGAAGCATGCTGACGCGAAGTGCAACATTGCAATAGGAAGCAGTAATGTTTCTGGTGTAGAGTCCCATGAAGTTGCGGTGAATTTGTTTTCCTTTTGTTGTAATTAACTTTCGTTGATCTCCCACTCTTGTGCATTGGGCGGGAACGTTAATAAACAGCCATGAAGATAATTGTTGCGTTTCTATATAGACTGCGATTTTCCAAGCAGCTGTGTAAATATAGTGTTTAAATATTGACAATAGTTGGCAAGCGACTGTGGAACGAAACGAAGCGAATCTTGTTTGCCTTGCTATTAGCTCTCTTCCCCGCCATTTCTATCAATTTCCCACGCAGTTACTCCCCTTCCTCCCTCCCTCCCCTCTTCCCTACACTGCCTCACCCTTAGTTGAACACACATTAATGGCTTCAGGTATCCGTGTCTTTAATTAACTAACCGATAATTAGTTCTTTTCAGTGCTGGCGTTGTGTTTCCTCCCATTCCTCTCCCATGTTTTAGCGTTCCCTTATATTGCACTTAATTCTGGTTATTTACGAAAAGCGATTATCTTCCTGACAGCGGGGTTCATTTTTCTCTCTTTTTGCGCTGTTGAAGGTCGCGATACAGGTCAAGTAATTCTCTTCCTTCCTCCCTCCTTCTACCCTGGGAGAAAGATTTTTTCCCGTGCGTTTTTAATTATTTGTTGCCGCGGGCCAAGATGTGCAAGTGGAGGAAGGGGGTGGATAAAAGGCAGACAAGGAAATCACGTAATTGGATAAGAGGTTCAGGAATTACACACAAGAATTAACAGCGTCTCTCGGAGCGATCCGGCAGAGAATACTATTATAATTTTTAATGCTATTATAATTTTTGATGTATCGGCTGAGCCAACAGTTGGTTGTGAAGTGGCCGGGCGTGTAGTGAGTTCAGCACGAGCGAACAGAATATTTGACCGATTACTCGGCTCCGTGTGGGAACCAGACGGGAATAGTTTCCTTGTAGCGGCCGTAGAGAGCAAAGGTTGTCTTATGTTGCTTTACATTGCAGGTTCCGCTTATAGGCTGTTTACGGTAACGTGAGCTCTTTTGAGGTCCTAGTTACTTTCGATTTTCGGCCAATTGTTATGCTTTAATTACCTTTTGAAATCAAAATTGCAATGTAGGTAATAAATAAAGTGTTTATATTCCACCGCACTCAGAAGTTAACGTCTAAGGCTACAATAAAATTAATTTATTGACTATTATTACAAATAAGAGGGCTCTCAAAAGTGCTCACTTTACTGTAACTAGCGTATACCTGAAGCTCTTACAAGTTTGAGGCTCTCGAGCAAAGCGGCATCAAGGATAACATTACCATGAGCATCAAACACCACTGTGTTCAAGGCACTAAACTAGCGTGCATTTCTTGCAGTCATGCAACGTGCAACCATACGACTTTAAGTATTGAACCTATAATTTTATAGCATTACTGTATAGTAAAAGTATACAAAATATCGTTTTTTCCATAATTTAATACCTAAATACTATACTCAAATAAGTGGTTTAATCATACACTTACGAGAACGCCAGAGCAGATTGCAAGCTCTGCTTAACTTTTCGTGATGGAGGTCGATCAATTATGTGGCGTCAGGAGAAAAAATAACGTTGGCCTTGTACTGACATTTAATAACCACTCACAGCTATTATGACCACGCGCTGTTGCAAGTGTAGTCGCCGAGGAAACTTACATATACTGTACGGTATAATGTGGCGGCCCGTAGTAATTTTAATTTTTAATAAAAATGACGGCGCACATGTTCGTGTCGTATTTTATATTTCGTAAATTGGAACAGTTGTTAAAATAATTTTTAAAGGGAATTTTCATTATTTAAGTCATTAAAGAAAGAGGAGCCAACTTAATTTTCGAGTGGGAATTCCCGTGCGTTGTCAGCTATCCGAAACATAATGTACCAATACGAGAATATTAACGTCTTCCCATTACAGTTGTCACTGACGTAATAACGCATGGTTACAAGGAACACAGATTTGGTGACAGGAGTGGCTGGCGTAACGAGAAATTTCTGTCCGTGATAGACAAATCTTGATCGCTTTACACTTTGTTGTAGCGGGTGTGGGTCTGCGACAACAAGGGAGTCTTGTTGATATGGTGGCCCAGAAGCCGCAATATGGCTGTCCGTTTTGCCTTTTTTTAAAGACCTGAAAATGTTCATTAGAGACATTAACTCATTCATGTGCACACACACATATATATATACACACACAGAAAGGTTTTTCTTGACTAGCGCGACCTCCCGTGACAGTCGGTTGTTACGCCGTCGGTCTGGAGTGCGGGATATTCGGGGTTCGAATCCCATGTAAAACAAAGGTATTAGTTTAAGTTAGGTCATACGTTAGTTTTTAAGCCGTGCCATAATAAACCTTTAAACATAAGACCGGGGGACGTTAATAAACAATATCCAATACGCCAATTCCAATTCTTGACCATTGCCGTACACTGCGAAGTTTAATGTCCATTGTTATTAATTTATTAACTGTGAATAAATGATTCGCTAACCTTGCTGCAGCTATTCGTTACGAACGGTTCGTATTATTATGGCCGAACAAAGCGTCTACACCTCACTGGCCTTGATAACGAAACAAGTGCTGTGAACAGCATGCGTCAGAAATGTTTGTACTTGGAACACCTGAAGAGTGAAGAGATTTGAACAGCGAGGTCTTGAGAGCCGGTGAGGATGACTGAGGTGAGTGTGGAGCAGCGCCGGAATGAAATGGTGGGGGGAAACGGGAGATCCCCGGGGATCTAACCCGGTTCGCGTTGGTGTAAGGCGAGCATGCTAACCGCTCCGCCACCGCGGCCCCCACTTGGAACACCTGAAACAATAAAGCATGTCTAAAAATACTAAATTAGAATTAAGGAGACTTTATCTAGGCTGTTACGCGAATACATTAAAAAATTTAATATAACAATCCGTATAAAATACCTTAACTGAGTATCACGTTTCTTTTAATTGAAGTCGCTGGATTATAAATTTAGTTCACTGCCTATTCTTGACATGTTGTTTTGTAGCAGCGGTGTGTGGTATAATTTTACGTAGTTTGAGAAATATAACTGCTGAGTTTGCTACATATTGGCAGCTTTTAAAGCGTACCTGTCGTGAGGCAGCCTTTACAGTGAAGGTGAAAACAGCACGACCTGCCCGTGAGGAACTGTCAGCAGTTTTATGACTAGTCGTAAAATGCAAATATGTTCCCCGCGGATGGTCAATGGTTATCGTGGGGTCGATAATTGCTTCTCTTCCCCTCCGCCGCGGAGCCCCCGCTAGGGAACTTTTGCAACATAATGGCATCTTTTGAGTTAAGGATTGAGTTCATTATAGCATTGCACTCCGGCTAATAGCTTTCTTCTCCCGCGTAGTTAGTGGAAGGAGGCTATGGAAGAAACAAAAACAAAGCGAGTCGTTAATATCCTCGAAAAGAAGTCTCGGCTAACCAATCGTCCACCAGCTTTTCACCGCGCAGCAATTAACCTTTACGTCCCTGAGCGTAAAAAGGAATATAATCACTCTGCGGGTAGCACGTTCGTCATTTGGCATGTGTGAAGAGCCTACGATGAGGAAAATCGAGTCGATTGCTTCACTTAATCTTTGTTTTTATTTGAATTATTCTTTACGAGCGCCGACTACCCATTGCGCCTGACCTGCAGTTGAAAGCAAACATGCCGGAACCAAACGTGGATGGGTACAGGCGATGAAGCTTTGTCCGGGAATCTTTGTCAGTGCGACAACTAACTTACTGCGCACCAGTTGCAATACTAAAAGAAAGAGTCTTAATGAAGTTGTATTAGGGGTGTTAGAAACAAGACACATTCAAATACTATGCGCATTTATTAAATTTGCGATGTATGGTGACTTCTTTATCGACCTTCTGCAAAAACAATGACGACGAAAAATATACTGACACTCTCATGAGTGTGCTGCTCTTGTGTGATAATGCACGAAATGGAAAGAAGAGAATTCGTTCGTTTTAAGACCAAATTTGCTGAGTGTTTTACAGCAATTTAGCAAAAAAATAAAAAATTAAAATAACAAGAATTAATATTAATAAATTAAAAAACCTTTGCATGTTACATAATATTTATTCAAAAGTGCAATAAGTACATTTCATATCTGGCGAGAAAGTGTTTGTAATGCACAGTGCCTGTAGTTTTCAAAATAAATGAATAGTGTTTATGACATAACAGCGGGTTCGGTACTTCAGAGGCAATTCATATTCATACTGTTGTATTGGCGCAATAGTTAAACCCACCCGTCTGGAATATTTTCATCGTTTATTAACGCTGCCTACCTTATCAAGCAGACGTCACATTGTGGGGCTGTGTTATGCATGACATAAAGATAACTGAAATATATTCCAGAGGCCAGGCTCAAACCCGCGACCTCCCTCGCTTAGTCTTAGTCATAATTCTGTCTCACTAACGTTGACAGCACATTTTCTACGTGAGGGAATAGTGGCAGTGTTCAAAATTCAAAACTGCCGGTCTTTTACATCCTTATACATAGTACGAAATAAATTGTACATTCAAAAACCTAAATTCTGTAAAACGGTCAGTTGAATAGTCACTCTTTACTGTATTTTGTTTTTTACTTTTACTATAAGAATCCTTGGAACCCTATTTCGAAGAAAATCTTTTGTAGAAGAATAAAAAGTGTTATTGTGAAATTTGTACTATTACAAATTATAACAGACATGTATTTCCGCTAATATTATTGAGAAGAGGAATTTTTTTTGTTGTTCTGGAAAACAAATGTGGTGATTAAGAATGAGAGAGAAGGGGGAAAAATACTATCAAATACAGTTTTCTGAAGAAAAAATACACCACACACACACACACACACATATATATATATATATATATATATATATATATATATATATATATATATTTATATATAATGTGCCGACACGGAAACTTGAACCCACCTTCCTTGCAATACAATCCCCACACTTTTAAATACACGACCAACTTCACATATTGGAGCAAATGTTCATGACAGCTAAAGTTATATCAAAACAAAAAAGTAAAAATATAATTTCTCATTTTGGGAAGTTTAGTTAACGTATTAAAGAATTGCTGCTCTTCATAATTATACCATAAAATTCCTATAGGCGGAGTACGCATTTGCAGTTTTATAATAGCGACATTTTATTGTTTCACGAATGTGTGCAGAGACAACATTCATAAGCATTAAATACTTACAAAATATTAGTACATTTTATTCGGTTAAGAAGAGCGCATTTATTTCAGTTTGTCGATTACTGAATATAGATATGAAACATGAACATTAAAAGTTAAATGTGTAATAGTGTCACGTGTTTTTAAGGTTGTCTTCATCGCTTTATTAGGATTATTGAGATGTACGTATTTCACGTTATTTACACTTGCATTGCATTTATTTCTGCACTGAATTACGGTTTACATCGCCACAAGATTTGCACAAACAGCTATATACGGTTTGAATTTGTCCAATGTCCACCTTTTCGTTTGAGCTCATGGCTACGGGTCATAGATCAACAGAGTAAGAACATTTCTTGAGGGCTATTACAAACACGACTTTTGTAATTTTACAAGATAAATTTTTTTATTGTTACAGACCTTTTTAAAACTACAAACAATTTGCCAGTAAAAATACAATTTTTTTCTTTTACAGTTAATGACGCCAAAGTAGGCTACATATATCGAGAATGTAAGTGAAAATGTGAAGTCTGCTTATAAGAATACGGAATTCACATCACTCATTAATATTAGGCCCGAGACGAGCGAGTACATAAATAAATATATGTTCGGGGCGGAGCTGAAAAGCTGAGATCCTTGATTCTGGTGGTGGTTACGCGAAGTTAAGAGAGAGTAACTACGAACTATGTTTGTAGTGGAAATAAGCAACGTCCGCCACGTTTCCTGTTAGCTAAATCACCACCGCGGCGACCCTGACGCCGCTCCGAAAAGACCCCCGAAGGTTCCATACGTTAATACCAGGTGCTGCAGTAACCGTATTTGCACAATCGTGAGTCGTACATTGTTACAAAATATTTCCTTCATTTTACGGGAAAGCGCTGAAAAAAATTTATCCAGAAGTGTCCGTAAACTCACCGTGAAATTACCGACACATTGATTTTCAGAAACGGACTTTCCGTAAATTTCGCGGAACCTCTCCGTTAATTTCCAAGTTAGTTTTCTGTACTTTTCGTTTAAAATAAAAAGAGATGATGAAAATTTCTTTCATTTTCGTTATGTGGGTGTTCTACCGTGTATAAAAAATTAAATTTTAAAAAGTTGAAATATTTTGTACGTAAGGAAGGTTTGAACCCGAGTCAAAAAATTAGCAGTCCACGACTCTATAACCATTCACCTACAACACTTACTTGAAAATTGTGGTATAACTTTTATATATGTATTCGAAAGAAAAAGAAAAAATTCAGTTTCTATTAAATGTTGTGTATTTTTTTGTGTTGCCAAATGTTACAGACGCCTGATGCTATTTTTTAATGTTTGAAAGAATAGGTCATAGTCGCGTGGATAACTTTTAACTGCCGCAGAAACAATAATCTTCTTGTTACAGTGGCGAAGAAAGCTTCGCGTAGAATCGGCATTGTTCGTCCCCGTAACTCGAAGCGAAAGGGAATATTGATAGTTTCCGTATTTTGTATTCACGGACTAACTCCGTTTTTCGTATTTACGGATTGCCTTTCCGTATGTACACTGTACGTACATTTCCATAAAAACATTCCGTAAATATACGGTAATTTTTAACAGTGTAGAGTTCCGCGAATTTCGTAATATGCAGGCCACAACCAACATTTGAGAGTACGCAGTTCACTTAAGCCCCCAGCAATCTTCACTGGTTGCTTGCTGAGCCGGCGATTGCCAGTTTTACCGCAAACCAGAAAGACAGGACTTCATTTGGTCCTTGTTTAACTGTAGGTATAGGCTGTTCACGCTAAAATGAGCACTTTTGAAAGCCCTGCTTAAGATCTATTTGTACGCACGATGTATATTCTTCTGCCTTATGTAAAATTAACATTGCCATGGGCCTCATCACTTTATTCATGCATTGGTCAAGTGAAGCATTACAATTATTGAAAAAGTAAATATGCTATAAATCCGCTCATTTTTACACTTCGTGGCATTAAATGAAACAGAAAACGAAAGAAATAATTACAGTTGTCACAAATGATTACCTAACACTTTCAATTCGATGTTACGACATGGAACTCCTTTCCCTCTATCGGTACTAACTCTGCTAGGAGTCTTTCCTCGTCATCTTTCCCAGGTTGGATTCTACCGGACTTTTTAAAATAACGCCAAGGGAGCTGTGCGCCGTCTTAAAATCCTAATTGTAAAATGCCTTACTCTTAACCGCGTGTTGCCTACACGCATTCAATTTTTAGAGTTATGCATAAATTTCTCAAAAACCGTTTCACCAGTGTTTCGAAAAGATTACCCCTTTATTTGTTTTTTTTTTTTAAGGTACTGATTCATAAGATGCATTTTAAAAAATCGCGTACAACTTAAGGTTACAAAGTTTTATCCAAAAAGAGGACGCGGCACCTGATTTTTACCACTAAGGGGGATATCATCGCCAATCGCGTTTTCATACATGTAGAGCTCCATCAAACAAAACACAATTCACGGATTTGTTGCTTGATCGCAAGCAGTTTCTAAGGTTAAAAAAAAAAAATAATTAATTCAATTCTTGGAACCGCATAACTCTCTTGATAATTACTTTAAGGGAAAAGTGACCCGCATATTTTAGTCTTATTTTATCGCAAGCAACAACATGCAGAATATTGACGGCGTTGTTAAAAAAAAAAAAAAACATACGGTATATGCATACTAGTCGCTACAAACAGGAAATATAGGTACTCTACTTAAAGGCTGTTCTCAGTAAAATGTGCACTTTTGAAAGCCTTGATTAAGATCTACTTGTATACACGTTGTGTATTCCTCCGCGTTATGTAAAATTAACATTGCTATGGGCCTCATCACTTTATTCATGCATCAGCCAAATGAAACTGTGAAATTATTAAGAAAGTAAATACTTAATAAATCTGCTCATTTTTACACTTCGATGCATTCAAAGAAAATAAAGTGAAAGAATTAATTTTAATTTATCACAAATCCTCATCTTACACTTTTTATTCGACGTTAAGATATGAAACTACTTTCCATTCATCGTTACTAGATTTATTGGACGCATGTCACTTAGTTCGCCCATTAAAATATATACAGGTATAGACAGACTGTTCACAATACAGTGGACACTTTCAAAATCAACTTTGGAAAAATGTCACTGCACCTGCCTGCATATATTTCAACGGGCGCACTGAATGACATGCGCCAACCACAGTTGGTAACGATGGATGGAAAGTAGTTCCGTATCTTACCGTCGAATAAAAAGTGTTAGGTACCCGCTTATGATATTTAAAAATTTGCCTTTTGCTTTCTGTTTCTTTTTTACTACTTCGTAATGTAAAAATTACCAGATTTGTAAAATAATTATTTTTCTAATAATTTCAGAATTTCACTCGACCGACGCATGAATAAAGTGATGAAGCCCACGGCAATTCTGATTTTACCTAAGGCGGAATACTACACAACATGCATATAAGTAGATCTTAAGCTGGGCTTTCAAAAGTGCTCATTTTACCGTGAACAGCATATAGGGATAGTGACTTTTTCTACGGTTGATTTCAAAAACGCTCACTTTATAGTGAACAGCCTTTATACGACTATGATGCGGAGTGGTTTTAAGCTGGCACCACGCATGCGCGACGAGCGGGTGGGAACCCGCGGCGGATGGCGAAAAAATTTAGGCGAGGGCGAAAATTCTCGGGCCGTACATTTCGACACTCCTCTGTGCTAGCGCCGTAAGATACGGTGTCGAACGAAAAATATCTTCTAATTCTGTCGATTTATGCCATAAAAGCAAAGTATAAATTTCGTTAATTCAGTGTTTCATTCCCATATCCCGACGAAATTGTGACCCACCAACGCAGACGTTTCCGCATAAACCCACGACCGTGTCTCCGATAAATGCACGGCCGAGTTTTTTTCTCCAGGTTGCCTTTGTTACCACAGAAGAAGTAGCAGAATTGCATCAGAGGTTCCTCGGATTTCCTGACCTAGTGTTCTCTAGCTCGGGTGAATGGAAGAGCTACTCATGCCCCTGGTAGTGTGAGATATCAGGAAGCGAGTTAAAAGTCACTGAACCAAGCTGTTTTTTTCCGGACGAGTTAAATAAAGAGTATGTTACGAAATGCTACAGGCGGTTAAACGAAGGGGTAGTCTTTCGGATCCCCCCCCCTCCCCTAAACGATGTCGACAAATTATGTGAAAAATTGCATGTCGCGCGAGCTTGCGTTTAATGACGCAGTTGCTTGCCTACCCCTACCCGCAGTTCCAGCCCCACGATCCCGCGCGCACTGCGTGGAATGCTGGAGGGGCAAAAAGCAGGGAGGGCGATGGGGGTGGGTTATGAAACCGGGTCTGCAGGCATGAAAAAACCCGGCCAACAAGGGGAACGCTGTGAAGCCAGCAGCATTGTTTTGGGGGTAGGACAACAATGCTGCAGCCGGCGAACAATACAGGCGCCCCTGTCTTCACCCCCCGCCCAACCAGACTCACCCTTATACAATGGCAATAAAATGTCGCGATTTATGATATCGTTTAATTATGTCGGTCGATTCGTGGCGCGCCGGAGGGTAAATGAGAGTGAGGAGGGGGGGGGGGGGGGTGCCTGGCAGCGGTGGTGGTGTGCCCATATTATTGGATCGTATCCGGTTTCGGCAATATTAGTACCGCCAATTACACGGCACGCCAATTAAATTACGCCCCGACAACACTGAGCGATGCTTTCCTCGTAATTTGATGGGGCTTTTTGGGAGAGTGAGACGCGATTTTTAATTTGCATATGGCCGGAGTGATTGACATATGTGTAATATTCAAAACCGTCCTCCATTAATTTTAATATTGTTGGCGGAAGCGGGGGATTGTATACGTGCCGCGCTCTCCGTCTCTCTCACTCTCTCTAGCTTTCCCTGCGTTTCATTTTTTTTTGTTTTACCTTTTTTTTTTTATCCCGGTTGCACGTAATTTACTTGCCCAACAGATATTGCGCTGGGGCGCAATTTATTTAATGAAAATGTGTGCGGCTCATTTGAAATCTAGAGGGCAACTGTGCGCGGCCGAGCGTTTGATGGGCGCAATTAATTAGCGAAAATGTCGGAATCTAGCACACCCGGGGAGGGAGCTAAAAATATATATAGCCGTATTGACTGATTACTGTGGAGTGCAGTGGTGTCGTAGGGGTTTTGGTGCTCGCGGGGGGGGGGGGGGGGTGGCAGGAGGCTGGGAGCAAGCCGAGTGGATCTGCGGTGCGGTGCGTCAGCGCTCCTGCGCCACCACGTGGTTCGGGACCCACTCGGGTGTCGTTATGAATCACCGTCACTGCGACAGTTATAATTCGTAAAACGCAGCACCGCAGCGCCAACGGATCTTCCCTCCACGCGGCACATTGAAGTGGAGAGACTCGAGGTGGATATGGACCAGCGTCGGAATGCAAGGGCGGGGAAACGGGAGAACCCGAGAAAACCCACCGAGCAGCGACATCGCCGGCACGATCCCCGCATGCGAAACTGTGGGAGCGACCCCGCCAGGAATAGGCGTAGTGTTCGGGACAATATTACGTCACCACGAAATTACGCCATAACTTAGACTCGGAAATATCGCGGATTCATTCGGCAATAAGTTTAACTCCACAATCATTTGTGCAATCGAGCCTCAGTTAGTAGTTGATTGGCTGTTGCGCCAGTTAAAACCCATTGAATCTTAATTTCCTTGCGAATTCGTAGTTGGTTGAAAGTCGTTCGGGGCGCGTCTAACAAACTATGGACCAATAGAAGTATAAGCACATATATATATATATATATATATATATATATATATATATATATATATATATATATATATATATATACACACACACACACACACACACACGTGAGTGCAGTTTAACTTGTCCTCAGATGAATCTGCGAAATTCCCAGGTCTATAACCATAACGATTGGCAACACCTTGAAAGGGGCCTGTCTGAGCACCCACGCTGAGAGGAAAAGCCTCTAAGAGCGCCACCTATCTGGCGGTGGAAACGCGTGCAGAGTGTTTTAAGTCCACGATTTTTTTAACGACACCATTAAACGTGTCCCCATGGTACCAACGTATGAAAATAAAACACATTTCGGGCGAGGTACGTATAATACTCTCAATACACCAGCTACATTAAACAAGAGAAGAAATAGCTTCGTTTGCCACTTGCTTCGTCATTCTGACTGGTGCACCACCTTGTTTGAAGGGAAGCTGGAAGGTAGAAGGAGAAAAGGAAGACCAAGAGTAAATTTTATAGACAGCATTAAAGGCAAGCACACCTATTTCCACTTGAAGGTGTTAGCCGAACAAAGAAAACGCTTGGAAGACATGCATGTTATCCATCAACTTAAAGGTTGAGAAGAAGAAGAAAATTATGTACATTATAAATGCTCTTCCCGATCCCTCCAACATAGCTAAATTTACACTGCTGTAGCTCATAATATACTGGTTGAAAACATGTGAAACTATTATTGGGATCTGCACTGAACCTTGCTATAGACTTTACACCGATAAAATGATTGGGTCACCTCTTAGTCCCATAGGTACACGCAGCACAACGAAAACATTACACACCAGTTCAGCGCCTTGCGCGTAGGAGCGAAGGACCATCAGCCGCGCGTGCCAATGTCGTCCTCATAGGTCCCGCGCTTTCCTTCCTCAAACGCGCTAAAACATCCAAGTAGGCGGCGCCCTTAAGTTGCAACTTCAATTGGGCTTGCCACTCGTCGTTTCCCGTCATAACTGTCAGGCGATAGCAACGATATAGGCCGTTCGCGGTAAAATGAGCACTTTTGAAAGCCCTGCTTATGTTTGACTTTGTATGTACCTTGGGTATTCCTCTGCCTTATGTAAAATTAACGTTGGCATGGGCCTCATTACTTTATTCATGCGTCGGTCAAGTGAAACTGTGAAATTATAAGAAAAGAAAATATGTTACAAATTTGGCCATTTTTTCATTTCGATGCATAAAAAAACAGAAAGCGAAATAAATAATATAAGATCACAAATGGTTACCTAGCACCTTTTATTCGACGTTAAGTTGTGGAACTATTTTCCCTCTATCATTACCAACTTTACTGGGCGAATGTCACTCAGTGCGCCAGTTAAAATATATGCATGTAGGGGCTGTGACTTTTTTTTCTAAGGTTTTCTTTATCGTAAACGGCGATGCGACGTTTGCAGGGCGATCCATTCCGACACGATTGAAGTAAATGTGGGTCTCTTTCGATCTACTATACGACTTAGATGCTAGCGTGACCTTTAGTTGGCGCCGCGCATGCGCAAGACTTGGGTGACTGCCCGCCGCGACTGGTAACAATTTTGGGCGTGGGCAAAAATTTCCTGGCGGTAGGCTTATGTCTCACGACTCCGATGTGATAGCGCGCCGATTTTCGCGCCAAGTCTGTAGATTTGAGCTACAAAAGGGCAAACATCCGTTTCGTTACTCTTATGTCATTTCCATAACTCAACGAAAATATCACTCCTTGACGCAGACGTATACCTATTAACGTAAAAGCCACGGCCGTATCCCCAACACAGTCGGGGCCACTGTGACTGAGCGGTTAGCCCGCTCGCCTCCCACCAATGGGATCCGGGTTCAATCCCAGGCCGGGTCACTCCGGATTTTCGCATGTGGGAATAGTGCCTGCGGGTTTATCTCGGCGATCTCCCGTTTCCCCCACCTTTCCATTCCGGCGCTGCTAATACCTCAATCACCCTCATCGGCTCTCAAGACGTCGATGTTAAGAGCAACACAAATCTCTTCACTCCTCACCAACACAGTCACGGTCCTGTATTTTTTTCCTGAATTGAATATTGTTGCTCCTGCCAGAAATATGTAGACTGTTCACGATACAGTGAGCACTATTGAAATAAACCTTTTAAAAAATTCACTGCTCCATCTACATATACAGTATTTTAACAGGCGCACTGAGTGAGATGGATCCAGTAAAGTTGGTAACAATTGATGGAAAGTAGATCCGTTTCTTAACGTCAAATAAAGTGTTAGGCAACGATTTGTGATTACTTAAATTATTTCATTAACTTCCTGTTTTTTTTTTTTTTTGATGCGTCGACTTGTAAAAATGAGCAGATTTGTAAAATATTTACTTTTCTATTTAATTCACAGTTTCATTTGACCGACGCATGAATAAAGTGATGTGGCCCAAGGCAATGTTAATTGTACATAAGGCAGAAAAATACATACATGTATACAAGTAGATCTTAAGCAGGATTTTCAAAAGTGCTAATTTTACCGCGGACAGCCCATAATTAAAATACATGGCCTTAGCACTGGAATGTTCAATAACTATTTACTAAGATTCACTTTAAAATTGCTAGAAAGCGAACAGTATGTCACATTATGTAGTTTAAATTTTTCACCGATGTTACAGGAATGATAAGAAATTGAGATATAACCCTAAACAAAAGTTATAAAAGCACCAATATAAAGACATCCCGGCTTAGTTTCATATACGACCAATATAATTTAGCGATACAAGCTAATCTTAAACCTAGACCAACAGGAACAAGTGTTGAAATTTATTACCATTTTTAGGGTAGTCACTAATGAATTCGTCTGAAAAATTCTTATGTAACTATTTAATTGAAATAAGAGAAGAATTTCCTGTTATCTCTAAGAAATCACAGCTAGCTTTAGTAAGGAATCATAACGTAATAAGACCTGAAGAATGCTACCTTCAAATTTAATTCAATGTTGTCTAACATTTTTCACACTGAAAAAAAAATTGCGGCGGCCACAAAATATTTATTTTAATACAGTTAAAGGAGAATATTAGCATTTAGTTCCAGGTGTTGTACGAGGCATCAGACATGGATAAGTTACTTTTAAATATTAACTTAAGTTTAGTTCAAGTTAATGTGTCAAAATCTTAATAGAGTTAAGTTAAGAGTTAGTGCCTGGAAAAATTAACTGATTAAAAGTTAACATGTGGAAAAAGTAACTAAGTTTAGTTAAAAGTTAGTGTCTAAAAAAGTAACACTGAAAGTTAGGAAACGATTTTTTGTTTTCTGTTAAAAGTATGTGATATTTTATATTTAGTGAAAGTTCTCTATTTTACTTTAAAAATTTCGAAATACTATTTATTTCTGTACCTAAAAATTACACTGCTATAAAGTTTAATTCACACTGACTATGTAAATTTGCCAACCACTTTGCATAGGATGATCGCTTGTCATATATACAGATTTCAAAAGCTTTACAGGTAACAGAATAATGTATTCAATTTTTAACATATTTAAAATTCCATAACAAAAAGCATTTTATAATCCACGTTTAACATTCACTGACAATTAAAATTTTATTGCTGAAATCGTTTATTGAAGCTAGGCAGCAGTTGCATTTCAAAATTATCATCATTTAACTTTCCTCTTCTTTCCGCTCCAAGCATTACCAGAAAAAAACCAAATAACCTCTTAACTGAGGTTGAAGATGGTATCGCTGTATTGTATTTAATGTACCTACAATTTGTTCATTGTAGGAGAGGTAGTAATGTTATCTACAGATGACATCGTCATATACTGTGCTAGTTCATTACTGACTACATTAGAACCGTCTTCATCACGATCAAACTGAGAGAAATCATCATTAGGAGCTTTTTGTTGTTCCAGTTTTTTCTTGTGGTGATGAAGGCTTCTGTATAACCTCTGACATTCCCAGCTCCAGTTCTTGTCTAACTGTTAGTTTATCTTCAGTCCAAGAGAACTTGAAGCTTGGGAGCGAATATGTAGCTAAAGGGTATCTTTGGTTCTCAAAGTAGTGCCCAAACCTGCAAGTGATAAATCATAAACACATTTAATTGTTTAATTTTGCAAGTGATGATACACAAGCATTTTTGAAATCAAGGGAAGAGTTTACTATTTACTGACCTTTCAACTACAATGATACTAACGGAGTACAGTGATTTTGATCATTTTTATTGTTGGTAAAAGGTATCCCATTGAAACATTTTTATCGCCTTGTAGGATATCCAATGCTTTTGCCAGGGGTTGTATTACCTAAAAATGAATGCGTATATATTGTTAATATAGATTCGTGTTAATTTTTACATTGCAAGAAAATGGACACAGTAAATGATTTCTTACACAAGTACCGCTAGGTTCGCTAGTAGCGACTGGTTGCCAGTTTCTCAGCTGAGTGTCCAGTATCGGAATTTTTTAAAGTATTTGCTTTTATGCTGTGTTTATACCGCACAAAACGTAACTTTACGGAAACCATAGTTGTCGAGATCATAGATTCGGCTTGGCGTATCACATGAGTGAAAGATGGAGCAGGATTTTTAATCAATGATTACTTAAGCTGGACTCACAATCATCCGTTTCATCCGTCATTCGCCCGTCCGTCCGTCGGTCACGTGATCGTCAACAAATCGGAGGGCGACTTTTTTTTCTATCCGTCAACCCGTCAAACTTTAAGTTTCGATGGACGGACGGATGGGCCACCGCCTTGTAATATCGTTCCTTGAACACGGCTGCCGGAAAACAGTCACTTGTTTATTGACTGAATATATTTTTTTTAAATACACAAGGCAGTGAAGTTGTTTACTTTTTTTACGTTTCGCCTTTGAATTGAACTGAAGATGACTTGTAGATTTTCGGAGGAAATGCTGATAAATTACGTTAAGAAAGAGAATACATGAATTTCATTCATTAAAAACATTTGTCTTTGCGCGAGGAAGTTAGTGTTGTTGGGTGGTACAACTGAAAATTTTCTGGCCCGACGGATCGACAGACGACGGACTGTTGTGAGTCGCTTTCAATTGACGGACGAAAAAATCGACGGATGGCTGATGACGGACGGGCGACTGACGGAAGTGACGGATGGTTGTGAGCCAAGCTTTATTAGGAAGATATGTATTTCACCAGCTGTTCCAACGAATTGTCGTGACAATTGCCCTTTTCTCTGTCATAACATTACCAAAATAATGTGAAATTCAAGTGCACATTACAAAAAAATTAATTCCTTCATTTTACGGAAGAGTGCTGGTAAAAACTTATCCAGAAATGTCCGTAAACTCTCCGTAAAATTACGGAGACACTGATTTTCATAAACGGATTTTCCGTAAATTTCACGGAACCTCTCCGTTAATTTTCAAGTTAGTTTCCTGTAATTTCCGTTTAAAATAAAAAGAGATAAAGAAAATGTGTTTCATTTTCGTTCTGTGGGTGTTCTACCGTGTATAAATATGATATTAAAAAAGTTAAAATATTTTGTACTAAAGCTAGATTTGAGCTCGAGTCAGGAAGTTGCCAGCCCACGACTCTAACCATTTTTTTTTTATTTAAATCTTCATTTGGCGTTGACGAGGCTCTGGTGAGACCGACTTGTTAACGAGCTCCCAGTGCAACGGTCGGGCGCAGCATCTGCCATGTCGGAGGCGCCGGGGCTCGAGCCCGCGGCCCTGCGGCTGCCGGTCGGCCACCCTACCCCTGAGCTATGAGGGCAAGGCACGTTCTGTGGTGGACCATTCACCTACAATTCTCACAGGAAAATTGTGGTATAACTTTGATATATTGAGAATAGTAAAGTACAAATTCAGTTTCTATTAAATTTAGTGTATTTTTAGTGTTGCCAAATGTTACAGACGCCTGATGCTAATTTGTAATGTTTGAAAGAATAGGTCATAGTCGCGTGGATAGCCTTAACTGCCGCAGAAACGATCATTTTCTTGTTACAGTGGCGAAGAAAGCTTCGTGTAGAATCGGCATTGTTCGTCCCCGTAACTCGAAGCCAAAGGGAATACGGAGACTTTCCGTAATTTGTATTTACAGACTTAACTCCGTTTTTCGTCATTACGGATTGCCTTTCCGTATATACATTGTACGTACATTTCCATAAAACATTCCGTAAATATACGGACATTTTTAACAGTGTGTCTGCGTGAAATTAGCTTTTAACTTAACTTGAAAATAAGTTAGTTTACTGTTAAAAAAAAGTAACTAGTTTAAGTCACAAGTTATTTGGTTGTAAAATAAACTAGTTAAGTTAAAAATTCTGGAACAAAGTAACTTTTTAACTTAACTCTAAATTTGTTAACAAGTTAGTACCAATGTCTGCGAGGCATCCTACTCAAAAGACTCAAGAAGAACAGCGTCCTATTGCAACGTTCATCCGACAAAACAATGCACTTTATTCTGGAAAGGAATTTGAACTCACGTAGATCCTCTCGATAAAAAAAGAAGAAAACATGAAAGAGAGACAAATATTGAAAATATATGAAGTCAATAAACATTGCCCACTAATATCGATGGTGTATAGGCTAAGAAGCGACTTGATAGAATAGGGTAAAGACGAAATTAACTATCCTCGACATTCTGTCATTAATAGCTCCGTTACTAATACGCAAACATGAATTAACAATTAGTTTTACCAAAGACATAGATTCCATAGCTAATTAATTTTTAATTTAATACTATGCAATGATAATTAAGTTCATAGAGGTAAATATTATTCATGGTGCAGTTCACGCAGATACAGAATGTTGTCAGATTAAAAACACCCGTTCTCAGTGATTGGGAGATAAACCGTGAAAAATTAAAATCGAGTGACGGGACAAAACTACGTTGTTTTAATACGAAAATAAACGTTGACAAGGTTGAAGTAATACGAACAAAGCAGCTGGACAGAAAGACGGGTGTAAACTGCAATTCTGTGGCATGTAATGCAGAAAGTCAGATACTGTAAGACAATACAAGGAGAGTATAACTGACAAAAGTATTTTCGTGTGGGTTTTTTATTTTACAGTGGACAAAGAAAACGATCTTTCTAGCTTTATGCAGAGCGGTACCTAAACATAAAAACAAGCTGGCAAAGTGCCCCAAGTCAAGAGATCTTCTATTACGACCTTAAATTTCAAGGTTGTCTGGAACAAGTGTGCAAAACATTCTTCCTGAATACGATCGCTATAAAAAATGGCTGTTAAACAACTGTTTCAAGAAAAGCAATTCAAAACCTGTGGCGCCTTACGGAGGCCGGAGCTGATTTTATTTTCTCTTTGTCTTTAAAATAAATTAATTGTATAATTCATGCTCAAAATAATACAAAGGGCAAGCTACGCTTTAAGGTTGATTTTTTCCTAAATAAATAAAATCATAGGCTCAATGTTTTGTGTTTTAGTGTATCAATAACACACGTGCTAGATAATTACCTGATAATACTAGATAATCACTGAATAATCGTTATCAGTTCCATTAACACCAAGTGTCATCATGTGAAAAATAATACCTCTTCCAAAATTAAGTCATGTGTCTGCTTAGTTTAATCAGAATTTCTTCTTGTTATTGTAAAATATAAATAAAGTATTACTTTTTTTTCACTCACAACGTTTACTTTCTGTTAGATGCACAATAAAGGTTATTGATATGCGATAAACATTTGCAACATAAGAAAAAGTTAAATTATCACATTTCGCGCTTTTCATTTTAATTTATTTCTTGATTTATAGCTCCGCATAGTTAATGATGTTCCACGTTACAAATATGATTTACTCATTTTGCTCTTGCAAAAGAATATGTAGGCTGTTCACGGTAAAGTGGACAATTATGAGGCCCTAGTTACATTTTTCCTTCAGCCCTATTTTAGCCGTTAACAACCTTTTTAAATAACTATTGTTATGTAAGTAATAAACACAGCGTGTGTATTCCACCGCACTCAGAAGTTAATGTCAAAGGCTAAAATAAAATATATTTATTGACTCTTATTCCAAATGAGAGGGCTTTCAAATGTGCTCACTTTACTGTGAATAGCCTATAGATACAGAACTACTAAATTGACAAGTTGGTCTCACGGAAAATTTGTGCGACCAGTTCAACCTAAGTAGTAAGGAATGGGATTTCAATTTACGAATGTTTCAAGAATTGAGCAGTAAAATTTCTCAATGTCATCATAAGTGTTATATAAAGCGCGGAAAACTGTTGCGAGACGCATAAGGCAGTGCCTTCGGTAAGGGAGACTGACTGCATTTTGAGTATGACGCAAAGCACGAATGCCACGTTCCACAACTCCTAAATCAACTCCATCTTATATAGGCGGTTCTCTACACTTAGGTATTTGACAAAAGTGTCAAATACCGTTGTCACTTCTACAGCGCCAGTAACAAGCTACTAGTGACAAGCATTAAACGAAGTGGCTTGGAAACACAACACACAGTTTAATGATAGTTTTCATGTCGTAACTTGTTGTCAGTGTACTTACTGGCAATTACTTCCTTTGGTAACGTTACATTACATTCTACCAGCTGTTATAACAGTTTATTCGCCTAATATTTACTTGTCATTAACAGAGCTACATTAGTTAAGAAAGGAGAGAAAGTATTGATATTTAAATTTCAAAATAAAGTTAATATTAATTATTTTTTTGTATTTATATTCCGGATAAGGCAAACAGCTGATGAAATTATAAAGTCGCATAAAGAAAAATGTAAAAAAAGAAGAAAAAAAACTTTGTTGCTGAAAACTAATTATTTCATTATTTTCTTTGTCTGCCCGGAACTTGTAATACTCGGTTGATGCAACTGATCAAATTGTACGGCTGCATGTACAGCAGATATATGTTTATTATATGACAAATAAAGAAATAAACTTCGAACCCGAAATCTTGGAATCTAATGACTATTAGTAATTGATCTCGGCCAAGGTTATGACTGGCATGCTGGTAATGTTCTTATACTCGAGCCAAGGTAATTGATCTCGGCCAAGGTTATGACTGGCATGCTGGTAATGTTCTTATACTCGAGTCAATGTAATTGACCGATCAACTGTACAGCCAACCAAACGAATGCAGCTAATTGGCCCATGCGTTTTTGTTTGCCGCCAATCCTGTGTGAATAAGCCTAATAGTCTATCAAATTGTTCCCGCCAACCACTTGTTTATTCACTTCAAACAGAATATTCATTTGACACTATCATGACGTTTATAAAGTTCACCTTAACCAAACTGATTAGCAAAACGTACTTTCAATACGACTTCGTGTAATAAATATGCGTGCATGATGTCAGCACAACCAAACAGGTGTTCGGGATAACCAAACTATTTGTAAGTATTGTACGGATTTCACTTAGTTCAAGGGAACGAATGCAGATATTTCTACAAAGAACAAATTGTTGTATGAAGAAAATATTCCCGGTGGAAACAAATACTGAAGTAAAATTTGTTTGTTACCTGCGACTGTATCTTGTCTGTGCGGATTTTAAATATGGCTTAATTTTAAATATAAATCATCAGAAAATCATATAATATCATTTGGCAAGTAATGGTGGGTTCGCAAAGACCAAAAGAAACATTCTGTGAAATTGA
Organism: Dryococelus australis; assembly: GCA_029891345.1. Lineage (NCBI taxonomy): Eukaryota > Metazoa > Arthropoda > Insecta > Phasmatodea > Phasmatidae > Dryococelus > Dryococelus australis. The sequence goes on from CM056995.1 coordinate 82,759,699, forward strand.
TTCACAATTAAATACTTACGTACGATTTTTAGCCAACGATAATCTGCGACACGTCTTAACGTCAACTGAGAGTGCTGATGAATGTTTTAGTGTTTTGTTTTCGACATATATAAAATGGAGTACAGTAGCGGATTTAGTGTGGTGATGTGTTGAAAATCGAGAGTGATTTAAAGGCTTGGCATGATAGCGTTATTAAAATCTTTGCTTTTGCGATCGTAAGGATGTGGGTAACTTAAAAAAGTTTCTGCCAGTACACTGTCACCTCTTCTTTCCTCTACATTTTTATCTTGAGATAATTCTTCCCCCTGCAGCATAAATATATTCCTTCAATTTTACAGATAAACAAACAACTTCGTCGAAAATGTACTACTCTATTCTGATTAGCTGTTGCCTGAGGTATATTCATTCCCTGCATGCACTATGTCAGGACATCAAATGCACATCACTTTTTATGCGAAGTTGTAAATTATTAGGTGTGAAATCATGACGGTCAATTCTTGTGCACGCGGCATGTTCTATAGTTACTGTTATTCTTTCAATAAAATTGTGGAACAAGCACACGATCTAACCATCACGCTAAATAAGCGCATCGCTATCATCGCTATCCAGAGGCTTACTAAAGGCTGCTCAAAGTAAACAGAGTACTTAGGATATACCTCTGTGGTTACCAAGTGAAACTGTGAAATTATTAGAAATACAAACGTTATACAAGTTCGCTAAGTCTTGCACTTATAAGTATTAAAAACAAACAAAAAGAAAATTTAATAATTTCAGTACTCACAAATGTTTACCTAACACATTAAACTGGACGTAAATAAATGGAACTAATTTGCCCCAGTCGTTATCGTCTATTCACGGTTACTTTGAACTTTTCTGAAGCCCTGCTAAAGTTCTACATACAGGATATTTCTCCGGCTCATGCAACCGAAGCTTAACCGAGTCTAGAAAATTGCACCAAAGGGAAGACGCACTGCGTTCATGCGTACTCTCTATAATAATACTTTCCATAAGAGTTATTTCTCACTAGGTGTTACCTATTTTATTCATATTAATTATAAATGAAATATAACTTACAGGTATAGTATAAGTAGAAGTTCCATTTAACAAAAAAAAAAGGTACTGGTGATAAATAACATATTTAGTAAACAACCAAACGTGTCACACTTGGTGTGGTTCTTCAAAGGTTTGATTCAAAAAGTGTGAATAGACTTTACCAGCTAAAGCTGGTAAAGTCTATTCACACATGCCAGAAACTATGTTCGTTCAAATATATGCAAGTAGGTGCGGTGACATTTTTTAAAAACTGATTTCAAAAGTACTCAATCAACAGTGAAGAAAGAGCCTATACTGGATCGGTGTTTACAGCATCCGAGGTGCGAGGCATCTGTGCCGACTTTGGACACTCCTGTCGGCGACAGATAAAGCTACCCGACGCGAGCGAGAGAGAAGGAACTGCTGGATGACAGAGGGGACAGAGGAAAGGAATGCAGAAAAACGGGGGAGTTATAAATGTAATGCCCTCAAGGGCGACATAATAGCTGGCACTACACGCCAGCCGTTTACTTTAAGACTTGTCTGCTCTCCTGTCCTCTTCCCCTCCATTGTGCCAGGGTCGGCGGGTGGCGTTTTAGGGCTCCCAACACGCTAGCGAGGGGGCGAAGAGCGCGCATCTGGCCGGCAAACGAGCAACTAGGGACGACGGTTAAATATCAACTATTTGAAAATCGATAAAATCGGTTACAAGAAAAATCGATATTAACGCTGCCGATATTTTTTCAGCATCGCCATATTTCTTGTAGAATAGTTTTTCGATCCGTGGCATCTTTGTTTGTCATTTAACGTACTTATGGAATGTTCGATTTTTATGGAATTTCATCTTTTGGTCATTAAAATTTGCGAGTTTCTGATTATAGATTGTTCACGGTAAAGTGAGCACTTTTGATAGCCCCGCTTAAGATCTACTTGTAAACCCGTTGTGTATTCCTCCGCGTTATGGAAAATTAACATTGCCATGGGCCTCATTACTTTATCAATGAGTCGATAAAATGAAACTGTGAAATTATTAATGAAGTAAATACTTTACAAACATGCTCATTTTTACACTTCCGAGGCATATAATATACCTAAAGCTAAATAAATAATTATAAGTTGTCACAAATGGTAACCTAACACTTTTTATTCGACATTAAGATATGGAATTACTTTCTATCCATTATTACCAACCTTAATGGGCGAATGTCACTCAGTGCGCCCATTAAAATACATGGATGCAGGGACAGTGACTTTTTTTAAGGTTAATTTCTTAAGTGCTCACTTTATCGTGAACAGTCTTTTTATCGTGAACAGTCTTTAATAGTAATTACGGCTGTATAAGTGTGTCCCCAAAGTAATGGCACATTCTAGCACACAGAATAGACATTATGTTTATATGATTGGATCTAAAATCGATTTGTTGTAGATCGATTTTTCCGTCAAATTTTCTCTGCGCATTGATATTCTCTGCCTTGATCAGATCGATGCACGAAGTCGATTAATTAAGTGGAGATCGATCAGAATGCCTACGAGCAAGTTAGGACGTGCTTCCGGTAATATTCGGGAAGTCGACGGGTTCGGTCCCTATCCACTGCACTGACGAGCATTTGTTCCACCCGACTCTCTGCGCAGTAGCCGTTCCCTTTGTTTTCCAACATTTAACTGCTTTTCTGCCATAGCTCTATCAAAAACCACTTGGACAGAATTTGAGGTTAGGTCATTTCGAAATATTTATACGCTTCCTCTAAATTAGCTTCAGTGCAAACTACTTATATGTTCAAGTTAGTGAAAAAATTGTATTCGTACGAAAGGGTTTGTCTGTTGAAAATCCAAATGTAAACTAACACACTCGTCACTGTTGACCACGTGACTTTGACAGTGGTAATGGCGATTTGCGAGTTAATGTCGCGTGCATGCGGAATCCGTTTATCTCATACTACTGTATTAAGTCTGTGGGTCTACTTTGCGAGGAGCCGAGGTCCGAAAACGGCGTAAAATCTTTTCTAAATGTACGTTTACGTTTTAGTCTGTTTGTAATCAATCCCACAGTTAGCTTAACGCATCAGTGGCGTAGCAAGAAATTCCCGGAGTTACACTGATAGAATCCAAAGAGAATGAAAATAAGTTACACCAACGTTAGTGGTGCTGACACAATCGTTAAGATGGCCGCCTGTGTGAAGGAATGTTGCACGTCTGAGGGCTGAAAGCGTGTGGAGCGCTAGGGGCGACCGAGACACGCGCATCAACTATCTCATCGCCTCTACGCGCAAAGCATTGAACTGGCGTGCAGTCTTGTCGTCGACAACGCGCCTCTATGAGACTTTCAGAGGAGACCCTACCATTTTATGACGTAAAAATAAAAATAAAGGTTTGATGCACGTACCTATCCCATTTTTAATGTTTTGTACCGGAATGTTCATACCTGAAAATGACCGCGAAAACACCCGTTTGAGATGCGTTCACTATCACAAAAACATGCTTTGGAGAGAAATGAAGGAACTGAAAAAGTATACAGATGCGTAACGTTTTTAAAATGATATTTGTAAGCATACATCACTCTGACAAGCTGGACGATTTTTTAATAAAACTTTTTTTGCTGGAGCTTTGCACACCGTTCGGTGGCTTACCCAGGTGGCCACGTTAATAACAAAAAAAAAATTAGGAAAATATTACTTCACAATATAATAAAATGCATTTTAGTTTGTGGCAATTGCATATTTTTTATCGGAAGTAACGGTTCATCAATAACATTAATACTATTAATAACAACCTTAGGGGCAAGGGTATGTTACACAGCCCCCATATCACATCCCTTGTGGACATAACTGTGTAACGTATAGAATGGAGGTGGGAGGTTAATAACCCGAAGTAAAAAAATCTAATCTCAATGTTTTTTTTCCGATAAGGCGAACGACTGTGAATTCCCCACTTATTAAGAGGATTAAATACTGTGCATAAAGAGAAAATATTTTTACAATCAATCCTTATTAACTTTTCCACTCTATAGGTGTGCATACCCTTGAAGCCAAACAAGTCATCGAGACTGTGAAGATAAATGTTTCATGTTTTGCTTTTTTACCCACCTCTTGTGAGAACTATACGTGAACAAAGCATATATGGAAAAGTTTTTCTCTCACCTTTTTTCCCAAAACGCTGCATTATATCTACAAATAAAATATACACCAAATGTAATGAAGGTACTTATTTTATTCGAATGATGAAATAACTTTTATTCCACTGTTTTTCTTTATATTATGAAAAAAAGTTAATTGCGTAGTTTATTCTATGAAACTCTTTCTTAGAAAAAGGTTGGACTTTATTATCCAAGATCGTACATTTTAGCTCATTTTTCTATGGAATGTTAAAAGTCCATTTATCAAATTGAATTTTTTCCGTGTAATTTGTATTCTGGGCAAATATCTTCACTGGTGGTAGCTATACCGAAAACCACAGATGGATGATTTTTTTACCATCTAATAGTTTTATTTAATATAAATATTATGTGTAATATATTAATATATTATTTAATATAAATATTATATATTGTGTATTAATCATAATGTATATCATACAAGTGTATCTTACACTTATATTACTATTCTTGTGCTCTTGTTAGCTTTTATGGAAATAGTCTTAGGGTGGCATTCTTAAACATTCCTTTGTGGCTCTACAAAGTCCTCGCGAATAAGAGGGGGTTGTCTATTAAAATATCTCGCTAACCGAGCTAGAATTCAAGAACGAAACCTGAGAGCCAATCTTTTGTGAACTGTTTGACTGAGAGTCTGATGGTTTTCTGGGTCCTGTGTGCGAGGATAAAAATGCAAAACAAGCTTCCAGCTCTCAGCGACTAGAAACAAGATTTGAACTAAAATAAGTTCGCTGAAGTACAAGTAAGATTTAAAAATATTTGTTTAAAATTTTTGTACTACTGAAGTAGGTACTGACGAAAAAATAAGCATATAAATATAAATATAAATTATGGCATACAAAATATCTCACAATGTCCTACAAAGTCGATACATTCTTCGTTCTGCAATGGCGTAAAATGTATTAAACTGAGTCTTTAAAATGTTTAAAGTGAACACAAAAAAAACAGCGACAGGCGGTAATACTTAAAATAATACGAAGACTAATAGGAATTTTTTTTGTCGATAATCGTCCCTACTAATTCGATTGGGTCGTTAAAAGAGTTAAACTGGAAAACATATTTCTAAGTGGTGGCCAGCGAATACACGAAAACGTTGGTATATCAATTAATAAGCACAACAGAATGAGGTCGACATTAATTGATTCCTATACCTCCGAACAAAATCAGTAATTTTAAAGATTTATTTACCTGGATACAAGGCACAGTTCGCAAGCAATAAGCAAGCTCCTAAAAGCTAGCTGTGATGCATACGCGAACCGAATGTCTTATCGTCAGAGATTAATTATCGCCAGTAGGATGTGGGTCAGTGGCACGCGACGGTGTGTTGCAAGGAGGGTCCTGCTGCGAGACACACATGGAACACCTCCTTCTCTTGAACAACGAGCCAAATACCGGCTAGAAAAATTAAAACAAGAGATATTGCCTTGGGCGTACATAGAACATTTTCTTCGGGGAAAAAAATGGGGTGTGGCTGTGTTGACACGGCCGTTTGTTTTGTGTGAATACGTCTACGTTGACGCGCTCGGACGCCTTGATGAATTTTTTACGTCCCCGGCACCGCTTCAATCGATCATATGGGGTTTTATGGGTATCACTGGATTGCTTTTGAGATACTCTTTCCAACCGTATACGATTTCTATATTTCGACTTGGCTTTTTGACGAGTTTTCTTAATTTTTTTTGCATAAACCTTATACAATTTCACCATAACCACGCCACACTAATGTTGTTATGCAAGAAATCAATTGTCTTGACGAGAGCTTTGACTGAAACTCAAACGAACGTCATTGCTTCTCCTAGTTAAAAGCTATACAACGCGGAAGTTATGAGACGCGGCGAAATTTTCGGATCCGGCCGGGAGGGTGAAGTTGGTAACGATGGATGGGAAGTAGTTCCATATCTTAACGTCGAATAAAAAATGTTAGGTAATCCTTTGTGATCACTTAAATTATTTATTACACTTCCTGTATTTCTAAGTGCATCGAAGTGTAACAATGAGCAGATTTGTAATTACACAGTTTCACTTCACCGACGCACGAATAAAGTGATGAGGCCCATGGCAATGTTAATTTTACGTAAGGCGGAAGAACACACAATATACATACAAGTAGACACTAAGCAGGGCTTTCAAAAGTGTTCGTTTTACCGTGAACAGCCTATAGTGTTTTAGCAAAAATTCTTCTTCCACAAGATAAAAACTAAGGGGCCTTATTATACAGTGTTAATAATGGCATAGATATTCATGTGTGTGAAATCATGACATGTTAACGATGACTTTCAAGCACAAATTTATTATTACACTGTCAATTCAGAGGGAAGGGATTTCGCAAACTCATCAAAACCTCGTCCTCCCCACGCCACTGGGTGTTTCCAGTGCGTCAAAAGTATCGGTGGTTCCTGGGTGCCAGGCCAATAGTAGCTGTGTCCGAATTCCGTTATTTGGTCATTTAAGGGGACTGGGAGCTTAGGGGTGTAGAATTCGAACAACACTCAACAGCGCTGCAAATGTCAATTTAGGAACTCCATCACTAAATGTTTCAATGCTTCTTTCTTACTTGGGCAGTGAAAATAAAATAAACACATTGTAAATAATACAATTCTGAAGAAAAAAAATAGTTTTATTAAATCGCTCACTTCAGAAAACCGTTTGTGTTACATTTATTTGCAGAAATTCTAAAAATTGTGCACCAATAATTCAGCGTTAAATTTCACTTATTTATTGTTGGTTTTAATTTGACTAACTTGCGTGGGACATGCTGGAAATTAGGTGTAAACTAAACCAGAAGCTTTTGCTGAGGTATTTAGCGATTTAGCATGCTTTCCAGCTCTGTGAATTTGGTTCCTGAATACCCAAATATTTAGGTTACTAACCTGGCAACGTGGTCTATTTAGTAACCTAAGCAGATTGTGATACATGTAGTGTGGAAATACTGGAGCAACTGGCCATTTCTCATCAACTCCTCACGTAAGATGAGGCACACAGGTATCAGTGGATATCGCTCGGTAGTCTGTAAACTACAAGCGTCCCGTGGCCATACAATTGGAATTGTTCCCACACGCTAATTAGCATTCAGAGCTGCTTTTAAAGGTTCTTTTAGCTGTGTTGGTCGGAATGCATTGTATACGATAATCAGCCTTTCTCCTGGGCAGGTGTTTCTACGTAATCGCTCATTAAGTACTCCTCTCCCTCTTCGTCTTGTCCAAGCGACAACCGCATGCATTCAGTTGTCACCTTTCGCCTTAAGTAACCAGCGAGAAATACGCTAATTGCTTTAATTTTGTTCTTGATTAAATCTTCCGCTTCGTGCTGTCAGACTGATCATAATGGAGGTGTGTTATGGCTTCCACACAAAAATAATTCATAACTTTCACTTTTAAACAAGTTGTACTGCGTTTTGTCCGCTATTCGAAGCCAAAATCACGCTCACACTTAGCGTTCGTGTGGAAAAAAGAGCTGGCATGCGGTACGGAGAAATCGCAGAATTCACCTGGAGTAATTTTGGAAAAACCATGGGAAGCCGAAGTCAGGACCGCAAACTGAACCCAGGGCCTCACGAACAAGAGCCCAGAGTGTTACCACGGCGCCACCCCACTCTCTAACTTCAGCGCGAATAAATTCGACAAGTTATGCGGTAACGTATGAAGGTGCAGGAGGATACACACGCTGTAAATGTAGATGTTACATTCCCTCCTGCGCCGGGCAACCCACAAGCGTCAGTGGAAAGGGAGCACGGGCTGACCTAGAATAACCCGTTTGAGGTTCCGTCTTACGCCCGACGTCAGGTTGGAAACGACTTTTGGTCGCAGTGTGTTGAAAATCGCACCCCACAATCGTCGTGAGACGAGCGTGGCATGATACTATCTCGATATTGCATATAAATTAAAGGCATGCTTGAATTAACACATGTTATAGCTAGAGACCTGAAAAATTCGCGGATTCATTTTGAGACAAGCTAGAATTCAAAACATTGGTGTTTTATATAATTTTAGCCATTGGTCCACACTTTGTTAGACTCTTTCTGGAGAATGCTTGCCCAACCGTCTCCTTCCACTGTGACAGCTGACAACCAATTCACAGTCGACATATGTAGGCATATCTGTACATAAGACTGCAGAGTCTCGCCTGCAAGTCTTAAAACTCGCGAATTTTTCAAGTCTCTAGTTATAGCCTAACCAAATCAGGAAAATGAAGTGATAGGGTTCTTCACAGATTAAGAAAAATAATAAACCTCTCGTTGGCTCAGTTTGTTGACCACTGGACTTACCACATCCCGATACAATCCCAAACCCTGGTAGGCGAAAAATTTTCGGATCCGGCCGGGAGGGTGGGGTTCAAGTGGGGAGTGTGTGGGACACTGTCGTGGCGAGGGTTTTCTCGGTGCTCACACGTTCCCTCCCCCGTCTTCATTCCTCTGCGTCCCACCCTCATCTCATCTCACCTCATCCATCTTCCTACTCGCCGGAGCGAAAGGTCTGTAGCAACAGCCTCCTCTTATACTTACGTGACGATCATTCAGGCGGAAACCACATGCGGGTTTTTCATATCCAATTAAAAAAAACAGAACAAACATTATAAAACAACAAAATTATTGTAATTGCTCCCAGTAATGGCTAACGCTGGGGACTGGGAACCCATAACAAAGTTATGTTACGACCCTTCTTCTCCTCCCACATCCTTTCCGGGACATAGCCAAAAATCGAACTCGGGGCCTCGGCAGTTGAGAGTCTAGCTAAGCCAACCGCGAGTCCTGAATACTATTAATAAAATGCTGCACCCCCACGAATACAATTATTCAGCTTCAAGTGTTTGCTTCCCTCGCCAAGTAAGGTTGCTAACGAACGCGGAACGTCTCTTTCCTCCTCGCCCTGGCTGCCCAGGCGCCCAACTATCTTCAACCCCCCAACCCATCCTTCACGCTGTCCCTAATTACCACTCACCCCTCTGGGCACCGCCTGCTGTCACTACCATTAGTAATTATCTGCAAACTTTCCCCCCGCACCCCGCACCACTCGGGCATTTCCCTGGCAATGGCGTACCGGGGGTTGGGGGTTGGTAGAGTGCTGGGAAAAAACAGACACACGCCGACGCATCCAAAACGACTTGTAACGACGCCACGCAGCTTCGCAACTACCCCCTTATCCGCCAAGCCAGCAATCGACTCCTATACAAGGGCGCTTCTTGCCACGCTTTTGTGGCAAACTAGGGCACCTATAGGCTGTTCACGGTAAAGTGAGCACTTTTTGAAGCTGTTTCATCAGACACAATTACCAATAAATACATTTCATTGTGGCCTCGGACTTTTGGTTTTGGGTATGGTGAATGTGTACACTGTGTTTATTACTCACCTGGCAGGGTTTACATTAACAACTGGTTAAAGGATATGAATTGGTTGAAAGAAAAACGTAACTACGCCTTCAAAAGTGCTCACTTTACCGTGAACGGCCTATACCAGCAGCGTAACGGGGAGAGTTGCACGCATCTTGAATTTTTTTTTTTTTTTATACAACCTATTTTCAGATTAACTTTTGAAAATACGACTTCGTTAGGGCACAGAACATTGCTTAAATAAATTTTAGAGACCATTATAGTATGGTTTCTACTACTGTTGTTCTATTAGTAATTCTGACAGTGTAATTAATATAAAAAAATCCACATATTCCACATGTTAAACAAATGAAGGTGCTACATTGATATTACAGTTATTGAATTATCTGCGTTATATACTATACCTTGTGAAAGAAGGAACGTCAATAATGAATGCAAACTGTAACACCATCATATTCTCTCTCTCCTTGTTCAGCGTGCCTACCTTACTAAACAGCGTTGCAGAGTTTTGAAATACACATTCTTTTTCTCGCGAAACGTGTACTCAATTGGTCGATCCAAGAAAAGAACACACACAGACGAGATCTGGTCAGTGCTTCCAAAACGTCGCGCGCATTATAAACCCTGTTTCAGAGAACACTTGGGTTGGAGCTTGCAACTGACTTACCAGCAATAAAAGTATAGCGTCACTGCTTAGAAACACGCAGTATGGCAAGAACACTGCACTCCAGTTCAGAGCCTTGCGTTTAGTGGCAATGGCGCATTTGATGAACGTGTCAGTGTAGTCCTTATGTCTACCGCACTTCTAATATAGCAGCAGACAGGCAAGCCCCTTAACAACACCCCGAACTGGAGGATAAAACAGGGATGTGAATCAGAATAAAGAATTTATTTTAAGTGCAAGTAACACTACATGTCATAAATGCCAATATGTACAAACCTACCATAACCACACAACAATAATGTTTTTCAATTACTGGTTAGTTGGATTTTGCTACCGTATAAATTTAATTCCTTATATTTGTATCAGGATACGTAAATTTAAACCATACATGACATCAAAAAGCGTCGCTAGTATGGTGTGCTTTTCCTTACAACATACACGTGTTTTTGTGACAACAGCGACGAGGATAAGACTGCATCATCATTTCTGTGGTGAAGGGAGGTTAATTTCAAATTTTAATTTGAAAACTAGGTATGAAATAATCGACTGTGACTGAGGACCAGCGCACAAGAGACACGTTTGTTTCGTCCGGAGAACACGTTCTGTTTATATGTTTGTGACGTCCGGTCTACGATGCCTCTTAACATACGTCCTAGGTAGTGACGTATGACTCCGCTTACTCATGCTTGTGTGATGTGCGTCACAAGTTGGAGAGAAATACAGTTCTGCATTCGACGAATATTTGTATGTGCTGTGCCATCTCCGCTGACGAACAGTGTCTCACAGTCGAAAAAGAAAACACCGGACGAGAAGTATGCACTACGGAAACACACATAAAACTTCCCCCATCGCTCTCACAACAATAAAAGGCTGAAGCGAAGTCTGTTCCTTATCGCTCTCCGCTCATACTGATGCCATTGCGGAGACATGTTGGGCTGCCTACGCTGTAGATCCGGTAGAAGGAGTCAACAAATTCGTGACTTTTCAATTAACTTCTCAACAGCATATATATTTTCACTTACTCACACGATGTCTGATGGTCCATTGAGACATTGCGTTTTCTAGTTGTGGCAGTAAACAAAAGGAAAGTCATGACATAAATGACCTTACTGGTGCTTGTGTGTATAAAATGTAAATTAAAACGACGACATACGATGGGAATCACAAAGCCCGTACATAAATTGGGCAGAAAAGAAATGTTAACGTAATTATTTTCGACTTTTCTAGTTTTGTGGAAACCAGTCCAATTTCCACGCCATAACTACAAATAATAATCTATACAACTGATTAATCGTACGGTAGACATTAATTGACGTTTTCAGGTAGTATAATTTAGTGCAATTTTTTACACAGCAACTTAAAACGATGGCGTTATTCATGTAAACATCCACATTATTTTTGCATGTTTTGTGTTTTGGGTGACGGAGGAGGTACTCGCAGCCACTCGATGACGTCAGCCTGTCAATCACGTGATCGCTTATTTAAGCGAGGCAGTGGGCTTCACAATTAGCAGTAGTCACAGACTTGCTGAACGCCGGCAAATTGCATCAAAGCTCACGGACAGCAGGAGTTAAGATTACTACGGGTAATTTTTCTTATTACATTTTGATGGCTTCATTTATTTAACAGGTTCTTTTACTGTCCCGGAGCACCTTTAATGATTCAGCAAAAGGTATGTCGATGAACTGTAGTGCAATTGTACATTAAAGGCAAGTCATCTTTCTATAGTTAGCCTAATACCAAAATGTCAGGTTGCCACTCCGCACTTCGGATCATTTTAATGAAGATAAATTAAACACATGGCGAAGATACTACAGTAATTAATAAACCACGATATTTTCCATAACAGAATATGCACAACTTATGATCAGAATAACAGTTTATAAAGGTACGGTTTAAAGAACATGTTACCACAAAAACAAGCAGAAAATAATGCGACAGGCAGAATATGGAACTCATTCTGTGAACTGAATTAACTGTTAGGGCATGCGCCATTGCAGAGCTTTGGATATAGAACATAGACACCACAGAAAAGGATTAGCTGCTGTCAACAAACGTGTAAATAACAAATAAGAACAACAATGGAGTTTCAGTAATCACAAAAATAGTACAAAACCGCCACAGAATGAATAATTAAACAAACAACACGGGTCATGTAGAAAATTGCAAACGATTGTAGACAACACAGAACACAGTTTGGCAACGAAAAGAGATTCCATTTTCCGAAACGTCGTACTTGCTTCCTATAAGAAAGCCTGCTGTGTAAGATTGAAAAAAAGCGAGTGAATGAAGAGATTTGAGAGCCGCTGAAGGTGAAGTGAGATTAGTATGGAGCAGCGCCGGGATATCCCCAAGAATACCCGCCAAACAGCGGCATCGTCCGGCCTTGGTGGGAGGCGAGCAGTCTAACCTCTCAGCCACCATTACCCCAAGATATAAAAAAGGGAAGAAGGAATTTATAGCTGTATACAAAGAAGAAAAAAAAGAAACACATTGCTAACATAGAACCTTGGACCAGCATCCTACGTGTTAAAACCGCAAGCATTTTACCACACCACCACACATTCGCGCAATATTCGGTTAGATTTCCTGGAATATAATATCTACTCTTGGGAAGGACTAAGGTTAGTGATTTACAGAATTACCACACTTATTACTGTCATTGAGTCTGCAGCGGACTAACAGTTACACGGTTGCGGTTTCATAATTGCAGAATATATTGTTTTGTGAATGATAGCGCCGGGATTACAATTATTGGCATTGAAGACCTACGAAATTATAATTACAGCCAGTTCAGTTGGTTACAAAAAATACTGAGGAAGAGGAATACACATATCAGAGTGATAGCACGAGCTTATTCTTATCTATGTGTTGTTCACGGTGAAATGAGCACTTTTGAAAGCCCTGCTCAATTTCTACTTGTATGCACGTTGTGTATTCCTCCTCCTCATATAAAATTAACATTACCATGAGCCTCATCACTTTATTCATGCGTTGGTGAAGTGAAACCGTGAAATTATTAGAAAAGTGTTAGAAATAGTTTAAGTTATCACTTATCTTAATTATCTTATTAATGATTATCTAACACTTTTTATTTGACGTCAAGATATTGAACTACTTTACATCCGTAGTTATCAACTTTACTTAGCGCATGTCACTCAGTGAGCTCGTTAAATATATATGCAGGCAGGGGCAGCGACATTTTTTCTAAGGCTGATTTCAAAAGTGCTCACTTTATCGTGAACAGCCTTTAAGAAAATAAAAGGCAATGAAGATTTCTACTCTCGAAATAACGTCAAAAGGAAACACATTCTCCCACTTCCAAGACTCCTATTCAACAGCAAGTCATTCGTAAACACATTTACTTGTTTTAAGTGAAAACATTATCACAGAATTTAACAGTTTGTAACCTAGACTTCACGACTTGATTTCTGGCCATTACAAAAAATTTTGTAACTGCATTACAAATGCTGTTGTTGTACGGTTAGAAAACATTAACAAAGCATATTATTGTATTTTACGAAGGTCTGTAAATGTATAAAGAATTTCCCGGCAACATTTACAAAAAAGTTAGTGTTTAGTTTTGTCGAGTCATCCAGTTCTTGTGCACGGATTTACCTGTCTACGCCACAGTGTATGCCCGTGCTGTCTTCGTTGACAAGTCGTGAGTTAACTGCAATTACCTTTTTACGCTTTCTTCGTTGTTTTATTACTCGTTCTAGTATTTTCTCCTCCCCCGTTTTTTTTTTTCGTAATTTCATACGTAATTCCATTAACAGATTTTTTGATTTGTAATTTACTTATATGTACACAGTAGCTGATTTATTTATGTCTGTTTTATATCATTGTACATAAAATTTGTGCTCTGAAAAACAACTGTGATTGGCAAAGAGATAAGTAACAAATATTTCTAGATTTTATTCACTAAAAAAATGCTATAACAGATTCGAGACTAGAACCCACGACATTCACCAAACGACCACTTTGCCTTAGTATGGCCAAACTACTTTTGATCGATAGGTTCAGTAGGTAATAACATGGGCCAGAATATAATGTCACCTCTTGGGAGGATTTTAGGTTAGTGATTTGTAGAATCACTGCACTTCAGAATGTCATTTAAATGTGTGCATTAGAACCGTATATTTTCTCAGTTCGCAGTTTCGTAACTGCGTAATATATTGGTTTATGAATTTTTGTGTTGAGACAACTGCTGTGTACTGAAAACTGCAATGTAAGATAGAAACACCTTTAAAATCGTTAAACTATCTTCGGTGCGAAATAATATTCTTTTAATGTGAACAAACGCAGGTCAACAAATATTTATTTCTTTGCTATAAAGGAAGGAATAATTGCCATTAAATAAAATCGCACGAAGAAAACATTTATTAATAGCACATTTATGTTTCCATACAGTTTTCTTTGAATTAAAGCAATTTTGTGTTACTGTAAACAAACAGCCTCAAAGAGATCGTTTCCTTGGTGATGAAGTAAACTTTAAAGGAATTTTTTAGTGTATCTAGAATGTTAACGGTTAATTGAGCAATTTTGAAAGCTCTGCTTGGGATCTACTTTTATTCTCATGTCGTATCCTTCCACCATACGCAGAAGACCGGGCTTGATCAGTTGAATCATGCGTCATCCAAGCGAAATCATGTAATTTTTAGGAACGCAAATATGTTATCAATCTGCAAATGTGTAGGTTAACGTGTATGAAACATGAAACACTGTCTTCTATGGCAATACATTTAAACATTACACTCAATATATAACGGCAAGTCTTAGAACTATTTTTATCAATTCTCTGCGAACGTAGCTGGGAACCTGCACGCCAACAGTGTAGGATAGGCCTATATATAATTATGGGCAGTGACTGTTTCTCAGAGGCTGATTCAACCCATTCAGACCCAGTGTACACAATAGTATAAATTACACATGTGTAGGTAAATTTGGTCTGTACTGCACACTGCGTAGCTCAATGACCAATGATATTACCTGTGGCTGTGGGTAAATGATTCGCAAACCGTCTTACTAGTCTAGATCATAACTAGTTTATATCACTGCAGCCGAACAAATAGCCTGCAGTTCACTGGCTGTGACAACCGAACAAGCTTTGTGCCTAATTAAGTACATCACTCATTGTAACACCTGAAATCGTACATTAAAGTGGGTCTCAAACGGTTAAAAAGTGATTACATTTCCCGTGAATAGATTATACCGTTATACGCCAAGGCCAACCACGATTTTAAAAAAGGGGTAGAGTAATTTGGGAGGAATATACTAAGAATTTAACTTGATGAGAGACCACAAGGTGACATTCTTTGACTGTAGAGATAGTATATCAAAAACTGATCCCTCAGGGGCCGTGAGGACCATACAAGCTGGATTTATGTAACGAGGGATCAAAGCTCAGTAATAACTAAGTTTGTGAGAATCGTTTCGGTAGCCAAATGGTTTGGAACCCGTGAATGAACCAAACTTAAAAGTTCCATCGCAGGTTCCAGGGCCCTCAAAATCCTTTCTGGTGACGGGCGTCACAAAACTCGCTCGTCTAGCGGGACAGGGACCTCCGATAACAGACTCCTGCCTTCGCGAGATTTATTGAGCCCCGCGCACGGCGCAGGAAGCCGCGACGAGACCGCGATTGTGCGAGCGCACACGGGGTCGCTGCCCGTCATCTCTCGCCGACGCGACGCGACGCCCTCCTCTGGTGTTGATAAATTCATTCTCCCTCTTGCGAGCGGTCTTTTGTTCCGCGCCGAACATTCCTGCATCCCGTCCTCTCCCCTGACCCCCTATCCCCCTTCCCCTTCTCAACAAAATACCATCCCCCGCAGCCTAACAACCTCACAACCCCTCCCGATCCGGGGTCGGATAATATTCAGCGGAGCGGGAAGAATCGATTGCAGCTACACTCAAAAATTCCTCTCACTACAGAACAGCGTCCCCCCCCCCCCTCCTTCCACGTCGCCGACCATCCACTCCCCTGATCGCAAGGGTTAGCTCGGAAACCAGGCGTTGAGCCCATTGGCACAGGTCGCTTGTTTCATATTTAAACTTCTTACCGCGACAAGCGCATGCGGCCGCTCAACAGGAGGGGCGTCGGAACAAACGGATATCGTCAACAACACTTCACCCCCTCCCCATCCCCTCCTCTTTCAACCCCCCCCCCCTTTTTTTCACCAAACCCTACCTAGTTTTCAATATGTAAACATTCCCATTGGCCGAAACGATCCCTTTTTGGGCCCCGTAAAAAAAAAATGTTTCGCTGGGGATGAAAGTTTTTATCGGGAATATTTGTTTAAAGTCTTATATGTATGTTGCCGAAAACATGGGAATTGTACATATGCAAATTAACGTGCACCCCCTCTCCCTCTTTTTTCTCTTTACAACCCAAGCCTCGAAACGAAATAAACTGTATACACATCCAGTATAAAATAGTGTTTGTATTTCATTTCAAATACGGCATTTAAAATTTCGATTCCTGTACACGGGGATCGCAGATGACTGTTTTAGTCTATACTTTTTTTTCTTCCAAATCCAGCGATAGGCGCGTTATTTGAACACGTGTGCATGACCGTTTATGTGCGCCATCGCCCCTTCAACGCTCGTACCCGACTAAAATATCGCGACACGCGTGTTTGCATGCGAAACTGCAGGGTGCGCGATCCCACGAATTTAGGACACCTGCAACTATCAGTAGAGCTAGTGACTTTTCGCGAAAAAATATGGCTACACGGTAGATTCAATACTATAAGCACTCACCAGCAGTTTGTCTATTGTCATTGGTTGCTCTCTGCTTGAGAAGGCATTTGCATGTTTGACCGGACCACTCAGAATTCGGTAACATCCGCTCTTACATGATTCGTGTGCAGACAGTTGACACGTGTCGAAAAGTAATTCAGCTAATCAAGATAGGTAAACAACTCTACGGTGTTTTAAAATATAACTTATCTTGAAATCTCTTCTCGAAATTTCACTACCCCTAACTATCGATTACTGGCCTGATCAATATCTCACACTCCTAAATCACTATTATATGAGGGTCATAAACAACCCATTGCATAGACCTACAATTGTATCCATAAATGCTTAGGTAGGTAATTTTTAGCCGGCACCGTAAACTTTCTAAAATTAATGGTCGGTACTATAAACACACCCTAAAATTATGGTCGGTACTATAAACACACCCTAAAATCGAAACTAATAAAACTGCCCCACCTGAATCAGTAAAACTCTACTGATCATTTTAGTTGCTGGTAACATTTCAATTCGGATTGAACTAGAGGTGGACTGAAGAATCCTGATTGAAAATTTACTTTAAACACAACCGACTGGACTGAAGTAGGAATGGAGTGAGATAATCCAGTTCATTCGCCAAGGTGGACTGGACTGTAGAATCCGGATTGAAAGTTCAGTGCCGCTAGGAATGAACAGCAACTGAAAGCAAAACATAAGGCGCAATTTTGAACAAGGACAGGATAACCTGTTTGGGGCATTTCGTGAAAGTGACTTAAAATGTGCAGCACGAAAAAGGTGCAGAGAAATGTGTGGTCAGAAAGAGAGAGAGAGGGGACGGGGGGTAGAAAATTTGCTGGAAATAGGCCTACTGCTAGACAAGCAGATATTGAAGCTGTTGGATGACGGAAGTTCAGTTGAAGAAATCAGTGGACATTCATTGTTTACACTTTCCATACTGGAAAAATTACATTTGTTGAGTACTATAACAGTGTACGTACATAAATTATTTACTTACAAATATCTATGATCCACGACAGATTGCAAGACGATTGATGGCCCGTTCTTCCTGTTAATAAAATCTCTATACCAATAACATGATCCCGTTTCAATTCTCATTCAGTCATGTTTACACTTTAGTCCACATTCGAAACTTTACCTTAACGCTTACTTTCGATACGAGTTCACTCCGAGTTCATTCCAATCCGAGTTCGGCCCAGTCCGAAATTTTACTTTAAAAGAACTAATATTGATTTCTACTGATCCGTATTAAAATGTACTGGCCTCGCAGTAAGTGCGTTCCACTGATTCGCGAGTAGATACCAGCTTATTAACTGAAGATTCAGTAAAATAATTTTACTGATTAAAATCATTGATTCAGAACTAGTGCTCCGCAGGGCCCAATGAATTTTCCTGTGAATTACTGATCCGTAAACCATCTTACAAGTATAGAATTCCAATGGTTCTTATCTCTATATCCGAACACAAAATTACAGCTCACTGCTTGTGCTAACTACAAACAAGTTCTGCGTCGGGTTGAAGTCAATCGCAGATTTAAAAAAATGTCTTGTTTGCAGCATCTGAAGCCATGCAGTAAATAACGTCTCGTCTGAAATGGTTGAAATCAAGTTAGAATAAAAAGTGTCCACTTTTCAAACACGCAAGGAATATCTCATTCTTGACTTTAATATTGTTGAAAAAAGGTGGCAAATAGAAAGTACGGGAGTCTCGTTTGTACGAGTGTTGGAGAACTGGGCAATATATGAGCGTCGCTCAATAGAACAAGAATCGCTAATGGTCAATTGAATTTCTGGACATACAGGGCCTGCGAAATGCGCCAGTGTGCGATTGTGGTGCAGAGAAGCGATTTGTTCATTAAACTGTGAGCGAGTGACCCAGCAAAGCGTTGGGAGGTCCCTGTGGAGATTTTATTGCAACATAATCAGAACCTTCGATATTCAATAATACTTCAGCTGTACAGTAATAGTTTTAAGTATACATTTTTATTTAACCAGCTCTAAACATAATTACTACCACGTTTTCCTGAGTGTATGCACTGCCTTAAGGTTCCGGCCTACCTGGCGCTTCAACTCCGTAAGTAATACACACGTCAGACAAGAACTGTTGTGTGCTGTCAAGACGTCGTACGAATTTCAAATTACTCCAAAATGGCTAAAAACGGCTTTTTGAAAGCGCTGTATCTCAGAATATACACGTCAGATACATACAAAACCACTCGAGGGTCCTGCACTGAACCTTGCTACAGACTTTCAAACAATAAAATAACACGGTTACCGCTGAAAGTCCCATACAGTCTAACTCTGAATCAGTGAGAATTGCACTGTTTCTATCACTTAAACGTATCTGACTGATACATCAGTCACTTCAGTGAATTTAACTGATAAACCAGTGAAAAAATGCCATATCTCCTTCACTGATTGACTCAGTGACATTTACCACTGATTCATCAGTCATTTTTTCCAATGTTTTCTCAGTGGTTAATTTTTTGACTGATGGACAAGTTAAACATCTGAGCAACTTGCTCCGTCTCTAATTATTTTTGACTCATGTATTAGTGGAACTGCGTGTAAAATGGCCGTCGAACATCGTTTAGAAATGGCCATTAAACAACGTGTAACAACAACGAATAAAACCAATATAAAATACTTGATGGAATGTGTTTCGCCTTTCAAAAAGCCATTTTACGAGGTAATATGAACACACAGCCTTTCATTCCATTCTTACGTCTTTCATTTCGATTCCATGTAATCGTCACAGCGCTCTGTTTGAAGTTTTAAACTGTATTTAATGTGGCGAAGAGAAACTTCAAACTAAACAATTCCGCAGCAGAAGTATAACACATGCATTTTCCTCCCGCAGTTATAACTTGGCGTGGTAGCTCAAACGGTACACTACTTCCACAGCTCAGGGTTAGGGTGGCCGACTTGCAGTCGGAGGCTCGCGGGAGCGCGCCACGGCGCCTCCGACGCGGCAGATTTACAGTTCGCTTGTCGCACTGGGAATTTGTCAACAAGTCGGTCTCACTTGAGCTCAACAACGACAACTACGTCAACAACGACAATTACAAACGCAAAAAGAAAAGTAGGGTAACGGCTTTGAGTCGAAAGGTGCGCGAGTTCAATCGCGGCCACCTGCGATTTTTTTTCCTACTTTTTTAAATTACGGTAAATTGTACAATAGAAAAAGTAAACTATCGTAAATATGTTTATTTCACGTAATTATTCGGCTATATTCTGTAAAAGCAATATATAATTCGCCACTGCAGTCGGCAGTCCCTTATCCAATCAGTTAAATTGTTTCACGTCACTAATTCAATCAGTGAAATTTTTCTCACTGAAGCAATCAGTGGTTCTCCACTGATTATAAGTGGGGCCATTTTCACTGATTAGAGTAGTTTAAGTTCTCT
This sequence comes from Dryococelus australis, assembly GCA_029891345.1. Lineage (NCBI taxonomy): Eukaryota > Metazoa > Arthropoda > Insecta > Phasmatodea > Phasmatidae > Dryococelus > Dryococelus australis. Next base: position 82,780,030 of record CM056995.1, read on the forward strand.
GCGAATCGGTGATTTACCACTGATTCGAATTTAGAGTGTGGGTACACGCAGTGCGACGAGAACACTGCACGCCAGTTCAGAGCCTTGCGCTTAGCGGCGATGGCGAATTTGTTGTAAAATTCCTTAAAGTCCTTACGAAATATCGTGGTCGCAGCAGGAGTTGAGCACGTCACAATTTCCTAACAATTGAATTTTCGCGGAGTTGTTTGATATATCCTTCACACTACTACCGATTTTCAACGAACTCAGAGGGTTATGGCAAAATTTTGTTTTCCGTTTTTCTGTCAAAAAATGCACTACTTCAATACCACCAAGTTCCACTTTCAGAGGATAGTGTAGATCGTTTAGTCCTACATGTTTTTATACCCTTTTAAAGTAATTTGTATTTTTGTAATGATTGTATTTCCTGACCGTACTATGGCAGCCGAAAGGAAATTATATTTTGAGGCTGCACTTTAAATCAGAATAAGTGAGAATTTTACTGTCTATATCAGTTAACAGCGCCTGACATATTCAACGGTCACATCAGTCAATTTAACTGATGAAGTAGTGGAAATATATTCGTTTTCCTTCACTTATGGATACAGTGACATTTTCACCTGATTCATCGACCACTTAATTCGCTATTTACTTGTTTTTCATTGATTTGTTTTTTGACTGACTGATCAATTAAACTAGGTGTATACAATGTTCGCCATAAAATGCGCAATTTTGAAAGTCCTGCTGAAGATCTACTTGTATGCCCGTTGTGAATTTTTCCGCTCTATGTAAAATTAACATTGTCACAGACCTCATTATTTATTCATGCATCGGTCAAGTGAAATTTAAATAATTGGAAAATAAAATCTTTTACAAATCTGATTATTTTTATACTTCGATGCATTAAAGAAAAGCAGAAAGCGAAAGAAATAATTTAAGTTTTCACAAATGGGTTACCTAACATTTTTTATTCGACGTTAAGATATGGAACTACTTTCCATCAATAGTTACCAAATTTACTGGGCGCACGTCACTCAGTGCACCCGTTAAAATATATGATGTTAGTAGCAGAGACATTTTTCTTAGATTGATTTCAAAAGTGCTCACTTTATAGTGAATAGCCTTTATAATATGAAATAAGTATTATCTTAAGTGGGGAAGAAAACACTCAATATGTATCAGTGAGAATATCTCTTTTTTAATACGTGGATAACTTGTGACCTACCTTATAGTTATTTTGAAACACTTGATATGGAAATTCAGTGAAAATATGCCCGTTTCCCTTCACTTATTTAATACGCGACATTTTCCACTGACATATTAACGAACTGTGCTGCAGATCCCTCGGCGATATAGTTTTCAACTACTCTTCTAATGGCCGTACGTTATCTGTCTGAAAATAAATACGTTCGTAAACAGATAAAAACATTAACAACAATTGAACTAATGAAACCCATAAAATATATATTTTTTTATGTGTGGTTTCGTTTTAAATAATACTATTTTACGAGGTAACATGAACATTCAGTCTTTTATTTTGTTTTTACGTAATCGTTATAGCTCTCGGTTTGGAGGTTCAATTAAACTGCATGAAATGTGGTGAAGCGAGTGCATTCATACGTACTATTTGTATTAAACACTTCTATGTTACCAATTTATTAAATACGAAAATAAATGGCATACATTTTAAAGCTCCGTATTTTCGATTTCATACTCTTAATTATATGTTACCCGCGGCTTAACTGGCGTGCAAAATTCATACCTTAGTTACATATATTGTCCAAGTGCTCCATCTTAAAGGTTGGTGGCATATTTTATATATTCCCTAGGAAACTGTTCGTTTTTCCGGGATGAAAAGTTCCCTAAGTGCTAATCCAGAATATAATTTACCCCTGTGCCAAATTTTATCCAAATCCGTAGAGTCGTTACGACGTGATTGAGTAACAAACAAACATACAAATTTTTGCATATATAATACACGGGCTACATTTCCCCCATGAAAGTCGACGTCGGCTTGGTAGCTCTGGTAATTATGGTAGTCAACCAGTAAGCTGACGGTTGGTGAAATAAAGCTTTTATAATCCATTCACGGTTACTTCATACTGTTCTGTAACCCTGCTTAAGTTATGCTTCCAGGATATTCGTCCACCTCGTGCAAATTAAGGTTAAATAAGTCTAGAGAATTACATCAAAGGGCAACACACCGACTTCGTGCGCACTCAGTTGTATTAATATTTTGTATGAGAACTAATTTTTACTAGGCACTACCAACACACATGTTTTCTCACTGTTTTATACATGTTTATTTATAAATTAAATGTTATAATTTATAGATTAAATATTTGTAAAACTTCTACTTAACGTAAAATAAGAGACTTTTATGTTAATAGAGGCATAAAACGCTTGTGATACATTACATATTTAGAAAATAACTAAACGCGTTATAAACGGGGTGATTTTTCAAAGGTTTGATTCAAAAAGTTTGAAGAAACCACGAATAGACTAAAGCCGACGTCCGTGGCGTGGTTAGTTGCGTATCAGGTTAGCGGCGCGAGGGTTTCTGGGTACGAGTTTTGGGTAAGGTATGGATGTAAAACGATGTACGTGTGAATCAATCAAACTGTATGGGAAAGAGTCGCTAATTGTAACAGGTGAAATGTATGTCACTGAAGGTCATTCAATAATATTGGTAAGGTGACAGTCTGGAAGTAGAATACTACGGGTTCAAATCCTGGGGAAATATGTGTTTCATTAACCCCCCCCCCCCACGTTATAAAAATAAAAGTTAAATTGACCGACGCATGAATAAAGTGATGAGGCCCTTGGCAATGTTAATTTTGCATAATGTGGAAGAATACAAAAATGTGCATACAAGTAGATCTTCAGCAATGCTTTCAAAATGTGCTCATTTTACCGTGAACAACCTATAGGTGTTTGAAACGTTCGTACACTTCCTCGGCAAAGTTTCAATGTATCTACAATACAGTCAAGTTGGTATTTCATCCATATAAAAGGTTGAGTCTGTTGCAAAACCTAACGTAAACGAACACGTTCATCACTTTGACAGTTGTAATGGCGGTGGGTGAGTGAATGTCGTGGACATGCGCACAAGACGAATATCAGACTACTTCATCTTTTGTTGAAGATAGAAGGCCCATTTAACTATATTTTACGTTTTTTTCCGACAGAGATTTTAAAGAGCGCGATTCTTGGTCTGATGTTAGAAGACTTTTTACGTAAGGGTTATGCGAAGGTCTCGCAAAGCGGGAATTCTTGAAACATAATATCTAGAACATAATTTCAACAACTTAATATATTTTCACAATATTAGATTTGGCAAGATACATTGCTGGTAACTATAAAATGCAGCAATACTTTATGCAATCTGTTGTATTTTACTTAAAAATTGCTAACTTTTTCGGAAAAATTTGGGATGTAAACCACATCATTTGACAAAATAACCATCTCCAATTCAGACAAAATATTATCTACAACTCTGTATTACTGAAATTTAATTATAATTTCTTTTTTAAAGAACACATTTTCAACAAGAAATTCTTTGAGTCAAAAAAATTTGTTTTTTCTTTTTTTTTCAATTTTGTAATCGTAAAGTTATAAATAATAATGTTTTTTTATTTTAAAACAATTAATTTTGCTTATGGTTTCTGTTCGATACTATCCGAAAACCAGTCTACGGTGTTTTATTCGAAAACTATACACTGTATCATCTATATAATGTCCATTGCTCTTTATGAGAGTTCTCTTCCTCTGACTAAGTTTGCATGCAACGGGAATATATTTAAGTCACGCTAAATGTTTTTTTATAACAGAAGTTTCTTGAAAAAATTAAACAAAAAAATAAAAGCACGTCGATGTCCGAATTCGTGATATTGACAGTTATGTGGACAACTGACGAGATGGTTGTAGCTGTCTGCTTTTATCTTAATTTTGATTTTCCTTGAAAAAAATAGGCCCCAAAACACGCATTTTGAGTGGCGCAAAGTTACTCCTACAAGTGTAATGTAATCTTGCTTTAGGCTTTAGGGAAACTCATTATTGATCTACGTGGTATCGCCATGACACTCCACCACATTCGTCATCATTGATGAGGGTAAAAGTGAGGGGGGGAGGCAAGGAGAAGTAACATGAATATAACCATGGCATAGGTTGGAGTTAAATTATGTATTGCGGTCAATAGAAGTTGAAGGCTGTGTAGACCTGTATTACGCCCATAATTTAATAGGAAAGGCTGCCCTAAGTTGGCTATAAACCTGAGGATGGACACCATTAAAAACCGAAGGCAAATTCGTGGAAACTAAAATTAGTGTTGCAAAACGTCCAACAATTACACAAAGAATTGATTTAACGACCAGTTCCGACATGACATATCACATTGACGGTTAACTTACGGCACAGTTGCCCATAAAAGTACAGAGGAACCCAAGGCAAAAATATTATACCACCCTTAGTTCTCCGTGGCATAAATATACCAACCTTAGTTCTCCGTACCCCCGGCGATTCTGGTTCTCCGGTAAAAGTCCTACTACAGCGGAATCAATTGGAGTTTGTCAACTTTCTGCAAAAGGCCATTCCGCGGGCATGGCCAATAGCGATAGATATTTTTTTTTGTCGAAGTTAAGAATGTCTTACATATATATTTTCCCCCGGAAAAGAAAATCGAAACGCTTCACGTTTTTTCTCGCCCCCACTTCTTTTCCTGGCTGGCTAAATGCATAACTGGGAGCAAGACAGGCGAGTGGAGAAGAGAACAATAGTGGGGAAGCGAAGCGGTGGGCGAAATAAAAAGTCCCTGGCGGTAAAAACGGCGCGACTGTGGCGCTGCCACGCGGCCGGGCGCCCTCGCCAACCCCCTCTCTCAACCCTCCATCGAGCCCTCTTTCCCAGCAGCACTTCGCAAATGTATGCAAACGGTGTTAGGAGGAAAGTGGGCATGTAATTGGTCCCAGAGCTGCCACTGTCTATTGATTGAGGAGAGCCAGTACTGCGTGTAGGGTTCGCGGGGGAGGGAAGTCGGGTGGGAATCTAGTTAGGGGTGGGGTGGGGGAAAGTTCTTCCCCTTCTATCTGCCTCCCCAGCTGGGATTCCCTGCCCATGCCGGCAGGCAGCAGTGGAGGGCCGCATAGCCGCGACCAGGCCAACACGGTTCTGACAAGGGGGTCTTGTCATCTCCAATAGATAAAACGAGTCCTTACTGAAATTAACATTTATTCTACCCAAGCTGGTAAAAAGCTAATAGTTTGTCAACTAAAAATTTTCGCCGGCAGGTATCACAAGTTCACAGGATTTTCCCCAATTTGCAGTTTTCATAAAATAAATACAATTTTATAGAAGCTTCCTATTTGTATTGTACTGGAGTGAAGAGTTTTGAGCGGCTCTTAACAGCGTGGTCTTGAGAGCCGATATGGGTGATTGAAGGGAATATGGAGCAGCGCCGGAGTGGGGGGGGGGCGGGGGAGGCGGGAGATCCCCGAGAAGGCCCGCCGACCAGCGGCATCATCCGACACGATTCCCACTTACGAAAATCCGGTTACCCGGCCGGGGATTGAGCCCAGTTCGCCTTGGTGAGAAGCGAGCGTTCTAATCGCTCAGCCACCGTGGCCCCTGTATTTTGCTGGAAACTACGTAGACAGTAAACTTTGTCCTTCGCACTATGAGTATAAATATAATTAAATAACAGCATTTGAAATCATAGGACCCTACTTCTTTGAGGATGGGGATGGCTGTTCAGTAACTGTGAACTCAGCGATATGTGCGTATGTTGACTGAATTTTTTTCCCCCGACAATGTCCCCGATTTACACAGCCTTGACATTGTCCTGGGGACAGTTTACTTCCAATAGGATGGAGCGATAGCGCATACCACTCGTCACTTCATGAACACTTTAAGGACGATTTTCAACATCGCATACTGTACAGACTTGACAACATTCCTCGGCCGGCTAGATCACTCGACTTGTCTGCATGCGACTTCTCCTGTAGGGATTGCTCAAGAGTACAGTGTTCGCAAACACATCCAACAGACGTCAACGCACTAAAGTAGCGAATCGTGGACGAAGTTACTGGCATACCAGCCGCAACATTTGTGCATGTTATGGACAGTTGTGAATCCCGTCTATGTGAGTGTTTCAGGCATGATGGACGATACTCGCTGGTATTATCAAGAAATAAACAATATGTGATACTATGGTGTTACAACCAACAGACTACATTGTGCATGTGTATTCATTTGTCACTGTTGGTGAAGTAATATTGATTATTAAAATAGCATTCCCGTAACTACGCTGTTGTATATTTAACGCCCATCATAAACTGGCCAACTTATACACATTTTACAATGGTAAGTCTTCAATGCCCCAACCTGTATTTACTAAGTTCCTAGGTCCATACTTAATGAATGCAAACATTTCAAGCAAAAATCTGCCATGTTCTGTTTCCCAGAACATAAGCACCAACAAGCGCCGAGGGCCACACCCATGTACCTGGGGAAACCAAAAAATATTCACTGTTCAGGTTAAGCTCAGCTAAACATGGACGGAACCAGAACTGCAAAGTCCAAAGTAAATACGAAATAAGATTAAGGTGAAAAGAAGGTTTTAATATTACCGACCTAAGATTGCAAACAAGTTGTGAAAATATGTGAACACAAACAACCCAATGTGAAAATATAAATAAACCCCGGGCAAAAACTTGTTCCTCTGACCGGACTCCACAAGTCCTACTTGCTCAAATCAATAGTGATATGACTAGCTTCATCCGTATATCAATAACTATTAATGATCAATCCCGCCGAGCTCTGATAGACACTGCCAAATCCCATAACTTTGTAAGGAGCAGCTTCGTCGACAGTGACAAAATAAACCCCATAAACAGAGCAGTTCAACTGGCAACACGTAAACTTACGGGAAAAATCAAAGAGGGAGCTAGTATTATTGTACACATCCGTGATGTGGAAACGGTGTCAGTCGCCTTAGTGTCCGACGAAATAAGGGAGGAAGCTATCCTCGGAATACCCTGGCTGGCCGAGCAAAATATCGTAGACGAGACTGCCGCACGAATAATACACTTCGGGAGGAAGGAAAGAAGAACAGTGTATAACTTGGACCGCCGACCAGCTGGGGAAGCACCGGCCGTTGCGCTGGATGAACTGGACCATGCTGTACCCCCGGAGTTCCGCGAGGTGATGCAGCGTCTTCTCGACGAGCGTCGCGATCTGTTCACCATGGCAGATCTGCTGCATCGTACCATGGTGGCCGAGCATGCTATCCCGCTCCTCGACGAGACCCCGATTTTTCGAGTGTCCAAGGCGGTACTACCCACACCAACGTCAAATCATCCAGGAACAGATCAAAGAAATGCTGGGTAGAGGGAGTGATCGATCCGTCGGAGAGCACGTTTAAAGAGGCGAACACTCTCGGTCCGAAGAAGGGTGATACATGGAGGTTCTGTAGACGATGCATATAAACATCAGCATCGATTCGATTACTAGCAATAACCGATACGACTGAATCGATTCAGCTACTAATCGAATCGGAATCGGCCATCCCTATAGCTACGGCCTTCGCCGAAACCACCCAGCACCAGCGTCACTGAGTCTTAACACCTCGGGCTGCCGTCAACGGGCAACGTCTTTCAACAACGTAAGTTACCCATGACCCGAGACAGATCGTCTTGAGGTAGCGTAACTCCGTCACGCCATTTGTCGATTGGTTGCGCCTGCGAGACTCTTGTGTTTCATTGGCTACCGCGTGTTGTGGAAGATTCACTACTAGCTGGGCTTCCGGCTGGCAATTAAACTATTGCAGGCGCTGATTGGCGAACGGCGTGGCGTTCTGTCAAGATGCTCGCCATTTTGCTAGAGTGTGCCTTTGGAGTTTGCAATATACTAAAGGCTGTTCACGACAAAGTGAGCACTTTACAAATGAACCTTAGAAGAAAGTCACTGCCCCTGCATGCATATATTTTAATGGGCGCACTGAGCAACGTTCGCCTAGTAAAGTTGGTAACGATGGACTGGAAAGTAGTTTCACATCTTAACGTCGAATAAAAAGTGTTAGATACCGTAACCATTTGTGATAACTTGAAATTAATTCATTCACATTCTGTTTTTTTAACGCATCGAAGTGTAAAAATGAACAGATGTGTAAAGAATTAACTTTATTATTAATTTCACAGTTTTATTTGACCGACGCATGAATAAAGTGGCCCATAACAGTGTATATTTTACATAAGGCGGAGGAATACAGAATTTGTATACAAGAAGATCTTAAGTAAGACTTTCAAAAGTGCTCATTTTACCGTGGACAGCCTATAGTTGTTTTACTTCTATATTTCTGACCTTCCCTAGCCTGCGATCCGGACCTACGACGACTTGCCGTAAACTTGCGTGTAACAAGCTGCATAACGAAGCGAGATCGGGGACGGAAAAATTTCTCATTTGTATTCCAAATATGGCCATCATCTCTGAATAAGACCGTGTCCTGATCTAAAGAATACTCTTTTGAGAGAGCACTCTTTCGCACAACTTAGCGAAAGCACGACTTCGCTCTCTCTCTCTCTCTCTCTCTCTCTCTCTCTCTCTCTCACGCTCTCGCTCTGTGAAATTGAGACAATCACTCTTTCATTTATCTTCGGCTTCATGCAGACAGGTAATGCCAAAATGCGCGAAATCATGTTAAGATAAAATCATGGCAATAGCTATTGGAAGTAATTTATTGTTCAAAAACTTCACAAATAATTATAACACTGCAAGAATAATTGCTAGCCCATAAAATCATATTATAATATAATATGATATATATATTTATATTATATATATTACCCTCATGTTACAACGAAAGGACAAAAAATACGAAACTTTGTCAGACATCCTTATATATGTTTACAAACACGTGTAACATAACTTATTTCGTTGACTATTAATAGTTGAAATTATTCCCTTGCAGTTAAAATGCGACCTGGTTTTGGCCCAGAACGCTACTATAAACTTATTCTAACACTGGAGCAATGTAAATAAATATGGCGCGTGGTCAGTGAGTGCTAGAGAGCACCAGCGAGTACAAAACTTCGTGCTCTCTCTCTCTCTCTCTGTGTCTCTCTATGTGCTCTCATTCTTTCGCGTTCTCTCCAACGAATAAAGACGACCAGCGAGCGTTCTCACTGACGTCATGATGTGAGGTCGCCAGATCGAGAGCACGAGAGAGCGCTCTCAGGGCCAATTCAGACACGGCCTAAGCCTTTAGCTGTTCTTTCTCCTTTAAAACAGATCCAGACATCTCCTTGTAAGTTTTTCTAGGGATCATTTACTTCTTGGTTTATAATGTTGTGTTATTTTTATAAGTTTTATGCCTGACATGCGATATGCATGTTCTTTCCATCTTGTTTATTCCTAATTTATTGTTTTAATAGTATTGTGACGAAGAAGGGGGAAAAAAAGGGGGGGGGGCATGAAGGGTCCCTCGGGGAAAATAAAAGGAAAGACAAATAATTTAGTTTAGTCTTTAAAACAAAAACACTGAATGTTCAACTACCTCCATCACAAGGCTGTTAGTAAAAACCACAACAAAAAAAAAACGACGATCAATAATGGGGACCGCCAGGAAGCCCTTAGTTTGTACCAATTATAGTTCAAGATCACTTATTCCAATATTCTCTGTTTTCCTATAATCACTGTGTGTCCCGAAGATAAATACAAAAAAAAAAAAAAAAAAAAAATTATAGTATGATGAGTATAGGGGAAAAGGTAAGGGATAGTGGTTGGCAATAACTCAGAGGGGGCAATGGGGAGAGATTAGGAGATCTTTTCATGACTCACCAGCGCTGGCTGCTAGGATAACGGCATTTAAATCCCACTCTAATGACACAAGTTAAAAAAAACACAAATAATAAAGTATTTAGTAATACACATATTTTGAAGTTTATGTTTCTCCAGTCTGCCTGAGAGAGAGATAGAGTGGTCACCAGCGAGAACTATTTTATCAAAAGAGATTCAGGGGCGTATGCTCCATGAATGCAATGCATACAGTGCATGCTTTAATGACATTCAAACACGAGCATATTTCTTAACCATATACTTCCCATTTTTCTTTTAATTAAAAATAAAATTTCGTTTCCTCGCTACACATGGGACTAGGTTGCACGCCTCAAACTAATAGTTAGTCAAAAATTCGCGGCAAAGCGCTGATGGGAGGGGCGCGCAGTACGTGTTTCGATAATCGATCGTAATAGTTCCCTGAAACGCCGAGGTACAGCGCTGTGGTATTCTCAACATTCGTTCAGCTGGTGTGATGTCACAGAAAGTTTGCGCGAAATGTGGCAAATGCATGCACAAGGTGACATTGCATTCAGTGTGTTAGCGAGCGAATTTATAACTTTATATTAAATTTTTAGAGTGATTGATTGTTTGTGTGTTCTAGTGTTACATTTGAATTAGCATTTTAAACAGTAGTTTCACAAGATGAATGGTGACTGTTAAAGTGACGTTGTAATAAGTTTATTTAATAAATAGTTTCTGTTAATGGTAAATGTTCCAATGGAAGTAATTCTTGAAAACATAAAACTTAAAACTAAATTATGTTTTATGAACATTTAGTAGTAATTTTAAATTACTTTTTAATTACGTTTTAGACAGGCAAATATTAACATTTTTAACATATTTTAAATTATTATTGTTAGTAAGAATAAATGTAACTTAGCCTTAGCCCTAATTAAGTGATTTACTATTATCGATTTGAGTTGTTTTGTGAATTTTGGGTGCTTAAAATAATTTTAAACTTTTCAACTTTAAGTTTAAAATTTTTTGATTTGACCAGTGAATCTCGCTATTTGACACCTGCATTTATGTTTTTACTTTCTCTCATTTGGAACATTAAAATGGTTCTTTTTAGAAATTGTCTACAATACTTTTTTTTTTATAAATGCCTACACTAACACTATATTTTACCGTAAGGATTAAGTTTTTTTATTTTCTTCATCTTACACGCTGAAGTATCTTGTCTATGATTTTTCTTAATTTAAAGTGTCACTTATGATTTTATTTAGGGTTTAATTATGTTCAGTGATATGTGTCGACGTACTTGAGTGTGGTGATTTGTATATTTTTGTATTACTTCAGTACTTCAGTTTTCTTCAGGATTGGCAGTGTACAGATATTTCCCACTTTACTTACACCTATGTAAGGGTATTATCTAAATCTGGAGAAGCTTTTGAGCTCAAAGCAACCCAGATAAAGGTAAAAGTGAGAGGAAAAATGTACTAAGAACTCAAAGACGTTTCGAGCAACCTTTTATTTTTACTTCGTTATTTATTAATATTTAATTCCTCTGTGCAAAGCGAAGTGCCAAAATAAGTTTGGTGTTGCATACATTGCCAAAATTCTTAGTATACACTTCTGATTATTGATTAAGTATGCAAAATATTCCTTAGATTTATTTATATTATATTTAACTTCTGATTCTAAATGTGGCTTTAAGATAACAGCTCAATGCTATCTTATTGTCATCTTAACAAAGGGAAAGTAAAAGTCTTACAAAAGCAAATAACACTCACCAAGTCCAAACGACAAAATGAGTATTTATTCCTTATATATATATATATATATATATATATATATATATATATATATATATATATATATATATATATATATATATATATATATATATATACATGTATCACAAAAGAGAATAATCGAGTATAAATTCTAACAACACACAGTTATCCTTCTGAAAAGAAAGAGAGAAAAACAAAATAAATTTGAAGTCTATATGACAAAATATCCCAGAACAAAGGTCTGAATAATAGATTGTTTACACTCAACAAAAACTTTAAGTTATCTTTCAAGCTTTGAGTGGCCAAAGAAAAATTGGTGAAATTTATCAGTAATTTTTACTTGTTTTAAATTGACAGATAAATAACAATGTATAGAATCTGAATGATTTATACCAACATAAGTCAACAAATCTGACAAGGACTTACAATGTAAATGTTGAGTATGGTTATTTAAATTTAAACGTGAATTGACATACCTCTTTTCAGTTTGCAGCTTTTACATAAACATGAGTAAAAAGAGAGCAATGAGTCGAATCCTTTATAATCTAGGTCAAAGGTTTTGGTCTCTTACCAAAAAGGGCAACTGCAAATAATCTGTTTGATCTCTCTCTCTCTCTCTCTCTCTCTCTCTCTCTCTCTCTCTCTCTCTCTCTCTCTCTCTCTCTCTCTCTCTCTCTCTCTCTCTCTCTCTCTCTCTTTCTTAACTTGCCAGAGAGGTTAGTCAAATTGATCAACAGACAGAATTTAACAAATAATAAATTTAATAAAAGGAAGTTACAGAATCCAGTCAGTCTAATAATGCCCTTTTTACCACACCACACATTTAGGTTAGCTATTATTCAGGATGAATCTATGTGGTAAAACCAATAAGAAGTTAAATAAAACAGCTCATGTGTAAGATATCGGCGATGTCCAGTCAAAAATAATAAAAAAAAATTTAAAAAATTATTATAGGCTATAATAAAAACAGTTAACAAATAAAACTACTAAAAATTACCGTTGTCCAAAATTATATAAACATTTAACTAGGCTCTCATTAATTCAACTAAAGAATCAAGACATATAACCTAACTTAACAAGAGCTTACAATCATACGATCTGAATGTTTAGCCAATAAGTGAAACGAATTAAATTATCGGCAAACCGACCCAACATAAATATTACAGTTTGTAGGTTAGAAAACCCGATCTCTGTTACTGTTACCAAATGATTACTACTGGAGCGGTCTATAAACAAAAACTCTCAAAGGAAAAAAAAACATTAACGTGAACACAAACACTTACTTCCACAAGATACTTTAATAGATAGGTCAGGGCTTCGTTATGACACACAAAAATTATATTTAGCAAAAACGACTAAAACTTAAAAGATACAGTCTTACTTTAAGACTGTACATACGGCTTAACGACAGTACTCTCCTTCTCTTTCTCTCTAAATCTCTGCTCTAGACTCGTCTATCCTCGATTTAACCAGACTGGCTTGAACTCACTTACTTCTTTTTTTCCCCTTATGTGACACTGCAGCCTAAATATTTGAATGTGTTAAATGGTTTTGTAACTAATCAATCAGAGTTTTATTTCATATCGGTTGATATCCTTAAAACGGATATGTTTTTGGTTTTTTGAACAAATATATTTGGATTATAACCCGACTAATTTATTTAATTTACAATGACATCTTGTAAATCATTTTAATTTTGCTAACAGGTGTACTAATGTTTATATGTATATATATATATATATATATATATATATATATCCTGTACCAAATTTCTAGTTCTCATATAAACACACGAGTGGGTTAAAGATGGCACATTGTCTAAATCCTTAGTTTATTTCAGCCGTAATTATGTTAAATATTTTTTATTATTAATATTTTTAAAAATACGATCCTTGGACGGCTCCGATGTGTTGTCGCGGAATCCCTCAGTTATTTTTTATTTCCTGGAACTGCCAGCTTCAGTCTAAAGACATATTAAGAAGAATAGCGCTTTCTGACACATGCTAGGACAAAGAGTTGGGAGTGATATAAGATCATAACTATTTAAAAAACTTCACCAATTATTTTCTATCAAGGGTTTTTTTTACGATGTCTATGTCTTGTTTTCCCAACCTCAGAAGAGCCACGATGAAACGATCCCTGTAGTTATTATATTCCCCGTATTAACCCTACCTCAGACACCCGACTCTCAATTTCGAATTGGGTATGTTAGGGAGGAAAATCGGTTACGATGAATACTTCAACAGCTGAATTGGCCAAAAGTAATAGGTTTCCACTAAATTGAAACAAGCGGAACAGGCGACCCTCTCTGCAGGGGGTTAGTGCAGAGCGCAGCACTGATCAAACGCCACGAGATGGCAGCCCCATCAAGATCTTACTCCACGAAGGGTCGGCGACCCCTCCAGATAACATTTATTTACTCAGGCTCCTCTCCGAAAAGTAGAACAACGCCAGACAGGTCAATCAGAGCTGAAACTGAAAAGCCAAAATTTTCTATCTCAACTACGTTTGGAAAGAAACCAGTGATTTGTTATTGCCGTAGCTGGTTCAAGATTGAGACCCTTATTACGAATACCCTGCTCAGATCTTATTTCTGTAAACGGTTTATAGCTACGGCTCATGTAAAAATTAATACAGTGACCCACCAACTGGAAGTATCGACGCTTAGATTAACGGGCAATGTATTGCCTGTTCACGGTTAATCGAGTGCTTTTGAAAACCCTGCTTCTGATCGACTATACATTCACATATTATACCCTCAATTCAACACTAGGTCTTGGGACTTTTTTCATTGATTCGCTGCCAACTAAATGCAAGACGGCGTACCAGTATATACTGTAGCATATGTGTAACTATAGGCAATTCTCGATAAAAATGAGCACTTTTTGAAGACCTCTCATTTGTGAATTAGAGAATAAATTTTCTATTTTAGTCTTAGACGTTAACTTTCGAGTCCGGTGAAATGTATACACTGTGTTTATTACTTACGGTGGCGTATGGTGGGGTATTGCAAGGTAAGCTGGTGCTTGCTCACTGCTGTACATTCTCGGTGCACGCAGCAGAAGCCAGTAACCACCGAGTAGCCTAAGGAAGCTGAATGTATCCCGACCATTCACAAGCGAGCAGCAAGGGACCCATTACACACGTCCTGTGGCATCAGCTGCCGAGCTACGTTTTAGTTGTGGAAATGTAAAAACTAGCATGCAACAGGGTATAGCACACAGCTAACGCCAACTTGCCTCGCAACAGTTCCATAGACTAAAGATGAGGTAGACCGCTTATTCGTCTTCTGTGCATGTACCCAACATTGGCCTACCTCAAAGGAACACAACTGTCAAAGTCACATTGTCAACAGTGATGAATGTGTTTGTATATATCTTAATTTTTAAATGACAAGCACTTTTATATTAATAAAATACTATTATCATTTTGAACGTAATCAAAAAGCATTACAAATTGACCAGAGGAAAAATAACAATATCTGAAAAGCACTTGTTTACTAAGCAGAGTTCTGATCTCAAATCCAATCCACGCCATTTTTGCTACCCGTACATATTCGCAGAAAAACAGTTCAATGTTGGGACACGGAGATCGTTTGTGCGCAGCCTGCGAGATCGGTCTACCTCATATTTAATCTATGAACAGTTCACCACACGCCACTGGCACTTAGTGTGCAGCTGACATACACTCTCTACTACACACCTCTCTTTTTTGTTTAAAGTACCACGAAAATAAATTATTCCGCATTATCTTTGGAAATAGAACCTCATTTCTGCAGGACAGCTGAAAAACCAAAAAAGGGGGGGGGGGGGTGGCGCTCTACTCAATAATAAAATAGCCAGCTAAATTAAAACTCTTGGTAGAGTTGCAGACAGAAAAAAATTAAGATCCAGGACAAGGTGACGAGGCGTGGCACAAATACCACACACCTATCCTAGGTGAGTGAGTGAAGAGATTTGGGAGGCTCTTAACATCGAGGTCTTCAGAGCCGATGAAGGGGCTTTGAGGTGAGAATGGAGCATGAAAGGGCGCGGGGAACGGGATATCCTCGACAAAACTCGACGACCAGCGGCATCGTCCGGCACGATTCCCACATGCGAAAATACGGATGAGTGGCCCGAACGGGGATTGAACCCGGTTCGCCTTGGCGGGAGGAGAGCAGGCTAACCGCTCAGCCACCGCGACTTCATCAACTTGTGTCATTTGGCCAGTTCACAACTTACATGCAGGCAGAGGAACAAGTCGCAATCAATGCTGCACGTGTGGTAACGGCACAGAGCACCTACGAATACAGATACGAAACAGCTACTTATACCATTAACTCCAGCTAAACACGCCAGCAAGCTAGTCTCGCTGGCCCACATGTTCGAACGCCATTCGCCAATCAGCGCTCGGCAACCCACTCCCCACTCCTCGCTAGCTGGCAGCCCAGCCAACAGGTAACTTGCAGTAGACGATCAGGAAACAAGCCTCGTTCACAGAGACTCGCGCAGCCTATCAGGAAACAGATATCGACTATTCACGGTTTGTTCAAACTTTTTGAATGAAATCTTTTGAATCAAACCTTTGAAATATCACGCCATGCATGACGTGAATGGCTGTTTTCTAAATATGTCATATATCACAAGCGTTTAATATTTCTGTTAACATGAAAGTATCTTTTTTTTTTTTGAGTCTTTTAAACTTTTTACTTATATTTTATTTAAAAATTATAATGTGTAATGTATTATTAATATGAATGAAAACAGTGAGAAAATGGGTGTATTTGTAACGGCTAGTAATAGGGTATTTCTTATGCAAAATTATATTATTCTGAATGCGCACGAATGCAGTGCATTGTCACTTAGGTGTAATTTCTTAGACTCGGTTAAGCTTTATCTGAATGAGGCGGAGGAATATATTGGAAGTAGAACTTTAGTAGGGCTTCACAAGAGTAGTAAGTAACCGTGAACGGACTATAAGCCCGTACCACAGGGAACCACCATGACATTCCGTCTCTACGTAATCTACTCTGTGGTAACGACGTCAGCTGCAACGAATCAAGTAGGCCGGTAAATGGATCCCAGTTACATAAATTAACAACCGCCAGCTGTTTTCTCGCCGCGTGTTCTAGGACTCCTTTCACCTCGGTCGTTGAACTCCTTTGGATTTCCAGTCCAGCTTCTTCCGGACAACTGTTAACGCTACGTAAAGGAAACGCATATAAAGGGATATAGTGGAAAGGGCGAATCCAATTCCAAAATTCTAGTTTATTTCCAGAGCTCTAACGGAGGTCACTTCACCCGCGGCGTGTGGTGAACTGTTACAACGTTTAGGCTGTTCACTGTAAAGTGAGCACTTTTGAAAGCACTGCTTAAGATCTACTTGTATACACGTTGTGTATTCCTCCGCCTCATGTAAAATTAATATTGCTATGGCCTTCATCACTTTGTTAATGCTTCGATCAAGTGAAACTGTGAAATTATTAAGAAAGTAAACACTTTACAAATCTGTTCGTTTTTACACTTCGATGCATTAAAAAACAGAAAGAGAAAGAATTAATTTTAAGTTATAGATTATTCACAGTAAAGTAAACAACTTTGAAAGCTTTCTCATTTGGAATAATATTCAAAAAATATATTTGATTTTTACCTTAGGCATTAACTTCCGAGTGCCGTGGAATATACACACTTTGTTCATTACTTGCATGGCAATATGTATTTAAAAGTGTGATTAAAAGCTAAAAAGGGCTAAAATAAAAAAGTAACTAGAGCCTCAAAAATGCTCACTTTACCGTGAACCGCCTATATCACAATGGTTACCAAAATACCGCGGCATTTAAATACAATCATTGAGAAGGTCAAATCTCATATTTATTTAATCAAGAGAAGATGTTTTTGATAAATAGGCGAATAAATAATTTTGCCTAATTCCTTAATACAACTTAACAAAAATAACAAATATAATAAACAAAAATATACCAATTAAATAATTATTCTACATAATAAAAGGTTTACTGTGTAATTTGTTTTATTAATTTTGAGGTAAAATTTAAACTTTAATTATCTTGACCTGAAATAAATAGTGAATTAAATTTTATAAAATAAACTTATAACGGCAGTATATATACTGATTAAAAATTCAAGAAAGATTAAATCTGGGACTATCGATTACGGAGCAGATTCCTCTGAAAATACAAAAACATCGCCAAATTATTTAGGTTTAAAGAACATATCTACTACTACCTTGGCCAAAATTAACATATAGAATAACAGGGTATCTAATCCTAGTTTATATTCCATATTTCAAATAATCTAAAATACACGATTAATAAAAAAATTTATTTTACGTCAATATTAATCAATTAAACTCAAATAAAATAATAATGATTAAAAAAATAGATATATTGATTTACGAATAACATTTCACAACAACGTAATTATAATTAATAAATGTATCACTGTGACTAACATGATAATGCAACAATTGATCAGGCGCCACTGCGACAAGGCGAACCAGGCCCAATTCCACGAGGGGTGAATCAATGGTTTTCCCGTGTGGTAAACGTAGCGGACGTTGCGTATGTTTTAACATGCGCACTGAGTGCCATTCGCCCGGTAGAGGTGGTAACGACGAAGAGAAAGTAGTTTTATGTTTTAAAGTTGAATTAAAAGTGGTAGGTAAAACATTTGTGACAACTGAAATGGTTTCTGTTTCTTTTTTTAATGCATCAGAGTGTAAAAATTAGCAGATATGTAAAATATTGACTTTTACTAATAACTCCACAGTCTCGCTCGGCCGATGAATGAATAAAGTGATGAGACCCATAGCAATGTTAATTTTACATACGGCGGAATAATACACGACAGACATACAAGTAGATCTTAAGGAGGGCTTTCGAAAGTGCTCAGTTTACCGTGAACAGCCTCTAACGTGTTTGATTATATTGGAAGTAATCGAGAGGCATCGTCTGAAGCGTGAGTTCTTTTCGTAGGACAAGCGCATTAGACATGCTTTCCCTTAGTTTTAAGGGCGGCGGACGTAAATGGCGGCCAAGTGCAGAGAACTGCTCCTGCATTCGCAGCGGTGGGGACGAACCACCCACGCCCCTTCTCTGGGATTATAAGCAATACTATCCCTGGTTCCATTTTGTTTCCGCAGTAAATTGTAAGTGCAAGAAAAATTGGCGCCGGCAGTACTAGTAGGTGTATATCGACTTGCAAGAGTGGAAGGTTACGGCGTAATTAACCTCGGCGCGTTTTCCGCGCGGAGGAACAAGAGGTGCGTGGGGGGAGGAAACCCCGGACCCTCAGTAATTATCGCGAGCCATTAATCAACAGCCGGGGGGGGGGGGGGGCAAACCTCCGCGTTTGGTGACCGGCTCGTTCGACCGCGCGGCCAGTCCCGCACGCGGACAACGGCTCCGGAGCCCACACTCCCGACACAGAGCAGTCACATGTACAGAGGCGCAATCTGCCGGCGCGGCTGTCGCTCCCAAGGACCTCCGCACAACGCCCTCTGCGGTGTGAGGGGTCACGGTGGCTGAGCAGGTAGCATACTCGCCTCCCACCAAGGCGATCCGGGTTCAATCCCCGGCTGGGTCACTCCGGATTTTCGCAAATGGGAATCGTGCCGGACGATGCCGTTGGTCGGCGGATCTTCTCGGGGATCTCCCGTTTTCCCACCCTTTCATTCCGATGCTGCCCCATACTCGCCTCAATCACCCTCATCGGTTCTCAAAACCTCGATGTTAAGAGCCGTCCAAATCTATTCACTCACTCTGCGGCGTGCCTCTCCGCCTTGGTGACACAAGTAGGGATTGTACAATTGTCGTGAATAAATTTTGTGACAAGCCATACTCCAAACGTAGGTGCACTTAGGTCATGCTTGTTATTGGATTAGAGTTTATCAGACACTCCCTCGAGGACTATGAATAAGAGCCCCGAGTATTTAGCGGATTGAGTTGGCAGCAAGCTAGGTTGCACAATCCTCTCCTCTATACACTCGAGACATTATCGTTTGCTTATTGGTTGCTGTGATCAAGTAAGGCCTCTGTTTAGGACTGACTAACACTACTGCTTCCTGCTTATTACTGGATCACAGTTAAACGGGGCGTGTCTAAACAACTGTCGCCCAATTACAACAGTAGGAGAAAAGAACAAGCAAGTTTATGGAGTCTGCCTTGCAAACGAATGAATTCGCGAAATACTCGTGGCTCTAACTATGGCCCAATAACTAGGGGCAGTGATTTTCCGCGAAAATATTTCGAGATAAGATAACAGATCAAGGGACTGTGGGGTCATCCAGCGTTTGTGATCGGCTGAAGCATGATGTTCTGCCCATGTTAACTGTTTGCGCAGGAATCAAGAAGGTAGAGTGTCAGAGTTACGGAATCCTGAGTGGCTCAGTCAAAGGAGGAAATGATACCAGCAGCCAATGGAGGTATGACAACATCCGAGGTGTATAAATTGTGTTGAAGTCTTTTGTGTGCTCCGATTTATTCACGAAAAACCAGTGGCCATACCAATAACACACCTTCGAGGAAAGAAGCGCATAATACCATGCTACCTATTCAGGTTTGGAACTAACCACCACTGAACAAAGATCTGAGGCATGTTTGAAGTGTGAATATGATTGTGGAGTGAATTCGTGAAATTTTCCCGTCCCTAGAAATAGGCTGTTCACGGTAAAGTAATTACTAGAGACCTGCAAATTCGCGTTGTCTTTAGTTAACAGGATCAACTCCACTGCCCTGTAGATACATGACCACAGTCAGTGGTTTTATTGGTCGCTAATATTTAAGTGGAGCCACAAGCCTGTTTGATTTCGTTACAGAAAATTGGTCCGTCCAAGCTGAAGTTACGTTACTTGCTCAAGATTCCCGCGAGGCGTGCATGTCAGACATACTGCCGGCCTACGGCAGAAGTCGGTCAAACGCACAGTAACTTGGAGTTCAGTCTGCCGCTAAATAATATCGCGAATTTCGCAGGTCTCTAGTGATTACTTTTGAAAGCCCTGCTAAAGATCTACTTTTCTCCGCATTTTATATCCTTCCGCCAGATGTATGTACATTGCTGTGGGCCTAGTCACTTTAATCATGCGTCAGTCAACTGAAAACGTGATATTTTTTGGGAACCTAAGTGTGTCTACAATATGCCATTTAGTACTCCGATGGTACAAAGCAGAAACAACACCAACTTGATTTGCCGTAAAAGACACCGTAATACAAAGACGCAAAGCCACGACTTGTAACTATTGTTCTTAAATTACTACCAACTGAAATGGTAGCCTGTATGCTTGTGTGTACGTTAGTATACACTGTATATCCGCTAAACGGGCAGCAATTTCTTCTCAAAGGTTGGTCTCCACAGTGCTCACTTTAGTGTGAACAGGCTATATCACAGAATACTTGAGAATTTAGAATTGAAACAGCTGCTTATACAGTGAACTCCATACACAGGAACGAAAACATTGTGTGTTTGCATGTTACCTGCCAGAGGCTAGCCCAACCAATAAGAAACAGAAAGCAGCGTGGTCGATCCGACACACTAACAATCCGAAACTGAGTGCGCTTCTGCATATTTATCTAGTCTGTGCTTTAGCCTGTGTCTTGGACTAATGAGCAGTCCGCTGTCGTGCTAATACGTCGCCACGGCACAGATCGTTAACATGAAAATTCTCGCAGCCAATGATGTGGGGCGAACATGGAGCACATCCACAAATTACTTAATGAAACTAGGGTGTAATTAACTGACTCAGTGACCACGTTTTCCATCCGTTATCCTCTCAGCGTTTTATTTCTGTTTCGAACCACATGAGTGATGGCTACACACTTCAAGAGGCGGTACCAGCGCATTGCGAGTATTCTGGTAATGCAGCTGCTATCTGACTACTTTCTTTCTGTCAACGGAAGTAAATCGCGCAGACAAGTGGAGTGTGAAGACCTGTATTGCGAATCTGGAAAGAGCAAGGGATTGCGTATAATTCATCTTACCCATTTTGATAGCACGATAATACTGCACCTGCACCAGCATCAGAAAGCAAACGCCATGCATGCCATAAAACACTAGATGAACTACACAGTATTAAAAAAAAAAAATTCATAATCAAGTCGGCAGAAAAGGCAAGATGCAGAAAGAGAAATATGGGAAACGAAGAGAGTTTTCAAAATACGCAGAAGAAATAAGAAGCAGAAAATAATAAATACATAAGTAAATTTTCTCAAGGGTGTTCGACCTCAAAAAATTAATCATTTTACATTTGTACCTGCTATCGTCCACCTTGTACGCATTGTATGTGAAAACGTTTTCTTCTAACAAATAAAAGTTTACACTATATATTGTTTTTAATAGTTTGATGTCAAATACAAAATTCTTCTGTTTCATTACTAAGTTGTACAGATGAAAAAATTTACAAAGTAAACGAATCCTATGGTCTACCGCGTGCCAAATATGTAAATCACCAACTAACAGATCATATATATGAAAACAAACGTTAAAATAAAGATATTTTTATATTTTTAACATTTTTTCAACGTATAAACAGTTAATTTGGTGATTACGTATATGTCAAGCAGTAGCCCACGGCATTCGTTTATGTTATAAATGTTTTCATCTGCACAACTTAGTACGCCTATATGTTATAATTGTTGCAAAGAAACAGAGGAATTTTGAATTTGAGGAAAATGTCTTCACATACAATGTATACGGGTTAAACAATGTTTGGTACAATTATAAAACAATTAATTTTTTGGGGTCGAACACCGTTACGACGTCTTTAAACTAACACTTATGGCAAAGAGTTGATTTTCCAGGAGGCTAAACTTCGCGATACTCTATATAATCAGACCATCTTTAAGAATGTACTTTACATTATATAATATCAATGATTAAAAATGACAAAAAAAAAACCCGTATGGAAAAATACGCAACTTTTAAGAAATCATTAGGGCAGCCGTCCCTTGTCCCCTAAGGAACAGAGTTCCGTCCTAAGTCAGTCCCTCTTGTTCTCTCTCTCCTCTGGTCCTCGATAAATCAAAGTTTATATGTCTTCAACGCCGTTCACGTCAAGTAGAGAGCGCCCCAGATGACGTCACATTCACAAGAGCCACCAAGTAGTTCTGTAGAGGGGGAGAGGAGGTGAGCGACCCGACGAGGAAACCAGCCCAGCGGACAGGCGCGCGGTATGACTATAGCCCGCCCGCCGACATAACAGTGGAGCAGACCAATCAGATTGGGCACACGCACCAAGGTAAGCCACAGCCAAAGCAGCAGAGATCATCCACGTAACTCTCCTAGAACCATCAGCAAATGGCACGGGTATCGTTCTTAAGGGGGAGGCCTGGTTTAAGGAATTTTGCACGTCTGAGGCCTAAAAGCGTGGCAGCGCTAGAGGCGACCGAGACATGCGCATCAACTATCCCATTGCCTCTACGCGCAAAGCACTGAACTGGCGCGCAGTCTTGCCGTCGATAACGTGTCTCTATGAGACTTTCAACGGAGACTCTACCAATTTTATGACGTAATAATAAAATATAAAGGTTTGATGCCCGTCCCCATTACTTTTTAAATGCTTTAGAGAGAAATTGAGGAACTGATAAACATATAGAGACACGTTACATTTCTTAAATGCTATTCGTAAGTAGACGTCACTCAGACACATTGGACGGTTTTTTTTAATAAAACGTTTTCTCCTGGGGATCTGCACACCGTTCGGCGGCCTACCCAGGCCATAATGCAGACGTTCGGTGAACGATGTGACGCCGTCACACAGGAACACTTCTGACATGTCTGCAAACGCCTGAGCATTACCAGAAATGTGTCATCCGATCACAAATGTAACAAGGTGATACAGGATTCTGAATTATATTTATTATAGTCAATTTTCTGAAGGCCTCTAAAATTCTACATTCATTATATTCCACCGCCCCCCCCCCCCCCCCGTGCAAACAAAACTTAACTAAGTATAGAAAATTACACCAAAGGAACAACGCACCTCATTAGTAGGCAATCTGTTCAGTAACATTTAGCATAAGTACTATTTCTTACTGACATACCAACACACATATTTTCTCTCTGTTTTTACCCGTTGCTCTTAATTATAAACGAAATATTATAATTAAAACCATTTTTACAGAACAATAAAACAATAATAATCGTATGAAAAAAGTGCACTATCTTGTAGAGAACTATTTTAGAATGAGTATATACTGACACTTGCAGGGTACTATATCTACGACAGTCTCTCCCACATTGCTTTGAGGAATTTTATTCTATCTGCGAGATCCATAACTATTGTACAAAGCATACTAGAAACTGATAACCCCTTCAACCTACCTTTCATTATTTCGAAAGCGATTTTACTTTTCAGCAGTTAAAATATTTAATTCACTACATCTCCTGTTTAAAGACCAGCGTTACAGCAAAACTAACAATTTAAACATGATATAGTCTTTATTTACATGCCAACACATTTTACACTGTTGATGAATATTTAAATCACTCTCAAAATAAGTAACAGTTTTAAATATCCTACAGATATTCTCTTATCTGTAAAATGCAGATATTTATGTACTGTATTATGTGGATACTACGTCTGTAGTTGCATTATGTAAATATTTCCTTAACTTCTCTGTAAATGAGTATGCTGTGGTTTCTAGCTCTATGTGCTGATGCACGTTAATAGAGGAACTTATTAATGTATAAAATTCGTTTCATATTAGAAAATATTATATTTGCGTGCTCCATATCCCCATTGTCCACAACACATATAAATGTATTACCGGAGTGACTAAAAAAAAAATTTCTTTGCTATGTTTAAAAATACAGTGAGTGTAAGAGAACGTATATAACAATTATGTTTTCTTAGTGTAATCGTTTTTATGCAGAAAATTATCAATAATACAGCAATATTTCACCCAAAAAGCTCTAAAATAATCAAGTAGTAATAAATTAAACTCGAGCAAAAAGAGAATTGAGTCAAGTCGTCATATTCGAGATAACGACAAGTAGTAATAAATGTAAAAAACATCAAAGTAAATTAATTAATGGGAAAACGTAATAGGAAAAATCCAGCCATTGCTCCCTAAAACACCTGTGTATATTATAAAAAAAATAATTTTTGATTTAACAAGCAGTGAAAAATGCTCCCTCTCCCGCACACACCACACACGTACACACACTTTTTCAATAAATCCTGCAGCTGTTACTGCGCCCACATAGCGTGTAAGGAACACACCAAGTTTCAAAACTGGGTCGTATGCAGTACGACGATCAATGGCGGCCAATCTACCGCACAGGTCTTTGTACACACAGCAGCTGGGTGAAACAGCAAGGAGCAAGACGGATACCACAGCAGTTACACTCAAGTTACACGCCAGCGTGATAAACCTGGAGACTTCAAACCTGTCTACATGAACCCGCTGGACTGCGGTGGTGTAGTGGTTAGACTACTCATCTCCCACCTGGGTGAACCGGGTTCGATCCCAAATTTTTGCATGTGGGAATCGTGCCGGACGACGCCGCTGGTCGAAGGGTTTTCTCGGGGGTCTCCTGTTCCCCGCCCTTGCATTCCGGCGCTACTCCATACTCGCCTCGCTTTACTCTCATCGGATCTCAAGCTCTCGATGTTACGAGCCGCCCACATCTCTTCACTTCACTTCACTTACGTGAAATCGCAAGTAAAATCCATCATCTTCGCTATATGTTTGTTGTCACCTGATTTTTTGTGGAGGAGGCTATTGGCAAAAAATTTATTTAGTCTGTAGTTATTGAACGAACAATCATTTTACAGGACAAAATTTGATAGAAAAATTTTTGACAGCACTGACAAACTGGTCAGGCTCAAATGTCCCCTTTTTAGTGGAGGATTTGGCAAAGGATCAGTCAGTGCGTTTACGACAGCATGAGCGCTCCTACCCCTTCCAATTGCCATTTGACACCTCATTGACTTTTGTCAGGGATGGCATAACCTTAGACGAATGTGGGTGCGCAATTGTGAAAATACTGGGTCTCCACGTGACTCGAACTCCTGATATCTTGGCAATGGTTATGTCATTGGTTACAAGGCCACCAGCCACCTAATTATCCACGTTACGATATGGTAGCACGATAGATAGGAAATTGCCATATATATATATATATATATATATATATATATATATATATATATATATATATTATTTATATATATATATATATATATATATGTGTGTGTGTGTGTGTGTGTATTAATTGTTTGAAAATAACTGAATGGCAGCCAACATTATGCACCTATGTGTGATGCAAACATCGACGAAGCATTAAGGGCGACGCCACCGGCGTATGTGAAGCGGTCTTGCCTCTATGCGTAAGGCGCTCAACTGGCCGTCGACGACACGCCTGAATGTGACTTTAAAGGGTGACGCTATAATTTTATTGGACGCGACTCTGTAGCAAAGTCCAATGCATGCCCTTATCGTAAATCCGCACGTATCCGGTTAGTGTATTTTGACATACGTACAACAGTCTGGAAAAGCAGTTTTTTGCTATTTTAGAGGACATTAAGATAATATTTCCAACTTGCGTAATGTCTTGAAAGTATAGTTCCGCCATTGTCTTGAATGTACTTTCTTTTCGTGTGGGTAAACTTATTTGGGGCACGTTTTATAGTTTCGTCAAAAAAACAAATTTTTCAAACACACTGCTACGGATTTCAAACACCAGGCGGGCGACCGCCGTAACTTGCAAACGTGTTCTTGCCACTATTACATTTACACAATTGCGCGAGTAATGAGACATACTCCGTTCGCGGTTAACCATACTTTTCTGAAGACCTGTTTAAGTTGTACTTCCAGGATATTCCTCCTCCTCATACAAACAAAGCTTAGAAAACTACACCAGAGAGTTAACGCATCGCATTCATGCGCACTCAGTAGATAGTCAATTCGCGGTCAAGTGAGCATTTTTTAAGGCCCTGCGAAAATTTTTCCTTTTAGCCATTTTCTATTTTTCCCCCACTTTTCAATATAAACATTGCCCTCTAACCATAAACACACTACATACATTCCACCACTCCCAAAAGTTAATGTCTGAAGCTGCCATAAAATATATTTATTAGTGGTTAATGCCTATTCGAAGAACCTTAAAAAGTGCTCACTTTACATAAGAACTATATCCTGCTGGGTACTAACAACTTGCCTAATCTTTCCTTGGTTTTGTTCATATTATTTATAAATATTATTTTACAATTTATAAATAAAATACAAGTAAACGCTCAGTTTAACCAAACATAAGGTACTTTAGGTTAACACAAGTATAATACGCTTGAGATACCTGACATATTTAGGAAACGACCAAGAACATCACACATTAGGTGATTTTTTAAAGGTTTGATTCAAAAGTGAAAAGAAACAGCGAATAGACTATTATTGTGTCTCGAATTAGCAGAGATAAAGGCGGTTCACGATAAAGTGAGCACTTTTGAAATCAACCTTAGTAAAATGTCACTGCCCCTGCTTGCATATATTTCAAAGGGCGCAGTGAGTGACATGTACCCAATAAAGTTGGTAACGATGGATGGAAAGTAGTTCCATATCTTAACGTCGAATTAAAAATGTTAGGTGTCCATTTGTGATAACTTAAATTATTTTATTTTGCTATCTGTTTTTTTTTAATTCACCTGATTGTAAAAATTACCAGATTTGTAAAATATTACTTTCTTAATAATTTCACAGTTTCACCTTACCGACGCTTGAATAAAGTGATGAGGCCAATGACAAGTTAGTTTCACTTAAGGTGGAAGAATGCATGAGGTGCATACAAGTATATCTAAAGCAGGGCTTCCCTCGTTTTACCTTGAAAAGCCTATAAATTCCGCTACAAGAGGGGAAAGCTGCGCTATACAGGAAAGATGCCTCACCACAGTTTCGCCGGACGGGGGTGTATCTTCGGGCTTTTCTGAAGCCCTGCTAAAGTTCTACTTCCAGGATATTCCTCCGCCTCGTGCAAACTAAGCTTAACTAAGTCTGGGAGATTACACCAGAGGGAAAACGCACCGGATTCGTGCGCACTCTGTTGTAACAGTATTTTGTATAAGAACTATTTATTACTGGGCGCTACCATAACACACATGTTTTCTCTTTGTTTTTATTCAAATTATTTATAAACGAAGCATTATAATTTATAGTTAAAATATAATATTTCAATTTAACAGAAGAAAAGCAACTTTTATGAAGACAAGTATAAAACGCTTGCGATATATGGCACATGTAGGAAACAACCAAGCACGACATACATGGGGAGATTTTTCAAAGGTTTGATTCAAAAAGGTCGAAGAAACCGTGAATGGACTATAGTTGTGCTGACTGCAGCAGAATGGCTAGGCACAGAGGAAGAGGGGCGTTGTAAGGGCAGTGCGCCCACGACGTGGAAGGGAAGAGGGCGGTTAAGGGTCGCGACCAGCCAACCCCTTCCCACCCCCCGCCTACACCCCGGCACTCCCGACAAGCCGGCACGAGTAGTGAGGCTAATTACAGGTCATTTAGACTAACACTAACTCCTTCATTAGAAACAACGATCGGCGCTGTTCTCCCGGACCAGTTTAATTACGAACGCGCGGCGGGCCCGGCGATTCGTTGCCGGGTTGTGTAGCTGCGACCTGGCGACCCTATCGGTCGTGGACCTGCGAGCGGAGATCGATTGGTCGATCCCGCCGCGACCGTGTCACTATACCACCACCCTCGCCCCCCTTTCCCGTGCGGAGCACAAGCAAGTCCCCTGACTACATCACGTTTCTGCATCTACTGATGAACATTCTTCTAACATATACAGGAGAAAGATACATGAACGCATTTACTGCATTTTTCCTGATACCCCTAACTAAATTAAAATTCAAGACTAGGTGGCAGCGTTCTGGTAAAGAGCAAATTTAATACATATATTTGAGCAGTATCACTTGTATATATAGCCACCATGAAAATGTGATAGTCTATTTTTAGTCATCATTTAACTCCTAAGTTTATTGCAAAGATTTTGGTCTTTACCGCATACCTATTACCATACCTATTAGAAAATAAATATTTCATAAATGGTCTCAGACAAACAATATTATAAACTTTATTGCTATTATAAAAAACATATTTCTAGACATGTATGTTGTGATCATGAATTTTGTCTGCCAACCCGAGGGTATTAGTTTAAAGGCTGTTCACGTTAAAGTGAGCACTTTTGAAATCAACCTTAGGGAAAAGCCACTGCCCCTATAGGCTGTTTCTCAGTAAAGTGAGCACTTTTTAAGGCCCTTCTAAATTTTTACTTTCACCCAATTTCTATCTTCCTGCTGCTTTTTAATATAGATATTGCAATGTGGTCCATAAACACAGTATGTATATTTCACCCTCTCAAAAGTTAACGCCTAAGGCTGCAATAAGATATATTTATTAGTGGTTAATGCCTGTTGGGAGGGCCTTAAAAAGTGCTCACTTTACGTGAATAGCATATACCTGCATACATTTTAACGGGCGCCCTCAGTGACATGCGCCCAGTAAAGTTGGTATAGACTGTTCACGATAAAGTGAGCACTTTTGGGGGCCTAGTTGCTTTTTCCTCTCCGTTATGTTTTATCCTTTAAACACCTTTTTAGTTAAAAATTGCCAAGTAAGTAATAAAGGCAGTGTGTATATTCTACAGCACCCTAAAGTTAATGTCTAAGGCTAAAATAAAATATAATTATTGACCATTGTTCCAAACGAAAAGGCTTTCAAAAGTTCGCACTTAAACGTGAATAGCCTGTAACGATGGGTGGAAAATAGTTCTATACCTGAACGTCGAATAAAATGTGTTTGGTAACCACTTGTGATAACTTAAATTACTTCTTTAATTTTCTGTTTTTGTTTATGCATCGACGTGTAAAAATGAGAATATTTGTAAAATATTTACTTTTACAATAATTTCGCAGTTTCGCTTGACCGACGCATGAATAAAGTGACGAGGCCCATGGCAATGTTAATTTTACGTAAGGCGGAAGAATACACAGCGTGCACACAAGTAGATCTTAAACTTCAAAAGTGCTCATTTAACCGTGAGTAGCCTATTGATATATTGTTCGCTCGCCAAGTGCCCCAGCGGACATGGTTGTGTTTTGCAAGTCGGCTTTGTTGTGACGAGACGTCTTGTTTACTGTTTGCACGTGCGTTCTAGTTTACCGCTAATTCTAGGGAACCGTGTTATCGCGGTTGTACAGTTTTCTCACCTTTATATAACTCATATAAACTCATCCTTGTGGAATGCGGCTGCCGTGGATTCTGGCGGCACTCGAAATAGGAATTAGTGGAAAACCAATGATTTGCAGTGAAATTCAACTACTCGAATCAATCAAAATCACTCAACGTGGAATCGGTGAAAAACCACTAGTTGTTTCAGTGAAAAATTTTCACTGATTGAATAGGCGATAGTCAACTGCGTCAGCGAATTAAATACTGTTTTATTGAATTCAGCCAAATCATTACGAGAATAAACATATTTCCGATAGTCACTAGTTATATTGTGCAATTTTACGTAATTAGAAAGAAAGCAAAAAAAAAATTACTGTTTAGGATTTGAACCGACAACGCCCTGCTTCCAGACGTTGACTGTAACGGGAAAATTAGACTTACATGTATTATACGTCTATCGAAAATATGTAGCTGTAAACTATGTCTTTTTTTTTTTCGTTTTGTAGTTTAATTATAATTATTAGGACTGTTAAAACAAATAGCATGTATAAATGCACTTACTTCACCACATTTTATTCAGTTTACACATTCAAACAAAGCGCTATGATGATTGTGAGAAAACGAAATGAAAGACGTAAAAACGAAATTAAAGAATGAATTTTGCCTCGTAAAATGGTAGGCCTATTATAAAATACGAAACTCGTATTTAAAAAATATAAATATTATGGATTTCATTAGTTTATACGTTGTTATTTAATCCTGTTTAATTGATCCATCAAGCAAAAAACAAAATCATTGAAAAAGAAAAAAAATGAAATGGTTGATGAATCAGTGGAAAATGTCACCAAATCAATAAGTGATGGAAAACTGGTTTTCTTTAACTAATCCAGTTAAATTGATTGAAGTGACTGTTAAATAAGTCAGATGCTGTTAACTGACTTAAATAGTGAAATTCTCACTGATTCATATTTACAATGCAGGCCGCGACTGACTACTCGCATGCTTGTTCAGCTGTCATCTACCTTGGTGAGCACGCGTGTTAAAACCCATGTTTAGCTGGGTTATCAGGGCGACGTTGCCGTACAGTGGGACAAAACACCCTTTTCCTAGACAAAACCTCTGATATTGTAGTTTTTGTTCTATTTGTATCGCTTATACGCCAACTATTTAAGTATATGAAGCAAATATGAAGCATAAAACTCTGCATTTCGAAACATCAAGGTGTCAAGATCAAACATTATTTAAACACTCATAATTCCACGAAACCAGCGAAAAAAAATAAAGATATTATTTCTGTTTTAAGAATCAAAAGCAATGATATTTCTGTTAATACAACACAATATATAGCAATTAATAGAATCACTTTAATAATTATAATCACTATCATTAACATCATCATCAACATCTTCACACCACAAGCTACGAACTTCAACTTCTGGGCTTATTTTTCTGTTTTTCCTCGGTGCCAGTGCCCTAATAGAAGAGATTACAGGGTCAGCAAATATAAACATTATATTCATTAGATCTTTGTTATTCGCCTCTCTGCTTGACTTGCGACATATTCTCTCCCGGAACATGCGAAAATCTTTGCTCCGGCTTCCTGGGTCCCTTCACTTACTGTAGCGTTCCTGTCGGAAGCAACGCGACTTCAATAACGCGCGAACCATGAATTAGAATTTTGTGCACTGCAAGAGGCATCGGATACCACAAATACTCACCGACGTAAAACCGCGCTGTACAAGGGCGCATTGAAGAAAATATTGGGCGCTGAGACCATATCCACAGGATAAGGTGCACAATGTCATACCACACCGCTCTATTAGGACAACAGAAAGCCCCGTGTTCGATGCCGGACATGCGCTGTCATCGGAAAAACGACGGGCTGTATTTCCGTCATTCGTTGGACCCTGACCTTGTTTGACAGTACGAATAAGCATGTCCATCACTAGTCGGAATAAGTTCAAATTAATAAAGATTCCGCTTAGGGTCACGATACCTGGAGAGATGATGGCCGTTGTGGGCTCAGATTGACTTGTTTCACTCCAAGTGTCGTAGGATTAAGGTTAGGTTTATGTTTCGGGTTAGGTTTGAGTTTCATTTTCTACTGTGGCTTTTAAATAAAGACTCGATTCAGGTTTTTTTTTAAGTTAATTTCAAGCCCTTCTTGATAGTGCGTCCCGATCGTATTTTTTAATTTCATGTTGCGTTGCGTTTCGTCGATCTCTTAGGGTGTAATGTTACAGCAAAAACTTGGGGGTTCAAGTGTCTGTATAATACGTATGCGAAATTACCTTCGTTTTGCAAATTTTCTTTATATTTTCTTTAAAATTCCTAAACAACAATCTTAAACCAAAGCTCGTGACAGAGAAACTAAGACATGATTGTATTGGACCAAGTTTCCCCCTTTTTTTATTTGTTGAATAAATCTGAAATCGAGTAGAGAAATTTGACACATCTAAGATCCTCAAATTTAACATGGTTAAATAGTGTTGCTAAAACGTAACTTTATTGGAAAATTCATCGTAATTAAATATTTATAAACGTAGAAGATTGGCTTAGTTAAACTATTTTAATTTATTTACCATTTAATTTTGCGAGTATTTATGTAATTTATTTAAGTAGTCCAAGCCCTTCCCCAATTCCGTTACATTATAACATTTTTAAGTTTTGGTTAACTTGTGTTTAGGACATGTCAGTTGTTACAAGGGTCCTGTATGGAACCTTTGGTGTTTCCTGTTTGAACGAAGTTTAAGCAGTAAGCCAACGATTCACACTTTATCGGGACGTGAATTAAGTGATCGTGTACGTGGCAGTACGGCGGAAGAATACAAATGAGCAGAAAGGTAAGTAGGTCCAAGACAGGCATTTCCAAAGCGCTTCACTAACCGCGAACAGCCTATATCTACATAACCATACGAACCGTGGTTCTTGGCGTAAAGTGCATAATTTACTCCGTAGCTGTAGCCCACATTTAGCTTGATCGCTGATTGTGCCACAGTCTCGTACGAGACGTGAAATGTGGCATGGCAAAATACAGCACGGCGCCGTCCACAGCAAAAACAGCAGCAAGTTGGCCGCAACATGTCACCTTTTCCACTGGGCGATTAGCCCGGTGCTCGCTGCTCCATTAATTAAAATCACCTGCAGCGTGTAATACCTGAACCGCAGGGCCCAACATTGTTTTTAATGCATCTTTTATTTTCTACCATTACACCTTTCCCCTTCCCCAACAATCAATCCCTTTCCCGAACTCAATTCCCCACCAGAGTTTTATAACTGTAAGCCATCACTGTAATCGGGTTATCAGTGACGTGAACGTGCCGGGCATTACATCTGATAATGGAGGCAGTGTTTTGTACGCTACGTGTTTGCAATAAATTGAACACATTTCGAGTTGCGTTTCCTTTATTTACACGTCATGGACGGAAAATCTACTCAACTCTTAGGCCAGAGGAAGATGGCTAATTGATGTGTAATTCTGCAGGTCGAAACCACGCCTTCTTTTGTGTAATATTTTCGCCACAGGTTTCCTACAAATTTAAATTTCACGCTGCAACTTTCAATTTAAATTCACTGAATTTATCACTGGTACACGTGGACTGCACAATGCTGTGACCACTAACCAAGTCAAGCATGGCTTAATAACATGCCCATAAAACCAGAGAGGGCAATAACTTTGTTACAGGAGTAAGTGAAGAGATTTGGGCGGCTCTTAACGTCGGGGTCTTGAGAGCCGATGAGGGTGAAGTGAGGTAGGTATGGAGCGGCGCCGGAATTAAATGCCGGTGGAAACGGGAGATCTCCGAGAAAACCCGCCAGTCAGCTGCATCGTCCGGCACGATTTCCACATGTGAAACTCCGGGGGCGACCCCATTGGGAATCGAACCCGGTTCGCTTTGGTGAGAGGCGAGTAGTCTAACCACTACGCCACCCTGGCTTCTTTTTTGAAGAATATTAGAGCAACATACAGTAAATGAAAATCACAGGCGTCACAACCGTTAGTTGTGTGTAACGTAGCAATGAGTACTATATTCTACAACATTTTGCTCTTTCCGTACGTTTAGGATGAGCAAAATTACTAGAAAATGCATTGTTTAAAGTGAAAATCAGTAACAAATGTCTGGGTGTTCTATTTCCGTGATGTTTCCTTGGCACACCACGTGGATTTTAAAACACCGTAAGTCAAGAAAGAAAAGATACTGTACAATCCATTTAAAATACTGCCTCGCGATTAATAGAATGAAGGCGAAGGATGTTGGGGGTAACCCGAGGTGCTGAAACATGAGAAGTGTGGCGAACCACTCCACTGCTGGATTCTGCGGGCGGTCAACTGTAGATGCGTGCGGAATGGAATGGAACAGCATCGGAACTTCGAAGCAATAGCGTCAGTCTTCACTCGTAGGCCAGCGGATTCGCCTCCACAACTGGTAGCTCCAGGATATCCCGCCGAGTGCTGCTCACCTACGTCCGAGGGAAATTTTGGGAGAGGGGGAGGGAGTGGCTACTCGACGCATTTCTCCCCACCTTCACCCGCGATGTAGAGCTCCTTATGTCGGCGCAAAAGAGCGAAGATGGAGTAGGTGCCATGACTGAGGTGCCCGGATTTCTTGCGCCCTCGACTGGAAGCTTAAGGACCCTGCCTGAAGTCACTGCTGTCGATATTGCTGTGCGGGTAGTCAGGCTGCCGGCGCAGGAACATGGATGGCAGTTCCACCTCAAGGACGCATCTGCCTTTAACATGCTGGCCCAAAGCTCCGCCACCTCTCTACTAGATTCTTCACTCCAATATTAAACAGCATGGACTCCACTCCTGCTATCTCCTTTAGCATTTTCACTAGTGCTCCCACAAGTTTAACTCCTTTTCTGTCGATATGGGTTTTACCGTGTCCACGTGTTTACGTGTCTACCCCTTCTTAATGTAGCTTTAACTACACTACACTTACGGAGGTAGGCATGGCTCCAAAGTGATTGCCATGCCTACCCATTCCCTCTAGACCGCAATGTCCACCTCCTTTGTATTCAATTCCCTTTCCTATAGGCATAAGGGGCTAAGCCCTGAGATGCAATTAAAACCCGACCCTACCTCCGGATTTACACTTAACACTTAGAATAAGGTAGTTTAGACAACAAAAGCTGTTTAGAAATGAAAATGAGGTATTAGAATCGGCTTATAAGTATTGGCACAATGGCGCCCTCATACTGTTCGGTCGCGTAAACAACATGCAACACAAGGTAATGTATACGCAGATGTCGTGGTGCTTAGTACTGGCAACATGGGACCAACGAAAGGAGAACATTCGTCCTCCGTTCGAGAGAATATTGTGTTACGGCACTCGCAAGGCAGATGTTATACAGAAATAGGTAGAATTCTATCAGCTTCTACACTGTACGATCTATAATACACAAATACAAGGAACAAGGTACTACACGAAACAAACCCAGATCAGGGCGATCACGAATACTCACGCACCGAGAGCGACGCCATATCGTACGTTCCGCCCAAAATGAATCGACAAGAAACGCTGCCTCGTTAGCTGCGGACGTTGCAACAACTTCTAACAAGACAGTAAGTGTACAGACCATACGAAATGTCTTTAACAGTGTCGATATTTATAGTAGATCTCATCCAAAGAAGCCATATATTTCGGAAGTCAACAGGAAAAAACGCCTTACGTTTGCCAACGAATATTGTAGAAAACCATTGGATTTCTGGGACATTGTCATATTCTCAGACGAGTCGTAGTTCAACGTGTTTGGTTCTGACGGACGAAAGAACGTGTGGCGAAAACCGAACACCGAATTACACCAACAACACACACTGCCAACAATAAAGCATGGTGGTGGACATATTGGGTTGCATGGCATCCTCGGGAGTTGGAAATGTGGCCTTTATTGGAGGAAATATGGATCAGTACAAATACATTGGAGGATGTGGAGAAGGGAATCGTGTTGAATGGGCAATGGATAAACAACATTCGCTATGCAGATGTTACTGTTATTTTCGCAGATAGCCTGGAAAGTTTACAACTTATGGATAGAGTGACACAGAGTAGTTATAAATATGGTCTTGATATTAATATAAGTAAAACAATACTAATGGTCATTAGCTAAACTGTATCCCTACGTGTCATATTAGTATAAATCAGAGACCTGTTGAACATGTACACAAATATACATATCTCGGTACCACCATAAATAACCAGTGAGATTGCTCTGAGGAAGTGAAGTCTCGTATTGGAAAAGTTAAGGCTGTCTTCAACAAAATGAGTAACCTTTTTAAAAGTCATGAGATAACAATGACCACAAAAATGAGACTTCTACGCTGTTATGTGTTCTCTGTTCTATATTATGGCGTTGAAACTTGGACTCCGACGGAGTCACTCAGTAAAAGACTGGAAGCCTTTGAGATGTGGTTATATCGGAGAATGTTAACAGTGCCATGGACAGACCATGTTACAAATGTTGACATTCTTCGGAGGATGAAAAAGTGCAAAGAAGTATTGACCACTGTGAAAACAAGGAAGCTTCAGTACCTCGGTCATATCATGAGGAACGAAAGCAGATATCAGCTACTGCAGTCTATTCTACAATGAAAGATACCCGGGAAGAGAAGGGCTGGTAGGAAAAGAATCTCCTGGTTGAAAAACCTCAAAACATGCACCGCTAAGACATCTACAGAGTTATTCCGAGCAGTGCTTACTTAGTATAGATAGCATAGCTGAGATGGTTGCCAACATCCGGAACGGATAGGAACTACAAGAAGAAGACAAATACATTAGTATGTTGCGGGGTAATTTGTCCAACAGTGCACACATCTCAGCCTGGACGGGGTCTTCCGTTTCCAACGTAATGACCTCAAACACACTGCTTTAAAAACTAGCGAATGGCTACTATACCATATCCCTAGACGACTTCTTACTCAACCACAGAGGCCGAATTTGAATCATAGGGAGATGGGATCATCTTGGGAGGGAATATGTAGCTACTTATTTCATGTTGTTGTTGCTGTGATTTCAGTGAAATATATTTTTGTTGTACATTATATTACGGAATACACGCATTATTTTCTTTCTCGTTTCCTTTATATGAATACTACGGGGGAAACATTGGGTGTGCCAATACTTTTTGGAGCAAGTGTATGTGTTATCTTGTTGCCTACCTGGAGCTGTTCTCCTCGTTTGAGGCCGAGAAGCGCGGAAACGATAAGGACGAAACTGATACACGCATCAAGTACCCCATCGCCGCTAAGCGCAATGCTCTGAACTGGCGTGCAAGTGTTCTCGTCGCACTGCGTGTGCCAATGGGACTTGACCAAATTATTTTATCGCTGGAAAGTGTCTGCAGCAAAGGTCAATGCATCGCCCTCGAGTAATTTTATACGTATCTGAGATGAAAGAGCGCTTTGAAAAAGCTGTTTTTAAACTTTTTGGAATGTTGTGAAATGGCGTTTATAATGTGCGTGACGTCTTGAAAGTACTCAACAGACCTCGTCTGAAGTGCGTGTTCTTCTCTTGGATCAACATATTGGACACACGTGTAATATGCTCGCAAGCAACCAAATCGACTCACCCATAACGCGCGCATACAGACATGTTTTCCACAAAAAGGACATAACATATTCATGAAAAATATATGTCGTTTTAAAGCCCGACACTTTAGCTTTACGTTGACACCGTTCACATAAAGCTCTCTTCAGTACACTTTGCAATAATGCCATTTACGTCAAAGTGTAGGACAATTGGGAATTTAGGTAAGAACGTATGGTTACGTATTGTTCAAATGAAACAAACAATTGCACAATAACAAAGGTAATTTATTGAGTCAATACTGATAGTAGCTTGTAATCGATGTTTCATTGATCTAATCAACGTTCTTACATGGTCTTGAGGAATTCCGTCCCACTCCTCTAACAACGCCGTTATGAGCTCGTCGATAGTCGAAGGAACTGGATTTCTGACCCGGACTCTTCGTTTACGTTCGTCCCATACATGTTCGGTCGGATTCATGTTTGCACTGAATGCTGGCCAGTTCATCGTCCGTAGCTGTATGCACGTTTAGTGGGTGAGGCCATTTGGTTGCCCGCGTGTGTAGTTTCGTTGAAAAACGTATATTTCAAACACTCTTCGACGTAGTTCTAGCGCCGTGTAGGGTAGGCGGGAGCCTCGACGCAGTCTCTCCCCTTCTCGATTTGCTTGATCACCGAGGGTGTTAGGTTTAAGAATCTGGAGAGGGTGTAGGTTGAAGAAACTTAGGGGGTGATAGTATCTCACCCTCCCACAGCGTTCATCCTACTCTTCCCCTCCGGTACGTGAAAATTAACTCCGCACGTGGTCAAAATTGCCCAAATTCAGCTGCTCCGCCCCTCTCCCCGCACATACACCCCTCTCCACAGCAAAACCCAATTTTCGAGCCAACAAAAATACAACTCTATCCGGCACCCCTCGCCTGTCTTTCTTCCGCGGATCCAATTTACATTTCGTGTGGTCGCGCGGACCACAAATGGAATTGTAGAGGCGTAAATCTTGTTGGGGACTGTGCGAGAGGGTAACGCACGAGTATATATCCCCGCAAGCATGCTTCATTCCCGTGTAAGTCTAAACAGGGGGCACGATCAGCTCTCTACAAACATCGGCAGTGGGCAATGTCGTAGGTATGAGATCCATGTCAGTCCCTGTTTTACGAGGCTTTATACGTCTAGGATGGATTACGTGAGAGGATGATCCTCTCTCCTTGTAGCTTTTCGGAATTAAGTGTGACATTAACAATAAAAATTATAAAGTTAAATCTATACATAGTATCAAACAAAGTCGTCCGGCCGCGTGTGTCTGTGTATTCGGCTAAGGCTTCTAAACTACTTGATGGATTTTGATACGGTTTTCACCATCATTTAGAGAATTTCTCGAGGAAGGCCAGCGGCATCGTACGGCGCGATTATTACACAAGGAAATCTGGAAGCGACTCGGCCGGGAATGGAACCCGGTTCGCCTGGGTGGGAATCGAGTATTCTGCCCACTGCACCGCTGTGGCCCCTACTCTAAAGGAAGACGCTCGTAACCCCGGTACATGGTAACGGCCATGAGTATTTCTCGTGCTTGT
This sequence comes from Dryococelus australis, assembly GCA_029891345.1. Taxonomy (NCBI): domain Eukaryota; kingdom Metazoa; phylum Arthropoda; class Insecta; order Phasmatodea; family Phasmatidae; genus Dryococelus; species Dryococelus australis. Next base: position 82,818,841 of record CM056995.1, read on the forward strand.
GCAACATACCCGTGATCGTGAACACGAGGAATGAAAGTTTTTTTAGTTTTAAAAAATCACAATGACGCTAATCTGCGAAGGTGGACGTGAGGATTAATTTGATAGCGCTCCCCTTATCGGTCACTTGCCTTTGCTACAGAGCTGACCGCGGCACGAAAATGAGCAGGAAAGGTGGGTATATGTAATTTATGGATTATCTGACCACTCTGATCACGAAACAACAAACATATTCCATTCCGATTTCCGTTCCAGTGATGAATTGCGAGTTTTAAGTGTCGACACTCGTCAGTCTGTTAGTATGATTAATCACAAAGTTTCCCTTCTGTTAGTATTTTTTAAGCGTAACAATCACATATACTCCGAAAACTTCACTGAAGCTAAATTATACTACTTTGCCGTAGAATAATGAATTTTTTTATACTACGCTACGCACAGTATAATTATACTACGGTTGGGAACACTGGCACCCGGTTTCATACCTTTCGACTAACCAGGAAAGTTTTAACATTAAAACTGACGTAAAAATGCTTCTAAAAACGGCGTCCACTGGTTACTCGGTATCATAACCCAAGACCTCGAAAGCTGAAGATAATGCTTTACCCAATTCGTCCATGACAGGCCATCTCAAGGCGACGCATTAGCTACCTCATGTAATGTTTGAAATATAGTACATTTACAGACATCTTTCATACGAAAATAAATCATACTTCAGAATAGTCCGAAATAAAACTTTCCAAAACAGATCGATTACTGCAAACATTATTTCGAGTCACATTCAACTCAGGCAAAACGTGCGTTTCCAAGCTGTAATACCTTGAACTATACCACTTGAATATTTGCTAAACTTGTACAGAAGTCTGCATTAAAATCTGCTATAAAATTTCTACAACTACAATGATAGTGTCGCCGCTGCCGTACACCAGTTCAGTACTTTGCGCACAGAGGATATGGGGTAATTGATGTGTCGCCCTTTCAATTTTCTTACATCCATGGCTCACACGCACAGAATAGCTCCAGATATGCGGGCGCCTTGAAAACACAAAATAATTTATTTCCACAACTAATTGTAGAAGCCAACTACACCTTCAAGTGTAATGGATTTTTATTTTAAATTGATGATATGGACATTATAATTCAGCTAAACCACAGCATATTGGAAACGTGCCGGAGCTAAATTTGATGGTATCTCTTGTCTTTCACCCCTATTTTAACAAGGAGAATATGGCTGCTGATGTAATTATAATTTCCAGAAACGAGTGTTTCACGGGCGTAATTTCACGTGGAAAACCATAACGCAAACACGAACCCATGAATGTCTCCCTTTAAGATCACAAAGGTTACATCTGACCTGACACAGCTAAAATAAAGTTTAAGTCGCGCCAGGTTGGAAATTATTTGGTTAAAAGCTGTTCACGATAAAGTGAGCACTTTAGAAAAGAACCTTATAAAAAAATCACTGCACATATTTTAATGGGTGCACTGAGTGGCATCCGCCCAGTAAAGTTGGTAACAATGGATTGAAAGTAGTTCCGTATCCAAACGTCGAATATAAAGTGTTACGTAACAATTTATGATAACTTAAAAATATTTATTTCGCTTTCTGTTCTTTTTTTTTTTATGCATCCAAGTGTAAAAATTAGCAGATTTGTTAAGTATTTACTTTCTAAGTACTTTCAGTGTTTCATTTGACCGAAGCATGAATAAAGTGACGAGGCCCATGTCAAAGCTAATTTTACATAAGGCGGGGAAATACGCGAAGTGTATGCAAGTAGATATTAAGCAGGGCTTTCAAAAGTGCTCATTTTACCGTGATCAGCTTATACGAATGGTAGCCCTATTGAGGCCAACATGTTAAAATCTCGACCATGTTTCTATAACCCATCATATTTTCAAAATACGTCTATAACGCTCGTTATTTGCTTTTGCATGTACTTAGTTGTATTAATGTACAACACGTAAAGTTTAAATGGCAAAAATGAACAATCGTACGTGTTTGTGTATTTCATCTGTTTTAACAAGAAATAATAAATGTCAAGCTACGGATGCCACGGATATCAATAAAACCATAAATCATTTGTTTTGATTTTGTTGATAGACAACAATTCTGCGCAAACGGCAAGAATTTCGCTCAGTAACACATGAAGTGTTGTTGTACGTACCGACTACTGCGACCTAACTGTGTGCAGTACTTTCGAAACGGTGGACAGTTTCGAAGGTAGCGACCATTAAATAATATATATTATCGAGCAATCTCGACCTATCAAAATAAACACACCCACTCCAAGAGCATTATTAAAAGTAACGTTTTAAAGAAAATAATACGATCACCTCATGGAAAGATAATTTTCTGGAATAATTTGCGTGTAACATTCACTTGCTTGGAATAAGGGAATGATATAATCCTTTCACACATGCTTAAGAATATCTCTCATGAATTAGTTCGTGACCTGATGCAAAGAACCGAACACCGACAAATATGGTTTCCTGGTCAGACGTGGCCACTTTGCATATGCCAGAGCGCATGCACAGAATATAATGCATGTACTTTTGCAGTCGCAGCAAAATGTTTTACTGTGAATAACATGGATGCTGTTGCTGCCAAATAAATATTTTGCGGCAGCCAATAAAATTTTTCTCAATAAACAAATATGTCAGTGAGCACTAAACAGCTTTCGTACTAGTCAATTTACGTGTTACTGGGCACCACGATCTTTTTTTACCAACAACAAAATTTCGCCTTGAAAAGCTGCAACCAAACAGTTTTTGTAGCCACTAACACACACACACAAGCATATATATATATATATATATATATATATATATATATATATATATATATATATATATATATATATTTCAGTGTAGTTATGAAAGTAAATTGTTATCAGAATTATGTATTTTGGCCAAACATTTTCAGACGTTGTAAATTTTGTATGTTATATCGGCGTTAAGATTATATGCAGTTCATTTAACTTATATTGCAAAGTAGTTACTCATGAAGTTGGAAAGAACCATTAGTCAAATTTACCCTTTTTCAGGTTTTCTAAATTGTGTAGAATTCAATTGACGTATTTGGAGCTAAAGGCTGTTCACGATAAAGTGAGCACTTTTGAAATCAACATTAGAAAAATGGCACTGCCCCTTCCTGCATATATTTTAACGGGCCCCCTGAGTGACATGCGTCCAGTAAAGTTGGTAACGATTGATGGAAAGTAGTTCCGTATCTTAATGTCGATTAAAAAGTGTTAGATAACCTTTTGTGATAATTTTAATTATTTCTTTAGCTTCGTGTTTTTTTTTTTTTTTCTTCCCATGCATCGAAGTGCAAAAATGAGCAGATTTGTATAATATTTACTTTTCCAATCACTTCACAGTTTCAGTTGACCAGCGCATGAATAAATTGATACGGCCTTTGACAATGTTAATCTTACATAACATCGTGCATGCAAGTAGATTTTAAGCAAAGCTTTTAAAACGTGATCATTTTACAGTGAATAGCCGATAATTTGTTCTTCCGCAACCTCTTAAGTAGTCGAAACCTGGGGCTTATCCACAAAGAAAGGAAAATAATTCCACAAAGCAAGAATTATTTTCTGCGATTATATTAAAAAAGACTTAATAAAACTACTGATCCAATAATAAATGTTACGTGTTGAGTCTACGACTGAGCAAACGTTGACTGTCGGTTTAGTGTTCAATAATGTATTTCGGCCCAAAATTATAAAGCAAAAATTTCAATATACCTGAATTCTTCTATGGAGCCAGTGATATTAAGCACGAGATAATTTCTCTGGCATATATAATATAATGGGCACAGTTTCATCGTTTTGTGAGCTTGTTATGATCAGCTGTAGGCAATAAAATTAATTTATATATCTGAACACAGTCCGTGACGTAATTAAAACAATATGTTTACCAGTTGTTTCTTTAAGTATTCTCGTGACAGTTTTCATTCATGCATATATCAACTTAGAACTTGAAAAAACTTAAGTTAATATTTTGACATATTTACATCAGTAAGTAGTATTACGCAACTGAAAAGAAAATTGACAGGTAAACTAGTATTACTAGTTTAGTATACAGATTCTATTTCAAGGCAAAAAAAAATCCTCTATGAGGTCGCTTAAATAATTCAAGCTTGGAATCTGTTGTCTGCAGTAGATCAAAATATTCTGCAATGTAAGCCTGAAAAATGCGTAGATGTCCTAAGATAGGTTTCTAATGTCCCTTCCAATTCCAGTGTTTCGGGTAACTGAACTGCGAAACTTGGTTCTGGATTAAGAAACTGAGTGATGAAGATAGAGAGAAAATGAGCGTAAAGCGAAGAGCCAGAGAAACAAGAATACGCACCCTCCTGTGTTAGAGGCACACACTGCATTTGTCGTGGAACGGATATTATTATTAGCTTGCCAAAAACATGAGACAATATCTTATTCGCACATGTACAAAAAATACTGCGTTCTGATGTGTCAAGCTTCCATTGCAAAAGGTAAATCAGTGAAAATTTTATGACTTAAAGGGAACTGAATTGTTGAGTTAAGAGATTTGGGCGGCTCTTAACGAGGTCTTGAGAGCCGATGAGGGTGAAATGAAGTGAGAATGAAACAGCACCGGAATGCACGGGCGGGGAAAACGGAAGATCCCCGAGAAAACTCGATGACTAGCGCCATCCTCCAGCACGATTTCCACACTGTTAAAAAAGTGTTACGGAAAAGTGCTGGTAAACATTTATCCAGAAGTGTCCGTAAACTCTCTGTAAAATTACGGACACGCTGATTTAGAAACGGACCTTCCGTAAATTGCACGGAACCTCTCCGTTAATTTCCAAGTTAGTTTTCTGTACTTTCCGTTCAAAATAAAAAGAGATAATGAAAATGTCTTTAATTTTCGTTATGTCAGTGTTCTACCGTGTATAAAAAATGATATTAAAAAGTTAAAATATTTTGTACTTAAGCGAGGTTTGAACTCGAGTCAAAAAACTACCACTTCACGATTCTGACCATTCATCCACAACTCTCACTCGCAAGTAATGGTATAATTTTTTGTATTTATACTCAAAAGGCAGAACCAAAAAATTTTGTTTCTTTTAAATTTAGTGTATTTTTAGTGTTGCCAAATGTTACAGACGCCTGATGCTGTTTTTTAATGTTTGAAAGAATAGGTCATAGTCGTGTGGAAAACCTTAAATGCCGCAGAAACGATAATTTTCTTGTTACAGTGGCGAAGATAGCTTCGTGTGGAATCGCCATTGTTCGTCTCCGTAACTCGAAGCCAAAGGGAATAACGGAGACTTTCCGTATTTTGTATTTACGGACTTGACTCCGTTTTTCGTCATTACGGATTGCCTTTCCGTATATACACTGTACATTTCCGTAAAACATTCCGTAAATAGACAGAAATTTTTTATAGTGTACTTTCGAAAATCCGAAGTGACCCGGCAGGGGTCCCGGTTCGCCTTGGTGGGAGGACTTAAAGAGAAAATCAATGTATGAGTGAAATGAGAAATACAAGAAATGCAAGTAAATGTATACCGCATATACTATACATTTGATTGCGACAGCGTGACTGCGGAAGCAAAATTATCACGAAATGACAATGTATATTAATTTGTATTACTTTAGTGGGTTTTGAGCTAGCTATTAGTTCCTTTCTGGCTAATAAGGATCGCATACACTTCTGGCAGGCAGGACGTAACCAGCTCGATAGTGGCTAGAGTCGAGCAAGAGTTCCTATGATTGCACAAATACGGCGAATTTCATCACACTCATGACATTGTTTAACGTCTGTGTAATATAGAAGACTACAATCGGAGACCACCGACGACTAACAGGAAAAGCTAGGCAAGTGTCTATAACCCAACAATAAATAAAGTTAACCGCTAAGCAACAGTCATTTACGTACTACAGGCAACAGCGGAAACACTCAAATGCACGATAATTAAAACTTTCAAAATTCTGAATCTGAATACTATAAAAAATAAACAATAGCCGTTGTTATATGAAAACTCTAGAATGCGGAGTCCTCACAGTGGGCACAGATCGAGTTAAGGAAAAGGAAAGGGAACGAGGAATGTTCTCGAGTTCGCCACCATTTACGTTACGATATTAACAATAATGGCGTGGTACATTTACTACAAGTGTCTAATGATTTATAGTGCTATCGTTACTTCAATAGGCTTTTGCCATTTCAGTCTACACATTTCCACTGGTTGATACGACTTTCGACTTAACAGTACAAACCTCTGAGATTCTTGGGTGGACGGTAACCTCGCTAAAGCAGTGTTTGCACACTCGCAAGCAGATTCTAGTAGTTTTACTACATATGAGAAACAAACTGTCATACGAGGATGTCAAGAACTTCCATACAAAACTTAACCTACAAGCTAACTGTCCTCTGAATGGAATTAATTCATAGGATCTTTAATTTATATTTTAAAAAATCCAAATCCAAACATAATGACAATATTCGGACTCTGATCTCTCCGTAAAACGATCCAGCCTAAAAAAAATTGTCTAAATATTGTTATTTACAATGCGAATAGAACTCTAACTGCGCTTATTTATAAAAATTATAATAATTTGATTTTTGAAAGTTTTTTTAACTGATGTGTTATTGCTCACTCAAAAACAACATGTTTTTTTTACCATGTACAAACCCTTAAACAAAAAAGAAGACTTTTTTTTTTTGCCCGGCGTTGCACCGAGTCTTGTAATGAAAATTAAGACCCAAGAATGTCTTGTAAGGTATCACGAGCAAGTAATTCCTTAATATAGACTGACATCCATATGTGATAACGGACTCGAAATAAGGCAGTTTGAAATAAAAACCGTTACATCAAAGGGAAGGTTTCTTGTAAGATGGCTACTGAGAGTCCTTAAAGTATGAATGAAGTACAAGCCCCAAAGGCTTGAGGCTGCCAAAAACTAAACACTCGGGTGGGGAGTTTCTTGTATTATTAAAGGAAGACAGAGCTGCGAAAACTGTTAAAACTGCAAAAGAGCCAACCGAATTCAGAACCGAAGTGGGGAAACATCTACGATAGACTAGAAACCAACGAAACATCGTGACGATTTTTTATTGGCTACGTGAGTACCATTGAAGATCTGAAAATTAAAAGAAGTGTTAGCCATATGTTTGTCTAAGATGCTTCAATAGGAACACTAGTCCGTTCGTCCAAAAACTTTGTTAAGCACATACTAGTAATAATTCGTTCTCTGTTCTGTTACGACCATCGGTGAACAAGGAATTCGGCTCTTCTATCTGAAAGCAAACTTACAATTAAACGCACCCTATTTGAAATTACGAAAAAAAAAAAAAAAAATTCGCGTGTGTTATCGAGAGTTCCAAGCACACTGAAGTAACAAAAAATTAGACTAAGAAGTCACGAGAGAGAAAAATCTTCCAAAATCAATACGGTTGAAAAAAAAAAAACCATCCAACGTTTCAAACATTCGAAACATTTTTGTCAGTAAGAGCTCGATGACCAAGTAGTGTGTGAAATGACAATGCATTATCTGCATTTATTAAAATATAACGCACGGACGTCCGTCGAAAAGCAAATGTTCACGATGTTGTTGGTAAAGTTTATAAACCAGAGTGATTAAATTACGCACTGAATAAAAATATTGATCATTAAAAGTGACATTTTATTTTTCCTAATGTCTATCGGTTCACAAAGTCCTTAAATAGAATATGGGAAAGAATGTCGCTGTGCACTCAATAGTGGCTGGAAGTCAGGTAAGTAACCGTAGATACTAGTAAAGGCTGTTCACGTTAAAGTGAAAACTTCGGAAATCAACCTTAGAAAAAAGTCACTGCTCCTACCTGCATATATTTTAATGGGCGCACTGGGTGACATGCGTCCACTGTAAAGTTGTTAACGATGTATGGAAAGTAGTTCCATGTCTTAACGTTAAATAAAGTGTTAGGTAACCATTTGTGATAACTTACATTATTTATTTGGCTTTATGTTTTTTTTTCATGCGTCAAAGTGTAAAAATGAGCAAATTTGTAAAATATTTACTTCTCTAATAATTTCACAGTTTCACGTGAGCAACGCATGAATAAAGTGATGAAGCCCATGGAAATGTTAATTTGACATAAGGCGGAAGAATACACAATGTGCATACAAGTAGATCTTAAGCAGGGCTTTCAAAAGTACTCAGTTTACCGTCAACAGTATATACCACGTGGAACTGTACAAAGAGTCCAGTTTCGCCGTGAAGTTTGTAAGCATTTCTACAAGAGAAGGAAAAGTATGACGAACGCGCACAGTTTACGGTAGAAAGTTGGAAAAGGAACGTTTAATCGACGTACGCCGCGTAACACGAAGAGCTCGTGTAAATCAAAAACAGCGAAAGCGTCCCAAGCAGACGGTGCCGGTTTGGTCGCGCGCGCGCGCACACACACACACACACACACACACACACACACTCGCGCGCGCGGACCCACACACAAGCAGCACGAATATTCCGGCGAGCGGGATAAAAATCAGCGAGGCTCTTCAGACCTGACAATTTGGAATCAGCAGTAACGAGAGGAAGTGTGGAACGAGAGAGGCAACGAAGAGAGGGGGGGAGGGATGAGGATGAAGCAGTGGGTAGTGAAAGGGGAAGGAGGAGACGGCAATCCGAGAAATTGGGGCGAAGACGCGCGCGCGGGCGGGCGGGCGGGTACTGCAGAAACACCGTCGTCGCCGTCAAAAGGGGCCCGGCCAGCCTCTGCCGCGCCGCCGTCTGCAAAGTAAACACGCCAATTCATTAACCGCGCGCCGTCATAACGCGACGGCAGAGATTTTTTTTATTTTATTCCGTGGGGGTTGGGCTGGGGGAGGGGGAGATGCTCGTCTCTTTCCTCCCCCTTACCGGCCGTTTTCCTCTCTTTCCATTGCCTTCCTTTCCGTTAACGGTCTTTCTCCCAGCCTCGTTTAGGACTGGCGGGCTTTTTTTTTTTTTTTCACCATTCTATTAAATTAGCGTCTATCGTACCTCCCCGCTCACCCCCTCGCAACCCATAGTCGTCCCAAACCAACCGGTGGTCCGCACTTCGGGACAGGCCTGGACGCATACTATGTAGCCCTATGAGCTCCTGTTTTAATTCCAGAGAAAATAATTCCCGCCCCTTCCTTCCCTTTTTTTTTATACTTCTACCACTCCCCTTGAGAGACCAACCGATATACGACTTGATTGCGATTGCAAGTGCACACGGAAGTAAAGCGAAGTGAGGAATTTCACACATGGAAACCTACGACGAAATATTAGCGATAATATTTTTGGCTGAGCCTTGCTGAAAACTAACTTTCGTCGAAGGGACGAAGAATTCCGGACCACCCCCCCCCCCCCTCCTGCCTAATACTTACAAGTTTTACCTCTATACCAACCAAAACAACTTTTTATAAAGGCAAAACCAAAGAGTGTCTCTGTTTAATGTATTTGTAGTCTGAGTGAATTTCTTTCCACTCCCCACAGTTTTGCCAAAATTTTGACAAGCAGTAGATCATTGGCATATTTCTGTGCTTAGCACAGACACCATCATATATTCACTAACGTTGAGATTACAATGGTTGCTCGACATTCCCTGGGCCTACGCCTTGTTAAACCACGTTCTGTTTATGATAATACAAACGCTGCATATTCCATCGGCGAAAATGTCGAGTTTCGTGTGTGCTAATCCAAGAGAAACTCACAGTACGCGCATTAAGATGAAGGAAAGCAATTTATTGATTTTTAATCAACGTCGATTTGTTGCAAGTAAGAGTACGGAAGTAATGTGAACAAATATTCTATCAATTACGTTCCATAAAACAGGGAAGTCTGAAGAGTACAAAGTTTCAAAATATTTTTACGCCTCTGTCATTTTCCGATAAATGAATGCATATATTGCAAGAATTTTGATTCACTAGCCTATGCGAACTGAGAAAAACTCGTCGATTTAAAGTTGTAGAGCATATAGTAATCACAATACAACTGCGCGAAAACCTAATAATATTTCCTTAAATAATGAGGGGAAGGGGGAGGGGAGGACAATTTAGCACAGAGTGTCAAAATAAATCAATCGTTGACATTCGACTACATCAGTTCAGTAATTTCTTAGAATTCACCTGTTTAAAATGTAACACGCTCATTACAATATTTATATACAGCATAGTTCTTAAACCTAATTATTACATTGCCGTACCTCCAAAATATCCGCACGACGCTAATTTTATGTTGGCAGTGTACAACCAAACTTAACAACAAAATGCCAACCACTGGCTCAACGTACAGTATGTTGCTGATAGGGCTCTTACAGCAACTTCAGAGAAGTTACAGGCCCTATTACTTCGATAACACGAATATGAATAATGTTGCAAATATCATTATGATTTCACAATTGTAGTATCTATTATGACGATAGTGAGACAAAACTATAATTTTAAATGTTGATCTAAATAAAATTGTTTGTCACCATTCCCAGTCCCTTATTGGTTTTATCTCCATGCAGGTAATAAATCCAACTATCACCTATAGCAACACAGTGTATACATTTTGTGTTTCAAATTTATCATTGTTGTTTATCGCATATACATAGAACAAAGAAACACTTTTCATGTGGTCGTATAACTCCATCTTTTGGGTTATTTCCCACTTATTTTTACACTGTCACCAGCGTTGTGGTAGGGGAAAGAACAGGCTCCTGGCGTAAAACTGTTCGGTCGATGATTGGCTGCGTCAATGCAGTGGAAAAACTCATCGCGGAAAAGTTGTCAAGCTGATTGGTTGTGCCGTGAGGTGGGGGGAACTCGCCGCTGCCAGTGGATATTTACCTTAACGTTTGCGATCGGGGGAGAAAAAAAATCGCGAAGCTTTCAACGAACTGCAAAACCTTCAATCTGTCTTCCCCGGGTGAGGCCGAGAAGTCTGGGAGAGATAAGGACGACACTGCAACGTGCGTCAAGTAAGCAATCGCCTCTACGCGCAAGACTCTGAATATACGTGTAGTGTTCTCAGGGATTGGAGTGGAGAGATTGGGAGTCTTGGGAACCGATGATGGTGAAACGAGGTCGAAACGGAGCATTGTCGGAATGTAAGGGCAGGGGGAAACGGAATATCCCCGAGAAAACCCGCCCACCAGCGATATCGTCCGGTACGATCCCCACGAACGAAAATCCGTGAGTGAGCCCGCCGGTAATCGAACCCGGATCGCCTTGGTGGTGCAGTGATTTTGTCGTGTTGCAAGTACATACGGGACTAAGCGGTGTTCCTGTCGTTTTATTTGTGAAAACCTACAGCACTCAACAGAAAGTTTTTAGCTACAACTGTTTGAAAATGTCGCTTTTGGCCATGTTGAAAAACTTCAAAATAGCGTTTCCAACCAGCGTATTCTGTTTGAAGTTGTATACCGCCTTAGTCTTCTTAAATTTTATTTCTTTTCGTGTGCTAATAGGTCGTACACAAGTGAAGCAGTTTGTTGTAATATGCGTATTACAAACACGCACTGCAAACCATTTCGCGCGCGAGGTGGTTATAGCCTTGCCATCCTGTAGTAATTTACCACAGTCTAACTTTAGACAGTTTAGACACATAGTTTAAAGTCTATACGTGTATATCATCATTTGTGAGAATGCGCCAAAATACGACAACCGCATTGACTACATATGTGAACAGACGTAGTTGATGATGCACTTAGTTTTTCGTGTTCGAGTTGCAAATGGCATTGAACGAGTGCCTACCGAGTGCATTAATTTATGCTTCTTCCCCAGGATCAGTGCGATTATTTCAATGCAAATACAGCCAAGAGACAAGCACTCGATCTGAGCAGCCATATGGTAATTGCACATTTCAAATATTACGGGTGCACCCAATGTAATAAAGTGGAATGTCACAAATTTGTGCAGTAAAATGAAAATATATCATGTTTAAATTGATTGTCTGATGGGATGTCATTTCCAAAAATATAATGTTTTTTTTTTGTGTCATGCCGTGGCAGTATGTTCGGCAGGTCGGGGCCCGGTAATGCCATGATATTACGGTTGCTAATCTGGAACGTGCTTTGAATGCCACAGGAAACAATTAAGTATCCTCGAGGAAAGCAGCAGAGAAGTGTGGCGTGTCAAAAAGCACACTTGCTCGCAAACTGACAAGCAAAAATACAACAAAGTATGACCGTCCATGAAACTTTCATTAGATGAAGAATTAAGAAAGGCTAACAAATGCTTTACTCTAAACAGTGGCCTGGGATTTTCCAATGTCGGAATTGGACGTGAAACTGCTTGTCAAAGGGAACCTTGACAAGACTGGTGCGAAAGGGCCAAGCTTAAAGAACAACATTACTATACGATTATTAAGCATCAATAAAAGCACTAACAAAAGTTCTTACTATACTGTCACATAAAATACAGACTGGCGAGCTGTATTTTCGTACAAAGGAAATCAAATGAATGGTCAAACAAATATATACAGTTGATTCAACTAAATAATTTGCTGACAGTCTAATTTCTTTTGGCCCAACACAAGCGTGTGTTTTGTGAAATAAACAAAATCAATTTTTGTTTGCTTTTAAACTTTTGTTTACGCACGAAAATATTTTGTTGGCGCAACAAAATATTTTAATGGCATTATACAAACAAATATTATGTTGGCTGAAACATAATCTTAATGTATCTGGCAGACCTTGCAAAGCTAGGTCTTCCTTACAAAAGGCTGTTCACGATAAAGTGAGCACTTTTGAACTCAACCCTAGAAAAAAGCCACTGCTTCTACCTGCATACATATATTTTAACGGGCGCTCTGAGTGGTATGTGCTCAGTCATGTTGGTAACGATGGAGGGGAAAGTAGTTAAAGTTTTAGGTAGCCATTTGCGGTACCTTAAATTATTTCTATCACTTTCTGCTTTTTTAAAAATGCATCCAAGTGTAAAAGTAATCAGATTTATAAACTATTTACTTATCTAAAAATTTCACAGTTTCACGTTACCGACGCATGAATAAAGTGATGAGGTCCATGGCAATGTTCATTTTACATAAGGCGGGAGAATACACAACGTGTATACAAGTAGATCATAAGCAGGGCTTTTAAAAGTGCTCAGTTTTCCGTGAACAGACTATAAGCAGAAAACAGTAATAGCCCGAGATACTAACAGCCAAGCTTTGTTTAGTTTGTGGTGAAGTGTGACGATCTGTTACGAGACGCTGTGCCATCATTCAGCTATTATCTCCAGCATTATTAATCAGTGGACGTTGTCGAGGTTATACGAGATATGAATTTTAAACACAGAATTCTTTTCACAAAAAGGGACGAGATCAGGCGAGTCTTTTATGCAATGTAACAACCAGAACACGCTTTTATTTTTATTTCCTTTTTTATATGGCAGTTTCGAAAAATCGCACGATGATTTTATAACGTTCTTACAAAGTAGGTATTTCGGCCCATAAAATCACTGAGTGCTCGGTATTAAAATTATGGTTTGTTATCACGGTCAGCTTAAAGTGCAGTTGGCGACACAATTAATTCGCTGCGTTCAAGGAAAACTGAATCAATACTAACTGCCTAGGTGTAGAGCCGGTGAGGCGATATTTACTGTATTTATGGTGAGTATTTAGCTCGTGCACATTTTAAAAACGAAATATCCCTTCACTGTTATGCCTTTAAATCGAGCAATGAAACAATTATAAAATAATGTAATTATGGTACGACAGCTATAGGCTGTTCACGGTAAAGGGAGAGATTTTTAAGGCCCTGCTAAATTTCTACCTTTCCGCCACTTTTTAATGGAAATATTGCAATATGGCTAATAAACACAGAGTATACATTTCATCACTCTCAAAAGTAATGTCTAAGACTGCAATAAAATATATTTATTAGGGGTTAATGCCTTTGTGAGGGCGTTAAATAAATTCTCAATTTACCGCGAACAGCCTATATATACATGTTGCAATAGTAGATGCATTTTTATGAGCGAGAGTGGCGTTGGAACACCTTACTCTCGCAACGCAAAGTTCAAAATAAGCTGATGACCCCATGCAGCCAAGGTCGCAGACAGGCCTCGCCGCATTGCAAATGCAAGGACGTTTTTAATCCCGGCTATTTACGTGAGCGTTCAGACGGGCTCGCGGTCCACGGGTTGCTGGCCTGAGGTGGCGTGCTGTGCGGGTTGCGTGCGCGCCGCTATCAGGGGGAGGTTCACGAGTCAAGTGAGGGAACCATTAACACCGGCTCTAGATGTGGGGTGAGGAGGGGGTCGTTGGGGATGAGGAGAGGGTCGTTGTGTGACTGTCAGGAGACACACGTGCACAAGAGGCGGGACACACCGACATGGAACTTCTCTCGCCGTTCTTTCGCCACGGCAAACATTATCACAACAAGAAACTCTACATAGATAAGTACTATAGCAAAAAAAAATCACTTCTGAAATAAAACTAAAAATTGTGCTAAGTGTAGCGCGTGAGTAATAATACATCAAGGATTGGTTCTCACTGTGTTCACACAATGCTATTTCCATGAAAAGCTGATAATATTTTAATTGATACTAAATCCATTTTGGATTAGGTATATTTATAAACAGTAAACACGACCATAAAAACCAAGTATTGGCGATGACTAACGTTTTGCCTTGTAGCTCAGCACCTTCTATTGACTGGTGTATTGGGAGTTCATGAGTTTCATTCAAAAATTCTATATGAATGTGTCATGTTTAACTCCGCTTTCGATCCAGTTAGTGAGTGAGCCATTTCACTACTAGTGTTATGTAAATTAATATGATTAATTATTTTAGAATTTAATTGCAACATTGTAGTAAATAATTAATACAATTATGACGAGCTCTTTCCAATGTGTTGGGTGAGCGAGAAAGACGGCTGGGAGCAAAAAAGTGAAAAACTAAACATACACTACTAACAAATATATTAACACTACAAATAGCTTGTACGGATTATTAGATTCCTGTCAACCCCAACTAACTCAAACGCAGAATGTACGGAACGAACTAAAACTTAAATTATGAATTATTACACATACCACAAGAAACCAACAATCACAAACAGAAACAGGAAATGAAAAAGAAGAACAGGACTGCATATTAAATATAAGCCAAACATAACGCCCAGAAAAACACAATAACAGTTGAATCCAGAAGCTAATTAAGTGGCCTGCATACTTATCAAACGTATTGATTCAGACGGCTGTAATTTCCAGTTTTCGAAAAATGACACAACATAGATACAAAAAATCTCTTAATAGTTCCAAAATTCAAAGATCGGAATAGTTACAAACTATTTTCAGTAATTACTCAATCAAAAATTGTACACATAATATACTGACACCCTTCATATTTATTACAGTCAAGCTATAAAAGCCCCACTCAAGATGCCGCCAATAGTTATAATGGACCGGCAGCCCATTCCTCAACAGCTTGCTTCTGATGAACGCGTTTTCAACGTTGGCAATCCTTGGAAATAATTAACATGCGGTGACATTTATAAGGACAAGGAGATAAGTAATAAATTGAAGGCTATCAAGGGAAATGGCTTCATATAAAATTGCTGACTACTTACTAACTTACTGCACGATTAACATAACTAGTTCTGGGCTAGTATTTCATAGCATCCAGGTACTATCGAGTACAAGCACTTAGTGAACAGGTCTTTGTGAAGACAGCGCAGTTTTCTGTGTACACTAAAAACTTTTATTTTAATAACATTTTAGGTTTCGTTGTTGCTACATTTATAACATAAACCTCAAATTTGGGGCCTTGTATTCTAGAAGATAGCTATCATTCTACATGCGCAAACCCTAAAGCAACTACTGTACAGTAACTGATAATGTATTACCAGTTTTAATTTTTTATTACATTTCTTTTGTGATACTTTGATACGTCTAATAGTCAGCACTGCCGTAGCTACCCTGGTTATACAAAAATCAGTCATATCTCAGCAAGTATTAATTTCCTTATCAACAAAGATGTGAGATCCATACAAATAGTTACACGACAAACCACACAAAATATATTTCTAATACGACCGACATCAACATGTACGTTATTCCTGAACTGGACAATACTTTATATTAAACTAGGTTGATATTTCTAGGGCATTGTCACCTGTATTTATGCCTCTACAGCTGATGGCATATTTACTGTAGTGGATGATCACTAAAAAATTACAGTTTGTAAGGTGGAGTTAATGACCTAGATAATGGTGGTTATGGATACGTCAGCAACGAACCCATCAGCATCAACAATAAGTATTCAAACTTTCAATAATTTCAATACAAAACCACAAAAACGTAGCGAGATGGCACGGAGGTATAACACACAAGACTCGCTGTCGGACGAACCCAGGCTCGATTTCCGGTCCAGGTATAATGTTTTCGGTTTTCAGTAGAATTCTGAAATAAATTAATTCGAACGCCAGGACGGTAACTTAAGCTCGCTTCACGATGGAAAAAATTGTGCGTATCAAAATAAAAGTAGGCATTTTTACGGTCCAGTTCATGGCTATTCTACTTCAGGGCTATTTACGCACACGATGGTTGATAACCGAGCCATAAAGAATACGTGCCTTCATTTTGATACATCTACACGTTCGTTATGCACATGTTCTTCGCTGTGAACCGAGCTTTAGTACACACCATGGTTTATTTCTTGCCCGTTCTTCATTCTCCAAACGCGTGTTTACCTTTTTAATGATCCCGCTGTGGTCGAGTAGTTATTACGAGTGGGTAGGTAGGTGTGACTTACATTTCGTCGACAGCGAGGTCAAGAGAGACGGAGCAAGTCACCCAGAGAAGAAGGGGCAGGAAATGAATCAGCCACGGTATGTAGTGAGAACCCATTCCAGCGTTCCCCTGGAGTGATTTCGGGAAACCATGAAAACCGAAATGAGGATGACCAGACCGGGAAATCCAGTGATTTATCACGGCGCCACCTCGCTATAAGTACGAACAACGAGGAAGAAAAAAAAAATAGAACTTCACTAAAGGAGAAAGGATGTCTAAAACTGCAATATGGACAGACAAGACGTGGGTGCGTATCGAGAGGGTAGCAGGGCGACTGACCTGATGTAGTCGGTCTTGCAGAGGATCATGTTGGCCTTGGTGAAGCACGAGCCCCCTATGTCGGCGAGGTAGGCGCCGCAGCAGGAACACTTGAGGCAGTTGTTGTGCCAGTATCTGTCGAGCGCGTGCAGCAGGAAGCGCTCGATGATCTTGCCCCCGCAGCCGGCGCACACTTTCACCGTGGGACAGTTGTTGTTGGTGCTGTTGCTGTTGTTGTTGTTGTTGGAGCTGGCGCTGTTGCTGAGGTGGTGGTGGTGGTGATGGTGGTGGTGGTGGTGTGGGTGCTGGTGGTGGGGGAAGGGGTGGTCGTGGTGGGGGTGCGTGGGAGGCCCGCCGGCGTGCGGCGCCATCACGTGGCCGTTGCTCATGGCGGAGGGTGGTTGTTGTGGCGCGGGGGCGGGGTGGTGGGGGTGGTGAGGCGCCGGCGTCCGGCGGCGGCGAGTGTGGCGAGCTCAGCTCCGTGTACGGGTGGTAGTGGGGGTTCATGCTGGTCACCGTACTGGCTGCCAGCTTGCCGGCTGAGCGGGGCGGCCGACCCCTTCGTGCGCCTGCACACACACACGCCATCATTACAACCTGCACTCTTACCTATACGCTTTCCACGGTAAACTGACCACTTCTGAGGCCCTAGTTACTATTTCATTTCGGCCATATTTAATCCGTTAACCACCTTTTTAAATAAATATTGCCATGTAAGTATTAATAAACATGGCGTATATATTCTACTGCACTTAGAAGTTAACGTCTAAAGGTAAAACAAATTATATTTATTGACTATTATTCCAAATGAGAGGGCTTTCAAAAGTGCTCAATTTACTGCGAACTGCCTAAACATACGATCACTACTCTTTAAACACAACACTCAGCTGCACTACAAATCTTAGACACTCATAAATTTGGCCACACAGCTGTATATTTTTGTTTTCTAATCACAAACATATAATGGGAATATTTAGCCAACATAAAATATGGGGAATTTACTATACACCAAACTGCAAGCAACTTGGTATTGTAATACATAACAAAATACCTTAACTTCTCGGTAGTCAACTTTTGGAGAGTTATAATATGTACAAATCTGTAACAATATACATATGACATATTTCTCAGTACTCCTTCATTATCATTACTCTTAGATTTACGACCAATTTCTTAGAGTACAATTTGTTATTCGCACGCACAAGTGGACAAGTTCTGTGACAAAATGAAGACTATGACTAACCATCGCCTACGGTTGGACTGACGTCATACACATACTACAACAAAATGTATAAATAGCTGGAAGGCGTGTTTTTATATAGATGACTGTGTTCTAACATAATAGCTGTAATAATAATTCCCTGCCTAACAGGCCCAATCAAGCTTTACTTACGGCCTCCAAACGAGGAATGTTAAACCGCCAAATCAATAACATATTTATACAAGAAGTTCGGAAAATCAGTGCCCTAACTCCAGACATAGGTTTTTCGGACCAATAGTAACACAAAACCCTTATACACGTATAGCCGGAAACGTATTTTTTATATTAAATAATGTTTGTTGGACGTTGAGTCGTACAACGTCTGAAAAACAAGGCGGCGCGATCATATGTATAGGATAAGTTGCATAGGAATCAGGCGCGCGCGACGCTACGTATGTAATAACTTTAAGTTAGTATCGCGCGCCTATGACCAATGAAACTTATCCTTCACGCATGTCGACAGGTGCCGTACGCCGTAACTTAGAACACAAATATTTTATATAAAAATACGTTTCCGGATATACGTGTAATAGGGTTTTTGTGTTACTATTGGCCCAAATAAACTATGCCTGGATTTTGGACACTGAGATTCCGAAGAATCTGTATAGCAAAAGGCTTTATTAAGGCTGTTGCCCATTTGAGAATTCGGTATAGGGAAATAAATGTTAATGGCATTCGGTATTTTTACGTTCCTGTTGAAGATAGATATATACCACAAGGAAATTTTGATCAGAAAAATACGCGCTTCTTTGCTGTCGAACCCTTCTCTGGCGTAATGTATAGCCTGTTTCCCGGAAAAATTAAAAACCAAATAATTAAATTTAAAAAATACTGAAAAAAATTATTATCATATTTGCCTCTGTACAGAGATTGAGAGTATCATTTCTCACACTAAAGTTTTTGTTTCAAAATTTATATCTTTAAAATTGGCTTCAAAAACAGACTTTACTTGGCACGTATTCTCCTATACCAAATCCTCAACCAGGCAACAGTCTTAAGAAATATTCCAATAACGTTAAACACTGCTTCCAAATAAGGGCGGAAAAGTCGTATTCCTGCATTATAAACTGTTTAATCTCATGAAGCACGTATTCACGCGGTTTTAAATCTGGACTAACATTGTGTGCAGTAATTAGCAACCATCTACACAAACGCGATTGATGTGGCCTGGCAGCTCGAGTGCCTGCAATTCTCCTGTACCACGCGATCCTCATTTGTGCTGAAAGTCACCAAAGACTGCGCACTCCAAACAGTCTACATTCACACCTCGGAACGTTACCGTTCCTCCAGTGACTTTTCTCGAGGTATTCCTGTTATCTGTCACTGCAGCTTCTCATTTTCACATCACTGGACCCCCACTGGCTTTAACCCTCGGCAGGCGTTTGAACGCCGTCGAAATTATACTCGTTCTCTCAGCGTATCTCGGGGTGCGTTGAATCTTCCAGATGGTTAGGGCGAACGCTATATAAGTATGACAGGCCTCCGAACAGTAGTCTATAAGTGAATGAGTAGCTGTGTTCCGAGCGACAGAAGACGAGCAGCGGGAGAAGTAATCAGCTGAAGGGAAGTCTGCGACGAGTATCAAGCAGTGAAGTGTGCAGCTAGCAGACTGGCCTATTGGACTAGGTGCATGAGTGAAAGACATTACAAAATATGGCAATGGATAGACTGAACTCGTGTTAATGATGAGTATGAGTTAAATGACTGTAACAAAACAGAGACAATTAAGAAGGACGGCAATCAGATTTGAAATTTAGTTGACATTTAATATTGCGCTCACTGTTAAATAAAAACAGTAAATGGAGACAGATAATTTAGTGATGTAAATGATAGTCGTGTGAATAAATTATAAATAAAATTTAGTTCTTTTATTAAGACCTTCATCCCTCACGAACTCAGATACGCCCCTCAGCCATGTAACAACACGCATTCCCTCGTTCTTCGAAAATGTAGAGAAACTATGAGCACACTCTATAATATTCACATCGGTGCACTAGAAGAAAAAAACTCACTTCGTGATACTTAAAACTCCTATTTCCAAAACAACTTCGCGAAACGAAAATCATAATGTACACTTATTCCGATACTAAAATAAAATATATTTTTTAAATTAGCCATGGATTACACCGAAGTCCCGCGCTGATTAACAAAAAATGCCGACGACTTAACGTCTTCGGAAAAGTTAATTATAAACATTACCCCAATTCGAAACGACACTAGAAGCCACGAACGAAATACTTAGGCATGCATTCCAACCCCACACCACCTAAGAGCAACGTCCACAGTTTAGAAAATTCTGTATCATTATTTAGTGTCGTGGACTTTTAAGTTTTGTATAAGTTTAATTTGCTTCTATTATTGGACCCTCGCTTAGCAGTCCCTCACAAGATTTGATCCCCAAGCACGTATTTTTTTAATAACTACTACTATACTCCTTGCTTTCTTAATGTAAAATTGTCGAAGTGGGTCCATCAGTGAAATGGTCTCCACTGGAAATCAGTATTTTCACAGTGATTATTACACTGGCTGAATTTCGCTAATTTAATGGTGAGTTCTGCTGAATTTCGGTTAACCCTACTACTCCAAAACCCTACGGCTTCGACTGCCATCGTTGCTGTATAAGGGATATGGAATAGAGAGCGCATGTCAAATGCGCAGGAAATAAGTGCTGCAATATGTTAGTATAGGCCGTTCACGGTAAAGTTAGCACTTTTGAAGCCCTAGTTACTTTTTCTTTCAACCAATTTATATCCTTCCGCCACTTGTTAATGTAAACCCTGGCATGTCAGTGATAAACACAGTGTATACATTCGCCATATCCAAAACCAAAAGTCCAATGCCACAATGAAATGTATTTATTGGTTATTATATTTGATGAAACAGCTTGAAAAAGTGTCCACTTTAACGTGAACGGCCTATACACTATTTTTGACTAAATTGTAACAGAAATGCAATGTAACTGATCTACGCAAAATGTTACATCTTGTTCGTAAAAGCTCTGGTTCGTTGCAGAACCAAATGTAGATAAAGGTAACATCGTTGTCGAAACACGTAGATATAAGAATTCTTTCGGTAAATCTTGAGCGAACATTGGAAAATACACAACGAAGATATTTCTACCTCATGACAAAAAAACAGTCTATTTTATTTTAGTCTATGGTCGTTGCGTGCTTGTTTGCAGACTCTAGTGATTGTTATTTCTCCAATGAAACGCATTCGGGTTATGTGTGTTAACCAGAAAATGAGAAATCAGTGTTTCGTAACGCTTGCTGAGGGCAAATAGTTGCTGATAATGGACAAACACATTTTCCAAAAGATAACGAGAATTTCTTCTGTTTCGTCCTGAGAAATGCCTATACAGAAACTACAAAGCCCTCCCCTTTTAGTGATTTAATTTTAAATAATACCAGAAGATAGTGGAATTTACTTCTTGGCACACGCGATTTCCAAAAAGAAGGGACAATTTTTTCCTTGGTTTGTAAATAAAATGTAAAAAAAACTTTTCAATTTTTACTAAGAAATTGTTTGTAATTTTACAAATACTTATTAAGAGTACAAAGATTTTTCTTGTAAAACTACAAGAGCCGTATTTGTAATAGACTTTAAGAAATGTTTGTGCTATACTGACCCGCGTCCACGAGCTTCAGCAAAATGGCGAACACTCAACAACGTAAAACAGTGTATAGCTGTTTGTGCAAAAAGTACGGGTGATTTAAGTATAGTTGCGTAAAAAATAAATCTATGTATGTATTAGAAATGTACTGCAAGTTTGAATAACCTAAAAAGCTGCAAAAAACTCAAATACTCATAATAAAAAGACAATATCAATAAAACTTTACCTTATTACTCATTAACTGTTAATATTTCCTAGTTACACAGAACTCTTTAAAATTATATAAATGTATCATAGAAGTCCCCGTGCTGGCAAAGTATTTTTTATTTTTCGAAAATTATATTTTGAATTTTTTTTTTTAGTTATTCTCTGTTATTAATTTATCACATATGTTTTCTAGAAGAAGAAAAACAATTTTAAGTACACTTCTCAATAATATAAGTTGTAATACAAGGCTATCGTTTGTAATATTACAAATATATGTTTTGAAGATTTAACAAGATAACTGTTTAGAGTTTTACAAAGAATTTTCTTGGCAACTGGGTTTCCAAGTATTTTTTTGTAAAAGGGAAAAAAAAAAAATTATAGTGTGTAATGTTTTGCAATAAAACATATACGATAGACCATTAACAAGAAACATTTCTCGTCAGGCAGCAGACAAATATTTTAAAGACTATTTTCAACTCTATATTTTGTCAGACGAGTAGTTTGTTGTAATAGACAGTTGGGCGCGGGGCACGAAGAGTGTTTCCAGATAAAGCATTTGCCTCTCCCGCCATTGGTTCCCGAGTTATGACTAATGAAACTCTTTCTTGCGAGCAAGGTGTAATTGGCGCGTGGAGGCCGCCCAATTGCCTGGCAAGCCACAGAGGTCCTTATTGTTTATAGAATGCCACAGGGGCGGTCCGAAAGCGTGGCGAACGTGTAATGATCACGTCATTGGGGCGTCCCGAGGATGAGTTCCCTAAATTTAGCCCTGAGCTTAACCCACCCTCGAACTTCTTCGCTCCTCGACCTGAAACCTCTCACAAAAAACAAAAAAGCGGTTTCCCAACGACGACCGTTGACGCTTTAGTTACAAGAAAATGAATAGCCTTGCTCACCGCTGCAATGAAGTCACTTGAAGCTTGTGCGACTGTGCATTACTATCTAAATAAATTTCCACATTACGCTTAAGCCTTGTCCACACTGGCGAACCGAGCACTGTAACGTGACATCGAACATGTTCGCGGCGGCACGGCGTTCGCTGCAAAATTGTTCTGACCGCTTGGCCGCATCGCGAACGCTATTCGTCATGACATTTCAACTATCCAATTGTTCGCCGAAACACTATATTCTCTTATCGATGGCGATCGAGGTAGCTGTAGCAGCATAAGTTTATACACACCTCGACGTGTTGAAAAATCGAAAAAGAAAGAAAATAAGGCGATGGCAGCTGAATACATATCCCAAGCGACGCGAGTACAATGGCGCGTCGTTGTTGGCGGACCTAAAGTTTCAAGAAGTTTCTTATTAGTACAAGAACTTCACAAGAATGTCAGTCAGATTTTGAAGCAATTGTCAACTTGGTGGGCCCTAAAGTTATATAGTGTGATGCACATTTGAGAAACGCGATAACAGTAGTCGAAAGAGTCGCAGTCACTCTAAGGTTTCTAGCCTCCAGAGATTCCTTCACTAGTTTGTAGTATTTGTTCCGAATATACGAACAAGCCATTAGTGAAACAGTACCAGACGTACTGAGGGCAAGTACAAGTTCAAGGCCACAGTCAAAACATTCAGGTATGTAAAATATAGTATGTTATTGAAAAAATATGTTATTTACAAGTGCATTATAATATTAAAACAAAAAAAATACACCACCA
This sequence comes from Dryococelus australis, assembly GCA_029891345.1. Taxonomy (NCBI): domain Eukaryota; kingdom Metazoa; phylum Arthropoda; class Insecta; order Phasmatodea; family Phasmatidae; genus Dryococelus; species Dryococelus australis. The sequence continues at coordinate 82,842,587 of CM056995.1, forward strand.
TTAGTGTTGACTGCACAGATTGATTTTTTATGATGTAGTTGGAAAACAGTATTTAATATTAGTTAATTAGAAGTTTTAGTTTCTCGCACTATAGTAACAGAAAGTATTGTAATCTTGAAAATATTCGATCTCAAAATGTTCACAAATCTAAATATCTGTCACAAAAATTAAGCACCTTATAGTGGAAAGCCTAACACAAAATCCCGATGTGATCAAAGACGGCTCGAACCATTTCGATTAAATTTGCCATATGTTCCACTATAAGAAGGTGTTAAAAATGGTATAAATTGTATGTCGGGTAAAACTCTTGGGGTGGCGCCCCTCTCTTGCTGAAGAAGGGTTTTCGCGATTTGCGGCTTCAAGAGGCTGTTGGTAGAAAAATTTGTAACTACCAAAATTAAAGAGCGTCAGAAAGTCTACAAGTTTTGTTTGTACACATTTATTGATACAATGTATCATTACGCTACAAAGCGCCACAGTTTAAAAGTAAATGTAACATTTACTAGCCTGATTTTATTTTCTATACAAAAATAAATCAATATCAGCAATTATTAATGAGCAAAGTGTGTATATGGAGGTATTCATCTGTATAGTTAATTTACAAAAGGTTTTGCACTATGAAATCATATTCAGAACAGGTTGGCGATGAGACTTGAGGGAAGAAATGGTGTTCTATTGATGATCCTGGAGCAGACAAAGGTGTCATCCCATGTATCGTTCTGAGGATTTTGTTAAAATGGTCTTTGTGTTTAGGGACCCACAATAACTGCCTTTCCCTGTACAATTATATAAAGTGTAATACTTCTTCTGCATTCCAATGTTTTCGCAACGTTTTCACCTTCACCGCTTGCCTCCATGATCTGATAAACAGTCTCTACCTAACTGAACTGAAGTTGGGCGTGAAGAGGGACGCGCCACATTCAGGTCGTACCCAGTTCCCCGTCCACACTTTGTGTAACAGCGACGGAAATATCCCTGTGATGCGCTAGTCATTTACCGACTCCGGGTGTAACATGGCCCGTCGCGAACAGCGTAACCAAATCATGTTCGCGACGTCGTTCGCAGTTCCGTCCACATTGGCGATCATGTTACGCGTCGCCGTTACATTACGATGTTCGGTTCGCCAGTGTGGACGGAGCTTTACAGTCTATTTGCGGTATCGTCCCTCCTTTGGAATCAAACATTTGAGAAATCACACCCATGTATGACATTTGGTTATTTCCTAAATATATCCTATACCAAAAGCGTTTTATACTTGCGTTAACTTAAAATAATTTTATTTTTGTACAAACTGAACTTTTACTTATATGTTTCCTATAAATTATAGTATTTAATTTATAATTACTACGAATAAAAACAAAGAGAAAATTGGTGTATTGGTAATGTTTAGTAATAAATAGTTCTTATGTAAATTATTATTAGGCTGAGTGCGCACGAAAAAGGTGCGTTGTTCCTTTGTTGTAGTTTTCTAGACTCATGCAAACTTTGTTTGCATGTGGCGGAGGAATATCTTAAAAGCTGATCTTCAGCAGGGCTCCAAAAAAGTTGGAAGTGACCGTGATTGGTCTATAACACGCAATTACTTTTTTTTTAATACGCCGTAATTGTCTCATTTGTGAAGCTGTAAACACGTAATTTAGGGTCGAAATCCCAAGGATATTGATGAATTACCCGCAGGCCCCGTACAGTAGGAAATGACGGAAATGGCACTGCGGTTTATTAAAAAATGCGGCCCGGTTACTGAACTGTGGTGCTGGGTCGCATACAAAAACGAGCTTAGGTTTACTACTGTTATAGTCATTTTAAGTGGAGCCGCGGTAGTGTAGCGGTTAGACTAATCGCTTCCAACCAAGGCGATCCGGGATCAATCCTCGGCAGGGTCACCGAATTTTCGCATGTGGGAATCGTCTCGGGCGATGCCGCTGGTCGGCGGGTTTTCTCGAGGATTTCCCGTTTCCTCCGCCCTTGCACTCCGGTGCCACTCCGTACTCACCTTAATCACCTTCATCGGCTCTAAAGATCTCGATTTTAAAAAGCCGTCCAAATCTCTGCACTCACTCGAAGCCTGAATGTGATATCAGTCAGTGAAATAATATGAACTGGGAACAAGTGATGTATGGCATTGGAATTGTCGACATTAAGTGGGAACCACAAATAAATCAGTGACATTCAGACATTGGCACTGATTATCAGTAGCTCAATTTTCACTAGTTTTGGCTTACTTCTCACTGTTTCAGATTTAGAGTGTACTGTGAGCTATTCTTGTTGAATTACAGGCCCTATAGTTTTCAAGACACTATCAGGTATTTTTTCTTTTCCGTTGGCAACTATTTTTGTAGGGAGCCATGCTTGCCTGTTAATTAGCCATATATGAATTTTACCATATTGTTTACAGACTGTTAACGGTTCAAATTAAATATTTGGCCTGAGAGGGTGTTAGGTAAAGACCTTCAGAATTCGCGTTATTTTGTGGTTGCAGACTAAACTCCAAAATGATATGCGCTTGTTTGACTTCCACCATTCGTCGTCAACCTAACACGTGCCAAGGACGCTTTCAGCTAATACGGGAGTGTTATTCGGAGGAACTCTTGGATGAAAATAGGGGACTTGGAAGTGGTATATATTCGTAGCCTCTGGGACGGCCGTGAGATCTCGTCGTAAACGGATGATAGAAATCGGGCAACATGTGTCTGGACAATCGGCTGGGAGCCTCTCTCCGCCCTGAGTCAGAAGAGATAAAAAAAAAAGGGGATGAGGATTTGATGTTCGAAGGGGAGAAGGAGGGAGATTCTGGGCTGGACCGAGTTTTGTTTCGAAAAGAAATGTACATTATCATCATATACTTGGGTCGGTCCAACAAAAGAAGATCTTCTTGAGGCGAGCAAGGGGTAAAACACACTGTTATTACCAGCGGCCAGCCCCGCTCTTGCTTGTCTGTTTTTACGCACGCCGCGAGACATCCAAGGTACAAATTACTGACCCGTCGGGGAGAACCAGGGGGATGGAGGGACGATGAAGAGGGAGCGTTTCAGGTCTACAAGGCCGGTCGTTCCACAACGGGATATCCTGTACATGGTCACCTGTCCCAGGTACCAGCGTTTCCATCGATGGCAGTGTGAATCGTCGTCGACAGCTTCTAAATACCTCACTTAGTAGGTCCGGCGGTGCCAACAAGACGTTTCATACCCAGTGTCAGTTACGTCTGTTGTGCGGTGCCAACAAGACGTTTCATACCCAGTGTCAGTTACGTCTGTTGTAACTAACACCTGTCACCACGAGTGCTTCGCCATTTCTGTTACATCATCGTCATTTCACTTCCCGCGCCTCCACGACGTTCTACTTAATGAAATCGAATGCAGTGTGTCTAACTATGAAAGTGCACGCATGTGTACCTTTTGCGTGTATAGCACTGAGTTCATTGGTTATTACAGCATAGGCATTTATAACACTGCAGCAAGTTGATTTTAAAAATGAAAACTGCATACTATGGGACCAGTCAGAATTTATTCAACTAAAACCCGAACAGGTTCTGCGTCGGATCAGGAGAACCAAAGTATTATTTTCTCGTGTTTTTTTTTTTTTACGTAATGCATCTTTACACACTCCAGACATGAAAAAATCGGGTCAAAATATTTCAGCGTCTGACCGACCGTCGAAAATGACCATTATTGGAGGTATTTCCTGTAAAAACTCACGCAACGTGAGTGTATGAAATTAATTTTCGAACACACATTACGGAAAAAGGAGTAAAACGCCGATTTACGTCCAGGGGAAGTTTCCGAACAACACACACACACACAGCGCCATGAATGAATGCAAAGCAGGCCAGAAACACGCTTGATGAGAAGGGAAGGGAGGAAGAGATGTACGGAGGGTGCGAAGCTGATTAATCGCGTAATTTCATAACGCAGACGGATAAAAAAAAACTTAACATAAATTCACACTCAATAAAGCTGCAACCAAAACAGCCGCGCACGAAACGCGATAACTCTGGAAAACGGTACAGTCAGCGGTGCAAACCGGGTTATCGTCAATTATCGGGTCCGTGAGAGTTCCCTGGGGAGGGGGAGTAAGGGGGAGGGGTAGGTGTTTTGTGGGGAAGGGGTGTGTGTGGAGCGAAATAATATCGCGTTCTGCACGGATGTTTCCACAACGGAATATCGCCAGTTAGCACGCGGTTGGTCAGAAACATAACTGAAGCACCCTTTCCTACACCCCCTGCCCCCACCCCTCACATGCCAAAATTCCGACCCACGAGGGGAAAAATCAACACTATATAAATAGCAAGTGTTGCATTGTAATTAGGCGACCCGGTGAATTTGCCCGAGTGTGTAGTAGGAGGCGCGAGGGTGGAAACAGTATCGGCGCGCGGGTAATGTCGATTGATATTGAAAATCAATTTACGCCAGCGTTGCGCGTGTGTGAAGTGCGTGCGTGCGTGTGTGTGCCGTAACCATCATCATCAGCGACTGCCGTCACGCCCACTAGTAGTCACTCGCGCGCGATGAAACCGCTCATGCCGAAATCTCACGTGCCGCTACTGCGTTATCTGCCCTGACCACGCCTCAAATATTACTTCCCAAACAATGCGAATGCAATTGTGAAAAAGCGTTCTGCAATGGAAGTTTAAGCAAAGTGTGACACTACATTTTCAACGCTTATTGAATCAATTAAATGTTTATCGTTTATAAACGTCGCACTGAGTATACAATATGTTTTCATAATAAAGACTATTCACGATAAAGTGAGCACTTTTGAAATCAACCCTATGAAAAAGTCACTGCTCCTAACTTTATATATTTTAACGGGCGCACTGAGTGACGTGTCCTGTAAAGTTGGTAACGATGGATAGAAAGTAGTTCCGTATCCTAACGTCGAACAAAAAGTGTTAGGTGACCATTTGTGATGACTGAAGTTATTTCTTTCGCTTTTCATTTTTTTAATGCACCGAAGAATAAAAATTGCCAGATTTCTAATAATATTTTCTTTTACAATAATCGCACAGTTTCTCCTGACCGAAGCATGAATAAAGTGATGAGGCTCATGGCAATGTTAATTTTACATAATGCGGAAGCATACACAACGTGCATACAAGCAGATCTTTAGCAGGGCATTCAAAAGTGCTCATTTTAGCGTAAACGGTCTATACATGTCAAAATTCTAACCACATCATCTGTGGGCTAATATACACAATAAATCCCAGTTGTAATAAAATGTTCGGAAAATTCGTCTGGTATTTTTAAAATTGAAATTGAAGTTAATAAGATGGCACTGGGAGTCTACAATTTCACGTTCCTGCATCCACAACAATTTGTATAACACCAAGACGAACGTAACTGGCGCGCCATGTTGAGAGCGCCTGCACCTAGGACATCAACTCGAGGTACGTGGGCGCTGCTAGAGGTTTGCTTGTTAGTACACTACTTGAACAATGAGGGATTAGCAGTTGAGTATTAAAGGCTGCCAGAAGTGATTGCATTTTATTTCCAACAATACACAAACGACATAGGATCTTCACGTATCATCATGGTGGTCTATATACAGGCGGTCGCGGAAGTCGCGCCAGTTAATCCCGGACGAGGATTGAACCCGGTTCCGCCTTGGTGGAAGGCAAGCGGGCTAACCGTTCAGCCACTGCGGCCCCTTTGACTTTCGACATGTAGTTTAGAAACATCGTGTATATATGCACCGGTTCTGCGTCAGGTCAAGTTAAAAATTCACAGTTAAGTTCAACAGTGACGCTGTACGTTGAGCTGTCTGAGTAGAAGTCAAAATCTTACACGATATCACTCATGAAATTAAATCAGTAATTGTAATCGCATCACTTCCCAATTTAATGTCTCCTCAGCTGCATATGAAACGAATTCCGACTTATACTTAAGTGTAAGCTCTGCTGTGTAGCTGCGTAATGCAGGACTGAACAAGTTAAAGGATAAGGTTTGAAACGTCAAATTATATTAGGGGTACTTTCAAACAAAAAACTTTGTCCATTTTTGCCAGAGCCACATTGCTATAGTCTATTCGCGGTTTCTTCACTCTTTTTAAATCAAACATTTGAAAAATCACCCCATGTATGACGTGTATCGTTGTTTCTCGATAATTGTTCTCGTTTGCGAACATTTGGGTATTTTTATATTTTATGAAAGGTCGGAGGCAAATGATGGACTACATATTACCATAGATACAAAATAGCCTATCTTCACAGTTCGCAATGTTAGTGTTTTGAAAATTCTTTAGGGGTGGGGAGGGTTGCAGATTTGCTGAACTAACACTAATTAATTAATGACAATGTCACACAAAAGCTCCTACCTTGTCCATGATATGAGCCTTTAACCCTTCGTCAAATAGCTACGCCATGGAAGTCAGCCTCAATTCACGTACAATTCAATATTGTATAATTTTTTATTTCGTGTCTTTACACGGGACATATATCACATGTCTGGGGGAGATCGACGGACAATCCCCATCTCCACCATACGCCACTTCGAGTGGATGTCATAAATCTGTACAGATTTCGCAACAAACCCTCCAGTAATTTTTTTCCCGAATGACCGACAACCAGGCCCTCTTTAATGGTATAATCAGTAATGTGAAAAGCTGCGATTATCCATGCTGCACGCAAAAAATAAAACGCAGCGCACAACATGCTACGACTGGGAGGTTTCGCAATTGACAAATTTTAATTGCTCGGCAACACAACACTGAAAGCCAAATGAAATAATGAACGCAATTAGCAGATGCAATGCCATTCGCCATTCAGAATGCCGCTAACGCTTTCCAGTCAATCAGGCCGGTCATCGTCATTTTTACCAAAATTCCAACTCGTTACCTACTGAACCAAGCTTCGCGTGGGAAACGACCGCCCAGATTTAGCGAATCTTTTTCTTGTCCCTGCGAGAGAACATCTGCCAAACATAAAATGTGAGTAAAAAAATTTACCTCTTCAGAATATATTTTCAATACAGATGGAACTATTACTGGACTCAGTAATCCCGACTAAAGTTGCCCTACATCTCGTAACGACATACACGACAGAAATGGGACATCCGATTCATCACGAAATATTTAATATAAATCTCTAACAAATACTTTGGAGACTGTGCGCATTATACATTTGAATTGTGTTTTTTTTATCGAAAAGTGTGACGGTACCAATTTTTTTTACCTTTTGTAAGCCGCCAGGGCACAAAGTATAGCTTAGTACACTTCCTGAAATCTGTATTCTTAAGATCTGTGTACTCACCGGTATTAATATAACCTCATATTTATTCCCAGCTTTAACATAATAACAAATCGCAAAGACTGAACTTGCAACCCTTGTTTGGAAAGAATGCTATTTATGGCCTGTCGTGTCCAAAATGTTGGTACACCGTGTGAACTTGTGTGGCCCACAAATTGAAAATCCCAAGATGTAAGGGAGCACTTTTACTTACACAAACTTGTGTCAAGGTAATAATTTAAAATGGTGTGTTTCACGTCGAGGTTCGCGATTTTTCCATCGCGATCGATGATTACTGACATCATCACGACCGATACATGACGGGCTCGACTGAAAATTGTATTAGTGAATGGAAAACGTATTTCACGTTGCCGATGCTCGATGGATTATGCTTCGATTGTGTAAAATTAACATTCCAGTTTTTCGCCATTGATCGCCTCGGCGCATCTCAACAACCAATTAGGGCCATACTTCAAGACCAACCTGTCGCTCCGGTGGGATTCAACTCGTCCACATAAGCGTCTCTTGGGCGCCCAATACAGGCCGCAAGGACTATGACAGAACTCTTCTCCTCACTTTTCATCAAACGCTCTGTACGTCTTTTATACAGGATATTTCCAGTTCTGTAGCTCGAAACATGCTGTGTCTGATCAGGATTCTTGACTTGCCTCTTCTTCCTGGTCACTAAAGGGCATCTTTAGTCTTGTAGGTTTCCGTTCATTTCTATGTAACTCCTTACTTCCTCGACGCCTGTTACCATACCAAACATTGTTCGTTTTCCTAATTTTTCCTTCTATGGCCTTTTGCTACAGCCTACTCCTATACAGTATTTTCAGTTTCTTGATCATCAGATTCATACATCTCCTTGCCTCCTAAGTTTATCGTTCCTTATTTTTTCCAACGATTTCAATTTTCTTTGTTCCTCTTCCTTGAACTTTTTTTTTTTCTGTCAGACCTTTCAATATTTCAGGTGCACAGCATAAAATACTCCAGAATAAACACATGGCAAATGTCTTCCTTCGTTCAGTTGGGTTCCTGTAAGGTGTCAGCAATCCTTTCATATTCACAAAATACCCTTGACTCACAGATATTCTGCTTATTTCCTTCATAATAACTCCCATTTCAAGTCACCAAATTTTTTCAAATACTCGAATGACTTAGCCTTTTTCAACTTTACCCACACAGCGTTATGTTAATATACACGATATGCTGGTAATTACTTATCCTTTGACAGATCTCACTATTTCAGTCTCGCCAGTGTTTTCTTTCATCCCCAAACCATTACACATCATTACAATTTCCTACAGAGAGGCCAACTATTTTTCTTCCGAGTCTTCCATCATCGATATGGAATTTTCATACGTAATGGTTTCTACATATATAGAATATTTTTACACCAACGACATTTCTTACCTATTAGGTTGCTCACGGCCCAAGAGAACGTATGTGATGAAAATACACACTGTACAGAGTACAACGCCAGACTTGACGAATGTATTTTTGTAATGGTCCTACTACCCCAGGGAACTTCAATTTTGTACGAACAATTACAGACGGTGCAAAACATATGTTGAGGTGTGTGGTTTTTCCACAACTAACTAAATTGCTTATAATTTCTCCCTCTCTCTATTTTTTTTTTTTTTTTTCGCAAGGCCTTCTCTTTCAATTTCTTCCGTAAACGGTGAAAAACGAAAAGTCTGGTGTCATATAACACCACAGTTTCACTCTTCTCTTCCGAAATTACCTTATCAAAAGTATTATCATTAATAATTATAAGGAAACACGGACTGTTGTACAGGCATGCTAGATCGATTATAATATTGGGCATTGTTTTTTGTGACATTTTCTCTTCCTTACAATTTCGGCAAGTTCATATATTTTAAAGGGTAATTTGGCTGAGTATATTGTACCAACATGTCGCCATAGGTGTACATGTTGTTATGATTCAGTAAAGGCGGACAAGCCTAACGAACTGCAGCGACGCGTCGGTATCCAGACCAGGCGAAAAATACAAAACATGTTACAACAATAATAGTTTATAAAACATATCAGCGAAGCGCCAGAGGATCTCCCCTCTTGACGGCACGGTATTTGGGACAATTACGTCATCAGAAACTATATAATACTTGGCAATACTTTGTACAGGGTCTCTCAGTATGCCTGTCTGGGGACCCACGCTGAGATGAAGCTATCAGGATACAGCTTGGCATGCCGCACGTCACTTCCCGAATCAACGCTCAGCCTAAGACGACGATATCATTCAGGTTAGTCATATCTTGTAATTGATTAGGACCTCTCTCGCCAATAGCTTATATTTACTGTAACTCTTAGAAATTATATTTAATATCTGTCCTGTCTTCATAATTAACTTTAGTTCTTCCCTCATAGTACCATAAAACCTTCCACAATATCTAGATACTCGTATTGCATATTATAAAATCAATGTAAAAAAACTTTTAAAACCAACCTTTTATTTTTAAATGCACTAAAAAGAGACAAATAATGATAATAGTTACACAATTTGTAGAACTTGTAAGATTTGGTCGAACAGCCGAAATGAACTTTACTACAAATTAATATGTTTGTATCAATTTATATTTAGTATAAAAAAGCTTGGAGGCAATAGTCAAGATCCTTACATATGATACGTGCTTTTAATGCTCACGCAAATGTGATATACGTTCTATATTGTGAATAGTTAAAACCCTTACGCAATATAAATGCTTACTACGCTTAAGCAAATGAGGTATACGTTCTATATTGCGCCAATATTTTATACACTAAATATACATTGATACAAACATATTAATTTGTAGTAAAGTTTATTAAGGCTGTTCGACCACATCTTACAAGTTCTACAAATTGTGTAACTATTATTATTTTTCTTTTTAGTGCATTTCAAAATAAAAGGTTGGTTTTAAAAGTTTTTTTTTTTACATTTATTTTATTTTTAACTTTTTAGTCTCCAACCATGTGTTTGTTTCACGAATATGGCTTCCCTTGCTAATAATGATCCCCATGATGTATCATGATCGACCAGTAGTTCGCTTTCATTCCGATACGGGACATAGTGTAGAAGCAAACTATAATAATAGTTTCAGAAAGACATTGCCGCTCAAAAATAGGGCACGCGCACAACAGCAGTGACACTTATAATCTCCATTTAACTGTTATTCGATTCTGTAAAACAAACGCGATACGACGTTTACTGCATATAGTTGTAAGAGTTCCTATGGCCACCTTCCGGCTCCATCATCAGATCAATTCAGTGGTGCCTTCACATTGTATTGTCATGGGAACTGCACATGTAGACTATACAATACTTCATTTCAATTAGGTAACGGGAAGTGGTTTAACATACATATACGTGAAGTAACATAAAAGCATGTAATTTCCGGCACCATCATCCGATCAGCTCAGTGGTACCTTCACGTTGAATTGCCATGGGAACTACACATGTATGCCAAATTTCAGTTCCATTGGATAACGGGAAAAGGTTTAACAAACATACACGCGAAGTTACATAAAGTCTTGCAATTTCAGGCTCAATCATCAGATCAGCTCAGTGGTATATTCACATTGTATTGTCATCGGAACTACACATGTATGCGAAATTTCAGCTCAATTGGATAACGGGAAGTAGTTTAAAATTGACTTGCAACATTTCACCCGAACGTACAAACTAACTAACAAGGCAAGTTAAATAAAAACTTGTAAAAAGTATAACTGGTGGAGGCGCCTAAAGCTCGCCACCTCTTGCAGCCAAGTGAAATTTTACCACCTCCCCCAACTAAATGTCCCAACCGCCCTCATTTTCTTTTGACAGTAATTATTATAAATAATAATATAGCTCTGCTTCGCGTTCAACATTAATGCCATAGTTAGAAGCTAAATCCATATAATTTCCTTTTCTAAGCACTGATTTTCATGTAATCCCTCTTCAAATACTCTCAGTTTATTAAATTATACAATGATATTCTTAGCTATCTGATACAGTGACAGAAACGTGTTAACTAGATGGCGCTTTATTTCAGCGTCTATGTGCGTTGGATATTAAGTTCAAATGAATTTATTAACGAAGTTTAATAGTTCAATGTCCACAACTGAGTAACTTAAATGTTTTCCATTACTTAAGCATTTAAGTCAGTACATTTTTTTTAAATGGTCCCAACGAGTGTCTAGATATTTACTTGTAAAAATAACGTAATATGCTGCCGTTTACCCGATTAATGATATCTGCGCTTCACACAGTAATGAATCCTTCCATCAAGCAAAAGTGAAATACAATACTTTCCCGTTAGTTCTCAAGATATTTTTGCATGAATTTAGTTGACCCAGTGTTCATTAACTCGCTGTCGTATGGATACCCATCACATGCAGTGTCGCAGGTATGTGCGTTCGGAAACTCTATACCGACAGTCATCAGCATACTTGCACACATGCAGAGCGAGTTTTGAGAGGCGCGCGCAACTTAGCAAAGCACTGCATTCTCCCTAGCCCAGTGGGTTTCTGACGGAGTGGCGACCCGCTAGAGTGGCTCATTCGTCTTGTTTGGAAGCTTGTTGACCTAGGTACACGCTAAGAAATTATTCTGAAATTTACCATACAACTGTAGCCGGAATGGTAATGATTTTCCCTGTACATTCATTGTGGCGTTCCTAAATTTGCTCAGGAAACAGTCAAATGCCTAGGGAAGTTCCCAACATCGTGTATTAGCGCTGCTAAACATTCCTATAACTGAAGGCTTGATGTGTGGTATTATTACCATACAGTGTACGGGGTAAAAACTTCCGTCACAGTTTAGGAAGTTTACCAGAAAATCTTTTACAGTGTATAGTGGGCCAGGCAGCATTATCTCAGAGATACGGGATGCAACTTTGTTTGACCTTGGTGAGTTCATGAGTACCGCAATATTTGCTGTGATTGTAGTATCATTTCAATGGGTTTACAAAAAGGAATGATAAGTATCTCAACTTGTTACAGAGCAGGCGAGCTTCTAAGATGTATGCAATTCTTAAACAAATAACATTTGTTTCTGCCAAGGGTATTTTCACAAACACAATATTAACCACCATAACCGTATTTATGTAGTAACAGTGTCATAAATTGTTTTACATACTACACAACTATTCCTCACAATAAACGGTACCCATACCAAAAGTCTTATAATCTATAATTTAACTGCGCCACTGACTTAAGGTGACAAATTAAATAACATATTCAATTTCAACTATGCTACTTGATACAAGTTGTATTGTTATAAGTGCAACAGTAATATTTCCGTTGATCATGTTTCTCAAAAATACTCAGAAATATACATAAATATGTATGAATTTATAACTAAATTAAATCACAACTCTTTCTGCATTTCCGCGCACAGAGAAAGAATTGCAAGATTGAGATTAAAGTAATAGAGAGGTTAAATCGAATGATTACGTATATAAATGTACTATGTAGAATTCTTTGAAGTCGCTGAATTACTAAATAAATTTTTAAACATACTATCAAATTTCAAGAAAACAGTAAGTGAACTCTCTCAATGTCATTTCAGTTAGAAATAAATTATAAAAAATTAATTATAAAAGAAAATTTTAAAAACGTTTATATTTCAATGCACTATTTTAAAAAAATAATTTTAATCAGGAGTGCAATTTATAACGACTAGGGCCCTATTTTAGAAACATAATTATCCCACAAATATGTTATTGTTTTGAGAGGACATTGTACTAATAAACTGTATTTTTATGAGCTGACAGCACAGCCGTGAACACGGGACATAGTTGTAGTTTGACGGAATATTCGAATCAGTGGTGACGAAACGCTAAGCGCCGCGCCACACTGCATTTCCCACCGTAGGTGGCGCAATGACAACAATCAGCAAATTCCTACTTCGCACGCGCCGCTTCTACGGCAGTAATAAGGTAAACAAAACCGCCACACTTTCAACACACTAACACCTGGCTGGTAATACACTATAACACACAACACATCAGCGCTCTTACACATATATACCAACACCACTCCGCGTTATTATAGTTTGCACTTTAAAAACAAAACATAATTAGTCAGTTGATTGCATCTTCCTTTACTATATATGTTAATACTTTCAGTTATTATTACATATTACAAATATTCCAGATCAACTTCAACAAACAACTGCACCTTATATTTCTCTGACTTATAGTTTACACTATAAGAAAATATTTGTCTTCACAAAAAATAAAAAAATAAAGAAAATTGATTTAAGATCGTAATGTTGCATAATTTGCAGAAAAAAAGCAATTGTATTTATATCGGAGTGCTCCTAACATATATTACAGTTATCAGATAAATATATATTATAAATTTTATATAGGCGTATACAATCCGAACAGAAAAGAAATGATCATAGTCTTTTAAAAAGCATAATAAATGCTTTTCCCCGAAATTATAATAAAATATATGTAATTGTTTCAGTTTCATAAAAATATGTTTGATTATTAGAGCTAGTGATTGTTCGCGAAAAAATATGAGTACACAGTATAGTTCAATACTATAAGCACCCAACAGCAGTTTGTCTACTGCCGTGGGTTATTGTTTGGTTGAGAAGCAGTTTTCATATTTGACAGGGCCACTCAGAATTCGGTATCATCGGCATGGCTCCTACGTGATTCACGTGATAACAGTTAACACGTGCCCAAAAGTAATTCAGCCAATCAAGATAGGTAAACGATCCTACACTGTTTTTAAATATAACTTTTCTTGAAATCTTTTCGCGAAATTTCACTACCTCTATAGATTATTGTATTATTTTCAGACTTATCCGCAAACTTTCAATACGTTGCAGAAAATTAAATATAATACATAACTTCATATTATGTGTTGTACATTATTATTACATTTAGATTGCATTACATGCAAGAACATTGAATAGCACCAATGCGATGAATTTTACACAAAAATGTTAGTAATATACGTACCAAACTTTAATTCTTCTCCATTCTAACAGACATCTAAAAATTATATACTAGTTTTGAAGACTGATCATATAATTGTTATGTGTGACTACTTTCATTATGTTTTTCAGAATTTATTTGTAATAACCTAATTGTAACTCATAGCATTCGTGTAATTCTTTGTAAGCATTGGTGATGGGAGCGGTTTTATGTTGTACTTATACTTTCAGTAACTTTTGTCATTATCATTTGACAATTTTTAATTCGAAATTCTTATTCTCAGATTAATTTAAGCCACTCTTTATGGGTATTCAGTTTTATTTAGTTACCGCGAAATAAAAATACAGCAAGACTTCAAAAACAAACTGGCGCGAATCGGTCCCACCCGTAATGGTCTGCCGCGGTCGTGTGAAAGAGTATTTGCACACTTTAACTATAGTCCATTCACGGTTTCTTTGACCTTTTTGAATCAAACCTTTGAAAAATCTCCCCATGTATGTCGTGCTTGGTTGTTTCCTACATGTGCCATATATCACAAGCGTTTTATACTTGTCTTCATTACAGTTACTTTTTTTTTCTTTTAAATTGAAATATAATTCATATTTTATCTATTAATAATAATGCTTCATTTATAAATAATTTGAATAAAAACAGTGAGAAGACGTGTGTTGGTAGCGCCTGGTAATAAATAGTTCTTATACAAACTGTTACAACAGAGTGCGCACGAATCCGGTGCGTTGTCCCTCTGGTGTAATCTTCCAGACTTACGTAGTTAAGCTTAGTTTGCACGAGGCGAAGGAATATCCTGGAAGTATAACTTTGGCATGGCTTCAGGAAAGGCCGAAGATACCGTGAATCAACTATAATGACAAGTCCAGGGCCACCCGCACCTGACAGTTACACACTCAGCAGAACACTAACCTGGCCGTTCAGACGTAGTAACGGGGGTCTTCCTGACATTGGCAGCTCCGCTCATCTTAGTATTTCCTTCACTCTTTCTATCCTATATGACTTCATCCTACCGTAGCGAAGAGTCTACACACTTTTCCAGTCCTGCTTCAAGGAGATAATGTCCGCGCCACTACATCCTCCACACATCTTCCGCTTTATCTGTTAAGAGACGAGGACATATTTTCATTGACACTGGGTGAAATGTTATGATTCAGTAAAAGCGGACAAGCCTAGCGAACTGCAGCGACACGTCGGTATTAAGGCCAGGCGAAGAATCCAAAACACATTATAGCAATAGTAGCAGCAAAGCGCCAGTGGATCTCCCCTCTCGGCGGCACGGTATTTGGGACAATTACGTCACCAGAAACTATATAATACCTGACAACTCTTTATACGGCCTGTCAGTCTGTCTGTCTATCTGTGGACCCACGCCGAGATGAAGACATCAAGACGCAGCTTGGCATGCCGCTCGTCGCCTTCCGACTCAACACTCAACCTACGGTGACGATATCATTCAGGTTAGTAATATCTTGTAAAGACTGTTCACGATCAAGTAAGCACATTTTAAATCAACATATGAAAACAGCCATTGCCCATGTATGCATATATTTTAATGGGCGCATTGAGTGACATTCGCCCAGTAAAGTAGGTAATGATGGATGGAAAGTAGTTCCATATCTTAACGTCGAATAAAAAGTGTTAGGTGTGAGTTTGTGATAACTTAAATTACTATTTTTTCGCTTTCTGTTTTTTTAATGCATCTGAGTGTAAAAATTACCAGGTTTGTAAAATCTTTACTTTGCTAATATTTTCACAGTTTCCCCTGATCGACGCTTGAATAAAGTGATGCGGGCCATGGCAATGTTAATTTTACATAAGGCGGAAGAATAAATAACAAGTATACAAGTAGATCTTAAGCAGATCTTCCAAAAGTGCTGATTTTACCGTGAACAGCCTATAATTGATTAGGGTCTCTCTCGACTTATAGCTTAAATTAACTGTAACTCCTATAAATTGTATTTTTAAATATCTGTTCTGTCTTCATAATTAACTTCAATTATTACCTTATAATAGCATACAACCTTCTATAGTCCCTAGACACTAGTATAAAATATTAAAAACATAACAATGTGAACTGACAGGCCTGCATTCTTCTCAGGCAACGTTAAGGAAAGTTTCCTAGGCATGCCGATAATTTCGTAACACCGACTCAGGTTCAGTGCGACAGCGGAATGATGACGTTGGTGTCCGTACGTGAAACTCAAGCCAGTCGCCAGCAGAGCGAACCGAACAGACTTTCGAGTCGAGGGCGCTAGGAAAGGGCGGGCGAACCCAACAACGGAGTAACTCGACAGGTAATACTATTCCGTCTACCTGGCGCGCAGCACATCAAAAGAAGCCAACGGCAAAACTGCACCGAGGCTCCGCGGTTGGCATTAACATTCCCCGGCAGCAACACTTTGCATAACTTTAGCCTCGGCGCCGTCGGATCTGCTGCTTCATTAACGCCGCCTGCTCCATGTTGTGTAAAGGGTAGGGGAGGGGAAGGGCGAAACCGACGAATTCCCGGATAACCCGTGTTTTTGACATCGCATTTGTACGTATTCGACTTCCCTCCCAAGTAAAGGTGTATACGACGAAGGCATGATCTTCACAAAACGTAAACGGCATCACCCACCTCTACCCATTTGTCCAAAATAGAAGGCAGGTGTCCATTGGCCATAGTAGTTTACACTAGCACAGGCAGTCAGGATATTTCAACCTTCGAAAAGAGGACAAATTTAATGCTTGTCTGCGAAAAAACACGCATTTCAAGCGACTAACGAATGTAATTCTCATTACAACACACATGTGATCGACACTATTTTGGAGTCAAAAACGACCATTACAGCTTGCAACAAGTGAAAATATGCAGTGATTTGTGGCTCTTGAAATCTACCTTTAAAATAAATAAGTATTTCTGCATGTGTATGTAATTGATTGAATAAAGGGTCCAGCGTTCTCCCAGTAATGTTGGCAACGACAATCACAGTAAAAGTAGTTCCAAATCCCGAATGTCAGATAATTGCTACGTTTTATAAATTTTTGAAAGCCAAATTGATTTAAATTTAGTTCCTTTTCGTTTCATATACATAAAAGTAATAAATAATTTATCGTATAAGTAACAGACTTTAACAACAATTTCTGAAATATGCTTGGTAGACACATGAATAGCACTCTTATACATGGCAATGTTAATTTTACACATGGCGGAAATATACATAAAATTGGCAGAAAACTATATATTGAGAAAGGCTTTCAAAAGTGCTCAATCAACCAACCCAGCTGCGTGTAGAAGCAAGTAGGTATACATATATGGTTCGCCGGCCTACTCCGTCTTTGGAAGTTCGTTTGTTTCTGTGCTTCTATCACTCATGCAAACCTCCACTCACTCGCGAGAGGGGGAAGTTTGTCCTAGGATTTCTTTATATGGTCCATTAGTGGTTACTTCCAACTTTTCTGAAATCCTGCTTAAGGGGAATGGTGCACGAAAACCATGTATTTAAATAAATGTTGGTCAAAAGTTGTTTTCCAGAAATTTTTTTAATGTTTTTGGCACGACAAGACAATTTCGAAAACCTTACATTGACAGATATTCACTACAATTACTACTACGAAGCACTGATGGGAGATAAGAAAGAATATCTTGTTTCTCATATTCCATCAGTGCTCTCAGAGTAATAAAGGTAATGAAAATTTAACAATGCAATAAGTTGTTAAAAATTAATATTTATATCTTGTCGTGCCAAAAATTTCGATAAATCCTCTGAAAAACAAGTTATAACGAAAATCGGGTAAATACACTACTTTCTTGCACCGTTGGCCTTAAGTTCTACTTTCAGGCTATTCCTAAGGTTAAGTGGAGTGGAGATAATAGGGCGGCTCTTAACATCGAGGTCTCGAGAGCTCAAATTGAGGTGAGTATTCAGCAGCGCCGGAATGCAAGGCAGGGGGAAATCGGATATCCCCGAGAAAACTCGCCGACCAGCAGCATCGTCCGACACGATTCCCTCATGGTGAATTTGGGTGCGACCCCACCAGGGATTGAACCCGGTCCGCCTTGGTGGAAGGCGAGTTATCACCACTACAACACCGCGGCCCCACAGCAAAGGTGGGAGCCACGATGGCTGAGTGGTTAGACCACTCACCTCCCTCCAGGTTCAATCCCCGGCCGGGTCACCGGATTTTCGCATGTGGGAATCGTGCCGGACGATGCCGTTGATCGGTGGGTCTTCTCGGGATCCCCAGTTTCCCCCACCCTTGCATTCCGGTGCTGCTCCATTCTCACCTTAATCGGCTCTCAAGACTTCGATGTTAAGAGCCGCCCAAATCTCTCTCCACTCTCCCTCCCGCCGGGAATCGAAGCCCGGTGGGAGGCGGGTAGTCTCTGTTGTGCGTGTGTTCTCATTGTTTTAGTGTGTGTTTCAAGCTATATATTTATATAATTAAATAACATTAACATACGTATATGCAGTCCCATTCAAACTTTATTCAATGATAGCCATACATTTTAATTCAAATTGTTTTGTCTATTCTGTCTTTTTTCTCATGAAATACATAAAAAGATTACAACCTTATCATATTATTACACTGTGTACTATGAATTTTTTTTTGTATCGGTACTTGGTATTTGTTTTATTGATGATATTTTCTGTAGTAATGTTTCTTTGATTGTTGTCCTCATTTTATTTGTCTACTACTGTTTTTCTTGATCGCTGTTGTTTGGTCGTTATTTAATTTTATTATTTTTTTTAACTTGAAAAACAGCATTATTAAATTGTCTATGATATAAAATTCTTCCAGATTGCTATTGATTTTTATTGTTTTCAGTCCAGTTGTTTATATCACTCCGGTTGTTTGCTGTTTGTTGTTTTAATGGCTGCTAGTAACATCGTTGCGTCCTGGTTCTCCGGCTTCCTTTTGTGTGGTTGTTGTTTGTACTGTCCATTTTTCACCCTCCGCCCTCCTCTCCTTACCCTTTTATGTTTGGTAATGGATGCAGTTCCTTCAAACTGTCATAACAATAATACTTCACCGGTGTTATTAAACTATAAGTCTATAAGTTCAGGTTAATATTATTTGTGAGGTCGCCTTTCACAATTAGTTTCTCAAAATAAAATTCTGATGACATAAACTAATGCATAGTATGTTTACGGTTATCTCGACAAAATATCTGATTTTAATAGAAACTTGAGTGTAGAAAGAAATCCTCAACATAATGGTTCTAAGAAATTGCATTATGGTGGGAAATACACTTTGTGGATGTAACTCGATCTTTCAATTGTATGTTTAGGCATAGTTTTAGCATGTTGTGAGCAAACGGTGTCAATGTGGTGTACGTAAGTGGCGAATTTGTTCTTCAAACACGTACGCAATGCTTTGATTTTCATTTTTAAATCTACAGTTGTGTAGTTTCGATATGGATGTGCCAAGAATTGGACGGGTTCTGTTTGTCGCTATTCAACTGTCCACAATTCGAATGCAGCTCGAAATCACCGGGAACTTGAATGACGTACAAAAGGAAGCCTACGATCGCCAGCCACACATCGACGTCGCAATCAGCACTGACTGGGCGTTACCTGCGCATCCTCGCCCCACTCAGCACAATGAAGGCTGAGGATGAACATAGACTGATGACAAACTGTTTAGGTGAGAGTACGCAGACAAGTACTGAAAATACACAGGGAGCGATACAAAAAACCGACCAAGCAGTTCTAATGTAATATTACTTGTGTGAAATTTTAACTCCATAGCATATTAAAAATACATGAGTGTCACGCTTAGTCAAATAAATTTACTTGCGTGTTAGTAATACAGGACCACTGTCATAAATATCTTGATTCTGATACAAAATAAGTATAGTTTGATTATATAAATGCTGGGAAACCCACACTTTTTTATCGGGGCATTTTTGAAAGTGTTTTTATTTCCAGAATACCAGGAGCTCCCGAGACGCACACTTTCCCGACACTTAAGTTATTTAACCGTGTATCAAGACAATGTTTGTGAGTGTCTGACAGCAAATTTGCAACCGAATTACTTTTGGAGATAAATAGGACAATTTAAATTGCCTTGGTTGACTACCCTGCTAAGCTCCGAATACAATCGAAGTTATGATGGCTGCCCACAAACATATTGTCATCAAAAGCGTTGGTCAGGAAAATTTCTCAGATAAACATTTTTTAGATCGCACGGTTTTTGCAAAATGACACTTCAAAGTCAAAACTTTATAGATTTGGTAATGTACAAATCAAATAACCCAAACTTTTTCCAGAAAATTTAGCAAGGGAACCTGAAAGGTCAGGCTTCAATTGATTTTAAGGTGCGCTTAGCAAAAGCTGTTTTAACGAAAATTCAACAATTACAAATAAAATGCAAGAATTTATATTATTATGATGGTTTAATTAGACTGTGTACATTGCCGACCATGAGTCTAAATAAAAATCTCGCGCACACACACACACAAACACACAGAGACATAACTCAGCAAGGCAAAAGACAAAAATATGATTTACAACACAACATACAGATAATTAGGAAAAGTGTTTTCCTATTTAATGAAAAATAAATATGTTTATTTGTTAAATATATTTCTTTTTCACTGACAAGGAAACAGCCATGCCTAATTATCTGCCTGTGATATTGTAAAAGGTATTTTCGTCTTTTGTCGTACTGAGTTCTATGTGTGTGAGATTTTTATTTAGCCTTATGGTCGGCAATGGACACTGTCCAATCAAACCACTGGAGTAACATGAACTCAACATTGCCATTAAACTTCCAAGATCAAAAGAATTCCCTAATTTCCAGCAATTTTTCGAAACTGCAGAAACATTTCTTTGTACGATTTTTTAGGCACCTTAAAGTGCCTGCTGGCATCTTCTATCAGTGTCAATTACCTCATTTCTGTACATAAGATTGTTTCCAATATTTGTACATTTCTAAAACAGTAGTACTGTGCTTTTGACACGTCTTTATGCCACACCTATACGGCCAATTATTTTTGCGAGGAAATAGTAATTGCTAATAATATAGGCTATAAAAGTTGAACAGTATGGGGTAAAAACATAAAATATAGTATATTCACCATTACCTCCGACTGTTCTGAAGCCCTGATAAAGTTCTACTTCCAGGATATTCCTTCGCCTCATTCAAACAAAGCTTAACCAAGTCTAGAAAATTACAACAAAAGGACAGCGCGCCGCATTCATGCGCACTCAGTGTACGTAACAATATTATGCATAAGAACTATTTCTTACTAGACATTACCAACATACCTATTTTGTCTCTGTTTTTATTCATTGTAATTTAAAATGAAATATAATGTAGAGATAAATTATAAGTGAAAGTACAGTTTAACGAAAAATAGGGTAATTTTTATGTTTACGGAAGTATAAAACGTTTGTAATAGATGTCATATTTAGTAAACAACGAAACAAGTCACATATGGGCTGATTTT
Source organism: Dryococelus australis (assembly GCA_029891345.1). Lineage (NCBI taxonomy): Eukaryota > Metazoa > Arthropoda > Insecta > Phasmatodea > Phasmatidae > Dryococelus > Dryococelus australis. Next base: position 82,864,188 of record CM056995.1, read on the forward strand.
TCGAAACTTTGATCCAAAAAAGCGCGAAGAAAGAGCGAATAGACTATGATAATTTTTTTTTGTCGCCAACACTACTAACCCATTGAGGATGCAACAAATTTTCTGACACAGAGGACAAGGTTGACCTGAGCTGACTATATTCTCCAGTACTGCAGTATCAGTTGTGTTGGTCTCTGTATATCCGCTTATCATCATCCTATTGGTCATGGCCACACCGGACACGCCTACTGTACTCTGCGTAGTGTATTATTAGCTGGCCGTCGACCAATGGAGTCGCGCCTCGACTGTGCACCAATTAATTTGTCGCTATAGAGGTAACAAATGACAATCCATCGTACCCAGTTGATAAAATATAAAAAAAAATAAAAAATAACGGTTTCCTTCTTACCAATATAAATGTTGACTAATTACAATTTTTTAAATTTAGATTCCAATAAATTGCAGCGAAACAATAAAACTATTAAATATGCGTTTCTTTTTCTCAAGAGCAAAAAGGTTTCTATGTAAACGTAGTCGCGTGTATATACGTGCGTACTGCCCAAAGGGTTGACCACGACCTCGGCGCAGCGGTCCACGCCCTCGTGCTAAGAACAGCTGTACGTGCCTGGTTCTTGTATCACGGTGCCCCGGCGTCGCCAGGGCTGTCCCAGCAAGTTACAGGAACTTAATGGCGACCAGTCGCGCACAGTCGCCCTCGAGCCTATTCCCAGTCGATTGCCTGCCGGCCCCGCTAAACGGCGCAAGAGGTTCCAGCTCACATCTGTTACATACCCACCCCCTCCGGGAGGGGAAGTGAGTTGGGGGTGGAAAAAAAATCCGCGCGGCTATGGTAATTCCAACCCTCCCTGCAGCCCTTCACGGAACAACTGGACCCACGCGAGAGAAAACGGAAAATGGGAAAAAAGCGGTTGGACGGTGGACAGGGGAGGCGTGCAAAGTGGCCATCCCTAAACCCACCGCACCCTCTTAACATTCGCAGAAAAAAATATATATAGAATAATAATAGAGAGGGCGGTGAGTGCAGGAGAGAACGCTGCTCACTGAAACTTGATAGTCTCAGGGGAAAACAGCTGTACCACCACTCACCCCCCCCCCCGACAAATTTCGACGGTTAAATCGCAAAGTAAAGTCGCAAAAATTTTGAGTACTTTTTTTTCTGTTGCTAATATTCGGCAAGACTCGCTCGGTAGCTGGCCGTGCACGAAATAGGGAGATGCGAAGGGAATCGTAATTACAGTGCATGAAAAGGCGCCAGGAAGAATTTTCCGATGTCATCCAGGACGGGATAAAAGTACCAACGCGGCAACTTCCCACTGCTAATATTCAGCGGACTTTTCTCAATATTTGGCCTACTGTTATCTTTTTTTTTTTTTTTTTAGTAATGGTACAGTTCACAACTATATTTAATGGCTGTGATCAAACCAAACAAAAATGCCCGATTTTGATGTGTTCAGACTTGCGCTGCGTTCGATGGCCGGTATCAAATTAACGTTGGGCTAATTTTTTTCCCAACTGAAAGTTAGTATGAAAGGCATGTAGTGAATTTAGGTATGATATACAAAAGGCGAGTACGTCATTTTACAATTCACCAGTACGTAAACAGAGATAAGTACAAACTTGACAATATTCACTTGGTTTTTTCGCACGGTAGTCAGACTGTCAAAGGGTGGTCATTGATTAATTTTGTGTACGTTGTGGTCACAACGCATTTTAAATGTATTTTCGAAATGTAAAAAAAAATCTTAATGTCAAATTTATGTATGTTACTTTTGCTAGTATATGCCCTAAGATTTGTTTATAACTATTGTAGCGTAAGATGTTGAATTTTGAATCCGGTGAAATATATACACTTCGTTTATCATTTACATGGCAATATTTAGTTTTAAAAATCGTGGAAGGATAAAAAATGGGTGATAGGAAAATAGTAACTAGGGCCTCAAAAGTGCCCACTTTACCGTGAACAGCCTATACCCGATGTGTTGGTGTGATTTTGAAGAGGCTTTGAGATAAAGTCTGCTATTTGGGTGGAAGTATATAAGCAGAAATAAACGTTCAACGTACTTCATCTTTCTACAAGAAATTACATATTTCATGTTTATAAACAGGCCTTAAACGAAGAACTTACACCCGTTAATATGTTAGTCTCTGTAATAGTGGAGTGAAGTGGAGAGATTTGGGCCGCTCTTAACATCGAGGTCTTGAGAGCCGATGACGAGTATGGAGCAGCGCCGGAACGAAAGGGCGGGGGGAAACGGGAGATCCCCGAGAAAAACCTGCTGACCGACGTCATCGTCCGGCACGATTCCCACATGCGGGGTTGAGTTGAGTTGAAAGATATGGGCGGCCTTATGCCCGGTTGCACCAACATCTTCCCCGATTCAAGATCCAGTGATTCTAGTTCCGTACCCGGATCTAGTTTGACCTTGGTTCCAATGTAAAAGTGTTGCACCAACTAATTTTCATGATTCTAGATCTCCGATTCGTCGATCTTGGTTCCGAAGTGAGAGATCGAGATTAAATATGAGACAAATTTTGCTACTGGTTCATATGACGTCATGGAAGTAGACATAATTTTTTCTATAGATAGAATTAGATGTGCGTTGTTTTATCTGTTTTAAGTGAATTATTGTTGTACGAATTTTACTAAATAATATATTCAAGCGCGTATAATGCTGTTTTAATTTCCCAAGCAAATAATCGAACGTAGTTCTATCTGCTGACGTATTTTCAAACTACATGTGTCAACGATGGCTGTTGATCTCGGATCGACATTTCGAACTGCCAGTTTCGGAAGTTCGAGATGAACTTCATCTCGATCTCAAGTCCAGCTCTGAACTCGAATGGTGCAACAGTTTTCTGTGTCGATCTTAGATCCGATCTCGGATCGAGTTTCGAACCACGATGGTGCAACCGTGCATAAGATGCGGTAACCCGGGAGCGACCCGCTGGAAATTGAGCCCGGTTCTCTCTGGTGGGAAGCGAGTAGTCTAACCACTACACCATCGCGGCCCCGTCTTTGTAATAATACTGTATACGTACATCACATGAAGATCTATTTTTTTCAGTTCGTTTTCACGTCAGTAGTGTCACACACGCAGAGTGAGTTTTGAGCGAGTTGTTCCCCTACACAGGTGACTCCGCTGTGTAACAGCGAGTCGCTAAAGGCTGTTCACGGTAAAGTGAGCACTTTTGGAATCAACCTTAGACAAATATAGCTGCCCCTACCTGGATATATTTCAACGGGCGCCCTCAGTGAAACGCACTCAGTAGAGTTGGCAACGATGAATGGGAAGTAGTTCCGTATCTTAAAGTTGAATAAAACGTGTTAGGAAAACATTGCTGATAACTTAAATAATTAATTTCGATTTCTGTTTTTTTAATGCATCGAAGTGTAAAAATGAGCAGATTTATTAAATATTTACGTTTATAATAATTTCACAATTTCACTTGATCGACGCATGAATAAAATGATGAGGCCCATGAAAATGTTAATCTTACATAAGGCGGAACAATATACAACGTGTAGACAAGTAAATCGTAAGTAGGGCTTTTAAAAGTGCTCATTTTACCGTGAACAGCCTATAGTGATGGATGGGAAATAGTTCTTTATCTTACGGCCACGATCCTTCATTTCTACAGCTTTTGTGAGAATTAGTTTTCTTGTACCCAAACGGAAGCCGATATTGTAAAATTCTCTAACAATTTTGTTACAAATTGTTTTTATTATGTAGCCTAATTTTTTCAGCACAGAAAAAGTGTATACTTTTAGCCAATTAATTAAGCAACGAAAATTTTGTTTATTTAATCATTAGTTTAAATTACGCAGTTTTTTGTAACGCAAAAAAATTTTAAAACTTAATAAAAACTGTTTGTAAGAAAATTGTAACCTGATATTACAATATCGGCTCCCGTTTGGGTACAAAAATTAATTCTCGCAAAAGCTGTAGAAATGAAGGATCGTGACCTTAACGTCGAATAAAAAGTATAAGGTAACCATTTGTGTTAACTTAATTATTTCTTCCTATTTCTGTTTTTTTTTTTATGTATCGAAGTGTAAAATAAGGTAAATTAGTAAAATATTTACTTTTATAATAATTTTATACTTTATCTTAACCGACGCATAAAGTGACGAGGCTCATGCAAATGTTAATTTTACATAAGGTGGAATATTACACGTCATGCATACAAGTATATCTTAAGCAGGGATTTCAAAAGTGCTCATTTTACCGTGAACAGTCTATATCAACTAATTCAAAAACATCAGTCAGGCCTCGGACTCCACCGCGCCCACCAAAAGCACAGACAGCCTCTGCCACTTTTGATGACATTCGTAGTTGACGCGGCCCGTACTGTTTACTGTATTACCGGGACACCTGTCGACAAATGAGGTCCCGGGGTGTACACCAGGTGATTTTAAGGGCGAGGGGTGGGGGTGACTATTGTCATTTCATTTATCAAACTCGCTCGGACTGAAGATTCCAGTGCACTGTTGGCGTGCGATCTGGTTGGAGTGGCAGAGGGGGTGAAGGGGTGCTGGCACCGCGTTTTGCCGTGCAAATACTGTCGTCAAAACACTGCGAATGTAATTACAGGCGTAATTAGCGCGAAAACTTAATTAGCACAAACACAAAAAGACGACGCGGACCCGAAAATACGGTGAGCTCGGCGGGGAGCGGCTGAATCAACGAGCGTCCATCACATCAGGAATTGTTTTGGCAAAAATCCGCCCCCGGGGAAAAAACATGGCGGCATCTGCCGGGCAAGCCGGCGAGTGCAGTGCGAGGGCGACTAGCCGAGAAGACTTCACTTGCTTCTACCGCGATCGGTAATTGGTGTTGACCATAGACTAAAGATTAGGTAGACCGATCTCGCTGGCTGCGCACAACCAATCTCGGTGTTCCAACAATGAACTGCTTTTCTGCCAACTCGTCTAGCGAAAATGGCGTGGTTTGGATTTTAGGTTAGAAAACTGATTTGTAAACAAGTGCTTAGAGATGTTTTTATACTTCCTCTAACCAGTTTGTAACGCTTTTCTATTAAATTCGAAATGGTAAACGTATTTAATTAATATAATAGTGCTTGTCATTTAAAAATTAAGATGTAAAACAAACACGTTCATCACTGTTGACCATGTGACTTTGACAGTTGTGTAGGATTGAGGTAGGTCATTGTTGGGTACATGCGCAGAAGACGAATAAGCGGTCTAACTCATTTGTAGTCTTATGGTGTTGACGGTAGAATGAGCACTTTTGGAGCGCTGGAAGAGATCTACTTGTACGCACATTCTATATACTTCCGACATGTGTAAAATTAGCATTGCCATGGGCCTGGTTAGTTTATTCATGCGTCGGTCAAGTAAAACTGTGAAAGTTTTAGAAAAGTAAATATTATACAAATCAGCTCCTTTTCACACTGCCACGCAATTAAAAAAAAAAAAACAGAAAGCGAAAGAAATAGTTTCATTTATCACAAATGGTTACCTAACAATTCTTTTTCGACGTTAAGATATGGAACTATTTTCCATCCATCGCTACCAATATTACTGGACGAATATCACTCAGTGCACCCATTAAAACATATGCGTTCAGGGGCAGTAACTTTTTTCTACGGTTCATTTCGAAAGTGCTTAACTTTATAGTGAACAGCCTTTACGTATTTCTAATACATTACAATGCCGCTCAAGTACCAGTTCACCGAGGCGCCTTAAGTCTACACGGCCAAATATTTCACAATAAAAATAATGCGAGATTTGAAATAAAAAAAATTAAAGGAAATCAGAAAACATTAAAAATGGTCTAGAAGAAACTAATAATTTCTTTAAAGCCGATACTAGACTAATACGCGAGTAACATTTGGATGCATAAAGGCTGTAAGTCGGCTGTCTGTCCCACCCCACCTCCCCAGTCCCCCGTCACCTGCCTAGGGCCTACGTAATTCACCCCACGAGGGGTGCGTGATGCGGGGAGAGGAGATACGACGTGCTTGTACCTGACACCACGCCACCTGGCGGTGACAAGTAGCTTCCGGAAAGTCGGGGTTTGCTTCCTTAAGAAACCTCTGGACGCTGGACTTACGTCTTCTGGGGCACGCAGAAACGTCCAGGAAGATATCGGGGGCCGTACAAATACAGCCGAAAAATTCTACTCTTCGTGACGCGTTAGTAAATATTGCGTCGTGGTTGCAGTTTTTGTTGTTTCGTGCTGTGTTTGTCGGGGCTACGTGACTCCCTTATTAGCAGTAGTTTTCTGGTGTGTACACTGCATACCACTAAATCCTTCTCCTGTGCAGCGTCCAGTACATAGACCAGCATCTCGCCTGAAAGGGCCATTCACAGAGTACTTGAGAACACACAGCCACTTGCTAGACGATCTCCAGCCCCACATGCCACTGGTCTTCAACATGTTGGAACGCCTACTCGCCAGTAGGCTGCACAGCCAACAGCCGACCTCTCGCAGCGTGCAGTAGCCAATGAGGCACAAGGCACGTACCCGGAGCCTCGAGCGGCCAATACAGATAATGGACACTCCTGCAGCTAAGGAATCGCCGCTTCATTTCGCCTCTGCGTACTTGTATACCCTGTGATGCTATATTCCATGTACGGTTTCTTCACGCTTTTTAAATCTAACATTTTAAAAAGCACCCCATGCATAACGTGTTTAGTTATTTCCCAAGTATGGCGTGTATCACAAGTATTTTATACCTCTGTTAACATGAACGTATCTTCTTTTTCGTTGAATAAGTTTTATCTGTACTTTATTTCTAGATTGTAATATTTTATTTATAATAAATATGAGAAATAAACAGTAAGAAAGCATGCGTATTGGTAGCGCCTCGGAAGAAATAATTTTCATGCAAAATATCATTACAGCTTAATGCGCACGAATACGGTGCGTTGTCCTTTTATGTAATTTTCTAGACTTAGTTAACCTGTGTCTGCATGAGGCGGAGGAATATCCTGGAAGTAGGACTTTAGCAGGGCTTCAGAAAAATGCGAAGTAACCGTGAATGAACTATGGCCGACAATAACACCACAATTCGAGGTCGCCGGAGCTCCGTGGTGCCACTTCGCCCTCACTGCAAGCTCCTCCTGGATATCCGAAGGACGGCAAAATGGCGCCCGGGCGCCCGTCCCCCCTCCCCCACCACACGTCAGACGTGGGGGCCGGAGATGATTGCCTGGCGAGCCCCCTCCCTCCCCGCCTGGTCCCTAGCTGACCCCACTCATGCAAATTCAATTTAAAACTCTGCTTGTTTGTGTTATTCTTTTTCTTCCCCGCCTGCCCCCTTCGACTGCCTCCCGCGTTCTGCGGCCCTCGTGCAGTGTCTTATGGTCCTGCCAACAGGGCTTCGTCTCCCCTCTGCGCCCTCCGCTTTTCCAGCAGTTTCCCTCAGCTGCTCTGTCCCTCTCTCCGCAACCTCTGATGTCTCTCGCCGAGCTACAACAATGAAAGACAATTTTCGCAGCCCTGATTCCAACGCCTGCGCACAAACACGTGAGGGCAGTCCGTCGGACAATAAGCATAGCGGCACCTATGACGAGCCATTTGACTATGGAATCGCTACGAAGACGTAATGTAAGAATTGTTTAAGAGGAAAGTGAAGTGAAACATTTTTTTTGTGAAATCGTTGTTTGCGCGTATTGGCGTATCTCGGTAAATATATGTTCTGTAAACACGACATTTTGCTACAAAAGGTACAAAACTATTATCTACGAGACTATGTTCTTACTTCTAACATATTAAGTACATTCATGGAGAAAAAAAATTCGTGAAGATGGGCAAATATGGCATTTTTTAAGCTTGCCTATGCAGTTTCCTTAAGCGGCAAGAGAAAAGTACAAACATGCGGGCGTAGTTTAATCTGTGGGCTTTCATTGCATTTACAGATCGGATTTGCACAGTACAGGACCATAACGGAAACACTGCACGCCATACGCATAGGAGCGATAAGACACTAGGCGTGCGTGTTACTGTCGCCCGTATCGCTCCCTCGCTTCTTGACCTTGGACGCGCAGGTTCACACTCCTCTTAACATATTGATTGCATGCCCATAACCCAGGGGTTCTTATGGCCAGTTGCACCATCATGGTTCGAAACTCGATCCGAGATCGGATCTAAGATCGACACAGAAAACTGTTGCACCATTCGAGTTCAGAGCTTGACAAGAAATCGAGATGTACTTCATTTCGAACCACTAAATTTGGAGGTTCAAAATCTCATCCGAGATCAGAGAAGAATACAAGTCTGTTGAATGTAGGTTATGTGACTTTAAAAGCTATTTAGTTTCGAACCACTTCCAGCTTCGTCCATATTTTGTATCCATATAATTAAATAATTAGCAATTGTGGAGACTTGATAGAGAATATTAGGTAAACACGCAGATTACAATACCAAAACAAGTAGTCAAAATTTATATAGTAAAAAGTACACCTACATTCATGACGTCATATATTACGAATCAATAGTAAAATTTGTCTCATACTTAATCTCGATCTCTCACTTTGGAATCAAGATCGACGGACCGGAGATCCATAATAGAGCAATTTCGTTGGTGCAACACTTAAAAATGCAACCAAGATCAAACTGAATCCTCGTTCGGAACTAGGATCATTCGATCTCTTCGCTCTCGGATCGGGGAAGATATTGGTGCAACCGGGCATTAAACTTTGTGCTTTCACGAATGCTTTTGATATTATCTGCATTTTCATGACCGCCGTCGTTTTTATTTTATGCAAGCTAAAAAAATATTTTCACGTATACAACATATGTATTTTTCACTAACACTATACAAATTGTCTTAGTCTCAAGTTTAGTTTGCAAAAAAATTTGTAAAATCCAACTTCACCGGAAAAAAAAAAAAAAAGTTACACAGATACAGGATAATTGCAATATACTTATTGCGTTTTTCATAAGGAAGTAAAACAAATAACATTTAAGACTGGCAGGTGTCCGCGGATCACAGTTTAAGGCGGCCGCATGGCTGGAGATATTTTCAACGTCCGAAATCTGGAAGAACGGAAGCGCTAACGGCGACCCAGGATTGCGCTTCACGCCTCACCGTAGCCTCTTAGGAACAATGCGCCTCTAGGAGACTTTCAGCGGTGACCATAGAATTTTATACCGTTATACTGAAGGTAAAAGTGTGCTGCACTTGTGCCGTTTCAATGATTCAGTACCGGGATTTCCATACTTAAAAATAACCGCGAAAACACCTGATTTAACCATTTTCACTTGCAAAAATATTGGCTTTGAAACAAATGGAGGACCTGACATCGGTACACACACGTGCCAAGTTTCTTCAATGCTATTCCTACGTAGACGTCACTCAAGCACGTTGAGCAGTTTTGTAATCCAACGTTTTATGCCAAGTTCCGCGCTGCACGCTATTTAGCGGCCTGGGCAGGAGGCCTCCTTAAGAACTGTTGCACTGTCCTGTTTGATTACAAGTTAAATAAAAGAAATCTGAGGTACGTGGGGCCGCGGTGGCGCAGTGGCTAGAGCGCTCGTCTTCCACCAAGGCGAACCGGGTTCGACTTCCTGCTGAGACGCTCCCATGGGAATCGTGCCGGAAGATACCACTGTTCGGCGGGGTTTTTTTTTTTTTGCGGGGGGGATTGTCCTTTTCCCCAGCCCTTGCATTCCGACGCTCCTCCATTCTCACCTCACTTCACCCTCATCGGCTCAAGACCACGACGTTAAGATCCGCCGAAATCTCTTCTCTCTCCTCATCTCGGAGGTAGGATGTACAGGAAGGAACGTATAGGCTATTCACGGTAAAGTGAGCACTTTTGAAAGCCCCCTCTTTTGGAATAATAGTCAGAAAAAATATTTCATTTTAGCTTTAAACGTTAACTTCCGAGTGTAATAGAATATACACATTGTGTTTATTTCTTAGATGGCAATTTTTATTTAAAAAGGTGGTTAAAAGATAAAAAATGACTGAAAGAAAAATATAACTAGGGCTTCAATAGTACTCACTTAAGCGTGAACAGCCTATACTTACGTTTAGACACGTGCGAAATTCGAGTTGTCATATACAGGCTGTTGCCAAAAATGGTAAGAGAAAATTATTGGTGCATTATGTTAAAAAATAAAGAATAATTTATATGTTTATGTGTAGTATAAGTTACAGTATATGCTGTGCGACACCGGACATGCCACAGTACAACATCCAGGAACGTGCTTGGTGCATGGAACATTATGTCCGGAGCTATGGGACTTGGAAAGCCTGGAAAGAATGGTGGCCCTTGCCTGGCATCTGCAGTGGTTCAGTTTATTTTATTGAAAAAATTTCAAACGAACTTCAAAAAAAGAACGCCAACGTTTAAAACTTCATTTTTGAAGTACAGACCTGACATAATGTTCCACGCACCATATACGTTCCTGGTTGGTGTACTGGGGCTTGTCCGATGTCGCACAGCATCTACTGTAACATATACTACACAGAAACATATAAATTGCTTTAACATAATACACCAATAGTTCTCAGTTACCTTCTTTTTCTGCAACATCCCGCCTGAGCGCAATTCGTGATTTTGTTGCCTACTGGCAACTATTTGACAATATATTATGTGTGTGTGACCATTTCACCGTAGATTGGTTGTTCAACCGTCCAGTCTTAACTATAAGCTAAAATCTTCGCTGGACGCTACTACCCACAAGTTGTCAGTCAATTGCAGAAGTCAAACGAGCATACAATGTCTTGGAGTTTAGTCTCTAGCCGCAATTTAACGCAAATATTGCAGGTCCGTACTCATGCCTTCTTATGCTGCGATCAGATATGTAGCCATGATTAAGGTGTTCCCCACATCTCTAAATGAAGCCTTGGTGTAAAAAAAATAGGGAAGGGCGGAATAAACCGACAGTGAATGACGTCTTACGCAATGGAATTAACTCGTGTGGTAAATGACCACAGACAAAAGCCAGCTTTTTTGGATATTTTAATGAGGAGTCATAATAAGAAAGTAGTGGAGAGGAAACATAAGCTGGAAATATTACATTTACTGTTCCCAGATTCCCAACTCATCAGGATATTATTTTCAGGGTACTGACAAAACGCTCCGCATAGTAAAATAAAGCATTGAGAGTAGTGTTATATCAAAACAACCGATTATGTTTTGTTATTGGGGGAAGAGGTTAACAGAGGAGTAAGGAGGAAATGTCACGAGTTCGATCTCAAACGGCTGTACTGGTGCTACATCCCTTAATTCAGAAGAATTTGAATACAATCCTTTAATTTGAAAGTCCTCATTCCTCTGTAATGACGAAATATTGCCGAAGAGCGAAGCATTGTAAAAATGGTTCGTTCAAGAGACTTTCGACCTTGTCTGAGGCCGTGGTCGTCTGTTTATCACCCCCTAGGCACGCACAACTAATATGTCGTCTACCATTTTTTATATGTTTCTGCCACATTATACAATATATCAGACTAGTCATTTCATTTCTTTGCTGATTAATTATGTAGTAGATTCTAATTTACGAAGACTGAAATTGCCGTGAACTTAACTCGTACATATTTGTGCTATTTTGAAAGGAAGATTTAGAGGCAAAAATTAATGTGAATATTTTTTCACAATCCGAATTTTTATGAAGAGCTGCTATTAAAAATAGTTATAGATACATCTGAACCATTTGTCGAAAATATAAGCGAGGCACAAAAAAATTTCGTAAAAACTGTTTAACTAAGGCGATTTTCTTACTTAAGCAAATCGTATAGGAAGCGATCTGAGACCGTGAGTCTCATGTACTGGGGAAAATTAGCCAACTACATCTCCAATTTGACTGCGAGCAGCGCTACAACAGACGTTCCGTGTGCTAGCTTGACAACCTGCTGGCCTTACCTACACTGCACGACGCAATATCGAGCGAAGTTTAGATTTCCTAGAATTGGAAATACACACAATACTTGTGTGCCACTGTGCTACACTGTTAAAAAAAAGAATTCCTTCATTTTACGGAAAAGTGCTGGTAAAATTGATCCAGAAGTGTGCGTAAACTCTCCGTAAAATTACCGACATGATTTTCAGAAATGAACTTTCCGTAAATGTCATGGAACCTCTCCATTAATTTCCATGTTAGTTTTCTGTACTTTCCGTTTAAAATAAAAAGAGATAATAAAAATGTCTTCAATTTTCGTTATGTCAGTGTTCTACCGTGTATAAAAAATGATATTAAAAAAGTTAAAATATTTTGTAAATACGCTAGGTTTTAACCCGAGACAAAAAATACCAGTCCACGACTCTAACCATTCATGTACAACTCTCACTTGAAAATTATGATATAACTTTTACATTTGTACTCAAAAGTCAAAAGCAAAAATTCAGTTTCTATTAAATTTAGTGTATTTTTAATGTTGCTAAATGTTACAGACACCTGATGCTATTTTTTAATGTTTAAAAAAATAGGCCATAGTTGTGTGGATAACCTTAACTGCCGCAGAAACGATAATTGTCTTGTTACGGTGGCGAAGAAAGCGCGTGTAGAATCGGCATTGTTCGTCTCCGTAACTCGTATTTCGTATTTACGGTCTTAACTCCGTTTTTCGTCATTACGGATTGCCTTTTCTTATATACAATGTACATTTCCGTAAAACATTCCGTAAATATACGGAGACTTTTAACTGTGTACGTAATAAAAATAGACAATTTACCTTTACCTGGAACTGTGATGTATACGAGGAATAACATACGTTTTCGTGTGTTCATCGGAGCCCGAGCCGCGGCATACATTCATGCCGTAAGGCAGCTGTTAATCTGAGCAGCCCAGAAAACGCGGTTCACTGACTTGCCACCTTGGGCGCTAGTGTAGTGGTAGGGGTGTATGCAAGCGCGCGATGCGCGTTATAGACGGCATCACGATGACTTTATTTCTGGTCAAATGACTCCTTCTGGAAGGCGCCACTGCTCCCCATTGGTTGAATTGAAAATATGACTGTCTTTAAAGTAGTGGGGTGTTTCTCCAGCCCAAAATGTACTATAAATTAACCCCGCAGCCGACTGGTCTTCAGAGACTCGGCTGCTGGGATTCCGACATGGTAAAAGTTAAGTAAAATCCTAACATGTATGTAGGGCCTATAATGCCAGTTAAATGTAGAAATGGACTTTCTTGCTTGTCCATATAGGCAGTAGAAATGTTATCTTGTAGGCTTCGACATGTTTTGGGATGGTTATGCACTTAAAAATTCTAATGAGAAAAGGCTGTTAGTTTACAAATGTGTTTACCTCTGCCTTGGTGTTTTTCTGTAACCGATATTACGTAGTTACATTTAAAAAGTAAAATTTTGTATTTCCTAGTTTTGTACATGCTTTGGAAGAAAGTAACATTTTCATGTAAGATATTGTTAAGTATACGGAATACTTAAAAGGGTTCCAATGAAAGGGAAAATAGAGAGAAATCTTAGGAGTTTTTAAAGAACGCATGTTGAGTAAAGTACAAACGCATTTGAATGAATTCCAAGTTAAATTTTCATACTGTGTCATGATAGGATTTTAAAGGCTGTTTTAGAATTCAAATTTGTAATTTTTCAGCCTTACGAGAATTACTGAAGTATTTAAACCTTTAAAAGGGTTACTTTCTGCATAGCCAACATATACTCATTTTAGAGTTTTAACGTGAAAGATATGTTATGTAGTCAGATGGATACGTGATTTTAAATGCAAAAATATGTAAAATTCTAGTCAGTAAATTGGAAGTAGTGTTTTGTATTTTGGTACTTGCATGAATTTTGTAAGGTGTTTTGAAAATATACAAAGATTTTCCGATACATTGTACGTATTTCTGTTTTCTAGAAATATTGGGTGCCCAAACTGTTATAAAGGTTTGTTTGCTGGTTGTGATTTTCTTGGTTATGTGGCGTTTCTCGTGTCATCCAGGTTTGCAGGACGTAGCGAGCCCCACTTAATTCAACTCGTTTTTCTAAGCTTTGCGAATTTTAGTAAGAAACTCGATCGAGTACCTACACTCAAAATTTTTTTTGTACTTTTACAAGGAAAATCCTTTGTAAAACTACAGAGAGTTTTATTGTAAAATCTGCAAAACATTTCATTGTAAAATTACAAATGAAAGCCTTGTATTACAACTCAAATTATTGAGAAATGGACATAAAATTACTTTATTTCTTCTAAAAAAAACTAATATTATGAATAAGTAACAGATAACAACTAAAAAAAATACAAAGAAAAATTGAACCTTGCCAGCACAGAGATTAGAACTCACTTCACTTATATAACTAGCCCGCACCTTTAAACACAAGACCAACTTGTCTCACAAATTTGACGCTTATTTTACTGTTAATTTCTGTTCAAATACATTCAACATAATGTAGTTATACGGTTAAGAGGAATACTTACATTTATTTCTTTTTAAGAGTTAAGTTGTTGAGTTAAGAGATTTGTACGGCTCTTAACAACGGGGTATTAAGCGTCAATTTATGAGCTCGGTGTAGCTAGGAAACACTAACAAATAATGAATAATACGGTCACGTTTTATTGAAATGGTCGTCTTATTATCATTATGTGCGTTGTTTTAAGTGTTTTACGTTATTCAAAATTGTAATACATTTCTTTTTGCACGCAGCTACACTTCACATCGCCCATAGTTTTTGCACAAACAGCTTTATACGGTTTTACGTTGTTGAGTGTCCGCCATTTTGCTGAAGCTCGTGGATACGGCTCCGTAGGCCTATAGTACAAATATTTCCTAAGGTCTATTACAAACACGGACCTTGTAGTTTTACAAGAAAAATCTTTGTACTGTTACAAGCATTTGTAAAATTACAAAGAATTTCTCAGTAAAAATTACAATTTTTTTTAGAGTGTACATTTAGATGACGTAATTTGAATACTGAAAGCGAAAAATAAAAAGTGTACCCTCGTAAAACGCATCCCCTCTTATTTAATTTGGTGAAGGAGAAGGAAAAGACGAAGTTTGATGGCTATAAAATGTGTACTCATTAAATACATATAGTGTGTTATGCAGATAATACAGCACCCATTACAAACCTTGAAGCCATTGCAAACCTTGAAGCGAAGCCTGTTCAACTTCGTGCGGAAAGCAAAACAATACCTACACAATAACTCTCTCAACTACAAAAACAAAACCAATGCCTTTATCGAAAGAAAAAAAAACCTGTACAGTGCAAACTAGAACTCTTACAGCAACTTTATCAAGCAAGACATGGCCTGTTCAAAGAAATCGGAGCGCAAGTTTAAAAAGGGCCCAGAATATCCGGCTTCATCAAGAACGTAAACTGGAAGAACAAATACCTGCATACGGACATTAATATAAAAATATGCAGGTTCAGTTGTAACATCTTCGTCGGAAACTGTAACAGGAGCAGCAAAACAAGATAACGGCTCCGCACAAATTAAACGAACACGTTAAGAGCAATGGTTGGGATAACAAGGTTAAACAGAGAGAGGAATCGAACCGTAATTGAATCGTGGGAGAAGGATGCAATTTGTAAGACATGAAGCGTTCATTAAAAAAATACGACGTGACTAACAAGTACGTTAGTATAGCTGGAGGACAAAGGGCAATGAAAATATTTATGGTTAACAAGCCGGAAGGAAGATGGAGGCTTGGTAGACCAATAAGAAGACTGGATGAGTGATGGCAGTCATCTATACACCTGAAAAAAATGTCTGCACCACTCGGATTACTACGCTACCAGGTGCCCGCGGTCCAGGCGAAAATGTGTGGGGAAAATACACATACCGTCTGCACATAATGCCAAGCCGGTGTCTCTTTGTAATGCTCCTACTGCCCCAGCGAACATCTTCATGAGCTACCAAATTACAGGTGATGCAAAATTCCCTTTGAGGCGGGTAGTAATGATACGCCGTAGTGTGAAAAATTACAAGCAAAATTGACTACAATAGATAGGGGTAGTGAAATTTCGCGAAAATATTTCAAGACAAGTTATATTTCAAAACACTGCAAGGTCGCTTACCTATATTGATTGGCTGAATTACTTTTCAACACGTGTTAAATGTCGGCATAAGAATAACATAGGAGCCGTGCTGATATTGCCGAATTCTGAGTGGTCCGGTCAAATATGAAGACGTCTTCTCAAGCAGACAGCAACCAATGGCAGTAGACAAACTGCTGGTGGGTGCTTATAGTATTGAAGTCTATCGTGTACTTATTTCTTTTCACGAAAAGTCACTAGCATTAACAATAGAGGAAGAAGATCGACTTCTCCAGTGAAGCCACGGCTGTCCAAGCGACACACACACACACACACACACACACACACACACACACACACACACATATATATATATATATATATAATCTAACAAAAAAATTGGAAACTAGTTGCCAAAAACCTTTTAGTGCCATTACAAGTTAAAGCTTGTACATTTCACAAGTGTCAGTATTGCTGTAAGAATTTTTCTTTGGTTCTACAAATCCTGTTTTTGCACAAGTACAAATGCAACAGGTTTACAGACAATTCTTTCTTTTTTTTAAGGATTGGCATTTATATCGTTACGAAAAAATTTCAGTTCAGTTTTTAAATTGTTTTTTTTTTTTTTCTGTGTAGATTAATTCTAACCTCTTCCCATTTCTGAGGTCAGTGGTTCGATCCGAGGCTTTATAGCAGGCCGGAAATCTCAAATGGTGGCTAGTGGTTTCTTCCTCTGAGGTACTCCCGTTTCCCGCCCAACTTTACTTACACTATTCTCCAAGCCTGCTTCATTATTTTCGTTTTATTCACATTGGCCAATGATAACAGGCCGGTTCTGTCAGACAGAAGAGCAACAGGCTCCACTTTCCAATTAGGATAACATTTATTGTCAAGTATTGAATTTACGCCTTAGGACGTTCTTGATCAAAACGTTTTATTTTCACAGCAAAGTTTTCAGCTTAGTATTTGATTGTAAGTACAAAAAACTTCGCGAAGACATCGTATTGCAAGATCAGAACGTTATATATATATATATATATATATATATATATATATATAATTTTTGGTTTTGACGAAACAGTTGTTCATGTTCGTAACTACAGTTCATATTTTGATAAATGCGTGACAAACGGGGATAAAGTATTCGCTGGTCACGCAAAAGATATCACTTTTTCATATTTTGATCATTGTTTATTTTTTACACACAAGCTGATCTGAGAGATGTAAATGCTAGCAGAAGATACACACAGAACAACTACTAAGTCGTTCGTGTAAGTGTTTCAATAAATGAGGTCGTCGAAATTCCCAACGCATCATTAGTTTTGCGATGCAACGAAGCTGGTCTACAGTTAACTGTACAGTGAGTTTGGTAAAGGCCGTCTCTCGCTAGGACTTGAGCAAGGTCTCGGCGACTACGAAACGTACTTTGGGAAGGCGTTATCAAGCCATTACTATGCAACACGAACATGCAATCTCAAGGCGAACAAACGCAAAAGACGTCTTCACCAAGACTGTCTTGTTAACAACTGGTGCAGACAAGTTTGCGCGACAAACCCCAGAGACATGTAAGACACGGTCATGAAAGAGATGGTGCTCGACAGTCGATTATAAATATACGCCGTTCACGGTTAACTGGGCACTTTTGGAAGCTTTGCTTAACATCTACCTGTATGCACGTTGTGTATTCTTCCGCGTTATGTAAAATTAGCACTGCCGTGGACCGCATCACTTTATTCATGCGTCGGTCAAGTGAAACCGTGAAATTATTTGAGAAGTACGTATTTTACAAATCTGATAATTTTTACAATTAAGATACATTAAAAAAACGTAAAGTGAAATAAATAATTAAGTTATCGCAAATGGTTACCTAACACTTTTAACTCGACGTTAAGACATTAAACTACTTTGCCTCCATCGTTACCAACTTTACTGGCTCTATATCACTCAGTGCGCCCGTTAAAATATATACAGATATAGGCTGTTCACGGTAAAGTGAGCACTTTTGAAAGCCCTCTCATCTGTAATAATAGTCAATAAATATATTTAATTTTAGACTTAGGCGTTAGTTTCCGAATGCAGTGGAATATACACACTTAATTTACTACTTGCATGGCAATGTTTATTTAAAAAAGGTGGTGAAAGGTCAAACAATTGATAAAAGAAAAAGTAACGAGGGCTTCAAAAGTGCTCACATTACCGTGAACATCCTATAGGAGCAGTTACTTTTTTCTAATGTTGATGCTCACTATATCGTGAACAGCCTTTAACCACATATAATGCCAGACTCATGCAGTCCAATGTTGCTCCCAT
Organism: Dryococelus australis; assembly: GCA_029891345.1. NCBI lineage: Eukaryota > Metazoa > Arthropoda > Insecta > Phasmatodea > Phasmatidae > Dryococelus > Dryococelus australis. Next base: position 82,882,404 of record CM056995.1, read on the forward strand.
TTCAGGCATAAGCGACGTACAAATTTTTAACTGTATAGTCTCCTTGGCGTGCCACAGATGGCGTACTTGATGGATTTTAAACGAAAGCGATTCGACTGCACGATCGGTGAAACATGTAAAACCCATGCTGACCCAACCGGTGCGTTCGTTACGTATGCGCAAACAGCTTTCAAACCTCCCTCTTTCACCCCACGGACCCAAGTTTAATGAAAATAGTTAAAGGGTTCGGGAACAATGCCGCGCACTGGTAATGTGTGATGACGTGAAGCATTGTGAGGGAAAATTGAGGGGAGGGGGGGGAGGGACAGGGGGAGAGGGGAGGGATGAATGTTTGTTCTGGAGGAAATACTCTCTATGGCTAATTAATTGCGCTCGTCCCCGCCCCTCGTACAGACTTCACCAACCGCATAAATCACTCTTAAATCATTGGTCTGCAGCGCTGCCGCCCGAAACCCTCAAGGCGAACTTGAGAGCCGCAGATTTTTCACTCGACGTTTACTGCGTTGTATGTTATAGTCTATTCGCAGTTTCTTCACCCTTTTCGAATCAAGTCTTCGAAAAATCTCCCTATGTATGAAGTGTTTAGTTATTTCCAACATATGCCATGTATCACAAGCGTTTTATATGTGTGTTTATAAAAGTTACTTTTTATTCTGTTAAATTAAAATGTTACTCATGTTTTATCTATAAATTATAATGCTTCATTTATAAATAATTTGAATAAAAATCAGTGAGAAAATAGGTGTGTTGGTAGCGCCTAGTAAGAAATAGTTCTTATACAAAATACTGTTACACTGAGTGCGCACGAATTCGGTGCGTTGTCCTTTGGGTATAATTTTCCAAGCATAGTTAAGCTTAGTTTGCACGAGGCGGAGAAATATCCTGGAAGCAGATCTTAAGCATGGGTTCAGAAAAGGCTGAAGTAACCGTGAATGGATTATAGCCCTTAATGTGTTGGTCAAACAAATAAACATTATATATATATATATATATATATATATATATATATATATATATATATATATATATTTTTTTTATTTATATTTTTTTTTTCAAGGCGTTAAGTAGTTTAAGCTGCAAAAATATTTTTTCAACTGCATACTTTTGGGTATTTAAATTTAAAAATTACGATTAAATTTTTTTTAATATAAGTTATAAAAATAAAATTAATAAAAGTCCTTATCTAGTTCCTTTACAATATGGATAATATTTCCATCGAATTTAACTCTTAACATAAATGAGGGACGCAGGTGGAAAAAATGCTTAATTTTCAGCGCTTTCAACACCTTCAATAAAGTATAGAAAGTATGACGTACGTACATAATATGTTTTTTATCAGACGTATCTTGAACGAAATTATACGAGCTTGACTCAAAGAAAAATTTTACATTTCACAGCATAAAATTATTCAGACCTGAAAAGTAAAGTCGTATTATAGAAAAAGAAATTGATCAAAACATAAGATTATATTCCAGTAAAAATATGCCAGTGGCTGACATTAACGAAAACATGTTTGAAAAGAAAACTGTAAGAGAAATGCATAACATTAGCCACATTTTTCCCTTCAGTGCGTATTTATTAATGTAAAATAAGCGAATTGAAATAATATTGAAAACTTTACAAAAATGAAATTGATTTATCCAAACAATTATTCATAAACACGAGTATCAACACTTCGGAAGAAACTCTAAATGTTAGCAGCAGGACGATGCACTCTTGTTATGAATGTAGATGTATATCAGTGTTTTAATTGCGAACATGCGTGAGTAAAGATTGAGGATTTAAATTAGTTTGCTTCTAAAGTGTGCAAACAATCAGCAATATTAGCAAATGTTTGCGTCATAATAACTAGGGCAATGCACATTTACCCTCCGACGGACAGAACGTTATTTACTGCACTTAAATTTATTACGATAATGCCTGTGTTTTCATATAGCCCCGTTAAATTAATCAAAAATCTTAGACAGTAAACAGTGGATTACTACACTGAAATATGGGTGGAGCAAATTATTATAACAAGAAGCGTGGCAAAAGTAATTCCCTTGGCCAGACGATTTGCATAGCTACAGCATAAAATGTATTATTCAAAAACAGCTCGCAATATTTTATGGTGTCTGCTTACAAATACAATTTAAGAATTGTTAAACATGTGTATATAAGAATGATTTTCTAGATTTTTTTTTTCTAAAACGTAATTTTTCGAAAGTTAAAATGGCTATTTATTTCGCGATCACTTTTGGGTAATATAAGAGTTCCGGTATAAAATCTTCAAAATTGTATAGGAAGAAGCTAAACACTATATTTATCACTAAGTTATGAAATGATACGAACGCCACCGAAAGTATCAAGGGCGATGGAAAGGAAACACGTCAGTCTGATGCACTACACGTAGGGGCGACGACACAGCTGATGCTTGTGCCTGAGCCGTCCTTAGATCCCCGCTCTTCTGAGCATTGGACATGGAAAATTTAAAATCACGAGACGGCCACCTTATAGCATCGTTCAGTAAATTTCTTGGCGTAATCATTTAATCATTTTATTTTTGTTTCCCAAATTATTTGCGAGGTACTTATGTCATTAATTCAATTTAACCGAAGCTAGGAAACCACGTTGGCTAGGCACCAACTGCAAGAAGTGAAGAAATCTAACAAACTCTGTCATACTGTGTTTCTAAGTTGTGCAAGTAGAACATTAGTTGTCAAGAAATTCGTCTCATTTTCATATAGGATTCTCGTAATGTGGCTGCAGGTGCAATTTTCGGAATCATTAATCGCTAATCGTACAAACAACATGCAAACTCATATCACTAATGTGTCCACCCTCATCGCTGTTGTATGAAAGACAAATTATGACAGTACACTAGAGACAAGGAAAATAGAAACCTTTCAAGACGCCGCGTAATAACTCTATTTCCGAGCATTTTCACACTGCCTTGAGTGTTTGGAAACACTAAAAACTGGTAGAGGGGCATTTACTGATCAGTGGTAGGCTACAGACTTTCCACCAATAAAATAACAGGGTCATCGCAGAAAGTCCCGTAGATACATGGAGTGTGACGAGAACACTGCACGCCAGTTCAGAACCTTGCACTTAGCGGCGATGTGTCGCTTGATGTGTGTGGCAGTGTCGCCCTTATCGACCCCGCGCTTCTCGGTCTCAAAAGCGGAATAAAGGTCTAGGTAGACGGGAGCCTTAATTGCTCCAGTCGAGACGAGGGAGAGGGACTGTGAGAGTGCGGCATGGAAGACGCCGCCCGGTGACGCGCGGAGACAGCAGCGGCAGATGATGGCATGTATATTTTTGTTTTACCACCGAAAGACGTGAGTCGGAAGGGTGTGTCAGAACCGGTGGTGTGGAGGGAGGGAGCGAGGTGAATCGGAAGGGTGTGTGTGGAGGGGAGGAGGGGAGCGAGGTGAGCCACTGCCGTGCCAGCACGGCCGTGGTTTTCACGAGCTGCACATCCATCAGCCGGCCGACGTGTAAGGCATCGCGAGGCGAGGTTCTACCTGCCCGTCGGGAAACGTCCGCTTCTCAACGTCCAGTACGTTTGGCCGCGGGATAGCCGATGAATACTATACGAGGGGCGGGCTCGTTTAAGAAAAATACATTCCCCGAGTGTTCAACGCTACGTAGCTCGACAAACAATTCCGTATGCGCCAGCCAGCGCGGTCTATTAATGACCGCGACGCTAGGAAACGCAAAGCAGTGTAGTGGAGAGATTTGGACGGCTCTTAACATCGAGATCTTCAGAGTAGATGGGGGTGATTGATGTGAGTATTGATGAAGGGGCTGGGGAAACGGAAGATCCCCGAAAAAAACCCGCCGACCACCGGGATCGTCCGGCACGATTCCCACACGCGAAAATCCGGAGTGACCCGGCCGGGGATTGAACTCGGAACACCTTGGTGGGAGGTGAGCAGGCCAACAGCTCAGTCACCGTGGCTCCCTAAGCGCAAAGCAGTTTTGCGATCGACCACGACGCAAAACCGATTCTTCGCGTTAGTTCTAATTACGACCGTTAGTTCTAATTACGACCGTTAGTTCTAATTACGACCGTTAGTTCTAATTACGACCGTTAGTTCTGATTACGACCGCTCAGTTCGCGAACGCAAAGTTTCTATCGGCGATAAAAACGGTCGCAAAGTTAACGCGGGAGACATACACCGTGCAAACCACTTAGTGTCTAGCGCAGCAAGAGAAAGCGACGTACATTTTTCATAAATGACCGTAACCTCGTGAACAAAAATTGTTGTGATGAAGTATTTTCCATATATTAAAAAAAATTTCATTTTCATTTCCAAAGTAGTTTAAGTTTACAGAAGAAACTGATATTTGATTTCGAAACGAATACTTATATTTGAAAGCCGCCGTGTTGCACAATTGTGTGGGCATCACTTAACTTAACCTTTTGGGAGCCATGTAACTGCGAAGTGTACTGTAGCGTAGTGGCTAGTATTGCTGCTCACTAACTAGAGAGGTATGAGGTTCATGACGTCAAATCGTTGTAGTATAACTTTTTATATTTTTACGAATACTTATTTTTCTTTTAATTTGTTCCTCGCCGTGCCCGCAAATCATGAAAATGATTAAATAAATGAAATTTATATCCACATAAGCCAATTTTTTTTTACTGTCTATTACGTACGAGTTAAAATTACAATGAACGAAATTGTAAACCTTTTCCAATTAATATATTAAGAGTTAAAAATTACAATAAATTAAATTAAATATGGTTAATAGTATGAAGTATTTATTTTAAAATAGCACTTTGAACAGAGAATAAGTATGCCGTTGAAAATGTTACATTATTATAGTGAAATTCGCGTTTTCGAAAGTTTTATCGTCTCAATACACCACATATATTGTTTAAACTCCTGATTTCCACGTGACATTTTATGAAAAGACTAGGAATGTTAGCGTTTATAAGCTATGAATATCAGTACACAAGAACTACACATGTAAGAGTATACGCACAATATGATACATCACAGTTCACGACTTCGTGCTAGATGACCAAGTTTTAATATTTTGCTCGATGTCATGTGTGTAATTTGATACTTGTTTTCTTCTTTGCGCACGTGCTGTTCATTTCCGTGACGTCACAAATGGCTTTTGGGAAACGTTGAAGGCAAAAAGTAAACTAAGTGCTCAGCGTTAAAACTTAACCCTTACTCGTAAGAATGCGATTTGAACGTATTGTACACTGCCTGCCCTTCAAATAGCCCTCTCCTTGTTGGCTGTCTATATCCGTCACTGCCTAGACAGGAGGAAATACTGCCTATAGTGACGCTTTCAACTGATGACGACGTTCGTCGGCGTGTCAATGTGTCATATTCCGACACACGTAAAAAAAAATGTTCCGTAGGCCATGGCCGCTAGGCGAAACCCTTTCACCTGTGGAACGGCAGGTTTATGGCGTCGGCGAAAGCTGTCCCGGGAGTTGAAATAGGGCAGATGTTCTACGACTACTTTCGACCTCGAGTCGTTCAACCGACACTCCAGTGTCACCGCACTGGAGTATACGTGAGGCAAGCACTGCTGCAAGAGCCCTTCATTACACGACTTGTTACTAAAAACAATACAACTATAGGCTATTCACGGTAAAGTGAGAACTCTTGAAAGCCTTATCTTTTGGAATAATAGTACATAAATTTATTTTATTTTAGCCTTAGACGTTAACTACCGAGTGCGGTGGAATATACAAACTATGTTTATTACTTACTAGCTAGTATTTATTTTAAAATGTGTTTAAAGGATAAAAATGACTGAAAGAAAAAAGTAATTAGGGCTTCAAAAGTGCTCACCGTGAACAGATTATACTAGGATATATATATATATATATATATATATATATATATATATATATATATATATATATATATATATATATATATATATATATATATATATATAAGACTTTGGCAGGTCTTCAAAAAAGTTGTGAGTAACCGTGATACACACATATATATATATATATATATATATATATATATATAAGTAACCGTGATATATATATATATATATATCTCACGGTTACTCACAACTTTTTTGAAGACCTGCCAAAGTTCTGCATCTAGGATATTCCTCCGCCTCGTGAAAACAAAGCTTCAGAGGACTATGTCGCTATGTAGCTCCGCGTCCAGCAATACGGGTGACACTAACACGCACGCCCAGCGTCTCATCGCTCCTACGCGCAAGGCACGCAGTGTTTCCGCCGTGACGCTTTACTGTGTAAATTAAATATGTAACAGTGTGATTCTATTACACGCGATGGAAGTCCACAGATCAAACACATCAGTATAATCGTACTTTTCTCTTACCTCTTAAATAAACTGCAGAGGTGAGCCTTAAAAATGCTATATTTGACCACGTTCACGAAATTTTTTTCTCTATCAATACACTTAATATAATTAAAGTAAAAAGATAGGGATAGAGACAATAGTATTTTATCCTTTCTGGTAAATCTTCGTATTTCCAGAACTTTTTTTTTACCGAGATACGCGTTTACGCGCAAAAAACGATTTCACAGAAAACGTTTCATATGACCCTTAACCAAGTTTAGAAAATCACACCAAGGAACACATCGCACCGCATGCGTGCACACTCAGTGTAAATATATTTTGTATAAGAACTATTTCTTACCAAGCATTACCAACACAACTATTTTGTCACTGTTTTTATTCACATTAATTAAATGTAGATGAAATATTATAATTTATAGATAACATATAAGTTAAGGTCCAATTTAACCAAAAATAAGGACTTTTACGATAACAGAAGTATAAATCGCCTGTGGTACATGGCGTATTGAGGAAATAACCAGACAAGTCATACATTGGGTGATTTTCCAAAAGTTGAGATTCAAAAAGAGAAGAAAAAAAAACAGTTGGTAGACTATACATAGAATATCAATTAGTGGTGGTTCCAGGGGGCCAGCCCGGGGGGGGGGGGGCTTAAACCGGTTATTTGGATCTTGATTTTACACAGGATAAAATGACATTATTCTTGAAACAATCACGTATACATAAAGTTAGTATAGTAACAGGTAGTTTAAAAAAAATGTATATCCACTTAATACTGCCGTTTAATATATATATATATATATATATATATATATATATATATATATATATATATATATATATATATAGAATACTTACTAGTGAGCTTGGCGCTCACTGATAAGCAGTTGGTTTGATCGTAATGCACAGTGCCACACTCTTCAAGTAAACTGTTAAAAAATGTCCGTGAATTTACGGACATTTTTTACAGAAATATACAGTAAATATGCGGAAACGCAGTCCGTAATCTCGATAAACGGAGATAAGTCCGCAACAATATACAAAAAGTCTATGTATTTCTTATAACTTCGGGTTTCGGCAACGGACAATGACGAGTCTACAAGAAGCTTTATTCGCCAATGTAACCAGAAGATTGTAGTTTCTGCGGCAGTTAAGGTTAACCACGTCACTAAGATCTATTCTTTCAAACATTAAGACGTAGCATCAGGCGTCTGTAACATGTAGCAAACACTCAACATACACTAACTTTACTAGAAGCTGAAAAATTTGCTTGTGTGTCTCTACTAGCAATTAGAAGGTTATACCACATACAAACAACATATAAAATTTGTAAGTAGGTGGTTATAGGCTGTTCACGGTAAAGTGAGCACTTTTGAGGCCCTAGTTACTTCTTTCCTATCAGACATTTTTTGTCCTTCCGCCAGTTTTTAAAATAAATATTGCGATGTAAGTAATAAACACAGTGTGTGTGTGTGTGTGTGTGTATGTTATATATATATATATATATATATATATATATTAATATATATATACATATATATATATATATATATATATACATACACACACACACACACACACACACATATATATATATATGTGTGTGTGTGTGTGTGTGTGTGTGTGTGTGTGTGTGTGTGTGTGTGTGTGTGTGTGTGTGTGTGTGTGTATCACCGGCCTCAAAATTTAACGTCTAATGCTATAATACAATAAATTCATTGACTGTTATTCATAATGAGGGGGCTTCAGTAAGTACTCACTTTACCGTGAATAGCTTATAGAATCGTGAATTTATAAATTTTTTACTCGAGTTCAAATATTGCTCAGATATAACAAATTTTAATTTTTTTCAAATATCATTATTATACACAACAGAAAACCCAGGTAACAAAAAAAAATTCAAAACTTTTTAATTATCTCTTTTTATTTTAAACTGGAAGTAACTTACAGGAAAATTAACTAGGAGATTAACTGAGAGGTTCCGCGTATTCACGGAAATTTTTGTATTAATTACGAGAAGTCCGTTTTTGAAAACCAACCAGTCCGTAATTTGACGGAGTGTTCACGGACACATCTCGATAAATTTTTACCAGTACTTTGCAGGAACCTCTTTTCAACAATGCAGCCTCCCCCCCCCCCCCCCTTAACCACACTCATTAGTCAGTAGATCCACCACTGATATCACTACATTGGAACTATTAAATTACATTTTGGCAGGGAAGAAACTTCTGGATCCCACAATTAACCGAACAATTACAACATCACGTTCTCACTATTGGTGTGGTGAGCGGATCCACATTTTATACGTAGTGTTGATTGAATGGATATCTTATATTGTTTTCTAGAATACGATTCATAATCTCCACGGAGAGAGAAGGAAAACTGACGGACATTTGAATCATATCCCATATTCAGTGGCAAACACAAAATGTACAGTTACGAATATGGAAAGTTTATTGTAATTTTTTAAACAGGCCATTTTGAAAATTGGTCACGATTTTTTATTACCATTTGAAGCAAAGTAGCGTGCAGTAGCTGGGTTTTCACAAACTTAAATTTACGTGCCTCTTCAATGCGCGCACATTAGAATGTTACCAACTTATAAAACAACAATTTTGGTGTTTCAAGTATAATTTCGCATGATAATTAAAAAATTCTCACGTATTTCGCACAAATAACTTCTTATTTTCTGTATAGTGGTGTCAATTCTTCCTGTGATGGCTTGAAGTTTATTCCTTGCAACAGTAAACATGTCTTTGCCGTAAGATCTAAGCCGTCAATTTTTGTGGCTGTGTATGTTCATAGGCTACAGACGAGGTAGGCCGCCGCGTTTATTCGTCTTCTGCGTCGTGTTATTAAAATTACTTCACTGTTCATGAACCAGCGGCTCGAACCTGTGGTTCCTCTCGTAGTGAGCAGGAATACCGGGATAAGGACGTTTAGTCAGCAGGGTAAAACTAACCTACCTCACGACGGTCTAATCCTAACTCACGTTCCCTGTTGGCGGGTAAACAATCCAACGCTTCTCAACAGTGAGCTACCCCAAAGCAACACAACCGTCCAAGTCAGGTGGTCAACAGTGATGAATAATGTTTGTTTATATCTTAATGTTTAAATGACAACAGCTTTTATATTAATAAAACACTTTTACTGTGTTTAGTTTAATTTAATTTAATTACAATTTGGCTACAGGAAGTGTACAGACATCTCAAAGTACTTGTTTAATAAACAGTATTCTAACCTCAAATCCAATCCACGCCGTTTTTGCTAGGCGTGTTGGCAGAAAAGCATGTCAATGTTGGGACAGAAATATTGGTTTTACGCAGCATGGGAGATCGTTCTACCCCGTATTCACTTATTTTCGTTTAAGCTTCATACGTAAAAGTGAGTGAAGGGGTTTGGACGGCTCTGAACATCGAGGCCTTGAGAGCCAATGAGGGTGAAGTGATGTGAGAATGAAGCAGCGCCGGAATGAAAAGAACGGGGAAAACTGGAGATCCCCGAGAAAAACCCGCCGACCCAGAGGCATCGTTCCTACTTGCGACAATCCGCTGTGAACCGGCCGAGGATTGAACCCGGTTCGTCTTGGTAAGAGGCGAGAAGTCTAACCACCCTGCCACCGTGGCCTCTTCGTACGTAAAAGATATGAGGACATTGGTGAGAGATCGAACAAGCAGTGCAGACTTGGCTTCGGGAGCAACCACAGCGCCTCTTTTCGGAAGGAGCGCAAAAGATCGGTGAACGATACAATTCTCGATTTAATTGCATCGCCGTGCAGAAGAATCAAGATGTCATGGGCCAATAAATATATTCAATTTTAGCTTAAGACGTTTAACTTCAGAGTTTCGTGTATTATATGTATTGTGTTTATTACTTACATGGCAATATTTATTTCAAAAGTTGGCTAAAGAATAAAAGATGGCCGAAAAAAAAAAAAGTAACTAGGGCTTCAAAAGTGCTCACTTTATCGTGAACAGCCTATAATTCATTTTTGTAAATTGTCGTTACTGTTTTCATTCACGCTCACACATTAAACCTAATTTTTACGTGGAAGTACATTTTGTTTACCTAGTAAAGTATTGTGGTGTTAGCCGACCACCTTGGCGCAGTTGGTTGGTGCGCCACCGGTCTGGTGTGCGGGATGCTCTGGGTTCGAATCCCCGGCAAGGTAGAGGTGTTAATTTAAGTTAGATTATAAGTTAGTCTGTAATCCGACCCCTGCTAAGCTTTCAAATATAAAACCGGGGGACGATAAAAAAAAACCATTTACATACTGTGGTGTTAAGTGTTGTTTGTAGTGTCAAGAATTGTTTATTTGGATTGCACTAAAACTTGAAAAAAAAAAATCAAGAAGAAATGTATTGCCATACAATACAAGGCTTCTAGGTTAAGGCGGATTCCCACCTGCCATCTTGACTTTAACGATTTTTTGCAAAAGCTTCTATTTCAGAAGGTGTACTGAAATTTCCCGCACGTCATTTAAACAGCTCCCGAAACTTTATCGAACTGCCACAGCTTGGCTATATTTATTAATTTTTAGCTGTTAACTGTCGAGGTGAAATGCGAGATTATATCTTGTGGACGATTACAAAGGCGACGATATGAACAGTAATCAAGAAGAACTGACCCCAGACAATGCACTAGGCAATGCTCTGTGCTCTGTCATTCCAAAAGATATGATACAAAACTGTCTTTCCAGAATAATGGCAAAAATTCCATAAATCCAGGATGGTGGGTAGGAATCAGCCTTAGACAAGAAGGTTAGCGAAATCTAGGAAACATGCACGGCAGTAGTTAATATACTCAGCGGACGTTCGTGCGACTCGGGTATGCTGCAAGTCGGAGTATAACGATTCTTACCACGGAACATGCCCGATTGTACTGGGCTTAGTCGTCCAGTTAAAGGTCGTCATTAACTTGTCGCGTGAAATGCGCCAGTCAGCAGCCAGATCTGTGCGGCTATTAAAAACTAAAGGAAGTCAGCAAGGTGAAGATGGAGCAGCTACCGCATGATACCGTGGGGGGGACCGGAATACCCCTGAGGAAACCCACCAACCAACTGTAGCGTCCACTACGTTTCTCCACAAGTAGAAAGTTTGGGGTTGATTACGCTGAGAATAGAAGCCGGTTCGCCGAGGTGGGAGGTGATTGGTCTGCTGACCACTTCACCGCTATGTAACAAGTGACTGCATGGGCGATGACGTCGGTTCGAAGAGCACTGTTCGTTAAAATTTAAATCAACATATTTAAAGTCAAACTAAAAAAAAAAATCCTGCACTTACATTGCAGGCATTACAAAAACTGACGGGAGAACTTACTGCATTGTTGGAATAAAATTATGAAAATAACCTCACGTGTGCACGAATTATTAAAGTATAAAATTTAAATTGGTGACCACTTAAGGGGCCCACCTAGCTGGATCTTGCAGAGTTTTAAATACACGTCTTTCTACGAAACTATTTAACATGCGTCTAATGTGATGATCTACGTCACGCACAAATGGAACGCCATTTCAGAGCACCGAAAACAAGCTAAAAAATTGATTTCTCAAAACGCCGTATCTTAAAATATAGGTACACGTCAGATACGTACAAAAATACTTATAGGTAGAGAGACCTGAATAATTCGCAGATTCATTTTGGGACAAGCTAGAATTCAAAAGAAGTGTGTTTATATAACTTTAGCCATTGGTCCACGCTGTGTTTGACACCTCCTGGAGAACGCTGGCCTAATCTTCGCCTTCTATTGTGACAGCAGGCAACCAATGTACAGCTGATATTGGCAAACTTGTACATAATCCTACTGACTCTAGCTTACAGGTCATTGATCTCGCGATTTTTTTAGTTACCTTCTTATAAGCCCTGCAGTGAAACTTGCACGGCGGGAACACTGCACGCCAATTCAGAGCCTTGTGCGTAGTGGTGCATGCCGCACTCTATTTGCGAAGCAGCGTCGCCCTTATTGCTCCCGAGCTCCTCGGTCTCAAACGTGGAAAATAGCTCCAGGTACACTTTAAATTGGAAAAAGTGTAAAACCACTGATTCGCAGTGAAAATGGCTCCACTTAGGATCAGTGGAAAAAAAAAAACATTGATTGTTTCAGTGGAAAAATTACGCTTATTGATTTAGTGAAGTGAAAAATTTTACTGATTCTAAGTGGAGCCATTTTCACTGCGAATAAGTGGTTTTCCACTGATTCGAATTTATAGTGTAGGTGAGGCCCTTAAGGTGGCCGCCTGTTAGAAGGACTTTTTCACGCCTGTAGCCTAAGCGTAGGAGCGATGGGGGCGCCCGAGACATACTCATCAACTAGCTCATCGCCTCTACGCGCAAAGTACTGAACTGGCGTTCGGTCTTCCCGTCGATAACACGCCTCTATGAGACTTTCATGGGAGACCCTACCATTTTCTGAACTAATAGTAAAAATAAAAGTTTGATGCTCTTACCTGTTCCTTTCTCAATGTTTTGTACCGGAATAGTTATGCCTAAAAATTACCGTGAAAACACCCGTTTGAGATGTTTTCACTATCACAAAACCATGCTTCAGAGAGAAATGGAAGAAGTGAAAAAACATATAGACGCGTAACGTTTCTTAAATGCCATTCGTAAGCAGACCTCGCTCAAACACGATGGATAGTTTTTTAATAAAACGTTTTCTGCTGGAGCTCTGTACACCGCTCGGCGGCCTATAACTAGGCGGCCATTTTAAGTAGGGTAGGCAACTGGGAACTGTCAAATGCAGAGGGGGGAAAAAGGACTTATTTAAAAAAGTGTAGGATACGATGAAATAGCAGGAACGAACTTTTTTGTTAGCAGAATCACGATCGTCGTGTCGTTTCTAGCTTTGTATTAAGAGGCTTTCTTACTTAGAAACCAATATTTGAGTATAGCTTAACAAAATAAGTAATTTACATCTTTATACCCTATATAAGTATCGCACAGAACGCTTTGTTTCACTTTCGCTGCTTCCACTTGTAAAACAAGGATACTTTCTTTTTGTCCATCCGAAAATTAGAATATTTTGCCATTGGTGTGGCTCTTCCCTGGCTGCAAACAAGAAATTTCTTTATTTCTAGTTCTAGCAAATTCACATCCACGGCACACTACTTAAAGGCTGTTCACGATAAAGTGAGCACCTTTGGAATCAACCTTAGAAAAAAAGTCACTGCTCCTACCTGCATATATTTTAACGGGCGCACCATGTGACATGCGCCCAGTGAAGTTGGCAACGATGGAGGAAATGTAGTTCCATATCTTAACGTTGAACAAAAAGTGTTCTGTAACCATTTGTGATAACTTAAAATTATTTCTTTAGCTTTCTGATTTTTTAATGCATCTAAGTGTTAAAACTACCAGATTTGTAACATATTTACTTTTCAAATAATTCCACAGTTTTACCTGACCGACGCACGAGCAAAGTGATGAGGCCCATGGCAATGTTAATTTTACATGAAGAGGAAGATAACACAACGTGCAAACAAGTAGATCTTAAGCAGAGCTTTCAGAAGTGCTCATTTTACCATAGACCGCCTATAGCTACAAAAACACTTCGTGAAATGTGTAAACAGAAACGGAAAACGCAGCAACATTCGGCTCCTTCTTACTCGAACGTCCGACAGTAGTACCAACTACGCACTTTATCAGTTATTGAATAGTGATAAATTTCCACTTGCAACCGCCTACTGTCATCTATTTTTACCGTGAATACCACAAATAATACAAGCCCATCGACTTGATGAATGCATGTACTGTATAATGATCACTACGTCAATAGGAACACTGATTTTTAAATGTGGCATGCGTGATGTTATGAAAAAACACTTCACCGTTCGTGGAATAATGCGCGTTTAATTTTTCACTCGGGTTCAGCACATCGCGACAGCCTGGCATGCAAGCATAAAGCAAAAAAGTCTGGAAAAAATATCCAGAGATAAACCGACATACCGTATTTCTACGCTGGACAGACATTAAAAAATAAACCATTTATTGTATACAGCAATGAAATGTGTCTCCAACATTATACTGCTGAAAATCCTTATGACGATAATAAATGTTTACTTTACGAATAACATATATAAAAGCTCACGTTAATGACATTATACGAGGCGGTGAGTTCCAAAACTTGATAAGTACATGTGACATAATTTCCAGAAAAAAAAGGAGACTCGTGTCTCTTAATTAAGACTGAACATTTTGAATTTTGTACCATCAAATATAAAAATGATTTAGTATAAGCAAGTCCAAGCAAAACATTCATGACTTTCTCATATTTTGAGAGGGTTTCGGTGTCTAAACGGTTAACCTACTGCCGCCCACCAAGACGAACCGAGTTCGATCCCCGGCCGGGCTCCTCCCGGACTTTTGCATGTGGGAATCGTGGCGGACGATGCCGCTGGTGAACCGGTAACCGCCCCCCCCCTCGCCCTTTCACTCCGGAGCCGCCCAAATCTCTTCACTCACTCACATTTTCTGAAGTTATAACATATTTAATTTTAAACACAATCGAGGCTTTTTTTTTTTTTTTTTACAGAAGTGCCGTTGTATAAAGTTTTGAGCCAAAACTTGCGCAAATATGACATTCTGTCTCAGTCTAAAAATCAAATAAAAATTAGGCATTCATAATGTAGGAAGTTTTAGAACAAACTAAGTATTTGTTTCACTCATCGGCATAACGATTTAAAAAATTCAAACTTATCATGGTGATATTTCGTATATGAAGTCTTAGAACAAAATAACGACGTAACATATTACGTTTTAAACAAAATACAAATTTATATCCTCAAACAACGCATGAAATAAACAGTTAAGATGCAAATGCTTTGTATAATATGGTGCACGGGCACCAACAGAAAACTAATGCGATAGAAAACTTATTATTTTTAATTTGAGCACATATCAAGTTTTGAACCCACCGCGCCATATAAAAGAACTATGTCTGCCTGCCTATTACCACAATGCCTATTTATTCCATATTTACCACGGAATAAATATTACATTTGAAATACAATGTAAGTGGAAGGCTAGTTTAACAAAAAGATAGTACGTTGATGTTATTGGACGTATAAAACGCTTGTGATATATGACTTATTTGGGAAACGACCACACACGTCAAACATGGGGAGATTTTCATAAGGTTTTATTCAGAAAGCGTGAAGACACCGCGAAGAGATATAGGCTTGCTTCTGAAAGCCCTACTTATGATCTAATCGTATGCATGTTGTGTTTTCCTCCGCCTTACGTAAAATTAACACTGCCTTGGGCATCATCACTTTATTCATGCCTCGGCCAAATTAAACTGTGAAATTATTAAGAAAGTAAATACCTTACAATTCTATTCATTTTTACACTTCGATGAATTAAAAAAACCAAAGATGAAAAATAAGAAATTAAATTATCACAAATGGTTGCCTAACACTTTTTATTCGACGTTAAGATATGGAACTACTTTACATTCATCGTTACCAACTATACTGGGCGAATATCTTTCAGTGCGCCCATTAAAATATATGCATGCAGGGGCAGTGACTTTTTTCTAAGGTTCATTTCTTAAGTACTCAGTTTAATGTGAACAGCCTTTAATACACTTATCACCGTCGTGTGCAACCACGAGCCAAGGAATCGAACACGGGACTCGCAGGTGGCGTGCAACCCGCGACCTTGACGTCCCCACACACACAGGGAAAAAAAATTAACGCTGGTGGCTGAACAATGGGGAAGGCGTGTCCCTCCATTAGGAAGGGCAACAAGAACACAATCGGGCCGTCGATGATTTAATTAGTGTTCACAGGAGGGAGGGGGAAAGTCGGAGATTAATAAAAGACAAACGACACCGCCTCGGCCTTAACGCCATGGCTCTTGCGAGCAGTGAGAGCCCACCTGGACGGTTCTCTAGAATTCCTCACCTGGTCCCTCCACAAACCTCCCCGGTCTCGTATCCACCCCACCCCCCTCTCTCCGAGAGAAGGGGCAAAAATGAAAAGGAAAAATAAAAAGACCCACACCCAGCTCTTACTTTCCCCCAACCAACAAAACACCGAAGAACCTCCTCCTTCTCCCTCCCACTACAATGTTGCCATGTTTATTTAGCAGTTTTTATTACGAGTTTAAATTCTTTTGTCGTTCCATTGGCAACACTGCAAAGGCTGTTGTCCGAGTTTATTTTCATTTTTTTTCTCGGTCCTGTTGCTTTCTTCCCTCCCCTCGAGCTTGTTTGTGGAGGCGGAGTGGGGAGTTTAAACAGACAAGAGAAGGCAGGTGGTGGTGTAAGAGTAGCGCGGCGGAACGAGAGCAAAAGGAAAGAGAGAGAAGAAATTATAGAGGCATCAGTGTGTGTGAGAGAGAGAGGTGTACCACGCAATGAGGTATATGCGGAACCGGTTTTGGTAAAAGGAGCCTTAGAAGGAAGCCTGGAACCACCAAAGTGCGATAAAACGAAACACGGAATGTAAAAAACATATCACGAAAATCAGTTTCACATATTTTCGGGTAAATATTCATAAACGAAGCTGCATCCTAGAACATGCAGGTAATATCTTGAGATATAAACTAATTTTGAATAACTACTGCTCTACTTTTAGATATCTCCCCAAAAGTAATTAGAATTAATCAAAACACAGTTATCTAAGTTCAGTCCAGAAACCAGAACAATGAGTTTATTCAGCGTTAAGTTAACACTGACTATTTTCGAGAATAATACTAAAGATGTGTATTTTGTTACCCCAGTCCTATCGCCCGGCCATCTTAAAACTGTATCACTGGGATTTATTTAGCCTACTGTGAGTGTTTCTTGGAAGGTAAAAAAAAAAAACTGTTTACTACCTTAACTGTTTTCATTGCCAAAGTTGATAATGCTTACTAAGAAAAATACTCTGAGACTAAAAAAGAAAAATTAAAAGGACTAGATTATCCACTTATTTAGCAGTCTAATTTAAAAAAGAACGCAAGCAATAGTTTATTTCTTGAATGATCAACCTCGAGAGACAATTTCTGTCAGACATAGTAGCACTTGATACCACGCAGATTACTTCAATTATTTTCAAGCCCACCAACATCGTTTTAAACGTGTTTTTTTCAGAATATGTGGGAAACTACGATAGGAGCCTATGTTGAACTTTGCTACAGACTTTCAGCCAATAAAATTACAGGGTCACCCATAGCTTACAGAGGCGGAGCAACGTCTCCAAATTAGGAGGAGGCGAGCTCTCTAAGAGGAGGAAAAAGGGATAAAAAAAGGGGGGCAAGCCTGCAGGTGCCCCTCTTAAAAATGTTTGCTTCTATTATAAATTTAATTCTACTGCGATAAAACCTAGATTACATGTTGCGTGAAAGATAGGGAAAATTCTACAATCCAGCAACGAAGATGTGTATTCGTTTCTAAAGGCTGTTCACGATAAAGTGAGCACTTTTGAAATCAACCTTGGGAAAAGTCACTGCCTCTGCCTGTACATATTTTAACGGGCGCACTGAGTGACATGTGCCCAGTAAGTTGGTGACGTTGGTTGGAAAGTAGTTACATATATTAAAGTCGAATAAAAAGTGTTATGTAATCATTTGTGATAACTTAAATTATTTATTTTGCTTTCTGTATTTTTTTAATGTATCGAAGTGTAAAAATACACATTTGTAAAATATTTACTTTTCTAATAATTTCACAGTTTTACTTGACCGACGCATGAGTAAAGTTATAAGGACAATGACAACGATAATTTTACATAAGGTGGAAGAATACACAACGTGCATACAAGGAGATATTAAGCAGGACTTTCAAAAGTTTTCATTTTACCATGAACAGCCTAAAGAAATATATTAGGCCTATAATGAATACTAATCTTGGCGAACAAGCGGCAGCGGTGTGGTAGTGGTTAGAGTGTCGCCTGCCACCTAGGCGAACCGGGGTTCATTTCCCTGCGGTGTCGCTCCCTGATTTTCTTCACGTGTGGGAATCGTGTCGGACGACGCCGCTGGTTGGCGGGTTTTCTCCGCAATCTCCCGTTGCTCCCGCCCTTGCATTCCGGCTCTGTTCCATGCTTACCTCGCTTCGCCCTCATAGGCTCTCAAGACCTCGTTAAGAGCCGCCCAAATTTCTCCATCCACCACACCTCGGTGAACAAAAACAGTTGGGGTGCCCATTTTCTCAAGTTCAGGCACCTTTCACCAAATTTAGGGAGGTGTCAATGTACACCCCCACCGTTTTTTTTTTTGTTACGCCACTGGAAAGCTACAGCATGACGAAGACACTTCACGCCACTTTAGAGCCTTGCGCATAGCGGCGATGGCGCTCTTAATACGCGTGGCAATTTCGCCCTTATCACTAAGGCACTTGTTCCATGTAGCCGAGCTCTTTAAGCGGGCATGTGATACATACGTTAACTCTGAACACGTTAATTGCAGTTATAGGCTGTTCGCGGAAAAAACGAGCCCTTTTGAAAGCCCTGCTTAAGACTTACTTGTATACACGTTGTGTATTCTTCCGCCTTATGTAAGATTAACATTGTCATGGACCTCATCACTTTATTTATGCGCCAGTCAAGTGAAACTGTGATATTGTTAGAAAAGTAAATATTGTACAAATCTTCTCATTTTTACACTTCGATGCATAATAAAACAGAAAGCGAGAGAAATAATTTCAGTTATCGGTTTTTATTCGAAGTTAACAACATATGGAACTACTTTCTCATCCATCGATACCAACTATACTGGACACATGTTACTCACTGCGCCCGTTAAAATATATGCAAGCAGAGGCAGTGACCTTTTTCTAAGGTTGATTTAAAAAGTGCTCACTTTACCGTGAACAGCCTTTAACAGTACTCTGGAAGTCAGAACAAAAAAAAATCAATAAAAGGCGATCTTAGTTTCTGGCTACATTGTGAGCAAATATTTTGACAGACAGATACATTTCTTTATCGCTATATCTTACGCCACAATGAAACGTGCAAATTTACGGCGTAAGAAATAGTTCGACAATGATGCGTCAGATCAGAAAAATATTTACTCTTAAAGTTAGAATAAATTAGTAACTAGGAGTGCTGTTTCGTAGTACTCCTATATTTGCTTCCAAAAACCTGTAAATATTTATCTCTCTGGTTAGTGTTGATTTATGTACTAGCACCGTCTTGAGTACCAACCGACTGATTAAAAAATATAATTGGGTAGAATTGTAATCCGGAAGCCATTCGTGGTTTTGTACTGTGCTGTAGGGTAAATAGTGAATGAGTTGTAGTAACATTTTTAAATGGCATCTTCCAAAGAAATGCAAGTCAAGAACAAAAACCTTCTGTAACGACGAAGCAAACCTCGGCTGACACGAATGTCTTCTCCGGATCCATCGAAGAGTCTTAAGACGTCGTGTCGGCAGCGTAACGTTAATTAGTCTACAGCTCATTAGGTAAGGGGCGTTAAAGGAAACTAATAAAAAAACGAAAGTTTTGGTATCAATTGCTTGACGAGATTAAAGTCGACTTGGAAGTTTTAAAAAACTGAATCATCCCACCCCAGTGGTAATTAAAAACCAACTACGGAAAAGTTCAACCTTAGTACACACATGAACTGCTTCGTTAACTATTACGCCACCACTGCTAGTAGGTAAGTCTTACAAACTCGACTCGCAAACCCAACTGCCCTACGCCGTAAAGTTTTCATATACTAACACATTGTTGATAGCCCTCCTTAGCTTCACCACAAGGCTTCAAGACAGTCTTATAAAAACAACATCCCCTGTCCAGCATTTTCGAAATAATCCTCTCGCTAATTCATACTTAACATCGTCCGTGGCCCTTCCTGGTAAACCGAGGGAGGGAGTTCAAAAAAAAAACCCACGTGGACCAAGTTTCATTTAATGAAACACTTCCCCTAGTACACGCAAGCCAACTTAAGCCCACCACCAACGAAATTCCCTTACGCGAATTTCTTGTTGTGCGCTGAGAGGTTGAGCCCCGGTTGCGGAGGGTTAAAGAAGTGACCACTTTTTCCACAATTTCCCTGCGGGGATTTCCCCGCTTCACCCCCCCCCCCCCAAGGCGCCTACACACACGAAAACCCAGGCCAGAAAAGAAACCAAGGACAGGTAAGGCCGGTCGGAAGCCCTCGGAAGCTTCACAAGGAATTTACCAGGGGCGCCGACAGAAAAGCCACTCCCCCAAAGTCCTTAGCTTAATATAATACGCGCAAGGGTTGTGAGGATGGGTGGGAGGAAGGCAGGGAGTAGTTTTTGTTGTTTGTTCTTGTTTGCGAATTCAATAATCCTCCCCCGGGCGAGGGGCTATTTGCAGGCCAGCGGAGAGGGTTGCATTAGCATGTTTTCATTGTGGACCTGGTGGGATGAAGTGAGGGGTTGGGTCAAGGGGTTTCTGCACCTGTTGGCAAAGTCCGTGGCCAGGTAAGGGGAGTTGCCGGGGAGTGCTTATGTCTGGCGCCGGTCGCCTTGTACGCCTTGCCGGACTACAGCGGATATTATGTCTGCCGAGGCTCCAGGGAGTGGAGACGTAAAAGAGTGCTGGAGCATTTGTTCACGGGAGCGTGAACCACCCTGCTCGGAGTGGCAAGTTTCACCACCCCTGGTGGTAGGGGAAAAAATATACAATCCTCCCCCCGAGGCGGGAGTTCCCTACGTCACGCGCCGGTTACTCCTATCACAGTCGGCGCACCTCCCCGTGTGGGGACGCCGCGATGGTTTCTCGCTGCCTTCTCGGAAACTGACGGAAAGACCTCTTGAGGTCAAGGAAGAGAGATAGATAGAGAGAGAGAGATAGTGTGTGTGAAGTGAACTGTATGTGTGTGTGTGTCTGTGAAAATGAGACCGTATCGACAGACTGCAGTGTGGTTTCGACAACGTCCTATGCGTTCGGGGGCGAGGTGGCGGGGAATGTTTCTGGTTACCGGACATTCCCCAAAACTTAGTCCGTGCACACTCGAACGCACTGGGCCAAGAAACTTGATAAAGGGGATACCGCCATACTTAAATTGAATGTGAAAGAAGGAAATGCGCGGACGCGACAGTTAGTGTGTGCTCGAGTAGAATAGCGTAGTTTCGTTTTATATTTCGGGCCAGCATGACGGTTTCAAAATTGCAAAGTTCCCGGTGGCACCTTGAACATATAAAGAGCCGGTTTAGCTTTTGCTTGCGGGGGGATAACGTAATGTTAGAAAGAAGTGCTCCAGGTATGACCTTTTAATAGGTATCGGCCACCTGGAGGTGAGATTGGTGAGGTCAGCGTCGGTTCCACCGGGAACTTTGCCTTCTGGGAGCAAAGGCCTGTACATGGCCCGGCAGACGTCCCCACGCGTTTCGGCGGGATAATGTGGGGAGATCAACGCGAAGAGGCGGAAGAGATGCGCGCGCAGCGCTGGACATGCTATCGGCTGTTTCGCAAACGGGTGACGCGTCCTTAAGGACGTTTTGCGGTAGAAAAAAAAAGTGTACGTAATGAGAGTATACGTACCGAAATGAAAGAAGGCGTTCTTACGAAACGGTTCGCGTTCATCGCGTTAGGTGACGTTTCGGGACATCCTCGACGTGTGTTGGTGCACATTTACTAACCACTGTTCAATAACGTTTCCATAAGCACTACGTGCAGTTATTATCCAGACAGTAGTTATGCAATATGCCTGTCACCTGTATCAGCTTGGGTTCAAATCTCGACCGACACAAAGCTATGATTTTGACCCAACATGTCTCTACTGTGGAGTATACATGCATCAGAGTGTCTAAGTAATTCGTACATAATTATAACTGCAGAGTATTATTTGCGCTTGATTTTAAATGTGTATTATATTTTTGAAACTTAAATTGAATTATTAATTCAATAATCCTGCCCCCTGGTAAGGGCTATTTGCAGAGCAGATGAGCAGATACAATAGTTTATAGACAATTATTTAAAGAATAAAATAAAAAATAAAAACTAAATCGCCTTTGATTTGGCTCAATATCTTACGTACACAACACTAAAAAAAATAACATGGCGGACTCCGTGAAAATAAAGAAAGGGCAACGTCTGTTCACCTCATCTTCTCATTGTGGTTGACCCATGACTCCCACAAAGCGGAGCAGGCGACTTTATTTTCTGGATTCATCGTCATGCACAGAATTAAGTCACCCACTGTAGAAGCCACGAACAAAGACACCTAGGTCTATTTCAAGCAGAACAAAAACTACGATACCGGAAAAATTACGTACGACACAGACTGGAAGCAGCTCGTCAACATCAAAAAACTGCGTGGGCCTACTTTTATGCGTTACATTTTCGACCTAACTAACCCTACCAGCACCTGGCCCCTGCATTGAGGGCTCGAAGAGGATACGCCGAACTCTTAACTGGCCATTTCAGCCAGGATATGTCTGTTTCTAGCGACAAAAAATTGTTTTCACGTCGTAAGGTTTATGCAGAGAACGCATAATATCGATAGACTGACTGGTTATGTGAGGCACCAAACCATGTGGTGTAACAAAACGAGTGTTGCGTGGCCCCTATTGAGCCCACAGTCCTCTGTATACTCGAGCAATTATTCACTGCTTGCTGGCACAGCAAATATAGGCTGTTCACAGTAAAGTGAGCACTGTTGAAACAAACCTTTGAAAATAAAAATCACCGCCCATTAATTACGCGTATGCTACAGTGTGCACTGGCATGTAGGCGCTCAGGTAAGATGGCAGCGTATTAAGTAAAATAGTTCGAAGTTTTGACGCCGTATTGCGAACGTAATTTTTAAAATTCTGTTAATTTATCTCGGTGATTTTCACTTTATACGCAGTACAGTACGAACTAGCATGTTAGTTAACTCATTCAGTTTCCTGTCTTCGTTTTTATTAACGTATGAAAGGAATTAGACTCACAGCAGTGAAAATTTTACATATAGCGGAAGGATACTAAATTAGAAATGAAGGTCTTAAGCAGGGATTTAAAAAGTGCTAAATTAACGGCGAATAACTTATAGTGAGTTTTACCCTTGACCAAGCAGCGGGGGATTCGGTACTAATTCTTCTTCTTCCAATTCCAAGTGTCTCCCAGAGCGTGAATCATATTCTCTGTGATCCAACTGAAAAGTAACCAAAAAACATGCACTTGGCCGATCCTCAGATGAACAGGCGAATTCTCCCAGTAAATGTCACGAACTAAAATGGGAGTTGGGTGCTAACCACACCCGGCCACCTGCGTGTGACATCTCGACAACAATGGCGACCGAGGATCGATTCACATGAAATGCGAACCAAAGCGCGAGACTCATCAAGTCGTTCTTCCATCTTGCCTTGACCGTGAAACCTTGTTTACTAACGAAACAGATTAGTGGTAGCCTGGGAAGTATATGTTACACTGTCGCGCATGGCGTGTCAATGGACAACCTAACTCATGTTCTTGTCCAAATACAGGCGAATGATCTTAGCTAATGGTGGTAGGAGTGGGGTGGTCGAACGAAAAACTATCACCAGTATCGAGTATTAGTGCTTTATTTGGACTGCGAAGTGTTTACATGGCTCCAGCATATGCTTGCAATTTGAGGCACCCATCTCCAAATATGCACGAATACGACGCTCATATGACTAGCACACATGCTACAACATACTGGGAATAAATTCCCCAATATAATATGGCATGTATCTTGAATATGTTGCCAGCAATCCTCCACATTGCTCATGTCAGCTGCCTACACCTGTACTTAAAGTTTTATTGACATCGCAATTAGAAGTCGACTGCGTTTAGGTCCGGTGATCTGGGGCCAACTTCGACCAATCAATCGCGCCGAGTACCGTGCATCCATGCACTGTCTTGCGGTGCGACTAAAATGAGGTGGTGCACCATCATGCATGTACCACATGTCGTCTCATATATTCACTGGTACATCTTCGAGTAGTTGTGGCAGATCGTCGTCCGAGAAGGTGCCGATAAGTAGCTCCAGATAATTGTGCGAGATGGGCGAGTGACCTATTCAGCATTCCGTTGATGATCCTCGCCCAAAAGTTCAGAGAAAACATACGGTGGAAGTGCGATTCCCGTACTGATTGTGGGTTGATGTGTACTCACACGAGCTCGTTGGGGAAGTTGAAGACACTCTGACTCTTGAAGGATGCTTCGTCTGTGAATAACACAGTGCCGCAGAAACCTGGGCTCACCTAGTTTGGCCTTGAAATCACTCACAATACCTAAAACGAGCAGGCCGATCAGGGAGCAGAAATAAGTGCCTTCACTGGTTGGTATAGGCCATTCACGGTAAAGTGAGCGCTTCTGAAAGCCCTCGCATTTGGAATAATACTGAACAATATATCTTAGTTTAGCCATAGACTTTAGCTTCCGAGTGTGGTGAAATATATACACTGCGTTTATTACTTACATGACCATATTATTTTAAAAGGTGTTTAAAAGGTAAAAAAATGACTGAAAGGAAAAAGTAACTAGGGCCTCAAAAATCTCACTATACTGTGAACAGCCTATAGTAATATGTGAGTAACCTTTCTCGCCGTAAAATGTGACACGCTGTAGAATGTGATGCGTTCGGAACATTAGCAATTCCTCGAATGCTGGCATTTGGGTTTGCAGCAACATAGTCGAACACATCGTGCTCTTTAGCTGGAGTCACAATAGCCCGACGAACACGACACGGCAGACAGATATAACGTCAGAGATCGACCGAATTTCAGTGTTCAAAATACCCCGCCGAAATCTTCCCTACAAGTATGTTGGCTGGCTGTTGGAAAATTGCGACAAAGTGGGTGATTATTTTGCTTTTGAAAATATTTAAAAAACATTTATAGAGATAAAAAGTATCTAGAAACAAACCAGAGCAGTCTTTTGGTGGCAAGTTAGTTTATTATATACTACAGTAGGTAAATACGTACGAAATTTTGTTTTCTAATGTTGTATTGACATTTTATGCGCGCCCCGACGAGTCCGACACGATGGAACGTATAAATAGAATGAACTTTTGGCGGGCTGTCGGGGCTGCGAATTTGTCGGATTGACGTCACAGTGACCTTGCTTTTCATTGGCTGCTACTCAGATTTCGTTGTGTCGGGGTTTTCGGGTTCGTCGGGGTATCGTGACTCCAGCGTTACCCTGTTAACTTGCACGTACAGTTCCTGTTTCATACAGACACCGATGAACTGACATGAATGCACGTGCATGTGGTAAACGCCAGGCTGTAAACATTGTCGCGTGTCGATGACGTACAGCTGATGCATTACACAACACTTCGCCATATGTAAGAGGCATGTCAGTCAGTTCCTCATTACTCCACTCCACCGTACGTGATGTGAAGAACAAACTGGTGTGTAAACTACCAACACAATGCTAGCAGGCTGGCAACCTCGTCGCCGCTTCGTACGATTACAGGAACCATTTATGTGGAGGTACTTGCCCATAGTAACTTATCAGTGGTCCTCAGTCTGGTATACAAACCTGTTGCATTAGGACTAGAACATTAAAGGCTGTTCACAATAAAGCGAGCACTTTGGAAATCAACCTTAGAAAAAAGTCACTGCTCCTATCTGCACGTATGTTACAGCGCTTACGAAGTGACATGCGCCCAGTAAAGTTGGTAACGACAGAGAGAAGAAGTCCCATATTTTAACGTCGAATAAAAAGTGTTAGGTAACAATTTGTGATAACTCAAATTATTTCTTTCCCTTTCTGCTTTTTTAATGCACAGAAGTATAAAAATGAGCAGATTTTTTTAAATATTTACTTTGCTAATCATTTTACAGTTTCACTTGACCGACGCATGAATAAAGTGCTGAGGCCCGTGGCAATGATAATTTTACATAAGGCGGAAGAAGACACAAAGTGCATACAAGTAGATCTTAAGCGGGGCTTTCAAAAGTGCTCGTTTTACCGTTAACAGCTTATACCAAGACGACATTTATTTATTTATTTTGCATGCTGATTTAACACGCCATGTAAAATTACTTCAAGTGAAGGGTTGTGAAGTAACAAAGCAATACAGCCGCTTTTTAATGTATATAGGAGTGTACTCTCTGTAACACTATTTTCTGTGGTTACATTGCACCAAATTGTTAATATGCTACTTTTCGTTGCTTTATCGCGTGTTATTTCGTGTGCATCGTTGCATAACACATTTTCACTCTCCATTTTCGGGGACGTCTACCATCCTCCGAAAACACTGTCGACCCTAAGTCGTATATATTATTTCCTATTTTTATTTACCGTGGTTTCCACTCACACCAGGTTAAGATACATTAGTGATTCATCTTATATATCGTCGCAACTAGTCTCAGGTCGCTGTCCCACTCAACAAGGCATGACTGAAAAAGAAAAATAAATGTTTCAGTTCAAATTTTTTCGTTAAGCTCGGCCCTGTCATATGTCTGTAGAAGCAATCACTATACACAGTTATTTTTTTAAGTTACAAATAAATTTATAGAATGGGATTTGATGTCTATGGTTTCCAGGTGGGACTCGGGCCAACAGTGGAAGCGTGTAGCTGGGAATTTACAACAGGGAACTAGGATTGTGTGGTGTGTGTGCGTGTACAAACAATTCAGGGTGCTGATGTTTATAGGTAGTTTACAGTAATTTGTGCATTTCTGAATCTGAAACATTTCACTGCCCATACGGTACACTGACTATCAAGCCGCCTATCAAGTTGGTAACGAAAGAGAAAAAGTAATTCCATGTGTGAACGTTTAATTAAATTTTTTTTTTGCCAACATCTGTGAATACTGAAATTATGTACTTTACTTTCTATATTTTCTAATTCATATAAGTTTAATGAGTAAATATGTAAAATAATTACTTATCTAATAATTTCACAGTTTCGCTTGACCAACGCCTGTATAAAATGTTCACATTCATTGTAATGTTGATTTTACATATTGGGTAATAATGCGCAATATGCATGCAAGTAAAACTTAAGCAGTGCTTCCCATAATGCTCAGTTTACTGTGAACAGTATATATCCTTATTTTATGAATAGCTTAAAATTCCGGCGGTTAGGAGGGATGGGTAGTTGGCCATACTCTCGTCCCCCCCCCCCCCCCTTTTTCGGATGTATGTACATGTTGGCATATTAAAAAAATAATAATAATATAGTGCAGTAACCGCGTTTTCTTCTAGCGACTTTGTTTTTAAATAACGGCTGGGGACAGTTGTCGTAGCTGGTACCGCGTGAAGGACGTGGATGACCGCAAGTAATCTGGCGGGAGAGGTATCACACCGCCGCGCAGCGCCGTCGCGGCAACACTCTGCGACACCTGCAGGCGTCGTCGAGGTGCACTACGTCGTCATCCCTTGCCATCACGACAGCGCAGTCGTCAGCCCCCGACAGTCTCGGTGTCTCCTAGTTAGTTTCGCTACGCGATAATCATGCGCGACTTTCAAACGCCATAAGGTGACGTCCGGCAGTAAGCAATCACTGAGACGGTAAATAGTATTATACTATAGTATATTCGCGGTTTCTTCACACTCCTTGAAACAAACCTTTGAAAAGTAACGTTCTCAAGTATGACGTGTTTCATTGTTTCCTAAATAAAGTCTGTCCACGGTAATGTGAGCACTTTTGAAATCAACCTTACAAAAAAGTCACTGCCCCTACCTGAATATATTTTAACAGGCGCACTGAGTCACATGCGCCCAGTAAAGTTGATATCGATAGATGGGAAAATAGTTCCACGTATTAACGTCGAATAAAAAGTGTTAGTTAACCACTTGTGATAACATAAATTATTTCTCTCGCTTCCTGTGTTTTTTAGACATCGAAGTGTAAAAATGAGAACATTTGTACAATATTATCTTTTCTAATAATTTCACAGTTTCACTTGACCGACGCATGGCTAAAGTGATGAGGCCCATGGCAATGTTAAGTTTACATAAGGCGGAAGAATACACAACGTGTATACAAGTAGATTTGAAGCAGGGTTTTCAAAAGTGCTCATTTTACCGTGAACAGCCTATAGACTATGCCACGTATCACAAACATTTTATACATGCATTAACACGAAAGTACCTTCTTTTGGGCTAAAATGAACTTTATCTATAAATTATAACATTTTACTATATAACTAATATGCATAAAACAGTATGCCTACAATATAAATAATTATTTATATAAGTTTATCATGTCTAGGTATTACATAATTTGAAATATTTCAGTATCTACTAGAAACATTAGATATGCCTATACAGAGCCTGTTTTAGAATGTTTTGTACGATAGCGCCAAATTAGAAACTAAAGCATTTTTGCCATATCTCGGGAACCGGTCCAGCTAATTCCACCAAATTCCGCACACAAGTGGTGTTACAGTAGACCATGAAAACTTACATGAGTTAAGTGACTCACGCACTTGTTTTCAAAGTAATGTCCCTGTAAATATATCAAGTTGAAAATCCTAGTCTACCAAAACTTTAAACTTAGCATAGTTATATTAACCACTTCTTGTTTAATAAGGGGCGACCGTTAAAAGTTCTTAACGCTATTCCACGATCTAGGCGGACAGTTGCCTTAGTAGTTCACTTTTCGTTTTATTGCCTAACATTATTTACTAATAAATTTTTTAATACGCAACTACGGGTAATCCGTTTTAATTTTCAAAAAATTCCCGTATAAATTATGTGCATTTTACTCCTGTGTAGCCTTACAGTAGAAACATGGAAATTATGTTTTATTTAATGAAGTATGTGTTATTGAACAACAACAACAACAACAACAACAACAACAAAAAAACGAAGGCTTTTTTTGAATACTGCAAGAGTAACATGAATAAATCACAGACTAAATATTTTACACGCAAAATATACTATAACATTAGACTAAAAAATAATATACACCTTATTTTGCACGGGTTCCGATATACAAACGCTACAAACATAAATAAAATGGAAACTCATTATTATTAGTACTTATTAGCATATACCGCTGAATTTCGGGGAGCTATGAGGAGAAAAGCTTAACTTAAACCTTCTTATAACTAATGGCAATCGTAATTTGAATGCATGAGCCAACGGTTAGTTTGACCTCCCAACACTGTGGTTCTGGCCAGCAAGGAAATATCCGTCGCGTCGTTGATAATGAAAGATATCGCAATGTAACTGCGATGTTAGTGCAATGTCAGAAGTGCTGCTTGACTTATCTTCTGGGTTGCTGTAATCTAGTCCAATGTTGTCACGATGGTTATATACTCATCATCGATAGGCCTTTGTGATAAAGCAAATGTAATAGCCGCCAAAATGCTGTAACAACTGGCTAAGCAAACTACACTGAGAAAAAGGTTTTACTGAATCAAACAAGATTTGTTTGCCGCAACCAAATTATTTGTTTGTATAGGGGCAATTAAATATTTTGTTTCTGATACCAAATTATTTTGTTGTTCTCATTTGGTTGCCCCAAACAGTAAAATTTGGTTGGTGCAACTAAATATTTGTTTGGCTACACGTGTAGGCCTACATTAAACTGTTTGGGCCGATATATAAAAATGTTATGTTAGACCGAGTTTCAAGCCTAGATCACCTGCGTCCGAGCGCTAAGCCTTAGTAATCTCAGGTAATGTGATAACTGACGACACCGGAAAGCTTTTAAATATATACACTGCGAATATTGGGCAACGTGTGCAAACAAATATTTCAAGTTTTACTGCTTTACTTGCCAGTTTCTTGTTGCATTGTGTTTATACTATACTTGAGCACCAATAGATGCACTAACAAACACGGTTGCTAGCCTAACTGTCATAAAAAATACAAACAAACTTTCGAGCTATATTTTCGAACGAATACAGTGATGTGAGTGGCCAAACAAATACATACAGTTGATTCAACAAAATACTTAGTTGACAGTCTACTTTTATTTGACCCAACACAGATATTTTGTTTATTCAAACATATTTTGTTAGACGAACGAAAGTAATTTTGTTACTTTTCAAATTTTGTTTGCTCAACAATATATTTTGTTAGGGCAACTAAATATATATTTGACCCTGTACAAACAAATGTTTTGTACGATTTCTCTCAGTGAAAAACACTGAAGTCAAGTTTATCAGACGCCGGTTGCGAACCTATGCTCTTCGTTCAGAAGTGTTGAGGGACTCCAAGAAACTCGGAGATCAAGTCGGCCGTAGTCAGCTGGTTACTGACAGCAGCTCTCGGGCCATCTGGGAAAGTATGAAAAATACTCGCGAGAGAGAACATTCGTGATCATACTAACCTCGAATGCTCGAAATTTGAGGTTAGGATTTGTCCCTGAGTAGTAATGCATTATTTGGAAGTTCACTAGTTAACTCAGGTACTTCCTTCTTATCCGAAATTTTCTCCAAAGTCCAAACTTCAGGAAGCGCCCTTACTGGTTTCTACTTGCGGTCGCATCCTACTTGGAATTGTCCCAAGAGGTTTCACTTTGGGGCGAAGTGTGTGTAGAAGAGTTGCTGCCACCCTCCCCACAACCCCACCTGCCAGCCCGCTGACTTTCCACTGGGAATGTACCCCAGAGTCTCTCCAACAGTTTTAATATTCATGCGCCTGCCGCCTGCCCTTTGCGGATGGATTATGATGCAAAGCGGTCAGCTAGCGCCGGGCAGGCGGGGGTGGGGTCATGTTCCAGGGTTCAGGGGCCCCTCGAGCCAACGTGTGATGAGGCCTAAGGACGGTGGTGAGTCCGAAGGGGGGGGGGGATGGTGGCGTGGAACTCCCGCCAAACTAACAAGCTAAACTCGGTCTGTGCTCACTCCACTAATGGCCGGGGCACTCATTCCCCCCTGACCCTCCCCAAACTGTGAACTCCCAACAAAATTATCTCCTAATGCCGAGTTAGTAAGCCAGGGCAGTCGCCAGAAAATGGACGATGGGCCTCTTATCCTTCACCCTCGCCACGCAGCCCCTCCCCTTCTCTGCGGCCACACAGTGTCCGTCGGCGATGGTCCGGGCCCTGCGAGCTCCACATGACTAATGTAGCACAATGGATGAGAGGGCTCCTACGAGAAAGGCTCGGGGCAATTAAGTAACCATAGGCGATAATGAACGGGCGATGTTGAAAACTGGAGGGAGAAGGAAAGGCGAAGCTTCGACCTCAGCACCGACCACACACCTTTCTAAATACCCTGCCTCTCAGACCGGGACCCTCCCCCCCCCCCCCCACTCTCGGCCTCGCCCCGAGGTCCTGCATTTCGGCTCATGCAAACTGTCCCAAAACTGGCAGCTTTCCGATCGCTTGCCATGGTAAAACACAAACCACTCACTCCTTTACGTATCGCCATCGGCCGGCTATAGCCTGCTATCGTCTCACGCACGGGAGTAATGGGCGTGTGCGCGTGAAAGTAATGTGAAAATGCAGTTTCATGAAATACGGAATGCAGTTACATAAAATAAAATACATAATGCATTTTCATAAAAAACAGAATGCAGTTTCATGAAATACAGAATGCAGGTTCATGAAATACGTTGTCATCAGTAAGGCAGTGTCTTTTAATTTTTAGTATTCTGGTGAAATTACGTTCATATCAGTGTAGGTAATTTGATAAGCGTAAAAGTGATTTTTTCGTAATCAAAGCGTAGGCCTCGGCAAAATTACAAAATGGCCGGTTATTAACAGTGGCATTAATGAATCATGCATTGTGAACGTACAAATTTTGGTTTACATCAGTTAAATGGTTCCCGAGATATAATATAAAATATTTATTAATTTGCACTATCTTCCAAAATGGAGGGGACCAAAACTATTGGTTTCTAAATTCAATGCTTATATCATGCCCCGCCAACGTACCAAATTTGGCTTAAATCTGTAAAATGGTTCCCGAAATATAACATAAAAGTTTTAATTTTCCATTATTGAGATCTTACAAAATTGCAGGCCAATGGAATTATAGGTTCTTAAATTCAATGCTTACATTATCCACTGTCAACGTACCTAATATGGTTTAAATCGGTTAAATGGTTCCCGAGATATAATGCAAAAGTTTTATTTGTTCGATTTGCAATATTTTATAAAATAACGGATTACTGCCATTATCATATTCTAAATTAAATTCTCATATAACGCACTGTGAATGTTCCAAATTTGGTTAAAATCTAATGATTGGTTCCCGAAATATGACATCGTGGTCTAAATTTCAAAATAGCCTCCATTTTGAAATAAGTATTCGGCGTGATCAAAACTACGAAAGTCCGATGTCCTTA
Source organism: Dryococelus australis (assembly GCA_029891345.1). Taxonomy (NCBI): domain Eukaryota; kingdom Metazoa; phylum Arthropoda; class Insecta; order Phasmatodea; family Phasmatidae; genus Dryococelus; species Dryococelus australis. Next base: position 82,914,810 of record CM056995.1, read on the forward strand.
CTAAGTACTAGTATATTTGTACCTAGTTTGGTTAAATTCGGTTGTTGGGTTTAAAAGTTACTAGTGGCGACATACATTCCAGAAAAAAAACCAAGTGATTGCATAATCCCATCATTCCTTCGGTTAGTAGGCTAAAATAATCAGAAAACGGCATACTTACGAAAATCATTTAAGAAACGCTTCCCACCAGCTGAGGTTTTTGATTTTCGGTTATTTAATTTTTTGTTAAGTGAAAATTTCTACTTGACTTTAACGTTTGAAACTCCTACCCAGAAACTTTAATGTATTGTCGGGACGTTGTAGGCTTATAAACGGTGACATATTATGGCGACAGTACAGCTTGAAGGTTATTCGTGGAAGCCAGTATTTACTGTTTGATATATTGGCTCATGCAAATAAAATAATTCGGACAGACGTCATAACATTGTTTTAGCATATCCTTTACACTAAAAAAATGTTTTCCATGCAGTAAAAAACATTTTCTTGGCGTTACTGTTTCAAAACGAGTGGCATACGTGCCGAGGTATCAACTCGTAAGTTGAGAATCGCGTCCATGCCAAATAACAAACACGCATTTATTTAAACTTTCAGAATTGCAACACATATCTCAAATATAACAAAACACATTATTCCGAAGTTTCTTCGAGTAATCGAGGTTTAAAATTTATACCGATTTCAATTGCACGAAGCAGCACAATTACCAGCTCTTCGTATTGTGAGAAATTTCAACAATATCTGGGACAAGCAACTACGTTGAAATGCAGCAGAAAGCAATAACAAACACTGCTACTTCACTCAAAACAGACATAAAAATGTTTTAGTTATTACGTTAATGAAAACCTTATTTCAGGAGTTACAAACTGACATTTAAAATTTCGTTGGTCGTGAACTGCTGTTTTGTTGCACATAAGCGCGGAAAGGGGAAAAAAATAACAATGAATCAGCTAACGTGAACGTTGAGACAGTCATGTGACGATGTGAAAGAATTGGATATATATATATATATATATATATATATATAATATATATATATATATATATATATATTGTTACACTCTCACGAAAATGTTATTCTTATTTGCGTACAACAAAAAGAAACTGAATTTCAGGTGCCTACAATTCTTAACTTTACAACTATTAAGACGTTAAAAATGGAATTACTTCTGGTAGTTTGCTGGCAACTTAACCATGAGTATTGCGGTCATTGCTTACGTTAAAATATACGCAGTTATGGGCAGTGATTTTTTTAAAAGGTTGATTTAAAGAGTGCTCACTTTACCGGAACCACCTTTGGGAATTTTCTAGTATGTTTCTAGTTTCTAAATTCTACGCTTTTAACATTTCAGATTTGCTTTGTTTTTGTTAGAATCTTGTTTTGATAGCGATGCTTCAAATTTCTATAGTTGATAGACCTAGACATTTGATTGACCTGCTAAAACATGGGGATCTCACATGCATTGTTGAGATGTCTACAATCACTGATAAACTGAAGAATCGGGATTACATCATATGGGATTGTTGGTTATTATCCATGATCTCTAAACATCTGAGAAAAGTAAAGATGGACAGTTCAGAATAATTAGAAAGATAGAATGTAAATATTAAGTAAATAATTAAAATTAATGTATATATTAATGTGTGCTAAATTTCTTATACAGTCCCTACTGTTTCTCGGAAATACTCATTAATTCAGTGTGTAAACAATCAACTGAGTCTGTTATAGATCAAATTTATGTGAGCGTATGTAGTAGGAGGACTATAGTTCGATTTGAAGTATTGTGCCTTATTCGGGTCGTTTAAAATAGACTGAGTTCTATATGGCGAACGAATGAAATGAGGGGAATATTTTTGAGGAATGTTTCTCAAGTAGTTGGTCTGGTAAGTTGGCTTGGTAAATTAGTAAGTAAGTAGAAATGTTTTGCGAAGATTATGCGAAGATTTTCTGGGAAGAGGTTAGCTATGAGACTCTTATTAGGAGACTTTTTCGAGATTTTCCATCAACGATTAACTGTATAGGTGGGTGGTATAGGAGGTTGGTCTTGTAAGTTAGTTTATGCAGTTTTGCAGGAACTGGTCTCGTCAGGAATATTGGGCTAAGTCAGTCTCGTCAGGAACCAGTCTTGGGTGAAGATAGTCATGGGTGGAGTCAGTCTTGGTCGGATTAGGTCTTGTGCGGAGTCGGCTCGGTGGAGTTAGTCCTGGGTGGTGTTAGTCTTGGGTGGAGTTATTCTTGGGTGGTGTTAGTCTAGGGTGGAGTTAGTCTTATGTGGAGTCGGACTTGTGTGAAGTCAATCATTACTTAGTATAGTTAGTCGGTATGGTCCCTTGATGTGACCAGTTAGTAACTGACAATTGTATGGACTGTGATTTTTCTCCATTTTTCGAGTTAAATGTCGTTCAGGTGAGGTGAAGGTCAACAACCAGCATGGTGGATAAACCGACAGCACCTCTGGTGAGTAAATCTATAATTAATACACGAGCATCGCCTAGGTGTTGAAAATTAATACAAATGGCTTGCGAAAAAAAAAAACAAGATGGCTTCATATGACGGAATGAGCAAATATGAGGGAGGTGGAGGCCTGTCGACTAATTAACCAATGAGAAGCATTGATGGCAGGTCGAACGAAAATTAGTAATCGACCAGTAAAAAACACTTGCAGGGCGTAAAGGAAGTAAAAATAATCAACCAATGAGAATATTGTTGGAGGGTTTGGAGGGGAACCGGCTAATCAACCAATGAGAAACACTGGTGTGGGTCAGTAGTCTGCTGGACTTGGTGCTGAGGAAACCTCCAGTAATGTAGGTTTTTATATCAACTCTTTATTCATAATGTTTTATTATTTTGTATAAATTATTGAAAGTTTTCAATTTTTTTTTCTGTTTATGTTAAGGAATTTTTAGAATATTTAGAAATTTTTAAGAATTTTTAGAAATTTTTAGGTCTTTTGGATTTTTTGGATTTAAGGTTAATAGCCAAGATTATTACGTCAAGAGTATTGAGGCTTGAGTCAAGGGTCTTGATTCAAAGGTCTTGAGTCTTGAGTCAATGGTCATGTGTCTTGAGTCTATTGTATTGACTCCAGAGTCTTGAGTCTTGGGTCAAGAGCTTGTGTTTCGGGTCAAGGGTCTTGAGTCTTGAGTCAATAGTCATCAGTCAAGGGTCGTGAGTCAAGTGTCAAGGGGTTTTTTTTAGGAATTTGTTGGAATTTTTTTTAGGAATTTTCTGGATTTTTATCAATTTTTTCCGGTTATCCAAGATTAAGGCCAACGGTAAACGACATCTAACATGGGTGACGAGATGGACACTGGCCGACCTGGTGAGGGCTTGTCGTATTGGGAGCTTAATCCATCCGCATGTCATCGAGCCCATGATCTCCTGCATGTACATCTTTAAATAATTTTAAAAAAATTATTTTTAATATAATTTTTCTTGGATTTTATAGGTTTTATGCAAATTTTTGTAATGTTTGTGTTCAAAGTCATCCATGGTCACCAGGCAAAGGGTCAGGTTCAAGTTCTAAAGTCAAGGTCACAAGTAAAAAGAGCCCCCCAAATACTTCCAATGGATCGTTTTCGCAAAAAAAAAAAAAAAAAAAACTTATTTTCGAAAATCAGGGCATTTGTGCTTTCTGAGAAGAAAAACGGAAAATCTTAAGGGGGAAAAAATGGACATTTTGAGTGAAAAAAAGTAAATTCAAAATGGCGGCGGTCGGTTCCTGGCAACTATACCGGTCCCGTTGCCTCAAACTCCCCATTTCCCTACTACTAATAACACACTGGATTGTAGTCAGAACCCTACTCGTTTCTAATAGCAACATTCTATTCTGTAGAAAATAATGACGCCATTGATTGTGACGCGCTGAGATTTTACAATATGTTCTGTTGGCGTTACCATACACCTTTAACACTATTAGTAGAGTAGCCACAACCAAACAGACTGTTGTCCCTATTTTAACAGTCTTGGAAGTAATGGCTACAGAAGTATGGTTCCTACAACAATATTTTTCTTTCAGTGTGCAAGGCAAGCTATGTTTTTAGATTTAGATTCCGATGCAGAAAATTTCAGAGCAGAACACACCGTGGTTAATTTGCTGAGCTACGAATTTAGAGGTATAAATCCTGAATATGAATGATAGCATGTATTCACTCGTCCAAACGGAAATAAATTTAACTGAAGAACAGCAAAGCAAGGCAGTTAACAAAATGGGTTATAAAAATAATACTGACGTCAGTTCCTGTATGTTTCCATAGTCAACTCGTTTGGGAAAGCAGCCAAATAGCTTTTCCGTATTTTGGAGATGTTAGAACATGTGTCATAGTATAAGATCGGATAATAAATTACGGTATATCAGTTACGAGGATATTTCAGCAAATAAAGGTAACAATAAATGTTTGTCTAGATGAAGCAATACTTTTAAATGTCACGATAATCACAAAAGTGTTCCATGTTGTCTTCTCCTCTCAGGGTGCAAGCCAGTTTTAACACACTTCTGTTAAGACACCTAGTTGTTACGATTACAGAAGGTTATGTATATCATCTGCTACTTCTCCAGGAACACAAACCAGTATATTTTTACTTACGTTAACTATTATAGACCCGCGCTTACTCTACGTGTCCTTTCGGTGTTATATAACGCTTCAACGCTGCCATCTGGGCAAGCACTGAGAAAAAATGAGGGGGGGGGGGGGGGGCAGAATAGAAAAGACGATGTCGGTTAATGCTACCAACCTCCCAGCCGAAAATCTCACGGAGATACAAAGCAAGCTTTTTGTTTGGCTCTTCACTGGTTTTAGGCTTATTTGAAAACATTTTTAAATAAAAATACGACTGTATTTTACTACAAACTACGAGTAGTTTTTACTAAATATCAAATACTTTTCTTTTTAAGAGTAAAATATTTTTAGCTCTTATAATCTGACCTTGCTTGCGTTCCCATGACCCTAGTTTCATAAGTAATGGAAAAACCAGTTTTTACTACACCTGCTTACTTTTCCTAGTTATTCTAGCTTACTGACTGAACCATTCCATTGCCCTTATTTATTGTACTTGTTCTCGCAATATATAAACTGTTCCTTTGAGAGCCTTTAGATATTATGTGACGGACGTTTCTCGAAGGTAATGCATTATTTACTTAACAGCTTCAAGTCCACAACGATATATCACGGGAGATGGCACGCCCTAGCAGCGTTACATTTCCACCGAACGTTAAGTGCTATAGTTATCGCACTTCCTCCACGACACCAAAGAAGAATGGATGTGGAGTACCGCAATTCTGACAGCTGCCATTTGTTAACTTAAGGCGTTAGAACACCTGCAAATTATGTCAACAGGGAAATCAATTAGTGTACCGAGCGCATTCTGTGTGCAACTTCTACCATTATGTTCCCTCACTGGCGCAGTTTACAACTTAACAATTAATTTAAGTAGCGTAATGCAAGGAAAATATCTTGATGTGCAATCTGAAAATCAAATTATACATAGCACAAGCAATATTATAATATTATAATATTAAAACTTAATCGGAATATTTGAATGAATAGAGCAATGGGGTGAATGACAAGGTGGAGATTTCTGGACATTCGCCACTGCGATGTATAACAGATATCTGCATGACAGACATATGCATCGCAATTGCGAATGTCCAAAAATCTCCATCTTGGTAATCAAAATAATTTCAATACATATGACGACGAAGGGAAAACTAAGACATTAGTCTCCTGCTCACAGTCGTTTGCTAAAACCATGCCAGATTAATGAAACAGAAAGCAATTTTATACAAGTAACGCACCAAATTCTTTTCACGAGTAGGGTAACGTAGCACGATGCAGCCTAGTCCGAGTCAATTTGCGACTAAATATTAAATATATGGATTTCATATAATATGTTGATTTCATATAATTTCATATAATTGTTTCTATACATTTTTATTGTATTATCAGGAATCTTTTCAACTACTCTAACGAATTTCCACAGCAACTCCTCGATAGGAATTTTGTTTCTATGAAAGCAATATCTTTGTGCCTTAGTGTAACATTTCTTTATGCATGTCTTTCACGCTCTTACTGCTATTTAGTATTACCAATTATATATGCTACGTTTGAATAAAAAAAAATTTGTGCCTGTTAAATGTGTACTAGCATTAATATTCATTTGAAAAATTAACACATTGCATATAACATTAATAGTAGTGCAATTTCGCGAAAATATTTCAAGACAAGTTATATTTCAAAACACTGTAGAGTCATTTATATATCTCGATTGGCTGGATTACGTTATGGCACATTTTGTCTGCACACGAATCACGTAGGAGCCGTGCCGATGTTGCTGGATTCTGAGTGGCCGGGTCAAATTCGAAGACGCATTTTCGCGCAGCCAACAACCAATGGCAATAGAAAAAAAAACGTTGTTGGGGTGCTTATAGTATTAAAGTCTACCATGTACTCTTTTTTTTCGCGAAAAATCACCATAATTACGAGAAACGAACAACATAAAAAAAAAACGTGCAATACACTCCACGCACCTTTGCTGTGACTGGGGGGACAAACCTGAAAGTCTGTAAATATCCCATCTGAAAAGGCCCGCAAGATGCCTTGGTAACAATGCGCCCCACAGCGACTTGTGTCAAGTACATACACAAATTGGTCTGGATACATTCACGCAACCGTCTACGTAAGACCTGACTAGTGAAGCTGACGCTGATCTAATAAGAGTTTCTCCCTGCCTTCTCTCCTACGCATGGACTAAAGATGAGGTAGACATATCTCGCTGGCTGCACACAACCAGTCTCCGTGTTCCAACATTGAACTGCTTTTCTGCCAACACGTCTAGCAAAAAACGGCATTGATTGGATTTGAGGTTATAACACTGATAAGTAAACATGTGCTTTGATATGTATTGTTACAATTTCCCTCTCTAGAAATTAAGTGGGCTATACCAAGTTCGTTAAGGGGTGGAAGATCTTAATTAAATTAAATAATTAATTATACTTTCCTTATTAAATTAACAATAACTACATCAAAATTCTCTGAACTCAAAATCTCACAATAAATTGATACCACTTACTGTGCACAACTAATTGCTCCAATTTCATACAATTTATAATTACCACTAAGATATCAATTAAATAAAATAATTAAGGACAGTGTATCAACTTATTCAAATATTCTATAAAAATATGTGTCCAAACTGACAGTTCGAATATTTACAGTAAAATCCGTATTACCCTTCCATCCAGTCCCACCTCAGTTTAGTCTATATCCCGCTAGTCGCAATGTTCTAGAGTCATCCAAGCGCCCTCACATACAGTAGGCTCTACTCGTCGGTTTCACACCCTTTCGTCCAATCACGCCACGAACACCTCGCCCGCCGTCGTCCCACAATCTCATATCGTCGTCCAGAACTCATGTCGTCGTCCAGAACTCATGTCGTCGTCCAGAACTCACTTCGCTCGCGCACAGTCGGCCAGGCGGCCTCCGTCAAAGACTGCCAGCCGCTGGGTTGCGGCAGTATATATAGTGTCTTAGACCGCCACCTAGAATCTTCCCCAACACCCGTGATGCGTCGCGGAAGACCGAGGCGCCAGCCAGTCTCACTAGAACATTCTTGCGTCATCATCAGACCCGTCGAAACCTCCAGAGGGGAGATGGGCCGTGACGCATGGAAGGCGCCGAGCAGAGCGACAGTCCACCGGCCCGCTGTCCATTATTCACAGGTTTCCCAGAAAGGGTGATCAGGAGGCAACCCCTGAGGAGGGGAAGGGTGAGATGGGTCCACCGCCACAGTGCCGGGCAGCAGAGCGTAACAGTGTGTATACTTCTTCTACCAAATTTGTAGCGCAGTCTGATTGAATTCGAAATTATAAAACTGATTTATTCAAATAAAAGTGCTCGTCTTATGAAAATCGAAATATAAACAAACACGTTTATCGCTGTTGGCCACGTGACTGACTGTTGTGTTGCTTTGCAGTAAGCAGTAGGCCAGTGGTGGTACATATGCAGAAGACGAATAATCGGTCTACCTATTTTTAGTCCGCTGCATTACTTGGCAACAGAATACTTCAAAATACAGAAATAAATTAGCCACTATAGTCCATTCACGGTTTCTTCACAGTTTTTTAATAAAACCATTGAAAAAACATCCCATGTATTATGTGTTTGGGGGCTTCCTATACATGTCGTATATCACAACCATTTTACAATTGTGTTGGCGTGAAAGTAACCTACTTTCAATTAAATTTAAATTGTACTTATATTTTATCTTTAAATTTTAATATTTCATTTAAAATGAAAATGAATAAAAACAGGGAGAAAATATGTGTGTTGGTAATGCCTAGTAAGAAATAGGTCTTAAGCAAAAATTGTGTCACACTAAGTGCGAACGAAAGCGGTGAGCTGTCCCTTTGGTGTAACTTTCTAGACTTGGTTAAGGTTAAAGTTTGTTCATCCGAGTCGGAAGAACCTACTGGAAGTAAGCGTGAATGGCTTATAGCTAGGGCCACCTGTTTTTCGCGAAAAGATTTCAGGACTACTTGTACTCCAAAACACTATGTCTCAGATCCACTTTCGTGATTGGATGATTTTAACTGTCGCGCGTTGTAGGTTTCTACCTGCGAACCACGGACACTCAGTGTCGGAGTTACCCAATTCCCATTGGCCTAGTCAGGTAAGGAACTGTCTGCAGACAAAGACACGTCACCAATAACCAAAGGAAAACTATACGCATGACAGGACATTAGAGTATAGTGTTCCCGTAAATATTTTCGATAAAAACAGTTGGCCCTACTTATTTATGGCTTATACTGCGAACTCCAGCGGCCCAGGGAGCCGCGGTGGTTAAGCGGTTAGACTGCTCGCTTCCCACCGAGGCGAACCGCGTTCAATCACCGGGCCGGTTCACTCCGGATTTTCGCAAGTGGGAATCGTGCCGGACATATGCCGCTGGTCGGCGGGTTTTCTCGGGGATCTCCCGTTTCCCCGGCCTTTCATTCAGGCGTTGCTCCATCCTCACCTCACTTCACCCGCATCGGCTCTCAAGAACTCGATGTTAAGAGCCTCTAAAATATCTTCACTCACTCCTGCGGCCATTCAGCGTGTGGGAACTTAGTTGCCAGCCTGCAGCCCTGCCAATACGGAATCTTCCTTACTACGCGATAACCAATGAGACACAAGGCTATTTACAGTGTCTCCCGCAGCCAATCAGGGAGTGGGTACGCCGACATCACAAGAACCGCCACGCTATTCCAGTTCTGTGTACTTAGATAGTCTGTGACTCGGCGAGGAACTGTTGTGGGCCGTCGAGACATCTGCATCGGGCGAAACGCGGGTCTACTCGAAAAGAAAAGGCCGGGAAAACGAGCAACGAGTACTACAGTTCGAGCGGGGCGGAAAGAAGGGCTGGGAAGGCAGTGTGGATAAAAAAAAAATTCAACCATGTTCACGCGTGAATCAACGCTCATCTGAGGGCGTAACGAACCAAGGGCTTGCCACCAGCCTACGAAAACGAAATCCCCTCTACCCGCCCACAACCCGATCCGCCAACCGACTGACGTCGGTAAGAGCAAGGAGGAAGAGCGATGAACAAGAGAGAGGACGGGAAGGCGGAGTGTTAGCGGGGATGACACGACCGCTGCGGGAAGAGTGGCTTCCGAACCACAAGATTAGCAATGAGCTTCACGAGACAGATAAAATGTATGTGAAACAAATAGCGTTGCACCCAGTGCCACGGTCGCGTTGTTTGTCGAACTGACCACAGAACATCTCTGGTACACGATAGAGTCTAACTTAAACCTTTTACCACAGAAAATAGGTTAAGTACACAGACGTGAAATTCCTCGGCGGTTGTTTTTACGTGCACTCTAAATTTGAATAAGTGAGAACTGAGCCAAATCATTGACAACAGTGACAATCGAGCAACTGGCAATCAGTGACATATAACTAATTAATGTCGTGGCTGTATTTCACTGATTTATTTGTGAATTCCCACTGAATGTCAAAAGTTCTACTGCTATAATCACTTGTTCCCAGTTAATTTTCTTTGATTTGCCGGTCACCAGTAACTTATCAACAGACTGAGATACCGTTCGCCGATTGATACCACTGATTCGGATTCAGAGTGTCGACGTACGCATTCTCTGGTTGGTTGCTGGAAGCTCTGAAAATTGGCCTGTTGTCTGATTGACTACCGAGTGCTGCGACAGATTCCGCATTAGCAGGGCGGCCGGCTGGCTGGCAAGCAAGAAGTCGGGCGTTCATTGGCGAATGGCGTCCCCACATGTTACTGAACACTGAAGTCATCTTGCTGGCGGGTGCCGCTGGAATTCGCGATATCAGCAGATATTTCAGTTCTATATCGTTAAGTATTCCGTGTTCCTACCGACACAATCCTAAGTAACAAGATAATGTGTGGGTATAAATATATAGAAAATTAGGTGGCATAGTGAGAGAGGAATAATTAAAGGTATCTCAAACCAATATCTCCAAACAAAAATTAATGAAGCACTGGTATAGCAATAAACTTTTAACATCAAAATTTGTGTTATTGTAAAACCTATGTTTCACTACAAAAATGTTGTGTTTAAAAAATTAAAAAATTCCTAGACTCGCCGCTGGTATCATCATTCGGCTGACACTGTAATAAAGCCAACGAAGCATATTATGATTCAGTTAATATTTATCAACTCTTCTTCACAAGGTTCGTTAACTTTACGGGCATGGTCTTAAATCGCTGACATCGTAGAACCGTCTATGGTATCGCACCTGCTTATGATGAAACTCAGAATTTGATCACCCATAGACTAAGATCGTAAATGAGTTTGGAATTGTCAGAATCTGAGGGTTCCGAGAGGTCAAGCCTATCGGTTTATACACGTGCACATCTCTGCAACGATTTGTTACTTCACAGTTTATTGCACGAGACAGCTCTTCAGAATACGAAACGCAATCCCTCCTTTGCTACGCTTCAAAGCAACAACTCCCAATAACGGTAGTCTACCACAATCAGGACGATATTTCTTCTCATTTCAAAAGTAACAATGTTGACGTTTATATTTTGCAAAGATGAAACCAAGTTACATGGAAGTTATTTTAATTTTTTGCTAACAGATTTTTAATGCAGGATGTTCCACAGGCCATATTTCACCTTATAAATTAAAAAAAAAAAAAGGTCATGTTCTTTTTTGTATAACCAAAAACTACCATTATAAACTACCTGAAACAAACAACACAAAAATTAAGTTTTGTGAGCTGGTTCTTTTGATAATAACTACGTCCAGTTAGATGTCAAAATCGCAATAAATTATACACTCTTCTTGGCTCTTAGCATACAAATAGTAACTGAATCACCCGAAGAATAACGATAATTTATGCTGGAAAAATCCATGGGTTACCTTAGGACATTTAATAACGCAGGGGAATAATTTCGCTTTTTTTTTTTTAACTGCTGATTTTAGTAAAAATGTTGCATATATAAACAGAATGCTCTCTGATTCTTTGCAAACTAACTTCCTTAATCATTCCTTGAAATGAATTAAGATAACGACTTTCAATTTTCGCTGTTAAAAATTGTTTGCAGATAATGTAGTTTATTTCATAGTCGTGGCACAAAAAACAGTAAAATCATGACCATGGAACTTGGTAATGTAGGCTATTTTTTTGGGAATGGCAATGTATATAATATACACATGTTAAACAACATTTGAGAGACGTATAATTTTATAAACACAGGGAAATTCTAATTTATAGTTTGAATACAAATTTTTCGTACAACATATGTTTATTCCTAAACATAGTATATTCGTATTTTAACACTTTACAATACAAGTTGTTGTAGAAAATATATTTATTCCCTAACATGATAAATTCGTATTAAACACTTTGCAACTAAAATATTAATTATTTTTATGACAAGTCGGTAATTATGAATTCGAATACGTTAACACGTTAACGAGGTTAAGACGCAACTAGGCACCAAGAAAAAATTCCTAAGTCTATTTAATTTAGTACAGGGCCGTAAAATTTAGATAGCCCTACGCTCAAGCATTTTTGTCGGTTATATTTTAACGATAAGCAAATAATAAATACGAATTTAAAATTTCTCTCCTACAGACAATTTACTGAAACACGTAATTGCCGCACAGATATGTGATAACATTTATGTGACAGCGATAAGATCGCCAGTTGTCCGTGGGGCACAAGATCAAGGGAGCTATAAGTGCGACATCGAGACGCGCATCAAATGCCACATAGCCTTTGTGGGTGAAAAAATGAACTATATCGTGTAGGATCCTCGTGCTGCTGTAAGCAACCTGACCGGTCACTTCAAGCGGTCACTATATCATTTTGCTGGCGAAAAGTCTACAGCGGTGACTATCGTTTTGCTGACGAAAAGTCTATAACAAAGTTTATTAAACTCACCCATAGAAACACATATCGAGTAAGTATGTTTTCAGATATCCTATTTTGAAAGTCCCGTCTTGCACTTGCATACTCGTTATGGCAGTATTCTGCAAACACGATATGCAACATGTGTAATATTGTAAGGAAACGATCTATTCTCGCAATGAGCCAAGCGTGGCTGTAGTGGAGTTTATAGTTCCTCGGAAGAAGTAAATCGTACCTCTAAATTATAACAACTTGCATAAATGCACTGCAGAACTCACATCGTTGTATAAGGCAAAACCACAAAACCGTATACCCGCTAGCTGTTTTTCTAATTGTACAGAAGCCTAAATAATATCTGGGTAGTTCATTTCCAAAGAGATCCTTGTCTGTGGACAATGATTTTCGGGAAACAGCGAAAAGTGTATATGGATTGTATTTCTTGATGTGGGTGTATGAATTTTGGTATGGCTATTACTGTTGGTTACGAACATTGTACTTAGAAATAAGATCCTTCTGAAACCTAGTTTGTCGACAAGGACTACTTTGGAAATAAAATGAAATGAATTTTAAACCTGCGTTTAAACAGCTTTCGCACTGTTTTGAACCTATAAAACATTTGTCATTCCATAGCAAAGGCTCGTAAGGAACCAACACGACCATTTTTGGAAACTGCCATATTTGTGGACAAGGAACGCTTTGGAAATGGATCACTCATCCTCACAATACATTTCTGAACACAAAATCAGCCGTGAGCGAAGTATCATATGGATTAAAACTGTTGCTAAAAAAAAACCGCGCGAACATCTGCCAGAGAATATTTAGAATATATCAATGAAATAGCCACGTGGACTCGAGTCGTACACGCCAGAGTAATCACTTGCCGGCAATACATGTGACCGTCTGATAGCTTAGTCTACATGCTAGACTGCCACCTACCCACCCAGCCATACGGACCATTCCACGGCACAGCACAGTCAATCAACGATTTGGTACGCTCAGATCAAAGGAATCGAAGCGCCATTTAACGTCTGTACACTTACTTGCTCTGTGCCTCACTGCAAATCAACGTTATCGTCGTGCGACTTCTGTCCGGTGGCCGAATGAAGCTACTTGCACAATTTAAAAACTTGAGCAATAAGCAATAGAAGATGGGACATTTTCCACCGCCTTGGCTCAAATCTAAGTATACATCTCGAAGTTGCAGCTAATCACTGTTTAAGTTTCACTGTAGATAAACTCGGAAACTAGAAAATTAATTCCGAAGTCTTAAGTTTATTCAATCACAAAAGAGCATGGATTTAAAATGAACACATTTTTCAATTCTGATTATAAATTACGAAGGTCAAATGTTTATCTCTGTTAGTCCGCTAATAAAAATAATTTTCGACTACAAAAATCTTTAATACAAACCTTTTTCTATTTTTTTTTTCCAAGAATGCGCCTTAAAATGATTTTCTATTGGTCGAACTTAGGCATTAGGATCGTTATTGTGCCAATTAGAGTTTTTAAGTCTACTCGTTACTTACTACTGCTTAATGCTTAATTCGAGTGTGCATACCATCCCTTGACACTATGACGCAATGCACTCCTAGTACCCCACTCTCACCTTTTCTTTTCCCCGGCACTCACGCCAAAAAACTCTTGACCTATCTGGGGCCGTGGTAGCTGTGCGGTCAGCCTGCTCGCCTCCCACCAAGGCTAACCTCAGGTTCAATCCCCGGCAGGGTTACTCCCGGATTTTCGCATGTAGGAATCGTGCCGGACGATGCCACTAGTCGACGGGATTTCTCCGGGGTCTCCTGTATCCCCCACCCTTTCATTCCCGTGCTGCTCCATATTCACTTCAATCACCCACATCAGCTCTCAAGACCTCATTGTTAAGAGCCGCCCTAATCTCTTCATTTCACTTCTGCACCTACCTTCTTCAGGACGCGCGTGCGCAAAATCATGCATACGCCAGAAACCAATCTCAAAATGTTTATAAGATTAAATATGTCCACAATCTTCCCCCTGATCTCCCCCCCCCCCCCCATCATTTGCCTAAGCCAATTTCTAAAGCTTTTAAGACGTAGTTCGTGTAATGGACTCTCCTCGTAGTTACTTAATTTCTGCATTTTGTAAACCCCTTAAAGGTAGACGAGACTTGGAAACAGCCATTGGTCTTGAACAGGGGCGAAAATGGACACGTCCCCTTGGAATCGGGCGAGGGGAATTTCCAACCGCATAACCGGCAGAGGGGACAGGGAGAGTTTTAATAAAATTATCGCCGAGAGGGCGACACGCACCCCCTCTCTCAATACCACCGCTCATTTTTTTCTCCCCGCCCCTCGTCATCGCCCTTACGAGCTGTATCATCTTGAATAAGTGAAAAGGAGTGCGGGATGAATATTCATGTGTGTGTGGCCCGCGTTACGCCCGTCCGGCTACAACGCCACCCTCGCTTCGGTCACATATACTCCGTCCCTGCCCAACAGCGATGCCGCACGTGCGTGCGTGAAATACGACCTTGGCGTGGTCTCATATGCATACTTAAGGTGGCCGCCTGGATATGCCGCCGAACGATGTGTGCACAGCTCCAGCAGCAAACCTTTTATTGAAAAACCGTCCAATGTGTCTGAATGAGGTCTGCTTACGAATAGCATTTAAGAAATGTTCCGCATCTGGTTACGTTTTTCAATTCCTCCATTTCGCTCTAAAACATGTTTTTGTGATAGTGAAAATTGCTCAAACGGGCCTTGCGTTATCGACGGCAAGGCTGCACGCCAGTTCAGTGCTTTGGGCGTAGAGGCGATGAGAGAGTTGATGCTCATGTCTCGATCGCCCCTAGCGCTCCCATGCTTTTAGACTCAGACGTGCACAATTCCTTCAACCAAGCGGTCAACTTAAGAAATCCCGGATTTCTGGGCGATCCCGCGTCGAGTTGGTACGGTTCGGACGGTAAAACCATAAGTTGTCTTCACATTGATATTCTTCCACCATATGTGAAATTAACGTTGCCATCGCCTGATTACTTTATTCATGCGACGACCAAAGAAATTTTTGATATTAGTACAACAGTAAATATTTTATAAATTTGCTCATTACTAGACTCATATGCATGAGAAAAACATAAAGCAAAATAAATAATTTTGGTATTAACACGTTAATGTAACACGTTCAAATTAACGTTGAAACATCGAACTAGTTTCACTCTATCGTTACTAACTTTGCTGGGCACATGCCAATCAGTAGGCCCGTTAATATATACGCAGGAAGCTGCAGTGACGTTTTTCAGAGGCTGATATCAAAAGAGCTCACTTTACCGTGAACAGCCTTTATATTCTTGGTATTACCTATGTGTTCAAATAAATATATGCGTATCTGTAAAATCTTTCGCATTAAATTCTAATTGTGTAAGTAACGTTTTACATATTTTGTACGGTTTTCAACAATAATTTTAAATCCGTTTCAAAGAGTTTCAACCTCTCAAACGTATAATCAAGATTTAGGCATCCTTTTTGGTTTCTTCGTCCGATCGTTTCAAGTCGCAGGTACGGGGGAGCATCCTACGCTCTGGAACTACGATGTGATTGGCCAGCTACGAAATCTGGTGTAGAACCTTCTGTGCAAAGTATGTAGGAAAGGTCTTGGTATGAAATCCAGCCGTACAAGGTGGCAAATGACATGACGGGTATACCAGCTGGTATAACGGACGCTACGACAGACCTTGCACAAGCTTTCACGAAATCTGGTACCGTGTAATATGGCCTTACGGATACCCGTTGGGTATTATGGTCGTAATGAGAGAGCAGAACGATTCAATTCCTTGGCTGCATCGTATGTATTTTCTCTAGTTGCTGGCCTGATGAGGAAAAACGACAAGCTGAGCGTGACGCTAGCCTATATCGGCACGTTGTTTAGCATACTTGTCCCAGATTGTTGGCCGGTGGAGGGGATTTCTGCAACTGGCGCTGCACGGTGATTACAGCAATGAGTTGTTGCAATCCCGCTTGCGTTCTGGTTTAATACGTGAGGTGTGATCACGCAGGGATATTACTTAAGGGTCATATGTACTGAAACGTTTTCTGTGAAATCGTTGTTTGCGCGTAAACTCGTGTATCGGTAAATAAATGTTCTGAAAATACGAAGTTTTGCCAGAGAGGATTAAAAAAGAAATATTGTCTATGCCACTATAGTTTTACTATTATCATATTTAGTGTATTAATGGAGGAAAAAATCGTGGAAGTGGACAAATATCGCATTTTTAAAGCTTGCCTATGAAGTTTCTTTAAGCGGTAATAGAAAAGTACAATTATACGTAGGTGGTTTGATCTGTGTACTTTCATCGCGTGTAATAAAACTCCATAGTTACAGATCTAGTTTACACAGTAAAGCGTTAGTACGGAAACACTGCACGCCTTGCGCATAGGAGCGATGAGATGCTAGGCATGCGTGTTAGTGTCGCCCGTATCGCTCCCTCGCTTCTTGACCTTGGACGCGCGGCTACATAGTCCTCTTAAGGCCAGACCACATCGTAACAGGACCAACCGGTTTATGTACCTATGAGTGCGTCGCTACGTATATATGCAAGTGTGTATTTCCATAGATATGATTGTGGGGAAGACAAGGTTGTGGGCCTAAATTGTACGTTCATATTGGAACCTTCCTACAGGATACTTGTCACTCACGACACTGTTTTAAAATTAACAGCAAATCCAGACTCATCCGTGAAATAGGTTATGGTGGCCCTGCATTCTACTAGATATGTTTAATGGCTGGCAGGCAACTTAATTGATAAAGACCCATGTGCTTTGCGGAATGAGCTGGCAGCAAGCTAAACTGGACAGTCCTCTATACACTTGAGACAATATCATTTACTTATTGGTTGCTGCGATCGCGTGAGGCCTCTGTACAAGACTGCTTAATACTCACTCACACTACTTCTCCGTACTTATTACTTGCTCACAGTTAAATGGGGCGTGCTTAAATAACTATAACTGTCGTCCAATTACAGTAGTAGGAGAAAAGAACAAGTGTTGGAGCCTACCTCGCCTCCGAATGAATTCGCGAAATACTCGTGGCTCTATTAATTGATAATGTTCGTTTCAAGTGTTCGTCTGGTATCAGTTTTTACCCTCAGCTCGCCATATGTCGGAATATATAAATATTTTTTTCACTCTGCATCAAGAGGTTTTATTAAAAGAATACGTCATGTGTCGAGAGACTCGAAACTGTGAATATAGCGGCCGGCCATTTCAGGAACATGGATTTTCCAGGCAGCCAGGGAGGTATCGCCTCTCCGCCCCACCTCTAGACAGTTGGCTGACGACACTTGGTCAACTTATGGAAGCGGTAGGCCACTCAGCCACAGTCTAGAATGTTACCAACTACTCTGCCACATATTCACGTAGAACGTTTTATCACTCATTAAAGTTGTATTATTAACTTTGCAATAGACACAAATTATATAAGTATCATAAGTCAATACTGGTATGTATGTGTTTTGTTTTTAAAAAATAGGCTTTTAGTTTCTGCCTACTTTTAGGTGATTTTTAAAATGCAAAATAACGAATTACATGTTATGCCGTGCAGGTTTCCAGTTGAGGAACTAATTTTTATTACTAGTAATGCAACAAGGTATTTTTACTTTACAAATGCATGAAATAAAAAAATGTTCATTCAAATATGCTATTTGCTATTTCACAACATAGTAGTTGGCATAACATTGATGGCCAACGAATTTGTCTCTAGTATGTCCCCAACAGTAACAGTTGTCATGCCATAAGTAGCCCACAAGCTTTTTGCTATTATTTCCCCAGCAGTAAGAAATAGCAGGCATTCCATAAATGGCCCATCAGCTTGCTACTAGTGTTTTCCCAGCAGTAGGTAATAGTTGACATGCCATGAATACTCCATAAACTTGCTGGTAATATTTTCCCAGTAGTAAGTAGCAGTTTGCATTTTATATATCATCTGCTTGTGAGGCTTCTGTTGAATTCTAACAATTATAGTGAGATCTATGGCCCACATTACGAATATTGAAATAATAATAGGTAATGTCACTTTTATTTATATGACCTGATTTTCAACCATATAAGAAATGCTGATAGTCATAAATGCGAACGTATGCCACCAAAGCCAACAATTGTCCAACTGTTAACTGCTTGTTGGTTGCTACTTGGATGACATGCGTCCAGTGAAGTTGATAACGATGGAAGGAATGTAGTGTCATGTATTAACGTTGAATCAGAAGTGCCAGGTGAATGTTTGTGAATATTGAAATTATTTCTTTTTCCTTCTGTTTTTTAATACGTAGGCTATCAAAGTTAGAATTGGCAAATTTTTATAATATTTACTTTTATTATAGTTTTACAGTTCCACTTGGCGCGTTGCAATGTTAATTTTACAAATGGCTGACAAATACATAACGTGCATACAACCAGACCTTAGGCAGAACTTCTAAGAGGGCTGAGATTACTGTAAAACGCCTGCAATGGCGATGCCATGCCCAACTGTTGCCAGTGAGGTCACAGCGATACAAACCGGTCGCAACGTGAACACCAGCTTTCCAATTTCCCCGCCAATGAAGTTGAGAGCCCGCTAAGCATGTGATCAGCACAGAGAGACGTTCTAAGACGCAATGAATGTTGGTTTGGGAATAACGGGTCGAGACGTGTATACGAGTAAAAAAAGGGGGGTGTAGGGGTGTGATGAATGTTTACCTGGAGAGATATTTGTGTGAATACGTGCGATAAGGTCAACATTCCGCTCACGTCTCGTGTACATGCTCGCATTTATGCCGATCATGGTCACTTCGCGCGCATACATTAATTAACTAAAATGCAGTGTCATGAGGACATTCAACTATTTTATGATTCGTGAGTATAGATAAGCGCATGTTAATTATGTTTGTTTTGCAATTCCGTGAGTGTGCACAGAAAAAAATACTTTGTAGCTGCTACAAAATGTTTGCTGGTATACACACAGGCAAATAATTTTGTGGTGAGCACGAAATATTTTGTAGTCACCACAAATTAAATTTCTAGAGGCCACACATGTTTAGTGGCGGCAACTAAATATTTTTGTGTTATGCACAAAATAATTTGGCTGTGTGTATACCAGCAAAACATTTTGTAGCAGCCACAAAGGATAATTATTTCGGTGTAGTTCGTAGTTATGTTTAATAATTTATTAATCTACATCATTTATAGATCATTCGCAATTACTTCCAACTTTTCTAAGGCCATGCTAAAGTTATACATTCTGGCTATTCCTCCACCTCATGCAAACATAGCTTTCCCAAATCTATAAAATTACACCAAAGGGACTACGCACAGAATCCACGCCCACTCACTTTAATAATATTTTACATGAGAACTATTTCTTACTAGCCATTACCAACACCCTTTTTTCCCATTGTTTTATACATATTTATTATAACTGAAACCTTACAATTTATAAATAAAATACAACTAGAAGTCCATTATAACCAAAAATAAGATACTTGTATGTTCACAGAAGTATGAAACGCTTATGCTATGTGGCATATTTAGGAAACAACCAAAGATGTCATAAATGGTGTAATTTTCCAAAGGTTTTATTCAAAAGGTGTGAACAAACCGCGATATATCATTATATCACAAATGATGTCAGCAGAAAAGGCACGGTAACTCCAAAACCACATGCTTCAGTGGCAATGGAACACGCGCACTTCGCCAGAGGTTCGTTATAATGCCTTATCCAACTTGACTACTGAACGGCATATTTTGTATTAAAAATTCACGTCTGAAACCTGTACACCAGTGTAAGCTCTGAAAGAAAAAATACGTAGGTGACTAAATGACTGAATGTCGTTAATTAGATCCACGAACGTCTCAACGAGCTGACCTTATAAAAACTTAGGGCCTACAGTAAAATTATTATTTATTTGTAAGTGTTCACTGTTTGACAAATGACGGCGCACTATTTTCTATTCGAAAGTCTTCCGCTGTCCAATGCGTAAAGCAATAGAATCACGGCATTTGAAATGGACCGTTTGACATTGAAAAAACACTACAGTGCACACTGTGTGACGAGAATTGCTCTACGGACGGTATCACTGTAGCGAGCTATCCCACAGTGAACACAAGAGAGAAACAAAACGGGACAACTCGACCATCACGAAATACCACAAAAGACACGGCGCAAATGCGAAGGGACGGTAGGGCAGCCATTCGCGCGTGTATCAAATGCTCTCTCGCTGTTATAACAACCACGTAGTTACTATCTGAGTGGCGTCTTCTAGTAAAGGAAAAAACTGGTTCTACCATATCTTCTAACTTTTTAAAAGCTAAGCTCACGATGTTAAAATCATGTGACGTAAATATGACACCGGGATCGCCGTATAATTGTTTTAAAGCCTTCTACGTCCTCTCGCCTAACTTAATATTTTAAGTAATTTCAACAAGCACAGTTTATTGTTTCAGGGCGACTTGCGTAGCCAGGGTCGTAGCAGTGCCACTGTTATAATTCGGGTTCAAAACCTGGTTAACCCGTGGATGTGTGAGCTTTTAATAGATGCAAGTTTATGTGCTTTTCAGCATGCAGGCCACTGAGAAACTATACGGAAGACAAAGACGCGAAACGGTTGATTTCAAAATATTAAACTGTATAATTAATTCCAATAATCCATTCCAACCTGAGCTAATTTTACAACTTCACAAAGTAACCATCCTTGAGCGGTGGCAGGGGGACATAGCCGTAAAGCAAAAGCTCACATTTTAAAAATTATTTATTTCTCTTGGTATCCCTGTGTGTGCGTTGGGGTATAGAATCCATTGGATACGAACGACAGGAACACATAGATCCAGCCAGACTGTTTAAAACCAATTTTGGGGTTATAGTACACGATCACATAAAAGAGTCCCCGATGTCCACAGTTATAAAATGTTAAGTAGTTCTCGAAACGTCTCCAGTTATTCAAGACTGCACATTACTGGTCTTTGGTATGCGTTTAATCGTTCCCATATACAACTGTTCCTTGGGTATAACTCGCCAATGTTTGATGTGATAGAATCATTTAGAAATATTGGAATGTCAAGTAGCTTTAGGTGATTGATGGTGATTCGGGTTGCTTCCATATGCTCCACTCACTCTAAATAAGTTCTAACAAGACAGCAAAATGTTCTCTATCGCTAGGCAGAATAAGGAAGACACCCGATCGAGGATCCGACAGCAAGAATTTCACAGCGATGTAAATTATTATTACAACAATTTGTTCGTGCAGAACAAACTTAACTGAAGTAACTACACGATTCAGACAACAACAGATGCGCGAACTATGACAGGCTACAATTAGTATATGTATTATTAGAAGATCTAGTGACTTTTCGCAAAAAATATGAGTACACGGTAGACTTCAATGCTATAAGCACCCACCAGCCGTTTGTCTATTGCCATTGGTTGCTCTCTGCTTGAGAAGACATTTGCATGTTTGACTGGGCCACTCAGAATTCGGTAACATCGGCACAGACCTTACGTGATTCGTGTGGAGACAGTTAACACGAGTCAAAAAAGTAATTCAGCCAATCAAGATAGGTAAACGACTATAGAGTGTTTTAAAATATAACTTGTTTTGAAATCTTTCCGCGGAATTTCACCACCCCTAATTATTAGTATAGTACATGTTAAGCCTTTTTTTTAAGATGGGGAACTAGGATTCGAAGTACCTCTGTTCTGAAAGTCCCCTTATCATGTAAATTGGAGCTGGGATGACATACACGAGAAGAAATTGTGAAGTTCTTTAATTTTGAGTCTTTTTACAACAAGTTTTGTGCATTACACTAAATCTGATAATCATGCGCAGTTTTTATGCCACGAATTCCAATGACGTTAGGGAATATTTTCATCACGCACTTTTCATATGAACATGATGAATTTCAAAATATTTTACAAACCCAAATGGAAAATATTCTTATTTAATCACGATCGTCATTTTAAGCTTACGCACCATAATTGCGGTACAATAATGTGTACGTATAAAGGTATATGCATACTATTTAAATGGTTCAACATTTAATGATACACACCTCAATAAACAGGTATATATTAACTCTGTTTGTTTTTGACGTCTGAGAGGACAACCCATAACAAAGTGAACAATCATAAAAAGCATATTTGCATTGTGTGTGTAGTTTATATTCACATGACACATTTTTGTTCTCAGCCCGAAGGTAACTCCCATCGAAAACCAGTAACGTCCAGGTCTAGAACTTATTTACCTAAGCGAAAATGTTTTTAGTAAGTAGACGACAATCACGCAGAACAAGCGTACCACGGGCAGTAGGGAACTCGGCGTCAGCAAAACAAAACACGACATAATCACAAGCCGGCCCCGAGGCCTGAATATTATTATTTTTGCCAGCGTGTGCATAAGCAATGAGCGAACGAGGGGAAATAGAGAGGGGAGAGAGGGAGAGACATAAAAAACAGATATGAGCACTCACGTGTCAGTGGGGCGTTCAGCAGCTGAGTGGCCTGAGGCGCGTGTGTAGAGCCTCCTTGCCTGGGCGCCGCGACTCTCCCCCTGCGAACACAAGAAACACGACCGCCGTCGTTATACTCCACTCACGGTTAATTACAAGCTTTTCTTAAGTTCTACTTCTAGGATATCCCTCAACCTCATGCAAACAAAGCTCAACCAAGTTCAGTTACTTCCACCACAGGTTGGCAAGATCGATGTCAAAAGTTTGGCAACGAAAAATTTCCCGCTATTAGGTAAGCGCTAGTGTCGCATGCTAAATTTTCTCTATTTTATATTTTCGTAAATAGGAAAAATATTTCTCTTTTATAATTCGCGTAGCTTAACGCTTTAACTATAGACTATTCACGGTAAAGTGAACACTTTTGAAAGTCCTCTCATTTGGAATAATGGTCAATAAATACGTTTTGTTTTAGCCCTAGACGTTAACTTCAGAGTGCGGTGAAATAGGTCTGTGCACACTGTGTTAATTAGTTACATGGCAATATTTATTTTAAAAAATGCGGCTAAAGGACAAAAAGAATGTATGGATGGAAAAAGTATCTAGGTCCTCAAAAGTGCTCACTTTCCCACGAACAGCCTACAAAAGTTATCTTTTGGAACACTGCGCACCTAGCGGTGGAAATTTTTCCCTGTACCAATCTATCCCATAAGAAAATTACACCAAAGGGACAGCGCACTACTTTCATGCGCACTCAGTGTAATAATATTTTGCAAAACAACTTTTTCTTACTAGGTATTACCAACACACCTGTTCTCACTGTTTTGATTAGTATTTGATATGAATTAAATATTACAATTTATAGGATATATATAACTTAAATTTAACTACAAATAGAGTTTTTTTAATGTTCTTTAATGTTAACACAAGTATAAAACGCTGGCGATAAATAATATAAACAACCAAACACTTCATCCATTGGATGGTATTTCAAAGGTTTGATTCAAAAAGTGTGAAGAAACCGCGAATAGTCTACAGCCAGGAATACACAGCAGCTTGTGGCGGGAGTACGATCGCTTCTCACAGAAACGTGCTTCCAGCACAGCACTGCCATACTGCTTGCGCGATTTATCACACTTTAACCGACCATCCGGTTTCTCGGGAGCCCAGTTATATACAGTCCGTTCACGGTTAACTTCCAACTTTTCTGTGAGGCCCAGCTCAAGTGTTTACTTTCACGCCATTCCTCCGCTTCGTGTAAACAAAGCTTAGCTAAGTCTAGAAAATGACACCAAAGGGACAACGCGCCGCATTCTTGCGCACTCAATTTAATAACATTCTGCGTGAGAACTATATCTTACTAGGCATTTCTAACACCCCTATTTGATCTCTGTTTCTATTCGCTTTAATTATAAACGAAACATAATTACAAATAAAACATTAGTTAAATTTAACAAACAAAATTATATATTTTTATGTTTAACACAAGTATAATACGCATGTTACACAAGGCACGTTTAGAAAACCACCAAACTACGTCATCATACGTGGAGTGATTTTTCAAAGGTTGGTTTCAAAAAGTGTGAAGTTATCACGAATAGACTATATGTGAGCATCGCTAGACGGGCGTAGTTGGAGTTGACGATGTTCTGCTTAGGAGAAAATCATCAGACAAGTGACGACAGAACCAGTTCCGTAATCGCGTTTCAGGATAGCAGAAACTAAAATCCTGTACCACTATCAGAATGTACCTTTAGTTCAGAACGGTTCAGTTTTTTTTTGTGCGAAGAGAAAACAAATATTGCTGAAGTAGTTATGTTGAATGTACAACCTGTCCTGCAGTAAGAAATAGTGTCCCTTGCAGTAACAATGTGTATAGGTGCACATATAATCACAAAGAGGGCCACGATAAAATGTTCTACTGCTGCTGCTACTACCTACATTAAAAATCATTATTTAAGATGGTACAAACAAGTACAAACTTAATGTTCCTGGAACCTAATTTTATTCTGAGTGTGATATGCAGGTAACTACTTCACTTCGTGCTATGGCAGCTTCTACCACGCGTATTATTTCTACGAAGTAAAGCGTTTCCCTAAAAAGAGGAAAAGAATGAGAATTTGCGCACCGGGTCACAATTTACAGCTGCATCGATACCTTATATACGTTCATCATGTGGGGTCGAGGTTAGGGCGAAGGAGGGATGTTTGAACGTGTTGAAACATTTAGAAAGCTCTGGTAAGTCAAATCCACTCGAATACTGCAATTGTTAAAACAATAAAAAACAACACCTCTGAAATTATGGACAAAATAAATGATATTTCCTAGAAGTCACCGTCACGAAACCATAGAGGCGAAATAACATTCGACACTTGTGATTAAGATTGATCCCGTCAAAGGAACTGGTACCTTTACCGCGCCACAAATTTTAACCATCTCGGTAACAAACATTTTAAACACACATCTTGTGCCACACCACAACGTACAGACTTACGACGGCAGAAAAATAAATAAATTAACATAACTGCATACAAGTATGCATTACACAAAATAATTACTTGGGAACACTGTGTACATATATGTATGTGTGCATGCACGCATACATAATATGTAAAAATATACATACAATATATACACGACGTATGCAGTACACATACAATGCATATAGTACATACAACACATAGACCATGCATACTGTACATAACTGCATACAATACATGTATGTATACAAGTCATTCAAGTCATACATACAGTGCATACACTGCATGCATATATACAATTATCGCGTTGCTTTTTATGTCTTGCTAAATTAGCTTCCAAATACCAACAGACTGTAAAGTGATTTTCTTATTAATTCATATATAATCGGATCTTTAAATAAGGGAAAGCAAAATATAATAATTTATATTTCAGCTCCGCGATGGCCTAGAAACAGCTTATTTGTACTACGTTGAAGGACAAACATATCAGTAGTTATCCGCATGTCTCTCTCTCTCTCCTTCTCTTCCTCTGAATATTTCTCGTCTAAATAAATAGGTGTTCCACACCTTACAAAAACAATCGTAGCTACCAAAAATCTCACCGACGATAACAAGTAATAAAGTGAGAATTATTTTTCTAAACAAAAATGAAACGAACTATTAAAACTGGAACGTATTTCATAAATTCCGACTATGCCCTAAAACAAAACAGTTATTTTAGTCACATGTGACAATTAATTTACAAATGAAAACTTAAAAGTGTAATATAGGAGTGAACGACGCAAATTTATATATTTACTTAAAAATTAAAAAAAGTTACGAGTGGAGCTGACATTTTAGAAAAATAGACCACACTCAGACTTGTAAAGTGTACTTTACCTGGCGAAGTATCCTCCTCTCCAACAACCTCACGTCCCTTCCAAACAGGCGAAAGTCAAACTCCATCCACAGTCAGGATACCCCAGATAGGGAATGTTCATCGTGTGATCTGTATCTCAGCACAAACGTCTCAAACGACTGTTATTAGTTTCTCACTCACGGTTGGGTTCGTGAGCCAGACCGTCTTCAAGGAACCGGTACGAACTTGTAGATAACTACACACACACGAAATGGTGTGGCGGTTATTTTAATATTAGCGCTCCAATTCTCTGAAAGGCTTCACGAGGCTCTGGGAATGGGTCTGACTTCTAGCCTACTGCATGCTGTGAAATGTCCTGGTTGGCCGGGCTGCCGGCTGGTGGATGAAGTTACCACACGCTGATTGGCTGGAATTCGCTGTACCAGCTGATGCTTCACCTGTGTATTCTTCAGTAGTACTATTCTATGATTGTGGTTTTCTTCAGTAGTATTACTCTATGCTTGTGGTTTTTTTTACCGTAACACAAAGTTTATCAGCGACAGATATTCACTCGTTGGCCAGAAGGTCTTGAAGGAACCGGCACGAATGCATTGCGTTCATTTGAAACTGCCGTGCGTCTCGCGGAAACATGGAAGTTAATACTTCAGGTGCACGAGGTATGATAACTTCGACGACTGCAATTCGTTTCCCACGTCGAGACCGCGGGACAAACAAATTGCTCTGTATATCGCAGCGCGAGTGCGCTGGCAGACGGACGACCGCACGACGGACAACCGACGAGCGAGGTGTGGCGACGGACACGCGGAGCCGACTGCCGCAGCGCGCGCTCGTGGCCCTGCTCATTACGGCGGCCGCCTGCCAGGAGAAAGCTGTATCGGGAAATTAAGCGCGATAATTTATATATCTCCCCCTCTCCCACCTCTCCCGCAGCATCGTCGTCAGCACTCCCGAGGTGAGCGCGCTGCGAACTTCTCCTCGAAGCGCGCCACGGCGCGTCGTGTCGGCCTCGCACCACGGCGACCCGGGTCCTTTTCCCGGCGAAGTTGGGGATCGATGCTAAGGAATTTTTTATCATGAATCACGAGGATAATTGTGGGTACAGTGAAGGTGAAGAGGTGAAGAAATTTGGTCCTATATACCTGCGCGTTCAAGGTCAAGAAACGAGGGAGCGATGAGGGCAACACTAACACGCACGCCTAGCATCTCATCGCTCCTACGCGCAAGGCGTGAAGTGTTTCCGTCCTAACGCTTTACTGTTTAAACTAGATCTTTAATAGTGGGGTTTTATTGCACGCGATGAAAGTACACAGATCAAACTACCTGCGTATAGTCGTACTTTTCTCTGACCGCTTAAAGAAACTTCATAGGCAAGCTTTTAAAATGCGATATTTGACCACATTCACGATTTTTTTTCTCCATTAATACACTTAATATGATAGAAGTATAAAGATAGCGACGTAGACAATAGTTTTTTATCCTTTCTGGCAAAACTTCGTATTTGCAGAACATTTATTTACCGAGACACGACACGCGTTTAGGCGCAAACGACAATTTCACAGAAAACGTTTCAGTGCATAAGACCCTTACAGCGAGGTCTTGAGAGCCGATGAGGATGATTAAAGTTAATAGTATTGGCATCGGAATGGAGGGGCGGGGGAAGCGGGAGATACCCTAGAAGGCCCGCCGAACAACGGCATCGTCCGGCACGATTCCCACTTGCGAAAATCCGGTGACCCGGCCGGGGATTAAGCCTGGTTCGCCTTGGTGGGAGGCGAGCGTGCTAATCGCTCGGCCACCGTGGCCCCCTATGTCCTCTTATTTACGGGCACGTAATGACTGCTGGTGCCGATTGCATTTGTGATTTTTGTAAATAGAATTTTTTTTTCCAATATTTTTAAGTTTACCAATGTTTTCAATTGATAACAGCGTTAATAACTTATTAAACTTTAAGTAAATAAAAAATATGTTGCATCTAACTTAATTAAACTCATTATTACATAATACTTGTTAATCACACACATTTAAATTAAAACATTTTATACTCGAATATACACTTAAGTTTAAAATCTATACATATCTACATGAGGTGTTAAAGCTATGAACTTTACATGCATAAGATTTTCAATATTAAACACACACTTATTTTATCCGCGGAGAACTTGAAATAAAATCAATATTCCATAATACCCAGACTTCCTCTACTCCTGCCACAGCATGCACTCTCCATACGCCTTATAATCACATAGTTTCGTTGCTTCGTCAAGTCAGATGGTTGTTATTGTGTGCGAGAGGCACGTGATCAATGAAACGCCGAGGGCTAAGGCCGGCACAACTTAAGACCGATTCACATTGAAGTTAAGTTGAATCTCGCAGCGTTAGTTTTACTTTCAGGTGTAGGTAGCTCAACAGTGCGTACATATTAAAGGAATAATGACGCAAATTTAAAATTTCTGCATGAGAAATTGAGCCAACTTCAAATGAACGTAAAGCTAATGTAGTGACAGCCAATATGATCGAAAAAAAAATTTTATCTCTCGTTTTGTGTATTCATCTTCTTTTCTTTTCAACCGACTTCCATGTGAACGGAATGAATACTGTGTTATAGTAATAGTTGTGAGCGTCGTATGATTGCAATAGAAGTAGGTATTTTAATTTCGTTTGTATGTAAGCATGCTTGTTTGAATGACAATCCGATTAGAGCTGAAAAATAATTCCAAACTTAAAGAAATTCTACGGGAGCAAATAGGATAGGGGTCCATTTAGACGAGAGATGAGATTATTATGCGAACTTGCATGCAAACACGGAACAAATGCCAATATGCAGCTTACATATACTATATGCAGAGACTGAAATATAAATATCTGTATACCACTTCATAATTAATCCGATTTGTTACAATCTCAGTTAACCCCCCCCCCCCCTTTTTCCTACCAATTAGAAAAAAAGACAGGTACATTAAAAAAAGCAGCATACTCTGTGCAAACTTAGATATAAATTTTTAATACAGGACATTTTTTAAACATGGGAATAAATCTGAATTTGTAACGTAAATATTACTGCATTAATATTATAAAGTAGCCACATTAAATGTCCAGTAGCTACGGTTAACTGAAATAAGCGTACGGATAATTCGCGCGATTTTCGACTAACATTTGTGCTGAGTACATCTTTCTGACCGTGACAGCGCCTTTGGCTTCTATAATAAATGCAATGGTACGCTCATGTAAAGCGCCATCTCCTCTATGCGCAAGGTACAGAACTGCCGAATATTACGTTAAGCATGTTAAGACCACGGGATTTCAGTAATGAAACCACACGTTTAATGGTGGATGTTATAGTACAATTCAGCGCAGCCGCCAGTACAAGTAGGCCTATCACGTATATTCACTCAGGTACTTTCAAATGAAGTACAAATATAACGAGTTTTGCAGTGCTGAAGGTGTTCAAGGTAAAGTTAACTGTACGTGAAGCTAAGAGGAACTCGGTGGACCGTGCGGTCAAACAGCCTGGGCCTGCTACCATTGATAAATGCTATTCACGATTAAATGAACACTTTTGGAATCAACCTTAGAAAAATGTCACTGCCCCTACCTGCAAACATCTTAACAGACACATTGAGTGACATGAGTGCTGTAAAGTTGGCAACGACGGGAGAAAAGAAGTTCGATGTTTCAACGTTTAATTAGAAGCGTCAGGAAAACTTTTGTGAATACTGAAATTAATACTTTTGCTTTTTTTTACTGCTTCTCAGTTTAAAATTAGCCAAATTGTTAAGTATATATGCTATTTCAATAATTATACATTTTCACTTGACAGACGCATGAATAAAGTGGTTAGGCCTACATCAATGTAAATTTCACGTATGCTAGAAGAAAACACAATATGCATACAAGTAGATCTCAAGCAGGGCTTTCCGTAAAGTGCTCAATTTATCGTGAACAGCTTATGTCAGCACTCGATCCCTGGGGAATCGAAACGTGGCAGTGGGTTTTCTCGGATTACTTTCGTTTTACCGACGAAGGCATCTCACAGTCTCATTTCACTTCACGCTTCGGGTGACGGACATCTACAGGTCCCATTTCACAAGTCTGCGAACTAGGTGAATGTTACTTCCGCCCACGGAATTTATTAGCATTGTATGACGAGACGCCATCCGACGCCTAGCAACACTTTAATCCTTTCTCGAAGGGACAAGAATGTCTACGTCCATTTATTCTGAAAGCGTTATTTTCAAACACTCTACAACGCTGTTCACGACTCAAGTACGACGGCTCCTTAGAAGTGACTCGTTGGCCAATCGCATCTTTCATGGAGTATAGTTGTGCGATATCTACTTTTCAATGTCGTCTAATACATGCTAGCAATATCGATGCCAAAGTGATAAATCGCTCCAATGATGTACCTACCTACTGAAAATCGATAGAAATGTGTAGTAAAAAATTGTTTATATTGACATTCACTTTTTAAATACTGCTTATTATGATAACGCTATATCGAAAGAATTACTCATATTTCCATCGCAAATATCGATCGACTTCATATTCATCCACAAATACCGACACCGTAAATATCTTTGATAACTGCATAAACATCGATGGTGCAGACATGGGGTATGTACATATCTGAAAATAAATTTAAAAGAAAAACGCTGAAATAGGAACTATATGGTTAAAATAGAAGTATTGAAAATTCGATATCACTATATCCCAAATGTTTCTATATTGCATCACGGCTGATATATCGCTATATCGTGCCGCCCTAGCAAAGAGTTGTAGTGCTTGGTAAGGATGACGGAAACGTGGCGATCGGTGTATGGTTCTGGAAAGAAGCGTTGCCGACAATGGGATTCCCATCCGACACTCGTTCCAGCTCTCCATACGACACAATGTAGGTTCCGTTCCTTGCTGTTGACAAGTCTCCTTTCTCAGAAACACAGTTGAAAGCCCAATCACGATGAACCTGTTCATTGGTTGAAACCACTGCGTAAACAGCGAAGGAAGGATATTCTGTTACGTACCGGCATCCAGGGGTGAGGGGATGGAAAGGGTCTGTATCCTGCACCACGCTTTCCCTTCAGTCTGTGGAATGGAAACGACGTTACAGCGAGGACCTTTAACTTTGTTGATATTCCTGTAACCTGAATGTTGGCTAAAGGGCTTGTTAAGGATTTCCGAAAAAACTTATATACATATTAATTTTCCTTTAGCAGTGACCCTTAAGTTCAAAATTTCTCCAATGCCATATAGTGAGCATAAAAAGAAGCAGTTTTGTTCACGCACGGCTTGCCTGTAGTATTACACAAATGTTGATTGTTACAGTTGTGATTATCTGTCGGCTGAGGTACGGCGAACAAAAATGTAAAGCAAAATCATCTTAAGGCACCCGTATACCCGTTGCGAGAACTGGGCGAAGAATGAGAGGAAAGATTTGGGCGGCTTCTCATCGGAGTCTTGAGACCCGATGAGGGTGAAGCGAGGTGAGTACGGAGCAGCGCCGGAATGCAAGGGCGAGAGAAATGGGGCATCCCCAAGAGAACCCGCCTACCAATGACATAGTCCGGCAAGATTCCCGCATGCAAAAATCCGAGGGCGTCCCCACTGAGAATCGAACTCGGTTCGCCTAGGTAGGAGGTGAGTAGTCAAACCACTACATAACCGCAGCCAAAATTTTCAGAAGAGTGCCAACGTTTCAACTAAAATCTTTGTTGAATACAATGAGACTCCATGTGACATGAAGGTCTTGGATTTCTTAAGCTCGTTTTCCTTTTCTATAACTGTACTCCAGCCTTACTGTCTTTAACACCAACCTCCATATAACTTTGTAAATTCAACTAAGGGCCTAAACTCATCCAACTCCACGTTTTTTTACTGAATCATCATTGTTTTAGTTGCAAGATGGAGGACAAACCAGAAAACACTTTCTTGTGAACATAAAGATTTATTTCACCTGAAATATAAAAAGTAGTCTAAAAATACTATTCCACGGCCGTTGTAGAATATTCTTCATGACGAGTAATATAGTTGTCCTTTTTTCTTGGAATTTTCCTCGTTAGAGGAACTGGTACTTCAATGTTCTGGTTGTGATCATTTAGATTACTTTTTTTTTCAGGAGCTTAGAAAGTATTTGCAGCAATGGCTTTTAAAACTTTCAATTCTTATTTGATATAATCGGCTACTATCATTGCATGTGTTAAAAAAAAGGGTTTATTTTTTTTTTGGAAATACTTTTCTTGTGATCTGACTGAGTCCAAGGACTTTAGCTATCACCAAATGCTATGGAAAATTTGCAGTATATAACATAATACGTCAAAGAATTCGCATGTTTGTGTGAGTAGCGCGAGTCTCTTGGCAACTCTGATATAATAGCGCTTACTTCAAATGATTCGAAAAATTCTAATATTCTGACACCACACCACTCAATCCACCGAGTTACTGCGCAAAGTCTTTTGAAAATGAAAATGTTTGCTGTGGGTAACACATCACACATTTCAATAAATGTTACAAGAGCTGTTCTCATTTCAGGCACACGATCATATTGCATTCTTTCTATGTGTTTTCTGAGCAGTTTCTTTTGTCCACAAGTGAATTAATATTGTAAGCTAAGTTATGAGTAAAGAGCGCGATACTGCGTGTGTCTCTCTCTCTCTCTCTCTCTCTCTCTCTCTCTCTCCTCTCTCTCCTCCTCTCTCTCTCTCTCTCTCTACAGCGTATGCAACTTGTAATTTGCCCAACATATATGAGGTCCCAGCGTCGGTTTTCCCGGTAAGGTATTGAATTTCAGAACCTATTTGACATTTTCGACAAATTTGTTGACAAATATTGCATTGCTAGGTTCTATTATTTAATTCTGCATACAATATCTTACCAACTTAACTCATTTTTCAGAAGCTTATAAAACTGCCTTTAAAAATCTATACAGAGGCACGATAGCACGAAAGATCCCATCATCTGTATATAGTTGTTCCGCACATAACTTAAATCAATACATTATTTCTCTTCAAAGTTCTTGTCTTCCACACTGAATATTACTGTTTGTATCACATGTAGAATATTTTTTAAAAATTATAAACTGCTTTTCTGAGTTTTTCTTTATTCGAATTTTAAAGCCACAATCATTATTGTTTACCTTTTTCTTTTTTTTTTTTTTTTTTATCAAAGAGAGTTTAGTGAGATTGGGGATGGGTTCAGACCCACTCTAGTCTCTTATCTACGTCTCTAGTTTCCAAGTATTATATAACCCTTGCAAAAATATCTAGTTGCGCTGAGAACAGAGTGATGCTCTCATAAAACACAACACATGCCGGGAGCAAGACCTCGCCGAACACACAATCAACGGTAGGTTTATAATTATTTATTTCTTTGCGCTGTCCAGCAGATGAAACCGGTCACATTAATTACAATACGGTCACAGTATTTAACACCACTGTCATTAATATACGTGCACAAATTTGTCATAATTGAACAGCAAATATTCCACCCTTACAGAGCAACGAAGAGAGAAACTCAAATGTGTATTACGGCGGACAAAGGTCGGGGCAGCACAAAACGCAAATCAGCGCAACAAATCAATTATTATAAGTGCGGTGTGAGAGCGGTTCTGCGTGACATGTGCACGTAATTTGCATACTGGGAGCGAGCGAAACATTCGCGAGGTTCGTGCCAGATACGAAAGCAGAGGGCGGCGTGAGAGCATGGCCGGCCTGCTACTGCTCGCGCCAGACGTCGTGGCGCTAGGCAGATCATCCCTAGTCCAGCAGTAACGGGACTGGGCACGGCCAGGCGCCGCTGCCGCGAGCAGCGTTAGTAACGGCACGGTCGTCTACACTCTTAAACAAAAACATTACCCATGGTTTCCGTTATAGCAGTGTTTCCGCAAGGTTCTCCTGGACTCATTATATATTTACTCCTAGCCTATCAAATTCAAGGAAATATTCCTCATTTCCCTTACCTCTCTTTCTCAAACTATCACGCCAAATTGTTGTTTTCGATTTTTATTTTCTAAAAAAGACGTCTACCGGTACCTCTGTGACTATCTAAGCAAGGAGTGTTTGATTTCCTGGCATTTGCGTTAAAGGAGAAATGTCTAAAGATCATTGATAACAAACAAAATTGTCATTTGATATTTGTACCACATACATACATAAATACATTTCAAAATCACAAATTTACTGTTTTAGAAACGTACAATTAAGAAAACAAGCTTACGTCGAGAAATGATGTAGTTTATGCTTGAAGAAGATGCCAAGAGCTACTTCAAGACATAGTAAAAGGAAATGTTTTCGAGATTTAAAAAAAATTTGCTGGAAATATTGAATTCGTGCAAATGTTTTATTTGCGGCTGGTCCTGAAGTTTTATAAAATAACTTCATCTGCGTATATCTTAAAATGAATTAAAACACGACCTTTCAGTTCCCTTGTTACATTTTCTGCAAATATTTTTTTGTACATTTCAAAAACAGTTAAGTTTTTACTGTGACCTGTTATTTTGAATAAACCACGAGATCTAAAAAAAAAAAGTTGGATGAGGAAAAAGTAGAAAGTAGTCACATATAATGTTTACAAGTTAAACAAACAGTATGTGGAACAAAAATAAAATTAGTTTTTTTTTTTTCGTGTCCAACGCCTTTATTAAATGAGGACATAAACTAGCATATAATGTTTTCAGGTTGGATGATACACCGCCGGATATATGGTCTATTCGCAGTCTCTTCGAACTCTTTGAATCAAAGCTTTGAAAAATACGCCATGTATCACAACAGTTTTATACCTCTGCTAACAAAAAGTATCTTATTTTTCTTTAAATTCGAATCTCATATAGATTCTATTTATAAATTATATTTCATTTATAATAAATACGAATAAAAACAGCGAGGAAACATGTGTGTTGGTAGCGCCTAGTAAGCAATAGCTCTCATGCAAAATATCATTACAACTGAGTGCGCACAAATTCGGCGCGTTGTTACTTGGTGTGGTTTTCTAACCGTAGTAAGCTTAGTTTGCACGAGACGTAGGAATGTCCTGGAAGTAGAACTTTGTGTGAAGTAACCGTGAATGTACTATAATCTGTAAAATCTATATTTGCGTGTATATGCGTATCTCAGTAAAGAAATGCTCTGGAAATACGACTTTTTCCGGTAAGGTGTACTCCCCAAAAGAAACGTGTCTCTCAACAGTTAGCCAACATCTACTGCACCACTACCCGAACCTACACCGACTTTTTACGTGTAGTGATGGGCATACTACTTATTGCTAACTACCTTAGTTACCTAGCATGTAGTAGCCCTGCTTTCCGTGTCGTACACGTTATCACGAAATATCAAAATACCAGAGAGACTGATGAGTAACGAAGTAAAACAACCGTACCAAATACATTAAGAGCCCATCCTAATCACTGGGTCGTAGACCACTATGACATGTTGAACTGCGTATAAGTAACTTTACCGTACCAGACACTTTGCACGGGACAATCGGGAGACATATTGGAAACAACTCTTAATAGCGTGGCCAGCGAGACTTGTTTGATAATACATCCATCGCGGACGGTAACTTGCGCCGTCAAACGACGAACATACATCGGTAACACATTATTACTAACGGATCAAGAAATTGTGCCATAAACACTAATTAACTAAATTATATCAATGCTATCAAAGAACTCATGCGACGTAGCGGAAGTGAAAAATTTCCATACTTCGCCATGTAGGCAGAACGTCTGGTATTGTGATATAATATATTAGACCCTATACACAAGTTGGTATTACCGACAGGTGAATGGGGTGCTTGTCTAAGTTCTAATCCTCCCCCTTTACCAAACTCTTTTTACTCGCTTAGTGAAAACCCCAAATTTTACGCCGGTAGGTTAATCACCACCACCACCACCCTTTTCCGGAAGAGAAAAAAGAGCTTTAATGCTAAATTTTAAAACCGCAAACATGCCAATAGCTTATCCAAGATTCTAACCCAGAGCCTCACGGTCCAATATTTTGGCGACATCCGTCACACGTTTCGCATTTCACGAAACTGTTTACTTGTAAATATTTTCTGGAGCGGAATCACGTTTAATGCCAGGACCTGGCGAAAATAGACGAGGGTGCTGGTACCGATATAGAAATGACTACAGAAGAAAGTGCTTGGGTTAAGCAAGTTCTCCCTCCCTTTGCAAACAACCACGCACGCCACTGTGTTACTGCAGTATAGTATGAAGTTTACCTTTTCAATCTGTGTCATATCATTTCTAGCACTGCCTGACCCACGTTCTGGTACGAACTTAAATGCAGTGCTGTGCACATAGTACAGGGTGAATTCATTGGACGTGAGCATATAATGAAGTACGTACGTACACCTTTTTCTTCTTCTTCTTTTTCAAAACTAAAACAAGCTCTATAACAATGTTTACCTTCGTGAGAACAAATTATTTAGGAAATACGCTAGTATTCACCTGAAATGGTGGTCGTAAGCCCTCTAGAAAGATAAGGTAAGTACCGCCGGACGGAATCAAGACCCACGCCTTTGTTGAATAAAGAGATAGCTGTTTGAACAAACATACCGCAACGACACGGAAACAGTAGTCAAACTGCAGCAGAAAAGAAAATGATCCGCACAACAAGTTACGCACTTTCTGATCACTTACACTTGAAGCATGGTTTGCGGTTTTATAAACAAATTTCTAAGAAACCTCGCTAAAACTAGCCTTACTTCCGTGGGGTTGCATGAACATATGTGCGTAAATACTAATACCCGTTTGTTCCTTCTTTAAAAAAATATATACTTGCCAGATTTACAAACTATTCCTTTTTTAGTACATAATAACCCAGAATGTCCAGTTTTAAGCGGTGGTCCCTCGACGTATCTTTAAGGATCAATTGAACAAACTGAGATCCGAAGGTGCTAGCATCTTGCTGCTGAGATATCGTGATTTATTTTTCAACAGCACGGGCCCCAGCGAGTAGTTACGCAGTACCTCCCAACAAGTCATCCCCAGTCTCAATTTCGACCTCGGCCTATCAGGAAACGTCAGTTTCGAGCATCTCTTGACAGCGCACGCGTGTGGTGGGACTCGTTAAAAGCATCTCTGACAGAATACTTTGCGAAAGGGAATGTCGGTAGTTTTACTCTGCTCCACATGACAATGTATCACGACGACTTAAACACTACCTTACACTTAAACCACACCTTCCCATCGTGACTACGCTCTAAACCCGAATCAGTGAAACGAGTCAGTGAAATAGCATTCACTGAGAGCCAGTCGATAAGGTACTACAACATCTGATAATTTGTAAATATTTTTGTATACTTGTTTTGTTAATTTCAGATAGGATAAGCTAATAATTTATTGAATTTCTTTATGTTTTCAAAGTTATTATAGCGGGATGTGTAAAGATGATAATCAGGACGGTCTCTATATGCTAACGAAACTGTTATGTTTCCCATATAATTTATTGTTGATGCAGAAACGTTTAGTTAATATCTATGAACTTGTAAATGTATTGCAAATGTAAAGAGGCGACACTTCTAATGACAAATTTTATTTTGATCAGTTTTTGTTTTGTTTTGTTAGGAATGTTATTATTCGTCTTCAGAAGGGCAAAAGAATGTGGAGGAGTCGGCCAAACTGGTATTGAGAAGTTTATAATTTTTTTTTTTTTGTTCTGCTGTCCAACCCTGATTTAGAGGAGTGATGGTTATTATATCATTTGTCGGTATTAAAATTGGACAACATAAGATGTAATGAAGGACTGTGAAGAAATAACTTCAATCCAGCAACATATGATGACCCGAGGAAGGATGATCGTATGCCACTGCTAGGGATCCATCGCTGCATCTGGAGTGTAACGGCCCACCAACACTTCGAGCATCTGCGGAGGTCCAGGGACCTGTGTTCGAGCAGAGATCTAGAGTGATAAACGGACAACGAACGAGGATCATCGTCATCTCTAAGCGGTATTTTCATACAATGATGTATATAGCCGTATATCTTATTAAATGTCAATCTAAAATTAATTTTATCACTTTCTAAAAATGAATATGTTTTCTTTCTTCTCACTATGTTAGGTAAATTACTATTTTAACCTAATTTACAACAAGTAGTGCCGTCTCTTAATTATTTGTTTTGTAAAAAAAGTTGCTTTTGAATGTGGTTCGGATTGTGAAAATATGCTACTTTATTCATACGAAGATA
Source organism: Dryococelus australis (assembly GCA_029891345.1). Taxonomy (NCBI): domain Eukaryota; kingdom Metazoa; phylum Arthropoda; class Insecta; order Phasmatodea; family Phasmatidae; genus Dryococelus; species Dryococelus australis. Next base: position 82,953,144 of record CM056995.1, read on the forward strand.
TGAGCAAGAGAACACACCAATTTATTATTTTGATAGTCACTAACCCTTTCAGACCTACTTTAATTTACCGTTTCAGGTGTTGCAAACAAAAGCTTTTATAATTCGTGCTGTACTTTCATTGACACAACACTTGTTTCGATGTCACAGTCAATGAGCTGTAGGCTTTATGTTCAGCTACGATAATATAAAACAATTATGAGCTGGGCCAGTAAGACGGTTTGCGAATCAATTACTCACATGACATACCATTGATATTTGAGCTTCCCAGTGTGCAGTACACACCAAACATTACCCACACTTGCGTAATGTACACAATTGTGTACACTGGGTCTGAATGGGTTAAACTCTTCTAACGATTTCACTTCACTCTAATCCTTGTCGTTGGTAATTTTCAGAACTGTTATTAATTATATCTTAATTTTTGCATGTTAGTTGTATGTTAGCATTTCTTAGTCATATTGACTATCTCTATGTATAGTTTATATGGTATAAGTTTACCTACACTTGAATGAGAAAATGATTTTCTCACTATTGAAATGTTCCGAAACTAGCCATGGAAAAAATTATGTAGTAAAATTAAATTTGTGACGTTTGGGATGCGAGAGTTAAAATTCAAACCTTATACGTTACAGAAAAAGTTGCGCCCATTCGTGGGGCATATAATAAGGAAACTCAGCGACTGCACATATATTAAATCAACGACGAGTTTCGTCATAGTACGTTCAACTGGCTAATCATCCAAATGAAATGGATACAAGTAACGTATGGCCATGGAATTTTCGACACTCAATGGGAATTACATACAAATCAGTGACATTCAGCCGTCATAACAACCAGTTATCTGGCACTGGTTACTAGTGGAGCCATTTCCAATGGTTCTCACCGATTTTGTTTTATTTTCACTATATCAGGTTTAGAATATACCAGAGAACCTATGGCGCACTGGTTGCAAAGGAAGCATGCTATAGTCTATTCGCAGTTTCTTCACCCTTTCTGAATCAAACCTTTGAAAAATCTCCCCATGTGTGAAGTGTTTAGTCATTTCCAACATATGTCATATATCACAAGCATTTTATACTTGTTTTCATAAAAGTTACTTTTTTTCTGTTATATTGTAATGTTATTTATATTTCATCTATAAATAATAATGCTTCATTTATAAATAATCTTATTAAAAAAACCGTGAGGAAAAATGATTTGTCAGCGCCTTTTAAGAAATAGTTCTTATACAAAATACTGTTACACTGAGTGCACACGAATGCGGTGCGTTGTCCCCCTGGTGTAATTCTACAGACTTGTTAAGCTTAGTTTGCACAAGGCGGAGGAATATCCTGGAAGTAGAACTTTAGCATGGCTTCAGAAAAGTGCGAAGTAACTGTGAATGGATTATAACTACTGGGTACTGAATAACATATTTTTTGGGCAGTTGGATTACGAAAATTTTTTTTAGTAATTTATCAGCCATTATGGTTAGTGGCCAGAGTCGCCACTGCTGTGCAACCGACTAAAACATTAAGCAGAAAACAATGGTTGTTAAATTTTCTCCTTGTAGATTTAATATAAAATAATACGTTATACTTTTGCATAGTTTCGTACATAAAATAGAACACTTTGAGAAACCAAGTAAAAACCTGGATCAAATTTTCATTCCTTTGTAAAATGTTATACAGATATCTCCTGCAGATTTCTCTGGTAAACCTAGTACAATTAATTTATAATGCTGAATTTGGAGGCACTTCATTCTGCGTAATTAACTAATTACAAAGTGGTGAGCAATTGTTCGCATATTTAATTGGCTATTTCGTTAATTGTGCCAGAATTGTAAACAGACAATACAGTTTATTTGAACTGCAGTGCAGCGTAATTAGATAATGTGCCTTTGGCTCTCGTCCCAGATTTATATAAAATTAAATTAGTAATAAACCAAACTAACTGTGCAATGGCGTGTTCTTTTTAAACCGGGGTAGTAGCAGAACTTTTCATATTTACTAGAAATTTTGTGAAACATCGAATTTAAGGCCGTGTCCGAATTGACAAATTTTGTTATTTAGTTATTTTGTAAATTCGTAATTTGGTAGGTATCAATTAGGACGTTGTCGAAAGTCACTTGTTTAGCACTCGCGGCAACACATTATTAAATTAACAGTGCAAAATATTTTTATCTAAATTTAATGGTTAAAACAGACATAACATTCTTGCAATCATTACTGGAATACTAGGAATACGTTAATAAATATGAAAATAATAAATTAATAAATAACGACTCATATTTTTTTTCTTTTTTTTTGCGGTAGGACAAAACACAATACTTACTTGATTTTTAAAACATACCTAGTGTATTTTATGTAGAGTTATTTATTTTAAAAGTCATTTTATTTACGCATTCGCGCATGTGTTTTTAGAGTAAAGCACATGCGCGAGCAGTTGCTACTAACCAAATGATAAAGTAGTGTCCGTGCTGTGAGGGCTCTGCATGGGGTAGGTAGATCGTGTCTGTGCGACTGCTTAGTCCTTGGTGGCAAGAAAAACCTCTTGGGACCGCTGACATCAGAAATACCTACTAACCCTCATCATTGTGCATTTGCGATACTGGCATTTATTAAAAATAATTTGAATGTGACGATTCTATCTGCTATCAAAAATTCCGGCCATTTAAGTTAAGAGTAATGCATTCATAAATACAAAAAAAAAAGCTAATATTTTTTAAAATACATGGCCAAGGAAGGGGCAGGAGGGACATACCCCTGGATCTGCCCCCTGCGAAGAATCACTTGGAACTTTGCCTCCCTCTTCCACTGTAGATATATATTTAAGAAATGTGTCTGACTCTCTCACATGGTTTGAGAGAAAATTAACTGCTTTATTATTGAAAGTAGATGTCAAACTTAGGGTGGGGACAAATGCCCATATTGTCCCTCCCCACTGTTCTAAGGGAGCGACAGTGTCACCCTGTCTCCCCCCCCCCCCCTCGCCCTTCTCAGCCATCCCTGGTGCCACAGTAAACTGCCTGCCTTCTCACCTATGCTCTTCCTCCAACTCGCCCATAAATTTTAATTTTACCCTCGAGCTGTTTCAATTACGTGCATTTATTTTATTGCACATGCTTGTTTTTTTTACATTTATCAGTGAATAAATAACTATACTCGCGAGCAACTAAATCGACTCACCCATAACGCGCGCGTACAGACATGTTTCCCACGAAAAGGACATGCAAATTCATTAAAGACATATGTCGTTTTAAAGTCCGACACTTTACGTTGACACCGTTCACATAATACTCACTTCAGTACATATTGCAATAATGTAATTTATGTCAAAGTGTAGTACAATTGGGAATTTAGGTAAATGATATGTTCAAGTAAAACACACAATTGCACAATAACAAAGACAATTTATTGAAATAATATTGATGACAGCTTGTAATCGATTTTTTTAATCGATCTAATCAACGTTCTTACGTGGTCTTGAGGAATTCCGTCCCACTCATTTAACAACGCCGTTATGAGCTCGTCGATAGTCGAAGGAACTGGATTTCTGGCCCGGACCCTACGTTTAATTAAGTTCGTCCCACACATGTTCGATTGTATTCATGTCTGGACTGAGTGCTGACCAGTTCGTTGTCCGTATCGGTAAGCACGCTTAGTGGGTGAGTCGATTTGGTTGCTCGTGAGTGTAGATTATGTGTTGGAATTACTGACGGTCTACACAGTCGCGGCAAAATAGAAAATTTACGTCATCCACGTGAAAGTAACTCACTGCACGGGTAATATTTTGAACTGCAACGGTCATAAATTTGTTTTCGATGAAACATACCCAACGTTAGTGGATAATTCGTGTGAATAGGCCAGGCTGCTGGTGAATGATTGCAATGTATTGTTGACGCATAATTACAATAGTCGTGGGTTGTGTTATGGTAGCGAGTCTAAACGCTATTTACTATCTCTCTTCAAGAGTGCTATAGGGTACATCGCCGCTTGCTAACACGTAGGTCCACCCGGACTTGTTATATTGTGTGTAATCAGTGAGATAAAATCATACTAAAAATACATCTTGGTAAAGGCTGCTCATGGTAAAATGAGCACTTTTGAGAACCCTGCTTACGGTCTACTTGTATGCATGTTGTGTAATCTTTCGCCTTATGTAAAATTAGTATTGCCATGGGCATCATAACTTTATTCACACGTCGGTAAAGTAAAACTGTGAAATTATTAGGAAAGTAAATATTTTACAAATCTGCTAAGTTTTACACTTCGATTTATTCCGGATTTTCGCACGTGGGAATCATGTCGGACGATACCGCTGGTCGGCGGGTTTTCTCGGGGACCTTCCGTTTCCCCCGCCCTTGCATTCCGGCACTGTTCCATTCTCACCTCATCTCACTCTCATCGGCTCTCAAGACCTCGTGGCCAAATCAGCTCTAATTTCAACGCCTAAGATCGCTACGTTAGATCTCCCGCCAGAAACAAAATAATTTCTACTCTGCAATTATCCTGTCTGGCATGGGGCTCAGTGTGATATGTTGCATTCTTGATTAAGGGGGCGATAATGAGCTAGTAAGTTCCAGTTTGTCTAAAGTGTATTTATACACATTATTTAGTAAGAGTGGGATAGACCTCCGCGTCCAAGGTCAAGATGCGAGTGAGCGATACGGGCGACACTAACACGCACGCCTAGAGCCTCATCGCTCCTACGCGCAAGGCGTGCAGTGATTACGTCGTAACGTTGTATTGTGCAAATTAAATCTGTAACAGTGGGGTTTTATTACACGCGATGAAAGCCCACAGATTAATCTACGCCCGTATCTTTGTACTTTTCTCTTGCCGCGTAAGGCACTGCATAGGCAAGTTTTAAAAATTGCGATATTTGACCATTTTCACGAATTTATTTCTCCAAGAATAGACTTCATATCACAAAAGTACAAAAAATAGGGGCATAGATAATTGTTTTTTTATCTTTCCTGAAAAAAGTCGTTTTTGCAGAACATTTATTTACCGAGATACGCGTGTTCGCACAAACAACTTTTGTACATAAGCGTGGGTGTCCATCCCACTCTCAACTGCAGGATATTTGGCGGCGCGATCGATAGGTCATTGCAATACTCTGGCAAGGAGACATAAAGTGTGATGTTTTCAACAGCGCGCTTCTTCAGAATTTGGACATGCTTCAGGTAGATAAGAGACTGAGCAGAAGCAATTAGGCGGCACCATCGTCATTATCCTTTATTGCACAACTTCCCGACATAAAACTTAGTCCGTGTCCGAATTGGCAGATTTTCTTGACAAAATGATTACGTGACCCAATTTTGTATACAAAAATGGTGACGTATTTGGTAATTTGGTATTTCGTATTTTGTATCTACTCATCAGTTATATATATATATTATATATATAATATATATATATATATATATATATATATATATAAGGATTTCTCCCGGAAAAGATATTAAAAATAACTGATGTCAAAAAGGGTGCGTTTTGTCACAAGTGTAGAGACAAGAATTAACGAACACAAACTTCCAATATGATATTCAAAATTCACCAAAATCCACGTAGTATTTCGTACTATTTCCCCGGGATTTGTCCCGTAAAAACGATAAATTGAAGTGTCCATCGCATCTTAGGAAACTCATTAATGTTTGATATGGGCCAAGTTTGAGCACAAAGTTACGCAATAGGCTATTTTCTAGTTTTCTTAGTATAATATTTATGGATTTACACCACAATGATTTGGTCAAAAGTTAGTAGAGGCATAGCTTTCATCTTTAAAGCTTGATCTGCGGTTAAATGAAGTTCTGAGTAGCTTATATGTAAGTCTTGACTCCATAGTTCATGTATATGATGGGAATAAATTAACAATTTATTTTCGCAGAAGTGAACCATTGTGCAACATTTGCATCATTCCTGACCATTTTGTCATTGGAGACCTCAACAACCAAATCATGTTCCACATTAAATGGAGATTTCTGGTTGGATGCTTAACTTTAACAGAAGGAAGGGGTCTGTATGTAGCTTCTAGTTTGTTGCAATTTTTGTATAATGAAGGTGATTATTTCTGAGCTGTCGAATTTCTTTTAGAAGGGTCTGTTTTCTTGCGATAAGAATGCACGTCTGCAGTTCTGGAGTGGTTACAGCAATAATTCCCAAGCTGTGTAGCGTATTATGACCATCCAAAGTCCATATATCGTGGTCTACAATATCGGCTGCAAAATGAGTTAATTTTCCAGGAAACATTCTGTTTGAGTCATCACTGCTAACCGCTGCAGCATTTCTTTCACGATTCATAACTTCTTGATAAGAGCAGCAGCATACCAGTTTACACAGATTATCAATTAATCGCTTGGATGCCAAATTATGATGAAGCTGAAACTCCAAGACTTAAATGGAAAGACAAGCACTTGGGGAAATCTTTTGCATGATTTCTTGACTAATACTAGATAATTTTAGGTCATCTCCTTTTTATTCGCTAGCATTTCAAGGAAAGACTTAAGGGATGGAGGCAGAGCATCTAAGCATGTACTTGCAGACTCAAATTCAGAAGATGTTAGATAAAATCCTAGATCCTGAGTTACAGACTTGTATTCTCTTCTGATTAACCTTGCAGCTGTTTCTATGATCGCAAGTTTTTCATCATAAAGATTAGTACTACATCTGTTCTGGAACTTAACCAAAATATCATTTTCATTTTAATGGAGGCTATCAACATTTTTAGTCTCCTACTTTTTCGAGAACAACAACGCACCACGAAAATACTTAAGAGATTATAGTCATAAAATTTTCTGAAAGGGATTCAAAGTTTTCTTGGAAATGTCTTATCAACACCTGATATTCATTAATATTGTTTTAGTCTGTAATTAAAATATTTCAAATTCTTCCATAGCAATGAGGAAGGCACGATTCAGCCATCAGAATGCACATACTGTTCTTTAGATATGCTAAGCTCGACTACCCTATCACATGAAGCAGACTTTATCCTAATTACACCTTTTTTTGTAAACCTAGCAATTTCTTTATATTTAATACGATCATCTCAAAATTCACACTTATCATTGGTTACTTCATCCATGCTATTTCTATAATACAGTTCCTTAATTAAACCGTAAGCACAGCATTTCACGAATATCGTGGTACACTCCACCGGTTAAAGAATAATGATTATGATTACACTATGGACACTTAAATTGTCAGTCTCCATTATCCTTCGCGAAAGTTAAACAAACGTAATATATGTCACACATGTATTAAGCTTGTTGCATGCAATCATAAATAAATGTCCTACATATTCAAGGCAAGAGTTTACAGAACTACTGCAACCCGCCAGCACGAAACCACAACTGATACTGTCGACAATGTTGTTACAATACTTATCTAGAATCTATCTCCTCACTGCACGGCTTGTGCGTGGCTGCGAGTCTCATTTTTTGATGATGGTGTTCTGCAGAGGAAAAAGAATAAACCAAGTAAATATGAAAGTGTGTTAGCAATGCTACTCATTAAACTCAAAACTATGCTGAGGCAACACTCTATAGATGGACAGTCCTACAACCATGGTCCACATTACTATTTCTAGCTTTAGAATTTACCGTGTAGTTTTGGTTTTAGGGGCTCGGGGAGCTATCACCCCCCCCCCCCCATGTCCCTTCCTGGAGTTGCTCTTAACAGAGCGCAGCATAAAAAAAAAGGAAAACAATTAAAGGGGATTGGGGAAGAGATCCGTTCATGACATTTGCCTGTAGGGATTTCTAGAGACCATGGAAAGCCTAACTCAGGATGGAGGAAGCAAGAATTCAACATGGATACTCCGTAGTGTGAGTACTGTGTTTCACCACTTTACTACTTTAATCGGTGCTTCAAGCTGCCAGAGCTAATTTTTTTGACAAATAACAATTCGATATTACATTTGTGCTGTTAGTTAAGCACTTGTATTAATTTCTAAGATGTTTTCCGAGACTAATCCGGGAAAATAAATATAATTTATTGGTGGAGTTTAGAAAATTTTTTATATATTCAAATTTTTCTCGTAATATTTTTGGTCTTAGGATACAATGTTGTTTAATTATTAATTTTATTGATTATTTAGGGGTTGTTAAGAACGAACCTCGGGAAAATAAAATTTCTTGGTGGATTTTTGAAAATGCGAAAGGAAATTTCGTGTCTATCAGTATTTATTTTCACACTTTTGGTTGTGAGACGCTGTTTTCGAATAATACATTTTTCAAAATTTTTCTGGGACAAATACTCAGAAAATAAATAGAAATTATGAATGAAGTTCTGCTTACTTTGGAAATATGATAGGAAATTTTGTGTTCTTTAATTTTTGTCTTTGCATTTTTGGTCGTAATTATTAATTATAAATTTTTTAAATATTTTTCAAGGAATCATTCCAGAAAAATTAATATAATTTATTTGCGAATTTATGTTCATTTCGGATGTGTTATAGGAAATCTTGCGTTCTTCAATTTTATTCTTCACATTCTTTACCGTAAGACTTATTAATTTTCTTTGTGTTTTTCCGGGACAAATCCCAGGAAAAGAGTGCGAACAGTTGAGTGGATTTCGGTGGATTTTGGATATGTTAATCTACGAATTTTCTCGAAATTTGATGTAAAAAATAACCTTTTCTTGCAATTTGTTCATAAATATACCACATTTTTTCATAAAATAACTGGACTACATGCAAAAATGGCTTGTTCATTGTGCTTCTAAAAATTTGGACGCAGGTGGTCCCTACGCCATACATTGCTAGTTAGGCATTAAATTTGTTTTATTGAGTCAAAGCTGTTTTTAGGTCTTAGTTAAATCCGTTCCAGAGTGCACAGATGCGTAAGAAAGTAGACATGTAGCCTACAACAAGTTCAACGAACTGACGAGTCGAAATACATACTTTTATTTACTAGTTTACAAATCACACTAAAATTTTCATTTTTAAAAGGAAAACCATTTTGTTGTTGCGTATTCTTAAGACATAGACTACACAAAAATTCTAATTCACATATAGGTCTTACTGCTTAATATTTCGTTTGAAATAATTATTGCCAAACTTAATAGCCGATAGTAATACTGTACACATGTCAGTTCTTATACTTAATATGGTAAGCTACACGTCTATGTAAATAAAAACTAACAAATATGCTGTAGCAAAAATGAAGTTGATATCAAAACAATCGTGGTTACGAAATATTGCTGTTAGTTTTGTCAAGATCATCTTATTGTGCGTGGAATGTTATTATTCTAAGGCAATAATGCCAGTAATAATCATAAATTAAACGCAGTGAGAAAAAGTAATCTTTAAATTAATATACTGTTCAGCTTTGTCAGTCTTCAGTTAATCAACGCGGAAAACATCGTCCAGGTAGATGTTTTAAGTATCTTTGGTGTAAGGTATTGGACATTTGAACGTAAGCTTTGTCTAGTCACTTAACATTTATTCTGCTGTTATAAGACATGATAGTGAATTCTCGCTGTCGTGACAACATGTGCTGATAACAACTTGGACTTTTGAAGTGGTGAAGAGAGCAGCACAGACATTTTTTGTAAACCTGTATTTTATTGTTACATTGTGTCAGTATTTTCGTAGATTTTATGTCCGAATTCTAGAGTCTGAGAGTATTTTTTTTATGTACTGGTGCGTTTGTGTGTACAATAAGTATTAGCATATGTTTTCCAACACTCTTCGTGTATGGTTTCGGAATCATACCTCAAACTATATAACTGTAAGGCTGAAAATCTATTATCATAAAAATTTGCAAAAATTAGAATTGCGAAATCACAACAAATACAGCAAATAGACCTATTATTCTTTTTATTTAAAAGTCTCATTTAATTGGTTTAAGCTATGAAAATCATTACTGTGCAAGACAGAAATACTGGTTTGTCCTCTGCGCTGTGACGCACATTGCAAAAACTAAAGTTACAACCGAAGGCAACTAATAAAGTTGCCCCCCCTCCCCCAAGAGAGAAACCCTACGGCCGCGTCACAGCACGCTGGCAGGCATGACCTGCCGATCGACACACCCAGCTGCGGAGTGATAACACTGCGGTTATAACGTTGCGTGCTCCAAGGGAATAACACCCCCGCAGTGTTTGCGGACTTGATGCCTGCAATGTGCGGCATCGCTGCTCCATCCCTCCAACATCCCCTCACAGCCCACAGTCTGAGGATCGCATTTCGTTATGCAGTCAAGTTATTGATAACATACATAACATTATTACATTGTACATAAGTTACTATATTACCACATATTATATAAATATTGTAGTCTATCACACGTAGTTATAGGACTCAAAGTAGCTTTTAACTATAGAAACAGAAAATTACATTATTTTGTACGTACCCCATTGCAGTGGATTTAATATAAATCCAGAATTATTTCTAGAGAAAATGACACTGAGGCGGGGAATAGATGACAAGTTGGGCTTCCGTCACTAATTATACAAAAAACCAACACAGGATTCTGAACAAGTAATTAATCAGACAGCAAAGGGTACAGAATGATGAATAGGTTGGGGGGGGGGGGGGGGTAATCAGCGAAACAAGTGGACACGACGATACAAACTTGAAAAACAAAAATAATAAATATGCGGACAATGCAATGAAGACAGTGCAGACGAAAAACATTCTCGAAAATACTCAGTATACAAACATGCACAAAAACTGAACAAAATAGCGAAAACAGCACTAACAGACGCAGTGGTATCCTACGAGTAAACAGCTGCGAGATTAGTTGTCTACGGAGTTGGTTGTGAGTGCGAATTGTCCAATGTAAGTCCAGATTTCTAAGGCGAATTGCAACTGTCGGGAATATGCTCGCATTGTACATTTAATTTGTGTTGTTTGTAATAGAAAAGTGGAAGATTATGGATTCAGTTCGTTTGTACTATCCTGTAAACTGTGCTTAACGCGCCCAAATCGGCGGCAGATGGACTCATTCTCCCGCTACGAAGTTGTCAGACGACATCATCTGGTAGAGTTACGTGTCAGTCCAAAGAAAGCCCATATGTGTGTACCACACGGTTGGCTGGCGGTGAGGACTACATTTACCAATTTAAAGTTTGCTACTGGAGAATGGCTACACTGTAAGGAGTTCCCTTGCAGTTGTTCCTCACTTATCATTTCACTCATTATTTATTTTATTTTATTTTTTATCATACGTTAACGTATCCTTAAAATGTCCATCCATGTATGTTTTCTATTCAACACTTGATTTTATTATGATTATATAACGAATGGAAATTCGTTGTAAGATGTTTATGTGAAACTGCAGAGTTTATCCACACTCTACCGTGTATTTTAAAAATAACTGTTTAATTTGTTTTCAACGCACATACAAGCTAATTATTTCCTATTAAATTTCTCATACACTAGGTGTCGACATAGAGAACAATTTTATGACCACATAAAATGCCGATCTCAGGAATTTTTTCTAAGTAAAAGCTTTTTGTCATTGAGTTGGTTTGGAAAATTTTTGAGTAGAACGTTTTGGCTGGATAAGTAAAAAAGTTATGACGTTCTGGAGATGATGGCTGCAAGACTGGACGAGGTAGTTTCCACGACGGAGGAGAGTCACAAACTGATTAAAAGGATGCTGTCTCATCAGCCTGGAGTTCCGTTTCAACTGCTGAGGACGACTTCTACTTAGATGGCGACGAGATGGACCGGGGAGTTCGCCTGAATCCTATTCAGAACAGCTCTGTTTCCCTGCGCTTCGAAGGCATCGAGAACTACTAGTCTACTAGTCGTCGCAAATTAATGTAATATTGCAAATATCCTATTTTGCATGTAGTATCAGATTAAAGACAAGAATGTGTTTCAAAGTACAGTAGCAAGCTAATCAGATACCCAGAGGCTAGAGACATTGGACAAGATATCGTGAATCCAAAAAGGACTGAGCTATGACTGGTCGGGTACTTACATATTTAATTTATTAGCAATTTCCAAGAAACAGTGCAAGATTATTAAAGTGACGGTTGCACGTGATTTCACAATCATGTATACCGATGAATATGTATGGGGAAAATAGTAGTTGTTTTTCAAGCCATTAAAACTAAACTCATTTCATTTATTTTACACAACTGGCAGCAGATATAATTATCGTTTTTCTCGTTTCATTTAATGGTTGAATATTGTTTTAAGGGAGAATCTGTATTTTTTCAATGTGTAAAAATAATTTGTTTCGTCTTATTAAAAATGGTAGAATATTTGAATTGCCTGACGTTCTTTGTATGTGGAGTGCTTAGTTGAGATGCACTAGTTCTTCAGAATAATACAATTGAATAACCGCTTGTTTTAAAGAGGTTGTTTAACATGAGTCCTTATCATTACTTATTTTTACTTGAAAACATTACTGATTATAATATTCTCCATCTATTCATCTATAAAGGTGCTCATAGCATATTTAAATTGCTATAATTTAATTTAGTTGTAAATTCACCTTTGTGTTATGTTTTCACACTGTCATCATCTTACATCACAATAATTTTTTATTTCACCGCCCCTTACTCTCCACTACAACACCGACGGATGAAACACATTATAGGCTATTCACTGTAAAACGAGCACTTTTGAAAGCCCTGCTAAGATGTACTTGTATGCACGTTGGTTGTGTATTCTAGCGCCTTATGTAAAATTAACATTGCCATGACCTCATCACTTTATTCATATGTGGGTAAGTGAAACTGCGAAATTATTAAAAAGTAAATGTTTTACAAATATGCTCATTTTTACACTTCAATGCATAAAAATCACAGAAAGCGAAAGAAATCATTTCAGTTAACACAATTGGTTATCCTAACACTTTTTATTCGACGTTAAGATATGTAACTGCTTCTCATCTATCGTTATAGGCCGTTCACGGTAAAGTAAGCACTTTTGAGGCCCTAGTTACTTTTTTCTTTCAGCCATTTTTTATCCTTCAACCACCTTTTAAAATAATTATTGCCATATAAGTAATAAATTCAGTGTATAGATCCCACCGCACCCATAAGTTAACATATAAGCCTGAAATAAAATATATTTATTGACTATTATTATAAACGAGATGGATTTCAAAAGTGCTCACTTTACCGTGAATAGCCTATACCAACTTTACTGGGTGCAAGTCACTCAATGCACCCGTTAAAATACATGGAGGTACGAGCAGAGCCTTTTTTCTAAGGTTGCTTTCATAAGTGCTCACTTTATCATGAACAGCATTTAGATGATTGACTGTCAAAAGACTCTTAGCTTAGTCCAATTATGTTTACTGATATTGGCCACGGGCAGTGACGTAACAACTGCATAGTTTGTCCTTAAATTCAGTAAAGGTCGCCAGAATGGGTGTAAATGCGTACCGAAATTGTTTTCGTTCACCGAGATGTGTTAATATTTTGTGTCCACTCTCTAATTCATTATTATAACATATTTCTGATAATTTATTACATTTTCACTTCTGAATTATTGAAATTCTATTCATACGCAACATGTAATTTTATTTGGGTTTTGATAGCAGCAAAATGAAATTTATAAGAAAATCCAAAATGTCTTCATATGACACCTTAAGTTCCCTAGCGAGGCGCCTAAAGAAGAGCCACGTAAGAACGTCTATACAAAAGTTACGACCAATGCAGGTAGTAGAGAAAAAATCCTGTTTAATATAGACATGTGAATACATTTTTATGAAATAAGAAATTATTTATACCTGAAGGTTTAAGATCCAGGTTATATAGTAAACTTGCTGGGTACATTTGAGATTTATTAATAAACTGCTAAACACTGATGGCGGCTGTTTATGATAAAGTGAGCACTTTAGAAATCAACCTTTGAAAAATATCACTGCTCTTACCTGCGTGTATTTGAATGGACCACTGAGTTACGTGCGACCAGTAAAGTTGGTTACGACGTAGGCGACGTAGTTCCATGTTTAAACGTTTAACGAGAAGGGTTAAGTGAACATGTATGAAAACTTAAATTATTAATTTTGATTTCTGCTTTTTTGTTCATTTACTTGACCGACTAATAAATAAAGCCACCAGACACATGTCAATATTAATGTTACGTATGGCTGAAGATTACACAATGTTCATACAGCGGCATAACGGACAAACGCCAAGTTTGATGATGTGGGGCATCATTGAAAAAAAAACCATGTTATCTAAGACTCCTATATACCGAGGGAAATCTTAACAACAACCACTACATCAGGGAGGTTTTAGAGACCCAAGGTCCTGCCCTTCCTTTAGACAACCCCACATGCCATATTTCAGCAGGCCATATGTGGCGAGGAATGTACAAGCCTTCTTCAATAAACGACGGTTACCACTGCTTCCTTGGCCTGCACGTTCACGTGACATGTCTCCCTTCGAAAATGTCTGCGATATAGTTGGTCAGCGACTTGTTCGTCACGGACCTCCAGCAACCACTGCTGATGCTTTGTGGACTCGCATACAAACCGCGCGTGGAGGGAGATACCCCAGAAGCATATCCAAGTCCTCTTTGATTCCATGTCATGACATTAGGGGCTCTGGTTGCAGCACGTGGGGGCTTTACATCATAGCTACTGAATTCTCAAGGACAGAGATCGTGTACAGTTGTGTAATTCTACTCAATTTTATATTCTCATGTACCTAACCTGTGGAATACAGTTCATTCCAATGTTGCATTTTTCACAAACGTTAGTGTATAACACAGCGAAAAGGTAATATACACTAACTGCAAAAAAAAACACCGATCACTATGAACGAATCGCGCGTGTACGACGAAGGTTGCCGCACAGTATCGTCATAGCCCGACACATGTGACCAACTTGCTCGCATGTGCCACTAGGAAGCACACATGCCCCGTCATCGTTCATTCCTCCAAAACAACGAATGAGACCTCAGTAGCAGCGTGAGAAGAGTAAGCCACAAAGACAAGTTCAGTGAACACGCAGCACGCCCCTACGATATGTACGACAAGCCTTTGCCCAACTGATGAGTTTGAGAGAGGCTTCCGAGAGCCAGGTTGGACGTTTCGGCGCACTGCTCGCCTCTTGAACCGTCCTGCCTGCTCTGTGAGCCGGTGTTGGACGCAGTGGGGACAGGAGGGTGCACACACCCGTCAAAAAGACTCGGGTCGACCCCGACGGATCACCAGCAGGGAGGATCGTCTCATTGAGTGACAGACTGTACGCACTCCACAGGCGTCACTGAGCACCATCCAGGGACATGTTACTGCAGCTGTGGATACGCCTGTGTCCACTAGTGCCATATCCAGGCGGCTAGCAGAACGGGATCTGTTGTTGCGGCGTCCCTTACGACGTCTACCATCACGACCTGAGCATCGCCGAGCATGCGTGACCTTCTGCCGGGAACGGGCAGCATGACAGCTTGCGAATTGGCAACGAGTGGTGTTCGGCGGCAAATGACGGAGTTCTGTACGGATACAGACGACCGTCGAGTCTGGAGACATTCTGGCCAGTGCTGTGATCCACGACTTCGTTGTAGAGCAGCACATCGCCCCAACGAGAGGTGTCGTGGAATGGGGTGCAATTTCATACGATTCCCGTACCCCACTGTTGGTGAATGAGGGAACCCTGACGGCGCAGCGATATGTCCAGGAAATTCCGAGACCACATGCGCTCCCCTTCCTTGTGCAGCTTGACAACTCTATTTCCCAGCAGGATGATGCCCGGCCTCACACAGAACGGGTATCTCTGGCCTGCCTTCGTGATGTCATCATACTTCCTTGGCCAGCAAGGTCTCCTAACCTATCGCCCATCGAGAACTTTCGGGTCCAGATTGGACGGCAACTTCAGCCAGAAGCGGCTATAGCGGATTTGGAGGATCAGTTTCGCCAGCTGTGGTAGGATCTTCCACAGGAGAACATCCAACGTCTGTATGTCTCCATGATCCAACACCGTAGTCAGTCCTACGATGCCACCTTCGCGATGGTAAATTATATTTTTTTGCAAATGAGTGTACATTAAAGCTGTGGAACACGTGCACTACTGGGAAGACTGACGGAAAACCAAAAAGCAACGAGGTCACGTGACGCCAACAACGCAAGACCACCCACCAAAGTTCACCGCACGAAGCTTTTCACCTCGCCAGCGTTGTAGATTATCGGCCGCCAGGAGAGGAGAGAGTCCACGGTTCGAATCCCACGCCTTGTTAATTATTCCATGTCACTTCATCGTGCAAATGTATTCCTCCCCCGCCCTTCACCTTCCCCCGCCATCCTTTTCCATTAGGGGACCGTCCCTGCTCCCCCCAAACGCTCTACTCCACGACCCGGAAAATGTCCACTGAAATGATAAAACAATTCTGTGGAGAATAATTATCCAAATGAGGGCCTAGTTGTCTGCAGTTCCCCTGCGGGCACTTAGTATGATTGTCTGTCTGTTCGGGTGCGCGCGTGAGTGTGTGCGTACGTCTGTGTGGGCATTGCAGTGACGTCACGCGCTCATCTGAATGCAGCATATTTTTAATGCCGTCAGGCAGCTACGGTAACACACATTACAGCTTAATTTTTAAATGCGAAGAAAAAAACGTTTCCGTTTTTTTTTTTTCATGAAAAAAAAAATTGGAATTCATAAACTCCTCTCAGGTTCGTCAGCTACAGAATAATATGAACTCGCATTTTCGGTTGAAACGATTCATTAGAGACCACAAAAAACTCAGGTTTTGATTTGACGGTTGGTTTGACTTTACATTCCTCTCAAATGCCCTAACCTCTGAATATTTTTTTTTGTTTACTGGCTTTGTGGCGAAAAAAAGACCTTTTTAAAAAATGTTACACATGTTTCGATTTCCAGGTAACTCGTAGGAACTTACAAAATTCATATTATTATTCCGTACCCGAACGGTTCTTTCCATACTTCAGTAATCATTATCACTTTGTTTGCTTGGAGCTTATGAAGTGATTATTATTGAGGACAGTGTTGAACATGACTCGCCAATTTTGAACTAAATGTTTGTTGTTGCCATTAAAATATTTTCAGAATGATGAAGGTTTGCAGAATGAGAAAAACGGTGCAGCCGCACAATTATTTATACGTATTTTGCAGGTCCTTGCTAAATCGCGTTACGAAACGCAACGCGTGCCAGAGAAGAGGAAAAAAAGTCCATGAACATAACAAATAATTTGTAAAGGGGTGACAATTGTGAACTGCGACCATTGCACGTTCGAGTAACATGCACAGTGAATAAGTACTGATCTTACCACAATTCATAACCGGTAAGAACCTGTAATATTACAATTCAAATATATTCAAGAGTGGTAAAAATTGAGTGACCAAATTGCCTACTCAATTCATTATTTACCAACCATTTGCTTTACCTGCTAGTTTGGTGACATAATTTCTATTTACCAATATATGATTGCTACTGTTGTACGTGCTGCACGAAAGAAACTAGTAATAATGTCTGCTGTGTAGACAAACTTTCCCGTGCATGTTAATATACTTCCACGTTTTATTATTGGCGCGTCAGTGACCAATAAGAGGAGCGCATTAATATCGAAACTGTGTGAAATATTGCTCAGGATTCAAGTTATCTGATTGTCGACCTGCCGTGGCGCAGTCTGTTTGTGCGCCGCCCTTCTACGTTGCGGGAGGCCCTGGGTTCGAATCCTACGTAAGCCATAGTTGTTGGTTTAAGTTAGTCTGTATTTTGTATTATACTTGTTTATAATTTCCCCACAACTTCTAATCGGGAAGGCACATCGGAATTTTCAAACACTACGAAACATAAATAAAAGCTTCCGAACATTTCATAAAGTGTTACGCATTCATTGCCTTGACTATATTCTATTTGTAACCGCTGATAAAAAATAAGAGATTATTTATGCGGCCACTACACCGGAGGTAACAGCAGAAGTCTAAAGTCTGTCACGCTGTAACATTTTTCTGTAAGGCTGCTTCCAGTAGGTTTGGTCTAATTAAGTTGGAAGGTTGTGATATTGCTTGCACGTTGTAAACGCCGCCGTGTTCGTCTGCAAAAATTGGTTGGCTCTATTTTTCATTATATATTTCATAAATAGAACCCGTCGTAAAAATGTCTTAGATGTTTCACGAGTTCAGTCAATCAGAATCGCGCACATAAAAAACGGTTAAATAAAACTACAATAAACTTCGAAGTGGCGGCCAAAAAACTAGAAACGAAATAAGGTTATGGATATAATTAATTTATATAAAATCAAAAAGTCAGACTAAGTCCGTTATTTTCAAATATACTCAAGATTATCTGACCAAATTTGTGTCACGGCAAAATTTTAATGACTGTATTTCGTCTCAAATTTTACTGTCAAATATAATTGAAGGAGAAAATTTGACATTGTAACCGGACCTGAAGAAATTATCTGCGTGATCTGTCGGTCAGTAAAACTAGATGACATACAGTATCTTTACACTCAAGTTGAAACGAAAAGTACAAAATTCCGGAAAGGTTGTGATCAATCCTCCTTAAGGTGTCAGTCTACTAAGCACTATTTACAGAGCTTGGGACACAATGGCAAAGGAGCCACTCTTGCACGAGGAAAAATGCCCTGCCGCATCTTTACAGAAGCAGTTGCAGTTGAACCGGCCCAGAGACTTTTCTTTGTGTTGCCTACAACTTTGCGACTTAAAAAGTCGAGACGTTTTCAACATTGCAGATTGATTCTGTACTCTGTTCAGTTCGTAATGCATGTTTACAGGTATTCAGCTAGTACATTTCAATATACACGATGTTTCGTAAATGCATTAACAAGTCCGCTCGCGAATCTTTCACGAAAATAGGCTATAAAGTGAAAACACACATATTACATATTGTCTAGATTGCGTCCTAAGGGCATTACAACGCCTTGAAGTTGGAGCAGAACAGTGAGGCAATTGCACATTTTAGGTAATGTATTTACAATCGAACCATGAGCTTCTGGATAAAGGGTGAATGGGCAAACGTCTGTCTCCATCATCATATTTATTCGTAGGAAAAAAAGGAGGAAGCACCCCACATTTTGCAGAAAATGTTGTCCTATCGACGATGTATTGTGCGACATATTATGAATCAGTATGTTCAAATAAACGAAAATGGTCCCTTGTGTCATTTCCATAAACCCAACCGTTTCGGAAGAAACCACGCATTAAATTTACTGTGTACCTGGGTACTTACGCAGCACGCAAATACATTTGGAATAGTGGATACAGACGTTTTCGCCTTATTTTTACCTGACATATATACGAGCGGGATTCGTAAATGCAATTAATTACAAAATAATATCTTCTGTAGCAGCGTGAATTTTTTCCTACTATTCTGAAAGTTCTGAGAATTAAGACAGCAATACAGTTGTTTTCAGACTAGTCCCTAATGCGTGTTCGTTACATAGGGAAATATAAATTATGTTCAATAATTTCTATTAAAAACACGTATTTCGAAAAAAAATAAATAAATAAATAAACTGTGATGAACTCCACGCGCTATACAAGTAGGTTATTTTAGGTTATTTTGCGACTACTTGCCACGCTCGCCACTAGGCGAGGTAAGAACATTAACGCCTATGTTTGTAATAGGTATGTCGGAACAAAGCATGGTAGAGGAGATCTTGAGGATAAACCATCCAACGAAGGGCAGGCAGACACAGTAGGCGGCAACACAGCTCTATTATTGTCCTGTAGAGAAAGTAAATGTGAGCAAAACATCTCCACCAGACCAAGGTGTGTCTAAGAGCGAGGATCTTATCAACGATGTGAGAGGATGAATACTGTTCACAGTAAATGGAGCACTTCTGTCAGCTTAAGATCTACTTGTATGCACGTTATGTAATCTTCCACCATATGTAAAACTAACCTTGCCATAGCCCTGGCAACTTTATTCAAGCGTCGGTCACGTGAAACTGTAAAATTATTAGAAAAGTATATATTTTACAGACTTGCTGAATTTTGGACTTAAATACATTAAACAAAAAAAAAAAAAACAGAAAACATACGACATAATTCAATTAATCATAAATATATGTCTAACAAGTTTATTTCACGTCAAGATAAGGAGGTACTTTCCCTACTCTGTTACCAACTTACCTGGGCGCATGCCAGCTGGTTCACCTACAGGTAGCGCCAGTGACATTTTGCAAACGTTGATTTCAAAAGACCTCAATAAAGCGCGACCAGCTTGTGCCAAAGACCGTGAGAGCAGTAGCTTATGTCTAGTCAAGTGTCGTGTGAGCGGGAGGTGCCCGCACTGATTGGGCGTATCGCAGTTCTTTGTGGTCGGCCACCACACGCAGATTAGCTCAACAGGGAACCTGTGCTATTGTGTGAATCACGTTGACATGACGCCTTCGGATGCCTTGTGTTACGATGCGTCACCTCTAATATCAGCAATGGTGTTGCAACCACGAGACTGACTGTTTATTACCAGCGACAGAAAAATTTCGCGGATTCGGTGGCATGTGGGTTGGATGGTAGGTATAGTGCTTAAAGATACTCGTCGACAGCGAGGTCATTAGAGTGAATGGATGAAGAGATTTTGGCGGCTCATAACATCGAGGTCTTGAAAGTCTATGATGATAAAGCGAGGTGAGTATGGAGCAGCACAGGAATGAAAGGGCGGGGGAAACAGGAGATCCCCGAGAAAACCCGTTGACCAGCGGCATCGTGCGGCACGACCCCCACATGCGAAAATCCGGGAGCGACCCCGCCGGGAATCGAACCATGTTCGCCTGGGTGGGAGCCGAGCAGTCTAACCACTACACCACCGCGGCCCCTGAAAACATTAGTAGAGATCCGAGAATTTCGCGGGTTCAAAGAACTGTATGCTAGACTTCACAGTCTTATATACTTTTATACAGATATCAACTGTTTATTGGTTGAGTGTTGTGGCAATAAAGTACGGTGGTTGCGCGTACAATTTATTGCGTGTTTGTTATTGGCTCATTTGTCTCCAAGAGGTGTCAAACAACACGTTGACCAATTATAAGAGTAACATGAATGTACAAGTATGTGAATTCCAACTTGTCTAGAAATGAACCCGCGAAATTCTCGAGTCTCTAGTCATTAGAGATGGTGCAAGTTGCTCAGAAAAGGCAGGTACGGGGAAGGAAATGGCGATGGCCTTTATGAACGAACCACCCCAGTACTCGCCAAGATTGTTTTAGAGAAACCGTAGGAAACCGAGATCAAGATGGCCGGGCCGCGAGTCGAACCCAGGTCCTCCCAAACGTGAGTCCGAAAGTTTACCACTGCGCCACCTCACCTCACTCGGTCCCTTTGATGTGCGCGTACGTAACCGTCGATTGGCTGCGCGAGTATCTGGGGAGAGGGCCTTGTGTCTCATTGGTCGCCACGTGCTGAGGAAGATACCCTATTGGCCGGGCCTCCGGCCGGCAACTAAGCTACCGCGTGCTCTGTGACCAACGGTGTTCTGCCATGTTGTTGGCCAGTGACGCCATTTTACTAGCGTGTGCCGCTGGTGTTGGCAGTGCACAGCGGCTGCATATCATCCAGGTATCCACCTTTAATACAGTAACAACCCCACTCAGTATTGCTGCAAGCGCCATCTAAGGCTCCAGCACAGTAATCATACCAACCATGGTGATAAACTATGTATGTACACAAGCTGCTGTCAAAACAAGACTGCTAATTTGAGCTGACGTTAACCAATTAAATAATTTATTTTCCTTCGTAAGTTAATACACTATCAAAAAACCTTTTTTTTTGTCTTCCACCGCTCTTTAAAACTTCACAATTTTTACAATTTCACAACGTGATAAAATAGTTACTTAAAATTACGTTCTTTTTTTGTTTTTGATTAAAGTTTCATAATAAAATATTACTTTCTTGAAATACTAAACGTTAAGAAAACCGTACGTTGTCGATACAATATTAATACTGAGATCAGGTACAAATAGTACATTTTACTTTACAGATATCAATTTACTTAACTAGGTCATTATCCGTTACCAAGTTCCCTACAATTACCATTTCCTTACAGTACGCACCGAAGCACAAAGGCCTAGTGTGTCCGCCGGTCTCACTACCGTCTTCGTATAGCGGGCGAATCACCTAAATCTTGCACCACAAATATTTCTGAAATGGAAGGTTCTATTGATGTGCTGGTTTCTCAAAACAGAAGTTTAAACAAGGGCTCATAATTCCAGCCCAGACAGAGATTTTAATACTTATTTGAAAAGTGTATTTCTTGAACACAGTTACTTTATTTTCGACGGGAACAATACTTATCCACAGCAATAAATAAAACCAGCGGAAATTACAATTGTAATAGTTTTTTTTTTCTTCAAGTAGTTTAAGTGCTTTCGTGATATGCCGGTGCAAAATGTGTAATACGCTTCCTGAATCATGCCACTCCTTGCGATTGCAAGGGAGCTAGCTTGCAGATTTATATCAACATTAGCTAGAACATTAATGTCGCCCTCTTCTACGGTTACTCGTTTTTTTTTTCTGTTACGTTTTCGAGGTGTTATACATCCAGTTTCTCGTAACTGGTTACAGAGTTTTGCAAGTAATTGTCGAGATGGTTGACATCTACTGGGATATCGTTCAGCGCAGGGCTTTCGTTGCTCTTATCGAGCACTAACAATACCGTTTGTATCAACATCGAAAAGTCATTCGATTGTAAAAATTTATTCATCGGATTGGCGATCAAGTAGAGTTATTCTTTTTTACGTTAAACATCAAACCAAATTTATTCGTACACACGGTAAGCATTAAGCAAACAATTTAATCAATGTTTTAAATTGTCTATGTTGTAACTATTCCATAAAGTTGGCGTTCTTGACCAAGTTGTTTACAAGTTTCGTACGTGAATAATTTGAATTCCAAATTTGAAATGAGGAAAATTAAAAAGAAATGTGTAACAAGATGTTGGGTTCCTCACTGTAAAATTCGAAGCCAAACACACTTGTTAAATACTTCACCTTCTCCAGCAATCCATAAATGTAAGTTTCTAAACCAATTTTGTTTGTTTTGACTGGTATCTAGGTTTAGGCTGTTTATCTGGTTACAAACTTTCTATTATTTTCTATAATAATCAATACTTTTCCTAAATATTTGTCTGTTTTATTCAAATACTACAGTTAACTGTCAAAACAAACAAAATTGTTTTTGAATCTTAACTTTTTGGATTGCTGGGAATCTTTAATAAAGGCACCGCCCTGCAGAGCAAAAAAAAAAAAATACAGAAAAATACAAACCAATTAAATTACATAAGTTTAGTAATTATTAATGCAAAATAATCCTTATCATGCCCTCTAAAATTATATTTTATTAATATTAATGTTATATAATAGCTAAGACAAAATAATTATTTGTTTTTATGTTGGTCACAAGAGAAGCGTTAGCAGTCCGATCGTAAAGAGATACGAAGCAAAGAAGTTCAGCCCAGCAGTGAAATCTCTTTTTCCCTCCCGTAATCTTTGGTTCAGCGTACACATTACAAGCACGAACAGCATTATTCCTACATTCGTCATACACCATGAGCATGTCGGCTTTTTCAGCATTAGTATAATAACATGTTCCAGCACCAGCCCGTCCCACGTCTAGGTAGTGTGAACTATCACAAAGTACTGAGAAGAAGGTCTCAGTGCAATCTGTGTGTAAAGGAAACAGAATATAAACACGCTTACGAACATCGTAGCCTAGTAACTATAGGCTGTTCACGGTAAAGTGAGCACTTTTGAGGCGCCTTTCTGCTGTTTCTTATCCTCCAACCAACTTTTAAAATAAATATTGGTATCTACGTAATAAACACAGTGGGTAACACCACGCTCGGAAGTTAACGTCTAAGGCTAAAATAAAATATATTTATTGATTCTTATTCCAAATAATGGGGATTTCAAAAGAGCTCACTTTATCGTGAATAGCCTATAAGTAATTAAACAGAACAAACAACTATAGGTATTTTAAATTGTCATATTACGATAGCATGTAAACTACTTGCACTAGAATACTGCAAAAAATACCACTGACATTATAATTGTCTCTACTTTTATTGTCTTTGTGTAAATAGGTATTGTTCCATTTGAAAAAATTTAACTGTTTTAAAGAAATACATATTTTAACATAATTATTAAAATCTGTGTTTCGGCTGAAATTACGAGCCCTTGTCTGAACTTCAGTTCTGTGAAACCAGCACTTCAATATCGCCTATCATTTTCGGAATATTTGCACTGCAAGTTTTAGGTGATTCAGCGTAAGATATCAATAAATAAGTGTTACACATTAAGGCCAGTTGCACACGTGCGGACTATGTCCACGCGGCGCCGCTGCGGTGCCGCAAAAGCGTTCCACGAGGGCTTGGCTTATACGTAGCAGTGCACACGTAGCTGGGGCGCCGCTACGGTACCGCGCGTCCACTGAGCGTGCATTTACCGTAAATGCATTCCATGAGGGGTTGGCTTATATGTAACAGTTCACACGTAGCTGCAGCGCCGCCGCGGTTTATGTCCGCACGCGTCCACACGGCCTAATAGGGGTGGTACATGAAACTAAATGTAAATAATGTTATTAAGGTACTCATGTCCGGAAATACTTCCTTATAACAAGACCTGGCGTTAAAAGTGAGCAGGGTTGTCGGCAAACCGGTGGCAACCGAGCAGTGTAACAGCACGTACCGGGAATTACATGTGTAGGTTGAAGGAGTTTTTCAATGCCCCATTTGACGCACAGTAGGAAGTCCCATTGCCTGGGGCCACCTCGCTCCCCCGACCTAACGCCTCTGGAGTTCTACCTTTGAAGACACGTAGAACACTGGTGTACGACACTCCTGTGAACACCAGAGAAGACCATTAGAACAGGTTTCGTGCAGCATTCGACACCATCACGAACATGCCGGCCATCTTCAATGATGTGCTCTGAAACATGCTGCGGCGCTGCAGAGTATTCATCGGCATCGAATGAGGAAGAGACAATTTTGAGCATCTGATGTACTCTCTACGTGTGAAATAAACCTGTTTAAAATACTGATTTTCACACTCACATTTCGTAATACCTGACGCCACCCTTACAAGCTATACTAGCCATTTTGGGTATAAGCAGGCATTTCTGGACATGGGTACCTTAATAAAATATGTTCCATTTCATCTCATGTACCACCCCTATTAATTTGTAACACTTATTCATTGACATGCTGTATATTGTGAAGCACAAGCCGCTATCCCCGTCTCAGGTGTAGAACGTGCTGGAGCCGCTTGGTCGAATCTTGCCAGTAGACTCAAACCACCCGGTGACATGACCGATTACAGCGACACACAGGCCACATAACGAAAGGAATCCTAGGAGAGGCCAGCCTCGTGTTCTGTTCCATGATGAGCTTGCACAGAAGCGTAGCGTCACGAACCAGCAGGACAGCGTGCAGCCCCGTCAAACTACGCCGCTCGAGCAGTTCCAGGTAGGACGGCTCTTCATTTCCAGCAGACTCCCGCTCGCACCGACCATACCTCCCATTCATTGCAAGTTCTCCCTCTTCGACAAATCAAGAATAAATCTCGGGGACATGACCGCGAGCACCAGGGCAGGGTTCGGAACAAGGACCGTCAGGAGCAGACGCCCCCGCCAAGCTGCCGTTTGACGCCGGCGCAGTGGTTAGGGGGCTCAGGGGGTGGAGGGAGCACGACAGGGGGTGAAATGGGGATCGTTCATGTTTATAGCCAGCCCCTGAACGAGCAGTCTATTTTCAATACGGCTGGAGTCGTGACGTGTCGCCCGGCCTACCCAATTGAGCCCCCGGGAGTGGTTGAATTGTTGGCAGCAGAGGTAGAGAGGAGGGGGGATGCATGTGAGAGGTGGAAAGGGGGGTAGGTTTTCCCGCGCATCGGTCATACACCCCCACTCCACCCCCTAGCCGAAACCCTTCAAACCCCCATTGCCGGGTAAAACACGGGCTGAAAAGGGGTGAGATGGTGAGCGGAGTGGAGGGTCGTTTACCACCGGGGGCTGTCAACAACGGGTGTTGGGACCTTCACATAGTGCATGCTGGGGCAGGGAACAATGGAGCCTCGCCAGATAGATAGCCGGCCAGCCCCGCTGATAAACAAATTGCCCCTGATGCCGCACACTCGACCGACTGCTCGAGCCCTCCCTCCTACACTACCTGCTAAAACCCGGCAAGATACCTCCCTGCCTACAACCTCCACCCAGTACGACAAATGGAGTAATTACACTTTACAAATTACCCCATTACCAGTAATTATAAAGTACTTGTGTACGAGAAAAGCAGTAACAATATGAGACACCCAACTCTCAGTCTTCCTCGACACTTAAGTCTACTCCAGACACAGGAGATACTAATCAGCCATCATGTACTTTATTCAGTTACTTTTATTCCAGTCTTTAAGAATACGCTTGATAAGTTGTACGCAAAATTTACAGCGTGGTGTAATATAGTCTGGAAACAAGAAGAAATCCTCAAATAAATGCTTTTACCTTGAGACAAGTAGACTTTACACATATGCCCGCATATTTTACCTCAGTTGCCAACCAACAGTGTTAGGAAAAAAGAACAGGATGTTCCTTCGCGTTTGTTTTCCTCTTACTCCCTATAGATAACGAATATTTTGAAACCATTCATATGTAATTCTTTGTATGAATAATATATAATTTTGTAAGGAATAACTTTCAGAAATGACTCGAAATTCTTTCATGAAAAATCGTATTTTGCCAAATAGCAAGTACAAAAAGTAATAATAAAACTATATTAAATATTTTATTAATCTGTGGTCATTCACACTAAAACGTGACGCCCATGTGAGAAAGCCTAAACGGTGAAGGTTTGCGTCCAGTATTCGACATGACTCAACTACATGAAACGAGTTAGGTTCGAACGGGTCAGGCTTACTGTAGTCTTTGAGGCCGGAGGTCTTTAAAGTCCATATCTGTATAGTCGTGAAAAGTTAATTTTACAGTACACCTTGTAACAAATTGTGGAAGTTTCAATTTTTCATTTTATTCAGTGTGAAAAAGGGTTCTAAGTATTTTTAGGAACAAGAATTCCAACAATAAACTTATAAAAACTTTACAGGAAAGTGAAACACACGTTTGTTACAATATTATTAAGACATTATAGGTTAACCACTTCATGTAACATAGCGTATAACTCCGAGATCATGTGCCAATTCAGTGTATTGCGATAAGGCATATGATGCAGTGCTGGCGTTACTTTTGGCAGCCTCCGGTACGCAAAACAAATTCGGAAATTCGAACGCCTTACTGAGTAATATATCGCAAAATTAGTTATAGTGTTACTGCACGCACAGCGCCGAATAACTTAAGGGGCCCACGGTGGTGTAGTGGTTAGACTACTCGCCTCCTACCAAAGCGAACCAGGTTCCGTTCCCGGCGGGATCGCACCCGTATTTTCGCATGTGGGAATCATGCCGGACGATACCACTGGTCGGTGAGTTTTCTCGTGGATATCCCGTTTATACTATCCCTTAAATTCCGGCGCTGCTCCATACTAACCTCGCTTCACCCTCATCGACTCTTAAGACGCAGATGTTAAGAGTCGCCCAAAACTCTCCACTCCATTAAGAATAACTTTAGTTAAAATGTAACACTACGCTCACACGTGTACTGACAAATAAAGGTTGTTCATTGTAAACTGAGCACTATTTAAAGCCCTGATTAAGATCTACTTGTATGTGTATTCTTCCACTACAGGTCGGTCGAGTGAAACTGTGAAATTATTATAAAAGTGAATGTTTTACAAATTCGTTCATTTTTGCTCTGATAAGCATTAAGAAAACAGAAATCAAAATAAATAGTTTCAGTATTCATAAGTGCTCGTCTAACAGTTTTAATTCAACATCGAAATATGGAACTACTTTCCTTGTGTCGCTACCAACTAGATACATGCCGTTCAGTATACTTTATCAAATATATGTAGGTATAGGGGCACAGATATTTCCCAAAGGTTGATTTCAAAAGTGCTCACTTTATCGTTTACAGTCACTTGGCAGGTTTTGTAAAGTCAGTCTTTGTTCACAATTTTTATCGTATAGTTACTAGCGCGTTCTTTGCGAAGCTCTTGCATCACCATATAATATACCGACATCCCCTCGTCAAGGTACAGTGAACTCTCCCGTCGCAAGCGACTTGCTGCGGGAACCGGACCCACATATTTTAATTCACGCTGCCGGCTATCGATACTGGTTTCCTTTTCGTTTTATTCCACCATTCCTTCTTCCCTTCCTCTTTCACGGCCACCCTTCCCCCTCTCATGATCATTATCATGTGACGGGAGGATGTCGGGGCAATTTTCATACCGAATCCTTCCTCCACGTCTGGATGCACAGACTATCGCCGCACTTGCGTAACACTTTTATTGTAGTCCATTCACGGTTACTTCAAACTTTTCTGAAGCACTACTGAAGTTCTGCTTCCAGGATATTCCTCCGCCTCATGCAAACTAAGCTTAACTAAGTCTAGAAAATTACACCAGAGAGACAACACACCACATTCGTGCGCACACTGTTTAATTATGTTTTGCATAAGAATTATTTCTTACAAGGCATTACCAACACACTTATTTTATCTCTGGTTTAACTCATATCAATCTATTTAACCAAAAATTAAAAACTTTTATTTTATCATAAGTATAAAACACGTGTGATACATCGAATATTTAGGAAACAACCACACACGTCATACATGGAGTGATTTTTCAAAGGTTCGATTCAAACAGAGAGAAGAAATCGCGAATAGACTATAGTATCTCATCGTCGTTATAGTTTTACCAACATAATTTTTGATGTGGAAGTCGAATCTGCGTCACTGACTCATACTTCTGTTGAGTTTTGCGTTTTGGTGGCATCGTAACGCAGACAAATGCAAAGTCAAGGAAGGATGTTCGTCGATAGCGTAGGCATTGCGTTTTCATTGATAGCATATATACTGCTCTTGCGTGTCGGAGAGCTTTATCCAGACCGAAAACATAAACTCAAGCACATTTATGAATTACAGCCCGTCATCAGCGACTAAGTGGTCAAGCGCACGCTTCCAGCGCTCGTACAATTTTAACTATGCACTGTTAAAAATTCCCATATATTTAAGGAATGTTTTACGGAAATGAAGAGTGTATGTACGGAAAGGTAATCCGTAATGACGAAAAACGGAGTTAATTCCGTAAGTACAAATTACGGAATGTCTCCGTATTCCCTTTGGCTTCGAGTTACGGGGACGAACAATGCCAATTCTAAGCGAAGCTTTCTTCGCCACTGTAACAAGAACATTATCGTTTCTGCGGCAGGTAAGGTTATCAGCGCAACTCTGGCCTATTCTTTCGAACATTAAAATATAGCATCAGGCGTCTATAGCATTTGGAAACACTAAAAATACATAAATTTAATAGAAACTGAATTTTTGCTTTTGACGTTTGAATACAAATATAAAGTTATACGCCTATGTATAAGTGAGAGTTGTAGGTGAATGGTTAGAGTCTTAGGCTGGTAACTTTTTGACTCGGGTTCCAACCTCGCTTAAGTACAAAATATGTTATCTTTTTAATGTAGTTTTTTATTCACGGTAGAACACCCACACAACGAAAATTTTAAAGGCATTTTTATTGTCTCTTTTTATTTTAAATGGAAAGTACAGAAAACTAACTTGGAAATTAACGGAGAGGTTCCGTGAAATTTACGGAAAATCCGTTTCTGAAAATCAGTGTCCGTAATTTTACGGAGAGTTTACGGACGCATCTGGATAAATTTTTACCAGCACTTTTCCGTAAAATAAAGAAAAATTTTTGTAACAGCGTGTGGGCGCGTGACGTTTAACCTAAAACACTGACCTCATTCGCAGTGTCCAACAACTAGTGTACATGAAAGCTAAGTAATTATTTTTCGTTTTAAAAGTTCCACGAAACGAGTAGAGTATTGAAAAAATATGCTACCACACGAATTCTCGATCTGTCCAACGATGTCGCCCAATGAACATAACGTCACCAAGCCTACATTACACTGTACCCACTGCCGTAATAGCTTTTGCACGAACTTCTGGTGTACAAACAGATACGCCAACTGCTATACGAGCTGACATGTAAGCTTCCTAACATACGCCAGTAGTTGGCGCCGTAGCTTGCGGAATACTCGGTCGGAGTAGAGATTAGCGTACGGTTCTCAGTTGTTATGGACCCCGCCCGTTGATCTGGTAGCTGGTAACTTGTGTATGTAAAATTCAAGCACATCTTAGTTTTCCTTCAATACTACTGTAAATTTGAATAGTCCAATTCGTAATAATATATTTTCAAACAATAAAATATATAATGTACAGGCGCCAGTGTATATTTAGAAGTATTCGTTGTATGTTTATAACCTCATCTAATGTAGTTATGTAGATTTTTTTTTTTAACTTTAAATGATAATCACACGAAATTTGTGTATGTGTGTCTGTGTGTGTATATATATATATATATATATATATATATATATATATATATATATATATATATATATATATATATATATATATATACACACAGACATGTGTGTATGTATATATATATATATATATATACATACACACAGACACACACACACACATTCACACACTCACTGTAACACTGTCCCTGCGATAACAACAGCACGCACCAAGGGACTTCATATGTAATAAAACTGATCGAATTAAATTTTTTGCTTACGTGTACACTTAAAACTGCTTCAAGTATCAAGAATCGAAAACACCTTCAATCAGTATTTAAAATATTTATTGTTAAAATTTAAAAAAAAGCGAACCTGAGACATTTCATAGCAATTTATTTAGTACAGAGTTCCGAAATTAGGGCCTCGGTCTACCCCAAGATTGCGGCCATGAGGTTTTGAGAGGGGAATCAATGTTGAAGAAACCACTTCTCAAGGCATCAGTTTTAAAAATAGCCGTTTCAAACGAAATATTTTCAAAGTAACTTTCTCAGAAAATACTACCACTTTTAAAAAATTAAAATAAATCATTAATTTATAATTGTTTGTAAATTATAAATCTTAATGTAAAATTTGACTAAAAGAATTAAACATAAAAGTTCACAAGATTTCTCAACGTGCCATAGTATTCCTTAAGAAATATCATGTAGAATACTTTTTGTTTGGAATGGTTATCTTTAAATTTGAAGCAATGAGAAGGAATTTTCTAAACACTGATTACCAATTTCCACTGTGTGCTTACAAGATTGGTAGGCAGCGTCCTTAAATACTACGCAAACGCCTATTTAACATGTATGCACATACATACATGTGCTCTTATTTCGATAATTGCATATAATACGCATGCAATTGTCAATCCTAGAGTTAGATGACGTCAGTTATTAAGTTAAGTTCTCTTTCTGCTAAAATCACTGCTCGACAGCAAGCATCCGTAGTCTGTAAAACAAACTATCAACTACAGCGTGGAGCACCTCGACGCAAAAATGTTTAGTTCACTACATTACTAATCGAGAGAGATGAGTTTGAATCCTTGTTGAGTGAAGAGTTATCATATTTTCTCATGGAACTGTTAAGACTGAAGATGGGTGCAGCATTCTGCCATCTTTCAGGCATTGCACAAATGAAGTCACTTCGCCACAAGGAATTTCTATCTGGTTGACTAAGTACGAATCTATTCGACATGCAATTAGCAGTTCATTCACTGTGAATCTAGAGACTAAAGGCTGGATACAAGTTTGTATAGTATCAATATTTGTTTGTTTATGTTTACTTATAACAAGAAGAAGGTATAGAAAATACACAGTTAAGCCGCTTCCTTCTGCATGCAAGAGGTGCCGCTTTCATTACAAAAATATATGTAAACATCCCACGGAGAATTATCGTATTTGTATCTTGATGCAGATATGAACGATCTTTTGAATTGCCTGGTTGTAATATAAAGATAAGAAGGTTTCCTCGTAGTTCTGCCATTCTAATTACAGGAGCAAATCAATATTGTTAATATGATGAATTCATCGACGAGCTGACTCGCGTAGCTGGCAAAGTCAGAATAAAATTTTAGTCAACTGAGGCTTGTATTTGCAATCAATAAAGCCTGTGTAATTAGCACCCTAGCCTCTTATAATCCGCGTTTCGGGTTCGATCCCCAGCAGATCTCAGTTTATTTTTTCTCGCATGCTGAAAACTAGGCGGACGTTGCGACGGCCGGTTTGGTTTCCTCGTTGTACTTCCGTTCCTTAAATCACTGCATGACGCAAATTCTCAATCTTAGTATACCTAGTTCAATTTCTTGATTCTCAGGGTGACTGCCAGCTACGGCCCGCAGCTAAAAAACACTCGCCTTAAGAAACAACCCCTATACATATTGTATATTACTAAACTAATAACATATAATGTGCATATGAAACTAGTAAATCTGTACTACTGAAAACCAAAAAGCCTCTTCTACATCGTCTCCATCGATGTAAAATTTGCAGTACGTTCGATGTACCAAGTTACATTTGCACGTGCAAATATATTTTATAATCTTAATGGGTTCAG
Source organism: Dryococelus australis (assembly GCA_029891345.1). Taxonomy (NCBI): domain Eukaryota; kingdom Metazoa; phylum Arthropoda; class Insecta; order Phasmatodea; family Phasmatidae; genus Dryococelus; species Dryococelus australis. Next base: position 82,985,541 of record CM056995.1, read on the forward strand.
TATCGCTCAGCATTTCTTATAGAGGAGAGTTAACTTCGTAATATCTAAAGTCACGAGAGAGTATAAAAGACACGGCTAATATTAGCTTGGTTTCCTTAGGCATAAACCACTGTATTGCGGTGCGAACAATTCAAGCCACGATATGCGCCATTGATTCAACGACAGTAAAGAAGTGAACAGTTGAGGTACAGGAAATAGATGTGCTCAAACTAGCGATCATATTATTTGTCTACTAGGACCGTAGCATTGTAAAGTTTTGCATATGGCGGAAGTACAAAATGAGAAAAATATATCTTAACGGCTTTCAAAACTCCTTAATTAACCGCAAACAGCCAACATTAATATGTTTACGAATTTTTTCGGGCGTACATATTTCACCTCGAACGAACAAGTAGCACGTGTTTATTTTTGTTGCTAAAGGCTGTTCACGATAAAGTGAGCACTTTTGAAGTCAACCTTAAAAGTCACTGCTCCCATACATGCAACGGCCGCAAAGAGTGACATGCGCCCAGTAAATTTGGTAACGATGGAAGAAAAGTAGTTCCATATCATAACGTCGAATAAAAAGTGTTATGTAACAATTTTTATAACAAATTTTTTTAACTTTTTTTTTTATGCATCTAAGTGTAAAAACTACCAGATTCGTAACATTATTTATTTATCTAATAATTTTCACATTTTCACCACATGAACAAAGTGATAAGCCGCGTGGCAATGTTGGTTTTACATAAGGCGGAAGAATACACGACGTGCATACAAGTAGATCATAAGCAGTGAACCGCCTATACAAAGAAAGTGGTTTCCCGGAGTACATGTGTGTGCGCTTGACCGGCACACACGACGTAAAGCATGTAGACGTATGGGGCGCAACTGCCCTGTAGCCGTACACCAGGTGGAGACCAGCTGCTACGTTTGGTTCAAGATACATGACGGGGGGGAAGGGCGGTGTCGAGACGGGAGAAAGGAAGATCAGGAATTGCCGACGGCAGAGAGGTTTTGACTACGATTCCCAGGTGGCTGCGTCCCGGTATACTTTTCCAACTGTCGATGTGCTTACTCGATCACTGCCTAAAGGTCTTCAACACACTGGGACGGTAGTGGCCGCGATAAACACACGTCAGTACCCCCCCCCCCCCCTACTCTTCCACATCACCCATATCCGTCATAAAAACCTGAATATACAATAAACTTAAGTGAACGTTCTGCTTCGTAATTAATACATGTATTAAACGGACATAAAAGAGGAGAAACGTGAATCCATGACATTAATTTGCTTTACACTTTGAAACTGGGGCCGCGGTAACGCAGCAGCTAGAGCACTCGCATCTCACTAAGGCGAACTGGGTTCGATTCCAGGTGAGGTGGATTCCGGACGATGCTGCTGGTCGGCGTTTTTTCTCGGGGATCTCCCGTTTTCCCCCGCCCTTGCACTCCGACACCGCTCCATAGTCACCTCGCTTCACCTTCGTTTACACAGCGAGTTAAGAGCCGCCCAAACTTCGCCACTTCACGTAACAAGTATAAGAAAACAGTAAGGAAGATACTTTAATTTATTAATGAAGAGAAAAATGTTTCGGTGAAATATTAGAGCTCATTAATAATTGTACAGATCTCCATAAATATTATGAAGTTTGTTGAGAATTTTGTTACGAAATTGTTTTGCTAATCGTCTTAACTTCCCGAATTATTTAATGACCAGTGTAAACGATAATCACAAGTTTATTTCTTAAGACGGTTATTCTATAGAAGCTTATGTTCCGTGACAAAGACGTGGAAGGAAAACTTTGCTGCCGTAGTCAAACTTTTACCTTTGTAGAGACATAAGCATAGCCAATATTTAATGAGAATTTTCTTTCAAGTAAACCTGAAATGATAAAAGACACATCAAACTGGGTGTGTTAAGTCAGTCGTGTTATTGAAAATGCTGTTCAAATTTTAAGCAAAATAATGGACTTTTTTCAACCAATGAAGTTAAAGTACATATTTATTACAAAAATCGCATAAATTATACGCAATTATCCGCGTTAAAAGCTATTCCATGAGATGATCTACACGTGTTTAAATCACTCCAACCATCCTGTACTGGAAGTTGTGTAGATGACGCTGACAATAATCAGTGGATACGCCCAATTTTAATTTTTATTTCCCCCATTTTCAAAAATTTCGCTTTACAGGTGAAAAGGGAACTCGAGACTTGTTGGCGAATATGAACCGATTTTTAAACGCTACTCATCGCAGACACCACTCAAAAACATTACACAATTTTTTAAACAGGGGAGCGTATTGTTTTCAGCTTATTATATCATTTATGTTAAACGCGGTCGACGTTGTACACTTTGTGAACAATATCGTTTTCATAGTAATCATTTATGTGTATACTTTTTCCATTGCTACTTTAATTAATATACAATTTTAACTGCTTTTCTGTGTTTTGTTTTACGGATATCAAAATAAAGTATAGCAGTAGTGATTCAAGCATATTACATGCGTGTGTTTAGTTTCCTGCACACAAACATACGCACACGGGTTACAGCTGAAATAGCAGTTCCGACAAGCGAAGAGTAAAAAAAAAATAGAGTGAGTGGTAATGATAGATCGAGTAAGATTTCAAACTGTACATTTCAAAATGTCGCCTGGAGGATGGTCAACCCTCCTGGCATGTGTATATAGGCTGTTCACGGTAACGTGAGCACTTTTCAAGCCTAGTTACTTTTTCCTTTCAGTCATATTTTATCCTGTAACCACCTTTCTAATATACATTGCCATATAATTATAGACTGTTCACGGTAGAATGAACATTTTTGAAAGCCCTGCTTAGGATCTACTTGTATACACGTTGTGTGTTCTTCCGCCTCATGTAGAATTAACATTGCCATAGCCCTCATTACTTCATTCATGCGTCGGTCAAGTGAATCTGTGAAATTATTAGAGAAGTAAATATTGTACATATCTGCTCATTTTTACACTTCGATGAATTAAAAAATACAGGAAGCGAAAGAAATAATTTAAGAACCTCTCGCCAGAAGGCCAGTTACCCAACGATCTCTGTCATTGATGTTTTCGACAATTATTCTAAATAAGAAGATCCACTGGTATGGACGTTGTGTATTATTCCGCGTTATGTAAACTTAACACTTCAACGGGCCCCATCACTTTATCCATGCGTCGGTCAAGTGAAACTGTGAAATTATTAGAAAAGTACGCTACATAATGTTTACAAATCTACTAATATTTAGACTTCGATGCATAAAAAAACAGAAAGCGAAAGAAATAATTTAAGTTATCACAAATGTTTAAATAACACATTTTTTAGACCTTAAGATATGGAACTACTTTCCCTTAATCGTTACCAACTTTACTGGGTGCATGTCATTCAGTGCGCCTGTTAAAATATATGCAGGTAGGTGCGGTAACATTTTTCTAAGGTTGATTTCAAAAGTGCTCACTTTATCGTGAACAGCCTTTAGATAAGTTTACACAGACGAAATGGAGCGACGGTTGTTTTTGTGTGGGGATACTCGCTTTCTGATTGGCTGCGCGAGGCTTTGGAAACGGCCTATTGTCTGATATAGCCACCAAGTGCTGCTATTGGCTGGGCTGCCTGCTGACGAGTAGGCTACCAGGTGTTCGAACATGTTGCTCGTCGGTGATGCCATCTTGCTGCATTCTTAGTAGCTACTCTGTACTTGTATCATCTCCTAGTTTCGCCGACATTATTGTCTTACATTTCGCAGTGTTACGTTTTATAAATTTATAGATAGAGCCCCGAGTATTTCGCGAATTACTTATGTGACGAGGTAGACTTCAAACACTTGTTATTTTCTCCCGCTACTGTGATAGGACACGAGTTGTGTGTACACGCCCCGTTTAACTGTGAGCCAGTAATAAGCAGGGAGGAGTAGTGCGAGTGAGCTATGAACGATCCTGTACGAAGGCCTCATTTGACGATAGTGTCTCGAGTGTACAGAGGACTGTAAAGCCTAACTTGTTCCCCCATCAATCCGCGAAATACTCGGGGCTCTATTTATAGGTTCACTTTAAACTTAAAACACGCGTACTTTTACTATATGTTTTTTATTGGACCGTACCTTATTTGAAACGCCCCAGGTAACTCTACGCCGATAAATGAACACTTCATCACAATTGTGTGCCCCAATCACATGCAGCTCAGTCAGAAAGGCAGTGACTTCACATCTAGGCGGCAACCAATGGAGAAATGACGCCAGCTGGAGTGTATAGAGTATTGTGAAGTTCAGCCCAATGCCTAATAATAACGCGAATTTTGCAGGACCCTATTTATAGGTATGGATAGTGAAATTTCTCGAAAATATTTCAAAACAAGTAATATTCTAAAACACTGTACACTGTAGAATCATTTACCTATCTTGATTGGCTGAATTACTTTATGACACGTGTTAATTGTCTGCACACGAATCACGTAGGAGCTGTGTCTATGTTACCGAATTATGAGTTTACGAATTATGAGTGGCCCGGTCAAACATGAAAATGCCTTCACAAGCAGACAGCAACCAATGGCAATAGGCAAACTGCTGGTGGGTGCTTAGAGTATTGAAGTCTACCGTGTACTCAAATTTTTTTCGCGAAAAGTCTCTAGCTCCAGTTATAGGTGATTGGCTTTATATTAACGTACAAATTGGGGTTAGGCGTAACTCAGTGGTGAGCACCAAACATATTCATTTGTGGGTAAACTGTAATAAATGAACTTACATTACATCTCGTTTACAAAGACTTTTAGTTCTTCTACAGCTCAGAGGAGTTGTTAATATTCTGACTGGTTACATTGTTATAATTATTATTATCATTATTTAGTTAAGTATTTAATGAAAACCATGCCTCGCTAGATAGTCCATAAGGAACGTCGTGATCTTAAACATGATGCCGAAGGCTGTTGACTAGACGTATCTCGACGGACGGCACGCCCCCATCTCTGGACGTCTTCCTGGTGCAATGTCTCGATGACAAAAGGCCTCGTTCACCGTGTTTCCAGCCGTAGCAAGAAGAATTTTTTTTTTGGCGTGTGAAAGTAAAAACAGGCGTACGAAATCTTAATTGCATTTAGAATAGTTCACGGCATATAATTAACGCTGATTTGACATGGACGGAACGATAATTCCATTTCGAACAGTCGTGATGGTAAATTTTGCCAGATCTGAAAAGTTTTATTACACACAGCTTTCACTGAACGCCAGTCCATTGCCGCGATTAGTACATAAAGAAATTTAATAATGAGATCAGTTTTGCTCTACTTGCTTCCCAGTTTCCCTCGATTGGGCACAGAGAAGCTAAACTCGCGTGAAGACCACTACGACTAAGGATATTTATCTTATACGGGTGAACGTGTCACATTTTGAGCTGAGCGATATAACTTTCCAGAGCTGTATGGCTAGGAGTACTGAAATTTCGCGAAAATATTTCAAGAGAAGATATATTTTTAAACACTGTATAGTAGTTTACCTATCTTGATTGGTTGAATTACTTTTTGAAACGTGTTAACTGTCTACACACGAATCACGTAGGAGCTGTGCCGATGTTGACGAATTTCTGAGTGGTCCGGTCAAATATGCAAATGCCTTCTCAAGCAGACAGCAACCAATTGCGATAGACAAACTGCTGGTGGGTGCTTATAGTATTGAAGTCAACCGTGTACTCATATTTTTTCGCAAAAAGTCACTATCTCTATGTATGGCTGTCGAAAGCATCGTTAATTTGAATATTTTACATGATGCGCTGTATAAATTATACATTGCAAATACGGTACAACCTTAGAAAGCGGTGAACACGAATACACTAGTAACTACAAAAAAAAGCCATGCCTTTTGGCAACAACAAATCTTCCCCAACGTTTTCAGAATTACGGTATCAGTTTCCTCTTCTATTATGCTGGAATCAACTCATACACTGCAGTGATTACGACATAGATAATGGAACCACACAATTTTACTATTTAAAAAAAAAAAAAACTGCGTGCCTACACATTTTGTTTTGTTTAACAGCGTACTAACAACTTGTCAACTTGTTGAGAACCTACAATTAAAGTAATACTTGCTTTCTAAAACAGATGCGTACTTAAGTATAAGTTTATTGTTGCATCCATGTGTTCTCAGTAGAAGTTTTGTTACAGAAATTGCCACGATACTATTACTGTAGAAAAAATAGTTAGGTTTTTGTTTTCTTAGTATTTCCCCCTGATGACGCAATAACGAATTCAGCAAAAATCCTGAACGCCTCCAGGTTAGTTATGGCGAGCTGAAACACAATAGGCGGCACAGATGTTTAACAAAACAGTATACAACTGCCGTGATATATTTTTTATGTCGCAATGGAAAGCGGCATATAACAAAAGCATAACGTGACGATTGCTCATATAAATTCCCGCCCAAACGTCTTGAACCGCCATAATAGAGCACGGTTAAAGTATTTTTATTTCAAAATTGTGACTTGAAATCCTGTTTAACTTGTCGATTGAAGCAAAACTGTTCCTCTCTCTGTCTTTCTCATCGCGGGCCACTGGTTCTATTCGCATTTCGTGCAAGAGTACCAGTATAAGTTCGGTTAATTTTGTTATGTGGCCCGTCACCTTTATCGTCCTTGCATGTTCCTTGTAAGTGGAGGTCAGAATACTTGCTACCAGTCCGGAGATCACGAGTTCGAAACACATCATATGCATTAGTGGGACGTATTTAAATGCTGGATGATCAAATATTTCATGCTACGGGAATGTTAGTACACCATAATAAATTACAGTACTTGAATTAATCGAGTGACGACGATCACAACAGTAATAACGGAGGCTGATTAATTATTTTTGGCGTTGTCACGTGTGGTAAGTTTTCCCTTACACACTCCGTGTATGTTGTATGTGGACCCGTTCAGATGTGTCCGCCAAAAAGACAATTTCTCTCTAAAGCCAACCTAATGGTTTGAATCAGCGTTGTAAGACGAACTAAAAATGCAGTTAGTTTGCACCTTCTGGTTCGCGGATCCATGAAAGCACTGACAATCCGAAAAATTGAAGCGGTCGAAATCACTGTATATACTGTAGCTATAAATCACTGGTAAATTAATTAATCTGGCTTAAACTAACTGAAACTACAGTAATCCAATACTGATGATTTGGTTTATCTTTGACGCAATCAGTTTAATTTTTTACGAATTCATATTTACACTGCAAATATTGATTCTGTACTTTCAAAGCAATAACCTTAAAGAAACTATTCTGGAAACATTCCATCCATAGCTTCAAATATTCAACTTCCCGTCAATTGCTAGGTGTATTGGAGTAAAATTTTGAGAACTAACTCCATACAAAAGTCTAATAAAAAAATATGTAATTATGAAATATTTTCTATATCTGTCCTGGCGAAGAAATAAAGAGGATTCATTCTAGCTAGTGCTGCTAACTTTGTTACGTGATCTCAATATACCACATTAACAGTAAAGGCGTTGGTTATACTTGAAGTCTTTGGAATATAAAAGCTTTACTATCTTCCCGCGCAAAGTTACACGAACATCCTGAAGACGGTTTATGATTTTTCTTTGTTTATAAGTATTCAGAACTCGTTCAAATGCACGCTGCTTCCTCTACCAATATAATTTCTACAATAATGCGAGGACATCGCACGGTTGGCCCGAAAATTACCACTGTATTCACGTCCACGATGTGACTTTCTTTATGTGTGCCGATCTTCGAGGCGACTATAATTCGTATCCTTAAGGTTAGACTAACGTAGGCTTTCTTATTGCTTCTAAAATGGATATATTTTATTACATTACGGTAAATTTACGTCACACTGACTACGTTCAGTGAAATCATGTTTACGGAAACTTCCGTTAATGCAAATAATTGCATTCGTAAGTTAACGGAGAGTTCTGGAGAATTTTTTACCAGCACTTTTCCGTAAAATTACGAAAAAAAAATTTAACAGTGTAAGTTTGTCTGTGTGTACTTGTCTTCTCTTTGATTGGGCGAAGCAGGTAGGGCGATCCGTGTCGGGTACTTTACGCTCCTTGTTCAGATTCCGTCGGACGTAGTCTTTGTATTTCTCATTTCAGCGAACATAATGAATGAGCAAGAACACCAAGTCCCCTCCTACGACATACCAAGCCAAACATCAAAAGAAGGCGCATTACACAATGAAATATCAATTTTCAACGTCCCCACCACAGTTTATCGGCGAATTAACAGACACTTAGAGGAATGCCACCTGGGTTTCGCAATTGGGACGTCGTCGGCGAAGGCAAGCAAGCACTGCACCTGCCTCGCAACTCAAGCCGCCGGCTACCATCAAAGCGAACCCTGCAGAGCGAACACTCAAACTCGTTACGGGAAACGGCAAAAACTCGATTTGAGGTTGTTATTCCGACACGTGTTAAGTTTGCAACAGCGTTGATATTTCCTCGGCTCGCTTTCTCTCTGTTTACATCCCCGTGCTTTTCTTTACTGCATTTTAAATGGTTTTCAGGCATTTTCTTTTCGAGCATTAGCCGTAGCTGTATTAAGAATTTTACGACAGTCGCGGTGAGTCAAAGGACGCTTATTTCCTATCGCCTCTCCTCGGTCCAAATGTGCACGGCCATGCTGAGTGGAAGGGGGAAAAAAAAAATCAAAAGCGACCACCAAAAACAAAGCAACAGCTGTGTATGCAGCTGTAAGTCATCTTCATTTCGTTGCAGCGGAATAAAAAAGGGAGGGGGAGAGAGAGAAAGGCGGGTGGTTGAAGATGTGCACCAGCCAGCCGGTAATACAGTCGTAAATCTCCGGCGCGCCGCGATTTCTCCGTCGACGTACAAAGGCAGGCCGCGAGCCGAGATTGTAAGATGTACAATTCTGAGCGTTTTATGATCGGCGGTCCAGATGAAGACGAGGAACTGGCCTGTGCGTCTCGCAGTTCTCTTGCAGCTGCGGCCGTCGCCCGCGGCGATCCCGTGGGAACTGAGCGACTCATGCGGCCACCTTGTAAACAACGTCGTGAGCACTGGCCAAGCCCACACCGCGCCATTATTGGCTCGTCAAGGGCGACGCCTACCAACCCTACAGCGGCGCAGTTTATATAGTTATATAATAACCAAACCTTTGCAAAACCACCCCATGTTTGTCGCGTTTGTTTGTCTTGCTAAACTTCTCATGTATCGCAAGCGTTTTATACTTCTGTTAACATAAAAATATTTTATTTTTCAATAACCCATTCAGACCCACTGTACATATTTGTGTACATTGCGCTCGTATAGGTTTTTTTTTTCTCTGTACTACACACTGCGAAGTTCAATGACCAATGTTCGTACCGGTGGGTAAATGATTAGCAAACCGTCTTATCTGCTCTAGGTCATAATTGGTTCATATAATTGTAGTCAAACATATAGTCTACAGCTCATTGGCTGTGACAACGAAACAAGTGTTTTGTCGACTTAAGTATTGCACGCAAACACAAAATTTCTTGTTAGCAACTCAATACCTGAAAACGTAGATTACAGTGGGTATGAAAGGGTTCAATTGAACTTGTACTTAAATTTTATTAGCGATTTATAATCTTAGATTTATAATTAATATGAATAAAAACAGGGTTAGGTGTGTTGGTAATGCCTAATAAGAAATAGCCCTTATGCAAAATATTATTACACTGAGTGCGCACGAATGCAGTGCGCTGTCCCTCTGGCGTAATTTTCTGGACTAGGTTAAGCTTTGTTTGCATGAGGCGGAGGAGTATCATGGAAGAAGAACTTAAGCAGGGCTTCAGAAAAGTTGGAAGTAATCGGAATGAACATCAAATGTGAAATCAATGTTAATTCCTTCTCAATGCATTGAATTTAAAGATTACCATTTCAAACATCTACGTAACACTTCTTAGCGAATAATGACACGTTGAGAAATATTGCCAATTTTTAAGTTTTATTTATTTTTTCTATAATTTAATATTAAAATATACGCTTTGCAAAAAAAAAAAAAAAACCAATGAATGAACTGTTTTGAAAAAAATTTTAACATAGCAATATTCTCCAAAAAAAATTTCGTGTATTTTTTAATAGTTATTTTTAAAACTTAGATTTAAGAACAGTTGTCGTGAGCTTGTTCTCACTAAACGATCCATCGCATATTTGACCACGACAGAGCAATCTTTCAAACGGGGAAAATTTTTCCTCAAATGAGCAAAGGTACTGTGTCACTAAACGTTCCTAACTTCTGGACTTTAATTGTTCGATGTTTTATCACTTCAAAACTAACCGTACTTCAAAGTTTTTTTTTACTTAAAAAAATAATAGACTATTGACAAAATACGAAAATTTTTCTGTCGAAAGAGGTTTCAAAACGCTTCGCCTTCAAACACACTTTCCCTTCTGTTTCAGAGCATCCGAGTTGATGTCAACGCTTATATATCAGAAAACCAATCACGCTGAGATTCTACGCTAAGGGATTATAGCCGCAATTAGAAAATGTGGAGACAGAATGTGCTTGAAAGACTGTACCCACTGTTCTGAACTCTAAGCATGTCTACAACACTACTGTCGTCCTTTCAGGCACATGTGTAGATTTCTTGCATTTTTTAATTTTTGTGTTTTGTCTTTTCGTGAGTTTCGTGGGAAGCAGTGTAGCCGTTCCATTAGTGAAGAAAAAATAACGTCTTGAATACTTATTTTATTTTGTGGTACGCAGATGAACCTTAAAACAACTATCGTACATTAAAAAACTGCAAGAGATGCATCACAAAGCGAAGTTTTGAATACCTCTGCAGGGTTTTAAATAAGTAGGAAGGACAGCCCGCACACAAGTTTGCTATTTTTTTTTTAACCCTCCGAGTTTCACCCTCGATGGAAACTTATCTTGCGGAAGGACGAGGAGTCATATATTAATGACCGCGAGCTGAAAATGTTGGCAAGGGAGCGGGAATTAGTTTGCTCTCAGGCTATCATTAGCTACGTGTGCTAAATGCCGGTGTCAACCGACCTGTCCACAGCTTCGTAGTTGGCGGCCAACTTCGTGTGGCAGTTTTGATGCTCGCGGGCCTGAGATAAGCCTGCGGGGTGTTAGTTCGTGATACTCCCGACACGTGGCTAATGGCTCCCTCGGACACCTATCCACATCACGCCCAACAACTTTTATTCGCTGTCAGTAATCTATTTTGTTAAAATACATGAAAAATATTTCACCACCCGACTACGACCTAATTTATGGATGCAATGGATTCTCAGTAAAATATGCGATTGCTTGCTAGGGCTGTACGATATGGCGATAAATCGATTACGAAACAATATTTCTGGGATATCGCAACGACGATATGGTCCACCAGTGTAGACTGTACAGCAACATGTTGCATATCGCGATATTAACGATATTAGCAGTCTGCGTTGTTAACGATATCAACATGACCTATATTGGAGATACGTCACCAACAATTTTCGATACTATTTGGGAGTGATATATCGCACCGATACCGAAAATGGTCAACATATTTCGAAACGATATTGAAAAATTGGATATCATACAGACCTTTTATCTGCACCTATACAAAACCGTTTATCAAAATGTATACCTGTAATTTAGCGTGTTTTGGGCATCTTACGTTCCAGGACAATCTGAGCTCAAAGTAACACTAGTATAGGGCCCAGATTTTGCTAGGCAATTATTTAAATGCTGTACTATTTTTTATTGTACTTAGAGGATAATACTGGCAAAGTTTACTACAAATGATGGAACTGTCCCTGGAAGAAAATATTTCTTGCACTTTCTGAAGTACATCAGTGTAACACTACAAAATACTTTGCTGTGAGAAGACTCGTAATTCTGGACTAAGCGAATCGAATGAAAATCGAATATAGTTGGTTTGGCTCAGCCCTGAGATGAATTACGTCACGTGGATTAGGGAAAAAATCAATGGAACTTGTTTGAAAACTCTCCTTAGTTTCTCGTTTCTACCTATTTTGTTTCCTATCGCAACGCATAAAATTAACATTGTCATTGACCTAATCAAGTAGAATCCAGGCGTTTACAAGAGGACACTGAAACATAGCTATAGGGCGTTCACGGTAAAGTTAGCACTTTTTGAAGCTGTTCCGTCAGACATAATAACCAATAAATACATCTCACTTTGGCCTCGGTTTTTTGGTTTTGAGTATGGTAAATGTATACACTATGTTTATTGCTCATGTGGCAGGGTTTAAGTGCTCGCTTTACCATGAACGGCCTATACACATATAAATTAGTTACTATCACGGCATATTCTACTCTCCACACTCTAAACCCGAATCAGTGATATAAATCAGTGAAATAACATTCACTGAAAGTCAGTTGATAAGCTACTGCCGACTGGCAAATCAAGGAAATTAACTGGGAGAAACTGACTTGGGGTTGTGGAATTCTCGACATTCAGTGGGAATCACAAATAATTCAGTGAAATTCAGCCATCATATTAAATAGTTATTAGGCATTGATTATCACTGATTTGGCTGAATTCTCATTTATTCAGATTTAGAGTTTAAAGTGCAGTGTGTGTGTGTGTATGTATTTATATATACACACATACATAAATGCATATATTATGTTTACATAATCACACATTTACTACACAAACCCATTGGTGATGCACAATACATCAATGAGCCATCATAATTTGTTAATACAACTCACCCGGACTCACGTCTGACACACGACTATTTGTACATTTAAATCACAACCAAGCCCTATCCCTATTTTCACTCGCGTATCGTTCAGTGACAAGGCATGGGTCCTGTGTGCTGTCTACCTATCAGGCCACTCACAAACAGTATAAAAAAAAAATTTATAGATAGATAAGACGCCTATGTATAATAGTGTTAATTTCATTAGAACGACCAGTCCATCCTATTTTACTTCACGTTAGTTCATACATGCCCCCATCACTAAACTACGTGTCAGTAAGCATGGCCGTTCCGATAATATGTCACGAATACGGCGAAAGACAAGAGCATATTTAATTAAATTATCTTCCATGATCCCAATTATGTTTATGTACAACAATTTGCGGTCTTGGTGACTACCTCTAGAACTATGAGCACTCTGCTTTTGCACTTAACAATATATCCTCCATTCTCGTCGGGTGAACGAGATACCAGGCCTTAATCTGTTTCCGTAGAGAAAGTTGTACTGTACACCCAGTGAACCAATTACGAGAGTTGGGCGCAGCAGCTCGGATAGCATGTCCAATATTCCGCGGGAATCCGGAACTGATAACATTCCACGAACGGCAATCCACCTTCATTACACCCGCCCCGCCCCCACAGTCACGTTCAGCAGGTCATAGGAAGACGGAAGCCGATTACGTCCCACTAAACGTCCGATTAATTAAAACAAAAAGTTTGCCTTTGTGTAACGACGGACGTTCTTCCGAGCAGACTTCCCTGAAACACTCATTTCAGTTGGTAGTGCCAGGCATTTCAATCATATTCGACATATATTTGCCTCGTGTGCATTTCGTTAACCCTTCTAAGAGTACGCACGTATACCGGATGTTTCAATATTACGCAGGTATAGACTACAGGGGCGTGTAGAGGACAACGACGGGCCTTAATAAAAATTGGTCCGGAAACCAATCGTTTCCGAGACATACGCACGTGTGCAACCATTGCATCATTACAACATTGCTCATGCCTTATGTTCCAGATACCATCCCTCACATTGAATGTCGACAGCGGTTGTCATGGCTACACACACATTTTCTAACGAAGAGATGGCCGACATTCATTCCAAGTATGGACGTGCTAATTGCGTAGCTCGGTTGTACCACATAGTGTTCCCTCACAAGTGTTGGAACCTCGTTTAAACTCGGCTGCACGGCTGTCTTATAATAATAACAATTATAATAATAAAAATTATAATATTATAATAATAACGTAACGTCAGCGGCCCTATTATGTTTCAAATCCCGTTTTCCACAACGAATTGCGGTATAAAGTTTCTACATGGCGTTTCAGGATGATCCTGTACTTAGCCCTCTTCAGCCTAATAGGCAAGAATGTATCCATAAGGACTCCAAGAAAAAATAACTACATGCACTGCCGAATAAAGGCACGAATTAAATGTAAAAATTAAGTTTTGTTTAGTTAATACTGCTTAGTAAATTTCTCCGCTATTTAGCCTCAAGACTAATCGCAGGGCGGGTAATAACTAAACAAACCTCAATACACATGTCAAAATTACAAACACGCATAGGCTATCCACGGTAAAATGAGCACTTTTGAAAGACCTGCTTAAGATCTACTTGTATGCACATTGTGTATTCTTCCGCCTTATGTGAGATTAACATTCTCATGGACTTTATCAATTTATTCATGCGTTGGTCAAGTGAAACTGTGAAATTATTAGGAAAGTAAATATTTTACAAATTTGCTCATTTTTACACGTCGATGTATTAAAAAAAAAAAAAAAAAACAGAAAGCGAAACAAATAATTTAAATGATCAGAAATTGTTACCTAAACCTTTTCATTCTGCTTTATGATATGGAACTACTTCCCATCTATCGTTACCAACTTTACTGGGCGCTTGTCACTCAAGGCCCCCTTTAAAATATATGCAGGTAGAAGCAGTGAAGTTTTTCTGATGTTGATTTCAAAAGGGCTCTCTTTATCGTGAACAGCCTTTGCATACATTGTTTATCTGGAATTTGAACTGCAGAAGAATAACAGGGTAGAGTGTGCATATTAGCTGCGCAAAACACTACTCTTCGTGTTTCATCACTGTCCTACTTTAATTGAGAATATCGCTATCAAAACAAACGTCGATAGTTTCTAAGAATAGAATACAATTTTTATAACAAAATACTCTGGATCTTGTACACTTCCTCTGATCTAGTTTTAATGCAACTAGAATGTCCTCAATTTAGTCAAAATATTTAATTTGCATAAAAAGGTGGTGGCTCTGTTACAAAACCAAACGTAAACCAACACGTCCAATATTGGACATTTGATGTCGACACTTATGTTGGCAATGGGTGAGTCATTGTTGGAGACCATAGAGTAAAGATGAGGTAGACCGATCATTCATCTTCTACGCATGAACCCAACATTGATCTACCCACACCAACATGTCTGTCAGCCCCATGGTCAACAATGTGCATGTGTGTGTTAATATCTTAATTTCCAAAGGACAAACACATTCAGTTAAATAAAATACTTTTACAAATTTGAATTTCATCAAATTACATTACAAATTGGTTAGAGGAAGTATTCAAACATTCCACTGCACTTGTATGCATGTATAACATGTTTTGTTGTTTCCTAAATATGGCACTTATCACAAGCGTTTTATGCTTGTGTTATCGTAAAAGCAACTTACCTTATTTTGGGTTAAATTAAACATTTATTTATTTTATTTGTAAAGTATAATGTTGTAACTTATAATTAACATGAATTAAAACAGCGAGAACATAGGTGTGTTGGCAATGCCTAGTAATAAATAGTTATAATGCAAAATATTATTACACTGAGTGAGCACTTAATACGATGCGTTGTCTCTTTGATGTAATTTTCTAGACTCAGTTAAGCTCTGTTTAAGTGAAGCGGATGAATATGCTGGAAGTAGAACTATAGCAGAGATTCAGAAATGTTGGAAGTAACCACGAATGCACTATAAACAGTGTTCCAATCCAACATCAGAGCCTATCCACGTCATTTGTGATAGTCGTTGTAACGTCCACTTTTTTCACTATTTCTACATCTTGTCAACATAATTTATGTACTTTTCACACGTTCAAATTTGCTTATATTTAACACTTGTAATTTTCCGTATGTTGTGACACATATTATTTACATAATTTTTTTTTCTATTTTCACATGGTTAGGATCTTAAATAATTAGATGTACGAATGGCGACATTTATGTGTAAATGCATTTAGATAGAATTATTTTATTTTTCTTTGTATTTTAATTAATAATTCAATATTTTTATTTATTTTCTTGGTCTCACACCATTGTAATTGTTTGAGGGGATTTATTGTGTTATTTTTATTACCTTCTACGAGACCCCTAACTCTTTGACATAGGGAATTAGGCCGTTAGGAGTGTGTCAGATTAGCTGTTTGAGTAGGAAACCTACCGGTTGGCTGGCAGGTTTGAATACTGCACCCCCATTGGCTAGCATGATAGCGTAAGCCTAGGCGGATAATTTCAGTCAGGAGATCGATCTCTCTGCCGCCATCTTTCGACGGGTTAAGACCTAAGTCAGGACGCACGTCCAGAAGTTGGACGTAGCATAGGTTTTTTTAAGTAGTATATTAGGGTGTTTTAGTTTCTACAGCTTGCTTAATTGATATTGTTTTGTTTCTACGTAGAGAAGTGTGCTGTAAGCCCCTCCGTATTGTAAACAGCTGTTTAGGAGCTTAGGTCAGTTAGTTAGACACTGTGACGTTCCGTGAGCTGTAAGCCACGTTAAGAAACACCTTAATTCTACATAGTTTGAATACTACTCTACATTTTCCTGAGATCCCGTCCTGCTTTCTACTATAAATGGTATCATCCTACTTATGGCGAAAAAGATGCGATCATCACTTTTTTTTTTTTCGCTGCATTTGTGGATTTTATTCTAATATTGCTTCTTCCATGCCTATAATTCTTATTGGTATACCATCGTAAGCAAATAACAAAAACAGATCACAATATCGGTACTAAACGATATACACTAGATGATACATTTGCTACAGTTTGGAACACCATGAATTGATATTTCGCCATTGTTTACTCTAAGTAATTAATTTCACATGAATCTTGTTTTCAAAATAACTACTAATTAAAATGTTTTGATTCTTATGTGCAACATTCGTACAGTAATTAACGAACTCGATCGTTACAATATTTGCGACTACATAATGAAATAGTTTGTATTCAATAACAGGCCAGTTCTGCTTACGTTAACCTACCATATATATATTTCAATGCTCGTCTCAGTACAAATAACGTAATCAGCTATCTATCCAAGTGACACTTTATACAGTGTTATTTTCTATGCATGTTGGCCACATAACTTTAATGTTATCTTAACAAAATGACTGGTTATATTTGATTGTGTTTATTGAAAACCACAAACAATAAAAATGGCTATTCACGTAACTCAACCAAGTGAATATTCAAAACTTTTTTCTTTTGCGTACTTGCTAAAGTATTCGGAACACGTATTGCATACAATCTAAAGGAAACGTGTCTATAAATTACAGGTTGTTTGTTAGATACAAGCTTCTAAGTGCAGTATGTAGCAACCCATGAAACTTGAGAAAACATAGTATTAAGTACTTTCGTTACTAAAATGCATGCTCCTCTTTTGGTACTGAATCTAAGTGCAGGGGGTGACAGGGTCTATGCTGTTCTAATTTTGCACAAACGTGGATGTATGTACTAACATCAGTATCAATGTATTCGGTAATTCTTTACTTTACGAACTTTTCAAAAATGTTGAAAAATTCCGAAAGCGTAATTTTTTGGGCTCTAGTGAACTTGCTGATTTCTTTCTGAAACTGCGTATTAGTGTATTCTGCCTGCATTACGTTTCACGAAGCAGATTCGGGCCGATTTGCCTGTAATCAACTGTCTGGAATCAAATTGGCCAGAGTGGGAAGCTTATAAAGTATTTCAAATTACGAAATAAAAACCAAGTACTTGTGATTGCGATTGTAATTTTACTGATTTATATCATCTGAAAAAATTTTTACTTGCATTTAGTTACAGTTTCCCCCAAAGTAATTGTAGCTGAGCCCGATTATTTTTTATACAGTTTTACCAAGGTGACAAATATTATATATATTATGTACAGGAAAAAATCATACTTGTAGTTTCAATCCTTTCAGTCACATTGTTCGCGGTTTCTTCACACTTTTTGAATCAAAACTTTGAAAATTCATTCCATGCATGACTTTTTTTTTGTAATTTTCTAAATATGCTGTGTATTACAAGCGTTTTATACCTATTTTAACTTACGTATCTTATTTTCCATTAAATTGAAGTTTTGCCAATATTACATTTATAAATCATAATATTTCATTTATAACAAATATGGATAAAAACATTTATAAAACGCGTGTGTTGGTAGCGCTTAGTAAGGAATAGTTCTCACGCGAAATATTATTACAACTGAGTGCGCACGAATTCGGTGCGCTGTGTTAGCAGGGATTCAGAAAAGTATGAAGTAACCGTGAATGAATGATGTACCTGGATGGGCGGGCGCACTGTACACAGCATGAAAACAAGAGTGAAGTAACCGTGAATGAATTATGCACCTGGAAGGGCGGGCGCACTGTACACAGCATGAAAACAAGAGTGAAGTAACCGTGAATGAATTATGTACCTGGAAGGGCGGGCGCACTGTACACAGCATGAAAACAAGAGTGAAGTAACCGTGAATGAATTATGCACCTGGAAGGGCGGGCGCACTGTACACAGCATGAAAACAAGAGTGAAGTAACCGTGAATGAATTATGCACCTGGAAGGGCGGGCGCACCGTACACAGCATGAAAACAAGAGTGAAGTAACCGTGAATGAATTATGTACCTGGAAGGGCGGGCGCACTGTACACAGCATGAAAACAAGAGTGAAGTAACCGTGAATGAATTATGCACCTGGAAGGGCGGGCGCACTGTACACAGCATGAAAACAAGAGTGAAGTAACCGTGAATGAATTATGCACCTGGAAGGGCGGGCGCACTGTACACAGCATGAAAACAAGAGTGAAGTAACCGTGAATGAATTATGTACCTGGAAGGGCGGGCGCACTGTACACAGCATGAAAACAAGAGTGAAGTAACCGTGAATGAATTATGCACCTGGAAGGGCGGGCGCACTGTACACAGCATGAAAACAAGAGTCCTAGTGAGCGAACTGTCTCACTTGTGGGCGACATCATTTGCTCATCAGACTCTATTCCGTACTCTCATCAAAATTTGCTATAAGCTGTTGACGGTTATTTGCGTACTTTCGAGCTCAGCCTTTCGATAATGTAACTGCCCCTACTCGCATACATATTAACGGGCACACCAATTTGCGTCCGCCCAGTAAAGTTGGTAACGACGCGACTAAGGTAACGTAGTCCCGTGACTTAAAGCTCAATTAAAAGTGTCAAGTAAACATTTGTAAATAACGAAATGACTTATTTTTCTTTAATTTTATTAATGCGTGCAGGGATGTTAACTTCTTACATTTTTAATAACTACATAGTTTCACTTTACCGACGCTTGAGTAACGTGATCAGGCCCATGACAATGTTTAGTTTACATATGGTGGAAGAATACACTATGTGCATACAAATAGATATGAGCAGGGCTTTCCAAAGTGCTCAGTTTACCGTGAACAGCCTGTACCAGTTAACACGAAGCACAAACAGATTGTTATTGTTCCCAGTATTTAACAGAACAGTAGTAGTACAGTATAGTATACAGAATAGTAGTACAGTAAAGAACAAAATTTTGTATGTTGCGACACCTAAAACAATATATTTATTTGTGGCTGAAGGGCTAAGAGACATCCGTATTCATTCCAAAAAAGGTCACGCACAATTATTTTTACCTCCGTCATTCGACGAAATACAAACGAATAGAGCAGTACTGCGTGGAGGTATGTCAATTTCAAGGAACTTTCAAATTCCTGGTATTTTCGAGGTTTATCAATTATTTTATTATTTCCGAGCTAATACTTAAATTACCACAGGATACCACTCGTGGAAAAATATCACTGCATAACAGCAACGGTTAATGCAAAATTTTCAGTATTAAAATTGCAGATGTTTTCATAATTTTCACAGCCAAGCCCATGAAAATAATCAATAACTCAGAGAAGCAAGAACATAATCTTCCAACGTACTCCATATGGAGCTTTGGTCGGTCTTTAGACTCTCGGTCATAGTATGCTGTACACCATGAATTCCGAGTTGAGTATTTATTCAGTTTTCAAATATAACTACACGCACTGAAGATAGCGTTGTACAGAAACACAATGCAGAGGCAGTGACTTTTTCTAAGGTTCTTTTCTAAACTGCTAACTTTATCGTGAATAGCCTATAACACAATTAAACCTATATCTTCTGTACTTTTACAAAAGCTTCTTTCTTGGTGAAATGGTAAAATATGCTGCTCTAATAGAAAGGTTAGTTTGAGCAGACAATAGATTTGTTTGTATGTAGCAAAAAAAAAAAAATGTATATAGTTGAGCCAACTAAATATTTTGCTGATATTGAAATCATGTAGGACAAACACAAGTGGTTTGGTCAGCTCGAGTGTTCGAAGAATAAAATAATTTCTGATGCTTTTCAAGTGTCCACGGAACCAAATATTCTGTTTGAGCAACTGCGTATTTGTTTGGCCATAGCAAGTCAGTACTTTGTAGGTAGGAACAAATCTGTTTCTCAATGAAACCTGGAGGTTTTTGTGAAGAAAAACTGACACTCATGTCGACTTGTGGCAAAAATAATAATAATAAGTACAGCCTCTTCAAAAATAAAGATACGTCAAATGACTTTTCAAATATGTATTATAATGAGATAATGGCTTGGTGATCAGTAGACGAGTGTGTCGGTTGGAGAGTAATCGCAATCACGACACAGCAAGACACGCGCAGAGTGGGAGTTTCAAGGCTGTAAACCATGTGCCATCTAGTGGAGAAGGGGAATATATAAAGGTTAACATGTCTAACTGCCACACCCGGGCAGCTGGTTCGTCGTGCCCAACCTTAGGCAAGTTACATTTCAGTTTGTCGGTTGGTAGCAATTTGAAGCCCTGTGTGGGGAGATGCCATTACAAAATAATAGTTAACTTCCGGATTCATGTGTTTCCAGGCATTTGCGTTTATATGTATGTGTGTATTGGAACTTAACTCTACCGACAAACTTCGGCAGGTGATTCCTCATCAAAAAAATGGTAGAAAATGAATATAATATCTGCGGCCTATAGGTCTATCCTGGAACTCTGTAACCGCCCCCTGAAAATGTAGCTAAGGCAAACGTTTATTTATTGATAGTAACACAAACACAATTAAAGATAGCCAAAGTCTCTGAGTATTTGGTTAATGAGTTATTGAGCAAATAAAAGTGCAAACCATTAAAAATTGTGCGCCAGGATCAACTTTGTCCCATCAAGGAGGAGTTGGATCTCACTTTGTACAATGAAGAATTTAACTCTTCAGTATTGTTTCGTTGTTCATTGTTGAATAGTGACACTGCGAAAAGTAAACAAAAAGGTCGCATTGTGTTTTCTTCCTACATGCCACTGTTTTCGAGGAAGTAATTCATAATGTTCAAAGACTGCAAATGCATATATATATATAAACACACACACACACACAAAGTGTTCTTGAGTTTTTGAATAACATACCGAAATTCAAATCGTAGAATCTACAGACTAATATAAACAACTAATCCTAGTAACAACATTTTTGGAAACACCATGTAGTGTTATTAAATTTTAATTGGAGTTATCGAAACAGAGGCCGGGAATCCGCAACTTCACTTACCTGCCTGTATAACAAGTTGCATATAACGAAGGCGAACGGAACAGGCGCATATTGCGGTAACCGCCTGTACATATGCCACCATGATTTTACGTGAAGACCCTACGTCGTTTTGTGTATTGTTGGAAATAAAATGCAATCACTTCTGGCAGCCTTTACTACTCAACTGCTAATCCCTCATTGTTCAAGTAGTGTACTATCAAGCAAACCTCTAGCAGCGCCCACGTACCTCGAGTTTATGTTGTCCTAGGTGCATACGCTCTCAACATGGTGCGCCAGTTACGGTCGCCTTCGTGTTATGCAACTTGTTGTGCACGCAGGTATGTAAAGCTACGGACTTCCTACATTGTTTTGCCTAACTTCAAATTAAATTTTAAAATAGTAGATGATTTTTTCCAAAACTTTGTTATTACAGTCTATTCGTGGTTTCTTCGCACTTTTTGCATCAAACCTTTTAAAAATAACCCTATGTATAACATGTTTAAACTTTTTTTTTTAAATTACGTAATGTATGACAAGCGTTTTATACTTGTATCTATACAACTAAATAAAATAGAAGTGTATGTCTGTGATTTACGGATTTTGCACTTTAATTATTTTTTCATATAGTATAATTGATTATTAAGCCATATTTAATGTGTATTTTTTCATGTCTGTCTGCCTGTCTGTCCGAACGGATTCAACTAAAAAAAACCACTGAATGTATTGACATCAAATTTACACAGTCTATAGCCCAGGACCAACTTAGCCTTTGTTTCATCGAGATATCTCAAACAGTTACGAAAATATGTTGATCAGGGATGTACATAGGTAATTGATTAAGCTTTTCTTAGGACTACTGCAAAAAATAAATGTCATGCGAACGAAGTAGCACAGGAAAGTTAGTATTAACATAAAGGAACACAAAAGTACCTTATTCTCGGTTAAATTGAGATTGCAGTTGTAATTTATAAATAAACTGCAATTGTTCATTTGGTGTTGGTAATGCACAGTGAAAAATAGTTCTCATGCAAAATAGTATAACGCAGAGTGCGCAAGAGTACGCTGCGTTTAACCTTTGGTGTAATTTTCAAGACTCAGTTTAGCATAGTTTGCATGAGGCGGGGGAGTATCCTGGAAGTAGAACTTTAGCAGGGCTTCAGAATAGTTGGAAGAAACCGTGCGTGGACTAAGGATTTATTGTTTCTATTCGCCCATAGATGGCGTGTTTTTCATTTAGACCTGTTATTGAAATATATAGCCACACGCGCACACGCATACACATGTCCTGATTCAGTGCTGCAGTGTGTGCGCAAGTGGTAGTTTGTCGAGAAGGGGGGGGGGGGGTAAGGGATATGCATGGAACACTCAGGAAATGTACACTTCCAGTCGGCGACGCTATTGGCTGGTCCGGAGGCGGAAGTGGAGGGTGCGCCGAGAGCAGCAGGCAGGATGGAGGTCACGACACAAGAAGCAGGACCGAGGGGTAGCTGGCCGAGAGCAACGGAGGAAAGCCCAAGTCCTGCAGGATCTCATCACCCGCCTATACAAAGCGCCCACCCATACGACCTTCCCCCCCCCGGTCTGGTTCAATGGTCAGCACAATCCCGAAAAACGAGCCCGAGAAAGGACCGCTAATACAGCTAATGGTGCATTTCTAAACGCGCACTGGAAAAAAAAAAAAAAAAAAGAGCTACTAAACGACCGGGTGGGGTGGGTGTGGTTGGGGTGGCTGGAGAGCTTAGGATGGTATTTACAAACCCTGAATTACGCGGTAGTAAGAGGGGGGCACTCCCTCCCATTCCTGTGTTGGAGAGAGAGGGGATTCCGGAGGGGGTCTCCTCACGACAATACCAGACAAATGACAAATGAAATACGCAAATGAAGAATTGTCGGAGTTGTGAATGGCGAGGAGGGGAAAACTCGAGCAGTTCGTCGAAGAGAGGGTGTGGAAGGGTGGAAGGAGGGGAGAGCCTCGTGATTGTGCAGGGAATTTCGGGGCCGCTGCTGCGTCGCGTCGCTGCCACTCGCTGGCGCTGGGCCGCTGGTAATGAGATATTGTTCAGTGGCCGACGCGTGGGAAAACGTCACTGCTCACTGTATCCGCCTGTCTCTCTATCTCTTTCTCTCTCGCTCTCTCTGCCCCCTCCCCTGCGCGCGCTTCGCGACTCTCTTGATCCATCGACTTGGAGCGTACTTGCACCCGCTGCCTCAAGGACGCGGCCGTTAACACCATGCGGCCTGCGCAAGCCGTTGCACAACTATTGTCTTCGCCATCCAACGCCTCTGTTGAGCATACGGGTTTCATCTATGCGATTAGCGGCGTGTCAGTTCAGACTCGTCAGATTGGCCTGCGGACAAAATATTATTTCAGACATTTAAAAAATATTTGCACGTAATTGCGCGTCAGCTGTAACTATCACTAGATCAAAACTTATATATATATGCCTATACGCACACATCTTCACGTACTTGGCTTTGTACCGCTTCACAACAGTAGTTTGTGGGCGATTTTAACGAACACTGTGGGTCCTAGGCAGTTGTAGCAAGCAAACCATTTTTTTCTCATATTTAGGTAGTATTTCTCAATAAAGAAAAGCATCAAATGTTCGTAATTCCTGAAGGTAAGAACGTTGTATGCAATACGAGGGCGGTTACCCCTTGTTATGATCATTACGAAGGGGGATATTAACGTGGATTAGCTCTTACGTTGACGATCCGAACAACATAAAATAATGTTCGGAGAGTTGTTATTCCAGTTTACTTCGTTACAGATATTTTGCAAAAATACGGTTTACATTCTCGTTTTTTAAGGGTTCATAACTCCATTAAAATATTCGGTATAGATATATAGTGTCCGTAATGTTTTCCTATTACTTTTTCGTAAAGAATCACCTTCCAAAATTCGTCGGTCGGTCAAAATGAGAATCATCCTATATATATATATATATATATATATATATATATATATATATATATATATATATATATATATATATATATATATATATATATATATATATATATATATACCGACGAATTTTATATATATATACACACACACACACATATATATATATACACACACACACACACTCATTCATTAGATCTTTGCATGAATAAAATGACCATAGGTTGTTCACGGTAAAGTGAGCACTTTTAGGGCCCTATTTGTTTTATTTCAGTCATTTTTACCCTTTAACCAACTTTTTAAAAAAATATTGTCGTGTAAGTAATAAACACAGCGTGTATATTCCACCGCTCTCGGAAGTTAACATCTAAGGCTACAATAAAATATATTTATTGAATATTACTCCAAATGAGAGCGCTTTCGGAGCGCTTTTAAAAGTGCTCACTTTACCGTGAATAACCTATATGCATAAGTGACTGCGTAATAATAAGCGAGCGTGGCTCGTCAAGCGTTGTATAAAAATTATTTGTAAACTGCCGTATCGGAAAACTAATTGAATAGCTCTGATTTACAGTGTTACGAGCATCGGTTTCTACAACGCCTCCGCAAGTTGCCTAGACATCACCTAAATATTATACAATGCGTTTTAAAGCGTCGACTATTGGTATTATTCACAGCAGGCCCGCCCAGAGATATTTGGAAGCCTGGTGCGAACAAATATTTTTGGGTGTCGCTGCCTCCTTCCCAGGAATTTAACAATTATTCATAGATTTTGTAATAGAAATTTATAAACCACTGCCATTTATTAAAATGCGATACAGAACAGCTACACGTGTCTTGATACATAAGCATTATTTTTTACTAACGCCCACCTCGCTTTGGGCCTCCCGATAAAATGAGCTCAGGGGAAATACCATTCCCCCCCTTTTTTTTTCCAAAACGCAATTATGTGACCACGCCCAAAATATTGTAAATTGTATTTTGATAAATGAAAGGCATATGATTTAAAATTGAAGAATCCAGCAAGTATGTAAAACACGTATTAACATTGTGGCGACATACCCGGAGACTTCGCGAATTAACTTGAAGATAAGTGAAATGTCAAAAACTTGCGCGACTGAGTTTGTTTCCCAGTTGTATCACAGGTTATCAGATACAGAAAACCATCAAGCTAATAAGGCCCGAACACCTGGTATGGGCGAATCTGACTACTCACTGAGGCAATATTCAGGGAAGAACTAGCTTTGGTAGGGGGGCTCAAGTATAGCCCGTCTCACGAACGAATACACTTTTTTCTACAGTTTCATGGATACAGCAGTTTCACCACCCCATCCCCCTTCCATAGGTGGTGTTTACATAAACACACTCAGCTGACTGTCAACCTGCCCAGTGGAGTGTAGAGGGCCGGACGGCTCAAAAGATCGAGGTTTTGAGAGCCGACGAGGATGCAACGAAGTATGGAGCAGCGTCGGAATGCAAGGGCGGGGGAAACGGGAGTTCCCTGAGGAAACCCGCTAACTAGCGGCACGATTCCCACATGCGAAAACCCGGGAATGATCTCGCCTGGAACTGAACCCGGTTCGCCTTAGTGGGAGGCTAGTTTTCTAACCGCTACAACACCGCGGCCCCTACATCGTGCCCAGTCTGCCAATCGAAAATACTACTGTCATGAAAATAACTGCACACAAGACTACTTTCAGAAATACAAAAAAAAAGTGCACTCACTTACTAGTAACAAAAAAAAAAAATGCTATCAGTTCTGTCTGATAATTGTACTTGTCGGCAATCCAAAGGAAAATTGTTTTGGGAGGAGTTGGAGGGTAAGGGCAAGTGTTTACTTACTGCAAAATGTTATCTACGAACATCTGATCTACTTTATGAGCTTCTTATAGTTAAACATCACGTCATCAGCGTGGTAATTAAAGACGGAACAAGCTGCCTAGACAAAATGTCTGACCGGAGTCGCCCATGGCCTGTATTAATGTCAGTCTGACGTTCACTCGGAGTGATTTTGTAGATACATGAAACTCGAAATAAATGTGGCTACATCGGGAATCGAACCTAAGTCCTCCCGAAACCAAATTCAGAATTTTACCACCGCGCCACTATTCCATAAGAAAAATTTCAATGATAATTAAGTGGAAAATTCAAAATTGTGCAAATGTCAACAGAACAACACCGCACCCTACTGCGTGAGCCGAGCTCACGCTAGCCTACAATCATTATATGTGCAAATATTGATAGCATAGTTTTCGAACAGCAAGGAAGTTTATTTCACTAGAGTGCAATTAAAGGGCCAAACAATAAAACTAAATATACATAGAGTGCTCACTACGGAATTACTTCCGATACTAAATCGATGGGTCCAGTAATGCTTGTATCGTTGCCAACGTAACGTTGTAATTGGAAACGTTCTGATGTGTACTTAATTCAGGGTGCCCCACTGATAGATTCTGTCCATATAGACTATTCGCGGTTACTTTCTGAAACGAACCTTTGGAAAAATAACCCCTTGTATGACGTTTTTATTTATTTCCTAAATATGCCATGTATCACAAGCATTTTATACCTCTGTTAACATAAAAGTATCTTATTTTTCATTAAATTGAAGTTTTACAAATATTTTATTTATAAATTATATCTTATTTATAATATATACGAATAAAAGCAGTGAGAAAACATGTGTTTTGGTAGCGCCTAGTAAGAAATAGATCTCATGGAAAATATTATTACAACTGAGAACACGATTCCGGTGCGTTGTGCTTTGTTGTAATTTTCTACTCTTATTTAAGCTTAGTTTGCACGAGGCAGAGGAATATCCTGGCGGTATAACTTTAGTAGGGCTTCAGAAAAGTGTGAAGTAACCTAACCGTGAATGGATTGTAACTGCGCGACGCATTAAAATTCCGACTTGTTAGTTTCCTGGACAAGGTACTGGGAGCACTATACCGTACTTCTGCTAGCGGGGTTTCGGAGCACACAAGCAGACATAGAGGGAGGGTGGGTGGCTCTTGACCCGGCCATGCCTCCAGCAGGGACAGGCCAGTCCATTGTGTGAAAGACTGGTAATTAGAACAGTAATAACACAGTGTCCCGGTGTGGCAGACAGATGGCTTCCTCGCTGATCAGGGGACACTGATCAAAGATATAACAGCTTCTCTCTAATTAAGACATATCTAACCCTCTCCCGAACCCCATTCCCGCCCCCCCCCCTTTTTTATCCTGGCTTCATCTTCCGTTTCATTTCCTCTTCGCTCTTGTAAATTAATAACGTTCCCTGTGAAGCCACACGCACCACCAAAGAGAAAAGGAAAAAAATAGCGATTACACTTCATTAATCCACGATGAGTTGTAGCTGACGTCTTTAATTGGTTCGTAAGCAATTGCATCTGGCATTAATATATAGGCGGCGTGGTCTGCAGCTGCCAGGATAAGCTAATTAGGGGTTTCTAATTGTTGGAATCAGAATTTCTTTAATATTTAAGAAGCCTACCGAGACTGAAATCCCAGAAGAATAGGGAAATATGAACAAGTCCAAATACTGATTCTGCCATCTACTACGTTTCGTAAGCATGCATGAAACAGTGATAGAGCGTGATGGATACGAGATACACGAAAACAGTAACCAGACAGGGGGGAAAAGAAATTCATAGAAGTGAATCATTCACGATCACAATAAAACATAAACGCTTTCAACGTGACGCAACACAGTTAATTACTGGATTTTTCAGTAGTTGCACCGCATGCATCGTCAAATCATCTCAAGCACAAAACAAACCTTTGTCCATGCCGTTCAGATAAATGAAAGAGAGTTTACAGCCGCGAAGAAATGACCGGGGAAACAATAAGTAAAACACGTACATCTAAGATCCGTAAATACGTAATGATTCGAGAGATTTGGGCAGCTCCTAACAACGAAGACTTGAGAGCCGATGAGGATAAAATGAGGTGAGAAAGGAGAAGCACCGGAATTCAAGGGGGAGGGAAACGGGAGATCCCCGAGAAAACCCGCCGACCAGCGGCATCGTCCGGCACGATTCCCATATGCGAAAATCCTGTAGTGAAGGTGCCGGGGATTGAACCCGGTTCACCTTGTTGGGGTAAAAGTTATGTTGAGGTGTAAGATTACGCCGAAAAGGAAAACGTTAGGTAGTTTACCGATCATTAACGCTTCAATTATAATAATCTCATGAATGCGAAAGTGTGTATGTTTGTTTGTTACTCAATCACGGCCTAACGGCACGACAGATTTGGATGAAATTTGGTACAGGGTTAGGTTATATTCTGGATTAGCACGTAGGATACATTCCATCCCGGAAAAACGAACAGTTTCTTAGGGAATATATAAAATATGCCACCAAACTTTAAGATAGAGCACTTGGTCATTATGCGTAATTAAGGTTTGAATTTTGTACGCGGGTGAAGCCGCGAGTAACAGCTAGATAACAAATAAATCACAAAACAAGATACACCCATTAAGCTTACTCGCTAGCATTTGGTCTTAGTGCCTACCTTTTCGTTAGGATGGTGTGACTTGGAGTCCCATTTTGAGCATGGACGTATGCAGCGTTTTAAAACTTAAACTAATCATTTACATCATTGGCATTGCGCAGGTATGTTTGAAACGGGACAAAAATACTACACGTACACTCGGCGGAAAAAATAAAAAGCTGAATTCAGTTTCGAATTCGGTTGCAGTTCACAAATACCTCCAGACGAGAAAACTCATTATTGATAATAGTATAAACCCGAAGCTAATTTTAGTTTTAAAGATAAAAAATAGTTATTATACTCTTCACGTTAGATCTTAGTAGTCTGTAATTTATATCCCAGCTGTTGGAGTATTTGCTGTCATAAACGTACTCGTTATATACAAAATTTATCGAAATATTGATTTATATTCTGTTCTTCTCGTTTGTGGATGTTTATCAAGGAATAAAGGTGTTCAAAGTTTCCATTTTTGTGATTAGTTGTGATGAAATTTCGTAGCTTCGACATAATCTTAATGAATATCATATGCTGACTTACCAACTAACGCCAACACGTCTAACACGAGGAAGATCAATCCAGCACCGTAGCCAATTAGAACGAAATACACGTCGACACAACAGGTTTATTCAGAGTTTAATAAGTTTCACGTAAGCCTACATAAACATACACGTTTCTGTGTTTCGATTATGTTCATATATAGCTCACAATGAAATCAATCATTTATTTGCCTTCGCACTGCTGCACGAAATGTCTTTACAAAAAAAAAACGATGTTATATTCAGTACTAGAATACCACCTGAATAAATGGAGTCTAAACCGAACCTGCTACAAAATAAATCAAATAAAACTACACTTATAACCATATAAATGTCTGCTAAGTTAAAGTTGAAAAATACCCCTGATTACCCGCAGAGTTGATATCGATGTCTAACACATCAAAGCATCTGAAGTGAGTAGAACCCACTCTGGCCTAACGAAGTAACGGACGAAAACATGACGATATGACAACACTCAGCAACATACTCATTAGATAATCGTTAAACGGACTTCTTATTTTGTACAGGCTGTTCACGGTAAAGTGGGCAATTTTGAGGCCGTAGTTACTTTTTCCTTCCAGCCATCATTTAACCTTTAATCACCTTTTAAAGTAAATATTGCTATGTGCGCATATTCCACCGCACTCGGACGTTAACGTCTAAGGCTAAAATAGAATATATGTATTGACTATTATTCCAAATGAAAGGGCTTTCAAAAGTGCTCACTTTACCGAGAATAGCCTATACCAACAACATCATCGAAAATTATGATGGGCAATTTAAGCAGAACATTGAATTTAGTAGCACCATAATAAACGGCATATATGTGTATGTATGCGCCACGATCGTAGCGGAAACAGTGCATAATGCATAATTCGAAAATATTTTTTTCAGTGGGAAAAAATGGTTAAAAATTTAAATATTGCTTGCTTTCCGCCAGCTGTGTAGTTATACTCTGAATTTCAGATAACTCTTCGCCAGCTTGGCAGGAAGTGGAAGCCAAAAATAAGCAAGAGAGACGCGATACGTTCGTAATTCATTAATTACTGTGCCGGATGATTGCGGTTGCGAGGGAGAATTTCGAGACAGAAATTACGTTGGCACAAACAAAGACAATTGCGTGTTAACAGTTACAAGCCGGAAATAATTTCTGCGAACTACGTTATTACCACGGCTTAATTTAGTTCAGACGTCCTACTTCGGAGTTTGGTCTCATTTTTCGAGTGAGGAGTTTCATTAACCTAGCAAATCCTACACATTCCCGGTGTGTCTGTTAGGGAGTAATAACAACTGTATCGTATCGTCAACTTGGGCCATATGCCTTATAGGCGGTTCACGGTAAAGTGAGCACTTCTAAGGCCATGCTTAAAAGTTCCTTTTTGGTTATCTGTATAAATTCGCCAACTGTTAATATAAAAATTTCGGTGTAACTTTTAAACACATTTCATTGCTCTCAAAAGTTAATACCTGAGGCCACGATAAAATATAATCTTTTGATTACTATGCCTGCTGGGAGGGTCTTAAAAAGTGCTCACTTTACCGTGAACAGCCTATACTATGCCTGCTGGGATGGTCTTGAAAAGTGCTTACTTTAGAGTGAATAGCATACACTAAACAAACGCTTGCTGTTTTGATTAAGAGATTATATAGCCAGAAGAGTTCACAATTTACAAATTTGACATTTTAGCCAACTTGCATTTAAGAAGAATTGAAAGCTGCATACTAAAACAATATTAAGTACGTTCTTATAGAGATGTACACGGAAGATGTGAGTTGGCTATAAAATATCAACACTTCTCTACAGCTAAAATGCAGGCTTATCTTCACTACTCCCACAGAAAACTTTAACTGTAAACTATCATTTCGGACGTATGTCACTAAAAGGCTTTGTTGTAAGCCGTATATAAGTAATAATACGGCATTAAATAATAATAATAAAATAAATCCTAAGGATGCACCCAGGATAATTTAACGAGGGGGGAGGTTTGGTCGGCTATTAACATCGAGGTCTTGAGAGCCGATGAGGGTAAAGCGAGGTGAGTAAGGAGCAGCGCCGGAATGAAAGGGCGGGGAAAGGGGAGATCCCCGAGAAAACCTGCTGACGAGCGGGATCGTCCGGCAGGATTACCACGTGCATAGATCCGGGAGCGACCCCGCGGATAATCAAAACCCGGAACTCTAGCCGCTGCTCCAAAGGCTGCCCGCGATTTCTGAACGATCCGATATGACACATCCGAGTGTACATTTAGCCCGGTCATTCCCCGCTTATTTAGAGCACTCAAGGAACAAAGGGTATCCATAAGATTATAGGTATTTAAATCAGAACGAAGGACACACTTGGTTTGTGGAACCTAAAAGACTAGGCAATGGTCAACTGGCGCCGAGGGTTCCGACACACGCAACGTGTGGCGGAAGGCAAGCCCTCAGCCTATATGCCCTTCCCTTACACAATTGAAAACTTTAACATTTGACTCTACGTTTGCTTTCCGACATGTTCTTCCTTGTGGAACTTAACACAATGGAACTGTCAAAGGTAAAGTCAAGCACTCTAATTGAAATTTAAAGTCAAAGTCAAGCAGCCATTTTGCCGAGAAGCTAACAGAGGTTATGTGGAAAGTGCGTTATTTTATTGTAGAGTGATTTTAAACTGGATATATTACACAAAGCTCGTCTTAAGTTAAATAAACAGCAAACAAATATAATGTGAAGAGCAAATATATGAATTGACACATTTTAATAAAGTAAACCAATTAGTTTTTTGTTTTGAAATAAACTTTTAATATAAACTTTAAGACTATATTTAAAGAGAAACTACGTAAAACGCATTCCTAGACAGTATCATAACTATTTATATAACAAGATACATATTTTTACGAAGCTGGTAGAACCGATGTTCAATTGTCAAAACTCAGACTTCACAATTGTATTGTGTATTGGTGGTTTCGTCAGAGGAAAGGAAACGTAAAGTCAAATGCTAAAGTTTTCTATTGTGCAAGAAGCTTTAGAGGCTGTCACAAAATCGCGCGCGATGAACCGGAGCAGAGAAGACGCCCGTCCGAGGCGACGAACCGCGGATGAGGTCATCCATATATGAAGACTAGTTCACTGGTGCGACGAGGAAGGGATAACAAGCCGGCAGGTCCGGCGCGGCGGCTCAAGACAAACTAATTAATCTTCGCCTCCCCCCCCCCCCTTCAACAAACTTCCTCTCAACCTTCCCCGCCTGCATCAGCGCCCCGGGCGGCAAAGAGTAGACCCTCCTGTCCCCCCCCCCCCCAATCCAAAAATAACACTGTCCCAGCCAATATTACAGTTAGACGTTATTGATACACAATACGCGCCAATTAGCCGAGTTGTTTGCATTGAACCGGGGCCTGCCGGTAATTAACTGCCTGGCCGGGGCAGCGAACCACGGACCTACCTTCCTAGAGAGGCGTGGCCCGGTCCGGTGTCATGGCCCCGACACTCCATTAATCACACCGGTAATGAACCATTTGAAAAACAAAGAGCTAACGATAAAAAGAAGGCTATATCTTACCGCCCGACTTAGGTGTGCGCGTAAAAAAAAGAAACAGAGAGAGAGAGAGAGAAATGATCTTTCGTGACTCACCGATGCCGAATGGTAAAACAAAAGTGTTATCAATTTACGGTAACCGAACGACTAATTATTAAAACCGCCCGATATAAAATTACGAAGTTCATTACTCAAAATGTTATACACGAGAAAATCTGGTTATGGTGTCTTCTAGAGCTAATGTACCGGTGACGTAGATCTCAGTGTTTCAAAATTCGTAGATTAAATTCTTAACCACTGTTCACGGGAATCATAAAATTCAAATATAAGTGTGTAGTAAAATTGTTACATAAAAACGTCCATTACTTCTCACAAACTGTTTAGAAACTGTTTGGCACTTCTTACAGATAAAACTCTTTACCTGATGCGAGTCAATGCGAAAAAAGCTACGAAACTTTCACATCAAAATCATCTGGACGCCTCTTCGAAATTATAATTGTGGAACATAAATGTAATACTCACAAATTCTCAGGTCGAGCGCTCAAAATAAATCATATTTACAAATTCACCATGTTTATTACAATTTACAGTTTCGTCCATCACCGCATTTGAATGTGACACATGGAAATGAAAAAAAAGTTCACCTGTAACCACATTCAAAAATTACCAAAATATTAAATTACACGATGGACCAAATCATTTTCATGCCTAAGACAATCAAAGTCAAAGGTCGATTCCATTTCTTAGACCTCATCCCTCACATGAATATGTCTCACATTTGAGCATAAAGGGACAGGTGAATGACGAATATGAGAACTATTTTTTATCGCCTCTTAGTGCCTTGAAACTGGCATTGTAAGATTCAAATTCTATTCTATCGCTACTATACCTCACAACTATAAAAGCTCTTGCATGCCCATTCTTTGTTGGTGATACTACCCAACGCTTTTAGTTAAGTGTATATATGTCATTCATGGTACTTCCCAACTTTTATGAAGCCCTGCTTAAGTTATACCTTCAGACTATTTATCCGCCTCGTGTAAACATAGCTTAACTAAGTCTATAAAATCACACCAAAGATACAACGCATCGCATTCGTGCGCAGTCTAACAATATTTTGCATGAGAACTATTTCTTACTAGGCATTACCAACACTACATTATCTCTGTTTTATTAATATTAATTATAAACGAAATATTATTTACAAATAAAATATGACTTAAAGTTCAGTAGAATTAAAAATAAGATACTTTCATGTTATGTTCTGTGGTACAGAACAGATGTTGGAAACAAGAGAGCATGTCGTTAGTGGGGTGACTTTTCAAATATTTGATACGAAAAGTGTGCGAATAACCGCGACTAGACTACTGGGACCCTCCTTGTTCGTTCGACGTATTCTATGTACTGCAATGATCATTCTTACAATAACTCGTACCGCTAACAGCTACACAAGCTCTCCCGTCACTGGTAAGGCGCGTGTTGTTGTAGTGACTCTGACATTGTAAGTTATGGCCCACTCGTGATAAATTACCGCTGAGAATGTGAATTAATATACACTTACCACTGGAGCTATTTTCGTGTTTGTGACTCAGAAGCAAGAGAGCTGCGATAATGTATATTGGACACACTGATGTCGCTTTCTCAGTAAGATTTTCAGTTCACTACAAGGTCGCGTGACCCGAATTAGTAGATTGACATAATGACGTGTTTGGTATTTTAGTATTTAATTTTTCGTATGTAACATAAGTGACTATCCAAGTAGCAAAACTCAGTTGGCCCACTTATACAAATCTGCTTGTACACGATCGGCCCACTGTAATGCACCCGCAGATGCTTGTGGCCCATATGATGCCGCTTGCAGTTGGCCACATCTGAGCCAATGTCCAGATAATGTTCATGTAGCAAAATACAATCTTCCCACTAAGAGCCCGCCTCTGCGTAACCAACTCAACCCCAAACATGTTACCACTATCAGTGGGCCAAGTGCGGCAGCAGTGGACCGCTGGTTTCTGCTTCTGGCCTGTCTTAAGTAAACCACGTGTCGTCAGCCAACTGTTGGCAAACCACTCGTGGCCCACCTATTGCCCACTTGTGGCCCACATAGAAACAGCTTGCTATGCATTTTCAAGGACAAAATATAATTATGTTTCACCCCAAATAATATTGATTAATTTACAATATCCATATATGTTATCTATAGCACTTTTTGACAGTTATTAAATATATTTGGAAGAACCCGGAATCGAACTCGCAAATCTGTCGTTCACAGTCTAGAATGCTAGCAACTACTCTACCATGTAATGTTAAGAACGAAATTAATCTAAATAATGTCTACACATATCAGTGTGCATTATTACCTTTGATATATACACAGTTAATTTTAGTATCAAAAGTCAATACTGGAATTTCTGTGTTTTGTTTAAAAGACTAGATATTTTAGTTTCGGGCTACTTTCAGGTAGAATTTAAAATGCAAAATAACGAATTATTTTACGTGTTATGTTTTGCAGGTTTTCAGTCTAAAAACTATTTTTTCATATTTATAGCAATCTCACATGATACCTTTACGTAAATGCGTAAAATAAAAAAAAATCAAGTGAATTCACTGTACTCTTTGACAAACATAACCAACAACTCTCTACATAATCTAAGATGCCTGTGGGTGTTTCACATACATTTGCTTGTGCGCCATATATAAAATTCCGTCAGTCATTTTGTGTTAAAAGGCCCACAATTTCCCGAATTCACTGTACTCTTAGGCAAACATAACCAACAATTCTCTACGTACTCTAAGATGCATGTGGGTGTTTCACAGACATTTGTTTGTGCGCCATATATGAAATTCCGGCCGTCATTTTGTGTTAAATGGCCCACAATTTCCCACATGATGATGTCCAACTATCAGAAATGAACCATTCTACCACACGAGGGCTTTATGCGCAAACATGATCTTATAATCATACTCTTTGGCATGCATTACCCACACGTTATTTACATATTTTAAGATGCCTATAGGTGTTTCACTGATGTTAGGTTGTGGGCCACATATGAAATTCTGTCAGTCATTTTGTGATAAGTGGCCCGGAATTGGCCACATGATGATGCCAAACTATCAGAATTGAACCTGTGTACCACATGAGAGTTTTATATGGAAAAATGATCATATTTTCATACTCTTTTACATACATCAGCCACGTGTTTTCCACGTGTTCTAAGATGCCAGTGGGTGATTCACTGATGTTTGCTTGTGGGCCATACATTAAATTCTGTCATTCATTTTGTGTTTAATGGCCCACATCAGAAATACTTCCCAAGCAAATACAGTCACTATTGTTCACGTGGTATTATTGTGTATCACATAAGAAAACACTTACAGTCATATGGACGAACATGTACCACATGTGCCAACAGTTGGCCAACTGTTATCTGCTTGTTGTTTGCTACTTGGGTAAAATCATAAATTACTAGCTCGCAAACATAGCTGAACATACTTAAATATTAAAATACACAGACTCTAAATGGTTAGTTCGAACAATGCCTGACACATGCATCAAGTACACCAGTGGATTCTTCGCACTGCGTGTTCCTATGGATAGAGGAAAAAATTGTCTCTTTTACAAACAAGCTTTTGGAATCTAGTTGTCAAAAAAAAAAAAAAAGCACTTCCTCACTACAAATAAAATATTGCATGTTTAAAACACACTAATTTATGAAACATACTAAATCGTTTATGTATTTTCATTTTTAATTTTCCATTTTTTAAATATATGTGAAGTCTACAGTACTTGCTCGTTTAAAATTCAAATGTTACTTCCACAGGAGCGTGTTGTAAAATTTGGGTTAATTTAATTTATTTGTAGTGATATATATATATAATATAACTAGTTGCGTGTGTGTGTATGCATATATATATATATATATATATATATATATATATATATATATATATATATATATATATATATATATATATATATATATATAGGCAACCAGTTTGCACAAACTGTAAAAACATATAACACACACTCACACACACACACACATATATATATAGGCAACTAGTTTGCACAGACTGTGAAAACATACAAAAATATTTTACAGCGGCCATCCTACCCTTTTATTGGTGAAAAATCTGTAGCAAGGTTTAATACAGGCTTATTTCGTAGTATCTCTATAGTGTCATGGTAATGTATTTAAACAACGGAGGGCTGCTAACAATAATATTTATAGCATACGTAATCTCTTGAAAGTATTATTCTCTCCTAGTCTGCGGTATGTTTTATTTTCTGAGGTAAACATATTGGGGACAATTCTACAGACTGTTCACGATAAAGTGAGCACTTTTGAAATCAATCTTAGAAAAAAAGTCACTGCTCCTACCTGCATATATTTTAAAGGGCGCACTGAGAGACGTGCACCCAGTGAAGTTGGCAATTACGAGGTAAAGTACACTATCTACCAAAAAGTAATTGGGCATCCGTGAAGATAGGTAATTCAGTACGTCAGTTGACTTGTGTGGCCGCCATACGCCGCAAGCCGGTGTAGAACCAGTTGACAAGGAGATGACACGAGGTAGAGAGCTAGCGGACTTCGATAAGGGCGTAGTTGTGGGCTGCCATATTAGTGGGCTGTCTAGCCGGGCGATTGCACGGAAGATAAACAGGCCCAAATCAACGGTCGCATTCGTCCTGTATAAGTGGAAGGTCGATGGACATTGTGGCAATGATGCACGTTCTGGTCGACCTCCAATATTGACCGACAGAAATCGCAGAACTCTGAAACGTGAAATTGTCAAAAATAGGACACAACCAATGGCTACCATCCGACAGGAGTTTCATGCAGCAACAGGAGTATAGGTTTCCATTGGGACATTGCATACAGAGGCCCACCGACTTGGATATTTTGGAAGAGCAGCTTCACATAAGCCCCATATCACGACAGGCAATAAAGCTCGGCGACTCAGGTGGTGTTTGGACCATCGCAACTGGACACTGGAGCAGTGGAAATCGGTTCTGTGGAGTGATGAGTCGAGGTTTACATTATTCCGGTTCGATGGACGTGTATGGATGTGGCGTCTATCCGGGGAACGGCTTCTGCCGGAGTATATAGTACCAACTAGGAAATTAGGCGGTGGTGGTGGAGTGATGGTGTGAGACTGTTTCACGGCCTTCTACGTAGGACCGCTGATTTTGACCTTGGCAGCATGAACAAGAGGCCTATTGTAACATTCTGGATAATGAAATGCTCCCAACATTGTGGCGTTTTTACGGAATGGACCCGTGTTACTTCTAGGATGACAATGCCAGGTGCCATGTTTCAAGGGTTACTATGCAGTGATACGCCGACAACAATGTTCGCCGATTGGAATGGCCCGCCCAGAGCCCTACCTCAACCCTATAGAACATCTTTGGGACGAATTGGATCACCAGGTGAGGGCTCGTCAGGCGCGGCCAAAATCCATTGCTCAACACATGAAATGGTTGCAAGAGGAATGGCGACGAATCCCCTTGGATGTCCTCCAAACACTCGTAGAGAGCATGCCAGACAGGGAGACTGCTGTTATAGCCGCAAGAGGTGGTCCTACGAGGGTCTACGGGGATGACAATCACCGAGCAAACATTGTGAAGAGGTGCCCAATTACTTTTTGGTCGATAGCGTAGTTCCATGGCTTAACGTCGAATTAGAAGTGTTAGATAAACATTTGTGAAAACGTAAAATTATTTCTTTCGCTTTCTGCTATTTCAATAAGTGTAAGAATTAGCAAGTTTGTCAAATATTCACTTTTACTATAATTTAACAGTTTTACTTGATAGCGCATTAATAAAGTCACGAGGCCCATGGCAGTGTTAATTTTATATAAGACGGAAGAATACAAAGGCGGAAGAATACACAACTTGCATACAAGTAGATATTAAGCAGGGCTTACAAAAGTGCTCATTTTGCCAAGAACAACTTATACCTTGCAAGAAACACAGGCAAGGTTTTAGTTGTTGGGAGTTTGCGTACGTTGACTCGCGACTGGGCCCAAATTGCAAAACTCATAGTTCCGTCAATTAGCAACAGTATTACATTATGAAACCCACTATACTTCACTGCACAGTTCATACATAGTCTATTAGCGGTTTCTTCACACTTTTTAAATCAAACCTCTGAAAAATCACCCCATGTATGACGTGTTTAATTATTTTCTAAATACGCTATGTATCACAAGCGTTTTATAGCGCTGTTAAACATTAAAGTTTTGCCTGCATTTTATTTATAAATAATAGTATTACATTTATAATAAATACAAATAAAAACAGGAAGGAAACGTATCTGTTGGTAGCGCCTATTAAGAAATAAGTAGTTCTCATTCAAAATATCATCACAACTGAGTGCGCACGAATTCTGTGCGTAGTTCTTTGGTGTAATTTTCGACTTAGTTAAGCTTAGTTTGCACGTTACGGAGGAATATCTTGTAAATAGAACTTTAGCAAACTGTTAAAAATTTCCGTATATTTACAGAAAGGCAATCCTTAATGACGGAGTTAAGTCTGTAAATACAAAATACGGAAAGTCTCCGTATTCCCTTTGGCTTCGAGTCACGGGGACGAA
Organism: Dryococelus australis; assembly: GCA_029891345.1. Classification (NCBI taxonomy): domain Eukaryota; kingdom Metazoa; phylum Arthropoda; class Insecta; order Phasmatodea; family Phasmatidae; genus Dryococelus; species Dryococelus australis. The sequence continues at coordinate 83,025,035 of CM056995.1, forward strand.
CAATACCGATTCTAGACAAAGCTTTCTTCGCCACTGTAACAAGAAAATTATCGTTTCTGCGGCAGTTAAGGTTATCCACGCGACTATGACCTATTCTTTCAAACATTAAAAAAAAGCACCAGGCGTCTGTAACATTTAACAACACTAAAAATACACTAAATTTAATAGAAGCTGAATTTATGCTTTTGTCTTTTGAAAACAAATATAACAATTATACCACAATTTGTAAGTGAGAGTTGTAGCTGAATGGTCAGAGTCGTGGGCTGGATGTGTTATGACTCAGATTCAAACCTCGCTTAAGGATGCAATATTTTATTTTTTTAATATCATTTTTATACACGGTGGAACACCCACATAACGAAAATTAATGCCATTTCACCATCTCTTTTTATCTTAAACGGAAAGTACGGAAAACTTACTTGGAAATTAACGGAGAGGTTCTGTGAAATTTACTGAAAGTCCGTTTATGAAAAGAAATGTGACCGTAATTTTACGTAGAGTTTACGCACACTTCTGGATAAATTTTCACTAGCACTTTTCCGTAAAATGAAGGGAATTTTTTTTTATGGTGAGCTTCAGAAAAGTGTGAAGTAACCGTGAATGAATTATACCGATTATAACATTGATCTCTTGAGGAGAAGAATTGTTGCAATGCTGAAATTGAAGTAGGGAATGGGAGATCGTCGAGAGAGCCAATCGTGCTCATCGCCACATTTAGCATGCAAGAAGACAAGTTCAGATTGGCGGGAACTACCCCTGAGAGGTTGGCAAAGGCGGTGATCAATCACAGCAGACAAGCGGTTTAAGTTAATTTCTTCTCGCTTTCTTCACCAAACGGCAATATTCCTCGAGTCGTATTTTCCATTAATCTTTTTGGCGTTGTACAACTCTACACCCAGTGTGTCTCTATCCGTCTAATTTTACTGTGTCTGCTTTTTGTTTCACATCAGCGGAGCGGCCTTATTTACAACTTACGAAAATTATACCAATTTCTTTCGCGCAAGGAAAAAATTGCCAGTTGCAAAATACGAGGCAACCGGTCCGGAATCCGTGGTTCTTTATTTTTACATAATAACATTCCGTCTGAACTGACAGATGGTTATCAGTGAAGTGGCTTACGAAATAACTATGCCTAGCTTTCAGTTGGAAACACCCGTCAAAGCAATATCGCGAATGGCGATTGGATGGATTTCTCAACCAAGCTGGTCCAATAATCGACGTCTTAGCTATAAAACGTTAGAACACTTATTATTTTATTCTTCCCTTCGCATAATTTAAGTGTCGGCGTTCTCAGTTCAAAATTCAGTTTCGCAGAAGAATAATCTGACCAGTTCCGACTGGTTTAGCCTCATACACATTTTATCTATCTCAACCAACGATTCTATCCGAAACGCAGTTAAAATATTAACAAGTGAGGAAATAAAATTCAAACCTGCTTACTGAAATTTCTATGACCGAAAAATTTGAATATTTTGGCTAAAATATTCCATTTCTGCGCGCGGCGTTGGGACGAATTATTGCTGTCGTGCTTTTCGGACGAGTTCACACAACGAAAGTTAACAAAAGGCCTCTAATGGATTCGACATGGCGAGCCAGGAAGCAGCAGCGAAAACTCTTCTCGACTCCCCATTTCCCCGCAAACGCTTTGTGCTCTAAAGCGGGCTTTCCACCGGTGCGTGTCCGCACGCACAAGGTGATGTCCACGTGCTCGTGGGTGCCCCGAGACGACGTCCGCCCGCTCGCGATGGCCCGCTCATGCTCATGGTTGAGGAGCGTTTCTACCTGAGAGACGCACAGAGGGTATTTCCACCGTGCGTCTCTCCCAGCCGAGCAGATACTGCAGTGCAGGCGCGTATCCTAGTCAGTCGACATGACTCGTGAGGTAGAAGTATGTGCTGGCGTTCGCAGCAGCTTGTGTTGTTTTAGAAGCTAGAACTTGATGTAATTGATTAAAAAGTGCCGACAAATTAAAACTCCTAAAACATGTTCCGTGTACATGTACGTTGCATAACGTGGTTTACCGTTGTTAGTTACTACAACTCAGAAGCTCTATCAAAAAGTAGCTCTAACTTTGACAATCAAGTTAGTTTGTAATACTCAAAATACGTTTAGCGAAAATGCATCCACTGAAATAATCCGTATAAAATACAGCATTACTATTTCCACCTAAGGTTTTTTTTCTTTTGGAGGACAAACTTTTCTCTATAAAATTCCAAAGCTTATACCAACACGCACGTAACTTCAAAATATCTGCAATTTATTACCTAGCTGATGACAACTTATATCATCAAATGTTTTTAAGTAAAATTATATTTCTTATCTCTAGGCAATTTAACGGATGCCTAGGAATCTGAATTTTCCCACAGCTGTTCGTGTATAGTAAAATTTAAAAAAAAAATCATGAAACTTTTGTGAGTTAATAACACTCTAAAGGTCATTTAACACTATAAAGTGTTTTATTAAATTCAATCAGCCGAATTCAAATTATTTATTACTCGTGCAGTTCAATTTATTCAATAGAATAGAACAGAATAGAATACTTCAGAGTTTTGAAAAGCTTTTCGCACATGCAGTTGTATTCAATAGATATTAAAGTTAAAACTAACACTTTTTTTTATATTTCAGTTAAAAAATACCTATATGTGCCGAATTTTTTTCAAACCACTACAAACCATGCACTACACGAAAAATAACTGGTCGAAATCGTTATAAATATTTTTTCTAACATGATATATTTACTTTGTATGAAATAATTTTATGCAAATACTTTTGTTGCTTAAATGCTAATTAAATACTCTATTATGGCACACTTTATATTTATACTTTTTAAATGATTCGGAGTGCTAGTTGAGAATTTTTTGATTCAAGAAAACATGCAACATGTTATTAAATAAAAACGTTGGAGGAATTCGAGTTAGTCAATGGCTTGAAAGACAAAATGGCCGTGATTATGACGTCCAAGTAACGTCATACAGGATTCTAAAAATAGAATTCAATAATTATGAAGAAGATTTGAAGTGAACTTTCATCATGTGAAAGGGCCTAAAGATTGTTTAAGTTAACTATCAGGCAGTTTATAAAGTTGTCGTTGAAAATTAGTGACTTACAACATTCTGGATTATCCTCGCCGAATTCGTTTGTTTGGGAAACAGCAGCAATAAGGGAAAATAGTTTAGCCATATTTTATAGAAAATGTTGGGAGCCAGAAAGCGACGTAAGAAGTTTACAGCAATGGCATGCAGATGTAGTGTTCCACTGTCCAAGGTACCATGAAAGGGGAGGGGGGAAGGCCCGGCCTTCTTGGAAACGATCCACGCTGCATGGACGCTGTTTCCACTGTGCGTCTCTTCCCACATCGAACAAGGGTTTTCCCGTCGGAATCTTTCATGTACACGCACAGCTACCTGGAGGATCGCCTCTAGTCGGATCCCCTCGCACGCACACGACGCACAGCGAATAAGCCCGCTGTGCTGCACGCATCCCACCCGTGACGTCATGTTCGCCGAACACGAGTCAGTGCGACGCGCCACCCATCAAGTACCTAACATGCGATCTAAATGGTCGCCTGGAACGGAGGCCTATCATTTGGCAATTATTCGTTTATCACTTAATTCGCATGCATCTACATTGTCGTAGGCAAGTTTCATCTCGCGGTAAATTTGCTTACACACAAAACGAAGTAGCGTAGTGAGTAGAAAAACTAAAAGTAGAGTGTCGTAATACACGCTAATTTAATTCAAAATCGCAACTAAAATCAATAAAATATATGCCGTCTTAGAATCGTGGGGAAAATACGTAATCTCATAACAATAATGGTACTAGTTTGGGCGAGAAAAGCGTGTTCGTAAATCCGCAAAACGAGTATTAGGCAGCCCCAATTAACTGATATACGACGTACTGCAGTCGAGATTTGAAAACCGGTCGATGATTCAAGGACCAGAAACAACTTTCAATGCACGACTCAATAACTCTGCACCCTGGAATATGCCGATACGAGAAAAGCGCTTTGTCGATACGTTCTTCGTTAACAGCGGGGTATTCTAGTCGTTCGGACTGATCTCGCGTATTTGTTCGCAGTAGGTAATTGTGTATATAGACTGTTTGTTCCTGTAAAATGAGCACTTCTGAAAGCCATGCTTAAGTTCTACTTTTATACACGTTGTGTATTCGTCCACCTCATGGAAAATGAACATTGCCTTGGACCTCATCGCTTTATTCATGCGTCGGTTAGGTGAAACTGTGGTATCATCAGAAAAGTATATAAGTTACAAATATGGTCATTTTTACCCTCTGACGCATTAAAAAAACCAGAAAGTGAAAGAAATAATTTAAGTTATCACAATGGTCACCTAACACTATTTATTCGACTTTGAAATATGGAACTATTTTCCATCCATCATTACCAACTTCGCTAGGCGCATGTTGCTCAGTGTGTCTAAGGTTGATTTCAAAAGTACTCTTTATCGTGAACAGCTTTAAAATGCATTATATAGTCCATTCATTGTTACTTCCAACTTTTCTGAAGCCGTACTGAAGTTCTAATATCAGGATATTCCTCCGCATCATGCAAACAAAGCCTAAGTCTACAAGATTACATCAAAAGGAAAACGTACCGTATTCATGCGCACTCACTTTAATAATATTTTGCATGAGAACTATTTCTCACTAGTAAGGTTGTGCTAATATTCGGTACACCGAAACAATTACAAAAAATAACAACTTTCATTTTCGTTTTGGTAAGAAATTTGGTTACAGAAAGTTGTAACAAAACAAAAATTCTCGATTTCAAATAAATTTAGGGTGTTTATTGAATGTTAATTTAGTGCACCATCAAAAACATTTTTACCCGTAACTCATCTTGTTTTCATTATTTTATAACTGAAATAACTATACAAAAGAAAAATTTTAATGTAGGCGAAGCCCCCTGTGGTAAATAGTCCATATCCTACATATTTTTGTTTTCATTTCCCAACGAATATAAATAACTTGCTAAAATGCTATGAAATTCGTTAATCTTTCGTTACGGCTGAGCTCTAAAAGATTTAATTGTTCATTTTCCTTTGAATTTCATGAAAGTTCATAACATATCTTTCATTTTCGTTTCGCGAGAAAAAAATAAGTCGCAGTCGCAAAACCCTTCTTACAAAGCATTACCGACATACCTAATATCTCGCTATTTTTATTCATGAAATGTTATGATTTATAAATTGAACATAAGTAAAAGCTTTATTTAACAGGAAATAAGATTATTTCGTGTTACCAAAGCCTATAAAACGCTTGTGATAAATGCCGTATTTAAGAAACAACCAAACACGTCATACAGGAGGTGATTTTTTTCAAATGTTTGATTCAAAAATGCCAAGATACCGCTAATAGGCTATACCACTTCTTTGTTTCACAGTGGTCCTTGCCACTAGTTCCACCTGCCTGGAGGTAATTTCGAGTGTCCTATGTTTAAAATCGTGAAATGGCTAATTGCCTCATCTCTTCTATGCGCAAGTCCCTGAAATGCACACAGTGTTTACATCAGTAACTAGCCTACTAACATTCTAAGATGTGACCTACTCATTTTATTGTGTAATTATAAAGCTTGGCTCACAACCATCCGTCACCCCCGTCAGTCGCCCGTCCGTCAGTCAGCCATCCGTCGATTTTTCCGTCCGTCAATTGAAAGCGACTCACAACAGTCCGTCGTCCGTCAGACCAGAAAATCTTCAGTTGTACCACCCAACAACACTAACTTTCTCGCGCACAGACAAATGTTTTTAATGAATGTAATAAATATATTCTCTTTCCTAACGTATTTTATCAGCATGTCCTCCGAAAATTTACAAGTCATCTTCAATTCAATTCAAAAGTAAAATGTAAAAAAGTAAACAACTTCACTGCCTTGTATATTTAAAAAGAAAAATATCCAGACGATAAACAAATAACTGTTTTCCGACAGCCATTTTCACGGAACGATTTTACAAGGCGGTGGCCCATCCGTCCGTCGAAAGTTAAAGTTTGATATTTGACGGATTGACGGATAGAAAATAAAGTTGCCTTGCGATTGGTTGAAGATCACGTGACGGACGGACGACGGGCGACTGACGGATGAAACGGATAGTTGTGAGTCCAGCTTAATGAGGAAAGTGTGCTGCACGACACTCCGCAGCTCTACATATCCTGCACAGGTGATTTAGTATCTAGAAATGATTGTGAAAACTCCCGTTTTAGCTATTTAAATTTCCAAAAAAATAAACTATAGAAGCGGAAATATAAAACTGAAACTTGTCATAGCATATGGAATATTTGTTTTAATACTATTGTAAGGTGGACGTATTTTACGCACGTGGAACAGTTTTTGAATAATAATAAGTTCTGTACACTGTTGAGCGGCCTAGCTAGGCGAAACCCTCCTCAAGTCCTGGTGAAAATGAGAATTTTATAAGGAATAAGTATCTAAAGCGTGGTTAATCTGTGAGACGAGTGAATTAAACGAGATGGTATTATTTAACAACTCTGTGTAGTTCAAATTAAATCATTATTCTTTCTGAATTGCAAAATTAAAGCAAACTCGTGTAATGCGTCATTGGTAAAGTTATTGTGTTTTTTCCCAGAGAAAATATCACGTGTTTAGATAGGGAGGCTTAAAAATAATAAATTACAGCCGAGGGAAAAGTACTAGTGCATTTCAAAACGTAATGAAGTAAAATTACGGCAATGGACAAAGAGCTCAAGCGGTAACAGATACATCAAAGTTCAACACTGTAAAATGTGTGACATACACTACCGCAAAAGGGACTTCTCAGGGTTCTCGCGTTCCTTTAACCAAATCCATTCCACATCTGCTCCACCCCATTATTTTCCGACCTCTTCCCTACTTCCGGATGTTTCTAACTAGTGGCGTGTCTATTCGGTACAGCAACCGGCACAATATAGAGTTCGTCTCCTCCCGTTAATATTGTCAAGTTACATGTTTACATCTTCCCTCCGTTTATAACCAGTTTTCTGGCATCCGGGAAGCGGCATACGTTCTGGATTGTATCGGAAATGGCTCATTAACGTCCACCGGTGTTAAGCCTGAAGTCTTATCAGGAGATGGTTTAGAAACAAACTCTTGACCTAACTTAAACTAAAGCCCATGCCTTACCTGGGATTCGAACCCAGAGCCTCCCGCACCCCAGGCCAGCGGCGCACCAACCGACTGCGCTACGGGTGGTCGGCCAATATTAAGTGATTTACTGGATCTGAACCCATATCGTTACCTTACCAATCGAGCTACCACGCCAATGTTCTGATGTTCAGGACTCTTTCTGAACCTCGCGACCTTGCCTGGCGCGTAACAAGGAATCACGCTGAGCGCTACCACCCGTGATCTGCCATCCTTATCGCAGTCGCCTAACAGAATGCACCATTTGTTCGCCTTCGTCGTAGCTGCGAGCACAGACACATGGACACTGTGCCCGCGGAGATAAAGGAGGCGTGTTGAGGCGCGTGTAACGAGTGTGATGGGCGCGGGCTGGCCGGCGCCGGACCGGACTAACCAGCGTCAGTTATCAGTTAATTAACTGCGGGAAGGAAGAGGGCGACACCTCCGCCGCAAGACCCCCCCCCCCCCCCCCCCCCCCGGGGAGGCGGAGAGCGCGGTGTGATCTGCTCTACTAACCTCACCTGCAACCGCCTCGCCGCGTGATTCATCGCCCCGCGCCGGGCCGTGCCTACTGACAGCCTGCAGCCGCCCAGGCTCGGCACGAACCGGTATTCCTCCCACCCCCCTCCCCCTCCTCCAGCAGTTAACACAAACGTCGGAACCATTCTGGGTTAAGAGGACTATATAATAAAATATTTTCTGTGAAATCGTTGTTAGCGCATTTACGCGTATCTCTGTACATAAATGTTCTGGGAATACGACTTTCTGACATAAAAGGTAATGAAAATAAATCGGAAAATGGCCAAAAAAAAAAAAAAAATGCATTTTTAGAGTCTGCCCACGTAGTATCCAACAGTGATATAGGCTATTCACGGTAAAGTGAGCATATTGAAGCCCTCTCATTTGGAATACTAGTCAAGAAATATATTGTATTATATCCTTAGAGTTTAACCTCAGGGTGTGGTGGAATACAATGTGTTTATTACTTACACGGCAGCATTTATTTTAAAAGGTGGGCACAGTGATAAAAAAAATGGCTTAAAGGAAAAAGTAACTAGGTCCTCAAAAGTGCACACTTTACCGCGATCAGCCTATAGGATAAAAGTACAACTATAGGCTACATGTCTATAGTTAAATCTGTGGGATTTCATAACGTGTAATAAAGTCACATTGTTACAGACCTAATTTGCGTAGTACAGCAAGCGCAACGACGGAAACGATACAAGTCAGTTAAGCGTATTTCGCATAAGGGCGAAGGCGGCGTTAAAAGTACGTGTGATGTCACCCGTATCGCTGCATCGTATCTAGGCTTTGAACGTGCAAAACAGCTTCGGGTACGTAGGAGTGTTAGAATGTGTGTGTTTGGTTATGTGTGTGTGTGTGGGGGGGGGGGGGGGGAGTGCCGGGAGGTCCTGCTTCAAGGTCTTGTAGAGAATCTGACGCCCCTGGCGCTTGAAAAATCGCCCCTTCCCAACATTTTGTTTTTAAATAAATAACATCAGTATTTACACACAAACAGTTTCCTATTCACGCATTTAGGCACAAAATACTTGCACGTATCAATGTGAACATTACTATTAAATATTATTTTCGGTCTACATTTTAGTAACTATGCGTACATTATGACTCCTAATTAATTTACATTGTTTTCTTGTGGCACACCCCTGTGAATTCTTTTCGCGTCATCCAGTAAGGCTGCGGGGTGGAGGGGGTAGTAAAACCTCCCTTGCCTACACCTCTGCACGTACTCATGAGGGCCATTAACCGGGGGGGGGGGGGGCAGGCCACGAAAACACGTCACCACTAACTATATGCCTTTCTTGGCTTTGTGTTGTACGAATATTATTTTAGTAAAATGGTAGTTGCGCTATCTTAACTGCCAGTAGTCGTTTATCAATGTTTTTTTTTTTTTTTTTTTTTTTTTTTAACATCATAACAATCACAACTTTTGAATTCATTTTATATACAAGTTGCTACAACTTATGTATCCAGGTCCTAATTAAGAAAAACGGCTTTTATAACAGTTTCGTCTTAATAAATTTTTTTGTACTTTTATGGCGTTCGTTGTAAAATGTTATTAATGCATATATTATCTATTACTTTATATGTTCTAAAGCAATTGAAGACCATGGGGAAATACCCGATAAGTCACATTTTGCAAATTTTACACGCGAGCGATGTTAAGTTTAAAAACTCTTATGTTCCCTGTTCTTCTTGTTATGATCTTTGAAATGGGTGTATCTCGTGAATGATTACGGTTTTCCCCATGACTGTAACGCCAATAGAAAATACGGCAATGAAGCAAACTGCAAAAAACCTGGAAATCTAAAAAAAAAATTGACTTGTCAAGTTTTCCCCATATGGTCATCAATTATTACATTTTAATTTTGTTTACGTGAAAGCCGACCTCCGTGACACAGACGGTCGATGCGCCGCCGTTATGGGGTGCGGGAGGTTCTGGGTTCGAATCCTAAGTAAGGCATGGGTGCTAGTTTAAGTTATGTTATAAATTAGTTTATAGGCCGTCATCAGGCATAACACCGGGGGACGTTAATAAGACCTGTCCTATCTAACCCAATTGTTTACATGAAGTATATCGTCATCACCTCGCGTGAGATATATTTTACAGTGTGCAAGTTAGTAATTGGTTTTCAATTCGGAGGTTTACGTTCCCGCCCTTCCCCTCTCCGTAACTAATGATGCCGACGTACGCAGCATTGCTCAAGGTAATGGCGAGCAAACTCATATCCTACACACCCGAAATATTAGAGACAGCTTAAATTCAACAAAATATAAGCATTCATGATACGTTAATTGTCATCAAAAAATTCTTACAAGCATTCTAAATATCTTAAATTAAATAGTGAATAATACTATACTCGATCAGATGAAGTTTACGGTCTCCCCTACAATCTATTGGCAGTATTTTCACACTCTTTGAATCAGACATTTGGAAAATCACCCTATGTGTTACGTGTTTGGTTATTTCCTCAATATGTCAAGTATCATAAGCATTTTATACTTCTGTTAATATACAAGTATCTTATTTTTTATTAAACTGAACTTTTATTAATAAATTATCCATAAAATGTATTATTTCATTTATAATTAATATTAATAGAGACAGGTATAAAACAGGGTGCGTTGTTAATGCCTAACACGAAATAGTTCTTACGGAGAATATTACTAAAAGAAGTGCGCACGAATTTGGTGCGGTGCCCCTTTGGCGTAATTTTCTAAACTTGATTAAGTTTTGTTTGTATGAGGCGAAGGAATATCCTGAAAGTAGTACTTAGGTAGGGATTCAGAGAAGTTGCTTTGTATTCTTGAGCTATTACTTTGCAATAGAAATATGCGTTTTGAATATTGCGCCACGATAAATTAAACAAACTAATATAGTTCAAAATCCCCACCCCCTCCCGCGGATGAACGTAAATCTGAAGGGCACGTGGCTACTGTAATTTATTTGGAATTGCATCGCAAAGTAATTTATGGTCTAAGTGTTGCTGCCTGAAATATAGATATATATTTTTTTTTTTTTTCAAAGGGCGCGGACAAAGTGAGCTGGCAAAGTGATACAGATGCGGTGTCGCTGTGATTTGTTTTGAGGAGTGGCACGTGACGCTGAATCACGCCGCGAAAGGCAACAGGCTTGTTTCCGTTAAGCATGAATAACGGTTATAGTGAAGGCCGTGCTCGGCTTAACTGGGTTAATAACGTCGCACTATATCCTGCCCGCTGTCACCGCGGTTAAACGCCTCGCTCTCTGGGCCAGGGGTCGCGAATTCACCGTCGGTTTGTGTCTACGCTCTTTGTGCTACCAGACTCCTCCCTGGATGCCACACGCCTCAAATAACCGCTACTTATTCCTGTCACAGTTATCCCAAATTATTTTTGCAATGTGTATATTGACATAACATTTATTCGTTTTATTTATTATTTATTTATGAGATATACTTAATTTACTCCAGCTCTAATTCTTATTTCTAGTTGCAAGTTTTTTTTTAACCTCAGAAAACGTATTTTTATGTAATTTTTGTAAGACTTTCTGTTTTCAATAACAAAGTTATTTTTATGTGTGCCGCTTTGCATAGAGGAATCTGTTGGTTGGTTACTATGGTAAAGGCTGTTCACGATAAAGTGAGCGCTTTTGAAATCAACATTACAAAAAAGTCACTTCCCTTACCTGCACATATTGTAACGGGCGCACTGAGTGACATGTGCCCAGTAAATTTGGTAATGATGGATGGGAAGTAGTTCCGCATCTTTACGTCAAATAAAAAGTGTTAGATAACCATTTCTGATCATTTAAATTATTTCTTTCGCTTTCTGTTTTTATTAGCACATCGAAATGAAAAAATGATCAGATTTGTAAAATATTTACTTTTATAATATTTCCCAGTTTCACTTGACCGACGCATGCATAAAGCGATGAGGCCACTGACAATGATAATCTTACATAAGGGGGAAGAATGCACAACGTTCATACAAGTAGATCTTAAGCAGGGCTTCCAAAAGTGCTAATTTTACCGCGAACAGCCTGTAACACAAAACGTATGTGTAAAATATTATGTAGCCGTCTCGTGATTGGCGCGATGTTTAAAGGTGTCGTTTAAGTACACAGTTTTTTAACGCTTTAAGCCATCTTGGTTTTTCCGTCAGGCAGGTGATAACCTAGTGGGTCATCGGCCCGACTGATATTTTGTTTTGCTGGTTAATTGGCCGAGAGAGTCCCGTACAGAAATGCAGACTGCCCATGGGATGAAAACGTGCGACATCTGAAGCAGAATATTTTAAGTCTGCACGCGCTACCTACACGGATTATATTTAATGCCAAGTTTGGGCTACCGCGATTGCGTGTTGTACGGCAAAGACTCTAGCGACGTACCTAAGGCTCGAAAGCCTAGTGAGGGAAGACTAAGGCCCACGACCAGCGGAACCAGTTACAGAAGATCTCAAGAGTTGCTACAATAACAAAGATTTTTTTTAGGCTAAGTATGCTGAATTTCGACACAGAGACTACGTCCATAAATAATTAATGATTTTCTGGGAATTAATCTGGCTGACGTTACGCCATCTTGGATCATCATGTTTGTTCAAGTTGCTCTACCTATATGCATACGGAGCCCCTGAACTGAGTACTCGTGTTCTCCCAACTGAGTTGGTTTGAGAAAAGTGTTTATTAATTTAATTTATATATTTTGAAATGATTTAAAGAACCGAAGAGATTTAATTACGTTTTGAAGTGAAAATAAAAGATACGTACGAGTGGACTACACTCATAGTTACGGCCACACAAAGGAAAGTAAATTTCGAAGACAAAATAAAAAGAGCTGCTACTTAATACTTGGTATTTGAACAGATATTCATTTAATTCATGATGTTTCAATCAAAATATTTATTTTTCAATTAAACAATATTTATTTCCACTCAAGTCTCTGTGAGTATTCTTTCGATCAGTAGCTAGTGGTAGTTTTGATTGTGTCTTCCTAGTGTCTCTTGCATGTTGTTGGCAGCCTACGGAGATTGGCTGTTGCAAGTGTTCCTTAGTTACGATAAAATACATATTGTGGTAAGATCAATCTGGGGTGTCCTTGTGTACGTTATTTTATGTTTAATATACAAATTATACAATAAATTAAATGTAGAAATAAAGAAATACTATCATTTTAATGTAGCTATATACTTTTGTCTTAGAACTTTTAATAAGTCAGATGATATGTTGAGATATCCCGCCATAATAATTGCAATAATTCGAGGATGTAAAAATTATCATTTGCCTGATACCTATTTGTTTATGTGATTATTTATATGTACAACAAATGTAAAATTATTGTGTACTATTATGTTGGCTGTAACATAATAAGATTATTTAAATTACTTATGAATAACTTAGTATTCATCAGATTTGTATTTAATTTAAATGTTCGCAAATAACATAACATGTGACGCGCACAAAGAAATTTGTTCATAATTTATGCATGTATGCATTTAAGTATACGCGTATTGCATACTACGCACCCTAGGTTTGTAGATACGTAGTATTTACTTTATACTCATTTTAATTAAATACTTTTACTTATAGGTCTATATTTTATTCACACCCATTTCCCCCTTATATCCAAAAGTATTTGTCTACCATTGGCGCCCCCCCCCCCCTCTTATTATCAGTTGCTGGTGGCGCCAATAATACAAAGAATGCAAGACTAAGGGATATGGGCGGCGGTTAACAGCTGAGTTCTTTTAACGTCGACGAAAATGAAGTGAGACGTTAGATAGAGCATTGACGGAATGCAAGAGAGGGAGGAACGGGATTACCACGAGGAAACCCGTCGGACAACGGTGTGACGTCCGCTAAGTCTCCCACATTCGAAAATCGGACGAAATGCCATCGGGAATCTACCTCTTGGTGGGAAGCCGGCGCACTACCCACACGACCACCGCGCGCCCCTTTTGACAATACAGTGGATCCTTTGTTTTACCTCAGCCAGTGAATTAGAAAATCTCACTCTATGCCCGCCCAAAGAGGTTCAATTATGGATAAGATGAGAGGAGGCTGTGTTAGTACCTAAACCACTTGTCGGAGAAGGCTGGAGAGTGGGTGATTTGGGAGCGGACAAACGACAGAATAAAAAAACTCGAGTGGGCAGTGAACCCAGGGCGAGGCAACACCCTCCGAATGATGGGCTGGGACCCGTAGGTGCACGTCATCCTCGGACATGACAAGAAGTGAGGCCCTAGGAATGCAAGAGCGGGGGAAACGGGAGTACCACGAAAGGGCCCTCCGGCAAGCGGCATCGTCCAGCACGATTCCCACATATGAAAATTCAAGAGTGAACCCACCGGGGATCGAGCACGGATCGCCATGGTGGGAGGCGAGCGCCCTAGCCACTGCGCCACCGCTGCCCCAACAGAATACATACTAGTAGGAAACAGAATCACCCCGAGGAAATTTACATAACACGATAGGAGGTTACCGACTAACAACTCAGCCAACGGTACACTCCGTTGCTGCGCAAACTAAATGCCTTGTTTTAGTTACTTTAGTGAAATTTTGTCCAACCGTTTGATCGAGATGTCATTACACCTGACTTGGAAAAGGGTACGGATCCGATTCGTGACAGGAGCAACGGAATTTTCAGATATCCAAAATATTTTTTCAGGATCCAGGACTCGGCGTAGTGGAGAATGGTGAAGTGTCGCAAGGTAAGCTGGCGTTTGCTCAGTGCTATACACATTCAGCGCATGCAGCAGCAACCATGTAACCAGTACACACGTGCTGTGGCGTCGACTGCACTACTACGTTTAAGTGTCCGATGTGTAAACAGCATACGACTAGGAATAGCACAGAGAAAAACACAGCTTGTCTTGCAACAGTTCACCAAACCCCGCTGACTCGGCGGTGTGAGCTATTCTTACACTTCACACGGCGAAAGGCAATGACGAACCACCACAATCTATAAACTCGCTTCGAGTTCCACCCCGGCAATGTGACTGCATTCACGGAGCTCAGATAATGAGGAAAATGCTATCAAATGAAGTTTAATCCCTTACAGAAAAGACAACGATACAGGGCCAATATAAATTAAGTTTTAAGTTCTTTCACTGCTGCTGCTACTACAGTGCTTGTTAGCTTCAACCCAGCGTGCAAGTCACCACTCCACGGAGTAATACCTGTCGTTAGAGAGCTCTCCGGGCAGATATCGATAGCTAGGCGAGAACAATCTACTTGTGGGCCACGCGGCAGGCGGTCATCAATCTTCGTTAACGTTCCAGAAAGCGGAGTTGGCGAGCACCTGCTTGCTCACGTCAGCTGGGACGAAGGAGCTGCCCGCCAGGGTCCACGACGGCACGTTGGCAATCACGCGCAGTGAAAACGAGTTGACACCTACGAATTAAATAAATACCCCTTATATCTTAATGTTCTAAGTTTGTGATCACTATGGTGTTTCTGGCATGATACAATATTATCACTTGTACATTTTTACAGGCCTACCAACAGAACACATTTCATTAAGTCTTTGAGCCTGAGTTCAAGAACATGTATTAATATTTTTACAGAAGTATGAGGACTTCTTTCTTGCGATTATTTCAATTTATCTTGACGATTCATTCTTTCCTCGATTCTACAAAATTATTGCTATCTTGGAAATGGGGCGAGTGAACGAATGAACTATGGTATCGAACGCATGCTACTGCAGATTTACTTTGTAAGACTACATATGAGGTAGACCACTTATTCGTCTTCTGCGCATGTAAGCAACATTGACCTACCCCAAAGGAACACAACTGTGAAAGTCACATGGTCAACTGTGCTGAACGCGTTTGTTTAAATCTTAATTTTTAAATGACAAGCGCTATTATATGAAAATAAAATACCTTTACCAGTTTCAATTTAATCAAACTACATTACAAATTGATTAGACGAAGTATACATACATCTCAAAGCACTTGTTTACAAATCAGTTTTCTAACCTAAAATCCAGACCATGCCGATTTCGCTAGACGTGCTGGCAGAAAACCAGTTCAATGTTGGGACATGGAGAGTGGTTGTGCGCAGCCAGCGAGATTGGTCAACCTCACATTTAGTCTATGGTATCGTCCACTCTCGTCGATCACCGGCTTTTAATGCTGGGACAATCTTGTCGAGCAAGTTATAATCCATTCACGGTTACTTCCCACTTTTCTGAAGCCCTCTCAAGTACTATTTTAAGGATATCCCTCCGCCTCATACAAAGAAAGCTTAACCAAGCCTAGAAAAGTTACACCATAGGGCAGAGCATCGCATTCGTGCGCAATCACTTTAATAATGTTTTACATAAGAACTATTTATTATAGACTGCCACTTTTTTTCGTGCGTCGGTCCAGTAAATCTCTGAAATTATTAGAATAGTAAAACTTCACAAGTTTGCTCATTAATACATATGTCTGCATTAAAAAAACAGAAAGTAAAATATATCAATTTTGTATTCGCAAATGTTTACCTAAGACATTTAATTCAACGCCAAGACATGGAACCAATTTCCCTCTGTCGTTGCCAACTTTACTGGAGGCATGCCATTCAATGTGCCAATTAAATTACATGTAGGTTAGTACCTAGCACTTAAAAATTAAACTTAGTAATAATGTTACGCGCTCGCTACTTTGCCTCGCGCGAGCAAGTGGAAGTGAAGGACTGAGTAGATACATGATTTATGGACGCGCGCGCTACCAGTTGCAACCGGAGACGCGGCGGGTTTTCACAAAGGATGTTTACAAAGCGTGCCTGTTATGCGCGTGCCGCTCCCAACCTTGGGTATGGGTGTCTTTGAGGCATCTGAAAAGAATGCGTTGGATTACTGACCTTGTGTCTCTCAGGTATACTCGGGGTGCCGCGAACCTTCCAGGTCAAGGCCAGCGGCTATAAAAGGCGTGTCGGGCCTCCGAGCCGACAGTTGTTGAATGGACGAGTATCAACGATAGACGACTAGAGAGAAGAGAAGCGCGCGGCGAGATAAATGACCAGCGGGAGAAAAATCTGCGACTGCGAACATCAAAGCAGTGAAGAGTACGGCTGCAGTTTGGTCTTTTGGACTGTATGTGTGGGGGAAAGACATTACAAATTATGGCAACACACAGACTGAACGAGTGTTAATGGTGAGTATGAGTTAACTGACAATAAACAAACAGAGACCTAAAGAAAGACATTAATTAGAATTGAAATAAACAATAAATATTGCGCTAACTGTGAAATAAAAAGAATAATAGTGGAGACAGATAGTTTAATGCTGTAAATAATAGGTGTGTGAATAAAATAAAATCTTATTTAGTTATTTTATTTTAATTAAGACCTCCATCCCTCACAAACTCAGATACGCCCCTCAGGCGTCCATGTAACTATACGTTAGTCCTATTAATATTGTTTTCAAGCCCTCCAATACAGCTAAAAATGTTTTTTTTTTCCACGCTGCTCTATCTACAATATTCTGACTCTTGCGTGCGAAACATGGACGAAAGACTTCATTTTGCTACAATTTCTTTAACAATAAAATAATAGAGCGACGGATAAAAGGCTCATGACTGCAGAAAAATAATAGGGTCACGGATAAAAGTTTCACAATTCTGTACAGAAGAAAAAGTGCATGCAATTTCATTGATTTGCGTGTACAGGCGATACAGCATTATACGTTCCTTTAGTAGTCTACAGTTGCGCTTAGCACAAGTTTGGAGCAGATGGGCAGCTTAAAGCGATTACATAGTAAAATTTTTTAATATATCGAAGTCACGGAAGGCTGTAAGAAACGACCAAGGTTTCGAAGAACATTCTCTCTTGCTGGATTCCTCGCAAATAAGATATGCAACACTGAAATATTCCCAAGTAGCAAACAACACGCATTTATGACTGTCAGCATTTCTTATATGGTTGACGATCAGGATATATAAACAAAAGTGACAACACCTAGTTTTTAAATAATCGTAATATGGGACATTGCTCTCACAATGATTGTTAGATTTCAACAGATGCTCCACAAACAGATAATAAACGAAATGCTAACTGTTGCTTATTGCTGGGAATATATAAGCATCATGTTTATGGGCCATTTACGGCATACCAGTTGTTTACTGCTGGGGACATACAAACAGCAAACTTGTGGGCCACTTATGGTATACCAATTGTTACTTACTGCCGCGTATGCAGTAGTAGAATTCTAATGGACCACATATGACATGCAAACTTCTGCTTACTGCTAGGGACATAACAGCATTATTACGGCCCTTGTGTGGTATTCCAACTGTTCGTTATCCGCGAAGAAACATCATAAGCAAGCTTATGTGCCATTTATAGCATGCCGACTACGTGTTGTTTGTGCAGTAGCAAATAGCATATGTGAATTCACTTGATTTTTTTTCATGCATTTATGAAGTAAAATTATCATGTGACATTGCTAGTAACAAGAAAGAAATAGTTTTTGACTGGAACCCTGGAAAGCATAACACTTTAAAAAAAAAATCGTTATTTGATCTAAAATTCCACCTGAAAGTATTCCGAAACCAAAATACTAGTATTTTAAACAAAACACAGAAATCCCAGCACTGACTCGTAATCCTAACATTAATTGTGTCTACAGCAAAGCTAATAATGCAACTTTTGTGTGTAAAACGTATTCAGATATACTTAAAAGGCCTTGCATAAATATATAATAGAGTAGTTGCTAGTATTATAGACTTTTAACGAAATGTTTGTGAGTTCGATTCCAGGTTTTTCCAAAAAAAAAAAAAAATTGCTAATAGTGAAATAGTGCTGAAGATAACATTTATGAATATGGTAAATTATTCGATTTTATTTGGGTGATACACAATTATTTTTTGGCTTTCTCTAAAGATGTATGCCAAGCTGCTTCTATGTGGGCCACAAGTGGCGAATAGCTGGGCCACAAGTGGCTTGCCAACTGTTAGCTGACGACACGTGGTTTACTTACGGCAGGCCAGAAGCAGAAACCAGCTGTCCACTGCTGCCACACTTGGCCCACTGATAGTGGTAACATGTTTGGGGTTGAGTTGGTTACGCAGAGGCGGGCTCTTAGTGGGCAGATTGTATTTTGCTACATGAACATTATCTGGACAGTGGCTCAGATGTGGCCAACTGCAAGAGGCATCATATGGGCCACAAGCATCTGCGGGTGCATTACAGTGGGCCGCTCGTGTACAAGCAGATCTACACAAGTGGGCCAGCTGAATTTAGCTACTTGGGTTATTAAACGTGATGCAAGCAAACAGATTAAAGATTTCGCTTTGCATTCCCCCCTTATTATTATATAATTTACGCATGCGGGCTGTAAGCATGCGTTTTTTTTTTTTTTTTTTAAGCTACTTTCAAGGTTTATTTTCTATTTATATTTATTTAATAGGACTAAAATTAAAAGCAGCAAAAGTAGGTAAAATATCTTTTATCTTTACCGTGAAAAACTGATCCTACTGGGACATATATTTAATGAGACAAGTGTAGAAGTGCAAACCCTGATTTTACAAAAACTGTTTGCATATAAGTCTCCGTAATGTTGGTTATAGCACGCGAGTCCGTAAGTTCACAATGACGGCAGCTGCACACCAATATTTTAACACTACAGAACTCCATGCTGCTCTGACACCATCTTGGCGTATGGCTGAGGCTAAACCAACGACTAAAGATGAGGTAGACCGATTATTCGTCTTCTGCGCGTGTACCCAACATTGACCTACCCCAAAGGAACACAACTGTCCGTCACATGGACAACAACGATGAACACGTTTGTTTAAATCTTCATTTTCAAAAGACAATCACTTTTATATGTATACAATACTTATATTGGTTTGGATTGAATCAAACTACATTACAAATTGGTTAGAGGACGTATACACATATCTCAAAGCACTTGTTTGCTAATCAATGTCCTAACCTCAAATCCAATCAACGCCGTTTTTGCTAGACGTGTTGGCAGAAAAAGCATTTCAATGTTGGGACACGGAGACTGGTTGTTCGCAACCAGCGAGATCGGTCTACCTCATCTTTAGTCTATGGGCTAAACCCCCTTTCACACCCGTCGTACAGAAACAGAATATAAGCCAGGCCACCCTCATACTCCGCCCTATAACAGAATTTCCCTAAACTAACCTACAGCGGAATATGAGGTGCCTCTGGTAGTTAACAATAACAAACCTCTCCGCCAGGGCAATAATTATTATGTTTCACTACTTTATTGCCAGCTTTATTTTAACACCCAATTAGCATGATGAAATATTTACCAAGGCGAACGTTTTAATTTATAACGAAATTAAAATGATGCGCTACAAAATCTGCTACCATTTAAGTTTGAAATTGTGCTCAAATCCTGCCAGTCTCATGACTTGGATAAGTTCCGCCTCCTATCCACGAGAGCGTGACAGCACGGCTACAGAAAACCTTCTTGTGGTACGTTAATCAACTTAATTACTCTCCAAGGCTCCTGCCAGGGAAGTGCAGTACCTGAAAGTCAGACTTTAACGAGGTAGCAAATTAAAACTAGGTACATGGAACTGTTCTAAGGTCATGAAATATTTACTTTAGGTATAATGCTATTGAAAATCCTTATAAGCTGTTCACGGTAATGTGAGCACTTTTGAGACCCTATTTACTTTTTTATTTAAGCGAATTTTTACCCTTTAACTAACTATTTAAATTAATATTTAAATGTAAATAATAAACACAATGTGTAGATTCCACCAAACTCGGAAGTTAACGTCAAAGGTTAAAATAAAATATATTTATTGAGTATTATTCAAAATGAAATAGCTTTAAAAAGTGCTCACTGTAGCCTATGCATAAGAATGATGAACCTGCATTCACTTATATAGATGTCAGCAATTTCGGAGATTTTTCAAAAGCAATATTATTGTAGAAATTTTAAAATTATACTTTTGATTTTTTCATTAAAAATACTTTTGGAAACGTAGTCTTTGTTAAAATAATTTTACATATTTTTAGGGCCGCCTGTTTTTCGCGAAAAGATTCCATGACTAGTTCTATTCCAAAACACATTAGTTCATAACCAATATCACGGTTGGATGATTTTAACTCGCCCATGGTCATGTTAATTTTACGTAAGACGGAAGAATCACAAACTGTATACAAGTAGATTTGAAGCAGGGCTTTCAGAAGTGCTCTTTTTACCGTGATCAGCCTACACACTTCTGTTAACATAAAAGGATATTATTTTTTATTCGTGAACTTTTAGTTATATTTTATTATAGTTAGTATGAATGAAAACAGAGAGAAAACAGGCGTGTTTGTAGTGCCAGGTAGAAATAGTTCTTATGAAGAACATTATTAAACAGAGTGCGCACGATTAAGGTGCGTTGACCCTATGGTGTAATTTTCCAGGCTTAAGCTTTGTTTATACGAGACGAAGGATTATCCTGACAGCAGAACTTCAGCAGGGCTTCAGAAAAGTTGTAAGTGGCCGTGAATGGACTGTAGTAGGTAGCTTCTCGACTATACAAACGACATTAGTTCCGTTATTTTTGAAACAATGATAAATCAGAGGCGTACGCGCAGGAGCTGCGAACACAGAAGAGATAGATGGAAGAAGTCGTAGCGTACGAGCAGGCTCTCACTTTCACGCCTCCCCAACCGTAACCTATCAATGGCGTGTCGCGAAGTGTTGCCAGGTAAGCTGATGCTTTCTAACTGCTGTACATTTTCAGTGCGCGCAGCAGGAGCCAGTAACCAGTGTGGAGCCTAGGGAAACAGAATGCATTTCGACCACCCACGATGAGAAGGCAAGGGACCCATTATACACGTCCTGTGGCTTCAATGGTGGAAATGTTAACTAGCAAGAAACAGGGTACATCACAGAGCTAATGCCAGTTTACCTTGCAACAGTTCACCACACGCCACTGTAACCACTACACTCCCTGATATAAAACACACACCTGTTTAAAGATTAAAATGCATGCTAAAACTTTTGTTTAAAACATTTTTGATATTTATATTATTTAAAACTATATAGTGAAAATACACCATTCTCTTGAGAAAAAAAAACATATATTTTTTTAGGTATGTAATTTTATAGCGCCTTAACTATCAATATTAGAGAACATGTCGGCTGGACCGAAGTTAAAGGGCTATTATTGACTAATGAAACTTCAAAAAATAATTGATACATTTTGTAACGGACTTACGAGTGATTCAATGACGGTCGTAGTTTTTACACTTTGGGGGGTGATGTGGAAAGTGGGGGGGGGGGGGGGGGGAGCTCAATGAGGAGAAGTGGGGACATTTTTGGAAATGCGTGTCTCATAAGGGTTTATCGCCTGAGAAATATTCAGTTTTCCCGGAATTAATTGCGACAACGGACGATTTTTGACCTTTATTTCCTAGGCTAACAGTAAAGAACGGGTCATCGAAAAAGAATGGTACAATTTCAAAAAATCTCAGCTTCGAAACTATTTGACCGATTTCGTTGGTTCTTACACCGAAATGTACATGAATAATCAAAGTTTTACTTGCCTTAAAATATTTTATGTGCACTCCATTTGTAGCTCTGCATATGTCCAGGCGATATTCGACCTCCATTCACGTATTCCCGGAGCATTGTCGGCGTAATTGTCTCAATGGCAGCAGTGATTCTCTGACGCAGTTGTGACGATTAATACAACCATTGACATGAAAAGTTTCCTCATCACTGTAAAGAACTTGATTTGCATAATTTCTTTCCGTGTCCATTACGTTTAACATGAAAGTAGCGAACGCAAAACGTTTGGGTCGATCTTCCGGCTTAATTTCATGACTCAATTGAATCTTGTAGGCATGCAGTCTCGAACGTTTATGAAGAACATTTTGCACGGTAGTCTTCGGAATGCAAAGCTCCAAACTGCAGAAAGCAAGCGACTCTTTTAGGGCACGTACACAAGATAGCCTTAGCTGTTCCGCCTTTTCTTCGGACGTTCTTGACCGTCCTGGTGATTGTTTTTTCTGTACGATATCGGTTTCGCGAAAACTTTCAATCCAACGACAAATAGCCACTACAGACTAGAACACCACGAACCACAGAATTCAGTGTGCTCTTTCTGCTGTACTGTCGCCATGCCACTGGAGGGGTCGGCGCTGATGCCAGATGGCGCGCTCACCCCTGCCACAATAATCTCATGGTTGGTGTGCGACTGTCGAACCACCCCCCCCCCCCAAATAAAACTTTCGTACTTCACTACCATTTGGTGCAAGAATCAGCTAACTCCGTTAAATAGTTTCGTCGCTATAAAGTCATTAAATTGTACTATTATTTTTCGATGACCCTGTATTCTGTCCGTCCAGTGGTGGGCAGCGAGCGCGGTGTGTGTGTGTGTGTGCGTGTGCGTATGTGGTTTTGTGTGTGTGTGTGTGTGTGTGTGTGTGTGTGTGTGTGTGTGTGTGTGTGTGTGTGTGTGAAGACGGGCGCGAAGGGCGAACAAGAAAAGAGGGAGGAGACGATAACAGGTGGCCGGCCCGGCTGGAGTAGACCTCGCCGCCGACCTACCCTGCAAATGGGCCGTGTCATCTGATTACACCCCCCTGTGACCCCAGCGACCGCGCAACCCCTCCCCCACCCACCACTTCCTGGTCAGGCCCCTCACGCACTGCCAGCTGCGCTGGCCCCGGAAATGTGCGAAACACAAGCCCCTTGCTCCCTCCCAATTCATCACTATTTCTTACCGTGTGTATGTATATGTGTGTGTGTAGATATATAATATAATATTTTGCGGACTGGTCTGGCAGCACGCTAGACCTTACAATAGTCTATACACTTGAGTCACGCTCCTTTGTTAATTTGATTGGTAACTGTGGTCAAGTGAGGCCTTTGTACAGGACTGTTCAAAGCTCTCGCACACACACTACTATTTCCCAGTTAAATGGGGAGTGTCTAAAGAACTGCCGTCCAGTCACAGTAGTAGGACAAAAGGACAAGTGTTTGAAATCTACTCTCCACCTAATGAATTAATTCGCAAGTTACTCGGGGCTCTAAGCAGCAGCTTCAAAAACGTGCATACAGTTTACAAAGCAGAATGAAGAATTTTCTAATAGCCTGTTGTCAGTAATAAGAGTGAACAAGGCCAACGAGATCACGCATGGCAATATACATACCAGCGGAATTCAGTGAAGGGATTTAAGAGGCCCTTAACATCGGAGTCTTTTGAGAGTCAATGAGATTGAAGCGAGATGAGTGCGGAGCAGGGCAGGGTTGCATAGACTGATTTGGGGGGGGGGGGGAGATCCCCGTGAAAACCCCCGACCTGAGGCATCTTCCGCCACGAACAGCACGTGTTAAAGTCCGTGAGCGGCCCCGTCGGAAATCGAACCAGGTTCGCCTTGGTGGGAGGTAAGTGCTCTAGCCTCTGCGCCACCGCGGCCCCATCAGCGGAATTGGCGATATAGAGTGAATTACGAGGAAATAAGTTAAAATTCATTTCGGTATTATTATTATCGATATTATTTATATTTACTTATAAAGTATCGTTTTACGAAACGATATATCCTGTCGAAAGAAAAATATAGATTTTCGGTACATCGGAATCCGATATATTATGTATTAAAGGACTTGACAGATGTAGTAAAATTGCTTGGAACATTACATGTTGAGGACAGAAGGCATTGCAAAAAGATGTGGCGCCGGTTTTCGATACATGTTGCCAAATTAAACATAGTAATTGTTTTATATTCAAATTTTGTATCCAAAACAAAACCTATTAAAAGATCATTTAAATAATATTCATTTCCGATACCTGGAAAAAGGCACTGATTTCTATCAAATATCGTTTAAATATATCGACGATATTTACTAATATATCGTTGATATAATATAGTAATTTCGAAATATCGATATTTTTCCAACATCCCTGTCTCCGTGTCCGTTTTCTTACGCATGCGTGTGTTGTAGAACAGGCCTTAGCAACCTTGCTCACGGAGGTAGCCGTCATCTACTATCCAATGGCCTTTACGCTTCTCTGTCTATTCTCCTACCTCTGCAGGCGCACTCTCTATTATCACGAGATAATACCGATGGACAGTCTTCGCACTTCGATACTGAATCCTCGAGAGTCGAAGGTCGTTGACCACTGGCAGGGGAATGGCGGGCGACGAGACGTCTGCCCATGTGCTCGCGGCGCTGACGTTAGCCGACGGCGGACGGACACGCCGGCCAGTAATAAAGTGTTACTAATGTGCCCTTTGTGCGGGGACCAGAGCATTAAGTGTGTGTGAGTGCGAGTGTGTGTGTGTGTGTGTGTTGGTGTGTGTGTGCGCGTGGCTGCGTGTGTCGCTTGCCGTGGCACGATTCCATTAGTTCGCTTAGGGAACACTTAGTGCTGGAATGTTAGCGCGCGCCACGCCAGCGGTAGTAATTGCGCTACTCGTGTGCGTCCGTACCCCGTTGCAGCGTTCGCGCCGACGAGAAGCTGTGTTCTTAAACACTGCGTGAACTTTCACGTTCATCTCGTGAGTGAACAATCCGAAACTAATGTTCCCTATCTAATCACAAAGCGAACAACCGTAACAGTGATACAAATATTCCTATCATTAAACCAATTTACCTATGCGAATGGCCGTGCGACGCTTACAGTAATCTCAATCCACTACATGGATTGAACCCAAAACTGGAAGCCGTAAGAAACTACGTGTAGCAGATGTTCACATAAGGAAAACTTCCAATATTTTAAGGCATTGGGTAGATTATATAATGCACCATCAGCCTCATTTCGCCCTTACTTCATAAAATCCTTTTACCTGACGATTCAGCTAAAACATATCAGGATACACAAATGCCCGCTCTCTTGTTGTCAGAATGTCTTCTGACTTGTTTTTATGGCATAATTCAACCACTCCAGGTCTTCAGGAATTTTCAGTGATTATTTTCTTATGTTTAGAGAATGTTCTAAAGTGTGTAAAAGTAAGAGACAGGATCACGAGTTGTAGAGCGCCAGAAAACTGCATCAAGTAGAGGCTTGCAAAAGTAGTGGCACCATCTTCATTTCTACATGTGCCACAGCTATCAACCACAAGCAACTCGCATAGCCTAACAGCGTTTTGTGTTTTCGACTTCAATACATCACTTCACTTCACGAAGATATTTTCACGGTTTATTTTAGGGAGTCATCGATGTGTGTTTATAAAAAAAGGGAGCTAGAAACCAACAATTAGTGACAATATCTTCTGGCCGAATGTATCTTCAGTGTTGATGATATTAAAAAAAAAAATAGTCCTACCAAACAAGTCCAACTCGAAGAAAAATTTGCCTTAATAGCTTTCTACTAGTTGCATACGCTATATTAGTGTAAGTAGGCTAACAAAGTTCTTAATTCTTTAGTGTTCGCAGAAATACTTCCCAATGGAACTATTAATATTTCCATGTGACTAAGCGCAAAGAAATGTAACGAATCAAAATATTTACTCACACTTATTTCCATACTCTTAAGGCTCTCTTCTAAAATGTCAGGCATTTTAGAAAAGAATTTAATTATACAGCTGATATTTCAAAATATTTCAAACAAAAATTTAGGAAGTTTCCAGTATAACGTAAACCTTTTACGGTGATTACAATCTAGCGAAGTCCTTTGTTCACATCAACTAGGTCAGAGCTGTTTGTTGAATGTAGCCGCCTACAACCTCATTAACGGTGACAATTAGAAACTAGTAATAACCTTCATGATTTTAAATGTTAGCTGTAGTGAATTTTCACCCATTTGGAACGAGTACACAAAAATATTTTTTTTTGTAAAAATTATAAATTCTTTCTTTTTTGTGCAAGTGAACCCATTTTTAAAGTCTTTACTATTAAAAATCATATACACTGGTTTTAACTCAAGACGGTTTACTCCACAAATGATTCCGGGCGAGGATAAAATTTCCTTCACGATTGTTCAACTCTGTTATTATTTCAACCAAGGTATTTAGATCCCAGGCCTTTCTACAGCAGCAAGCTGTAACATCAAATACAGCCTCTGTTATTGCTTATATTACCTTCTATTAGTACGTTAAGGTAAGTAGATTCTGAAAACTGTCGCTGGTCAATGAGAGTTTAGAATAATAATCAAAATAAATGTTGATCTCTAAAGGTAACTCCTTGGCCGAGGTTGTACGTTCGATTACCGGGGTAAGTCGTGGACTGGTGTGATGTTTTTGTACGTTTGTTTGAGTTGATTTAATCTGTAAACTGCCCCTGATAAGCCTGTGGATTAAAAAAAAGTGGAGATATAACTAAGCCCTTGCGAAATACAAACAAAAAAATTATTATTCCTAGAACTTTTTCAAGATCCAGTGTTAGCCTGTACACTTTGGTGAGGCTACTGCAATCTTGCTGTTCTGCTATTAAATAATGATGGTATTCTTCATAAAATAATGTTTATAAAGTGCCCGTGCTAAGACAAAGTTTGGGGTTTTCCATGGAACATTTATTCACAGAATAAATAAATAATATATATATATATATGGTACCTAATTATAACAATGTATATAGTTAGGTACCAAATGCGAAGAAGTGTGGTTCATGGTGCGGTAGATAAATACACAAGAGGCGAAATGGCGCTGCGTATCCTTTGATGAGGGCGTACCCATTTTTACTAATTGGCTCTGCGAAGCTCTAGGAACAGTCCTCGTGTCTGATTGGCCACCGCGTGCTGCGAGTTGTTCCCAATTGGTCGGGCCATCGACTGGCAAAGTAAGTTACCGGGCGTTGATTGGAGAACGTCCCCACATGTTGCTGTGCTGTTTCACTTCTGTGTTTTTTTTTTTTACGATTCTGTGGTTTCATATCACTCACTATCGTACGAGGAGTCGACTTCTCCACGAAGATGGAAACGTCATTCCGCCGACCTCATTTTCGAAAATATCAGTTGGTAGCAAATCGTTTATTATACTTCTCGCCGGATCTCTTAAATGTTCCTTGAATAAAAAATGCAGTTACTGGTGTGCCTATCCACACAAAATACCGCGTATACGACAGTATTTACTTTGCTGAAGAACCACACATATTAATTTTACGTCGAACCTTATACCGAATGTTAACATACTTCTTTTTTCTTAGTGGAACTTTTTTCAAGCTAAAATGTGACATTTGCGCATCAGAATGCTAGCTCGTTTCACAGATGAAAAATTTTAACTCCGCGTAGGAAGATTATAAAATGAAATCAGAAATCATATATGCATATAATATCATTTTCATATTACATTTCGAAAAATTGAACATATAGGCCATGGCCTACCTTAAAATTTTAATGTATCTCGTTATTTTATACAATTACGAAGGACCCCAGCAGCAAAACTGATGTGGATTTTCTGCCACAGTGTTGCGTTTGCATTGTAATGATAGGCATGGCGGTAGAGGGAGGGATAAACAAAACCAACCACGGGCCGCGTGGCCTGGACACGGTAACCCATCCTCACTGCGCGCCGACTGGGGGATGGGTCAATCAGAACCTATCAAGCCGAGTACCGGTGCCCGGGCCCAGAGTGTTGTGTGACGCAATTCGATTAAGAGGAGAATTCTAAAACGAAAAGCCTTGTAAATTGAAAGCCACTTAGCCACTTGTTAAGATTAGCCTATTCCCTCATTCTTTCTCTTCAGCGCGCGCGGCCGGCCTCTCCGAGTGTTGTTCACCTTTTCCACTTTCGCCACCAGGACGGACACGAGTGTAAAAAGGCTGCAGTTAAAAAAAAACACTGGTGTCCCCTTGAGTGAGAAAAAACTGTCAAATTAAGCCTTATCTATCTGACGCGTCTAAACCCAGCCGTCCTTCGCCGAAGTGTTCCTGCAGGTGACGTATAGCGTCCAGGCGACCGTACAGGTTGTTAAAAGGACGAGATAGCTCTTACTCTTTAAGGGCGTTGATCACCCATAAACTCAATATTTGTACAAATATTGTTCTTCTTGTAGATATTGCTTCTAGGCTATTCGCGGTAAAATGAGTACTTTTGAAAGCCCTCTCATTTGAAATTATAGTCAATATATATATTTTTATTTTAGCCTTAGCCGTTAACTTTCGAGTGCAGTGAAATATGCACACTGTGTTTATTACTTAGAAGACAATATTTATTTTAAAAAGTGGTCAAGGGGTAAAAATTAGCTGAAATAAAAAAGTAGCCAGGGTTTCAAAAGTGCTCACTTCACCGTGAACAGCCTAAGCAAATACTATTTTCCCGCATAAAGACGTTTGGACCGCATTTTTTTTTACATAATGGCACGTGAAAATTACAATTTTAGTGTTTATGGAACTCACAAAATAACCAAAACCAACTCACTTATAGAATTGAGACAAGATTCCGCGAGTTACTTCAAGAAATCGTTAAAATCACATCGTGAAATTTTTTTTCACAATTTTCAAAATACGATTTAATATTAGACAATTTTGCATACTCTTGAGTTGTAGCAGTCTATGACTTTTGTAAAATAAATTTTTCTGAGCATAACTTAAAATAAATTAAAACATGACCTTTCAGTCACCCTTTTAACATTTTCTGTAAATATTCCGTTTACTATTTGCCCGACCCAAAAAATAGTAAAATTGTGATTGAGCAATATCAACACGTTGGGCGGTGTTTCGTAAAAATACAGAATACACTTTTTACACTGACCTTAAAAGGAGAATCTCTAGTACACAATAGGCCGTTCACGGTCAAGTGAGCACTTTTGAAAACCCTGCTAAAGATCTTCTCTTACGCACAATCGTATACTTCCGCCATGTGTAAAATTAACATTGCCATGGGACTCGTCACATTATTCTTGCGTCGGTCAAGTAAAACTGTGCAGTTATTAGCAAAGTAAATATTTTACCATTTTGCTAGTTCATTCTCTTACATGCATTAAACATATAGAAAATAAAACAAATGATTTCAATATTATCTAAGGTTTTCCTAACACTTTTAATTCAGCGTTAGGACATGGAACTATTTTCTCTCCGCCGTTACCAACTTTAGTGGGCGCACGAACAACCTTTAGTCGCATTGCGTGTACCTACGGAACTTTCAGCGGTGACCCTATTATATTATTGGTGGAAAGTTTGTTGTAAGGTTCAATGCAGGGCCGTTGAATAGCTTTGTATTGATCTAATGCGTATACTTTGAGAAACAGAGATTTGAAAAAGCCCTTTTTTAGCCATTTTGGAATAATCTAATGGAGATTCTAACGTGTGTGAGTTCTTGAAAACACTCAATAGCCCTCGTGTGTAGTGTGTGTTCTTTTCGTAGGTCAGCATATTGGACACACGTTTAAGTTTCGTGGGAAAACGTGAATTTCAAACACACTGCAACGTAGTTCTGACGACAGGAAGGCGGCAGCCTTGATCCATTCCGACCCAGTGTACACAATTGTTTTTTTTTCATTACGCACGTGTAAGTAATTTTTGATTCGTAGTGCACACCGCGAATCTCAATGACCAATGATCTTACCTGTGGGTAAATGATTCACAAACCGTCTTACTTGTCTAGGTCATTGGTTCATATAGCTGCAGCCAAGTATACAGCCTACAGCTCGTTGGCTGTGACAACGAAACAAGTACTGTGTCGACTTGAGTAAAGCACGCGTCATAAATTTTCTTGTTTGCAACACCTGAAACCATTAATTAAAGTGGATCTGAAAGAGTTAATGCAGCCTCGGCCACGCACGATGCTCCCAGGAATACTCCTTTTCGGACCTAGTAGATAAGTACTTACACATAAACGACATTACGTGTCGGCCGGTTACTTTGATGTGGTTGTGCCTATTGCCTGATTGGCTGCGTGAGGCTCAGGGGACGGGTTCCTCACTGATTGGTAGATACCCTATAATTTCGCGTTATAAAATGACACCACGCTAGGCTTCGCAGTTATACACATACACAACAAGGAGTTCTCACTTTCTCATTGTCCGATGCCACAGCCACCTGTTCGACTCGGCCAAACGGAATAAAGCCACCAGAGTGCTACGTATTTGCTATTGGCGCAGAGGCCTGCAAGGCGTTAAGGATGAGCGGAGGTCCAATGACATGCGTCAAGCTAACATACGCTTTTATTATGACTAGTTTGTCACAAAATTATACCTCGAAATTATAGGATCTCTACTGATTGGGGGGGAGGAGCCGCGGAGGTGTACTGGCTAGACTACTCACCTCCCACACAGGCGAACCGGGTTCGATTCCCGGTGGGGTTGTTCCCGTTCCCCCCACCCTTGCATTCCAGCGCTCCTCCATACTCACCTCTCTTCACCCTCATCGCCTCTGAAGGCCTCGATGTTAAGAGCCGCCCAAATTTCTTCGCTCACTTACTGACTCCACTATTTCCTATTGGTTCAGCTGTTTCCTGGCAGGTAGGATACGAGGCGCTGATTGGCGAACGGCTCCGACTTGTTTCTGGGTAGTGACACCGTTTGGTTGGCGTGTGCGTCTGAAATTCGCGATATAAGCAGCGATTTCATATTTGTGACTTGCCCAAAACCTCATCAATTTAAACCCGACCTTCAGGTTTTTCACAGTAAAATGAGCACTTTTGAAAGCCCTGAGTTAAGGTATACTTGTATGCACGTAATGTATTCTTCCGTCTTATGTTACCATTGCCATGGTTCTCATCACTTTATTCATGCGTCGGTCAGGTGAAACTGTAAATGATTAGAAAAGTAAATATTTTTTAAATCTGGTAATTTTTACACCCTGGTTCATAAAAAAATAAAGCTAAAAATAATAATTTAAGTTATGACAAATGGACACGTAGTACTTTCTATCCGACGTTACGATATGGAACTACTTTCCATCCATCGTTACCAACTTTACTGGGTGCATGTTACTTAGTGCGCCCGTTAAAATATATGCAGGCAGGGGCAGCGACTTTTTCCTAAGGTTGGTTTCAAAAGTGCTCCCTTTATCGTGAACAGCCTTTACACCAACCAGGTAAGCATATGGATCTGTGAGATGGGGGTGATAATGCAACAGAATGAAGGGGGACTAGTAACTACTGTTTACACAGAAATTCTTGGTCACTCAAAGTCAGCCTTTCTTGTGAGCAGTCTAGCAGATCCGCTGACCTCATGACGTTCTGTGTGGGCTGTAAGTGACAGTTCCGTGACACGTCACTTCGAGTTCGTCTCATCCACACCTAATTAATGCTTCCGCAAATGTTTTCTCGTAACAAAACAAGGTGGAAAGAGAACCAGATACATCGTCATTGTTGCTATTAAGTACTAAGCCAACCATGACCACGCCTGCGACGAAGGAAAATTAACAGGCACATCATGCGTCCAGATGTTCTTTTTTTTATCGCAAAACCAACTTGAATGTTAATGAAGCTGATGTACTACTACGTCGATAAACTATTTTCATCGAAGCTTCTGCGACTTTCATGCAACTATGAACCAAAAAAAAAAAAAAACTGCAAAACACGGAGATCACAGAGAACTACAAGAAAAAGTCATTTACTGAGAACCAGCACTCAACGGTTATACCTATACACCTTTCAGGTTTTAAAAATTCGAACGTTTTCCTCGCCACTTTCAAAGGTTATAAAATATACCATTCGGCCCTTGCGAAAATCCGCTTTAACGTTGTTGGCAGAAAAAAATAAATAAAATAAAAATAAGTCTCTGAAATAATCTCCTGTTAGGCTACTGCGCCGCAACATGAAGTGTCAGGTTACACGTCATAAAGGAAAAAAACTTCACAGCGTGTGTGTGACGTCAAAGTTTACCAGCAAACAGACACAGAATGTCAATTAATATTGGAAATCACGGTGTAACTGAGATAATCATCTTACATGCATCGAGTTATATTAATGTGTTGTAATATATTTTGTAATGTCTACCACTTACAAAACAAAAATATATATATAAAAATTTTTTACTTGCGAACTAAGCTTTCAAAGTGTACCTGGAACCATTACAGGTGATAACGTCTGGAAACCGGCTCATAGGTTATCGCGTACTTTCATCTCAATTTTCTACTATAAGTACCCAGCAGCAGTGTGTCTATTGCCATTGGTTGCTGTCTGCTTGAGAATAGATTTTTTATATTTGAGAGGGCCATTCAGAATTCGGCAACATAGGCACAACTCCTACGTGATTCGTGTACAAACAGTTAACACAAGTCTAAAAGTAATTGAGGGAATCAAGGTAAGTAGACGACTCTACAGTGTATTAAAATATAACTTGCATTTAAATATTTTCGCAAAATTTCACTACCCCTAGTGGTTGAAGAATTAGCCGTTGCTTTCACCACATTAATTTTGGCCCATCTGTAGGGGTAGTGAAATTTCGCGAAAAGATTTCAAGACAAGTTATATTTTGAAACACAGTAGAGTCGTTTACCTAGCTTGATTGGCTGAATTACTTTTTGGCACGTGTTAACTGTCTGCACACGAATCACGTAGGAGCTGTGCCGATGTTGACGAATTGTCAGTGGCCCGGTCAAACATTCAAATGCCTTCTCAAGCAGAGCGCAACCAATGGCAATAGACAAACTGCTGGTGGGTGCATATAGTAATGAAGTCTACCGTGCACCTGCTCATTTTTTTTCTCGCGAAAAGTCACTAGCTCTACCCATGTGGCAGGCGCTCACAACGCTGGAAGAAGAGGTCGGACGTCCAAACGTAAAGTTGTGCATATACCGGCTTGGAAGATAAACAAATATGGCCTTGAGAACCGATGGGGGTGAAGCGAAGTGAGCATGGAGCAACGCGGGAATGAAGGAGCGGGGGAAGCGGGAGACTCCGAGAAAGCCTGAAGCCAGCGACATCATACGACACGATTCCCATCCCACATGCGAAAATTCAGAAGCGGCACCATTGAGGATCGACCCCATTTCGCCTGGGTGAGGGGCGAGTAGCCTAACCCCTACACCACCGCACCCTCCTCCCCCTCATGACGTCTCTGCGCTGTTGTTTACCCGTGCTATGGCGGAACTAATCTTTGGGAAATAACCAAATCCCGGTACTCGCGAATAAAGAGCTTGCACCCTACCCGGCGAGGGAGGCTATGACACGCGCGTTGAGGAAAATTGCAGTTAAGCAAAATTGTATTTTTATGCCGGTCCCAGGGCACTGGCCCCATTCTCGCCACTGAAGACAGCCTTTTATTGCACACACAAAGAGGGTGCCATAAACTATTTTCTTTAACGACTCACGCATGGTCAGAGCCACGACTGATTTGTAGGGGTCGACCTCAACAAAATCCGGACGACGGTAACTCGAAACGCTTCCAGCCAAGCTCATTAAAATTTCCGGGCCTCCTTGAGTCGTCGTCGGCTAGCCCAGTTTCGTAACGCTTCGTACGCACGCAGATTTTACGCGCGTGCTGTGACGGATAATTTACATTCCTTCTCCCACTTCGTTTTTTTTTTTTTTTTTTTTTTTTCCACGGCGATGAAAAACTTCTGAAGGCATATTTTTTAAAGCGACTACGAACAAAGGTGATTAGAACGCTGGCGACAACACAATGGCAGTTAGGCCTACT
Organism: Dryococelus australis; assembly: GCA_029891345.1. Taxonomy (NCBI): domain Eukaryota; kingdom Metazoa; phylum Arthropoda; class Insecta; order Phasmatodea; family Phasmatidae; genus Dryococelus; species Dryococelus australis. The sequence goes on from CM056995.1 coordinate 83,059,103, forward strand.
AAAATGTTCCGCAGGTAAATAAAGGCACCAAGATCACATAAACAACTGTTTAATTATTCATTCTGAAACTGCTAAGAAGCACATTGTGATTAATATCAGGCGTGAGAATTTCTTGGACTGAGAAACAAACACAAGTTAATTTCCATGTTACTCTCATACCCTCAAAAATAAAACAAAGACTAGCACCTCAAAAGGGTTTTCTATCCGCGGTAGTTTTAATACTTAGTTAATAGCCGAATAAACATAGGGCTAACGAACAGGAAAATGCGTTGTTTGTTCATGGAAGAAACAAAACAGCAATTAGTAGCTGGGAACTATCACAATTACCTGAGAAAATATGTTGTAAAGTTCGGGATAAATTTCAATAAAAAAGCTCGAAGTTACAGTGTGTTTTTGCAGCACAAATAATGAAAACAGTGAAATCAATTACGTTTAGTTGTATATTTTATTCACACTCGAATGTCTGTTATGAAATATATAGTAACTGTATTCAGAGAAAGAGCACATTACTGAAGGTCACACAATCAGCAGTAGTGTTGATCACTTTATTTATTTTGCCTCCGTAGAATTGTTTACGTTTTAATCCCAATAGTAATTTAACTTTTACAGAATAAGTAGATCTGCGTCTAAAAAAAAAAATTGCCATCATAACCGAGATAAACTTTAATATGGCACTGCTTGTATAATCCAACGTTTCAGAGCTTTATAGTGTCTAAAAAAAAATTACATCAAGGGGACAGCGTACCGAATTCGTGCGCACTCACTGTAGTAAAATTTTGCATAACAATATTTCTTGCGAGGCATTACCAACCTATGTGTTTCCTCGCGGGTTGTATTCATATTAATTATAAATGAAATATTATAATTTACAGATAAAATAAAAAACTTAACCAAAAAACACGTGTTTTTAAGTTAACACAAATACGAAACGTTTCTGACACTAGACTTATTTAGGAAACAACCAATCACGTAATAGATGGGGTGATTATTCAAAGGTTTGATTTGAAAAAGTGTGAAGTAACCGCGAATAGACTATACATAGTGCTTGTTACTGAACGGTGTAGTGAAAGATTCGTATATACTCTGTTGTAGAAGCAAACACTTCACTGGCTAAGTCCGACGAGCGAGAGATCACGCGCGCGCGCGCGCGCGCTCGCACACACACACACACACACACGCCGCATTTCCCACTTCTATCCCTACCCGCGCCTCCTAAATCTCAGCACGCGGTCCCCCCCCCCCCCCATGATTTTTAACAAGCTATTTAATTAAAGCTGAAAACTGTTTTATTAGAGACATTAATATCTCGAGGAGAGGGCAACACTAATATATTAGCCAGCCGCACTGCGTTAATGAAACATAATTCATGTCACAGCGCGCGCGCTAACACACACACACACACACAAAGATACACACACGGGCGGCAACCTCGTGTGAATAGTCTAAGCGCGTTCGCTTTTATGTACGCGTGCTCCTTAGAATTATCCTCCTGAACTCTTTAATAAAGTTGGTAATTAGCAACAAAAATAGGCCAGTCTTATCAGGTCGGGTATCTCTTGGGGGCAAGAACGCCTTAAAGCGCTGCTTAATTACAGATTTCAATTAAACGAGAGCCTGAAGACTTCTGCTGGGTTGGATCACTAACGGAATTAAGGACGCAGGGTTGTAAAGAAGAGTTACACTTGTTGATTACTACCACGTAATGCATACTAAAATAATAGAAGTTATAGTCGCTTCTCACTGAAAAGTTGTTGTCACCGAGTGATTCGTGTGTTCCGTGCTCTTGACTTCTGGAATATAGGCTACCTGTCCACCTGGAAAATCAGAAAGCAAAGGTGCAAAATGAAGAGACCGTGCAACTTATCCGTGTTGTTGACTTGGACTTTGACATTAACTGTACTTCGCTGGAGAACGAAATTGTTCTTTCTTAGAGGATTATGAGAGTTTAAATCATAATAAGCTTTTATAAGAATTTCGTGATATTTTCTTTTTCGCGTACAATAAACAGTTCTCAAAAATGTTAAGTTTTTGTGGGGTTGAATTTATTTCGATGATAATTTAATTTAATGTCTTATGGAAACAATCGGCAGGAATAATTTTACGTCTCCTTAATTTGCAAAAAAGCGTTTCAGCTTATATGAAGAGTCTGGTCTATACGAAACATTCTCACATTAATTTTTTTATTAGAATATTACGTGCCACCAGTGTAGATTTACATACAGTTATGAGTGGTAAACGAGCACTAAACAAACACGGCACTGTTAAATTGAGCAATTAAATTGGGTGGGATTAATACGTGTTAATAGCATTTTTTATCAAGACCTCCATCCCTCAGCAACATGGATAAACCCTAGGAGAGTTTTAAAAATTAATTTCTCATCTCCCTCGTTCACAGCTAGGGAAACTTACCTTACTGTTATAGGTGTGCGGGCCAGGTAACTACCCTTAATACAACCCCGGAAAGAACCCACAACAATTTTTATAGCAGATAAAAAAAATCATGTGCGTACCGACGATAACGATGTCAAACTTACGCTACTGGAGAAGTTTTGATTTACACTACGGAGTCTCACAAACATTCAAGTTGAGTTGAAAGATTTAAGGAGCCGGAGAGGGTGAAATGAGGTGGAAATGGAGCAGCGCCGGAATGCATGGACGGGGGAAACCGGAGATCCCAGAGAAAGCACGCCGACCAGAAGCATCATCCGGCACGATTCCCGCATGCGAAAATCCTGGAGTGACCCGGCCGGGGATTGAACCGGGTTCGCGTTGGTGGGAGGCGAGCAGTCTATACGCCCAGCCACCGCGGCCCCACGAACACTCGAGTTGAAGCAGTATGACAAGGTGGTATAGGTTGCGTGTATTTACCTCGCAACTGCGAAATCACGTGCTTTGATCGATCTCCGGGCGCCTGCAAAGGGACACTGTATAAGCGAAAGTGCACGCCTTTCGCCTTGACAGGCTTTCAGTCGTTAAACAAGTGACATTAAAAACCACTAATGACTTTTTTCCACGCCGTATCGGTGAAGACAGAGATAAGATAATATAAACCTGTTTCCCAGGAGGCCTTCAGTCGTTGTGATCGCCCAGACATCACGCTTGCTTGGCAACGATTCCAAGTGGTTCAAGTTCCGCCCACGGCATTGCAAAGTGTTAATTATTTAAAAAACACTAGGTGTTATTTAATTTTTTTAACTAAGAAAAATAAGATTTATTACTACTACTAAATGTAAAACTATATATGTCATTTTTTATAAATAAAAGATGTTTCATAAATTTATGTGGAATTAATAACAATTTCTCATAGAAATGAAATCCGTCATATAATCTTCATGACGTAGGCTTGAAAAAAAAAATTTATAATTATAAAAGCTTCGATTACAGTTACAAATATGGCAACATCAACAGGAAAAAAAGGGTGGATTTCAGAATAATAGTTTCAATGTTGGCTACACTTTGGTTAACAGGATCGTGTTTTATTTTAATAAAACGTAAATCTGAGTGCTGGAAAAATATGAAGTAAATTGTTCTTTTCAAGTAAACATTGTTCCCGGGAGTGCTAGGGGCGTCCCATGCACGTTCTTCGTGTCTCATCGCTAAGGGTAGTGAAATCTCGCGAAAAATTCCACGTCAAGTTATATTTTAAAATGCTGTAGAGACGTTTACCTATCTTGATTGGTTGAATTACTTTTTGAAACGTGTTAACTGTTTGCACACGAATCACGTAGGAGCTGTACCGATGTTGCCGAACTCTGAGTGGTCCGGTCAAACATGCAAATGCCTTCTCAAGCAGAGAGCAACCAATGGCAGTAGACAAACTGCTGGTGGGTGCTTATAGTATTGAAGTCTACCGTGTACTCTATTTTTTCGCGAAGAAATACTAGATCCAACAATATATATACTAAAAATAAAGAGTTTGCTTAGAGGAGTTGTTTTCGTGTGTACTGTGCACTGCGAAGCTCAATTACTAGGGACACGAGTATTTCGCGAATTCATTCGGGGGCGAAGTAGACCCCACACACTTGATATGTTGCCCTACCGCTGTGATTGGACGACAGTTCTTCAGGCAAGCCCCGTTTAACTGTGAGCCAGTAAAAAGCAGGAAACAGTAGTGTAAGTGAGTGTTAACATCCCTGTACAGAGGCCTCAATTAATCACAGCAACCAATAACCAAACTATAGTCTATCGAGTGTATGTATGGCTGTCCAGCCTAGCTTGCTGCCAACTTAATCCGCGAAATACTCGTGGCTATATCAATGACCCATAATCTTACCTGTGGGTAAATGATTCGCAAACCGTCCTACTGGTCCTGGTCGTAATTGGTTCATATTGCTGTACCCGAACTTACACCTCATTGGCTGTTACAAAGAAACAAGTGTATTGTGGACTAAAGTACAGGACGCATCATAAAAAATTTTGGTTTCAGCAACTGAAACAGTAAATTAAAGTGAGTCTGAAAGGTTAAATAAAATTTGTAATTGTATCTTGCATGCGCGCAAAGTAGTTTTAAAATCCACGTATCATGTAGCATCGAAGACAATTTTAAGACTTTTCTTAACCTTCGTTGTTGCGTAGTTTACAGTATGAATAGCGATACAGATTTTTGCTAAAGTATTCCCACACACTAAAGTTCCTTAATTATTTTGCCGTATGTCTTTGGAATGAAGTGTTTTCTTAATAGACTAGGTACGTCAACTATCATTAGAATTCTAAACTGAACATATGTGATGCACAGGCAGGTATCTAAAATTAGAAACACTAAATCGGATATAAGCTAAAATCATAGTAATGAAATATTTTCGTTAAAATCACGTGTTTCTAAAAATGAGTTACATCTTGTATTTTACATCGCCGTATTATGCGCAGAATGACAAAGACGATGGTGGCTCTTAATGATTATAATGTGCTCTAAATGACTCAGTGCCCGTACAAGATCGTGATCCGCGTGTGGAAATGAACCTTGATCTGTTTAAGAAAAGCAAGACAAAATTAATGGTGTCTAAAGCGTATTGGATTTGAAGCTGATAAAAAAATAGGGGTAGGGAGACAAAAAAAAGAGCAATCCAAGATTTTTCACTAACCTTGGAAGTAAAAATTTACCTACAGAGGTACATATTTATTCCATTTTTTCTGACGGCACGAATTCGTATGTTTTAATATTGTGCACATTGTGTTTTTCTAAAAGGAAGAGACCGAGTAAAGACATGGGGGACAGAAGTGTATATCTCACTTACAAACTCAGTGACATTCAGGCCAAGTCCTTCTTATTGGTCTAGAATACACCAGACCCGACACTGTGCGCTACAGCGTTACTTGCCGGCTGGCCGCCAGCCAATGGAGTGGAGAGTTGGCATATTCCAAATCAGCGTCGCCTGAACTATATAACAGAATTTACAATGCGTCGTGTTGATTTAACTACTCCACAGTAATAATTTGGCTTTACTAACAAAATTACAGTCACCGTTTAAAATTTCTGAGGAAACAGAACATACGCGGAGTTTGTTTATAAGGTTTTCCCTCATCATCGCAATGTTTCCTCACGGCCGGACGTGGCCTTGAGGTGTCCAAAGTTTTTTTTACTACGGATTCACCTTAAAGCGTTGAAATACTGTTGAGGATATCATGTTGGGAATACATTTTCCAGGGTGTATTTCTGTCGGCGAAAGTTAACTACAACAAGCTACCCACCTACAATTAGATGTTTCGTACGACATTTTTTTGGGGATTTAGCGTTAAGTGTTATAAATATTTATTTCGGTGCTTTAAAAAACCCCGATAGCGCCGAAAGAGGTTCGGATACAGGAAGGCTGCAACCAGTCACCGAAGCAGCCTGCAATATCAATACAGTCCGGCCAGACGTTGAGGGGTAGCCGTGAGTCAGGGGAGAACCTAAGAGGGGTAGAGAAGGATGGGCCGTGGAACTGTGTGGAGGAGGGGGGAGAGATCGATAAATACCGGCGAATGAAGGAGGCGCCCACAACAGAACTAATATCGTCCCCCTCCGGTTATTGGTTATTAGCTATTAATCCAAGACGAGGCAGCTTCCTGTAAGGGAGCCATAGCCACCCACACCGCACGAGAGTAAAAGGGCGAGGGGGCGAGGAAATTAATTACAACACACTTTTAATTGCTGGCAAGGGGAACAGGGCTGGGAGCTGGTAGGCTCGCAGAATGGAGCGTCCTACGTCGCGAAAGGGGTCTATAGTTATTCGATATCGGCTGCGAGGCCACACTGACTTCGCTTAGCACCCCGCGCAAGTTGGGTCTACGTCGCCGCCGTTCTTGGTGCACGCTGGAGACTGGAGGCCCTCTGGTCACACTGTAAAAAAAATGATGTAAAATTCCCTTATATGTAAGGGAATTTAATTACCTCTACATGTAAGGTAAAATCACATCTTAAATGTAAAGTAAATATACATAACAAGTAAAGTACTATTCCCTGATCTTACGGGAAAAGTATCTTACAAAAGTGGGGGAATAATTCCATACAAGTAAGGGAAAATTAATTATATTCTATAATAAATTGATATTTTAAAATACCCCCGGATTATTAGTAATGTATTTTTTTATTACCTATTTCCTGTGACAAATAGTAACCGAAACCTCAACACTAAAATCCTCGACACTTGCTGTAGGTGAGCGCAAACCACGGTTCTCTAACACGATAGGCCTATGCGCTATCCATTACACCACGATGACAGCAAAATAGTATTAGTGAATATTAGCGTGTTAAAAGATTGTTTCTTCCACCCGTCCCCCAATTAGTTGTTGAGATTGCAGAAGAGATGCACGCGGCATAAGGTAATTTCCCATCCATGTGGGATTTTCACTACATTGTACGGGAATTTTACTCCAGAGTACAGTAATTTTACCTTACCTGTAAGGAAAACTGTGTTTCCCCCACGAGTGTGCGAATATTGCCTTACACTTGTCAGGTAATTTTCCCATTACTTTTTACAGTGGCAATACACTTCTCCAGCAACGGAGGGCTCGCGGTGGTATAGTGGTTACACTACCCGCCTCCCACCTGTGCGAACCGGGTTCGGTTCCCGGCGGGGTCGCTCCCGGATTTTCGCACGTGGGAATCGTCACTGTTCGGTGGGTTTTCTCGGGTATCTCCTGTTTTCCTCGCCCTTGCATTCCGGCGCTGCTTCATACTCACCTCGTTTCATTACACATCGGCTCTCAAGATCTCGATGTTACGGGCCGCCACGGAGTGTATCACTACGTCCTCTCATTTTGTACGCTATTGAATGTGTGTTTGACCCAACAAACGAATTCCTTCTGACGTAAAAAAAGTCTTTAAAATCAGACCGACACGTGACCCTTTCAGACCCAATTTAATTTACTGTTTCAGTTGGTGCAAACAAAGAATTTTATAATTCGTGCTGTACTCAAGTCGACACAGCACTTGTTTCGTTGTCTCAGCCAATGAGCTGTGGGCTGCAAGTTCAGCAACAGTAATGTGGACCAATTGTGGCCTAGACCAGTAAGACGGTTTACAAATCATTTACCCACAGGTAAGATAAGATAATTGATGTTTGAAGAACTTCGCAGCGTACAGTCAGACCAATAATTACGTACGCGTAAGCATGGACACAATTGTGTACACTGGGTTTGAATGAGTGGCTCCTAACGGGATCTGAATAGCCGGTGAGCGTAAAGCAACAAGATGAGTATGTAGCAGCGAAGGAAAGCCAGAGTGGGGGTGAACGGGATATCCCAGAGAAAACCCCGAGGACCAGCGGCATCGCCCGGCACGATTCTCACGTACGAAAATCCGAGGAACGTCCCCGCCGGTAATCGAAGCTGGTTCGCCTTGGTTGGAGGCGAGCGGCCTAGCCGCTGCATCACCGTGGCCCCAGAACGAAAACGGCGTTAACATTTGCAGAGTGATTCATTCCGACATTGTAACTCCGTGACCAATAACACGATCGAAATAAGTGTGGTCTCGTTCGATCGAGAATACGATACTTGCAAGCATGACCTTGAGTTGGCAGCGTACATCTCCGCAAGGCGTGGGTGGGGACCCGCGTCGACTGGCATAAATTTTTGTCGTGGGAGAAAATTTCCACTATGTATATTTCGCGGCTCCAGGGTGCTGACGCGCTGATTTTGGAGCCAAACGAAAGATTTCGTCCAGATCAGCCGATTTAACACTTGAAATACTATGCCCGAGTGTGACTCGGGCTACACTAAAAGGAAAATTTTATCTTGCCATTGAAAACATTAGCTTGGGTGTATTTTTATTGTTCCTTAATGCTTCTCAGGATATATCAAGCCGGCAGTCGCGAACTTCAAATGGGAAATCAATGTTAAACGGAATTCCTTCTCACTGCGTCAATTTTAAAGATAACTATTTCAATCATAAAATATTCTACATGGAATTCCTTAAGGAATGTTGCTATGTTAAGAAACATCTTGCCAATTGTTTTGTTTAATATAGTTTTTTAATAAATGTAATATCGAAATTTTCAGATAATAAAGATAAATAGCATTTTTTCTTCAAAATTTATTTTATATAGCAATATTCTCTGAGAAATTAATATAAAAATGTTATTTGTTTGGAATAGTTATCTTTAAAAGTGACGCAATGAGGAGGAATTTCGTTTAACATGGATTCCCCATTTGAAGTTCACGGCTGCGGGCTTGGTAGCCAAGGCCGCTGAAAGAACTTTATAGTTCGTTGAAAGCTATTACCCTGAAATAAAATAATATTTTTTTATAGAACCTGAAATGAAAAATCTAGATTGTATTACCTGTTACACAAGGATATTTGATTCCGAGACAATAAACTAGGAGATCCATTGGCTGTCAACATACCAGTAATAAACGTTATTCAAAGGAGTGAGCGTGTAAAATGTGGTTCGAACCAATAAGACACTGGTAAGTAGGAAATATTAGAGCACCATAAATGTCTTTCCTATAATGTGGATATAAATTACAGAATTCTAACTCACTTGAATGCCAATAAATGTAAGCAGAGTGCAAAGTGTTAAGTCGTAAAAGCCAAGTATCAATTTCGTTACTTTCATTTCATTCCTATATCCCAAAGAAAAATATTATATGCTTACGTAGACCTAATCACATAAAACCCATGCCATTGCCGCCGACACAGCGACACCACCATTTTTTCCCTGTGGTTGCACGCAAAAAAAAAAAAAAACATTTTGAGTTCAACAACGAACGGGGCTAACGGCGAGAAATACTGGTGCACTCGTAGAAAATCCACTAGAAAATAGCAACGTCCGCCGCGTTTCCTTGATTCGAAAAGCCTCCGCTGGGGAGGCAAAATTGAAGTCAGAACAAAATCAAAAATATTCCTAAACTATACCAGCCGTAATTCATTCCTGTGGGAAAACCATTGTTCCCAAAAATTTTAACACCAAAATTTAGAAATTAATAAAAATATTTTATGTCTAAGATTATGACAAGTTTGTTATGGAAAATCGGTTTCGTTCGGCGCAATGCAATGTAATCACAGGTCATGGGTCAGGGTGAAGGTCATATTCATGGGTCACTGGGTTGTTGAAGGTGTTAGGATTGGTGAGGGTGTGAGGGTGAGGGGGTGGGTGGTGGCGGGTGTTAATATTTTATAATTTTTATTGAGATATTTTTTATTAAAATAATTCTTATTAAAATAATTTTTACTAAACTAATTACTTGGGATGTCAGGGGGAAGAACAATCGACATGGCTGTGACGCCTACCAAGATAGTGGACGGTGGGTAGACGGTGGCTGTGACGCCTACTAAGATGGCGAACTTCACCGACCAACATGGCCGCCACCCGCGCCTGTGACGTCACGGCAGGCAACTCCCGACTCCGACATGCCAAATGCGCCAGAACGCACACAAGCATACTACTTTCGCGTGAGCACGTTACTTTTTTAACAGTTTACTGGTTGCAAACATAAATTCACACCGAGAGAGTCAACACACGAACACACACACACATACACATACAACACAGAAACGTATGCAATATAATTTATGCCTGATTTGAAAGCCAATTTTTAAAGCCACAATGCAACAAATAACACACGCGAAAATAAAGTAAACTCACAAGGAAAATGCGCTATTCTATGGTTACTTATATATGAGAACGCCAAGAGAGCCGAGTGGTCGCAGTTACTAGGGAAATTGTGGCGAGGATGAGCCGTCGAGCGCCCAGAAAGGACTCCTGGGTCAATATGCCAACCAGGGGAAAAAGATACGTCAGAAGATTATTGTCAGAGAACCTCGAAGAAGCCACTCGCTAGTTATCTCGACCTATATTCTATTTCGATTTTCATCGTCGATACGAAGATAGAGGAACAGACATGTTGTACAAAGAACGTTTACGCTACTAGAAGCGGGCACAGAACAATTAGGAATGAAACCATTTGCATAAAATGGCAATAAAATTATTTTCATTCCACATTACTGCAGAAATAGTCCCGACATGGGGCTCTGCGATTTTCTTAACTGCCGTATTATGACTTCCTACCGTCTGTCATAACTATACGGTGCTCCTATTGACCTAGTGAATAACACGGCAAAATTCACATCAACCCTTTAGCAAGAGAGCAAAAATACCCGAAAAAACAGCTTATTAAGAAATTCTACGTGGGATTAAAATCACTAACAGGCTCGCAAGTACCCAAATAGGAGGAAAGTATAAGCGAGCATTTGAGAACATTCAAATCTGCTATGTCTATGTTTCAACATATCTAGTGGTTCAAATTTATTCAACAACAGAATATCTTCCAGTTAAATATCTTAGATGAACATAAAATTGTTATGTACGATTTAAGAGAAACGAAAATGAAGTATTATCGGACTACGCAAAAGCAGATGACAGGCGTGATCACATAATTCTAAGTTATAACTAAAAAAGCAAGTACACAAGCCTTTTCCAGAGCCATTTAATTCGATAAATGTGTTTTTACTGTCTTTCTTTAATCATGATATTATGGAGTGGTCTTACTGGAATAAAAATTAAAAGTTTCAACTCTTGCGGCCTTCCTGCACACTGTTTAAAACGACAGATGACCACGAGCTTACTCGGTCACTCAACAAAATTGTGGCAAGAACTCGACGCTAAACTGACACTGCTTATAATTGCTAAATACCACAACCACAGCGTAAACTCGTAAAAAGCATTTCCAGGTGCTACAAAACCGTCTTACGAAGTGTCAACCCTATGGTATTTTTTTTGTAGCTGCTAAATTTTCACGCATGCGTATTTTTTATATTATTTTACATTTTTGCTAATAATGAAAACATGTTTTATCTTAAAATCGTGTACACAGCGTAGGTCTATAAAATTCTCATCAGGCTATTAATGTTTTGCTGCATTCTATATTTTACTGACCAACCGCGATGGCTCGTACTGCAAACCAGGACATTCTCTGATACAACCCTACGTGGTGGTAAGCGCTTGGGCACAGAAGAATACAATAGTCAAACAACGGCTTACATGGCGAATTCTAGGCTCACTGGGCCAGCAACACGTTAACACGCCGTTCGCCAAATAGCACCTAGCAACATACTAGCCAGCCGGCAGACCTGCCAATAGGGAATCTTTCGCAGCACCAATCAGACAAAAGTTCCGTTTCCGGAGCCTCCCGCAGCCAATCAGCGTGCAAGCCCGTATCAAAGAAACTGTCAAACTATTTCACTTCGGTAATGTTTTTCTTTTCTGAAGTATAATCCATAGTATGCCTCGCAAGAAGCTATCAGTTCTGGGCGCCACCGGCACCGGGTATATTTCTCTGTGAGTAGCCTACAACGAGGTCAAAGCGTGGGTCTAACCACGTCCCACCTCGAAGCCTGCTGCAGGGCGTGGGGTATGTGGCAGTCCTTCACCTTTACAGTAAGCTTTATGGCCGCCTCTGTGTCAATGGCTCGTGATGTAACTGTTACCACACCGTGGAGGTCGTTAACCCGAGTTAGGTTTTAAGTTGGATCAGTTCTCTTCATTGTAATGAAATAATCACTGACTAAATGTGAGGTTGACCAATCTCGCTGGCTGCGCACAACCAATCTCCATGTCCCAACATTGAACTGGTTTTCTGCCAGCACGTCTAGCGAAATCGGCATGGTTTGGATTTTAGGTTAGAAAACTGATTTGTAAACAAATGATTTTATATTAATGTATACTTCGTCTAATCAATTTGTAATGCAGTTTGATTAAATTCAAACTGGCAAAAGTATATTATTCATATAATAGTACTTGTAAAAAATTAAGATGTAAGCGCACACGTTCATCACTGTTGACCATATGACTTGGATAGTTGTGTTCCTTTGGGGTAGGTCAATGTTGGGTGCATACGCAGAAGACGAACAAGAGGTCTAACTCATATTTAGTCTATGGTGGTAATAAGAGGAGTCGTCAAAGGATCATAAAATAACTGTTATCGTACCTTAGAGGGGTGTAAGTCGCAATTTCGAAATAGATGGTACAGTTCATGCGAAAAATATGTAGGCTATATATCGGAAATGAACGCACTTATATCAGTTTCTTGCACCAACTTAATTTTTCCTTGTCACAGTTTATGCCACTTCTACTCCACCAAGGTCACGTATCGTTATCATATCTCCGCTGTGAGGGTGACTTACTCCTGAGAAGCCTAAGAAGACTGATGCCACATCGGTAACGTGGCCCATAATGCTTCGACCGGAAATGGAAGCTCATACAGTGCTGAAGGAATACGGCGATACGACTTACTACGGATAGACATGCGTGATGAGGACAGGAAATGGAGATTTTATGAGAATATATGTTATACCTCTGGACCAATCAATTTAAACGCCACAGTTAGTTGAACTTTAGATGGGATTCGAATCGAAAACCCCTCCAACTTCAAACGTGGATAGAAGTGTGCTATTGGAAGAATAATAAGACGATATACAATTCATGGTTATTTCCAACTTTTCTGAAGATATGCCAAAATTCTGTGTTCAAGATGTTTATCCGCCTCATGAAAACAAATCTTAACCAAGTTCAGAAAATTACAACGTAAATTTGTGTGCACTCATTTCAACAATATTTTTCATGACTAGCAGCCCGCCATCGCTTCGGTCAGGTTTTATGGAGTTATTGAAATACATACCTGTATATGAGACTACCCGTGACTACCTGCAACTACCCGTGGCTACCTGCAACTACCCGTGACTATCTGCGACAACCTGCGACAACTTGTGACCACCTGCGACTACTTACGACTGACTAACTGCGACTACTTGCGACTACTTGCTACAACCTGCAACTACCGTGAATACATGCGACAACTTGCGACTACCAGCGACTACTTACGACTACCTGCGACAACTTGCGACATTTTCATGCAACATTGTTTCAATTTATCTTTAATGGTTTTAGTAGAGCATGCTTAGAAATCAGCCAAGTAGCTCATTTTATTCCGACTTGATTTACAAATTTTAAAATATCTCAAGATTTTTTTCATTAAACATAGCATATGTCCACTTGGAAGAATGTAGCTTTCTAGCAATGGAAAAATTATAAGAATCGGCCGTGCAGTTTTGGTATAACATGGTTAGAAAGCAGTCAAGTAGCTGATTTTTCTCCGACTTGTTTTACAAATTTTAAAATTTCTCAAGGAATAATTTTTTTAAAAATTAAACATAGCCTATCTCCGTCTGGAATAATGTGGCATTCTAACAGTGAAATAATTATAATTATCGGACCGGTTAGTTTCCGATATTAGCCGTTACATATAAACAAACAACTCACATTACACCTTTATAAAATTATTATAATAGGCCTACAGATAAGTATTCTTAATAGGCATTACCAATACACATATTTTCTCCTTTGTTTTTATTCATATTATTATTAGCAAACGAAAAGCTGAACAATATGTAAAAGTTCAATTTAACCAAAAAATAAGGTAACGTTTGTGATTCATGCCATACGTATTTAGGAAACAACTAAACACGTCATACACGGAGTGATTCTTCAAAGACTTGATTCAAAACGTGTGAAGGTACCAGAAACAGACTATAATAGAAAACCTAACCGAATCATGAATGGGGAAGCAGTGGAGGAACTTCTTCATCCACGTCTTATCCTCAAAGACCGCGAAGTTCTGACCTGCAGGCTAGACTTAACATTCGTGTATGTACTCGAGCAGATTTCAACTGCTCATTAGATGCTTGCTACCCTACTACGGCGAGAGGCCGCGACTGGGACTGCATTTCGTTGCCTTTTCATCGCTCGACCAGAGACCGCGAGGAGAAGTCAATTAGTCGTGGTTCAACTGTGTACAGAAATGTCTGCAGTCCAGCTTGTTCCGAAGTGATTTCGCCTAGTTTTCTGGTCTCTGCTTGTCCATCGTATATTCGGACGAGAGTCTAACCCAGTTCCTCTTGAGATGCGAATCACGTACGGTAACCCCATGACCAGTAAACACGCTTCTTGTGGACATTTCACGGACCTTGCGCGGCTTGCTCAACGGTGAGAGACCGAGTAGAGAATTGAACACGGGTCGGCGCAATGCAGAGGTGCTGCCACGTAGGGTCCCCCGGCTAGGTATTTGAACTCTTTGTGTGTGTGTGTAGTCTGGAAGGGGGGAGGGGGAGGATGTTTCTTACCTCTCGCTTAGCAGTGCCACCCTCCCCCCCCCCCCTCCTTGCCCAACACCTGCCCATATTCCGTGGCATTCTGCTGTTGAGGAGTATGGGGGCAGTCCGCACAATTCTAACAGGTCATAGTACCATAAAGAGCCCAGCTGAAACACAAAAAGGTAGTTAGGGCTTAACATTTTCTCGTCGACAGCGAGGTCATCACAGACAAAATAAGTTTTGTTTGGACAAAGAGAAAACCGAACACTAGTTTAGTGTTTTACCCCTGCACTAGCTCGATCGGTTTTAAGAAATGACTGGTTAACGTTAAATCTATTTATTATTTATATTTCCCTACGCTTAACTGAAAACATCCCGTACGTTAGAGAAAATGCTTCCTTCAGTGCAGAAATATCTTAATTACTTAACTTACTTGTAACTGTTTTCAGGGCGAATCTCCAGGATTTCTGCTTACAGCCACTTTAAATTGAAAAATGTACACTTTGTGACCACATTTTTGCTAAGCGTTACGTTGTGATTAAAAAATTGAGAAAAAGTTTTGTAACTAAATTTGTGTCGTTGTAAGTCAATGGATCATTTCTTATCTGTATTGCTGGGCCTGCAAATAACTACAAAGCTATAGGAACATTTTTTTGCAATATTTCCTCTTATGGAAACGACGGCCAGGCGCCGTTTTAAAAATATATTTTTACTGTTTTTCTGACTTCTTGAGTATTTAATCTAACCAAAGATTATCCCAAATTATTTACCTTAACACATAATATATTATAATTTTTTTAAAAATGAACAACGGAAATACAAAACAGGTAACGAAACGAATTATCACTATACACTATGGAATTTTTAATTTTATTACGAATGGACATGCTAAATAATGGCGCATTTGTGTTACCCAAACAAAAGAATAAGCGTGGCAGTACTGCATACACTAAATAATAATCTGATTCAACGCATATAAAGAGTTCTGCACAATAGGCATCATATTCGCACAGTTACAATAACGACTTAATTACGGACGGAATTTCGATGAAATACTTCTGCTACATTGCTGTCATCAATCTCCCAACTTGCCACGCACATAAAGAATTGTTTTTTTTTATGAGATGCGCATTTATTTTTTACTTTCAAACAGTAAGGGGTCCGAGAGGATTGGGGATGGAACTCAAGTCCTCCCGAATGCTAGTTCGAATATTAACAGCTTCGCCACCTCGCTCGGTATACACCTATGTACAGGTTGTTCCGTTACCTGCGCACGCGGCTTGCAACAAGCGAATACTGGATGTGGAAGAAATTTAACACTATAGGCTGTTCACGGTAAACTGAGCACTTTTTAAGGCCCTGCTAATTTATCCTTTCATCCAATTTCCATCTTCTTGCTGCTTTTTAATATAAACATTGCAATGTGACCAATAAACACAGTGTATACATTCAACTACCCTCAAAATCTAATGCCTGATGCTGCAATAATATATATTTATCAGTGGTTAGTACTTGTTGGGAGGGACTTAAAAGTGCTCACTTTACCGTGAACAGCCTATAAAAATCTTCGTGATCAATTTTCGCCCGACGAAATTTTTCCTTGCACAATCTGGCAACACTTAACCCATTCAATGTACACAACTGTGTGCATTACGCACGTGTAGGTAGTTTTTTGTCACTACTGCACATAACGGAGCTCAACGACCAATGATCTTACATCTGGGTAAATGACTCGCAAACCATCTTACTGGTCTAGGTCATGATTGTTTTATGTAACACTGTATCAGAGCATATAGCCTGCAGCTCATTGGCTGAGACAACGAAACACGTGTTGTGTCGACTTAATTACAGCATAGATCAATTTTTTTTTTTGTTTATAACACCTGAGACAGTAAATTAAAGTGGGTGTGAAAGGATTAAGGGGCCTGCCTTGTGAAGAATTTTAAACGCCTCCAAGTCAAGCTCGGCCGTAAGGAAACACTGCAACGGCGTTAGAAAACAGCATAAACAAGATTCACGTGTGGTCTGTATCCTCAAAATTCCAAGCGGTGAGTATAGGGCTTTAATATAATGCAATCTGTTAAGAAAAGATACAGCATTGTCGTTACGGTTTAAAACACTGTTTTACAGAAGAATATCGTAAACAAAGGGCAGCTTATATAGCGATTTTTGCTGCATTCGACACTTTACAACAACCACATCTATGTTTCAATAACCAAACTGATGAATGGGCAGCTAAATATGAGAACTTTCATTTCTGTCTTAATAAAAAAAATTTGCATTTAAATATTCCAGAGATTTTTAAAATGTGTACAGGGGCAAATAACTGCTTACAACGAGACTCGTATGGCATCTAAGAAGGCCCCTTATTGGCGGAACATATGAGATTATTTTATAACCGTGATTGGTTAAAGAGGTTCCCAAATAACTGTTGAGATGGTCGACTACTATCGCTAAGAGCACACATTACAAGAGCGAACAACATTCGTCCTATATTCGCAATACACCATGTGGATGGCAGCTTTTTCCGTATTAGTAAAAGCCATCATTCAGCACGTTCTACGTCTAGGTTGTCTGAAGTATAGCAAATTACTGACAAAAGGGACCAATGCAATTAGTGTAACGGTAACAGAATCTAAACACACATACGAACATCGTTCCCTAGCAAATAAGCAGTTAAATGGGGCAGACAACTGACATTCTAATCTCCTCTAGTTTTAGTTTCTTGGTGTGAATATTCATTGTTTCATTTGAAAAAAAATGTAACTTTTTTCATGAAGTACTTATTATAATACTTATTTAAGTCTGTCTCTGGGCTGCAATTATGAGCCTTTGTCTAAACTTCAATTCTGTGAAACCAGCACCCCAATAGCTCCTTTCATTTCCGAACAATTAATGATGACTGATTTCTTTCCGTACGCAACCAGTCTCGCGAAGGAAATATGAATTATGCATGAAGAAGTAGGAAAGTTACAATAAATAAATACATTTAAAAAAAAATGTTTTCTGACAATGAAGTACCATGAAGTATATATTTGTCAGATTTTGAATTTTCGATTTACAGTTTTAAACAAACGTTACAACACGAGCTAATACCAAGAAACATGACAACCAGTAGTTATGCCCTGGTAGTAGACAATTTCACTTCGTTCATTGGCCTACTAGGATACCGTGTCTAGCGGTACATATGATCGAAAGTCGCGGCAACTAGAAAGTTCCTGAAGCGAAAAATGACAGATGTTTAGGGCTAACTATGGCATCTAATCCCGCAATGTTACGCTATAGATCACAGAATTACGAAAACAAATCTCCTCCTTCCCTTTCCATTGCAGATTAAACTACACGATAAAGGATAATCAAATACACTTTGTATAATCGTACAAGTCCATTTTACTTCTGTGACAGCCGTCTAGGGCACAGTGTTGCGATGTTACCACACAGCGCACAAATCATTATAAACTAGGACCTCGCCATTATAATGATAAATCTTTAAAGCTGTTTGCAGTCCAACACAAAGCGCAGATATGTATTTATGTTCAGTGGGTGGCATTGAGACCTATGTACCACATGCCAAATAATGGGAAAATTAACAGTTGGAGAGAACATCTAACATAATGACGGATATCTGCAGAAATGTCGAGATCGGAAAAGCGCTTTGAAATCCCCAGTACCAAGCAGCGCCCCGCACTGGAACTCGACCACAATTGCGGATTTATCTTTAAGACTTTCTCACAACACGTTCCTGTTATTCTTGGGCTTCTAACAGTTGGCACAGCTCGCCCTTCAGGATCAGCAGTCCAACATTAAGTACTAATGTAAACAGAGTAGATGTATTAGCCCACTGAAGCCGCATCCGACTCTCGCGAAATCTCGCGCATCTTATCTGCACTACCAGAACTGTCGACTAAAGTGTTTTGCTGTACTGCACGGGATGACTGGAGCTCTAATGCTAACAGAAATAGGTGACGACAACCAGTTGGATCTTACCAACACTTTTTGAGTTCGGGCAAACTAAAATGTGCGTTACCACGGACACGAAGCATTTAACAGCGTTTTATCTTCCGAACAAAAAAAAATCAACTAATATCCACAACTTTTATGGCGCAATTTCGTTTCATTTTGATTTTAAGCTACAGTGCAATGGACTAATAAATAAATAAATAAATAAAATAAAAAAAAAAAAAAACAGGGTTTTTAATTAAATATTCTACGGGTCGTACTTTAATAATGTGAATTTTATCCTACAACTTGTTGTTCAGTGTGAGACCAACATAATAACATAAATGAGTTAAAATAAGGACAACGTGCAACTCAGAGAGAAGCCACGAGAGACAAGACTACTGATAACTAAAGAAATATCGCGATATCAAAGTTGTCACACTGAAATTTTAACGTACAGAAGGATTGACGGACGACGGATTGTTGTAAATAGCTTTCAACCGACGGATGAAAACGACAGACTGATGACTGCTGGACGGACAGACGACTGACGGACTATTGTTGAGTTCACCTTAACTGGCCTCTCAAAGAGGCACCACATTAGGTAATGCTCGAGTATAGCCTACAACTGGTAGTTGAATCCGCGAAATTTTCCTGTATTTAATAATATCACGATCGAACGTTCGACCGGGTATGGGAATACGATGCGAGCATGACCTTGAACGGGGGGGGGGGGGGGGCACGCGACGACTGGCGGTAGTTTTCCACGTGGGCGATGATTTCCGTGTTGTATATTCCTCGGTTCCGGTGTGATAGCGCGCTGATTTTGATGCCAAACGAAAGATCTCGTTTAGGTACGTAAATTTAAGCCATAACAGTCAAGTATTAATTTTCTTACGGTACTTTCATTTCATTCCTATTTCCCAAAGAAAATATTACCTTCTAACGCAGATGTATAGACGTAAAATCCACGACTGTATCCCTCACGCAGCCACACCCCGATTTTTGTAGCAAATTGAGAACGTATCAAAGTGAATTGCAACTCTTGAAATAAGGGTCGCATCAAATATATTTAATGCTATCAGAGTCTAATCACGTCAGTGCATCTATTTTATTTCACTGGGCTTATTAACGCTTTTGCTTTGTTGCCGCAAAGCTAATGTCGAGGTGGTTTACACGTTCTAGACTTACATTTAAATACAGCTTACCTTCGGTATTCGAACCCGGAGCCTGGTGGAACCAAGGTCATGTAGGTCGTCGACGTCCACGTTAATTTTACAGTGTCACAAATGCTACGTTCTGCCGAACAACGAAGAGATCGTCGGATGTCTTCCGACGGTAACAGCTGACGGGGCCGCGGATTTCTCCAGCTGGCCGAGGCTGGAGGATTGCTGGAGGAATCGGTAGAGGCGTGTCGCAAGGGGACGCAGCGACCAGACCAGAGTCCGGGTCAACGAACTCGTCGGTCCCGTACTGTGCTGTTGTAAGTCCCCGCAGCCTTTATCAGCTTTCGTGAATTAACTCAACATTGTTACATTTTCACCAACTGCTATCGCTATCAAACGCCCACGTGGCTTGACTGAGACGTGGCCGTGAACAATAGCAGCAATAATAAGTTTCTAATGGGAAGTGACTGGGCACATATGTGATAAAACGCCGTACCACGAGAAGTGTATTGTCACGCACGTAATGAAATCGAGTTACAGGCCTATAGAGACCTCACCATCACTTCTTAAAAGCGTTTGTTAAGAAGTTTTTCCTTCGCGATAAATAAATTTCAAAATATAATAGCGTCGTAGAAAACACTATTTTATTTGCTTTAAGACAATATTTCGGCATACTGATTTATTTCGAGATTTACATATCTAATTTCTCGCAAAAAATTGACAATTTTGAAATTTGGGAACAATAGTTAGTATCAATTATTGCTGTGTATAGGGCATTCAAATACCTGGTCAATAAATCTTCCCACATCAATACATTTTAAGTATAGTCTATTAGCGGCTTCTTCACGCTTTCCGAATCAAACCTTTGAAAAAAAATCCCTCCCTCCCACTTATGTATGGCGTGCTTTGGTTAAATATAATTCTGACTTATATTTTATTCATAAATTATAATGTTTCGTTTATAAATTTATATGAATAAAAAGAGGGAGAAAAAATGTGTGTTGGTAATGCCTAGTAAAAATATGAGAACTATTGTTACACTGCATGAGTGTGCAGGAATGCGGTACAGTTTCCTTGACTCGGTTAAGCTTTGTTTGAGTGAGGCGGAGGAATATTCTGGAAGTAGAGCTTCAGCACGCATTCAGAAAAGTTGGAAGTAACCGCGAATCAACTATATTTAAAATTCTACTCTTGATTTATATTTCGGTAAATCGCACACTGCGAGACCTTTCCATAGACCTTAAAGGTTTGAACGAACGCAGATCACGTACAAAAGGCGGCGTAGCGAACGGTTATCACAACGGCAGTTCCACCCTCCACCCTGAAAGGGTACGTGTGCGGAGGTGATAAGTGATAATATTTTGTTATAACGAAACTATGTACAAGCAATGAACCTAAAAACAATGCAACATTTAGCAGATTATGGTATTTTTATATCGTTTAGAGCTCCCCCCAACCCTAACGCACACACACACCCCCACGCCATTTTTCTTCTCCAAACCCCTTTTCACCTTTCCGGCTTAGGAAAGCCTTCTAATTATTTTAAATGCCATAATATTCCCATCGAATGCAGGCATACGTAAATGAAATTTGCATTACAAACGTGAGCTCGATGCCACGTCTAGTATGCAAGCCGTAAGTTGAGCTCTCAATAGAAGGCCTCTTAAAAATGAATAATAAACTATATATTACCGATGCCTTTTCAGAAAAGTTACGACGTTTTAAAGCACGCATGAAGAATAATGTAAGACAAAATTAAGACGGCTAATTTATTTAATTGTATTCTGGCTTTAAATGCTCGGTTTGTTTGACTATATTAATTCCCAAGGAAGTCCCTAGAGAAACCAAGTTAGTTTCCAGATAAAAACAGAAAAGCGTTAATGAATTGATTTTTTTTTATTCACGTCCACGCAGCTATATGCTAGTAAAATACAATTTATGTTACTGACAGTTCTCTCGGAAAACTTCTACACGATATATTGTACTAGTAAACAGAAATCTGAATAAAGTGAATTGCCCCTCTACTCCTCCCATATTTTATGCCCGAAGTCGCAGAACGTAATTCATAAAATTAAAAAGTATCTTATAAGTTTTACTCCTCTAAATATTTAGGCAACTGCTCAGGTACGACCATTATCTGCAAAATGTTGCATTGTTTTCAGGTTCATTGCGTGTATATAGTTTCATTACAATAAAAATTATCACTTTTCACCCCCGCACACGTGCCCATTCAGGGTGAAGGGCGGAACTGCCGTTGTGATAACCGTTCGTTACGGCGCCTTTTGTACGTGATCTGGGTTCGTGCAAACTTTTAAGGGCCATGAAAAGGTCTCGAAGTGTGCGATTTCCCAAACATAAAATCAAGGATAGAATTTGAACTGCTTAAAATGTTTCTAAGGGGTTAGATTTATTGACCAGATATTTTAATGTTTTTAAAAATCATAAACATCATTAGTTGATGCAAAAGACCGTCCTCAATATAAAAGTTGTCAACTTTTTGAGAGAAATTAGAAATGTAAACCACGAAATCAGTCAATATGCCGAAATAATTGTCTTAAAATAAATAAAATAGTGTTATCTACAACGCTTTGATATTTTGAAAATTTTTATATAGTGAAGAAAAACTTCAACGGCGTGCAGAATACGAACAAGTTGTTATTACTGATATCAGAGTGTGTGTTAAGGGAAGCTTCAATGAAAAATTTTAAGAATGTTTTCGTGGCTACAAGTATTTCCATTGCAAGGTCAGCCGATAACCTATTGGCTAAAATATAGAACTACAAAGAACACTGTGAGACTGCGCAGTGTATCACGAGCACAAATTTCATTTCATATAGTAAGTCTCAAAAACACGTGCACTTTTTTGACAGTTATGACGGCACCTATTTTCATGAATACGGTATGTACTGTCTTCCCGCCACAGATGATGTTCATATAAACACACTCAGCTGTCAATCTGTACAGTATGTTAAAAGAAAATATTTTGTCATGGAAATTACTGCACACAAGACGACTACTTTCACAACTCTCAAAAAGTGTACTCTTTCGTGAGACGGACTAGAGAAAAGGTAGGTATCTACATAGAATGTTGTTTCTTGCAGGCCTGTGTTCAAAAGCATAACAAGGTGTCTAAGAAATGAGAAAAGAAACTGATATTTACTGAAGAAATCTTAGACGAAGCTCGAAGAAGAATAGAAAATGGCAACAGCGAAAGAAAAATTGCTATTACATTGTAAGCAATGTGACCCTATTAAGATAAATAATTTGAAGTTGGTAAATGGAATATCAATGAAATAAGTAACTAAATGCTTCATTACTTCATACTGAACAGTATACAGAATAAAGTTTAAAATATTTTATCTCTGAATTACCCAGAATGTAACAGAATATTATGTTTACTCCTGGGCACAAACCATATTTGATACTATTTGAGGGAGTTAAAAAAGTGCTCGTGTTCCAATATGTTTCGAATTTCGTATTTTGTAATTTGTACTTTGGATTTTGTGAGGTTTAAGTCGGAACACCACGATATTCAACTGTCTAGAAACTATTAGCTATGTTGAATCATGGTTGAGAAAACAGAACTCCATGAAATATAAATAAACAGTAATTATTTCCAAAAGTTGTTAGATGGCCTTTTAAAGTTTTAAATCAAGAAAATGAAACCATTATGACCTGAAATTGTTACTAACCAAATATTGTGTAATACGAAGATACCTATTTCAAGAATATTTTAACAACAGTCTTTGTGAAAAAAGTATTGTCAAAAGATACACTTTTCATAATTCCAACCGGGAGAAACTAAAATGGTGATGATTTATACAACGATATCTTATCACAATAATTTTCTTACCTTTACGATAAATTTATCTTCATTTGGTAATTTGTCAGCTTCGAAGATGACAAAACGCCAAGTAAACGCAAATTACAAAAATGCGTCAACGATCATGTTGACAAAATCGGGTCACGTAACCATTTTGTTACCAAAAAGTGCCGATTGGAACACAGCCAGAGATTTTATTGCATTAGCAAAAAAATGTTCATGAATAGATCGTCGAGGATGAACATAGGTTCAACAGGGCAGTATAATCCGCCTAGAGTACGAACATTCTTAGAAGACAAGATGCGGATTTTTTTTAAGGCCAGTGCTAGTAACGTAGCACATTTGCATTCCGTCTGCAAAAATTCTTTTCGGATAAAATTTATTTATTTTTTCCAAACTCTCTTTGCATAGATACTGTGTATTTGTGAGAGTCGGGGAAATTTATTCAATACATGCAGTTCTTCAACTATCACAAAATTGGCGTACACATAGACAAACAAGCGTTAAAAGTGCAATAATAGACGCATTTAACTTATACTTACGTAACTTGAAAAAAATCGTGACTGTGGAGAAAATACAAATAAGTAGTGTGAAAGGCTAGTGGCGTATTGCTTTTGTTTCCTTGCATCCGTCGAAGCCATTGCCACCGACTCACCACTCTCCGATGCCTCTTTATTTATTGAGAAATGCAGAAACTTTGAAACAGCAGCTGTAGAGATATTGGTTTGCAACGCGCGTGAACTTCCATGTGTGAGAAATTCGGGGTGGAAAGTTTTCGCCGGGTATTTTAAATTGAAAATCCGTGCATAACTTGACCCAGAATCTTCTGCTCACGCTGGCACACTTGCTTGTTTATCAAACTGGGCTTTTCACTCTCACTCCCCCCCCCCCCCCCTTGTTTCTAACGAAAGTTTAGGTATTGTTTCTGAAAACGTGGTGACCGCCACTGCCATGCGTGTACCAATACAAGTGTGTGTACACGTTGCTTGGACACTGCAACGGCAAACTTTGTACTTATTAGTAGACAGATTTTCCATATTCCAAATCCCAGCCAGTGATTGCAATCGGAAGAGTAGTTTTACTGAATGTATGGTTAATGAAGTGTTATCAGCTAGCGAATCAGTGGAATGTTGACGTTTTACAGCCAGGCAAGTGCAACTCACTGCGATCAAGTGGAGCAGTTTTGACAGTTACGCACACGAATTCGCTTATTTTGAGTAGTTTTAACTGTCTGTTTTCGAAAAACTTTAACCAGTCAGTAAATATAATTTAAAAACAAGAGATTTCATATCGCGACAATGTTCTCACCTTTATGATAAATTTACCTTCGTTTGGTCAACTGGCTAATAATGTTAAACCTATGTCCTCGACTTGCGTAGTCAATCTTAAGAACTCTGCGGTAAGGAACAGGTTAACTGAAACCTGAACAGCTCACCCTTTCCCTGTGATGAAAAAAAAAAAAAAACGCTTTTAATGTCTTATAATATTTGCAAGGAACTTATAACCTAAACTGCTAAACTAAGTTATCTTGGTTACAGGTTTACAGCATCCAAGCCTCGCCGAGATGCGTACATATCACTAACTATATACCTACACCCGTCCCACACGATGGTCCAGCAGTCTAACGCACCTATACATGTACTTGACAACGTGGGTTCGATCCCCCCCCCCCGCATCAAAGGAATGGTTTGGTCAAACATTAGGGCCTATATGTCAGTTACAGAACTTACAGGAAGCGATAAGAGACAGAACGAGCATAGTTCGTACGATTAATCCTTCGTAATTCGATTCTATGGGTGGAGATCATGTGCAATCTAAAGAAAACTGAGTGACTTCAATCGCCGAGTTGCTACTTCGTAAAAATTAAGTTTTTAGATGCTGTTTACTCGTGATTCCGTCTACAGAAGTCCTCACTGTCAACACGGATAACATGGAAAATTACAATAGCTGAAAGTTGATCTCAGTATTCCTGCACGTGTTTACTTCTTTAATTATATTACAGAATCATCTAACATTCTGCATGCTCGAAGACTCATCGTCGCGTGCCCCGTAGTAGAGGAATCCATAAAATAACAATACAATTCAAAATTTTAGTTCAGTTACCGTAGCGGTAGTTAAGCGAAATTTTCGTAGAATTTTAATTAAAATTCACAGATTTGAATAATTTTCGTATATTGTGAATTGGGTATCTGGAAAAATATTAATAAAAAGAATTTACCAAATGTGTTAGCATGCAGACATAAGAGTTTTTACCGTAAAGTTTCGCATTATAACAACCACAATATCTTGGTGCATAAATGTACCTTCAAAGTCAGTTCCAATTGTTGCGGACCGGGCTACGTTGTTCTAGTATGTGACATCCCGCCATCTCTTGCACGTACTCCCCTACCTGAACACGAGAATACGCCAGACCCTGCGATCCACTGAAGGCCAACGCGAAGACGCTCCACCCGTTCCCATGCAGACCAGAGGCTAGGGCCTTCAGCGACCTTGGTCGAGGAGGTCGGCGTCCTGTTAAGAAAGGACACCTCTTCCCGAAGGACCACTATCGAGTAGTGGCGCGAAGAGGTGAGCTCGCAAGCCTCTCTCTCCCCATTCCCCTTCTCATTCACCATTCATTAGGCTGCAGCTAATTAATAACACGGCTGCCACCGACAACGGCGCGGCGCACAGCTTCCGCCCCGCCCCTTTTATTATCGCCGAGAGGGAGGGTGGGAGCGTGTGTCCACAGGAAGGGGGAGGAGGGGAGAGATCGGATCTCCGCGTGGGTTGACCAATGGCTGTGATGTGTGCTCTTTTGGCACTCGCGGATTCACGGCCCCTTCCACGTTATTTATTAGCGCGCTGCATTCTGTTATAACCCCCGCTCCCATCCCCGATTAATGCACCTAAAGAGACACTGGGCGACCGGCTTACCGGCTATTTCAGCTTAATTAAACACACCGACCAAGCCCGAATCGAGCTGGCTATCCGTTAAATGAGAGTGGTGCAGTAATAGTGAGGCCGCCAGAACTTCCTGAGATTGGTCGCGAGGGTCGTTCCCCGCGAAATTATTTCGGGGGTAAGTAGAACATAAAACCGAGCGTAAATTAATGGAACATACCTGTTGTTACAAGAAGGTTGCAACAAGGAAGTGTTAAAATTGCATGTTGCATAAAACCATGTTAATACAAGAAGAGTCTGTATACCACATATCCCCTAAAAAGTTAAACACTTAAAAACAGCCATGCGTAAAAGCAGTTACATTTGCACAAAAAAAAAAAACCTGAAAATTTTGGAAAAAACAAATCGCTTAAAATTGTCAAAAAGGCGTTCCTTCCATGCTTAAACAGTATCTACAACAGTGTATTGTCATAAAGGCCAAGTAATGATAAAAACATTGGGGAAAAAATTGTAAGTAGTTTTATATGGGTGATTCTGGTTCACAATACTGCGGCCAGCTACCTAGTACTAGCGTCGGTGGCAACGATTACCCTGCTTATAGCACTTTCGAAATATATGAGAACATTTGATGTTGTTTAAATTGTGACTGTGAGTTGTAAAACATTATAGACACCTCAGAACGCCTACGGGGGCATGAAATAGTGCTGTAAAGACATCAGCTATCAGATTTTTTTTTTAATTAAAAAATGATGAAAACCGATCGTATACATAAATGTAAACGGCAAAAAGCAGTATTTCTCGAGAAGACATTAGCTAATAATAAATTATCCATGTAAGTTCATCAATATCGGCCTCTGTGGGCAACAGCTCGTCCAGTCAAACAACAGATCACTGACTTGCTGCTCAGCAAATAATCGGAAAATAGAGGTGTTTGCTTTGCCTCTGTCTCTGAGATGTACGGGAGGAATGTTTTGGGACTATCGAATAGTGCGACTTTTTGCTGGCCTGAAATTGGCAGAGCGCGTGCTTTAACCCAGTCCTTGGCAGAAGAAGGGATTTACAATGAAGCGAGGAACTTCGTGGCGCCTCAATTTTTAGCCAATCACCCGCTGTAAATCAGAAAAAAGTTAGATGGCCCCCTTGGTCACACACAAGAGTGCGTTCATTGAACTCTACAGTGCTGCCAAAACTGAAATTTTAATTGCCACTGTTGAAAGTGATTTACTTTACCAGTGTTTCGTAAAACGACGTTACCAGCTCTCTAGTTTTATTCTTCAATGAATTCTTGAATAAATTACTATTTTAATACGGAGTGATGAATATCAGTAAACATTAAACGCAGAGTGAACTTTCAAACACAGTTAAGTAGTATTCATAATATCAGTTTTTATTATTATTATCTCATGTGAAAAATAAAACTAGTGAAAAAATTATTATGTACTTATGAGTTATTCTTGATTATGTCTAATGTAAACTGCATGGCTTTATAAATGACTGACTGTTCAGTGAGGAATACCTTGAACCTAATTCAGATATGCAAATTAAATGATTACG
Source organism: Dryococelus australis (assembly GCA_029891345.1). Lineage (NCBI taxonomy): Eukaryota > Metazoa > Arthropoda > Insecta > Phasmatodea > Phasmatidae > Dryococelus > Dryococelus australis. Next base: position 83,087,034 of record CM056995.1, read on the forward strand.
AAAAGAGCGGAAATTCATAATTTATGTCCGCGAATATCACAGTCACTGAGATAAAAAAACAGTTAATATATTGAAAATACAATTTTGCATTATGAACATAAGATTGTGAAAATGAAAAAAATTATTATTTTTATTTATTTATTTATAGCTGGATGGTCTTAAGTGATCTTTGCATGAGCTTTCAATGAAGTAATGTATATGAGACATCTGATAAATTGAGATAAACCCCATAAAACGTACAAAGCAAATGGCGGATATCACAAAGTTTTCTACATTTGTCCAAACAAAGTTGAATTGCCAATTATTCAACGTCTGTTACGCATTAAACATTTACGCTGTATGAAGTTTTAGGGGAAAAAAAACTTTATTCTTATAAACTAAATGTTTACATAAATGTTTACTATACATTTTTCTCTGCGAATATGATTAACTCTATGTCTTGCTATCGATGTTTTAAGATTCGCGCGCACTACTCCTATTAAAACATCTTCACAAGTTAACTGCGACTTAAACACTGAAGCAGCCCTGGTGATGTAATGGTCATATCAATCGTCTGCCAGTATGGCGAAATCATTAATAGCTGATGCACAGAAAATTTCGCCAAGGAAAGACAAATACACTCATTGCTGACGAAATTGCGCACCAGGAAGGAATTGTTAAATTAGAGAAAACTCTTATTAGTGTGATGGTAGAGAGAAAATAAAGTAGTGATTCCAGTATCATTGCATCAAAACCATGTTCCATACACCTGCAGAAGAGAACAATTTTAATACCTCGTCGGCTGGCATCGCGTCTGGATACATGCTTCGATATAATCAGGCAAGGAATCGAACTCATACGTTATCCTAGGCAGGTTTTTCCAAAGTCATTGTAAATCATGCTCGAAATCGTAAACACGTTGACATGGAGGAAACTGCTGTACCATTTCCTTTCACAAGTGTTCGCTTGGCGACAAATCAGGCTAACGTGCAGGCCACGTCTGTGTTGAAACATGTGAGACTCTGTTGGCAGCCGTAGCTACTTGCTGGCGAGAGATATCTCGCTGAAAACTGGTTCCTGTTCACTCAGCCAAGAAACGTAGAACACGTGGCCTCAAGAAGCCTTCGACTTACCGCGTTGCATTCAGTGACCCTCGTACCACTACCAGAGGCAAGTAACGATCACGGTCGTACGCCTTGGCTCCCCAGGTCATCAGACCAGTGGCAGGGGACCGTGCCGCTGTGGAATGAGGCAGGAATCATAGCGCTAACCTGTGTGCCCTCCTATTTCTCGCATGGTTGTCGCCTTTTCCATTCGTCCCTAAAGACTATGCGTCGCCAGTCATTAGCATTCCATGTTGCACTCTGCTAGCACTACTGCAAACGAAGGTGACGATGTAGAGTTGTTAACGCGAGAGCTCGTAAACATCTTCGGTATCGCTGTTCGAAACACCTCTCGTAACGATACGTTGCTGAAGTGAAGCTAACTCATTTCGCTGGATGGTGGACAAGGAAACATTTGACTCTGTTCGTGCCTGTGTGACAATTAAACGGGTTTCCCTCCTGGTGGTTCATCGGGATTACCCAGAACCGTCTGCTACATGTGGGAACCTTCACATGTACACTGACCCTAACGCAATGTTATTATGATGTTTTACTGAAGTAAATGACTCGCGCCGACATCGTCTACTCTGACTCTCGCATACCTCATACCCCACCTCTTACACTGTTTCGTACGTCTTCTCGGCATACCTATACTTCATTAATCACGACTGGCAAGTGTCGTGCGTTTCAAATCACACACGAGGCTCTTACGACTGTGTGTGTGTCTGTATATATATATATATATATATATATATATATATATATATATATATATATATATATATATACGCCACATTAAGGACGGTAGCGGTCTCATATGGCGTATTTAGATGTGCAATCGCACGAAATTAAAAAGTTGTTTCCATATCACCTACATGTAAAATATAATTACCGCACTCTGGAGTAAAATTCACTTACATGACAGTAGAAAATCCCATACTTGGATAGGAAAATTACCTTCCGACGTGTGCATCTCCTTAGTATTGTCTCAACAGATCGATGGGAGTACGGGAGGAAGAAACAAAACGGGGTGCCATGTTGGACAGCTTGTAGGACTTATATTCGTTAGGGCAGGCATAATACCAAGCAAGAAAAATTAACTTTAAGGCAGAAATTCTTTAAAACCAATTATTAAATAGTTAGAAATTGAAAGTTTGTGGGGAGAAAAAATATGAAAATTTGTAAGAGACTGGAAAACGGAGAGAGTTTTATTCCCGTATTGGAATCTCAATATACACCTTTATCTTTACCGGCGTAATTTTTATGTCAAGGGAATTATTAAATTACTTGGAATAGGTTATTTACTTCAAAACGCTAATAAAGCCACTAAAGAAAGTCCACACAAAATATGCTTTATGCAGCATAAAAGTGAATGAGCAATATGTTACACAAAATAATTATTATAACCAGTGCCAGGATTAATAATTTGTCATCCTGTAGCTCTAATACGGCGGGAATTTTCAAGTCAATATGTGATATTTTTGGAAAAACGTGTATAGACATTTCTTATTTTAATTCAAAATTTTGCACAGGGACTTCAATTATTCCTTTATTTTTATTTTCGCGGTCAATAACTATAGCATGCTAATTTTTTAATATAATTTTATTATACAATACTTGGATGGGATTTTCCCACACTTTTGTCAGGTATTTTTTCCATACGTTTAAGGAATAGTTCTTTACTTGTTATGGAAATATACTCAACGAAGTAATTTTACGTTACATGTAAGGGTGATTTGCTTCCCGTACATGCAAGTGAATTTTACATTTAAGGTTTTTTTTTTTTACAGTGAGGCGATTCGACACGTGAATTAATGTGTGATATTCATATAGTTATGAACTAGTCATGAACTGTTCTGTTCCCCAAAAAGTGTTCATTCTTTTTATATGTCATAGATTATGTGAGTTCAGATCTTCTTCCGAGCATAGGACTACTGCAATCTACAGCCTTAAGAATACTACACTATATTCACTCGAGTAGAGACTAGAACTTATAATTATGTACGCAATAAAAATGTAGTTAAAATAAAACCACAAACATAATAATAAACTCTGTTTCCTTTGCCACAGAATATAATCAATATAATCGGGGGCTCATTATAATGTGTATTGAGTTGGGACGGAACGTATTACGGAAATACATCAGCATTTCCCTTGGACGATGCTTGAAAACTACGTGAATCTGGGCCATAAAAGTATTTTCTGCAGACCGCAACTTGCTAATACGTTATCTATAATGTGCTTGGCATTCTCGTATAACAGTTTGGTTTTCATGTCTCGTACCAGGTACGCCTTTCCCCGAGTAAACACTGTTATAGAGAATATATTGACTGAACTTCTGTGAAGTATTCATTTTACAAAAGTGAATCTCTTTTCGCGAATAACGTATAGTAAAAGAAGTTTCAAACTTTTTCTCAATATGAGTTTAAGAAAAAAATGGACGTAATTTACATTTATGCCATACGTTTCTGATGAAACTATAAACAAAGCCCAAGGTCACTTTTTAAATTTTAAGTCCAGCGATAAAATTCTCGCAGTCATGACTTACTTAATATTCATTTCATTGAATTGGCAGCTGACACGCTGTGTGTTCACGGGCCTGCCTACCAAGCCGGCAGTCGCGAACTTCAAGTGGGGAATCAATGTTAAACGAAATTCCTTCTCATTGGGTCAGTTTTAAAGATAACTATTTCAAACAAAAAACACGTTGACACGATTTTCTCAGCTAATATTGTTGTATAAAATGGTTTCCTGGAAAAAAATTATTTATCCAACTTTTTTTGTTATATGTAAATTTCAATATTTATATTTTATAAAAAAACACATTAAACAAAAAAATTGCAAAATATTTCAACGTAGCATCATTCCTTAAGAAATTTCACGTAGAATACTTTTTGTTTAAAATAGTTATCTTTAAAATTGGCAATTGGGCAGCATTAATACCTACTTTGGGATCGAAATAAATATTTTACATCACATAAAAATAAGTATCTGTCTCCAAAGAAATCCACAAAGTATACATTTTTGACAGGATTTGATTTAAACTGTAGATGTATGTAAAAAATACTGAATAATTACGTTACACTACGTTGCCGTAGAATTAAACATGAATAATCTTTTTAGAAACGTTTTCCTAAACGAATTTTTCTTTTTCCCTATTTTGGTTCGTGACTGAGTCATAATTTCGCACTACAGAATAATTTTATGAGTGGCACTATGAACTACAAAACTGAACAAAATTACAATTTCAGCACGTAATTTAGACCAAGTATATTGTGCATGTATGCATAATATGGAGTAAAATGTGACAAACTGGACCAGTGCTACACGTATCCCCAAAAGCCTAAGTGAAACCATAAAATGCACTTGCTATAGGCGATTCACGGTACAGTGAGCACTTTTAAAGGCCCTGCTGAAGTTTTCGTTTTATCAGATTTCTATCTTCATGTCACTTTTTAATATAAACACCGCCATGAGACTAATACACATAGTATACACATTTCACCATTCCCAAAAGATAACGTCTGGAGCTGCAACAAAATCTATGTATTAGTGGTTAATGCCTATTGAAAGGGCCTTAAATAGTGCTCACTTTACCGTGAACAGCCTATAAGTTAGCTATTGTAATGAACTGTATAACAGCTGGCCTCAAAAATTTGACTTTGGAAAATTTATTTGTCAAGAGAAATTTACAGGAGAAGTGGGATAGTCGTGTTGCAAGTGTTGGTCGGCAGTGTCTTACCGGGCGAGGTCTCGGCGTCGCCGCACACCTTCCTCACGACGACCTTCACCACGACGTCGCGCGCCATCGCGACAGGCGTGGTGGTTCCTCTCCTCGAGCAGGCGCAGCAGCCTGCGGGCCGCCTGTCTCATGACGCTCTCCTCGCAGCTGCCAGGTGACCCCACCAGCGCGAACCTAACCTCGGGGTCCCTGATGGCCCTGGCGATCTGCGAAGTGTGCAGCACGAGCCGCGACCTCCTGCCCTGCCGGGAGATGCTGGCGCGGCTGCGATCGGCTTGCAGCTTCGAGGAGCACCTGGGTAGCCGCTCCGCCGTCGACGTCAAGCTCGAGCTGCTGCTCGACGCCCACACCGACCACACGTCCGTCGACGTCTGCGACGACTCCTGCACCACGCTCGGGTCATCCGACAACTCTGCGTCGGTCAGAGGCTGTTCCGAACTGGAGCCGCGCCGGAGGATCGCGCAACTCGACGAGGTATCGTCCGCGCTGACGTCGAGTACACCCGGTGACTCATTGTGAGCAGCAGTATGCGGTGGGGCGTGTTCTCTCAGTCCGGGCTCCAGGAGATACTCCTTGAGCTCCACAAGCCTGCCCGATTTCTGTTCGTCCGCAAACATGCCTTCGGCGTCGCATACATCGGGAGAATTATCCCTTCTGGGGTTGCTGCATGTACGCGAACTGGATGAAATTTTCATTCCGGTGATCTGGCTGTTCCTGTCCCCACATTCTTCGCTTCGTCCTGCTGTTTCTTGCAAGTATTCCTTCTTCACGACTTCAGGCACGGATTCTATTGCAGATCTACCGTAATTGTATATTCCATGTGCACGGTGTTCTTGTGGACTGTGAACGTCTCCCGTACTATAAACGCTTGCACCTGGAATATGTACGTATGTGCAGTCCCCTGAAGTTAAATTATTTATTTCCCGTTTCTTTTCAGCTAGTTGTTCAACGTCCTGTTTTTTTTCAACAATACTGAGCGTGTACATGTCAATATCCTTTACTTCAATCATTTTCTCTTCATAGTTATTGCATTCAGACTTATCTCGTTCATTTCGAATAAACAAACTACCATCATCTATTGAATTGAGATTTTCGTTCATCAGATCTCTTGTTGACAGCAAGGAACTCTTGATCGATGGAGTTACATCTTCAGGTAACACGTCTGCATTTCTATCGTCTTTCCGTAGTTTCATTTTGTGAATACAGTCGCTTCTATTGTGTTGGACGTACAGTAGAACTTCTGATTCGTCTTTACGATCCAAACAGCTTTCCTTAATATTTTCATAGCGTTTATCGTCATGCTGTAATGTATGTTCTACAAATGAATGTTGTTTTACCTTATCATCTGCATCCTTTTCAGGCACTAAAACGTTCTGGCAAAGTTTGTGCATAAGTATTTCTGACACTTTCTCAAGATCGAATTTTTCAATGCCTGCTGACACTGTGTTGCAAACAGAAACGCGACCAACATGAACCTCGCTAGAATTCTGCAAGGCTGATACCAGCGAAGACGCTCTGACATAAACTTTTTGCTGTTCGGAATTGGCGTCAATGTTTGTAGCTCCAGTCAGTTTACTTGCTTCATTTCTATCTATATTTTCTTCAGAAAGCTCGAAGTTTGCAGCGGTTTGGGATTCAGCTTTTGTTGCATATTCTCCATTAGAATTTAAGCCCGCAGTCTCACACTGCACATTATTAATACAGTTTTCCTTTGATTTTATGGGCTCTGACTTCAGGGTTACAAATTGGCTTTTTGTAGAACTATTAAGTTCGTTCCCGTTGGTGCCAACGCCACTAATATTACTCCTATCTTCTACACTTGAAGCATCTGTAGTTTTACTCATAACAGGTTGTTGAGGATATACATCAAGATTTCCAGTCTTTTCAGAAATATTTTTCTGAATGTTACATTTATGTTTACTGTCCAGTGTCACATATTCTTGACTAATCTCTTGATTTGGCACTTTAGACGAACTATGAAGATTTGTAGAGAATTTTCTGAATTGTGTCGTATAGTCATGCTTGTCAGCAGTGTTCTTAAACTGTTTTTGTTTTCTCTTTAGGCTTACATCAGCTGTCGCCTTATCAGATATTACTCCTCTGCATTGTAGTTTTACTTGCTCCATGCAGTCGTCACATGACATGAAATATTTTTTGCGACTTTTCTTTTCACAAGCGCACTGCGACTTGGAAATCGAAGGCTTTGAGTTCAGACGCTTCAACTGCCGCAGTCTCTTTTCTTTTCTCTTGATCAACTCCAAGAAAGCGTGAAGTTTTAATTGACACTGAGAAATTTCCTGAAGAAAATCGTCGGCCAAGTCTGTGATCAATAATAACGTATGCCTTGATTTGCTTTTTTTTTGCTCGATGCTAACCTCGCTACGTGCAGTTTTTTGAAAATGTTTTAGTAGCTGGCTCTCCATTCTAGCTATTTCTTTTTCATGATCTCGGGAAGCAATTTTTGAAATCTGTTGATTGAACTCGTCTATAACTTTATTGAAGCGATCCTTATAATTTTCTTCAGCTACGCAGCAAGATTTTGCACATTGTTTGTTTTCGCTTTTGCCTGATGCAGAAGTGTTGGTAGTAACGTCAGGAATTTCTGCAACACTATTGCAGATCTCACTTTTCTTAGTTGTGGAATTTTGTTGTTCCTCGTTGCATCCATTTGCTATCAAATTACTTGATTTTTCAGCACCTGTTGTGTCAGGCCAATCATTTTCCACTACGGGAGAAGAAGTGATCATCGTAACCTCAATGACTGAGTCTGAAGAACTGGGACTGTCCAAAATTAGATCAGCGCATACACTCTTAGAAACCCCTAACTCGACTAAAACGGTGATGTCGTCTTGTATATCCAAGTCAGTTATCTCGACCGGCATCATTAAATATTTTTCGATACGTGATAAGTCTTTTTTTCCTTTTCCTTTCCTACGATCGCTCAGAGTTTTGTATGGTTCTCCAACATCCTCATAATCTACAGCGTGTGAAGTCATTGTGATTTAGGGACAGTCACAAAAGCACGACGTCTATGCACGACAATATCAAACGAAGTGGAATACTTCTGAACAGAACATTACTTTAAACCACAGTAAGAAATAGTATATAATTTAGAATGCAGTACACATTACGTTCCACATTTCAAATACCGTAAATAAGGGCTGATGCTGTAAGACAATATTGCTCGGGCCAACACTTCACACAAAGTTACGTAAATAAATTCCTTCACTAAGCCGACACGAACATTGCACAATTTTCACACATTTAACCAAAATTTTAATATACACAGTTTCTGCAGACATTGCTGACTTTTTCTTGTGTATAAAAATAGTTGACTGCACTAACATAAAATTTTTTTTTCATAGCTAGATAAAACAATAACTATGGGTTAACGTAGTGAAAAATTTTTATACGAAAAACAGCATATTTTCTCTTAGCATTATCGTTCTGAGGTTAATTTTATTCAAGTGCTGTAGTCATAGCAAAACCCATCTCTAATTATTGATAAAAATTCGAAATGGTCAAGACAAGTTAACAACTGTTATATGTAATGTTGTATCGATATTAGTGAGGAAATATATTGATTTTAAAAATTGGCTAAAAGTTTTGTTCAAGGGCGTGTTTAGTATTCCTTCGGTCAAATAACTACTTATATTCTCCTATTTACTCATCACAGAACTGATATAAATTACTGTTTCGCTACATGCAAATCTCTTTACTCTCACTGAATTGGACATACATTACCCGATCTCCAAAGCAACTTCGTTTCAGGTACTAGATGCTGTCTATAGTTATTGTACACAATTAAGCCATTTCCCTACATATATGTTCTATTCTTAGTTAATTTCTCGCTTCACATAAGTTCGTAAAACACGACTCCAGATATCAAATACTGTTATGCCCTCAACCCCATTTACTTAAACGCGGTCTCATCTGCCATGTTAAATTTCCCATCTGTGTGCCAGAAATCTCTTTCTGATAAAAATTGCTAAATATTTCTTACTATAGAACATTCACATTTTACCAATGCAAATTTATCCATGTGTTAGGTATATAATAATTGAGTAACAACAAGTAATAATTTTTAAAACAACGCTGCACTGATTGCATAATAATCCAGTTCATAATTTATGTTTATTTTACGGCGTAATGTAGACTGCCAAAGAGATATAGCTGCAGTTTCAAAACAAGTGTCCCTAAATAAGCTAGAGACCAGTAATCTAACGTGGCGTGTGAGGGTCTTACTTAGATAACCAACCGATGATAAGAGTTTAGATAAAAATCTTTGTCATCAAAATTTTTTGGATATAACTCAGTGACATTTGCTTACAAAAAATTTTTTAGAAACTTTTAGAGCCCGACGAGTAGTTCTTGTCTCCTATTTTCCTTTCTAATGTGTAGTTTCGGAAGTGAAAATGGCCCAGTCAATCGTTTTTAGGTGCGGCGAATCCGGCCGAGGATATAAAAGTTGTGTGGAGACATTCAGCATATCTTCATAACATACAATAATAGGGTTACCGGTGAAAGTCAAGTTCAGAGCGCGCCCGATGAAATCGGAAAAGGGTATGACGACGGCTTACAAACTGAGGAAGCAGCGGAAGGAACGAAACACCGGCTCGAGCAGGCGGACGAATTCTGCAGGTCTGTGAACGTGGCATAACTGTCGCGGGAACCAAGCATCCATGGAAATGAAGCAGCGGTGGCTGCACCAGCGCGCTCTCTTGGCCGCACAGCACAACGCCGCGCTTGTCTGCCTCCCCGCGTCCCTTCAACAGAAACAACACATGCAGTAGGGTGATGCTGCGGGGAACAATCAGGGAGAGGTGCGCCGCGCAGGGACTATCACCCGTCCCACAAACATTGTCCCTCGGGGAGGGGGGAAAAAAACATGAACTGAAACGAAAGTTAAGTCCCGTCCCCCTGTTATACTAGCATTTCCAACTCCCACTATTAGAGCATTGTGTGGAGAATGGAGAGATCTGGGTATATCTTAAGAGAGGGATGGACCCCCGCGTTTTTTTGTGAAATAGTGTTTGTGCGAATACACGTATCTCGGTAAATAAATTATCTGCAAATACGAATTTTTCGTCAGAAAAGACAAAAAACTATTATCTATGTCAATGTTTTTTTTTTTTTTTTTTTTACTTTTGTCATATTTAATGTATTCTCGGAGAAAAAAATTCGTGAAAATAATCAAATATCGTATTTTCAAAGCTTGCCCTTGCAAGAGAAATGTACAAAGATACAGGCGTAGTTTAATCCGTGGGCTTTCATCGCGTGCAATAAAACCCATGTTACATATCTAATTTGCACAATACAGCGTCTCGACGGAAAAACTGCACGCAATGCGCGTAGAAGCGATGAGGCACTAGGTGTGCTTGTTAGTGCCGCCCGTATCGCTCGCTCGCTTCTTGAACTTGGACGCTGGGGTTCCAGCCCACTCTTAACATCGGGGTCTTGATGAAGGTGAAGCGAGGTGAGTATGTAGCAGCGTCGGAATGCAAGGGCGAGGGAACGAGAGATCCCCGAGAAAACCCTCCGACTAGCAGCACACCCTCCGGCAAAACTCGAAAGTGGGAAATCCGGGAGCAACCCCGCCGGGGATCGAACCCAGTTTTACTTGGTGAAAGGGAGAGGGGGGGATGCTCTGGCCACTACGCCACTGTCCAAGTGTGCAGGCAAATTGTCGGGTAGAAGCTACTTTGTGAGCGCGCGGCAAATGACGGTCTACGAAGAGGTTCACGTGTGACAGCGGCGGCGCACTGTACACTATAAACCTGCAACAATGAGAATTGTGCCAGATCATTGAAAGACTGTGAAAACTGCGCCACAGATAACCAGCGCCAGATAACTAATTAGTTAATATGATGGCTGAATTCCACAGTGTGGTTCCCACTGAATGTCAAGAACTGCACTGCTATAAGTCGCTTGTACCCTGTTCGTTTGCTTGCTTCACCAATCGGCGAACCGACATTCAGCGAATGTTATTTCACTGATTGATATAACTGATCCGAGATAAAGTATAGTGTAAGTAGTGTTCGGAGTGTTCCTGCATGGGCAATGCCGTCTGCGCTCAACCAATGCGACAGAGCGGAAGTGGGAAGAACATGGTCACACACTGAGTAATTTCAATATTTTTGATGTTAATTTCCCGACATTGTACAGTTTAATTTTTATTAAGTTGGCATTAGTTTAGTCACTGATTATTGCCTTAGAATTAGAGATTAATTATTTTATTGTTGATAATATATTTTTTGACTGCATACACTAGAAAGTAATAACCGAAAATGCATATACTTTTAATTTGCCCAGTATTCTAAAACCTGTCCTATAACGAGCATGACTACGCCCATATAATTAAATATAATTCAGTTAAGGAACTCATATAAGTTCAACATACCAATAAATTAATTTTATAACGGTCATGTTCTTTCTATAATTTGAAACATTTACTTCGTAAAAAAATGGAAACTCCCAATAAATTAACGTATTTATGAAGTGACGATTTCATGGTAATTTCGGTAATATTACGACTTCATAAGCACTCCTTCCCGACTAGGGCATTACTTCTCTAATGATTTAAATACGAGTCTTCCTGCTTTCCTCTTTTGGTTCGTCAGATGCTGCGAGGGCACAAAACTGCTCAAAATGTTTCCGAATGCAATTACTGAACTTCCCTGTTAGCGTGAGCGTCCCTCTGGATTTCGCTGAGGAATTCTTAGATAGCTACCTCGAGAAATAACATGTGTTCCATTATTCACAGTTTTTACACGCCCTACTGATGTAATGTTTGAACTCGTTAGGTACACAATGAGTATAGACTACAATCCATAACTTCAAGTATTACTGAGAATAACAGGTAACGTTATTTTTTGTCTACTTTCTGGTTTTATCGGGGACGCTCTGGAAAACGTTTCCACTGAGTAAAATATTTTTTTCGAAAGTAAAACATAGTTTTTGCTGAATGTGATCTTGGCTCAATCATGTGATTTAATTACACTGTAGCGAAAAACACAAATAAAAATTATCTACATTAATTCGCAATAAAACCTAAAAATTAATGAAGATGCTAAATTGATATTTTAAAAATCTGTGACTACAATAAAGCTATTTGCCAAAATGGTATGCCCTGAGCTAACAATTTGTTGTTTTATGTTTTCATGTATATACCGATAACTCTATAAATAGTTACGTTATTAATTACGCAAACACTAATTTACACCTGGGACTCTGTCATTTCTGAGAACCAGTCAGTTCGAAGATGTTATAACATACGAGTAACATTAAAAATTGTATTGGTATAAAACGTTTCTACGAGCGCGATGTATAAAAATTACATACGTAAGAAACAATCAATTCTTCTATTTTCGCAGCATTGGCGTTAATTTGTAATAATTTAATTCTATGTATGTCCATTTGTGGAAATACAGTGCGAATCATTTTTCAAAAAACTTGATTTGTAGTTTTATAACGTTCAAAACACGCCCGATATGGGAAAGGATTTTTTTTTTTTTTTTTTTTTTTGCTCAAAGTTTGTGATTCCAAAAGGAAAAAATATCACGTCTGGAATAAGTGTGTGTATTTGCGTGTGTGTGTACACATATACAGACACAAACACACACTTGTAGCCAAGCTTTCCTATCGGTCAGCGGCTAAGCCCCATAGCCCCAACATAACTTTAATGTGACGTTGAACAGAGCAAGACATTTATTTACTTAACGCAGTTACAAACGGGCAGAGTTTTACAAAATAATGCGCATTGTTTACAAACAAGCTGTATATAACTAAACAACACAAGGGGGGAGTTACGAAGCATGGTAACCGCATTCAGTGAACGATGAACCGATGAACACCCTCATCAGATGATTTGTGTCTCATATACCCTTCAAAACCCTTCCACGTGAAAAAACATTACACCTACCAGTTAGGTGTGTGAGGTCACAATTGCCATATTGATTCACATAAGCATTGCCTGCATGTGCAGCATTATTTCCGACCTGCCCCACCTCCTAATGACAACTGGTGTCTCGGATACACCAACGCGTTCTTTCTCTTCTTGTTGCACTGGTCTTCGGACATCTCTTCTTTCAACACGCCGTTACCAAAAAAATAATGACAGTAAAACTGGTATATTTATATACCTCAGTTGCATGTTCACAAACAGCATTTCAGAAAGCAAACTGAAAAATAAATATAAAAGGTAAAGTGTCACATCCCTCATTTAAAACACGCCGTATAGGCCTATATATGTCAAAATACATAAGGTCTGTGTTTCCACACTTGCAAAACTAGCCAACTTATATCTACAATATAAAAAAACAGGGTCAAACGTGTTAGCGTTACAATAAATCGGCATAAAGACCAAAATGTACCATATTCATTAGTTTGCCGAATAGCGTCCTACCAAACTACTGTCGGTAGAGCACACATTATATCTCAATTTTTATTTTAATATGTTAAAGGATAAGGTGTATAATGTAGCCAGAGTGTATTTTATTTCCATTTAAAGTTTGACCTGCATTTTTTGGACTGTATTTTTGGTCGCATTGTTATTTCAATGTTATTTCGTTACATAAATACATTTGATAGAATATGGCCATTAATAATAGTCAGTAGAAAAACTTCCACAGCTGGATTTAATAAAGCGAAAATACGTAACGAGGCGTGTTTTTTTTTATAGGGAATTGTAGCTCTTGACCACGAGACGAAAAACTTATCGTCTCACCCATGTCGAGTTGAGGTGGTCTATCAGACGTAGGCTACGCTCTATCTCTATCATGCTACCCCACACTCGCTATAGTGTCAATGCCATACCCTAAAAATGAGTTATGCCTATTGTAGTCTATTGCTCACGTCCCCATCACGGTGACTCGCGTATCCATAGCGCAACAGTCAAAGTCACGCGGTCAACAGTCATAAACACGTTCATTTACTTTCGAGTTCGCAACAGACCCGTACTTTTATGTGATTGAAATACTTTGACCAACTTGAATTCTGGTTACATTAAAACTAGGGTAGAGGAAGTTTACACATATCTCAAAGCACTTACTTGCATTAAAAAATATTAAAATTCGCGTTGTTTTTGATAGAGCTACTGGCGGAAAAGCAGTCCAGTGTTTGTAAACGGGGAGCTACTACTGAGCAGCCCGCATGCTCACTCTACCCCATTTTCCCTCTATGGTAAGGTTCATTTCACTCACAGACTAAATGTATGTCGTTAATTCGTCTTCTCCGCCCACATGTAACCAACATTGACTTACCTCAAACCAACTCAAATGTCTCAGTTACGTGGTAAACAGTGATGTACGTGTTTGTTTTCTATCTTAATTTTCAAAAGACAAGCACTTTTATACTAACAAAAAATTGTAACCGATTCAAATGTAATCAAACTGCATTACAAATCGGTTAGAGGAAACATTAAAATACTCAAAGCAATTGTTTACTAAACAGTGTTCTAATCTCTGATAGTCGTGTTGGCAGAAAAACTGTTTAATGTTGGGACAAGGAGATCGGTTCTGCACAGCCAGCGAGATCGCGCTACTCATATTTGCTCTACGATTCTACTGAGGTCGAGAAAGAAATGAAATACCAAGAGTGAGTTCGGCATTGGGAAACATTTCTGCCGCAAGTTGCTCTGGTGTTCCAACGGCGTCGTTTTTAAGCTGGCGTAAGTAGATAAATAATTGTGTTTATTTGTGCGTTAAAAATTTGTTTGGTGCAAATTGTGATATATATTTTGTCCATGTCAAAATATTAAATATTAACTTTATTCTGTAAGTACAACGCACCATTTATAGATGTTTAAAATTGTAAATAGCAAAAATACATTTGTGTTTGACACTAGGCTTTCCTAAACAAACTAATTCTAGAAAGAAAATACGATTTTAAGGGCGAAATCCAGATATGAAAACCGTAGAGTAAAGATGAGGTAGATCGATTATTCGTCTTCTGCTCATGTATTCAACACTGACCTACCCCAAAGCAACATAATTGTCAACATCACATGGTCAACAGTGTTAAACTCGTTTCTTTATATATTAATTCTTAAATGACAAGCACTATTATATATAGGCTGTTCACGGTAAAATGAGCACTTTTGAGGCCCTAGTTACTTTTTTCCCTTCAGTAATTTCTTATCTTGTAACCACATCGTAAAATAAATATTGCCACGTTAGTAATAAACAAATTGTATATATTCCACTGCACTCGGAAGTTAACGCATAGGGCTTAAATTAAATATATTTATTGACTATTGTTCCGAACGAGGCGTTCAAAAGTGCTCACTTTACCGTGAATAGCCTATAACTAAAATACTTCAACCAATTCTAATATAATCAAACTGCATTACAAATTGGTTAAGAGAAAGCATATCACAAAGAACTTGTTTACTAAACAGTATTCTAACCTCAAATCCAATCCACGCCTTTTTTGCTAGTGTTGGCAGAAAACAAGTTAAATCAAATATCCTTGTATCAAAGAAGTGTGACGGAACCTCGAATACACTATAAATGTTAACGCAACGCGTAAAATCTGGCCAACTTCCCAGCCTTTGTGTTTAACGTTTAATGTCAACCAATCAGAAGTCGAAAGGCAACAAAGAAACGAAAACACATAGCATGGATATTCGACAACCATCGTACGTTTTGCTCCGATCATTTATAAGTAATTAAATAACAAATAGGACAAAAAGCATTTTAATATAATTTCGCGAAACTATGAAGTCTGCGGAATCCAATTTTGTTACTTGTTAACATCGTAGAGAGAATATGAGGTAGAGTGAAAAAGCTAGCTGCGCAGCAGTAGTCTCCGTGTCCCTACAATGAACTGCTTTCCTGCCAATACGACTATCATAAACAACGAGGTTAGAACGCTGTTTGGTAAACAAGTGCTTTTAGATGTTTTTATACTGCCTCTAACCAATTTGTAATGCAGTTTGATTCAATCCAATTCAATCGGGTAAAAGAATGTTATTTGTCTAAAAGTGTTTATCTCTTAAAAACCGAAATACGAACAAACACGTTCATAACTGTTGGCCGTATGAATTTGACAGTCGTGTTGGTTGGGGGTAGGTTTGAGGAGATGACGAACAATCTGTATCACCTCATCTTTATATTCAATCAATGGTAACTTCAGTTGTGGACATGCAAATTCTCTCATGGTTACGTTTAGCGTTTAACGTTTAGCGTCACGGCGATTGTAGACATAGCTCAGAGTTTCTCCTTCCCGCTATAGAATTTTTTATTTTTTACAATTTTTGCCATACGTTCCATTTAAGAATATTGAATGAAATTTTTCGCACGATATGGCATAAACAATAGCTTCTAAAACTTTATAAAACTATTTCCTCTCTACCACACTGATAAATTTTTGTCTAGTGTCTGCCGGTGAGAAATAAGTATAATCCATTCACAGTTACTTCAGCTTTTTCTGAAGCCCTGGTAAAATTCTACTTCCAGGATATTTCTCCGCCTCGTGCAAACTAAGTTCAACTAAGTCTGGAAAATTACTCCACAAGACAACGCACCGCATTCGTGCGCACTCAGTGTATAGGCTGTTTACTGTAAAGTGAGCACTTTTTAAGGCCCTCCCAATAGGCATTAACCGCTAATAAATATATGATATTGCAGCCTCAGTCATTACATTTTGATGGTGGTGAATTATACAAATCACCACCATCAAAATGTAATGTGTTTATTGGTTACATTGCAATGTTTATATTAAAAAGCAGCAGGAAGATGGAAATTGAATGAAAGGAAAAATTGAGAAGGGCCTAAAAAGTGCTCACTTTACCGTGAACAGCCTATAACAGTATTTTGTATAAGAACTATTTCTCACTACGCGTTACCAATACACAAGTTTTCTCACTGTTTTTCAATCAAATTATTTATAAATGAAGCATTATAACTTATGGACAAAATATGAATAACATTTCAATTTAACAAGAAAAAAAGTAACATTTATGAGCACAAGTATAAAACGCTTATGATACAAGGCGTATTTAGGAAATAGGGCCTAACTAAACACGTCATGCAGGGTGAGATTTTCAAAGGTTTGATTCAAAAAGGCCTAATAATCCTTGAATGAACTGTAAATTTTTGTTGCCGGCGGTTACAGAAATCATACTAGCAAGAGTGGTCAGGCAATACATGTTTTGGAGCACGTACAAAGCAATGCCCTGCGCCCTAATGACGCCCAAAATAAAATCTGTGATGCTAGTTACGGCGAAAATTCCGTAAAACCAAGATGGCGGGGCTCTTAAGGGTGAAAGCGGTTAGCGCAGGTATAGTATGTTTTCGGTAAAATGAGCACTTTTGAGAGCCCTGTTTAAGATATACCTGAATGCATGTTGTGTACTATTCCGCCTTGTACAAAATTAACGTTGCCACTTTATTAATGCGTCGGTCAAGAGAAACTGTGAAACTATCGGGAAAGTAAATATTTTACAAATCTGCACTTTTTTATACTTTGGTGCATAAAAAAAAAAAAGAATGCCAAAGAACTAATGTAAGTTACCACAAATGGTTTCCTAACTTTTTTATTGGACGCTAAGCTTTAGAACTACTTTCCATCCATAGTTACGAACTTCACATAGCGCATGTCGCTCAGTACGCCCGTTAAAATAAATGCAGATAGAAGTGGTGAATTTTTTCTGAGGTTGATTTCAAAAGTACTTCCTTTATCGTGAACAGCCTATAAGGTTTATTATACTACAGGTTGAGAAGCTCAATGCTTTTAGTTCGGCAACTAAAATGTTTCGCCACTAGGTAAGCGCTATGTCGCATGTGTACTAGATTTTCTCTATTTTGTATTTTAAAAATCAAAATAATTGCAATAATTATAAATCAAATATAAAATAACGACGTAACTAATTCAAATCTGTCTCTTTTATTATTCATTTAGCTTAAAATTTTAATTAAAAGTGATCTCTTTGGAACACTGCACACCTAGTGGCGGAACAAGAAAACTCGCTTAGTAGCTAAACCTGGGTAGGTTACCTTTGGCGCAGGCCTACACGAGTGGTTGCCGGGCGAGCCGCGAGGGGCGCTGTCGGCGGGCGCAAGCAGCTCGCGGTCACACTGAACGTGCGTCGTACGGCACACACCTCTACAGGCGTCGCGCGCCAAATATCAAACATTTATCGGCTGTCCATTAGCCCGCGGCGACCCGCTGCAGGGGCGGCTCGTCGCGCCCTGCAACCCGCAATCAAATTAACGCTACCCCCGCCCCTCTCCCATCAATAATGCAGTTATAACGACACTATTGTTAAAAGGAGGATAATCGCTCTCTTCGCGACCCCACCACCCGCTGTCCTTTCAGACAGATGGTGCTGGCCGTCGGGAAAAGCGTTGAATTATTTCTCCCCGCGGCAGTCAACATTCATGGCGGCTTACCGCATGTGCGGTAATACTAGGCGCAGGACACGTGTCACCTCAGTTCGACCGTTCGAACTTTTTTCAACGGTGAGGGCAATATAGTGACGAAGCATTGTACTTGTTAACGGTCGCAAGTTCGAATTACGGCGAGGACTAGGCTGCTAAAAGAATTTCACACGCATTCAGTAACAGACTTTATTCTTCATTGCTAATTTCTTCATAATTTTAATCTTTTAAAGAACAATAGCGCACATAACTTTGCAAGTGAGCCTGATAACGACACTCATACGCTCAGCCAGTGAGTTTTCGCGAAAAAAAAAAAAAAAAAAAAAAAAGTACACGGTAGGCATCAATACAATAAGCACCCAACAGCAGTTTGTCTATTGCCATTGGTTATTGCTTGATTGAGGTGTTTTCGTATAAGACCGGGCCACTCAGAATTCAGCAACATCGGCACGGCTCCTACGTGATTCATGTGCAGACGGCGTTATCATTTAAAGACAGAATGGACTCCAATGACACTACATCTGATTTGACACGCCCTGGGCGGCATTGAACCAATCGGAAAAAAGTAACAACGAGATAGCACAATCGCGTCCTGCCTAGTCAAAATTATCTGCAGCTCCTCGCTTTTGAAGAAGCCAAGAAATAAATGTCACCGACTCTAATGTATATAGGGCGGTTAAATCTAGCTTGCTGCCAAATTATAATGCGAATTTTGCATGTTTCATCTATTACCATAAACAAGCTGTAACACCCATAAAATAGGTTTTTATGTATACAATTAATCTATATTATTCTCTTGTTTTTATCGCTACACGTATTGTCATGTAAGTTTTTACGTATTATTTTCCCACATGTCACGTAATTATTTATACTATTTATGTAAATTTTAATTATTCTATTAATTTTATTTTTCTTAACACGTAGGATTTTTAGAACTTAGCTGTATGGTGGCAATATTCTATGTTTAATTTGGATAGGCTAGTTCGTTTTTCATTGCGTGTTAATTTTTATATAATTAATATTTATTTTTGGTGTGGTATCGCTTTTGTAAGTGTATATATTTATTATTGTATTATATCCCAGTTCTGAGATCAAGTATACTTTGTTTTTTTTTTCAGCATTTAGGCCGTTATAAGTGGTTCATGCGGGTGGTTTAAATAGCTTTGATCCCCATTGGCCAGCAGGTTTAAACCCTGACTGATTGGCTGGAGCCTTAGGTCCCCTTTGAAGACGGCACAAATTTTCTGGCACTGAAGACAAAGTTTATGTGAACTACCTATATTCAGCACTACAGCAATATCAATTGCTTTGGTCATTCTATTTCCACTTACCATCTTCCTATTGGTCCTGGCTACACGGAACACGTTTACTTGTACTCTACAACGTTTATTATTGGCTAGCCGTCGGCCAATGTATTCGCGCCTTGTCTGTGTACCAATCAAAGAGTCGCGACATATATAACACGTTTTTACAATCCATTGTGTTCATTGGATAAATTATTTAAAAGAACAGTTTTTATCTTACGAACTGAAATGTTGACTGTTTGTAATTTATTATTTAGATTCCGATAAAGTCCAGCGAAACTGTAAAACTATAAAAGTGTGCGTTTTGCCTTCCATATAAACCTGGCCCCGTGTATATACGTGCATACTCCTCAAAGGGCGGCAGAGCTTAACGCTTTCTTCGCTAGCAGCATCCAACCAAGTCAGACGGGAGGTCCTCCCGTCTGAAAAGGACGGAGAGGTAGAATTTTTAATTAGTTTTAGAGTGTGTAGACGTTTTCCTGAACACACTTTTAAATAATTTTTGCAACCAGGAATGGAGGTTGAGTTAATAGTCGCCCAATTGCGAGGTTTAGTGGTCAGGAGATAGCTAGTTTAAATACGCTGTCTACGTACGAGTAGAGCTGAGCTCCACGTATCTCCACCTTATTCCTGCTACTTCCTGCGAGAGCATCCTACCTTTAATCCAGCTGGTAAATTAAAAGATAATTCCTACGCTGCGATCTGACATTTTCATTTGGGTATAATTTTATTAATAGTTTGGGTCAGCTCAATTCTCGTTAGCGTCAGTAAGCAAACGACGCCATTCTGATTTTTATTATAAGTACGGTAGTTTCCAGCACATTTACGCCCACTGCAGAGCGATTTTTACCAGAGCTAGACTGTTTATTGAGTACACCAACTTTAAAGTAACATTAGCTACAGAAAACAGTTTAATCTTTAATTTTTTGAAACAAGTATTTTCAGAAACTGGCACGCAACCGTCAAAGAGTTCAAGCAGGCTAGGCATGACCACTTTTAACGTTGTTAGTATGGTGTTGTGTCATTATACTTTGCTCATGTTGTCATCAGGATGTTTGATTGTCTCTTCTATAAAACAATTACAAAGACAAAATAAATAAATTGTTAACAATGAATAATATCAACACGGTTTTCTCTGCTGTAGTGTTAAAATAACCTGTTTCCTACCCAGTGCAAAACATATGTTTTTATTAGAGTTTTCAATTGCCTGCCTCGCTGTGACGTACGTATACAAATGGTGTACGTATCAAATTGTTATTTTCTAGAGGGTGCTAATAGTAATAAGCTTGTTCGCCTACCTGCATAGGACTGCACCGGGTAATGATACAGTTGTATCCTAGGTAAGATACATTTTCTCACTGAGTTATCGCAAGTCAACTGTTCAGCTTGGTCACTCTAAATTTTATATGTGTTGTTTCATTGTTGTGTATGCGAACCACAGTGTTCATGAGAGTGAAGAATATCAAAAAGGGCATTACACTGACAGTAACCTATACGCAAAAATGCTGATGAAACCGACAGAATTTATCAAAGCTCAAAATGACTAAATATTCAGTAAGCAGTGATCTCAGCAAACAGTTATTTACAAGCTGAATATTTTAAGTGTTTGACATATATGCAGAAAATCCAGCACACAAATTTGTATATGGTAACCGGCATACATTTCACGGTCAAGTAATCATACAACATTGTGTATAAATTTGATATATAAAAATTTATACACAATGACCGGTTCACTCTTGCATTTTCGCATGTGGGAATCGTGCCGAACGATGTCGCTGGTCGGCGGGTTTTCTCGGGGATCTGCTGTTTCCCCCGCCCTCGCATTCCGGTGCTACTTCATTCTCACCTCAATCACTCTCCTCGACTCTCAATAACTCGCTATTAAAAGCCGCCCAAAATCTCTTCACTCACTCTCTACTGTCTTTCTCTCCCCTCCTCGCTCTCTCTCTCTCTCTCTCTCTCTCTCTCTCTCTCTCTCTCTCTCTCGCATACCCACACCTACCGTCCCATGCCTATCGACGGACCTTACCTCCCGTTGGCTCTCAAACCTCTATTCCTCAGTATCGCTCTGTACCTAGAGACAGCAAATTCTAAGACATGCTCTATATTTATCGAGAATTTTGACGCTGGCTCAGCAAGCGGAATATTTCAAAAGTAATATGTCGTACGTCGCGATTCCCCAGTTCTATACTTGGCGTTCGGGTTCGAACTTACGTTAAAAACACGGGGCAAACTTACTCCTCGCGCATAGCAGGTGTTAGCGGCTTCGTTATTGTTTCAGAAAGGGAAAGAAAATAACTCTCTAAACCCCCCCCCCCCCCCAAGCCGAAGACGATCGTTAGATCACAAGAAGGTTGCAAGAGGACGGGGGGAGGGGGTGACCGCGACAATCTGTTACCGAGTAAATGTCGCATTTTAAACAGCGTCGGTGGGGGCATGGCAACCCTGCACGTTATATCATATCCCTCGTCGTGCCCAATGTTAATATTGATTTTCCCGTGGTGGCCGAGGGGTGTGGGAGGGGCAAGGTGAAGGTAGAGCAGGAGAAGGGGAGGAGGTAGGGTAGGGGGTGGAAGAAAGCAAGACTAAAATGAAAGCGTATCCCCTTCGTCCGGCAAGAGAGATCGGGTAAGGGACGGGGCTATTCATATTTCATAAATGACGTGGGGAGGGTGTGTGTGTCTGTGTGTGTGAAGGGATATTGGTCCTCGCAGCTGTTACCGAAGGAGTGAAGGGGTGCACGGGTAAGGTAAGGGGGGGGGGGGGGCCTCAGCGATGCGATGATGAGAAGTTGCGGAAGGGGAATAAATTGCGAGCCGACTAATGCGAGCCAAGTGAGTGAGGCAGAGCAGGTGCGCGAGATTATTGTAGTCGGTTGGAGAGAAGCGCGCCTGTCGGGCGGGGCTGCTACTATAGAGCAGTTTACCGCGGGGTCGGTAGATTCCGTAGGAAGGTATCTCAGGCCCGCGACACCAACCTAGCTATCCAAGAGACAAAACGCCAAGTCCTGAGATGATGGAACATAAATTTAGCCCACAAAAATATATCCGGGCGACCACTTAACCAATTCGTTACCTCCCTTCATCTTTGAAGCAAAGTCATAATTTTTAAATTAAATAATTAGACGTTATTTTCCCTTCGTATTTTCGTCTGTAAGCCGTGATTTCCCGAGTCTTATCTCAGCGTAGAACAGTAAGAACGGAAGGCACGTAAAGCCATATTTCCAACGGTTAATTTGAAGGCATTCTGCGAAGCCATAAAATGTACTTTCACAACGCTCTTACCGAAAAGTCGTCTGCTGTCGACTGCACCGAACTTAAATATGCCAGGGTTGCCTATATAGACTAAAGAAGAGATGGCCCGATTTTAGCCGCTATTCCGAGCATGTACCCCCAATTGGCTCATGAATCGTCAAAATTAAGTCAAATTCATGTGACACGACAATGACGTGACTTTCTTATACTGTCGGTTACAATCTCAGATCAGCGCTAAAGCAGTTCAGTGCTGGAACATTAAGAAGCTTACTTCGCACCTGGCACGCGCACTCTACTCCATATTCCCTCTACGGTTGCTGTTTTGAAGTCTCGTCGAAGCACGCTGCAAGATGGAGACCATTCCCGTCCTTCACAAACGGAAAACATCATCAAGTAAACGAATACCTGAAAATAAATCTGTCGTTCACAAAAAAAAAAGTCAATATCCCGTAAAAACAACGAGAGAGTTAATGGGCGAATGTGTGTTATGATTTGCGATATGGTACATGCCTTTTTAATGACACGTGTGTGATTGAAATAGTGTACTGCTGGATTACTAATAACATTTTTCTTTCATTATATATTCGTGTTCCATTAACTGTAATGTCGTGCAAAAACAAATTTACAACCCGACGATTGAAGAAGGCAATAATGTTGAAATTCTGGCTCAGACAAGGATTCCGACAGACATACGACAGACTCTGCCGGGTACAACTGATGATTTTCATGGTCAACTAGTCACAAACCAGTCAATGCCAGGATACTTTTATTGCAAAAGGTAACTCAAAACTAACGTGCATTTTTATGACACACGTTCGTTGCGAGTCCTATCTGAGAAGTGACAAGGGTGTTGAAGCTTAATGAGAGCGTACGCAAAAAAATACATCTGGTAGACATAGGCGACATCCTTGGTTTTTCACAGGTGGCAGTTCTGTTCTACTGTTTTACAAGCAAACAGTCAGAAGTTTCTACCAGTTTGTTTCTGGAAGAATAAAAATCCAATAGCATCTAAAGGTCACTGATGTAGTGCACAGGCTGCAGTGCTCTTGTATTACTGACAGACGAATCTACAAGCAGCAGTGCCCTATGCACTGCTCATGGGCGAGTCAAAGACTAGCAATATCTATCGCAAAAAAAAATCAGTATAGAAGCGTTAATATCGACTGAATCAGCAGACGGGATGACAGCTAGTGTATGGCGAGTAAGTGACCATGGGCGTGATTATCATTCATATTTGACGTGA
The DNA here is from genome assembly GCA_029891345.1 of Dryococelus australis. Classification (NCBI taxonomy): domain Eukaryota; kingdom Metazoa; phylum Arthropoda; class Insecta; order Phasmatodea; family Phasmatidae; genus Dryococelus; species Dryococelus australis. Next base: position 83,111,041 of record CM056995.1, read on the forward strand.
ATACGTCTTTAAATTTGCTACCATAGTGGGAGGCAATCCAGAAAATACGATTATAACAAAATTGGGGGATACAGTTTGGCATTGCAGCTCCGAATCTATCGTCTACATTCAAAATGCAATTGCACCACTCGATTGCCACAGGATCAAAGAATATGTTACGTTGAGTGAGGACTGTGAAGCATCGCGCGCGGAGAGGAAGGTCGAGGGGTCGGGGGATGCAATTTTGAGTTCGTTTCGCCTCGCCTCATAACTTCCGCATAGTATAGCTTTTAACTAGGAGAAGCTACGACGCTCGTTTGGGTTTCAATCGACAGCGTGTATAAAAACATTTGTGTGGCGTGGTTGTGGTGAAATTTTATGTGTTTAATGTAAAAAAATTAAGAAAACTTAACACAATTTCAGCCTATACACGTCAAAAAGTCAAGCCGAAATCAGAAATCGTATACAGTTGGAAAGAGTATCTCGAAACCAAAGCAGTGATACCCGTAAAACCCCATATGATCGAGTGAAGCGGTGCCGGGAACGTAAAATAAACATCAAGGCATCCGAGCGCGTTAATGTAGACGTATTCACGCAAAACAAACGGCCGTGTTCCCAACAGAGCCAAAACTTTTTTTTTCCCCCCATTTATAGGTAGTCCGATTTACTTGGTAGAAACAATAAACGGGGTATGGAAGTAACTGTGGCACGAAGTGTGTTGGTCACCTGCTCTATAAGAACACCGTACATTCCGCTACACCCGCGGTTAGTGATGGCCACGCTACCGGGCTGACGATCAGGCGAGTATGCCACGATGGAATATTTCTTGGACGATCCCATGCAAGACTGCATGATGAACTCTTCTCTGGATGGTTCTATGGAAGATTTGGCCAATTACTGGCCGTTTTCATGGACGTTTTCGTAATTGGGCGTGTGCAATGTTCGATGGAAGGTTTCCTACAGGGTTGAAATTTCAGCTAATCAGAAGAGAGGGTGGTAGAGTCATTTTGTTTATTTTATTTTGACGAAGAACATAAAACTATTAAACACAAATAAATAGAAAATATAAAATCACGAAAATGTGTAGGTCCCATACGACAACAAATAACAGGTCCCATTACGCTTCCGCCTGGCCTTGTAATGCGGATATTACACGATACCGACTGGCGTACTTGGTTCTTGTACAAACTTCTACAAGGCGTGGTACGGAAGCCGGTATACCAGGTGCTATGCAGGCTTGTATGGAATATTTATATTTCACAACAGTTGGCGTATTGGCACAGAGCACAGTCGATGCGCGCGCAAATTGGGTAGGTGGTAAACAGTAAATATGATTCCACTCAGCGGAAACTGTTGTTAGGTGCTGCAGCTTGTCGCTTGTGAGGATGGTCGCGGTGTTTTATGTAGTGGAGTGGAGTGGAGAGATTTTGGGCGGCTCTTAACATCGAGTTTTGAATTGGAGAGTCATGGGTGTTTACTGAAATTTTCACATAAAGTGATCATATCTTCGGTTGACCACAATTTCGCCGCCATTTCTAAACAAACGAAATATTTACTGTAGTGTGGTTTCACGGAGTGTCGCGTGGAGCGCTGTACGCCTTCGAACTGCAATGTGATTGGCCAGGTACAAAAGCCGGTGTGGAACCTGCCACGGAAAATAGGACAGGTCCAATTACCAAACCTGGGATGAAATCTGGCCGCGCCAGGCGCCATGACGGGTGCCGTACAGGCCGGTATAACGGCAGCTATGGCAGATCTTGCACAAGTTTTTACGAAATTTGGTACCGTGTAATATGGCCATAAAGGAAAATTTTATCGAATCATACGAGCTTAAGGGGAATGGTGCACGAAAACCGTACATTTACATAATTTTTGTCACAACTTGTTTCACAGAGGATTTTTCGAAATCCTTGGCTCGACAAAGCGTAAATAATAGTTTTGACACCTTCTTACTTTGTTACGAATTCACTGCGTTCGTTATTCTCGGAGCACTTGCTGAAGGTGAAGTCAGTGAATATATAACCACGTAAAAAGACGTTGAAAATTATTATTTACGTCTTGTCGAGCCAAAAATTTCGATAAACACTTTTGAAAACGACCTATATAGAAAATCGGTAAAATATACTTAGAGCTAGTGACATTTCGCGAAAAAATATGAGTACACGGTAGACTTTAATACTATAAGCACCCACGCTCAGTTTGTCTATTTCCATGTGTTGCTCTCTGCTTGAGAAGGTATTTGCATATTTGACCGGACCACTCAGAATTCGGCAACATGGGCACATCTCCTACGTGATTCGTGTGAAGACAGCTAACACGTGTCAAAAAGTAACAAAGCCAATCAATATAGGTAAAAGACTCTACGGTGTTTTAAAATTATAACTTGTTTTGAAATCTTTTCGCAAAATTTCACCACCCCAATATATACTGCTTGACCCTATGCGGGGAAAGTAAAGATAATCGGACCAGGCGGCAGTAGCCGGGGGAGTCGACGACGAAGCGGCAGGAACAGTAGTTGGCGGTGAGAGTCCACGCGGAGCACGTCACAAAGCGACGCCCAGGGCAGAACGTGATACCCACACCTCCGAGGGCTCAACCTTACCGGATTATTATTTTTTCATCAGCAGCAGCGAGCCATGGATGGGGGTCCAGAACTGAGGGGGGGGGGGGGGAGGTGACGTGCGGTGGGGCGTCCGGCCGGCATAATGTGAGAGTTTTGGAGGAAGAGCAACGGCCCTCCTTGACGATATTGCGCCCCGAGACGGATGGCTCGCTGCACTGTTTATGCGGGGATGTGAGATGCCGAGGGTCCATGGAGAGGGTGGGGGAGGAAAGTCTGGAAGAAGGAAGAGAAATTGGAAATTGAACTCTACTCCCGTGGCAGGGAAAGGAAGGGTCAGCAACACACGAGTCTGCGAAGCCAATCGAATGGCAACGGCTGTACTGCCGGAATCTAAAGAGGTTGAGAAGTCGCTCGGGCGGGCAACAGCAAAACAAGAGCACTGCCGCCCAGTTAATGTAACTAGGGGGTAGTGAAATTTTGCGAAAATATTTCAAAACAAGTTATATTTTAAAACACTGTACAGTCGTTTACCTATCTTGACTGGCTGAATAACTTTTTGACACGTCTGCACACGATTCACGTAGGAGCTGTGCCGATGTTGCCGAATTCTGAGTGGCCCGGTCAAATATTAAAATGCCTTCTAAAGCAGAGCGCAGCCAATAACAACAGACAAACTGCTGGTGGGTGCTTACAGTATTAAAGTCTACCGTGCACTCACATTTTTTTCGCGAAAAGTCACTAGCTCTAATTATAACTTATTTATAGCATACATACAGACATGCAATGGTCCAAGGTTTCAACTTTGTCGTGCAACAGACGATGTTAACTGTGTACAATCCCAGTATTGTAATGGTAAAACCCAGTCCATGTGCCAGTCACAAACATTTTTTTTTTACTCTGCTATAGGACAGTAAGAAAAAGGAACATGTTAACGATGAATCTAAATAAATATTTATAACATGTAGACGTACGTTCTACAAACCAACAAATCTTCAATTATATTATTAGAAAAACTATTATAATTAACTCTTTTTAGACGAGCCGCCTTTATTTTCACGGCCAGAAAGAAAACATTCGTCAGATTCATGGAAATTGGTCAAGGAATTAAATTTTGAACAGAAAATTGGAAAAGAAAAGAGTAGGATAATTAACCAGCCTGGAAAAGGGATGGTAAACCACTTGGTAAAATAAAATACATTCCCAATGAAATCTGTCCCGACCGAACTCAAGACGTATCAAATACGGGTCAGGTATGCTACTGCAAGATAAAACATGTTCCGTGTCAGTAATTTTGAAATTTTGTGGCAATGGTGTACACCAGAATGAGTGACGTAAAAAATAACCAGTACATTCATTTCCCCCTTAGCGACAGTGTTCAAAGTGTGGCACCCCTGATATAGAATTTTCTGCCCGTTTATTGCTCCACTCTGCTTATTCAGAACTTCTATACCTACGCTTATAACATTTTATTATCCTGCACTACAAATACGGATTTTCTGCAACTAATGTAATTATTGCACATCTACAGATTTAATTAATCAAATGTGTGAAAAATATTAATAATTATGGAATTAGCGAATAACGTAATTCCAGATTTGTTTTCACTGGGGAAAAAAAATTCAAATATGTACATTAACTCTTTTTTTTCTTCGTATTTTTAAGATTTTATTAATTATTTAAACCACATTTACTAAAAAACATTCATCATCCGCTAAAACATTGCGAAATCGGGAATTATTTTTTAATTTAAAACTGACTTTCCTGTAATTCTATATACTAATAGATAAAAACATGAGTTTCTTGTTGCAATGCCGCGGAATGTCGACTCATTTCTTCTCCGAAGAAGAAAAGAAGACAAAATTGAATTCTGCAGCGTAGTTATCTTGCAAGGGCGATAGGCAACTTTCAGCAATAATTTTATACGTGAAACAGTTTTTGTACTGTGGAAATCAAAAGTAACATTACATTTAAAATAAATGTATTTTGTTAAATGATTTTTATAAAATTAGCAGTGATAGATAACATTTTAAATTTATTGCTAGCATACAGGCAAATACTAAATGACTCAGGAAAGTAGGTCTACAACACTCTATATTGAAATTCATCGCCACTTACAACTTTAAAACACAGTCAGCTTTACTGGAGACAAATGCTATTAAACTTCTCTTGGATGTAAAAATTAACTTCACTTCATAACATTTTAGTGTTCAAAAATTTGCTAATTGTGTCTCTGAATAGTTCAAGAAAAGATTTTCTAGACACAGCAGTTTCAGTTTATTGAAGTACTATTAGTCCATAAGACAAGTAGTAAAGCTGTGATTTCAACAGGATGCAGAAAAATAGGAATTAAAGAATGTTTAATGTGATATAATAATTTTGTTTGCGATATACGTATTCTGAAATATTATTTGCAAGAAACCTAAAAATTAAATAAAAATTATTTTAAACGGCGCTAAAGGTAAATGAAAGTGATGGCGAGATAATGACGGAATACACAATGAGTTTGCATTGACCCTGACGTGCTGGTAAAAAAATACAAAAACAATTACTCACATTCAAATGCTCGGAGACTTCTATGTGGCATTACCCGTAATCATATTGTGTAGCCAATACCCCAAGCGTAAAGTAGAAGAAATCGCCTGAGTAAACTTAAAATCTCCTGCAATCACGACCCGCGGTTTAGAAAAATCCCGCGTGCTACGTTTTTTTGTAACATCCTGTTATGAACATACATTATCTGATCATCCTAGCATGAAACCAGACTAATACTTTCAGTAAATCAGGGCGATAGGAATCGCGACAACTTATTGCAGCAACCACCGGGCGAGGCCGCTTGCAAAAACCTCCTCCACTAGCCAGCGATCGGGGACATGGACGCCTAAACGACGCACCGATATATGCCACTGTAAGGTATGCCTCTGACATTTTTCCACATCCGACCAGCAGCCAGGGAAGTTCACAATTGGGTATGTCCGACCGCCGTCAACCAATCAGCTAGAATAGCCTCCCGCGTCAAGAATAAGGTGGGGACTGTCCTTAATAGATAACTAAATAAACAGGCGTGTTAATATAGTTGTAACATAAATTTTATATCAATTATAGTAGCTCTCCCGAGTGTTTAATTTTTCAGTATCATATCAATTGTAAATGCATTGTTGTTATACTTGTTTCATAAACCATAATAAACCCCCTCAGTTACAGTAAAACCTCTACCAATAACGATAACTTCAGCTACGCCCCTAGCCCTCTCTTATATGAATATGACCATAAGTCATATTTATAACAATCCGCCTCTTCAGATACACATCAAGCATTACCGGCGAACGCATGCACGCAAGCTAACATGCTACCTGGCGTTTGAAAATCACTGTCCAGCCAGCAATCCAACCCACATCACCACACGTTTCATCGCGCTCACGCGAGCCGAGTTCCATTAGCGTAACGAACTTGACCGTACATAAGAATTCGAAATGCCAGAAAGAAGGAATTAACCCCCCCCCCCCCCCCCCAACGCCGGTGATAAATTTGAATGTATTTCAATCTACAGAGTCATGCTTTAATTACCCACACTCTAAGAAATGATTTGCAAATTTACCACATCAGTGTATATGTATAGCGAGAAAGCGCATATGGTAAAAGTTATTTCCCCAACATCCATGGTAGCGTTCCTACATTTTCTCAGGAAACAGTCAAATGCGTAGGAAAATTGCGAACTTTCTATAGTAGTGATAACCAAACGTTCCTACATGTGCAGTTTGATATATGGTAGTATTCCCATACAATGTATAGGTTAAAAACTTCCAATACAGATTAGGAAGTTTACTATAAATATTTTTACAGTGCACCCTATCCAGAATTAGGCCCTACAGCAAACGTCTTGCGGAAATAAAAACACATCAAACGTGTTTTATCAGACATTTCATCGACGTTAGCCGTCGTAAAACAATTGACGGCGTGTTTATAAAGCTGTATAATTTTATGTAGTAGGAGATTTACGGCTGTGAAGGAATGCGCCTATGATTTATAGCGGCAGTAGTTGGAGGTGCATCGCCGCGAGGAAGAACTCGGTGGTCTGGGGAACGCACAGGCGGCTCGGTAACTTGTGGCCACGTAATGTTGACGATTCCATGAATATGCGAGCGGCGCGCGATACCAATCTTTTCTCGTGCCTGGGACCCGAGACGGCCGGCCGGCGGACAAGTGTGCATCAGCGAGCAAGTGTAAAATATATATTCCTCCGCGTGGGTGTAATTATTGTGATCATATCCCACCAGCCCGTCATTACGAATTACGAACCGTGAAATCCCCCGGAAAGTGCCTTTCATTATGTCATTAACGAGAGGACTGGGTACAGGTGCAGAAGGGCGTCCCGGAGGGGGGGGGGATCGAAGGTCTTGTCCCACACTTACAAAAAGGAGTTAACAGTCTCTCCCGCACTAGTGTTTCTGACATGACTGTACATTGTTGCACGCACAGAGGACAGGAAACACGAGGGAATGCCTTAGACTACAGAAGTGAAACAACCGGGCGAGGTGGCGCATTTGGGAGGACCCGGGTTTGAGTCCGGTTTGGCCATCTTGCTTATCGGTTTTCCACGGTTTCCCGAAATCACTCCAGACGAATGCTGGGACAGTTACATACTAAAAACCAAGGACGATTCGTTTCCCGCTCCTGCTACACCGAGCAACTTACTCCGTATCTAATGACCTCGCTGTCTACAAGACGTTAAGTCCTGCCTACAGGCTATTCACGGTAAAGTGAGAACTTTTTAAAGTTCTCTCACCTGGAATAGTAATGAATACATATATTTTTTTTTAACCTTAGACATTAACTTCCGAGTGCGGTGGAATACACCTACTGTGTTTATTATTTACATATCACTATTTATTTTAAAAAGGTGGTTAAAGAATAAAAAATGGCTGAAAGGAAAAAGTAATTAAGGCCTCAAAAGTGCTCACTTTACCATTATACTCCATTTCACTTCTGTATGTTTAACTATTCTGGCGGGGCCGCGGTGTTGTAGTGGTTAGACTACTCGCCTCCGGGCCGAGGCGAACCTGGCTCAATTCCCGGCGGGGTACCTCCCGGACTTTCGCATGTGGGAATCGTGCTGGAAGATAACGCTGGTGGGCGGGTTTTCTCGGGATTATCCTGTTTCCCCCACCCTCACATTCCGGTGCTGTTTCATATTCACGTCACTTCACCCTCCATCAGCTCTAAAGACCTCAATATTAACCCTTTAAACCCCAGTGTACACAGTTATGTACATTACGCACGTGTAGGTAATTTGTGGCCTGTGCTGTACACTGCGAAGCTCAATTACCAATTATCTTACGTGTACGTAAATGATTCGCAAACCGTCTTACTGGTCTACGTCATAATTGGTTCATATTACTGTAGCCGAACTTACAGCCTACAGCTCATTGGCTCTGACAACGATACAAGTGTTGCGTCGACCTAAATACAACACGAATCATACATTTTTTTGTTTGCAACAACTCAAACAGTAAATTAAAATTGGGTCTGAAAGGGTTAAAAGAAGTCCACGATGGCGCGTCCAAGGTCGAGAAGAGAGGGAGTGATACGGGCGACACTAGCACGCACACCTAGTACCTCATCGCCCTTACGCGCAATTCGTACAGTGTTTCTGTCGTGGTCCTGTATTGTACAAATCATATCTGTATCAGTGGAACTTTATTACACGCGATGAATGCTCGCAGACTAAACTACGCCTGCATGTTTGTACTTCACTCGTGCCGCTTGAGTAAAATGAGTAGGCACGCTACCAAATTCGATATTTGACCATTTTCACGATTTTTTCTCCATGAATATAAATATTATGATAATAGCAAAACCAGAAGTATAGAAAATTGTATATATATATATATATACATATATAGACACACATATATGTATGTATACATATATATATGTATATTATATATATATATATATATATATATATATATATATATATCTTTTCAGACAAAACGCTGTATTCCCAGAACATTTATTTACCGAGATACGCGAATACGAGCAAACAACAATTTCACAGAAAATGTGTCACCGTGTAGGTACTCCTCTATAAGAGCTGGCCAAATGTCTCCACGCCTCGCCACTAACTATTCTAGGCCTACGCAGTGCATCGCTACTTCAGTTCACCGAAGGCTTAAAGTTTGGCTCTTGCTTAGCATGGTTATGAACAGAAAATGTAAACACGACTGATCTCTGACATTATAACACGCTCCGAACCATTTCAGTAACTACTTGGTGCTTATAAATACACGAGTTTTGCATTTTGATCTCGACAGAGAAGCTGCAAAACGTCTGTACTACAAACACCTGGACTTCTCTTGGTAAAGGCTGTTCACGATAAAGTGAGCACTTTTGAAATCAACCTTAGAAAAAAGTCACTGCCCTGCATTCACATATTTTAATGGGCGCACTGAGTGGCATTCACCCAGTAAAGTTGGTAACGATGGATGTAAGGTAGTTCCATAACGTAATGTCTAATGAAAAGTGTCAGGTAACCATTTGTGATAACTTAAAATTGATTCCTTAAAGTTCTGTTTTTTTTTTAAATGCATCGAAGTGTAAAAATGATCAGATTTGTAAAGTATTTACTTTGTTAATAATTTCAGTTTCATTTGAGCGGCATTAATAAAGTAATGAGACAGATAGCAATGTTAATTTTACATAAGGCGGAAGAATGCACAACATGCATACAAGTAGATCATAAGCAAGGCTTTCAAAAGTGCTCATTTTACCGTGAAAAGCCTATAAACGGAAATGCCGTGACGTGGAAAACAAGCCCGAGTTCTTCTCCGAGGCTACATAAAGAGAGCCGAGCACATTTAAGGCTCGTCTACTATCAACTCAACACAAAACGGTAAACGCTAAAACGTCACCATAATAAAACTGGCATGTCTACAATCGACGTTAACAGGAATAAAAATATAAAGAATGTAGGTGATTATATACCAATATAGGCTATTTGTTTGTGTTTGTAATCTTAAAAATACTCTTTTGTACAAAAAGAAGATTCCACGGACTTAATAGTTACACTCAATTATTTGTAAAAGCATTTTGTGTTATTTGTACATTGATTTCGTATAACATTAAAAAATAAAAACGCACGGCGATAGTGGTGCCATCTGTTGCCAAAAATTCTGTACAATTTGTTTTCACATGTTTGTGACGTCTGGAATTCTGATTGGCTGGCATTAAACGTAAAACGCAAAGACTTGAATGTTGGGCAACTTTTAACGCGTTGCGTTTGAAGTTTAGCGTCGCGGCAACGTTTTACGTCGATTGTAGCCAGTGCGATTACTCCGCATGGATTCATGCCATTGTAACGCGTTATTGTAGCGTCGACGCGATTGTAGTCAAGCCTTTAGTGAGTTACGTGCTGTTGAGCGGCCCCTATTAAAATATATTTAAAAGACTTAAGGTCACGTCCGACCAATAAGAAAGCATTGACACGACGATGGAATAGAGCATAATCAAGCTTCGTGTGTGCTGTTATGTTTCCTCAGAATTGTAAGCGGCTACTATAGAGTTATATAATACAGCAATCTGTTCAGAAAAAATGCAGCATTGTTATAGGCGGTTCACGGTAAGATGAGCACTTTCAAAAGCCCTGTTTAATATCTACTTGTATGCACGTCGTGTAGTCTTAGGATTTATGTAAAATTAGCATTGCCATGGTCCTCATCACTTTATTCATGCATCGGTCCAGTGAGATCGTGAAATTGTTGGAAAAGTAAATGTTTTTCAAATCTGCTCGTTTTTACACTTTAATACATTAAAAAAAAAAACAGAAAGCCAAATCAGTAATTTAAGTATTCACAAATGGTTACCTAATACAATTTATTTTACGTAGTTATATGGAACTACTTTCCCTCCATCGTGACCAACTTTACAGGGCGCATGTCAGTCAGTGCACCCGTTAAAATATATGTAGGTAGGAGGAGTGACATTTTTATAAAGTTGTTTTCAGAAGTTATCACTTTATCGTGAACAGACTTTACTACAGTTTAAAACACTGTTTTACAGAAGAATAAACATCGTAAACAGAAGGTTTTTGCTGGACCATATTTATGGTTCGATAACGAAATTAATGAATTGGCGACATAATATCGACTTTCAATTCTATCCTGAAAAAGGATATATATATATATATATATATATATATATATATATATATATATATATATATATATATATATATATATATACACACACACACACACATTGAAATTTTTCATAGTATTTTAAACTTTGGTATAGACACCAACTGCTTACAATATATACCGATGTAATTTGGGAGGCGCCATTGGTCCACGGTGTTGTGGTCTCATCTGAGAGAGTCGGTGGTTTCACGGTTAAACGGAATGCTTCTGGAACCCTCTCTTAAGGTGGGTTTACGATTGACTTAACAGAACAAGTGTGCCGTGTGCTTACAATATGAAGCAATGTGTTCAATGGTATTAGTTTATGACTGTCGTGCGCGGGCCTTGTGTCGTGTGCGTTCTTGGCGTGACTTAAGAAGTTATCGTTATATTTCATATCTTAAGTACAAGTCAAGAAGATGAAGCGAATCAGAGACCAGTGACATTTGTTGCTGGCGGGAAACTGTATTTACATCTTGAATTTAAGGTATGTCGTATTGTAAAATGGTATGAAAATATATATTTTAATCCAGAGACAGTATCCTCTTATTTTAAAGAAAAGTTCGTGGTTATGTTATATTACTTGGAATAGGTTATTGAATTCGCTTTAATTAACCTTTTCAGATGTATTGATGTAAATGCCCAATTTTGGCATCGTCTTTCCCTTCTATCGCGACTTTTTCAAAACGTTTACACAAACAGTAGCCACAAATAATTAAATATATGTAAATAATCTCGACTAGTCCATATTTCCCAGACTTTTCGGCTGCTTTCGTCTTCTACGATTCTGATTGGCTAGACATAACAGTTGCTAATGCAATCATAAACAGCTAATCTTCTTATTGTTCATTGTCCGTGTGCGTATCGAGTCATTAAGTACAAGTCTTAATTCTTCACCATTTAATCGTAAACCCACTTTATTTCTTATTTCTGCGCACTACGAACCTTCTGCTTCGTGTAAAAAAATTACCATTGTAGCGTCTTGCTCCCTCAATGACTGGCTAATACATGTTTCACGGGGGGATCTTTACATACAGAGAGACAGCTTATCAAAGAGGAGAAACGTCATACAGGCTGTTCACTGTAAACAGAGTACTTTTGAAAGCCTTGCTTGAGATCTACGAGTATTCACATTGTGTATACGTCCACTATACGTAATATGAAATTGCCATGGGCCACATAACTTTATTCATTGGTCGGTCAAGTGAAAATGTGAAATACTATGAATACTGTACGTATTTTACATATTTGCTCATTCTTACACTTAATATGCATTTGAAAAACAGAAATCAGATTAAATCATTTCAATATTTACCAATGTTTACCTAACACTTTTATTTCAACATTACGATATGGAACTTTCTCTCCTTCAATACCAACTTTACTATGCGCACGTCAGTTACTGTGCACTCAAGTAGGGGCAGTGACATTTTTCAAAGGCTGGTTTCAAAAGTCCTCAATTAGCCGTGAGCAATATATATAGGCTGTTCACGGTAAATTGAGCACTTTTAAAAGCCCTGCTGAAGATCTACTTGTATGCACATTGTATAGTCTTCCGCCTTATGTAAGGTTAACATTGCCATGGGACCTCATCACTTTATCCTTGCGTCGTTCAAGTGAAACTGTGACATTATTATAAAAGTAAATATTTTACAAATCTGTTCATTTTTACACTTAGATGCGGTATATATATATATAAAAAAAAAAGCGATTGAAAAATTAAAGTTATCACAAATGGTTACTTTACACTTTTTATTCGACGTTAACATATGAAACTACTTTCAATCCATCGTTACCAACTTTAGTGGGCGCATGTCACTCAGTGAGCCAGTTAAAATATGCCAGGCAGGAGAAAGTATCATTTAACCTTTAAAGGTTGATTTCAAAAATGCTCACTTTATCATGAACAGTCTTTAGAAATAGGCACAGTGCACTGGATGCTGGAAATCAGTTGTTTTCCACGACAAGTCATTGTTTTTGACAATTATTTTATGTTGATACTGTTTCAGTAGTAAAAATAAAAAACGCGTTCAGAAACAACCCTTCATGTCTGCGAACAGTTGAATAGTCGCAACTGCCGTGGAAACAGCTGTCAGTAACCTGCCGCCTTAAGTGTTGCTGTGGAAACAGCTGTCAGCAATCCGCCGCCTTAAGTGTTGTTTGCGAAATCTACCGTCGGGGAGGGAAATTTGCTTGGAAGTGTTTGGCGGGGAATAAGAATGAAATAAAATGCGAAACCAGAAATATTGCAATTAAAATGAGCTAGCATTTCGCTGCTTCTGTCGTTTCCCATCCCCCCACCAAGGGCCGCGTTCGCGCAAAGCAGAAGAAATGGAAACGAATTATTAAATAATAAAAGACGTGATTCGGAATGAGAGGGGAAGTGGTGAGCGCGACAGCAGAAAACACAAGACACCATTAAAACTAAGCTGTGGCTTACATCGAATAAAAATGCATTAACAATAAAGGAGGGAAACACCTCTTTTAAAAAGATTACGCCCTCTTAACAAAAAAAAATTTAAACGAAATTAAAACGCTCTGCGGCACGGAGAAGAACCCTGCAAACGCCAAAACAACTATAGGCCGTGCACGGTAAAATGAGCACTTTTGAAAGTCTTGCTTGAGGATCTACTTGTAAGCACTTTGTATATTTTTCCGCCTTATGTAAAATTAACATTGCCATGGACCTCATCACTTTACTCATGCGCCAGTCAGGTGAAACTCTGGAATTGTTGGAAAATAAATATGTCACAAATCTGGTAAATTTTACACTTGGTTGCATTAAAAAAAATATATATATATAAACAGAAAGAGAAAAAAATAATTTAAATTATCAAACATGGTTACTTCACACTTTTTATTCGACGTTAAGATATGGAACTACTTTCCATCCGTCTTACCAACTTTACTGGTCGAACGTCACCCAGTGCGCCCATTAAAATACATGCATGCAGGGGCACTGACTTTTTTCTAAGGTTCATTTTTAAAGTGCCCACTTTGTAGTAAACAACCTTTACCAATTCAAGCCCAAAAAACTAGCAATACAAGTGCAAACAAGTGCGGTGTCGCTGCGAACTCTGTGGCCGTTTCTTACGTTCTGAATTTTGTATTACAAGTACGTGGAAACACCACAAAATATCGCCACTTATTCGTTATACTTATTTAGTTTATTAGTATCTCCTTGTACAATTCCCGAAATACTAAGAGAAGTTGAATGGAAGCAGTTGTTAAAAAATAACAAATAAGATGGGCTAGCTAGCATAAAATTCTGATCCGTGCATTCTCAGCAGTAAGTGAATAATTTTCTTATTAATAATTAGTTACATAAATTTTATTTTATTAAAAATGGTACGTTATATGTAAAATTTAACAGTTTCAAAGGTGAAACTACGAATGCTCGAAACTAGCGGAATTGGATTGCCAACAGGGAAAACAGCTTCAAGGAGTGATAGATGTATAATAATTATTTTAGGAGTAAATTCACTAATCTGAAAGTTGTTCATGCTTATTTCCAGTGCCATTTACAAATTCGCCATTCATCAGCAGCGAAGGTATACAATAGTGAGTCATTGATGAAAGGATACCAGAACACATCTGATATTACAATTACTTTCATTCGGGGTGAAATTTTTCTCCATTTGTTAAAGGGCGGATTTTCCTTGCTAACTTAGCCGAGGGATTCGGGAGGATGATATATAAACTAAATTCGGAAAGAACAAAATAATTAAATTAAAAGGTCTGTAAAAATTATTTAGTAATAAGGTCTATATTTACACACCGATAGATACCATCACTGGTTTATTTTATGGAAGAAAATACCGCAGATCATGGCAAGGAAACAGGAAGTTCTGACACACAAGACAAAAAAAAAGATAAAGATTATTTTTATTATTATTATAAAAAAATTTAAATTAAAACAATTAATTATTAATCATTTTCTTGTTTCAGCAAACAAATTCAACTAGATCTCGTGAACAATGACTTTGTAGGCAACCTACCAAAACTTGCAACTGTTTCCCTGATTTTAATTATACTAAAGGATATTCATTTATTAATATACCGAACTACTGAATTATTTATATATGAACCAGGCACTGCCATACATGTCCAGACTTGAGATTTTCACCGGCAGAGCCGCAAGTTCTTCACAACTTCAGGTAAAGAATAATTTTGTAACACGTGCTTTTTGAGCTATAAGAATGAGTATTTAATAACACGTAATTTTTATGTTTAACAGGCTCAGTATTATTCTTCACATAATTTATTTTGTTTTGTGGCCATAATTATTTATTTGTTTTGAAACAGAGTCTATACTAGGCCTAATAAATTAAAAAAAAAAAATGTGTTTTTATTTTGGCCGCATATTTATATGTCTTTCTATTTTCGCATTGTGTACGTGCACTTGCAAGGACTCTTGACTATGTATTTTTGAACGTTGGGGACAGTTTTAAGTGGCAGTGCAGATGAATATGAATTGTAACCTTCGTGATTGGCCAGCTTTTAAAGAACATTCTTAAGTTAAGTTTCAGATAAAAAAAACGGGCATCTGGTTACGCGACGTCAGGCAGCCAACCCGGGTGGGCTGTGGATGAGGTATTTATTTTAGATATTTATTAGTAAAATACGAGTTTGCACCCCTGAAATTGCAGGCCGTGTACTGGAGACGAAGACGCGAGGTGTTTAAAACAATAAGTACGCCTGTATGAGCTCCCTCCGTGTAGCTTTCAGGGAGGTTAGCTAGAACTCGTGAGACTTCTGTTAAGGTGCCATTGAACTGTATGTCAGCACCGTAAGCCGCGTGCTTACATATAGGGAAGACGTCACCCAGGGCTGCTGCACTTCCGGAGAGAAGCCCCGTCGGCGTACATGACCATCGGGAACTTCTAGATCATCGAGATTCTACGTCTGATATCTAATTCCAGCTAAGGAATTCCAAATTAAGTTTTTCTCCATTATTCACGCCGCCATGTTGTTTTTCGTAAGTACGCGACTTTTCCGACATTTACTACGGCAAACCTGAACTGAATCCTTGCTCTGCCGCTATAGTTGGTTAAATACGTTTTATTTAAATTAATTATTTGTGAAGGAATACTAAAGAATTTTGGCGTGTCCACCCAGAAAATTTGTTACACGTGTTACAACTGTCGCAACGTCATCCTCATACACACAGAGGTGTGCAGAACTACTTTTCGCCCTAAGTTTATTATTATTTTGTATTGCGTTTTAGTGTCTCACATTGTTGTACAGTATATTGTTGTGCGCAGTGCGACGAGTCAGTCGTTATCATTTTCGATCCCCGGGAGGTTCGCTCCCGGATTTTCGCATGTGAGAATCGTGCTGGACGATGCCGCTTGCCAGCGGGTTTTCTCGGGGAACTCCCATTTCCCCCACCCTTGCATTCCAGCGCCGCTCCATTCTAGGGTCTCATTTCATGTCATGTCCGGGGATGACGGGCACCTACGGGTTCCAGCTGGAAAGCCCGTCACTCGGTGAGTGGTGCCTCGCCCTGGGTTCCCTCCCCATACGCATTTAAAAAAAATTAATTCTCATTGTCGTTACGTTCTGTCGTCACATTACATTACATATTTTCATTTGGAGATGGGTACGGATTTTCCTCGGGAATTGTGAAATTCCTCTTCAGCCCAACGTATCAGAAGTACGCCTGGGGGCCATGTAATTATTGTTAAAATTGTAAGCAGTAAAGCCTAGGTCGCTACAGTCGCTGCATTCACTATCATATGCCCATGGGTCCCTATAATTTGCGGACAAATAATTATTTCGATGCTGTACGAAGTAAGCGGCATCATTTCCTCTAGGTATAACTTTTAAACCTTTGTACTCTTAAGTTGAGCCATGTTAAACGACTTTAATTTCCAGTGAAAAATTTTTCTGAGATGTACTTCAGTCGTTTGAATCCCATCCCATTGCTCTACAAATGTTTAGGAATGCAAAATCTTATCTCCACCTGCTAAGGGAAGCACTCTAGCAAACATTTTACCATGCACATGGACAGGTGGCAAATGAAGAAGAGTGCAAAATAAAGTGGAGTAAAAAATTATAGTGTCGCTAGATAGGAGAAAAAGTTCAGACTTGGGTTAAGCATTACTTAAAGATGTGCATCTCCTAAATATTGCAGTGTAACACAAGTTATCTCATACAACCGAATATCAAATCAGTATCGAAACAAGGACACACATACTTACATCAAATTACGTGAGACACCGCGAGGACTCGTGTTTGAAATCGACCCACTACGCCTGGGCACAGAGTACTAAATGATACAGAGGAGAAATAGTCGCTTGTGCCGCCAACTCCAGCCGCACACTTGTCAGCAAAATGGCGGCACTTGCCAGCAAAATGTGTAAAAGCCGTTCGCCAATCGGCACTTGGTAACCCACTCGCCAGCAGGTAGCCCAGTCATCAGGGAAACTTTTCGCAACACGTTGTCGCAAATCAAACACAAAACTCGTTCACTGAGGCTTGCGCAGCCAATCAGAGAATGGGTACGTCCCCACCAAAGGAACCGACGACACGTTATTTCGTCTCTGTTTATGTAGTTATTCTGTGGTCTGCGGTTATTTACATCCCCAATCCAGAAGAACGCTGGTGCTGTTGTTATGTCACCTCCGTTTACTTTTGACATGCAAAATTTCGCTTTTGTTAACGAGCGTGGTTGTAAAGAACGGAACTATTTTGAAAAATACGGATTTTTTTAAATCATGGAGTGTGATGGAGCTGCGCGTCCAAGGTCAAGAAGCGAGCGAGCGATACGGGCGACAATAACACGCACTTCTAGCGCCTCATCGCTCCTACGCGCACGGCGTGCTGCGTTTCTGTCGTAACGCTGTACTGTGCAAATTATATCTGTAACAGTGGGGTTTTATTACACGCGATGAAAGACTACAGATTAAACAACGCCCGTTATCCTTGTACTTTCCTCTCGCCGCTTAAGGAAACTGCATACACAAGCTTAAAAATGCAATATTTGACCATTGTGACGATTTTTTTCCTCCGAGAATACACTTAATATGACAAAAGTAAAAAAATAGGGGCATAGATAATTTTTTTTTCTGGCAAAAGTCGTATTTGCAGAACATTTATTTACCGAGATACGCGTATACGCGTATTCGAGCAAGCAAATATTTCTCAGAAAATGTTTCAGTCCACACCACTCTTAATCAGTCTTCCAGACATTTATAAAAATAATGTTCTGACGGAAAGTACACTCTAAATCTGAATCAGCAAAATTATTTGACCGAATCTTCACTTAATGAACTGTTATCTACCGGCCAATCAGTGGAATTCATTATGATTTTATTGCCGGGACAGTGCAATACACTAGGAATCAGTAGAAATCCCTGTTGAATAGGTGAATACCAGCAATTGAAATTATCAGTAGAATTTTACTGGTTCAGGTCAAAAATCTTGATAGAAAACGAACCCTACTGCGCGGCCGGTCGCGATCGAAATTCTAATCTCGGGAAAGAAAGCCAAGATCATCATACACCTAACCAAACGCTTTAAGTATGCAACAAACAAGCAAGTACACAGATATTTTATAACAATAATTTTGAGGAAAAATAACTAAAAATGAGTAATTCCAAATTACCTTAATTTCTTCAGTATCGAAGGATTTTCCGGATATAATATGTTTACGGTGAGAAAATTTATGTTGCGAATGAAATAACGATTACTCGTTCATCGTTAATACACAATCTCTCAAGACAGAACTTGAAAAAAAAGCACGATGTAATTTATTCGTGAATAAATAAACATAGCCCTATTGTTACGGAAACGACGCAGCAAAGGCACATAAGACTAATAAACTTATCATTCTTACTTTATAAACTGATAAGCCTAATATAATTAGCCTACGCGGTCCGTGAACTCAGACTTCTTTTGATTGATGAAACAAATAGTACTTCGTTAAAGCCTATCATAAAATGCAAAACTATGAAAAAGAAAAATAGAATAATCGTATGCGTATGACATAAATATACACCCTCGTAAATGTGTGTCAGTTCAATAAAATCGCTGTTGTAACTGTAAAATGTATTACTTTCAGCAGCGCCGCGTTAAGACAAAAATCCCACTTTATCCAACACTGAAAGTTACTTAAGTAACTTGCAATTTTACAGAAGTTGCCATTAAAATATAAGGCACTTTATATTTTAGTACAACGCAGACTTCGATAGTTTTGAAAATAACATGATACAAAGAAGGAAACAAAACGAACACGTATCTTGAAATGTATGATATTTTAAACATAAGCCGGAATTTTGCTACAATTTTCAGACATGTATTATTATTATTATTAAAGTTTTTATATCATGTAATATAAATTGGTTAAATGAAAAGTTATTTCCTACATATGTCATTGCAGAGCTATGCTGCCAAGGAACACATAGTCATACTAATTAATCATAAACGGAAGTTTTTGCACAAAAACGCTGTTTTTGGAGGGCCGCTATGGGCAAATGGAAGGGAAAAGAGGGGGGAGACCCAATCCCCTCACTGATTCCCCAACCTTCCTCTTTGAACACCCCCCCCCCTCCCGAAGTGCCATCTCACCCTTCCCCTGGGAGGAGTTAGAGAGACAAGGGGAGTATGTTTTCCATTTTGTGGGATTGTAGTGCGTCCCATATTTCACCTCTTTGAGGTGTATAGTGAAGCCAGTATTGACAGATGATAAGCCCGCACCATGGGCAGTTAGACTCTTCGTAGGCCTTACGCCTTAGGTCTTACTTTCACCATAATTGCTACTGCATGTCGGGATGTACGAGCGAGCACGTACCGAAGTTCCCAGACAACATTGCACCATAAATATTAATTCGTACGGTTACCTGCTTCATTTTTGGCGGCTCAGCCCACGGTTTCTGTGGGTCCAATCCCTGGTATGGCATGAAAGACATAACACTTTGCCTGAAGACAGGAACATATGCCAGTTATCGAAACGCCGCTCATACTGGTTCGCCAAGAAAACTGTTTTATTTTTCTGCGCTGTCCTCACTGTGTCGTCAGGTTTTGAACTTATACATTCGTCTTTCGTCTCAGTGTTTGTCTGCGTATTTATGTACATTAAGACAACATTTGTGGAGCGGGAGACTCTGAGTACGAATCCCAGGTATTTGTTAATTTAAGTTAGGTTATAAGTTAGTCTGTAAGTCGTCCCCTGCTACGTTTCAAGCATAAAACCGGGGGACGTTAAAAAACCCTCTACAATACGATACAATATTTGTTGATTGTTGGTTTGTTTCTCGTCTTGCTTTTTGCTTCGTTTGGTTTGGTATAACTCTTTAACTGGATTCCTTATGGGACTATATTTATGTTTCAAATATCTGCTGACAATAGCTGATGACTTGTTTTCGTTTATGTTTTTTCGCTTGGCGACATGGTTCTGAAATGGCGTTATGCCCGAAATAATATTCATTTAACAATTTACCCCCTCCCCCTTGCAAGAACCATTCAAAGAACATATCAAATAAAAAGAATTTATTAAAGGTGTAAATTTAATAAACTCTCTCTACCCAGTATATGGTAAAATAACATTTAATTTTAGCATGCAGTAATTGCACACGAGACTGGATTTCTACTGGCGGTTTTCCGCGTGACAATTATTCGCTAACAGTTACAATGGCCGATAAAAGCCCAATAAATGTCTGAGGTGACGGGTGATTTAAAGCACAGCACAGGTATAAATAAATTAAGAACAGTAATTGCGAAACAAAGGTTTTACGGACTAAGAAGGCCTCTGGATAGGAACTGACAAGAGCCCAGGGAAGTTGGAACTGTCAGTTTATAATCTCTTGAGGTGTTTGAGTTACATTTCTGACGTAAATATGCATACATTTCACAGGATTTCTATGTTAAACAAGCAACTGTAAGGGCGGACTGATAGACGCTTAAATGAGTAAATGTTAGCAATAAGAGTCATAATTAAAATTTCATTATAAGCTCTGTCCTAAATACAATAGTAGCAAAAATTTCGAAACAAAGAGGCTAGAGCTTTGAAATACCATCAGGTTCAGCACTGTACATTCTGACGGAGTAAATTTATGGGTAAACATCACATTGCAGCGCAACGTGAAGGAACTGGGATTTTGAGTCTCGGTGTACATTGCATGGTAATGCAAGTCATTTTGCACCACACAAAGTAACCAATAACTCCATCTGAGTCAATGTTTTCATTGTTCTGATTATTTCAGGAGATTTTAGAAAACGGATGCAATTTTTGAAGTGAGTTTTTTGGGAGCACATTATAATTATTTCGAGATAAATGTAGTTCACAAATTTAATAACCAACTTAAACTTCTCCAGTTTAATAAGGCAGCCACCGCCAGTCTATAAATCACCATTCTTCACTACTCCTAATCTAAGATCGACGTCGGTATCCAAAGACACCGTCTTCTTTGTCGCGGGCCGACGCCGTCCCAATTAGCAGTACACTTTTATAACGAGCCGAAAGAGTGAATTTATACGTAAAAACAGAAACGCACTCGTCAGGTGTAACAAGAGAAATGGAGTTCGTGATATATTTCTGGCGCCTGTCCTCTGTTGCCTGCATTCGCCGCGAACGCGTGGGAACTGTGTTCCGGCTAATGTAGTAGATAACGTATCGTGTAAAGTCGCTTGTCTGGAGGCGTATTCGTGGGTCATTAGAAACACCAGCACGATGATACCCCACACCGCCAATTAAAATAGAAGAAGTATTTCGAACTAAGCCTCCTCCGTGGACCGCCAGCGAATAGAACTGATGATAAGGAATGTTAACGAGTGAACGGACGTGGCGAAGCAGGATGGAGGGGAGTGCGCCCCCCCCCCCCCCACCAACACAGGACCGGCTCTGATTGGCGAGCCATATTAGTCGGCCGGTCGCCGCTCCTTTGTCTCCTAATTATGTCGGAGCTGCAGGCAGCCGAAGTTTCTGAGAATCCGCGGCTAGACTGTTTCGACCTCTTCGTCACCGCCTAGTGAGAGAATGTGCCAGAAAACTAAATCAGACGCTGCATTCTTTTATGTACGTTGGCCTTGACAAAAATGACGGGAGAAGCGACAGTAGAGTCATATACCGCCCTTATTATTTATACCGGTTTTCGGCGAGCAGTCCAAAGAGTGACCTGGAAACGTGACTTGGAAAAATTGGCAGGAAACGACCTCGCGTAACAGTCAGTATTTTAGAACCTTGGACTGTAAGCACAAAGCTTCAGGCACATCACAATGTGGGTGCAACTGTAACAGTCTATGCTGCATCTGGTGATAATACATCTACACCATACACGACCTTTAGTTGGAGAAAGAAAAACATTTTATGCAGTTCTTACGAGATCCGCCTGTCTTAGCTGAGAACTGGCCCATGTGGCATAATTTAAATAGCTTTTATGAAGAAAAATATATATATAATGAGGGAAAATGATTGGATATCAGATAGGTTCGTAATTTCGGATACAGCCCTATCTTAAGTTATACATGCTGTACTATACAAGTGACAGTGCTAAACAATAGCTTTGAAATAGTCATTGTACCAGAGAGAGAGAGCAAGTCAGATGCAACAATCGTTGTATTTTCGTAAGTTCTAAAATTTCAAGTAGTATTTCGTATGGCTTTGGAAGTAAAAGAAGAGTTGTTACAAACAACTTGTATAATTTAGACTAACATACATGAGATGCAGTTTGATGTGTAAGTGTTACAAGTGCAATTACGAGTTTGTTTTCTACACGAAGGAGTTGAAACAGCAAAGCTGCATGATGACGAATATCGGATAGTGAGGGACACTGAATATCAGATGTCCATCCGACAAGGTTTCCTCGAAGGAAATCTTGTCACGCCCCTTCGCAATGGGTATAATTTTGTGCTGTAAATACATAAACCTCTAATATTAATCATTTTAAGCCAAGCAGTTAATGTTAGATCTTTCCATTTACACTCGGTTCCTAACTTACCAGAGCCTTCCAAAAGAGGTGGGAACTGGACAAATAGTCATTGTCAGCTCTTCTCCATGCAAGACACAACTAGAAACATTTTTAAAATGCACAGGAACTTGAAAAAGGCAGCAATGAAATTTGTTTCTAGCAAAATATCATCCCTTAAAGTACGTAAAAAGAAAGGAAGTTCTTCAAAGGATGACAGCGACAGTACAGAAGAAGAATGCTTGCGTCATATCGCGAAGATCATTCTAGAGAAGACTGGACTCGGTGGCCATGACGATGAGTACATGAAACGTGTACTGTCAGTGATAAAACAGCTGGAAAACGTTTGTTTGTGAACACTGCGATCCTCGAGTTTGTTTGTTTTGTTCCGTAATATTTTGGTCTCTTAAGTAGAGCATTACAAATACTTTTTTTTTTCTATACAGAGTGCACTTTCATTGTAATCTGTGTTTGATATATAATTACACCAGAAAATATTTACAAATGAAAGTTTTGTCAATTTTACATTGAGTTTTTGTGCTTGTTCAATTGTTCTGGAGGAATATACCTGCGATTCCATAGCCTAATATTAGGAGCATCCACTATCCGATAATACGCTCCCTTTTTTTGAAAACTGTGAATTCACATCATCTTGTAATTATTTTTTAATAATCCTACAAATTATTTGCTTACTTGAAATAGATACCAGTTCAAACTACGGTAAACCTGGCAAACAATGTACAAAAATTTTATTGTCAATCTGTTATGTGCATACATAAATGGTAATTTTGGAAATATATCCGATATGCGGTTGCTTCCCCTTATTCTTCAATGTAGAGGCAGCCAGCACGGAAACATCACACGGCGAGACATAATTTGATTGCATTTACTCTATTCATTATTTACCACTTGTGAAAAACGGATATTTGCCTTTAAACATTCAACTGTCTAAATTGTTTTAATATATACCAATTTACAAAAAAAATGTATCACTGTGAATGTGTAATCGCGGGGGCTACGTGGGTGCAGGCCTAGGATATGGCAGTATGAACACAGAAACATCAAAATACTGAACCACAATAAGCCTGTATTGCAGGCACAGCAAGCATGTATTGCAGGATACCAACATTTGCACGGTGTACTTTATAGTGTTGGACCACCCGTACCGTTCAGGTGTCTTAATTGTTTTAATATATTTAGAGGATATTTCACGTATCTTTGACATGATATCGACACAAATATTACCAGAATACGAAGTAAGTTGATAAATAATATTTAAACAAACATTTTAGTATAAATATTAAGATTTAATTTCTACTATCGAATCAAAAAAATTAAAAAAGTTATTTAAACACTAAGTTTAAGATGAGCTTAGATTTTTTAAAGTCATGAGTCTTTCATGAAATCGTTCTTTGAAATCCAACACTTCGCTCGCCTGCAGTTGGGGTTTAGTTTCCACTCCATTTTAAATTTGAGTTTTATTGTATTACTTAAAATGGAACTACACACGAATCACAGATTAAAGTTCCACAAAAATTCTTCCTGACATATGAAGACTCAAAAATTTCATTTCTGATACATTTTTTAATTTGTTTGGTGCAAGATATAAATTTAAAATGTCCGTAATTAAATCAATTTGTTTTTACAAACTAAAGTTCCCACTTCTATTCACATTTCCTAGGCTTCTGGTTGACGTATCTCGCAAGTATAAAATATGTTAGAAATAAAAATGTAGAAAATTGTTTTAGGCAATTATGTATGTGTATGTCCGTGTAAGCAGTTCACCCCGAAATAATCGCAACGCCAAGGCAGTTTTGCAGCGTATGTTGCAAGTATGCTAAGGACACATGAAATGGGTTTTCCGTAGCCGTCATCCCCGTAGCGTCACGCTTTCATAGAGCGTGGCTACCGAATCGTGATGTCTCGACCCCAAATTCCGACTTCACTCGTGATTTACGAGCATCGAGTCGATAATCTGCTGCAATAAGAAAGGACCAGAAATACTATCCTTTATGTGTGTAAGCTACAAAGATCGACCTTATCACATATTTTTCTCTCACACACACGACACGCTCATACACACGAATGCGCACACATGCCTGTAGAAGTAGAACCCAACAAGGTTCAATTTGTGATTTTTCAGTTTCAAAGTACTCTTATTTAAAGAGATAGTGAGTGAATATTATTATTATTATTATTTTTTTTTTTTTTTTTCGGTTGAGTAGGCACTTCTGAAATCAAACTTTGTCAAAAAAAGGCCTCAACTGCGTATAATCTACTGCAAACACTGCCTTCTTTCAAGAATGTCAGCAACGAATTTGTAAAAGTATTCCCATGTACAAAATTATTACGAAAGGTGCAATGTTTCAATTTCTGATACCTGAGATAGTTTTTTTTTTTAAGACTGAGTACAAGATCGTACTTAACAGTCACATATTTATGAACATAACGTTTACACATATTCACTTCATCGCCGTATAAGTACATGATGTCAAGTCCATTATTTAACTTTTTTTTCTTCACTTTATACTGGCGCAAATTGTAAACATGGCCTTGTGTGCCACTGAATACACGCATAACTTTTTTTTTTTTGTAAAATACTAGCTGACACAAAAAAAATCGTACTTCACTTCGAAATAATGGTTATTATTTATAAAATAATATTTGGTGCCAATGAAGATAATATTCCCGTTAATGTTCAGACACTTTTAGATAATGAGTAAAATTAGAGGCAAGTAAAGTTGACATTGTTTATTAAACTAAACAGAGCCTGAATAGTGTGGTCACAGAATACTTAAAAATACAGAAGAGAAAAAATCGCCGCTATGCTAGAGCCCCATCATATTCAGTTTTATTTGTATATTGGGGCGATATAAGAACCTAATCTTGAAACATATTTTTTATGTTACTATGACTAATAGCCTGTTTGGCTAGGAACGCGACCAATCACTGGCCCAGAATAAAACAAAATACTACGAAATTCCTTGATACTTCAATCTTTGCCATATGAATTTTATTCCAGATGTTTTCTTAATTGAATACTTGTCAGAAACAGTGTTTTCCTTACTAAACACGAAGCAGCATCTCCTTCTGAATTAAATGTGCGAATATAGTTCAATTAAATATCGCCTAGTCGGGTAGGGGTTAAATTGATAGTATTTTAGAACAATTGTGTCCTTATTGGTGCAATCCACAAGCGAGAATAATTGATTTATTCTCTTTCAAAATAGTAGGGTGATAATCGGTGTGCTGGTCGTTGTAAAAACTGCACATGTTAAAGGATTTTTGCGACCTGTAAACACTGGGCGATATGGCATGTTATTTGTTATTTTATAAAAAGCGGTCCGCATAGTGTTATTCAAGGTCTTGTTTATGCAGTACGGCATCTATTGCAGAAAGTTAAGTTTTTGTCACATTCTTCCAAAATACCACAACTCGCGTAACTCAAAAACAGTCTACACGCAAGATATATTGGTCTTTATTTTTGTCGCAAATATTTATTTTTAATGCGTAGGTTCTTTAAACTATGAAGGTTGCTGTTTTATGACGAGAAAATACCACCTCTAATAATATCGTACTCAAAAAAAAAATTCTTATCTGGCCTAGGAAGTATATAACACACAGGTACGGAATTGTAGTCTGGACTTAATAGAAAGCATCAACATTAAATAACAGTCACAAAATAGTATTCTCACACTGTGGATATAATAAGCAGTGCAGAATTTATAGTAAGTAAACACAGTTGTAAACACATAATTTTCGAAGCACTGGAGTGTAAACACTGTGTTTGACAAGAAATTCGCTGGGAAATTTCTCACGTCCACGTTCTAAAAATATAATGTATTCCTTACTTTCAGACAATGCTTGTAGTCTTTGACTTTAAACTTCGGAAACGTGTCGTTGTTCAAGTACAGCTCAGTAATTTTAATAAACTCGAAAGATCGTACTTGTTATTTCAAAGTACTTATTCAAGTAAAGTATGGCCTAACAGATTCAATTTTGCCATTTAAAACGCAGAAAACTGCGGTTAACACGCTTAACTCAATGTAATCTCCGTATTTCGCAAGTGTATACAGGAATAACGAGAATAACTTGTATGAACTAGCATCCCACATAACTGCCGCGTGTCTGAAGGTAACGCGAGAACACTCTTGAGACTTCCCCTGTTACATGGGCGATATGTTAATCACGTTCAGAGGCGCCTTTTCTATTTTCACTGTAATCTGAAATCCACATGTTCGCGGTTGCGATGCCAAGCAATATTCATGAAACATAACGCTCGACCTGAATGCATTGTGCTTGTTTTCGGCTGTTGCAGGTTCATATATATGTGCCTCCGTCGAATGGCTTCAGACACGCAAGTCCAGAAAAATTATTTTAAAAAACTCGTCGTGAAACAAAAGAGCGGCTCATGTTTCCGGAGTGAGAGCCCTATAAAAGGAACAGTAACTTGAAGAAACACGTGTTGTGCGTTGGAGCTGTAGTCTCCTATTACAACCCCCCCCCCCCCACCCTCCACCCCACCCGGGATTTTTAATTTATTTGCTCGTAAAATATTTTAATTTTCACGTTTAAAAATAACGCCCCTTAAAATCCCTCATCCTTTTTCATTCGTTTTTCATATATGTGAAAATCTAGAACGGACAGAATTTTTTTAATATTGCCCTGCGCGGACAGAGATGGGGAACAAAAAATTTCGTTTCATAAAATATCACGAGACGAGTTGGAAATGACAATAGTCTCTCTTTCCTCGACCTTCTCTCTCTCTCTCTCTCTCTTTTTTTTTTTTTTCGGAAGTCGTTTTGTTTCACTCAGAATATTCTGCCCCCGCTGCCTTAATAAAATCACCTGAAGTCCACTTTAACGACCACCGCCCCTCGACGTGTGGTTCCTGCGTTTTCTAATATCTCACCTCCGCCAAAGTTTATATTTAAAATTATTTTATATGTACGATTACAACTTAATTCTACCGCTAATAATAAAAAGTAACAATGTGCTATCGAAGAGAAGATAAAATAAAAAATGAGGACGGTAAAACATTTTTGTGGATTAAAATAATAAAGACGCGCAACATAAAAATAAGAGAGAGAGAGAGAGAGAGAGAGAGAGAGAAAGAGAGAGAGAGAGAGAGAGAGAGTGTGTGTGTGTGTGTGTGTGTGTGTGTGTGTATGTGTGTACGACAAGAACTGTTAAAAAAATTTACATGAATTTACAAAAAACTGCTGGCAAAAATTATTTAGTTACGGTACACTTCAGTTTGCCCGGTAAGAAATTTTACACTGGCATAATGCAACTTCTGTGATTTTGCGGAGTTTTTAACCTTTGGCCCCTATACAACTTTGCTGACCACCATTTTTGACTTTGCTACGGGGAGGATTTAGCAGCTAACTGGGTTTCGGGTTGTGCATATTTGAGGCCCTGGCACAATGAAACTAGGAAGGGACGTGAGTTTTATTGCTGAGGTTTTAGTTTTCTTCCAATGAAGTAAACTGGAGTGATATTTTAAGCTATCTTAGTTCCTTACGCTGTGAAGTAAAACCAACTCTATTTTAATAAAACTTGAAAAATATATACATAACTAGCTCAGATATGTCTATAATGGGCGAATACTTCATAAAAGCCCCCAAACACATAGTGTGTATTCACCAGTTGTTCCATGTTAGGCATTAGACTCCTTTGTTTCACTTTAGCGCTTTTTATACATGAGATTTTTAATATTGAATATTACATGCTGTTGAGAAACAGCATGTATTAAGAGCATATCTATATTTTTATTTGCACATATGTTCGCCCATTTTAAAGCTTTTCCTCTTCAACTTATTCAAACTTTCAGAACAGGTTTTCATTGGTCGGTTAGTGGTAAAAATTCAATGCATTTCAACTTGCTACAATACCAACAGCGACACAATCCACCAATTACGAGATGAAATAATTTTTGGATCAACCACCAACCGCCAACACGTTATTTTGCAAACCTGCATATAATATACTGTATCTTTCACATGTTGCCAACACCAACAACAACCACTCATGTTACCCTCGCCCTCAGCTTGACCGTGACGCCTGCAGTATTCCAGTGTCAGTGCGCCATTCTCTTTTAATTTATCGTAGATATCACAAGACCTAACGGTCTAGGGGGAATCCTGTGTGAAGAGACTACGTATGTAAGCGACGTACAATTACTGTTACGTACGATAGTTCTTTATAACCCACTCAGACCCTGTGTATACAACTATGCACATATTGCACAAGAATTTTGTATTAGCCCACTATTATGTACTGCGAGGTTAAGTCGAAAAAACGCTTTGGTTGCAATAACGATAAAAAATACTGCGTCAGCTTAAAACAACTAGCATAAAAAGTTTTTTTGCAGCACTTGACACCGTAATTAAAACGTTTTTGAAAGTGTCCGCGTATCTCAATATTTTAATCATTTGCTGTATTGTGTATATGGTTTTGCTCAATTGTTGCTACCTACGTGCTGCCTCTGTTATGCATCTGCGCACACTTGGTTTGACTTATGCTTCCGTTTCTAGTACCATCTGTTGGGATTTTATATTATGGTCCTGCGTTTTATTACAAGAATTTGTGGGTGATTAATAACCCCTCCGTCAAGTGCTCCACAATACGAATCATCATCATCACACCACCATCACATCACACTACCATCATCAAACACCACCGGGGCCGCGGTGGTGTAGCGGCTAAAGCGTCAGTCCCGCTGTGGCGTAGGCCATCATCTAGAAATTTCGCTAATTCCAGAGTTGCGCCAAGCGTCCTAATGCCCAGAATATTCCTGTGCCTCATGTAGGCTTCTTCAGCGGGGGCTGTGAAGCAAGCGAACGGAATAATTTAATTTATCACAAATAGTTATGTAACACTATTTATTCGACGCTAACTTATGGAACTACTTTCCCTCCATCGTTACCAACTTTACTGGGCGCATATCATTCAACCCGATAAATATAATTGCAGGTAGGAAAAGCGACTTCTGTCTAAGGTTGGTTTCAAAGGTGCTCACTTTATCGTGTACACCCTTATATATTTATACATATATGTGCGTATGTGTTACATCTGGTTCAAAATAAGTATTAAGATAAATAGGTTAAGGCGGTTCCATAAAGATAATGATATCACCTGGTACCCATGATAAGGCATGGTCCCATTACGTACACACGTACACAAAGAACGTGAAACTTTTGCTTTCGAGGTCTGGAATTTGATCAACTTTATGGTGCGTAATTGGAGGACCCACGGGAGAGAAAAACTTGAAGCACTGCGTAGTTTTAGCTACAATGGTAGGGGAGTATCGAGGAATAAGAGTGGAAAGGGGGGCCGCGGAAGAGGCTCGCTATGTCAACTGCTCGAGCGATCGGCTCAAGTGCCCTAATGAGGGGACTTCCCAAGCCCCCCCCCCCCTCCCCAGGGCCAGCCTACCCGGTCTGCTAGTTGTAACGAAATGTATCGACCGTCAGGGCCCGGGGCCCGGACCAATTACTGGGATTATACCCCCTCCACCCCCACACCCTCCTCGCACTCCTTTCTCAAGCCAATTTACAGACATTAAGCTCGATATTATTTACGTTAACGAGGTGCTCCTCGAGTTGCACCGGATGGAGGGGAGTCAGTGCTCCCCCCCCCCCCTCAAACTTACGACTACTCCCGTGATAACAGAACGGGCCAACTTGCCTCCCACAAAGCTGACTGCTGACGAGATATCAGTTCAAACCCACACCCAGGTGCAACAGCGATCCAAGCCAACTTGAACTGCCCGCCCCGCGTACGTTCAACTACGACGCATTCTGGAATGAAGTAAATGGTGAACTAAGGACCCCACAGCCACGAGCCACCTGATTGAAGGAATTTTGCACGTCTGAGGCCAAAAAACGTTGGACGCTAGGGGCGACCGAGACATGCGCATCAATTTAATTGCCCCTACGCGCAAACCACTGACTGGCGTGTCGTCGATAACGCGCATCTATGAGACTTTCAGAGGAGACCCTGCCATTTTATGACTTAATAAGAAAAATAAAGGTTTGTTTTGCATCGGAATGTTCATACCTAAAAATGACCGTGAAAACACCCATTTCAGCCATTTTCGCTATCACAAAAACATGTTCCAGATAGAAATCGAGAAAGTGAAAAACGTACACAGACGCGTAACGTTTCTTAAATTCTATTCGTAAGCAGACCTTGCTCAAACACGATTGACAGTTTTTTAATAAAACGTTTTCTGCTGGAGCTCTCCACACCGCTCGGCGGCCTACCCAGGCGGCCAACCACCATGAGCCGTTCAGTCCCAGTGTCCTTGAACGAGGACATGTTGCATGTGAGGGATATTTATAGTCGGAACTGTACGCGGTGTTATGGGCAAGCCCTTGCTGTGGCACTTATATGAACGCACGAGCACACATGCAAGGCGAGCGAGGTCACGGAAGCGAAGCGCCGCCGCGACAATCAGGACACGAGCGCAGGAGCAGTTAGCAAACACGGAGTAATTTGTAAACGGCCGCGATATACAGAGTGATTCTCGATAAGACCGATAAACTTCGGGAGGTGATTCTTCATGAAAAAGTAAAAGGAAAACATATGTGACACTTAATACCTAAACCGATTAAGGGAGGTATGAGCCCTTACAAAAACGAGATTTTGAGCCGTATTTGTGCAAAATATCGGCTCTTACGCTGAAGGTCCCGATAACATACAATAATGTTCTGAGAGTTGTCATCGTATTTTACTTCGTTACCTATATTTTGCACAGATACGGTTTAACACCTCGTTTTTTAAGGGTTCATACCTCCCTTAATTATCTGTTTAGGTATGAAGTGTCACATATGTTTTCCTTTTACTTTTCATGAAGAATCGCCTCCCGAAGTTTGTCGGTCTGATTGCGAATAATCCAGTATAAGGCCGCTGAAGAGTTGAGCTCGCGTCTGACAACCTCCAACCGACGACGGCGCACCATGGACCAGCAGATGGGGTCTCGTCCGCCTTAGTGTGATAGCAATTAGCCTTCGGCAACGCAAAGGTAATTCCGTTACAGCAGTTAGGAATTGAACTCTTAGTTCGAGGCATGGCAATAGTTCATTAGATAATATATAAAGAATTGCAGTAATAGAGCAACTTAACGTAACAGGATGGAAGCTTTTAATGGTTTTAATTATATGACGTAGTGAAACAGTATTGTGTTCTCCATCAGAGTTACATTTCCCCACATAGTTTGTATGGCCCCCATAAGGCAAACATAACAACAACAAGGAAACAGTGGCCGGTGTTTATAGCATCTTTACTGCGAGGAATCGCATTTGTTGAAGTCTATAGGCACATCTCATTAGTGAGTAGTTGATACTGACAACGAACACGCACTAAGTAGTTCACTGGTTGGTTGTTAGAAGAACGATCGACACAATTACAGCGACCATCATAAGATTAATTGACTGCGAGACTTGAGCCCGTTAATTAATCTGGGGATGGAACAGGTTAACAATCTATCGCCTCTATGAAGTTTCTTAATGGGTGAAGTTAATTCTACTCTCAGGTTAGGAACCAAACGAGTTTTCTTATGGGAAAGTTCCGCATAGGAAAATTTTTCGCCGCTAGATGCGCAGTATTCCAAAGAGGTCACTTAGAATTATCATTTTAAGCTGCGCAATACATAAAAAGGAAAGATTTTACTTAGTTACGAAGTTATTTTATATTTCTTTTATGTTTATTTTGCAATTATTTTGTTTTTCAACGTAGAAAATCTGGTACACATACGACTGTAGCGTTAACGTAGTGGTGGAAAATTTTAGTTGCCAAACTGATAACATTGAGCATTCCTAGCATGAGTAGAATAAACCTTATAATGGGCAGCATTACTGATGGCTGTTTAGAATAAAGTAAACATTAAAAAAATGAATATAAAAAAAAATCCGCCCATAATTATATGTATGCAACAGTAAAGACTGTTCATGATCAAATTAGCACTTTTGAAATTAACCTTTGAAAAAAGTCACTGCTCCTACCTGCATATATTTTAACAGGCGCACTGAGTGACATGCGATCAGTAAAGTTGGCAGCGTTGGAGGGAAAGTAGTTCCATATCTTAACGTCGAATATAAAGGGTTAAGCAACCATTTCTGACCAATTAACTTATTTCTTTCGCTTTCTGTTTTTTTTAATACATCAAAGTGTAAAAATGAGCAGTTTTGTAAAATAATTACTTTTCTAATTACTTTTCCATTCCACAATTTCACTAGACCGACGCATGATTAAAGTGATGAGGATCTTGCCAATGTAATTTTACATAAGGCGGAATAACACAACGTGTATACAAGTAGATCTTAAGCAGGGCTTTCAAAAGTGCTTAGTTTACGGTGAATAGATTATATGCGACAGTACACACTGGCATATAGCATGCAGTTAAGTTTGTAGTGGATGAATAAAACAATTCCATGAATTGATGGTGTATTGTGAGTGTAATACGTAAATTCACGAATATTGAATCCACTGATTTTTATTGTGGACACATAAGAGCACGAATTTGCATATTATTAACACATTTACTTTCCTAAAAAGTTCCAAGTTTTCTCTTGGATAACGCATAAATATGTGAGGCGGTCCGTAGCAATGCAATGTTACATATAGTGGAAGGATACAAAATGAGAACAAATTAGATCCTTAGCAGGACTTACAAAAGTGTTCAATTAATCGTGAACGGCCTATATATTTTAGGTCAATAAAATACTAAGGGAGTTATCCTCTACGGTTCTGTATCAGAATTATTACACAAAAAAAAATTGTCAACGTCATTTTCGTGGAGCATTTCTTATATACCAGACGCGTACAAGATAAATTATAAAAAAAAATTCGAAAACTATATATTAAATATTTCTCTTTCCTACGCTTTCGCAAATTTTTACCGTGGGTGATTTGAATCGCCTTTCGGAGCAACCTGTATTGAATAATAATTCGACGAAACAATTGAACTACATACTTTTACTCTTTTATTGTAAAAAACTGACCTACACTGATGGGCTTTTTTTTAAATAAATACTCGATAGTTCTAAGCGCCTTTAGCTAGCAAGTTTCCCGTAATGAAAATCTCCTTAAGCCGGGCACACGTAAAACAGCAATTTTTGGTTAGTAGTAATATTATATTACTGTAAATACTAATAGTTTATTCATTTAACAGAAATACACAGAGAAAAGACAAAGCAAAAGAAAGTTAAACCTAAAATCTGTCACGGATGTAAAACAAGAAATACGAGAGGGAGTGAATCGTACCTACGATAACTTCATGGTTATCGCCGTTAGTTATATTTCCGACAATGATATCATTTACGCGCACGCGCGCGCCCACACACTCACACACACACACACACACACACACACACATATATATATATATATATATATAGACACACACACACCAGAAATTTGAGAAAACTCAAAATTATTTTCTCACTCTAAACATATAATATTAGAAGCAAATTTATTATAAATATTTCCACATCATATTACTTAAATGTATACAGATTCTATGAAAATATCTATAAAATTGTTTAAAATTTGCAGCGCCATTTTTAATAACACAAGTGTTAACTATCCGTAAAATTATAAAGCACTGGTACTGATAGCATAGAAAAAAATTCTACACATTTAATAAATAATCACAAACTACCGCAATGCACGAGTTTTGTCCTCGATTTCACTTGCGTAATTCTGATGTTCACCATCCTGTCTGAAACTTTATCCGGTGAAACATTTCCATAACATTCACTCGCATCATCAACCTGCTTTTCGTTCTCAAGGCGACCTATGTGTAACAGAGGTCACTATCAAACCACTAAATTCTTCGTTCAAATCCCACATAAGCGTATTAAATATGTGTATCAGACGTACCTATGTATAATTTTGCTTTGCATGCAAACCGCCTTCCCTCTCCCCATACAAATTCGTGTTTCAATAAACTCAATAAAATGTAATCAAAATTGATTCCTTGAGAATTCAGCATGGTACAAAAAGTAGGTACATACTTTTTTTTAATTTATGTGTGTTAGCCGATGTTCTTTTGTCGTCGTTGAATACACGTGTGTTTCCAACTTAACCGTTTACCTGTCATTGCTCCACTGCTGGAACATGATTTTGATCATTTATTTTCTACTACAAAAATACGTATATTTATTTTACTTGCTTTTTTACTGATTAAGAAAGCCTATTTTAATATCTTGAATTTTTTCAGCGACTCTCTTGTGTATATTATTAACCTAAGTAATTCTTGAAAATTGCTATTTTTAAGATGTTACACACCCTTAATGTATTTTTAAATTTTTTTATATTAATTTTTTTTATTCATTGAGAGTGCTCTTGAGGGGGGGGGGGGGGGTTACGACGAGTATAGGAATGTAACCCTTTTACAAACATTCAGTTATAACGTTTACATAGGTCACTGGTGTCACAAATTTTTTGACGTTCCAGAAGTGGAACATTGGTGGGTTCTGGTTAGTGTGGGTGTACTCAACCCGAGCCAACCGACATTTAGGGACAAATAAGTTTATTTATAAAATCTGGTGCATCTGTGTCCAATGAATAACTTACATAATTTATTCCTTCAACTAGTACAAAGTCTTCTGCTACTAAAAAACTTCCAAAAGGACAGCTAGTCCACAATCTATAGTGAAAGAAATACATATCCAAAAAATAAACCAAATTGGCAAAGAACTACTAGCTTCAATTATGTTATTCCTTCTGAAAACATAGCAAACCATAGTGATAAATTTGCTAATTTGGTAACCCTGGATCCCATTGTCATTTTTTTGAGTTCGTAGGCAATGGAGACCTTATCCATCTGGCAAAAACGAGTAGTGTCTCTGTAGCACAACATAGTAGTAGCTTGCAATTTGAATGGAAAGACATAGCTCAGTTTTTCGGATTATTGTTCCTAAGTGGTTTCCATTCAACGCCCATAA
This sequence comes from Dryococelus australis, assembly GCA_029891345.1. Taxonomy (NCBI): domain Eukaryota; kingdom Metazoa; phylum Arthropoda; class Insecta; order Phasmatodea; family Phasmatidae; genus Dryococelus; species Dryococelus australis. The sequence goes on from CM056995.1 coordinate 83,146,613, forward strand.
AAGACTTCTGCTGGAGCACTGCAGAGGATGTAGAGGTTCACATTGATCCTACTGTTATGTCAAGAAACAGACTTAGGGAATAGAGACTAATTACTGCAAGCTTTTATTTAACTTGCGTTGTTTGTATGTACAGTGTCTGTCCGACCTCTACGCAGTGAACTGGCATGCAGTTTGGCGCGAATAGCTAAGAGCCTTACATAACATATGTTCTTAATAAGCATGCGCAAATGAGTTATACTTTCTATACTGCGAATAGTTAACAGCCTTACACACGATATGTGCTTACTATGATTATGCAAATGAGGTATACATTCTATATTGTGAAAAGGTAAGATTCTTACTCAAGATATGTACTTACTACGCTTATGCAAATAAGGTATACCTTCTATATTGAGCCACGATTTTATATAATAAATATAACTTTATATAAACATAATACTTTGTAGTAAAGTTTATTACTGCTTTTCGACCATATCTTACAAGTTATACAAATTCTGTTACTACTATAATAATTTCCCTCTTTTTAGTGCATATAAATAAAGGGTTGGTTTTAAAATGTTTTTTATAGTTAACTTATTCTCATGTAATGGACAATTCAAATATAAACTTGGATGACAGGTAACCAAAATTAGACCACTGTATGATGAATTAAATAAACAGTTAATCAAATTTGGTATCTTCCACAACACACTTAGCATAGATGAATCTATAGTACCTTAATATGGCCACCATTCATGCAAAATGTTTATTAGGGGGAAGTCAATTAGATTTGGCTTGAAAATTTGGATGTTGTGTTCTTCAAACGGCTATCCCTGCAAAATGGACGTATATTCAGGAAAGAATGACTCAAGTACCCCCCCTTGGAAAATGGGTAGTGAACCATTTGCTGACTGCTGTTTCGAATACCTCAGAAGTAGCAGTATATTTTGACAACTTCTTTACTGTCTATGACTTATTGTCAGAACTTAGCAACAAAAACATAAAAACAAGGACAGTCAGAGGAAACAGGATTGCAAAATGTCCTCCACTTCCAGCAAACGAAATGCCAAAAACAAAGAGAGGCACATATTATTCTTTGAGTGAGAGGAATGTTTACGAATGCCGATGGAACGACAACTCAGTCGTGACTATAACAATAAATAATGAAACTCATCTTCCTTTACAAAATGTTATAAGGTAAGTTTAAGCATCAATTAATTTTCTCTTTGTTTATGTTGCTTGGAAGTATACCTTGTTTTTTTTACCTAATAATTATTTTTTGTAGATATTTCAAAGAGAAAGAAAAAAATTCTATCGATCAACCTCATTTTCTGGGAAAATATAAATATGGTATGGATGGGAGGAGTTGATGTTATGGATAGGATGGGATCTTACTGGCCTAAACTGCGTTCAAAAAAGTGGTGGTAGAACTTGTTTTCTAACGATCTCAACGTGGCTGGGGTTGCTGCCTGGAGCGTTCACAATGGCCTTCACACAAAACCATCGTGTTTACGTCTAGACCATCTTTCTTTTCGGCGACAGGTTTCGGCGACAGTTCAATGTTTTATCAATTTTGCAACATTCTAATTCTATTTTTATCTACTAGGTCACTATGGCCCTACTGCGAGTTTCTCCTTGAAAGGAAGGGCCTAGAGTCGGCCCACAGCCTCCAATCCCTCCTTATCAACGGAAATCAGATGGGCATTACTTGATTTCAGCATTACAGCGAAGATGTGCTCACTGTGGTTCAGATACCAAGTACCACTGCAATCATTGTACGACGAGGATACACATAGAGTGTTTCCCATATTTCCGTGAGCTGAAAGCGTAAAAATGCTGATATGATTATGTCGTCGTACATTCTTTACATTTTTTATGTGCCAGATAATTTTTTTTTATTATTAAGATTAAATTCTTTGCTATAGGTGTTTTTTTTCCTCAAAAATAGCTTTTAAAAGGAAATTATGTGAAAATAATTTTTGTGTAACACTCCGGATCTGCCAATGTTCCACTTCTTTAACATAAAAAATAAGTTAAAAAAATGTTTTTCTTGCAATTAATCTATTTTCTTTTCTTAATGATAGATAACATGATAATAACATATAGAAAAAAAATTTATGTTATGGGATCCGAGGGCGCCGAACGGTGTGCAGAGCTCCAGCAGAAAACGTTTAGTTAAAAAGCCGTTTAACGTGTTCGTGTGAAGTCGGCTTATAAATAGAATTTAAGAAATGTTACGTGTCTGTATATGTTTTTCAGTTCCTTAATTTCTCTCTAAAGCAAGTTTTTTGATAGTGAAAATGGCTCAAGCGGGTGTTTTCACGGTCATTTTCAGGTATGAACATTCCGGTACAAAACATTACAAAAGGAAGAGGGACGTGCATCAAACCTTTATTTTTATTATATATAATTATATAAAATGGGAGGTTCTCCGCTGAATGTCTCATATAGGTGCGTTATCGACGTAAAGACTGTACGCCAGTTCAGTGCTTTGCGCGTAAAGGCGATGAGAGACCAGATACGCACGTCTCGGTCGCCCCTAGCACTCATACTCTTTTAGGCCTCAGACGTGCAAAATTCCTTCAGCCAGGTGCCACCTTAACGTTAAGAGAAATATCATTGTCTTTGCTGAGGCTATAAAAACTGCACCGTAAGAATATGTTTACAAATTTTCCGCGTCATTGTATAAGCGCGTTGAGAAAGCACGATGTTTTTCCCCCTCTTGACATTTATAATAGATTTTATTAAGCGACTTTCTACTCGCGATGAAAGCCCTCAGATTATACTACAGACCTACAGTTTTACGTTTCTCGTACACTGTAAATCTGAATCCGTGAGAATTTCACTGTTTAAATCGGTTAACAGAACCAGACTTATTCAACAATCACTTAATTCAATTTAACAAACGAATTAGTGAAAAATTCAATTTTTCCTTCACTTAATGAAGCTGTGACATTATCGACTAATTCACCAACCATTTCATTCGCTCTTTTTTAAATGATTAGTTTTTTGACCGATGGATCATATTATATATGTGAAGTGTGAAGAGATTTGGGCGGCTCTTAACAGCGAGGTCTTGAGACCCGATGAGGGTGATTGAAGTGAATATTGAGCGGTGCCGGAATGAAGGGGCAGGGGAAGCGGGAGAAGACCCACCGACCAACGGCATCGTCCGGCACGATTCCCACTTGCGAAAATCTGGTGACCCGGCCGGGGATTGAGCCCAGATCGCCTTGGTGGAGGGCGGGCGTGCTAATCGCTTAGCCACCGTGGCCCCTTTATATATATGTGAGTTTCATATTTTATAATACAATTTTAAGAGACAACTTGAATTTTTTTTTTTTTTTTTTTTTTTTTTTTACGACTTTCATTTCGGTGTCACGTAATCATCAGAGCTCGGTTTGAAGGTTCAGACTGCATTAAAAGTGGTGAAAAGAGTGCTTTCATACATAACATTTGTTTCAACAATCCTAATGTTACCAAATACGCTAAAAACGAAAAGCTACATATTTTCGACAAAGGCATGTGCCTGTAATGCATAGCATATTTTACAATTTGCAGCCAACATTTGCTTCGTAGTTCGAATGATAAGGTAACGATCTGGAAGCGAGAGACTGTAAGTTCGAATCCTAAACACAGCAATTTTTTTTTTAAATTACGTGAAATTGCACAATAAAAACATATTATATTGGAAATATTTTAATTTCTCATAATTATTCGGATAAATTCAATAAAACCAATATTTACTAAGCCGTACGACGTTGGGAGTCACTTATTCAATCAGCGAAATTGTTTCACTGAAACAATCAGTGGTTTTCCGCCGATTCTAAGTGGCGCCATTTTCACTGATTCGAATTTAGAGTGAAGTTTTCCGGGAACAGCCTGTGCATTGATTGGGGTGTACATAATCACCATACATTAGGATGCAGTACCAAGTACCACAAGTGCGAGAAGGGGGCGATACTTTTGAGCGCAACAGTACACGAGCGGACGACCGCTCGCCTATTATCTTCGGGGCTGTCCTCTCCGCTACACCCCTCCCCCATGCATTCTCATTTTCCCCTCTTCGACCACGCCAATTTCCTGGATCAAATCTGTTATTAAAACACCTCCTTTTTAATTAAATCACTGGCGAAACAGAGGTTAGCCGGGGAAAAGAGGGAGGGTGCGAGGGAAGTAATAAAACCTTAAATTATAAGAGAAGGGAGAAAGGCATGCATGCACCTGGACTTCCCGGGGCTTCAGGAAAAAAAAAAAGTTGTGAGACTGCGTTTGGGTCTTCGGTCACAAGGCTACAAAACAGCCAGCGAATATGTTATTCCCGCTCGCCGCCTTTATTTATTACTACGCGTCTACGTCCACTCTTCTATATACAGTTCACGGTTAAGTACAGTTTTGAACAAAAAAAACCTTTGGAAAATAAAATAATGGCCACGTTCCTAACAATTCCGCTACACTTCAAACATGTGTACATTTATTATGTTTAGAACTGTATCACAGCTTATATACAGGTGAACACTGAGCCAATAACAGACTTGTAAGAAAACAAGCACCAAATCTCGTACCACCTGTTCTAAGGAAAAATTGGCTACACACTGTCAGTTAAGTTCGGTTGATTAAAAATACATTTAGATACATTTTTTCAACTATTTAATCGAGAGAAATACTTATAGGTCTATGACATGACAACATATGCGTCTAAAAACTGCCAGCCATGCGCTTATTTCAACAAAACAGTTTAATGTACGGTATAAATTCTCCCCAAAAACATAGTCTACTAAAACTAGCTTGCTTGCCTTGCATTCGGGAAGTAGTTAGTTCGATTCTTGCCGACTGCACTGGGTTTTACCAAGTCATTATGTAACACTATTTCAGGCAAATGTTTGTGCAATTCCTTGATACTTAATATCTGTTTCATTACATTACATTTTTGATTAGTAATTATGCATAAAATACAAGGTTATTATTACAGTCATTGTCATAAAAATTTGCGATCCTACAGCAAAATCATTTGGTAACTGCGAAAGTTCACACATAAGCACGTCGAGAGACAAATGCGAACGACTTTAATTTCCGTGCTATGGCACATGCGCATACATCGTGAGGGCGCTGCCGTCATTCTTGGCGTGGCGAATATAAACAATCTTCAGACAAGCTCGTGTGTTACGAAACGTTAGATACTTTCAAGGCGTGATAAATGAACTGTAGGTAGGTATGCATACAAGACATGCGAGGCAGTTGTACGAACAACTGACATAGCTCGAGAGGGGTATGATAAAAGGGATAAGAAAGTAAGGTGGAAATAATAAATGTCAAATACAACATATCGCTAACAAAAAACCAGCAAGCCTAAGATGGTGACCGCCTGCCCCCCCCCCCCCTTTTTTCCATAAAAGAATGCAGGGCAGAAATAACGACGCAGTGGACGTCATACGAGGACTGGAGCCGACATCCCGTGGCGCAGTCGGTTGGTGTGCCACCGATCTAGGGTGCAGGAGGCTCTGGGTTCGAATCCCGGGTAAGTCATAGGTGTTAATTTAAGTTTGGTTATAAGTTAGTCTGTAAGCCGTTCCCTGCTAAGCTTTCAAGGCTAAAACCGTAGGATGTAAGAAACCCTTTACAATACAATACGAGGACTGAAATGACGCGCACAAAAATTAAAACATTATTTGAACATTCCTAATGGCACAGGTTACATATTAACACAGCCTGAGGCGCCCCTTTTCTCACATAATTTTCGTACATAACTTTTGGGAAAAAAAAAAAAAAAAGGCAACGATAGTGTAATTAATGGTCAAGCAGCGCCAGTCCCAGTACGACGTACCGGTTTAGATTCCTAGTGGACCAAACCAGGTCTTCTGTGTGTAGAAAATATGGCGGACGTTGACGGTGGCCGGTGGGTTTTCTGGGAGTTCTCCCGTTTCTCCGCCATTGTATTCCGTCACTGCTCCATCTTCATCTCAGTTCACCACTACAGGCGACAACGATTTCGGCTGCTAAGCGCCGTCCATATCTCTCTTATTCACCCACGTCTCTTGCAAGGCTATGTATGTACAAACAACACGTAGAACATATGTATACAACATACACGAGCCGGCAAAGTGTAAACGCTGAGATTATTCTTCTTGACAAATTAACATAAATGTGAACTACGCTGAAAATAGATATGCATGACGAATGCGATTGAAGATCCTTGTTAAGGGTTCAAAAAATGCGATGTTAAGTTGTACACTCTAACTTCGAATCAGTGGGAAACCCCAGTGAAATTCAACTACTCTAATCACTGATTGTTACAGTGAAAAAATGTCACTGGTCGAATTAGTGACGTGAAACAATTTCACTGATTGAATGTAGGCAAATAATTACGTGAAATATACATATATACGATAGTTTACTATTTATATTGTGATTTACCGTAATTTAAAAAAGTGAAAAAAATTCGCAAATGGCCGGGATTAAACTAGCGCACTCTTCCACTCTAGGCCGTTGCAATGCAACCTGAGCTACCACACAAAAAAAAAAAAAAAAGGGAAAATATATTTCTTATGGTGCAGCTGCGAAATCGTGTAGTTTGAAGTTGTATGCTCATACTTTTCGTGTTTGGTTTGATTGGTACCGTTAGGATTGTTAAAACTAATAGTATGTATGAGTGCACTCTATTCACCACATTAAATGCAGTTTAAACCTCAGACATAGCGCTGTGACGATTACATAGAATCGAAATGAAAGAAGTAAAAACGGAATAAAGGGCCGTGTGTTCATATTACCTCGTAAAATGGCATTTTGAAAGACGAAAGACATTTTAGAAAGTATTTTGTATTAGTTTTATTCGTTTATTGGTTGTTACTTCACTTGATACGCGTTGTTCAACGACCATTTTTAGACGCAGTTTCACGGATACATCAGTCAAAAATAATTCAAGACGGAGCAAGTTGCTCAGATGTTCCACTGGTCTATCAGTCAAAATATAAAACACTGAGAAAACAGTGGAAAAAAATGACTGACGAATCAGTAGGAAATGTCACTGAATCAATCAGCGAAGGAGATATGCCATTTTTTCACTGGTTCATCACTTAAATTCACTGAAGTGACTGTTGTATCAGTCAGATACGTTTGACTGAATGAAACAGTGAAATTCTCACTAATTCCGATTTAGAGTGCAGTAGTCTCGCAGACCGCCTATTATTTCAAGAAATTTAATAACATAAATACGATACGAATCCGTCATATTTTGTCGGTTTCCTTTAAATGGTCATTTTCACACAACATTTTAAAAGTAAAGAGATCGTTTTGTGCTGTACCTCCATTACTAATAAAAAATATTCACCGGAAATGCCGTAAAAGTGATGAAAGCTTAGTGAAATTTACAAAGCACGTGCACGTGTGCTGGTGACGGGGGCAGAAAAATACGACGCTCGATCAAAACAAATGCAGCCGTTTTTCAATGTGGGTATACGATAATGAGAGAGGATAGACATAGTACATGAATTACATAAGGCAAAATCAAAGTGTTAAGCTCATCTAACTATTCCTCTTTCGTCCCACGGACAGTCTGGGAGATACCACTTAGAGAATCAATAGCACCACCCAGTAGATGGTTTAGGATACGATGTACTACTCCTCTTTCGTCCACGGACAGTCAGGGTGCTGCCACTGAGAGAGTCATTAGCACCTCCCAATAGATGGAGTAGGGCACGATGTACGATTCCTCTTTCGTCCCCCGGACAGTCTGGGAGATACCACTGAGAGGGTGGCAGGAATGCAAGGGTGGGGGAAACGGGAGATACTCGAGAAAACCCGCCGACCAGCGGCATCGTCCGGCACGATTCCCACTAGTGAAAATCCGGGAGTGGCCCGGCCGGGGATTGAACCCTGTTCGCCTTAGTGCTTTTAAATTAAAGGTTAGACTAGTCCGCTTTCTTTCCTCTAATTGACAAACGAAAAAAAATACATTAAATAGCCATTTTTTTCCATACGCAGTGCATGTCAAGTGAACGTCGTGTTTTTGCATGTGATTAAAACGAAATTATATATTACCGGCTTCACGTTTTTCATGTACGGCTATTGTGTTGCCGGCATGGAAGACATGAAGAAGTGACCTTGTATCTTTCAACTCCGCGGGTAATAATGTACCTACATCACAGCCACTCCCGCACCTCACATCGTAAGATATGACCACATGGCGTCAGTGTGATGATGTAAGCCACGCAACAGCTAAAATATAGTACGCGCGAATGCCTCGTGTGAATATGAATCAAAAGATTACGAAAAAAATTATTCCTTAATTTTCATTAGGTGAGTATTTTACGTGTATTAACATTGCATTAAAAAGTTAGAATATTTTACTCTGGAATGATATTTGAACACGAATAAAATATATGTGAGTTAATGACTCATTCTGCGTGGGAATGGGAGGCTATGTTATTTCCGAATGTGTGAAATGCGTATAGTAACATTTTCAGTTTCCAGTTTTAAGAGTTGCTAGCTGTTACAGGTGCTTGATGATATTTTTTAGTGTTTGAATAAATAGCTTCAAGGGGTGTCGATAACCTAGCAGCCTAAAGCCCTGTCACACTGTCAAATATTTCCGTCAAATTGCTTTCAACAAGTTTGGCCAAGTAAAGTTGGACTGTTATGACGTCATCGAAACGTAATAAACGTCGCCATATTTGTCTGAAAAAAGTTGGACGGCTTCAGTTTCCATCAAATATTTTTTTATTGGACAGGTTCTAAATTTTCTTTGATGGTTGATGGTTTTAGCCAATCAAAATTGTGCACGACAAAAATGGACGTCAAAAAACTTTAAAATGACGAAAAATGGATGTAAACTAAGTATGTTATGTAGATAATTAATTTATGTAGAAGCTGTCTGAGCATGAATGCTATTTTAAGTGAATATTGCACATAATATTACGAACTCAGGGCCATTTAATACCATTGTGCAGGAAACGTATCTGAAAAATAAAATTTATATTTAGTCAAGAAGCGAAAATAAATAACAATATTCCTTGTGTACATTCCTGTAATGGACTGCAAGTAAAAACAAAAGCAATATCTCAGTAAAAAAATCTGACAGTGTGACACATTTTCAAACACATTCAAGATTATTTGATAAAATTTGTTGGAAGGAAAAATGTTATGGCCGTATATTGACTTCAAATTTAATTTTCACATATAGTTGAAGGCGAAAATTTGACAGTATGACAGAGGCTTTGGAAAATAATTTTCTGGTTACAGGGGTGAAGAAAACTTCGTGTAAACTCTGCTTCTCTCCGTTTTTACGTCACTCCGGTTAATTTTTCCGTATATTAACTATACATTTTCAACAAGATGTCTGTAAATATACGGGAAATTTTAATTGTGTCCTTCACACCTTAGTGGGAAATATCCCATGTTCGTCTGGCATACATCGAATGTTCTTCTTTTGGCGCATTCAGTGAAGTGAGAAAGAGAGCACAAGTCACTGAATTGCTTTAGCGCGCGCCCACTTCACAGTGACTACCCACGACGCTGCTACCGAAGTATCCATATAAGGAGGCGCGGTAGACAGGCAACGGTGGACAATGGCAACGTTGTATGGCGGTCCAGGTCATAGACTAACGATGAGGTAGACCGATCTCGCTGGCTGCGCACAACCAATCTCGGTGTCCCAGCATTGAACTGCTCTTTTGCCAACACGTCTAGCGAAAACGGCGTGGTTTGGATTTTAGGTTAGAAAACTGATTTGTAAACAAGTGCTTAGAGATGTTTTTATACTTCCTCTAGCCAGTTTGTAACTCTTTTTTATTAAATTCAATACGAAAAAGGTATTTTATTAATATAATAGAGCTTGTCGTTTAAAAATGAAGACGTAAACAAACATGTTAATCACTGTTGAGCATGTGACTTTGACAGTTGTGTAGGATTGGGGTAGGTCAATGTTGGGTACATGAGCAGAAGACGAATAAGCGGTCTACCTCATCTTCAGTCTAAGGTCTAGGTGGATCCGGCTAAGCTATGTCGTAAAGCCACACGTTTCAAGGGACTAACCTTCAACATAGCGAGCTGCTTTCTGCCTACGTTCGTTAGAGCATCACTTTACGGCGTGTATTTTCATGTCTGGGCTGTTTATACTGAGTCTAACATTATGTCCCCATGAATGGTCACTATACTCTAGTCGAGCAAGTAGATACACAGTTCCATTATGAGGATATGAGGCACAGAAATTATCTCCATATAAGTTAATCGAAGTTCACACATATTTTTGGAAGAAAACTTGTAAACATTAGGAAAGGGCACTCCTAGATAACTGTGTTTCTCCCAAATTTGTGAGTTATTATTATACCACACACGTGCATTTATTTTCCATAATATCTTTCCCCGCAATAACATAAATATTTACGGCGCCAGGACAATAGATCTCCAGAAACACGTGACTTTGCTCAAATATTTGCTCACAAAGTTATTAAGAACAATTATGCAGGATGGCCTTTTCTTAGTTTGTCTATATTGGTTTCCACAAAATTGTAAAATACGATGAACCTGCATAGCGTAAATTTAGGTTACACGCGTTATTTTTTAATTGAGTCAAGTGGATTTGTAAACAAGCTAAGTATGCACATCAACTCCGTTTTACAAAGATTCAATTGGGACAATCTATACGGGCACTAAAAACCAATAATAAGGATAACAAATTTAAAACTCGAAACACATCATTATTAAGTTCACGTGGAGCCTGTATTTGCCAATAGATTTAAAACCGAACAAGTACTCAGACATCATAAAACCTATAAACGTATTTATTATTTTCAATAAGAAACTTTCCCTTAAGTAACATGTATATTGCTGGTATCACGATATAAACCTGCGCGTTGCCCTGTATGTTCGCATCCAAATTCGTAACTAATATCATCATAAGGCGCCTTCCGTCAAATCCATAATCGCTGTTCTGGTTCCGTGCACCGAACAAAACGAACTCTGGCTAGCATTATACAGGCACACGATTCGTATAATTTAGCCATGCGGCTTTTTTCAGCAAACAAAACGTAATCACCAGTATTGACACACTCACCACACATCGTTTTCATTTGGCCTCCTTCAGGATGTGATGGGAGAGGAGACGATTCCTGAAACAAACACAACAAATCAATATAACTGTTCTCACAGTGAACTACTTAACACAGTTTTCTTTAAATTATAAAGGCAGCTCACGATTAAATGGACACTTTTGAAAGCCCTGCTCAAATTCTGCTTTTATCATCAAATATAAAATTTACATTGCCTTTTGACTTTACCCAATCGTCAGTCGGGCGAAAATGTAGCCTAGAACTATTATAAACCTAAACGTGTTATTGAGATGCCAGTTCTTAATACGAAATTCATTAATATAATAACACAAACTTGACTTTCCGTAGGTTAAACATAGCATTCACAATACGACATCTAGACTTGGAACTATTTCACTTAATTCCCTGCCACCTTGGCTGCGAGCTTGCGTGCCAGTGTGTACGGGTAATGTGCAGTGATGTTCCCTCAGGTTCACGTCCAAAATGCTCACTTTACCGTGAATAACCTATACAAGAATGCCAACTATTTTGTACGAGAGCAGGTAGGTAAAGGCTGTTAACGATAAAGTGAGCACTTTTGAAATCAACCTTAGAAAAAAGTCACCGCTCCTACATGGATTTATTTTGATGGGTGCACTGAGTGATATGAGCACAGTAAAGTTGGTAACGGTGGAGGGAAAATAGTTCCATATCTTAAAGTCGAATAAAAAGTCTTAGGTAACCATTTGTGACAGTTTAAATTATTTAATTCGGTTTCTGGGTTTTTTAATGCGCCGGAATGTAAAAATGGGCAGATTTGTAAAATATTTACTTTTATAATAATCTTAATGTCTTACTTCATCAACGCGTGAATACAGTGATGAGGCTCATGAGAATGCTAATTTTACGTAATGCGAAAGACTACACAACGTGCAATTAAGTAGATTTTAACCAGGGCTTTCAAAAGTGCTCATATTACCGTGAACAGCCTACAGGTAGTTGGGCATAATGTCTACTCGACAGCGACGTCATTAAAGACGGGCAAGTTGCTCAGGGGAAGGAATGGGCAGGAATCGGCCATGGCCTTTCTTAAGGACCCACCACAACGTTCGCCCGAAATCAGGATGGCCGGACCGGCAATCCAACCCGTGTCCTCTCGAATGAGAATCCAGTGAGTTACCACTGCGCCACCCCATATACCGGATGTATCTAAATTCAACCGACAAACTTCGGCTGCAGGTTAACCACGAAAAGAGAAATTGAAAGCATATATATATAACCTATGGTATAAATCGACTTTCCAAGGGCATGTTTGAAGTTGGACCCGACACACCAGATTATTACAGATATAGAAGAAAATATAGAAGATGGAACACTACCTTTGTGGATAATGTGTAAGCGTAAGACGATATACAGACACTACAAAACCTGTCGTCGTCAACAAACTAATTCATGGAAATAAGAACGATTGCAACTCTTATTGCGAGCCATTTGACATGACGCGGTAGCATATGCGGGATATTATTTATGGAATATGAATCCGCATGTTCCATTTGACAAAAAGGTTTGCCTTGTGTAAACACCCTAACCCCCACCGTTTTCGAGTTTGAAATTTCAAAATAATTATGTTAAAAACCTGGCAGGTGGACAACACCCAATAACAAATGGTTGCGAATATCAAAGGCGCGAGATAAGAGAGAGAGAGAGAGGACTGAAAGATTCAGACATATGAGTAGAGACCTGAAAAAATCGCGGATTCATTTTGGGACAAGCTATAATTCAAAACACATGTGTTTATATAACTTTAGTCATTGGTCGACCCAGCGTTTGAAAGCGCCTAGAGAACGATGGCCCAATAGCCCCTCTCCACTGTGACAGTAGACAACCAATGCACAGTTGACATCGGCATATCCGTACACAAGACTGTAGAGTCTAGCCTGCAGGTCACAGAACTCGCGAATTTTTCAGATCTCTACATATGAGGTAACAAATGAATGGCGGTGGTTTACCAGTAGTTTATTTTACATAAATATGTACAATACTGTGGTATTAACTAGTGGTATTGTGATAATTGCATACAAACAGTGTTTATCCACACCGGCCTCGTATACGAATTGGCCATGATAACCATTTCACAAAGTCGATTTACAACGTATACCTCATCGACGATCACAACACACACAAGTCGATTCTTACACGAAAGAGATATTTGATAACCGTGGTATGGACATTGATGTCATCATACAAATGATCGATTACTACTGTAAACGCTATATCATTGCACACATTACGGTGGTGTCCTCTGTTCTTTTAATACTGATACTTGATACACCACTAGTCATTCCGCACTTTCGAGTCTCTCGTCGTGGAAATGGCACGCAGACAGATGTAGTATAATTGGCTATTGTTACGATTTATTGTAATTTACCGCATTTCTCAACACCACTGTTACGTAACTCTCTCTGTTATCTTATTCCTTTGATACTTGCAACCGTTCGTTATTGGGCGTTATGAGTGTTGCCCGCCTGCCAGGTTTTGAACTAAAATTTTTTGACATTTCAAACTCGAATTACTCGAAAACGGTGGGGGTTAGGTTGTTTACACAAGGCTACCTTTCTCGTCGATTGGAACATGCGGATGCATAATCCATCAATATGATCCCACATATGCTACCGCGTCATGTCGAATGGCTCGCAATAAGAGTGGCAACCGTTATTATTCCCATGAATTAAATAATTGTTCACTTACACATTATTCATAAACGCAGTGTTCCATCTTACATACATTTTCATCGATATCTGTAATAATCTGCTGCGTCAAGTTATACTTCAAAGACTTGTACCGGCCTTGGAAGTCGATTTATATGTTTTCAACTTCTTTTTTGGTGATTAACCTGCAGCCGAAATTTGTCGGTCGAATTTAGATATAGACTATTCACGGTAAAATGAGCACTTTTGAAAGCTCTCTCATTTGGAAAATATTAAATAAATATATTTAATTTTAGCCCTAGACGTTAACTTCTGAGAGCGGTGTAATCTAGACGCTGTGTTTATTACTTACATGGCAATATTTATTTTAAAATATAGTTAAAGGATAAAAAATGTATGAAATAAAAAAGTAACAAGGGCACCAAAAGTGCTCACTTTAACGTGAACAGCCTATACTATACCTGTATATGTTTAACAGAATACAGATTAAGTTAGGTTGAAATACATGACCAACCTTACTTTGAAATTACCGTTCAAAGAAAGTTCATTGGCAAAAGTAAGTGCTAACCTTCGTAGACGAGGCTGCTAAGACGTTAGCTTCGTTCCACATGGGTTTCAATCCCGAGGTAAGGCCGCGGTCGTATAATGATCAGAATACTCGCATCACGCCAAGGCGAACTAGATCGGTTCCCGGTGGTTTTTCGCACGTGGTAATCCTGCCGGACGCTACACTAGTCCGCGAGTTTTCTCAGGGATTTCCCATTTACCCCATCCTTGCATTCGGGTGCTGCTCCATATCCACCTAACTTCACCCCCATCAGCTCTCAAGACCTTGATGTTAAGAGCCCCCCAAATCTCGCTACTCTCACTCTAGTCCCAAGGAAGCCATTGATGCGCCTGCCACCTCTAGATAAGGGGTCACGGTGGGTAAATGGTTGGCCTGCTCGCTTCCCACTGTTGTTGCACGTAAAAATGCTTTTTTATTGGAACGCTGTCATCAAAAATCCAAAAGGAAGAACCAAAAAAACTGTCCGAAAATCAACAACCCGTGTTTATCCAGCAATAACACAATGCCACAGTGCACTATAAAACGTCTTCAAAAAAAAATTCAAATTTTCTAGGGATCGCTTCGTTCTCGGATTTTGCCACACAATGCCACCTGACGGAGGGTTTTCTCGGGGATCTCCAGTTTTCCCCGCCACCGCTGTTGAGAGCCACCCAAATATCTTCACTTCTTCACTTCGTTAACGCTATGGCGTTAATGAGTCACTAAAATAAAATAGTTACTAACGTCAATGTGTGGTAATTCTGCGAGCCGACATATTTCGAACCCGACTTGTTCAGCACATAGTCCAGCCAGTCTTATATAGGTTGTTCGCGGTAAAATGAGCACTTTTGACAGCCCTGCCTAAGATCTCCTTGTATGCACGCTGTGTATTCATACGCATTTTGTAAAATTAACATTGCCATTGGCCTCATCACTTTAATCACGCGTCGGTCAAGTGAAACTGTGAAGTTATTTGAAAAGTAAATATTTTTAAAATCTGCTTATTTTCACACTTCAATGCATTAAAAAACAGAAAGCGTAAGAAATAATTTGAGTTGTCACAAATGGTTATCTAACACTTTTTATTCCACGTTAAGATACGGAACTACTTACCATCCATCGTTACCAACTTTAATGGGCGCATGTCACTTAGTGTGCCCATTAAAATATATGCAAGTACGGCAGTGGCTTTTCAAAGGTTATTTCGAAAGTGCTCACGCTATCATGAACAACCTTCAAGAAGGATGATGTATGACGTTGAACAGAAAAAAAAAACGTGGTTTCAAAGAAGCACAGTATCCACTACTCTGCCTGGAAGTGAAGTCACAGAGACAATGATTGTAAAACACGATCAAAATAGACTTAAAAAATTAATGGAAGTGGAAAATTATCTATTGACTAGACATATCTCAGGTAAATAAGTAGTTGCGTGTTTAATAATTTAACCACTTTTATAAGTGCTTACTCTTCTAATATGACTATACCTATAGTCCATACTTCTAAAATGAAATAATCGAAATTATCATGTGAAGTCGGATCTGATATGAGGAGCCACGAAACGTGACGAGCAAAGCTCTGGAACGACGCACCTCGGCAGAGTGCGAATAACTTTATGAAGCAGCTGCTTTCTTTGTTGGTACTAATGTATTTAGCTCATCTGGACTTGCTATAACCGCCAGGTTCTCATTCGGGGCGGCTGCACCACAAACGTCTTGATCTTTAACCTGCAGTTTGGCCTAATACAACTGCAGTTGATCAGCTGCTTACTTAGGCGGCTGGGCGTTAATGAAGTCATCTCAAGTAGTTTTTGAACTGTTTAGTTGATAAACAAATTTCCCGTCTCCACTTTTCAGCATGATTATTTTCTCTTAGGGAAATAAGTTCAAGAATTTGTGTTATTACCTTGGCTGATACTAAACGACCATATTTAACTATTCAGAGCACGATAATAAATTCAAATCGGTGGAAAACCACTGATTCAAAGTGGAACTAAACTACTCGAATCAGTGGAAATGGCTACACTTAGAAACGGTGAAAAACCACCTATTGTTTCTGTGACAGCCAACTGCGTGAAGCGAAATAAAAATTGTTTTAATTGAATTGAGCCAAAATCATTACGAGAAATAAACACATTTCCGATAGTCACTGTTAATATTGTACAATTTAACGTGATTTAATTTTAAAAAGTAAGATATTCGCGGTGTCTAGGATTTGAAACCTTACTATTATACCTTACCACCGAGCTACCATGTCAACGTTAACTCTAAGAAAGAATATATATGTAAGTTTAACATATTTTTTATAGAAACTACAGAACTTTTAACTGTATGCCATTTACTTTCGTTTTTAGTTTAATTGGTAACATTAGGATTGTTAAAACAAATAGCATGTGTGAATGCCCTAACTTCACCATATTTAACGCAGTACAAACCAATCGCTATGACGATTACTTGAAAACGAAATGAAAGATGTAAAAGAAAATGAAATACTGAATGTTCATGTTGCCTCTTAAATTGTATTATAAAATACGAAACTCACATAAAAAAATGTATATATATATATAATTAGTTCATACGTTATTTCAGTTGATGCATATTGTTCCATTGACCCATCAGTTCACACGAACTGAGTGTGTTTTACTCAGACTGTGAAAAATTAACTGTGATGTCACACATTCTAATCAAGATTCATTCTTCTCTCTCCCACTCTGTCTCTTCTCTCCCCTTCTCTCGACTGATGAGCGACTCAATCAGAAGGTCAAGAGTGGCCACGCATTTCTGCGACTTAGAGAAAGAAGCGCAGAAGGCGACCCCTGCTAGCGATGCCTGCGCGAAACAACAGCAGGACCGGGGCAGCAAGACGGCAAACAGCGATGCTGGGTAGCTGGACCACGGGGATCTTCGCCGCTCGCTGCAACGCGACTGCCCGTATTAGTTAGCGATAACCCGACTGAGGACTGGCCAGACAGAGAAGGACGGACGGCGACAAAACCCTATCCTTGGGGTTCCTTTGCCCTTACAATAGCCTATCTGTGTATCAATGCAAAGAATTTAAAAATATCATTGGGACAACAGTCGCTATCCAATTAAAAGCTGTTCACGATAAAGTGAGCACTTCTGAAATCAACCTAAGAAAAAAGTCGCTGCTACAAACGCCATACATTTTAACGGGTGCACTGAGTGAGTGACATGCGCCCAGCAAAGTTGGTAACGGTTGATGGTAAGACGTTCCATAGCTTAACGTCTAATAAAATGTGTTAGGTAACGCATTTGTGGCTTCAATTATTTCCTTCGCTTTCTGTTTTATTTCAATGCATCGAAGAATAAAAATGACCAGATTCGTAAAATATTTTATGCGCCAATAGTTTCACAGTTTCACCTAACTCACGCATGAATAAAGTGATTGATGAGACCCATGGCATTATTAATTTTACATAAGGCGGAAAAATACATAACTGGCGTACAAATAGATCTTAAGCAGGACTTTCAAAAGTGTTCATTTTACCGTGAGCAGCCTATATTAGGATCGCCCACCTGGTCTCCGATAAATGTTATACAAGTTTATTTTTATTCTCTCGGAAGACGTTAATTAAGTGGAAAAAAAGTTTTGAAGGAACAAAAAATAATGATGGCATATTCTAATGGTAAATTAGTAGGCCTAAACAGTAGTGAGTAGAGTGGAGAGGTTGTACGGCTATTTGCATCAAGGTCTTGAGAGCCAATGAGGTTGAAGCGAGACAACTATGGAGCAGCACTGGAATACAGGGGGTGGGGGAAATGGGAGATCCCCGAGAAAACTCACAGACCAGTAACATCGTTCGGCACGATTCCCACGTGCGAAAATACGGGAGCAGCGCTCTCAAGACCTCGATGCTAAGAGCCGCCCAAATCTCTTCACTTCCTCCCGCCAAGGCTATTGGGTTCCATGACGGACTCACGGATTTCTGCTTGCGGGTAACGTGACGAACTATTCGACGTCAGGTAGGCGTTACCAACATCAGGGCGTACAACCTCCAATAAGGCATTTATTCGTTAAATCCAAAGTGGGGAGTTCCTCTGAGAGGTGCCACGCTTCTAGGTACTTTGTTTCGCCTAGTCGATGACGGGATAGCGGAGTAAGGGCAGCTCGACGGTGTAGGAAGCTAACGAGGCATCGCGCAGGCGCGGGAGGGAACAGGAAGCCACAGCCTCATCAGTAAACACGGCTGTTCGCGGCGAAATTCGGTTATCAGTGAGTTAATTACCGGCCGCCGGGTGCAACACGAGTATCCGCGACGTGAATGGCAACACTCGCATTTGTCACTACAGCCAATTACGCTCAATAAAGCTTCAATACGTATAAAAAATGCCGTGATCAAAATGTCCCGGGGGGTACACGTGCTTTAGCGTGCTCGTTTGGCTGGTTCGATGTTGCTCTACCAGATTGGGCTGCTGTTATTTACACGTAAACAAGTATCCTACTTTGTTGCTGATTAAAATTGAGCCCTTGTTTAGAAATGATTTGACAAACAAACTCATGCATTAGTGTACTTACGCATTATGATATGCACGGAAATATTAGATAGGTAATGACTTATTATTATCCAATATATTTAGGCATGCTTGATTAAACAACTGAGTATTTTGATAAGCAGGGGTGAAACAGCAGATTACACCGCGAACTCCAGCCACACACGCCAGTAAACTGGTGTCACCGGCTAGACAATAGTTTGAAATGCCTTACGCAAATCACCTGCTCAACTAGACTGTCCACCTGTTCCACTCGACTGCCCACCTGTTCAACTAGACTGCCCACCTGCTCAACTCGACTGCCCACCTGCAACTAGACTGCCCACCTGCTCAATTCGACTGTCCACCTGCTCAACTCGACTGCCTACCCGCTCAAATCGACTGCCCACCTGCAACTAGACTGTCCACCTGCTCAACGATTGCCCACCTGCCCAACTCGACTGCCCACCTGCTCAACTCGACTGCCCACCTACTCAATTCGACTGTCCACCTGTCAACTCGACTGCCACTGCAACTACTGCCCACATGCTCAATTCGACTGTCACCTGTCACTCGATGCCTACCCGCTCAATCGACTGCCCACATGCAACGAGACTACCCACCTGCTCAACTCGACAACTAGACTGCCCACCTGCCCTCAACTAGGACTGGCCCACCTGCAACTAGACTGCCCACCTGCAACTAGACTGCC
Organism: Dryococelus australis; assembly: GCA_029891345.1. Lineage (NCBI taxonomy): Eukaryota > Metazoa > Arthropoda > Insecta > Phasmatodea > Phasmatidae > Dryococelus > Dryococelus australis. Next base: position 83,166,070 of record CM056995.1, read on the forward strand.
CACCTGCAACTAGACTGTCGACCTGCTCAACGATTGCCCACCTGCCCAACTCGACTGTCCACCTACTCAACTCGACTGTCCACCTGCTCAACTAGACTGTCCACCTGCTCAACTAGACTGCTCACCTGCTCAACTAGACTATCCACCTGCTCAACGATACTGCCCACCTGATCAACTCTACTGTCCATCTACTCAACTCGACTGCCCACCTGCTCAACTAGTCTGCCCACCTGCTCAACTCGACTGCCCACCTGTTTAGCTTGACTGAACGCCACCAAACGTGACTTGCCAACCTCCTCAACTTAACTTTTTATTAGTGTATTGAAAACTTGTACAAATTGGCAGGTCACCTGCTTAACTACCTATGTGCTCAATTTGACTGTCCACCTGTTTAACTACCTGCATGTTCGACTTAACATCTTACCCTCCCTACCTACCAAACATGAGTTACCACCTGCTCAGACTGATCTCCTGTGTGGCAATTTTAATGTAAAATATGAACAAGAACCAATAACATTAAGTGAACTAAACAGAGGCCATTCGTAACGGCTTGATGCAAAAATTGAATTATAGGGAAATACGAATCCACGGCAGGAACACAGTGGATATGTTTACTACAAACAAATTAAGACATCATGTTAAATGAATAGTTAACCGTGGCATTGTACTATTGTATGACAGGGTTTGGCCTTTGACCAGTTCACTCAACAGCCGTGGCAAGGTAGGTACCATTAAAAAAAAGTTTCACCTTAGCCCCAGCGCTGATGCATGTTGCATGATTGCAAAGTAAGCAAAATCGTGGTGAGAACATGCGCACAGAAAATGGAGCACGTGGGTAGTCAAGTTGGGTGCGACCAGATCACCAGGTCAAGCGCGGGTGCTTCGCCCAGGCGGCCCGCAGAAAAGCACAGAGGGCCAAAGGAACTGCTGGGCTGTCGAAGAGAGAAGGGGAGAAAGAGGGGGAGAAGGTAAAGAGATGGGCTGAGAAAAAAGGGGGAGGAAGTAACAGGGAAGGGATTGAAAGGGGGAGGGGAGAGCAAGCAGTCAAGGGGAATGAGTCACGAGAAACGCTAATGAAATTAAATGAAATCTTTCCTCTCTTCTCTCGTTTTAATTAGCCCGGAGCCTCGCAACGAGTAGAATTTCACGAGATGCTCAACCCCCTCCCCCCCAGGCCGGGCCACACCCCCGCCACTCCCCTCCTCTATTCCCTTCGCCAACCCTATCCGTGTTCCCCCACCTCCTTAGTCCACGCTTTGCCGACATTACTGATACAGCTGCAGTGCAGACTCCACGCACACTGATACGAGGCTGTGCGGGCTAGGCGAAGCGACGCTATATCAGCGTCCGAGTACAGATGCTGAAGCACAAACAAGGCTCGTGTTTCCTCCACAACCAACAAACTACAGAGTGATCTGTAACCTGCGCGCGCTTCTTCTATGCAGAAGACGAAGTGCCACCTTGCCCATGTTCCTCCATCCACTGCCGTATATCAGTTTTCAAACGATATGGCCCATTCGGGAGGATATGTCTTCGATTTCCGGCCCGGCAAACCTGATTTCGGTACTCGATAGTTTCCCGAAGTCACTCCAGACGAATGCAGAGATGGTTCCCTAATGCATGCAGTCCATTATCGAGTCCTTCCCCGTAACCCGTTAGACTGCTCGCCTCCCACCAAGGCGAACCGGGTTCAATCCCTGTCTGGGTCACTCCCCGAGTTTCACATGTGGGAGTCGTGCTGGACGATGCCGCCGGCCAGCAAGTTTTTTTTCTCGGGGTTCCCCGTTTCCCCTGCCCTTTCATTCCGGCGCTGCACCATTCTCACCTCACTACACCCTCATCGGCTCTCAAGACCTCGTTGTTATGATCCACCCAAATTTCTAGACTCAACGATTGAGCAACTTGCACCATCTCTTATGACGACGCTAAGTCCTACTATAGACTATTCACGGTAAAGTGAGCACTTTTTGATGGTCTCGCATTTGAAATGATAGTCAAGAAAAATATTTTATCGTAGCCTTAGACGTTAACTTTCGAGTCCGGTGAAATATAGACACTGTGTTTAATACTTACATGGTGATATTTATTTTTAAAAGTGGCGAAAGGATAAAAAAAAATGGCTAATAGGAAAAAGTTACTAGGGCCTCAAAAGTGCTCACTTTACCGTGAACAGCCTACCATTTATACCAGTCTTAAAAAACATAAAGGGTGTAAGTCCTAGCGCAGGTATAGCTTGCGAAGGAATTAAATGTTGCGGGAAACAGCAGCAGCCCCAGAAAACCCATGTACCATTGGTGAGTTCCGCATGCGAAATTCTGAACTCTAATGCGCCGGGGATTGATTACGAATCACCGTGGTAGGAGCCGGCAGTCTCATATCACTGCCAACGATGAGCCCGCACCTTTTTAGCCTGCTTGACGACGTTAGAACAGGGCGTTATGCATGGGCATAGGCTGTTCATCCATTGTTTATCCTTTAACCATATATTTCAATAAATATTTCCATGCAAGTAATAAACATAGTGTGTATGTTCCACCGCACTCGGAAGTCAACGTCTAAGGCTACAATAAAATATATTTATTGACTATTACTCCAAGTGAGAGGGCTTTAAAAAGTGCTCACTTTACCGTGAATAGCCTATAGCTCCCCGTTTGCTGGTGCTAGTCAGCCGCGGCCAGCGAGAAGTTTTGTTAAAATGAACTAATATTTCGGGGATGAACCATGAGAAGATTTGTTTTATGTCGCATAAAACTCAGCAAGTGGCATACAAAACACTGACACAGAAAAGAAAATGAAAAAATAAATAATGGTCCAACTTTAACTGTCGTCAACAGATATTCGTAAGAACACGCAAAGAATTCCGCAGGAGAAATGTCAATTAGTATGAGACAAAAAAGCCAGAACGAAAAATCAAACCCATGAATCAACATGCGATAAGCTAATTACAAAATATGCTCCTGAATTTAGGTCTAACTTACTATATAACAGTTTTCAAATAAAATAATAATTAATCAATTTAACTGTTTTATAGTACGGGAAATTGTAAGGGCACGATTTCAAATCAATACTCAGGAATGAGTGTACGGAAGTAAATTAAAAAAATAAATGGCAAGCTTGCCAATTCCACGACCGAATAACATTTTCACCGACGTACAACTTACAAAACCCGAGTAAAATTTTTTTTTTCTGGAGGGTTTCGTAGTGACAGCAGGAAGTAGATATAATCCATCCACGGTTACTTCACACTTTTATGAAGCCCTGTTAAAGTTCTACTTCCAGGATGTTCTTCCGCTTCGTCCAAACTTGGCGTAAGTAAGTCTGGAAAATTACACCAAAGAACAACGCACCGAATTCGTGCGCACTCAGTTGTAATAATATTTTGCATTAGAACTATTTCTTACTACGCGTTACCAATACACATGTTTTCTCACTGTTTTATAGATATTTATTAAAAATGAAACATTATAATTTATAAATAAAATGTTGGTCAAACTTCAATTTAACGAAAAATAAGATAAAGTTATGTTAACAGAGGTATAAAACGCTTGCGATAATGGCATATTTAGAAAATAACTACACACAGCATAGATGGGGTGATTTTTCATAGGTTTGATTCTACAAGTGTGAAGAAACCGCGAACAGACTACAGCCATTTTAACAACAATATCCTACTACGGCGCTACGCAACGTTACATACGACGTTGGAGTGGGAGCCACGTGTCAGATGCTGTTCTCTCTGTACCCACGCTCCCTTCTTCATCTCTCGTATTACCTCACTACCAGCCTGATTAATCCGCGTCTAGTTATGTGCGACCGGAGCCTCAC